>OY728141.1:1630003879-1635003879 GCA_963277665.1 Viscum album
GATTTGGCAGTGGCCCTGGAAACCATGCAACTTGATCATTCAATGCAAGGGTTGAATACACCTCGATTTTTTTATAAGGGTCTTCAACCTCTTATGCTACCACTATATGACAGCCCTCCCCCATGCATTCTCCTTTCAATGTAGTGGTTCTCAAATTTGACCTCCGACTTTTTTAGTTACTTCTAGAAACTGATTGTGGCTCTCTCTTATAGTCATTTGAGTAGCTCAAATTCCCTAACAAGCACCCTTATAATCAATAATGCACATTTGGAGATGCTCTCACAACCCGAGGGAATCCACAAACAACTAACTGCTCCTTTTGGATACCACATTGCTCCTCCCACACTGTGTCACGCATCCCCCAGTCAACTATTACTGAAACCTTCCACCGGTCTCCATCTCCAGCTATTGTTTTAGAGATACCTCTTCATTTGTCCACAATCACTAAGTTCCCTTTGACATCATCCTAAGAATAAATATCAATCTATCTTCCTTATAGTCATGCCATAGCAGCCATAAGCTCATGCTCTTCATCACGCATTCCCTTGCCAACAACCTCTGTGGAAGTCCACTTATCTCCTTCAATAGATTCCATTTCTGAACTACTATTGTCTTCCTCATCAATGACAGACCGAAATACTGAAAATACTCTAAACTGCACCTCCTCATGTTATGGCTACTCAAGAATCTCTATAGGAGCCTGAGCTGGCGCCTACACCATCTGCAACATCTCACGTTGCGGCTGCTCCTGTTGCATCTCTAGTTCTGCCTGCTTTTCTCATAGTTGTACTTAGCCTTATAAAAATGGTATCTCATTTAGTGACTCACAGTTTAGCTTCCTAAGCTTTTTGAGTTCCCACTCCATCTGTTCAACTCCAACTCTCAAAACGTATAGTAAAAATTCTCACGACATCATGTGCTTAGACAAGTAGGTTTTAAATTCCTCAATAGAAAATCCTTTTACTTTGTTGTGTGTTGCCTCTTCCCACTGATGTGAGCCTCAACTGTCACATCTACAGCTGTGAAATTTTTTCCCACTGCTACTTTTCACTACCACGTGAGGAGGTTGCAACATCTGCTTCAGCCTTTCAGAGCAGCTATTTTGTCAGCTTCAACTGCACTTCCATAATTTCACTCAGTTAAGAAACAATTTCTTGAGTTTCTCTCACTTGAATGAAGGTGAAATGTAACGACCCGAAATTTTGAATAAATCTTGTTTCCTAATTTTGTGTGTTATTTTATTTTTTTTATACTCAACAAAACTGTTTCATTTGATAACATGAGTATAATTAAAATGAGACTGTTGGTTTTTGACTGTTATATGACCATTGGTCAATATGACCACTAGAAACTAAACATTTCGAGATTTGTCTCTAAATACAAGTGATCTTGGTTAATTAATATAGAAAGAAGATCCAATGGCCTCACCCAATAGTCTTGGACCGATCAAAGCCCATCTAATAGAACTTGGGAAGGAGGTAGCACCACTGGGCTTTTCTCTGGACCAAACCCAAGCCGAACTTCCTTGTGTGAAGCTAGAACAGAATCACCTTCGCGAGAAGTTCAAACTGATAGAAATTACTACTCGGGCGATGTTAGCTGAGCCTCCCTTGGATTCTCTCACCTTAGCACACCTTACACTTAGGTCCTATGCTGGTGTGATAAGGGGCTATGTAAGGAGACTGTAACTGCCTTGTGTAATCCTTTGTTTTAAATAAAAATTTTGATTTCTTCTTATGATGAAGTTTATGAATTTTCAAATGTCCGGATAAATATAGTATGCATATTTTTGGTGAATCTTAGAGAAAGGATATTTTAAAAAAAATGTTTATGTAAACTTTAAATAATTAAAAATGTGTAATGATTTTCAAAAAATGGTCTTCTACAATTATGTTCAGTACGAAATTTAGAGTCTAATAAGATCAACTTAATTTTTGATGAATAGTAAATTATGAATAGTGATTTTATGCTTAGGATTAGTAATGTGACCAAATGGATTAGTAATCTCACTTAAAGAAAGTATTAATATAATCTAGGCACCTTGATTAAGTAATGTGATTCAATAAAATGGCTAAATAACAGTTTCATAAATTATTAGTCAAGTATTAGTTTTTTTCGGGTGAATAGTGTTTTTTAATTAAAAATTAAATTAAAAATATTTAGAAAATTATTTTTATAAAATGGATTTCATTTTTGAACTCAAAGCATCGATATTATGTTAAGATAATTTTTGGGGATTTTTCTGAAAAAAATGAATTTTCGGTGAATAGTGTATTTATTTAAAAATTTAATTAAAAATATTTAGAAAATTATTTTTATAAAATGGAGTTCATTTTTGAAATCATAGCATCGATATTTGGTTAAGGTGAAATTTTGGGATTTTTCTGAGAAAGTTGAATTTTCGATGAATAGTGAAAATACAGTTTTTAAGTTACGGGTGTTTAATGACATCATTAAATGATGTATTAAGTATGTAATCAATATGGTCGACTTATGAATAGTAATATAAGGTATGATGTGTCCCAAGTGGCCAATACCATGGGCAAATACCATGGGCAAGCCCATGGTTTTGTCAAAACCACCAATAAGGTGTCCCTTGGCCATTAATGCCTTATCCCCTCACTTTCCCTATAAATATCAAGCCATCCCCTCATCCATTCGACTCTCAACTCTCCCCCAACAAAGATCTGGTCTCATTACCTCCCAAGGAGTCCTCCCAAGGTTCCCCCAAGCCCTCAAGGTCCCAACCTTTGAGTTTTAAGAGTTACGTTTTAAGGTAAGGGATCTTACCTCCCTCTTTCTTTTCATGTAATCTCTTTTATGTCATTTCTTTTATGCTTCATGATCTTATGTTGGAGGATGTTATTTTATATTCATCCTACTGTCTTTTTTATGTTCATATGATTAGAGACCCTCTCTTTCTCTCATCATTTCATTTTAAGAATGTTAAAGTGGTGCCGTTAGGCTGCCGAATTTTTAAGGGATTCTTTCACCCTTCTCAAGTTCTACTTTCATGTCAAGTATTTCAAGTTCCTTTTTATTTTGTTGGGTTATGATCTCTAAATCTATCATACTGATATTTTATGTTCATATGATGAGAGACCCTATTTGATCTCTTCAATTCAGTATTTTTAAGTTTTAAGTGGTGCCGTTAGGCTGCCAAATTTTTAAGGGATTCGTTCACCTTTCTCATTTTTCAAAGTTCTACTTTCATGTCAAGTATTTCAAGTTATTATTTATTATATTGGGGTATGATCTCTATATATATCATACTGATATTTTATGTTCATATGATGAGAGACCCTATTTGATCTCTTCAATTCAGTATTTTGAAGTTTTAAGTGGCGCCGTTAGGCTGCCGAATTTTTAAGGGATTCGTTCACCTTTCTCATTTTTCAAATTTCTACTTTCATGTCAAGTATTTCAAGTTCCTTTTTATTTTGTTGGGGTATGATCTCTATATCTATCATACTGATATTTTATGTTCATATTATGAGAGACCCTATTTGATCTCTTCAATTCGGTATTTTGAAGTTTTAAGTGGCGCCGTTAGGCTGCCGAATTTTTATAAGAGAAATATTATTTTTTGTCTTCCTTTCATGTTCTTCATTTCATATGGTATATCTTTCAAATTTCATTACCATGTTCATATATCCTTCATATTCTGTCCCTCTACTGTTTTATGGGTCATTTATGAATGTTTGACCCATTTCCCCTCTCTTTTCAATGTTTTCTAAAACCCCAAAACATAGTCGTTATGTTGCAGAATTTCCGTCTCAAAATGTCTCTCTCTCTTGTTCTAAAGTTCTTTTATTTTATTAAGTGAATACTCAAATCTCTCTCTTCTATAGGGGTATTCACATATATACCAAAATGTTCTATTTTAAATTCTGGGATTTACATACATGAGACCCACCTTCCTTTTCTGTGGGTTTTAAAGTGACACAAAGATCATGTCTTTAAATCAGTTTTTAAAACGTTATGATTATGAAATGAAACTCATTCCTTTTATGCTATATGGGTTGTTTATGAAATGATTGATGATGATATATGTGGCTCACATGATAATAAATACATGTCAAGGGTGCGCCCTGATAGCGCTCCAATGCATTGGGTAAAGACTTAATCTCTAGAGATGACCATTTTGACTGATACCTTGGTGAATAACCTTGGTAATTTTTATTGACACCTTGGGGATGGACCTTGGTGAAACAGAAATGATTGCCTTTATTAAATGTTGTAGGCACATCTTCAAGTTATGAAAAACGTTATTTTTATTATGATATGTCTCATGGTTTATTTCTCATGCCTTAAAGTTCTTTTCATGACCTTATTGAAGTATCTCAAGTTCACATGTAAAATGTTTCTCTTGTTTCCCTTATTGGGCCTTCTGTTCACCCTTTCTTTTGATGTATGTCCCCAGGTTATGAGATGCAGTAATGAACCTAGGATGAACTTAAGGAGAATCCTTTCAAGTGTTTAAGAAGAATGTTTTATGTTGTTTTCATGTATTATGTTCCTGGTTTCCAAGACACTAAACCTTAAAGATCCTCAGTTTTGTGTAATGTAATGAAAGTTTATGTTATAAAAAGGCGGGATGCCACATGAAACCTCTCTCATCAATCAAGGAAGATCGAGAACGATTAATAAACTCCTGCATCAAATGTGTCTTGAGTTCTTCGAAGCTTTCGTTCAATATTTTCTTCCATTGTTGTCTTGAGTTCCCTCACTTATTGCGCTATTGTTGCAAGTCAGACTATTCAAGAAATAGGTTCTTTCTTCTATCTCTCTAGAAATCTCTCTCGATGAAAGCACCCAATTGATAGTAACTTAGATGAGGTAGAGATAAATCAAAGGCTTCTATTAGATGCAGAGAGCTGGTTGCAACATAAATAGAAGGAAGAAGAAGAAATGGGGAAGAAGAAAAAGACTCCTCTAGAGGTGTTACTCCATGGCCAAGGTTGTAACCCTCTCCAGCCAAAGTTGAGAACCAATACCAAAAAACAATTTGTGAGTTCCCCTCCTACCATCATCCTCCCTTTGTTATCCCAACCTAACACCAACAACCCCAACTACCCCCAACCACTTCCTATTACAATTTACAACACCACCCCTAATAGTAATGAATTATTACTCACTTCCTAATCTTTCCCCCTACATAGCAATACCCCCCCTACAGACCCCCTTCACAGCAACTAGTTCCTATCATGTAATATATTTTACTTTGGAGAAAAATGATATGTAATATAACTTTACACAGATAAGTTAATACGTAATATATTGTGCTTTGCAAAATTTCAATATGTAAGAAGATAGTTCAATTCGTAAGAAGATATACTTTGAGAAATTTTCAAAATGAAACATGAGTAAGATAATTATAACCACAATCGACAATACATAAGATGATGTAGTTAAAAAAATCTGAACATAGAATACGTAAGATGTTTAGGGCACAAGAGCAATATGTAAGATGATGTACTTTAAAGTAGTAAGAAGCTACTCAACAAGAAGTTTCAATGTTTGGGTGTGATAAGGATGGGATGAGCCAAGAAATTCGGGAACCACTCAGGTGGGTGAAGAACTACAACGGGAGTATGCTATGATCATAGGTAAAATTTTATGTTATGTGCTCATCTATTGATCATGTCTCCTTGGATTATATTGGTTACTTGTTGGGTTCATATTGCGTGGAATCGGGAAAGGATTCCATATTGGGAACATAATTGGTTATATTATTTTCATCTTCTGCTTTGAGATTATTTGGACTTGTGATAAATTGTTTAGTTTTAAATATACTAACTTGTTTTCAATGGGATTGATTACATGGTTGGGAATTGTTTTTCATAGGAATACATGAGAGTGATTTAGGGAAATCCAATTGGGTATTCATACTCACCCCTACCAACACATCTGAGTGTGTATGTAGATGTATTGTATCATGATGCAGGTAAAGGAAAAGCTTCGATGTTCATGGGTGATGGATCTTAGGAGTTAAGTTCGTCATGGACATGGCATTGTTTGGTTGTGTGTTGGAGGAGTTGGACCATTCATGTTGGACGAGTGTCGTTGGCTAGGTTGTCGTGTCATGTCGGGACATGAGTGTGTTTTATCTTTCACTGCACTCTGTTTGGTTTTCAGTTTAAATCAATATTTTAATGTCAGTTTTCCGGATTTTAAAATGAAAGTTGCATTCATGTTTCATATAGTTGGTTTTTCATGTGAGGGAAAATCATTCCCCAACAATTATGTTTACCACTCGACGCTGGTTGCTAGCCTCTTGCAATTGGGGAACGTGCTTTTCCTTTACGGGAGTATGCTTTTAGATTATTTGCACTTGAGTGATTTAGAGAAATCTTATTGGGTATTCATAATCACCCCTACCCACACATCTCAATGTGCATGTAGATGTATTTTATCTTGATGTAGGTAAAGGAAAAGCTTCGATGTTCATGGGTGGTGGATCTTAGGAGCTGAGTTCATCGTGGACATAACGGTGTTTGGGTGTGTGTTGGAGGAGTCGGAGCATTCATGTTGGGTTGTCATGTCATGTCCGGATATTGGTTTGTTTTATCTTTCATTACACTCTATTTGGTTTTCAGCTTACTTTAAATCAGTATTTTAAAGTTGGTTTTTCAGATTTTAAAATGAAAGTTCCATTCATGTTTCGATAGGTGTTCTTTGTGGGGTTGCAACCTCTGCACATCAAGGATTAGTTACATGATAATAAGGGTGAGTGAACCTTGTAAGAACTCTAATCGCACTAACTGACGGTGAGAATAACATTGATTAAGACTAGGTGCTTTCGATGACCATTGATTCACCCCTTCCCCCAATGGTAGCATACTCTCTCCTGGTCTTATCAGTTTATATCATAGCGTTCTTGAAGCGATTCCAAGTAACTATTCCCACAAATTTGAGTTTGCTTTTATTGTCAAGCCCTCATGAAGTGAATTGAGAGAGGGAGGGTTGCTAGTTATATCTCATTCTTTAATACATCTTCCATTTTTCCTTCTAAAAAAAGGTGGAATTTGCATGTTTTGTGTGACTATTCAACACAATGGGATCTACTCATTAGGACCCTACAACCTAAGATTCTGGGAGGAGCTGGGAGACCCACGTCAATGAACAATTAATTTGTCTACTTTGAGGCTACACCTAAAGCGGACACTGGGGATCAAAGATTAGTGAAAAGGCAAAAGTGATCTTCATGTGGAATGCTAGAGTTACCAAGACCCCTAGACGAGCACTATTTGGACAACTATTACACTAGATGGGGATCAAAGGAGCTAATCTATTTTTAAATGGATCAAGTATGTTTAAAAATATATTTTTATACAATATAAATTTCATAATTTAAAATTAAATAAAAAATGAAGGCCGGCTGTTCAGCCCATAAGCCCATCTTATACGGACTAGACTTTAATTTCTTAAAACAATGAAAACAAACTTATGAATCATAACCTATATAATATTGAGCTCATGATAGGCCTACCCGATCCATAACCTCTATCACGACCCAACCCACAAGGGCCCAACTAATCGAAAGTAAGTTGAGCATGACAACCCTGAACCCAACCAATGCCAAAAAAACATAGGACACACTTACGAATCCTTAGGAAGTGTCTTCTTTTGAAAGTAGTGATATTTATCTTCACACATTTATGTTTCAGAGTTTTGCATAAGTAAACCACTAAAAATGAAACTAAGAAACAGAAACAGAGAAGTAAGAAATGCCACAAAGCAAACCATAAAAATGAAAACAGAAAAACATCACATTAATTTGATTTATGAATTCAGGCAATTGGCCAAAGAATAATACCACCCTAATCAAAATGGCTGGAGCCACAAAATTCATGCACAAAATTATAGACCTCGAGACAAAACTGTGAAGCACCCTCCATCAACCCGAAGCTTTCTCAGCATCTCAAGGAATTCAAAACTTCCCGGGAAGCCACCTTGCGTGCTGTCTCCTTATCCGAAGCAGCCGAGGTATGACTGTGAGTCATACCATTGGCTTCCACTTCCACCGACACTGAGCAGAGGCCTCGGTCCCACGACACCACCGGATTCTTCAAATGATAATGATTTGTTTGGCATAGTTCATGCAGCTCCCTCACGGGATGCCTCTTAACTGTTTCCGGTGTAATCATGGGTTCCAGAAGCGGTCTCATGCTATTAAAAACGACATCTTTATTGTAACCCGAGTCAACATATATCGCCCCGGCCAAGGATTCGATGACATCTCCCAGTACCTAGTAAGAAAAATCAAATAACCCAAAAAAAAATTCCACATCAATAACACAACTGTATCTTTTGTTCGGTCTCTTCTTCAAGTCAAGTCAGTCATCAAAGAGATAAGGGTGCGTTTGGTTTAAGAAAATGTTTCCAACACCAAATGCAGCTTAAATCTCCGTTTCATACGCAAGACTCAAACCCAGGACAAACATAATCCATGAGAAAATAAAAAGGAGAAGCTACCTTGGGAAATGATGTCTCGGCGTCCCACCCGTAAGTAGCCTCCAAAGGCAACTTCTCGAAACCATTCACAGCAGTCTCAATGTGTTTGTGCAGATCTGATGAAAAATAGAGGATGTGCCGTTGCAATCCAGCCTTGAACGCAGATAGCGCATAACACTCATTATTGACGGATGCAGATCTCAGATCAGTTAATAACCCGGGTGACATCCCAGGATACCTAAAATAGAGATGCACCGTGACAAGATAATCCAACAGTGCGTCCCCGAGAAACTCCAATCGCTGGACATCAAAAATAAAAAATTTATAAAAAAAACGCTAAAAAAAGAGATTTCAACAGTATCGCCCTGAAAAAACATACCTGATAGCACCTCGGGATCTCGGGAAGCATGTATGATCCATGGGTCAATGCTTCGACCAACAAAGATGGATCCCGAAAACTGTAGTTCAACACAGACTGCAAGCGATGCAAGTTGACAAGCTGCTCTGGATGCGCCAACAGCATTCTCTCATACGGTGCGTTGGAAAATTCAACTTCGATGCCAAGCCAGCGCATGAATGAAAGGGCAGCTCTCTCGCCGCCACTACTGAGAAACGCGCCAATCAAAGCCTCGACAACATCAGCAACAACCTTTCTTTTCACCGCCCTCCGGCCCTGGATATAGATTTTTTGGGTCGGAGATATCGTCTCTTCACTCAACGAATAGCTAGTACTGGGCATGACCCAGGATTTAGGATCAAACGGTTCATTACGAATGAAGCCCTGAGAAGGATGGAAACGTATTAAAGCTGCATATCGAAAAATATATTGAATTTAAGAAAATAAAAGTTACCGGGAGTTTACGGCTGCAGCCAAACCAGGAAAGCGCAGCATTGCAAATAAGCTTCTCCCGCTTTATGCTGAGAATGCCTTCATGGTGGCTTTGAAATGTCTTGAAGAGATGCTGGCTGGTCGCGTACTTGAGAAAAGAGTCACCAAGGACCTCTAATGATTCCAAGTGGAACTTCTCCTGGCATTTCTTCGTTGTAATGGCTTCCAACACCACCTATAAAATCATGTATTAGCACCATTCAAAACAAATTAGTATTTGGAAAAAATCTAACCACATGAAGGAATAGTTCTGTTGGACCCAGTCTATTTGGGCATTGACCCAGAGTAATGCATTCCAATCTCACATCTGTTTTCCTTCTGATGTATATTGTTATTCTACATAAAAATTAAGTGTCTCATCTCTCATTGAGGAACCGCATTTCATCCTACAAGGTATTAGAGACTAATTTTTTTTCCTGACCCTAACCGCCACACATGAGTTGCACTCAACTGCCACCCTCGCATCAGCTGCAGGCCCACTAGACATGGCCACCTCCTGCCGCAGCAAAACAGCAGGTATGCACCACTAGGCAAGGCCTCTCCTAACATGTTATGATGTATTTTGTTATTCTATCTATAAACAAATCGTCACATCACTCATCAAGGTGCAGAAATTCATTCTAAAAGTTCAAACAAACAACAAACTCTATTAGGAACATGCACTACAATCATAATAGCACGTGAAATTTATACCCAATAAAGCACAAACAGAATACCTTGCTGGTTGGAATATCAACATTTAGATTGCATTCATCCAAATGCATCCTTTTCAAGTTGATAGCAATAAGCATAGACTCGATTCGATGCATGACAGTTGGCATGTATGAGAAGGAATATAAAGTACCGGCTGATATTGGGGAAATTAAGACACGACATACTTCAGGTGGCAGTTCAACAAACGTGTGAGCGGACTCTGTAGAGACAAATCAAGGAGATTAGTACACATTAGAAATGAGTGGTGTGATATTAAATTAATGAGCAAAACATATCATCATTTTTTATAATACAATGTTAAATACAATACAATTAAATCAATGTGCTAACTGTATCAAGCATATATACATACATGTACATGTATATTTATTTTTTATTATTCAATGCCAGATTGGCAATCACCCATATAATTGACTAATTAAGTAATCTTGGTGGAGAAATAACACACTATGAAGAAAAAACTTATGTGAACAATGCAAGATATATAGTGTCATCATCAGTATTTCACCGGTATGACTAAAAACAAGCAAAAACATGTGTCCTAAGGATTTCATTCTAGACAATTCAACTTGCAAGGATAAGGACTTCATGATTTTGAATGAGAATCAGTCATCCCTTAATATTCCATTTTATCATTAAAAGCTCTTTCAAACAATTGAATGCACACTTCAATTTGTTTATTCTATTATATGTGTCATTTCAAAAAATTACCCTTAAGTGAATTATAAATTATGGTGGATTTGTATTTATTCAGATACAAATTATTTGCGTCAGCACTTGAATACTAAATGGAACATAAAAAAAGTTCAATTTTATAATCCTTGGTTTAGGGAAGTTTTCATTCATCACGTTTTTTAATTTTTTTTTAAATTGAATTACAATAGGTAATTATACTGTTTAAGAAAGCTTCTAGAAAGTTAAAAATAAACCAAAAAAATTACACATTATTAAAATGATGAATGAATGTGAACATAGCCCATCAAAGCTTTGTACAAAATGTTTTCACCCAAGTACAATTAAATGAGATGGAAATGAGCAACATAAAGTGAAATGGATTAGAATGTGCCCCGATGATTTCATTCTATACAACTCAACTTGCAAGGCTAAGGATTTTAAGATTTTGAATGAGAATCAATCATCCCTTACTATTTCATCTTATCATTAAAAAGCTCTTTCAAACAATTGAATACGCACTTCAATCGGTTCATTCTATTATATCCGTCCTTTCAAACAATAACCCTCAATGTTTAATTGACGGTGGATAAAATAGGTAATTACACTGTTTAAGAAAGCTTCTAGAAAGTTAAAAATAAACCAAAAAATTTACTTATTATTAAAATGATGAAGGAATGTGAACATAAGATTGGAGAATAGCATCAGGCACAAAGTAACTCTGTTGTCAGGCACAAAATAACTCTGTTGTCAACTCCTAAACCTAAATCGCTACTTATCATTATATAAAAACATTAAAGCCCCCCCTCTATTGAAAACATCAAGGCCCATCGAAGCTTTGAACAAAATGTTTTCACCCCAGTACAATTAAATGAGGTGGTCAAAGAAGCAAAATTCAGTGTTGTAGGGGTAAAAATAATAGCGGCAAAATAAAGAGCAAAATCAAACCTTTCCTGTTCTGCTTTCTGCGACACTGAAGGTGATTTTGCACTTGAAAGACGCGTCTGGCTTTAAGCAAAGGTTCATGCTGAGATTGCAACTCAATTCCATGCCTGTAATTAATATTGGATGAAGATTTGATATGTCATAAGCCATTTGAAATTAAAATCCAACAACTAAATCAATAGCACTAACCGTGATCCAAAATATTTCTTGTAAGTTATCAGCTCACCATTTTTCAGCTTCAGAGGTGAGTTCGCATCAAGGTTCTGTAAAAAATCATAAACACAATACACAGAACCATTGTGGGGTGTGTATACCAGAGAGTTTGGAAGCACGCATCTACACACAGATCCATTCTTTGTTCGCACATAATGAGCACAACCCTCCGGTGCACGACATTTTTTGAAATGGCCAATATTCTCAAATGGGAAAGGGACTGATTTTATGCATGGCCAATCAATAACATAATTTGCACCTTGTGAGCATGGAAGGAGATAATAATCAACTACCCTGTCTGCCTTTACATCGAATTCCATCAATCTATCTATATTGTGGCCAAGGAGGGCTCCAAAAACAGTGCGCTGGAACCTCATGCATAAAATAATCTGTCCAAAATGAAATCATTAATCAACCCATGTGTCATGACAACCTTCCAGAATGATGACAGATTAAGAGGAAACTCACATGTTTAGTTTCGAGTTCAGTGAAGCCAGCATATTTTAAGTGAATCCTCACGCTACCCTTGCTAACTTCCAGCTCGAAATCAAGATCGGTAACATCAATCTCCAGCTTGTTCCTGACAAGAAGATAAATATCTTGTATCGCAATATCATACTCGAACTTCTGCTCCATCCCAATTAGGTAACAGTAGTAAGTAGTGGAATTGTCAGAACAACAACTAACAAACTCAGGAGGAAAGTAGCGGACTTTATCATCATCATATGGTACATCAGCTGCTGCATCTCAAGTGGAAATTATAAATCAGCAACAATAATAAAGATTAAATAGAAAGTCCAGTCCTTGTAGAATGGTTACCATGATCTGTGGCAGGGTTTTCTTCCCGAACAATATCAGGCACAAGATTGTCAGTTAAAGCACCAATTTTGTGCAACTGCTTGCAAGCCTCTAGGCAAACAATTTGCTTCAAACTCTTCGCACTGCCTTGGGCTTGAACAGTGGGAATGGGACAATTTTTTGGAAGATGCAGCATACAGGTTTCCTTGTCCTTATCAATATCAAACCTCGGAGAAGGTTTAAAATACCTAAAGAATAAAAAAAACAGGATACAGCATTTTCTTAATTAAAATCGAATATTAAGAGATTAAACAAAAAGTAGACAAGGTAAAAGAAAGAAATGACAGACCCGTCAGCAGGAAGCCGCGAGCAATAGATGTATATCAAACAAATGCTAGAGGCTAGATTTGCAATAGCCCCCGTACTTTCAACACAATAGCATTCTTGATCAAGCAAGTGTCTGTCAAGCGGAGCACAAGGTTCCGCAGCATGACGCAGGGATTCCTCTCTCATGATATCTCCACTGGCAAGAAATCTCTCTACCAGGGAGAATGCATGAAAATCTCCACTGGATGATAAATGAAAAAATAAAAGATGAATATAATGCTTTTTATAAACCCAGAAAGGGGAAGAAATTAATACCAATTAAAAAACAAATAATTAAAAAAACATGACCATTGGGTTTAATGGAAAAGAGAAACAGAAGCAATGTGAGGAAGAAACATGTGATCAGATGTATAATCTAGAGAGCGGATTACCTTTTCAACATTAATAAAAAATCAGAATTTTGTTTTCTGGCCCGACCCCGAGATTGAATAAAACTACAAACATTGTTAGAAGGATCAAATCTGATAACCAAGTTGCAGCTTTGAACATCTAAACCTTCTTCAAGAATAGACGTTGCAACAATAATGTTCACCTGCAGATATTATTCCCAGCTCCAACAGTATAAACTTATAAACAAGTTAAAGCAAAGCCTTTGAAAAGGGTTAAGTGTAAGCGTACATTGCCTTCACGGAACTCATTGACAATTTGATTCTGCTCTTTTCTGGATTGGGACTGGACATGGGTGTTATTCCCCGCAATATGGCTTATCTTCCAGCCCATTATCTTCCAAAAAAACTCAATCAGTATAAATGGGAGAACAACAGCTGTAATGACCCTTTCAACAAATATTATGCATCTTAAATCCTTAGAAGCCCTACCCAAAACAAGAGAGTAAATATTAAAATTAAATTTACAGACATTAACAGGAAAGCTTCCAAATCAAACGAATGTCAAAGACAAAGGCTGTTAAATACCAATCACAAAAAATTACTGACAAAACAACCACTAAATAATGAATAAATAGAAGAAGCTATATACAACTGTAAAGTTGGAATTAAAGACAAAGAAACCTGTATTCCATGAGGGATTCAATCAAACAGAGCACCTTTGGCGTTAAAAACCCAGCATTAACAGCAGCTTCCAAATTATCATCAAAAGACCAATCTGGTCCAAGTTCACATTCAAAACACAAATGGAAAAATCAGAAGTCACAATCATGGTTCTAAAAAAATAAAAATAAAAGAATACAGTCATGAAGAAACATCGAGAAGTTCAGACATACCAGATGGAACATAAGTTGACAACATCTGGATTGCGTCTTTGGCAAAACCCTTCACAATTTCCCCACCATAAATATCCGATCTCCCCCATTCAAATAGGTCTGTTCTATTACATGAAAAGAATTCTGCAGCCTATTGGCAAAGTGAGAGCATCAGCGTGAATGCCCACATGAAAAATAAAAAAAATGACTACAAGTTTAGGCATATTTACCTTCAAAGAAAGCCATACACCAAGTTCACTTAAACAAAACAACAAAACATCAGATGTCTTGACTAATTTATTATTCAAAGATGTCATTGTTGAATCTTTGACATTCAAATTTTCTATCAACCGTGCATGCTGCAAATTAAAATAACCGAAGAAAACAGAAGAGAAATTAAGGAGTGAGTGAAAATTAGAAGCAACAGAATGAGGGGTAAGTGAAACCATCATAGCATGTTTGGATTAAAAATAATGAATGAATTAGATTTGTTAGCTAGTAAGGATTCAAGAAGAAAAGTGAGCAGTTAATGAAATTTATCACTCCTTCAATACACTGTCCAGGCATATATAAAGCACAAATCCCAACTTTAAGCAAAAGAAGAAAAATTATATGGGAAAAGAAAAAGAATTAGAGTGAATTTTGCAAATTCTTAAATAACAAAATAAAAGAAAATCCAAGAGACTATATTCTACAGGGATGGATAAAAAAACAACAGAATAACCAACTAGATTTATGAGTCATTAGCTCATGTTAAAACAACAGAATTTCCCAATAGAATCCTTCCTAATTTTTTTATATAAAAGAGACAGTTGTGATCATTCTAACTTCTAGACCAGTAGTTAGAAATGAGGAAATTCACATGTTGAGGAAAAGCCCAAATTTATCAAATAAGTCACCAAATTTTTTTCATAGATCCAGAATTGAAATGGAAGTTAACATTGCAATTACAACACATATTGACCCAAAACTAAAGAAAAATTATGGAGGATGACCACTTGAACCCAATCACAAATCCATCTCTTCACTTTTGATTAAAAAAATTTAAAATCAGTTGTTTAATAAATGGGGACAGCAACACAGGAACATAAAAAACAAAATAAAAAACAAAATTACTGAATAAAAATCCTAAACCAAATAACCTGGCATAAAACCTAAAAGAAAAAGATACGCATAAAACTAAACTGTGACATAATGATGTGAGTCTAAAAATATTTACCACCATTACAGAGATGATTGCATAATAACTATTCACACAAATAAGATAGATACTAAAGAGAATAGAATTAAAAAATATGATGAAAAAAAAATCTACAAACCTTAACCTTCAAAGATGTCAAATTTACTTTCAAGGACTCACGCACGCCATTAACATCGGTTTCATTGTAAATTTTGTACTTTGTATTGGAAAATGGTATATATTCAGCCAGTACAGATTCGCTGATACAAGTGTACACCTTTAAAAAAATAGGAACAAAGGTACACTTGTAAAAATGGTCACTAGAAAAATATTAAGCATGAATTTAGTAATATCGTAATCAGACAAGAAACAAAATATTAAACAAATGAAAAAATAATTTAAAAAAGTAAATCCTTGGGGAGTTGAAAATATCAGATTAAATTTTTATTTATTACTAGATATTATATATTAATAATTTTGTTTATCTATGAGAAATTATTGCGTACATAAATCTACATAAAACGATGTTTACGTTATTATTTTTCTCCAAAACATTTGCCTCTCACAAATCCCAACTAGGGTTGTTCTATTCCACACAATGCAGAAGGGTTACTCAATACAGTCAGGGAAGTTACTCCCTGCAGCGAGCATGTCTGCTCAACACAACACGTTTTCGCAAAGGGTATACTCAACGCGCAAACAGTACTCAGCGTGGTGGATTGTTACTACTTCACACAAGTTGTTTTGTGTGTCTACTCAACACATCCTGAAAATCTACTTCACACACTGGGTTTCTGCGGTTTCTACTGAACACGGTGTTTTTCACTCCACGCAACTGGTTTATTCACGAATCCACTTCACACCATTTTTTGCTACCAACAAAATCGAAAAATCTGCCCAAGGCATTGTCTCGATTCACCACACTGGTCACGCATCATTTTGGAAAATTAATTTTGAATTGTTTTAACAAATTCGATTGATTTGTTTAGTTAGTTATGGATTAATGTCTGCAATTAACAATTGGAGGGACACATGAATCCATAAGGCTCGTTCGATTCAAGAATGGAGAAATCAAAAAATGTTTGTAGGGAGCATTCGAAAAGGAGGGTAAGAGATTGAAAAATCGAGAGAAGCTTCCAAGACTTCAAGAGATTTAGGGTTATAAAGGAGGGGGAAAAAAGAATAAGAAGAGGGATATCCAAGGGCCAAGGAAAGGAGTAAAAGGGGAAAGGAAGAAAAAAGGAAGAAGAAAGAAACAAGGGAGATGTGGTTGGAGATAGAAGCAGCACGTGGAGGAGATCCAGAATCATCAAGAGGATCGAAGGTTCGGTGAGAACTTTACTTCACCTATATCTGTTTGTTTTGATTTCTTCTAATGTACTTAAATCATTCGGCAATGGCCATGATTTGAGAAAATTGGATCAAGATAAGGTATGGAGGTTATCTTGTGAATCTTACGTAATTTCGCAATCTAGTTTTCATTAATAGAGTGCATACTTGCCAATGATGAGGGATCAATCCATCTGAACCTTATTAACGGTGAACCTTGTTAACAGTGACTGTGGTGATGACGTCACTGAACCTCAGGCATGCTTCCGGGTACACAAAAGACAACCGACAAGCAACGAAGACCTGAATCGTGAGGAGGCTATGCCCTCAAATAGAATGCACAAGGGCCATGCCCGACTCTACCGAAGATTCGACATGACCCGTCAATGTGGTGGACAACCCAAAACCTATAGACAATAACGTGGAGCCAAGAGGGCCCTTGCAGCCCATGGTAAAAAAACCAGTAAGCAGTCTATATGATGCATCAACAATAAACAAAGCATCAACATCAAATATACATGACATCGTCAAATAATAAACAGATTAACCCCTCGACCGATACAAATGCAGAACAATAGCGGAAAAGTAAATATACAATGGCCCCCAACCCAACTCACACGACTCATGCTGAATCATCGGCTTCCAACACCATGCTCATCCTGAGCCATGCGTCCGACTCTGAGATGATACACGCTTCTGAAATAAAACAATGTCTAGCCACGTACATAAAAAATCATGTCGTGTACATTGGTAGGGGGAGAGTCCAACCATGGTGACTGAGATCCATAACTTTCTTAGTTTGGTGGGATATTATCAACGCTTTGTGGAGAATTTTTCACGACTGTCTAATCCACTCACCAAGTTAACTCGGAAAGGAGTCGGGTTCCTTTGGACGAACGAATGTAAGGAGAATTTGAAGGAGCTGAAGAGAAGGCTGGTCGGCACACGTAGCTTTCTTAGTTTGGTGGGATATTATCAACACTTTGTGGAGAATTTTTCACGGCTATCTAATCCACTCACCAAGTTAACTCGGAAAGGAGTCGGGTTCCTTTAGACAGACGAATGTAAGGAGAATTTGAAGGAGCTGAAGAGAAGGCTGGTCGGTGCACTTGTCCTCACACTGCCTAGTAGTGGAGAAGTGTAACACCCCGTTACGTTTCTGTCAGGTACGTTTTAAGCTTTGCTTTGACTTTCTTTTTTTAGTTGGGTAATGCCAAGAAGAAATTGGGAGGAAATTTGTAATGGTGAAGTCAGGAATTTGTTGGAATTTTCAGCATAAAACATACAATTTCAACAGTCCGTTGGGGATTTACATGCTGTGTAATGGTGTTACACGACATGTAATCATCGTCTGGAAGATGTCGTGAAATGAATACACAACGTCAAATGTTACACATCGTGTACAGCTTGCACACCGTGCAAATATTAAAAATCAGATTTTTAATAAAAAGACGACGGATTTTTCAGCGTATATGGGACTCATGGGACTCGACAATTACACGACGAGTTGCTGGGTTACAGGCCGTGTAAAATCCCGACCCAACGTTTTAAACCAGGAAGCTTGGCTGATTTCCTTTTGTTACGTCTTGCAGCTCTTCCCTCTTGACCTAGAGTCATTCCTAAGCAATTTTGGTGATATCCAATCCCTTCGGATCGTTCATTCAATGATTGATCGTCGTGCTGGGTGTGGTGCGTCTCTCCAAATAAACGGTCTCCCTATCTCATTTGTCTCTCTTTTTCCCTCCTTGGAGTTTGATAGATAATCTTGGGTTTGATGGATCAAAACTCTGTTTGGTCGAATCTTGTTTCTAGGTTGAGTTTCTAGCCTTCGTTCTTTGTTGGCAAGTCCTGTTGCATGCGTTGTGTTTACGTTTAAGATGGTTAATTGATTAAACCTTGAATTGCTTGTTGTTTGAAATTGCTTTCAATTGTATTGTGAAAACCCAATTTGATGCGAATTGGAATTTAAATTGATATGGTGGATTTTGGGGAAAACCCCTCAATGGCAATGGAATTGGAAGTTGGGGCATGATTTGAAATTGATGGAAATTTGTAATTTGATTTGAGAATTGATTTTTGGAAAATGGCTTAAACTGATTTGATAAAAACCTATGATTGGTTTTATTTGAGAAGGCATGAAATGATGAAAAACCCATGATGCGGTTTGAAAAGTGATTTGGCATTTTGAAAAGGGAAAAGTGGGCGATTGTGAAGTATTTTGAAATGAAATGATTTGTCCTTTTTCTATTGATTGATTGAGCACATGCAAGCCTGAGTAGTTAGTGGGTTATTTGGAACAAACACGCTAGGATGGTAATGCCCTAGCAACGGATTGACGCTTTATAACACTAACAAAAACCTAGTCCAGCGGATCTTATCCCCAGTGGGATGGGTCTTACTTGGCCTGAGCCCGAGGGACGTGTGTGCACATCGTTGTGATCACATATATGAGATGTGTGAGAATCCCATAACTTGGAACTATCGTACATCAGGGCAGATGACAATTGATGTTACTTGTGACTGTTTTGATTATAAATGTCATTGTTTGTGAAACTGTTTTTTCAGAACTAATGACTTGTATAAATTGTTTTATATAGTGTTTATTTAAGTCATGTTTGAAATGTTTTCCATCATTTGAAATGAAAAACAGGTTTTGTTTTAAATATGCAAATGTAGTGTTATGCCTATTTTGATTAAAATTGAAAGCATGATTTGGTTTATTATTATTATGACATCTTATTATGGAACACTTGGTGAGACCCTACTGAGCTTTTTAGCTCATACTCAACCTTTTCCTTCAGGCGTTTGTAGATTTTCTCCTATCAGGTCTGAGTAAAGAGAAGGCGCCTCTTGGAGGAGGTGGATGTTCTCGATCCCTTGGGGCTTGGAGTGACGTGTCCTTTGGGACGTGGAGTATATCTTGTCGACTTTCTGGTACTTTGATGATGTACCGTTTGGGTTTTGATATACTTTTTTGGTTTCTAGTATTATCTCCCTTTGGAATTTTTGAACATACTGATATGTATCTATTTCTTCCACTGTGTTTAAGGCATATTTATTCTCACGTTTATATTGTATGATGTCGGGTGCTGGTCGTCAACCCGTGGGTATCGAGAATGCACTTCAGGCAATGTCAGTGCCCACTCGAGTATCAGTGTACCAAGGTATCTGGGTTGTTTCGTGACAAGAAGGGTTTTGTAATCTACAATGACATATCCAAAAAGGGATTAGGATGTGTTCTCATGCAGAATGATATAGTGATAGCTTATGTCTCACACCGATTGAAGGTTTATGAACAAAATTACCCAAATCGTCATTTGGAGTTAACTGCATCAATTTTTCCATTAAAGATATAGAGACATTATCATTACGAAAAAAAAGTATGAGATATATATTGATCACAAAAGTTTAAAATATATATTCACACAAAATGAGTTGAATATACGCCAAAGAAGATGGTTGGAGTAGATCAAATATTATGACCGCTCAATGCATTATCACCTTGAGAAGGCGAACAAGGTGGTCGTTGCTTTGAGAGGAAAGGATCATGCTAACTTATCCGTGATGAGGATCACCAAAGATCCAATATTTCTGGATTTGTAAAGGATGGATATGGAGATCTTGAAGAAGAAATATCTTATCTTTCTCAAATGAGTGTTCAACCATCTATCCATGCGGGGATTAAAGAAGCACAAGTTGAACTGCAAATGAATGTGAGAAATGTTCATGAGTTCAACCTTGACTGTGATGAAATGATAAAGTTCATGAACCGTGTATGTGTTCCATCCATAACCGATTTGAAGGGGCTATTAGAGAAAGCTCATAGTTCTTCATTCTCTATTAATCCTGAGAGTACAAAGATGTATAAAGATTTGAAAGAGTATTTCTGATGGGTTGGCATGAAGATAGATATTACAGAGTTTGTATCTCGGTGTTTGATATGTCACCAAGTTAAGGCTGAGAGACAAATGTTACAACCATTACCCATACCAGAATGGAAATGGGAAATCATCACCATGGATTTTGTTGTCGGGCTCTCCAAAACATCTTAAGGGCATAATGTTATTTGGGTAGTAGTCGACCACCTTACAAAGTCAACACACTTCATCATCATTAGAGAAGATTTCTCTCTTCATCAGCTTTCCAGAATATACATTAAGTGATAAGATTACATGGAGTGCCACATTCTATTATATATGATCTGGATGTGAGGTTTACCACAAAGATCTGGCGAAGTCTTCAACAGGCTCTGCATACGGAGTTAAGTTTCAGCACTGCATATCATCCTCAGACATCTCAGTCTGATAGAACAATTCAAACCCTAGAGATATGTTGAGATCTTGTTCTATGGATTTCAAAGGTGGTTGGGACCAGCTATTGAGGCCTGAGCAAGCTGGAGAAATGACAGAGAAGGTTAGAGTCATTCAGCAACACATCAAGACAGCTCATAGTCGGCAGAAAAGTTATGCTGAAAATTGTCGTTGTGATCTAGAATTTGAAATTGATGATAAAGTATTCCTACAAAATCTTCATGGAAGAAGATTATGAGGTTTGGAAAAAAGGGAAAATTAAGCCCTAGATATATCGGTATTTTTGAGATTCTTGATCGTATCGGGACAGTAGTTTATCGTTTAGCGATGCCACCAAATCTCTCTCGAGTTCTCTCTCGAGTTCGTGATGTGTTTCATATATCTCTCCTGATAAAGTACATACATGATCATTCACGTGTACTAAACCCAGAGGCCGTACAACAAAGTAGGATCCTACTATGAACAACCAATGGAGATTCTAGGTCGTAGAGAGAGTCAAGACAACTCAGGTTCAGTTGCTTGTACCGAAGCAACGAAATTCCGAGCGAAATTCATTTTAAGAGAGGTAGAATGTAACACCACGAGTATTTATGAATTATTATTTTTTCGAATAAATTAAATTTCATTAATAGTTTGTAGTATGCAACACCGAGTTTAGCTTGCGTTACACACAATGCCGAATTTTAACAAACCATGATATATTATTAATATTATTATTTAAAAACGATTATTCTAACCTGACCGTTAAACTTAGCGGTGTGAATAGTAATAACTACTTTTTAAATATCAAGTATAATGGTTTTATATAAAGAAAACATATTGATAAAAAAAGTACTAAATTTTTAAAAAGGTTTTATATGTTTCGAAAATTCCATTTTCTCAAAAAAAAAATGTTTTTATTGCATTTTGTGAACAAATAATACAAGTAATTTTTACCAGGTCAGGTCGAGCCAGTTGAATTAAACGGGGGTATGTGGGACCCCCGGGCCAAGTTGGTTGGGTTTGTCCGACCGGGTCGGACTGGGCCCAGAAGCAACCGGCCCCTGATTACGAAAACGCTAATAACTTGCAAACCGAGCGTCAGATTGACAAGCTGTTTGGGTTTTGATATACTTTTTTGGTTCCTAGTATTATCTCCATTTGGAATTTTTGAACATACTGATATGTATCTATTTCTTCCACTGTGTTTAAGGCATATTTGTTCTCACGTTTATAT
This sequence comes from Viscum album, assembly GCA_963277665.1. Classification (NCBI taxonomy): domain Eukaryota; kingdom Viridiplantae; phylum Streptophyta; class Magnoliopsida; order Santalales; family Viscaceae; genus Viscum; species Viscum album. The sequence continues at coordinate 1,630,026,191 of OY728141.1, forward strand.
TGTATGATGTCGGGAGCTCGTCGTCAACCTGTGGGTATCAGGAATGCACTTCGACCAATGTCAGTGCCCACTCGAGTATCAGTGTACCAGGGTATACGGGTTGTTCCGTGACAAGAAGGGTTTTGTAATCTACAGTGACGTATCCAAAAAGGGATTAGGATGTGTTCTCATGCAGAATGATATAGTGATAGCTTATGTCTCACACCGATTTAAGGTTTATGATGAAAATTACCCAAATCGTGATTTGGAGTTAACTGCATCAATTTTTGCATTAAAGATATGGAGGCATTATCATTACGAAGAAAGGTATGAGATATATACTGATCACAAAAATTTAAAATATATATTCACACAAAATGAGTTGAATATGCGCCAAAGAAGATGGTGGGAGTTGATCAAAGATTATGACCGCTCAATGCATTATCACCCTGAGAAGGCGAACAAGGTGGTCGTTGCTTTGAGTGGAAAGGATCATGCTAACTTATCCATGATGAGGATCACCAAAGATCCAATATTTCTGGATTTGTAGAGGATGGATATGGAGATCTTGAAGGAGAAATATTTTATCTTTCTCAAATGAGTGTTCAACCATCTATCCATGCGGGGATTAAAGAAGCACAGGTTGAACTGCAAAAGAATGTGAGAAATGTTCATGAGTTTAACCTTGACTGTGATGGAATCATAAAGTTCAGGAACCGTGTATGTGTTCCATCCATAACCAATTTGAAGGGGCTATTAGAGGAAACTCATAGTTCTTCATTCTCTATTCACCCTAAGAGTACAAAGATGTATAAAGATTTGAAAGAGTATTTCTGATGGGTTGGCATGAAGATAGATATTACACAGTTTGTATCTCGGTGTTTGGTATGTCAGCAAATTAAGGCTAAGAGACAGATGTTACAACCATTACCTATACCAGAATGGAAATGGGAAATCATCACCATGGATTTTGTTGTCGGGCTCCCCAAAACATCTTAAGGGCATAATGTTATATGGGTTGTAGTCGACCAGCTTACAAAGTCAACACACTTCATCATCATTAGAGAAGACTCCTCTCTTCATCAACATTCCAGAATATACATTAAGTGATAAGATTACATGGAGTGCCACATTCTATTATATATGATCTGAAGTCTTCAACAGGCTCTGCATACAGAGTTAAGTTTCATCACTGCATATCATCCTCAGACATCTCAGTCTGATAGAACAATTCAAACTCTAGAGGATATGTTGAGATCTTGTTCTATGGATTTCAAAGGTGGTTGGGACCAGCTATTGAGGCCTGAGCAAGCCGGAGAAATGGCAGAGAAGGTTAGAGTCATTCAGCAACCCATCAAGACAGCTCATAGTCGGCAGAAAAGTTCTGCTGAAAATTGTTGGTGTGATCTAGAATTTGAAATTGATGACAAAGTATTCCTACAAAATCTTCATGGAAGAAGATTATGAGGTTTGGAAAAAAGGGAAAATTAAGCCCTAGATATATCGGTATTTTTAAGATTCTTGATCGTATCGTTTAGCGATGTCACCAAATCTCTCTCGAGTTCTCTCTCGAGTTCATGATGTATTTCATATATCTCTCCTGAGAAAGTACATACATGATCATTCACGTGTACTAAACTATGAACAATCAATGGAGATTCTAGGTCGTAGAAAGAGTCAAGACAACTCAGGTTCAGTTGTTTGTACCGAAGCAACGAAATTCCGAGCGAAATTCATTTTAAGAGAGGTAGAATGTAACACCACGAGTATTTATGAATTATTATTTTTTCGAATAAATTAAATTTCATTAATAGTTTGTAGTACGCAACACCGAGTTTAGCTTGCGTTACACACGATGCCGAATTTTAACAAACCATGATATATTATTAATATTATTATTTAAAAACGATTATTCTAACCTGGCCGTTAAACTTAGCGGTGTGAATTGTAATAACTGCTTTTTAAATGTCAAGTATAATGGTTTTATATAAAAAAAACATATTGATAAAAAAAGTACTAAATTTTTAAAAAGGTTTTATATGTCTCGAAAATTCCATTTTCTCAAAAAAAAAGTTTTTATTGCATTTTGTGAACAAATAATACAAGTAATTTTTACCACTTTTATAAAATGTATTTGACAAAATAAACTTCATTTTTGAAATATACATGTCAAAATTATCTTGAATTGAATTTTAAAAAAATACTGGTTCTTATCAAGAATTGTGTTTTCGTTTACAATATTTAAAAACATCCAAATAGTTCTGAGATGATTTTAAAAATAACATTAGTTCAATTATATATTGATTAATCCAATTTAGGTCATTGAAATCAATTCGATATTGAATTGGGATATTAAAACTTGTTATTCTTATGATAATTTTCAATTTGAAAAACCGAATTTTCGTCGCATCTACGAGTTTAATTTGAAATTAAATTATGTCATTTCTGTGAATTGAAGTTGGCAAAATAGAACTCATATTTGGAATCGGCATTATTTATGTTGTCTAATAAGGTCAACTTAATTTATGACTATTAAACTCGGTTATATTATATTAGGTATTTTCGAGTCCCAAATCGGAATACTCCACGATGTATTCCATTTTATTCATCTATAAAAGAATGTCCCCACCTCACATTGAGGTAAGAGGAATTCGCCATCTACATAAGGAAAGATTTGGATAATTTCCCCTGCCCTCCCTTCTCCTGAAGAATCCCTCCTGTGCGGCACTCTTTGCCCCTCCCTCCCGTCGGCTCCCTGAGGACTCCCAGTTCTGTCCGGCCCCGCCCTCCCCTTCGGCTCCCTGCGTCGGCATCTCCCGGTCCCGACGCCAGATCTCGACGCCCCCTCTTCCGATGTAGCGCTCTCCCGGTGTCGTTCGGCCCCTGCCTCCCTGTGACCTCCATCGCAATGACAGACCCGCCTCTCCCAGCACCTCCTGGCTCCAGGTGAAACCCTCTACTCCGCCTCCTCGCACGACTCCCTGCACACAGCTCTAACTCGACGTTGCCCCTCCGGGCTTTGCGACCGGCCACCGCCCGCCCTCCTGCGGCTTCACGGTCCCTGCCCCCTCGCACCCTCCTACGGCGTCACCCGCCTCTGATGCCCCTCCTGGCTTCGCGATCGACCCCCGCCTCCCGATCCCGCCCTCCAGCAGGCTTCCCGACAGAGTCCGGGCCCCACCTCCCGCCGCGGCTTCCCAGCCCTGCCTCCTACGGTGCTTCCAGGCTCGCCTCCCGCGGCGCTCTCTCGGACCCCCTGCTCACGGTCTCCCCGGCTTCGCAACTAGCCCCGCCTCACGCCATAATATTCCGACTCCGCCCTCCCGTGGCTCTCTAGTATCACACGGCCTCGCCTCCAATGCAGCCTCCCAACACCCGCCTCCTTTGAGGCATCCCGGACCCGCCTCTCTCGGCGACTCCCGATCCCGCTCTCCTCGGCACTTCCCGGCCCCGCCCTTCCAATGGTCGAACCTTCAATTCTCCCTCCGCTGATCACTACCTCCACCCGCCTGGTTGACGAGCGGCTCGACTCAACCAATTTCTCGGTATGGCGGAAAACGGTGTTGATGTCACTCACGAGCATGGACCTCAACTCCCACCTCGAGGTTCTTCCGCCCCTATCTTCTGATCCCAAATACCGCCCATGGAAGCTTGGTGATAGAAGACCTTTGCCTAAGAAGTCAATTCCATGGGTCGTTCTGTCAAGGACGTCACTCATACCGCCAATACGGTTAACTTTGGGATTTCTTAAACCTCATGTGTTCCGAGACAAATAATTTGACTCGGGTCTCCGATGTTCTTCTGCGCTTGTCGCCCATCCGCTAGCAGGCCCATCCATTTCCGACGTACTCCATGGAATGGAAAGCTCTTCAGGATGAATTGTTTGAATTGTGGCTCATTCCTCAGACACCAGAGGCGACCTTGGCCCAGAGGGACCAATTGTGCCTCTTTAACCTTCTCCATGGTCTCGATCTTGAATATGCGACGACGGCCACGGAGATGCTCGTCAAACCCTCTTCGCTCGAGATTCCACAAGTCATCGCCTTGGAAAGACTCATCGGGCACTTGCCCAATCCACCCCCAGCATCAATCACGTTGCCCTCTTGGGTCGTGGTAGTGGACGCTCCCTCAAGCACTCGTGAACGTGGTCATGGGGAGGGTCGTCCTCGTCCCCTCTGTCAGCATTGTGGCAAGCATGGCCACCTGATCGACCGTTGTTGGGTTCTTCATGGCTACCCATCTCAGCAAACTCGGCAAGGTCAGACTGCGGCCCAGGATGCTTCCCCGTTGGTCGCCGCTCTTCCTCCCCCTCTGAACCTCTCCATGGATGAGCTCTAGCTGATTCACAACCATCGGACCACCACTCTACCGAGTTCTTCGGCATCTCTTGCCCACTCTGGTGGTTCCACTGCTTTTGTCAGTCGTCGCTCCCCTTCCCGGATGCTTGACTCAGGTGCCTCAGATCATCTCACAGGTGATGCAGGTATGTTATCCTCCTATCGTCCATATGTTGGTTCCTCAGCTATCACTGTCGCCGATGGATCCACTATCCTCATTACGGGCTGTGGTGCATGCTTCCGAACTTCATTTATTCACTTGTCTTCTGTTGCACATGTGTCTCGCAGTCCTTTTAACCTTCTCTCCATAAGTAAACTTACAAAGGATTTCAATTGTAGCGTCATCTTTACATCTTCTGCTGTTGTGTTTCAGGAGCGGATGACGAACCGGGAACTTGGCAGAGGCCAGCTTCAGGACGGGGTGTACATGTTCGATGGACTGACACCAGTCGCCTGCATGTCTGTCACTGCTCGTGCATTGGACCTTCATTCTCAGTTGGGACATCCACCCGCCTCCGCCCTTCACCAACTTTTTCCAAATATTAGTCGGCATGTTTCCTTTCACTGTGAGTCATGTAAATTTACGAAACATCATTGCACTTCATATCTTCCTCGAGTGGATACACGGGTCGCCAAACCCTTCGATTTGGTTCCTTCATATGTATGGGGTCCATGTGTCATCCCAAGTCACTTAAGGTATAAATATTATATATCATGCATTGATGATTTTTCGCGTATGACTTGGTTGTACCTTCTTCGAGATTGGTCTGAAGTGTCTTCCACTTTTCAGACATTTTACCATGTGATTCATACCCAGTTTTCCATCTCTGCTAAATATCTTCGCTCGGACAATGGGCGAGTGTATTTGTCCACTCCCTTTCAGCAATTTCTCTAGGCAAACGACATCATTCATCAATCCTCATGTCCTCATACCCCTTAGCAGAATGGAGTGGCCGAGCGAAAACACCGGCATATTCTAGAAACTGCTCGTGTCCACCTATTCCACGGATAGGTGCCTCTTCTCTTTTGGGGGTATTCATCCTCACTGCTACATACCTCTTCAATCGTCTTCCTTCTTCTATCCTTCAGAGGGAGCCTCCTTTTCGGACTCTGTTCTCCTCTCTCCCTCCTCACTCACTTCCACTCTGTGTGTTTGTATGTCTCTGTTATGTTTTTGACACTCATCTCAACCTCTTCAAACTCTCCTAAATCCCTCCGTTGCATATTCCTCGGATATTCACGCACTCAGCGCGGATACTGATACTTCTCTCCGGGCTTACGGTGGTATATCATATCTGTTAACGTATCGTTTGTTGAGTTCTCCATTCTCTCTTTCATCTCCTCATCCCGACACTACCATCGATGATTATCTTCCTCTCGTCATCCACCCTCCTCTGGTGTCTCCCCCTGCTGATCACCTGTTTGGTACGGTCTAATCCCATCGCCCATCAACTGTGCCCCCCATCCAGGCTGAGGAAACCATCGTCCCAGCTTCGTCCGATGCTCCTGCCCCAGCACCAGAGGACTTGCTCATTGCACTCCGGAAAGGTACATGTTCTTGTCATAATACTCTTTATACATCTTCATATACAGGTTTGTCAGCTCTGGAGACGATATTTATTCCTCGTACAGTTGGCGATGTCAAATCTCATCCGGGGTGACTACAAGCGATGCAGGATGAACTGCGGGCTCTGGATGACAACCATACTTGGGATCTTGGCCCCCTTCCAGAAGGCAAACAGGCGGTTGGCTGCAAATGGATTTATACGAACCGTCTCACTGTCGATGGCACTCTCCATCACCTCAAAGCCCGACTTGTGGCAAAGGGCTTTGCTCAGACATATGATATCGACTATTTTGAGACCTTCTCTCCGGTTGCCAAGATGGCATCAGTCTGCTTATCCGTCTCTCGGGCCGCTCATCATCACCGGCCGCTTTATCAATCGGATGTCAAGAATGTCTTTCTCCACAGATTTCTTGAAAAAGAGGTATATCTGCAACAGCCCCCCAGATTTCGTGTCTCAAGAGCCGACTCTCATGTCTGCCGACTTCATCGCTCTCTATATGATCTCAAGCAGTCTCATCATGCTTGGTTTGGCCGCTTCAGCACCGTCGACACCGCATTTGGACTCTCGCAGTATGAAGGACCACACCGCCTTCTACCGTACGACGTTCAACGGCTGCATCCTGCCGGTGGTATATGTTGATGATATCATCATCACTGCGACTCCACTGAAATCGCTCAACTCAAGGGGCATCTTCACCACCACTTCCACACTAAAGGTCTCGGTCCTCTCACATACTTCATTGGCATCGAGGTCTCCCATTTTACAGACACCAACTTTCTCTGCCAACAAAAATATGTCATGGATATCTTGCAAGATGCGAGTTTGAGTCAGGCAATTGTCACGGACACTCCTCTTGAGCCTGGGAACGTTCTCTCTATGACGACACGGCACCCTTTCCTCACTCAGAGAGCTATCGTCGTCTTGTGGGCAAACTCAATTACCTCACTATGACACGATCGGACATTGTTTGCGCTGTTGGCAAAGTAAGCCAATTCAAGGAGCATCCGACCAAATCTCAGTGGGATGTTGTTCTCCGTATTGCCATGTACATCAAGAAAGACCCTACTCATGGTCTTCGGGTACTCACATCACGCTCATCTGAATGTTGAGGCCTTTTGTGATGCTGACTATGCTGGTTGTCTTGTTACCCGCAAGTCTATTTGTGGGTTTTCCATTTTCTTGGCAGGTAACCTCATCTCTTGGCGCAGCAAGAAGCAGACTGTCATCTCCAGATCTAGTGCGGAATTTGAATATTGTGTCATGGTCAACAGTCACTGCCAAGATCCTTTGGCTTTTTCATCTCCTCCATGAGCTTGGCTTCCCACCGCAGACGTCTACTCATATCTGGTGTGACAATTAGGCGGTCACGAAGATTGCTTTGAATCCAGTCTTCCATGAACGAACGAAGCATATCAAGGTGGACTGTCACTTTCTTCGCCATCATCTCGAGCAGAACCATATCAATTTCAGCCACATTCCAACGCCGGATCAGTTTGCCGACATCTTCACAAAAGGCCTCCCGAGAGCTCGTCTGGACTCTCTCAGTACCAAGCTGAGTATCCACAGCATCAGTAGTCCAGCTTGAGGGGGAGTGTGTATGGTCTTACTCGTTGTTGTCTTTCTTTTGTGGGACCCTTGGTCCAAGCTGGGCATGTCCGGCTTGAGGGAGTGTTAAACCCAATTTTATTATATTGGGTATTTCCGAGTCCCACGTCGGAATACTCTACCATGTATTCCATTTTACTCATCTATAAAAGAATATCTCCACCTTGCATTGAGGTAAGGGGAATTCGCATCTACAATGGCCATTATGAACAGTAAAAGCAGTAACACTTAATTACCGTGGTTAGGGTGAAAATGGGATTACCGAGGGGTTAAACTAAAAAGATAAACGATAAGATGACCTAGAAACTTGTCTGACACTCATTGGCTAACCATATTTCGACCTCATCTCTTCTAGGTTCTAAAATGGTCTATTTTATAGCCTTGTGGTATAAGAAAAACATGGGTACAGCTTTTTCTTTTAAAAAATTCAAAGCGTGTTCTCTCTCCCACTTATAAAAGGTCACTCTCTCTCCTCTACTTTTCACATTTCCAAAACCCTTTAATTCGACCAAGCTTTGCCCAAATCTCTTTCTTCCCTCCTGTCATCCTAGAACCCTTATAGTTTGATCAGAAATCTAACCTAGGAATGTTTTTGGCACAAACCTAAAGAGGTTACCCGAAGAAGAGGTAACGATCTTCAACAAACGTTTTTATTTTATTTCTTACTCCACCTCTTTTAAATCTTATTAAACTATGTTAATATAATAATCACGGTATCTTCCATATACAAAGATGTTATTATATTGTGGGCATGACCTACATCCATCTATTCTTCCCTCAGACGAGAAATGATAACGTCGTTCGTGTGTACGACAGACTACCGTCTCGCAAACAAATACGACACATTTTCCATCAACACCTCTCCCGGTTGGGTATGATGATGGATATAATAAACAGATAATAAAATGGTATAAGTACATCATATATATGATATTTGTAACATAACTACTCCTAAAAATACCAAATCAAAACTTGCGTGAAAAACAAAGCAGTTATTACCCGAAACGTAATTTTAACAAGGAATTATTAACAAACAAATAATAAAATGGTATAAGTACATCATATAAGATATGATATATATGAGTATGTTCCTAAAATAGATGTATAATAAATTTATAATTATTATACAGGAGGCTAGAGCGCTTTTGAGACAAGAGGAACTCAAAGTAAGAGATTTTTGTCTCAATTTGCCTTTTTTGAAACATATGTTGTGTTATGCACCTATCTTTTTTTATGAGATGTATATACTGCTAGTTTGAAATGTTATATCATAAATCTCTTATTCATAATATTTAATGTTTCATTTGATGTTGTGCTTTTATGGGGCTTACGATTCAAAAGTTACCAAAGTAGTAAAGGTTCGATATTATAATATCATTGTTTATCAGGATTGTTTATAATTACCCAAAAAAAAAACCCGTTTGGATTTTATTGGAAATGTGAAAAGAATCTTTGTTTTAACGTATACGGCATCAACATAATTTATCGCCATCATGACCACTCAATGCTTTAAAGGTTCAGTTATAAGTTTCAAAGTTTAATTTCAAAGAAAATGATTTCAAAAATATTTTATGAATTTTTATTTTTCAAAAAGTGTTTTCCAAAGAGGAAAGGATATTTTCCTCAAGAAATGTTTCATGTGATCATTCAAAATCATTCATTTTTCATCTAAAGATGACATCCTTTCATGTTACTTATGCTTTGTTGGGCATAAGATTGAATGATACCATCGTTATTCTTTCTCTGGATGGTTAATGTTTATATTGATGAAATGTTTATGAAACTCGTTTATTTTTCAAAGGTCATGCTTGTGAATTGATGAAATGGTTATGAAAGTCGTTTTATTTACACAGGTTATGATGTGATGATATGATAAATGTTATATGATATTGTTTGGGTAAAGCTTTGTATCTCATTAAATAACGATGGGAAACAAGATAATGGGTTTGATCCACTATGGGAAACATGTGAGTCCTAATCCACTATGGGAAACAGGTGTGTCCTGATCCACAATGAGAAAAAGGTGATGGGTCACAATCCACTATGTTGACGGACTTGGTAGTTAACCTTGACATATGAAATGGTTTTCTATATTTATGATGGTGGCACACTTTTATGACATGAGCTTATGATTCATGATTGATCTATGATGATTTCTCACTCTTATGGCTCATGTTTTCTGAAATGATAAAGTTTTACGTCATGACTCATGTTAATGATCTACAACAGGTTGAGTATGAACTTCATAAATCATGTTCACGTTCACATACTCTTCTTATCATCTTATGCTTTCATATGATCATAGATTGATATCTCATATGTTTACCCTTACTAGCCATCTAAGTTCACCCTTTATTATGTTTCCTTCCCCAGGTTATGAAAAAAGATTTAGGTAGGGTATGCCGAAAAGGTGTACTATGTGAAAAGATATTTATAAAAGATGTTGAAAATCTTTGATGAAATAAGAAGATTGTGTTTCTAATCTCCAAAGGCACTAAACTATTACGGTTCTCCATCTAAAAAGATGTGATATTTATGTATGAAAAATCTGATCCTTGTAGTGATTTGCTCCAACTTTGTCCCCAACTCAATCCCTGCTTTTATTCCCATTATGAGTCATGTCTGTTTGATAAACACCATCAAATGACTTATGTTTCACTGTTGTTGCTGCATGCGTCCAAACCATTTGATTTAGTACATTCAGATGTGTGGGTCCCAACACGGTCCAAAGTCAGTTAAGCTATCGGTATCCAATCTTCTTTATTAATGATTTTTCTCAAATGACTTGGTTTTATCTTCTTCGTGATCATTTCAAAATATTTAATGTTTTCGAAGTCATTTTAACATGAAAGTCAAACTCAATTTTGTATGCCTATTAAAATGTTTACACTCAAATAACGACCAGGAATATTTTTCTTCTCCCTTTTAGTGCTTTCTTAGCACTCACAGTGTCCTTCATCAAACATCTTGCCCTAATACACCTCAACATAATAGTGTGGCGTGGCTAAGTGTAAACATTGACATATCCAGGAAACTACTATAGCCATATTATTTCACATGTAGGTTCCTCTTCAACTTTGAAGTGATGATATTCTCACTGCAACCTATCTTATAAATCGTCTCCCCCCTATACATGAGTAGGGGAGTCTATTTCAAATATTGTTTCCATCTTGCCCACCTCACCCTCACCCTCACCCTCTCCCTCTCCCTCTCCCTCTCCCTCTCCCTCCCCCTCTCCCTTATCTTGTGTTTGTCTTTGTTGTGCCTGAGACACTCGATCCAATGCCCAGTGAGCTCAGAATGAAATTTTGAAGTTTTTTTAAAGTACATTCAGTAAACGTGCGAGCGGATTTTTCTAACTTTTGAATCAGTGCTCGGATCGAAAATCTGAGAGCACCGTTGAACTCAGAACGTCAGGAATCGCCTAGAATGGACTTAACTTCGACCGGCAAGGGCCGAACAGAAAAATTAATTTTCGACTTAACTTCGACCGGCAAGGGCCGAACAGAAAAATTAATTTTCGGACTTGTTGGTCGGAGTGGACACTCAAGAGGGGGGTGAATTGAGTTCCAATTAAAATTTCTGTTTTAAAACTTTGAGTTAAAATCCCCCAAATAGAATACAGAATTAAACTGTAGTGAATTTATATCAAAGTAAAGGTTCTGCTGGGTTCTCAAGGGATTGATTATTTCCCAGTTAATCAGTTGATTAACTTTTGAAACCAACTTACTGATTTACAACTAATATAAACACTTGCGAATTTAATTATCAAAGTAGCTTTAAAACAATTTTGGTTTTAAAGTATTAGCAGCGGAATAAAAACAAATAACTTTGAAATTAAATAAGCACAGCAGTTTTAACCAAGAGGTTCAGTCTCAAGCTGAGACTTAGTCCTCTCAAAAGCTTTTATAAAAAAGTGATCCACACCCTGGATCGGGGATAAACAACAGTATACAACTGTCCAGGTCACACGACCTCTACCACTGTTATCCGTGGGAAACAAACACAACAGCAACCAGCTGTCCAGGTTCACAGGACCTCTACCACTATCCCAGTGGGAAATAAAAGATGTAAGAGTATTGAGTGAGGATTTACAAATCCTCCAGTTAGAGTACAGGAGACAGTGTGTGTGTAAAATGCAGCAGATAACACACACTGCTCAATATGTAAAAGGATAAATCACAGAGCAAATATTTAGAGTTTAGAAATGGCTCTAGTGATTGTCATGCAGTTCCGGACTCCTTTGATTGATCAGAATTCGCTCTGAGTCCTCTTCTGGTTTTTGTCTGGAAAACAGAGTATCGTCTGTTTCCTTGACTTCCAGGTGTAGAGACAGTCGATGAAGCTCTTGTGTTATGTTCTCATTCTCAGCTCTTCACTGGTATGCAATAATGAGTTCTTCGTGTAAGTTCTGTCATCTCTTTGCATTCACGCTTAGTTGTTCTTCCAGCACACCTCGTGGTATATGTATCTCTCTGTGTATTCGTCTATGTCTCGCACACCCCTGTGGTCTGTCTGTATCTGTATTCGTCTCTTTTGTAGTAGCACATCCTTCCTTTAGTTAAACCACGTGCTCCGACAAAAGATGATTTACTTTTTGCAGGTACGAGGTACGGTTCCCTAACATCCAACAGCACACATTAAATAAATGTCAGTGTATTAAAATATACCTGATATGACCGTTGGTTAGATTAAACAAAGATAAAGAAATTAAAGCAGTGTCGGGTTCTGTCTCTGGAACGGTAGCTCTTGATATCGGTAGACTTGTGTTACAGTAGGTGTCTGTATCGGTAGACTTCATTTTTAACGGTAGACTTTGTATCGGTAGCTGTAACAGTAGATTTGATCGCATCAGTAGCGGTAGACTTGTAACGGTAGTCGTGGCTCTGCCTTGTATCGGTAGCGGTAAGTCTCTATTGGTAGACTTTGCATAACGGTGGACTTCAGCATATCGGTAGCTCTGTATCGGTAGCTGTCGACTTCGATGTAGCGGTAGGCTTGAGTACCGGTGAGTTTGTAACTGTAACTCTATCGGTAGACTTGATGTTCCGTATCGGTAGACTTTGATGTTCCGTATCGGTAGACTTTGATGTAGCGGTGATCTTTGAGTACCGGTGAACTTGATGTATCGGTGAACATGATGTATTGGTGAACTCCGTATCGGTAGCTCTATTCGATATCGGTAGCTCTAATCCATAACGGTGGTATCGGTAGCTCTAATCCATAACGGTGGTATCGATAGCTCTAATCCATAACGGTGGCTACTGTTCTGTATCGGTAGCTAGTTTGTAACGGTAGCTGAAAACTGTTTGAGCATTCACTTGGCAGAATGAGTTAAGTCATAGTAAACATATATCTGATAATTCAAAAGACTTAATTTAAGCATAATGAAAGTAACAACATATATTAATGTATATTTGGAATGTATTAAGCATAATCAAGATATAAAGAAAGAATGGTTGGGATTATCAAAACACAATAAAGCCACTTAATTCCAGAGGGTTCAACAGGACTTTTCGAGAAAAATAAAAAAAAATAACTTAAAAAGTTATTTTATTTCTTTTCCCACTGACGAGCGACGGCACGGCAATGTTGCGGTGCAACGACGAAGAAACGACAAGACGCATTAATAGACCTCATTAATGACTCGTTAACACGCAGCATAACGACGCTTTAATGACGCGTAACGACGCGACGTCGCAGCGTAACAAAAACGATGTGACGTGTTTTCTTTGTAATAGTTTGACGCGTTGGTAGAACGAGAATTACACTGTGAGGATTCTCTAATGAACCTCCGACGGATTGTAGGTTCCGGGCGCAGCGGAAGCGCGTTGGTGGGTTAGCCCAACTTTAATTTTAACGTTAAACAACGTTCAATCCGAGATCCGTCACGATATAAAACGCCGAATCTTCGGAATAGAACGAAGAACGAAAAAGAAAAGAAGAGTCCCGGAACCCTTGAGATAGGATCATCATATGTTGATTATAATTAATTTAATTAATTCAAAAGAATTACCTCGATGGAATTTTTTCTTCGTTGGAGTCTCCGGTCACGATCCTGTGATCCGTCGTTGCGTTGTAGAATCCAAGTACAGGATTCCTCTAGCGATGATCCACACGTGCTCCACGTATCTCTGGACGTCGCCGAAGGGATCTCCGGGTGCTAGCGCAGAAGAGCCTTCGCTTGCGATGTCCGCCTTCAACCGCCTTGATCCGGTGGAGGATCTTGATTTCGTAACTTGAAAGCGTTCTTGGTGGAAAGGGAATTCTCTCTTGACTTGAGAGTATTTCCAGATCCGTTGTGCACAACAAAATGGCTCTCCTCTATGAGAATAATGTAATTTGGGATTATAATACTTAGAATAATAAAATGAATTAATTGCCCGAAAGCATTTAATCATTTCATTTAATTCTTAGTAATACCCCATGTCTTAATAATGACAGTTGACCGTCATTATTACTTGACATGCACCCAACATATTACATTTATTATCATTTAATTAAATAAACAATATTTTTCTCACGAATCCCGAAAAAAAAACTACACGGTGTGTACTTTTATTTTTCCATTTTATTTATTTCCTTACTCGCTAATAAATATATATATTATTTCGCCCACAATATATTCTCTTGAATAACTAGTGTCGAAATAAATGCGATTAGGCATCCTTAAATAATTATTAAACCACAGTCGGGAATAATATTTATTTAACTTGTTAAATTAATATTTAACTGAGATACATAGACACACTTAGTGTGTGACCCTCTAGGCCTCTTTCTCAGTGGCATTAGGCGGAGCTTGCCTAAAATCCAAGGTTAGCGTCTAGCAACACGCCAAGGCACCCATAGAGAAAGAAGTTAACGCCGCAATGATGTGTCACCTCCTACGAACGCTTACCGTGTAATATAATCCATTTGTCTCGATATCTCCAATCAAGCGGGTTGCATGCTAGTGCCATCAACCCATATGCTCGATTATTCTTTCTTTGACTTCCCGGAATTGAACTCGCCCATACCTTACCATGGCCATGGATTTATTTAGGCTATATCAATTCCATCAAATGGCCTGAGATATCTACTTCCGTTATAGAACAGAAGGGACAAATCCTTTCTCGCATTATCTATTAATGCAGTATTACTCGTGACGCACCCAACGTATCGTACCTCGCTGCGAACAGTGTGCCGTCATAGTTTTCGTCAATACATCTAAGTGCGCGAGTTGTAATACCCATTAATAATAATCTTAAAGTCTAAGGACCAATACACACGTCCGCAGATAAGAACATCCAATGACACTATGAAATGTGGATTTCCTACTGACGGGTCTCGTTCTCATAATATCCTCCTGGATATTACCAAGGGCGCACACCATGAGAAGGTGCCTCAAAGTTTTACGAGTCCTCACCCCTAATGACCTGTATTATTTGTGTCCCTCAAATAATATCATCCGGCCATAGAACATATATTCAAGAATAGTGTTATGGCACTTCCAGGTTCTCATCATAGCAGGGATCCGCTATGACCCATTAATGCAACAGCTGTTCTTAGGACATTATCACATGCATTGTCACGCAGAAAAACAATCAAGATGTGATAAGGAATTTATTAATGAATAAAGTACAAAGTAGTTGGTTCTAGGCCACCAACTCCAACACGGATTTCCTCCCCAACGAAAAACGACGAACGCCAACGGACGTCATCGACTTCGACGTATCTCGAAGAACGACGAACGTCATCGACCAAACCCTCGAGGACGAAGCGCTACGGCAACGAACGTCAACGAGGTAGGGGTTTGATTTTGATTTTATGATTTTCCGTTCTTTTTCTAAACGACGAACGCGAATTAACTCACGAACAGGTTAATCCGCAGATCGTGCGTTCTTACGAGAGGGTGTTCTTGGGTTTTATATTCGGGATTAATTTTATTGTTGATAAAATGGTAATCCCCGGACCTCCCCTGTTTTAAACCTCTAACGCGGAGGGCGCGGGCAGACACAAACAAGGCTCGGGTCCCTCCGCACTTGTGTTCTCCATGGTTGTATCCTCATATCAGTGGCAAGATGAATCTGGGTCCAAGGAAAGGATAGCGGCGACCCAAGAGGCCCGAAGGCGCAGGCGGATCAAGAAACGGACCACCGAAGCAACTCCGATGGCCCAGAGAAGGAACCGTCGGCGGCCCGTGGCAGCGGCCGCGGGAAGAGGGAGGCGGCGCACCCGTCGGCGCGCCGCGGCGGCACGGAGGAGTTGCGCCAGCCAACGCCGCATGGAGGCAGCGGCCCGCGTCCGGGTCGCCCGGGCGAGCCACGGTCGCTCGACCGCGACGAAGGGGAGGTTGCGGCCTGTCGGTCGCGGCAGGCACTGGAGGCGGCTCTAGGCGAACGTCGCGTGGGAGGAGCGGCCCGCTCCTTGCAGGCCGCATTCAAACAGGGAGGGGACGCGGCGGCGGCTGCCGCGGTTCCGGGCTCCAGCTGGCGGGCCGGGCAGGACCCGCGCCCTTCTGGCCGGGCCGAACGAGACCGGGTCGCTGAGCAACCTGGCGGGCTGAACCCCCCGGCATAACTTGGTCGGGCCCAGCGAGGCCAATTGGGCCTGGCCCACTGGCCAGACCAGACTCGACCTACCAGGTCAGGTCGAGCCAGTTGAGACACTCGGGCCAGGTTGATCGGGTTTGTCCGACCGGGTCGGACTGGGCCCAGAAGCAACCGGCCCCTGATTACTAAAACGCTAATAATTTGCAAACCAAGCGTCAGATTAACAAACCGTTTGCGGCGTTGGGACCTTCTCGACGAGGCGGATCTTTTGGTATGCTCTAAAGAGACTTTCAAGGAAGGTGGTTTTCATGCTAGGGGGAGCGGTTCTTCCGAGATCAAGAGCGCAGACGAGCAGCAGCCGTGTGGACCTCAGTGGCCCCCGACAGACGAGCAGTCGTGTGGACCTCAGTGGCCTGGCAAACAAGCAGCAGTTGTGTGGACCTCAGTGGCCCAGCAGACTTCAGCGACTCATCAGGGATGAGTCCCTCAACAGTACGAAATGTTATTCCCTATAACCGATGAACCTTTCCTACTCTAAAATATATCTGGTGTGAGTTGTCCTTGCTTTGTGGCTTTGATTTGTGGTTGTTTTGTGGTTTCTCTTTAGTAGACTGGGGTCCCTGACTAAGTACTGTGTTACTCACCTCTGCACGGGTTTTGCCCGCACGTGTTGTATCTTGTGCAGGCTACGGACATTTCGACGGAGAACTTGGTAGCCTAGGAGCAGGCGGGGCCCAGTAGGATCAGGCGGACAGGACGTACTACTTCGGCTTCCGGTAGTTACACTACTCTTACCATCAGGTGGGGTTTTCGACGGATGGTCACCCGAGTCCCTTTGTACCTTGCTGTTTTCAGTTCTTTTTGTTGGTTTGTATTCTGGCCCACTTGTTTTCACTTGTACTTGTACTCAGCACTTGTTTCGGTATACTTGTTTTCCCCCTTTCAGTTTGTGGGACGTGGTTGGGCGTGTGTGTGCGTACAGGTACTCAGGCAAATGTCTCTCACTTGCAGGTTAACGCCTTCGACACTAGTCGCCAACCCCTAGCCATCGGGAGGCGGGCTTGGGGTATGTCACGGCACGGGCCCCAGGGGACGGGTCGGGACAGATATCACTTTCATTGAGAGCTCTCCATTGCCATCCCCTTTGAGCTCTCCCTTCTCAGCAACTGACATCGATGATTGTCTTCCTCTTACCATTTACCCACTCTTGCCAAATATCCTAGATATGATGATCGTTGTTTTGGGTATGCTTATTCTTGTTGTTCATCGAATATTCCCCTCTGCGCCGACTGAGGATGTCATTTCCCCGCCTTCACCTGTCACTCCTACCATAACCCTGAATGGCTTGCCTATCGCATTCAGGAAAGTATGCATTCTAGTCCTATCATATATGTACACGTTCCTACAAAGACTTACGGCAACGAACGCTTTTATTCCTACTCTAGAGACGATCTTTATTCCACATAATGTTATTAAGGCTAAATCTCATCCTGATTGGTTTCAAGCAATGCAATATGAACTACAAGCTTTAGACGATAATCACATAAGGATCTTATACCACTTCCAATAGGTAAACTGGTAGTCGACTACAAATGCATTTATAATATCCATCTAAATGTCGATAGTACTCTCCATCGACTTAAAACTCAGATTGTTATCAAATGCTATGCTCAGACATATGGTGTTGATTGTTTCAACACTTTCTCACATGTTGACAAGATGGCCTCTGTACAATTATTTATCTTTACTTGTAGCTACCTCTCATTGACCACTTCATCCACTCAAAATTGTCTTCCTGCATGGTTTTTTTTTAATGAGTAAGCTTATATGCAACAACATCATGCTACATTGATGTAGGGGCTGAATCTCACGTCTGTCGATTTCACCATTCTCTCTTTATAGACTTAAACAACCCCCTCGTGTTTGGTTCAACCGATTGTGTATTGTAGTAACTACATTTGGGCTTTCTTGAAGTATAAAAGACCACAAATCTTATAAGATACTGAATTATCTCATACAACTATTGTTGACACTCCCCTTGAGGTGGGGGGGAAAGTCTCAACAATACTAGTGACTCTTGTTCTCTTCAAGACAGGTATCATCACCTTGTTGAGAAACTCAATTACCACGTGATGACTTGTCCCGATATTGCATTCGTCGTCAGCAAGGTTGGTTAATTCATACACAGATCAACGAAATCCTAACGAGACAGCATTCTTCGCATCGTCAAATATATCAAGTAGAAACTTGAACGTGTATCTTTTATATTCTCATCACAGCCACAAGAATATTGAGGTATTTTGTGATGATGACCACTCGGAATGTTATCGCCCAATCTAATGGTGAGTCTGAATATCGTGTCTTGGAAACTGTCACAACTAAAATTATTTGGTTTCACCAACTCCTTACATAAAATCCATATTTTTGTATTTTTAAAAACACCTTTTGTGGTCAAGTGTGAACCCCAACATAAACGCCAACCCGTGACAAGTTGTAGCATAATAGAACAAATTTCAAACCGAAAAGGCAAATTTCAAACCACAAAATACAAATTTCAAACCGCCAAATTCAAAATTCAAAGATGAGACTACCACAATAGCAATTGCCGGAGAACCATCCGCATCTCGAGCTACATGTCAAGAGGACGTATGACCAGCAAGGAAAAGTTACGCCGTCGTCACAGTTTTCATCACCATCCCACTGATGCCAGACCACACACCGCTGAATCATCATCGATCCTGTTGTCGACAAACAAACGACTTAGCCATGCACAGGAAGCTTCACAGTCCCCAAGCGCGCCAACCGGAAAACAAAAACCCCATCATCATGCCACATCAACAAGCCAAGAGAACCAATTTCACCATCCGCATGAGCACATCATTGTCAAACCAACGTTGTCAGAACTTCACAACTGAACAAGAATGCTAACATCGTAGAAAAACCCGCCATCAAATCAACAAAAATCAGGACATCCAACACAGATCCAAACCAACATTGGAACGCAGTCGAAACCATTGCCAACAAGAATTAAATCATCAAAAACAAAAAAAAAACAATGTACTTCAACCAAACATACGAATGAACCCCTTGTGAACTTGCACACTCGAATCCCTACCTGTGAAGCACGATCTCGTTGAAACATCAGGTCACCACCGAGATAAGGACGGTCCGGCACCACTAAAGGCCGGAAGGAGCGACGCCCAAACATGAGAAAACTGTCAGATACACCACCTGAAAAGGCCTAGGACGAAAGCCACCGCTAAGCAAATTCCTCTGAACCAGAAGCAAAACAGGGCGAGGGGAAATAGTTGATGTTGCAACCGAGATGCACAGCCTAGAGGAAGCATAGGAACCAAGAACAGAAGGGGAACAAAGCAAAATGCCAAAGGGGAAACACCATAGATGTGGACCAAGGGTGAAACATCGTCGTTGCCAGATAGCCACAAAAGGGAAAGCAAAACACGCCGAATATGGAAGAAGGAAACAAGTCGGGCTCGAAGGAAGAGGGGGAACAAATCCACTGACCATCGAGCATCAAGAGCAAAAACCAAAGCAGGAGACGCTGGAGCAGAGGAGAAAGAGAGGAAACCCCAAGGATTCAAGGAAAGAAAGGCGACAAGAGAGAGCTACGCGGCCATCTAAAATTGGTGTGATAATCAAGCAGCAACAAAGGTTCAAATCCAGTCTTTCGTAAACACACCAAACATATTGAAGATGACAGCCACTTTCTTCGACATCACTTTGAGCAAAAACATATCAACTTCGACTACATATCCACTGCTCATCAGATTGTCAACATCATCACCAAAGGCCTACCTAGAGCTCGACTGAATTTTTTTTGTACCAAGCTGTGCAAGCACAACATCTACGATCCAGCTTAAAGGGAAATCCGTTTAGACTCTTCTTTTTCTCTTCATTTGTGTTTGTGGGACTCTTCTATTCCAAACAAGACATGCTCGAGCTTGGGAGGGTGTGTTGAACTCAATCGGGTTAAAGCCTGAGACCAATGTCATATATTTAGAGACCCACATCTAAATTCTCTAGGTTGCACCATTTTGTTCGATCTATAAATAATCTCACCACTTATCAAGGCACGGGATTACAGTATCTGATTCTACATAAATAAATTTAAGTTAAACTGTATTTTAATTGATATTTTTTCACCTGAATATAAACCTCTCACAAGTCTCGTTTGAAGTCTAACTCCACACAATGGGAAAGAGTTACTCAATGCAGTTGGGGAAGTTACTCCGCACAATGGGCATGTTTGGTCAATGCAACATGTTGTTGTGGCAAGTCTACTCAACGCATGCAAAGTGTGCTCAACACAATGAATCAAGTTGTTTCATATGTCTACTCAACACATTAAGATAAGAAGTTCCACTTCACACAAAGTGTTTCCATTGTTTCTACTCAATGAAGTTGGTGGTTTATACTCAACACAGTTCGTTTATTCACAGATCTACTTCACGCGATTGTCTGCTACCAACAAAACCAATATTGTATATTGTACTTGTATTCTTCGATAATGGTAATGATTCGGGTGAGGTGGATCGAGATAGTGGCAACACACGGAGAAGGGGATCCAGAATCATCAAGGCATTCGCAAGTTCGGTAAGATCTTTTTTTTTTTGCCATATTTTATTTGTTTTGATTTCTTCTGTTGTACTTGTATCCTTCGATAATGGCCAGAAGTCGGGTGAGTTTGATTGAGATAGCAGCAACATGCGGAGAAGGATATCCGAAATCGTCAAGGAGATTGTAAGCTCAGTGAGATCTTTCTTTTACCTATTTCCGTTTGTTTTGATTTCTTTTGTTGTGCCTGTATCCTTTGGTAATGGCCATGATTCGAGTGAGTTGGATTGAGATAAGGTATGAAGGTTATCTCATGTTACTTCACTAATTTCCCATCCAGTTTTCTTTTATAGTAAGTTGTGAATGCATTCTCAACGAGGACGTAGGATCAATCGATCCTGTTAGAGGTTAAGTTGAGTTGAGTCCCACATCATACTTAAGGTATCATGTCATCTTTATCATTCACTATAAATAAACACCATGGTCTCCCTTAGAGAGGCATATTGAATATTGGGTCCACTGTCCCAACAATCGCAGCGATTCTCACCCCCAACCCAGCCATTGCACCCCCCTTCTCCGGTCGCGATAGCCCCATCTTCTACCATCGTCCTCGCACCCCCAAGCAGTACCTCCAAACGTGGCTCCCCTCCCCCGACTACTGTGCGGTCATCCCTTCCCAATCGCACGACGCCTCTTCCTAGCGCGACCACTGATGATGCAACCTCCCTCTGAAGGTGTGTTCCCACCTCCAGGAGACACCTTTCCCGGACGTTTGTTCCAAGCGGAGCTATTCAAGGCGGCATCCTCCTAGCCACTCGTTCTAGATCCAAATCCTCCCGCTTTAGCATCCGAAATGGGCATCGGGTCCAAGCGGCGGCAACAACGTTTCTGGCATCAACTTTCATAGGCGTTATTCCTTTGGCGAGAACCTCCTTAGGCATTCGATCCAAATCCAGATCTGCCCATTGTCCAGGTGCCCCTTCTGGCACTGCTCCAACAGGCTGCTCCAACAGGCATGCACCCGTCTTTCAACACCCACCCTCTTTTGTTCCCGCAATCCTTACTGCCTTTATCAATGCCCAGATTACCGTTAGGCTACTCGAATCGTCGTTGGGTTTACAACAAATGAGGAAGAAGATGGATGGAGGAAGGTGAATGGGAACACTTCGGGAGATGTTCACTCTACCCGGCCAAGTTGTGCGGTCGTTGTCTCAAGCCAAACGGTTGATTCCTCAACAATATTCACATGTCCCCCTCACTCTCCCCCGCTCCCTTTTATAACGAATTTCCCCTCTGCCTCTCTATCACGTGGCCCATGTCGCCCCTCTAACAGCTTTATACTACTTGTGATATATTAACCCCTTCTAGAAGGTGCTTCCCAAGCTGTGCAGTGGAGACCTGGTTTCTATCACTTGCACCATCTTGAAAATCAATCTTGTCCACAAGACTACGGAAAAGAAACAGACTGTGGTTCCCCCTCTCTTCATAAGATCTCCAAGCAATTTGCCAAATGGCCCTCCCTGCTTCATTTGTCCTGGAGAAATTGTTGGCGAGCACCCTGTCTTTACCTACACGCAGATGGTCCTTCCGTCGAGTGCCCTCATTTTGCTTGAAATGGTTGTAGAAGGCTCAACTCACCATGTCGTGAAAACTATGACTCTGAATGTTGCTGGCCAACAACAAACAACATCTTTGTTGAATAAACCTCAATGCTAGTTCTGAGAGGAAATGTTGTCATGTACAAAGAAACTTTATATATGTGGCGCATACTCAATATAGACCCTGTTGGTAGACCATATCGCCTTAGTATCTCAGTTGCTTTGGCGCCCTTCCTAGAGCCGATGTTGTCCTCAGCGGCCCTCAGACGAATTATTTCTTTGAATTCTATAAATGTTGGACTGTTTATAATGTTTTGTAGCCCTTTGAGCGACTTGCAACTGCTCATACACACTTCCAAGTTGCTCCTCCATTTCCTTGGGTGATGGTCGTGAGTTGATCAGCATCAAACACAAAGTAAAAAACGCATCTTGCTCATTTCCAGCTAAATTTTCCGCCAAAGATGTGTCCAAGCCAGACGCATCCGGCGTTCCGAACGTCTGCCCCCCCCCCCACGCATCTCCTTATCAGAGACAACGGTTGGATGCACACAGGTCTTCTTTGTATCCTGTGTCGGAAGATTGTCTTTTTTGTAGTAAACTAAGTAAAGAAAACTCACCTTGCGCGGTGTTGGTTATAGTCGCTGGCATTTCCATGTTCTGCCTCGACGCTCTAGTTTCCCATGTTGCCACCGTACGCATCCCAACCATCCTCATCGACACCGCAGAACGTGCGCTTCTCCTCTGTGAAGAAACCTACAGCAGCGCCTACAGCAGCAACACGACTGTGCAGCCTGGTGCGCACGGTTAGACCAAACCGTGCGACACCCTCAACCTCTCTGAATAGGCCACACGTTTTCTCCTGGAGGGCCGCATGGTTTCAAACAAATCGTGTGCCTCTGCCAGCCATCTAAGGATTTGAGTTTTCGGGGTCTTCCACTCCCGAAACTCAACAGAGCACCCGAGACACCTCTCGGGCCTTAAAGCAGGTCTAAAAACAACACACTTGAGTGTTCCAACCCTCAGAATTCCATTTTGAAGCTTGGTTTATAATTTGGTTTGTCCACTAAACAGCAAAATTTAAATTCCTTTAGAATTCTACCTTGATCCAAAACACAGGTCGTTGCAACGTAAACTGTTGTTGCTCCTACGTCTCCCAATCCTTACCCCCTCCAGGTCGCTTAACTCCAGATGAGACCGGTTACTTCATGTACACTATAGACCATGCGTCACCCTGCGCCAAACTGGATATTGTTGCATCGACATGCTCCAACACCCCCCGGTGTGCCTTGTGCTGCGAGGTCGACGGAGAAAGGGGAAGCACCGCCTACGCAGTCGTAAGGAGCTCACCAGGCATGGTGCCAACAGTATGGCCCGACTCGTCTGCATACCGCCCCAGAGCTTGCGATTCGTCCGCAGTAGCATTGTGCACTTCAAACTGTGCGGGCGAAGGATCGGGCAAAGATGCCTCATCAATTCTTGATGGGGATATGACAGCATCCGCTATGCTTGTTGTGTTCTATACTTTACCCTGTAAAAAACAGTAGGTGACTCACTCTAGATGATGTTATCAGACACCACCACATCAACAGGTCATTCCTTCGCCCAACCGAGCCAAATTGCTCCGTTACACGAAGGCATCCTTGTTTCGCTAGCACCTACATCAGGCATCGCGAAATGCGCTGCTGGCGGTGCAGTTGGCTGGGAAAACGACGTCAACTCATGGTGTCACGACCCCTTCCCTCTAAAAATACCCCTCCTAGGTTGGCAATGAAGAAATGGAGATAATGACCCTTAAGTCCCGCCTCTAGTAGGCCCCAGATTGGCGACTAACACAAAGGGTACAAAGATCACACAATATGGGAGGCATTACCCTTTATAAGAAAACAAGATCGCAAGATAGGATAAATCAACCGCAAACCATGCCATATATAAAATAAATCCAAACCATCCTGCAATGCATGTATAAATCAAAACTGACACATATAAAAGTCTCCAAATGAAAACCCAAAAGAAATAAAAGTTAAGGCAGCAACACAGCAACAGCTCCAATGGTCCGAACTAGAAATGTCCAGCATGGTCCACCAAGTCCTCATGGAGTCCTGAAAACATTTTTTATATACGTGGGGTGAGCGTACAGGTATACTCAATAGGAAATCAAAATCTCTCGTGCACATTGGAAAAGAGCATACTAATGCACGTGTGTGAAAACATCAAAACCAAACAGCACCTAAGCAAGTATACTAACTATCTCAACTTCACCGAGGCACGCTCGCCAAATAAAGCAAGTCAAGTAATATAATATAAAGTACATCGATGATAAGGTACCTCGCACCACTTTTTCCAAACATACTATATCACATCCCGCCCGCAAACACCTGGGCCACAACCACATCTTGTCTCATCACCTGGGCCATGAGTCGCATCACATCCCACCCGCAAACACCAACGCCACAACCACACCTTATCCCGTCACTTGAGCCATGAGCCACATCTCATCTCATACAGAAGACACCTGGGAAACAACAACACATCTCATCCCGAAAACACCAGGGAAAGCACAACCTGCCCGCACACACCTAGTCCTCGCAAACCACAACTTGCCCGAAGAATCTTGGGCTATCACCGCCAGAAAGGAGCAGGGAAGAGTGGGTGGTCAGTCATCCATCCTCCCACCGGGATGTTTGGGAAAGACATCCTCCCACGTGACGATGGGGGTGTTCGGCACATAGTGCTCAACTAGGGTGGGGTGCGTATAGAAATCAAAAAAATGTACAGTGTATGTACATATAGAGTTACAGCACACAAGCTCGTCCTATGGGTTTATAACAACTAACCATCTCACAGAATCCACACAATCGTTGTCACCTCTAAATGCATAAAAACACACAAACAAAACACAAAACACAAAACACAATTCATTTTCAATCTAAGTCATATTTTGGGGTTTCTGTTTTATCAATAATATCCACTTTATCATCCATTTTGAATTGTGAAATCAATATTAATTAGAAAACTCATTTCATTTAGAAAGACATCTTATTTCATATTTCCGACCCATTTGTTTATATATAAACATTAACCAATTTATCAACACAGTCCATCATCAATTTCCTCATTAAACATGACCTTTTGAAATTATGAGCATGCAGTATTAATTCCATTAATACTTGGGTAGATATAACAGAACCAACCAAATAGCATAAGCACAACACCATACAAGCAGAACACAAGCCATAAGTTACATTATACTTTTAATCCACATTTAGCTGCTTAACAGATTTTTCACAAATATCGAATAATCCCATATTAACAACACATTGGTTCATTAAATTCCAGCATGTTATCATTCATTCATTAGTTGTTCACATTCCACATTCCATTTCAAATAAACCGCCTATCCATATTCTTCCCAAGAAATAGAATTAATTCACACAATACAATAACCAACGCGCTGAAATTAGCACCACACAACAACCCATTACTCTCTTACCAATAATCCCACATCATCACCAGTTCACGGCCACATCCCCTTTTTCATAGCTTTGCCGCATAACCATACCACAACCACAATCGCAGCCCTGTTGCACCACTGTACCATTACAATAATCACAGCCCGATTGCATAAAACATCTCATCTACAACCCCCACATATCACAACACAGTCATATTCCATCCATCATATCACCGGAGCCAACCTACAGCACACAATCATGTCCACAAACATGTTACAGAACATAACAGAGTAAAACATACTTTCAGATTTAACAGGGCATCCCTTATTCAATTTCACTTAATTTAGGGTTTTATCGCAGAAACCATATGATCCTGGGGCATCCATTTATTTTAACATGTACATGGTTAACCAATTATATAATAAATGACATCAACATCCACATAACATGCATGTATTCTACAACCCATAAACTAGTGCACAAAGGACCCTCAACGGCCACGATTTTCAGTGTATCTTTAACCCATATAATTCACGGCATTGATCAAAATATCAATAAAACAGCAAAATCATGCATCACATTCCCGAGCCCCTTTATATTGTTTTTTGTTGGTGTTTGCATCTCACATCGAACTTGTGGTATGATGTGATCTTTACTATTCATTATAAAATAACCCCAATGTCTCCCTTAGAGAGGTACCTTGGAGATTGGGTCTTCACTCTTTTACTTTAACGTGGTATCAAAGGAGGTATAACCCTAACCCTCCCTCCTGTCACCTTTTTTCCCCTACTCGGAGGATCTACGTTTTCCCCCACGGTTGGGGGGCGGCGGCCCCAGGCCTTTCAACGTCACCCCCCCCCCTTGTCAGCTTTACTCCCTAATGTTGGTTCCCTCTTTCGGCGGCTCCCTCCATGCGTGCGACAGCACCCTCCCGACAGATCCCTACATCCCTACGCACGGCTCCTCCACGGCACCGCTCTGACGGATCCCGGCGCTTCTCCCTCACGACGGTCCTCAATGTCCTCGCCTCCTGCTACGCGCGCGCCTTCTCCCACCGGATCTTGTCCACCGTGCACGCCTCCTCCCGACGGATCCCGACGCTTCTCCCTCGCGACGGTCCTTTGTTGCATCGCCTCCTGCTACGCGCGCGTCTCCCACCCGACGGAACCCACCCTCCGCCTACCTCCCACTGCGGACTCTCTCCCGCCGGCTATCCCTGCACTGTGTCGGCCATCCCTAAGCTTCTGCGCTCCACGGCCCTCTGTCCGCCTGCAGCAGTCGTTGGCATCCCCCTCTCCCTCCTGTTCGGTCAGATCCGGTCGGATCCCATCCGCCGCGTGCGCCTCCTCCCGCCAGTCGGCTGCTTCTTCTGCTTCTGCACCTCCTCCGCCTCTACACGGCTCCTCTGCGGCTTTCCCGACGCTCCGACAACCGGCACCGGCAATGCGGCATTCCCGATGCCTCCGATGACCGGCCCACCTGTGCGGCTTTCCCGACGCTCTGACGACCAGCACCGCCGGTGCGGTATTCCCGGCGCCTCCGACGATCGGCCCACTTGTGCGGCTTTCTCAGCGCTCCGTCGACCGGCACCGCTTGTGCTGCTTAGCAACCACTCTTTTTTTTCAACATCATCATCCATCAACTTCCTAAGGGGGCGCAGCAGTCATGGCGGTTTATCTTTTCTTTGTTTTGTCTTGTTTTGTAATCAAGATGGGCATGTCCAGCTTGAGGGGGAGTGTTTGAAGCGCCTGCTGATTGCTTTGTTTTTCTTTATGTGTTCAAGCTAGGTACACCTAGCTTGAAGGGGAGTGTTAGAATCTGCATCCCACATCGAACTTGTGGTCTGATATGATCTTTATAATTCATTATAAAATAACCTCAAGACCTCCCTTAGAGAGGTACCTTGGGGATTGGGTCTTCACTCTTTAAGAAACCATAGTTATTAGTGGATCACGCCATGGCTAGTGCCAGGCGGTGGTGCGTCGCGCCATCACATCTTCATGGCTCATCTAAGATGGCTCACTGTGGCATGCGCCATGTTGCGCTATGGCGCGCAGTGGCGCAGCGCGCACCATTACACCTTTTTGTTTTTTTTTTTTGTTTTTTTGCATTTTTTTAACTTGTCAACTCGTATGCTCCGATTGAAAATACCTCTTTTGAGGTCAAACGGCGACTTCCCCTTCCGACACTACGCAACACTCTACTCTCCCTTAAAGAGGTACCTTGGGGATTGGGTCTTCACTCTTTTAGAAACCATAGTTATTAATGGATCGCGCCATGGCGCGCCATGGCTGGTGCCAGGCAGTGGTGCGTCGCGTCATGGCTTCGTCATGGCTCATCTAAGATGGCTCACTATGGCATGTGCCATGTTGCGCTATGGCGCGCAATGGCACAGCGCACACCATTACAACTTTTTGTTTTTGTTTTTTTTGCATTTTTTTAACCTGTCAACTCGTACTCTCCGATTGAAAATACCTCTTTTGAGGTCAAACAGCGACTTCCCCTTCCGACACTACACAACACTCTACTCTTCCCGTGAGCGCAATGAGCCAGTCGGTGTTAGACAACATCGACCGCCACGGCCCAGCCGAGATCCCTCGACCGCCACGGCCCAAACGACCACAACTCAGTCGAGCTCTCTCAGCCGCTGCAACTCAGATACGCGATGTTGTTTAGGGCAGAAGCACATTCTTTGCGAACCATTAACTTTTTTTGTTTTTAATTCAATTTTATTTGCGTTGCTCACCCTTTATTTTTTTCGGTTAATCTTGATGTTATTTTTACTGCCATTTTTTCTTCCTAGTTTTTTTATGTTTTGTTTTTTTATTTTTTGTTTGTTGTTTTTTTGAGATATGGTTTTTAATATTTAATTGTTTGTTTTATATATTTCAGGAATTGTGATTTATTTCAAAATGTCTAAGGCAAGGCAAGGAAAGACCAAATTTGGTTTTTTGAGATACATGGTTTTTAATATATTTCAAGAATTGAGATATGTGATTTTTTGAGATATATGGTTTTTAATATTTAATTGTGTCATTGTTGACTTTTATTATTTTTTGATGTATGAAATATGAATCATTGACATAAATCTTTTATATTTATATAAATATATTGTATAATTTATTATTTGTTATCGTTGATATATGTATACACCTCTTTCGTGCGCTGCAAGTTAATATTGTCACGCGTTGTGCGTCGGGGGCCCTTGTCGTTGTTGTGCGCCATGCGCTATAAATAACTATGAAAGAAATGAAGGAAAAACCTACTTGGAAGAAGAGACGATCTGCACTTCCTGATCATACCAAGACAGGGGCGCGCGTGCAGCAGGAAAAACACCAGGGGAACACGATCCAGAAGCTACAACACGATCGCACAACTCCTTCAGAAAAAAGGTTTGGGGCGTCTCGTACCAAGAGAGAACGAGAAGGAAGAACGAAGGGGAAAGTATATCTGGATTTCCAAAAGATCTAAATAGAGTAGCGGTTTAGATATGTTTTGATTTTCCATTAAAGGCGGATCTGGTCAAGATAACGCATTTTGACCGAGTAAAAGCCCCTGAACTCTTAGGAATTTAAGATAAGATTTATGGGTTTTGAATCGGCCTCAAAGCCTTTCAAATTTGGCATTAAAGTCGTTTTATGTCAAAGAAGACGTCAAAAAAGACAAAACTGGAACTGGAAACACTGCTCACGAGACACCGTTGGGTGAAGCACTGTTAGGCGAGACACCGCTAGACGAGACACCGTTCGGCGAGTTACCATTCGGCGAGACACCGCTGGACGAGACACCGTTCGGTGAGTCACCGTTTGGCGAGACACCGCTGGACGAGACACCGTTCAGCGAATCACCGTTGGACGAGACATCGTTCGACGAGTCACCGTTTAGGCAAGACACCACTGGACAAGACACCGTTCGGCGAGTCACCGTTCGACGAGGCACCGCAAGCTAGCGACCACCAGCGAGGCACCGCCAGGGTGACATCGTTGGCATGAGGCACACCATTGGAAAACTTGGAAAAACTGGGAATTTTTGGAAAGTGTCCAAATGAGTCACATAGACCTTCCAAAACACCTCAAACACTAGATTCTCAGAAAATAATGGACCAAAGGGGTCCGGGTCATTACACATGGTGTGGCGCCATCTTCTCCGGTCGTGCCAGCGTCGTGCTGTTGTAGCTGCTCTCAGCGACGCACCCAGGGTAAAGAGTGTTTTCCGAAAGTCTGCTTCCTCTTGCCAATGGCGTTCCCAGGTCTGCTCCCTAGTGAACTGGTCGAGCCGCATCTTTAAGAGCCGAGGAAGATGTTGGAATGGTGCAGCCCGATCAGTTTGGATGAAGTTGGACCGAATACTAGCGGCCCAGACTGCACTGATCACTGTAACAACTTGGACTTGGGTTGTTGCGGCACTGTAGCACAATGGACTTACTGTTCCGTTGGAGAAACGGTGCATCGTCTTCTTTATTAGCTCATCCGAGGTACGGTCACTGTGTGTGAAACTCTGTTTATCTCCCTGTAATTCTACCCCTGAATTAGTGAAGTGTAACTACCTCTCTATAGTGTAGGAATTTTTCTCAAACCACGTAAGTCGATGTGTATGTGTTCCATCTTTTTCTTTTTCTTTTGTTCTGTCTTTTCTTCATCTGCAAACCTATCTGTCATTGCAACTCACGGTGTTTCCGCAACAGAAGAATCTGTTAGTATCTGTTTTGTTGCTTTCTTTTCATTATGTGTCCAAGCTAGGTACACCTAGCTTGAGGGGGAGTGTTGGAGTCTGCATCCCACATCGGACTTGAGGTCCGGTGTGGTCCTTAATATTCATTATAAATTAACCCCAAAGGCTCCTTTAGAGGGAACACCTTGGGGGTTCGGGTCTCCTATTTTCTCAACCTACATGGTATCAGAGGGAACCTAATCCCGACTTCCCTCCCATTTTTTTTTAATTCTGGTCTAGGGTTAACCTCCCTTTTCCCCGTAAGGGGGCGGCGGCCTCCATGGCCAGCTCTGTCGTCGCCCCTTCCCTCCCTCCCGAGCGCCGCTCGGCCTGCTGCATATCCGGCGGTTATCCCCCTCTGCCCCTTCCGGCTCTCCTCCCGCTGCAGATCCTCTCCCAGCTCTGCGGCTTTTCCCGGCGAAGCCCGGCCTCACCTCCCATCCCGGCGTCCCGCTCCATACCTCTCGCGCACGGCTCCGTCCCGGCTCCCGCGCACCCTCCCGGCGCTTCCCGGCGCTAGCGGCCCCCCCACACCTCCCGTCGTTTCCCGTCGCCCGCCTCCTCAACGACTTCCGCCCTTTCCAGCGATCGCTTCGGCTCCCACAACTGCTCGCACCGGCTCCCGCATCTCCCGGCGACAGAACCGGTCCGTTGCGCATCTCCCGCTACGCACGACCTCCTCTCCGGCGATCCTCCTGTGTGCGAAACACCTCGCGCTGCTCCGGCGGACTCCCCCCGCCCCTGCATCTCCTACCGGCGCGACTCGGCTCCCGACCCAGGCGCGGCTCCCGGCTCCCGACCCAGCCGGCGCGCCCTCCTCCTGCGCACGATCCCTCCCGGCGCGCCCTCCTCCTGCGCACGATCCCTCCCGACGCGGCTCCTCCTGCGCGCGCCCTTCTCGTCGCCGCTCCTCCCGAGCGCGACCCTCCCGGCGCCCCTCTCTGCGCAGATCAACTCCCGGCGCATCTGCTTCTCCGACGGCGCTCCTCCTGCGAGCGAGCCCTTCCAGTCCGGCGGGCTTCCTTCCCCGGCGTCTCCTCCGGCTCGCGCTCCTCCTGCGCACGACCCCTCCCTGTGGCGGATATCTCCCGACGCCAGGCCCCGCCTTCACTGCGGCTTCCCTCGCGCCGGCTTCCCTCGCGTTGGCTCTCGCCGAGACTCCCAGCCCTCTCCATTCCTGCCGGCTCCTCCAGCAACCGGCCTCCTTTCCTGCCGGCGCCTCCGACAGCCAGCCTCCAGCAACCGGCCTCCACCCTTACCGGCCCCTCCATGTCGGCGGCCTCCTCCGGCTTCCAGCGCCGCCTCCCGGCCTCCTACTCCCTCGCCGGCGCCTCCGACAGCCGGCCTCCAGCAACCGGCCTCCACCCTTACCGGCCCCTCCATGCCGGCGGCCTCCTCCGGCTTCCAGCGCCGCCTCCCGGCCTCCTGCTCCCTCGCCGGCCTCCTCCTGCGCTTCTCTTCCGGCAGCCAGCCGGCTCCAGTTTCTCCCTGTGGCTGCCCAACTTCAAGTTTCGGCTCTCCGGCACCTCCTGCGGCATCCCCGCCTCGCCGGCATCTCCCAACTACTCCAGGCAGCCGCCTCTCTGTCACCAGGCACACCTTCACGCTTCATCCACCGTGGCGCAGCACCTTGACCGTCTTGGATTCGAGCCCTTTGGCACCGCCAGCCCCGCAACAATTCTGCGGAATCCCCGCCTCCCGTCGCCGGCCCCGTAAATGCGGTTTTCCCGGTGCTAGTTTGGATTTCCTGGCGTTTCATCGACCGGCCCCACTAGTGCGGCAGTCCTGGCGTTCTGTCAACTGACCTGGTCTCTGTGTGGTTCATCTGCTGCGTCCGCGACATCATCCATCCATCATCCTGCGCAGGAGCTTCGATCGTGAGGGGGAGCAGCAGCCTTTGCAGCGTTCTTTTTATTTCGTCTGGTTTTGTAATCAAGCTGGGCATGTCCAGCTTGAGGGGGAGTGTTGGTATCTGTTTTGTTGCTTTCTTTTCATTATGTGTCCAAGCTAGGTACACCTAGCTTGAGGTGGAGTGTTGGAGTCTGCATCCCACATCGGACTTGAGGTCCGGTGTGGTCCTTAACATTCATTATAAATTAACCCCAAGGGCTCCTTTAGAGAGGACACCTTGGGGGTTCGGGTCTCCTATTTTCTCAACCTACAGAATCCAATAGTGGCGTACCTCGTCCCACGCAAGAAGATCCAGTAGTGTGCCTCCTTTGAGCAGCGAGGAGGCAGCGGCAGGTCAGAACAATTGATAGAGACAGAGGACTCCTTGTATGTTTATAAGTAAAAAGAACCAGAGAAATATAGCATACAAGGAAGAAGATGGATAGAGGAAGAAGATGGAGAGGAAGACACTTCGAGAGAGGTTCACTCTACCCGCCCAAGCTGTGGTGCCAGGCCAAATGGCCAATTCCTCAACAATATTCTCATGTCCCCCTCACTCCCCCCACTCCCCTTCATGTGGCCAGGTAGCTCCTCTAACAGTTTTCTACTACTGTGACATATTTACCCCTTCTAGAAGGTGCTTCCCAAGTTGTGCAATGGGGACCTGGTTTCTATCAGGCATTCTCCCCCCACTCCCCTTCATGTGGCCAGGTAGCTCCTCTAACAATTTTCTACTACTGTGACATATTTACCCCTTCTAGAAGGTGCTTCCCAAGTTGTGCAATGGGGACCTGGTTTCTATCAGGCATTCCTGTGTTTTTTCTTGTTTAAATTTGTTGTCATCTGGTTTTTTTTTGGGGGGGGGGGGGGGGGGCTAACTATGTTAAATCAATATCCAGTAAATTTGTGGCTAAATAAATTTATTTTGTTTAAGACTGAATTAACGTTTTTAAATTGGGGAGATTGTTGAAATGTTTTTAGGCATTTTATTTCCACACTTTGCCTCTTCCATCACATTCACATTATGTAAGAAGATCACATTCACATTATGCAAGAAGGTTTGCTGATTGTTATGAAGGCTTTTTTTTATACTTTGTGCTTTCGTGATTGGCGTTTAAAACAATTTGACGTGGAAAAAAACAACAGAGCAGAGACTTAATTATATAACAAAATGTTATACTTATGACTTCCTTTCATACTCAAATCTGCCATACCAAATAAAATCTACATCAATGTTAAATTAAGAAATACAGAAAGGTATGACATATATTAACATAAACATATGTAAAAATAAAGCACGGGAACGTAAAAAAGGAACCTTGGAATTCATGAGGTTCTCAAGGTCAGAAATTTTTTCCCAGTAGTCACTTGGTGAGACCGATCCTAAATCAGCATCAAAAAGGAAGAACTACAAAATGAGTACAAATGACATAAAAAATGTCAAGTAAATTATTTCACAACCATGAAGCAAGAATTATACCCTTGGACTTGACAATCGAAGCAGTCATTCCAAATATCTTAGGAAGATGAGAACTTTTGCACCGCAATTTTTGGTGATAAAATTCCTGCAAGTATGAACAATGTTGCATAAGAGAAACAGGCAAGTTCTGGTTTAAAGTAAACAGGTGAAAATTAATAATTATTTTACAATACAAGTTGCCAGAGCGCAAACAAGAACAATAAATCTGCCACAGTGTACTAAACATTTTGGCTAAGTCAAATTCACCAAGGCATTCAATTTA
This sequence comes from Viscum album, assembly GCA_963277665.1. Classification (NCBI taxonomy): domain Eukaryota; kingdom Viridiplantae; phylum Streptophyta; class Magnoliopsida; order Santalales; family Viscaceae; genus Viscum; species Viscum album. Next base: position 1,630,060,178 of record OY728141.1, read on the forward strand.
AAACAGCTATCCCATCTCAACAATGATTCCAGTCGCTGGAGGGGAGATCAGAAATTACAGAGAAATCCAAATGGATATCGTAGCTTGCATTGCTCAAAAAATGATACTTTTAAACTATTAATTAGCATTCGTTTGACAACATTTGAAATTTTGTTTACAACACCGCTCAATTATTATTAGTACTTACTAAAAAAAATATAACATTTTCTCACTGAATAAATATCATTTTACAACTTCTAAAAGGAATGTTTTCAAATGTTTCAAGTGTAAGCATCTAAAAAAACGGCAACAAACAACTTTTACCTTTTAAATTCAGTCATCATAGGTGTTATAATCACTTTTGTTTAAATGATTTCTGCAGAAAGAGAATACCCGGCATCCGTTTCTCTGAATGAGGTCCAGTTATATTTATAGATGAAGTTAAAGATGTGAAACATAAGTACAAGTGACCCATTGACCGGGTCAAACTTTTGACCGTTGACTCGTATTATAAATATCTAATTACCGCTAAATGATCTAACACTCTGATAAGAGCAGAGGACAGGGGAAGGACACTTTGTAATATAAAGCAGAATGGGTAGGGTAGTACAGCAAAATGAAATGACACTTACAGCAGAATTCACCCAGGAGAATCCGAGACCCCTCCTGGTCCAAGCCACAAGGCCGAAATACCCAGACTATTCCCCCCTCCCTAACACACTAATCCCTGTACTATTTATAGGATATTCCAGGGAATCAAATACAGCTGGCTAACAAACTCAAAAAGCTCCTAACAAACTGTAGGGACCACCACTACACCTGGCTAACAGCCTCCTCTAACAGTTGTGGGCCCCCATGCAGTTACAACAAATTTCCCAACAGGAGCTCTTATTGTCCAGCAACACCTCCCCTCTTTCTTAGCCCATGGTTTCCTATCATTGCCACCCTCCCAAAAAACCAACTTGTCCTCAAGGTGGTGGTTGTGTCCCCCAAGTGTGACGGACCCAACATGCCAAGCAATTTCCCAGACCAGCCTTGCTCCATGGAATCGCAAATGGTGAGAAGGCGTGCCTTTGTTGTCATGCCAAGCAATCTGCCAAATGTTCATCCCGGATTGCTTAACATCGATTGTTGGCAGTTTGTCACCGTGCCACATCACAGTTTTTGGATGGTGCAGCCCCTTAGGTATCATGGAATCGTCGTGGTGGGGGCTGGTTGCCAGCACAAGTGCCCCATGCTGTGTATGTCAAGCAATCTGCCATAGGCTCCTCCCGGCTTGCTTGACGTCTATTGTTGTCAGTTCGTTGTCGTGCCGTATCATGATTGTCGGATGGTGCAGCCCCCTAGGTATCATGGAATCGTCGTGGTGGGGGCTGGTTGCCAGCACAAGTGCTCCATGCTGAACATTAGTAACTCCCGCAAGCAGTGAAATAATAGGGGGATATGTGAGATTAATCACAGCTGGATATGAATTAAATGTTGCTACCACCTTTGCCGGGTTTGGCTCCAAATCACCAGCAATTCGAAATGGAGGAACTGCAGGAAAATATACAAGTTGAAAGGCCGAAGGGCTTGAAGCTGTGCCCAAGCGGTGCCCATGTTTCCAGAAATGCAGTTCCATGTTGGGAGAAAGTGTTGGTGAGCTCCATCCAGCAGCACGCGCAACCACAGTAGGCGGAAGGGGAGAATTGAGCCCGTTTGCGCTAGGTTGTCCCATGTCCGTAGGAACTAGGTGAAATCCAGCAGTTTTCAGGAGAGGTTCAACAGACCTCTTCGGACTGTCAAGCGTCAGTAATAGCGTCGCTGGCATACTTTGTATCCTAGCCGTGGTTGCCTCCAGTGGCGCTGAACCCGTGAACCCCCCAGAACTGGGTCGTGACTTCCGTGGTTCTATCCTTGCCGGTGTTGTGGTCGTCGATGGAACGAGTATACCTGCAGCAGCTGCAGCCACCCAAGTGGGTGTTCCCACAGCAGCTGAAAGGGCAGCGGGGACGGTGGACAAATTTGAGGAAGAGGACAAGTGGTCCTCAACGAGAAATGGTGCGCTCTCCGGGCAACAAGCTATGGAATTGATGAGGTGGCGGAGGGCCGCCAATTCGGACGCCACAAATTTCTGGAAATCAGCCTGCTCTGTGCGGGTTGCTTCCAATGTTGATTCCACGTTTGGGAGAGCGGTTTCCAGGATTTCCACACGTTGTTCAAGACTGTCCAGTTCTGCCTCCATTTCCAGCGTTTTAATCCAGCAACCCTTGTTTTCGGCAGAATTCCCCTCTGCAGCGAGAGGTCTCGCCGCTGGATGCGATGAAGCTGGTAGTATGCCTCCGGTGGTGGAGTGCACTTTGTCCCAGCATGTGTGTCACCGCCGAACGAAGCAGGCAAAGGTCGGTAGTTGTTGAAGCCGAGCCGAGAGGAGGTCACCGAATCGATCCGGCAATGCCCGCCTCCACAGCAAGAAAATCCAGCAACATTCCGGCAGTGGATATGTCGAGCAGATGATGGCAGAAGGGAAAAAAATGGCAGCAATGGAAGCGGTGGTGGGAGCGGCAGAGGAAGAAATGTGCGGTGCTCCAGCAGTAGGGAGCCACGACAGGTCGGACCAATTGATAAGAGCAGAGGACAAGGGAAGGACACTTTGTAATATAAAGCAGAATGAGTAGGGTAGTACAGCAAAATGAAATTACACTTACCGCAGAATTCACCCAGGAGAATCCGAGACCCCTCCTGGTCCAAGCCACAAGGCCGAAATACCCGGACTATTCCCCCCTCCCTAACACACTAATCCCTGTACTATTTATAGGATATTCCAGGGAATCAAATACAGCTGGCTAACAAACTCAAAAAGCTCCTAACAAACAGTAGGGACCACCACTACACATGGCTAACAGCCTCCTCTAACAGTTGTGGGCCCCAAGAATATTCCCTGAGGTTCTCAGCATATTCCCTATGGGCCCCCCATGCAATTACAACAAATTTCCCAACAGGAGCCCTTATTGTCCAGCAGCACCTCCCCTCTTTCTCAGCCCATGGTTTGCTATCACACTCCCCCACAAGCTAGGTTTTCCTAGCTTGGATATATAACAAATGAAAAACAAATAAATGACTCCTAATACTCACCATAAACTGGACATGCCCAGCTTGATAAAAAAGAATAAAATAAAGAGTATCCCCATTTGTGTCGCCCGCTTGTTTTGCTCTGACCTTTTCTATGCGAACTCCTCGTGATGGAAAAGATTGAGAAATAATTGCTGCTATTGAAGAAGGGATGGTCGTCGTATAACTCTCATGTTGATGACGACCAATACTTGAATATGTTGGATGAAACATCAAATGACGAGAGAAGAAGATCTTGTAAAGACATGCGGATTCATGTGAAATGATCTGATACTACATAAGCTGAGCCACTCTCTGATCCATGGTATTGTGAATCCGAAAGCTTTGAGGTGAGAGAAGCTAAAGGTAGAAGAGAGGTTTCAAAATGCGAGCCTGATGAGGAAGATACATTGAATATTTGAGAAAGTGATCAAGGAGAGAAGCATACAGTATATATGAAATACTCAAAAGAGGAAATCTAGGGAAGAACAAAGAAGTAAACTGGAGTTCATTTTGTGCAAAGACACTCATTTGATGAGGGTGAATTTTATCCTAGATATATTCTGCAGATAGAAATGTATTGGTTGTGAGCCATTTGATATAAGTGAGTGAGTCCCATTATGCTTGTGAGACACTATTGTACACAGGATGTGAGCCTTGGATGTGGGTGTCACCATCATAAACTTTGCAACTGAATCAGTGCAGTTTAGTGATTGTGTGTGATAGTATTCTCCCCACACACCTTGGATTAGTCGTGTGTTGGGGTGAACAAAGTAAAAATGATTGTGTTTTTTATGCATGCTTTTATATCTGCTCCTGCGTGTGCATTTCAGTGCCAGCATCATATGCCATAACATCTCATAGACCTCACCATTGTTGGGACCTGGGCACTCATTGCCACCAACACTAATTATCTGAGAAACAAATATTAAAATATAGCTTAAAGAAGGAAGAATCAGGTCAAAGTTCAAACTCAAGGTATCAATGAGTGGGACATTCATTGGTGATGGAAACAATATTCCATGATGGAGACTTAACTAATAAAACTTCACTCAACCATCACAAGTCAAATGATATATGAACAGTTGCACCAGAATCAACTATTCATAAGGAAGAATCAGGTCAAAGTTCAAACTCAAGGTATCAATGAGTGGGACAGTCATTGGTGATGGAAACAATATTCCATGATGGAGACTTAACTAATAAAACTTGACTCAACCATCACAAGTCAAATGATATATGAACACTTGCACAAGAATCAACTATTCATAAGTATTTGTTCAAAGTCACCATCTAAGCAAATGAGAAAAGTATGCACTCTCACATTGGATAGATTTCCAATAAGATTCGATGTTAGTTTCACTTTTCATGATCACTATGTCATGATGATCCATTTCCCTTTTCAGCAACATGCATTTTCATTATTTGGGAGGCATATGTCATAGTTTGTCACGGTAAGTAGAATTCCACATTAAAATCCTCAAAAGTAAGTACCACGAGTAAACAAGAAGAAACTGGCATGCTGTAGCCACATGGCAGGGCATCAAAAATGATGTGAAGACTGCTATTAAAAATTGGAAAGAGAGGCACAGTAACAGACAATTAATGAATAAATAAGAATTACGGCATGAATAACAGAAGCCCAAACTCTGCAGGTATTGAATTCTAGTAAAATAAGCACAGCTCACCGTCATAATGCAAGCATAAGGGTGTTTTCCCCTTGCATGATGACATTCATCAAATATTAAGGTATGTATCATTTCAAGTTTTAAGAAGCTATGCCTGAGGCAGTTGACAAGTATTGCAGGAGTCATCACCAAAACCTGGACATCAAAACATCAGGTATTACACTCCAAATATGTGGCAATAAAGTACTGACTCAACAGTAAATTATATTTGATATACATGGCAAATCAGTTTTGAGATCAACAAACAACAATGTCGAGTTTTGTTAGGAGTATTGAGGGGCTGTCCAGGTGTGGGCTGTCCAGTGCTGGGGCGTGTGGGCATTAGTTTAGGAGCAGTTTGGTATTTTCCTTTTTATGAGTTTGTTGTGCTGCCAGCTATTGACAGCTGTAGTTGTTAGGGTGTTTGTTAGGGTGTTTGTTGGAGGGTGTTTGTTGTGCTGCCAGCTGTTGACAGCTGTAATTGTTAGGGTGTTTGTTGGGTGTCCTAGTGGAGTATTAAAAGAGGGACCAGCAGGAGGGAGGAAAAAAAAAAGAAAAAATCATTTTGGTATCTGCTTGGAAGCAGGAACGCCGGTGGTCTCGGCTGGGCCCTCAGGAGGGAGGTCTTCTCCGACGGGTTTCCTCTTTCTCTTTCCCTAACTCTTATTCCTTCTACCACTGTAGCTCCATTTTTGTGTTTCTGTTCAGCAGTTAATACACAGATTTCTTCAGATGTTATATCTCTCTCTCACACACATCCTTGTGTCCTAACAATTTGGCGACTCCGCTGGGGAACAGCAGTGCGAGAGAGATCGCTGCTAGATAAAATTGAAGAGGCAGTTCACGCTGAGAAAACTGGTTTCTGCGACACGGTCCTGGAGGCGTTGTCCGTTGGAAGATTAAAAAAAAAAAGAGATACGATTGGCGAGAGTAGTTGCTGCAGAAAAGAGATACGATCAGAGCAAGCCGATCGCAGGAGCTGGTCGATCGTCTGGCTGGAGCTGTGCACGCTGCTGGACTTCTTTTCTTCTGTGCGTTTTCTTCAACAACACGAGTGGCTGGAAGGTGATTTCTCTAAGGACTCCTGCGTTGTTTCTCTCCCTCTCTCTCGTGCGCATACAGCTCAATCGCGTCTGTACTGTTGTTTGTCGTTGGAAGGCAAAGCAGCTCAAGGAAGCCGTTCTTGTTGCCGTTCTTGTTTCTCGTCCGTTCTTGTTTGTCGTTCTCCAGAATGTTTTCTGGAGAGGGTCTTTGCGATTGGATAACAGAAATACAGGAATTCTTCTTGAGAGGTCGTGTAGCGGAGGATATGAAAATAACCTGGGCTCAGATAAGTATGGAGTATACCGTTCTATCCTGGTTCTTTACTTGGCAGGATGAGAATCCAGGTTCGTCGTGGGAGCAACTAAAGCTAGCACTGTTGGAAAAATTCGGGACTGACAAGGAGCAGGAGGAGTTTCTTCGTCAGGAGTGTGACGCAACAGTTCACACAGGTTTAGAAGACGCCAAGGAGGAGATAGGTCCTGGACAGACTACGGAAGAGATCAGTCAGAGAATTTTGCCAGCAGAACAGGAATTGCGAGGTAGCAAGGTAAAAGGCGATTCCGTTCAGGATTTTTGTTTCCCAAGTGTATGACGGGATAATGAGAGCAATGTACCTCGTCCCAATGAAACAAAGTATGCTGCTGAATCCAGTTCGGAACAGCTTGAAAAGAATTTTCCAATGCCCGTGGTTCGTGAAAACGTTGTTGTTAGGATCTCAGGAGTTCAGGGATCAGTTTTTGCACCGGTTGATCCTATTGTATGTATGGTTTATTCATGCTGAGAAATATTCCAGCCCTCATAAAGTTCATTGAGAATTGCGAGTTTCAGTTGCACTGCTCAATACAAGTTTGAAAGAATTTTCAGCAAAGTCAAAAGGGGAAGAAAAGGAAGTGGTTACATCTAAGTTTTTTGTGTGGCGAGTGGAAGAAGTGGAGCCATGTGGGAATTATTACTTGGAAGTTTCTGTGAGTGGTTCTCAGTTTTTAGAAATTCTTGGTATGCAGTGTTCTCAGCTGGCTGAAGTTTCCAAAGGGCGGGGAACTGTATTTTCATTGGCTCATAATTTTAGTTTTACTCGACACGCAGCGTTTACATTGGAGTTAACCCAAACGGTGGTTGATAATGATATTCAGGTCGGTTTGAATTTGGGAGGCCAAGGAGGAGAACCTGAGAATGAGATATTGGTAGTAGCGCCTCTGGAAGATGTTGTGATGGACTTGGTGCTCGATCCTAAAATGGCTATGACTCGCACAAATACCAGAGAATTGGAACCAGAAGATGCCAATGGGTGCCTTTCAGTTGAAAATGTTGACAGCTTGCTTACTAATCAGACTGGAGGTTCTATTTCAGAAACCGAAGTTAGTCATGATCTTGATTATGGTATTCATGACTCGTCTAAGTTGCATGAACTTTTGGAAAATGATACTCAAGCATCAGAAACTGGGAATTTGATTACCAATACTGATGAGGAATCATCATTATCATTGATTGTCGGTGGTCATTCTGTTTGTGGTGCTGATACCATGGGCACCGACTCATTAGTCAGTGCCTCTGAAGTTGAGAGCTTGTCAAGATGCTCAGATAGTCCTGCAAGCTTCCTCCTTGGTTCGGCAGTAGCCAGTTCTTCTAATGAATCTAATCAACAGGCCTACATTAACAACCATTTTTGTGCTCTTGAAAGGTGGAACAATCCACCATGGTATTCAGAGGTTATACCCTCAGCTTCTTATGATTCCCTTGTTTTGTGTTGGGTCTTTAAAAAGGCTATAGTTAAGAGGCTTATGACAAATGTGCCTTTTGGCGCGCTGCAATCTGGAGAACTGGACTCAACACTTGCTGCTGCTATTGTTTTTCAGTATTTGGTTGAATTTGAAGCTGGTTATCAATGGGGCTCACATTATTACACATTCTGTCTTGGTTTGAAGGATTTTTCAGATTTGAAATCTGTTAGAAAAGTAGCAGATTATTTGAGAACTCGACACTATGAATTTCAAATCACTATGCAGGAAAGAATTGTTGTACTGGTGAACAGATTGAGAAGACACGGACTGCTAAACCAGAACTGCACTTTTGCTGCCATGTTTAAGTCTACAACACCTAGCAAGAAGCAAAGTGTAATCAAATTTGTTGTTCAAAAGCCGAAATGCCTTGGTGAAGTGTGGGATACTGGTGACTGTATGGGGGATATAGAGGTTCAAGAATCACCGCACCGGAAGGAGCTTCGTCACAACGAAGAGCTGAGCCACGTTATGGAGGTCCACCTTGGGGACAAGGTGGTTTTTAGGTGGGAGGGAATTGTTAGGAGTATTGAGGGGCTGTCCAGGTGTGGGCTGTCCAGTGCTGGGGCGTGTGGGCATTAGTTTAGGGGCAGTTTGGTATTTTCCTTTTTATGAGTTTGTTGTGCTGCCAGCTATTGACAGCTGTAGTTGTTAGGGTGTTTGTTAGGGTGTTTGCTGGAGGGTGTTTGTTGTGCTGCCAACTGTTGACAGCTGTAATTGTTAGGGTGTTTGTTGGGTGTCCTAGTGGAGTATTAAAAGAGGGACCAGCAGGAGGGAGGAAAAAAAAAAGAAAAAATCATTTTGGTATCTGCTTGGAAGCAGGAACGCCGGTGGTCTCGGCTGGGCCCTCAGGAGGGAGGTCTTCTCCGACGGGTTTCCTCTTTCTCTTTCCCTAACTCCTATTCCTTCTACCACTGTAGCTCCATTTTTGTGTTTCTGTTCAGCAGTTAATACACAGATTTCTTCAGATGTTATATCTCTCTCTCTCACACATCCTTGTGTCCTAACAAGTTTACTTACTACTGTATTCTTTTTTAGTCTTGGCAAGTTTGTCCGTTTTTTTTAATCTTTAAATGTTCCTCATTAATTTAAATATACGTTATAAATCTTGAATAAATCAAACTGTGATTTTTTTTGGGTGAGGGGGGGTAACTATGTAATTTGAGAAAAAAATAATGAAGAAAAAAAATGATTTTTCAAGTATCGTATCATCTCTCACACTAAGGAAAAGATAATCACCACTGTAATATTTCTAACACTTCTCTTCCAATAGGTCATACATATTTCTGGAAGGGGTGAAAACTGATACTTATTTTAAACTTGAATGTTAAAATAGAATATCAAGTTATGACCCATACATGTATCAAATACCGTGTTTACTTGAAACATTTATAGGCATGTGTTTACCACAAGACTAATTTTTTGTCACACTTTATGGTGATATCAATCACCAATATGTTTTCCCACGAGAGGATCAAACAAATTCATGTAGACCAGCATTTTATTCAACGGAAAATGATCAAATTGTTTGCCTTGTTTATATAGAAATGAAAACTTATAGTAATTCCTGGCTAAACTTCTCAAAATGAATTTTTTTAATAACTGTGTTGAGATTTCATGATATGTATGAACAAACTGGAGGGAGGCATTAAAATACTTCATTTTTAAATATTTGTTTTGAGTTTTCTTAATATGTATGAGATTCCCTGATATGTATGAATTGTGTGTTCCATAACCTCATTTTGCTGTGAACTATAACAAAAAATTGAAAGAAAATAAATTAAGTGATGTTTGAAGAGAAAGTATTTATCATTAAAATGAGAACACTAAAAAAACAACCAAGTCATTTGGAAGCTTTATTCAGAAAAAAAAACATAAAACGCTAATAAAGTCTTAATCGCAAATAATCATGTCATCCAAAAAAGTTCACTAAGAGGCTTCTGGTTGCTTTCCAGTGGCTGACGAACACAAAAGAAAGCATCATGCAAACTTAAAAGAATTTGGGAAACCTTTACAAAAGAATCAAGTTTTGGAGAGAGAGAAAAAATGATAAAAAGAATGTTCAAGGGAAAAAGAAAAAAATGAGTGCATATACATGACAATAAAAAGAAAGTTATCTTGTTTCTCATAACTAATAGCAGTCATGTGGTTGTAGAAATGCTAACCTCGTACTTTTCTCGTTCTTGCATCCATGTCTTTGCATCCCAGTGGTCTACTCCCATATCCCCCCAATACATGCCCACTTTCAAGTCAGTGTGTGTCTTCAACGCACCAGCTTGCTAAAATTAGAACCAACCAAAATTTTGAAATAATAGATTAAATGTAATATTTCTGGCATTTAAGTTTTCATTGCAGAGCAACTTTATCTACATATGTCACACAGTTTAACCCTTGAAGACAAAAAGGCAAAGCACAAAATCACAAATGTATAAAACTCTATCTGAAGGCTCCAAGGCATCCATTGAAATCCATCATGGAAAGAACAGCATCCTATTTATATGAATACTATAAAATATTAAAATATTTGTCTTATATGCAACATGAAATAACTCATTTACGCATTTATTTATCAATAAAAACAAGTAAAACATTGCCCTATGGTACATAAAATTTCTATATTAAAGTGGTAATTAATTATTTGTGCATATATTAATTAATTATTAATAGGAATAAAATAACATAGGTGCAAATTATAAATTAATTGTATACTGTGTTTAATTTGCAAGAATATCTATTGAAAGATACGCACGGTATTGCAAATGCAATAATAGTAAAAGGAAAAAAAATATAAGAGAGAATAATTCTTTTACTACGAGTTCGGATACGAAATACAAACAAGCCTGAAACTATCTTTAAACAGCCAAGCCTGAAAAAAAAAACTAGAAATCAGTCCACAGAGGATTAATTCAAAAAACTAATTCTAAATATGACTTACTAAAATTAACTTTAAATGCACCTTTTGACTCTCCTTAACACTCGCTCTAAGATGCATCTAGACATTACTAGATGCATTTGGTCATTGTTGTATTAAATATTACATAATTATGGATTATTTTAAATTTTTTAGAGTTTTCAGGAGAGGTTTGAGAGTATGAAAAATGGGGAAGATTGGACTAGTGGCACAATTAGCTCACCATTAGTACTAACTGTGCAGTCAGACCGTGCGGTGTGGAGAGGAGCTTCCAGTAGCATATGCATGGTTAGCGCACGGTTCTCAAAACCATGTGACCAAAATGTGAAAACTATCATTATGTATGGGATGACCCTAGACGGTTAGCACACAATTTGGAAAACCATACGGCCGAACCGTGTAATTTCTCTTTACACCTCCTCATTAGTTCAACCTAGGCGCCTCCCAGTCGTGGGCTTCACCTCCTCCAAGCTCCCTTGGTGGTTTCTTTGGAGTGTTGTGGAATTTCTTCAAAGTAACGCCTCCTCTCTCCTTCCACTTCTAGGTTACTCTTCTTCTATTTTCTTTGTTTCTTTGCCCTAGTGAGCTATGAAGGTCAAGTCTATGACTAGGGATGGTTCTTAACTCGGATTTTATGGATTCTAGGCCTTGTGAGGATCCCTTTCTTCCTTGTCTCTTGATATTGGGCGAAGGGGGCAAGGTTGCGACGAGTTTAAGGTAGGTGTTTTTGTGTAATTCTTTTACTTGACATGTCATGAAATGCTTGGGCTTTTTTAAATTCCCTTTTCATCAAGTTATACGTATGTATGATGTATGATGCCCTTAATGGGTTTGTGAAATGTTCTCCATGATTTTTATACTTGACATAACAGGTTTTCATGGGTTTTAGTTCACTGTTTCTAAAACAATTGTTTTATGTATGCCAAGCATTTGCATAAACGCCAAAGAGGCACTTTTAAATGAATTTGAGGATAAAAGAAGGGTTTTGACCCTGTTTTGATTTCAAAAGAACGTATCTCATGTTTCAAGGGTCTATCTTCAATTAAAGAGGTGTTTTGGTTTTCAATCGACTCCTTAGAGAGGAGACATTTTTTTCAAAGTGATGATTATTGTTGGATTTCAAAGGATGATTTATAATTTGGTTTTCCAAGTTGGTTTCAAAGGCCCAATTAGCACCATATAAAAAAAAGTTTCTCTTGATGATTGTGACAACCTGGTTGTGAGATCCTTATGTTATGTCTTGAATAGAATTTTGCCCTTTATAGGATGATATGAATTATCATGTGATGCTTATGCAAATGTGAAAGGGGCTATTTCTTGAGAGAGTGTTGGAGGTGAGATGAGGTTTATTTGTTATGTCTTTATCATTGATTTATGCGATGATCATGTGACGTGTTTGTTGTTTGCTCACCTCCACTTCGTTTATGTCATGGGAAGTTGGGGTAACAAAGTGAGAGATCCAGGTTTATGCTACATGAGCTTAGACCATACACTAGCGAGTGTCCCCTAATATAGATTTCATCTTTGCTAAGGAAGTGCCCCTGATGAGATTGGTGAGAGTAATTTGGGTGGTTATTTCTTTAGGAATGCAACAAAGGCCGCCGGTTGATTCCACTTGAGTATTGTCTAGGATCATCTCATGTTAGGACTTAGTGAGTTGCCCATGATGCTTGCTACATAGTTGATGATATTATCTTGGGGGTTTCCGCTACACTTTGATTGTTTCCCCATGCCCTCATCTTGGAATTGTGGCACCATTGGAATTGTTGTTGTCTATTTATATATTGTTTCATTGATATCATGGTGCTCGCTTGATGTTATACCTTCTTTCCTTTTAAGGAATGTTTGTTTTGTCTTTCGAAGTTTGAAATCATTGTTTCCAAGCCTGATACCATTTTTCTTTTCCAAAAGATTTCACCTTACGGATTTGGAAAGGTTAAAAAAATTATACTTGTTTTCTCTGCACTTGCTCTTATGAAAACCTACTTTCTAAATGATGTTCAAACTAGCATTTATGAAATGTTTTATAAAAGAAAATTGCATACTCTAGTGAAATCCAACTAGGCTTGTTTAGCTCACTATGTACACCTCTTATGTCTTCATACAAGTGTTCAGGTTGTGATCTCGGATTGGATGTCATTTGTGTTGGTCTGTTGATGAACGTTTTGTGATGTGATGGTGATCAAGGGTCACATGGAGATGTTTTGAGGCATCTCGGGTTTTGTAGTTGTCATGGATGTTCTTGTATCAACCAATTCAGCCAGCCGCTATATTTGTATTTTGGATTTTCTTTATGTTGGACCTTGGTATGTATTATTGTGGATGATGTTGTATGTTCATTTTGAAAGTGAGTTGGTTGGTTTATATTGCCTATGCCCAGTTTGGTCAATATTATTATTTGGAACTGTTTATTTCATATGCATGAAAGTCCAATGTATGGGCACACCATGCCGGATTCTCGGTTAGTTTTCGCTGCTTATTTATTGTTATTTGAGGGCGAAACCTTTCCCACTTGGTTATAGTGTGATGCCCTGGTTCTTGTCGTCAACTCGTGGCAATCAGGAACGCTCTTCAAACCTTGTGGAAGGTTGACACAAGCCGGTTCACTGCAAAATGGTATCACACCAACCACTTGTTATTTAAATGAGCCATGGTAATATGGAGATAGGATTGTCGGACTTATAGGAGGGAGGTCATGAGTATGTGTCTAATCACCACATCTTGTGATGAAACTTGAGTTGTCATGGGCAGTCGAGATTTGAGCCTTGAATTTGAATTTTGTTTTGATTATTTTTTTATGTATTTCGATCTAAGATGATGGTATTTTGATCTTAATTGAGTTAAATCAGATGCTTAGGGTTTCATTGAGTTTTGGGGTGAAAGTAGAAAAGAACCAAAGTTATACGGTTAGCTCGCACAGTCTAACAAGTCATGTGAATCCCATGTGCATGGTTCAAAAACCTTTACAGAGGCCATCGCACGGTCGTCCAAACCATGCAAAGTTCTTCATCCCTCCTAAATTTGTTGTTGGACCTCTTTTGATCTCTATTTGCTCCTAAAGTGATTTTCATTTGTTGGAAATGAATCTAAGAGTTTTCTGATGCATTGATGTTGTTTGGATTTGTGTTTTAAAGGTTGGTTTTGTGTGAAAAGATAATTCCATTAAGTGTTTTGATTTTAAAATAAGTTTTGAGTGTTCATTTGTAAAGGATTTTGACTCTCATGAAATGTTTTTCAAAAGAGGTTGGTTTTATAAGGGAATTCAGGAAGAGTCTTGAAATTAAAGTGGATTTTCCACAAATGTTTTGAATTCCCAATAGGGAAGTTGGAATTTTAACTCATGGTAAAGTTGGGAAAAGGATTTCTCTTATAGCTTTCCAGATGAGGTGAAATGTTTTCAAAGTGCACATGTTTTTGTAAAATGAGTCTTTAGACTCTATCAAATGTTAGTGGTTTTAAAGAAAGGAAACTTTTTACAGTGTGTTCCACTTTGGTGATTTGTGCTTTTGGGTTTAATCCCTTGGTTATATTGAAATTGTTTGATTTGATTGTGAAACATGAATTGATTGAATTCATGTTTCGTGTTATTTAGATGTCTCCCGAAAAGGTGATTTGTGCTTTTGGGTTTAATCCCTTGGTTATATTGAAATTGTTTGATTTGATTGTGAAACATGAATTGATTGAGTTCATGTTTCGTGTCATTTAGATGTCTCCCAGAAAGATCTCAATGGAACGTGGGAAGTTCAGCTCTAAGGATGATTCTTATGGTGATTTCCTCTCATTGTTTGTGTGAGACCCTTCCGGTGGTTGACTCTGCCCAGATTCTGGATAGAGTAGTGGAATCAGAATCTTCTTTGTCTTGGACCTCATCCAAGACTTTTTGAATCATCATTTGTCTGCTTTCTGCGGCGATCAAAGTCCACTTATGGTGATGGAGTGGATGGAGAGGGTTGGGGGAGTCTCCAATTCTCTGAAAACTCCTAAAGCCAGGAAGGTTAAAGTTGGTGTAGGCTTGTTTGAAGAACTGAGCCGAGTATGGTGGGAAACTGTTGTCCCTTCTCAATTGCATGATAACATGTCTTGGGAATTCTTCAAGACCATGTCTATTCAGTGGCATTATCTCGAGAGCGTAAAGGTGGAGAAGGTCATTGAGTTCATAAGTCTTCATCAGGGTGAGAAAACGATGAAGGAGTATGGCGATCGTCTTTCGGGTTAGTAACCAATGACTCTCTGAAAGCTCGATTCTTTGAGAGAGTTCTTCGCCCAGCCCTTGGATCAGTTGTGTTGAAATCTGGCCTGGTTGAGAAGGCTATGTCTGTGGAAACTAATCAGACAAGGCAACCTGTGTTGGGTGATGACTCGATTCCATCTGAACAGGTTAATGAGGGGCAGTCTTCTCCGAACCTTGTTGTTTCTCGAGAGGATAAGAGATCTCTTGTGTGTTTGTGGTTGGTGGAGAATTATCTTTTCCCTTGCTGATTCGAGGAAAGGTGTTTGCTTTGGTGATGCTTTCCCATAGGACTGTTATCTTTTGTCTCGCCATTCTAGATGAATTCTAAATGGTAGGGAGACCTCTGTAGTCTTTAAGCTTTGTATTTCTTGATTGTGGCTTGGGTTATTCTCGGAGATATTTGATGATGTTTGGGGATTAGTTTCATTGATCTTGAGGAGTTATGTGTTTGTCCAATGCTCCTTTCTCACCAAACATCTTTGAGTTTTCCCAACCCTCTCTTGCATGGTTTAATAAACAGTGTGTCTCACCGGTTTCCTCCAAAAACCAGAGCTCCGGGCTCGGAACAAGCCTCGAACATTCCCAAAACTTTCCTAAAACCCTTAGGCAATATAAAGGATTTGTACCTCTCTGAAAAGCTGAAACGTTACAGCTCACAACCTACATACACACTTATGTTTGTGTAGCTCTTATGTCTTCATGCAGGTGTTTAGGTTGTGACCTCGGATTGGATGTCATTCGTGTTGACCCGTTGATGGAAGTTTTTGAATGTGGTGGTGAGCATGGGTCACATGGAGATGTCTTGTGGTATCTTGAGTTTTATGGTTGTTGTTGGAGTCTGTATCCCACATCGGACCACAAGTCCGATGTGGAGTTTATCATTCATTATTGTTGGAACCCATTTAAGTGTAAATGGGTGAGTCCCACATTGGACTTACCCGTCTTGTATATTGGTTTCCTAATCTATAAAAGAATATCCTCACCTCACATTGAGGTAAGGGGGAATTCACCCACTACATGGTATCAGAGGGATTTTTATCCCGAACCCTCCCTCCCTTGCGGCTTCCCGGTGTTCTCCCGGCCCCGCCTCTCTCCCTCCTGCCCTAGCCTTTCCCGGCAGGCCCTCCCTCCCGGCGCACCTCTCCTCTCCGGCCTGCCTCCCTCCCGGCGGCTTCTCCCGACTCCCGGCTCCCCGGCTCCCGGCTCGTCCCTCCCGCTACGCCTCCACCTCCCGGCTCCCCGGCTCCCGGCTTCTCCCGACTCCCGGCTCCCGGCGCGACGCGGCTTCCCGGCTCGTCCCTCCCGCGACGCGGCTCCCGACTCCTCCCGGCGCGACGCGGCTCCCCGACTCCCGGCTCCTCCCGCTGCTCCTCTCCTGCGCGCGCATCCCGTCGCCGCGACTCCCGGCTGCTCCCGACGGCCTCCCGCTGCTCCCGGCGGCCTCCCGCTGCTCCCGACGCCATCACCCGCGCGCCCCGCCGGCGGCCTCCCGCTGCTCCCAGCGCCTCCCGCGCCTCCCTCGGCTCCCGGCGGCATCTCCCGGCTCCCGGCTCGCCCCGCCGTCCCGGCGCACCTCCTCCCGACGTCGCGCCCTCGCGCCCAACCCTCAGCGCCGGCTCCTCCCTGCGCCCTTCCTCCCCAACGGCGCTCCCTCCCCGCGGCTCCCGACGCCACCACCCGCCCCCCCCCCGTCCCGGCACCACCTCCCTCGACGCTCCCTCCCGGCCAGCCCCGCCTCGCCCCGCCGGCACGTCCTCGGCCCGTCGCCCGCTCTTCCCGGCGGCCACCCCTCCTCCCGGCAGGCCCTCTCTCCCGGCACGCCTCACTTCCTGGCGGCCTCCTGCGCGTCGCCCTTGGTCGCGCGGCCCTCTGCGCGCGACGCCTCTCCCTCCCGGTGATCTCCCTTGCCCCGCGCGACGCCTCTGCGCGGCTGCCCTCCCTCCCGGCGGCTCTCCCTGGTTCTCCAGCCGCCGGCGCCTCCTCCTGCGGAGCGCTCCCTCCAGGCGACTCTCCCTCCCCGGCGGCTCCATCCCAGCCGGCTCCATGCGCCGGCAGCCTCCCTTCTCCAGCCAGCCTCCAGCACCGACCTCCACCCATGCCGGCGGCTTTGCCCTTCCCGGCAGCCCTCCCTCCTGTGCCCGACGGCTCTGCCCTTCCCGGCAGCCCTCCTTCCTGTGCCCGGCGGCCTTGCCCTTCCCGGCGGCCCTCCCTCCTGTGCCCGGCGGCCCTGCCCTTCCCGGCGGCGCTCCCCAGCCCGTCTACCAGCAGCTACCCTGCAGCCTTCCTGCGCCGTCGGCCCAGCTCCCTGCGTTAATGGCGGGCGAGTCCGTCCGCGGCCCTCCGGCCTCACCTCCGGACGCCAGTATTCCGGCCGGGCCGCACCCTCCCTTCCATTGTCGGCCTTCCCGGGCACCTATGCACCCAGCCGAGCGGCTCTCCCATCCTCCATCATCAGCTCTACCGCGCAGCGGTCCTCCTTCATCCAGTACCCGTTACAGGACAACACTCTCGTCGGAGGAGCTTGCTTTGGTAACATCTTATCGCGCGACTGCGCCACCATCTTCTTCTCTAGCCCCACTTGCTCAGACTAGCAACTCCACCGCCTGTGTTTCTCATCGCCAGACAACGTGGATGTTTGACTCCGGTGCGTCAGACCATCTCACAGGGGACTCTGGTATGTTCACTACCTATCATCCGTACACCGGTGCCTCTACCATTACTGTTGCTAATGGCTCAACAATCCCTATTACCGGATATGGCACATGTTCCTTGACCCCGTCTCTTCCCCTGACGTCGGTCGCTCATGTTCCTCAAAGTCCCTTTAATCTTATCTCTATCAGCAAACTCACCACCGAATTGAATTGTGTTGCTATTTTTAGCTCATCTGGTGTTGTTTTTCAGGAGCGGAAGACGAATCGGGAAATTGGTCGAGGTTATCTTCGGGATGGGGTTTACCTGTTTGATACCCCATCATCCCTTGCTTGCTCATCCACCACAGCCCGAGCCCTTGACCTCCATTACCGCCTTGGCCATCCACCGCCTTCCACCCTCCATAAACTTTGCCCCCAATTCGGTTCTCACCTCTCCTTCCATTGTGAATCCTGCAAGTTTGCCAAACATCATCGGACGACGTGTGCTCCTCGCCCGGAGCCACGTGCAGCGACTCCTTTCGCTCTTGTTCATTCCGATGTATGGGGTCTTTGCCGGGTTCCTAGCCAGTCCGGGTACCGTTATTATATCACCTTTATTGATGATTACTCCCGCATGACCTGGCTTTATCTTCTTCGTGATCGAACGGAGGTTCTCTCAACCTTTCAGACATTTTTTCAGGAAATCCAGACACAGTTTTCCCTCCCTGTGAAATGTCTCCGATCTGACAATGGGCGAGAATACTTATCCACTCATTTTCAGCAGTTTATGAGGGCCCACGGCATCATCCATCAGACCTCCTGTCCTGATACCCCTCAGCAAAATGGGGTGGCCGAGCGGAAACACCGACATATCTTGGAGACCGCTCGTGCCCTCCTCTTCCACCACCAGGTCCCTCTTCTTTTCTGGGGGGATGCCATCCTCACTGCTACTTACCTTCTCAATCGTCTTCCCTCCTCCATCCTTCAGGGGGAGACTCCTTTTCATACCCTATTTCCCTCTCTCCCTCCTCACTCCCTTCCACTCCGTATCTTCGGATGTCTCTGTTATGTCCGGGACACTCGCCCAAATCTCTCCAAACTATCACCCAAATCCCTTCGCTGTATTTTTCTCGGGTATTCCCGCACTCAGCGCGGGTACCGATGCTTCTCTCCAGACCTCCGCCGGTATATCACCTCTGCCGACGTTTCATTTGTCGAGAGCTCTCCTTTCACTCTCCTCTCTCCTTCTCCTGACACTACCATTGATGACTGCCTTCCGCTCATGGTTCACCCGCCTCTGGTGTCTCCTCCGACCGGTCATCTCTTTGGACAGACCTACTCTCGTCGTCCTTCCACTGTCCCTCCCGGCCCGGCCGAGGAAACCATTGTTCCCGCTTCGCCTGATGTTCCTGACACAACTCCCGAGGATGCGCCGATTGCGCTCCAGAAAGGTACTCGCTCGTGTCAGAATACTCCTCTCTTTGTATCTTCTTACAGGGGCTTGTCCGCTCTGGAGACCGTGTCGCTTCCTCGAACGGTCGGTGAGGCCAAATCTCACCCCGGGTGGCTAGCCGCAATGAGAGATGAATTGCAGGCTCTGGATGCCAACCATACTTGGGATCTTGTTCCCCTTCCGGCAAACAAACAGGCGGTCGGCTGTAAATGGATCTTCACGATCCGTCTCAATCCTGATGGCTCTCTCTGCCGCCTCAAAGCCCGGCTTGTCGCCAAGGGATTTGCTCAGACATATGGCGTCGACTACTTTGAGACCTTCTCCCCAGTCGCCAAGATGGCCTCGGTCCGCCTCTTCATCTCTCTGGCTGCTCATCATCACTGGCCCCTTCATCAACTCGACGTTAAGAATGCTTTTCTCCATGGCTTTCTTGACGAGGAGGTCTACCTACAGCAGCCCCCTGGTTTCTCTGCCTCTGGTGCCGCCTCCCATGTCTGTCGTCTCCGTCGCTCCCTCTACGGCCTCAAACAGTCTCCTCGCGCCTGGTTTGGCCGCTTCAGCACTGTCGTCACCGCCTTTGGCCTCTCTCGGAGTATGAAAGATCACACCGTCTTCTTCCGTACGACGGCACACGGCTGTATCTTGCTTGTCGTTTATGTTGATGACATCATCATCACAGGGAGCGACTCCAGAGGCATCGCCAGCCTCAAGACGCATCTTCACCATCACTTTCACACCAAGGATCTTGGGCCCCTCACGTACTTTCTTGGCATCGAGGTCTCCCGAACTGCGGACACTATCTCTCTCTGCCAGCGCAAGTATGCTCTTGATCTATTGCAGGATGCCGGGTTGAGCACCGCCACCTCAGTTGACACTCCCCTTGAGCCTGGGGAACGCTCCCTTCATTCCGACTCGGATCTCTTTCCTCATCCTGAGAGCTATCGGCGCTTGGTCGGTAAACTCAACTACCTCACCATGACGCGTCCCGACATTGCTTGTGCCGTTGGCAAAGTCAGCCAGTTCATGGAGCATCCCACCTGCTCTCAGTGGGATGTTGTCCTCCGCATTGCCAAGTACATCAAGAAAGACCCTGCACGCGGCCTTCGGTACTCACATCATGCTCACATGGATGTTGAGGCTTTTTGTGATGCGGACTATGCCAGTTGCCTCGCTACCCGCAAGTCTACTTCGGGATTCGCCGTATTCTTCGCCGGTAATCTCATCTCTTGGCGCAGCAAGAAGCAGACTGTGGTCTCTCGTTCTAGTGCCGAGGCAGAGTATCGAGCCATGGCCACTGTCACTACTGAGATCATCTGGCTTCGTCATCTTCTCCAGGAGCTCGGTTTCCCGGCATCGACTCCTGCTCATATCTGGTGTGACAATCAGGCCGCTACGAAGATTGCCTCGAATCCCGTCTTTCATGAACGGACGAAGCATATCGAGGTGGATTGTCACTTTCTCCGCCACCATCTGGAGCAGCACCATATCGGTTTCGGCCATATCCCGACGGCCGATCAGCTTGCCGATCTCTTCACCAAAGGTCTTCCCGGAGCTCGTCTTGAGTCTCTCACTTCCAGGCTGGGTATTCACAGCCTCCCTGGCCCAGCTTGAGGGGGAGTTTGATATTGTCTTGTTATTCTTTGTGTGTGGGACTCTATCCAATCTGGGCATGTCCAGCTTGAGGGGGAGTGTTGGAACCCATTTAAGTGTAAATGGGTGAGTCCCACATTGGACTTACCCGTCTTGTATATTGGTTTCCTAATCTATAAAAGAATATCCTCACCTCACATTGAGGTAAGGGGGAATTCACCCACTACAATTATAAAAGAACGTCTCATTCTCACTTTGAGGCAAGGAGGCAAGGGGAATTCACCATCTACATGGTATCAGAGGGTTTTCTAACCCGATCCCTCCCTCCCGTCTAGGGTTTTCCGACTCAAGTCCCCCACGGGGGGGGGGGGGGGGGCGGCCTCGGTGGCCATAGGTTTTTTTGCCGCCGCCCCTCCGCCTCGTGTCCCTCCAGCCCTAAGCGGCTCTTCATCCTGGCGGCTCTCCCTCCCGGCGGCCCTCTCTCCGAATTCCCGGCTCAACCAGGCCCCATCCCCGGCGCCTCCTGCCCGGTGCGGCTCCCCTGCGCCTTCCCTCCCGGCGCACGCTCCTCCTGTGCACAAGCCCTCCCGGCGCCGGCTCCTTCCCTGTGTTTTTTTTTTTCGCGGCACCCCGCGGCTCGCCCTGCCGGCGATCCCTTCCCGGCGGATTTCCCATCCCGGCGGCTCTGTCCGGCGGCTCTCCAGCGTCGCTCCCCGTCGCGGCTTCCTCCTGTGCGCGCAGCACGGCCCAGCGCCAGGCGGCTTCCTCCTCCCGCGTGGCCGACCACATCCCGGCGTCTCCTTCGGCCGCGGGTCCCCTCAGCGGGTCTCTCTCGCAGCTTCCCGTCGTCGGCCCTCCGCGGATCTTCCCGGCGGCGTCCAGATCCAGCGCGGATCTCCTTCCATGCGCGCTCTTCCCGACGGGCCCGGCTCCCTTCAACTCCCGTCGCCGTTTTCAGACGAGGCTCCCGGCGACCGCGGCTCTTCCCGGCGGAGTCCAAATCCAGCGCGGATCTCCTTCCTCCCGCGCGACTTCCGGCGCGGCTCCCCCCCTTCGCGCGATGGCCTCTCGGCGGCTCCCTATGTCAGATCCGGCCGGATCTGGCCGAATCCACTCCCTGCACGCAACATCTCTCAGATCTGGCCAAATCTGGCCACATCCGGCGATCTCCGGCCAGATCCAGGCTGATCCTTCCAGATCTGGGCAGTTCCGGACTGTTCCGGCCAGATCCGTCCCCGTGCACCTCCGCTGCAATCCCGCTGCACTGTCGCCTCCCTATTCAGCCGGTCTCCCCACCCTGCCGGCGCCTCCGACAGCCGGCCTCCTCCGGCTTCCAGCACCGCCTCCCGGCCTCCTGCTCCCTCGCCGGCCTCCTCCTGCTCTTCTCTTCCGGCAGCCAGCCGGCTCCAGTTTCTCCCTGCAGCTGCCCAACTTCAGTTTTGGCTCTCCGGCACCTCCTGCGGCATCCCCGCCTCGCCGGCATCTCCCGACGACTCCCGGCAGCCGCATCTCTGTCCGTCGGCACGTCCATTCGTTGGCACAGTAGCTCGACCACCTAGGATTTGGGCCCGTTGGCGCCGCCAGCCCCGCAACAATTCTGCGGAATCCCCGCCTCCCGTCGCCGGCCCCACAAATGCGGTTTTCCCAGTGCTAGTTTGGATTTCCCGGCGTTTCATCGACCGGCCCCACTAGTGCGGCATTCCTGGCGCTCCGTCCATCGGCCCGGTTTGAGTGGTTCATCTATTGCGTCTGCGACATCATCCATCCATCATCCTGCGAAGGAGCTTTGATCGTGGGGGAGCGCAGCAGCCTTTTGCAGCTTTCTTTTTTATTTCGTCTGTTTTGTAATCAAGCTGGGTATGTCCAGCTTGAGGGGGAGTGTTAGCGTCTGTTTTGTTGCTTTCTTTTCATTATGTGTCCAAGTTAGGTACACCTAGCTTGAGGGGGAGTGTTGGAGTCTGTATCCCACATCGGACTTGTGGTCCGATGTGAAGTTTATCATTCATTATAAAAGAACGTCTCTTCCTCACTTTGAGGCAAGGAGGCAAGGGGAATTCACCATCTACAGTTGTCGTGGATGTTCTTGTATTAGTGAATTTGGTCGGTTGTTGGTATTTTGAATTTTCTTTGTGTCGAACCTTGTTATGTATTGTGGATGATGATGTATATTCATTTTAAAGGTGAGTTGGTTGGTTTATATTGTTTATTCCCAGTTTGGTTGGTATTGTTAACCCTATTTTTATTATTATTTTGGGTATTCTGGGTATTTCTGAGTCCCACATCGGAATACTCCTGTGTGTATTTTGTATCCTCAATCTATAAAAGTAGGTCTCCGCCTCACCTTGAGGTAAGGGGGATTTCCTAATCTACATGGTATCAGAGGGATAATCCCTTTATTTTATTTTTCTCCGGCTCTGCCCTAAGCAGCAACCCCCCCTTCTCCCAAGTCTGCCCTACGCGGCCACCCTCCTCCTACCTTCCGCAGCTCCTTCCCTCCCGGCGCCGCCTCCTTCCCTGCGCGCGCGACGGCCTCGTCCAGGCGACCTCCCCAGCGGCTTTCCTCCGGTGTTCCCCCTCTACTGCTCCCTCCGGCGACGCCCCGGCGTCACCCCTCAATCGCCCCAAGCCCCGACCGTCTCCCCTGCGGCCTCCCGGCGACACCTGAACCACTCTCGCCCTATCTGGCACTCTTCCCGGCTCCCCGCACCTGCCGGCACCCGCTCCCACAACTCCAGGCGCGCAGAACGGTTGCTCCCGAAACTGCTGCGATGTCCCACAAGGCCGCCTCCTCCTCCAGCAGAACCTACTCCCGCGACAGCATCTCCCTGCGCCCGCCGCCCCTTCGATGCTCTCCTCCGGGCGTCCCGGCGACGACGGGCCACCCTCGGCCTCCCCGTCCCAACGTGATCACCCTGCCGCGTCTCCCGGCTCGTCTCCAGCGGCTCCCGCCCTACCCGACGCCATTTCTGGCGACCGCACCTCCCTGCTCCCAAAACAGCTGACTCTACACCGGCCAGCTTCCGCACCTACCGGCTCCCGCATCTCCAGGCAACCGCCCTCCCTCAGAGGTGGCGCGCCTGCTTCGTCCGGCGACTCCCGGCCCGCCCTTCCCAGCGGCGACTCCCGGCCTGCCCGTCGCACAAGGTTGTTCGGCTCTCGCGACTCCATCTGCGGCTACACCCGACCCCGCCTCTCACGGCGCTTCTCGGCTACCGCCTTCTTCGGCGCCTACCGGCCCCGCCCTCTCCGTTCGGACCTCCCGCAGCGGCCATTTATTCCTGTTGCGGCGCCTCTGCTGCTTCCCGACGCTGCCCGCCCCTGCTACTTCCCAGGTTCACCCAGCACCACTGTTTTATTTTGTGTCCTCTCATTGCAGGCACAACACACCGTTGAACCTATCATCATCTGTCGATGTTCAACTCCTCCATAGCACCCTCTTCTGCTCTGCCCCAGATGATCACTGCCTCCACCCGCCTCGTCGATGAGCGGCTCGACTCCACCAACTTCTCCATCTGGCGGAAGACGGTGTTGATGTCTCTTACCGGAATGGACCATGATTCACACCTTGAGGATCCTCCATCGGAATCCACCGATCCCAAATACCGTCCATGTAAACTTGTTGACTGCAAGATCTACGTCTTGCTGATCAATTCAGTGGATCGCTCAGTCAAAGATGTCACCCGGACTGTGAATACAGTCAAGGAACTCTGGGATTCCTTGACCATCATGTGTTCTGAGACCAACAATTTGGTCTGGGTCTCCGATGTCCTTCAGAAACTATCGCATATCCGACAGCAAGACAAATCCTTCCCCGCATATTTCATGGAGTGGAAAGGTTTTCGCGGTGAGTTGCAAGAGTTATGGCTCGTTCCCCAGACACCAACGGACGCTCAGACCCAACAAAACCAACTCTGCATCTTCAATCTTCTCAATAGCCTCGCTCCGGAGTATGCCACAACGGCTACCAAGATGCTCGCCAGCCCATCTACACTGGCGATACCACAGGTGTATCATCGTCTGGGCAAGGCCCAACGCGCTCTTCCCCCGCCCACCGCCATCATCGATCACTCGGCTCTCGTCGGTCGTGGCGGGGGACGCTCCTGGGGCAATCGTGGACGTAGTCGTGTGGAGGGTCGTCCTCAGCCCCTCTGTCAGCACTGTGGCAAGCTCGACCACCTGATCGACTGCTACTGGGTCCTTCATGGCCACCCATCTCAGCAACCGCAACAGGGTCAGACGGCGATCCAAGAGGCTTCCTCATCAGTCTCAGCTTTTCCACAATCTTTGGACCTCTATATGGCGGACCTCCAACTGCTTCACGATTCTCAGCCCTCTCCAGGACCCGGTCCGTCTTCGGCTTCTCCAGCCCACTCTGCTGGTTCCACAGCATTCGTCGGTCGTCGCTCACCTGCATGGATGCTCGACTCAGGGGCCTCCGACCACATCACCAGTGATGCTGGTGTGTTGACATCCTACTGTCCTTATGTCGGTTCCTCAGCCATCACCGTCGTTGATGGCTCCACTATCCCCATTGCGGGCTTCGGTGCATACTCTTTGACTTCCTCGCTTCACCTGCCCTCGGTGGCACATGTGCCCCGCAGCCCATTTAATCTTCTTTCTATCAGTAAGCTTACAAAGAATTACAACTGTGCTGTCATATTTACACCATCTGTTGTTGTCTTTCAGGAGCGGACTACGAATCGGGAACTTGGTAGAGGTCAGCTTTGGGACGGGGTTTACATGTTCGATGGCCCGACAACAGTCGCCTGCACCTCTATCGCTGCGAGAGCATTGGATCTTCATTCCCGATTGGGGCACCAACCCGCCTCCACCATTCATAAGCTTTATCCAGATTTTAGTCAGCATCTTTCTTTTCATTGTGAGTCTTGTTCTTTTGCGAAACATCATTGCACTTCATACATTCCTCGGGTAGATAGACGGGTCTCACACCCTTTTGATCTAGTTCATTCAGACGTGTGGGGTCCCTGTACCATCCCGAGTCATTTGGGGTATAAGTATTATACATCTTTCATTGATGACTTTTCGCGAATGACATGGCTATACCTCCTTCGAGAACGCTCCAAAGTGTTTTCCACTTTCCAGACATTTTACAATGAAATTCATAACCAATTTTCAATCTCTATTAAATGTCTTCGCTCCGACAATGGGCGTGAATATCTCTTCACTCCCTTTCGGCAGTTCTTCCAGACGAAAGGCGTCATTCATCAGACCTCCTGTCATGATACACCCCAACAGAATGGAGTGGCCGAGCGGAAACACAGACATATTCTGGAGATTGCTCGTGCCCTCCTCTTCCACCGCCAGGTGCCTCTCCTTTTTTGGGGCGATGTCATCCTCACTGCAACCTATCTTATAAACCGTCTTCTTTCTTCTATCCTTCAGGGGGACTCCTTTTCGGGCTTTGTTCTCCTCACTCCCTCCTCACTCTCTTCCACTTCAAGTGTTCGGATGCCTCTGTTATGTTCGTGACACTCGTCCTGGCCTCTCCAAACTCTCTTCCAAATCCCTTCGGTGCATCTTCCTTGGCTATTCCCGCACTCAGCGCGGATATCGTTGCTTCTCACCGGACCTACAGAGGTACGTCATCTCTGCTAACGTTTCATTTGTTGAAAGCTCTCCATTCTCCCTTCCCCCTCCTCATCCAGACTCTGCCATTGATGATTGTCTTCCTCTCGTCATCCACCCTCCTCCGGTGTCCCCCTGCTGCTGACACCCATTTTGGTAGGGTCTATCACGTCGTCCATCAATTGTATCCCCCGTCCCGGCCAATGACATCGTCGTCCCCGCTTCGTTCGATGCTCCTACCCCGACACCAGATGACTTGCTCATTGCCCTCCGGAAAGGTACTCGCTCTTGCCAACGTACTCCTCTCTTCGTTTCTTCATACAGGAGTCTGTCAGCTCTGGATACAATATATATTCCTCGCACAGTTGGTGATGTCAAATCTCACCCGGGATGGCTAGCAGCAATGCGGAATGAGTTGCAAGCTCTGGAAGAAAACCATACTTGAAATCTTGTCCCTCTTCCAGCAGGAAAACAGGCAGTTGGCAGCAAATGGATTTACACCGTCAGGCAAGGGATTCGCACAGACTTACGGTGTTGACTATTTTGATACCTTCTCTCCGATTGCAAAAATGGCTTTCATTCGGTTATTCATCTCTCTGACAGCTCATCGTCATTGGCCTCTTCATCAACTGGATGTCAAGAATGCCTTCATTCATGGCTTTCTTGAGGAAAAAGTTTATCTGCAACAGCCCCCAAGATTTTGTGCCTCCGGCACCGAGTCTCAAGTTTGTCGACTCCGTCGATCTCTTTACGGCCTCAAGCAGTCTCCTCATGCTTGATTCGGCCGCTTCAGCATTGTCGTCACCGACTTTGGGCTCTCTCGCAGCATGAAGGACCACACCGTGTTCTACAGGACGATCCCCGCTGGTTTCATCCTGTTGGTCGTTTATGTGGATGATATCATCATCACTAGCAGCGACTCTGTTGGTATCACCCACCTCAAGGGGCATCTTCACCAGCACTTCCACACTAAGGATCTCGGTCCTCTCACATACTTCCTCAGCATCGAGGTATCCTATTCTCCGGACATCATTTCCCTTTGCCAATGGAAATATGCGTTGAATATTCTGCAGGATGCTGGGCTGACACAAGCCACTGCTGTGGACACTTCTCTGGAGCCCGGGGAACGGTCTCTTTATGCCTCCTCGGAACCATATTCACACCCAGAGCGGTACCGTCGACTGGTGGGCAAACTCAATTATCTCACCATGACTCGCCCCGACATCGCCTGTGCTGTTGGCAAAGTGAGCCAATTTATGGAGCATCCGACCACCTCTCATTGGAATGTTGTCCTTCGAATCGCCAAATACATCAAGCGAGACCCTACCCGTGGTCTTCGCTACTCCCAGCATGCTCATCTGCATATTGAGGCCTTTTGTGATGCTGATTATGTTGGTTACCTTGCTACTCGGAAATCTACTTCTGGGTTTGTCATCTTCTTGGCAGGCAACCTCATCTCCTGGCGCAGCAAAAAACAGACAGTCGTCTCTCACTCCAATGCAGAATCTGAATACTGTGCCATGGCCACCGTCACAACGGAGATCATTTGGCTTCGACATCTCCTCCAGGAGCTTGGCTTTCCTCCACAGACATCTGCTCACAGGTGGACTGCAACTTTCTTCGCCACCACCTGGAGCATGATCAAGTCCTCTTTAGCCACATCCCGACGGCGGACCAGCTTGCCGATATCTTCACCAAAGGCCTCCCAGGAGCTCGCCTTGCCTCGCTCAGTTCCAAGCTGGGCATCCACAGCATCTGCGGCCCAGCTTGAGGGGGAGTGTGTCTGGTCTTGTATGATTTCATCTTTCTTTTTTTGTGGGACTCGTTGTCCAAGTTGGGCATGTCCAGCTTGAGGGGGAGTGTTAAACCCTATTTTTATTATTATTCTGGGTATTTCTGAGTCCCACATCGGAATACTCCTGTGTGTATTTTGTATCCTCAATCTATAAAAGTAGGCCTCCGCCTCACCTTGAGGTAAGGGGGATTTCCTAATCTACAAGTATTATTATTTAAAACTGTTTATTTCATATGAATGGAAGTCCCATGTATAAACACACCATGCTGGATTCTCTGTTAGTTTTCGCTGCTTGTTTTTTGTTATTCGAGGGCGAAATCATTCCCACTTAGTTATAATTATAGTGTGATGCCCCAGCCCTTGTCGCCAACCGATAGCGATTAGGAACATGTTTCGGGCCTTATGGCAGGTCGATTAGAATGACATGGCAGGTTGACCTTGGCCAATTTGTTACATGCTTGGTCGTTCTTCATAAAAAATTCACATTGGGTGTGATAATTCAAGGCACGTGTCTCTCAACCATCACACCCCAGAAGGGTCTCACATTCCATGAGCATTCACAAAGGTCAAGCCATGTTTGAAATTCTTTGTATCTAACTCCTAATATGATTTGGGTTCGTTGTAATTAAGATTATTAATGTCAAGACATATGCAATTAGATCAGGATCAAAAGAACTAACATAATCAACATAACACGAAGGCTTTCTGAACTCCCTTTATCCTCTCTGCTACTAAATTTTGCGATTGTTCATCTAAACCCATCTCCAAACTGAACATATGCAATTAGATTAGTATCAACAAAACTGGCATAATCAACATGCCACAAAGGCTTTCTAATTACCCTGCTTGCTCTCTGAGGTGCCTAACAGTTCAACGGACTCATTCATAGGTGATAAGAACGTGGGTCAAGAGCGGGTGTTGGGCTATGTTGTTGTCGTGTGGGGTTGGGCTGTCTGAGTGGGTGGGGGGCAGTATTGTAATGTGTAATAGATAGTAGTAAGTTGGATAGTTAGCAGGTTAGAGTTGTTAGGCGGTGGGTGGGAGAATATTAAACAGTGGCGTTGGTGTTAGGTGGGGGGTTTCGATTGTTTTGTTTTGCATTCACCTGTGAGAACTAAACGGATGGGTTAGGCCATAGGCCTTGGGGAGCAGCACATTCCAATGAATTCCTCTTCCTCCACTTCGTCAGCTTCTTCTTTTGTTCTGTAATTTTGCTGGATAATAATAGAAATCCTCTGTTTCTCTCTCTTTTCCACTTGGATAAATATCAATAGAACTGACCAACAAGATCTGGAGTCACTCTTTTTGGAATTTCGGTCCCATGTACTATAAACTAGATAGCACCTGGGTCTTTATTACTTGCAAATTCATCATGCCCCCCCCCCTTTCCCACCCCTTTACTACTAATGAATTTAGAAAATCTACCATTTTCAGTACAACATAATTTGTACCCTGTAACTCCAATAGCATGTTCTAAAAATATGCATTTCATTGTGCTAAACTCAAACTTACTATCACTGAAATGACCATACATGGAACAACCAAATATATGTAAAGCTGGAATAATAAGTGCCATAAAATACTTCTTGAGGAGTCTTTAGATCTATAGAAAGAGGCCCAAAAACTGTTTCTCTTAAATGAGGGTGAAACACTCTACTTTATAGAGACAAATAACAAAATACAACTCAAGATAGATAAAAAATATCAAATTCAAAATAGAGGAAAGGGGGGATGAAATAGACCTAGTGGATACTCATATCCTAAATAACTAAACACTCTAACAAGATCAATTGCAGTTGATGGACATCTGCATGCCAAATAACAAGCAGTATCAATTAATCCAGCCCAAAAATTATTAGATAATTCAGCATTTAATTGCATGCACTGCACGTGCTGCATGGATTTTGACTCATGCATTTTGCAACATCATTCTATCATGATGTTTTTTGCACGGTGTGGTGCCACACAGTCACTTGTTTCCTGCGACACTCATCAAACAATGTATTGTAAAATTCATGGTCATTATTAGCAGTAAGCGTCATTAGTTCTAAGCATCATACCATGCTTATCAACATGTTTTTCAACCATGGTATCCCATTCATGAATAACTCAAACACTTCATCCTTATATTTTAGAAAATATTTGCATCCTTCACAGAATTCAATTGGAGAGAGGCCCCACAAGTCTGCATGAATATGCTCAAGAATCTTATTGGACGTGCACTTACCAAAATAACACAAGCCTTGTGAAATTTCAGCTTCTATGTTTCTACCTTATCGAACAATCCTTCTTTTCTTAATAATGCAAGTTCATCTTCGATGTTATAATTTTTTATGGTGATTGTGGTATTCCAAAGAACATGAGATGGCAACTGTTCCCATCGTTGAGTTTCTCATCAAGGCATAAACTCTATTGAGGGGTTTACCTTTCATCACCGTCAATACACCCTTTGAAGCTTTGATCCATCTATCTTAATCAGATAAATCCCATCCCTGGTTATGTGAATCAAGAATACCAAGAGAAATAAAATTCTTATGTGAATCAAAAACGTGTCGGTCATCAAATGTTCTAACTCCATCATGCATCTTAATCTGCATGAAGTCGAAGTTTTTAACACTAAACTCTCCTTCATCACCCGGCATCAATGAAACTCCATGTTTTAAATGAAGTGTATACTTCTGGACGCATCATCCTTCGTCCAACATTCATGTTGGGTATGATAATTCAAGGCACTCCACGCACCACACATAATAGGTCGATTATCCCCCCTGCGGAACACAACATAAGGAAAAAAATCGCAGTGAACATGCAGCCCCACGGACTTGACCCCGCGACCTGCCCCTCAACCCCCCAAACCCTTACCACCGCACCACCAACAGTGAGGCAACATCATAACTACATGAATATGCAAAACCAAACAATAGTAATGAAAATCAAGATGGAAATACCGAAAAATAAAATGTCACTTCTCTAAGAAATTGTAATCATTAAGCTTCAAGCAATGTTACCTCACACAAAAAGTTATGTAGCATTGAATGGGGCCAAAAAAATAAATGAAGAAGGCGTCGTATATTTGACATACTTGGGTAACCAGAACGACTTGTGGGACCAAGAAAACAGCAATAAAAGGAGAAGGTTTTCGAAGAAGATAGGCATGATTGCGCAAAAGCATGATTGCGATCAGGGTCTTGCCGGACCCAGTTTCCAGAAAAACGATAGTGTTCTGCCTCCGTGCTTTTTCGAACGCCTCTATCTGGTAGCTGCGGCACAACACGTAATTATCAGTACACTGGAATAAAATTATCAGTACAGTGCAAGAAAAAAAATTCAATGTCAACGGAAAAAATTAACATATGTATACATAAAAACGTGGGTGGATGGTCAAATTTTCCCCTTTAACCAGGAGTAAGAAACTACAGTCGACTTGCAATTTTCGACATAGGGAAGGTATAAACAAGCACCTTCTCGCCATTGAGGGCGTGTCGATCTCCATGCTAATGGCGTCCATGTTTGAGGCACTTTTACCGTCTGCACTACTTTACAGTCGAGGAACCAATAATCAGTGGTATTTCAACCCAGGTAAGCAGAAATCCTCACTTCCACACAGCGACGGATGCGAAAAGAGTACGGAGACGTCCCTCGATCACGGAACGAAGCAGCTGAAAGAGAACCACCGCAGATTCAGAATTCGCCTGAGAGAAAGGCTTCTCGAAGAAACTGCAAAAACAAAAAGGCGCCATTTTATGGCAGTGAGCGTGACGTCGGGTCGTGGCGGCGACAACGTGGTGGCTAAGCAAAGAAACGGGCCAGGGTCCGATTGTCCCGCACCTGTGTGCATTTGATGGGCTGAGATATTAAAAAAAAAATATTGATTCCTATTTTAAACAGGTTTAGACGAATTATAGGCAAAAAAAAACCGCAAAAGCCCATGCTTAAAATATGCACGTTGGCCCACAGCTTAGGAATATATTTTTTTTCTTTTTTCTTTTAATATTATATCAATTTAATATATCATTTTTATTACAAAGATATATTTTTTAAACCACGTTACAAGTATACATATAAATTGACAATTATTTTATAATTATTATGTATTTAATATTTAATGTTTCTTAATAATAAGTGTATTTTATATTTTTAATCTTGATTGCAAATACAAGTCAAACATGATTTTAAAAACCTAACCCACGGCGTGCTGTGAATTTCAAGCCCATTTTGGCTTAGAATCTTCAAAGTCAAAGTTAGTGGATTAAAATTCAAATTGGTGGTCTGGTGGTCTTAAAGTCTTTGTCATGTGTGTTGTTTTTAGGGGGGGCGGTTTTCTCCTAAAGCCACGGTCATGTGCCAAAAATTTCAAAAAAAAATTGGGATTTTTGACTCATGGAAACTAGGTTTTAGACATTTGTATCACTCTTTGGCTACAAATAACCACCCCTTGTACTCTACATACGTAGTGAATGAAAGTATTCTTACTATTGTAAGTTTAGTTTAGAAACCTGTGTCCTTTCTTAATTATTTGACTTATCAAAGGATTGGTAATCCTTTGTGGCAATTTGTGGCAAGAGTTCTTAGTGACAAGCTTTCTTTAGGTTTCACCTTGACCAACTATGCATTATTCCTCATTTCCACCATACATATCCCTTCTTACTTGTTTTCTTATATAGATTTTAGAGCTCGACACACAAACATTGAACAAGGTTCGTAGGATATTGCCTAGCAAGTCTTGGGTCACGTATCATTTGGACTATATTAATCCCTTCCTTGTTTATTATCTATACTAGTACTCGCTCGTGCATTTGCACGGTGATAAAACAAAATTCTTAGTTCATGCGTTCTCACGATGATATGGTTCACTGCTTTTATGAAGCCAATACGATATTTTGGAAAAACAAAAGAAATTGGGAAAGTAGTTGATGTTTATAATAAAATGATGATAATAACAATACGAATACAATAGGTAATTAATAGAGAAATAACCATTAAAAACATGGAAAATGAAATTGAGCAGTGAGGAATGAAATTAAATAAATAGAATGTTGAAATGAAAATAAATGAATAAGAATGTTGAAATTACAACTTCGGTCATAGGTTTGAAATAATACGAAGTAACAGTAAACAATGAGATGCAAAATGATTTTTTCAGTGGTACATAATATAGAATCTGATGTCAGTTCAGAAACAGAACTAACAATTGGTTTGAGTAGAAAACTCCAGGATGAAAATAGTAGCAGTAACCATAGTTTTCAACACCTATAAGTGTGCCCTTCAAAGTCCATCTGTCATCAACAGTATGTCCAACTCCTCCTGCATTCCCCTCGTATCATGCGTGGTTCATGAACAATATACAGGATCCAACCACTGTACAAGGAATAGAAAACAGAACCACTGTAATCAGTACTGGATAAAACATAAACCGAGATGAATGCAGAAATCCAATGTAATTTTTGCAGAAAATTATTGTAGATACTGTATTGCAGTTAACAGAAATAGACATAAACAGAGGCTGTTACATTATGTAGAAAAACATGGAAAAGGAAATTTGTCAACAACAAATTCTTTAAGGATAGTCCAATACCTTCCAATTAAAGCAATGATTGTTAGTCAATTTTTTCAGTCTTTTTGGTGAAGTTATCCTTGAAACAGGGATGCAACTCAATGCCATAGCTCGGTGATGCTGCAGGCTCTGGGGACATTGCAACCTTTTGTTGCACCGTATCATCGGCATCAAAATCTATCAACAAATTTTTCTACATGAAAAAATGACTTTAATTAATAAGTTACAAATTAAAGTGACTACTGTGTATGACTGATCTCAAGAACCCATGACCATTCTTAGATGTAGGTCACATTCTCATGACCATCATGTCATTCCCATGTTATGAGAAGCATTATCATCGCACTACTGAAAAAAATCTTGATCATTGCATCCCACAGTCAGCAGCTTAACCAAACCAGCTCATTCCTGATCATAAATGGTAATGTGACTTATCTCATGTTTCTAACCCACTAAATTAGAATCCATGAAATTCATTAAATTTCACATCATGATGATCTTAACACCCTCAATTTGTTCCTTATATGGTTATATCATTAATCATATGCAGTTGTTCCTAAGAAATGTTCAACATAATCTAGGAAAAACTTTTCCTTGTTCAACCCTAAAAACCACTTTCCCTACTAATGCATATCAATGACCACCCTTGGGTCGACCATACTAGGACACCTGATCCAAATTTTCAAATGAGAAGCAGAAATGCAAGCAGTTTTAATGTAATAGACAATGTATATAGAACTGCATCCATTCGAGTATTGTATACTCCAATAATGTAATGACTATAATAGTTAATGAAGGAAAAAAAAGATGTACCTAAGTAGATGATGTAGTTGTAGATGTAAGAACTGATGTGGCATCATTGCATATGACAACTGAAGTGTTAGGGCTATCATGTTTCTAAAGCACAAGTATGAAACAAAGATGACAATACTATGAGATAAGTTGTATAATTAAATGTAATAAAGAAATGATAAATAAGTACTACCTGGTTTTGGTCAATGGTCATCTGTACATGTGAAGAACAAAAGCTCTGATGATCCTATATAATACCGTTAAGAAGAATTCTTGTTATGGGAAATTAATCTGGTTATTCATGCAAGGTATGAGTTTGGAATTTGTAGTTACCTGATAGCCTTGAAAGGTTTCATGAAAATTGGTGATATAATCTGCATTATATGTGATAAAGAGAACTTTGTACGTGTTCTGGTCTAAAGAACGATGTCGATTTAGAACACTGTAAGTGGTGACATCTATTGACAAAAGAACTTTTTTTATTTGAATATTTGTAGCTCTGATGGAAAACCAAAGTCATCGTCATCCTAATTTGTAAATGAACAGGAGGGTCAGTTTACATAAAGTACAGGTCCGTGGTTATTGAAAAATACAAACAGTTGAGAAATGTGACCTATTTCTTGGGAACTTCTTGGGAACTTCAATAGACATCTCTGGGCAGGGGACACAATGAGTACAACTTGGTTTTGTAGCACCCCTTTTATTTCTTGGAGTGGTCGAAGATTTGCCTAGATCGGTCGCTTGAACTGCAGTTCTGCATCTTTGAACTTTTCAAAAATTTGAGAAAACAAAGGCAGTCTTGAAAATGTAGAATTGCCTTTGTATTATGATATGAACTTCTGGTTTTAGCATATTGAGAAAGATCCGTAGAAACCGATCTTAAGTCAAAAGAAGCAACTCCAACCTGGGAAGAAATATGACTTTATATACCTCATAACATCCAGTATCCTCAAACAATACAGTTAGAAATATTTATTTCAGGATCAATTACAATGCAATAAAGTAATGTAGCAACATATATCGATATTATATTCATAAGTTGATTGAATCATTCAGCTTCAAAACAATTTTGAATTTACTTTCAAAAGGAGAAACTAATTGTTTTTTAATGTTTCACAGTTTCCTATTTGAAGTTGCAACTGGTTCATCAAATGAAAAATTCAATGTGAATTGTTCAACCACAAACATCTTTATATGATTTCATAACCTTTTCCAAAACCATTGGGAGAAAAATTCTTCGGGTGATAGAAGAAAATCCCCAACTGCAGCATTCACAAGTACATCTAGTTTTCCAAAATGTTTAACAGTTGATTCAATGAATCCTAGCATCTTCATGAATGAGAAAAATACACCTAAAAGACAACAACCTACAAGTTTCGCTTAAAAACATATAACTATTAATGTTGTATGCATGTCCTTTAATCAAGCAAGATGTATTAGTACCAAGGTGAATGATAATAGCTTAGAAAAATTATTTGTCATCCAATCTATGATGACTATTTAAATCATAGAACTATCAACTGGAAAGTCACTATGAAATGAATAATCTCTCTATAACAATTGTGAATGGTCTTCATTGCCAACCAATTGATATGATTTCCATATGTGATATGAAATCATTTTTCCTAGCATGAAAATATGAAAATTTGATATGCAGTTTTAGAAAGAGGATATGAGAGCTCTTTCTTATTTAATTAGTTTACAGTTTCATATCTTTTAGTAGTTGGGAATGGGGTCTACTAAAATAAATACATATATAAACATTATAATAAAATATGACTATATGAATACATATCAAAAATTGACCTGTAATGCAATCATTCTGAGTAAGTACTGATAATTAGAAGTATAAAACACATAGCCAACAGTAACTGGTTCAACTTTTTCATGGGCTACAATAACCTGCCACAATAACCAGCAACAATAACATGAATCCTCACTAAATAATATATTCATTCAAATCTTGATGACAGTAGAAGAACATGTCAAATATACCGACAATGAGGCGTGCACCAATGATCAAAAAATACCTGAAAATACAATAAACTATATGTTATAAAATGAAAAATGTAAAATAATGGCAAGAATAAAAAACATGACATTTACAAAGTAAACTATTTTAATTAAAAATTTAATGTACATAACAAATTGATAATCCACATAAAACATTAAACTGAATCAGTTGATTATAGTTTACAGCATGCTTGTACTATGTTGCAACAATGGTGAAGGAAGAAGGATGGTGTTAAGAGTTGGGCAACTTTACATAATAGATTGACATATGATTCAGAACAATAATCGAATAAACAAATAAACCAACGATTAACAACATGATGGAAATTTAAAATGAATAAGGAAATGGAAATGGATAGGTAGCGGTTAATGTGTCGACCTTATTCTCAATCACATCACTCAATCTTCTGTCAAGACACTTCTCTAGCTACCTTAGGTGGCAACAATCAAGCCCAAAAGATCCTCCCCCTCATTTTTCTATGTTATCTGCTTCCTGGGCATCACCATTCAAAAATATAGTCATACCACAATTAGATATAGAGATATAGTAACGGTTGGTATATATGATTTCCACTATAGTTATTTAATTAACGCTTACTATAGTAGTGTGATATGACTCTAAAAGAAATGGAGTGCGCCAACCTGATTACATGAAACTTAAGAGTGGGTTGTTCCAGTTAGTCCAGGTTCTTTGATCATAAATCATGACATTAAAGTATCTCTCTCATGCTTCATGGAATCCAAAATATAAATAATAGGACAAGGATATGGAAAAATAAGAATCACATATCACCATTTGTTATATTCCGACTCAAATAACATAATCAATTGACAGATTTGAAAACAAAGATAAAACTAATGAACTACTTTCGAAAACATAAATAATGGAAAATATCATTTAAAAATTACATTAGATAATATGGTGGATGAAAAGAGATGAAGTTCACAGTAGATTTAAAAAATGATTCAAAAATTGATCATAACACTTTCTAAACGGGTTTCAAAAACAAAAAGAATGCTTGAAAACACGATCATCCATATCCTTCTAAAAGTAATCAATCAAAGAAATGAAAAACATAATGAATTCTTGCCAATCAAACCTTCTCCATACCTTCCAGAATGCATCGAATCCTTTAGCCACAATATTTATTCATTGTCTATGTCGCACCTCCTAAAAAACATAATGATTACACGTCACATACCTGACTAAGCAACATAAGTGACAAAAATATAAGATTGAATTAATAGGAAAAGATATCAGGAGAATTACTTTGAATTTGTGTTATCATACATTCAAAATCTGGAGGTGGTGAAAAATAAACCTAAATTAAAGAAGACATGTAAGCACAATGGGCATCATTAAAATTATCATGCAACGTACAAACAATGTACAAATCATGGATATCATTGAATTTGGTAGAACATGCATCAGAATAAAATGACCCACTACTCCAAACTATTATATGCAATTAAGCACATACCTTTCTCAAGATTCCTAGTTTGGAAAATCCCTTCAATCAAAATGTTGTAGCTATAAACTCATGGGGGGTATTCCATAACTTTTCATTTCTTGAAAAACAATAAAAGCACAAGACAATTCATTTACGAGACATACCATAAATAACTACTTCAAAATATAGTTTCCATTGAATGGAAGAATAAATTACTGGAGGCAGATAATAAATAGAGCGGACATATGTATAAAATTCATAAAGTTTAAAGCATAGACATGTATGGAAGATCAAATTATTTTTTGTGGAACAACACGTCCCAATTCCTTCAAAAACAATAAAAGAAGTACAAGAAGTAATTGGTGTAAAAGAGTGTTGTAAAATCTGGTATTGAATGCAGATGTATAAAATGTCAAATAGTAGTTCACCATTGTTCGCGGAGTAACTGTACTTGAAATGTAGTAGCTGATTTCTGGGAAGTCAATAGAGACAGTGAGTAAAAAACAAAAGAGTAAAATGTTAATAATATATGAAAAATCAATTAATATGAAAACCACATAAATGTAGAAAGAGTTACCAGTTGCAATCCGTTGGAAGGGATAATGTGGCGTGATTTCCTAAAAAATTGTATGTCTCAGAGAAGCATAGGATATTATGTATACCGACCTGGCTTGAGGAGCTACCTGAATCTCGATTTTTCGGAGATAGATATGTATTGCACCTTCCAACACTGTCGTGACTGAAATTGAATATCTGAAGAGGTGAAGTCGTTGTGTCGAAAATCAGTGTCGGCCGTAGATTTCATAGAATGATCTCGGTGAATATGTAGGAAGATGATGGATCAAAAATGATGGATCTTTTCAAATTGGTGAATCGGAAGAGCGAAATCGCGATGGGGAGGAGTTCCATAGACGTGAAGACGATGTAGCGTAGGAGGGACGGTATGCGGGAGGAGATGAGAAGAATGGAAGGAGTCGTGCAATGATTCTGGTGTACTGATTGGAGCTCTCTCGAAACCCTAAGCGCGACTGGAGTAGCAGGTATAGAAAGCTAGCCGAATGTAAGGAGTCGCACGGGGATAAATCATTGAGGAGGTAGCACACGACGATGCTGGGGTAAAATCGGGAATGGCAGTGTATTTTGGGTGACGTGGTTGACCGTGGAGGCGACAAGTCAGCTTGGTGGTACCCAGATTTAGTAAATATAGTATATAAAGTAGATGTAGAACCCATTTGGAAGTTAGTGAATGAATCGTAATTTACAAAACAAAATCATATAATGATTAATAGATATCTGAAAACCTGTTTGTATTTGTTATCTTATAGTCTCCACTCCTATCAATTTATGGTGAAATGTTTAGCAAAAAAGTCCTAGAAAATCATAAAGAAGTTAGTAATATTAACATGATATGTTATATTTAGAAAATACTAACATGTACATTAGGGAATAACAGTACAATGAAATTAACAAAAAAAATCATGTAAAGATTAATAATCATCTAATAACCTATTTATAGTTGTTTCCTTAGCAGTCTCTATTGAATATCTGGTCAATTCTTACTCACGATTTTAGTGATAAAGTCCGGTAAAATCATAAAAAGTCAACAATGTTAAAGTGAAATGGTAAATTTAGAAACTAATGACAAGTACTGGAACGGTACAATGAAATAAACAATTTACAAAGATGTGGTTAAAACATAATTGATTCTGAAACATCAATGCAGTGAAGTGATTATAGAATTATTACATGGTATTAGAATCATGATATGCACAATCACGTTCAGATCACATGGGGCCATACATCATTTTTTATAGCTGCATCTAATCCTCTTGAATGATAAGGGCTTAAAAGAATAGATATACCTGAAATAATAATAAATGCAGTCATTCTAACATTAAGGCCATGTGTATTAAAAGTATATTATTGAATGGGAGTCACAAACCTACATGATCAAACTTATAATAGTTATCAATAGACGCACTTCAAGCAATGAGAATCACAAACACATAAATATTGATAACTAACCAATTTCTTCCTCTGCCTATCATAATCTCAGAAAAGTAATATGAAAATATAAAATACCAGTCTGGATATGCCTCTCTTTTTTTCTTCACAATCACAAAAACTATTCATGACTCCATAGAAAGATAAGTAATTACGTTTTAATTCAAATTTTCATCACCAGGGTTGTCGATATCACCCTTGCAAGCTTCCAACCAACGTTTCTCAGCCACTGAAAATATCCTGAAACTGGTTTAGCAAATTAGAAACCAGCTTCCTAGGAAAAGTGATTTCTAACGTTAAATAGAACACAAAGTTAATATTCATTAGACCATGAAGCAAAAACATATATGTATGACAATAAACGGATAAAAATGAAAGATAACAAACCAAAGAAATGAATATTTAGCAGAAGGTTGATATTAGTAAAAATTTCAGAAGAACCAGATTAGTCAGCCACATAAAAACCCAAGGAAAAGATCAACTGTGGAAAATCTCACTCGATTATTTGATGTAGAGGAAATACCTACAGAATATGACAGAGTAGATAGTTGAGGATCCAGACAGCTCAGATGCCGCATCCATGCATGGATTCCCCGATCGAACTCCCAAGAGTTCCAGAGATGTACAATAAGTAGTCCAGAAAATATCTATGAATGACTAATAGGGAAACACTTCAATAAGCAGTCCAAAAATATCTATGAATGACTAATACAGAAACACTTACATATAAATAATCTTGAAACATTAATGTTTCAACTACTTGTATGTAATTATGTAATTTTTAGTACCATCTTAATGTAGGGGCACCAAGATACTATCTCCAAGCACTACACATTCATGGTATGTCGAACCATACAGAGAACTCAACAGGGAGGGAGCGTAACAATGTCAGTTAAACACAAACATAAAAGAGAAAAATGGTCAGATTATTTGAAGGGAAAACATGATATTGAAAATTAGATGAACTCTACATCAATATAAGAAACACCCAAAACACCCTACGAAAATATATATGAATGACTAATAGGGAAACACTTACATATAAAATGGTGTTGAAACATTAATGTTTCAACTATCTGTATGTAATTATGTAAATTTCAGTTCCATCTTAATGCAGGGGAACCAAGATTCTATTTCCAAGTAGTATAATTTTATGGTATGTCGAACCATATAGAGAAGTGAATGGGAACGAAGCCGCAACCAAGTCAGTTAAACACAAACAAAAAAGGAAAAATAAGTAGGATTATTTGAAGTCCAAACAGAATCTTAAAAATAATATGAACGATGTATCCACATAAGATACACCCAAAACACCATATAGAACATGTATTTGAAAGTGGGAAAACAACTGCAGAGTTAGTGAATCATACCTTCCAAAAAGCAGAGATCCATGGAATCCAATACTTGCAACCCAGTAGATGAATCAGTCGGTAAATGCACAGTTACCTCCAAATTAGGCGACAAAATTACCAACCAGAATCAATCTCAAAGGAATCAGTTGATGTCGTATGAAATCGTTGGATGCTGAAGCGATTTGTTGAGGTCCCGGGGCCTGGTGGATCACGCGGAGTCGGTGTCGCGAGTTCAGAGGGGATTCTTTGAGGGGAGTGGGAGAGGGGATTCAGGGAGCATGCTTGGGGAGGGAAAATGGAGGGCAGGGAGTAGTCCGTCGCTAATTTCTGCGAGCACCCACGGTCGACAGGATGAGCAGGAGGAGAAATCCAGGGAGGGGTATCACGACCGCGAACCCTAGAAACCAAATTGGAGGACTCTTAGCCATAGAAGGTTGAGGGTGAGAGCAGATGAAACAGCGAAGGGAAGTCAACTGGAACCCTAATCGTGTATTGGAGGAAAATCTTGAGAGTGGGATGGTGTGGACGGTGGGAATGAAGAAATGTCCAGGGAAGGTAAGAGGAGGAGGGAAGTCATCTAGAACCCGATTGAATGGAGTTCTGTCAAAACCCTAAGCGCGGATGGAAGAGCACGTATACAAAGCGAGGCGAATGAAAGGCCTCGAGCTCGAAGGACTCATCTTGGCAGATGATCCCGATTGTTGGGGGGTAATATCGGGATGGTTTTTATTTTTCGGTAACGTGGCTACTTGTGGAGGTGACAAGTCAGGCTGGAGCAACCCAACTTTAGTATATATAGTGGATTTCAATTATCACTACATTGTGGTTGTATGACCACATTCATTCACTGTCGTATTCACTTTCAATCGACATCACAATTCATCCACGATCGATTACAAGTTTCTAGTTTTGAAATAATTAATGGTTTAAATTGACGTTTTGATGTTGTTTCACAACACATTATCAATGTGAGTTCTACTATGTTGAAAATTTTTGTATTAACATATAAGTTTTACTTTCTATATTGAACATTATTAAACTCAATTTTCCTTATAAAATTATTAAAAAAATATTATTTTTTATTCTTATCATGTAACCAAATATTTCTCTATCATTAAATCTTAAAGATAAATCACAAAACCAAATCAAATAAATTGACTACATTGCCTAAAGTGAATGTGATTATAGTTGATATTGTAGTGAAAATCGACATGGTTGAGGTCAATGAAAATATTATGATAAATGTTGTTATACACTGAATGAAAAGTGGGAAGGATGCCACCAAAAGTGGTCAAACAATGAAAACTCACACTTGGAGAAACCAAGACATAGTTAAAGTGAATGTTTATAGTGTCGCATGAAGGGGAATTGATCACGTATATATCATACACTTAAATATTTCGTTGATTTTATTTTTCAATCAATTAAAAAAAAGGGTCGAAGTGAGCTTTTTAGGAAAGACCATGAAGTATTATGATAGTATAATAAATTATAACATCTCATATTATTTTTTAAACCTCGAGGTATTGATCATAATGAGAATTTGTAAAAATTCATGAAGGATATTATCATTGTTTTTATAATTATTTTTAATAAATATTGTATGTTTTGTTTTTTATGTTTTATTTTGATTCTTATGTGTATATGTCATATTGTATTACTAAACATAAACAAAAATATTAAATTACACGTTCAAATTATTGGTCCTGAATACACTGTAAATCCCAATTAAATAATTTTATTTCATTCCCCGAAGTAAATGTTAATATTTATTAAAAAAAATTCATTTCATTCCCCGAGGTGAATGTAAATATTTTTTAAATTAAGGTTAAGTGAATATGAAGTATTTTACCCCTAAAGGATAATATGAAAATAATTCCTTTTGATATTATGTTTACATATATCTATATTTATTTAAATTTTATCCTGTAGTTGAAATATTGAAAAATGAAATTTTATCATTATGTATTCATGGATTAACAATAATACACAATGCAATCGAATTGATTTCACCCCTCAAAGTGGGTATTATTTTCTTTTAGTTCATGGTGTAATCATAACTTTTATGATCAAATATATTTTATACGATTAATTTTGATACCTGGGGTAGTTAAACGGTAATAATCATTATAAATAAAATAAGTGTTTTTGAACGAGATAATCATTGTTCCTAAATAATGAGTTATTAGGAATGATGAAACCTAATAAATGATTTTTCAAATTAATTTATGCTAAAAAATGGATAACTGTGTGTAATTTTAATATTTTTATCACATTAATATAAGTGAATTAAATTATCCATAATTTTTTTTATAAATTTTTTATTATTAATGATGAATATTAGAGAAATCATACAATCCAATTAATTATTTTTTCCTTAATTCCTTATAGTGAATAAGATTAAAAAAACCACTCAATGATTTATAATCATTGTAGTGATGGATAATGTGATGTGAATATTGAATATCTATCCACATCGCTTCTTGATCCATATGCATATGTCTTAAAATATGCAGGGGCGCTTATCCCTAGTAGACACATTTTAAAAAATTTGATCCCAAAGTTCAAAATCATAGAATATATTCTATGTGATGGGTCTAAAATGTTATGATTATATTGTGAATTAATTAATTGCTGATCAATATCTATACATAGAAATTATAAAAATAATGAAAAATGTGACTATTTCATATTTTCATTACATACCATGGATGTGTTAAATATGAAAAATGGAAGATCCTGAAGATTTTATATGTCTATTTTGAAGAAAAAGTTTTATAAATATTATTTTCGTCAAATTACTCATAATATTTCACATATGTTTATTATTAATCAATGCCTAATAAGAGTTAGTATATTCTCATGTAAGTACCTAAACTGATAGTGCAAAAATTCATCCAAGGCTTTGGAAGAGAAAATATATGACTACCGGGTATCACACAATTTTTAATAAATAATTATTTGTTTTATCTTAAGACTTGATGAAATATATTTATTTTTAAATATATTCTTGAAAACATATATCATATGTGAATTATGGATGATAGAGGCACTAAATACGTCAATATATAACAAACATTTAAAATATAAAAAATTAATTCCAAAGAATTTGTTAATATTTATTTTACTATATACAATTGAATCAATTATGATAACCAAGAATTTACTGATCCCGACACATTAATTATAGGATATGATCATTTGTGTCATGACCTATCCCTACTAAAAACCTTCTTTTGTAAAGACTCTGAAATTTCAAGGAATTTTTTTCTTAAATACTTTGAATTTTACGAGTTTGCGGTTTCTGACGGCACTTGATTCCGAGGCCCGGTGTGCCCGAAATCAATTTCTGAAGTTTTGTTCGGGTACGTTCAGTAATCGTACATGCGGGTTTTTCTATCTTTTGAACCGGTGCTCGGAATTGAAATCCGAAGACACCGATGAACTCACAATGCCGATATTCACTTAAGGGGACCTTTACCGCAGTTGTGTTTTATGCGGGTTGAGAGTTAATATTTGGGGATTTAGAATAAAATAAATAAAATTTGTTGTGTACAAATTTTATTTAGGGAGGTTGATTATTTCCTCCCAAGGGGAGTTATAGGTGGGTCCCACACCCACATAACCTCCCATGAGAGGATATTTGTGAGGTGGGGCCCACATGATCCTAATCCCTTCACCTCCCCTTAAACCTCCCCATTAACTCCTCTTCATTAATTGAACAACCCCTCACTTTTGAATTTTAAAATAACCCTTCACCTTCTTCTCTCTCAAATTAATTTTTCCAACCCATGGTAAATTAATTAGGTGATTCACTTAATTAATTAAAGTGGTTTGAATTTTGAATTACGTGGGTTAATAAAATAATAGCCTTAACTATTATTTTATTTTGGGGCACTTGTTGTGTTGAGAGATTTTTGGGAGAGATCTTGAGAAAAGTGTTCCTCTCTTCGATGAAGAACACCTCCAATGAAGAACGACTTTCTCCCTCGATGAAGAACACTCTACGATTCGAAGAACGCGAAGTCTCCAACGACAATTCTTCTTCAGGTGCACTCCGA
The DNA here is from genome assembly GCA_963277665.1 of Viscum album. NCBI lineage: Eukaryota > Viridiplantae > Streptophyta > Magnoliopsida > Santalales > Viscaceae > Viscum > Viscum album. The sequence goes on from OY728141.1 coordinate 1,630,105,159, forward strand.
CGTTGACGGAATCAACACCGTTCTTCCGTGACACCCGACTACCACGACACTTGTCTTCCCCGACTCGACGACGTGCAACATCTTTTCGAGGTAGGGGTGTGTTTTAATTGGATCAACGTTTAATCTTCTTTCCTTATTATTTTGTTTCTCTTTAACCGACTGCTACCGAACTAATGCGGAGAGACCGAGCCAAACTAACACGGTTTGAATCCTCCGCCATTATTGTGACTGTTGGTGGTTCTTTGTGTTCTTCATGGGTGACAAACAACGGATCGTTACGAGTTTGTTATGCGATGAAACGAACCCAAAATTGAAGACTCAACATCACGGTGACCTAGCGGAGGTGCGACGACGATGGCGGGTGATGGTTCGGACCAGAATGAGATGGACCGTTCCTCGACCGTTCTTCGAGCGGGAATTCAAAACGTGTTTTTGGAGCCGATTAGAAGCCCGAAAACACCGAAATCGACTTCGGGACATTGGGGAGACCTAGAGTCTGAAGTTTCGTGACAAACGAACCGTTGGAATGAAGAACGAGAATCAAGGGAGGTGCGCTGTCCAGAGGCGTCGTTTCTGGAAAATTCCAGACTACACGGCGTGTACTCCTGGAGAACACGCCGTGTAGTGCGGGCATTTTGCGACTAGGGTTTCAGACATCAGACGGCTAACACACGATGTGTAACCTCTATCACATGGCGTGTACTCACCCCATAATAAGGAGGTGGCGGCTATGCGAGACTCAGCATGTATTTTGGGAAATGCATGGACAGAGATAGAAATACACGACCAAGAGGCACGACGTGTACTCTCTACGCAGAATGATAGAAACAGATTTGCGAGACTCGGCGTGTATTCTGGGGATACATGGACACGGTGTGGAGTACACGGGCATGTACTCCACTACACATCCAAACATGGCCAGTGGTACGAGCTAACTGTGTACCAATTACCCGAGTTAGAGAACACGGGTTGAGGCCGTGTACGGGCACATGGCCAGCGTACACAGAACCGACCCCAGATGTTTAGACACGGCGTGTAACCATACCACACTCCGTGTATTTACTTTTCTACACGACCAACCCTTCAACACGGGCCGTTGCACATGGGCAGTACCCGAGGTATGACTACACGACGTGTATCGTATACCAACACGCCGTGTACTTTTTGGTATAAGGCTTGGTCATCTTGTACACAATATCTTGGATACGTTTTGTTTGGATTATCCCCCTATGGCATGGCAAACCTTCAGATTACATCAACTTGAGTCTTCGTGGTAGTTGATGTATCGATCCCTTGGCTCGAGGAGCAGACCCTCCCGGAATCGAGCGTGCTGTGTGCGGGAACCCTAGAGCTGGCTGGGACTGCAACGACTACCGTACTGGAATCCTAAGTGGGTTCGATGATGATGGTAAATGTACTGGAATCTTCTGTGGGTTCGACGACGATGACAACTGTACTGAAATCCTTCGTGGGTTCGACAGTGATGACTACCGTACTTGAATCCTCTATGGGTATGATGGTTTGACTTCTGTTATAGTATCCTACATGGGTCCGACAGAGTAGTTGGTCTAGAATCCTATGTGGGTCCGACAATTTAGCTGGTCTAGTATCCTACGTGGGTCCGACAGCTTAGATGAATCAGTGACTGCATCTGATCATCTTTATCACTTTACGAAAGATGTATACCTGTGTGAGCTGAGTCTTGACTTTCAATCATTACCATCAGTGTGATTGAATTCTTTCCTGTGTGGACTGGGTTGTGCTTGGGCTCGAGAGTTAGATCCAGATTGAGATTGATGACTTAGGTATATGTATAGGCATATACCTAAGTAGAGTTGGTTGATACTTCGTGATTATATCTTTACTTTGTGGTTTATCCTTCATGGATTCTGGGAGACCTTCGTGGGTCTTGGGGTCCCTACTGAGTATCGTTATACTCACCCCTACACGGGCAATGCCCACACTACGTTGTGTTGGTTGCAGACGATGGAAAACACTGATCGTGGTTGAGGCTTGTAGAGCTAGACGGTACCAGGAGGTGGACCACTTGGTGAGACGTACTCGGAGCTGACAGACGGACCCTAGGTGCTGAGGAGACTATCTGTACCCACCTTTTAGGTGGGATTCCCGGAGGATGACTCGGTGGTTGCTGTTTTCCTTTACTGCTGTTGTACTAGCTTTTCAGTTGTACTGTACTTTCAGTTGGGTTTGTATTCTGGCCCATTTACCTTTCAACACTTACTTTTGTATTCAGTATCTCTTTGTGCTTTCTTCTATTGCATACTCTTATGTGTTGTTTACTTTTATAAAGTCAATTCCTTCCCTTTTTATCAGGATTTACGCCTTTGGTGCTAGTCGCCAGCCCCTGGCCTATGGAAGGCGGGCTTGGGGTAGTCATGGCACGAGCCCCGAGGACGAGTCGTGACAAATTGGTATTAGAGGAGTCGGTTCTACCGCAGAACTCATGACTCATATCTTTATTTTATGTGAAGCAATAATGTTAAGAGTATTGAGTGTGGTTTTCAGTCCAGGGAGTCCAGTGTTGGTGCGACGGCCGACATATCCATACACCAGAACCCTGACCCCTGATTTCTAACTCAGTGCATAAAAACACTGATTGCATGTGTGTTTCAAAAGTTTTATTTGTGATTACTTTGTGTCAGCTCACTAGGTATACTGTTTTGACCGTGACGCACCTGTTTATTTTCAGGATGACCCCACAAAGGCAGCCAACTAGGGTTCTGAGTCGCGTATGAGATGGAATCCCACTGAGCGACGAGGCCTCAGTGTAGGGCCCCATCACATCAGAGGCACCAGCGGTACAACTACCCGCTGAGCCACCGATACTACCAGCACCAGCAGTAGAGAGTGCACTCCACCTAAGTGTGTTTCACGAGTTTCAGTGACAGAGGCCGCCCAGGTTCCGCAGAGAGACATACCCTCAGGCAGCCGAGGACTGGATGGAGGCTGTCGTCAGAGTCTTCAGATTGGTAAGGACGCCAGCCGACCTTATGGTGATCCTTACCGCGAGTCTCCTGCACGCAACAACAGGTAGATGGTGGAGCTTGATTCTCCAGGTGCATGAGGAGGCATCTTTACTTTGGAAAAACTTCGAGGGTCTCTTCCGCTCGAATTTTGTTCCTGCCACCCTTCGTGCGGTGCAGATTCAAGAGTTACTTCACCTGCGGCAGGACAGCATGACAGTAGCTCAGTACTCAGCGAGGTTTGCTGACCTCTTGCGCTACTCCACATACATGGTACGAGACCAATTCTTCAGGGCCCAGACCTTTGAGTAGGGACTGAGGCATGAGATTAGGGCTTCAATGATCTCCCTTAACATTCCGACGCAGGCAGGAGTGCTGGAGCGATCCCTTCTTGTGGAGAGCTTTCTCACTGAGCCGACACCAGCAGCAAGACCCATCGCAGGGCGACACATAGTGGAGTCTTCTGCAACCGGAAGTAGACAAATTTTGTAGAGGTCCAAGCGGACCAGGACATCAAGATAACGACCTCAGGATACAGGTTTGGTTGTGCGGGGCACCCGAAACAGAGCCAACTATATGAGGAGCAGGCAGTGCTATGCATGCGGAAGACAGGGTCACATGACTCGAGACTGCCTGACCCACCGTCCATATGAGCAATAGATAGTGGAGGGACATCCCAGGCAGAGGCAGAGGTTCGACCGTGGTGGTCTACAGGGAGCAGGCGGATGAGGCAGAGGAGCTGGCCGAGCAACGGGTGGTGGACGATGTTTTGAGGCTCTACCACTACCACCACCAGGAGTTCCACCCCGACCACAGGGAGATGGAGGACAGAGGCAGGCTCAGCTCCAGGCAGTCGAGGACTATGACTACGGTGCACCATAGATGATTCGAGGTACTATCTATATCTACTCCACCCTTGCTGCAGTACTTATAGACATAGGTGCGAGTCATTCTTTTATTGTCGCTGCCCTTGTTCGGATCTTGGAGATTCCAACGGAGCCGTTGGCTTGATCCTTACGGCTAGAGACTCTTACGGGAGCAGACTCGATGATTACGTACTGGTGCCGACAGTGCGAGCTTACTCTAGGAGGCGAGAGTTTTGGTTGGGATATTCTCGTAGCGGCGTCGAGGCCTTACGACGTCATCTTGGGTATGGACTGGTTGTCTACAGTCCATGCTTAGATCGAATGCATTAGGCGTAAGGTGCGATGTGTCCGCACAGATGGGAGCAGGTTCACCTTCACTGGCGATAAGGGAGCCTTTGCAGCGTAGGATGGACTTTCGCAGAGGAGAGGGCAGCCGATCACACATCAGTTGGCTAGTCTCATCCTTGGAGCAGTTGATGTGTGGGGTCCGAGTTTTCCTATTGTGGTGGATCAGTATGCGGACGTTTTTAATGACGACGTTCCAGGACTACCTCCTCACAGAGAGGTAGAATTCTACATAGACCTGTACCTCGAGACATCACCGATATCTACTCCAGCATATCGGATGGCTCCCGCTGAGCTTCATGAGATGCGGGTACAGTTGGAGGACTTGCAGGGAAAGAGATTCATCTGACCTAGTGTTTCACCCCGGGCTTCTCCGATTTTATTCGCCAAGAAGGCAGATGGGGGCTTGAGGCTGTGTTTCGACTACCATCGCCTGAATTAGGTGACCGTGAAGAATAAGTACCCACTCCCGAGGATTGACGATCTCTTTGATCAGCTCATGGGGGCACGTTGGTTCTCGAAGATAGACCTCAGGTTGGGCTATCACCAACTCAGAGTTCGAGACGAGGATGTGCAGAAGATGACCTTCAGGTGTCGGTATGCCCACTACGAGTTCTTGGTTATGCCCTTCGGTGTAACCAACACTCTAGCAGTGTTCATTAGTCTCATGAACAAGATCTTCTAGCCTTACCTTGATCGTTTTTTCGTAGTCTTCATTGACGACATACTGATTTACTCGACTACCGAGGAAGAGCACGCCTACCACTTGCGGGTTGTACTGGATACACTCCGAGAGCACTAGCTTTATGGTAAGTTCTCTAAGTGTCAGTTCTGGATTCGAGATGTACACTTCTTGGGACACGTCATCTCGGAGTCGGGAGTTGCAGTGGATCCAACGAAGATCGAGGCAGTGCTTGCTTGGGAGCCACCCAGGAGCGTGACAGAGGTGAAGAGCTTCCTGGGTTTGGCTGGATACTATCAGAGATTTGTTCCAGACTTCTCCAGAGTTGCAACACCTCTTTCATCTTTGAAGAAGAAGGAGAAACCCTTCGTGTGGTCAGATAGATGTCAGCAGAGATTTCAGAAGATGAGGCAGAGGTTGACCAGTGGGCCCATCTTGAAGTTGTCGGAGGAGGGCGTTGGGTACGTAGTTTACTGTGATTCATTAGGTACTGGACTCGGGTGTGTCCTGATGCAGGAGTGATCAGTGATCACCTATGGTTCATGGCAGTTGAGTCAACACGAGTAGAACTACTCTACCCATGACCTAGAGTTAGTAGCAGTGGTCTTCTCCTTGAAGATGTGGCAACACTATCTGATGGGCAAGCGCTTTACAGTCTATTCTGACCACCAGAGTCTCAGGTACATCTTCTCGCAGAAGGACCTGAACCTGAGACAGCGGTGATGGCTCGAGTTCCTCCAGGACTATGACTTCAAGATAATCTATACTCCTGGGAAGGGGAACGTTGTAGATGATGCTCTCAGTAAGAGATCGGGCATTCAGCTACTAGGAGAGGCGACAGAGCAACTAGCCGCGTTGCAGATATCCTTTGCAGATAGAGATAGAGCATCCTTTCTACAGTCTCTCATAGTCACTCCTCCACTCCTTCAGCGAGTCAGAGAGGCATAGCGTGGGGACGTTGACTGTGAGACGCGATGTGCTCAAATATCCATAGGGCAGGCGCCTGATGGATTTTTTGAAGGAGGGGAGCACATCATCCTCTTTAGGGGACGTACTATGGAACTAGTTGCACTGCATGAGGAAGTGCTGAGGGAGTTTCACACTTCCCCTCTAGCGGTACATCCAGGATTGGAAAAGATGTATCAGGACCTCAGACAACAGCACTGGTGGCCGGGTATGAAGAAGGATGTAGCAGAGTTCGTTTCATGATGCCTCACTTGTAAGCAAGTAAAGGCGGAGCACCAGGTACCAGCAGGCTTGGTACAACCCTTAGAGGTCCTAGAGTGGAAGTGGGATGGGATATCCATGGATTTTGTGACGGGGCTTCCACGTACATCTAGAGGGCACGACTCTATCTGGGTGATCGTAGACCGACTCACCAAGTCAGCCCAATTCATTTTGATTAGAGAGCAGGGATTAGTAGAGAGCTTGGGACGCCTCTACATTCAGGAGATCGTACGACTTCATGGTGTGCCATCATCTATTATTTCCGATCGAGATGCTCGATTCACTTACCAAATTTGGAAGGGGTTACATGAGGCCTTTGGGACACATATTCGCTTGAGCACCGCCTTCCATCCTCAGACGGATGGTCAAACTAAGAGAACCATTCAGACTCTTGAGGACATGCTCCGTGCATGTGTCCTTGACTTTGGTCGTAGGTGGGAGGATCACCTACCCTTGGTAGAGTTTTCGTACAACAAAAGTTACCACTCCACCATCGGGATGACACCTTACGAGGAACTGTACGATCGACCTTGCAGATCACCTCTGTGCTGGATTGACCCAGGGGAGTCAGCACTTGTAGGACCAGAGATGGTTCAGGCTATGACGAAGAAGGTGCAGATCATCTAGGAGTGGATGAAGACTGCACAGAGTAGACAGAAGTCCTATGCTGATAGGAGACAGAGACCACTGGAGTTCGAGGATGGCGACCATGTTTTCTTACGGGTCTCACCTCGATGAGGTCTACGGAGATTTGGCCGGGGCGAAAAGTTATCTCCGCATTTCATCGGACCATTATAGGTCCTCAGTAGAGTAGGCGAGGTGGCTTACCGCCTAGCCCTTCCACCTCAGTTGCACTGGGTGCACGACGTCTTCCACGTATCACAACTGAGGAGATACGTGCACGACCCGACCCACATCATCGATCACGGGGAGCTGGACATCGATGACGGGGTGACGTTTGCGGAGGTCCCAGTGGAGATCGAGGATCGACAGGAGCGGTTCCTACGTGGATGGTCGATTCCTCTGGTGCGTATTCGCTGGCAGCACGAGAACCTCCAGGAGAGAACATGAGAGCGGGAGGCTCAGATGCGAGCTCAATACCCCCATTTATTTCCCTAGTGCGTGTTGTAGCTTTACTAGGACGTAAATCCCTGAGGTGGGAGTAATGTAAAGACCCAGAAATTTCAAGGAAATTTTTTTCTTAAATACTTTGGAATTTTATGAGTCTGCGGTTTCTGAAGACACTTGATTCTGAGGCCCGGTGTGCCCGGAATCAATTTATGAAGTTTTGTTCAGGTATGTTCAGTAAACGTACGTGCATGTTTTTCTATCTTTTGAAATGGTGATCGAAATTGAAATATGAAGACACCGATGAACTCGCAGCGCCGATATTCACTTAAGGGGACCTTTACCGCAATTGCGTTTTATGCGGGTTGAGAGTTAATATTTGGGGATTTAGAATAAAATAAATAAAATTTGTTATGTACAAATTTTATTTAGGGAGGTTGGTTATTTCCTCCCAAGGGGAGTTAGAGGTGGGGCCCACACCCACATAACCTCCCATGAGAGGATATTTGTGAGGTGGTTCCCACACGAGCCTAATCTCTTCACCTCCCCTTAAACCTCCCCATTAACTTCTCTTCATTAATTGAACAACCCCTCACTTTTGAATTTTAAAATAACCCTTCACCTTCTTCTATCTCTAACTAATTTTGCCAACCAATGGTAAATTAATCAGGTGATTCACTTAATTAATTAAAGTGGTTTGAATTTTGAATTACGTGTGTTAATAAAATAATATCCTTAGCTATTATTTTATTTTGGGGAACTTGCTGTGTTAAGAGATTTTTGGGAGAGCTCTTGAGAAAAGTGTTCCTCTCTTCAACAAAGAATGCCTCCGACAAAGAACGACTTTCTCCCTCGACGAAGAACTCTCTACGATTCGAAGAATGCGAAGTCGCCAATGAAACTTCTTCTTTGGGTGCACTCTGACGTCGACAGAATCGACACCGTTCTTCCACAACACCCGACTACTACGACGCTTGTCTTCCATGACTCGACGACATGCGACGTCTTTTCGAGGTAGGGGTGTGTTTTGATTGGATCAATGTTGAATCTTCTTTCCTTCTTGTTTTGTTTCTCTTTAACCAACTGCTACCGAACTAATGCGGAGAGACTAGGCCAAACTAACACGGTCAGAATCTTCCGCCATTATTGTGATTGTTGGTGGTTCTTTGTGTTATTCATGGTTGACGAACAATGGATCGTTACGGGTTCGTTATGCAACGCAAAAAACCCAAAATTGAAGACTCAACATCACAGTGACCTAGCGGAGGTGCGACAACGATAGCGGGTGATGGTTCGGACCAGAACGAGATGGACCGTTCCTCGACCGTTCTTCGAGCGGGAATTCAAAACGTGTTTTCAAAGCTGATCGGAAGCCCAAAAACACCAGAATCGACTTCGGGACATTGGGGCGACCTAGAGTCTGAAGTTTTGTGACAAACAAACCGTTCGAATGAAGAATGGGAATCAAGGGAGGCGCGTTGGCCAGAGGCGTCGTTTCTGGAAAATTCCAGACTACACGGACTATACTCTTAGAGAACACGCCGTGTAGTGTGGGCATTCTGTGGCTAGGGTTTCAGACATCAGACGAATAACACACGGCGTGTGACCTTTGTCACACGGCGTGTACTCGCCCCACAACAAGGAGTTGGCTGCTACGTGAGACTCGACGTGTATTTTGGGAAATACACAGACACAGATAGAAATACACGACCAAGAGGCACGACATGTACTCTCTACGCAGAATGGAAGAAACAGCTTTTCAAGACTCGGCGTGTATTCCAGGGATACCCGGACATGGTGTGGAGTACACGGGCATGTACTCCACCACATGGCCAGACATGACCACTGGTACGGGCTAACCGTGTACCAATTACACGGGTTAGAGAACACGGGTTGAGGCCGTGTACGGGCACATGGCCAGCATACACGGAGCCGACCCCAGATGTTTGGACACGGCGTGTAACCATACCACACGCCATGTATTTACTTTTCTACACGACCAGTCCTTCGACACGGGCCGTTGCACACAAGCAGTACCCGAGGTCTGACTACACGGCGTGTACGGTATACCAACACGCCGTATACTTTTTGGTATAAGGCTTGGTCATCTTGTACACAGTATCTTGGATACATTTTGTTTGGATTAGCCTCCTATGGCATGGAAGACCTTCAGATTACATCAACTTGAGTCTTCGCGGTAGTTGATGTATCGATCCCTTGGATCGAGGAGCGGACCCTCCTGGAATCAAGCGTGCTATGTACAGGAACCCTAGAGCTAGCTGCAACTACAATGACTACCATACTGGAATCCTCCGTGGGTTCAACGATGATGGAAAATGTACTGGAATCCTCCATGGGTTCGACGACGACAACAACTGTACTGGAATCCTCCGTGGGTTCGACAGTGATAACTACCGTACTTGAATCCTCTGTGGGTCCGACGATTTGACTTCTGTTCTAGTATCCTACGTGGGTCCGACAGAGTAGCTGGTCTAGAATCCTATGTGGGTCCGACAGCTTAGCTGGTCTAGTATCCTACATGGGTCCGATAGCTTAGATGAATCAGTGACTACACAAGAATCATACAAGAATTTTTATCAAGCATAAAACCTTTCAACACTTTACCAATTATTCTCTATTTAATCATTTATTATTTCCAAGGTTCCCATAGTTTCTTGTACCTCAATACTAACTTCAAATCATGCTGGAATTCTAATCTTTCTCAACCTTTCTTTATTTAATCACATTTAATTTGGGTTTGGTCCACATCTCTCATCCATTTCATTATTCATTATTGTCATTCATTTAGTGTTTGAACTCCATGTCAAACACCCCAATTCTCATTTGGTGTAGATCACCATGTCTAATGCCCCAATTCTTGTTTGGTGTAGATAGCCATGTCTAACACCTTACATCTAAGTGCTTAGATAACTATTGAGGAGGAACTCCATGTCCAAGTACCAACTTCTATATTGGTCCAGAACCCCATGTCTAGCACCCATATTATCAATCATTTACATCATTTGATAACTATTGGGGAGGAACGCCATGTCCAAGTCCTAACTTCTACATTGGTTTAGAACACCATGTCTAGCACCTAATTCTCATTTATTAATTAATTCAAAAATTAATTATTCCAAGATAAATAATTAATTCTTTAATAATTATCTACATTCATTCCCTTACTAATCCAATGATTAGTGAAATATATCAAATCCATTAGTTAACCCCGCAAATAACTAAGTCCACAAATTCCATTAATCAATTCATTAATTAATTAATATATTAACACAAATCTAATTTCATAATTAATTCTCCATAATTAATTATCCCAAAAATTACTACAAAATCACATAATTAATACACCATTAACTATCTCAATTCATTCAAAGCATCATATCAAAATTAATCCACCAATTAATTATCTCAATTATCTAATTCAATATCTTGTAATTAATCCACCGATTAATTATCTATATTCCAAAATCAAGCACATAATTAATTAATAATTAATTATGTCATTCTAAATCTCATCTTTTCATAATTAATTTCCACAATTAATTATCCAAAACATTACTTCAAAAGCACATAATTAATTCACAAATTAATTATCTTAACTTATCCCATTCACTATCTCATAATTAATTCCTGATTAATTATCTCAACTTATCCCACCCAATACTCATAATTACCACTTAACCCAAGTGCATCAACATGTAAAAGGGTAGAAATAACAATTCATGTAACAACAAGGTAAAAAGACATATCGGTCTAAATATTATGTTTTTAGATTGAAGGTAGTGCACCTCTATTGGAGGGGTTTTATTATAAAAACGTGATTCTGTAATCTATCAAATAATTTTATTCTAATAACCCATTCATTCAGAATTTGCAGTCAAACTTATCAACAATGGTAATTAAACAAATACTATATTTTATTAATTAAGAAAAGTTGAGGACCCTACCTCAAGGAATTGGCTGAGCCAATGATTTCTAACTTAAACCGTCATATGCTCACGTAAACGCACCTCAACAACAGCGCACACACACTTGGAATTGGTTGCATCACCATAAAATGATAATTGACACCCACAATTAGTGTGGAAAGGACTAACATACCTCCAATTAATTAACTGCAACTCAAAATACACCATAAGCACCTTATACAAGGGGTGAAAAACCAATTATTAGGTATATGGTCTTACCCAAATATGATGGTGGTGAACCAAATCAAACTAAATCGCCACGCCTTTGGCGACGGTTGTCGAAATATGGACTAATGGGTCCTAAGACATCCTTTGCACCACCTAGAATTAGAAGGAAATAAGAAAACGAATTAATACTATGCTTTAGGGTTTCGGCCTAATGGAGACCGGGTGAAGGAGAGATGAGAAAACCATTGCGAAGAATGAAACATGCAGAGAAGGGATTAACTCGATAAAACAGACTACTTTTGTGAAGAATCACTGTGATCCGGCACGCGGAGAGGGAGCCGAGAGAAATGGGTGGTGCGCCACCCATGGGAGAGCCGAGAGGGGGGGGGGTTGCACCTCACCTGTGTTGTGCGCCTCCCCCTCATGTTTTCTCTATAAATAAATTAAGTTCCTTATTTTATTATAAGAATCAGTATAATAATAATAATAATAATAATAATAATAATAATAATAATAATAACCATTATATTATTATTATTACCCATTAATATCACACATCTTTGATAAACCCCAACTCCCCAATTACACATCATTTAATTAAATTCTTCTACAAAGAATTTAATTAAATAAATTATCCAACTCATCATTAATTAATTAAATTATCTCAACATAATTTAATTAAATAAAACCCTCATTTTTCATTAAATAATTAAATTCATTCTAACCTTGAATTTAATTAGATAAAACCTCAACTCCACATTTATTCCTCATTTAATTAAATTTCATTCACCAGGATTTAATTAAATAAAACTACAACTCATTATCATTTAATTAAATTCTCTCAACACAATTTAATTAAATGAATTCTCTATTCTCTATCTTGTCCTCATTTAATTAAATTATCTCACTTAATTTAATTAAATAAAATCCCATGTTTCACATCAATTAATTAAATTCCTCTCAACCTTGAATTTAATTTACTAAAACACACATTTCACAACAATTAATTAAATACCCTTTTTTTCCTTGGATTTAATTAAAATAAAAATCCTATTTAAAATAATTTAATTAAACCCCTCTCTAATGGAAATTTAATTAAAAAAATAACTCGTAACCCAAAACTGGGTAAGCCGCACAGTTTGGCTCGCACAGTCTGACAAACCGTGCTCCAACTGTGCGAAACTTTCTGTCCGAGGAACTCATTTCACACAGTCTGTCCCGCACAGTTCACCTAACCATGCGCAAACCATGCGAGCGTCTCTGTTTAAGTCACTCATCTTGCACGGTTTGTCCCATACTATTTTCCTAACCATGTGCAGACCGTGCGTGCGCCTCTATCTCTCAAAATTAAGCTATATGGTTTCCTGTAGCAGGCTGCACAATTTAACAGGTCATGTGCCAACCGTGCTCTCTCTGTTATTCCTTAAAACCTCGACTTTTCCTGATCTGACACTCCTGAATTCCAATCAGACATTTGGGAAACTCCTCAAACCTTTACCCAAGACTAATATAAACATGTTTAAACAATCCCAACTTGTGAAACTTTATCCCAAGGCTTGGTTTTAAGACCAACCCATCCAACAAATGAAAAAGTTAAAAAACTTTCGTATTTTGACTCGATTAAAAAACACAGGTCTTTATAATTTACCCACCTTAACAACTTCTCATCCCCAAGAATCCATCAGGAACTAATAATACAACATTAAACAACCCACCAAGGTCATAAAGTCTCATTTAAACAATTGCATTACGTTTCTAAACACCAAACACACCTTTAACCAAATCATAAGCCCAACAGTTCAAACCTTTTAAACCTGAGAAAAGCTCAGAATCCAACCCAAAACATCAAAACGACACATAACCGAGCTCGCAAAACTAGAGACGTGATTCCTTCATTGTCTCCTCAAATTATATTGCCAACCCATAAACCCACACTCACCCTTAAACTGGCGATGTTCCTTTAAAATGATTCCATCACCAACTGCATGTAACCAAAGTCCTCCCTCGACTTCGAGTGACCTCTCTAAGTCAAGTCATCATAAGGCTACTTTAAAAATTGTCATGTCCCAACATGAATAAAAGTGTAACCCAAAGAACCACGAATCCTGCGTACAACCCAACTAACAACCACTTATCAAGTCCAATAACTTTTAAAACTTTAGCACGACATATGACTGATGCTATCTCAGTGTCTCTAGGATGAGGTCAAGACATGGGACATACTTGTATCAACCAAAAGAGCACACTAAGAGTAAACCTAGGTCACCAAAAGATCAGTCGAACTATCACTGATAGACTCTTTACAAAAAGGATCAGCTTCTCCTGCCGACGCGTTCTCAACCAAACCTCGATTCCTGTATCACCCAAGGCATCCTTGTTCCTTCAAAGTTTCCCACTAAAACTATTTTAAACACCTAGAGGTGTGACACTACCCACCTTAGGAGTGTCCATGTCATAGAAGAAAAGATCAGTCGCTCTCCAGTGCACTCATTCAAAAACACCTTAAATGCATGTGTGGCATTCCACGAACCACGATCACCACATCAACATCTCGCGTAAAGTTGAAACTTAAACCTATAGGCATGTCAAAAAACCTGAGTCCCAAAACATCTATAGCTCTAAGGGTGATACGTACCATGGGATAGTACCTTACGAAGAATGTGAATCAACCCTATCTCTTGGTCATGCAAAACAGAACTCACTAGGCTCAAGATCCCCCTTTTCATTTTTATCCATTTCATTAATTCATTTAAACCTCTAAACATTTGAAATAATTTTAACAAACTCACAAGTACTATTCCACAAACAAGGAACTTGGTTTTAAAATAATGATCCTCGACCAAAATAGGAAAGATACAACAAACTTCCCCTTAACATTTAACATTTTGCGTCATTTCATTTTAAACAACCAATTTAGCATCTAAATTCCTTTTAATCAGAAGGTGACCTATGAGGGTCCCATTTATTCAAAACTTCCAGGTTTTAAAAAAAGAAACCCTATAATAGTTCATTTCAATAAAAACTCAATATTTTTACATTTATAATCATTTTCAAACACACTATGGTTATACAAGGCTTAATCATATGTGTGTCCATCTACCAACCGATAAGGCACCCATACACCTTACTGCTAGTATTTGGCTCCCATTTATCACATTAAATTTCCATTTAACATTTTAATTTTAATAGACCCTTTTTTCAATTATTCCAATACACGAGTTACCATTTTCCCAGTTATAAGGCACCCATACACCTTATAACTAAAATTTGGATCCTGTTGTAAACAGAATCAATCAATTTTCTACTCATGCAACCATTTACACATTACAACATCTCTAGTGTTTTATCATAAGAAGTAACACAACAACATGATATAACACAGAAGCATAACACAACATCAAACATGCTAATAACAAAGGAAACATGGCATATAAACACCCAAGTATGTTATATCTATCACTGAAACATGCTATCTAAAGGGACATGCTAAAGAAAATCAAAACACGACGTTCCACCCAAGACACACAATCAAAATTAGCAAACATCCTACCAAAGAAACTACATGGCATGCGATATGCATGGAATGTGAATATATAAGATCCTAAGATGATGCATGTAATGAATTACTTACCTTATCAGGCCAAGACAAATTTTCAAAATCAATAAGCAGTAGAAAATAAACCAGTCACTCAAGGTGAAATCATATCAACTGTAATCTCAAGAAGTTTAAACATCAATTCTAATCTCTAAAAACTTGGTCATTTCCCATACATAGGGTGATCATTCCCAATCATAGATATTAATTGAGCACTGTCCCTTTTCTAGTCTCCTATCTACCAACCAAAACAGAAAGACAAAGTAAATAAGAAAGAAAACCTAAACCTTTGATACCACTTTGTAATGTCCTGACCTAGATTACCCTAAACCCAGTAGCCACATCGGTCACCAAATGACCTCATGCATGCCTCCCCGTATTCTAGAGGCTACCGACTAGAGGTAAGGTTCTATGAATAGTCAATGGGGAGACTATACCATAATATTCAGAGTGCACAATGAAAATAGATAATAAACTCAGACAACAACGGAAGCAGATGTAAAAAAATAATCAACTGAACAATGAAAATGGTAAACGCTAGTTTATACAATGCATGCATGCCATGGTGATACGTATTAGAAAGCAGTAAACAAAACAACATGATTTACATTATAATACAAAAGTAAAGAAAAGAATCAAATCTCCAAGGGCGATCTCCACGAGCATCCTGAGCTCCCGCTCGGTCCTTTACTTCTAACTCCCAAGTTCAAGTAATATCCATAAGAAAAGGTCCACAATCCTGCAAACAAGAATGTCTACTCGAGTACCCTAATGTAATGGAGGCCCGAATAGGGTGTGAGATATACATCTAAATAGTCCAGGACAACCGGTTTTCTAGCTCAATCTAGACAATTCAATATAAAAAATAGTGTGCAGATATAAAAAGACAATAACAGAACTGAATAAATAACCAACAACCCGTCCATGTTCCAAAGGGACACCTGATGGTGATACCTTCTTCGGCCTGTAACCAGAATAAGAGTCTACACAATAATTATATAAACATTTTTATCAAGAATAAAACCTTTCAACACTTTACCAATTGTTCTCTATTTAATCATTTATTATCTCTAAGTTTCCCATGGTTTTCCATACCTCAATACTAACTTTAGATCGTGCTGGAATTTTAATCTTTCTCAACCTTTATTTATTTAATCACATTTAACTTGGGTTTGATCCAAATCTCTCATTCATTTCATAATTCATTATTATAATTCATTTGGTGTTTGAACGCCATATCAAACACCCCAATTCTCATTTGGTGTAGATCGCTATGTCTAACACCCCAATTCTCATCTGGTGTAGATCGCCGTGTATAACACCTTACATCTAAGTGCTTAGATAACTATTGGGGAGGAATGCCATGTTCAAGTCCCAACTTCTATATTGATCTAAAACACCATGTCTAGCACCCATATTCTCAATCATTTACATCATTTGATAATTATTGGGGATGAATGCCATGTATAAGTCCCAACTTCTGCATTGGTCTAAAACGCCATGTCTAGCACCTAATTCTCATTCATTAATTACTTCACAATTTAATTATTCCAAGATCAATAATTAATTCTTCAATAATTATCCACATTCATTCCCTTACTAGTCCAATGATTAGTGAAATATACCAAATCCATTAGTTAACCCCACAATTAACCAAGTACACAAATTCCATTAATTAATTCATTAATTAATTAATCAATTGACACAAATCTTATTCCATAATTAATTCTACACAATTAATTATCCAAAAAATTACTACAAAATCACATAATTAATACACCATTAATTATCTCAATTTATTAAAAGCATCATATCACAATTAATCCATGGATTAATTATCTCAATTAGCCAATTTAGTATCTTGTAATTAATCCCCTGATTAATTATATATATTCCAAACTCAAGCACATAATTAATTCACAATTAATTATTCTATTCTAAATCTCATCTTTCCACAATTAATTTCCCCAATTAATTATCCAAAACATTAATGAAAAATCACATAATTAATTCACAAATTAATTATCTAAACTTATCCCATTCACTATCTCATAATTAATTCCCGATTAATTATCTCAACTTATCCCACCCAATACTCATAATTACCACTTAACCCAGGTGTGTCAACATGTAAACGGAAAAAATAACAATTCACATAATAGTAAGCTAAATGAACATATCGGTCTAAACATTATGTTTTTAGCTTGAAGACAGTGAACCTCTATTGGAGGGATTTTATTATAAAATTGTGATTCTGTAATCTGTCAAATCATTTTATTCCAATAAACCATTCATTCAAAATTTGTAGTCAAACTTATCAAAAATAGTAATTAAAAAAAATACTGTGTTTTATTAATTAAGAAAACTTGAGGACCCTACCTCAAGGAATTGCCAGAGCTGATGCTTTCTAACTTAAACCGTCATCTGCTCGCGTACACACACCTAAACAACAACACGCGCACACTTGGAATTGGTCGCATCACCGTAAAATGATAACCAACACCCAAAATTAGTGAGACAAGAACTAACAGACCTCCAATTAATTAACCGCAACTCAAAATAAACCATAAGCACCTTATTCAAGGGGTAGAAACCAATTATCAGGTATATGGCCTTACCCGAATATGATGACGGTGAACCAAATCAAGCCAAACCGCCATGCCTTCAGCGACAGTTGTTGAAATACGGACCAAAGGGTCCCGAGACATCATTTTCACCACTTAGAATTGGAAGGAAGGAACAAACTGAATTAATTTCAAGCTTTAGGGTTTTAGCCTAATGAAGACCAGAAGAAGGAGAGCTGAGACGACTGGTGCAAAGAACGAAACATGTGGAGAAGGTATTACCTCGATGAGACATATAACTTCTATGAAGGAACCACCGTGATACGACTTGCAGAGAGGGGGTCGGGAGAAATGGGTGGTGCGCCACCCATGGGAGAGCTGAGAGGGGGAGGGGTTGTGCCTCACCTGTGTTGTGCACCTATCCCTCTTGTTTTCTCTATAAATAAATTAAATTCCTTATTTTATTATAATAATTAGTATAATATTAATAATAATTATAATAACCATCATCTTATTATTATTAACAATTAATATCACACATCTTTGATAAACCCCAACTCCTCAATTACACATCATTTAATTAAATTCTTCTACAATGAATTTAATTAAATAAATTATCCAACTCATCATTATTTAATTAAATTCTCTCAATGCAATTTAATTAAATAAAACCCTCATTTTTCATTAAATAATTAAATTCATTATAACCATGAATTTAATTATATAAAACCCCAAATCCACATTTATTCCTCATTTAATTAAATTATATTCACTTAGATTTAATTAAATAAAACTACAACTCATTATCATTTAATTAAATTTTATCAAAACAATTTAATTAAATGAATTCTCCAACATCCATCTCGTCCTCATTTAATTAAATTATCTCACTTAATTTAATTAAATAAAATCACATGTTTCGTATCAATTAATTAAATTCCTTCAACCTTGAATTTAATTAACTAAAACCCACATTTCACAACAATTAATTAAATCCTTTTTTCTTGGATTTAATTAAAATAAAAACCCCATTTAAAATCATTTAATTAAACCCCTATCTATTGGGAATTTAATTAAATAAAACAACCCTCAACCCAAAACTGGGTAAGCCACACAGTTTGGCTCGTACGGTCTGGAAAACCGTGCACCAGCCATAAGAAACCTTATGTCCAAGGAACACATTTCGCACGGTTTGTCCCACATGATTTGCCTAACCGTGTGCAGATTGTGCGAGAGTCTCTATTTAAGACACTCATATTGCACGGTTTATCCCACACGGTTTGCCTAACCGTGCACAGACCGTGCGTGCACCTCTGTCTCTCAAAATTAAGCTGTGCGGTTTCCTGTAGCAGGACGCATGGTTTAATAGGTTGTTCTCCAACTGTACGCTCTTTGTTGTTCCTTAAAAACTGAACCTTTTCCGATATGATGCTTCTGAATTCCAATCATCCATCTAGGAAACTCCTCGAGCCTTTACCCAAGCCCAATATAAACATGTTTAAATGATCCCAACTCATGAAACTTCATCCCAAGGATTGGTTTTAAGAATGACCTATCAAAAAAATAAAAAATTTCAAAAACTTTCGTATTTTAACCTGGTTCAAAAACATGGGTCTTTACACCTTTATAGGTAAACACAAAACTGGTCATGCTCTTACAGGTATCTGAGTCTCCAATGATGTCTACAACCATAAATCCCTATAATGGATCTTCTTCCTTAAATAATAGAGAAACATCATCCGATACTTTTAAGGATTATCCACTTAATGACTTCCTAGTGTCCCCTTCTAGGTGTCTAAATAAATTGACTTGCAACTCCCATTGCAAAAGAAATGTTCGACTAAGTAAAAATCATCACAAACATAAATATTCCTACCACTAATGAAAATTATAATTTGTAAAACATTAATATTTTATTATATAATTCCATTTAAATAAGTTTTATGACTTTGATGAGTTTCTTTACATGTAACACTAAGTTTAAACAAACTGTGATATAGTATTGAATTATTATTATTAAATGTGATAGTTATCACCTAGCCATTAGATTGGTGAGTATGAATAATACTAATTAGATTATTAAAAATTATTGATTTCACGTGTATAAAATGAATTAATTGGCTATCAATTTATTATAGATTAAAATAAAATCACTTGAAAGTAAAAAAGAGATGTTTTTTTCTAAAAAACTGTTTTTATACGCGCAACATGTTTTTATCTTAATAAATTAAATTAATATCTATTATGATTTATTTTAATTAAATGTGTAGATAATATATTCAATAAAATATTTTATCATTAATTTAATAGTTTTTACCAGGCAAGTAATAAGAATAAATTTATTTTTAAGCTTAAAAATGCATTTTTCTAAAAATGGTTTTCGGTGTGTTTTGCATGCTTATTTTAAAATGAATTTATGCCACTTATAGGAATTGAATTTGATAAAATGGATTAAATATTTTTAATTAAAATAATTAATATAATTTAATAACTTTAGTTTAATTTTTTTCCATAATGAATAATTACCATGGTAGAAATCTTATTACCATAGTAAGGGTTAAAAGGGTTAAAAGAAGGGTTATCCTAAGAGATAAGGTATAAAAGATCACAAAACACTTGATTTAATTTGAATAGTTTATGATATTTATACCATATAATTATTATATTATAATATTTGGAATTTTTTATCCACTTTACTTGAGTAAGACATATATTATATAATACAGTTTCAAGTATTTACAAGTTTGTCACCCATCCCACTTATAAAAGGGAACCTTCTCCCTTCACTTATTCACATGTTATAAGCCATATATTTCAGAAAATACCTACCAAAATATATTTTAAAATTACCTATACATACTCTAGAGGTTATGGTATTCTTTAAAGACCAACCCAAGGGTTCTTAATAAGAGATCCAAATGAGGATTCTCAAAGAAGAGGTAATCATATTCACCAAATCCTTTTAAGTTTATTTATTCTTCTACCTCCTAAAAATATTCTATGACTATATTAACATGATTTAATAAGTATATTTACTATATTTATATGTTTTTATGTTAATTTTACAACCATTTCCATTTTTATTCAATCCTATAAGAAATGATAACATCGTTCATGTGTACGTATGGACTATCACCTCTACGAAGTGATATGATTCGTTTTTCATGTCCGCTATACATGGAGGGTTATATGGATGATTTTAATGAATATGTATAATATTTATATATTATAATGATTATGAAAAGATATATTATTATTTATATTTCTTTCTTTATGTTCGTTGAAAAGTGGAACCATCACATGTGCACAGGTACGAACCATCATCTCCACAAAGTAATGTAATTCATTTTTCATCACTACCTTATATGAATGGTTATAAAAGTGAATGTAATGAATAAATAAAATAATTATAATAATATTAATATTTTTTAAATGATTTAACCATGACCTAGGTGCAAGGACTAGAACCATCGAACCAAAACATGCATGGAAAATGAACCAATTTTCACCAGAATGTTAATTTTAATGAAAAATTATTAATAAATGGGTAATTGTAAATTATAATGTAATTTTATATTGTATGAAAATTATGAATATAGTTCTGGTATATATTTATAATAAATCTAAATTTATTATACAAGATCTTAAGATTGCATATAAATGAATATAGGAGCCGAGGTAGGAGTTTATGTCACAATCTCATTTCTTTTCAGGATTGTTTATGTTAAATTTTCATTAAGAGAAATTATTTGATAATTATAATTTAGACACAATATATTTTCTTATCATATGTTTATTTATGGTTTTTCATTATTTCCTTTTCATTTCTCCTCTTTGATACTTAAAATAGTTAAAAAAATGATTTTAAGAAAATTCGACCTTATTTTCTATTTAGTTGAAGAAATTTTTCTTCCATATCCACATTCTTTAAAATGTTTTCAAGAATGTTAATTTATATGATAAAATTATTATTTAAATTAATTTTAATAAAAATTTTACTTTCTTTTCAAATTTTTAAAAGAAATCTTCTTATCGTTTTCCGTATGAGGTACTTTTGGACTTTTTACCAAAAGTGTAAAAGAAATATTTATTTTAACATTTAACACATGAATGAATTTTATCACCATCATTACCATTATTTAATTTAAAAATACCTTTAAAATTTTCTATTTTTATTTTAAAAGAAAATATTTTTCTCAATATTCTATAAATTTTTAGTTTTAAAGATATCGAAGGAAAATAATATTTCCCCTATTTTTAAAGAAATGTTCAAATGCTCTTTTAAAGATATTTTTCATCCATGTCAACATAATTTGACATTTATTATGATTAAATAAGGATATGATCTAATGATACCATACTTGTTCTTTCTCTATATGAATTATGATTATGTGATGGTGAAATTTTTATGAAACCCATTTCTTTTCCATGGGTTGTGCTATGATGAATTGATTAATGTTTTTATGATTTTGCAGTACACATATGTATAGTTTTCATTATGTGATGTGTGAGTTTTTTAAATACCTTAAATTCATTGGGTAATAATTAATATCTCATGATATAATATATACTATAATGGGAAGTTAACCTAGTTTGGTAAGGGACTCTTTCCACCGTGATAGTCTTGGGAGTGAACCTTGACTAAGGAAATGATGGAATGAAGAGTGAACCCAATCTACCATGTGACTTTTTCCACTACAATAGTCTTGGTAGTGTGACTTAACTAATTAAATTATTTTATATTCTTATGATTGTGCCACATAATTCCTATGACACATTTTTATGCTTATGATATGCTCCCATGGATCATGATTGATTAATGATGATTCATCACTCTTATAAATCATGTATTTTGAAATGATAAAGTTTTATACCATGACTCATGATTTATGATCTATGAAATATTGAGTATAAATTTTTTAAATTATAATCATGTTCTCATACCCTTATTCTTATATTATGATTTCATATGATCATCGATTGTTATCTCTTATGTTTGTACTTATCGAGCATATGAGCTCACCCTTTCTTATCTTTCTATTTTACCCAAGTTATGAAGAAAGGTTTTAATTATAAAATGTCAAATAAGGGTATTATGAGAGAATAAATTAGTGAGATATGTTGACAATATTTTATGAAATAAGTTGATTACGTATCTAGTCTTCAAAGACACTAAAAATTTATGGTACTTAGGTTTTTATTATTGTGAAATGTATTGAATATTCATCTAAAATTATGTAATATTTATATATGTCATGCTTAGGTTTCCTTAGTTGGTATCAGAGAATTATTTAGTTATTTTTGTATATTAGGTTATAAATAATATAAGGATAGTACTTAAGACAACCTATGATGAATTAAAAGTGATATAGGGTGAACTTAAAAGTGTTATAGGTCGATTAGAAGATGTTATAATTTAAGACATATTAGGAATGATTTTCATGAATATATGATTGATAAATTTGATTATTATAGATTTATTCTTACACTATGGTTTTTAGTTTTAGGAAATGGCTGGAGGCAAGAGGAATCATGCTAACAATGAATGTGTTGGATAATTCAACGATTTTCCTCTTGAGAAACTGAATAACATGTGACCTAGAATGAAAAACCTTGTTGTTATTCTCTCACAACTCTCTCAAGACATGAGTCACGTTGAGATTCAAAATTATTAGATGAGGGACCAAAACACCATTGAGTCTTTCATGAAGAAACATCCACCTTATTTTAGTGGGTCCCATGACCCCCCTAGTTGTTGAGAAATGGATCAGTACCACTGAAAATATATTTTCCATTCTCCAGTGCTCGGAGCATGAAAAAGTTTTCTTGGAAGTGTAATGTTTGGATGATGAACCAAACCAATGGTGGAATATTATTAATAATACGAGTTAAGTGGAAGAAATTTACTCTATGGAATGGGATGAGTTTAAGAGAGCATTTGTTAGTAAGTAATTTCCCCAAACTATTCACATGAAAATGGAAAGGAATTCCTCGAGCTTAAGCAGGTGGATAATGAATCTATTGGTACCCATAAGGAAAATTTTACAAGACCTATGAGGTATGATTCTAGTTTTACCATTGACCCTATAAGAAAAATTGATCGGTTCTTCAGTGGCCTAAAACCAAGTCTTCAAAAGGCGCTATCCATAAGTGTATTTTGTAGCTATAAATAAATTATTCTATGTGATCTTAGGGTAGAAATAGAGATTGGATATTCCCATCATTCTCATGGTTTTGATAAGAATCTAAAGATGGAGTTTTTAGGAAATTATAATAATAAAACCAATATAGGAATGAAAATGAATCTTCCTTTATGCCAAAAGTATATAAAGAAGCCTGGGGGAAATTTTCTCTAAGGGAATAGTAAATGTTTCAAGTGTGGAAATGAAGGCCATCAAGAAAGTGATTACCAAAGATATGTAAAGAGAAATCCAATGAAAAGAATGGAAAGTAAGCTGATTTTAATAAACCACCAACACTCTAATGCTACAACTGCAAGGAGTATGGGCATTATGCAAACCAGTGTATGAATCCAAGGGTTAATGATGAAAATTGGCATTAAAAAACTCTTAAGACAAGAGATAAATGGAAATATCATGTGATCATAACCGTTCACTATTGGAAATGCAGGATTTCCCAACGGTTTAGAACTGTTGGGAAAGACTGCAGAACCGTTGGTATATGTTATACCAATGGTTCTGCAAACCGTAGGGAAGTAAGCCGTTGGTAAAAGCTTTTCCCAACAGTTTACAGTGAACCGTTGGGATAGGGTGGAGAAAAATTACCCTATCCCAATGGTTCTGGAAAACCGTTGGGATAGAGTGCTAAAAAATACCATGTTTTTCCCAACGGTTTAGCCAAACCGTTGGAAAAAACCCAAAATCTCCTCTTTCCCAATGGTTTTTAAACCATTGGGAAAAGTGTTTTACCAACGGTTCAGAATCATTGGTAAAACAAAACCCAGACATGGTATGCCAACAGTTTCAAACCGTTGGCATAGCCTCTGCTGGGGCAAATTGCACAACAGCTCTACAATTTACCCAGCAGCTCTCCAATTTTCCCACCGGTTCCCTCTCATTTTCAATCCAATTATTATACCTGCAATAAACTAACACATACATATACAATTATTGTACCTGCAATAACCAACTAACACTTACATATAGAGATCAAATTCATACACATTTAATATATAATGGTAGAACTATACACATCCATAATTAAATTAGAATTCATAACGTAATTATAAACATACATAATTCATTTATAATTCAATTTAAAATTTAGATGACAATTATATGTGGAATCTGGAAGTCAATTCATAATTTGATCGGTTTTTTGTATACCATATATTTTTACCTGAAATGATGTCCATTTTAAACATAATACACACACCTGGAGTGCTAC
The DNA here is from genome assembly GCA_963277665.1 of Viscum album. Taxonomy (NCBI): domain Eukaryota; kingdom Viridiplantae; phylum Streptophyta; class Magnoliopsida; order Santalales; family Viscaceae; genus Viscum; species Viscum album. The sequence continues at coordinate 1,630,130,051 of OY728141.1, forward strand.
CGGCCACAACGCGCCTTGGATTGAGGCGGGGTTAACTCGTACACGTCACATATGACCCATGGATCATTGTGCTAAAGTATCGACACAATCCGAATGCGTTTGGTCGGTTTTCCGTATGCCAGTTGATGTTTTTCAATTAAAATGACATCTTTTTGAAATAAAAGGCAGACACTTTGAGTGGTGCTGGCAAAAACACATCTAAGATTGAGGCGGGGTTGATTCTTACACGTCACATATGACCCATGGATCGTTATCCTAAAGTTTCAACGGAAACTGAATGCGTTTGGTTGGTTTTCCATATGTACTTAAAATGTTGTCCATTTTAAACAAAAGAGAGCCACTTAGAGTGATTATGGTCACACCGTGCCTCTGATTAAGGCGGGGTTGACTCATACACGTCACATATGACCCATGGATTGTTGTGCTAAAGTATCGACACAATCTGAATGCATTTGGTCAGTTTTCCGTATGCCAGTTGATGTTTTTCACTTCAAATGACGTCCTTTTGAAACAAAAGACAGAAACTTTGAGTGGTGTCTGCCACACCACGCCTCTAATTGAGGCGGGGTTGACTTGTACACATCACATATGACCCATGGATTGTTGTTCTAAAGTATCGACACAATATGAATGCGTTTCGTCAGTTTTTCGTATGCCAGTTGATGTTTTTCAATTAAAATGACGTCTTTTTGAAACAAAGGCAGGCACTTTGAGTGGTTCCGGCCACACCGTGTCTCCTATTGAGGTGGGGTTGATTCGTACACGTCACATATGACCCATGGATCTTTCTCCAAAATTTTCAATGGAAACCGAATGCGTTTGGTCGGTTTTCCATATGTACTTAAAATGTTGTCCATTTTAAACAAAAGAGAGCCACTTAGAGTGATTATGGTCACACCGTGCCTCAAATTAAGGCAGGTTTGACTCGTACACATCACATATGACCCATGGATCATTGTGCTAAAGTATCAACACAATCCGAATTCCTTTGGTCGGTTTTCCGTATGCCAGTTGATGTTTTTCACTTCAAATGACGTCCTTTTGAAACAAAAGACAGACACTTTGAGTGGTGGCTACCACACCACACCTCGGATTGAGGCGGGGTTGACTTGTACACGTCACATATGACCCATGGATCGTTGTTCTAATGTATAGACACAATCCGAATGCGTTTGGTCGGTTTTCTGTATGCTAGTTGATGTTTTTAAATTAAAATGACGTTCTTTTGAAACAAAAGGAACACTTTGAGTGGTGCCAGCCACACCGCGCCTCAAATTGAGGCGGAGTTGACTCATACACGTCACATATGACCCATGGATCGTTCTCCTAAAGTTTCAATGGAAACCGAATGCGTTTGGTCAGTTTTCTGTATGTACTTAAATTATTGTCCATTTTAAGAAAAAGAGAGTCACTAGAGTGATTCCGGCCACACCGTGCCTCATATTAAGGCAAGGTTGACTCGTACACATCACATATGACCCATGGATAGTTGTGCTAAAGTATCGACACAATCCGAATGCGTTTGGTTGGTTTTCCGTATGCCAGTTGATGTTTTTCACTTTAAATGACGTTCTTTTGAAACAAAAGACAGACACATTGAGTGGTGGCGGCCACACCGCGCCTCGGATTGAGGCGGGGTTGACTCGTACATGTCACATATGACCCGTGGATCATTGTGCTAATGTATCAACACAATATGAATGTGTTTGGTCGGTTTTCCGTATGCCAGTTGATGTTTTTCAATTAAAATGACGTCCTTTTGAAACAAAAGGCAGACACTTTGAGTGGTGGCGGCCACACCGTGCCTTTGATTGAGGCGGGGTTGACTCGTACATGTCACATATGACCCATGGATCGTTGTGCTAATGTATCGACACAATCCGAATGCATTTGGTAGGTTTTCCGTATTCCAGTTGATTTTTTCAATTAAAATGACGTCCTTTTGAAACAAAAGGCAGACACTTTGAGTGGTGTCGGCCACACCGTGCCTCAGATTAAGGTGGAGTTGACTCGTACACGTCACATATGACCTATGGATCATTCTCCTAAAGTTTCAATGGAAACCGAATGCGTTTGGTCGGTTTTCCGTATGTACTTAAAAAGTTGTCCATTTTAAACAAAAGAGAGCCACTTAGAGTGATTCCAGCCACACCGTGCCTTAGATTAAGGCGGGGTTGACTCTTACACATCACATATGACCCATGGATCGTTGTTCTAAAGTATTTACACAATCCGAATGTGTTTGGTCACTTTTCCGTATGTCAGTTGATATTTTTCACTTAAAATGACGTCCTTTTGAAACAAAAGACAGACACTTTGAGTGGTTCTGGCCACACCGCGCCTTGGATTGAGGCGGGGTTGACTCGTACATGTCTCATATGACCCATGGATCGTTTTGATAAATTATCTACACAATCCGAATGCGTTTTTCGGTTTTCCGTATGCCAGTTGATGTATTTCAATTAAAATGACGTCCTTTTGAAACAAAAGGCAGACACTTTGAGTGGTGGCGGCCACAACACGCCTCAGATTGAGGAAGAGTTGACTCGTACATGTCACATATGATCCATGGATCGTTTTTCTAAAGTATCAACACAATCCGAATGTGTTTGGTCGCTTTTCCGTAAGCCAATTGATGTTTTTCAATTAAAATGACGTCCTTTTGAAACAAAAGGAAGACACTTTGAGTGGTGTCGGCCACACCATGCCTCAGATTGAGGTGAGGTTGACTCGTACACATTACATATGACCCATGGATCGTTGTTATAAAGTATCGACACAATACGAATGCGTTTGGTCGGTTTTCCGTATGCCAGTTGATGTTTTTCAATTAAAATGACGTCCTTTTGAAACAAAAGGCAGAAACTTTGAGTAGTTCCAGCCACACTGCGCCTCGTATTGAGGCGGGGTTGACTCGTACACGTCACATATGACCCATGGATCGTTCTCCTAAAGTTTCAATGGAAACCAAATGCGTTTGGTTGGTTTTTTGTATGTACTTAAAATGTTGTCCATTTTATGAGAATCCTCATGTGTCTATTAGTGGAATGGTATTTACTTAAAATCTTGTGGATATTTATATAAAATATTTTTATATCATTCTTAGTATGGATTAGATTTTAGTTTATAATGATATGAAACATTTTGGAGCTAACAATGTCATGCCCAATGAATACATCTCTTTTATAACATACCAAGAATCTATGATATTGATTAGATGTGTAAATGTGATTTACATTGGTTATCATGATGAAAATAAATAAAATATATATTATAGATTTTCTAGTATTAAATTAAATCAAGAAGGGTGGGGGGGCTGTCCGGCGGGGCTATCCGGGGGGCTGTCTGATGGGTGTCTGGGGGGCTGTCCGGGGACCAAGGAGGAGGGTGGGGGGGCTGTGCGGGGGGTTGTCCAGGGTCCAAGGAAGAGGGTGGGGGGGGGGGGGGCTGTCCGGGGGGCTGTCTAGGGGGCAGTTTGGGGGGTTTTTCGGGGTCTATGGAGGAGGGTGGGGGGGCTGTCTGGGGGGGGGTGTCCAGGGGGCTGTCTGGGGTCCAGGGAGGAGGGTGGGGGGGGGGGGGGCTGTCCGGGGGGATGTTCGGGGGGCTGTCCAGGGGATGTCTGGGGCTGTTCGGGGGGTTGTCTGGGGTCCAAGGAAGAGGGTGGGGGGACTGTACGAGGAACTGTCTGGGGGACTGTCCGGGGGGTTGTCCGGGGTCCAGGGAGGAGGGTGGGGGGGCTGTCCGGGGGGCTGTTCGGGGGGCTGTTCGGGGGCTGTCCGGGGGTGTTCGGGGGGTTGTCCGGGGTCCAAGGAAGAGGGTGGGGGGCTGTCCGGGGGGCTGTCTGGGGGGAAGTCCAGGGGGGTGTCTGGGGTCCAGGGAGGAGGGTGGGGGGGCTGTCCGGGGGGCTGTTCGGGGGGCTATCCAGGGGCTGTCCGGGGGGTGTTCGGGGGGTTGTCTGGGGTCCAAGGAAGAGGGTGGGGGGGGGGGGGGGCTGTCCGGGGGGCTGTCTGAGGGGCTGTCCGGCAGGGCTATCCGGGGTCTAGGGAGGAGGGTGGGGGGTTGTCCAATGTCCAAGAAGGAGGGGGGTTCCCAAACACACAACCACTAAAAGATAACAACATCCATAAAAACAAATAATATATAAAAATAACTCAACTCCAATACTATACTACGAGTATAGATAAAACCAACAACTAGAATAGATTAAATATAAAATCTCATTAATATCAGTCAAAAATGTAATGGATCAACTTATCCCACATCACCATCATCATCATCATCACCATCATCATTATCACCCTCGTCCTCATCCCCATCATCGTCCTCGCCCTCCTCGCCCTCACCCTCCTCGTCGTCCTCGCCCTCGCCACCCGCCTCGCCCTCCTCCTCTCCCTCCTCTTCCGCATCAGACTCCTCACCATCATCATCGTCAAGCTGGACATCGTCCTGACCACCACTAGAACTGCCACCTGGTGCACCGTATATAGAACGTATCGACGACATATACTCATCAAAAGCTGGGCTGGCCTCTGCTGGAAGTGTAGGACGTAGAACTTCAATAAATTTCATAAACACACTGTTTGACCTAGCAGACTGTTCTGCCGTCTCTGTGGCCCTTTTCTCAGCCTGTTCTACCTGTGCCCTAACTTGCTGCAGCTCGGTGGCACTACAGATCATACTTGAGGAGGGCCAATACCTCATCGGGGCTATCCTAGGTCGGCAACGTACTCTTCCAGAATGCTCCTCTCCCAACACCTGATATAAGTGATCTGTTGGCCCAAAATTGTCTTGTTCTTGGGCATCGAGGGACTTTAAAGCAGCCTGCTACAAATATAAATATATCATTAAGTTACAAAATAGACATTAAAAAATAAATTCAATAGATTAAAACTTACAATCTACTGCTGAGTCGCTTCGTTGACGACACTTCCATCCTTTTTCCGTCTACTCGAGCAAAACAGTTTTGCTTGAGGCACACGTCCTTCAATATTTTGTATTTTTCTCTATAATGACATTGAAAACTAAAGTTATATGAAAACTTTAGAAAACTATTAAATAATTGAATAAACAAAAGAAAGTGTAAGTCGTAAAGAAAACTTATAAACAATTGTCATACCTGCTTCCTCTTATGATCAGGCATCGTAGTGCGTCCCAGTGTGTGGAGGTATTTTTTTGCATCAATGTTTTTTTTTATTTTTTCTAGATGATTCCTAAATAAAATTCAAAAATGAAACAGATAGTATTAATGAAAAACATTAAAGTTATTATTTAAATACCTCAAATGTTATTAATACCTTAAACTGGGTACTCATCCAATGAGTAATCATCTGACGATACTGCTCTATAGGACAATCATCCACCACTGGTACCGCCTCTAACGTAGTGCCAACTCTAGCAACCTAGCCAATATACAACTCATGCTTGTAGTCTCTCCAAAGCTCGCCTAAATCCTTTAGACGTTCCGGTCATGCACCCTCACCATCGGGAAAATTAAATCGAAGCTAAAATCAAAATATTAATTCATATAAATACAAAAATAATTCATGGAATTAAATAGAACATATTTTTTACCCATATCTCTGCCCAAGCTCTATCCTTGACCTCATGTGGAAAATGTCTCTACGATAGCGGGCTGATAGGAATGATGTCGGAGTATTTGGAAAGTGTCGCAAAAAAACTCCGACATTGCTGCCCTGTTTTCTCAACCATTTGGTTGTATTCATTATAATCCACCACAACCTGTGTGCGGTGGTTCCACACCGAACGCATGCGTGTACACCCCCGCCCACGCCTCCTATCAGTAGATGTATCTGCCATGAAAGAAAAACAAATATTTTATCAAAACATGTTATAATGAAAATAAATATTGCTATAAAAATTTGTTAGGGTTCTATAAATATACCTGTGCCGGTCTGATCGCTGAGTGCCACTGGATCCACATAAATTGATGGAACACCCTGTGGTGGAACATGAGTCGAAGATGATAGAATATAGAAGCTCATAGAGATAGAAGTAGAAGGAAAAGAATATGGGACAACTGTCTGACCGAATGCTGACTGGGGAGTGGGAATCATCATGGGATGTGAAAATGATGGGCCAGAAGATGCAGAAGGTAGCGAAAACATGGGAGGCCTAAATATCCCGTGTGTCTCTAACGACACACTGGGATCAGAATGTGGGAAGGATGACATGTCAGTGGGAGGGGCATGGTCTAGTCGGGTACGCGCAGCTGCTCGTCCACCTCTAGTACGAACCCTCCTCGTACCACCGGCCTGAGTACTAGGACCAGTACTAGGCTCCTCGTCGAATAACTGTCGACGTATAGGTGGATCCTACAAAAATGTTTACAAAAAAATTAATCACATGACATTATATATTCTTTAAATATATATATATATTTGAAATAAAGTACTCACTGTAGGCACTAATGGTGGAACGCCCATCTCCGTCATTCAACGATTGTTCTCCATCATTTTTTTCCTTCATCTCTTTTCAATTGGCTTCATTTCCTGCTTTTGAAAACAAATATGTAATTAATTAGAAAAAGAAAACTAATGTGTAACCCAAAAAACTAAATATATGAGGGAATAGGGGGATTCATAGGTAATTTAGCTATCAATTGTTTTAGAAGAGCTTGAATGGATTTAATAAATCATACAGGTTGTAATGTTCACCAAGTTAGAAATATTGTTTGACTATGTTTGAATACAGTTCAATTCCAAATTAGAAAATGCAATTCAAATAAAACTGCAACCAATAAACATTGAAAATTCACATAATGGTCAAGTCAGCTATCAATTGTTTTAGAAGATCTTTAATTGATTTAATAAACATACAAGTTGTAATGTTCACCAAGTTAGAAATATTGTTTGACTATGTTTGAATACAGTTCAATTCCAAATTAGAAAATGCAGTTCAAATAAAACTGCAACCAATAAACATTGAAAATTCACATAACGGTCAAGTCAACTATCAATTGTTTTAGAAGAGATTTAATGAATTTAATAAATAATACAAGTTTTAATGTTCACCAAGTTAGAAATATTGTTTGACTATGTTTGAATACACTTCAATTCCAAATTAGAAAATTCAATTCAAATAAAACTACAACCAATAAACATTGAAAATTCACATAACGGTCAAGTTAGCTATCAATTGTTTTAAAAGATCTTGAATGGATTTAATAAATCATACAAGTTTTAATGTTCACCAAGTTAGAAATATTGTTTGACTATGTTTGAATACAGTTCAATTCCAAATTAGAAAATGCAATTCAAATAAAACTGCAACCAATAAACATTGAAAATTCACATAACGGTCAAGTCAGCTAAAACATATTTGTGATCAATACTAAATAAATTTGAATATTTCCAACCTTAATAACCCAACTTGAGGTAAACCAAAAGAATTGAGAACATGGATGAATGATTCTATATATTTTCAACCACAACTTCAGGTTCACAATCAACTCTGACAATTGATCTATTTGAGTCATCAAAAGAAATAAATGGATTGGTTCCAATGGCACTAGGGACAGTGTCAATTCCATCATCAACATCATCAAAAATATGTCTTGGAATTACTTCAACTATGACACAAAATTCAGGTCGAAGTTGGTCTTTGACATAAAAAACTTGTTTAGCCATTGATGCCAACACATATGGTTTTTCGGTAGCAAGAGTGCGAGTCATATTAATTACTCGAAATCCATAATCATCAATAAATGTGCCATGTATCGTCATCGAATCAAAGCAATGGAATTTCATCATTGTGACTCATCCATGAGAGTAATAATCTAATATTATTATTTTCTCAACAACTCCATAATAACCCACATTTTCAAATCGCGGTCTACTATCTGATGCACTGACATAACAATCTGTTGTGGCAGTAACCATAACACCATCATGTTGTGTTCTCATGTTCTTTGCTCGTTCAGTGACAATAAATTTGTACCAATTGATAACAATTGATTTATAGTCACGAACTATGGTATTAGGACCAAAAGCCAAAGCTCTTATTTCCTCAGAGACAGATTCAGCAGACAAACTCAATACCTGCAATATAAATGACTATTAAACTTAATTAAATTTTGATATAATTATTTTAAACATTAATTTTTTAATACCTTCAATTTTAACCAAGCAGAAAACTCTTTGCTATGCAAAGTCTCTCTCCTTCTCAAAGATAAAGAACAATGCTTCCTATTTATCATTGTTTTATGTTCCCTATAGATAAAAAATATGAATAGTTTAATAGATATATATGTAATATATACATAATCAATTTAGTTACCTGATATAGTCATCGAACAAATCACAGTTGAACAAAACTATGTGATGTTCCATCTCCCGCTCTTCATGGATTAATGTCTTCAATGTATATGATCCAAGAATTCCTCCTGTTTGAGGAAGTGATGGAAAACTAGGTTTAATTTGCTCATAATTTTCTTCTTCATTTCTCATTGGTCTGTTCAATCTTGTAGTAAGATCAGACAAATACATCGAGCATAAATCCATACATTCTTGAGCCAAGTAACCGTTCACGATAGAACCTTCGGGATGATTTCTATTTCGGACATAAGACTTTAATTTGAACATATTTCTTTCAGTTGGATACATCCAACGAAAAGAAACAGGTCCTCTGAGAAGTATTTCAGTGGGAATATGGACAGTCAGATGCAGCATGCATGTGAAAAATGATGGAGGAAATATTTTCTCCAACTCACACAAAATTAATGGAGCATCTGTCAACATTTTTTGCAAGAAAGACTTGGACAACTTCTTAGCACAAAGATCTCTAAACAAATGGAACAACCAAATAACAACCACCCTTACATTATTGGACAAAAGATGAAGGATTTATATTGGAAGTAACTCATGCAGTAGAACATGATAATCATGAGTCTTCAAAGATTTTAGCTTCAACTCTCTTCTGTTGACCAGTTTAGATATGTTGCTTGAATAGACATCAGGAACTCTAATAGTCTTTAATACTTCCAGAAATTGTTTTTTTTCCATAGGTGTCATCACATAAGAAGCACATGGAAGTTGCCATTTATTTTCACTGATACGCATAGGATGCAATTCTGGTCTGATGCCCCAATCCACTAAGTCACGCCGAGATCGTAAATCATCTTTTGTCTTCCCCTTGACATTTAGAAGAACTGAAAGAAACATTTCTCATATATTCTTTTCAATATGAATTACGTCTAAGAAATGATGTAACAAATTGGTTGACCAATAAGGAAAATCAAAAAAGATACTCCTCTTCCTCCAATTGTAACATGTTTCAGTGGAAACATTCTTTCTCTTTCCAGATTTCATTTGACCCTTCCCGAACGAAAAACTGAAATCTTTCAATTCATTAAGCACGTCAGCTCCAGACATACGCTGAGGTGGATCATCGATCTCTATGGTATTATCAAATCTTCAACGATTCATTCTACATGGATGATCCTTTGGCAAGAATTGTTTATGTCCCATAAAACTGAAACTACAACGATGTTTCAGTCTTCTGGATCGTGTATTCTTCATACAAACTGGACATGAAAGTTTTCCCTTCATGCTCCATCCATACATCATTACATAAGCCGAAAAATCATTGATCACATAAGCGCAACACGCATAAGAAATATTTCTTTCAAACATGCATCGTATGTGCGCACACCCACATCCCAAAGAAGTTTCAACTCTTTTATTAAAGGTTGCATGTATACATCAATATCAATGTCGGGATCAGAAGGACCATATATGAGTATACTCATGAAAGTGAAAAGTTTTTTCATACACAACCATGGGGGAAGATTATAAATGTGTATAAAAACTGGCCATGTGCTGTGCGAAGTAAGCATATGCCCAAACGGATTAAAACCGTCGCATGAAATACCCAACTCACATTACGCACGTCAGCTGCAAAATCAGGATAACGAGAATCATATCTCTTCCACGCAAATCCATCTGTAGGATGAACCAACTCATCATTAGTCTTCTTTCTCTCGGTATCATGCCATCTCATTTTTATTGATATGTCATCATACATAAAAAGATTCTGGAGTCTGGGGATCAATGGAAAGTGCCACATTACTTTTTGTGGAATGTGAGATGATGTTCCATTAGATTTTGACTTCCAGCGGGATGTGCCACATTTTATACAATCATTTCGTTCAGCGGTTTCCTCCCATAATAAACTTCAATCTTTTGGGCAAGCATGAATTTTGTTTCTTGAAAATACAAGTTCCTTAACTAACTTTCATTCCATATAGTGGTTTGAGGGAATATCTGCATCATCTGGAAGTAAATCCTTCAAGAGGATAAGAATGTAATCAATTTCTGTATTAGAAATCCATACATAGTTTTCCATGAAACAATCGGATTAAAAATTCTAACCTTTTCATTTTATCACATTGTCGATATACTGGAGTCATGGAATCATCATTCAATTTTTTCACCCTATCAATATCATCATTTTCACTAGATGCATCAGCTGTCCTCATATCGAAGTCTTCTTGAGTCAAAATCCTTTCTTTTTCATGATGACGAATAAAAATAGAAACCGATCATCTAACAAATTATCCATTCCAGTCCTTTCATTTCGATCATTACCAATTTGAGATTTCATTTTCTCCCCATTGTGATACCACACAAAGTAGTTTGCTTGAAAACCATTTTTGGTTATGTGGTAGATGACTTCTTCACGGCTCAACCAAGGTCTAGCAACACAATTGGAACGTGGGCAGTGTATGCGACCACTATCTGAAGCATTGTGAAATGAAAAATCTATAAAGCTCTCCAAATTGTTTTGAAAATCACTTGAGATCCGATCGGTTTCATACATCCAACTTTTGTCCATTCTGTAAAAAGAATTTATATAAGTCATTTTGTCATAAACAATTCAATAGGATTGAACTTTAATAGAAAATATATTTAAGTAAACGATAAAGGAAGGAGTTTCTAGTTGATGTAGTGAACTATTAAAACAATGTAAAGATATACTAATTAATTCAGTTATGTGTGCCTAGATTTGAGGTGAGATGTGTTTGTAATTTTTTCATTTATCACATACCAAGAAGACACCATAGACCTGATAAAACATTGTTCAAGATATTACAAAGTGAAGGCTTTTCATGAAAGATGCAGAATGTGTAAAGAGAGTTTTTTAAATAAGTTATTGATTCTAGAATATGGAAATATTGTGAAAAGTTAGTACATTTCATAACACCCAAACTAAAGTCCACAGAAAGTACCATATCACCCCACTAAAAAAAAGGAAAACCACCTACCCCACTACCCCAACCATGTCAATTACCTCAATGAGGGATTCTATGTCTGTATTTGGGAAGAGGTTGAAGGAGTCTAACCTGGATGGGGGAGTTGCAGCCGATCAGATGGAAGACCTCAGGTTAGGGTTCACCTGCGCGGGGGCTTCTGGAAATCGGGGGAAATGTAGAGTTATTTGCTTCTGTGTAATCGGGGGCGGGCTGTCCACGGGGGTGGCGAGGTTTTACAGGGGGTACGGGGTGTCTAGGGGGTAAGCAGGCTGTCCACGAGGGTGGTAAGGCTGTCTAGGGGGGAGGGGGGTGTCCAGGGGGGTGGGCGGGCTATCCACGGGGGTGGGGGTGGGGGGTGGGGGCTTTCCAGGGGGTACAAGGTGTCTAGGGGGTGGGGGTGTCCGGGGGGTGGGGGGTGGGGGGGAGTGTCTAGGGGGTGGGAGAGCTGTCACGGGGTTGGGGCTGTCCAGGGAGTAGGGGGTGTCCAGGGGTGGTCAGGCTTTCCACGGGGGTGGCGGGGTTGTCCAGGGGGTAGGGGGTGTCCAGGGGGGTGGGCGGACTGTCCACGAGGGTGGCAGGGCTGTCCAGGGGGTAGGGGGTGTCCAGGGGGGTGGGAGAGCTGTCCACAGGGGTGTGACTGAGAGCTATGAGATTTAATTGGGTTATCATTCATGTTATGAAAAACAAAATATGGGTGTTAAGGATTAGAATATTATTTTTTAGTGAAAATCCAATTTGGTAGGATTAGTGACCTGATAACATGATGGTATCAAGTTTGCAATTGGGAAAATGTTGGGGCATTGGATTCTAAAAGTCTCCCACAACCTTCCAAGGATATATTATTTCTAGAAAAATGTGTTGTGGGAGAAGGAATTCATACTATATAGTTGATGTCACTTTTAGATCATGTGATTCCTTACTCATCAAGATGACTAGACAAGAACCAAAACCAAAGAGGCCTCAAAACTATCCAAATCTCTAGAAGTGATGAATTCCCCGTGCTTATTGGTGAACTATGGAAGTGATGACTTCCCACCTGCACAACCCCCCCTCCCCACCTCACCCCCAACAGACTCCCCCTGCACAACCCCCTTCCCATCCACCGACTGCACACCCCCCCCCCCCACCTGCACCCCCACTTGCACAACCCCCCCTCCCCCACCCCCACCTGCACAACCCCCTCCCATCCACCCACTGCACACCCCCACCTCACCCCCCAACATACTCCCACCTGCCCATCCCACCCCCAACCTACACACTCCCCTCCCCCCACCCACTTGCACAGCCACCCACCACCTACACCCCCCCACTTGCACAACCCCCCTCCCCCCACCCCCACCTGCACATCCCCCCTCCCCCCACCACCACCTGTACACCCCACCCCCACCTGCCCAGCCCACCCCCCGACCTGCACACTCCCCTCCCCCCACCTACTTGCACAACACCCCCTCCACTTTCATCCTCCACTTGAACAACCCCCCCTCCCCCCACCCCCACCTGCACAACCCACCCCCACCTCCCACCTGTACAACCCCCACCTCACCCCCCAAGAATCTGACCTGCCCAGCCCACCCCCCGACCTGCACACTCCCCTCCCCCCCACCCACTTTCACAACAACCCCCCTCTACTTGCACCCCCCACCTGCACAACCCACCCCCACCTGTACAACCCCCCACCTCAACACCCCACCAGCACACCCCCTCCCCCCACCTAAACACCCCACCAGCACACCCCCTCCCCCCACCTACTGCACCCATAGCACCTCCCACCAGAACAAAAACATAAAACAAAAACAGAACAAAAAATTGATTCACACATGACACCAGAACAAAAACAGAAAACAAATAACAAATCGAATTGAAATTGTTGGGTATACCATACTGCACGAACCTTATGTTTAAGCCAAATTAAAACAGAAAAGAAAAAAATTAGATGAAAAACATTAAACATAACGTACTACTTACAGATTTGAAGTGTAGAACAAAACAACCTTGTGATTGAGTATGGATCTGGTGGAATGATTTTCCACGCGAAAGAGATCTTAGGTCTCAATTTTAGCAGTTCAATCGCGTGGATGGGATCTCGGGTTCGCTGGGATTTTAGGGGAAAACTTTCTCAATGGTTTGTTAAAACTGTTGGGAAAGGTGATCTTTACCAACGGTTTTCACAAACCATTGGGAAATCCTTCCTAAGTCATGGGCTTTACCAACGGTTTTGTAAAACCGTTGGTAAAGGGAGAAAATTTTTTAGATTTCCCAACGGTTTCTTCAAACCGTTGGGAAATACTTGTTTTATACATCTATGCCAATGGTTCAGCAGAACCGTTGGCAAACAAGCGTTGGGAAAACCCAACTTCCTAGTAGTGGTTGAAATGGGTCACGATGATGAAGTGGTGAAAGATACACTTATTATCCACTCTAAATCTAAAAATGTGTTATTTTATTATGGTTTCAACCACTCTTTTATATTTGAATAATTTTCTAAGGGTATCATATCACTACCTAAACGATTATATTTTTAGTTATTGGAGAAAAATCCTAATGATACGATGATCACATCTCAATTCTATAGCTCCTCTTAGATAAAATTATGCGGGAATGTGCTTCCTACAAGTCATGTGATTTTACTTCTAGATAAATTTGATGTGATTTTTGGGAATGAATTGAATTTATTTATATATATCCCATATCAATTTCCAAGTAAGGGAAGTTGTATTTGATACTTCAAATCAAACTATGATTTTCTTTCACTACGAGGATGAATATGAACTTTCAATGGAAATTAATTTCATTATATGGGTCTTAATACCTATTCATAAGGTATATTTATAGAAAATGGTTACAGAGAAACTTAACATTAATCATATTCATATTTCTTGTTAATATGTTGATGAATTTTCTGAATAATTTCCTATCCCCCCTTGAATCATGAAATTGAGTTTTCAATAGAACTCATATCTAGTGCTACACCTATTTCAAAAAATCCATATAGAATGACCCTGATTGAATTGTAAGAATTATAAAAACAACTCTAGGAGAATCTATAAAAGGGATTAATATTCCCAAGTTCATCACCATGGGGTGAACCTATTATTTTTGTTAATAATAAAGATGAGTCAATGCATCTTCTCATTTATTTTTTAGAACTTAATAAGATCAATATCAAGAACAAGTATCCTATACCCCATATTGATGACTTATTTTATCAACTGTGTGGAGCTCCAATATTTTCCAAGACTAACCTTAACTCTTGATATCATTAATTGAAGGTTAAAAATGAGGATATAACCAAGAAAAAAATTTATGTGGTATGTTCATTATGAATTTATAGTGATTTCATTTAGACTTACCAATACCCAATGTCACACCCTGACCACGGACACCTGTTGTTTTATTCTTTTATCGGTCCCGCGTTGTTTGGACAAGGTTTAGTTCGGTCCCTGTTTGAACTTTTCTGAAGTTTGGTGTTTTTGGTGAATCTTTGGCCGATGCACGGCCACCGCACCGTTAGCGGCGACCTTGCATTCGGTCCTGGTGTTTGCGCGAAGGTGCGCGATGGCGCGACACTTCAAATAAATAATAAATTAAGTAAATTAATTAAGTTAATTGAATGTGGAAGCCAAATAAAATTTTATATCAATAAAATATGGTTGATGTTTAAATTATAATAATGAAAATATGTACGTGCAAATGGTTATTTTATTATTATTTAATCTGGAAATAATACTATTATTATTAAGTTGCTATAAATATAATTATTATTTACAATGAAACGTAGTAAAATTATCATTTTATTAACTTTAAGTTAATATTATTTTTATTACTTTTCTATTGATATTATTGTTATTACTACTAAAAATAAAATGGATAAGAGATGTTATCTTTTATTTATTTTATTAATATTTAATGCTATTATTATTATTATTATTATAACTTATTATTGTTTTCATTGAAACCCTAATCCTCCCCACTATCCCGCATCTTCCCCCCGACCCGCGACCCCCTGCGCGCTGCGCACCTGTGCACCGCCACTGTTTCCCCCTTTCTCCTTCATCGTTCCGCGCCGCGAGCCGCTGCCCAGCGCTCACCCTCACATCCTGATGCTCCGGCCTCCGCCATGCGTCGTCTCCCCCAACCGCGGATCGCCTCCCGCCACTCTACCCGTCCGGCACAGCACCCCCCTCCCGGCCCGACCTCGCCTCCCTGTCCGGCTCGCCCTCCATGCTTGCCTCTCCACGTCGGCCCGGGACCCAGCCTCCTGCCTCCTGCAGGTCGTGCGCCAGCCGACCCTCCCTTTTTTTCCAGCCTATGTGAGACCCCCCTGCACCTTCTTTTGTTTTTTTTCTTTTGTTGCGATCCGCCGGCAGAAGCTACTCCCCTCCTCCTGTGTCCAGCCTGCTCCGGCGGCGATAGCCTTGCCGGACCCCAGTTGAGCTTCCCCCTTCCAGCTTGTCTCGCCGCACGCCTCTGGCCTTGGCTCCTCAGCACATCGACCCCCCCATTCCCTATTCGGCCAGCACCAGTTTCCTGCTCCTTCTTCTTGGCGCGACCCTCCGACAGCGGCCCACTCCCTCCGCCCGGCCAACCAACTCCGACAAGAGCCCCTTCATTTGGTGGTTTTTCTACCCAGCGCGACGACCCCTTGGTATAACCTCATTTCATTATTTTGTTATTTTCTCCATTTATTTCACCCAAATTCTAAATGCTTCGGGTTGAGTTCGCGCTTCTTGTTTGGTGTCTAGGGGTTGCGATTGGGCCGCAGAGCGATGCACTTTTCTTTGTTGTGGTTCTGTCGCTCTCACACGTGTTGAGGTAGACGTTTCATTCCCTTCACCCCCAATTGCAAGTCATGTGGTGCTTGTTTGTCATTATTTAATTTCTAAATCATGTCTCGCACTTTTATTACATACTGTGTTAATTTTTTAGTAGGGTTTTCATATTGGCGGAATTGATCGCAATTAGTTTTTTTTGATGTCGTTATTTCATGCGCATGTAAATACCTTACCTTTTTGGTCTAGAGTAATTTTCATCTTTCTTTTAAAATGATTTTGTTGGTTATATCAGGGTGCGTCAGATATAAATCCTTTGGTAGTGTTTGGTTGTGTCTTATGACTTGTGAAACTGGTTCATGTGAGTCCTTGGTGTCTTGTTGGATGTACAATGGTCTTCGCTGCACTACTGTTAAGTGTTGGGACTTGTTTCAGGGAGTCGAGATCATTCCTAAGTGCGCACACGTATCTTCCCAGGTATGAATATATATATATGCGCCTTCTGAGTGCGTGTTACCTCATGGCGCGGGGAACACGCACATCAGTTTAAAGATGTATATATATATATATGGAAGTGCGCGGGCGCGTGCAAGCGAGGTGTTTCTTGAGTTAGGATGTTTCTACTAGACTTCCTTGAGGTATGCAAATCCATGCATTTACTTTCCATTGCTCGTACTTGATTCTTGAGGTTTTCGTTATGTTATTATCTTGCTATGCATCTTTATGGTACCTCTTTAAAGCTTCTTGTGGTGTTTGTAAATTCCCACTTGTTCTTTTTGGGTGTTTTTGGGTTTGCGAAGGGTGTCTCGGGTCATGTCGGACCGCGCACTGTTGGCCGCCGATGAAGGCGAAGCGATTCAGATCGATTCGGACTGTCCGTCGCTTTTTACGGGGGGGGGGGGGGGCTTTGGTTTTACCGCATGTTTCGAGTTCGTTTCATTTCGTCTGCACCGGTGTCGAGGTGGGTTTTTCTCTGTTTATTCATTTGTATTTTTTTTAAGACATTGTTTTTGTGTTTTTAGATGCCTTGCATTGTTGCAGTGCATTGGTAAGGTTTTTTAGTGATGTTGCGGTCATCGGCAAGTGGCGCGTACTTGTGCGCAAGTTGGGACGTAGCGCATCGTCATTGCAAATGGGCTTCGAGTCGAGGTAGGTCCCCCACTGCACTTACATTTAGATTTAGAATTTATTAATTGCTTGATGTTTTATTAATTTTAATGAATGATAAATAATATTAGATAATAAAATTTTAAATGATTATTTAGTGTGAAAAGATCCGTTTATTTTATACCGAACACTTGGAATATTTTCTTGATGGGCGGACACCCAATTTTGAAAGAATGCCCGTTTGGCCTTTAAACATAATTCACAGAATTTCAAACGTACTTCTAGTTTTAAAGATAAGTGATTTCTTCTGAATAAGTATTTTGGGTTTTCTCGAGAAATGAGGTTTTGTTTTAAAATTTGTGAAGGCCCGTTTGGAACTTTAATAGAATAAATTATTTTGAAAAATCCATTCAGGGGTGATCTTTTATGTACGTTGATTGCATGAGATATATGTGATGTTAGTGCATTGTGACTGCTTGATTTACATTGTGGACGCACCCCTCTTTTATTGCTTGTGTTGACATGGGAACCTGGCATAGTGAGTGAATCTTCTGAGAACGATTGCTGCACTAGTTTAGACCACGCACTGGCTAGTGGCCCCATAGCAGGGGAATACTGAGTTATTGCTGCTATGGGGATTGGGCCCCTCGGTTAGGCCATGCAGGGCTATGCCGGGCGTTAGGGCGTTATGACGTCATCGAGTTAGGGCATGCCTTCAGGATGAGTCACATGTATAGTACGTTCTAGATTGTTCACGATCTCCTAGGTTTGACCCATGTTTCCTTCAGTGTGTATTTGTGTGTGGCGAACGATCGAGAGGTCTAGTTCGGTTGCTGGCCTATGTGCGCCACTTTTCCCATTGCCCTTGGGGTGTGTTGTGTGCTATGTGTGGTTTTCCTTTTGGTTAATAACTGAATTCTGGATTTCTAAATTGTTCAAAAAAAAAAGTTTAAAAAATAAAATGTACCTATTCCTTTTGAACATTAAACTTGGTTTCAAACTAAAAAGGGCAATGGACTGATACTTGTTTTAGAAATGATAGTGTGAGTGAAAACCAATATTTTGTATATTTAGTTCAAACCTGGAATTAGTAAATCTCTTTATTTAAAGGTAGTGCATTGGGAATAGATATCGGGCTAGCCTACTGAGTTTCAATACTCACGCCTATAGTTCCTTTCTGTTTTTAGTGTTGTGCAGGCTACAACTTGGGTGCGTTCACTATGGGCGATGTTTGGTCGTGAGTTGGAAAGTGACCCGCTAGGTCACACGGAGATAGTGGTTGTCTCTTCGGTTAGTTTTATTTTCTTTTGTTCTTAGTTACTTTGCTATGTTTATTTATTTTGCGCTGCTCTATTTTGTCTCAGCTGCTTATTTATTTATTTATTTGTTTTGGGCGAAATCGTTCCCACTTGCTCGCTGTTGATGCCCTGGCGCTCGTCGCCAGCCCGGGAGGATCGGGAACGCCTCTCGGGTCATGTCGCGGACCGGCTCGGGTGACCGGTTTAGGGTTGACCCGGGTTGGTTCGTGACAAAATGGTATCGGAGAGAGGTTGGCTATTAGCGGACCTCACTTTTCAGAGCGCCCTTTGTTATTTGGGATGTCTGGTAGATGGAGATTAGGACTGTCGGGGCTCAGGAGGTAGGTTACGGGTCGGTGCCTGATCACCACCGCTCGTGACGAGACCTAAGTTACCAGGGTTAGTCCGAGATTTGAGTCTCTCATCTTTGGTTGCTTTGTATTGAGGGATGAAAATGGAGGCGAATCAGTTCACTTTGTGGACTCACATGGGGTGGTGACCCATGTGGAGTCCAAGTGTCCGGCTCAAGATCCTCTTAGTGTTATGCTTTACCTGGGGCATGGCTCACCACCATGTCGCTGGGTCAGACATATGCACTAGTTTCTCATTCCAGTGGGTTATTACTGCTTCTGTTTTGTTTTAGCCTCATTTGATTTGAGTGTGCGTTAAAAGTGAAAAAAAAATTAATGGAAAAGTGTTTCTTTCAAATTGTTTTTGAAATTACTAAAGTGGGTTTTTAAAGAGAAGGTGTTTTGGTTTGGGAAAAACTTGGTATGTGTTTGGATTTGGAAAAGAAGTGTTTGAACCTTGGCACTTCTTATGGAGGGTCACACGTGCATGGGTTTGTATGGAAAGTGCGTGGTGGCACTTGTTCATAGATGACGTGAGCGAGATTGAATGAACACACATGTGACGGTTCATAAGGTGCTATAGGTGAGTTTTAAAGTTTTAAAGAAATGATGGATTCAGAAAGTGATTTATGCTTGTGTTGGTATATGTTTGGCTTATGGGCCTTTTTCCCTCGACTTGTGTTGTTGACTTGAATGATTTTTGGCTTGATGCCGGTTTCGATGATGTTTCTCGTGTTGTCACAAGTATGCCGCACAGAAAGGTCGCTAAGGTTGCTAATGAGTCATGCCCAGTTTTCAGTTCGTTTTGCATATTGGCTATCTATCAAAGTAATCAAAGTCTGTTAAGGTAGTTGTGTGGTTGTGGAATTGGAGTGGGTCTTCAGGTTGTTGGGAACTCCTAGGGTTGTTAGGGTACGTGTCGTCTCAGGTTTATTTGAGGGTTCAGTTTTAGACTAGTAAAGATGAGATGTCTCATCGTCGTTGGAGTTTTAGGTGGGATTAATGGTGGTCAACTTCCGCGAAGGTTCCCCACCTGGCAAGGAGTGTGGGCCAGTGGAACCGGTCTCCAAGAAACCATCCTTGTCGGTACCGGATCATAGTTCGTCGGACCGCTCTCTTGTGTGCCACCAGTATGGCATGTCCAGACATTCTAAGTCGCCTTGCCGCATCCCTTCGGAGTCTTGCTACCGTGTGGCTATTCAGGCCACCAGGGAGAGTTCTGGAAGAAGCTTCGCTCATGAAGGAGTTAGAGACCAGGAGATGAAACTTCCTGACTGTGAGGCAGGAGATGCTTCAGCCATCAGAGCCCCAACCACAGGTCTTGGGGTGAAGCTCGCGCACAGTCAGGAGTTGTCGAGGGTGTGTAGAACCTCGCTTCGGATGATGTTATCATCTTTTTTAAAGGAGATACCCAAAGTTTCCTTGTTCTGTTCAAGTCATCGTTGTAAGATCACCTTTTTTTTTTGCGGTCGCGCGATGAATTTATTCTACCGCAGTCTAAGCGGTCTTATCTGTTCTCAGTGTGTTTTCAAATCATTCGGTTCTCCTTGAAGGGTGATGGACCCGCGAATGAACTGGTCAATCTAATCTTGAGTTGGGTCTCAATTGTGTGCGTTGGGGGGGATATGTGGTTTTATGAAATTAACAGGCGTTGTTTCGAGGTCCTTTGTGAGTTCGGGCTAGAAATTCCCTAGACTCTAGTTGCGGTGAGGTTTTTCTTCGGTCGGTGTGTGAGGGGTTGAGATAATTCCTTATCCACGAGCTGTTGGGTCGTTTCGTAGCAAGCTTCCTGTTTAAGACTCCGAGTGTTGTTCGGTCTGTGTGGAGAAAGTGACTGGGTTCGGTTTGGGAGTTCCCGTGTTGCCCCCCCCTCAGGGGTGGTGTGTTCGAGTTTCAAGGTCTCCGTGTTAGTGGATTTCTATGGTGGGGAAAACCCTCC
Source organism: Viscum album (assembly GCA_963277665.1). Classification (NCBI taxonomy): domain Eukaryota; kingdom Viridiplantae; phylum Streptophyta; class Magnoliopsida; order Santalales; family Viscaceae; genus Viscum; species Viscum album. The sequence goes on from OY728141.1 coordinate 1,630,150,783, forward strand.
CGTGTTCTCCCCTCAACCTCGGACAATGTTGGTACTTGAGTTGGTCGGGTGTGACTTGTGTTGGTAATGGTCACCCCGAGCCTCTAAGTTTTTTTTTCTGGTTTTCCCCTGGGCACAAACTCGAGATAAGATAACTGTTGGCTTGGTGACTTTCTGGGGGCAGAAAGTTTCTGTGGTGGGGAGAATTGTCACACCCTGACCACGGACACCTGTTATTTTATTCTTTTATCGGTCCCACGTTGTTTGGACAAGGTTTAGTTCGGTCCCTGTTTGAACTTTTCTGAAGTTTGGTGTTTTTGGTGAATCTTTGGCCGATACACGGCCACCGCACCGTTAGCGGCGACCTTGCATTCGGTCCTGGTGTTTGCGCGAAGGCGCGCGATGGCGCGACACTTCAAATAAATAATAAATTAAGTAAATTAATTAAGTTAATTGAATGTGGAATCCAAATAAAATTTTATATCAATAAAATAAGGTTGATGTTTAAATTATAATAATGAAAATATGTCCGCGCAAATGGTTATTTTATTATTATTTAATCTGGAAATAATACTATTATTATTAAGTTGCTATAAATATAATTATTATTTACAATGAAACGTAGTAAAATTATCATTTTATTAACTTTAAGTTAATATTATTTTTATTACTTTTCTATTGATATTATTGTTATTACTACTAAAAATAAAATGGATAAGAGATGTTATCTTTTATTTATTTTATTAATATTTAATGCTATTATTATTATTATTATAATTTATTATTGTTTTCATTGAAACCCTAATCCTCCCCACTATCCCGCATCTTCCCCCCGACCCGCGGCCCCCTGCGCGCTGCGCACCTGTGCGCCGCCACTGTTTCCCCCTTTCTCCTTCATCGTTCCGCGCCGCGAGCCGCTGCCCAGCGCTCACCCTCACATCCTGATGCTCCGGCCTCCGCCATGCGTCGTCTCCCCCAACCGCGGATCGCCTCCCGCCGCTCTACCCGTCCGGCACAGCACCCCCCTCCCGGCCCGACCTCGCCTCCCTGTCCGACTCGCCCTCCATGCTTGCCTCTCCACGTCGGCCCGGGACCCGGCCTCCTGCCTCCTGCAGGTCGTGCGCCAGCCGACCCTCCCTTTTTTTTCCAGCCGATGTGAGACCCCCCTGCACCTTCTTTTGTTTTTTTTCTTTTGTTGCGATCCGCCGGCAGAAGCTACTCCCCTCCTCCCATGTCCAGCCTGCTCCGGCGGCGATAGCCTTGCCGGACCCCAGCTGAGCTTCCCCCTTCCAGCTTGTCTCGCCGCACGCCTCTGGCCTTGCCTCCTCAGCACATAGACCCCCCCATTCCCTATTCGGCCAGTACCAGTTTCCTGCTCCTTCTTCTTGGCGCGACCCTCCGACAGCGGCCCACTCCCTCCGCCCGGCCAACCAACTCCGACAAGAGCCCCTTCATTTGGTGGTTTTTCTACCCAGCGCGACGACCCCTTGGTATAACCTCATTTCATTATTTTGGTATTTTCTCCATTTATTTCACCCAAATTCTAAATGCTTCGGGTTGAGTTCGCGCTTCTTGTTTGGTGTCTAGGGGTTGCGATTGGGCCGCAGAGCGATGCACTTTTCTTTGTTGTGGTTCTGTCGCTCTCACACGTGTTGAGGTAGACGTTTCATTCCCTTCACCCCCAATTGCAAGTCATGTGGTGCTTGTTTGTCGTTATTTAATTTCTAAATCATGTCTCTCACTTTTATTACATACTGTGTTAATTTTTTAGTAGGGTTTTCATATTGGCGGAATTGATCGCAATTAGTTTTTTTTGATGTCGTTCTTTCATGCGCATGTAAATGCCTTACCTTTTTGGTCTAGAGTAATTTTAATCTTTCTTTTAAAATGATTTTGTTGGTTATATCAGGGTGCGTCAGATATAAATCCTTTGGTAGTGTTTGGTTGTGTCTTATGACTTGTGCAACTGGTTCATGTGAGTCCTTGGTGTCTTTTTGGATGTACAATGGTCTTCGCTGCACTACTGTTAAGTGTTGGGACTTGTTTCAGGGAGTCGAGATCATTCCTAAGTGCGCACACGTATCTTCCCAGGTATGAATATATATATATGCGCCTTCTGAGTGCGTGTTCCCTCATGGCGTGGGGAACACGCACATCAGTTTAAAGATGTATATATATATATATATATATATATGGAAGTGCACGGGCGCGTGCAAGCGAGGTGTTTCTTGAGTTAGGATGTTTCTACTAGACTTCCTTGAGGTATGCAAATCCATGCATTTACTTTCCATTGCTCGTACTTGATTCTTGAGGTTTTCGTTATGTTATTATCTTGCTATGCATCTTTATGGTACCTCTTTAAAGCTTCTTGTGGTGTTTGTAAATTCCCACTTGTTCTTTTTGGGTGTTTTTGGGTTTGTGAAGGGTGTCTCGGGTCACGTCGGACCGCGCACCGTTGGCCGCCGATGAAGGCGAAGCGATTCAGATCGATTCGGACTGTCCGTCGCTTTTTACGGGGGGTGGGGGGGGGGCTTTGGTTTTACCGCATGTTTTGAGTTCGTTTTGTTTCGTCTGCACCGGTGTCGAGGTGGGTTTTACTCTGTTTATTCATTTGTATTTTTTTAAGACATTGTTTCTGTGTTTTTAGATGCCTTGCATTGTTGCAGTGCATTGGTAAGGTTTTTCAGTGATGTTGCGGTCATCGGAAAGTGGCGCGTACTTGTGCGCAAGTTGGGACGTAGCGCATCGTCATTGCAAATGGGCTTCGAGTCGAGGTAGGTCCCCCACTGCACTTACATTTAGATTTAGAATTTATTAATTGCTTGATGTTTTATTAATTTTAATGAATGATAAATAATATTAGATAATAAAATTTTAAATGATTATTTAGTGTGAAAAGAGCCGTTTATTTTATACCGAACACTTGAAATATTTTCTTGACGGGCGGACACCCAATTTTGAAAGAATGCCCGTTTGGCCTTTAAACATAATTCACAGAATTTCAAACGTACTTCTAGTTTTATAGATAAGTGATTTCTTCTGAACAAGTATTTTGGGTTTTCTCGAGAAATGAGGTTTTTTTTTAAAATTTGTGAAGGCCCGTTTGGCACTTTAATAGAATAAATTATTTTGAAAAATCCATTCAGGGGTGATCTTTTATGTGCGTTGATTGCATGAGATATATGTGATGTTAGTGCATTGTGACTGCTTGATTTACATTGTGGACGCACCCCTCTTTTATTGCTTGTGTTGACATGGGAACCTGGCATAGTGAGTGAATCTTCTGAGAACGATTGCTGAACTAGTTTAGACCACGCACTGGCTAGTGGCCCCATAGCAGGGGAATACTGAGTTATTGCTGCTATGGGGATTGGGCCCCTCGGTTAGGCCATGCAGGGCTATGCCGGGCGTTAGGGCGTTATGACGTCATCGAGTTAGGGCATGCCTTCAGGATGAGTCACATGTATAGTACGTTCTGGATTGTTCACGATCTCCTAGGTTTGACCCATGTTTCCTTCAGTGTGTATTTGTGTGTGGAGAACGATCGAGAGGTCTAGTTCGGTTGCTGGCCTATGTGCGCCACTTTTCCCATTTCCCTTGGGGTGTGTTGTGTGCTATGTGTGGTTTTCCTTTTGGTTAATAACTGAATTCTGGATTTCTAAATTGTTCAAAAAAAAAAAAGTTTAAAAAATAAAATGTACCTATTCCTTTTGAACATTAAACTTGGTTTCAAACTAAAAAGGGCAATGGACTGATACTTGTTTTAGAAATGATAGTGTGAGTGAAAACCAATATTTTGTATATTTAGTTCAAACCTGGAATTAGTAAATCTCTTTATTTAAAGGTAGTGCATTGGGAATAGATATCGGGCTAGCCTACTGAGTTTCAATACTCACACCTATAGTTCCTTTCTGTTTTTAGTGTTGTGTAGGCTACAACTTGGGTGCGTTCACCACGGGCGATGTTTGGTCGTGAGTTGGAAAGTGACCCACTAGGTCACACGGAGATAGTGGTTGTCTCTTCGGTTAGTTTTATTTTCTTTTGTTCTTAGTTACTTTGCTCTGTTTATTTATTTTGCGCTGCTTTGTTTTGTCTCAGCTGCTTATTTATTTATTTATTTGTTTTGGGCGAAATCGTTCCCACTTGCTCGCTGTTGATGCCCTGGCGCTTGTCGCCAGCCCGGGAGGATCGGGAACGCCTCTCGGGTCATGTCGCGGACCGGCTCGGGTGACCGGTTTAGGGTTGACCCGGGTTGGTTCGTGACACCCAAACTATATTTATGGATTTAATGAATATAGTCTTTAGTGATTACATCGATCAATTTTTTATAGTCTTTATAGATGATATTATTATATATTCCAAGGGAAAGGAAGAACATAAATATCAATTGAGGATTTTTTTAAAGACTCTGAGGAAGGATAAGCCGTATTCCAAATTCAGCAAGTGTGAATTTTGGCTACAAAAAGTTTCATTCTTGGGATATATAATCTCAAGTGAGTGTATATTGATGAATACTTCAAAGATAAAAGTTATTGAGAAATAGAATAGACCAACCATGGTGATTTATATCTATAGTTTTCTTGTATTGGATAGATACTATTGATGCTTTGTGAGGTTTTTTTTGGTTATTTAATTCGATGACTAAGTTGACACATAAGGGAGCCAAGTTCCTTTGGATATATGAATGCGAGGAAAATTTCAAGGAACTAAAGAGAAGGTTGGTCAGTGCACCTATGATCACACTAACCTGAAGTGGAGAAGGGTTTGTCATCTATAATGATAAATCAAATAAGGGAATAGGATTCATCCTCATAAAGAATGATATGGTGATTTCTTATGCCTTACACTAATTGAAAATTCATGAGAAAGATTACTCGACTCATGATTTGGAGTTAAAAACTATAATTTTTGCATTAAAAATATATAGGCATTATTTTTATGGTTAAAAATGTAATATATATACTGATAATAATATATTGAATCATATAATCACATATAAATAGTTAAATATGTTCCAATAGAGATGGTTGGAGTTGATTAAAGATTACGACTACTCAATATATTACCACTCTGGGAAGGCGAACAAGGTGGATAATGATCTGAGTTGGAAGGACCACACTGGTTTATCTATGATGAGGATTTAAATAGATATATTACATATGGATTTATATATTATGACCTTTGAAATCATAAGGAATTTAGAAATATCCTATCTTTCTCAGATGAATGATCAACCATCCATCCATGTGAGGATTAAGGTGGTGTAAAAGGAAGATGTGGAACTGTAGAAGAAGGTGAAAAATGTTCACGATTTCAAACATGTTTGTGATGTAATGATAAGGATTGGTAACTGAGTATGTGTCCCATTAATATCATATTTAATGGAGTTCTTGGATTAATCTCATAGTTTATCGTTCTCTATTCATCCCAGAAGTATGAATATGTATAGAGATCTGAAAGAGTATTTCTAGTGGGATAACATGAAAAGGTATATTACAAAGTATGTATCTCAGTGCTTGGTATTATAGTAAGTTAAGGTTAAGAGATATAAGTATAAGGGGATGTTACAACCATTACTCGTACCAGAATGGGAATGATAAAACATCACCACATATTTTATCGTCGAACTCCCCAAAACATCTAAGGGAACAATGTTTTTTGGGTTATAGTCAATAAAATTAAAATATCATCACATTTAATTACTATTATATAAGATTTATCACTTGATCATCTCTATAGGTTATATGTTAAATAGGTGGTAAGGTTTTATAGAGTACCACTCTTAATCACATCTGATCAAGATTCAAGGTTTACCTTGAAGTTTTGGAGAAGTATTATATAATCTTTGAATATGAATTTGAGCTTTATAACTTTATATCATCCTTAGATAGATTTTCAGTATAATAAGACCATTAAAACCATAGAATATATGCCAAGAGAATGTTCTATAGATTTCAAAGGTGGTTGAGATTAACACCTTTTCTCCGGTAGGGTTTTCTTACAACAATAACTTTCACTCAAGCATTCAGATGGCTCCTTATGAAGCCCTATATGGTAGGAAGTGAAGAAATACAATGTGATGGGATGAAGTTAGATAATTAAAGCTATTGGGACTTTATCTAGTTGAGTAAATGGTATATAATGTTAGATTAATTCAGTAACACATCAGGGCAACTCAAAATTGAAAAAAAAGTTATATTGACAATCATCAGTGAGATCTAGAATTTGAAGTTGGTGATAAGGAATTCCTATGAATATATACTTAGAAGAATTTTATGAGATTTGTAAAGAAGGGTAAAATTAGATCTAGATATATAGGTCTCTTAAAAATTCTTGATTTTATTGGGATGGTTTCTTATTGCTTGGTTCTCCCACATAATATATCTCAAGTACAGAATGTGTTCCATATTTCTCTCATGAGGAAGTACATACATGATCCTTCACATATAATTAACTCATAGGTCATACCACTGGATCATGATTTATATTATGGAAAAAAACTGGTGGAAATTCTTGATAAAATAGAGAAAGTTCTATAGAATAAGACCACTCACTTGGTCAAATTTTTGTGGAAAAATCATAAATTTGAAGAAGCTATGTGGGAACCCGGGGATGCGATAAGGTATAAGTATCCTTAGTTATTTGTATTAGAGTGATTAAATTTTGAGGAAAAAATTATTATAAGGAGTTAAAATTTAACACCTTGAGATTTTATGTTATATTTATCTTTAAATAAGTTTGATGTATTTGATAGCTTGCTTTACATGCAACACTAAGTTTAAACAAACTATGATATACTATTTAAATATTATTATTAAATATGATAGTTATTACCTATAATTGAATTAGAGGGTATGAGTAGGACTAAATAAATTATGAAAAATTATTTATAATACATGTATAAAATTGATTCATTGGCTATCAATTGGTTATAAATGAAAATAAAATCATTTTAAAGTAAAAGAGTTGTTTTTATGAAAAATCGTTTTTATACGCGCAATGTGTTTCTATATTAATAAATTAAATTAATCTATATAGATGAATGATTTTAATTAAATGAACATATAATAAATTCAATAAAATATTTTATCATCCATATAATAGTTTTTACTAGGTAAGAAATATGAAAAAAATTCGATTTTAAGCTTAAAAATGCATTGATCTAAAAACGGTTTTCGTTGTATTTTATGAACTTATTTTAAAATGAATTTCTACAACTTATAGAAATTGAATTTGATAAAATGGATTTTATATTTTTAATTATAATAATTAATATAATTTAATAACTTTAACTTAATGTTTTTCCGTAATGAATAGTTACCATAGTAAAAATCTTATCACCACGATAAGGGTTAAAAGGGTTAAAAGAGGGGTTAACCTAAGAGACAAGGTTTAAAATATCAAAAATAGCTTTATTTAATTTGATTAGTTGATAATATTTTAACCTTATCTTTATTATCTTCAAATATATGTAATTTTAGATCCACTTTACTCGAGTAATACATATATTATATAATAAAGTTTCAAGTTTATACAAGTTTGTCAGCCACCTCACTTATAAAAGGGAACCTTATCCCTTTACTTATTAACACATTTTAATCCATATAGTTCATAAAATACCTAAACAAATATCTTATCAAATTCCCTATCCATGTTCTATAGGTGTTTTTCTTCTTAAAATAGTAACCCAAGGGTCTTTAAGAATAGATTCAAAGCAGGTTTCTGAAAGAAGAGGTAATCGTATTCATCAAATCCTTTTAAGATTATTTATTCTTATGCCTACTACAAATATTATATAACCATTTTAACATGATTAAATTAGTATCTATAATATAATAAGATGTTTTTATGTCATTTTTATAACTATTTTCTACCTTCTTTCCATCCTATGATATATGACAACGTCGTTCGTGCATATGTGTGAACTACCATCTCCACGAAGCAATGCAATTTGTTTTTTGTGTATTATATAAATGGATGGTTATATGGTTGATTTTAATTAATATATATTATTATTAATCTTTATTTCTTTCTATTTATTGAAAAGTGTAAACATCACTCATGTGTGCATACAGACTATCGTCTCCATGAAGTGATATAATTCATTTTTCATTACCACATTATATGAATGGTTATAAAAGTGTATATAATGAACAAAAATAATACTTATAAAATGATTAATATTTTTAATATGATGGAACCATCACTAAAATTCAAGGACCAGAACTTTCAAACTAAAACATTCATGAAAAATGGACCAGTTTTCACCCGAATGTTAATTTTAATGAAAAATTATTAATAAATGGGTAATTGGAAATTATAATGGAATGCTATATTGTATGAAAATTAAGAATAATTTTTTTATAGATTTAAAATAAATCTAAATTTATTAATAACGATCTTAATAATTCATATTAATGAATATATTACCTAAGGTAAGGGTTTATGTTAAAATCACATTTCTTTTTAGGATTATTTATGTTAAATTTCCATTGAGGGAAATTATTTGATAATTATTATTTAAAACCCATATATTCTCTTGTCCTATGGTTCTTTTTGGTTTTTAAAACCTTTTTCCTTTTATTTTCCTTTCTTTTTTTACTTAAAAAAATCAAGAAAATGTTTTTTAAGAAAAGTCAACATTATTTCTTCTTTGGTCGATGAACTTTTTCTTCCATATCCATGTTCTTTAAAATGTTTTCAAAAATGTTATTTTATATGATCAAATGATTATTTAAAGTAATTTTCAACCTTATTTTAATTTCTTTTCAAAATTTTAAAAGGAATATTCTTGTCGTTTTCTGAACAAGGTACTTTTAGAATTTTTACTAAAATTGTGAAAATAGTTATTATTTTAACGTTTCCTATAAAAATGATTTTTTCCGCCTTCATGAACATTATTTTATTTGAAGATTAATTTAAAATTTACCATAGTTATTTTTAAATAAAATACTTTACTAAATATTCTATAAAGTTTTAGTTTTAAAGACACCAAAGGGAAACATTATTTTCCTTTGTTTTCAAAGAAACATTCAAATGCACTTTTAAAGGTATTTTTCATCTATGTCAACATCCTTTGATATTTCTTATGATTAATTGGGGATATTATCTAATGATACCAGACATGTTATTTCTCTGGATGGATTATGATTATGTGATGATGAAATGTTTATGAAACCTATTTATTTTCCACAGGTAAAGCTATGATGAATTAATAAATGTTTTTATGATCTTGTGGAACACATATGTATGGTTTTAATTATATGAGAGGTGGGTACATTAAATACCTCTAATGAATTAGTTCATGATTGATATATCGTGATATAATATGGTCTGTAATGATGAGTGAACCCAATTCAGTAAGGGACTTTGTCTAATGTGATAGTCTTAGGAGTGAACCTTGACTAAGGAAATGATGGAATGGGGAGTGAACCCAATCCACTATGTGAATTTGTCCACTATGATAGTATTGGTAGTGATCCTTGACTACTAAAATGATTTTATATGCTTATGATTATTCCAAAAAATTTCTATGAAATACTATCATGCTTATGATATGCTCTCATGGCTCATGATTGATTAATGATGATTCCTCGCTCTTATGATTCATGCCTTTTAAAATGCTAAAAATTTATACCATGAATAATAATTTATGATCTATTAAATATTGGGTATAAAATTTATAAGTTATAATCATGATATATTAACCTTATGTGTATCTTATACTTACATATGATCATCGATTATTTTCTCCCATGTTTACCCTTACTGAGAATTTGAGTTCACCCTTTCTTATGTTTTTATTTTCCTCGAGTTATGAAGAAATGTTTTAATAAATAAATATCTAATAATTGTACTAGGAGATAAGAAATTTGCAGGAGGCATTGAAGATATTTTATGAAATAAGTTGATTATGTATCTGGTCTTTAGATACTCTATACCTTTATAGTCCTCGAGCATGTATTATTGTGAAATGTATTAAATATTAATCTAAAATGGTGAAATATTTATGTATGTTATGCTCGAGTTGCCTCATACTTTCTCCATGTACTAGACCTTATCTTCTATTTCCAATGCTTATACCTTGGATAACTTGAAGTTTTCAACAAAAGTGGTTGTTACGGGCTTACATCCGACCATTTTAGACTTTTCAATGATCTTTTGGATATAGTATTTTTGGGATAACACCAATGTATTGGATTTTTATCCCTCTCTATCTTCATCCCCAATATTTTATTGGATTGACTAAGACCGTTAATCTCAAAGCTTTTAGAAAAATTACTCTTTATCTCATGAATCCATAAAGCTTTTGGAACCACTAGAAACATATCATCCACATATAAAAGCAATATGATGAATATCCTATCATTACGCACCACAGATAAAAAAATTATCTGCATTGTACCTCTCAAATCCTTATTTTAACATGAAATCATCAAACTTATGATTTTATTTCCTTGGAACCTACTTTGGTCCATAAATAATTTAATTTATCTTACAAACCAAATTCATATTTCCTTATTCTATGAAACCCATTAGTTATTTCAAGTAAATTTATTCCCTCTAAATTTCCATGATGGAAAACCATCTTTACATCAATTTGCTCCAAGTATAGAACTTATGATGCCACTGTGATTAGCACTATCCAGATAGTTTCATTTTTAATTACCAGTGATAATATCTCTAAGAAATCAACTCTTTATTTTTATTGAAATCTCTTTGCCTCCAACCATGATTTGAACTACTTATTTACATCAGCCCCCTTCAATGGTAAACCCACTTATTCTCAAGTGATCATTTTCCTTCCAGTAAATCAGTCAAATCCCAAGTTTCATTGGACTTCAAAGAATACATATCTTAATTCACATATGATTTCCATTGATTCAATTCACTGAGTTTCACTAATTTTTCTAGGCATTCAGGTTCTCCTATATCCATTAAAAGTATGAAATTCATGTCATCCCCAAACCTCTAAACTAGTATTTTGATTCTAGTTAACCTCCTAAACTAAATCGGTTTCTCTATACTATTAATATATTATCTATATTTTGAATCCCTAACTTTTAATAATCCCACTCAAGATTCATTAGTCCTTTACCTTTATAAAAAATATTCTATTGGACTCACTTCTGAACTTTCAGTACTTCTATATTATTTTTACAAAACTTTCAATCTTCTGATGATTTTTCTTAGATCAAATTTAAATTTGACAATTGATTCATTTCAATCAACTTATTTCTCTACCAAATTTTGGTCCTTCCACAAAATATTATCATTGAAGAGCACATATCAAATCCTAATGACTTGTGCTTTTGGTCAAATACACAGTCCCATCCTTTACTCCTCATGAAACCACCATGGATCCTTGAGTCACCTCCTAGACTCCATTTGAAAATGTCATTCCATATCCTTCCTTATCAATCCATCCTATAAAAATTAGGTTTTTTCCATAGTACTATGATGTGTATGAATCCTTTGAGCCTCAAGATCCCACCATTTTTCATTTGAATATTCATATCACCCTTTCTTATGACATATAAGGCTTTATCATCCTTTAGATGAACATTTCCAAAAATTCTAGAAATATAATTCACCATTTATCCACATTATTTCATTAAATAGAAAGATTCTTCAGAATTAACCACCCATGATTCCATTAGAATATTGACACTAAATAACAATTTATTTTCACATTTCATGATACTAATAAAGTTTGAACTTCCAGAATTTGATTCCATTCTAGATTTTTCCTTACAACTTCCGCAATTCTTATTGATATTTCCTTTCTTACCATAACTCCATCATTTAGGACCAAGACCAAACTACTTTATCTAGATTCTTTATTGAGACTTATCTTCTTATGGTTTCTTTAAATATATCCTCAGTGGTGACTATTCTCATCTATTATAATTGAGTGCACCATCAAATGGTGCCTAGATTTCCCTTTGATGAAGTTATCCATTGAGAATAAAATTAAGGATATCCTCAAATGCTAAGTCTGCCTTTCTGCAGGAGTTACTAATAGGAGTCATCATCGCATCCAAACTATCCAGAAATAAATATAGTAGATGTAACACCAATACATCATCTATGAACTTCACTTTCATAGATTCAAGATACCCTCAAATCATATTGAAATCATTCATGCAATTTGTTGACAGTCTTCCTTCCAATAACCTCAAGATAAACAACCACCACATCATAAATACTTTATTAAGTGTTTTAAGTTTCTCATACATATCCACTAGGTCATTCATGAGATCCACCATTGTCTTCACTTCACAGATGCTAAAAGCAATATTCCTTTCCAAAGACATCCCGACCAACCCAAATGTATTCCTGTTTAACTATTCCCATTACGCCTTTTCCATTTTCTATGGATAAACACCAATTAATGGAATATCCACGGCCTTTTGAATTACATGATCCCACATATTTATTCTCCAGAAACCAAAATCCATTACATCAAACTTATTGGTCTTAAACTTACTTTTATCTGACACCATACCTTCTACTAATAATAAACTCCCACTGAAAGTGAAATAACATCAAGGTAAGAGTAAGAAAAACCTAAGATGTTTTTGAGTGAGTTTAGTAAGAAATTCACCACACGATTTGATACTAATTGTTGGTAAGGGGATGTATCATCACTAAAATTATGAACCTTAGTCCACTAGAAGATAACACTCATGTCTGATTCACTATGCATAATCTGGTACATTTCTCCCATCACTAATATACTATACACAAGGTCCCCACTTCCTTTTATGGGATTACTCAACCGAACATCCTAATAACTCTCACCTCAAACATTTATGGAATGATCTCCAACTGAAAATGTGATTGATGGTCTCTAGTATCCCTTTGAAATTTCATCACTTTCCTCAGTGAATATGTTTCAGTACCTTATTTACAAAAACTTCTAAGATCTAAACTTCTTGACATTTATTCTTGATCATAAATCCATTAGAAGATACAAACTTATGATGGACCCATTTACTCCTAAAAAGGTTTTATTTCCACTTTCTATACATAGAGCCAATCCATCCACTAGTGAACTAAAAATATAGTGAACTGAATCTGGTGAACTGAAACAAACTTTACATTTAAACTACACGACCCTCTAGAAATTATATGAATTATATAAAATAACCACCGCTTAACTCCATTGATAATATAAAATAAAACTCATACTCCTGAAAATATGCATATAATTTCATACATAAACAAAATATAATACCAAAATAAAACAAATCCTACAAAAACAAATTTAAAACACAAATGACCACCTTGTGAAGATATAGTAATGTACAGTACAATCACTAACTCTACCCTATAAATCTAAAAATTTAGTATACAGAAGTAGGAGTGAGCATAAAGATATACTTAATAGGTTCCTCCCCAAAAAATATCATGCTAATATAGAATAAGCATACTAAATCCTTAGTGGATAAACAACAAAACTAACTCGTTGCCTATCCCAGGTCAACTATTAACCCAACCTCACTAAGGTTGCTCATAGAATTTGTGAACAAATAGAATAATATAGTAATCATGAACATATATCAAGAAGGTACCCTACAACCACTTCCCCAAATATTTATCCACCTTTATGTCCCAACAACATACATCCTTACACTCTCATACATTCCATACCCACATACTATGTCTTAATAACCACATCATAACCACATCCGTATAACTATAACCAAACACCACACACCACAACAAAATATAACATCACCACTGCATAGTTATAACCAAATGACACATCACAACCACATAACCACATCACTACCTCATCATCACATCACCACAACCTAACTGCATAACTTCCATATAACTACTCAACATTTAGAAGAGAGAGTAGAAAAGAGAGAGTAGTCAACCATCCATATTTCCCAAATCTTGAATATTGAGGGTACACTCAAAACACAAAACCTCATATGAGTGTTGGTAAGGTTATCTGACTTGGGTGGTAGTGCATAAGAAATAAATAAAAAAATAAAATAGATGTATAATAACACAGAATCCCAACCTTGGGTTAAACCCTATCACAACAAATCTACATCCATAACCCATCGCCAAACAACAAAAACCATTTTAACCTTTAGAAACATATCAAACCCACACCACAACCACAAAACAACCACACATATCCTTCCCATTGCATATTTTATTACTTTTGGACCCACCATGTTAAATACACCGGGGGGGGGGGGGGGGGGTGAATCAGGGCATGAAAAAATAAAAATCTTCTCCCTTAGAATCTTGTTTCTTCATTGAACAAAACACTCTTTTCTCACCTTCCTATAACAATATATGAATTGAAATTGAAACATGCACAAGACACAAAAATTTTACTTGTTTCACCCTTAACTAAGATAGTCCAAGGATTATATAAAGGCAATGTTCCAATGTACCAAATCCACTATAGCACATTGTGGATACACATTTTTAGAGCAGACTCACTGTCCCCATTAGTTTATAACCATTCACACTTTGAAATCTCAATGCTCTCACTACTGAAGTGAATTCATTTCTCCTAAAAAATATTATTTAGAATTTATGAATTATCTCATATTTATTTTACACATATATGAGTGTTCCATGAAGCTTATTTTTCACCCAAGATATGAAATACACTTCATTTCATAGCATTTTCTTTACAAAATCTCCTTTCATGAACTAATTTTCTTCATTCACAGGCTGTTTCAAACCCTTCATGAAAAGACAATGCACTATGTAGTGTGATCACAACATGAACTTACTTTTCTTCTTATATGGGTGGTTCCTCATAATTAAGTCCTCCCATGTGAATAAAAAATCACTCTATAAACCAATACTTCTTTGAAAACTCCACTTCTTTATGAACCAACCTCCTTCATGAAATCAACTCTTTTGTGAACCACTTTTGGACTTATATGAATTTCCCCATCAATGATGATCTCTAATAATATTCACTTTACTTAAAGAAGCGATTAAGGTTCCTTTATATAGGTAAAGAAACATGAAAAACCTGCTACTCACAATTATGTTTAATCCATTCGTGAATCAGTCTTCACTACATACTACACCTGCTATATGGTTCACATAATGCATAAATTTCTTTACAATGACCTCTAAATCACTGTCTTTTGAAAATGAAAAACATCCTTTATAGTGGCCTCAAAATCACTAATTTTATTCCATAAATGAAAACCCCCCTCCATGAACTTACCTTATGGTTCATAAACTTTCTATGTGAGTTTAATGACTTTTCAGAGTTTCTCTCCTGTGAACATCCCATATGGTTTGTGATCTTCCTTTGTGGTCATCGTATACTTTCTATATAATTTTCAGATACTTTTGTATGTTCTAAGAAAAAATAATTCTTTTCCATAAAACACCTACTAATTTTAAAGCCCAAAAATGTGGAAAACATTGGGAAACTGTACCACCTTCCAAACTTATACCTTAACAACAAACAAATTAGAACTTTTTCAATCAGATTTGTCAATAAACACAACCAAACCAAAAAAACTGAAACGTCACTTTGAGGGATTTCCCCCCAATAATATCCCCCTTTAGGCTTGTTGAAAATGATTTAAAACCATTTATAACTTCTTACAGACAATCCCCCCATTCGCACTCTATGACTCATATTGCTATCAAAGATTTACTCAACACATACTCTAAAACCACATGAGTCATGTTTGAAATGAGAAACAAGAGTAACATGAAAATTTCATCAATAAACCACTTAATTTTTGATACCATTTAATGGGATTTTCTTTATATCAATTGTTCATAAAATCTAATACCAATTTTATACCAAATGTTGATTTTTATTTGTGATCGATACCAATAGTTTCATAGTGAATAGAAAACAAGAAGCCGACTTTCTTCAACCATACATCATAAATTTATTGCATCACAAACTTCTTTCATGATTCATATTCATTAAATGAACTAATTTAACATCATCAAATTTAGAAACTCACCCTATTTCCCTGCTCCCCTTATCATCTTCTCCCTTGTTCATGATCAAGACTTATCACCCTTTGTAAATGAACCCAAAAAATCACTCCTTTATAGTCTACAAAATGGTAAAGAACACATATAAACACAATGAGAAAATCACACTATACCTTAGGGAGAGGGGGTCCTACAACCACATTATTCAAGTGTGGGGAATTAAATGGACTCCAAGTTCCATCCAATGCATTTCAAACACTTATTTAGGAAATGTATTTTTCAAGATGTCCGCAACCTATAGTTCTGTAGGTACATACTCTAGTTTTATAATACCATGCTCCACTTTCTTGATAAAATGATACTTGATTACAATGTACTTCATCTATGAGTGATAGACATGATTTTTACTAAGATTTATAGCACTTGGATTATCACAATTGATTATGATCAGAGACTTCACTTCAACACCCATATCTTCAAGTAGATATTTCAACTATATTAATCTCATGAAAGCTTGAGTGACCATAATATATTTAGCTTCTCCTATTCTTATAGAAATGAAATTTTACTTATTTCTTAGATAATAAATACATTGTCCACCAAGATAAAATTCACCACCTGATGTTGACTTTTTTTCATCTTATGAACTGACCCAATCTACATTTTTATAACCCAATGAATCTTATTGAGATTTATCATTGTATAAAAAACTGAAATCCATCGTGCCTTTGATATACTTAATTATTATTTTTAATGAAATTAAGTTGATTTAATTGGGATTATTTTTATACCGTGTCACCTATAATGTGGAAAAAAAGATGTTTTGTTTTGCCACTATTAAGTACAACAAGCTTCAAATGATCTACCTATATTCTTTAACCTTAATAGTATTGCCCTCATCATCCCTTGATGATTTTATTTGGGTAGAAACTAGAGTTTTCATCTTCTTGGAATTTTATATTCCAAATTTTATTAGAACCTCCTTAGCATACTTATATTGAGAAATGAATACACCATACCTTCATTGTGTCATCTACAGTCTAAGGAAAAACATCATCTCGCTAATCATTGACATTTCAAACTTGTATTTCATGAATTCTGTAAACTATTTACACTATTCTTCATTTGATCCATGTGATATTATGTCATCCATGTACATTATAACCATAATACTTTGATTAATCTCATTATTTACATAGATATTATAATCAATTACACCATGCTAGAAACTAATATTCTTCAATTATTGATCAAGTCATGAGTACCATACTCTCGGTCCCTCCTTTAAACCATGTAAATCCTTATTCAATTGACACACTTTATTCTCATTTTCTTGGAAAAGAAAACCATTTTTCTATTCAATATACACTTCTTCCAGAACTCCATTTATAAATGATAACTTGATGCCCATATGGAAAGCCTTGAAATTATTTTGCACTACAATGGATAAAAATAAATGAATTGTCTCTAGACTCACCGCAGGTGAAAATGTCTCATCAACATCAATTCCATCGATTTTGGTATACCATTTGCACACCAATTGTGATTTGTTTTGAATTACCATTCCGGTTTCATTCAGTTTTTTATGGAAGACCCATTTGGTCCTAATGAAGTTATTATCCATCAGCCTTGAAACAATAATCTACGTGTGATTCTTCTCAGTTTGGTCGATCTCTTTATTCATCGCCTAAAACAAATTATCATATCTAGGCACTTCTTTAAAAAAATTTATCTCTACATGAGATAGGAAATATGTTTTTTATATAGACTTTATTCTCAATGTTTTTACTAGTGCTGCCTAATCATCAATGATGATTTACCTATCAATTTTAGCTCAAATATTTGACTTCTATATAGATACAAGTATGAATTTATCCCAATCATCATCAATATATTCTTTTGAATAATTTTTTTTTCCACTTCTTCTCCCCTAAATTTCTTACCTACTCATAACTATCATCAAGAATTTTTTGATTGTGTTGTTGGGAATTCTGTTAATTTTCCACTATAGTGACATCATCACTATCAACAACTTTTCCTATCTATTTGTTGAAGAACTTATATGTTTTTTTCCTAAGTATCCAAGTAATATTCATTAATCTCTATAATATTCAAACTTCCTATGTTACTCTTTATCAAAAATATATTTTTATTGAGAATAAGGAACTTACTTCTAAAGACTATAAATTATTTCAATGTTAGATAATTTTCATACCACAACTCATATGACATATTTTATTCTTTTAACCATAATAAATATCTGTTAAATATGGTAGACCTTTTTTAATGAACATTATTCTAGCCATGTTATTTATGATCTGATTTCTAATCTCAACCACACCATTTTGTTGAGGAGTAATTGCTACTAAAAATTGGTTCCTTATCCCATGATTTTCAAGATAATCCACCATTGGTATGTTGGTAAACTTCACGCAATTATCAAATTTAAATTTTAGGAATTTTTAGTCCAAGTATCTTTTTAACTTTCCTCTAATATTATGTTATGAAAATGAACACCTTAGACTTGTAGGTGATGACTGTAATCCATACCATATTATTACAATAATAAAAAAAATATAATATCTCTTCCCATTAATAGATCTTGGTTATATGGGTACACACATGTTAATATACACTAGTTAAAGCACTCTTATTGACCTTTTCTCTTTCGCTTTGTATGTATTTCAAGTGATATTACCTTATTAGAAGGCATCACACATATGAGTATGATCACATGATAGCTTAGGGAGATCTCAATCAACATAAAATTTCACTAGATCTATCAAGGATGGTTGAATTAAATGGATAAGTCACTTATGACACAATATATTTTCTTATTCCTTGGATAGAAAACACATATATTTTTATCCAATCAAAAAGTAGAGATTACCCTTCATGTGTTTCCCCTACATCAAAACCATACCATTTTTACCTTGACTATACACATCTTTTTGTTAAAGATTATATCATGTCCAGATTCGTGCAATTTATTGACACTGAGAAAGTTGTGATTGTGACCTCTAATGACTAAGATATCTACATGTCTCATATATTTTCCCCCAAACATGGTTTTTCCTAATCCAATAATATTTAATCCTTCATCATTGCCAAATTTGACGACACATTCCTTGTCACACTTATACATATGACCAGATCCTTATTTTTCATCATGTGGGAAGTGTATCCACTATTAATAATTCATACACCAATATGATATGACGATTATAAGGAAATTTATACAATTGCTTCCTAATCAGCTTATTTTTTTGATCCATGTATTCAACTTCATGTCAATGTTGATTGAAATTCTTGATCTTCTTTAGAGTAAGACATACCAAATTCATCTTGAAAAGCTAAAAATATATTTTATGTTCTCAACTCACTTGATGATTCCTTGACTTGTTGTGTATGAACACTTTGGGTCTGATTTGGAACATTCCTTTACATTGTTAATGAGCAATATTTGTCTATATATCCAAATCCTCTACACCAAAAATAGTTTCCATCAAAATCATCATTGGAATATTGAAATCTACTTAGCTACCTTTATTTCTCTTATTCCATTTAGTACCTCTTGACTATGGAATAAAGTTTTTGGGAATGACCCATCTTTCCACAACAATAACACATGATGTGGGGTGAATTACTTTATATCATAACTATAACACTAATTTTCCCTTATGTTCTCTAGATTTTCTCATTCTAAGTCATTCTCAAACCAACCTTCAACATTCATGTGGGTTCTTATGGTATGGAATCAATCTTTACTGCTTTCTATTTGTGATCAATACCCCCACCTAATTTGTCATTATTATGTGTCTTTTGATTATTTTAACTGTCTTTTGCTTGTTTTTCTAGACCCCCATGCTCCAATTTCATTATTTATGTCACCCATGTGATCCACTTTTCCAATGTCATACATGGAGTTAAATGTTTCTATTAATCTTTAAATTTTTATCTTAGGATAACAACTTCCTCCTCAATATATTTAATATGTTTGACCTGATCTTTCATTATTTTAGTGAAAACATCAATAAAACTAGTCTATTATTCAAACTTGATCTTGTATTTAACAGCATTTTATAAATTTTATAGTTTTATAGTTTTTATTATTTTAATTTATACCTACAAATCATACTTATATTATTCTTATTATTGCATATAGAGTTTTACATCATGAATAAATCTATTGGTTTTCTTTGTTTTGGATCTCCAAACATCTATATCTTCAATTTAAGATTATAATTCAACTTGGAGATCAAATCTTCCTTATATTTCTCCTTCATATTTATCATTCTCTTACCTTGTTTGGGAATTACTCACAATAGACACCATAGCATTTTCATCATGGTCTTTTCAATTCTCAATTTCTCCAGCTTCATTTTCTACTGAACTGTTGTTTTCTTATGAAAGAAAGTTCTTCTTCTTGAATAAATTACACTTATCACCTATCCTACCATTCAAATTTCCCAAATATTTTTTTATAATAATATCATCATCCTTATCATAGTATTGAAAGTTATCAGGACACTTTACTTCAAGATGAGAAACCTTTCCACGTCAAAAAACATTATTGGATGTTTTCCTTTAAACTTTTATTTTCCTCTTAATATATTTGAGGAAAGGAATGACATTAATTCATCTAACTATTATTCTTCTTGGAAATAATCTATGATAAGATTATTTATGGAATTGGAATCTACCTTCTTAAATTTCCCCCTTTCTACAACCACATTATCCTCACTTATCATATCATATGTGACAAGAGTATTATGTAAACTATCCAATGTTAGATCCTTTGGATCATTTTTATCCAATAAAGAGACTTTAGGATCGAATGAGGGTGACAATATTCTCAGGATGTTATTAATGATATTTATTTCATTAAGGTTTTCTCTAAGACCATGAATGTGCTACATAATAACATTCACCCAATCAAAGAATGCATTAATAGATTCATTGAAGTTCATATTAAAGTCCTTATACTTGTTCTATAGATCCTGTAGTTTATATTATTAAACTTTTGAATCTCCTTCGTATATTTTTATCATATTTTCCCACATAGTATACAAGGATTTACATGACGTCAACTTTATGTATATTGTGTTGGATAAAGCTCCTCTTAAGACATTGATTCATCTGATGTCGACATCTAGTTCTCCATGGTTTTCTTATGATAGATCCCCACCATTCATAATAGTTTTAATACCATGAATCAAAATAGTAAACAAATCCATGCCTAAATATTGGAAGTAATGCTGCATCTAATTGTTCCATAGTTGAAAATTATTTTCATTGAAGATTGGAATCCCTTTATGGTTGACTGCTTCCATCGCTTCAACTGAGAGAGATCCACTCACTTTAACCTTTAAATATGATACTAATTGTTAACCCCATTAGGTTAAATACCCTAAGAGTGTGTGGGTGGGTGGGGGAGAGAGGTGAATCATGGCATAATAGATTAAAACACTTTTCCCTTTGGATCTTGTGTCATCGTTAAACAAAAATTTCTTCTCTCTCCTTCCTATAACAATGTATGAACTAAAATTGAAATATGAATAAGACAAAACAATTTTACTTGGTTCAACCTTAACTAGGTTAGTCTAAGGAGAATACATAGGAAATTTTCCAATGTACCAAATATATTATATCACACCATTGTTACAAAGTTTGGAGCATACTTATTGTCCCCATGGGTTACATCTATTTATATTTATAAATCTCACTAATCTCTCTAATAAAGTGAATACATAGCTCCTCTAAAATATTATTCTAATGATATAAATCATATTAAATTTATTTTACACATATATTAGCATGATATGAATCTTTTTTTTTCACTTGAGATATGAAATACACTATACCACATAGAGTTTACTTTACAAAACCTCCTTTTGTGAACCACTTAAAACCCTTTATAAAAAAACTATATTCCATGTAGTGAGAGTTCCTCATGAACTTAATTTTCATTGGGTATGAATGGTTCCTCATGAAAAAAATCCTCCTACATTAGAAAAAATGACTCTGTTAACTAATCCTCTTTTTCAAACTTCATTGCTTCACGAACCAACATTCTTCATAGACTCAACTCTTTTAAAAACTAATTCCAGACTTAGCGAAATTTTTCCAGTGATGATTCTATACAATAATCTACTCTCTACTTAAATAAGAGATTAGGGATCCTTTATATAGTCAATGAAACCAGAAAAACCCACTAATCACAATTATGTTTAATACCTTCATGAATCAATATTCACCACACACTACACCCACTATATGATTCGCATAAAACATAAATTCCCTTAAAATAAACTATAAATCACCATCTTTCATAAATGATGATAATACTTCACACTGGCCTTAAAATCACCACAGTTATGCCACAAACAATAAGTCCCCTCTACGAAATTGCTTTTTTGTTCACAAACTTACAATGAAAGGTCAACACCTTTGCTAAATTTCCTCTCTCGTGAACATCCCATACAGTTCCTAAGCTCCATTTGTGGTCACCACATACTTTCTATACAAATTTATCATTCTAATGTACTTTCTATGTAAAAATAATCCAATTTTCATAAAACACTAGAAAATTGTGCCGCCTTCCAAAATCTTACTTTGGAAACAATTTTTTTTGGAACTTTTCCAATTGGCTTTGTTAACAAAAACAGCCAACCCAAAAACACCAAAATGTCACCTTGATGGATTTACCCCAGCAATTACCAATTCAACTTTAATCATTTCATTAACTGTATTTATTTTTATAATCAATTTTAATTTCAACACCCATAATTTCCCTTCACCTCATTTATATTTCAATCATCACATAATATTTCCACTACTTTAATCGATCATATTTAATACTTTATTTATTCAACATGAAACACCCTAGACTCGTACTCCTAAATTTGGAACCTTACTTACATACAATTATTACATAACCTAAAAGATCATCACATTTAAACACTTTTCAGAATCTTTAAGTTTAGTGTCTTGGAAAACTAAGGCATAAATACATAAAAATCAGCACACCAACATTTATATTATAATATCCTAGATATATCCACTAATCTATATTATGTATACCCTATGAAATATACTTTATTTTCTAGGGATTTTTTAAAAAAATGGGTGAGCACAGATGCTCGGTAAGGGTAACAATAAGCATGGTAGCATGTCAAGAAGGATACACCCATAAAGCATTGAATAATCATAATAAAGAGCATGATATATAAAGAAAACATGATACATAAGGAAAAAATGACATATAAGTAAATAATGTAAACTATAACATCATAAAAATGTGGTAAAAAGACCTATAATGGCATGATTACTCTCCCATACCATGATATTTAAATGGATCATATGGTAAGGTAACTCACTAATACCACGATATCATAATGCCTATAATAGAAAGGCGAACCACTAATACTATAATATTTGAATGGATCTAATTGTAAGACTACCCATCACCACCATAATATCATAATGAATTTTATAGCAAGTCTATCCACTAAAACCATGATATATAAATAGATCTAATATAAAGGTTACCCGCCAATACCATGATATCATAATCACTCTATACACATAGTATTTACAGAGATAGAACATTACCCAATGCAATAGAGGGATATTGACAAAGCACAATATTTCATTATTTTTTACCTTTTAATTTAATGATTTAATACCCACCATTTTATAAATTTTAAGTAAATTTTCACATATTTAGTTTATAGGATTTTTTTTTTGATTTTTTGTGAAAATAAACTAAATTAATCATTTTAATTGATTTTGTTACCATGGGAAAACCTTAATTTAGGTATGTTTTGATATTTAATTAGGTTTTTTTGGAAGTAAGGAAAAATCCAAAAGTAAGAGGATGAATTTCTAGAAGATACATAAAATTTAAAATTTTTTCCAGAGGCAGTAAATTCTAGAAGTAACAAAGTCTAGAAAAAATAAAGTTCAGAAGTAGAATTTTCCATAAGTAAGAGGAGGATTGTTGAAGAATTGAAAAATTGACAGATATATAAGAGTTACAAGCTCAAAAACTTCCTAAATAAAGTCAAAGTCAAGAAGATAAATTATAAAATCTATAACACCCTGAGATCTCAATATACGATTACCATTAAATAATTCAATGTGTTATATAGCTTTCTCCACATGTAATACTGAACTTAAATGAAACTGTGATATATTTTGATAAAATATAAATATTTAAGTATGACTATTAAAACCTAGTAATTGTATTAGTTGGAATTAATAGGAGTAACCACTGTATGAAATATATATATAAATAAAACAGAGTACACTTTTAATATGTATTAAATTCAACCAACTTACCTAAAATTACCAATAAGATCATTTATTGTTTAGAAAAGTATTTTTCTAAAAAAATTCATTTTTATGCGATATGAATTTCTATTTCAAGAAAAATATGATTAATTATGGTAAATTATGTTTTATATTAATAAATTTTTAACATTAATTTAGTTGGAAAATAATATTAAATAAGAATAATAATAGTTAATATTTAAAAATGTCATTTTCTGATAAAAATGAATTTTCATTATATTTTATAATATTATTCAAAAACTAAATTTAAAAATTATAGAATCTAAATTTTAAAATATGAAAATCATTTTTAGATTGAGAATAACAATATTATATTAAGATTAAATTTTGGGTTTTTTTCCAAGAAGATTGATTTTTAGTTGAAAAATACAGTTTTTATGAAAATATAATTTTTATGATTATGTAAGCATGAACTATAAGTTTAAAAACCATTGAAGTATTAAAATATGTATATAAGGAACAAAATTTTGCAGTTTAATATTTTATTTTATCTTATAAATTTTATGACCAACATTTTTAGAATAAAATTAAATTGCTAGTTTAATGAAAAGTTGTTTTCATACTTTTCTTTGAATCAAGTATTTTCAATGCGTGATTCAGTTTTGGATTGAAATGAATACTGAATACATTTTATTTGATTTATAGTAAACCAAATATTTCATGGTAATGGATAATTTTAATAACTATGGATTACACATAAATTTTATTCTTAAAAACAAAATTCTTCTAAAAATTGTTTTTACGCATTATGTGTAATAATCTTAAAATTATATTTTCAAAAACTTAGTAATTTTATTTGATAATATTATTTAAATTTTTTAAAATCATAATTTTCAAATTATTTAAGTTGTTCATTGTTATTTTTTTCATTAATATTAATTACTAAGGTTAAAAATTAATCACCATGGTAAAAGCAAATATGGGTAAAAGTTAAAAAGTTAAAATAAAAATCCTTAAAACACTAAATTTTTTCTCAAAAATTAGTGGTTTAAGTGAGTTTAAACCAAAAATCACTTTAAACTCTTCTTTTATCCATTTTGGATCTATTTACCTTGGGATAATAACATCAAATTATTGAAAATGTTAAAGGTCCTTCTAAACGTATCATTCTCTTCACTTATAAAATGGAAACACTTAATCCACTCAAATAGCCAAATTACCTTCAAATTTCTCCTTGAAAATATTCCAGTTTTCTCCTCCTAGAACACTATCCCACTTCTAAAATCATCTAGTCACTAATAGTTAGCATAAGGCCTTCATTTCAGCAAAAATTAAAGTCCTCGACATGAGTATCAACTTCTTCTTAATGCTTCCTTCTTAATTTTCACTAACCTAACCTTCAATAAACTTATGAATATAATGAAATCAGTATCATTATTATACTAAAATTTCATTATATTAATTAAATAAAAATTATTCATTCCATTCCATCCACTAAGAAAAACAAAAACATCAATTGTGCGTACGTGCAGACTACTACCTCCACGATCTGATGTGGTTCAGTTTTCATAAAAAACTCTCAAGGATGGTATAAATAATGTATTTTATGAATAAATATGTTTTATATTTCACAAATAAAATTATTAAATTTTTTTTTTTCATATAACATCATTTATTACTTTCATTGAGAAATGGGATCATTAGTCGTGTGTACTTGTGGACTACCGCCTCCATGAATGATGAATTTCATTTGTTATTACCACCCATTATTGATGGTTATTATAATGGATTTAATGAGGACATATGATTTTTATGAAATTATTAAGATTATTTATATTTCATATTCTCATTATATAAATTCATTCCCTTATTCATTAAATCATTATAACACATTACCATATGGGTTGACTTAACCACCTATATAAACTATGATATAACAATTATGTCATAAATTATTATAGGATTTCATATAATGGTAATATCATGAAATAGTGATATATTTAATATATTTTCATGATTCTTTAAAGGCGTTTTTAATATTTAAAGTATTTATTAATATATCGACTTTCAATCGTTAAAAGTGTCAAAAACAAGTTGAACATGATTTCCATTTTCACATAGCGTATTCATGTATTTCAACTAATGAAAATGATACTTAATTAATCATTAAAAAAATGATTATTTTATCATTAATTTTTTTTGGTAATATTTAACTTTAAAATTATTAGTGAGAATCGATCCCATCTTCTTGAAGTTTATAAGAAATAAGCAACCCAAAGTTCTAACACCCGACAAAGAAAATAAACTATAATCGGTTAATATATTTATAATATATGGTTATAAAATAATTATAAAAGGGTATTATTTTTATATTAAGGTTATAATATAATTTATTAAGATATTTATGTTCATTATACACGAGGCTAGATCATGGTTGAGTGGGATGGAATACAAGGTAAGGGGTTTTATCTCAAATTCTTATATTTGATACATTTTTGGTATTATGAAACTAATTTCATTTATGTGGTATAAATAATGAATATTTTAGATATCATATCATGAATTATATTTTAATAATTTTATTTTAACTTCAATTACAATCCTTATTTTTAAAGGGGTTTTGATTCAAAAGTTTCTAAAGTCACAAGGCTTCTATTAGTCTCAATTATAATTCTTTGAGGCATGTTACATGTTATGAACCATGCTTCATAATGTTCTACTAATTTACTATCCCATGAATTTTCTATAATTTATTTACTTTTAATTCATGGGATTTAATAATCCAAATCAATTTCTTTAATTCAAATTTCTTTTAACTCAAGAATTACCCATATAGTAAGAATTTTTAGTAACTCTATTTTCATTCATTGAGTTATGATTGTTCTCTTGAACTAATTTCATATAAGTTAGGTACATTATACCATTTTATTTTATTATTTTTTATTCTCTCATTGTTTTATAGATATATACATTCATACCACATAAATACTTTGAAAAATATTTCTCAATTATTGGGATATGTTGTTCCTAAGGGATATTGGTAACTCAAATCTCTTTCTTTGAGTGATAAAGTTTTATCCTAAACATTTTTCTTCCATGATTAGGTTATACCACCCTAATATTTAATTACATGTTATTTTATAAACATATTTGTTAAATTATTATTTAATATAATTAAGTTTTAATTACTCTTTTTACAATGTGAATCTTGAACAAAGGTATTTTCTAAAATATTAAAAAAGGGTTTTCTTTTCACTTTTATATGTTTTGTATTCATATATAAATTTCTCCAAGATAAACCTTATTTATTTTCAAGGAAATATTATTGAATATTATTTTATAAGATTTTTCACTCAACCTTTTAAAAAATACTTTTTTAAGTGGCCCATAACATTGTCTTTTACATCAATGTTAAAAATTGTTTTATAAAAGATATTTTAAGTTTTCACTTCCATTTAACTTTTCATTTTCAAAATAATTTACTCTAACAGGGTTTATATTTTACTATTTATAATATAGTATATATTTATCTTTTGGGTTAATGAACTCATGGTACCAAGAAATCCAATTCTTGGTCCCTTCATGGGCAGTATCGTTTAAGTATTCTTTTGCAAGGTTGTTTTTTATCTATATAAACATCCTTTCAGGCACCCTTTGTTACACTAGGGATATGTTATTTTAAAATAATCCAATTTATTTATATATATGGCTTATGATCATGTTATTCCAGTATTGACTTAGCCATATACTCATTGCTCTATACGACGTGAACATCACATTTTACATAATTCAGATCAGACGATGTTCACCTAGAAAGAATGTTATTATATTGACATGGTGAACAATATTTTCATTTCATATGTTGTGTTAGAGTTGGTATCTTAGGAAAAACTAATTTTAATTTTATTATATATATATTTTATGGATTAAATATTAATAAAGAACTGTATTACATATTTCTCATTGTTCTACATGGATTTAATGTAATAATTTCTTAGGGAATCTGTTGCATTGATAAGGTCATAGTAGTTCCCCACTATGATGAGAACCTTGAAGTGATATAATGATATTATTAAATATATTTCTATGGTTTTATAACATATTATGATAGTAAACATAGTATGTATATTTTCAGGTGCGAGTACTCATAAGAAAATGAGGCTTATTCTCATGAAGTTCACACTTGGTAATCTCTAAGATAAGTGATTGTGAGAATGGATTTTCAAGTAGGAATTCCATATGTTTTGGTGTCATCAGATATTCCTATCTACGAGTGTGTGTAATGGTCCTTATAATTTAATACTATCATTAATGCATTTCATGACTCACAAACTTATATTTACTGACCAAAACCGTCCTGCCGTATATTGGTGAGAAGTAGGGTACCTTAGGAGTTTCATGATCTGCATTTTATTAATGGATAAGTTTAATAATGATTTTCCCCTTCCATATTTATGAAATCTTATATCTCTAACCATTTATTAGAATATAATCGTCATATTAAATTCCATGTCCATGGGGTAACAATGTGTCCATTTTATATAGTCAAAGAAATATGTATCAAGAACTTAGGATGATGACATGGATGTATAACCTGATTGATGAGATATTGATACAAATGGATTATATTACACAATGAGTGTTCGTATGTGGTTTTTAACATTGTGACATTAAGTTCTTTCTCTTGGGTGCCTTAACCCATTAATAGATAGTAATCTTAGACTTCAGTCAAGCCCACATAATTCCAAATATAAATAATCATAAAGGGTAACACACTAAGTGTTTCCATTAATCTTGATTAAATTCTGTTTGAATTTAATTATTATAATAAATATTATTCTCAAGACCAAGGAATAATTTTATTCAAGTTTTATGGACAAAAAATATTTATTAATGAATGAAATAATTAATTAAATATTTATTCTAATATTCAATAAATGTTGAGGAGTTTGAATAGACTAAGACCATGTTCAATGATAAATATTAATTTACAAGATGGTAAAATAATATTTTCTATTTTGAAAGTTAACACACATGCCATAAAATAATAATAATAATATTTTTTTTCATGAGTCTTAATAAATATTATAATATTATTTAAGTTATAGTACATAATTAAATAATATTTTAACCTAAAAAATAACTCTATAAATAGATGGTTATGTCCATTGTGTAGGGTTAATCAAAAATTGAGAATATAGAATCATTTCACACAACAATTTTCTCTCTCTATCTACCCCTCCCCCCTCTCAAATTCCTCCTCTCTTCCTATCAATAATGAGAAGAAATGATTTAAGCTCGAAGGATATTGGATTGATCAAGACAAACATAAAAATATAATTGATTCTCCGTGCTAGCACCCAGAAATCAATCGGCATTACTCAGAGATCAAAAGGGAACATGTGGATCACTGCTAGAGGGATTCTCTACTTTAATCCTTACAATGAAAAAAGGTAATCCAAAAGGGTTTTCAAAAGATCAAAAATATCATAAAAGAAAATATCCTAAGATAAGGTAATCATTTCTTTAGATCTAAATTAATTAATTATAAATTTAATGTGAAAGATCATCTATTTTGGTTTTGGGAAACTCTAAATTAAAAGAAATTTTAGTTTCAAACCCACTAAAGGTGATTCCACTATGATGAGAATATATATTTTGTTATTCCAATACAAATGATTATTGGAAAGTTGACTATTTATTATTTAATCAACCATATTTTTCTTCTAGATGGGTTATGATCATATTATCCCTTTTATTGACATGAGGAAAGGTATTGGAATTTTGTATATTGTTATTCCAATGCATATGATTATTGAAAATTTTTATATGTATTGTTTGACCATGAAACTTCTTTATTTGGATGAGTTATGATCATGTTATCACTTTTAATAACATGGGTAAAAGTATCTACATTCTTGATGATTATTTACCATTAACTTAGATTGATTATGTATTACCATTTTGTATTTTTCATTATATGGATAACCCTATTTTTATTCAACTAGAGGTTCCTTAGGGAATTGCATGAAATGTATTGTTGACTCTTATGGTGAATGCATTTTACTTAAACAAGTTATGGGTATGGGATTATATTATATATCCCCTTGATTCATTTACAAGTCTCATGATATAAAATAACTTGGGTTTTGGTGTATACCTCTCCCCATATTATTATAGTGTCTTTGCACAAGGATTTGAAAATATGTTTTTGATGTCCAATATTATGCATACCATAAATATGAGATAAATATTATTTATATCCATGTTTTAATTAATTATCATGGATATAAAATGATCTCAGTTTCAATTAATTATGGCATTATTTATATTATTTATTCCCACTATATTATGATTATGTTTTTGATAGTTTCAGTTACATGTTCATCTTACTGAGCATTTTATCTCACCCCATTATTATGTTTCCATTCTCTAGGTTATGAATAAAATTATTACAAATGAAATTTTTATAAGGATAAAATGTTTGAAAGAATTTATAGGGGATACTGAAGACTCATTATGTATTAAGCAGTTTTGTATATAATGAAAATAATTCTATTTGATACAAAGAACATGGAATTTTCTAGTTTTTTTTCTAATTCTCTAAATCTTTAAACCTAAAATGATACTTGGTATATAATAGATTAAATAATAGTTATTTTTTATTAAGGATGGTTATATCTAAACTTTTTCACTTGGTATCAAATCGAGCATGTAAAGTATGTGTTTACGGCACCAAATCCAGGAGATGTCTGGGGCATTATAGTTGATATCAAAGGAAAAGTTTAGATAACTATAGAGATTAGGATATTTGTTGAGGATAATTTAAGGGTTGATAATTTAATATTGATCATAATATATAATCCTTCAGAATAGTATATGATTTAATGATAATAAAATAATGGATATTTTATTTGGGGATTAGGATTAGAGAACTTTAGTGAAAACCCTTGGAATAAGTCTTAATATTGGATAACATCCTAGTGTTTTGGTAAAGTATAGATTATGTAGGTTTTACTAGCAACACATCTTTATTTGGATACTAGTAAGTGGATGAGGCTGTGTAATAGATTCACCTAGGGGTAATTAACTCAAAAAGGGTTGGTTGAATATTCACTGAATCATCACTCTGATGCACGATGAGTGGGCCTAATACCACACAATTGGCTGGAAACTATTGGGGGATATGGTTTTGTTAGTTATATTCTATTTATGAAACATTATTAAGGATTTAATAATAATGTTAACTAATTAGGTTAGAGAACCTAATCTAAAAATGACTATGGATAACCAAGGATTTAACAAAGAGAGTCATAGGTTAATCCGAAAGTATCATATGCAAAAAACAAAGGTTCCACAAGGAAAGACATATTCAGATCGATTTTTTTATATTTTTATTTTGGATATTTTAATAAACATTTCGGTTTTAGTATTTGGTTTAAATAGGATCATTAAGATGAAACTGATAAAGGTATGTATCTAGAAATTACTATGTCTTATAACCAAATAAGGAAGCATACATAAATGGTTAAGAATTTTTGTATATGCCTATTATGAAGGAAAAAGTGAGTTTCCTAGTCTTACCTATGATAGTGAGGTTAATATCACAATAGATATTAATTATTGACACTATTATTCATTTTAATTAGTGAAGTAATATTTATCAAATTCATTTTGGTATATTATAAATGTTATTGAGGACTATTTGAAACATCTAATGATCATTCTTAAATAGTTTTTCATTAAAATTTTGAAATAATATACTAAATAATATCAATAAACTTGAGAAATTATTTTATGGAAATGTTATATTTTTTGAGATAACTATTGAAGAAAACATGTTTGAGAGATGGATAAGTTTTAGGTTTATTGTATGTTTGATATCAAGATAATAAAGGGTTGAGTGATTTTGAAGATGTGAGTTATGTAGTATAGAAATCCTTAGGATTAATGATAATTAATGATATTTTTGGTACCATTTATCTAATTTTTGGGATTATGAAATAAATTGACTAGTGTATGACCTTATAAATAAGTGGTTAATACCATTTGAGGATTAAATATAGATTAAATTTTTAGAGGAATATAAAACTTCATTATGGTTTATTGAATTGGAGATTCAAATGGTATTGGAAAATGTATGTTATAGAGAATATATGTTTAGGGTGTATACATACTTGGGTATATGATTATATAAATGGATAAAGTTGTTTTAAGAAAGATAAGTAACTTGATATAGCCTAAGAGAGTATGGTAGATGTAATATTAGAGGTTATACCCCAAATGATGAATATGTTAAGAATACCCTCACCTAATTTCTTCAATGAGTAATAATTAAAATTTAAATGATGAAATTTATTTGGGTGGGGGGATAATGTAACACCATGAGATCTTAATATATGATTACCTTTATATAAGTCAACGTGTTTGATAGTTTTCTTCACATGCAACATCATACTTAAATGAAACTGTGATATATTTAGATAAAATGTTAATATTTAAGTATATTTATTAAAACATAGCTGTTGAATTATTAGGAATGAATAATAGTAATATATTTATGGAATATATTTATAAATAAAATAAAGTATACTTTTAATATGAATGAAATTAAATCAGTTTACCTAAAATGAATAATAAGACCATTTATTGTTTATAAAATCATTTTTATAAAAAATTACCTTTTTATGTGATATGAATTTTTATTTCAAGAAAAATATGATTAAAAATGATAAATTATGTTTTATATTAATAATTGGTTAACACCAATTTATCTGATAAATGATATGAAATAAGAATAATAATAGTTAATATTTGAAAATTTCATTTTTGAATAAAAATAGTTTTTCAGTATATTTTATGATTTTAATTAAAGAATTAAATTTATAAATTTTATAATTAGAATTTTATAATATGTAAATAATTTTTTTGGTTTATAATAACAATATTATATTGAGATTAAATTTTTGGGGTTTTTCCAAAAAGATTTTTTTTAATTAAAAAATAATATTTTTGTGAAAATTATAATTTTTATGATTATGTAAGCATATCCTAGTAGATTAAAAAACATTTTAAGTAAAAAAATATGTATTTAATTAATAAAATTATTCATTTTAATATATTATTTGATCTTATAAATCTTATGTTCAACTTTTTGAGAACTAAATTAAAATTTTAGTTTAATAAAAAAATTGTTTTCGGTATTTTCTTTAAATCAAGCATTTTAAAGGTGAGATTCAATTTTAGATTTGCATAAAAGAATCATAAATTTCATTTTATTTATAATAAACCAAATATTTAATGTGAATTTATAATTTTAATAACCATGGCTTACACATAAATTTTATTATTAGAAACACACTTTTTTCTAAAAATTATTTTTACATGTTATGTGTGCTAATATTAAAATTAACTTTTCAAAACAATAGAAATTTTATTTTATAAAATTATTTAAAAATTGTAAAATCATAAGGTTCCAATTAGTCAAAGGGTTCATTGTTAATTTTTTCATTAATATTAATTACTAAGGTTAAAAATTAATTACCAAGGTAAAAGTAAATTGATTTAAAAAGTTAAAATAAAAATCCTTAAAACACTCAAAGTCATCTCCCAAATGAGTGGTTGAGGTTATTTTAAACCCAAAATCACTTTACCCTCATCATTTTTTCATTTTTATCCATTAACCTTGGAATTGTAACGTTACATTATTGAAAATGTTAAATGAACTTCTAAAAGCCCCTTCCACTCACTTATAAAAAGGTAACACCTCTTCCACTTCAAGACTCACATTTTCTTAGAATTTATACTTTAAAATATGAAACATTTATCCTACAATAATCCTATACCACATATAAATTACTATGGTCACTACTAGTTAGCATACAACCTTCATTTCAAAGGATAATTCCTAGAGAAAATTCAAGTCCATGATGTGTGTATCCACTTCTTCTTAGTGTTTCCGTGTTAATTTTCATTATCCCAATCTTATCTAAACTTATAAATATAATTAAATTAGTATTTTTAGTATACTTAAATTTCATTATATTAATTAAACAAAAAATATTCATTCTTGTCCATCCACTAAGAAAAACCAAAACATTGATCGTGCGTATATGCGAACTACCACCTCTACGATGTGATGCGATTTTTTTTCATCACTGCCTCTCAAGGATGGTATAAATAAATAATTGATGAATAAATATGTTTTATATGTCAAAAATAATTTTTTAAATGATCATTTTTTATATACCACCATTATGTCCATTCATTGAGAAATGAGATCGTTAATTATACATAAATGTGGGCTACCGCCTCCACGAGCGATGAATTTCATTTGTCATCACCACCCATTATTGATTATTTATATAATGGATTACATGAGGATATAATAATATTATTAAATTTTAAGCTTCTAGATATGTCAAATTATCATTATATAAATACATCCCTACAATCATTAAATCATAATAACACGTTACCATATGAGCCTACTTAACCGCCTATGTAAACGATGTTAAAAAAACTATTTCACAAATGATTGTGAGATGTCATATAATGGTAATAAAATTTAATAATTATGTATTTAATATGTTTTAATGATTCTTAAAGGTATTTTTTAATATTTAAAATATTTATTAATATATCACCTTTTGATCGTTAAAAACGTCGAAAACAAGTTCATTATGATTTTTATTTTCACAAGTTGTATTCATGTATTTTAACTAATTAAAATGGGAATTATGTAATTATTGAAAAAAATGATTATTTTATATTGAATGATCTAGGAATTATAAACTTGAAACCACTTAGTGAAAATTGATCCCTTCTTTATGAAATACGCAACCAAAAGTTCTAACACCTAATAATGAAAATAAACTATAATCAGTTAATATATTTTAAATATAAGGTTATAAAATAATTATAAAAAGGGTATTGTGTTTTTATTAATGTTATGATATAATTGATTAATATATTTATGTTTAATACATATGAGTTTAGAGTATGGTCGAATAAGTGGGAGTACAAGGTAAGGGTTTTTTTTTGTCTCAAATTCATCTCTTTACATGTTTGGTATTATAAACCTAATTTAATTTATATGGTGTATATAATTCCTATTTGAGATATCATATCATGAATTATATTTTAATAATTTAATTTTAAGTTAAATTAAAATCACTCTCCTTCAAGGGGTTTTTATTCAAAAGTTTCTAAAGCTGTAAAGCTTCTTTTGGTCTCAATTCTGATTATTTGAGACATGTTACATGTTACACACCATGTTTCCTTTATATAGTGTTTTATTTATTTACTATCCCATAAATTTTATATACTATATTTACTTGTAATTAATGGGATATACTAATCCAAATCAATTTCTTTTCTTCAAATTTATTTTGACTTAAGTGTTACCCCGGTTGTAAGAGTTTTTGGTAACTTAATTTTTGTTCATTGAGTTATAATAATTATCTTGAACTTATTTCATATAAGTTGGGAAAATTATAAAATTTGATTATATTATTTATTATTCTCTCATTTGTTTCTATAGATATACATTCCTACCGCATAAACCCTTTGAAAAATATTTCTCACTTCTTGGGATATATTGCTCGTAAGTGATATTAGTAACTCAAATCTATTTCTTTGATTTATAAAGTTTTATCTTTAAAATTTTTATTCCATGACTGGGTAATAACACCCTAATATTTTATAATTCTATTTGATAAAATAATATTCTAATATAATGAAGTTTGAATTACCCTTTTTACGATGTGAGCCTTAAAGAAAGGTATTTTTAAAAATATTAAAAAGGGTTGTTCCTTTCACTTTCTTATGTTTTGTATTCATCTACATATTTCTCCAATATAAAACTTATGTATTTTCAAGGCCCTATTATTGAATATTTTTTTCAAATATTTTTCACTTCACCTTTTGAAATACTTATGGAAGTGACTCATAACATCATCTTTTACGTCAATGTTAAAAATTATTTTCTAAAAGCTCTTTTAAGTTTTCACTTTAATTTACCTATTCATTTTTAAAATGATTTACCATAAAAGAATTTATGTTTTAATATTTATAATCTAATATATATTCATATTTTGGGATAATGAACTCATGGTACCAAGAAATCCAATTCCTGATCTCTTCGTGGGTGGTATCATTCAAGCATTATTTTGTGAGGATGTTTTTCATCTATGTGAACATCCTTCTAGGATTCATTTGTTACACCAGGGATATGTTATTTTGAAATAATACACCTTATTTATATGGATTAATTATGACCATGTTATTTCTATATTTACTTATTCATATACTCATTGATCTATATGGTGTGAACATCACATTTTACATAATTTGGTTTCGATGATGTTCACCTAGAAAGAATGTTATTCTATTGACATGGGGAAAATTATTGATGTTATGTATATTTTTATTATAATATGGATGATTATTTTAAAGTTGAATATGTATTTTTTTAACAATATACCTTCTTCTTGTGTATGGGTTATGATCATGTTATCCCTTTTTTGATATAGGGAAAAGTATTGTCATTTCCTGTATTATTATTCCAATACGGATGATTATTGGCAAGTTGTCTATGTATTGTTTGACCATCCACTTATTTATTTGGATGAGTTATGATCATTTTATCACTTTTATTGACACTATGAAAAGTATTCACATTCTTGATGATTATTGACTACTAATTTTTATTGATTGTGTATTAGAATTCCATATTTTTTATTATATAGATAATTATGATTTTATTCAGCCAGAGGTTCCTTAGGGAATGACATGAAATGTATTGTTGATTAATATGGTGAATATATTGGAATTAAAAAAGTAATGTGTGTTTCCTAACATTATACATCTCATTTATTAATTTATAGGTCTCATGAGACAGAACAACTTGGGTTTTGGTATATCTCTCCCTCCCTATATCAGTATAGTGTCCTGGAATAAGGCCTTGAAAACATGTTTTTAATGTCCATAATTATGCATTCCTTCAGTAAAAGATCAATATTATTGATATCCATGTTTTCATTAATTATCATGGATATATAATTCTCTCATTTTTAGTTGATTATAGAATTATTCAGACAATTTATTACTACCATATAATGCTTATTTTTTTTATATTTAGCTATAAGTTTCCCTTACTGAGCATTTGAGATCACACATTTATTAGGCTTCCTTCCCTAGGTTTTGAATAAAAGAAACATGCATGAAATTTTATAAGGATAACACATGTGGAATAATTTATGAGAGATATTAAAGACTCATTATGGATTAAGTAGTTTTGTATATAATAAAAAAATGTCTATTTGATACAAAGAAAATGGGATTTTGTAGTTATTGTTTTATCATAATCCTATAAAGATCTAAACCCAAAAAGATCACTGGGATATAAGAGATGCAATAATCATTATTAATTTTGTGATTAAGGATGGTTATATCTAGGCTTTTAAACTTGGTATCAAATAAAGTGTGTAAGGTATGTGTTTATGGCACCATATCTGGGAGAGCGGGTCTAGGGCATCACAAAATTAGTAGGAAGAAACTTTAGAAGATTGAATAATTTTGTAAGGGTCTAGGATTTCATGAACCCTTCCTTTGTCTCCTTATTGTGCATTGAGGGTGTTTAAATTCTATTCATCATTATTTTGAAGTTTCTTTAATTGAAATTTATTTTTTTATAATTTTTTATTTACCCATACGCAAGATCCCCTCCTTATGTGAAGGTAGATCTGATTTATGTAAGGGTAAGATAGTTTCTAATTGCTAAACAAAGGTAGTTTCTAGATTATGTGAAGGTCATCCCATCTGTATTTTTTTGTTTTATCCTTGCCTCGTGTAAGGGTTATCCTTTCCTCATTTCGGGATAATCCACTACATCAGGTAGATCCAGACCTCATGTAAGGTAAAATCCATATGAAGGTATTCATGTAAAGGTCATCCCAAGATCACATAAAGGTAACCTTCTTGCATGAAGGTGAACCTAATATCATGTTAGAGTCCTTGAATTAGGGTACTCACATTAGGTTCATTCACTTAAGGTTCCCCCTTTAACTTCATAAAGTTTTTCTAAACCTATATTTACATAGAGCAACCTCTGTTGCATAAAGTTAGTGAGATTTGTATAGGAAATTTTGATTTCCTTCCAGATTTATTTTCACAACTTGTTTTTATTTAATAAGTGTAAATAAGTATTAAAATTGGGGGATTTAATTCCAGATATAAATAGATGAATATAATCTTCGAACTCTTAAAATTTGATAGATTCAAATGGGTCGTGTAGGGGGGAATAAACCCACAAATTGATTTTATGATAATTAAAAGGGGGATTTTTGACCAAGTTTTATAGAGAATCTAAGAGAATAACCCATCCAGTATTTTAAAACTTATAAAATTTACGTTTTCAAGTTCTTCCCTTTTTCTCTCAAACTTGGGTAGATGTATCTTTTCCATTCAAAATCTAGAAGTTCCAACAATTCACTTGAGCCCTTCACACATCTCTCAGGCCTGTGATTCTCTCTCTATATCCCCCCTCACTCCCTATTTTGTACAACGTGACTTGAATAATCCCATGAGGTAGAGAATTCATGACTTATATATGCTATTTTGTTCAAATTATGAGGTTATCATATTTTTTATTTTCACTGGGATATTATCTTGAATCAACTTAAAGAAGAAAAAATAAATAGGAATGATGAAGAATAAAAAGGGATGCACAGTGACTGATTATATATATATATATATACCTATGATATTTATATATTTTTGGTACTATAATGTTATGTAAAATTAAATATTATAAATTACTAAAGAGAAATATGGAAATAAGAATGAAAATTTTGTGGGAATAAGAAATGTATAAAATAAATTATTCCTATGATGATGTTACTATTGTTTTAAATAACATGAAATAACATGAATTTTAAAGAATAAATAGGATAGAAAGAGATCTAAAATAATAATGGAAATAGAGTATCAATTTTATTTTAACATTTTCATGGTATTAAAGGCTTCAAAATTTAAACATCATCTACTATACGTTATACTATTTTCATAAGACCCTTATTTGTTTTTAAATATCTTGAAATTGAAGATATTAATTTTTATTGTATTGTGTACTAGAATCACTTCACATAATTTAATAATAATTAAATATGACAATTAAATAGGTTGTTTGAATTAATTAATACTTGAAAAATGTTTGTTGTTGGCCCCTAATATTATATGATGGGAAACATGATTATTGTTTGCTGTCATGTGGTTATGGATGTGATAGAAACCGAGGTTGTGGCTGTTTATTGTAGTGATAGTAGTGTGGTTTTTTATAAAGGGTAGGGGGGATTTGGGTTCCTGATTGGCATGATGCGTGGGTTGTGGACTTTGAGATGATTAGTAAATGATGTTAGGAATTTGTTAGAGATTCTCAATGGTATGGGATGAAATAAAATTAATAAACCTAAAAAATGGAATGTGGCTGCAATAAAGTAATGGTGGGTTGTTAATTAAACATGGTAAAGTGATATTGAATGAAATCAAATAGATGTGGGTTGTAATTAAAGTTTAAATCTTAGGAATGTATTGGTAACAGATGGGATTAAATGTGGGTGATAACCGTAAAGTTATTTATTATTAAATATGGAATTAAATGAATTAATATATGTAAAATGGTTGGTAATGATGAATATGAAAATGGTATAATAGTATGATTAATTGTGTAGTTATAAATGCTTTTAGTGGATATTTTTTATGAAAAACTATGGTTGGTTGAACTATAGAGGCAAGAATGGTTGTTTATGGGTAGTTCTGTTGTGATGGTGGGATAAATGAGTTGTTATAGGGGTATTTTTGTGAACCCTAGGTTGGGTTTTGTGTGTAGATATCCATCCTTATATTTTCTTGTGATTTTTATATGCACCCCACCTAAGTCAAGTATTCTATATTGACACCCAAATGTTGGGGGGGGGGGGGTGTTTTCTCTAACATCCAATTTGGTTAGGGAGGATGGTTGGATACCACTTATCCTCCAATCAACCTTTATAAATATTATATGGAATAATTTCTGGTTAATATCAGTGGAGGCATAGTTGGTGGAAATGACTTGTGATGGAACAATTAGTGGCAATGCCTAGTAGTGATGTTATTTAGTGGGGGTCAAGAATTATAGTAGGAGTACATGAGGTTGATGTCCTTCATGTTTATGAAACCCTACTACTTTGTACCTATATTATGATGGATACATATGTGATAAGGTTAAAATGATATGGTTATTAGCATGAGTTGAGAGTTTGGGCTTGCTCGATATGACGAGGATGATGATATGAAAGGTATGTGAGCATATTATATTTAATGTTGGGGCATGAGAGTGAAAAACCTATGGGGAAGTGGTTTTAGGGTGCCTATGATTATTTTCTCTTGATATTTTGTTATTATATTATGAGTGATACTTAGTGAGTGATCCTTAGTGAGGCTGGTAATGGGTAGTTGACCTACTAGGTGTTTGTTGGTTCGACTCTTTACTCACTAGAGAAATAGTATGTTTTTATCACATTTGCATGAGAGTCTCTGAGGAGGATCCTACTGAGTATAAATGTTATAATCACCCCAATATATATATATATATATATATCAGGTGATCAAGAGGGTTTTTGTGACTTAGATGGACCATACTAGCTTGGAGTTAGGAGTTGTTGTAGATACCGTTGACTAGGAGTCTTTGGTGCTTTTTTTGGGGACCACTTGTATTTCATTTCATGCATTGTGGGATTTTATTATTATGGGAACATGGTTTATTTTTATATGTTGTGGTGTTGTCTGGTGTTTCTCATCTTATATCTTATCATAGAATCCTAAAATTATTATATTTACAGCAATGCCTCTCATTTTATGTTTTATACCCTTAGTGCTAGTCACCAAACCATGGACTATTGGAGGCAGGCTTTCAAGGTCACTATATCTCTTCATTATCATCCCAAGTATGATATCTGCAGAGGGGGGGGGGGGGGGTCATGATGTGGTGGTATCAGAGCTGATGGTTGAGAGATAGGATGGAGAATGAAGTTAGGAATTGATGAGGTTTTCATGAGTTTGTAAGGAAACAATATCGGCTAAACTTAGTACACAATGTAAATAAGGGAGACCAGACATGACATAGGATTTTAGGGCTCTCATGATCCGATGTAAGGACCTAAGATTTTCGAACATAATTAGAAAAGTGTTATTACTTGTGAGGTAGAGATCTAGGGGAGGTGCACACACTATATTTATTTGTTATTATGTTTGAATGAGGTAATTTTGGGAAAGTAAATGAATCCAATTAAATAAACTTGAATGAATTATAGGCTACTAGGATTAGGGATTTGCCTTGAGATAGTAATGTATATTATAGATTCAAGCATATAATGAGGGGGGACACCTCCCCCATCAAGACATGTTATTTTCATGACACATTTTAAAGCTATGTGGGTATGTCAGGGCCACCCAAAGTGGACAATATCATGATGTGGTGAATGAGTTCCCTTTATTTGTATATTTATGGTGACACTATTTATACTGACGCAGGTGTTTGTATTATTTGAGGAATAAAATGTGGTGTTAAATTAAAACTATAAGAAGTAACAACATTCACCTGAGGTAAATAAAAAATGGAAGAATTGAGTTTTGAGTGATTATTTTGGCGTGTTCATGGTAGTTACTGGTATGTTAATAACTCAAAGGATCCTTAAACTTGATAAATTAAATTTCTTTGACCTCATGTTTTGTGAAGCCTGTTATGTGTTAATTTATATTCTCTAGTTTTGAAGTTATGCATGATGATACTAACTTAACAAAGATAACATTAGGTCTCTGTTAGTTTAATGGTAAAAGTATGATGAAATCATGATTAAAGTTTTGATGTAGTGATGACTGAACCATTAATACCCCAGTTTTCATGATAATTTAATTTAGTTAAAATACTCGGTAATGACAAATTTTTTCTTTAAAACATGACATGTTTTGTTTTTTAATACGTGAAAGTTTTAATTTTAATAATTTTTATAATTATTTACAGTGTGATCTTGTAACTGGTTTAGAGTGTTTTACAAAAAGTTTTGTTAACGTTGTGATTTAAAAGAAAATTTAAGCATTTTTGTTAAAACTGTTTTGAAGGATGATTTAAAAGTTACTTGTCTAAATGAATTTGGTTTCTCATAAAGTTTTAATTCACGGGTTTTAGGGAAGAGTTTGCATGTTCTAAAAACTGACATTTGTTTTAAGGTCTTCCAAGCTTTCTTTAAGTATTTAAAATTCTACAAGGTGCATAATTGAATTTAGGATTTGATTTGTGAATATGATTAGAGTATTTATTTCTGATAAAGTGTATTGATATAATGTAGTCTTAATAATCACAATGCATTCATTTTGAATTGATTATTTCTATTTAAAACATGATTATTTACAAGTTAAAAAGTAATGAGGTTCTTAGTTTGTTTGATAAAATTCCATATCAGTTTTAAAATTTTAAAATGTTAATTAAAAAACTTGTAAAAATATGTTATGAATTGAAAATATTGTTTAAAAATGATATAATAGGGATTATAATCTATTTTTCATTAATAAATAAGAATTGAAGACTTTTCTAAAGGATTTTTCTTAATTTAATATGATTTTGAAATTTATTTTTTGATTTTG
Source organism: Viscum album (assembly GCA_963277665.1). Taxonomy (NCBI): domain Eukaryota; kingdom Viridiplantae; phylum Streptophyta; class Magnoliopsida; order Santalales; family Viscaceae; genus Viscum; species Viscum album. The sequence goes on from OY728141.1 coordinate 1,630,193,695, forward strand.
ATTGAAATGTTTAAATAACATACTTTATAGTTTGACATTCATTAATGTGAAACATTATTCTATGTGATGTGATAAAATTTATTAAAACTAAATGCAAGTTGTAAGTAAAACCTTATTTAGTTAAAGAATGTGTTTATGGTTATCGATTATTATTATTTAGCATGCATGACTTAAAGATAAAATGTAATGCATGCCTAAAGCATATTGTTTTTAAGAATAAATTAACGACACATTATTTAAATTGAAAAACTATATAATTAATAATATTAATGAATACCATAAACAAAATTTTATGTAAGAATCTTAACTTATGAGACTTATTGTTCACTCTATTTTAAGCATAATAAGCTCTAAATATTTTGAATTAAATTTTTTTCATGATCTATTATGATATGTTTTGATTAAGTATAAAGCATTAAAGTGGAATATATAAAAATTAAGTGATAAATTAAAAGCACGACAAGACATTAATTGTAACAACCCAAGATTTTAAAATATGAACACTGTTTTCGATAGCATGTATGACATGTAAAACCAAGATTATAATAAAAGATAAAAAATAATAATTTATAAAATATTTCATTTTAAATAAATTAAATTTATTTAATATCTTTGATTATATATAAATTTGAGCTCAGCTTGCGTTACACGCAACACTGAGTTTAAACGAAATGTGAAATATTATTAAAATATTATTATTTAATATAATAGTGATCACAAAGCTGTTAGAATGGTGAGTATTAATAGTAATAAATAAATTATTAAAATCATAGTTATATATTGATTATAAATAAAATAAGATTCATTTAAATGAAAACGAAATGTTTTCTTAAAAACTATATTTTTTCTAAAAGATAGTTTAGCCGTGCTTTGTACACATGATTTAAAATTATTTTTTACCAATTTTAGAAAATTTATTTGAAAAAATAAACTTAATTTTTGATATTTTAATACCAAAACTATCTTATTATTAATTTTTGTTATTTTTTTTGAAATTTTTCATTTTTTATTAATAGTGAAAAGTACTGAATTCTAATTAAAAATTTCCTTTTTCATTTAAATAATTTATAATGTTAAATTATATTTTAAATTGATTTTAAAGTAAAATTAGTTTAATTTTATATCAAATAATCAAATTTAGGTCATTGGAATCGTTTTCATATTGAATTTTATATAATGTTTTTGTAAACTTTTGAATATTTTCTCTTTAAAACCCTTATTTCTCATCACGTTAGCAAGATTAATTTTAAATTAAAAATTTTTACTTCTATGAATTGAATTTGGAAAAATGGATTATATATTTTTAATCATAATAATTTATAATTTATAACAAGTTTAATTTAATTCTAACCCAAATGAATAGTGAAAAAGTAAAAATTAATTACCATGGTTAAGGTAAAAATGGATTTAGCAGGGGATTAAACTGAGAAGATAATGGTTAAAAATGACCTAAAAACTTGTAAAACACCCATTGGATGGAAATATTTCAACCTTATCTCTTATAGGTTATATAATGGACCATTTTTAGGCTTTTGACATTAAAAAATGTGGGTATGATTGAATCTTTTCAAAAAACTACAAGTGTAACACTCACCTCACTTATAAAAGGCTACCCCCTCTCCTCTCTTCTTCACACACACTACTGGAAATTGGATCTTTCCCAACACTTATATACACCCTTTCCCAACGGTTCTCCCAACCGTTGGGAAAGGGGGGGGGGGGTCTTTCCCAACGGTTTGGGAGAACCGTTGGGAAAGGGGCCTCAAAACACCCCTTTCCCAACGGTTCTCCCAAACCGTTGGGAAAGGGGGGGTCTTTCCCAACGGTTTGGGAGAACCGTTGGGAAAGGGAGGTTTTGAGGCCCCTTTCCCAACGGTTCTCCCAAACCGTTGGGAAAGACCCCCCCTTTCCCAACGGTTTGGGAGAACCGTTGGGAAAACTCAGCCCCAAATCCAACATTCACACTCTGGAAATTTCACCTATCCCAACAGTTTTGAGAACCGTTGGGATAGGTCTATCCCAACGGTTTTGAGAACCGTTGGGATAGATTCTTTCATTTCTTCTAGGTCTACTACCCGAGAACATTATATAAATCTAAATTTTAAATAATTATGATAATACATATATATATTTATGAAATTATGTTTACAAAAGTGATGTTAGCTTAGTGGTTAAGTCGTTCGATTATAAACAAGGAGTCGTGGGATCAAATCCCAGCACATGTTTTTTTTTTGAAATACATTTACCAACGGTTTTATATCCGTTGGAATAGATTTTCATATTACTTATACCAACGGTTTTGTAAACCGTTGGGATAGGTCTATACCAACGGTTTTGGGAAAACCGTTGGTATAGACCTATCCCAATGGCTTACTTCGCAACGGTTCTCCAAACCGTTGGTATAGGCTATACCAACGGTTTGGAGGCCTATACCAACGGTTCCAAACTGTTGGTATAGGTTAGTATTCTACTAGTGACATTCACTCCATTTTGGTTTGGAAAATAACTACCCAAATAACTTCCCAAATTACCAAATATAATACTATAATCCCTATTTTGATCATAAATCCAACCTTGTAAGTATTTTGTGCAAACCTAAGGCGGATACCCGAAGAAGAGGCAACGTTCTCCAAAGAGCATTTTTATTTTATTTCTTTCACCTCATCATTCAATTCTAATTAAACCATTATAATATAATAATATCAACATATTCAATATATTGGGTTGTTTTTATAATAATTTAATGACCTAAAACCATCTTTAAATCCATCAAATGGGTTACTAAATCATCGTTCATGTGTACGAGAGACTACCTTCTCACGAACCAATGTTGTTAGTTTTTTCCATTACCACCTCTCAAGGTTGGGTATGATGATAGATATAAAGTATATATATGATATTTTTAACATAATTATAACTTTTTAGTAATTATATAATATATTCCCTTTTTACTTTCCATTCTATAGAAGATATGACAACGTCGCTCATGTGTACGGCGAACTACCGCCTCACGAAGCAATGTGATTCATTTGTCACTAACGCTCTACATGGATGGTGATGAGGATAAATTTAATGATTATATACTATATAGATGACATGATTATAGTATTCATGAAATATTTATCATTTTTAATAGATAATATATATATGAATATATATATCATTTTCTTTCTTTCCTTTTCACTCATGTAAAGATGATAACATCATTCATGTACGTGTGGACTACCACATTCATGAAGCGATGTGACTCTATATTCATACCCAAACCAAATGAATTATATATAAGTATATTTAAAGAAAAAATATGATATATATTATATTATTATCATTCTTTAAAGATAAAATATTACTTACCTTCTTTTTATAATGATCATTGAAAAATGAAAACGTTAATCATGCATACATACAACCTGCTGTCTCCATGATCATAACATACTTAATTTTTCATAACCATCATTCATGATTGGTTTTAAAAGTATAATTGATGTATAAATATGATAATTATTTCATTATTATTATTCTGTAGTTTCTGAAACTATATAATATGCACACGAACCAAAACTTTCAGGGAAAATAATGAATAAGAAAGCAAGGAAATTAACACCCAAAACAATGAAAATAAAAAAAGATTATAAGATGTTATAAAAGTATCATATATGATATTATAAATATTAATATGGTTATGTTGTAATTTAATGACATATTTAAAACCACTATATAGGAGGTTAAATTATTTTCAACCAAAAGGAATCATGAGGTAAGGGATTTCATCTCAATTTTATTTCATTAAGGAATATTATAATTTTATGCACCTAAGTTCATTTATATGGTGTATATACTGCCCCTTTGATATGTAATATAATTAATACTTAATTATTAATGGTATTTAAGCTTTAATTTGAATTATTTCATTCAAGGGGATTTGAATTAAAAGCTACCACATGGAAAATAATTTCAAAACTCAATTTATTTTCATTGGGTTATATTACTTCTTCATTGTTGTTGATATTCTAAGATTATGTGTATAATGAATTTTGATTATCTTATGATATATTTCTAATTATTTTATTTTTATTTAAAGTTGATACACATAATAAATTTATTTATTAATTCTCACTTCAACGTTATGATCATTATAAGGGTTTATTCACAATCTCATTCTAATTGAGATTATTTATTCATGAATTTTAGTTGGAGGATATAATTTAATAATTTTATAAATAAACACATGAAATTTTATTATACATTGGTTATTCATGATATTTTCAAGTAATATTCCCATTTACCACTCTTTATTACTTAAAATAATTGAGGAAATGCTTTTAATAAAATCCAATTTAATTTCTCTCTTCGAGCAGAAATATATTTTCTTCCAAATCCATGTTTTATAAAAATGTATCCAAAAAACGTTTTTAAATTTTTTAAAATGATTTATTAAATTAATTTTTACCCATTTTTAGTTTTTAAAAATTTTTATCAAAGGAATCTTATGCTGTTTTCAAAATAATTCCCATTTGGATTTTACCAAGAATGTGAAAGGAATCTTCTAATCGTTTTTCAAACAAGACACTTTCCTAAACTTTTTACAGGAAAAAAGGAATATTCCTTTTAACTTGTATGGAATGTACATAATTAACCATCATCAATTCTTTGAATATTCTTTTTCAATTTTATAAGTACTTTTTAAAGAAAACTTTTTTCCTAATATTTTATAAATGCCCATTTTTAAAAGTGATTTTTAAAGAAAAGGATTTTCAAAATATTTTAAATTTTAAAAAGTAATTTTAAATATGAAAATGATATTTTCGTCAATATTTTTTAAAGGAATTTTTATTCATTAATGAGACCAACAATTTATTCTTACTCCAATTACTTTATGTTGTATCAATACCATACTTATTCTTCCTTTGGATGGTTTATGATCATTTTGACCATGTAAAGTATTGAAATTCACTTTCTCAATTCATTTTTTAGTTATTAACTTTACCTTGAAATATTCTCTTACCTGTGATCATTGGAAATTAAGTTTCCCCTAAATATCAATATTATTTTTCACGGATATTTTTATTTCCTAAACTGTATACCATTCTTTACATACAATGTTTACTTTGAAAGTTATTTGATTTAATGGGGAAAGATTGAAAAGTCTATATCCTTTACTCAATACAAATATTTAATGATAAGGAATATTATTCATGAATTAAATAAATTATTCGATATATGAGGATTTTTTGGACATCTAGTGATGGGTGGTGCCTGGACTTTATTTAACCCCTCGATGCATCGACAGGTCTCATGAGACAAATTATTTGACCAAATTAAATGAGTTTCTACCTATAGTTTTAAACCATCTTGTGAAAGGTCTTGATGGTAGCAATTTTTATGTTCCTGAGACATGTTTTCCAATAATTAAGTGTTTCATTCATTAAGAATTTAGTTATCTTATTATACATGATATTTTCTCCATGATATTATCTATGGACGCATTTTATTCATAGTTTATTGATTAAATGGAATGTTTTCTTAGTTATTTACCTTTCCATATTGATTATGACTTATCCAATTATTTAAATGGAATGTGTGTTCAATAATTTACCTTTATATGTTGATTATGATTATTTATTCATGATATATTCTGCTATACTTAAACCTTATTGAGCATTTAAGCTCACCCTTATTTTGTTTATTTTCCCCAAGTTATGAAGATGAATCATTTGAATGAGTTTCAAGGATGTTGAGTATTTGATTTTGTTATGTTTTATTTTGTATTCTCAATGTAAAATGGGTATCATGTATGTATATAGTTCTCAAAAAATTGATAAACTAATCGGTCCTTCAGGATTTTATTCTTTGTATCTATTCTAATGTAATAAAGTAAGACACCGGCTCTGGGTTACTTGTCATGACCTAACCCAAGATAGGGCTCAAACTGTAACTACCCTAAGCCCGCCTACATAGGCTATGGGTTGGTGACAAGTTCCGAATGCATAAATAATTCGGGGAGGCCTTTGCTTAAGAACCTGCACACACACACACAACCAACTCAATGAAAAAGTACAGAGGGGAAGAATAAATGATACAACACTACTATAAAGTAAACCAAGCATGCATGAACCTCTAAATAGTACAAGAGTATGGTAGTGTAAATTGAAAAGTAAAAGGGAAAAAATACATTCCAAACTAGGAATATGTCCCAACCTGACAAAAATAGAAAAGTAAATAGCTGAAAGAGATCCTATCTTCTGAATCCCAAGCTACAACCATCATATGTGGTCTAAGAACCCAATATCCCTAAGATCCTCTATAGTCATGGTAGACATATTTTTCGTCTTCATAAGAAACAACATGTATGGAAAAATCCCACGTAGGGGTGAGTATAAGAATACCCAGTAGGACACCCTAAAATCTAAATGGGGATAAATAAGAGATGCAATAGAAGAGAAAGATAATAGATAGAACAAGGTATAGTGAAATAGTATAGCTCAACCCAATAAGAGAGTAAAAGTAAGACCGTCCAAACATAAGGGGATAAACACATTGAGTATATGAACTAATCATCGAGTCTTCACCACCTATATCAGGAGAGTAGACTCATCCAACCACGATAAGATAAACACATAAAGAACATGGAATACCCCACACATCTTCACCTCTCATGGAAGGAGAGTATCCAAATCCAAGTTGTAAATCCATAAGAAATAATATATATATGCTCAGTTAAAGAAGCCCAAATGAGAGAGTAAGGGGATCTCTATCTCACAGCTTAAGAAGAAGAGTACCCAATAGTTCCAAAAGTCTTACAATGATTCCCATCATCCTACATGTATTACCTAAACAAACAAGTATAATGAACTCATTCACCACACTTTGACACTATCCGCTCTGGGAGGAACTGATTCGCCCACATGGTTTTTGGTCGCGCCTCAGTAGGGAAAGAATTCCCCTTCCTTGTGAGTCCAAAACTATGTCAAACCGCACCTTGTCACTGCATCACACAGTCTAGGAGACACAATCTCTAGGTAGAGGAACCATGACCTGGTATGATAGGAGGGTTCCACTCTAATAGTCGATGGAGGACCCATGATCTACCCAGTAGGAGGGTTACAATCCGATGATCGAGGACCCATGCCCATCCCAGCTAGAGGGTTCCATTCAGGAGGTTGAGGAACCATGCCCAGCCTAGCTGGAGGGTTCCACTTAGGAGTCAGTAGAGGACCCATGCCTAGTCTAGCTAGAGAATTAAACTCTATAAGTCAATGAGGACCCATGACCAACCCAGATGGAGTGTTCCACTCAAGAGTCTGTAGATGACCCATTCCTAGCCCAACTAGAGGGTTCCACTTTAGAATTAATCAAGGACCCATGCCCAGCCTAGCTGGAGGGTTCCACTCGAAAGTCTTTGGGGATCCTGCATGACCACTACCATTGTCAGGTGTCTCCTTAGAAGGTTCCATGCCCATAACACTTCACATTGTATCTCCAAATCTGCAACCGAGTGCACTATCACATTCTACACAAAAAAACTTAGGATATTCTACTCATGGGACAAAATACAAGTTCAAATAAAGGAGATACAGAGGATTGATGTTTTCTTAAAAGAGCTCAAGGGGTACACGATGTTTGAGGGTACCCACATGGTGTGTGGTCCTACCCCACAGCTTGGTCATGTCCCTAGAAAGCACATGGCTCTATCCCATGTTGTAGTACAGGTTGTGTAGGTGGACTACATGGTGTTTCCAAGCTAATTAGGATCACGTCCATGTCCGCTGGCTGTTTTTGTGTTCCAGACCCCGTGTCCATGTACTTAGGTACATGGAATGTGGTTTCACATGGGATTTCTCCCATGTACTCAAGTTGTGTTTGTGTACTTCTACATGAACTCCCATCTATGTGGTCCACCACATGGGTTGTACAATTGGGATAGGGTACATGATGTGTAAGGGAGGAATACACATCGTATCGTCCTTAACTTTTCCCAAACCCTAGTTCCACTGTTGAAGGGAATACATTCCGTGTGTTCATACTTGAACATGATGTGTAGTCGGGTTTTCGATAGAAATACAAGATCCAAAATCCAGGATTGAATTTTTCTATACCACTTTAAATATGGCTCCATATTAGGTCGAAATAGGTGGATCTGACTATAGATCATATATCCTGACCATAATTCACTGAAAAATGGACATCATAGGTTGTTATGGGTTTCTCCATCCGTTTCGCACATCATTGCACCTTCTTTTGTCAAGATCTTTTTGTTTAAAGACCGAATCAGTCATCCTTGACTCATAATGATCCCATATCTATGATCATTTTTTTAAACCATTCTTGTTTCATCGATTCGTTATTAATTTGGTAGACCAATCAAGCTCAGTACCTCCCGAAAAGGTCGAGTCGGGACTACAAGGATCCAACCAATGAAGAATGCGAAACAAAGAGGGAGAAAAGCACAAAAAACCAAGGCTTTAGCATCATTGTCCAAGTTTTCTTGGAAAACGATCAAGAACAGACATACCGAAGTTAGAACAACATTTATTAAACAATTTAAATCTTCTACATAGTCCCATGAAAAGGATATAAGTGGCGCAGATCCAAGAACAAGAGTGGATTTTCTCAATCTTTTAATCAAAGGGTGTAAAATGAAAAAAGATGAATCCTACCTTGATTGCGGATAATTTTTTGATGAAGAACACATCCAATAATAATATGAGAGGAGTGGATTTGTTCATTGCATCCTGATCTGATTCAATTAGGAATTTTTCCATCATTCATTGAGATACGCCAATAGAGGAGGAAGATATCTCTCACTAGTGATATAAAAGTTAGGAGGCCAACCATGGAAAATTTTCCATAATAGTGAATTTATATACTTTTAATCTAGGTCAAAGTGATTTAATTAATTAATTTAATAATTAATTATTCCAATAATCGTACCGTCAAAGAGTGAGGGGTCCGAACATCTCTTGCCAACTCATTTTATGTCGTTCATAGGGTAAACACCGCATTCCAGACTCAACCACGGTCTCGAATTTCTAATCCAATATATCATTTAAGAGTTATCATGTTTTCTTTAAGAATATGCATGTGTAATATAATATATATTTAACATTTTTCTAAAATTAATTCCAGGCACACTGGGCCTTGAAATCACACTTCGTCTCATCACCTAGCTCTGGAAATATATATAAAAATATTTCAAAGTCTTACAAGGGAAAATTGGGTCTCTACATTATTCCCTTCTTCAATATTTTCATCCCCAAAAAGAAAAACTAGGAAAACAACTTGGGATAATGAGGCCAAACTTGGATCTCATAATCCCAGGAACTCTCCTTCACGTTTCCATGCTACCAAAACATGTGAACCAAAGGGATGGTCCATCCATGGAGGGTCTACTCCTAACGATCCTCGATCATCATCAGGTGCTCAGAAAAGGTGGCTCTATCCTTTATGTCTAGCTCACACCAGTCGATGACGTGTGTAGGTTCATGAACGTATCTCCTTAGTTGTGACATGTATAATACATCATGCACCCGCTCCATTTGTGGGGGTTGGGAAAGGTGTTAGGGAACCTCTTTAACCCTCTGTATGATCTCGAATGACCCAATGAACCTTGGTGATAACTTTCATACCTGGTCAAACCTATGAAATCCTCACTGTGGGGAGACTCTAAAGAAGATGTGGTCTCCTTGATTAAACTTCAAGGGCTTATGATGATGATTTGCATAATATTTTTGTCTATTATAGGATATCCTCATCCGCTCATGGATGACCTACAATTTCTTCATTGTCATATGTACCAACTCTAGCTCCACCAGAGATGTCTCCCTGATCTCTGTCCAACACAAGGGTGACTTGAAAGGTCTCCCATATAAGGCCTCAAAATGTGTCATACCGATGGTAGAGTGGTATCTATTATTGTATGCAAACTCTACCAAGGTTAGGTGATCTTCCTAGCTCTATCCTAAATCTAACATGCAATCCCTCAGCGTATCCTCTAACACATGGATAGTGTGTTCAATATGCCCATTGGTTTGGGGGTGAAAGGCTATACTCATCCTCATGTGGGTCCTGAATGCCTCATACAGTCCTCTCCAAAATTGTGATGTAAACTGCCCATCATGATTGGAGACAATCGTCGAGGGCACCCCATGAAGGCGAATAATCTCATGTATACACAACTACCCCAAACTCTCCCCTGAACTCTACTCCTTGATGACAAGGAAGTGTTCTAACTTCATGATTTGGTCAACAATAACCCAGATGGCGTCATGGACCTTCATTTTTCTTGACATCCCTATGAAAAAGTCGATGGATATGCCATCCCACTCCCACTTAGGGATATCAAGGGGCTACAACAAGCCTACCGAAACTTGGTGCCCAACCTTCACCTACCAACATGTGAGGCATTGAGAGATGAACTCAGATACACTTCATATTTTTTCATACCTCCAAAACTACCAATAAAGATCTATGTACATATTTACCACACCAGGATGTACAACTTGGGGAGAAGTGTGGAAACCCTGCATCACCTCCTCTCACATCGTAACTGGAACCACTGTTCACCCTTGGAACAAGATGACATGATTCCCACATTTAGAATATCCATATTATGCATCACCTATGGATATATGGTCATGTAGGACTTAAAAGTCAATATATCCCAGTTGATACTCTCTCACATGCTCTAGAAGTGAAGGAGTCAACACCATTGAATGAAGAAAATCAGTACCCTCCTACTCTATCAGGATCATCTGTAGGGAAGCTCACTGCTATAAAGATTCCTAAATTAAGAGAGCTTGAGAATTATTATTAAAGAAATATTCTACAATGTTTCCCTTCCCTGGAGTATAGACTATCTTGAAGTCATGGTCCTTTAGGAACTCCAAATAAGCACCACTATCTCAGGTTTAGGTCTCTCTAAGTGAAGATGTACTTGAGACTCTGGTGGTCTGAGTAAACCATAAAGCACTCTCCAAAAAGGTAGTATCTCCACATCCTTAGGGAAAAATATATTGCTGTCTGATATAGGTTTTGAGTTTTATAGTTCCACTCGTGGGGTCTCAACTGTCTCGACCCATATACGATAATTACCTGATGTTGCATTAACACACAACCGAGCCCAGCTCCTAAGGCATCAAAATACACTACAAACTCAAAACCTTCCTCTGGTAGTCTCAACCTTGGAGCACTCATTATCCTCTACATCAACTCCTTAAAGACCCTTTGACACTACTCAGACTAGGTAAATGACTCCCCTTTCTGTGTCAGGGTGGTCAAAGGGATTGCGATTCTGGAGAAGTCATCCATAAACCTCCTATAGTACCCTGTCAAACCAAGAAAGCTCCACACCTTTAACATGTTATTGGGTGGATCCCAAGAAATAACTACATCACTATTTACTAGATCCACGACTAAACCATGCTCAAAAATGACATTCCCCAGAAAGTGAACCTCACGAATCTAAAATTGGAACTTCGAGATCTGTCCATAAAGCTAGTTATCTTGAAGAAAGTTAAGAACCATCCTCAAGTGCTCTGCATGCTCCTCCTCTGATGTAGAGTAGACAAGTATGTCATCATTGAAGAGAATGAAAAATAGGTCCAAGTGGATGGAAAACATGTTTCATCAAATCCATAAACATGGCGGGGGAATTCGTCACACCAAAGGGCATCATTAGGAACTCATAGTGTCTGCAACAACATCAGAAAGCCAACTTTGGAATATCAACCTCATGAAACCTAAAATTGTGGAATTTGGACCTAAGATCAATCTTTGAAAACCATCTCACACCTTGAAACTGGTTAAATAGGTCATCAATACTTGGAAAGGGGTACTTTTTCTTTATCATGGCTGGTTTTAGGTGATGATAATCCACACAAAGACATAAAATCTCATCCACCTTTTTCATGAACAACATTAGAGCTACCCATGGGGACACACTAGGTCTGATGAAACCCTTATCTCAAAGGTCCTTCAATTGTAACCATAGAACCTATATCTTGGTAGGCTCCATCTGATATGCCTCAGAAGATTTTAGAGTGGTATCTGGATACAAGTAAATGAAAAACTCCATTTATCACCTCGAAGGTAGTCCTGGAATGCCTTTGGGGAATAAATATATATAATCGTCCACAACTGAAAAAACTCGGATGCCTGAAGAGCCTACTGCACCAAGGGATATACTCTCCAACTGATGGGTAATGGGATGTAACCTCCTGCCCGCAGAACTCACTTTCCCTTCCATGATATCTCTCTCTCTAGAAAAAGAGAATCTCATCCCATCAGTGCATAAGAATATGACTTGTCTACGTTGAAAGTAAATCTGGGACCAGAACATGGATATCCATTCCATACCCAATTTAATGTCATAGGGTTCCATCGTGATGACCAAAAGGTCTCACATGAACCTCTCTCTATCAAGATATAGATCACACTACTGGTAGATGAAAGATACAGAAGAAGCATTCCCTGTATGAACCTCAATACAAAGTTATTATGCTACTGCCTCAACTGGGAGATCCAACTATTATACTAGGAGTTGAGAGATAAAGGAATGAATAGAGCCTATGTCTACTAAAACTAAAGTAAGATTATAATAAACACAGATCATACCTATTATTATCTCATGCATTGCGGGGTCATAGACATCCAAAGAAATCAAGCATCTGCAGCCCCAAACTCTATCTCCCTTAGCCTGAAGTGGGCTTCCTGGTGGTGGTGGGGGAAGGATCTCATAGCATCTTCCTCCACCTATAGCTCCTACTACTCCTCTTCCAGCTTTGACTCCCTGGGGACCACTCTGTTCACATCTGGGAGATCCATGATCATGGTGATGCCTCTACCGTGGTAGTCTATCAGCTATCTGATTGTTCTGCTCAACACATCTAGTTGAGAAGTCATGTGCCATGTAAAATCACCCATCATAAGTAAAACAAAACCCCTATCTAGGTTTCCCTGGTGCTCTACACTTCCTCTGATCATGCTCCTGAGTTTATTCATGGAAGGATCTCTTGTGATGAGATCCTAGTGACTGGTGTCTGTTAGCTGCTGCAGACAAATTAGATCTATGGAGGCCTCTGCCAACTCCAACTATCTAGTGTATCTCTAAAAGAAAACTCTCTATCACTAGTGCCCAATCCAACACCCCTACATAGGTGGGGATGTACAAGGGCACAACGTTGGCTAAAATATCTCTACAAAGTCTATGCTCAAACTTCTTTGCTCAGAAGTATCCATCTTAGATCATGTCAAGATAGTATTGCGTAAGATCTGTGAACCTCATTACATACCCATACACCATCATCCTTCCCTAATGTAGCTCCATAATCTCTTAAATATATACTGATTATAAGTAGTAGGGGTAGTAATCCTCATGGAATAGCTGTTGGAATTCGGTCCATGAGAGTGTCGACTCATCGTGCATCTACATAATAAGGCTTCACCAGTGCCCGAATTCTCCATGGAAACTGCTAAATGCTAGTGAAACTACTTGATATGTCAGTGTTTGGATGAGCCTAAATACATGGAGCACTAACTCTAGGAAATACTATGTTGCTTGAGGATTTGGCTCGTCATGGAACCTTAGCAGCCTCTGGTGTAGGAACTCGTGGAGCGTGCTAAGCCTATACGCATCCTCAGTCTGCTCTGTTGGGATGATCTGTTGCTCGATAGGGGGGAGGTAATGCTATCTTCCCACCTGGAGGAAGGGGGTCACAGTATGGACCCTGAACTGAGGCCTCATCTCCCATAGGATCATCATCACGAACCAAAGTTGGTATCCTAGCTAGCTATCATCACAAAAGAATCCTAAATGTTATCATAGAGTACCGCAGTCAGATAAGGACATATATATATATATATCAATAGTGGGGATCTGACTTAAGAAAGATAATGAAAGACTCAATTATATATGATTCATGTACCATTGATCCCTAAAAAAATATCTCAACATACCAATTCAACAAGAAGGTAGTCAAGGTCCTGGTGATGGGATACATCGGTTTCCATACCATCACTTGATTCTCTAGCCTGAGAGACACACTCGATAAACCTCTTCATTGTTTCCATAAATCCCAACCAAATCCTATTAAGGGGAAACATCCGAAAAAAGTCCTAAGGAATTAACTTTCTCTAATAATAATCCGTCACGACCTGAACCAAACTATGGCTTGATTTGTAACTACTCCAAGACCGCCACTATAGGCCAGGGGGTGGTGACAATTATCAAAGGCATAATTAACTCAGGGATCCCTTTTCATAATAACTTGTATACACACACATAACCAACTCAATGAAAAAGTGTATAGGGGAAGAATAAAAGATGAAAAAATTATATAAATTAAACCAAGCATGCATGAACATCTAGATAGTACAAGAGTACGATAATGTAAATTAAAAAGTAAAATGAAAAAATACATGCCCAACTAGGAATATGTACCAACCTAACAAAAATGGAAAAGTAAATAGATGAAAGAGAGCATAACTCTTAAATCTAAAGCTACGACTACCGTATATAGTCTAATCACCCAGTATCCCTAAAATCCTTCGTAGTCATGGTCAACCTATCTGTTGTCTTCATAAGACACAACATGTACGAGAAAATCCCATGCAAGGGTGAGTATAACCACACCTAGTAGGAGAGAAGACTCATCCAACCTTGAGAAGCTAAAAATGGAAATAATGTGGCATACCATGTGCATATTTACCTCTCCTAGAAGGAGAGTATCAAAATCCAAGGTGTGAATCTAGAATAAAGAATATATATATATATATATATACATGTTCAGTTAAAGAAGCCGAAATGAGAGAGTAAGGGAATCTTCATCTCATAGCTCAGGAAGAAGAGTACCCAATAGTTCTAAAATTAATATAATGATGCCCAACATCCCATGAGTCTACCTTGAACACAAAATTATAAGGAACTCATTTTCTATACTTTGACACTATCAGCTTTGGGAGGCACTGAATCACCTACACGTTTTTTGTTCATGTATCAAAAATGAATCTCAGTGGGGAAATCGTTCTCCTTCCTTGTGAGTCTAAATCTATGAAAAACCGTGCCTTATCACTGTACCACATAGTTGAGGGACCACAATATCTACGTAGAGGACCCATGCCCTAGTACGACAGGAGGGTTTCAATCTGATAGTCAATGAAGGACCCATGCCCTACCCAATAGGAGGGTTTTTCTCTGATGGTTTATGACCCATGCCCAGCCCAACTGGAGGGTTCTAATCTAAAATTCATTGAGGACCCATGCCTATCCTATCTGAAGAGTTCCACTTGGGAGGTTGAGGACCCATTCCCTGCCCAGTTATAGGGTTACACTCTAAAAGTCATCAAGGAACCATGCCCAGTCTAGATAGAGGGTTCCACTCTAGAAGTCATAGAGGATCCATGCCTAGCCTAGATGGAGGGTTACAATCATGAGTCTGTATAGGACCCATGACCATCTCAGCTGGAGGGTTCTACTCTAGAAGTCATAGAGGACCCATGATCATCCCAATTGGATGGTTCCACTTAGGATTCTCCGATGATCCCGCACGACCACTGCCGTAATCGAGCATCATATCAGAAGGTGTTGTGCCTATAACACTTCATATCATATCTCTAAATCTGAAACTGAGGGTACCATCATGTTATATGTGAAAAAACACTCAGGACAAGCTAATCATGGGACAAAATCCAAGTTCAAATGAAGGTGATACAGAGGATTGAAGTTTGTTCAAAAGATATCAAGGGGTACACAGTGTGTGAGGGGACCGACACAACATGTGGTCCTGCCCCACAACCTGGACATGTCTCTGTCTAGAACATGACTCTGTCCCATGTAGTAGTACACACAATTTAGGTGGACTACATGGAGTGTCCAAGCTAACCGGGACCGAGTCTGTGTCCACTGACCATGTTCGTGTACCAGACCCTGTGTCCGTGTAGTTAGGTACACGGTGTGTGGCTTCACATGGGATGTCACCTGTGTACTCAAGCTGCATCCATATACTTTTACACAGACTCCCGCCCATGTGGTCCTCCAAATGGGTTGTACAATTGGGATAGTGTACACAACATTTAAGGGAAGACTACACGCAGCGCCATCCTTAACTTTTTCCAAACCCTAGCGCCACCGCTAAAGGGGGATACATGCCATGTGTTCATTATTGAACATAGAGTGCAGTAAAATTTTCAATATAAACCCTATATTTGAAATTTGAGATTGAATCTAACAACATTTCTTTAGATCTGACACCATATTAGGATGAAATAGGTGGATCTGATCATAGATCACGAATCTTGGCCATCGTTTGTTAGAAAACGACCACTGGATCTATGCTCAGTTCATCAAACCATTCTCATTTCATTGATCCATCATGAATCTGGGGGTCCAATCGAGCTCGGTACCTCCCGGCAAGGTCGATCCAGGACCATGGGGATCCAACCAATGAAGAACATGAAGCAATGAGGGAGAAAATCACCAAAAACCAAGGTTTTAACATTGTTATCCAAATGTTCTTGGACAATGATTAAGAATGGTCATACCGAGGTTAGAAAAAAATTGATTAAAAAATTTAAATCCGGTACATAGGCTCATGCAAAGGCCACAAGTGGAAAAAATACAAGAATGATAGTGGATATTCTTAATCATTTAATAAAAGGGCGTAAATCACCAAAATAAGAGTCCTACCTCGATTATGGATCAATCATTGATGAATAATGGTCTGCCAATAATCTGAGAGGAGCTGCTGCATTTGTTGTGTCCTAATCTGATATGATCTAGAATTCTGTCATCGTTCATCGAGATCCTCCAATGGAGGAGGAAAATTTCTCTCATCGGTGATATAAAAGTTATGAAGAAAACCCTAAAAAAGTATCCATAACATTTAATTTATTGAATTTTAATCTAGGTCAAAGTGATTTAATTAATTAATTTAATAATTAATTATTTCACTGATCGTACCACCAATGAGTGAGGGGTCCGAACATTGCATTCCAACTCATTTTACGTTGTGCTTAGGGTAAACACCATGTCCTATACTCAACTATGGTCTCATATTTCTAATTAAATATACCATTTAAGAGTTATATTGTTTTCTTTAAGAAGCTGTATGCACAATATAAAATATATTTAACATTTTTATAAAATTAATTTCGGGCACATCGGGCCTCAGAATTGCACGCCGTCTTAGCTCCTAGCTCTGAATATATATATACGAATATTTCAAAGTCTTATAAGAAAAAAAGTCTCTAAATTAATAGGGTAGAGGTTGTTACAATTGGGATTAGAGGAAGTTTAGTAGAAACATTGTAAACTAGATTTAGGAAAACATAGATCATAGATCATAACCCTATGATATACTTTGAAGATAATTATAGAATAATATATAAAAGTTTTGTTAAGGAAGATATTATTTTGTTTTACCTAGAAATAAATCCCTGTCTAGATACTATAAGTGAATGTGGTTCTAGAAAAGAGGTACCTAGGGGTAATAACTTTGAAAAGGGTGCATTAGGCTAGACCTGATCATCACATGGTGCATAAAAATAGACCTTATTGTGCATCTAGTTTGACACTCTTAGATAATATTATTGGGATAATTCAAATTTTATTTACAAACCATTATAAAGTATTTGAAAATAAAGATATCCCTAAAGAAACCATGTTTATGATTATGAGATTAACTTAGTATAAAATTTTAAATTTGTGTTAAGTATTTCATTAGTTTTGGGATTATACATTATGTTTCCTAAGGATATGATCTAATATAGTGTATCCCATCATTTAGAAATGAAACCTATCATAAGGAATGAGAATCTAACTAATGTACATGATCTAAAGAGTAATAATGAGCATATATTTTATTGGTTTAAGCCAATCTTTCTAAGAGAAATAGTCTTCAAATCATTCTCATCATATGAGGACATAATATCAAGTTCTATAGAGATAAATAAATAAGTATATAAATATTATATCTTTTAAGGTAATAAATATAATTATATAATTAAAGAGAAAAATATGGATAAATATATGAAAGGAAATAAAGATTTTCCAACATGTGATGCGTGTGGAAGGAAACACCATAGTACATGCTTAAAAGGAAAACTAGTTTGCTTCAAGTGTAGAGAAAAAGGCCAACATAATCATGATTGTAAGTGAAATAAAAAGGTTTTCAATGTTTAATGATTCAAATGTAAGGATATGGGGCACAAAAAAAATGAAGCCCCAAAGATTCAAAGGAATATACCTAAAAAAAAAGTTAATTAACCATGGATAAGCTTATGCTATTACCACAGATGAAGAGAAATGATTAATGTTCTTGTGTTTGGGTCCAAGAATTATGTCATTTGAGTATTTTATCAATGATATACTGGTTATAAGAATTATAAAATGTATAAGGATTTTACTGTAGTAATTTTTCATTAAGGATTTGAAAGTTCATGTTAAATGGTATTGGTGAACAAGAAAAATGATTCAGTTTCAAGTTTAACTTCTTATAAAACATATGATTGGTGGAAAGATAACCCTTAATATGTTCTTGATGCCAAGATAATGATGTTGGGATAAGAGATGATTGATATAGATAAAGTAAATTGGATAACATTAACTACCTTGAAACTGATTAATGATTTTTTGACAAAGTTATTTATCCTATCATTGATGGAGTTACAAGATTTTTTGGATTTAAGGAATATATACACTAATTAATGTTTTATTTAAGGAATAAGGAAACATGTAGGTTTTCAATAAGGTTTTATGGTAACTCAGGTTATTACCATGTTTGAAGAGAATGAATGATGAAGGTATTCACATGTTTGGTATTTAATAATTAATAACTACTTCATGTTGTTTGAGATATCAATGATAAGTTCATTTTGGAAATTTAGTTACCTCCTTTATAAAGTTTTGGATCTTAATCTTTTGTAAGGGTCATAAGGTTAACCATTTATAAAATTGATTAAGTTGAAATTTGGATGAGGATTTATATATTAATATATTATATTGTATATCTTTTTATAACCATATTGGTTTTGGAAAATAGTAAGAGACATATAGAAATACTTTTAACTCTTTTGTGGATCTTACGATCTGTTAAAAGCGAGTTTTAGTGCTTCAGGCATAAAAAAATTCATTTTTGGATATTAATTTCTTATGGTAAGTGATGAATTATAAATTTACAAAAGCATAAACAAAGGATGAAAATTTTCTTATGAAATATAAACATATCAAGTAATTATATTTCCATGTAATCTTAGATAGTAAAATAATTCCTTAACTTTCATAAAAATATCTTGAAGCAAAAATGTTATCCTATTACCTTTGTATCTGATGAATTAGATATAATTTTTAAATCATCATAGATTTATGGTTTTTAGGTCTTTAAATTTCCATTTATAATTTAATTTATTTTTCTTAATGACCTATATCACTCTCTATAATTATTTATGGTTTTCTTTCATGCCTATGTTTTCATTTCCTACCTTTATTCTCTTACATGGAAACATAGTTATGTTTTATTCCATATGACCTTCGCAATTCATTTTCTATATTATTAATAGGTTGTTTTATTAACTATTTTATGATTTGGGTTTTTCAATAATGGTATTTCCAAATTTAAAACCATTTATTATAGAGATCGAGTTTAAATTGTGAGGATGTAATTTTTTTAAGTTGGGGAGAATGTAACACCCCAAGATTTTAAAATCTGAAAATTGTTTTTGATAGAATGTATGTCATGAAAAACTAAGATTATATGAAAATATAACACCTAATACCTTATGAAATATTTCTTTTTAAATAATTTAAATCCACTCAATAGCTTGCATTACACGCAACACTAAGTTTAGCTTGCATTACATGCAGCACCGAGTTTAAACAAAATGTGAAATATTTTTAAAATATAATTATTTAATATAATATTTGCCACCTATACATTTTAATTATGGGTATTAATATTAATATCTAAATTATGAAAATTTTGGTTATCTATTGATTAGAAATAAAATAAGAATCATTTAAAAGAAAAATAAATGTTTTCTGAAAAACAATATTTTTTATGAAAGATGGTTTAGTCATGATTTTCATGCATGTTTTAAAATTAATTTTTACTAATTTTATATAATTTATTTTAAAAAATAAATTTCATCTTTTAAACTGATTTACCAAAATTTTCTTGGGGTGATTTTTTGGTATTTTTATGAATAGTTTCATTTTTTATGAATAGTGAAAAATAAAAAATTTTAATTGAAAACTTCCTTTTCATTTAAATAATTTATAATGTTAAATTATATTTTTAATTAGTTTTAAAGTAAAATTACTTCAATTTTATATTAAATTTTCCAATTTATATAATTGGAATCTTTTTCATATTGAATTTCTATATAAACACTTTGTAAACTTTTGAACATTTTCTCTTTAAAAACCCGTTTTCTCACCATGTCAACGAGATTATTTTTAAATTAAAATTTACCAATTATGTGAATTAAATTTGGAAAAATGGATTCCATATTTTTAATAATCATAATATATAATTTCTAATAAGATTAACTTAATTTTTGTCCAAAATGAATAATGAAAACAATAAAAATTAATTATCCCGGTTAACGTAAAAATAAATTTTCTGAGGGGGTTAAACTAATAATATAAGGATTAAAAATGACCTAAAAACTTATAAAACACCAATTTTATGCCCATATTTAGACCTTATCTTTTGTAGGTTCGATAATGTTCCATTTTAGAGTCATTTTAAATGATAAAAACATAGGTATTATTTAATCTTTTCAAAACATTACAAGTGTACCACTCACCTCACTTATAAAAGTAAACCTCCTATCATATCATATTCACACATTAAATCAATTTTGGTTCGTACAATACCTTTCCAAATAAATTATAAACTTTCCTCATCCCATCCTATAATCCTTAGTTTGGTAATAAATCCAACTTTAGAATGATTTTGTGCAAAATTAAGGAGGATACCCAAATAAGAGGTAACATTCTCCAATGAGTGTTTTTATTTTGTTTATTTATACAACTGATTAAATTATTATTAAATCATGATTATATAATAACCTATGTGTATTAAAAATACTAGGATTTTTTATAACAATTTCATGACCTACAACCATCTCCACTTCTATCAAATAGATTATAAAATCATCATTCGTACGTACGGTGGACTACCGCCTTGAAAATTGATGTCATTTTTTTCCATTACCACCTAAAAATGTTGAGTATGATGATATATATAAAGTATATATATGATATTTATAATATAATTATACCATTGGATTCATTATATCATATATACCCTTTTAATTTCCATTCTGTAGGAGATATGATAATGTCGCTCGTGTGTACGAAGGACTACTTCCTCACGAAGCGGTAATAACATTTTACATGGAAGGTGATAAAGATAAAGTTAATGATTAAATGTAATTTAAATGAAATAATTATGATATCAATTTAATATTTATCATTATGAAAGAATAATATTTATATATATCATTTTCTTTCTTTCTTTTTCACTCACATAAATTTAATAGCATCATTCGTATATGTATGGACTACCGCCTTCACGAAACAATGTGAATTTCTTTTCATCACCACAAAAAATGAATTATAAATAAGTATATTTAAAGCAATAATATTATTGTATATGATATTGTTATCATTTTATAAATATAAAATATGACTTACTTTCTTTCCATCATGATAATTGAAAAATGGAAACGTTACTGATGTGTACCTACGACCTACCATCTCCGTGATCGTAATGTACTTAATTTTTCATAACCATTATTAATGATTGGTTTTAAAATTATAATTGATGTATAAATATGATAATTATTTCAATTATTATTATTCTATATATTATGAAACTATATAATATTCATAAGAACCAAAACATTCATGGAAAAGAATGAATGAGAAAACAAGGCAATTAACAACCAAAACAATGAAAATAACAAAATATTATAAGATGTTATAAAAGGACTATATATAATATTATAAATATTAATATGGTTCTGGTGAAAGTTAATGAAAATTTTAAAACCACTATACATGATGTTAAATCACGTTTAACCAAAATTAATCACAAGGTAAGAGATTTCATCTCAATTTTATTTCATTGAGACATATTGTAATGTTATGCACATAATTTCATTTATATGGTGTATATATTTACCCTTTTACATGTAATATAATTAATAGTTAATTATTTGTGGTAATTAAGTTTTAATTTAAATTATTTCATCTAAGGGTATTTGAATTAAAAGTTACCAAGTGGTAAAAAATTTCATAACTCAATTTCTTTTCATTGGGTTATATTACTTATTCGTTGTCATGGATATTCTCAGATGATATATATGATGACTTTTTATTATCTTATATTTTATTTAGATTTTTTTATTTGTATTTACATTTTATACACATAATCTATTCATTTATTAATTCTCAATTCAATGTTATGATCATTGTAAGGGTTTATTTCACAATCTCATTCTAATCGAGATTGTTTATTCTTGATTTCATTTTAAGGATATTATTATATAATTTTATAAATAAAACCATTCTATTTTATTATACTCTGGTTATTCATGATATTTACAAGTAATAATTCCATTTTCCCACTCTTTGGTACTTAACATATTTGATAAAATGTTTTTAAGAAAATCCGACTTCATTTCTCTCTTTGGTTGGAAATCTATTTTCTTTTAAAACCATGTTTTCTAAAAATGTTTTAAAAAACTTTTTTAACCTTTTAAAAATGATTTATCCAAGTTATTTTTACCCATTTTTACTTTTTTTAATTTTTTTTAAAGTAATCTTATGTCGTTTTCATAACAATCCCCATACGGCTTTTACTGAAAATGTGAAACGAATCTTATTATCATTATCCGAACAAGGAACTTTCCTAACATTTTATAGTGAAAAAGGAATGTTCTTTTTAACTTGTATAAAATTTATGGAATTACCCACCATAATATCTTTGAAGCTTTATTTTCAAGTTTATAAGTAATTTTTAAAGAAAATATTTTTCCTAATATTATGGAAATTCTTAGTTTTTAAAATTGATTTTCAAAGAAAAGGATTTTCAAAATGATTTATGTTTTAAAAAGTAATTTTCAAAATAAGAAAGATATTTTCCTCAAGATTTTTTTAAAGACCTTTTTATTCATAAATAACAACAAACATTTATTCTTACTCCAATGGGTATATGTTATATTGATACTATCCTTATTCTTCATCTGGATGGTTTATGATCATTTTGACCAAGGAAAGTATTGACATTCACTTTCTTGATTCATTTTTTAATCATTAACTTTCTCTTGAAATAGTCACTTACCTATGATAATTAGACATTAAGTTTCCCCTAAATATCCATATTATTTTTCATGGATATTTTTATTTCCTAAAACGTATACCATTCTTTACATACAATGTTTACTTTGAAATTTATTTTATATATTGGGGAAATATTGATAAATCTGTATCCTTTACTCAATAAAGATATTTTATGATAAAGAATATTATTTATCAATTAAATCAATTATTCGATATATGAGGAATTATTTAGAATGTAGTGATGGGTGGGGCCTGTACTTTATATAGCCCCTCGATGCATCGACAAGTCTCATGAGACAAATCAGTTAGCCAAATTAAATGGGTTTCTACCTATAGTTCCAAACTGTCTTGTGAAAGGTCTTGATGATAGATGTTTTTATGTGCCTGATATACGACGTACAATAATTAAGCATTTACATCATTAATAATTCAATTATATTTTTATACATGATATTTTCACCATGAGATTATCTCATGATGCATTTCATTCACTATTTATTGATTAAATGGAATGCATTATCAATTATTTACCTTTCCATATTGATTATACCTTATCAAATTATTTAAATGGAATGTGTGTTCAGTTATTTACCTTCCCATGTTGATTATTCTTATTAATTCATGATATTTTTCATTATACTTAACCCTTACCAAGCATTTGAGCTCACCCTTATTTTTTTACTTTCCCCAGGTTAGGAATTTGAATCCTTTGAATGAGTTTCAAGGATGATGAGAATTTTATTTTGTTATATTTAATTTTATATTCCCAATGTAAAACGGGTATCATGTATGTATCTAATTATCCAAAAATTCAAAACTAATAAGTCCTTTAGGATTTCATTCTTTATATCTATGCCAATTTAATAAAGTAAGACATCAGCTCTTGGTTACTGGGGTCAGGGTATTTAAATTAATAAAAAAAGTAATAGGGTGAAAATTTTATGATGGGTGCATTATAAGCATATGATAATTATATAACCACCATATATGAAACATTATAGAAGAAAACCCATGAGATATGGTTATAATTTCATGTGTCAGTTTTTTATACCATGCTTTCCATAACATGTTTCATATTAAATTTAATTCCATTACTTTTGCTGAAATTCATAACCTATTAAACTAATTCTATGATAATAAACCATGCTTAAAGTATCCATGATGTGTGATTTTTAAATCCTTTAGAAAAAAAATTCCATTAATATATTCCATGCCGTTGAATAAAATGAATTATTTTGGATCCATGATTAAATTCATATCTATTCTTGTATAATTTGTTATTCCATGTGTTGCCTTCCACTCATGATGTATCAAATGCACGTGTCAAGTATTTATTATGAGTATAGGTTTTGGTCAACTATTTTTATAATTCATAAAATAAGATAAACACTATTAGTGTTACCCCATTAAAAATTTGAAGATTTCTCATAAATAGAATCATTTTATTTCCCCTTTTCAGGCATGGATAATGTTTTGTAATATTGAAGTATTTTTGTGATATAAATCAAATTATGAACTCCATTCTATTTTTGTTGTTAAAAAATAGATAATAATGTGTAAGGATGGGGTATAAATTTTTTATTGTTGGAAACAACTCTAAAGATAAAGAATATTTATGTGATTTGTTTTAAAGATTAGCATACATTTTTTTCAATCATGTTTTATGTTGATAATTTAATACTAAAATATGGAAGTAAAATCATGTTATCTTAAATATAAATGGAATCATGTTTCATTGGTAGTATGATGTTAAATGGATTTTAAATTTAATCACTTCAAGCATGATATATGAGGATAAAATATGCACAAATGTTCATTTGAGAGCATACCTAAGTAAAAATTTTAAAGTGTAAGATATGATGATTTATTCTAAATTAATTTAAAGAAATTAAGAATGGTATTTAATTTAATATTTGGATAATTATTGTCTTTAAACATTGATATATTTTTGTTGGAAATATGTTTTTCTAAACCATAAATAGACACACTAAAGGCTGGTTAACATAAAGTGTTTCTCCAATAAAATTTATGTGTAGAGATTCTATGTCATTTGTTTAAAAATCAACAAAGAGTGATTTTTTTTCCTGAAATACATTCCCCACCATGGTGTTTATGTTTATTCTTTGTTAATATTAATTAAATCACCTTACATAAAAGTCTAATAATTTAAATATGGAGATGAAAATAGTTTTTTGTAAACTTAAAATAGGGGGATGATATTATGGATGACCACACTTAGTTTATGATAAAATAATGATAAAAGGGCGATTGATTGATATGCATTATTGGTTGGATTTTATTTGAATTTATGTGTGACCTTTATTTTGGTTTGTGTGACTATAATTAGGGAATTATTTTTGATAGTTAACTACTAATATATGTTGGGACATAGGGCTATATCTAGGGGCCTAGGTGAGTATGAGATATTTAACCTCATGTTGATTTGTTAAAAATTGATTTGTATATGTTTGAAATCCTCAATTTATTAATCTCATGTTATTCCTTGTGTCTTGATAGTATTCATATTTTAGAGGTATATCATAGGGGAGTGTCAGTTGGGGATGTTATTTATATTTCTTCTAGGTTGATTTCAATTCTCAAGGATAATAATGTTTTGAGAGGTATCTAATGTAAGGGTATAGGATTTTCTGGACCCTTGATTTGTCTTTTTTCCTATGCCTTAAGGGTGTTCAAAGTCTATTCACTATTATTTTTTAAGTTTCTTTAATTGAAATTTATTTTTTTCTAAATTTTTCTTTATCCTTATGAGAGACCCCCTCCTTGCATGAAGGTAAATCCGATCTTCATAAGGGTATGCCGGTTTCCCGTTATTGTGTAAAGGTAGTTTCTAGCTTGCATAAAGGTAATCCCATCTATCTCACACATGGGTTATCCTTTCCTTATGTAAGGGTTATCTTTTCCCTGTTTCAGGGTAACCCACTATATAAAGGTTGATCCATAGCTCACATTATGATAGAGCTACATGAAGGTATTTTCATAAAGGTCATGCCTACCTCACATAAAGGTAATTTGATTACATAAAGTAAAATACAACCTCACATCAAGGTCATCACACTAGGGTCCTCATGTTAGGTTCATTCCGGTGAGGGTCCTCCCTTCAGTGCATAAAGGTCATTTGAACCTACCTTTACATAGATTATCTCATACTGTATAAAATTAGTGGATTTTTATAGGAAATTCCAATTTACTTATATATTTAGTCCTACAACTTATTTTTATATAATAAATAGAAATTATAATTAAAATTAGGGGATTTAATACCATATATGAAGGGTATGAATATAATTGTTGGCTTGTTAAAATTTCAGAAATTCAAATGGGTTGTGCAGGGGGGAATAAACCCAATAATGATTTCACAAGAATTAAAAGGGGGGATTTGATCCAGTTTTATAGAGAATGTAATAGAATCTACTATGTGGTATTTTAACAATTAGTTTTTTTCATTCAAGTTCTTCCTTATTTCTCCTAAACTTGGGTGACTCAAGATTTTTCATTTGAAATTTGGAAGTCCCTATAATTCACTAGATCCCATCACATATCTCCCAGACTCATTATTTTCTCTCTCCCCTCCTCTATCTATTTTGTGAAATGTGACTCAAATATTTCCACGAGGTAGGGGGTTCAATACATCTCTATTATTTTTTTACAATTTTCAGGCTATCATGATTTTTATTTCTGCTGGGTAATTAGCATGAATCAACTTAAAGAAGTAAAAATAAACAAGAATAATGAAGAATAAAAAAATTCATGTTGTTTCTGCTTTTGTGTGTATGTGTATCCCTATGTTATTTGTGTATTTCTCCTACTGTAATGTTATTTAAAATTAAATAGTAATAATTTTTAAAGATAAATATGGTATTAGGGATGGGAATTTTGTGGGAATAATAAATTTATGAAATATGTTATTCCTATGAAGATGGAGGTGTTATTTTATCTAAAATGAAAAAACATGAATTATTAAGGAGAAATAGGATGGTAAGGGAACTGAAATAATTATGGAAATAGAGTAGAAATTGTATTCTAATATTGTAATTCTATTAATTACTTTGTAATTTAAAGAGAATATATTATATATTGTGCCATTTTTATAATCCCCTTGTTTATTATGAAATTTATTTCCATTGAGAACATGAATTGTTTATATATTTTGTATAATAATCAATTAACATAATTTAATAATACCTATATATGGTAATTAAATTAGTTATTTCAATTAATTGGGACCTATAATATGTTTGATGCTGGCCCTTAATATTATATGTTTGGAAGCAAGATTGTTTCTTATTTCTATATGGTTATGGATGTGATGAATGGATAGGTTATGGTTGGTTATTATGGTGATATTAATGTGATCGATTATGGAAAGGGGAGGCTGGTTTGGGTGCATGGTTGGCATGATGTGTGAGTTGTAGAATTTGAGATGATTGGTAAGTGATGTGAGGATTTTTCTAGAGATGCCTAGTGGCATGGGATGAAATGGAATTAATAAACCCAAAAACTATAATTTGGTTGGAATAAAGTAGTGTTAGGTTGTTAATTTAATTTGGTAAAGTGATTTGGGATGGAATAAAATAGATCCAGGTTGTACTTGAAATGTAAATGTTTGGAATTAATGGGTAACAGATGGGAATAAACGTGGGTGATGGCCGTAAAGTGGTTTGTAATTAAATATGTAATTAAATTGATTAATGTATATAATATGGATTGTAATAATGAATTTATAAATATCATAATAATAAGATTACTTAAGTATTTGTAAATACTTATAGTGGCTATTTTTTATGGGAAACTATGGCTATATGATTTACAAAGGAAAAAATGGTTATTGATGGGTATTTCTGATCTAATGGTGAGATAAATGAGTTTTTATAAGGATTTTTGTATACAAACATATACTGGGTTTTGTGTGTGACTATATATCCTTGTATTTTCTTGTGATTTATATATGCACCCACCCAAGTTGAGTATTCTATACCAAAACCCAAATTCTTTGGAGGGTGATTTCCTCAACATCTAGGTTGGTGTGGGTGGATGGTTGAATATCCCCTCTCTCATTCTTCCATTAGCTATAATATATGGAATAATTGGTGTGGAGCCCAGTGATGGTACAATTAGTGGTGATTCCTAGTGATGACACAATTAGTAACAATTCTTAGTGGTGATGTTATTTAGTTGGGGCCACGCATGGTAGGAGGGTGGAATGAGGTTTATTTCCTACATATTCACAATGCCCTACTACTCTGGGCCTATGATGAGATGGATACAAAGGTGATGAAATTTAGATGATGTGGTGATTGGCATAGGTTGATAGTTGGATCTTTCCTGATATGATTAGGATGATGATATGGAAGAGATGGAAGCACAAGATGTTTGACGTTGGGGAGTGAGAGTGGAAAACTAGTGGGGAAGTGGTTGTAGGGAACCTATGATTATTTTCTTCTGATACTATGTTTTTATATTATGTGTGATACTTGGTGAGTAAGCCTTGGTGAAGATGGGAATGGTCATTTAACCTTCTAGGTGCATGTTAGTTTTGATCTTTACTCACCAAATCATTAGTATGATTTTCTCACATTTTCATGAGAGGTCCCGAGGAGGATCCTACTGAGTATACATGTTATGATCACCCTTATATATATATATATTTCAGATAATCATGTTGGTTTTGGTGACCAAGTCGGACTACAATATCTTAGAGCTGGGATTTTTTGTTTATACTACCACCTAGTAGTATTTAGCGCTTTGTTTTGGGGGACTGCTTGTATTTCATTTCATGAATTATGGGATTTTATTATTATGGGATCTTGGTTTATTTTTATATGATGTGGTGTTGGTTGGTGGTTCTCATCTTATCTCATATCTTTATTTTTTTTTATTGAGGGTAATTACTCCCATTTTTTGTTTTATACCCTCAGTGCTAATCGTAAACCATGGCCTATTAGAGGCAATCTTAAAGGATTACTCTCTCTCTCTCTCTCTCTCTCTCTCAATTTTCAGGCTAGGCGGGATACCAGTAGGATGCATAAGAGTCCTAGGTAGAAATGAAAGAGATACTAACACTGATACTATAATGCCCTGAGCCTAGTTATCTAGAGTCGGTGCATTATTACATAACATTGTCATGATCACAAGGGATCAAATCCTGAAAGATCGATCAGTTTAGTATCATTGTAATTACTAGATACATACATAAGTTTTACATTATAATGAAAAACAACAACAAAATTGTCTTCTTTGACACATTCATATCCCTTAGACTATCCTTGCAGTTCACTCATAATATACTTCTTCGCATCCTGGAAAAAATAAAACATAGAAAGGGGTGAGATCAGGTGCTCAGTAAGGATAACAATATAGATGAAACTTTCATAAATAAGCATAAACATTTAAGGAAATGTATAATACTAAAACACAAGCCTTTTTAAACTTAAAATTCAGCATAATATGGAAAATATAAATCTAATAACTCCATTTATTTATTCACATGGATATTCTACTAGTCTAATAATCACATGTAATACCAATAGCCAATTTCATAATGATGGAATGCATAATTCCAGACTTCATAACCACATAGTCAAGGCCTCGTGCCAAGAATACAAATAATATTTTGTCAAAGCCTTGTGCCAAGACACTAGTTTGTATCATGAGACCTACCGATGCATCAAGGAGCTATAACGGGCTCCACCTGTCACTTACTAAGTCCAATTAATTCCTCATATAAAAATGTTGAAACATAACATAAACATTCATATTAAAACTAGAATACGAAATGTTAATAATTTAACCATAAAACATGAATGGTATACAAATAAAACATCCACATTCAAACATATCCCAAAACCTTCATTATAATATGGAAGATTGTATCATAATAATTAAACTTCAAACAAGTGTAAAGTCCATAAAAGGATGTTGACATAGATGAAATCAAAACTATTTGAGAGAAATATCTATTTCTATTTTGAAATAATTTAAAAGTCACATAATTATAAATACTACTGAAATATTATTAAAAAATAAATATTATAAGATCATATATGATATCATATTTATGTATGTGGTTATTTTATAATTTAATAACAATTATTTAACTATTATACAGGAGGTTAACGTACCCTCAACCAAGAAAAAGTACAAGGTAAGGGTTAATTCTACAATCTATTCATTATCCAAGGTTGTTTATACGTGAGTATATACTGGGACCTATTTATCATCTACATCTGTGTATCATAAAAATGTATTTTAAAACATTTTTACTATTTCCTAGACTATGGGTTAAAGTCATTTATACCCTTGGATTAATTTTTATAAAAATTTTATAAAAGAATATTTTCGTAAGCCATGTTTGTTATGGATAAGATGTATTTGATTCATATCCAGAATTATATTAAGTTCTTAAACATTATTTTTAATTATAAAATGAAAATTATTCTTGAATGGTTATGATGGGGAATGAATTTCATCGCGTTCGTGGAGACGATAAACCATACGTACACACGAGCAACAATATCATTGTATTGATGATGAAATCATATATAATTGTATGGTTGATTGAGGAAATATTTTCAATTAAATTTACATTGAATTTAATTATTTTAAACCCAAAAAAGTGTTAATCTAATATTAATTGCTTCATTTTTATGATATTGGTGTTATTTTGAACCGAACAGTAAAAATGACCCATTTTGGATTTTTAACTGTTTTAAATTATTTCTATAGTTTGGACATAACATTTTCTACAATAATCCAAATTGAAAAATTATTTTTTTATAGTTTCCAAACATCTAGTTATTCATTTAATACTTATAGACCAAAAGCTGAATGAACCATATGAAATCTCAAAAGAATCTCACAAGTTGTATCAAGAAAACTGTTTTCAGTTCTTCCTAGTTTTGGTGTGGGGTCCATAACTCATTATTTATATGCCCAATTATTGTGAAATTTGGTGGATAGACGCGCAAGGAGTTTGGAAATATCTTTTATGAAGGAAATGATGTGTTAATTTTCCATTTAAGGGTTCATTAAAGCATCCTAATCCAGTGGTTTGTGATTTGGAGAGTCTGATTGGATAGAATAAATGGTCAGAGTAAAACATGAATAACTCTCGGAATACTTGTCCAATGCCGCTGATATTTTTAGGGGAAAAGACCAAGATAATTATGAACAACATTCAAGAAGGGTTAAATGCGTGAAGATGTCATTTATTAGGGATACAACGCGTCAATATTTGGGGGACAAATTCTAGCTATAAAAGGAGGAGACCTCCTCCCTCTCAAAGCATCTCTCATTCCATCCCATTCCTTCTGGGACACCAAGGAGGAGAACTTTTCAGATTTCTATTTTATTTATTTTATTTTTCATAGTTTTGAAATGCCTTCTTCTTCCCCATTAATCTCGATTACCCTTACCATGGTGGGGTAAACATTTGGAGTGATTGGGGAAGGGTTGGTTTTCTATTTTATAATGCTTGAGTTCTTAGACGTAATTGAATGAAATTTCTTTTTTTTTTCAAAGTTGTTTTCAATTTCATATAGCGGATTTTATTATCAAGTGTGATCATTATTGAATTTTAATTCTGTTATTGGTTTTTTCCTTGGTAAAATAATCATTATCTCCCTTCTCTAATTTCTGGTTTATATACGATGGAATAGATCGGGAATTAGTGGTGAAGCACTCGACGATCGTCAGTACGTGTAAAAGGGGTAGTGAATGTTCTTGATTTTTTGGAATAAAAAAGACTTGATCGGGTATTTCCCATGTCAATTGAGGACATTCAATACAACTATTTTTCACATGGAAGGAGAGTTGACCAAACTGAGATCTTGGTAAGGTTTTCTCTCACCATAATAATTTCACCAAGGAAGTGAGAGGAAAAGATTGTGGAAACTCACTTTAATCAACTAAGAATAAGAGGTTTGAATTAAATTGAACAAGGATACCATTAAAATTAGGAAACCAACCCCAAACTAATCACCCTTTTTAATATCATAGTTTTTTCAATCATTGGAATTTCAAATTTTCTTTCAAAAACACAACATTTTTACCCTCATTTTAAAGTGAAAAACTATTTTGTGTGCACTCCTATTTGGGATACATCTCAGGTCAGCAAAATT
Organism: Viscum album; assembly: GCA_963277665.1. Lineage (NCBI taxonomy): Eukaryota > Viridiplantae > Streptophyta > Magnoliopsida > Santalales > Viscaceae > Viscum > Viscum album. Next base: position 1,630,226,173 of record OY728141.1, read on the forward strand.
ACTGCATTTTAACTTAGGAAATAATTGTTTTTCCATGACCTATGACAGGAGTGCGTCAAACTTGGTGCCGTTTCTAGGGAGGTAGTGCCACAATCAAATTTTAAATATTTGACTCTTTTCAAATTAGAAAAAAAACAAAAAAACACTTGTCATATTGTTTTCAAATGAATATTTCTTTAATTCATGGAACAATTACTCACTGATAAATGAACCAATTATTGACTCAACCTTTTCCACAGAGGATGGTGTTTCTTCTATTGCTATACAGGTGAGGTTATTTTGTAAAACAAATAATGATGAGAAAACATTCAAAGTATTCATAGATGGACAAAGGGAGGACATGAACAAATATGTTTTTGAAGCGATGGCTCGAAATCTAACTGAGTTTTACCAATACTTTTTAGAATTTTATGAAGTTTCTAAGGTCTAAGAAGACCACCTCTTAGTCATCCCATATTTTTCTAAGGAGATCCAAGAAATGGTGGAGACTGAATCCCTACCTATACCTACTAATACTTAACTCCAAGAGGTGTTTTCCAGTGAAGAAGAGATTGAAGATGAACAAAATCAGGGATATAATCTTTTCATAAACTAATTATCTTTTGATTTTGTTGAAACTAAATTGAGTATTACCTCCCTTTGTTTTAATTTTTCATATTCAGCCAATACATGTGTTTCCTTGGAGGAAGACGATGAAAAAAAAGATTCATCTGAAGAGGAAAAAATGGAGCTCCCCAAAATTGTTAAACATTTATTAGAGGGTGTTCAAGAGGGGATCAAAGTGGATTTTCCTGATGAGAATGAGACAAAAGTTATACACATTGAAAGGGAATAATTTGATATTGACACTTCATGCTTTAATTTTTTTCAAATAGAATTATACTATGACATTTCCTTTTATTTTTTTGATATATCATACCTTCATCAACAACTAGAGAATAAAGAAGATGTTGTGGAAGCAGAAACAAAGAAAGAGGAGGAATCATTAATTGTCCTAACCCCACCATGCATGTTGTATCTCATTATAATGGGGGTGGACTTGGTGTATTTGATCGATGGAGTCCTGAAGAAAAAGGAATAAGTTCATCCTGCAAAGAAAAGTTTTTGTTGGTTCATGAGCAATAAACTTCACCCACCATCAGATTGGGGATAACCGATTAGAACTTCCCCTATGGAGGCAGTCAAAACCCAGGGCCCAATTAGGGGATTAAACCATGTTTTATCCTTCTATTCTCATCCTATTTCTAATTTTGTTTATTTTAATAAATATATTATGTTTTCTTTTATTTTTAGGTTTTCAGAGTGAAACACTTAGGAGCTTAACTCAATGTTGCACTACAAATAAGTCAGGTTGTACCTCTTCTTTATACTTAATTAGTTGTTGTGAACCAATCAAAAATATTCCTACATGTTAAATCCATTTGAATTCACTAAGGACACTGCATCAATTAAGTGTGGGGGAGGGAACCTTTATAGTTTAGGATTTTCATTTTGTGTTTTTTTTAAAAAAATTTCACGTCTTCATATTTTGGTGTGTTTATTATTCAATTTTTGGTGTGTTTTTAAAACTTTTGAGCTGAAATGATTATCATTACCATTTTTGAAACCCATTTCAATGAGTGAACCAATCTATTCCATGAAACTGAGCTTAAATTAATGTTGAAATGACTTTGTTTCGAGTTTAAATCTTTTGGAATTTCATAAAAAGTACACTAATTTTTGAATCCCATGCCACATTTAACTATCTATATCATTGAAATCACTTTCTTGTGAGGATTCTGAACAATTTTTTTCATATTATTTTCATTCACCTCAGTTCTTGAGAGAACCAGACCATGCTTGCTTTAACCAGAATTTAATTTATTCCTTTCAAAACTTGAGGGTTTGGGGTACATGTGTTTTAAATTATTGAGGAATTTATTTTTTAAGCCCCATTTTACAAATAATATTTTTTATTATGTCCTACCTTACATTAATCCTTTTAGCCCTTAGAATCCATGAACAACCTGTTAGGTTAGCCACATTAAAAGCCAATTTTCCCTATCCAACCTGCTATTGAAGTGAAATTGCATGATCTAGTTGAACTTAAGTGTGGAGGAAGATGTATTGTCATGTAATAACTCATTTGGTGATACTTTGGGTGGAATATAAAATTTTTAAGAGTTTATGTTTCAACTGAAGTTTTCATTTTGTTAAAAATTGCGCCTTTTCTGGAGCTTTCATGATAAAAGAATCTGTGCCGTTATGGAGCTTCCAAGAAAAAAAATGTTTGAGAATAAATTTTTGCTGGTGAAATGATAAATGGTGTTAACTTTCCTTGATTTCTCATGATGATGGAGCTTATTTTCTAAAAGGAGAAGATAAGGAGACCATGTTTGAGTGAAAATTAGAATCTTGCAATTTTTCTTCAAAAAGAGTCAATCCCTCCTTTTTCAGCCTCAGAATTTTTAACATCTAAATCCTACAAACCGAAAGCCATAAAACAACCATGAAAATTCCTCATGAGAAACACATGTACATGAATCACATGGGGTGGAGAAGTAGGAATTTATCAAGCCTATGGTGACTCTTGTGTGAGTTTGGATGAGAAAATCCTTGTTGAACATTTACATTTGTGAGATAAGAGAAAATTCATCTGAGGTAGATGTTTTGTGTGCATGAGATAAGAAATGAAGTGGAAATATATTAAATAATATAAAGTGGAGAAATTGAAATAATTATTTTTTATGATTCATGATATATTTTTGTTTCTTAGTATGGATTTGGTAGATCTCATTGGTATGTGTTTTGGATTTGATTTGATTTGATTTTTAATTTTCCAGGAGTCCAAGTGCTATGTGTGGGGGAATTGGCTGAGAAAATATTTTCAATTAAATTTACATTGAATTTAATTGTTTTAAACCCACAAAAGTGTTACTCTAATATGAATTGCTTCATTTTTATGAAATTGGTGTTATTTTGAGCTGAATAGTAAAAATGGCCCATTTCATATTTTTAACCGTTTTAAATTATTTCTGTATTTTGGACATAACATTTTCCACACTAATCCAAATTGATTTTGTTTTCTTTTACAATTTCTACACATCTAGTTATTCATTTAATAATTCTTGACCAAAAGCATAATTGACCATATGAAAGCTCAAAAGAAGATCACAAGTTCGATCAAGAAAACTATTTTTAGTTCTACCTAGTTTTGGTGTGGGGTCCATAACTCATTATTTATGTGCCCAATTGTTGTGAAATTTGGTGGATGGACGCGCAAGGAGTTTGGGTGCTTATTTTATGAAGGAAATGATGTGTGAATTGTACCTTTAAGAGTTCATTAAATCATCCTAATCCGGTGGTTTGCGATTTGAAGAGTCTAACTGGACATAATAAATGGTCAGAGTAAAACGTGCATAACTCTCAGAATACTTGTCTAATGCCACTAATATTTTGAGGGGAAATGACCAAGATAATTATGAACAACATTAAATAAGGGTAAAACGCATGAAGATGTAATTTAATAGGGATACAACGCATTAATATTCGGGGGACAAATTTTGGCTATAAAAGGAGGAGAGCTCCTCCCTCTCAAAGCATCTCTCATTCCATCCCATTCCTTCCGGGACACCAAGGAGGAGAACTTTTCAGTTTTCTCTTTTATTTATTTTCTTTTTCATAGATTTTTAATGCCTTATTATTCCCTATTAATCTCGATTACCCTTACCATGGTGGGGTAAACATTTGGAGTGATTGAGGAAGGGTTGGTTTTCTATTTTGTAATGCTTGAGTTCTTGGACGTAATTGAATGAAATTTCTTTCTTCTTCAAAGTTATTTTCAATTTCATATAGCATATTTTATTATCAAGTGTGATCGTTCTTGAATTTTATTTCTGTTATTGATTTTTTCCTTTGGTAAAATAATCATTATCTCCCTCTACTAATTTTTGGTTTATATAGGATGGAATAGATCGGGAATTAGTGGTGAAGTACTCGATGATCGTCAGTACGTGTAAAAGGGGTAGTGAATGTTCTTGATTGTTTGGAATAAACAAGACCCAATCAGGTATTGCCCATGTAAATTGAGGACTTTAAATACAACTATTTTTCACATGGAAGGAGAGTTGACCAAACTGAGATCTTAATAAGGTTTTCTCTCACCATCATAATTTCACCAAGGAAGTGAGAGAAACTGATTGTGGAAACTCACTTTAATCAACTAAGAAGAAGAGGTTTGAATTAAATTGAACAAGGATAACATTAAAATTAGGAAACCGACCCCGAAATAATCACCCTTTTTAATATCATAGTTTTTTTAAATCATTGTAATTTCAAAATTTCTTTCAAAAACAAAACATTTTTACCCTCATTTTAAAGTGACAAACTATTTTGTGTGCACTCCTCTTCGGGAGACATCCTAGGTCAACCAAATTACTGAATTTTAACTTAGGAAATAATTGTTTTGACACACCCTAAGATAGGCATGAGTCAGTGGTATATCATATATAAATAATCATTAACATGTTATATTTATTATTTACATTATTTATACTCATTATTATACCCATCCAAATAATGAAGTGTTTGAATAACAAACTACACCACGATGTGGAGACGGTAAGCCGTACGAACGCACGTATGGTGACTTGTCATTCATAAGATGGATAGAATAATGAATATGGTTGTACCATATTTATAATAACATCAAAGTATGTATAAGGTACTGGATTTATTATTTTGGTATGGAAATAACAAAGACAGAGGAAGTGGAAGAAGAAAAGAACTTTGAAAGAGGTGGTGAAATTATTACCTCTTCTTTGGGCATTTCCTTTTGAGTTGATCAAAAGGGCTCCTTAGGTTAGATTTATAATCAAATTAAGGCTTCAAGGTCTAAGTGAGGGTAGTTGGGAGGATATTTGAACAGGGTTTGGCAGATCCAAATGGATTTGGAGGTGTGATTTTGAGAGAATGGGAAGTACCCTTTTATAAGAGAGGTGAGAGTCACTTTAGGAAAATCTTAAAATATTATTTTATTATACAATAATATTTTATTTATAATGGCTCAAAAATGATTTATTTATAGGCTAAGGTGGGGATGTGCCAAAAAACTCTCAACCAATAGGTTTTAGACAAGTTTAGGTCACCATATTAACCTTATCTTTTAGATTTAACTCTTAGTTAAATAGTTTAACTTTTACCATCTATTCTTGTATTATTATAATAAATGGTTAATAAACTTACTAAAAAAATCCAAGATAACCCCAAGTGCACTACAGGAAATATAGGCATTTGCGACGGGATCCCGTCGCAAATGCCTTTTTGCGACGGGGCTCCGTCGCAAATCACCCGTTGCGGAAAATGCCGTCGCAACAAAAAAAATTTGCGACGGGCCCGTCGCAAAAACACTTATTTGCGACGGGAAAAGGGCCTGTCACAAATAGATTTGTCGTTTTTTTAAAAAACTCTTTTGCGACGGGCCCGTCGCAAATAAGTTTTTGCGACGGGCCTTTTCCCGTCGCAAATATCTCCTTCGAAGCAACTATTTGCGACGGGAATATATTCCCGTCGCAAATAATAATAAAAAATTTAAAAAAAAATTTAAAAAAATTTATTAATATATAAATCAATAAACCTATTTATATTGATATAAATATAATATTTATTTTTAAAATATGTTTTAGAAAGGATGAATAAAAATCAAATATGAATGTATAAGATGTTCAGTAAATGTGGTTATAAAATATTTTACAAAATATTTTTAATTAATAATTACATAATTTTTATCAATTAATAGTCATTTAATAACTCTTTGAATATAAAAAAAATAAAAAAATTAATGAAAGATGGAAAATAAGAAGAAAATGAAACCCAAACTTCAAACGGCCATAACTTTTGATCTGGAACTCCGTTTGAGCTCTACAACATATCAAATCGAATCTTGCGACGAGCTCTACAGCCCTACGGACATGTGAAACCCATCCAAGGTTTTTTTGAGGCCCAAAAAGGCCCCGAAGGCCTCCAAAACTGAGTTTTTAGTCGGGGCACCCCGGTTTTTCACCGTTCAAACAGCTATAACTTCTGATCCCGATGTCTGATAAACCTCTACAATATATCATGTCGAAGATCTTTTAATGTTCTTCGATTTGACTGATTGTGGAGCTGAAACGGACTCCTGGATTAGAAGTTATGGTCCTTTTAACATTCAAACGGCTATAACTTCCAATCCGGATGTCCGTTTGGCCTGTACCGCATATCATATCGAAGATCGTTTCATGTTCTTCGATTTGACTGGTTGTGGAGTTGAAACGGACTTACGGATTTAAAGTTATCATCATTTTAATATTCTCAGAGGATTTTCACCCCCTCATTTCTATGTATTCATTCATAACTATACATATATATATATATATATGTGTGTGTGTGTGTGTATGTGTGTGTGTGTGTATTGTATATATGTATTTATTTATTTATTTATAAATACACATAAAAACACATATTTTATAAATTTATTTAAAACTAAGCTTATAAATATATATTAATTAATATACAAATAAATATACGAATAAAAACTTATAACTACACATATATATATATATATATATATATATATGTATATATATATATACAAATAGAATAAATATATATTAATATACGAATAAATATATATTAATATACGAATAAATATATATTAATATACGAATAAATATATATATTAATATATGAATAAATATATTTATATATATATATATATTTATTCATTCATATAACCAAATATATTTATATTAATATAAATCTATATTAATATATGGCTAAATATAACTATATATATATAACTATAATTATTATTAATTATTCCGATTTATTATTAATTATTTCTAATTATTATTAATTACTCCTAATTACCATTAACTATGAACAATGAATACTAATAATTTAAATTTATTAAATAACAAAACAATCTAAAGATAATTAAATTACAACTAATTAAAAAAAATTAAAACTAATAAAAAATTAAAAATAAATATTAAATTAAAAATAACATAAATACCTTCAAAATTGATCTGAGGTTGATCTCCGATAATTGTTGAAGACTTCAATATCAAATCTGCAAAAAAAATTAAACTTAAGAAACTGTGAACTCTAAAATTAGAATAGTTGAGAGTGAATGAAAAAAAAACGGCTGGGTGTATTTATAAGTTAGATTATTTGCGACGGGACTATTTGCGACGGGTTTCCCGTCGCAAATAATACTATTTGCAACGGGACCCGTCGCAAATACTTTAGCCCGCATTTATTACGGTCAACGGTTAAATAGTTATTTGCGACGGGACCCATCGCAAATAATAACCTGCCGACATACTATTTGCGACGGGAATATACCCCCGTCGCAAATAGTTTCTACCGCCGCCGGTTATTTGCGACGGGGGTATATTCCCGTCGCAAATACTTTTTACCACCGCCAGTTATTTGCGATGGGTGGTAACCACCCGTCGCAAATAATTTTCTCGCGTTTTGGCGCGCAATGCGCGCCAACCTTTTTGCGACGGGTGGGATTTTCCCTTCGCAAATAAGTAGTTATTTGTGACGGGAAAATCCTCCCGTCGCAAATAACCCGTCGCAAAAAGCCCTTTTTCCCATAGTGGTGGTTCATTATTAATATATATAACCTTATCTAAGTCTTTAGTCCAAAACTTATATTTTTAGAAATATTATATCAATTAATAATATAGTATTTGTTTTAAAAACTCATTTATGTCAATTTTGACACTATTTGGTGTTTTGTTTTTGTGAAATTCATAACAACTTTATCACTTCAAATAAAATTTATTTAATCAACCCTAACATGTCATATTAATCTTAAAAATTAGTGTAATTCATAAAAAGTCTCAATTTACATTTATTTGGATATTTATAACATTAATTATTTTAACCTTTCATTAAAAAGATAATTACTGCATCATCATTGTGTCATAAATAAATTTAATTATTTAATATCTAAAAATTATAAATAAAATAAATTTATTTATGAAATATTTTTATATTTATAATGAATATTTATATTTGAATTTATCTTATGTATAACCCTATATTAAAAATGTTTTAGTTATGAAAATTTGAATTTAATACTTTTAACTCTTCTTTAAATAAAATAATAATAAATGTCCTAATCTAATCCAAGTGGACCAAAAGGATCATAGTTTATTAATAATTTTTATTTTGGTCTAAATACACTTATAAAATAGAATTAGGACATGTGTTAGAGTAATAATAATTCCTTTTTTACCTTTAATTACCCAATTTACTTTTAACTGCGGTAAATAAAAGCCAAAAGTTACTATTCACCAAAAATTATTTTCAAATTATTGAACCACATTTTAATTACTGATTTCAACCGTGTCTCTCAAATTTTTGAAATTCAATTCACAGAAGCGGTAAAATTATATTTTATGCAAATTTGCAAATACGCCTAGAAGGTGGGTAAAAGGTGGTAAAAAGTTCAATAAAATTTTATATATCTAATATTATTATAAAATGACTCCAATGAATTAAATTAAATATATATAGGTATTATGTATTTATTTTTACCTAACATAAATTTAAATAAAAAGTCGGTTTTAAATAATAACGCAGTGTTTTCACTATTCATCAAAAATTGAAAGTTATTAAAAAAATGCCAAAAATTCACCCTAAGATAATTTTGATATTCTGAATCCAAAAATGAAGTCCATTTTGAAAAATAAAATTTATAAAATTTCAAAAAGTGGGTATTACTATTCATAACAGCTAGTTTGATTGGTCGTGGTGTGTTAAAACTCCAAGTTGCATACAATGCAAGCTATTGCATTATTCAAAGGGAAACGTACCGTGGAAGCTTGGGGTGTTACAGATACATAAATGTTTTTTTTAATTGGAAGTGAAGATTTGATCATACCTATGAGATGTGAGGGCACTTTGTCGAAGCATCTCAATATGTAAGAATATCCAGGTCAATATGTAAAGCTCACCCTCACAAACACAATGATATGTAAGGGCTTATGCCTTTAAAATGGGGATGAAAAAGGTTATATATATGGGTTGTTGCAACAACATGAGATTTTAGTATTAATTTCCCATTAAATAAATATTATTTTGAATAACTTTTTCAGACCCAACGTTGAACCAAGATAAACCACAATACATTTTATTAAGATAAAATTTTAAGAATTAAACACGACCATTATAGTATAACTATTTAATTGGAAGGTATAAGTAGAGGTAACCATATTATGAAATCTATGTAAAAATAAAAAGTTCATTTTTAATACCAATGAATTGATAAAATTCAATTAGGGCATCCAAATAACCAATAAGATCATTTTATGCTTAAAAATTTATCTTTCAATAAATTTCTTATTTATGCACTATGAATTTTATTTTAAGAAAATAAATATATTATGGTTAAATTATAATAAATTATATTTTTTATAATAATAATATATTAACACTAATTTAATTATTAATTGATAGGGAATAATAACAAGAACAATTAATTTTCCATTAAAAATAGTTTTTCAGTATATTTTATGTTTCTATTTAAATGTTAAATTCCTAAATTTTAGAATTTTAATTTTATAAAATTTAATTCATTTTTTACTTATAATTAAAATATTATATTAGGAATAAATTTTTTCATTTTTCTAAAAATATTTATTTTAAAATGAATTAGTACAAAATACCGTTTTTACAAATACTGAGATTTTTATGAAATCATTAGGATATAATCATGATTTAAAAATTTATGAAACCATTTCTTGATCAAATATGTATTAAATAAGTAAAATTATTCATTTAAAATATTAATTTTAATTTTTAAACCGATGATTGAATTTTTGGAACTAAAGTAATATTTTATCTAAAAACTATTTTTATGCGTTATACACTTATTATCTTAAAATTATTTTTTTATAAATTTTATAAATTTAATATATTAAAATGGTTTTTATATTTATAATAATAATATTCAAATTAAATTATAATTATAATCTCAATTTTAGACATAAAATTAATTTACTGATGTTAAAGCTAATTACCATGATAATGATACAAGGGTTATATTCAAAAGAATTGTTTTTTACACATGTTTTCATAATTCTTATATAGGTAAATTAAGTTGATATATTTTATATAATGTATCTAATATAACACACACACACACACATATATATATAAATATATTAACACTCATTTAATTGTTTATGGATATGAAATTAGATTAAGAACACTTAGTATTTTAAAAAGTTTTTTTCTAAAAAAATAAATTTCCAATAAATTATATGTTTTAATTTAAAAGTTAATTTTATTATATTTAGAAATTTAATCAGATTAAATGGAGTTAAAATTTATAATTATTGAATCAAAAATTTTCAAGAGGGTTAATTTTATATTTATAATAAAAAAATAATTACCATGATTAATTTTTAATCAAGGTTAATAAGGGTAAAAATGAGTAACAAAAAGTGGATTGATTTTTAAAAAATTAACTTGAAAAAAAAATTATAGAAGAAATTTTTTAGGTTTTAAATTCATACCTATGTTTATCACCAATTTTTACTCACCTAGCTCACATAACTCCCATTTGATTCCATCCTTACCCCTCACCCACTATTAAATTCTATTTAGAGTCTCTCTTTTTCACCTATAAAAAGAGATAAATTCCACCCTATTAAAACCACAATATCCTTTGAATTAATATTTTAAACCTACCCATTTTACCTCTATTATAATCCTATTACACTTTTTCAATCCCCTTTTTACAATAAAGTGGCCCAAGTCTTCCATTTATAAGAGATATTTCAAGTGAAGACTCAAACTCTCAACGTGAGTATTATCCACTCCCTAACTTTCTCTTCTCTATTTTTATCATCCACCCTACTCAAAAAATATTCTAAAAATATTAATATAATTACATAAGTATCATTATTATACTTATATGTTATTATATTCATGGTAAAACCATTATCTATTCCCCTCTTATCCATTCAAAAAATGAAAACATTACTTTTGCGTACATGTAGATTACTGTCTCCATAGATGACATGTTTTGTTTTTCATCATCGGATTTCATGGATGGTTATAAAAATGGATTTAACTTATAAATAATATATATATTACATTATTAATACACTTTAATGATAAATTAGTCATCCAATTAATAATATTAACAACAAATGATCATTGTAAATTTAACCGCAAAAAACGAGCATAGCAAGAGAAAAAACGATTTATTCTTTGTAACCAATAAATAATTATCCTATATTATTATTATAACTATTATAAATTCTGATTTATATCTTTAATAAAATATAAATAATATCATTATTATCCTGGAATGATGATATTATAACCACTTTATAATTATACCAATCAATTGATTAAAAACATTTTAGTTTGGGTCAATTTAACCACCTACATGAACGATGCTATAAATAATTTATCATGGATTATTATGGAATATTAATTATTGGTTTAATAAGATATTAATATTAAAATAATGTTTCTCAGTTTTATAATTTTTATATTAATATTTAACTTGTTATTAATATATAACTTTTATTAGTAAAAAATTATCGAAACAAGCTCATCATCGATTTTGTCTTCATGAATAGTGACTAAAACTCTAATGGAATGAAACAATAAATCTATAAATACTTATAAATAATATATTTAATTAAATTTTATAATCTATTAATTATTAACTTATTATCAAATAATGAAAATCGACATCGACATTTTAAAGCATGCACAAAACAATCAAAATCGCTAACGTCCGATGATGAAAATAATAAATAACTAACTAATAAACAAATAATAAATGATTATAATTAAATATTATATAGATTAATATATATTAATAAGGTTATAAATTCAGTTATTAAGATAATTATGTTTATTATAAATGGTTTTAATGATCTTTCATGGAAGTCGAGAGTAAGAGGTAAGTGTTTCTTGTCTGAAAATTTCCTTCTTTGAGACATGTTCCAGATCATGAACCTATTTTCATTTATATGATGTACATAATGTATATTTTAAATGTTAAATAATTATTATATTTATATCCATGTCATTTAAATATCAATTTAAATTTATCTCTTTTAATAACATTTGATTAAAAAGTTACTAAAGTCATAAGGATTTTCGTCTAAATTTCCCTTAAGGAATGATTTCAAATTTTGCACCTATTATTATTTTAAATGGTGTAATTAATGAAATATTTAATTATTTCTTAATAAATCACCATCAATCATGTTATTTACAAGTACATTTTACAATATCTCTTACATTTTCTTTTGATTCATATATATTCCAAGTTGTAATGATTTTTCTTATCTTAACTTTCATTATCAAGACATATGCCATATTACCATTTATTTTATTTTCTATAATGTATATAATTCCATTTGGATTAAATTCATCATATATTTCATGAAATTAAATTCATTTACAAATCTATCACAAGTTATATTTTTTAAGGTTTTTTTAATTCAAGTGTTTCCAAATCCGTAAGTGTCTTTGTTAACTCAATTTCCATTCATTGAGTTATGATCATTTTTATTTAGATTTATACTTATAAGTTGGGTAAAATTTATCCTATGGTTGAATTATATTTAAATTCATATCATGTTTCTATGGATTTACATTTCTTTCTCATGAACTCCTTTTCAAAGGGTTGTTACCTCAATTCTTCTTCATTGATAGATTTTTTTCTTCATAAAAATGTAATATTGTTAAGAATAATCCTTATCCTATTTGATGGTTTCTTATCCTCCATATACATATTATTTATTTTCAAAAAATTATTTACTTTCTTATTTTGAACCCAAATATGGATTATCTCATGCGTTCTTCTTACTTCTCTTTGCCTTTTTCAAACTAAAGTTTTATCATCCTTTTTATGATGTGGGTTTCAATCAAGGTATTTTAAAATATTATGAAAGGATTTTCCTTTCATGATCATAGATTTTATCTTCCAATCTATATTTATTATGGAACCATTATTTATTTTTCAAGGACCCATTATTGGGTTTTCTTTTAAAGTGTCATTTTAACATATTTTTTATGCTACTTAAATTTTTTTTTGAAGGTTACTCGTTACTTAATCTTTTTAAAACTAGGTTAAAATATTTTATAAAATATCTTTTCATTATTACACTTCCATTTTCCTCTTTACCTACAAAATATATATATATCATTTTGAGTAATGTTTCATGAAACTAACTCTAAATTCATTTTTGAAATTATCCTTTTGGGTGATTGAATTTTGGGAATCAATTGATCTAACTCTTGAGGTCATCATTTGGAATGTTTTGAAACTCGTTTCCTTTCCATGAGTTCTTCATGATATGATATATGATTGTTTTTTTTGTGGAAAACATGTATATAGTCTATCATTATTATATGGGAGGGGTCCTATATATCCCTATAATGCATTGGTCAAGGTTTTATATTTCATGAGGTAATGATGTTGACCTTGGGCACGATGTAGTTAGCTATGTTCACATGATTGAGCATGGAAATGACATAGTTAGATATATACACATGATTGATCATGGATATGATACAATTATATACTTTTAAAAGATTGAGTGTGAACATGATGTGGTTATCTATGTTCACAAGATTGATCTTGGGAATGATGAAGTTAGCTATGTTCACAAGATCGAGCATAGACATGATGTAGTTAGCTATGTTCATAAAATTGAGTGTGGACACAATAAAATTAGATATATTCACAAGATTGAGAATGAAAATGACGTAGTTATCTATGTTCACAATAATTATAATGGACATGATTCAGTTAAATATGTTCACAAGAATGATCAGATACATTATTCAATTAGCTATGTTCACAAGATTAAGAGTGGACACAATGCAACTAGCTATGTTCACAATGTTATAATTTTCTATATTTATAATTATGATTATGTCATATTTATATTCTATATGACTATGTTATGATCCTTGAAATGTTATTATTTTTTCATTATTCTACACTCTTATGCCATGGTATATGAATGATCATTTTGAGATTGCATGTCCTTTTATTAAGACTTATTAAAAACTCTCATTTTTCTATATTCTTTTAATTAGATATTACTCAATGATTATGTTTCTCACATGATTATGATCTAACCCTTTATGAATAATTGATAAGTTTTTCCCTTATTTAGCATTTGAGATCACCCCTTTCTATGTTTTCCATTCTCCAGATTATGAATACGAGTATAACTTAGGATATGTCTAGAAGATGATCTAGTATGATGCAATTATAGAGTAATATTTGTAAAAATATTTCTATCTAAATATTATCCAAGTACACTAAACCTTTATATTCTAGTATTGTGTTATCATTGTGATAATTAATGTAAGAATTATGGAAATATATGAAAGTTTAGCTTAGTTAATATCACTTAGTATCAAAAACTATGTGTAAATTATGTGTTTTAAGCACCGTACCTGAGAGTTTGGGTCTGAGGCACCTCAGTTTCTCTGTCCATGCCTTTGATAAATTTAGAGTTCTTAATTTATAAATAAAAGTCACATTAGGTGAAGTTTCATGTGTCAATCATCCCCCAACACATTCTTATTCCTTCCCAATGTACTCTTTAATCCTGCCAATTCCATCCAGAACTCATATAAAAGGTTTTTGGAATGTATCCTGATATTTTTAACCAAATAAAGATATTTTAATATTATATATTGATCAAATTTTAATAATTAAATGGAGAATTAGGAAAAATTATTATGAAGGATATTTAAATTTATTACAAATTCAAATAGAGGATAAAGAATATTTCAAATCCATTTCTACCTGAAAATTTCCTCTCACATTTTTTGCATGCATAGGATCTGATACTACACACATGTTAAAGAACTTTGCTTCTTCCTATAAAAATAAACCATATATATCATTGTAAATAGTTTGGATTTTGACTGATAACAAAGTTATATTCTAGGATTTTAAACCCTTGTCTCTCGATTGGAGCAATGATTATAGTTTAGGTTATTCAAATTTTTTTTATTTTAATTTATTAAAAATTTTAATTCAAGTATTTATTCTCTTTATTTATTCTATTTATTTCTATATGATCTACACTATGATATTTTACACTCAAAATGGTGAGTAAATAACCTGAGACTTTTCCTTAAGGTATGTTCTCTAGATATTCCCAAATCCCAGATATTTATTTCTAAATGTTTATTTTTTTGTTTGTAATGAGGTAGGGAGTAGTGGTGTGGGTCGGTGTGGCAATTTTCCACCTCTCCATGACATCATTCTGAATCCCATTATATTCCCTAACAAATTTTCATTCCCTTTCTTGTCTTGAGAATATATTCATATGTCGAAGTTGAGTTTAGTTGAGAGATGAAACAACATACGGTGGAGCTAGGTCTTGGAAGGCATCACATACTCAATTAAAGTGTGTTCATCATTATTGACTATTGGGGAGGTTAGATTTGGTGTGCTGAAGAGATTTCCTATGTATGATATGTTTTTCACTCAAAGGTTAGGCCGATGGTTCATGTATATTGGGATGAGCTATCAAATAGAATTTAGACAATGGAAATGGATAATTATGGAACCCAAGTAGCCAAACTTAGTTTTGAGAACATTATGGATAACACTTTTCTAGGTTTTTATTACTTTCATTTATATTTCATGAATTTTCCATAAACACCAAAATCCCATTTTTTCCTTTATTTCATAAAATATAAAAATACTAAAAATATAATAAATTGATAGGAATAGTGAGTGATCCAAAACATACTCCTTAAGAGATGACCCTAATCAGACACTAAGATACACTAAGAGTGATATAAATAATATTTTATACCACCCTATGATAGGCGTGTCAACATATGGAACCATTATAAAGGAGAAATTCAGTTGATCACTTATTATTAATTTAACAATTTTTAAATAAATTTTCTTTATATTCATAATTTTTTTAAAAAAATAGCGTGTCTACCTTTGATGAATACTGATTCATATTATTATTATGCATGGAATGACTCCTCTTAAGTGCAAGAGGAAGAAATAAATGATTAGAGAGAAGAAAAGCTGGAAGAACTATGTAGATAGGTGCTTAAGATAAGGAATAAAATGGAAATTCCAGCATAATATATCTGAGTATCATATGAATAGATACTAGAGTAGAAAGAATAAGAATAAATGTAAGAAGACATTACCCCACTTTTTTTTTCTAATTTGAAGAACCTGAGGAGGTTGAGAAGTAACTACTTGAAGATCTACTATCTATCCTCTATCTTCCATTTCTAGAAGAAATCAATGAAGTATAACTTATAGCTAATACACTTGTGGGAGATCAAAAACTTTTAGATACATAATGGAGTAACTTTGTAGAAGGTAACATGAAACATGACTCTCCCATATTTTAATAAGAATAAACAATACTGCTTTACATTTCTATGTACCTGGAAGAAGATACCATTGAGGTGGTGAAATTTGAAGAGATATTGAAGGTCATTGACTAACCACCTTTAAATTTAACACCACACCTCTAGGAGGTACTAATTAAAGAATAAGAATTGATAACTGAGCTAATATAGGGAGATAGTCTATTCTCATACTCATTTGTATCAAATTTTATTGATAATTAATTGAACACTAACTCCCACTATTATGAGTTTACATTTCCAGCTACCCATGTATTTCCCTAGATGGTGACAATGAAGAAGAAGATTCACCTATAGAGGTACACATGGAGCTACCCAAACCCATTAAACATTTATTTAAGTGTGTAAATGAGGAGTTACCCATGGAATAACCTAAGGATATGGAGCACCAAGATGAATGTAATGAGGTGTAAGATTTAGATTTAAAATCATTTTTCTTTAATTTAATTCAACATGAAATATTTACTGATTCCCCTTTTGATGAAACTTCTGATACAACATTAATAGAACATTCACTAAATAGGAATCCATAAAATCAATGAAATAAGAAACTAATGAAGTCACTTCTTACATTATTAGTGTTGATGTACTATAATATAACTAAGGAAGCCTCCGTAATCAGTTCACATGGATAAGAAATATAAGAACAAGGATATGATGGATCACCTCACATAATCCAAACCCCCCTTTATATTGGGAATACCAACTATTGCCTCCTTACTAGGAGAAATAAACACCTAGCACCCACTTGGGGGTATAAACTAAGATCTTATTTCTCTTTATCTTTCTTTTTATTTATTTTTATTTCAATAAATTTCTCATGTTTTCTATTTTTTTCTTATAGGTTTTTAGAATTTAGAAACTTTGAGCTTAACTCAAGCTACCCTTTCTAAATAGTTCAGGTTGTATCTATCATTCTCCTTAGTTTATCTATATTGTTATTTTAATTCTATATGAAATGAAATAAAGGTATTTGAATTTATACGTGGGGTAGTGTCAAAAATATTTTAGGAGTTGTGTTTTGTTTTTATTTTTTTTCCATTTTTTATGAAATTTGATCTTCAATGAATATTCATCATCAATTATCACTCTTGAATTAATTTTGAGTGATTCTACTTGAATGTTGATATGAAAAGTTTTCTTTGAATTTAATTTTCAAACATTTTTATGATTTTTGAATTTTTTTTAAAATCCATGTCTAAGAAACATTGAACCAAATTATTTTTCCAATATTGAGATGTATTCAAAATACTTTTGAAATATTCTTTGCAATACCCTCACCTTTTAGGGAGAAACTTGTATTTTTTGTGAGAACTAGAACATGTGATTATTTTTCTCTTAAATATTGGATTTCATAAATGATTTTGATATTATTGAATAATTTATTTGTCTAGATATATTTTTAACTTAAGACCTAAAATTTATATAAATATTTGTTAATCCCTTAGAATCCGTGAATTACATTACATGTTTAAGACACATTATATGATGATTTATCCTCACCTACCTTCACCTATAATATATTTGAATTATCATTTAAATTTTTAGTGTTGGGTAAGGGATTTTCATGTGTTTTATTAATTAATTATCTAATTAGTGGTTGTGTAAGGAATGTGTCAACATTCTATGAATTTTAGAGAGGTATGAAAATGAGTAAGTTCTATCCATTGTACTTCATTTATTATAATCTAACTCTCTTAAAAAATGAAAAGGAAAAAAGTAAAAAAATAAATAAAGGAGGTGGGATTTAATTCTATATCATGATACTTTTATGACCCATGAACCTATAAAAAATAAAAAGGACATGAATTTTCATTCATTTATAACATTTTTTTTCATATCATATTCTTTGAAAAAAATAAGGAAAAAAAATCAAAAAAGGGGGAGAATAAGGATGAATCCATTTATTTCATTTATTATTTGAATCACAGCCCATGCCATTAAAAAGGTCATCTTTTATAAAATATTTGTAATGGGGAATTGAATTAGGTTCATTCCCTATACCTTCACTTGAATATTATTTTAATTACATTTAAGAGTTTTACCTCCTCTTTTCATCCTTTGAGATTTTATATACTTTTACCCACCAAACCTTATCCACCAAATCACCTTGAAATAGACCTCATTATTAAGTATATTTTTACATATCATGGGGTGGATAAATGATAATTATAACAATGTTATATCGATACATTCATTTTACTAAGTATGAGAATAACTCTATATTAAATTTCTCTTGAGTGAAGAGTGACATGAATTTCCATGTGAGGTAGGATGTGATTGGTTCATAGATGAATTATTGAGGTTAAAAATATTTAAATGTGATAGAATAAAATTAAAGGATTTTTTTTTTCATAAATGAGACATGAAAGATTTTTTTTTGAAAAGGTCATGGAAAATTATCTCATTATTAGTTTTTTTGTAGACTTTGATATGGATATTTGATGATTTTTCAGAGTACAATAGTTAATTATAGGAGAATTGAAAAATATCAATATTTAATTTTTTTACTTTAAAATTTAATTATTTAATTCACACCATTTTATAATTTTTAGGGAAATTATCACATATTTAGTTTATAGGAATATTTTTGGATTTATTATGGAAATGACCTAAATTCAAGATTTTATTGATTTTAGTAATAAATCTGATTTTTTTTCCTTAACAAAACTTTAATTTAGGTTAATTTTGAAATTTAAGATGATTTTTATAGAAGTAGGGAATAATTTAAAGTAATATGATGAATTTATGGAAGATACATGAAATTTCCAAGTTGTTCCAGAAGCGATAAAGTCTGGAAGCAAAAAATTCCATAAGCAGTAAATTATGGAAATAGAAAAGTCCCGAACCAGGAGAGGGATTGTTAAATAATTGAAAAACTATTAAATACATAAAATTAACCAGCTAAAAAGTTTCTGAAAGTAAGGTAAATTTCAGAAGATGAATTTTTGAAGTAGGGGGACGAAACTTTAGAAGATTGATTTTTTTACAAAAGAAATCATATGTAAGAGTTCCTAGTTGGTATGCATAAGATTTCTGGGTAGAAACATAATAGTTCCCTACAAAAATATACAAATGTTTTTCATTTATCTCTATAAGTGAAGATAAAATCACCCCTATGATACATAAGGGTAGTCCAATTTTGTGAATCAGTACATAAGAGTACCTAGGTCAAAACATAAAGGTCTCCCCCATAACCATAGTGATATGTAAGGGTTTATGACTTTTTCATAGGTATGAAACAAATGATATTTATAAATTTATATAGTTTTTTATTTATGAAATTTGGAGTTCCTAGATGATACATAAGAGTCACATTAGGTGAATACCATGCATACCGGTCGTCCCACAATGTATTATTAATCCTTCCCAATGTACTCTCAAGTCCTTACAATGCCATACAAGACTCATACCGAAGCTTTGTAGCATGCATCGCGATATTTTCGACCAATTAAAGATATTTTAATATCTTATATTGATTGGGTGATATTTATTAATGGGATAAGAATAAAATATGAACATGGAGCATATTTTAAGGGATTATAAATTCAAATAGAGGATAAGGAAAAAATTAAAGTCAATGCCACATGAAAAATTCCTCTTGCATGCACTATATGTGTGGGATATGATCTCATGCATGAATTAAAGAGACTTGATACTACCTATAAAAAGGAATCATTAATATCATTATAAAGGGTTCATTTTTTTGATAACATAGTTAGATTTTAGGATTCAAAACCCTTGCCTCTAGGTAGGGGTGATGATTATAGTTTAAGTTTTTCACCAATTTTCTTTTTTACTACAATTCATTTTTCATTTTAATTAAAGTGTTTTTTATTTATTATATAATTTTATTTTTACTTTATATTGTGATCTATAATACTCATGATGGTGAATAAGTAACCCGAGGCTTGTTCTTGGGGGAGGTTATCTTGGAATTCGCAAATCTCAACTATTTATTTATTAATATTTTATTTTCTATTTATATTGAGGCATGGAGTAGTGTTATAGTCTGGTGTAGTGATTTTACACCTCTCAATGGAATTATTATCAATATAATTATATTACCTTCCAAATATTGATTCCCTACCTTCTCTTTTATATCTCTTCTAATGATGAAGCTGAGTTTAGTCGAGAGATGAAATGAAATACGATGAAGGCAAGTTTTGGAAGGTGTCACATACTTGATTGAGGCATGTTAAATATTATTGACTATTGTAGTAGGTAATATTTGGTGTGATGAAGAGATTTACTAGGCATGCTAAGTTTCTCACTCAAAGTATGGGATAATAGTTCATGTAAAATGGGATGAGTTATCAAATATAATTTAGACAATGTAAATGGATAATAAAGGAACCTGAGTAGACAACCCTAGGATCAAGACCTTTCCTATTAACACTTATCCTGGTTTTTAATACTTTCTTATATATTTCATAAATTTTACATAAATACAAAAACCCATTATTTTACTTACTTTCATAAAATACAAAAATACCAAAAATATAATAAAGTGGTAGGAATTGTGAATGATCCAAAACAAGATCGGTGAGAGAGCACTATGGTTAGCCACTATGTTATACTAAGAGTAGTATAAATAATATTTCATATACTCTATGATAATTGTGTCAACTATATAATTGACCCTACCCATATGATAACATTTCCAATGTATAATTTATAGGATAAAACATACATTCATGAAAATATAAACAAAAAAAAATTATAATGTGCAGCCACATTCAATGATAGACCTTGAGTAAGAAATGTAAGTATTATTATTATAAATCCATAGTCAATGGTAGGAAATGGTATCTTATCTATAATAAAAAGAATTCATTGTAGTATTTTATCAATGAGGATTTCTTAAACAATCACCACTATTTTTTAGTGGTGGTTATTTAAAAGTCTTCACTATTTAAACCCTAATATCCACCTAAATTTTCTATCCTCCTCTTTACTCTGTTGTACGATCCTCCCTCTCTCACATAAACCTCTCACTGCACCATACCCTATCAATCCTTCCTCTTTTCTCAAAATTCCCCTCCCCTTTTCCTTCTTCCTCCAAACCTCATATTCTCTTTCTTGATCTCCCCTTATCCTTATTCACAACCTCTATTTCTTTATAGTGGGTTCTCCTTTTCCATAATCTGTTGCATAAACCTATTCCCCTTCTATATCTATTGCTTCTAGGTACAAGGTAAGTTCTTGTAATCTCTACTCTTATCCTGTCTTTATTATTTTCTTATTTCAATGAAATCTATGAGATTTACATAGGGATTTAACATTGAGTATTTAATTTTTTTTATTATTGGGATATATAAGTTTGGTTTTATTATGAATTGAGGATTTAGAGGTTTGTCTTGCTAGCCTATATTTATGTTTTTAATTTATTATTAATTTTATTGATTAGGGTATATTTAAAATTTTAATTTATTGCTTAATTTTTATTTAATTTTATCATTAGGCTATATTTATGTCTTTAATTTATTATTAATTTATTGTTAATTTTATTTATTGTTACATTTTTAATTTATTCCTAATAATGTTTTATTTTTAACATGATTTTATTTAATCATTGTGTGTTATTTTTAATACACATATTTATTAATATGGTATAAATGGGTAAAAGTTATATTACTTTACCCTAGAATATACCTCATTATGTTAAGGGGTTGGAGGATTTTTTATATTTTTCATTTGAAAATAAACCAGTAGATGGAAGAATAAGATGTCAATGTTCTGAATTTAATTTCACAAGATGGTTGAAAATACATGAATTTTACGAGCACTTGATATTGAATAAATTTATTTTTGGATATGTGGTATGGATTTGTGTTGGAAAATTGAACACTACAGAAATTTTAACATGCGAATATCATTAGAATGAACAATCTACCACTCTAATAATGGAGAATGAAATTTAGAACTTTATTAACAATTATTTTAGCACTATATCATAGTATAATGAATATTACAACATATTAGCAGGGAAACTTTCTAATTTTCCAGAGATTAATACAAAAAATAAGAATAATGAGCAACCAAATGATTTTTATTAATCAATTTATGATGAAAATTAGAAGTTTCATGAAGTATTTAGAAAATATTCAAAATTTTCCTTTCTATTAAAGTTGTTCCATATCAAGTTCTTATATAGAATTATAGATAAAGTAATGATGATGATATTATAGTTAATACATGATGAATTTATGGAAGATAAGATTATCAAATCATTTTATGAGATAATGAATTTTTTTAACAAGTTTTATCTCAATTATATAAAGATACATACATGTCCCAATTACTGCATGTTGTTTTAGGGAGAAGATTCAAATAAAGAAGAGTGTAGAATACATCATACTTCTAGATGGAAATAGGTGAATCATGATGAAATTTTTAATTAATATACTATAAAAATGAATATAAATAAAACTCATATAAATATTTTATGTTACTTTCCATTAAAATCACAATTAAAAAGATTTATCATGTCTTCTAAAATGATAGAGAAAATTAAGTGGCATGCCATGTGAAACAAGAATGATAGGTTTATACATCATATAAGAGATTCAAACACCTATAAATATTTTGATTTTTTATATACAAATTTATCTTCAGATCCTTTGAATGTGAGTTTTGGATCGGAAATTAATGTATTTAATCAATTTGAGACTCTAATTACAAATTATAGCATATGACATGTTATTTTAATCCCTTACAATCTACCTTATTAAAAGTGAATATGAAAAAATTATTTCATTATTTCGATGATAATTCTAGGGAAAAATACATGGAAATGACATTGATGTTTACCTTCACCCTCTTATAAAACAATTAAAAGAGTTATGGGATAAAGGAGTAGATTCATATGATACACTGATAACTGAAATGGTCAAAATTCATATTTCTCTAATGTAAATGATTATTGATTTAACTTGATTATAAATCATGTATGGTTGGAACAATAACACAATATATATAGGTTTAGTTTTTAACTTTGTCTTAGAGCCCATAAGACTTACATATAACAGAATGTGGTGTTTTATATTTCATTATCTCTGTCACCGGTAGGGTTTCTCTAAGAGAATCTTAGAGGAGGGGAACTTTATGTTTGACCCTATTTAGAAACAAATCCCCCCATTTATTATTTGATATCATTTATTTATTCTTTTTGATCCTATTAACATGGTTCATTTTTTTGGTGTCTCAGTTTTCATGATTTTGAATGGTTTCCCCCTTTTAGTCCTTGTCATTTTTGTCTCTCAATATTTTATACATCCAACCATCTTCTTATTTTATCCAATTATTATTTATTAATTGGATATGTCACTCCCTAAGACCCCCCTAATTTTGAATCTCGGTTTTAGGTATACCTTGGTGTTCATGACTGCGTCTATCTCTACCCAACAAGGTGTTTTGTTATAGGGTATCCCTAGTACCTTGTTTAGTGACATTCTTAGTCTATTTGGTAAGAATCCCTTCCCAAAGTGGAATTGACTCATCCTTGTTGTAATTGAGGCATATGGATCTTCATATGAGATTTATATTTGATGCATAATTTTCTTTAGAATCATTTGTGGTGGATATACAATAGTGGTGGGTTCTGTTGGTGGTTTTATTTTAGTATTCTGGGCTTTGCTGCTAGTTTGTTTTCAACCAAAATTGTGTATAAGTAAATTTTGGATTAGAATTTGAGGATGGATATGACGATTTTTTACATGATTTTAGTATAAATAGTTCTTAATTAGTTGGATGTTGTGATACAGTTGAAATTTTCATGACATTGTTCTAGTTTATTCTTATTGGTGGTTTTCCAAGTTGATGTCTATTTCTGAATGCAATGCCAAGATTCATTGAGATGAATTGGAACATATGGATTATTTTTCAATAATATTTTTGTTTTATATTAGTGATGGATGTATTTGAGTGGTTTTTTCCTCTTTTATGGTGGGAATTTTAGCATTATTTATGTATTAGTGATTAGTGATGGGTAAATATGACAACGATTTGGGTTTTTGTTGGTAGTTTTGGTGGAGTTGTTTCTTTATAGAAGGCTAGTATATATAATTATGTAGGTTCTTGGGTGAAATTATCATGTCTAGTGAAAGGAAAAGTGATCAAGGTGATGATTTTATTGGAAAAAAATAGTAATGTTGGGATCAAGGCGTCGATTCACATGCCTTTAGTTCATCCTGTTGGTTTAAAATTTAAATATTAAAAAATCATTGTGTGGGTTTTTTAGTTTTAAATTTAGAATATTTTATTTTTTTTATTATTTTGGTATATGGTTATTTGGTTTTGTGGGTTCCCACTTGACCACTTAAAAGTGTTTATTCTGAAAAAACCCATATTGGAAGGTTTTATAAGCAACAATTCAATAAAAAAAATTATTTGAGGCCACCACCAAAATTTTAATCAGGTTAAGAAATATTATCATAATTATAAACTATTGATATAAAATTTGGTAAAGAGTATTTTCTAAACAGTTTTGGGAAAGGAGTTCAAATCTCATTAGACACATTTGGTACACAAAAATTGAAGAAATAGAATAATTTTTTTAAACTGCCTTAATGGAAATTTTAATTGTTACATCATAATCTTGACATTATGCTCATTGAAAAAAATTTATGTGTAAATTTGGTTTTTACAATATTTAATGAGTAGAGAAAATAAAAATATAATCTTAATGCTCAAAATGACCTATAATAAATGAATATAAAGCGTTATCTATGGGAAAATGATAATGGAATGTATATTATAGTAGTTTTTTCACTAAAAAATCATCAAAAATATGTTTTCCTTCTAAAACTGAAAAATGTGAAAGTACCTGATGTATATTCAAGTAACATTTAAAGACATATTGACTTAAAACATTATATGTTACATGGGATTAAAATTCACGAGTTACATATTTTGATGGAGTTGTTATTACCTTTTACATTGTTTAAATTTCTACCTAATAAAATAAAAACAATTGTAATTGAGTTTTTTATATTCTTTAGAAAAAATTGTAAGAAAAATTTAAATCCTATTGAGTTTGAAAAACTTCGAGAAATAATTTTAATGACACTTTTTAATTTAGAGATGATATTTCCTCCATTTTTTTTCATTGTAATAATTCATATAAATTTGCATTTGAATGAGGAAGTTAAAGTTGGAGGTCCCATACATTATTAACGAATGTATCCCATATAGAGGTATTATAAACTTACTTACTTATTATTAATACATTAAAGTTTTCATACTCATTACATTTATTGTTTATTCTACTATGCCATTTTTTTAATTAGGAATCTAAGTCATTTGAATTATTTTGTGAGAAACCAAGCTCAACGAGAAGACTTTATTGTTGAAGGTTGTATTTATAAAGAGTGTCTCACATTTTTATAGGTATTTGGATAATATTAAAACACAATCTAATCAAGTTGTATGTGTTAATGATAACACAAATCAATTTTAGTCCTATAGTAAATCAATAAACTTTATAAAGTTAGTTAATCAAGTTGGGAAAATATCATTAGTTTTATTGACATAGATATAGTATGTACAAGCACATAGATATGTTCTACTCAATATTAATATTTCAAATCCTTTCATTGAGAAATTGAAGTCACAAACAAAGAGATAAATTTATCTCTAAACATGAAATGAGAATGAAATAAAAAAATCTATTAACAAATAAATTATTGATTAGTTTTCTCATCATGTAAGATCATAATTAATTTTATATTCAAAATATATATATATATAATTATCTTATATAACTAATAATTTTTTTTACATATAGATAATGAATGTTTATTATTGAGTTGCAGTGCTATATTATTTGACATATTTGGCTCGAAGACCTTTGAAATAGTGTAGGTGATTCAATGATTATATTATTAATGGTTTCATGTTTTGTATAGTATTTCATAAGGAGGTTTTGAAAACACAAAATAGTTGCATCTTCACAAAATTTTCAAAGTTGGAATACTATGTAAATTCGATTGACATTATCAAATTAAATTATCATGGAAAATTTTCAATTGTCTTATCCAAATTCAAGTGGTTTATATTTATAAGGGTATAAGGAAATATCTGCTATAATTTACTTATGTTAACTTATCTTGGTTGATCGATAATAGTGATCCAAAAGAATATGATCCATATATTTTAGAATCATAGGATAAAATGTTCTATATGTGAATTATGGAGTTGATGAAGGGTGGATTTTTGTAGTCCATGTCAATCCAAGAGACTTGTATGATATGGATGATGAAGTTAATGATTTTTTTTGTGACTATGAATGTAACACCCCAGGTAAATAAAGAATATGACATCTTTATATTTACCCATATTTTTGAATCAAATATTAATATGACTTTAAAGGGGATACTATGCCCGATGGCGTACCCAATACGCAACAACGAGTTTGTTGGGAATCTTACGTTGCACTCTAATAATAAAATAATATTATTTTAAATGGTAGTTAACATGTAGCGGTTGTATTGGCGGGAATGGATATAAATAACTAAAATATGATTATATATGTTTTTAAATGTTTTTACATTTATCCAATAAAATATAATGGCTTAAAATACGGAAAGAATTCAATTTTAGGCATATATGCCCTAGTTTTCACTAAAGGTTCACTTATCACCTTTTGATGTTGAAACATCATTAAATATAGTTTTGTTCACTATTATACATTCTATTGGACCAAATAAAACTCTTCTTGAGAATTGGGACATCAAAATTTACTTTGTGTAAATTTTTGGTATCTTTCTGATGAAGTTCATTTTTTTAATGAATAGTGTAAAATGTTGTATTTTAAATTCAAAACCTCTTTTTAATCTAATTTATTTATATGATTAGATTATCTTTTGAATTGGTCTTAATGTGTAATCTGAATATATTTTTACCATTTAATCCAATGGTGGTCATTGGAATCAATTTCACTTTGAAATTAGACTTAAACTGGTGCCAATCTTTTGATACTTATTGTTTTATAAAAACACGCTATTTGCTCTGACAGCGGGAATTAATTATTAAATTAATTAATGTGACTTATATGTTTTGAATTTTGTAAAATAGACTTCATTTTTGAATTCGGAATATCAAATATAGCTTAGGGTGAATTTTTGGCAATTTTCTGAAAAACTTCAATTTTTGATGAATAGTGAAACCACTAAATGGTACTTATAAAGACTGATTTTCTGTTTAAATGAAATTTTGCCATCATTGTGTTTTGAATTTCAAAAATCCGACATACATGGTTGTCATTAAGAAGTAAAATGTGGTTCAATGAGATTATAATAATTTTTTGGTGAATAGTAACTTATTAAGTTCTTAATCGCGATTAGTGGTAATTAGTGTAGTTTAAGGTAAAAATAATGCTTTAATAAAATAAGATGAGCTTGACACATGTCATAACCTCATTGGTTGTGTCATGGCCGACCAAGAAAAACCATGGGTCAACTTGGGGACCCCATGGAGACACTTTGGTTGAGAAATGACATAAATAACTTTTTATTTAATGTAAAAGTAAAAATGACACAAACATAATATGTTTTACGAAAACAATTTTTACATGGGGTTATAAAGATCAGATTTTTGATTATAAATAGTAATTGGAAATATAAAAAGATTTCCTACATCATAGTATTTTTTTTATAATTTTTAGACATTAAATAAATTAAATTATTTATGACATAATAATGATGCAACGATGACATCATTATTTGAAGATTTAAATAAAATGGAAAGATAATGTAAAATCTATAAACTAAACATGTCCAAAACCAATTGGATGAGTGTATTTCGAACCCTTATCACCTTATCCACGAATTATATCAATGTGGGACCTTTTAAAACCGAAACACATTTTCAAATAAAGTAATATTTCTTTACTTTCCAAAAGTGCCCCTCCTCTCCTCTTATAAAAGGCCCCCACCTCTACCTCATTTCACACACTCCTCAAGCCTTTGTCTCGGCAAAACCCTGCCCATTTACTCTCTCCACATCCCTATCCTCATCCTAGAGGATTCCCTTTGGGCAGAATCCTTTCAAAGGAAGCCTTTAGGCTCAAATCAAAAGGAGTTACACTTTTAAAGGTAATTCATTCTCTCATGTTCATTTGTTTTATTTTGCTTCTCCAACCCCCTAAACTCTTTTTATTTATTTCTTTAGTAACAACACCAGTATCTTCAATATACTAGGATGTTGTTATAATATTTATTCGAGCTACACTCTCACACAACTATATCAAATGGTTAAAGAACATACGGTTTCCGTGGATGGCGAAATTATGCCTCCCGAAACGATGATTGTTCAATACTCATTTAACACCTTCAAAGGTGGCCATTATGATGTCACTAATTTTATATATGATATATAATATGTTTATGTTTTACTTATGCTTCTTTATTTTTCATTTGTGTCTTACCTTGATGGCTTCCATTATGGGTATACGCGATATCTTCATTTTAAGGAAGTGCGGACTACCGCCCCCTCAAAGTGATTTGATTCGTTATATACCATATGTGGGACGTATAAAGGATGGAACTATGATATTATATATGATATTATACTGGAATTATAATATACCTTTATATCAGTATTATTCCATTCTATAAAATACGAAATAGAAATGAAAGTAGCGTTCATGCGTAAGTACGGCTTACCGTCTCCATGAACGGTGCATTTCATTTCTTACCTCTAAATGATTATGTAATGTTATAAATGCATGCATGTACTGGATATATATGACATATATGATATATAAATCATGAATACAATTCTGTATATAATAAACATTTGGCCACATGAACAACATGTAATTGTAAGAAGTCCACTTTCGACTTAAGAACCAAATATCGGCAAAACAAATATTATTAACTTAAATGATTACATAATGTTTATGAAATGGTAATAAGTGATATAAAAGGAATAATGAACTTGAAAAAGGTTCTTAAGGAATTAGAAATTAACTCAAGTTTATTATTCAGGAGATTAAAGAACGATCGAGTCAAGTCGGACCCAAGGTAAGGGATCCTACTCCTCTCTTTCTTTTTAAGTACAAACTTTTATGTCATTCCTTTTAAAGATCATCTTTTTTGTTATTGGGATGATATTTTATATTAAACTTACTGTAATTTTTATGTTAATGTTATGAGAGACCCTATTCTCTCTCATCAATCCATTTTGGAGGTTTTGAGTGGTGCCGTTAGGCTTCCGAACTTTCGTAAGAGATCTAACCTCTCTCTTTCTTTTTAAGTACTCTCCTTTATGTCACTTCTTTTAAGCTCCTCTTTGTAATGTTGGGGGATGTTCTTTTATATTTCTCTTGCTGTAAATTTTATTGTAATGTGATGAGATACCCTATTTTATCTCATCAATCCATATTCGGAAGTTTTATGTGGCGCCGTTAGGCTGCCGAGTTTTCGTAAGGGATTTTTCATCTCACTTTTATTCCCGTGAGATTTATGCTACATTTTCCACAAATTCCATTGAGTGGTGTATGTACTGCCCATTATTCTACTCTTTGTGTAATATACTTTCGTTTATGAGTATTTACATCAATGATCTATTGTCCTTCTTTCATGGGGTGTATGTTTTGAAAGATACCCAAGTCGGTAAGGGAACCTTTCACCCTCCTCTTTTTTAAAAGACTTCTTTTGTTAGGTCTTTTAATTTACATATTGTTATGTTGGGATATGTTCTCATATATCCTTATTGATGTAAATTTTATGTCCAAGTGATGATATACACTTTTTATCTCTCATCAACTCATTTTGATGTGATGCCGTTAGGCTGTCAAGGGAACTTTTTAACCCAATTTCAATTTCTTTGGGTTCAACACGTAGTTATTGAATATGTCATCCTTTGAATATGTGTGAATAATCTTTGATTGTTTTACACTTAATATCCACTTATATTGGGTGTATTTATATTTGTCACACATATTTTTGAGATTGATTTGTCCTTAATTTAAGGATACCTTCTTTATAAGGGATTTCATCCCATTTGACATTTCTATTGAGGGTTCATTGTTTTTATGCACCAATTTACTCTTATATGGTGTATATACTGTCCTTTGGAGTATTATATCATGAATCCATTTATTCTCATGATATTATAAAGTTATGACTAAATGTTATTCCTCAATTATTGTATTCAAGTGTCTCTAATTTTGGTAAAACCCCTTTAACCAAAATGTCATTTTAAATGTTTTAATTATTTGTTCTTATTAATATCCATGTTTTCAAAATGGTTTTAAGGATTTATTTATATGGATATTAATGGTTTAAAATTTTAAGCTTCAAGGTGGTATGGGACACTTTGATTCAAAATCTCTTTATTAAATGTTTTAAATGGTTTTGATAAAGGATTCTATTATGATATATTGTGATGTGGAAATGTTATCATTCCTTTATATTGGTTTTATGTTTTATGATTTTATATTGGTACTTGGACATTTTAACGGGTGGTTACGTTATAAACCATATGACGGGTGGTGCCGTGAATACCAGGACGGGTGGTTACGTTATAACCTCCAATGCATTGGGTATGGAAGTCGGCCGTATGGCTATTCCATTAAGTATGTATGGAAATTGGCCGTATGGCTATTCCATTAAGTGATATGTGTGGGAGTCGACCGTATGGTTATTCCACTTAAGTATGTTTATGTCCCAAGTTACCTTTATATATGTTATGTGTTCTTTATAAGGGTTTTATGGTAATCCTTTAGTTACAAAAAGGTAAGTAATGATATTTTATTCAGTGAAGAGTTTTTACTACTTCATAAAGGTGAAAATTATTACTTTGATAAAGTATACATGGTTTACTTTTTGTTTTGATAAACTAACAATTTTTATTCTTTGAGTATCCCTTACTGAGTTTTTATGCTCATCCCAAGTTTTTGAAATGTTTTTCATAGGACTTAGCGTGGAATATGGTCAAGGATGGGATCAAGGGAAAGTCATGCTACCTAAAACATGAAACTAGACATGTTTCTTTTTAAGAGTTTTTATTTTATGGAAATTTAGTAGAAGAGACTACTTTGTAATCTTTTGAGATGTAATAGTTATGTCCTATTTCTCTAAAACTCTAAACATGAAAAGATCCTCAATGTGAATTATTCATTTAATTCAATTTTAAGTAAGGTTTAAGGCTGGGGCCTTATAGTTGGTATCAAAGGTCGGTTTAGATAACTTTAGAGGTTAGGGTATTCTTTAAGAATAAGTGACATTACCATAATGGTTAGGATTTCATAAAGTGTCATAGTTTTTAGACAAAGTGAATGAGTAAGTATATCTTCCTCATTAGTACATGATGGTTTTGTTGATATACTCACACTGACTTTTCTGTTTTTAGTGAATGGATGGATCTAGAAGGCACCAAAGAGACAACAGGTTTGAAGGAAACTGTGGTGGTTCTCTGATTAAGAGACTAGATAAAATGGAGGATTCAATGAGGAAACTCATGGTTGTTCTAAACCAAATATCAAGGAGTCATGATCAACCACTTGAACCTTGGTGAGTTCTCTATTACATCATGTACGAGATGGCCAACTCGATGTGGAAATTCAGGTAATAATTATTAAGGTAACCATTAGGGTTTATATGATCCTTATTTTTTTAGGTAATTATGGGTTACTCTATGATATGATAGAAAATGAAAGGAATGAGATAAACTTGAGGTTAAAATATGTTATGATTATTCTTGAAGATTTTATCTCATTTTGGGAAATTTTTTAAGAATTATATAGTTTTGGAAAAAGGACAACACGCAGACCGTGTGACAACCCGTCGCGTCGGACAAAGCCGCGGGAATCGAACCCACAACCAAAGTGCGACTGGTATTTATCGACTACCACTGGACTACGTGAAGTCCCTGGCTAGTTTGACTGATTCTTTTTTTAAGATTAAGTTGATTTTGGGTTATTTATGAAAATGATTAACCTATCATGGAGGATATATGATTAGGATAATTACTTTTCAATGCGAGACTTTAAGAGCAACTGATTTTGTTTGGAGATAAATGTTACGATTTAACTTGGAAGACTATGTGACTAAATCCTTAAAATGTTTGGGTTTCAATCTTAGATAGGTTTACTTTGAGGAATTTTATGGACAAATTTCTTATCGGATGGTCCTCGTTGAACTTTGGGTTTTGTTGGACAAATTTTGGAGATTAAGAATAGATTTTCTTTCTAATGGGTTATCATTTTCTGGGTTATCTGATCTTGTACTAGCCTTTTTGGTTTTGGTTTTGGTTAAAGTATAAAGACATGGGAAGTATATAGTTCTCTTTTGTGGATTAGGCGCTTCTCTAAAAGTTGATTATAGTACTCTTAATGTGAACAAGTCTTCCTAGATACTCGCCTTTTGGAGAAAATAGGAGTTTGTGTAAGGAATATAATAAAATTTGAAAGTCAACATGATAAGTGATTATGTTTCCTTATGAATAAATTCCTCAATAAAAATTAACATAAAACAAAAATGTTGTCTATTAACTTTTCCTATTGGGGAATCGAATACCGTTTAACCCATCACAAGTTTGTGATTTTCTCATGGTTAACTTTCTCCTAAACATGTTTTCTATCACTCTCCATCAGAACATGACCCTTTGTTTTTTCCTCCATGTCCATATTTTCGTACTTTTAATCCTAGTATGGGTTAACTCGGGTGACCTCTGTGCTTATAT
This sequence comes from Viscum album, assembly GCA_963277665.1. Lineage (NCBI taxonomy): Eukaryota > Viridiplantae > Streptophyta > Magnoliopsida > Santalales > Viscaceae > Viscum > Viscum album. Next base: position 1,630,259,299 of record OY728141.1, read on the forward strand.
TTCTTTATTTTAAAGTGATTGTTTTACCGACTCTTGTTCCGATGTGGGACTTTCAAGGATGTTTCCAAGCGCAATTTTAAAATTGCGAGGACGCAATTGCCAAAAGGGGGGAAGGATGTAACACCCCAGGTAAATAAAGAATATGACATCTTATTATTTACCCATATTTTTGAATCAAATATTAATATGACTTTAAAGGGGATGCTATGCCCGATGGCGTACCCAATACGCAACAACGAGTTTGTTGGGAATCTTACGTTGCACTCTAATAATAAAATAATATTATTTTAAATGGTAGTTAACATGTAGCCGTTGTATTGGCGGGAATGGATAGAAATAACTAAAATATGATTATATATGTTTTTAAATGTTTTTACATTTATCCAATAAAATATAATGGCTTAAAATACGGAAAGAATTCAATTTTAGGCGTATATGCCCTAGTTTTCACTAAAGGTTCACTTATCACCTTTTGATGTTGAACCATCATTAAATATAGTTTTGTTCACTCTTATACATTCTATTGGACCAAATAAAACTCTTCTTGAGAATTGGTACATCAAAATTTACTTTGTGTAAATTTTTGGTATCTTTCTGATAAAGTTCATTTTTTTAATGAATAGTGTAAAATGTTGTATTTTAAATTCAAAACCTATTTTTAATCTAATTTATTTATATTATTAGATTATCTTTTGAATTGGTCTTAATGTGTAATCTGAATATATTTTTACCATTTAATCCAATGGTGGTCATTGGAATCAATTTCACTTTGAAATTAGACTTAAACTTGTGCCAATCTTTTGATACTTATTGTTTTATAAAAACACGCTATTTGCTATGACAACGGGAATTAATTATTAAATTAATTAATGTGACTTATATGTTTTGAATTTTGTAAAATAGACTTCATTTTTGAATTCGGAATATCAAATATAGCTTAGGGTGAATATTTGGTAATTTTCTGAAAAACTTCAATTTTTGATGAATAGTGAAACCACTAAGTGGTACTTATAAAGACTGATTTTCCGTTTAAATGAAATTTTGCCATCATTGTGTTTTGAATTTCAAAAATCCGACATACATGGTTGTCATTAAGAAGTAAAATGTGGTTCAATGAGATTATAATAATTTTTTGGTGAATAGTAACTTATTAAGTTCTTAATCGCGATTAGTGGTAATTAGTGTAGTTTAAGGTAAAAATAATGCTTTAATAAAATAAGATGAGCTTGAAACATGTCATACCCTCATTGGTTGTGTCATGGCCGACCAAGACAAGCCATGGGTCAACTTGGGGACCCCATGGAGACACTTTGGTTGAGAAATGACATAAATAACTTTTTATTTAATGTAAAAGTAAAAATGACACAAACATAATATGTTTTACGAAAACAATTTTTACATGGGGTTATAAAGATCAGATTTTTGATTATAAATAGTCATTGGAAATATAAAAAGATTTCATACATCATAGTATTTTGTTTATAATTTTTAGACATTAAATAAATTAAATTATTTATGACATAATAATGATGCAGCGATGACATCATTATTTGAAGATTTAAATAAAATGGAAAGATAATGTAAAATATATGAACTACACATGTCCAAAACCAATTGGATTAGTGGATTTAAAACCCTTATCACCTTATCCACGAATTATATCAATGTGGGACCTTTTAAAACCGAAACACATTTTCAAATAAAGTAATATTTCTTTACTTTCCAAAAGTGCCCCTCCTCTCCTCTTATAAAAGGCCCCCACCTCTACCTCATTTCACACACTCCTAAAGCCTTTGTCTCGGCCAAACCCTGCCCATTTACTCTCTCCACATCCCTATCCTCATCCTAGAGGATTCCCTTTGGGAAGAATCCTTTCAAAGGAAGCCTTTAGGCTCAAATCAAAAGGAGTTACACTTTTAAAGGTAATTCATTCTCTCATGTTCATTTGTTTTATTTTGCTTCTCCAACCCCCTAAAATCTTTTTATTTATTTCTTTTGTAACAAAACCAGTATCTTCAATATACTAGGATGTTGTTATAAGATTTATTCGAGCTACACTCTCACACAACTACATCAAATGGTTAAAGAACATACGGTTTCCGTGGATGGCGAAATTATGCCTCCCGAAACGATGATTGTTCAATACTCATTTAACACCTTCAAAGTTGGCCATTATGATGTAAATATTTTTATATATGATATATAATATGTTTATGTTTTACTTATGCTTCTTTATTTTTCATTTGTGTCTTACCTTGATGGCTTCCATTATGGGTATACGCGATATCTTCATTTTAAGGAAGTGCGGACTACCGCCCCCTCAAAGTGATTTGATTCGTTATATACCATATGTGGGACGTATAAAGGATGGAACTATGATATTATATATGATATTATACTGGAATTATAATATACCTTTATATAAGTATTATTCCATTCTATAAAATACGAAATAGAAATGAAAGTAGCGTTCATGCGTACGTACGGCTTACCGTCTCCATGAACGGTGCATTTCATTTCTTACCTCTAAATGATTATGTAATGTTAAAAATGCATGCATGTACTGGATATATATTAAATATATGATATATAAATCATGAATACAATTCTGTATATAATAAACATTTGTCCACATGAACAACATGTAATTGTAAGAAGTCCACTTTCGACTTAAGAACCAAATATCGGCAAAACAAATATTATTAACTTAAATGATTACATAATGTTTATGACATGGTAATAAGTGATATAAAAGGAATAATGAACTTGAAAAAGGTTCTTAAGGAAGTAGAAATTAACTCAAGTTTATTATTCATGAGATTAAAGAACGATCGAGTCAAGTCGGACCCGAGGTAAGGGATCCTACTCCTCTCTTTCTTTTTAAGTACAAACTTTTATGTCATTCCTTTTAAAGCTCATCTTTTTTGTTATTGGGATGATCTTTTATATTAAACTTACTGTAATTTTTATGTTCATGTTATGAGAGACCCTATTCTCTCTCATAAATCCATTTTGTAGGTTTTGAGTGGCGCCGTTAGGCTGCCGAACTTTCGTAAGAGATTTAACCTCTCTCTTTCTTTTTAAGTACTCTCCTTTATGTCACTTCTTTTAAGCTCCTATTTGTAATGTTGGGGGATGTTCTTTTATATTTATCTTTCTGTACATTTTATTGTAATGTGATGAGATACCCTATTTTATCTCATCAATCCATATTCGGAAGTTTTATGTGGCGCCGTTAGGCTGCCGAGTTTTCGTAAGGGATTTTTCATCTCACTTTTATTCCTGTGAGATTTATGATACATTTGCCACAAATTCCATTGAGTGGTGTATGTACTGCCCATTATTCTAATCTTTGTGTAATATACTTTCGTTTATGAGTATTTACATCAATGATCTATTGTCCTTCTTTTATGGGGTGTATGTTTTGAAAGATACCCAAGTCGGTAAGGGAACCTTTCACCCTCCTCTTTTTTAAAAGACTTATTTTGTTCGGTCTTTTAATTTATATATTGTTATGTTGGGATATGTTCTCATATATCCTTATTGATGTAAATTTTATGTCCAAGTGATGAGATACACTTTTTATCTCTCATCAACTCATTTTGATGTGATGCCGTTAGGCTGTCAAGGGAACTTTTTAACCCAATTTCAATTTCTTTGGGTTCAACACGTAGTTATTGAATATGTCATCCTTTGAATATGTGTGAATAAGATTTGATTGTTTTAAACTTAATATCCACTTATATTGGGTGTATTTATATTTTTCACACATATTTTTGAGATTGATTTGTCCTTAATTTAAGGATACCTTCTTTATAAGGGATTTCATCCCATTTGACATTTCTATTGAGGGTTCATTGTTGTTATGCACCAATTTACTCTTATATGGTGTATATACTGTCCTTTGGAGTATTATATTATGAATCCATTTATTCTCATGATATTATAAAGTTCTGACTAAATGTTATTCCTCAATTATTGTATTCAAGTGTCTCTAATTTTGGTAAAACCCCTTTAACCAAAATGTCATTTTAAATGTTTTAATTATTTGTTCTTATTAATATTCATGTTTTCAAAATGGTTTTAAGGATTTATTTATATGGATATTAATGGTTTAAAATTTTAAGCTTCAAGGTGGTATGGGACACTTTGATTCAAAATCTCTTTATTAAATGTTTTAAATGGTTTTGATAAAGGATTCTATTATGATATATTGTGATGTGGAAATGTTATCATTCCTTTATATTGGTTTTATGTTTTATGATTTTATATTGGTACTTGGACATTTTAACGGGTGGTTACGTTATAAACCATATGACGGGTGGTGCCGTGAATACCAGGACGGGTGGTTATGTTATAACCTCCAATGCATTGGGTATGGAAGTCGGCCGTATGGCTATTCCATTAAGTATGTATGGAAATTGGCCGTATGGCTATTCCATTAAGTGATATGTGTGGGAGTCGACCGTATGGTTATTCCACTTAAGTATGTTTATGTCCCAAGTTACCTTTATATATGTTATGTGTTCTTTATAAGGGTTTTATGGTAATCCTTTAGTTACAAAAAGGTAAGTAATGATATTTTATTCAGTGAAGAGTTTTCACTACTTCATAAAGGTGAAAAGTATTACTTTGATAAAGTATACATGGTTTACTTTTTGTTTTGATAAACCAACAGTTTTTATTCTTTGAGTATCCCTTACTGAGTTTTTATGCTCATCCCAAGTTTTTGAAATGTTTTTCACAGGACTTAGCGTGGAATAGGGTCAAGGATGGGATCAAGGGAAAGTCATGCTACCTAAAACATGAAACTAGACATGTTTCTTTTTAAGAGTTTTTATTTTATGGAAATTTAGTAGAAGAGACTACTTTGTAATCTTTTGAGATGTAATAGTTATGTCCTATTTCTCTAAAACTCTAAACCTGAAAAGATCCTCAATGTGAATTATTCATTTAATTCAATTTTAAGTAAGGTTTAAGGCTGGGGCCTTATAATGAACCCTATCAGCAGTAGGATATTGATCTATCTATCTATGATGATATAGAAATAGTCAGTCTTTCAAGGGATGATGAAGATGATTAAATCATGTTAATGATGGAGGATGAAAATAATATTTTTAATGATGAATTAATTTATTGTATGACTAGTCCTCATTTAACTTATTTATTATTTTTTATTTAGAATACATGAATTCAATTAATCTATGTACATAATTTTTAAAACACTTTCTTTTTTTATATCATATATCTCATTCTAACTTATTTTATATTATTTTTTGCATATAATATTGCTAAAAACCAAATGATTTAATGATACAAGAAGGTATTTTCACAATTCATATGTCATCAAACCCATCCGATACACTCCTTTATTTTGGTATCCCCCATTTATATTTTCAATACTTGACTCAAATAAATTTACAAAAAAGGATCAAAATACACCACTCCAAAACAAAATAACTTACCTAACTCCATATGAATTATTATTTTTCTAATTAACTATACTTTATAAATTTATATATTATAAGGTTTCACTTACCACACTACATAGTCCCACTATCATCACCTAAATACTAATTACCACTCCTAATACCCAATTAATACTACCCTCTAAAAATTATATAAAATATTACTGCATGAAAAAATAAACTTAGACTTGTCCAATTAAAGAATATCTCAAGTCCGAGTCAGATAATCAATTTTATATATTTTTAATAAATTATAATAAAAAATACAAGTTTCAATATAGTTGTCCACTATAGACACATGTATTATAATTTCTCACAAATGGTTCTATATCTACCATTGGTGAATTTTAATTTATGTTTCTAAATACATACTCACCCCAAACTAATATTAGATTATTTTTTTTAAAATAACACTACATAAATTTCTTATACTTGAGGGATATTTAGGGGATTAGATAGAGCAACTGAGGAGTGGTCATCAACTGAGCATATGGTGTCACTGTTACCATCATGAGGGTATTGGAGGGTGACCGTGATTGGTATGTAATTGTTAATGTGCAAGAATAATTTATTACATCTATATACTATTTTTTCCATTTTACATTTATGAGTTTCCTATAGATTATATTAAGGGATTGTATAGGAAGATCTCAGGGCAATTAGAATGTGAGATGATGTCCCTTTCTGTCATGTATCATGATTGGTGGCACAATATCATCACTTGGAAGAATGATATTTTTGATAAATAAGTAAAATTAAGTCAATAAATATTTATAATTTATTTTATTTTATATTCCTATCAAATTTAAGCCTAAATATTTTTCCATATCTATTTTAGGTCATGAATGTGAGCATTCCTCCATACATTGCATCCGTGATATTATTGGTACTAAATTTGTTACATTTATTTTAATATGTTTATACCATTTTTATAATTGTTATAAATATATTTTATATTAAAAATATATATTTAAAACTAATTTATATTGAAAAATCCATTTGGGATAGGCATTAGATGCATCAAAGGCTATTTGTCAACATGGACATCAAGAGCATGGATCATATGGGGGCATCCAACTTGACTTAGAGGGATAAAATTGACATTATATCCCTATGTTAATTAAATCATAATAAAAATAATTATAATCAAAATCTTCTTATGTTCCTATGATGGAATGTTAAGGGTCTTAGGTTTTAAAGGGAAATTTTAGAGAAGTGAGGGGGTCAATCAACTTCTATAACTTTCCATAGAAAGATCACATATCCTATGAATTATCTAGTGCTAATTTATTTGTGTAATTTTTTCAAACCATTATGTTTTCTTGAGTCTACTATTAATTAGCACCAGTCTTTTAGAATCATTGTGAATTCATAGGATATGTTATATTTATATGGAAAGTCATAGAAGTTGATTGACCCCCTCACTTCTCCAAAATTTCCCTTTCAAACTACATTCCCTTAACATTCCATCATAGGAACATAAGAAGATTTTAATTATAAGGATTTTTCTTATGATTTAATTAAATTGATTTTTTTTGGGTAGAAACATTATAATCATGAATGATTTATAGGAAGGTAAGGAATCTGCTTCTGATATGACCATTGGAATATGCCCACTTCGATGAACGGATGTAACCTGCCAAAAGAAGATCACCAGATGATACACAGTGGAACCTGGGTTTTTAGAAGGACTCCCTTAACTAAGTTTATTAGAAGTATAAAGTATTTTCACCCTCCTCACTACACAAATTTGATTCTTGCACCCAAATAAATCTCATAATCATACATTAAAATCAACTAAAAAAATCAATATAAGAAGATAAAATATAGTAAAGAACATAAGAGATTAACATGAATTTAAAAAAGAGTAATAAATGCATGGGAGAAACACTATTGGTTCATTTTCCATTACAAACAGAAATAAAATTACATGGATTACAAAATAGATTAATAATAACATGTAATCTACCCAAGATATTCCACTCTCCTTGATCTCTTCTTGATCAATCCTACATTTATTGTTAGCATTGAAGTCCCATAAACTTATATAGTATGTGTCATTAGGTGGACCAGTTAAACTTACTCCCATTGAAATTAGGCACAACATAACATGAACAAGTTAGCTTAGATACCAAACTAGGGTCTCGTTTGCTTTGTGTAACTTTCAAACCTCCATCACTCCATCAGAAGATACAAATTTCTGAAATATCCACTACCCCAAGAGAGATTTTTCTTCCATTTTCTATACACTACAACCACTCTAATTTTAAATGAATTAACATTAGGTCACCTAAATCCATTGAACTAAATCTGATATACTAAATAAAATTCACCTCCCAATAATCTCCTATATAAAGACTATTCTAGGTAACCTTTAGCAACTCTCTAATACATTGAAAAAATAATCACCCTTCCTCTTTCACAACAAGAAGTGTTCCTCATACTCCTTCTATTCACTCAAGTCCCACTGAGGCATGATGCTGCCTCAGTCTTTCTTGAAATATCACCACGATGAACATATCTATCTGATTTTGGATTCAATTTATCTTTCATAGATCCAACTTCTTATCCTCTATAATTTTTAGGATTAAATGGTACTTTAGGTCTATATGCTTTATTTTTTTCATAAAAACAGGATTTCAATCTAAGTGGATTTCACTCTAATTTCCAAAAAATAGAATTACACCTTATTGAGATCCTTTTGTAAATACATCATCCAAAACATTTCCTTCTCATATTCTCTTGTAGCTAAATAATTTACTTCTGTTATTATCAAAATAACAATCAAATATAGCCTTTATATCCAACTTACCATTGTTCCTATATAGGTAAACACAAATATGGTTACGCTATTCCAGGCATTTGAATCCCCAGTGAAATCAACATCAACATATCTACACAAAATTTCATCTATCCCATAACACATAACTATATATTATATTTCTTTTATCTAGTGGATGATCCATTTCACATCCTACCAATATTTCTTTCCTGAATTTGAAATGAATCATGTTACAAATCCCACCAAAAACACAATGTCATATTGAGTACAAATCATTTCACACATCGATCTTCTGACCACTAATTAATATGGAAATTTCTCCTTACACTATCTATCTTCTTCCATTACTGGTGATTACACCTTATATAGTTTGAATTATCCAAAAATAGGGATTAATGAGGGCTTAAATCCGATCATTCCAAATATTTTGATTAACTTATGAATTCACTCTTTTTGGGATAACACCAAACTCTAACTATCCTATCTATATTGATTCCCATCCCCAATATCTTATTATCATATCCGACATCCTTAATCTCAAATATTATAGAAAACTTACACTTTAATTTTTAAATCCATGACATCTCCAAACCCCGTAGAAACATACCATATATATAAGGTAATTATGATGAATGTCCCATATTTCTATCACTTATGGTAAAAATAATTATCTGCATTGCACCTCATGGATCCTTCTTCCGAAATAAATGTTTCAAACTTAAAATTCCATTTCTATAGTTCTTGATTAATCCCATAAAGACTTTTCCGCAATTTAAAAACCAAATTTCAATTCCTGTATTCTATGAAACCTACTGGTTTATTTATGTAAATTTATTCCTCCAACTCACCATGAAGGAAGGTCATCTTTACATACATCTATTCTAAATACAAATCTTCTGATGTGACCATAATAAGAACTATTTGGATAGGTGTAAATTTAACTACTAGTGAGAATATTTTCAAGATATAAAATCCTTTTTGTTGAAATCTCTTTTCAATTAGCCACACCTTTAAATTCTTCTTTCCATCAACATATTATTTCAAATGGTTAACCCAATTTTTTTTTTCAAGTTTTCATTTTCCTTATGATAAGTCATTCAATTTCCAAGTTCTAATACACTTTAATGAAGAAATATCTTCATCCATTACTGACCTCCATTGTCTAGCATCATGAAGTATATCTTCCTCATCCAAGCACTCTGGTTATATCTTGTCCATTAGAATAAGAAAGTTCATATCATCCCCAAACCTCTAAACCATTATTCTAACTCTAGTTAATATCTTAAAATAATTTGGATACTTTACACTAATAATATTTTCTCTAACTCTAGGAGACCTAACATTCAATTATCCTACTTGAGATTTAACAGTTTTTGAACTTTCTAGCACATCTTTCACTAGATTCACCTTTGGAATTCTGGTGTTTCTATCAGAGTTATCTATATTTTACTCCCTTTTGGAATTCTTACCCAGATTAACTTATACTTAGATAGTTTAGAATTTTCATTAAACTTCCTTCCACATAACCCCTTCATTGAAGTGAACATCTTGACTCTTTATGACTTTCCACTTGTCATTATACCATAGCCAAAATTCAAAAATTTCACCACCATATCCAACTAAAAAAATGATTTAGATTTTTACTCAATATTTTATCAATACTTATAAATATACATGTATTATAAACTTATAAAGACTTTAAGGTGGAAAAATTTTGGTCTTTTACCAGACCATAGCTCCTCCAGAAGTTCCTAACCAACCATCGATGCTGGACCTCTGTTGATAGGGTATGATGCCATGTTGAGTGGCTCCACCCAAATTCCCTTGGAAATTCTAAATTAAAAATTCATTATTCAAGAATTTTCTATCAAAGTATAATTCATCCTCTCAGACACACCATTTTACAATAGTTTTCTAGACATTATATTCTCAATACTTATTACCTTATTCTTACAGAAGTTCTAGAGGTTTTATATAGTTCATTCACCATCATTGTTAGAATTTAGGTATTTCAAATTTCAATCACAATATATTTCTACCATATATTTTCATTGAATACAATCCTGAAATAAATCAGACTTATTCTTTATAAAGTAAACCCAAACTTTCCTTTTAATCCAATACAAGCTACAAAGTAAAGAGAACCTCTAAGGGACTAAACAAGGGTAGTTCCCCAAACATATGAGTGAACCAGTTCCAAATTCAAAGCTATAGGATTCCACCCATATAAATTAAAGTAAACCCTTATCTATTTCCCCAACACACAACTTTCACATCTTGAAATGTCCATGTGATCAAGCTTTAGTATATCTTTATCTATTAAAACTTTTACATTCTTCTTACTGAGACGAATGAGCTTGCAATGCCAAATATCTAGATCTTCTAATGATGTACTTTTTTCCATTATAATATAATATATTCTTCCAATAAAATACATCATCAAATAATTTAATCCTCTTGAAACCATTATGTATCCTTGAGTCACTTTCTAGACTCCATTCCAATGAAATTCCCATAGTTTTCTTCATTAAGTTTTCATACATAAATTATTTCTTATGTTGCCTCGAGATATGTCTATATTCTTTCATCTTCAAAAAACACCCATTCCTCATCCAAATATTAACACATCCTTTTATAACTATCTATAGAGATTTATCATCTACCAAATATACCTTTCTGTACTTACTAGATACATAATTCTTCATGCATATCTATTCACTTGTTGAATGGAATAATATACCATGATTAAGAACCCGTGATTCCAACAAAATATTGAAACTAAGAAATAAATAAATTCCACCTTCTATAGTGCTAATGGAATTTTTGCTTCTAGAAGTTGGATTCATTTCAAATCTATCTTTTCATCTCTTGTAATCCTTCTTGATGTGTCCCTTCTTCCCACATTTCCAAAATGTAGGACCAGGACCATCTCACTTTCCAAGACTATTCTCTTGTAGCTTATCTTTTGAATATTTCTTCCAATAGATGTTCCACTGAGGTGATCACCATTTTCTTTCAGTATTAGGATTTTCGGGACTTGAGAGGTAGGTACAAGAAGAGTTTCATGAACTCTTGCTTGTTCTGATCATCAAGTTTCCACGGGTAGTCCATGATTTGAGTATTTTGTCTCTGTTTTGGATTGAGGGATAAGAATGGAGGCAAGTCAGTGTTATTTCATGATATCACATGGAATAGTAACCCATGTGAAGTCTAATTACATGGTTCAATACCATCCTAGTCCTTATTTCTTACTTGGGGGATGGACCACTACCATGTCGCTAGGTTAGGTATGACCACTAGTTCCTTATTCCGATAGTTTGGAATGAGTTATGTATTGTCTCAGTATCAGTTTACATGAGTAATATTTTAAAATGAAAATGTTTTTTGAAATGGAAATGATTTCTTCTAAATGGAATCATATTGGAAAATTGGGTTTTAAAGGAATGTTTTTTGGACTAAAAATTTGGTAAACACTTGGGTTTTGATAATAAAATGATAAGCGTTACCCTTATTAATCCTTATGAATATTAACATATGTGAGGGTGTGTATGGAAAGTTCATGTGGGAACTTGTGTGTGGATTATGTAAACATAAGTGGATATAAAAATATGAGGTGGTTCATAGGATTCCATGGGTGAGTGTTTAAAATTAATGGTTCTACCTTGTTTTTCCCAAATGATTTTTGAAAAAGGGAATCATTTTTTTTAAATATGGGTTTTTTTATTATGAATAGTGAGTTTTATTCTATGAAATATGGATTTTTTATTTTTAAAGTGACCTTGGAAGAAAGAAGTTTTGAAATTAAAATAGAATTGGTGATTTTTGAAAAGATATTTTTAGTTGTGCTTATATGTGTTTGGTCTAGGAGTCAATTTTTTTTCCTAAGATAGTCTCTTGGTTGTGTTTTAGTTGGATTTTGATTTTTGGATTTGTGTTTTGATATTGTTCAGAGTATGATGCTCAGAAAATTCCCAAAAATTTAAAGCAAGACCTTCCCATTTTTTTATTATTCTCAGGTATTTCCAGTCTATTGTGGTGATAAAGGTCAATTAGAGGCAATGAAATGGATTGAGAAAGTTGAAAGTGTCTTCAGATCATTGAGAACTCTCGAAGATGTTAGAGTCTGTGCTATTATGGGTTTGTTTGAGGGTCTAGATTTGCATGAATGGTAGATGATTTCCCCACCATCGATGAAAGTTGGGATGATGTGGGAAGTGTTTAAGTTCTTATTTTTCTGATGGTTTATACATGAGGTGGTGTAGATGAATAAAAGGGAAGAGATCATGAGTATTTTGTAAGGCCAACTGACGATGAAGGCCTATGTTGACCACATCAAGGAGATGGTTTCCTTTTCTCTAGAGGTAGTATCACAAGATCTGTTGAAGGTATCTCTTTTCATTGGGAGCCTTTGTATAGAGATCAAGGAGTGAGTCCTCTCCTCCAAGGATATTCATTTTGAGAAGTTGGTGGATGAAGCATTTTTAGCTGAGTTGGTTTCCAGAGTGCAAATAGTTGGTAATATGGTGTCTCTTGATGATTGTGAAGGTCCCCCCTTATGATTAGGAGTGCATTATAGAGGAACCTATATTTGAAAAGTCCCCTTTGTTGGTCCCAGATTCTAGTTCATCAGACCATTCACTGGTGTGCCACCAGTGTGACCGGTTCAGGAATTTGAATCCATATTGTCAAAATCCTTTGGAAAATTTCTATCATTTTGGATGTTTGGGTCATCTTTATAAGATTTATAAGAAGCGTATCTTGAAGAATAAGTCTTGATCAGAGGATCTTATTGCCTAATTGTGAGGTAGTTGATGCTTCGTCTATCAGGGCTCCATCCACATGCATCAGAGTGAAGCTGGCATGAATTCATGAATTTCCAGGGGTGTGTGGGGATCCTTGGACCATATTTATCTTCCATGTTGGGGTGGAGATGTTCAAATATCCTTGTTTTGGTTTTCTTCGTTGTTATAAGTTTATCATTTCATTGTAAAAGTATGATGGAATTGTTCGATCATAACCTGAGTAGTTATGTTTATCTGAATGTGGATCTTTGAATCAATTGTTCTTCTTTTAGTGTGATTATCCCATGTGTGGGTTGGTCTTAGTTTTAGTTGTTCTCATTTAGAGATGCTTGAGTTGGTAGAATTTATGGGTTGTAGTTTTAGTTTTCTGTTTATCTTAAGTCCCTTTCATGGGTTTCCTCTAGTGTTGGGGGTTCAGTTTTTATGGGAAATTTTCAGTTATGGTGGTGTTGTTGTTTAGCTTGTGCGGAGAAGTTATAAGGGTTGACTTGAGTTGGGAGTTCCCGTTTAGGTTTCGTTGTGTTGGGGGTTAAAATTGTGATCGTGTTTATTGAGTTCTAGTGGTGAGGAGAACCTTATCGTGTTCACTTGTTTCTTTTCATGTTGTGGTTTCCTTTATAGATGGTCATATGTGACTTGTGAAGTAAAAGGTCATCCCAAGGTTTGTCTTTACTTTGGTTTTTGATTGGGCATGGAATCAAGTTTCATTGATCTTTCATATGGGTGACTTTATAGGGGCATAAAGTGACTATGGTGGGGAGAATTGTCACATCCTAACCTTGGATAATTTTTTATTTTATTCTTTTATTGATCTTGGATCTTTTTAGTTGCGGTTCAGGTTGATCCCTAGTTTAAATTTTTGAATCTTGGAAGTTCTAGGTGGGTTTTTGTCCTGTGCACGGTTAGAGCATGGTTTGGGAAAACCATGCGGCCATATCTAGGTAACTGTGTGGCCCGTGTTGGGTTTCCAATAGTGAGTTTCATAGGTTTTACATGGTTTGGTAAACCATTAGAAAATTGTGAGACTTGGTTCTATAACCTAATAGTGGAATTAAGCATGGCTGTCTCATGGTTTGGAAACTGTGTGGCCAACCCATGTGGGGTGCCCCTTCTTATCCCGTAGAGGGTTCACAGTTGGCATATAGTTTACCAAACCGTGCACGCAACCCACATTTTTAAAATGATAAAATCCATAATCTAACCTCCCCTCTTTTTATCCATAAATCAAACCCCTTCCCCCGTGGTCATTTTTTGTGCACAATAATATCTCCAAACCCCTCTCCCTTTGATTCTCTTCCCTTCACGGATCTATCTCCAAGATTGTAAGGAAAATTTTTAGGGTTTTTGGCCATTTTTCTCTCATTTGTCCCTTCCTATCTTTGTTTATTCGTGTTTCCTTATGGGGTTTCTCTATTGGACAAACCCTATGGGTTAGGGTTTATGTGTGATTCTTTTTTCCTTTATATCTAGGGAATGCAGATCATTCCTTGGGGTGTTCTCTTCATTCGTTGAAATTTTTGTTGCATCCACACTCCATTGAGGTAGGTGTTTCCATTATTTCACTTTTTTATCTATTCAATTCAATGCTTAGGTGATTATAATTAATTTATAAATATGTTTTTCATGCTTGTGATGCATTTGGATAATTTATTATGGTACTTTCATGTTTATAAAATTTGAAAAAATGGTATTTGAATAACTTCTTTTATTTTACTTATAAACGTATGCACATAAGGTGTTTGATGAAGTGTCAATTGGTTTTTAAAGGGGTTTCCTTAAATATGTATATGTGTTCATGTGTGAAAAATGTTTGATAAAATGTTGCTTGGTTGCTTTTTATGAAATTGAATGGCTTGAGTGCATGTTTAGCCTTGGTTATATTTTGGTGGTTTAATTTGATGGTGGAATGAGCTTTGTGTGAAATTTTTGGTTCTTTAAAAAGGGTTGGTTACGTTCTTAGGATTCCATGAGAGTTCCATTGGATGTGGGAACACCCATATGTGCACGGAGTACACATATGGGTGTTCCAAAAAATAATGACGGCCTTGTTTAACTTAAAGACTTAATTTTCAAAAAACATAACCCTCTCCTCCTCCTCTATTTCCCAATCATTTTTAAGCCTCCATGCCTTTTAAATGGTTTCGTGGTTTAAAAATAAATGGATAATGGTTTTTAAATGATGTTTGTAGTTACGAATCATTTGGAACTTTGGGAAAACGATTGAAATCTAAATGGTTTCATGGTTTCATTTTGTTTTGAAGTGTTTTTTCACGTCATTTTGGAAATTTTTGTGAGTATATTTAAAATGAATATGGTTTGAAATTATAAATTACTAGTTAGAAACTTTTATGTTTTTAGAAATGATTCAAAATCTTGTGTGACCAAATTTGAAAGTCTGATTGGAATTTAATAAAGGTTTTGATAAAAGATATAGAAGATGATGTGTGTGATGACCCAATTGGCACTTTTGATAATGTGATATGTGATGATAAACCCTATAGAGGATTTTATTATATGGGTTATCAGATAGGCGATGTCAGGGTTTGGGGTAAGAAAGTGCAGTGACAGAAGGTTAGGTTAGTCACGCATGCAAGGGACTCCCACTTACACTATATACTATTAGCATGGGTTTTCTAGACATCTTTTAGAGGCGAAGTGACATTTTATTGTAAACACATATTAGATGGGTTGGTACCCCCCTTTACTTGATAGGGCTTGGTTGGACGTGCCACTAGATTGGTCAGTTTAGGGAGGCCAGTTGGTTATAGACTATAGAGCTTCACCATATTCCGGTAGGCGAGTCTGACTTGAGTATGTCTAGGGACCAATCTAGGTATGTTTAAGAAATTCCCATGGTTTCTATCTGTAATTATTTATTTTTTTCTGCATGTTTTATATAAATCTTTCTAGTTTTATCTACTTGCATTGGTTCCCTTTAATTTCTTCACAACCATGATTTGGTTACTTGAATGGATTTGTTGGTAGGGTTTTTTTAAATAAAATTTATTGTGGAAAGTGAAATTAATTTTTGAAAAGGAAAACTGCATGTGTTGTTTTAAAATGGGAACTTGTTGAAAGTTGTGTTTGTTTTCTTAAAATGAAATAAATACCTATTTTTATATATGTATTTCAAACTAGTGTTAATGGAATCTTTTTAGGAAATAAAATGTATGGATTTTGTGGTGGTTACCTACTGAGTTGTTAAGATCACACCCTACTTATACCATTTTATGTTAGTAGACCCGATTTGTTTTGCAGGTTCAGGTTCCTGGTTTGAGTGCTCACATTATAGTAGTTTTTCCTATGGTTGGAGGTGACCAAGAGGTCACATATAGATCAGGTTGGTGTTTTTGGTCTTAGTTTTTATTTATTTTCTATTTTATATTTCAATTTTTGTATTTGGACTAGTTTATATATAAACTTATTTAAGCTAAGTTATTATTGGTTCTTTTTCTTATTCAGTTTATTTTATTGATCATGGTTTATTGGGATCCCATAGTGATTTCTTTGATGCCCGACACTAGTTGCCAGCCCATGGGGATTGAGAACACCCTTTAGGCTATATCTTGGACTAGGTCAGATGTCAGGTTGGATGACACTCCAAATTGGTTCATGACATAAAGGAACTTCATATCATAAACACTTTGTTCATCATTATAGGATTCTACTAAATATATTCTAGTGCCTTTATAACTTTAACTATGATTTTATTTTCACGGATATCAACATTCCATGTCAATTATATCCTCAATAGTTCTAGTGTATTCCTATCCAACTCTTCAAATTCCAAATTTTCCATTTTCTCTAGATGAATACCTAAAAGTGGAACATCTAGGTTCTTTTGAATCAGATGATCCACCATCTGTGTCTTCTCAAATATAAATTTTTTCCATCAAACTTATCGATCAAACCTTACCACCATTCGACACAATTCCTTCCATTGATAGTGGACACACACTGAGAAATAACAATAAGGAAAAGTGTGCTTTTTAGAACACGAAAACAAGATCTTGTATTGATACCAATTATTGGGAATCCCCTTCAACCCTACTTTTGATAATACCACTAGAAGATTCCAACTTCGACCAAAAAATGTACCCCACTAGAATAATATCATCATATGATATATACTAAAACCTGGTTTTCTAGAAGGACTCCCTTGACTAAGTGTACTAGCAGTAGGAAGTCTTCAAATCCAAATCACTGCACAAAGTTGATGCTTTCACTCAAGAAAATATCACAATAATACATTCAAAGTAATGGAAAAAAATAAATGTAATAATGTAAAATATAGGAAATAATACAAGGGATTAACATGATTTATATAATGATTCCTACATGCTTGGGAGAAACACTAATGATGCCTTTTCCATTACAACTAGAAATACAAGTATAAGGATTACAAAATAGATTACTACGAACAAGTAATCTACCCAATCTCTACTACTATCCATGATATTTTCTTAATCTCCCTCATCACTTATTATCACTAAAGTCCCACACAATTATACAGTAAGTGTCATCGGGTCAACCAATTAAACCCCCCCTAAAATTATGGACTATATAACATGATCACCTCAACTTGGATACCAAACCAGTAAAACCTCTATTTTTATGAACTTTTGGACCTATATTGCTCCATCAGAAGATACAAACTTCTAAACAACTCACTTCCATTGGAGAGATTCTATTGTCTCTATCTATGTAAAGACCCGTAAAATTGAAGGAAATTTTTTTCTTAATTTTCTTTGGGATTTTACAAGAATGCAGTTTCTGACGGCACATGATTCTAAGGCCCGGTGTGCCCAGAATTTCTATCCGAAGTTTAGCTCGGGTACGTTCAGTGAAGGAACGAGCAGGAATTTCTAACTTTTGAACCGGTACTCGGAATCGAATTCCAAGGGCACTTATGGAACTGTAGCACCGGTAATTACTTAGGAACGCCATTTTCGAAGTTGCATTTCCTCGAGAGAAGATGATAAAAATTGTGGAAGTTTAATTTATATTTTAACTACAATTTTTATTTTCTTTAAGTGGTTTAAGGCTTTGGGTGGAAGTTGGGTAACTACCCAACTTCCCAAGAGAGGTTATGAGGGTGGTGGGGCCCACACTAACCCCACCCCTTCATATTCTTCAACCCCCCTCAACTCACCATTAATTTTTGACAACTTATGTTATTAATTAAGTGAGTTAAGTGTGGATGTTTGAATTTCAAACTCATGTCTAGTTAATAAATTAAGTGAGGGATTAATTTATTTTGGGTTATTTTTCTTGTGGTGGAGTCTTGGGGAGAGAAAGGCTAAGGATTGTGGAACTTATTCATCTTCGACGAAGAACGCGAATAACACTTCGGTCTCCGACGAAGAACACCGAGTTCTCGGAAACCAATTACGTGATGCCGTGTACCGAGATGCTGACGACGTCTTCTTTCACGATGTCTTTTTCCGCGACGGTTTTCCGTGACGAATCCTCATTCGACGAACCTCCGTTCAAGCTATGCTCGAGGTAGGGGTTTATTTATTTATTTGTTCGTGAATACTACCTTGTCGTTCTTCGTGAAAATACGACCAATTGCTATCATTTAACGAGAGGGGGCCGGACCGCACAAACACGGCCGACCCTCCTCCCTTATCCATGTTATTGTTTCTAATGTGATTGGAATGGGAATGACGTAGTTCCGTCGCACCGCGCGGGATCGTGCGGCAAGTAATGCGCGGCGCCGTTGCGCCGCGCCGTGAAATTGAACCAAGTCGCGGCGCCGTCGCGCCGCGTCGGAGAAAACCGAAGACACCGCGGCCGGAGCGGGGCCGCGGCGGAGGGGCGCGACGCCGTCGCGCCGTGCCGGATGAACCAAAACCGCGGCCAGTTCCGGGCCGCGGCGGAGCAGGGTGACCGGCGGCCGGTTTCGGGCCGCTGGTGTCGGAGCAAGGAGGGGACCGGCCGTTGCCGGTCCCGTGATGGCAGAAACTGGCCGGCCGGGGCGGGCCGACCGGACAGGAGGAAAGCTGGGGGTTCAAACCCCCGGCCAGACAGCTAGTGGCCTCCATTAAGGGGGGTCGCGGTTACAAATCGTGGGGGGCAGCGCCCCCCTCGCAAACCGAACGGCTCGGCCGTTCGGCCGAGCCAGCTGGCGCCGCGCGCCAGCGCGCCAGACCGCCAGGCCGGCAGCCGGGCCGGGCCGCGCCCAGGCCGGGCCGGGCCACGCCCAGTCGAGCCGGGCCGCGCCTATCCGGGCCAACCCAGACCCAGGTCGGGTCGACCCGGTTCGGGCCAACCCTAGAGGTCTCGGGCCGGGTCGGTCCGGGCCCGAAACCCCCGTTTTCGGATCCTTTTTGGTCTTTTACCCATATCTCGGGCTACAGACCTCCGATCGACGCGCCGTTAGCGGCGATGCGATCCTTGGGTTGAGACGGTCGTTTTGGTATATCATGCTCAAGGTTTTGGAATACTTTAGGTTCGGCCAGGTTGGTTCGTACACAAAACCAACCGGGCCCTCGGAGCGGAAACGCTCATATCTTAAGCTCCGGACGTCCGATTGACGTGCCGTCGACTTTGTTGGTTTCCTCTTAGTGAGACGGATATTTTGGCTTACTTAGCCTGAGGTTTGGATGCAGGTGGAGTGCGGTCGGGTTGGTTTTTCCTTAAAAACCAACCGGGCCCCTGGGATGAAAAAGCCAATAACTCTCAGATCGGGCGTCCGATTGACGCGCCGTCTGCGACGTTGAGTTCCTGTTGATGATACGAAACTTTTGGATACATCAACTCTGGACTATGTGTCAGTTGATGTATCAGCCTCTCGACTCATGGAGTGGACCCTCCCGAACGAGCTTGCTGTGTGAGGGAACCCTAGAGCTGGCTGCGTTTGCGACTGTGACGACGACGGTGACTGTACAGAGATCCTCAGTGGATTCGACGGCGACGACTACAGCACTCAGCGATCCTACGTGGATCAGTTCTACCGATATTGTGTGGGTCCGATCCTGTGTGGGTCAGCGCTCAGCGGTTCTGTGTGAGCCAGCGCCTACAGATCATGTGTGGGTCCGATCCTCTGTGGGTCTTTGCAGGGGTTAGTTACCTATCGATCCTTTGTGGTTCAGATCCTTTGTGGGTCATTGCGAGGGTTAGTTACCTATCGATCCTTTGTGGGTTAGATCCTTTGTGGGTCATTGCGGGGGTTAGTACCTATCGATCCTTTGTGGGTCCGATGGCTTAGATGAATCAGTGGATATATCTGATCATCTCTATCGTCATACGAAGAAGTATACCTGTGTGAGCTGAAACCTGTTTGCTTTCCTTTGTGGATTGGGTTGTGCTATCCTGAATGGATTTACATTTTGCTTTCCTGTGTGGACTGGGTTGTACTTGAGCTCGGATGTTGGAGCTGAATGAGAATTGATGACTTAGATATATGTATGGGCATATACCTAAGCAGTGTCGGATGTTACTTCGTGTTTTTATCTTTCCTTTGTGGATTATCCTTTGTGGATTCTGGGAGACATTCGGGGGTCTCGGGGTCCCTACTGAGTAGCTTATACTCACCCCTACACGGGCTATGCCCGAACTACGTTGTGTTGGTTGCAGACGATGGACAACGCTGATCGTGGTTGAGGCTTACGGAGCAGGACAATACCTGGAGGTGGACCACTGGCGGGACGTACTCGGAGTGGACGGTTGGACCCGAGAAGCTATGGAGGCTATCTGTACTCACCCTTCAGGTGGGAGTCCCAGTGGATGGCTCGACGCTACAACTTACTTTTCAGTTGCTGTTTTCCCTTTCGATTTGTACTTTACTTACAGTTTGGGTTTGAATTCTGACCCACTTACTTTTCCGCACTTACTGTTGTACTCAATTTTTACTTAGTGTTTACTTCTACTTCTTTCTTGATCTGTGGTGTTTGTGGTTTACTTTACAAAGGAAATGCCTTCCCTTTTACCGGGATTTACTCCTTGGTGCTATTCTCCAGCCCCTGGCCTATGGAAGGCGGGCTTGGGGTAGTCACGGCACGGGCCCCGAGGACGGGTCGTGACAATCTATACACCACAACCACTCCAACTACTGGTGAATGAACATCTGGTGACCTGAATCCATTAAATAGAATATATTGAACTAAACAAAATTCACATCCCAACAAAATCTAGTGATGTATTAATCCATTTAAATATATTTCATTTTCATGGCGTCACATATATAAAGGAACTTTAGAATTGAAGCTTGATTCCTGGGATCGTTTTGGCTTAGTATTGACTTATAAAAAACACATAATGAAAAGAAATGGGTAAAATAATTCCAATAATATATCCAAATGATGATAATATACCACATATAATATTTTATAATAATAGTAAATGAAGGTTTAAAAGAGTTTATAACAAAATAAATATAAAATGATATTAAAGAGAAATGAATAGGAATCCTTTACTATTTCATGGTATAGTCTTTGAAAATGATGTAAAGAGAGTGGATGGATAATGAATCATGGATAAAATATTAAGTTAATAATAATACCATAAAATAGTAATCATGAAAACATGTGAATAAATATTTTAAATCAGTTTTAAACAAAAAAAATTCATTTTAAAAGTAAAGAATAGGATTCATAATTCTTTACTTTGGCATAGTAATAGCTTAGGAAAAGGGCATAATGAGAGTGGAAGAATAATATATCATGCATAAAAAAAAGGAGTTTAATATTATGAAAGTAGAATAATATTTTCACATGAAAAAATTTATGAAATATTTTATAACAAAATAATTGCACTACGAAAAATGAAGGTAGGGGAATATGAACCCTTTCCTTACTCAAAATTTTAGTCTTAAAATCATCCCTTCCAATAACCAAAAATCTTTAATATTGAAATAAGAATTATGAGAGAGACACCTTGACATAAATATGAATATATAATTCAATATATTTTTTATAAATGATAATATAGGGTGAGTATTTATAGGTGTGGTGAGTGGAATTCGATAAAATTAATTATTGAATATTTTATAATTCCATTATCTCAATATTTTTGCTACACCCATAGTGCCCCATTACCTCCCTTAACACTCCACTATAATGTTAAGTGAAACAATAAGTATAATAGCATTAAATTATTCTAGTTTAGTAATTATTATATGTATATGATTTCATATTTACCGTATGTTACTGTATTTCACCATTTTTACCACATTTTACTATTTTTACCAAAAAATACAAAACTTCACCCCTTTATTAATTTCAACTCCCCAATTCCAAATATTTAATCCATTTTGTCAAATTAATCCTCTAAATATGTGATTTTTTTTAAATATAAATAGAATATTTAACAAAAATATTTTTTTTGGATAGAATACATTTTATTACTGAAATAATTTACATATTAATACCACAACAAACCCTAGATACATAAATCCTTATGAAACTATAATAATCCCTAAGGCTAAGATGTGAAACTATGGTACATTAATGGGGTGGTTAGACTAATGTTATTTTAGTGGTTTTTTTACTAACTTAAACTTCTCCCACAAATGATTCCATTAGAACCTCAATTATTCAAGTTTATCTTGATCACGATCTAGGGAAAACCCTAATGATCCCACCTCCTTCACAATCTCTGATAAATGTGCCTCATATGGGATGGTATTACTAGTAAAATCCATGGATTATTATTTATTCACTAATTAACTTAATCTATTACACATGTAATACATACTAATCCTGACATTTATATTCTCAATGGTTATGATGCCCAAAAATCATAACGCTCAAAAATCTATTGATTTTCTATAAACTCATTCCCTAATATAATACTTCTTATTAAGAGAAATATATTTTTTTCACTGTGTCTATTCCATGTATTTTACTATTTCCCTTTTGTATTTTACTTGTAATGGTTGTGTTGTTTATAGAGGATTATGATCCAGGAGAGATTTACATTATACTTGTATCATTATTTTTATTATCCATTCATAGATATATAAATATTAATAAATTTTTACCTTTGATTTTAATTACATCATTAATAATAGTGAAATGTTTATTTATATGTATTTATCATTCATTACACCCCCTTATAAAAATTTTATCCTTTAAATTTTAAATTGTACCAGATTAAGTGAAAACCTATAGTTACTTATTATTCATTAATTCCTTAGGACCCCATGGAACTTTCTCAAGATTCTGGTTCCTCAAAAGAACTTTCACCAATCTAGTTGTTCGATTTCATTTCACTTACTCCCTCTATATAAGAATCTTAAATAGATCCTCTATCTATGATATATCTAGTTTTAGTTGTACCTATTCAATATGAAGTATGCATGATGGATCTGGAATATACTTCCTTAGTAGAGATAAATGAAAACATCATAAACCTAGAAAATATTTTATGGTAAATATAACTGATAATACATTAATCTTATTCACTCTAATGTTTCAGAGGGACCAAAATAACTTGGGATTAAATTTACCTATCTTCCAAATCTCATGATACCTTTCGAGGGAGTTATCTACAAGAATATTCAATGACTAACATAAAAATCTAAATCTTGACATCAATTTTCTACATATCCATTTTCCCTATTTTGAGCCACTTTGATGTGTTGTTGGATAACCTTCACCACCTCTGTGGTATCTTAAATCAACTATAATACTTATAACTTCCACTCTCCAACTTCATCCCAATAGGATAGAGTTCAATATTTATTCCCATAAATAGCCTCATAGGGTTCTATATCAATACTCAACTGGTAACTATTATTATATAAAAATTATATAAAAATAATGTGTTGATCCCAATTTTTATGGAAATAAAGTTATAATGACCTTAATATGTATTTTTAATTTCTAAATAATCAATTTGTATTGCCCATAAATTTTAGGGTGGTAAGTAGTGCTAATATATTGCTCTATACTTAATGCCTATTGGATAATCCTTTAAAATTTTGAGGTGAACCTTGAATCATGATAATAGATTATAGAGATAGGTGAACCATGGATCCTCACCACTCCCCTTATATAAATCTTATCAAGTTTTTTAAGGTATGTTTCATCTGTTATTGCTATGAAATGTGCTGACTTTTTCAAATAACTAACCACCACCCAAATAACATTATCCCCCTTTGATATCCTTAGAAGAAAAGTGAAAAAATCTATTGTGATATTTTCATATTTTGATACCAATATTTTTAATGGTTATATTATTCCTTTAGGCAACATCCAATTAGAATTAAATTAATAGAACATAAGACATCTTAAAGTATATTTATCAATTTTACATTTCATATTATCCCACTGATAGTGCTCCCTAATACCCATATACATCTTGGTGCACCTAGGGTGTATAGAGAAATTAAAGTTTTTTTAATTATCTAGTAAATCCTTTTTCATACCAGGTATTGATGGAACACATAATATCTTACTAAATTAAATGTCTCTCTCCTTGTTAATGTTAAACTCAAGAAACTTCCCACCTTTAACAACTTCAATTCTTTCCATCAATATAACAAAATCTCACTAAATTCTCTTGATCTTATCTAGAAATGATGGTTTATATACCATATGGGAAAGATATGAGGTTATTACTTCTTATCAAATCCAATATCACTAGATCATTGATAATAGAATTTTACTTTTTCCATAAAGTAAATAGAGTTATGAAACCCTTCAGAATCAAGGCATCAACTATCTTGTTTACCATTCCAAGATGATAATTCCTAGTGAAATCATAATCCTTTAATAACTCTACCCATCCCCTATATCTCATGTTTAAATATTTTTGTGTGAATATATATTTAAGACTTTTATGGTATATATATTTCAAACCTTTCTCCATAGAGACAATAAATCCAAATCTTCAATGAAAATATTATTTCATCTAATTCCAAATCACAGGTTGGATAATTCTCCTCAATAATCTTTAAATTTTTATATGTATATGCTATAAAAATTTCATTATGCATCAAGAAACAACTAATAAACTTATTCTATTCATCACTATAGGTGATAAATCCTTCACTTATTTAAGGAAAGGTTAGTATGGGTGCAATAACCAACCTTCTCTTGATCTACTGGAATATTTCTTCACACTCCATAGTCCATTTAACCTTAATCCTATTTTGGTTTAACTAGCTTAACATGTTCTATAATCATGAAAAATTCATATAAAATCACTGATAGTACCCGACTAGTCCAAGAAATCTATATATCTCAATCATAGATGAAGGAATAAACTATTCTCTTATGAGTTTAGTCTTTTAAGGTTCAACTGAAATATCTTCACTGGTGATCACATTCCCAAGAAATTCCACTTTCTATTGTAATAATTCACACTTATTAAACATTTTATATAACTTATTATTCCCCAAGGCTTGTAAAAAAATCCTAAAATAGTCTCCATGCTGCTCCCAAATTTTGGAATAAATAATAATATCATCACTAAATACTACCATTAATTTTCAAAGGTAATAATTAAAGACTTTATTCATTAGATCAATAAATACAATTGGTGAATTTGTTAAACCAAAGGGAGTTATCACAAATTTAAAGAGTCCATACCTAGTTTGGAAGGATGTCTTTAAAATATCATAATTTCCCACCTTAATTTGTTTATATCCAAATCTTAAGTCAATATCAGAGAAGTATAAAGCACCATTAAGTTGATTAAATGGATCATTAATTATTGTAAAGTGAAATTTTTCTAAATTTTAATTCCATTAAGTTTTTGATAACCAATAAAAAATATCATAGATCTATACTTATTTTTCATAAATAAAATAAGAGAACCCCAAGGGGACACAAAAGTATGGATAAACCCCTTGTCTAATAGATATTGCAACTGATTCTTTAAATCCTTTAGCATAATTGGAGCCATTCTATATGCAAGTTTTGATATAGTATGAGATCTAGAGTCTTGATCAATAAAAAACTCCACTTATAAATCTAGGGGAGGTCCATGAAATCCTTATAAGAATACATATATAAATTATTATATAATGGCTATATCCTTTATCTTTATTTGGGAAATACATCCATACCCATACCTTTCTAGTAGTATTTCCATGCCATAAAAAGATTTTAATTCATGAGTTTCATCCCCTTATTACAATTAAATAATAATTCTAAGTTAGTTTAATTGATAAAATGTAAAAAATTTATCTTGATAGTTTATACTATACTTGTATGTTAAGATCCAGTCTATAATAATAATAATATTAAATTTAATTAATATAATAACTACTAAATTCATAGGTAATACTTACACACAAATTATAATAGGAAACTCTCTTTATAATTGGGTAGTAACCAACGCACCATTTGGTGTTGCCACAAACAAGTCAAGATTTAAAATTTGAGGTGAGGAATTTATATATACCAAGAATTTTCATGATATAAATGAATGGTTTGATCCAAAATCAAATAATACAAAAACAACTCTTGAGAAAATGGATACAGTCCCTTTGAAAACTTCATTGTTTTGTTCCAACTCTGTTATTATGGTAGAAAATGCAAAAGCTTGACCTTGAGGCTTTGGGGGTTTAGGATATGAATTTATTCCATTTGTCTTTTTTATTTGGAAAATTATAATCATAATGAACTTCATCATTAAAATTGAATCATTTGTAATGAACCAACATGGGTCGACCCAATACATCACTCGAGCTGACCCACCACATGGTTCAAAGCGCGTTCCTAATCACCACAGGTTGGCAACAAGAACCAAACATAAACAAATATCATTTGGGAATGGTTTCTCCATTTTTAAACTGGAATGAACCATCCATAAAATAGGATGTCCACACTAACATCATTAGAGTCAACAACATAATAAGAAGATACCGTAAACAAGACATACATCAAAACAATGCCATAACTGAACATGAACATAATATCTAAAAAATAAAACCCAAAACTCAAAATAATAGGTACAAGAACAAGCAAGGACTAAAAATATAACCCCATGGATATATAACTTCAAAATTACTACACTAAGATCCAATCCCTATGAGACCATGTCTCCTCTACAAAACATCGGATGATGATAATCAAGAAGAGCCTCCTTAGAACATGGTGCCCTTGCCTTTACCAGTGTCCTGCAAAATGAAATCTAAAAATTCTCAAGAGGTTCCAAGAAGGGTGTGAGACATGAATCCCAATAGGATACCACCACAAATATATTCAATGATTTCACCCACACAAACTAATAAACTAGTTTGAAAACATTTTCAAAACTAGATCACTTTTAAAACATGCCATTTTCAAAACACCTTTAAAATCCCTTTGGTTTTCCATTTCAAATGAAACCAGTTTTCTAGAACAATTTCCAACATGTCAGGATAAATAAACATATATATAATGAATAACATGATTAATATCACAATCAAGGCATAAACTAGGGTGCACATAACATCAATAACATGTAATCACGTTAATAGAAAATGGTAATAATGTATCTCAACAAATCTAAATGGAACTAATAAAATACATAAATCATATAAAGTAATACATCATGAGTAATTTACACCTTGGGATTTAATCATCAGGCTTAGTGTGAGCGAGTAAACAAGTATGCTATATATATAAGAAAATGAAAGCTCTCACATTCTTCATCGGGCCTAACATGGAAGCTCACATGGTCTTCCTACCCAAAGGCTCTCACGGTCCCATAGTAACCAATTTGGATTCTTGTATGATCCCCAATCTGATGGATCACATAGATAATTAGAGAAACCAAAATGGAATCTCATGCGGTCTTCCCACTTAAGGCTCACACGGTCCCTCAAACAAACCAATTGCTTACACCCTAGTTAAACCATGTGTTACTTCATGCCAACACATCCACATGAAAGTTCCCACAAAAAAAGCTATAACATAATCCATTTCACAAAAAACATGCCCAATTTTACCAAAACACCTTTTTTCAAGGAAAAAACATTTATAAACCACTTAATAAATCCTTTAAAACCCATAAAAACCCTTTGAACTATTTTATCAAACACTTGATGGGCATATAAGCCACACCCATTTTGAAAAACCCATTTAAATACCCAAATTTCCAAATCAATCTATGAAACATACTAAACATGTATTACATATCAAGAATAAAATTTAAATAGAAATTTAAATATATAAAACCAAAGTCAATTATAAATTTAAAGGTATTCCATAGAAAACACCCTTAAATAGAGACACTTACCTCGGATTTAGTCCAAAGTTCATCACTCTTGATAAAAACCACCTAGAAAAGGTATAACCAAGCCTTACATACCTAATCCTCAAAAGAAAGAAAAATTTACCCCATCATACACCCTATATTTGAAAAATACCACCCCTAGGGTTTTATACTTCTAAAAAAAATGGAATAACAATTCTTTAGAATGGTAAAAGAAGAAGAAAACTTGATGAAATTAAATTACCTCAAGCCAAAACTCCTTGAATCCAATATAAAACCATCAATAAAGGAGGGGGATAGATCCAAAAAAAATGGAGAAAGGTTTCAAATGACGGGGGAGGATAATGAGTCCCAATATAAAAAACATGATAGGGGTATTTTGGTAAAAATAAACTTTTTAAGTGAGTTGGATAGGGCCGCACGGTTAGGAAAATTATGTACCAACCATATAGGGATACTGTAACCCCCCCCCCCAAAAAAAAAATTGAGCCATAGGGTTTCCCATGGGGTGTCTCAAGGTTTGAAAAACCATTAAAAACTATATTATCAAGAACCAAATCTCCACTCACATGGTTAATGCATGACTAGACAGACCGTGTGCCTTAGTATATTTTACCCCAAACCCCTGTTTTAATTCCTAGTACCTGGTAACTCTAAGAACTCAATAAAGAGTAAATAAAAGTCAAATTAAAATGTACCAATGAACTAGAGGGTGTCAAAAATTCCCCACCATGCCACTTTCTACCCCCATTAATTCCTCAATATTTTATAGAAGAAAACAGATGAGGCCACTGCTCCCTCACCCAACCTTCTTACTACCATGTATCATGGATATCACCTCCACATTTATAGATCATATGGACCAGTGGGGTGAATTTACCATGGATAACCTTTTTATAAACATCCGTGATACAAACAAGCTTCTTCACTACAGTGGTATCAGCTCTAATGCCAAATCTTCCCACTCCAACATGTGAGATGGATTTGGGTAGTATATCTTTAGCAGGGTGACATTAAATACATCATGGATTGACATCATCCATGGAGATAACTATAACCAATAGGATACCTTCCCAAGATGCTCCAAAATATGAAACAACCCAACATAATGTGGCACAAATTTCCCTTGATTTCCCAAAATACATCAACCCATCTGAATCGATACCCGAAGACACACTCAACCACTAACCTGAAACTCCAAAAATGGTTAGAATACAACTTATAGTGACTCTACACTATCTATAATCATATATGAATCATCTACACTATCTTAGTCATATCCTGGATGAGGCTTGATCCAACTAAGGAATGATTTCCTACCTCATCCTAGTATAATGAGGATTGGCATGACCATCCATACAACACCTCAAATGGGGTTATCCTGATCGAATCCCGATAGATATTATTATATGAAAACTCATCCAATTATAGATGCTTCACCAAAAAACTCCCAAAAATCCCGCACAAATTCTTACAATATATCATTAAGAGTCTAGATAGTCCTCTCATATTAGAAATCTGTACGTGGGTGATATGCGGTGCTCAATCTCAATTGGGTTCCCAAATACTCCTAGAGTGCCTTATAAAAGTGAGATGTAAATTGGGCATCCCATTATGAGATAATCACAAAGGGAACTTCATGAATCCAAATGAACTCTTGAAGATACAATAATCTGAGGTCCTCCACCTTCGTTAACTCCTTTATGGGTAAAAAATGGGATGATTTTGTTAGATGATTGACAATCACCCATATAACATCTTTACCATTCAGAGTAAAAGGTAGTCTGATTATAAAATCCATAGAGATCTCATACCACTTTCACACTAGCATGAGAAGCAACCACAAAAACCTGGATGGTCTCTAATGACTAGCCTTGATCCTCTGGTAGTTCATGTACCAGGAAATAATGTCCGCCACAACACATCTCATCCCGAGCCACCAATACCTTCCTCTCAAGGTATAAAACATATTGGTCTCCCCAAGGTGAATGGTCCAACTAGAATAATTCACGTCCTACATTAACACCTACCTTAGGATCAAAGGAACTACCATCCATTTTTGAAAGATAAGAGATCCATCAGGAGACTAAGACCAATCACCCATGATCTCCCCAGCATTTAAGGCACCGCTGATCTACTAGAACTCTAGGTTGGATACCAACTAATTCCTCACCTGATCTATGAGGGTGGGTGTAACCTATACACTATCCAATAAAACCTTCCCTATATCCTCATACACATACACCCTCATATCAGAAAAAAAACCCATTTAACCCCACTCATCTACTAATTATCGAACTGGCTGCATTGGAAACTTCCTGCTTAATGTATCAAAGACCATGTTTCCCTTCCCGAGTGTATATGAAATATCAAAATCAAAAGTATTAAGGTATTAATCTTAGTGTCTCTATCTGAAGTTTAGGTCCCTCTGGGTGAAAATTTACTTCAGGATCTTATGATCCAAATAAATTGTAAAATGCTCCCTAAAGAGGTAGTGTCACCATGTATTTAGCACATTCCTAACAACTACCAATTCCAAATTAAGGGTGGGGGTAAATCCACTCACGTGAGAGTATCTTCCATGATATATAGGCCACCAAATGGTCATTATGAATTATAACACACCCTAACCCCACTCTAGATGCATCACAAAACATATCATAGACCCTCTTAGGCTCTAGAATAATCATGACAGGTGTATATGTCAGATGGGCCTACAACTTCTCAAAGGAATTATGGCACTTCTCATCCCACTCAATATTCACCCTTTTCTTGGTCAAATATATCAAGGGAGAATCTAACCTAGAGAATTACTGAATGAAACTTCTATAATACTCAGAAAATACCTAAAATATATAAATTTCAAACATATTATTAGGCTTCTCCCAAGACATGACTGCCCGAAATTTTTCTGGATCCACTAAAAATCTAGCCTAAAAAATCAAGTGGCCCAAAAAATTTACTTCCTAAATCCAAAAATTGAACTTATTAAACTTATAATATAGAAAATGATCTCTAAAAACATCCAAAACAACCTATATATGGTCAGAATGATCCTAATGTGTCTTAGAATGCACCAATATGTCTCCTAGAAACATGACAAAAAAGAAGTCCATAAAGTGATGAAAGATCCAATTCATAAGTTCCATGGAAATAGTTAGAGCATTGGTAATCCCAAATGGAATAAAAATATACTCAATGTATCCATACCATCTTTATAAAGTGGTCTATGGAACATCCTCTTCCTGAAACCTCAAATGGTGGTACCCTGATCTCAGATCAAGTATAGAAGACCAACATGTCGCTTTGAGTAGGTCAAAAAGTCATCGATCCTAGGCAACAAGTATTTATTCTTTACAATAACCTAATTGATCTTATGATAATTGATGAAAATTCAGAGGCTACCATCAACCTTCTTTTCAAATAGTACCAGTGAAGCCCATGGTGAAATGTTGGGAATAATAAAACCCTTTCCCTCAAGATCCTCTAGATGAAATTTCAGCACCTTTAACTTGGATAGAGCCATATGATAATATGGTAAGGAAATTAGGCTCATACCGAGAATTATATTGATGGTAAAATCAACCGGCCACTAGGGAAAAATCCATTTAAAACATGTCTGGGTACCTATCCATGATCACTAAAATTTAATCTACTGAACCTTTCCTAACAGCCTCTAAAAACAACTTGGAAAACTGGCATGCAATCACCCCTACCTCTGAAGTAACTGGTCCCTCCCTCCCTGAATGTAGATCCCACTCAACCTGAAATACATGATTTATCCTGTAAAGAGTAAGAAAACAGACCCTATTATGATAAAAATCAACTAATTACTTTAATTTGATCAATTAATTAATGCTGATAATGAGTTCAAAAACATCCAAGTCCAAAACAAGGAAGTCCTAAATGACTTCCACACCAGCTAGTACAACATGAAACTCAAGCCACTCAAGACCTTGCTCATTATTTCTACCAAATGGGGTTATAAAATATATATAATAAAACATGAAATCATCTTTCAAACACAAATAATCATTTATATTAAGTGAAATGAAATAATGGGATGTGCCAATTTCAAATAAGACTAATTCCATGAAAGAAGAAATAAAAATCGTATATCTAATGGTGGCTAACCCAGAATCTGAGTCCTCTAGAATGATCGATGGTGGATAAAGTTTTCTCATCACAGACCCACCCTAAGTATTCTTTCCTTAGTGAGAAACTCATTTACCATAAGGAAGAGATACTTTACCCCTGTAATCCTTTGACTGCATCTAATAGCCCTTAAAAAAGGTGGATCCCACACTACTCCCCCATGAAGCCAACTAATAGAAGCACTGGACATGAACTGACTACCCACACTGGTGGCACATCCTCAGAGTCTTTGGGAACTTTTTCCTAATATATACCACATTCCTACACTTATAAGAGACAATCGATCTATTCCCCACAGGAGCCACAAAATATGAACCTGTCGACTATTGGACACTATTTACACTGCCTCTCTGAGACTCATCCTACTTTCGATTCTACCCTGAAGAGGAACTCTGGATATCACCCACTGAAGGAACACCATTGAGAACTGTCATTCTATTCAAATATACCTCTTCCATATTTTCATTTTCAACCACCTCTGAATAGGCCAAAATACAACTAAGGATGAGCATAGATCTTATCTTTAGCCTCAATCCCATCTCAAAGCACCGGGCCTTGAGGTAATCATTCGTGAGGAGATCTAAAGATACATGAACCAAATCAGTAAATCTAGTGACATAATACATCACCAAATGATCAATATTCTCCAAATTCATAAACTCATGGTCCTTCGTCACTCTCAAGTTCCCTAGATAGATTTTAAAATTAAATTCCACCTTAAACATGGTCTAGGTGAGATCCTCATGCTTTCCTTAAATCATCATCGACCCCCAATACTTTCTACCCATAACTTCTAGAACATACATGGAAAATACCACCTTGGAGGTCTTAGGGGTATTTAATAACTCCAATATACTCTTGATATGATCCAAACACTCCTCAGACTCATTGGGTCCCTTATCTCCATGGAGCATCAATGGATTCTACCACAAAACTCTTGAGCATGGTCTATGATCTGTGTCTGCTAGAGACCACCCAACTGACCCATGGTTTGGATAATATGAATCATTAAATCCATAAAATATATATCAACAGGAGGGTTCACCTATGGGTTACTCTCCACTACACCCTCTCTATGCCTATACAAGGTCCTTATAGGAGGAATTGTCTACAAGACACAAAACACATTCTTTGTTTGGAATGATTCAATCTCAATCCATTCCAAACAAGCCAGAATAAATCCTTATAATCTGTATCAACAAGAATCATTAACACCAAAATCCACTCTAAATAAAAGGGGAGAAAAACATCATCAAAGAAACCCATAATTGATCTAAAAACATAACCACAACCCCATACCACCCATGGTAACTCAAGGCTCGACACGAAGAAGATCTAGCTATACACTCCCTTATTCCTACCTCTTGAGTCCCGATGGTCCTAAATCCAAACTACCATTGACCTAAAAATAAAAAACCCCTTTGATAATATTTTGTAATGAACCAACTTGGGTTAACCCTATGCGTCACTTGAGCTAGACTACCACATGGCCCGAAGCGTGTTCCTGATCGCCATGGGCTGGTGATAAGCATTGGGAATAATCAACTATCACTTGGGAATGATTTCTCCACTAGTAAACTGACATGACCCATCCATAAAATGATACATCCAAACCAACATCATTAGAGTTAATGAGATAATAAGTAGATACCATAAAAAAGACATACATCAAATAAAATCATTCCATAATTGAATATGAACATGGTATCTCAAAAATAAGACCCAAAACTCAAAAGAATGGGTAAAAGAACAAAAAATTCCTATACATACAAACCCATAGATACAAAACCTCAAAAATACTCCACCAAGATCTAATCCTTTCAACACCATGTCTAATAAAAAAACATCATACAATGGTCATCAAGAAGATCCACCCTAGAACATGGTGCCCTTTCCTTTACCTATGGCCTACAAAACAAAATCTATAAATGCCCAAGAGGTCCTAAGTAGGGTGTGAGGAAAAAATCATAGTAGGATACCACTATGAATCTATTTAAGTATTTTACCCATGTAAACCAATAAACTATTTTGAAAACATTTTCAAAACTAAATCACTTTGAAAACATTCCATTTTCAAAACACATTTAACATCCCTTTGGTTTTCCATTTCAAATGAAACTAGTTTTCTAGAAAAAAATTCAACATGGATCAATAAATTAACATATCCACAAGTCATAATATTATTAATATCACAATCATGACATAAAATAGGGTGATTATAACATCAAAAACATGTAAGCACATCAAGAGAAAATGGGTATAATGTATCTAATCAAATAAAAATGGAACTAATCAAATGAATAGATCATATAAACCAATATAGCATGAGTAATGTGCAACTAAGGATATAACCATAGTGACTAACATGAGTGAGTAAACAAGTATGCTATATAGATAATCAAATAGAATCTCTCATAGTATTCCCGAACCCAACATGGAAGTTTACATGATTTTCCCACCCAATGGCTCTCATGGTCCCTTGGTAACCAATTTGGAGGCTCATATGGTCCTCCCTTTGATGGATCATATGGACAATCAAATAAAAAAATATAATATTACATGATCTTCCCTCTAAAGTCTCACACGGTCCCTCGAACAAACTTCTCGCTCACACCCCACTTAACCCATGTACTACTTCATGCCAACACATACATAAAGAAGTGGCCGCAAAAAACAAAGCTATAATATAATAAATTTCATAAACAGACATTCCCAATTATATAAAAACACATTTTTCTGGGTAAAAACATTTTTAAATCATTTTAAACCCATAAAAACCATTTGATCCATTTTATCAAGCACTTGATGGGTATACAAGCCACACCTATTTGGAAAACCCCCTTTAAATATCAAAATTTCCAAAACAATCCATGAAACATAACAAACATGGAGTACTCATCAAAAATGAATAATTTGAATTGAAATTTAAACAAAATAAACCAATGTTGGCTTGAAATTTAAAAGTATTCCATGGAAAACACCCTTAAATAGAGACACCTACCTCATATTTGGTCTAAATTTCATCGCCCTAGATGAAGACAACCTGGAAGAGGTATAACCAAGCCTCACACACTTAATCCACAAGTAAAAAAAACTATTTCCCCCATCACACAACCTTTATTTGGATAATACCATCCCTAGGGTTTCACACTTCCACAAAAATGGAAGAACAAGGCTTGAGAAGGGGAAAATAAGAAGAAAACTTGAATAAATAAACTTACATATAGCCAAAACACCTTGAATCCAATATAAAACCATCAAGTAAGAAGTGGTAATGCTCCACCACCAAGGGAGAAGGGCTATGCACAATGGGGGATAAGAACATGCCCCAAAATCATAAAAACACAATAGGATTAGTTTGGTAAAAATACACTTTTTAAGTGAGTTGGACAGGGTTGTATGGTTAGCCAAACCATGTGCTAACTATGCGGGGCTACTATCTCTCCCAAAATCGAGTACATGGTTTTCCCTAGGGTGTTGTATAGTTTGAAAACCATTCTCAAACTATGTGAAACTGCATTTTCAAGAACTAAATCCCCACACGCATGGTTACCACATAGTTAGATAGACCATTCACTAATTGTGAACTCAGGTATGTTTTCCCCAAAACTTCTATTTTCTACCCCTGGTACCTAGTAACTCCAAGAATGCATTCAAGAGTAAATAAAACTCAAAGTAAGATATACCAGTGATCCGGTGGGTGTCACAACATCAAACCATAGGTTTATGATTTCATAAAACTTTAATTTATTATTAATTGTTCTTAAAATGACCACTCACTTATCCTTGATTCCTTCCTTGTCTATATTTACAGGTCATATGACCATTCTTTACACATTTAAAAAACCTTTTTATTCCATGTAGATAATTTATTGAGTGGTTCCTTCCATATTTTCAGCATGTGGTATGCTGATTTTTTTATTTCATGCTCTTCTCAAACTTTCTTCTAGTATTATGCTCCCTTTTATACTTCTTATTAAAGGCTTTATTATCCCACTAACTATTCAAGACCTTAGTTTCCACCTTTTCAGTACAATAGAAAATTTCTTCATAATTGTTAAACTCTTGAATTTCCAAATATTTATGAAGAATTCTATTTACTCAATTATAAAATCTATTAATATTGATTTCAATATCAATGAAAAATCCAAAATCATACTTGTAACACCTATATATTTTAAATTATATATTCCTTTAAGACCTAATGTGTTCAATAGCATGTGATACACATGACATAGAACCACAATGAACCATGGGATAATATATAACCATTAGAGTGTAGATGTAGAATTGGTGGGAAATAAAAGATGTAACTGAATTATTAAATATATTTAAAAATAAAAATAAAGTTCATTATCCATTCTAAGACATTGATAAATTAAATTAGTTTTGCTAAATAACAAATATGACTCATTTATGATTTAAAATGAAACCTTTCTAAAAATCAAATTTTTATATGTTTTTTAAGAAACTAAATATATTATGGATAAAATATATTGTATATATGAATAATATATTAACAAAAATTTGATTAGTAATTGATAAGAAATAAGAATAAGAATAATTATTTAAAAAAAATTAATTTCCCCTGAAAACTATTTTCATAATATTTTTATGTTTTTATTAATAACTTAAATTATAAAATTTTAGAATTTGAATTTGATAAAATAAAATTCATCTTTATATTCATAATTTCAATATTATCTTAATATAAAATTTTGGGATTTTTCTGAAATAATTGTTTTTATGTGAATAGTGAAAAATATAGTTTTTACAAAAATTGTACATTTTATGAATTTATAATTATATAAAAAGACCTATAAGTTTATAAATCATTTAAATTTATTAAATATGTATTTAATGAGTAAAAATATACATTTTAAAATACCATTATGGATTTATAAAACCTATGTTTAACATTTTATAAACTTAAGTAATATTTTCCAATAAATTGTTTTTGGTCTTCACTTTAATTAAATATTGTTTTGGTAAAATTTGGTTTTGGATTAATTTTAAAGACAGATAAAATTTATATATTTTATAATCAATAAATTTATATCATTAAAATGAAATACATTTATAAGTTTACACTACAAATAAAATTTAAGCTTAAAAATTCACTTTTTCTAAAAATGGGTTTTTACGCATTACATGCACTAATGTTAAAATTGAGTTTTTATACACATATAAATTTTTTCTGATAAAATTTATTTAATATTTTGAATCAGTGAGTAAAAATTATTTAATAATTTCCACTTTAGTTTTATTCATTAAAAGTAAATTACCTAGGTAAAAACTAGTTACCCCAGTAAAAAAAAAATTTAAGGTGAAAATTTTAAGTGTAAAGGACTTAAAATTTTTTTAAAACATGTTTTAAAATGAATTATTGAGGTATTATATACCTTATATCATACCCCAATCAATTATTTTCTATCTTTTGATCCACTTGAAACGTGAAACATGTGATCTATTTATATTAAGTTGAAATATTTACCAAAATGTCATTCCACCACTTATAAAAGGGCCCTCTCAACACCCCTTAAAAACCACTCAAAAATTAAGTTTTATCTTTAAAATATGACATTATTACATCCCCTATAATCCTATTTCAATATATTAAGATTATGGACATAAGATATTAGTGTAATCCATCCCTTTCCAAGCATTCTTTTAAAGGAAAGCCCAAGTCCTCAACACGAGTACCAATTTCCCCTATTTTTTTCTTTTCTATATTAATTTTAGAAATATATTTTTATCAATACTATATAATGAAGATTATATTTTTTATATACTTAATTTTATTATTCTAATGGAATGATTATTAACCACATTTCTCCTTTTCCCTTAAGAAAAACAAAAATGACATTCGTGCATGTGTGTAGACTAACACCTCCATGAAGCACCATATTTCATTTTCCTTAACCACCTTACAAAGATGGTCATAATGTTGAATATAATAAATAATTATTAAATTTATAATATATTTTATATTTTAAAAATATAAAACAATTATAAATATCTCATATTCTATGGAAAACGAAATCATCAACCATACGTACGTGCATGCTACCATCTTTATGGAATGATTTATTTCCATTTTTTTCCATTCATAACCATCATTCATGAATGGTAATAATAATTTGTTTAAGGTATTAATATTAAATTTATGAAATTATTAATTTTTTTGAATACATTTTGATAAACTATTAACAATATGATCAACAAACAACCGTGGAAATTCAACCTTCTAAAAGACCCCTCTAAGAGAATTTTTTTTTCTTCAAAATATGTGATAAATTTGAATGGGTTATATTAATTTTCAAATTATTTACAATTTTGATACATCATAATAAACAACACTAAATAATTTCATTGTGATTATTTTATAATGATATTACAACTAAATCACTTCATAATCATCCATTAATTATGGTATGTTCTTATTTGGGTTTATTTGACCTTCTACTTGAACAATGTTATATATTTATATCATGTATGACTATGGGAATTTAATTTATATAAATATTTGATATAAATAATTAAATAATTATTTTATTTTAATTGTGAAAGGATAACATTAATACTAAACTTATTTGTTAAGATACCAATGTTTGTTTGTGCAGAATCACCAAAACATGCTCATTGTCGATTTAATATTTATGGATCGTTACTAATACACACATATAAATAAATTATAACATTATAAATAATTTTAAAACATATATTATAGTACCTTCTACAATCTATTAATGATGAACTTTGGGTGAATAATTAATAACCACTATTACAGAACTAGTTTAAAATAATCAAGATTACCCACACTCAATATCGAAAATAGATAATAACTAATTAATATAAATATATAGAATAATTATAAATTAAGTTTATAAAATGTTATATATATGAAAAATTTTATGAAATGGTTTATTAAGATAGTTTTTTACTGTATGTTAGAGTGCATTTTGACTAAGAAGGAATTAAGGTAAGGGTTTGTTCTAACTCAATTTTCTTTCATTGAGATATAAAATTTATTATTAAAATCTATTGTTCCAAGTTTGATTTATTATACCTAATTAATAATTTGTATTTTATTTAAAACTTATTTTTTGGGTCTATACAATTCTTCCTTATAACTTCATTATCAAATGATTCTCACCTCAAATATTATGTTACTAGTAAGGGTTTTTTGTCTCAAATTTCACCCCTTGAGACATATTTATTATTATAAAACATTTTACCCTTTTTATGGTGTGACTACTACCCCTTTAATATTTTTTTATCATGATACTCTCATTATTAATTTCATTTAATATTCCATTTTAAATTCTATCTGTCATGAACCGTCCCCCAGGGCCCGTGCCGTGACTACCCCAAGCCCGCCTTCCATAGGCCAGGGGCTGGAGACAAGCACCAAAAGGCGTATTCCATAAAACGGGAAGGCGTTGCCTTTATAAACTGAAAACTCACAAAAACCAAGAATACATATAGATACAAGAACAAAGTAAACTATATAGTAAACAAGGTGTGTACATAAAGTAAGGGGCTAGAATACAAGCCCGACTAGAAGGTACAAGAAAAACTAGAAAGTACAAGTAAAACTGAGTAAAGCTCCTATGAACACCCACCAAGGATCCTACCTGAAGGGTAGGTACAACTCTTGAATGATCATCTCTGTAGATCACCTCGTCAAAGGTCCACCTCTCAGTAGTCTCTAAACCAGGTACCCTCATCCCCAGTCAGCGCTGTCCATCATCTGCACCAAACACAATAAGGTGCAGGCGTAGCCCGTGCAGGGGTGAATATAAAAATACTCAGTAGGGACCCCAAGACCCCCTAAGGTCTCTCAAATACACAAAGGATAAACCAAAAAACATAGAAACAACATTCAAACCTACTTAGGTATATGCTCATACATATACCTAAGTAATCAGAATATACCCACCTCACACAGGAGGAAAGAATACCACACAGGTAATTCCACGAAGGTAAGAGTACCACACAACTATCACCACGAAGATAAAGTACCACACATGTACACCATGAATATATAAGACTCAACTCAAACTAGGTATACAACTATGAGAAATAGGTTTATGATGTTGACCCACACAGGATCGCTATGAAAGCTTATAGCCAACCACATGATTCTATAAGGATGATAATAAGTAAAATCCCTAGTCACAACGTCGAACACCTCAACTACTGGAAAAATCATCCTCTATGGAGTACAGTGGGCCTTCCGGATCACACAAAGGTGCTTACCACTAACCTTGGAATGCTAAGGTACTCCTCCTGTTGAGTACTGTGGGTCTGCCGTGTCACACAGAGGTGCTCCCCACCGTGGGTCTGCCACGTCACACAGAGGCGCTCCCCCTCGTGGCCTACTGAGGTAATCCTCCTGTCGAGTAACATGGGTCTTCCACATCACACAGAGGCACTCTCCATCGTGGGTCTGCCACATCACACAGAGGCGCTCCCCATTAGGCCTGTCGAGTCACTCCGAGTCGAAACGATCAGCAGTCGTCAAGTATCAGCCAGTCGCAGGGTTCCGTATATAGCATGCTTCGGAGAACCGCTCCCCAATCCATCGGTCATACTTAAACCACCCCAAATTCCCATGAATAAGTATCCCAAATGTCTGTCACGTCATAAGGGACCCAACGCAACAGAAGTCGCTTCAATCGGACGCCCGATCTGTAAGTTATTAGCGTTTTCGATCCGAGGGTCCGGTTGGATTTAGGGTCCGATCCAACCCGTCCATACTCCAACCTTATCCAAAAATCAAGTAGAGTATACAAAAAGGGCCTTCTCGATCCAAGGATTTTGGTTCCATAGACGGTTCGTCAAACGGATGCCCGGTTCTCAAGTTACGACCAAAAAGGAAAAACTGGGTCCTAATGGGCTTGAGTCTGGTCTGACCCAGTTCGGGTCGACCCGACTCAACCCAGGTCCGTCCCAGATGGCTTGGGCCTTGGCGGGCCTGGCCCGCTGGGCCATGGTTCATCCTGACCCATGTAGGGGCGCGGCCCGGCCCGACCCACACTGGGCGCGACCCGATGGCGCGGTCCGCCCGAGCTGGCGCCGAAGGGGGAGAAGACCCCCTTTCATTCGGATTACCAAATGGAAGCACCTTAGGTGCTTCCATGAAACCCGCGGGACCTGAGTGGGTCCCTCCATCCTGAAACAACTAACATGTGTTCCGGACGGTCCTCCTCCTAGCGGCATGGTCGCACGCCGCTGCTCCACCGCGGTCGACTGGGTGCCAACCGCTCTTCGGCCTCCACCACGGCCAAGTGGCCACGGTCTCCTGATCATCCGGCAGTGCGGACGCATGTTGCCCTACCTTCATGCAGCCGGATGGTGTGACAGCCCTCCTCCTCTTCCGCAGATCACTGCATCTCCTTTATTAGCCCAAAAAATCAAACGATCTTATATTCGCGATCC
Source organism: Viscum album (assembly GCA_963277665.1). Taxonomy (NCBI): domain Eukaryota; kingdom Viridiplantae; phylum Streptophyta; class Magnoliopsida; order Santalales; family Viscaceae; genus Viscum; species Viscum album. The sequence continues at coordinate 1,630,301,103 of OY728141.1, forward strand.
TTGGGTCGAGGGATCCACGTCCATATGTCGCGCTCAACAAAATATTGTGTTTCGAGTATCATTAAATATTTGGCGTTGAAGAATGCATGAAGAACGTGTGAAGAATCGGAAGATAAGAGGCAAGGTATATGCGTGGGACGATGGTCATGTTAGTTTGGCCATCATCGTTGTGAAACCAGAATACAAAGAATCAATAAATAAATTCAATCATATATAAATAAAATAAAACCCCTACTTCAATTTTTCGATGGAGGTGGTGTAGGAAAGAAGAAGAAGTCGTTGAAGATTGACGTCAGCGTTCGTCACTCCTGCAAGATACTCCAAGGTCGGTTCCTCGTTCTTCAATTCCAGAAGTTGTTCTTCATTGGAGGATATTTTTTATTAGAGAAAGATCTTTCCAACTCTCCAAAGCTCTCCCCTCCTTTGCCAATCCCTTTTCCCATGAGAGTTGAGGTGCCAAATTATATAAGCTTAAGAAATGATTTAATTAAAGTTTTCACATTAATTAAATTAAGTTGACACATTTAATTTGGATAAAGCCAAGAGTTTAAAGTTGATTCATTAATTCCGAATTAATGAATCCTATTAATTAAGGTGGAATGTGGTTACACATTTTGTGTAACCGGACATTTAATTCCCATCATTAAATGCCCGACCACCCTTGTGTGGTCCCCACCTTTATGATTCAAATGGGAGGTTTTAGAAATAAAATAAAAGTTAATTATTTTATTTTATTATTTTTCCAACCCTCCCACGAAAATCCAAAAAACTAACTCCTACCATCGACCTACTACGGTCGAGGTGAAGGTCTCCTTAAGAGAATATCGCCACTGTGAGTTCAACAATTTCCTCATATTTTAATTCCAATCACCGGTTCAAAAGTTATAAAACGCCACTCGTGCATTTACTAAACGCACCCGAAAAAAAGTTTGGAAAATTATTAACAGTCACCCTTGACCCATTCCGGTCGAGGTTAGGCTATACCTAAGTGAAACACACCCCCAACGAACCCAACGGTACTCTCGTATTTTCAATCTGAGTTACCGTTTAAAAGTGATGGATTTTACAATAAAATAATTGTCACTTAATTATTTTATTTAAAGCCAAAAACTAATTTTCACTGGTGGCCCACGCCGGCCAATGTTAGTATCTGCCTAAAGAGAGAATACCGTCATGATTTCAGAAGTGGTCTCGTATTTTTAATCCAAATTACCGTTCGTGAGTAATAAGCATTTGAAAAATAAAATAATTTTATTTAATAATTTTATTTACACTTATGCCATTTTCGGGTTTTCTCACAGGAGGCCCGTGCCGACTAAACTTAAGTCATGCCTAGGGTAAACCTGCCATCCTGAGTGAAATGGTACCCTCATATTTTTTATTCGAGTAACTGTTTAAGAGTTATTTCAATTTTTCAAGAAAATTTCTTACGCGCGCTAATTAAACCTTAAAAAAACTTCGAAAGATCATTCCGGGCACTCCGGGCCTCAGAATTACACGCCATCAGATTTTGCGGTCTCGAAATAATTACATATAATTAAAAAAAATTATATGTAATTTCTGGGACATTACATTCTCCCCACCTTATGGATTTACGTCCTTGAAAGTCAAAACAAAGGCAAAAAACCCAAAATAGGGTACTGAGCACGAATCTGAGCCTCCTGCTCCCATGTGTTCTTCTAGATGTTCTCGTGTTGCTAGCGTACACACACCAAAGGTATCAACCACCCATGAAGGACCCACTTCTATCGATCCTCAATCTCCACTGGAACCTCTGTAAATGTCACCCCATCATCAAAGTCCAGCTCTCCATGGTCGATGATGTGAGATGGGTCATGCACATATCTCCTCAACTAGGATACTTGGAAGACGTCGTGCACCCTCTCCAACTACGGTGGAAGAGCCAAGCGGTATGCTACCTTACCTATCCTCCAAAGTATTAGAAAAAGACCGATAAAACTCAGTGATAACTTTTCACCTCGACCAAATCTATGTTGTCTCCATTGAGGAGAGACTCGCAATAATATGTGGTCCCCCCTCCTAGAACTCCAAGGGTCTCCATATACTGTCGGCATAAAACTTCTGACAACTCTGTGCAGTCTTCACTTGCTGACAAGTGAGACATTGTGATACAAATTATGCCATTTCTTTCTTCATCCCTGACCACCAGTAATGAAATCGGAGGTCCCGGTACATCTTCACCACGCCAGGATGTACCGCCAGAGGGGACATATGGAACTCCCTCAACAACTCCTCCCAAAGAACCATTGGTACCATGGTACATCCTATGAAGAGGAAAACATGATTCCCACCTTCAGAAAATTCATTAGGTGTCTTCCCTGAGGATATCTGAGCACGTCGAGCCTCGCAGTCAATGCCCCCCAAGCTGTACCTCCCTGACTTGCTGAAGGAGTGGGGGAGTGACAGTCATAGACTGGAGGAAGAAACTTCATCTCTATCCATGAAGGATATCTGTAGCATGACTAGCTACCCTGACACCTCACTCAGCAGCTATAGACCAGACCTCCTGCTGAGTGCGTCTGCTACCACGTTCCCCTTCTTAAGAGTATAGAATATCTCAAAGTCATCGTCCTGGAGGAACTCTAGCCACTCCTGTTGAGAACTGAAAACTGAAAACTCCTACTTCCATGAGGGTAAGGTTGGCCGACTCATGAGTGATCGTCTACACCCTCCTATGCAGGAGTTTATCCTATGCTACTTGGGTTTCCTTTTTCACCGACTAAGGAAAACCCCATCCCAACATTGTAGATAAACCACAACCTTTTTTCCTAATACATTCAATATGAGTATGAACTATGGATGTACATTCATACCCAAACTAACGCCATAAGGCCTCGATGCTGTCACCAAGAGGTTCCAACTGAAACTCTTGCCTCAAGGGCCATATCACACAGTCGGCGTAAGTGTGATTATTGAGTCTCTTCCCAAAGGTATATCCAGACGTGAGGGTCAAGTCATCAGCTTAACTGGAAACTCTAGGTCTTGAACAATATTTTTGGTAAGAAGGAATGATTAGTATCTATGTTTATTAATACGAAAGCTATTAGTATACACAGACCGTACCTCTAACCATTCTTGGAGCCCTTGGGTCACACTCCTTGACCACATGCAGCTACTCCCTTCCCCTGTTCTCCAGGTCCCTGGGCCTGGTGGGGACCACATTGAGGTGGTGGTTGTAACATGTCGAAAAGTACACCACCTCATGCTGCTCTCCTAGCTCCACTCCCACATCTTCAGCCCTGCAGATTTGTCTATCCCAATCACATACTCTTCTCGAAACATTTTACATGCCCAAGTCTCTGAGATTAGTGCCAGTTTCTTGCTTTCTCATCGCTAACATTCACTAGTTGTATCCACTCAGCAAAAGTAAATTCAACAAAAATGGTTCTCTCTAGAAACTTAAAATAGGTATAAATTCATAGAGGAATAGTGTTGGCTCATATGTACCTAAATACACCTCGCTCAGAAGTCCGAGCCCTGAAGCACTGATTGTATCATATTCATCGAGTACCAGGAATGGTCGGTACGCCTCGATGAATACTTAGCTATCGACTTGTCATCCTGCCAAAGATGTAGAAGCTCCTAGGAACTCTCAACCACCTCCTCATGCTAGTCCTTATCCACCTGCGAGTCATGATCGCCTCATAACCTGAGGGGTATTTGATACTGAAACACTTGTAAGGCACTAATCCTATATGTGTCCTCTACCGGTACCGCCGGTTGTAACTATTGACCAATGGACAATGATATAGATGGAACACTACCCGAAGGTACGATCTCGGGCAAAGGTCCATGTACCAAAGACTCATTATCCTACAGACCATCCTCATGGTCACATATTGAAAAAGATCAGCACCTAGGATCACTATCTTCTCTACTGGTGTCTCAACTAGGTGAAAAACTCTAGGCACTGCCTCCAACTAACCCTCAGCTTCCTGGGAATCTGACTCACCTCAAAACCTCAAAGACCTCTGTCACTAAAACTCATTCAATGCACTCAGTTGGCGTGCATCCTCTACCTGTGGGGATGGTGTAAATGCTCATCCAACGGGTAGTGGTGCTGCTGGTACACCACCCGAAGGTGCTAATGCCGTAAGAGGGCCCTGCTCTGAGGCCTCGTTGCTCGGTGGGCTTTCATCGTGTACTCTATCGAGAATCCTAGTAGGTTTTCTACACAACGGAATCCTAATAAGGAATGGGTGCACCAAAATCATTAAGTTATACCCGGTGAGATGACTCAAAAGAAAAACTTTTCAAAAACACATGCATTCAGTGTTTTCGTGCGATGATTTGGAAATCAGAATTCAGGGTTCGGGTGTATGGATAAGTCAGTAACAACACTAAAATTGGACTCCCTGAACTGAAAACCACACTCATAATAATTAAAACTATTTCTTCATAGAAAAGATCAGAGTCATAGTTCTTCAGTAGAACTGAACTCCTATGATACCAATTTGTCACGACCTATCCCCCACAGCCCATGCCGTGACTACCCCAAGCCCGCAATCTATAGTCTAGGGGCTGTAAACAAGCACCGAAAGGCGTATTATTTAAAAGGGGAAGGAATTGCCTTTATAAACTGTAAACTCACACAAACCAAGCACATAGCCAGATAAAAGCACAAAGTAATCTATATAGTAAACAGGGTGTGTACAGAAAGTAAGGGGCCAGAATACAAGCCCAACTGGAAGGTACAAGAAAAATTGGAAAGTACAAGTAAAAATGAGTACAACTCTTGTGAACACCCACCAAGGATCCTACCTGAAGGGTAGGTACAAATCTCGAATGATCATCTATACAGATCACCACATCAAAGGTCCACCTCTAAGCAGTCTCCAGTTCAGGTACCCTCATCCTCAGTCAGTGGTGTCCGTCGTCTGCACCAGACACAATAAGGTGCAGGCATAGTCCATGCAGGGGTGAGTATAACAATACTCAGTAGGGACCCCGATACCCCTGACAGTCTCTCAAATCTACAAAGTAGAAACCACAAAACATAGAAACAAAAATCAACCCTACTTAGGTATATGCCCATACATATACCTAAGTTATCAGAATATACCCACCTCACAAAGGAGGGAAGAATACCACACAAGTAATACCACGAAGGTAGGAGTACCACACAGGTATCACCACAAAGATAAAGTACCACACAGGTACACAATGAAGATATAAGACTTAGCTCAAACTAGTTATACAACTCTGAGAAACAGGTTTATGATGTTGACCCACATAGGATCGCTATAAAAGCTGATAGTTAGCCACATGATTCTCTAGGGATAATAACAAGTAACATCCCTAGTCATAACGTTGAACACCTAGGCTTCTGGAGAACTCCTACTCTATAGAGTACAGTGGGTTTTCCGCGTCACACATAGGCGCTTCCCAATAACCTTGGACTATTAAGGTACTCCTCCTGTTGAGTACTGTGGGTCTGCCACGTCACATAGAGGCGCTCCCCACTCTGGGTCTGCAGAATCACATAGAGGCACTCCCCACCATGGGTCTGCCACGTCATACAGAGGCACTAACCACTGGGCCCATCGAGTCACTCCGAGTCAAAACAGTCAGCAGTTGTCAAGTCTCAGCCAGTCGCAGGGTTCTGTACATAGCGCGCTTGGGATAACTGCTCCCCAAGCCATCAGTCATACCTCAATCATCCTGAAGTCCCATGAATAAGTATCCCAAATTTACTTCACATTATAATGGACTCAATGCAATAGACGACGCATTAATCATACTCCCAATCTGTAAGTTATTAGCATTTTTTTCCAAGGGCCTAGTTGAATTATGGGTCCAATCCAACCCATTCATACTCAAACCTTATCCAAAACTCAATTTTAGTATACCAAAAGGACCATATCGATCGAAGGATTTCGGTTCCACAGATGGTTTGTCAAATGAATGCTCGGTTCTTAAGTTACAAAAAAAGCGAACCTAGGTTCGGATGGGCCTGGGTTCGGTCCGATGTAGTGGGACCGACCTGAACCGACCTAATTCGGGTCGACCCGACCCGACCCGGGTTCGGCCCACTGGGCGTGGCTCAATCCGGCCGAGTTGGATCTGAAGGTGTAGCAGACCCCCTTTCGTTTGGATTACCAAAGGGAAACACCTTAGGCGCTGCTATGACACCCATGGGACCCAAACGGGTCCCGCCATCCTGAAACGGCCAGTCGGTGTTCCGGCCAATCCTCCACCCAGTGTCGTGGTCGCACGCCGCTGCTCCACTGCGGTCGACCGAGTGTCGGCCGCTCTTCGGCCTCCGCCGCGGCCAAGCAGCCACGGTCTCCTACTAATTCGGTGGTGCGGACATGCGCCGCCCTACTTTCATATGGTCAACCAGTGTGTCATCCCTATTCCTCTTCCGCAGATCACCGCATCTCTGTTCTTTTCCAGAAAAATAAAATGATCACTTATTCACGATCCTTAGGTCGAGGGATCCGCATCCATATGTCGTGACCAACAAAATATTACATTTTCAACGTCCTTAAAAATTTGGCATTTAAGAACGCATGAAGAACGCGTGGAGAATCTGAAGATAAGAGGCATGTATATGCACGAGATGATTGCCATGTTAGTTTGGCCATCGTTGTTGTGAAACCAGAATATGAAGAATCGATAAATAAATTTGATCATATATAAATAAAATAAAACCCCTATTTATATTTTTTGATGGAGGTGGCACGAGGAAGAAGACAAATTCATTGAAGATTAACGTCGGTGTTCGTCATTCCCGCAAGACTCTCCAAGGTCGATTCCTCGTTCTTCGATTCCAGAAGTCATTCTTCATTGGAGGATCCCCTTTGTTGGAGAAAGATCTTTCCAAATCTACAAATATATCCTCTCCTTTTCCAATCCCTTTTCCCGTGAGAGGTGAGGTTCCAAATTATATAATCTTAAGCAATAATTTAATAAAAGTTTGTACATTAATTAAATTAAGTTGGCACGTTTAATTTGGAGAAAGCCAAGAGTTTAAAGTTGATTCATTAATTCCAAATTAATGAATCCTATTAATTAAAGTGGAATGTGGTTACACATTTTGTGTAACCAGGAATTTAATGCCCAACATTAAATGCCTGACCACCCTCGTGTGGTCCCCGCCTTTATGATTCATATGGGAGATTTTAAAAATAAAATAAAAGTTAATTATTTTATTTCATTATTTGTCCAACCCTCCCACGAAAATCTGAAAAACTAAATCCTACCCTTGACCTACTATGGTCAAGGTGAAGGTCTCCTTAAGCGAATATCGGTGCTACAAGTTCAATGGTGTCCTTAGATTTCAATTCCGAGCACTGGTTCAAAAGTTACAAAATGACGCTCACGTGTTTACTGAACGTACCCAAAAAAAAGTTCAGAAAATTATTAACAGTCACCCTTGACTCGCACCGGTCGAGGTTAGGCTCTGCCTAAGTGAAAAACAACCCAACATACCCAACATTACTCTCGTATTTCCAATCCGAGTTACCGTTTAAAAGTTATGAATTTTACAATAAAATAATTTTCACTTAATTATTTTATTTACGGCCAAAAACTAACTTTCCATAGTGGACCATGTTGGCCAATGCTAGTATCTATCTAAAGAGATCATACCCTCATGAGTTTAGCGGTGGTATTGGATTTTTAATCCGAGTTACTGTTAGTGAGTTATAAGAATTTTAAAAATAAAATAATTTTATTTAATTATTTTATTTATGGTTATGCCATTTTTGGGTTTTCTCATTGGAGGCCCATTCCGACTAAACTTAATTCGCACCTTGAGTAAACCCTCCATCCTGAGCACAACAGTGCCCTCCAATTTCTGATTCGAGTAACTTTTTAAGATTTATTCCACTTTTTCATGAAAACTGCTTACACACGCTAATTAAACCTTAACAAAACTTTGACAGATCATTCCGGGCACTCTGGACCTCAGAATCACGCGCTGTTAGATTTTGTGGTCTCAAAATAATTCCATATAATTAAAAAAAATTATACATAATTTCTAGGACATTACACTATCCTTCAAGGGGGTTTGACTCAATATTTTCTAAGGTTATAATGGTTTCTTTGTCTCATTTTCAATTCCATGATACATGTTTGATATTGCATGCCATATTTTCATTTATATGAAGAATTAATTTCCCCATTTACTTTGGATATAATTAACATATTTTGTTTCATTATATTTGAATTTCATGGTATCTCTCTCATGTTCTTTTGATTCTTATGTTACTGTTACCGTAAGGGTTTTCCATCTTAATTTTGCTTCATTGAGATTTGATTCATATTCACCACTTATTTCCATTTTATAGTATATATATTATTAATAGAATAACTTCTAAATCCCATCATATTTTTTGGGGGTATTAAAATTATGAAAATCCATCATTGCCTTTATCTTTCCAAATCATCCTCTATTACAACAAATTTTTTCTTCTAATTCCTTTTCTCTATTAAATCTCAATATTTCATTCCTTTGATTGAAGGGTGTTCACCTAAATTTCATACATCGATTGATTTGAAAAATTATTGGCTTAACTATATAATATTACTCTATATGGTGTTAGATTGAGGCATTCTTATATAGAAAGATATTCCATTTATTTATTGGGAAAATTATTGGCCTTACCATATACCCCTTACTTATATGGTGTTAGTTTGAGGGGTTCTTACATAAAAAGATATTACACTTATTTATTGGGAAAATATTGAAAATATATATAATTTTTATTCTAATATAATAGTTTACTGATTATTAAGGAATATTGGTTATGTATTGTATATCTTATTCATTCCTTCATATCATGAATGAATTAGAATTAATTAGTGATGGGTGGGACCCGTAATATCCCCTCAATGCATTGATAGGTCTCATGAGATAAACCATATTGGAAATTTTTGTGTATAAATGCCCCTAAAAATATTTCTAAAACATAGGGACTTTAAAGTAAGATCATGATGTCTAATATAATGATGTCTTGGCTTAGGGCATGAAATTAGCTATTTGAAATTATATATTTCATCGATAAGAAACCAATTATTATTATCCACAAGTTTATTTATTGAAATATCAACCGTGGACATGTTATGCCCATAGTTTATTTTGATTATGGAATTATTTTGATTATCTATTCCTTCCATATTATTTATTATCATCTTATGACCAATTATGATTTTAATTTTTATCACTTATATTTACCCTTAATGAGCATTTTAGATAACCCATTATTATGTTCAAATTTCCCTAGGTTATGGAAAAATGTTTTACACGTGATATTTCTAACAAAATAGATTGTGTGTAGAATTTTTTGGGAGATGTTTAAGTCTTATTATGGATTAAATAATTTCTTATATAATGGAAAAAATGTTCATTTTATGAGATATACAAGGGATTTGTTAATTAAAATTTTTCCTTAACTCTATAAAACTCTAAACCTAAAAGGTCCATTGAATGTATATGACTCAATATTGTTTATTGATATTGTAATTATTGATGGTTGAAATTGGGTTTCTTCAGTTCATTTAAAATATAGTATGTAAAGATGGTGTTTATCCACATCAGATTCTGAGTGTGCAGTTTCGGGGCATCACAGTTGGTATTGAAGGAGGGTTTAGATAAATTTATAGATTAGGATTTCAATAGTTTAGGATAATTTGTGAGTTATAAATGTCATTAAGGGTTGATAAGTTAAGTTTGAAAATGATTTTAAAGGTATAGATAACCCTTTAGGTTATTTGAGGTAATATAATTTTTTTTATGGACTGGGATAAGAGAAATTTAGTGAAGACCTTAAGGATAAGTCTTTGTATTGGATAACATCCTGAAGTTTTGGTAAATAAAATATTGTGTGGTTCACCTAGAAATTAAATTTCTTTATGGAAACTAGAAATTGGGTATGAAAGTTTCACAAATTCACTTAGGGACAATCACCTAGAAAAAGGATGGTTGAGAATTGAATTGACCTTTACTCTAGTGTATGATGATTGGGCCTAAGATTGCACACATGTATAGATAATTTAGTGGGATATTCTTTGATTAATTCGAATTATATTTACAAATTATTATTAAGTATTTGAAAATATTTAGGCTAGAAAATATAATAGGGAATGACTATAAAAAAGGTTAGAATTTAAGGATTTCATGAGTTAAGTTACATATTAGATGATATGTGATTTTATGGATAAAGGGTAAGATGAAATTTGATTGTATAGGTTTCAATTATTTTCTGGCTTAGAATATTTTAAGAAAGTTCATGATAATTTTGGGATAGTTATTTTTGGTATTAGGATATGAAGTATAAGAGAACCTAACTTAAAGAAAAGTAGATTAAACTAAAAGTATCAAAGGTTGAAATGAAAATTTCATTATAATAAAAGTATTATGATCGAGTTTTCATATTAATATGATCATTTACTATTATTTTATTGATAACTATTTTGGGTTTAGTATTTGTTTGATATAGGATCAAAAAAGTGAATCTAATAAACATATGCACCTAGAAACCACTATGTATTACAATCAGATAAGTTAGTATCCATAAATGGTTGAGAGTATTATTATATTCTTTTTATGATGGAAAATGAGAGTTTCTAGTCTTACCTGTAGGTACCAGGGTGCGCAATGGAAGTAGATGGACTAGGGATTTAAAATTTTATCAATAGATTGACATAAAAGCGCTGACTCTAGAAACATTCTATCTAATAAGAAAGCTAAGGATCTTACATGCAGGAATTAAGAAAAAAATTAAATCTAACAGTCACTTCATTAATTTTTATAGAAAATTCAACAAACGCTCATCATAAGTGATCGTCACTTGAAGTAACTGAATCTAGATCTCTCTAGATCATCCACACATCCTTTGAAATCCCATGGGTACACCATTCATCAATATTTGGGTGCTATTATAGTGGATTGATGATCCCTTCATTGTCTCGTCAATTGCTGCTATACTGTTCCTTCAATCTATATGGGTGATCTTGGATTGGTTACTTGGATCTACTAATTCCCTCTATAGAATGTGGGAGAAATGAGATAGAAGCTCTAAAATTCATGTGATTAATATTATACCAAATGGGAGCCTCTTTTTTACTTATATAGTGAGGTATGAAATTCTTGGAAATGGATTCCTGATCTCCAAATATGCAATACCCACTAAATAAGTCATAAATGACATGTTATAACCAACTAATAGTACCATAAACATCATTTATATTTTTATCACTCACTTTTTAATGAATCAAATTTTCCATGTATCATTTTGGGATATTTTATGAATTGTTTTTGAGACTAGGTGATGAGATGATGTGCAATTTTGAGGCTCAGTGTGTCTAGAATAAATGTTTAAAATATATTAAATATATTAAATAGCATGCACACATAGTTTTACTTAAAAAATGGAATAAATTATAAACAAGGTCTTGAATCAATAATATGAGGGCACTATTGAGTTCAGAATGTGGGGTTTACCCTAGGTGTGACATAACCTTTTTCAGCCTAGAGTGTTTGTGGAAAATTCATCATAGGAGTGAAATGAATAAAATAAGTAATTAAATTATTTTATTTTTATTCCTTTGACATAGTGACCGGCGAGTGTTTAAGAAGACAATTATGGAAGAATTATAGGGTTAGTTGTATAACCCTAGAGCCATCATAGAGAGTGTTGGAGGATCTCTCTCAGGCGAATATCAACCTGATTGTAGATTGTCAATCAGTGTGCAATGAGATTCAGGATCTCACCAATGACAATGATGCCAAATATTTCTGCATTAGTGATCAATATATATCAAGGTACGATGTTTATTGTGTTTGGATTCTTTTCCCATTCTTAATTCTTACCAAGAACATGAATTAATCAACCAACAGATTGATCTGCAGTTTGATCGTCTTGTAGGATGGGTTTATTTGTAGGTTTATTTTGAGAGATAAGATTGATTATTATTGATTCTTCACTTGGATTTATAATGAAAATGAATTGAGGCCAATATGAACATTGTCCATGGTTCATTCATCATGTTTGTGGTCATGAATTTCTCCCATATTTCTTTATTTATCATGGGTGTTCTTCATTGACTTGTAGTTCGACATACATCAAAGAAATTGATCATTTCACACCCGTTTCTTAGCACAAAGATTCAATATTGTAGAACTGGGATCGAAATGACATGACAGTGGTGTGATGATGGAAGCAGTGGATGATTGGATGGTTTTTTATACCTGATTTCACGTTCTTCAGAACACAATGAAGAATGAAAAATTAGGAAGATTTCCAAATGAATCCAAGGTCTGAAATCCGATAAACGACCATGGAGAGGTTCAGCTGGGGTAGATCCTAGATTTTCGACAGGATGAAGCTAATATTTGAGGTAACGACAGTGTCAAAACATGTGGAAGGAAGAACTAGAAGATTCTGGAAATCCTTATTCACACGACATGTAATCTGGGATTACATAGCATGCAGGTCCCTCTTAGAGGCAGTTAGGGTTTTAGGAGAAAGTTAAGGATCACACATTGTGTTCCCCTATCACATGGTGTGTGACATATCCTTGGTTGCTCTGTTTGTACCTTGGAGGGTACATAGACATGGGCTGGAGTCAATGGGCATGGGCACACCATGTACTCCCACAAAAAAATTCCCTGGGAAAAAACATACATGGGATATGATGTGTACTAGTACACGAGATGAAGCATATGGGTATAAACATGCTATTTACTTCTATACAGACATGGACATGGGCCTTTTTACACTGGTAGGACTTGTGATTAAAGGGAAATGGCGTGTAACCCTACTACATGCCATGTACTATTTAAAAGTTGGATTGAATCCCTTATCCACTATATATTAGACAAGTTTAATTAGGTTGTGTTCCCCATATCAATTACCTGAGGGTTAGTATGAAATCACCTCCTACACATAAGACAATAATCCATTCAACATGAATTCTTCGATAAAGTTGTTGGAATCCTTCTTTGAGGCCTAGAGTGAGATCCTCTATCTATCTTCATGCCCTAGGTGGAGTTCTTGGTATCATCATAACCAAAAATATGCAGGTGTTGATCCTCTATTTAGTAGGCTAATATAGATTTATTTGTTGGTATAACCCATGTCCTTGGGAGTGATCCTCATCTCTGTATCATATATCTTCAAACTTTTAGCAAATAATTTTTATGGTGAGACCCGAAGAGAACTACCTTTCAGATGGACGTCTAGAGTATTATCATACTCATGGAGTGTGTTCTCCTGGACAAGTTCTATGTGGATCCTTTGACCTAAAATCCTAGGCTAGAATTATAGTTGTGACTTACCTTTAGACTGTGTGTCTTGTTGATTATATCTGGATATTCTTGTTATATGTCTTATAGACATATAATTTTGTAGAGATGACTTTTATTCCTCTGTTGCATGATTTTTGGTTTTGGGGTGTCCTTCTCGGTATCATTATACTCACCCCTGCACAAGCTTTCCCCCCACATGTCATGTATTATAAAGATTCTCAACCTTTTGATAGGGTCATGGACAGACCAATACCAGATGGTTCTTAGTGACACCGGATAGACCAAGGTGTGTTTCTAAAACATCTTGATAGCAGTCCCTAGTATTAATTTTAGGCTGGACTTGTTTTCAGAGTCTTTTTTGTGGGATTGTATTTGGCCCTGTTTACTTTCCTTTGCTTCCCGTCGTACTTTGGTGGTGTGGTTTAAATGCATGAATCCATGGTTGTTAAGTTATTTTTTACATTTTATCATTTTATGGGCTTGTATATGTGTGTGTTTTTATAGGTAGTTAGGATAAGTCCTCCCATGTTAGTGATATTCCTACTCGGTGCTAGTTTCCATCCATTTTCCTGTTGAAGGTGGGATTGGGGAGTCACGGTATGAACCCCATTGGGATGGGTTGTGATAGAGTGGTATTAGAGTAGTTAGTTCTACCTTAGGACCAAAGTCTATGATATTGGTTTAGTGCAACATTGTTAAGTGTTTTGAGTTCAAATTTCAGGATAGAAATTCAATTTTTGGTGCGATGACTAATGTATCCATACACTAGGAATCTGTTCACTTGCTTTTGAACTAGGCACATGAGAGTAGTGGTTTCATAGAAAGAATGGTAAATTCATCATATAATAATGGGTTGATATTTCTATGTCCTTATTGATTCATCTCTCCAGATATACTCATTGAACATGGTACACATTGTTTACTTTTAGGATGCATCCACAATGTATGCTAGATATTATTCAGCATCAGGATCACAAGGATGATCTTCTCTGTGATGGGGAATCGATACAGGGACTTTTCCTAGAGACGCTACCTCTAGGTGGTGCACCGGCTATACCACCACCTACAGAGCAGCTGATGGTACTCACAATACCATTGGATGAGGTTCATAGGTTGAGCACACTTCATGAGTTTCAGTGAAAAATACCCCTTAGATTCCAAGTTGAGTCATACCCACAGGTAGTTGAGGACTAGATTGAGGTGGTGACCTAAATTTTCCACCTGCTCAGGATACGAAAAGGTCAGATGGTGGTATTGGAAGTGATAATTCTTCACGACCTATTAGGATGATAGTGGGGATTTTTGATCCAGTTTTACAATGAGATGAATCTAGTGTGTTCATATTTTTAGTGGCTCTTCATAGAGGAGTTCTCTCTAGCTACATTGAGGGGTGTATATATCCAGAAGCTTATACAGCTCCAGCAGGGTAGCATGATGGTAACTGAGTATTCATCAATGTTTACCAACCTCTTCAGGTACTTGATGGATATGGTTCATGTCCAGTTCTTCGGGGCTTGGACCTTCAAGCAAGGGATGAATAGAGACATCTAAGCCAGTGTTATCCCTCTATGAATTCCTACCCATGCTGGGATGCTAGAGTGATCTTTGGTGGTTGAGAGTTTCTTGGCTGATCAGACACAACCAGTGGTTGATATTAGTGGGAAAGGAGGAGAAAATACCTTGGCAGCAGGGATCCGACGTCAGTATCAAGGACATGGATGTGCGATATGTTTTAGGAGGATGTCTTAGGACAGAGAATCTTCGATTCAAGGCTCACAATATGGGTCCATTTATCCAAGGGAGAGGCGGTGCTACTCATGTGATGATAAAGGGAATCTTTCCAAATATTGTCCAACCTGTTGTATGACTGATAGAGAGGCCATGGATGGGACACCAAGGTAGACACACCAACAAGAAAAGATAGTTCCTTAGAGAGGAGGACATGGAAGAAGAGCTGGGAGAGTATAAATATGTGGCATATGCTATGAATTGTCACTACCACCACCCCTAGGTGGTCCACTACATGCTTAGGGAGATGGAGGACAAGGGAATGGATAGATGAAGGTGATTGAGGCTTATGACCTAGAGGCTTCAAGAAATATATAAGGCATGATATGTGCCTTTTCTACCTTAGATGAAGTACTGATAGACTAAAATTTCCCAGTTATGATGATTATATCACTGAGAGGGGGAGGGGGTGAATCATTGATACTTTTTATTTTATGTTTCCTTGAAACAACCTTCACCTCCTATTAAAGATTCAATTCCATGCTAAAAACAATTCAACCACACATCTAAAGGAACACAAGAATTTACAAGGTTCACTATTAAATGAGAATATCTATGTCCTTGGTATGGTTTGTAAGTGATCCAATACCATAAAACCCACTATAAAAAATCCTTGGACTATAACGAGTAGGATATACCCTTATACTCATATAGCACTATGTAAACAATTCCAATAGTGTGTGTGCACCCTCTTAGCATAAATAGGGTAATATAATGTTTTTGTAACAACTCATGTTACCTATGCTTATTTTTAATTCCAAAAATTTGTTCAACTGAAAAACACTTATTAAATTTCTCACCCAGAAGAAGGTAAGAACTTCACAAAATTTGTTATGAGAAACTCACTATGATTTTCCTAGGTAAAATTTTCCCATTATGATTCCTACAAGTACAATTCTCCCTGATATGATTTCTTCTAGTCTGATTTTATTTTAGAATAAAATATAAATTAATTAGAACCACTTAAATTCCTAAGCCTGATAAACTTAGTAAGTTCCTTCCTCAATCAGAGAACCCAAATATGGAAATCTTGAATCCTATTAATCCAGCCTGATACAATGATCAATTGAATATGATTGAAAATCCAAATATGGTAATCAACCAAATACAATAAACAATCAGTACGATGAATAGATGAATACAATTTTGTGATCTTGTATATTCTCTTTCACTTCAATTCATCAAAAATTCTTCAACAAAAGTGATTAAAAAAATTTCTTCTTCTCTCTACAACTCGGAGTTTCTCTCTCATGAATAGTACATCAGTCATTAGAAAAGTACAATGTACTTTTCACATTTTATAGGTGACCCTCGAGATGATTTGGCAGGAATCTCCAAAATTTTCCGTTTAATCAAATTCACATTAATCTCAATTCCCCCTAAAATCTCTGGTGAATTTTGATTTCATCAACTCTTCTCAAAGCTTCTCAATTATTATACAATCTTCACCTTTTCTTCAGACTTTCATTTTAATTTCTAGTCCGATTTCAACTCATGGGTCCAATTTTTTGAATCCTATTTCTTCAAAAAAAGTCTTTGTACCAATTGTAATAAAGTGTATGAAGAAATGGATACCACTTCTGAATACTGAATAGGATTATTATTTTGAATGTCAAGCTCCCCCTTGATAGCACATCCAACAAACTCCATCACTTTTTCTATTGACCCACTTGAGATACAAAACTTCAACTTATCCTATTCTATTGACCCAATTGATAGAATAAAAAGTAATTCAAACCTTTTGAAATTATTGAATAAATTTTTGATCTCATTATATCTTTCTCTTCTCATCCATTGGCCTCAAGAAATTACCTCTCTGAATACGATTGTCTAGAGTTAGATCTTTCTGAGTATGATTGGCCTGGATACTATCATTTCTAGGAATGATGATTCTGGGTATGATATTTTTTTCTTTCTGAATCTGAGTATGATCATCCTAGGTACAATTTTTTTTTATGCTTTAGATGGATGATCAGATGCTACAATGAATCGAAATCATATCTTTATTCACTTCTACTCAAATCCAATCATTTTGAAAATAATTATTACCACCTTTTTATACCTTTCTTACAAAAAGATTGTATCATAAGTTCTACAATCAACTTATGATTTGTATGGAATAAAAATTATAAAATAATTGCCACATTTATTTTATCATAGTCATAAAGACTTCGATTCTCCATCATAAAACCCACTTATTTCACACTGAATTCAGAGTGAATCTGATGAAAATTTACTTTCAGCAAAATACATTCTACATGTTACCAATTTTCTCATTTTATATTATGATTAAATACTCATTAAGATCTTCTCTCATTCTGGACCCAAGTAAAGTCTTATTAGAATCTTTTCTTTCAAACATCTTCTCCTCGTTATGATAGACATAATGAGTCCTATTATTTTAAAAACACAAGTCAGATTATTTTGAAAAAATGAGTCAATAAAATTCTCACCAAATACAAAGTGAGGTGATTTCCCTTTCATCTTAAACTCTCTTTACAAAATAAAACCTTTTTTGTCAATAAAAGACAACATTTGAAAACAAACACCTTCATCTTTATCTTGGTCCTAACAATATCCCCCTTTGAATTTTATTATCAACCAAGATTCATAAATAACTAAAATTTGTATCCTCAAGAAATGGATTACTTATCAATAATACCAAGGCTACATGATCTAACTCATTGTAGTAAATAAGAATCAATGACAGAAAAACCATGCTATCCAAAAAGTAGTGATTATGGAAACCTCTTTATTTTTCCTTATTCATATCTTCTTCAACCTTAGGTTTTCTCTATCCTTACTAGAATACAAAAAAAATTATTTTCCAACAACCACTACAACAAATAGTTAGAATAGTTCACTCATAAAATAATGCTGAGTTCACATCTTACACAAAATTCTCCATTTTTACATGCATCAAATGGATAAATTTATGAAAAAATTCATTCTCCCCCTTGAAATAATTATCAAAATGTAAGATGATAGAGGGGAAGTAAATACATAACTCAACCTTGATGATAAATAGGTTATACATCCATTTTCAACCTCAATTTAGAAAATGATTCTTTTGTTAAAGGTTTTGTGAATATGTCTCTAACTTATTCCAATGCTGGAAAATACTCCAGCTTCAATTCATTCTTCTCCACATTCTCTTTGATTAAATGATATTTGATATCAATATGTTTTGAATGAGAATGTTAAATATGATTCCTAGTGATATTTATTGTGCTTTGATTGTCACAACCCAAGAGCAAGGGGAACTTCACTTCAATAAGTAAATATTAGAATTAAGTTTTCATCCACATGAGTTGTGTTGTTTCTTCAGTTGAAGTAATGTACTCATCTTCATCCGTACTGTGAGTTACTAATTTTTTTTCTTTGAATTCCAACTAACGCAATTATTTCACAAAAAGAATACCCCACCAGATGTAGATCTTCGATCGTCAACATTTCCTGCCCAATCAGCATCGGAATACCCAAAAAAATCAATACAATCTGAGATTACATACCTGATTCTGAATTCTGTTGTTCCTTTGATGTATCTGAGAATTATTTTTCCAAAAATTAAATGTGATTATTTTATAGAACTCTAAAATATGTCATATATGATAACAACATAAACAATTTCGGGTCTTAAGGTAGTCAAATAAAATAGGATTCAAATCGTCTTTTGATACTCTTTTTGGTAAACTCTTTTCCTTCTCCATATTTAGACAAATTTGTTCCCACTGATATTGGTGTGGAAATAATTTTTGAGTTTTCCATGCCAAAACTCTTCAGAAGTTCCTTAGCATAATTTTATTGAGAAAGAAAAATGTATTCTTTTCTTTGATGTATTTGTAACCCAAGAAAGTATTTCATTTTCCCTAAGATAGACATTTCAATTACCTTCTTCATTTATTCACCACATATTTCACAAGATCTTTCATCATTCCCATCAAAGATAATATCATGAACATAAACAATTACATTGAAAGAATGCTCTTGACTTTCTATGATATAAATATTTATATCCACTCTACCTTTCTTAAAACTCATATTCCTTCAGCATGTATCCAATTTGGAATAGAATGACGCTAGAGCTTGTTTTATCCCATACATGGCCTATTTCAATATGCACACATAACTTTCATCTTTATCAATAACAAAGTTACAAGTTTGTTCAATGTAAACTTCCTCTTCAAGATCACCATTCAAGAATTTGTATTTAACATCCATTTGGAAGATATTGTACTCTCATTGTGCAACAATAGAAATAAAGATTCTAATTATCTCAAATATTTCCACCAGAGCCAAGGTTTTATCAAAATCAATGCCTTCAATCTGAGAATACACTTTATAGACCAATATTGCTTTATTTCTTATCACTTCACCTTCTTCATTCAGCTTGTTCCGAAAAACCTACTTTGTGCCAATAATGTTTTTGTTTTTAGGCTTGGGTACGAGTTACCATATATCATTATTCTCAATTTGATCCAATTATTCATTCATGGGTTGAACCCATTCTGGATGATCAAAGTATTCTTTCACATCATTTGGTTCCACTTTTGAATACAAAGAAGTATGTGTAATAACATTTGTTTTTATTCAGGTTTGAACCTTCTGATGTTGATCACCAATTATATTATGATATTCCACTTGTTTTTTTATCTTAGTATGAGACTTTTGATTGTCTTCCTCATCACTAGAAATAGTTGAGTTCGATTATTTTTCTTGAGAAGGATTGCAATTTTCTGCATCCTTATCTAAATTGTTTTCTTCAAATTTATCAGCTTCCTTATTTTACTGAGCACGTTTTTCTTACTCTACCTTTTCAATTACTTTTACATCAATTAATTCAAAAACCCTTCACATTTATTTGTTGAAGCACCTATATCCTCTTTCTTCTGAAGCATAGCCAAGAAAAATTCCATCTTCACCTTTCTGTTCAAACTTTCCATAGTTTCCACCTTTCTTATTTTATAATACATGGACTCCCAAAAACTCTTAAGTGTTTAAAACTTGGAGTTTTACCATAAAAAATTAATATGGATTCATATCTGATTGAGGTCTATAGAAACAACTTTTCTGAATATAAACAGTTGTACACATGGTTTTCATCTAAAGGTAATAAGAAGGACTATGTTCAACTAACACAGTTCTTCCCATTTACACCAAGATTCTATTCTTTCTTCCAGCAACCCCATTATTTTGAGGAGTGTATGGGGAATTATACTCATGTTGAATTCTATACTTCTCAAGATAACTCTTTAATTATTCACTTCTGTATTCACCACTATTTTCTACTCTCAACTTATTTACTGAATGCTCACATTATTTCTTAGCCTTCTTATGAAACTCTTAAACATTTTCAAAGCATTTGATTTATGTTTCATATACATAACACATGTAATGCGAGTAAAATCATAAATGAAAGTGATGAAGTACTTATATCCATTTTTAGGGTTTTCTCATTGGCCTGCAAATATATGAATGGATTAGATCTAGAGGTTGTTTTAAACTAATATCAACTTTCTTATGCACCAAATTTGTAATATTTCCTTTCTAGAAGATGGTAAAACACCAATATCTTATTCTTGGAAAATCATGAATATCTTGGAAACTATATCTTTTAGATAACTTGATCATGTTTTTTTTGACACATGTTTCCGATCCTTTTATGCCACAATTGATTCTCTTCCACCATACTCATGTAACAAGAGTTTTTTATTTCACCAACCTAAAAAAAATTCAGTTTTGTACATTGGACTATTGTGAAAATCTTTATATATTCTTCATTTTTTACAAAAAAACCATCTTTCCCTAAGATAAATTTGTTACCCTTATCACATAATTGTGAAACACTTAACAGATTGGGTTTCAGCCCATCAACATACAATGTTTTCTTGGATTTCATCTTTTCTTTTCCAGTGATGGCTGACCCAAAAACTTTGATTTTCAATTATTAATCATTGCCAAATGTCACAGTTCCTTATTTAAAATATTTCAAATTCTTCAAAAATTTTAAGTCTCCTGTAATGTGATAAGAACACCCACTATCGAGTATACAAGGTCATTCTCCTTTTATGGATTTCAATGTAGTTTCAACGAAAAGATCCTTTTCTACTTTATTTTCTTTCTTCACTTTAGAATTATATGAATAAAGAATATTTTTCTGAGCTAGTAACAAAAAAAGGCATCCTTTTTTAAGGTGTCCAGGTTGATCACACCTTTCACAAATATTTTCCAAGGGTTGGAACCTATTTTCAATCTTCACTTCATCTTCTTAGGTTTCTTCATAACAACCTTCTCAGAATTTTTTCTTTGAGGATATTGACTCCCCCTAAACCTCTTCCTTTCATAAAATATGGGATAGTAGTAATGTTTTTGGTTAAAATAACACATAATTTTCATGTTTCTGAATCCCCCACAATATGAGAAATATTCATAAAAAGAGTATTTTCCTCTGAAACTTATATACTAAGAAGAATTGTGAATATGTTTCTCAACCACCTTCTTCTATTTATTTTCATCCTTAATATAATCAGAAGTATTTTAAACTTTTATGGATCCAGATAAAACATTTTCAAATTCAGGATGTTTTGTAACTTCTGAATTCTTCACTTTGGACACATATATAACTTTTTCAGATTTCTTCTTCTTAGAAAAAATTCTATTTTTCTCTTCACCCTTTGAAGGTAATTTTTTTAACCTTCTCAGGTTTCTAATTACAATAACATTCACCAAATTCCATGATATATTTATGGAAACTTGTACTTTTCCCTTCAACTTTAGAATGTTTTTGTTGGAAAAGTTCTAACTCTTCTTCTTTTTCTTTCAAATTCACTTCTATATGCTCATTACAATTATTTTCTTATTCAAGAGATTTCTTAAAATCATCAATATCATTCACCAAATTTTCATTATCATCTATAAAACATTCTTGGTTTCTTGAGCATTCATCTTCTAACCTTTTGTTTTTCTTTTCAAGTATTCTGATCTTTCTCAGACATTATTTTAAATCTTCTTTCAAATGATGTTCAAGTTGAGTTTCTTCTTCTTCTACACAACTAATGATTCTGAATTCTTCATCATTCACAATTGAAATAGAAGTATTTTTAATACCATACTCAACTGATTTTTTGGATTCAACATCACTTCTTTATTCTTATTCATCTTTAGATAATAAGATTCTTCTTTTGTAATTGAGTAATTTTCTATCTTTTCCTATACATCTTTTCAAATTTTCAGAAAACAAGGATAAAATAACATCAATATTTTTACATACCTCATATTTAGAATCAAAATCACCAGCACCATATTCAATAAGAATATTATTTTACTTTTCTTTCTTAGCATCCTTGAAAGACATTTATCTATCGACTTTTGTTTTCCTTTTCATAACTTTATCTATTCTCATTTAATAAGTGATGAGAGGGCTATGAAAATTATCAAGAGACAATGTTTCAAGATATATTTCTTCCAATGAATAAACTTTTTCATCAAACACATCAGGAAGAATTCTCAATATATACCCTTATAATCACGTAGCACTATGTAAACAATTCCAATAGTGTGTGCGCACCATCTTAGCAAAAATAGGTAATACAATGTTTTTGTAACAACTCATGTTACCTGTGCTTATTTTAAATTCCCCAAATGCATTAAATTGAAAAAAACTTCTTAAATTTATCACCTAGAAGAAGGTAAGAACTTATTAGAATTTTTTATGAGAAACTCAGTCCTATTTTCTTAGGTACAGTTTTACCAGTCCGATTCCTCTGAGTATGATTCTCCCTGATATGATTCTTCAATTCCAATTTTCTTTTAGAATAAAATAGAAATTAATCAAAAAAATTCAATTATGAAGCCTGATAAACTCAATATTATCTTTCCTCAGTTTGAGAACCCAAATATAGAAATCTCAAAGACGATTAATCCAGCCTGATACGATGATCAACTGAATACGATTGACAAACCAAATACAGTAATCAAGTGAATACGATAAAAAATTAGTAAGATGATCAGTTGAATACAATTTCGTGATCTTTTATCTTCTATTTCACTTCAATATTTCAAAAATTCTTCAGAAAAATTAATTAAAAAAACTTCTTCTCTCTACAACTTAGAGTTTCTCTCTCATGAATAGTACATTAGTCATCAGAAAAGTACAATGTACTTTTCATCTTTTATAGGTGACCCTCGAGATGATTTGGAAGGAATCCCAAATTTTTTCCCACTTAATCAAATTCACATTAATCTCAATTTCCCATAAAATTTCAAGTGAATTTTGACTTCATTAACTCTTCTTGAAGCTTCTTGATTCTTCTATAATCTTTACTTCTTATCTAGAATTTCATTTCAATTTATAGTCCAATTTCGATTCATGGATCTGATTTTCTAAATCCTATTTATTCAAAACAAAGATCTATACCAATTGTAAGAAATTTCATGAAGAAATGGATACCACTTCTGAATACTGAATAATATTATTCTTTTGAATGTCAAGCCCCCCTTGATATCACATCTAGAAAACTCCTCCAATTTTTCTCTTAACCCACTTGAGATACAAAACTTCAACTTATCCTCTTCTCTTGACCCAATTGGAAGCCTAAAAAGCAATTCAAACATCATAAAATGATTGAATACTTTTTTATCTCATTATCTCCTTTTCTCATCCATCAGACTCAAGAAATTCCTTCTCTAAATACGATTTTATACAGTTCGATATTTTTGAGTACGATTGTCCTAGATAGAATCATTTCTAGGTATGAAGGTTCTGGGTATGATATTTTCTTCTTTCTGAACCTAACTATGATCATCCTGGTTACAATTTTTTTTATGCTTAAGATGGATGATCAGATGATACAGTGAATCAACAACATCTCTTTCTTCACTTCTACCCAGATCTGATCATTTTGAAAACAATTAATACCACCTCTTTCTACCTTTCTTCAAAAAATATTGTATCATAAGTTCTCTAATAAAATTGTGATTTTTATGAAATAAAAATCATAAAATCATCGTCACATTTATTTTATCATAGTCATAAAGACTTCGGTTCTCCATTAGAACAACCACTTCTTTAACACCATATTCAGAGTGAATCCGATGACCATTTACTTCCTGCAAGATACATTCTCCATGAGACCAATTTTCTCATTTCAAATTATGATTAAATACTCATTATGTTCTTCTATCATTCTAGACCCAAGGAAAGTTTGATTAGAATATTTTCTTTCAAACAACTTCTCCTCATTACGATGGACAGAGTGAGTCCTATTCTTTTAAAAACATGAGTCCAATTATTTTGAAAACATGATTTAATACTATTCTCACCAAATACAAAGTGAGGTGATTTATCTTTCATCTTAAACTCTCTTTACAAAATAAAAACTTCTTTGACAACAAAAGACAACATTTGAAAACAAACACCTTCATCTTCACCTTGGTCCTAACAATCTCCCCCTTTGGATTTTGTTTTCAACCAAGATTCATAAATCACTGAAATTTTTATCCTCAATAAATGGATTACTTATCAATAATACTAAGACTAGGTAAGCTAAATCATTGTAGGAAACAAGAATCATTGAAAAAAAAACCATGCTGTCCAAAAATAGTGATTATGGAAACCTCTTTCTTTTTCCTTCTTCATCTCTTCTTCAACCTTTGATTTTCTCCATCCTTCCTAGAATACAAAACAATTTCTTTTCCTATAAACAATCCAACAAATAGTTATAATAGTTCACTCATAAAACAATGTTGAGTTCATAGAATATCCACAATTCTCCCCTTTTACATGCCTCAAATGGATAGATTTATGAAACAATTAATTCTCCCCCTTGACAACATTATAAAAAGGTAAGATTATAGAGGGGAAAAAAACACATACCTCAACCTTAAATATAAAGAGGTTAGACACCCATGTTCAACCTAAATTTAGAAAATGATTCCTTAGGTAAAGGTTTTGTGAATATGTCAGCAACTTGTTCTAATGTTGGAACATAGTCCAGCTTCAATTCATTCTTCTCCACATGATCTTTGATGAAATTATATCTGATTTTAATATGTTTTGAATGAGAACATTGAACAAGATTCCTAGTGAGATTGATTGTGCTTTGATTGTCACAACCCAAGAGCAATGGTAAATTCACTTCAATAAGTAAATATTCCAATTGAGTTTTCATCCACATGAGTTGTGTTGTTTCTTGAGTGGAAGTAATGTAATTCTCTTCATCCATGTTGAGAGTTACTAAATTTTGTTTCTTTGAATACCAAATAACAAAATTATTTCACAAAAAGAATACTCCACCAGATTTGGATCTTCAATTGTCAACATTTCCTACCCAATAAACATCTGAATACCCAAACAAATCAATACTATCTGAGATTCCATACCTGATTCTAAATTATTTTCTGCTTTGATGTATATGATAATTCCTTTTCCAGCAACTAAATGTGATTCTTTTAGAGAACTCTGAAATCTGTCATATATGGTAATAGCATAAACAATGTCAGGTCTTAAGGTAGTAAAATACAATAGACTTCCAATTGTCTTTCTATACTCTTTTGGGTCAATTTTTTTCCTTCTCCACCTTTAGAAAAATTTGTTCCCACTAATATTGTTGTAGAAACAAGTTTTTATTTTTCCATGCCAAACCTCTTCAGAAGTTCCTTAGCATAATTTTATTGAGAAAGATAAATGTATTCCTTTATTTGATATATTTGTAACCTAAGAAAGTATTTCATTTCCCATAGCATGTAAATTTAAAATACCTTCTTCATTTATTTAAAAAATATTTCACAAGATCTTTCATCATTCTCAACAAAGATAATATAATCAATAAAAATAATTACAACAAGGGAATGCTCTTGACTTTCTCTAATATAAATATTTCTATCCCCTATTCCTTTCATAAAACTCATCTTCCTTCATGTCACGAACCAACCCGGGTTGACCTTGAACCGGTCGCCCAAGTCGGTCCGTGACATGGCCCGAAGGGCGTTCCCGATCCCCCCGGGCTGGAAACTAGTGCCGGGCATCAAAATAAACCAATTGGGAATGATTTTGGCCCATAACAAAGATAAATAAACATAAACTAAACAAGAAGATAAATAAAGGAAAATAAACCAAACAACTTGGCAGTGGAAAAAATGAATTAAAGAAGCGACGTGACATACCTCAAGTGACCCCGCAGGTCACCACAGAACACAAACCACACTTTCTCCCAAACGAAACCCAAGGCTGAAACCTACAACTGAAAAGTAAAGTAGGCATGAGCACCGAGATGCTCAGTGGGAATGCCAAAATATAACCACGTCCTATGCCCCTGCCTTTAATAAGAAATCCAATCATGCCAATATGAAAATAAGGTATAATAAAGTAATGTTTTTCCTTCTTTTCAAATTCAAATAATGATTTTGCATTTTCAAGTAAAAAATTTCACTCCCATGACATTTCCAAAATAAGTTCCAAGCATGCATTAACATTTAAAAATGAAATGAAACCGATTTGGATTAAAACATGGCTTTCACAAACAAGACATCAAGTATAAAACAACTGAAAAGAAAGTTACATCACAAGAAGCATGTCGCAAATGAGAACCATGGGTAATCCCTATAGGTAGATAAAACAAGTGGGAACCTAGAGACCCCGTACTTTGGTGAAACGTGGCTTAGAAGACCACGACCCTAAAAAAACGTGGCTTAAAAGACCGCGAACCTCAGAAAATGTGGCTTAGGATACCACGAACCTAGGAAATTCATATTTTTAGTTAGTTTTGTTGCATCAATCCTTCTAGAAAAACCAAGACGAACCCATACCATGTCATCTAGCATACTAGTCCTGGTCACCCACCTAGATACCCAGGTTTCCCATTGTGCTCTATTTCAAATGGTGGTGAGTTTTCTTTATCAAGAAAACTTACAAGTACATAACACTTTCTTTATCTAAAACTCATTCAACCTCTCACCACCTCTCTCCCTCCTTAAGCGCATTCCCCCTCTTTACATCACACAACCACTCACAAGCCTTTACACTAGGCACACATAACAAACCACACATTAACACTTGCATCACATTTTTTTCAAATTAAGGGGAATGTCTCAAGAGGGGTTTTCCATTTTCTCAAAGGAAGTCTTAAATTTCCAAACGAGCCTCATCACTTTAGGAGGAGTATTCGTCATTTTAGAACACATAAAGGTACTATATATTTAAAACAATCTTAAAACCACACTTAAAATGAAGTAATACTTTTCAGGAGGTCAAACCATCCTTTAATCTCGTGTTCACACCAAAAAACATTTTGAAAATCACTTTGGAACCCCTTTTTAAAAATAATGCATATCGTTACACTTTCATAACAAAATTGAACGAAAGGCCACACAACTTTTGGAAATACCCATTTCATGTTCAACCCCTATGAAACCAATTTTTAAGAACCACAACCATATATATATAGTGCATATGGATTTCACATAAAAAAACAAGGAAATAGTTTTAAAGAAACATCAAGCAGAAATGGAAATTCTAATTAAAGACTAGGGCATAGGGGACCCACCTCAAACTTGTCGATATTCGTCGACGACCACCCGAACTGACCCTGCACACTTCCATGCACATGAATTTATACACATATATATAAATACCCCTAGCTTCATTGCACATATTCCCCGCGCCATGAGGGAATATGTACAAAGAGAGCATTTATATATATATGTCTTACCTTATGCATTCACATGCAGGCGTTCTTGACACCCGTAACTTGAAACCACACAACAGAGTTTAAAGTGATATATAAATAATTAAATGAAACAATTAAACACTTAAAAATCTACAAAACGTTTCAAAACAACACATAAGGGTTTGCACTAATGAAACACCACTTACATAACTCATAAAACCCATTGAAAATATTAAAAGAAAAACACATAATCAATTTAACCATTTCCAAAGGCCATTTCAAATCGTCACATAAACCGAAACCAATTCCAAAACATGCATTTCATTGTTTAAACCATTTAAAACTTACATTTAGAAATACAAGACAACTCAAACATGCCAAATTATGCATTTCTCTTTAAAAACTTACACCCAAACCCATTTTAACCATAAGTGCCTTTGAAAACGTGATTCGCACCACTTAAAAAATTAAATAAACCATTTTTACAATTTATAAAACACCTAAAAGAGGCACAACATGGTTTTACACAAAAAGTATACACAAATTAACATTGAGAAACCAATTCCAACCCAAACGCATATCAAATTCTTTCAAAAACTAGTTTCGCATCACTTGCACAATGAAATAATTCATTTGAATAATTTATAAAACATTACCAAGGTGCACACCAAGTCTTAACACATGGACCATACCCAAATTCCCAAAAAAAAGTCACCTTGAAATTAAAAACATGTTTTATTTTTATTAAATACAAACTTCGCACCACACAAAAAAGTAAACAAACATGTAAAATTAATTAAACAAAATAAACTCAATAAGAACAATTATTTTCATGTGAAACCACCCAATTTCAAGTGAGAAAATTTATTAAAAAAAATCAAAAGCATAATGAACCTTCGCTAAAACCAAATCCGCACCATGCAATTCACCCAATTGAACCTCAAATCAACCAGTGGAACCAAAATTATCAAGAATCAACCCTAAGCAGTATTACCAAATATTGAACACAAATGCCCAATCAAAAACATCTTCTAAGGCTAAACACACACAAAAAACATACTAAAATATAATCTACAGCCCTTATATGATCTAATAAAGCAAAAACAGAAGTCGTAAAACAAAAGCAAACATCACCAAAAGCATTTATATTCAAAATGGACCTCATTTCACACAAGCATGCCATATAAAAATCAAGCACAAAATAATCTATTGCAAAAATAGCTTTCACACCCAAATTTTTTTTCGATAACTCAAAAATAACAAAACTCCTAAATTAAAATTAAACCACAAAGAAGAAATTGAAGAATCCTCACCCGAAGACCATGGAGAACCCACTGCCCTTGATGAAAGTGGCTAAAACCGGCCTCGATGGAGCCCGAAAAAACCTAAAAAAAACAAGATTCAATCAAAATCAAAACCCCAAAAACATTAGGGTTCGGCCAAAATTCGGTAGGGAAACGGGAGACCTCAAATAGACCGGGAATGGAAGGAGAAGGGGGAAGAAACCCATACCTTGAAAGATCAAACCAAATCTGATGGAAAACCAGTTGAAATCCAGGACGAAGAGGGAGCTTGGGAGGTAGCTTTGCTAGTAGAAATTTCTTGGACAGAGTGGGGGTGCGTGGGTCCGAGAGAGAGGGAGAGTGGGGCGCCGGTGGTGGCTCACCGGAGGGAGTCCGTGGGAGGGAGAGCTGTCGAAGGGAGGGAGATGCGCCGGAGGGCCCTCGGCTGGTGAAGGGGTCACGCGGGCGGCGCGATACATGGAGAGGGGGAGGGAAACGCGACACAGTGAGGGGGAGGAAGAGAGAAAAGGGAGAAATGAGAGAAAAAAATAGAGAGAAAAGAGGAGGAAAAAAATAAAATAAAGAAATAATAAAATAAAATAAAATAAAATAAAACAAATAATATTAATATTAATACTCATAATAACTTAATAAAAATTATAATAAACTTAATAATAATATTATCATTAACCATAATAATAATATTATTAATAGTAAAAAAAAGCATTTATTTTATTTTCATTTTGATTTTAATTTAATATATTTTTAAACTTTAAGAAACCAAAGGACAAATAACAATAAATAAATAAATTAAAACAACTGCGACCGCAAGATACCAGGTCGGGGTGTGAAACTTCAACATGTATCTAATTTGTAATACCATGCCCTCAGAGCTTGTTTTATCCCATACAAGGCCTATTTCAATCTTCACACATAACTTTAATCTTTAACAATAACAAAGTCACAAGGTTGTTCACTATAAAATTCCTCTTCAAGATCACCATTCAAGAATGTGGATTTAACATCCATTTTAAATATCTTGTAGCCTCGTTGTGCAGAAATAATAAGAAATATTCTAATTATCTCAAGTATTTACATCGGAGAAAAGGTTTTATTGAAGTCAATGCCTTCAATATGATAATACCCTTTGTATACCAATCTTGATTTACTTCTTATCACTTCACCTTATTAATTAATCTTGTTCCAGAAAACCCACTTTTTGACAATAATGTTTTTTATTTTTAGGCTTGGGTATAAGTTCTCATGTATCATTCCTCTCAATTTGATCCAATTCTTCATTCATGGATTGAACCCTTTCTGGATGCTCAAAGTCTTCTTTCACATCATTTGGTTCCACTTTTGAATACAAAGAAGTATGTGTAATAACAATTGTTTTTATTCTGGTTTGAACCTTCTAATGTTGATCACTAATTATATTCTAAGATTTCACTAGTTTCCTCATCTTAGGATGATACTTTCAATTTTCATCCTCATCACCGGAAATAGTTGAGTCTGATTCTTTTTCTTGAGAAGGATTATAATTGTCTGTATCCTTATCTGAATTGTTTTCTTCAACTTTCTCAACTTCCTTATTTTCTTAAGCATGTTTTTCTTACTTTACCTTTTCAATTACTTTTACATCAACTGATTCTACAAGACTGAATGTTTCTTTGTTAAAGCACCTATATCCTCTTCCTTCTGAAGCATATCAAAGAAAAATTCCATCTTTACCTTTTTGTTCAAAATTTCCATAGTTTCCGCATTTCTTATTTTATAATACATGGACTTCCAAAAAATCTTAAGTATTTAAAACTTGGAGTTTTACCATAAAAAAATTAATATGGATTCATATCTAATTGAGGTCTATAGAAACAATGGTTTTGAATATAAATAGCACTACACATGGTTTGCCTCCAAAAGTAATGAGAAAGACCATGTTTAAGTAACATAGTTATTCACATTTACACTAATATTATATTATTTATTTCGACAACCCCATTTTGTTGAGGAGTGTATGGGTAATTATACTCATTCCAAATTCCATGATTCTCAAGATAACTTTTTAATTCATCACTTCTGTATTCACCGCTATTGTCTGCTCACAACTTCTTCACTGAATACTCACATTCTTTCTCATCCTTCCTTATGAAACTCTTAAACATTTTCAAAGTATTTTATTTATTTTTCATATACATAGCACATGTGATATGATTAAAATCATCAATAAAAGTGATGAAGTACTTATATCCATTTGTTGATTGTTTTCTCATTGGTCCACAAATATCGGAATGGATTAGCTCTAGAGGTTGTTTTAAATAATTCTCAACTTTATTATGCACCAAATTTGTAATATTTCCTTTATAGAAGATGGTAAAAGACCAATATCTTATTCTTGGTAAAACATAAATATCTCAAACACTATCTATTTTAGATAACTTGATCATGTTTCTTTGACACATGTGTCCCAGCCTTTTATGCCACAATTGATTCTCTTCCACCATACTCATGTAACAAGAGTTTTGTATTTCACCAACCTAAAAAAAATCACTTTTTTAAGTTGGAATATTGTAAAAATCTTTCCATATTCTTCATTATTCACAAAACCCCATATTTCTTGAAGATAAATTTGTTACCCTCATCACACAATTGTGAATCACTTTGCATATTGTGTTTCAACCCATCAACATACAATGTTTTCTTGGATTTTATATTTTCTTTTCCAATGATGGCCAACCCAACACCTTTTATTTTCAATGATTAATCATTGAAAAATGTCAAAGTTACTTCTTTAAAATATTTCACATTATTCAACAGTTTCAAGTCTCCTATCATGTGAGAAGAACACCCACTATCGAGTATACAAGGTCATTCTCCTTTTGTGGCTTTTAATTCAGTTTCAACAACAAGATCCTTTTCTACTTTATTTTCTTTCTTCAATTTATGATTCTAAGAATTAATAATCTTTTGATGAGCTAGTAACAAAACAAGGCATCCTTTTTTAAGGTTTCCAGGTTGATCACACCTTTCACAAATAGTTTCCAAGGGTTGGAACCTATTTTCAATCTTCACTTAATTCTTCTTAGGTTTCTTCATAACAAACTTCTAAGAATTATTTATTTTAGGAGATTTAATCCCCCTAAACCTTTTCCTTTAATAACTTATGGGATAGTTGTAATGTCTTTGGTTGAACCAACACATAATTTTCGTGTTTTCGAATCCCCCACAATACCAGCAATGGTCATTGAATGAGTATTTTCCTCAGAAACTTCTATAATAATCAGAATTGTGAATACGTTTCTCCACCACCTTATTCTATTTATTTTCATCATTAAGAGAATCAGAATTATTTGAAACTTCTCTAGATCCATATTAAACATTTTATGACTTAGGATGTTTTGTAACTTATGAATTCTTCACTTTGGCCACATACATAACTGTTTTATCTTTCTTCTTCTTGGAAACAATTCTATTTTTCTTGTCACCCTTTGAAGGAAACTTTTTTTGACCCTTCTTAGGTTTATAATTATAAGAAAACTCACTAATTTTAGTGATAGAGTTTTGGAAACTTGTAATTTTTCCTTCAACTTTAGAAAGTTTTTTTTGTACAAGTTCTAACTCTTATTCTTTTTCTTTCAATTTCACTTCCATATTATCATTATAATTCTTTTATTCTTCAAAATATTTCTTCAAATCATCAATATATTTCACCAGATTTTACTTCTCATCTGTAAAGTATTCTTTGTTTCTTGAGAATTCATCTTCAAACTTTTTGTTTTTCTTTTCTAGTCTTCTGATCCTTCTCAGACATTATTTAAAATATGATTTCAAATGATGTTCAAGTTGAGTTTCTTATTATTCTTCAAAACTACTAATTATCAATTATTTATCATTAACTATTGCAATAAAAGTATTTTTAATACCATACTCAACTAATTTTTTGGATTCAAAATCACTTCATTCTTCTTCTTCATCTTTATATAATAAGATTCTTCTTTTGGAATTGAATAATTTTCTATCTTTCCCTATACCTCTTTTCACATTTTTAGAAAACAAGGATAAAATAACATCAAGATTTATACAAACCTCATTTTTAGAGTAAGAATCACCGACACTATATTCAATAAGAATATTATTTGACTTTTCTTTCTTAGCAGCCTTGCAAGACATTTATAGATCAATTTTTTTTCTTTTTATAGATTTCTATATTCCCATTTCATAAATGATGAGAGTGTTATACAAATCATCAAGAGATAATATTTAAAGATCTATGTCTTACAATGAATAAAATTTTGCACCAAACATGTCGGGAAGTATTCTCAAGATCCTTTCAACAACTGTAGAGTGATACAACTTTTCACCAAGACATCTGATAGTACTCAGAATGTCATTTACCCTGGTAAATAAGTCCCTAATAGATTCATTCTCACCCATATTCAGATATTCATATTTCAATCTCTATATTTGTAACTTTTCCTTCTTCACTTTTGTATTTCATTCGTGTATGTTTTTCAATTTATCCTATATACCTTTGTCTGTGACAACACCTTTCACTCTAAAGAATTCACTTTTAGAGAGTGATGATAATATAACATTCTTGTCCCTTTCATCATTATCAAGATTCTTATTATCAACAGATGTAAGAGGATATTTATCATCAATGAGATGAAACCCATTTTTTTTAGCTTCACAAACATCATAACTGATAGAAATAAGATAAGACATCATTCTATATTTCTAGATATGATAATTATTTCTATCGAATACTGGAATACCTTTATTTTTCATACAATTCAAATTCTCCATCAGTAAAGAATAAGTGAAGGGAACTTACCCTCTGATACCACTTGAAAGTTCACAGTCAAGATGATTGTATCACTGAGAGGGGGGGGGGTGAATTAGTGATAATTTTTCTTTTATGTTTCCTTGAAACAACATTTTCCTCCTGTTAAAGATTAAATTCCTTACTGAAAAAAATTAAACCACACATCCAAAGGAACATAATAATTTACAAGGTTCAATATTTAATAAGAATATCTACGTCTGTGGTATGGTTTGGAAATGATCCAATGCCATAAAATCTACTAGAAAAAAATCCTTGGATTAAAACGAGTAAGATATACCCTTACACTCATGTAGAATTATGTAAACAATTCCAATACTGTGTGTGCGCCCTCTTAGTACAAATAGGGAAATATAATGTTTTTGTAACAACACATGTTACCTATGATTATTTTTAATTACAAAAAAAAATTAAATTGAAAAACACTTCTTAAATTTCTTACCTAGAAGAAGGTAAGAACTTCTTGGACCTTTTTATGAGAAACTCAGTCCAATTTTCTTGGGTAGAGTTTTCCCTGTCTAATTCCTCTGAGTAGGATTCTATCTGATAGAATTATTCCAATATGATTTTCTTTCAGAAT
The DNA here is from genome assembly GCA_963277665.1 of Viscum album. Classification (NCBI taxonomy): domain Eukaryota; kingdom Viridiplantae; phylum Streptophyta; class Magnoliopsida; order Santalales; family Viscaceae; genus Viscum; species Viscum album. The sequence goes on from OY728141.1 coordinate 1,630,335,535, forward strand.
GCAATAGAAATGAATCGACACCACTTAAATTCCCGAGCACAATAAACTCAGTACGATACTTCCTTAGTATGAGAACCCGAATATGGAAATCCTGAAGCTGATTAATCCAGATTGATATAATGATCAACCAAATATGATTGACAAGACGAATATGGTGATTAGATAAATATGATAAACACTGAGTACAATGATCATTTGAATAAAACATTTTGATCTTATATCTTCTCTTTCAATTTAATATGTCAAAACTTCTTCAAAAAAATTGATTACGGAAGATTTTTATTCTCTCTAGAACTTGGAGTTTCTCTATCATGAATAGTGCATCAGTCATTAGAAAAGTACAATGTACTTTTCACCTTTTATAGGTGACCCTTGGGATGATTTAGTGGGAATCCCAAAATTTTTCCTTCTTAATAAAATTCACCTTAATCTCAATTTCCCCTAAAATATTGGCTGAATTTTTACTTCGTCAACTCTTCTTAAAGCTTCTCGATTCTTCTACAATCTCCAATTCTTCTTCAGTCTTTCATTTCAATTTCCAATCCTATTTAAATTCATGGGTCTGATTTTCTGAATATGATTTCTTCAAAACAAAGCTCTGTACCAATTGTAAGAAAGTGTATGTAGAAACAAATACTAATTATAAATTCTGAATATAATAATTCTTTTGAATGTTGATCTCCCCCTTGGTAGGACATCTGGAAAACTCCTTCACTTTTTCTCTTGACCCACTTAAGATACAAAACTTCAACTTCTCCTCTTCTCTTGACCTAGTTGGAAACCTACAAAGTAATTCAACCCTTTTGAAATTATTGACTACATTGTTTATCTCATTCTATTCTTCTCTTCTCATCCATTGGCCTCAAGCAATTCCTTCTATAAATACAATAACTACTGGAAATTCGGCTATTTGTGAAGAGATCTCGTTGCAAAAACTCTTTTGTAACGGGGGGCCGTTGCAAATAGCCCGTTGCAGAAAACAACATCACATATAGTATTTTTTGCGATGAGACCTTCGCAAAAAATTTATTGAGACGTTAAAGAGACCCATCACAAAAACGTTTAATAATATATATAATCTATTTGCGATGGGCCCCCTGTCGCAAAAGGCCTCGTCGCAAATACTTAATAAAATAAAAAATAATAATTTTAATATTATTAAAATAATAAAAAAATATTAAAATTCTCAATATTTTCAAATAATTAATAAAAAAAATTATGATTAATGAAAAAATAATATTAATATTATTAAAATAATAAAAAAACAAACATATTAAAATTCTCAATATTCAGAAAAAAATAAAAAAATCATAAAATATTATTATTATTATTATTAGTAAAATAAAAAAAATATTAAAAAAATATAATACTAATAATAAATAATAAAATAATAAAATATTAAAAATAATAAAAAAATTATGCAATATTCACACCAATATAAAAGACAAAAACTATAAATAGTTCATATTACAACAAATATTCAATTCAAATGTTTTTAACAGAACAAAAAAATCACTAGGGGGATAGTCTTCTGGAGGAGTTGGAGGAGCTGTAGGAGATGGTGGAGGAAACTCCATCCCTAAACTACGAGTCAGACGTTACATGTACTCCATATGATCATGCTATTGTTGCTGCCATCGACATATGTCCTCCTCATGCTACTGCTGCTGCTGCTGCCATCGATGCATGTCCTCCTCGTGCTACTACTGCCGCTGCTGCTACTACTGCTGCTGCCATCAATGCATGTTCTCCTCGTGCTGATGCTGATGCTACTAACGCATCTCTTCCTACTACTTCTATAAACTCTCTATAAGCTCAGTTTTATCTCGCAACTGCTTCTGATACTGTGAGCCAGAAGATGATTCCTCTCCATGAGCTCCTCTCGATCTGGACACCGATATCACAACAGTACTATAATTTGTCCCAAGAGTCAAATGAGAGCCGATACCAACTACTCAGTTCTTCTCGAATGCATACTGGGTCACCTGTATCTATGCCACCTCATCGAAATGGTGGGCACTAGTTTGATCAACACTCTCGGCCTAACTCTCAGCCCGTGTCTGAGAGGTCGCGACCTCATATGACTCCTTCAGTTTCAATTTGAAATTAAAATAGTGAAAATATTATATGCAGTTAATTTTCAAACTGAAAAAGAAATAATACTGACCACAATATGAAATTGGCTATCACCTCTAATCTCTCCAGTGGCTAGATCACTGTACATCCTTTGATAAACATCGTACTTCATAATATCGGGATGCTCTAATGCCTATATGAATATAAAATAAACTGTTTATATGTAATGTTATATAAAATATTTTAAAAAGATACTTACCAGATGCTCTCTATGTGTACTAAATGTACGACTACAAGCTCGATGTGTCACCTCCTATCTCCCTCGATTCTACCATCCCAATAAAGATCTCCTCTGAAATCCACTACTCAACCAGTATGGACATAATCCATCCCAAATGTGAGATGAAATGTACTCTGGTCGGTGGGTTATACATGACTCATCAAATACTATCGCTCATGCTTTCTTAATGCTTTTCCTTCTCAAATTGTGCAAAAACTAACAGAAATGCTCACGCATAGACACCTCCCATTCCTCGTGGATAGCGCCATGCATGCTATCATCGATGGGATACCATAAACCCTACAAATAATTTATAATATCAAGTTATTAATGAAATAAATTTCTAAATAAATATTATTTATTTATGTACCAACCAATGATTGAACATTCGAAGCCGCACATCAACGGTAATCTGTTCCCATGTTATCCATGACTGAGAAAAATAATTGTGCAAGATAGTGCTCCCCTGTCCAATAGCTACTTGCACAAAACTGTAAAAAAAGAACAAATAATCAAATAATTAGTATATAAATAAATTAATGAAAGATAACTAAAATACACAGGTTATCATAACTCCGCATGCATGGATCGAAAACAAGATGTGGATGCCGCTCGGGGATAGGGTCAGGAATCATAAATTGCGTAAGACCGCGCCCCCTCTGCATACCCCTTGAACTTCCAGTAACCTGAGGGTCAGATGATCTCAAATCCTCCCTATCCAAAGGTAGCCCAGCCTCCTCCAACTCACAAAGTATATAAGGTTCCATCTGAACCACAAAATGATTTTTTTTAACAGATAGTTGAAAATAACTATTACATATAGATATATATTATCTATGATTATAACCAGCATTTAACTATGTCAATGTTCACCTTCATCATCATATTCATATCTAACGATGTCAATGTATTCATATTCATCATCAACATCATCAATATCCATATGAGTTTCAATTTCATCATCTCTTTCCATTTCAAATTCATTTGTAACATCATTAGCATCATCATCACCATCGACCCTTAATTGTGGGGTGTCATCATCGATATTCATGTCTCTTTATGAAAAGGATATATTTTGAGTAGTCTCCTGAAAAATTTCAATTCCTTGTACTTCATCGGAACCACATTCAGTTTAAGTAAACTGATATTCTTGAGATTTCATTTTTATTATGCTCCACCAATCACCTAGGTCTCTTGAAGTAGCACAGTACTTTGCGTAATATATTTGATGTGCCTATTGAGCCAATAAAAATGGTTCATTTACTACAATAAGACTTTTATATTTAATATCAAAAATTTCATGAATCATATGAACTTAAAAGCCTCTCTCTGTATCTAACCACCGACATTTAAACATTGTTATGTAATTTTTCCCTAGATAACACAGTTCAATAATTTCATCCAGTATGCCATAAAAGTCAACTTCAGTTTCTCTATGATGCAATCCTCTAAAGAAAAATCAAATTTTCATTGTTTTTTTTATTCCCCATATGCACGTGTATGAAATCGAAAACCATTCACCACATATGAATTATAATATTTAACCATTTTGGATGGTGGGTTACTCAACATACACAATCTCTTATCAATTTTATCAGTATGTTGAGACACCTAATTTTTTTTAAAACAATTATCAATATAATAAATAATAAACTGAATTGATATGTTAAACCATCAATAATTTATGTTACAAGTTTTTGAAACCATTGAGAATTTTTTTTTTCTATCGGCGTTCTTCAAGATCAGCTGCTGTAATTTGTGGAAGTTGTTTCTTGATATGATTATTATATAACCTACAAATAAAATAAGTTTACTTACTATAACATAAATTATATAATAAGTGATAGAAGCACTCATAGTACAAATGATTTCATTTCTTCATAGTTGAGCGGAACATATGTATGAGCTCTGTGATGTTCATCATCTGAAAGCCATCATTCATGAACTCCACCGAAGCCAAGCTCTGGATGATTAAAAAATGATAATTGATTGTTCATTTCATCATCAACATTCCTATTTTTCTGTCCCATGTAGTTGTGTTTTGAGGGATATTTAGATTCAAAATAATAAGAGCAGAAAAAAGCAATTTCCTCTTGCAAATAAGCTTCAACAATTGAGACTTCAACTGATACTTTGTTACATACTTTTTTCTTCAATTTTTGTATGCATCTCTTGAATGGGTACATCCATAGAAACTGTACCAGACTTCCAAATTTAGCTTCATGTGGCAAATATAATATTAGATGTTCCATTTAGTCAAATAAATCTGACAGAAATATTTTTTCCAGTTTACATATAATGATAACAACATCTTCTTCCAGTTTACTTAGTGCATCATAGTCTGTTGTCACTGCACAAATGTATCAAAAAAATATGATATTTCTGTTATCAAATCCCAAATCATAGAATTCAACAAACCTATGAATCCAATCGGCATAAGTCATTCCATTATAACATGATAATCATGACTTTTTAATTTGGTAATATGACCATTCTTAACACATCTTCCCAAATTGGAAGCATAGCCATATGGAAGTCTCAAATATACAATCCAATGACAAAATAATAAGAGAATCTCTTTGGATAGTGTATAAGCTAATTTTGGATTCATTAACCTCTGTGATCTGACATTTTAAAATAGTTCAAGTTCTGGTTGTCTGAAAATTTGGGCAAGATCTAATCGTTCCTTTACATTATCTTTGGTACTAGCTTGTGTATCAAAAATTATATGAAATAAACTATCAAAATAGTTCTTTTCAATATGCATGACATCCAACATGTGGCGGACCAACAAATCAGACCAATATAGAAGATCCCAAAAAATGCTCCATTTTATCCAATTATACTCTTTCCCAAAGCCATGAATTTTCTATTAGTTTACTATTGAACCAAATGTGATGGGAGGTAATGAAAATACAATTGATTTTAACTCTGTACTTGAGATCATTTTTGGAGGTTCATCCCTTTCAATTGTTTCTTTTCTGAAATGAGATTTGTTCCTCCGAAAAGGATTATCGGTTGGAAGAAAACTGCGACGACAGTCAAAATAACAAGGTTTTTTTTTCATTGATGGGCATAAAGGATTTTTTGTCTTTCATATAGTAAGGACATGATTTTGAACCATGTGTACTCCAGCTAGATAACATTCCATATGCTGGGAAATCACTAATCGTCTACATCAATGCAACTTTTAATATGAAATTTTGTTTTGCTGTAACATCATATGTATTAACACCATTACTCCAAAATGAATTTAACTCATCAATCAATGGTTTCAAATAAACATCAATATTCTTTTTCGGATTTCCTAGGATTAATAAGGTCAAAAATACATAGGGCTCCTTCATCAACATCCATGGAGGTAAATTGTATGGAGTTATAAAGACAGTGTAGGATCGAAATAACAATGTAGATGCTCAATATACAAGAGGGGGGGGGGGGGGGGTGAATTTTATACTTTAAAAATTCCTTTGGAACCTTTAAAGTTAGTTTTGGATAACTATGTTTTCCTTAGACAAGGAAAATCTAGGTTTAACAAAGTTAAACTTAAGAAAATTCCCAACACCTCTAATCACCAACTGGAGAGTTGGAACTAATGTTTACAATATAAGATTCTACCTTAAAGCGTATAGAATCTTAAACTAATCAGAGTAAAAGTGTAAGGAAATACAAGAAGTTTATACTTTCCTTACAATACAATATGCAGCAGAAAAACAAGTAGTAAAACTACAAGTAACAAGATATGAATATTTTAACCCAAAGATAAAGGTATCCAACAACCTTGGATAAAGGTCCCTTGATTTATAATTTCAAGAAATTCTGTCTTACCCACACTAGGGTAATCCCTCGATACGAAGATTAGAATCTCTTTCTTGCTATCCCCACAAGCCCTCAACTTCAAAGTAGTTGGAACCTCTGTCTTCCTTAGCAAGGAAGCCCTCAAACTTCAAGGTAGTCTGCACCTCTGTCTTCCTATCCCCGGAAGTCCTCGAATGTAATCACCAACATCCGGAGTCGCACAAAGCAATCTAAACGATAGGTTCAGTATGCATAAGGCATGGAAAACTTCTCTCTCTAGAAATCACCTTAACAGTGTGTGTTCTCTAGATTGATCAACTTATTCATCTCCTTCTTCGAGCTCTTTAAAATGAGCTCTTATTTATAAGAAAACTTCCAACGGTCGGCTCCCTCTTCCAATGGTCATATTTTCCATGAAATTTGGAGGGACCTGTACATATGTAACTCAACCAATGGTTAATTAGAAACAGAATAGATGACATCGTTTTATAACAAACCATGTATAACTGAATGTACGACATCGTTTTGAAATGAAACATATGTAAGTAAAATCTAATCAATATTTTAGAGTGTAAGCAAGTTTAAAGTTCAGAGTCTAACCAAAATGAAGTTCGGAGTCTATGATTAAGAAATATTCGGAATCAGTTTTATAGGAATTCAGAGTCTAGTTTCACCAGAGATCGGATTCTGAACTTGCATAGTTCGGAGTCGAACCACTTAAGATTTCGGAGTCGAACTTCTTCAGAGTTCGGATTCGAACTACTTAAGAGTTCGGAGTCGAACTTCTTTAGAGTTCGGAGTCGAGCTACTTAAGAGTTCAGAGTCGAACTACTTGAGAGTTCGGAGTCGAACTTCTTTAGAGTTCGGAGTCGAGATAATTAAGAGTTCAGAGTCGAACTACTTCAGAGTTCGGAGTCAAACTTCTTCAGAGTTCGGAGTCGAGCTACTTAAGAGTTCGGAGTCGAACTACTTCAGAGTTCGGAGTTGAACTTATTCAGAGTTCAGAGTCGAACTACTTGAGAGTTCGGAGTCCAGAATTCGGATTAGAACTATATTACATATCACATCCAGAATTCGGATCCTAAAAACAGAATGCTCCAAATATTTTCATTATATGGATCTTGGATTTTGGGTATGAATCCGGTTTTTGAATTTAAGAAAAATATTTCTATGTATAAGAAAATATAGGTTAAGGTAAATTTCCTTAAAGAAGTGAATTTTCTTTATGGGGGTAAAAATAATATTTTCTTAAGTATAAGGTGTTTGTGATTTTCAAAATAAGAAGGGATAGAAAAGTCATAAGGAAAACCTTATTGACTCAAAAATCTCCCCCTTTTTGGAAAGCACAAACATCCTTTCAAAAAAGCATATAAGGATTTTGAAAAATTTCATTAGACTTTGAAATTTAAAACTCATCTCCCTTTGTTCATGGATAGAAGTGAATACAACTAACTCCCCCTTAGGCATTGAAACTCTAAGGATTGTTTTCTGAGTTTCCGGAGTAGAGTTTTCATTATTGTAAGAATGAAAAACTTCGTAGTGGGAAACTCCCCCTTTCTTTAAGGATATTTCTCTTAGAAAATTTTCCTTTCTCCTCCTTAGGAGTATTTCTTTTTCCTTCTCCCCCTTTGTGATTTTCAAAAAGAATTGAAGGGAATGGAAAACAAAGTATGGTACCTGAAAAATTAGTATATAACAAGATACAATCAACCAAATAACCATTTCATTAGAGTTGGGAAAAAAAATTTACAAGGAAATACAAATACAAAAAAATATCGGAGTGGGTTCATTTGTCTTACTTTTCCTTCAGAATGAGCTGCTTCAACAAGGCTTTGAGTTTCTTCAAGTCTCTTTGATCTTCCTCTCATTGCCTTTCCAATGCTTTTACCTTTTCTTCTTGAGATTTTAAAGCCTATGCCTGAGCCTCCAAGGCTTCTTTCTGCAACTTCAACAACTCATCTTGCTTTTCCATCTTCTATTGAAACTCAATCCGGAAATCTCTTTCAGTTTTCAAATTTTGAGATACTGAGTTAAGCTTCCCATTCAGATCCCTGACCTGTTGATTCCGGAAATTTTTCTCCTGGGTAAACTTCTCAAAAATCTCATTAACCTTTTTATCCTATAATTCAAAAGCATTTTGAACTTCAGCTTGAAAATTCTCAAAGTGAACTAAATCTTCATCAACTCTCTTAGACCACTTGGTTACCTTACTACAGGACTTCCTATGCACGTAATAATCGATCAGAAAACTTTTCTGTTCAGCTTCCAACTTCACAAACTTATCCATTACCATGGATAAAGAATCCAATTTCTGATTCATAGATTATTGCAGCAACTGGCATCTAGAATCTATTGTTGGAATAATCGGAATGGTTTCCACCAACTTTCTTAGAGATTGAACCACAAAATCATGCCCGTGAGATGATGATTCCGAATCAAAAACTTCTTTTTGAGATTCCTCTTCTTCAACTGGTATCAGCTTCCTTCTAGAGGTACCACCAACCTCTTTCCTTATGATGATATCTTTAATAGGTGTCTCCATGAGATTTTTCATTCCCTTATCATATTTTGGAATGGGTTCCACATTAGGAGATACTTCCTTGGATTCAGAAAGCTGAACGATCTGGTATTCATCTGGTTTCTATTTTTCTTGACCTTCCTCAAGAAAATTCCTCTCATAGGATTCTTCTTCATCATACAACACATTTTCTTCTTCTTATTGATGATTCTTGATAGCTTCCTCATCTCCCTTGCCTGATGTAACTATCTTTGTGGATTCAGCCTTATCTTTGTAGTTCTGTACTTGCTTGATCAAAGTATCCAGATCTTCACTCTCCTCCTCTTCTTATTCTTCTTCAACTTCTTTCTCTACTGCTTCAGCAACTTCCTTGTCAGCTTCTACAACAATTCCTTTACCCTTTTACTTTTCCGGAGTGACATAATTTTTGGCTGGAGTTTCTGGTAAATAAGGTTCAATACCAAAAGTTTCCGGAACTAAAAGCATTTCGGAAGCCAACTCTATATCTTTCAGCAAAGATCACACCAGTTCAGCTTTAGTCATCTTCTTTCTCAATTTCTTTTCCTTCGCTTGTCTCTCTATCTCCTCAGTATATTTTTCCTTTAATGCTTTAGCCTCAACAGGGTCCAGTCCGAATTGAGGATCCCCTTCCTTCCTCATTTCTTTATCTTCCCTCCACTTTGCTGCTACTTCATCTGTATACGTTTTCTACTTCTTCAGCTTGGGGGGAGCAGATTGAGTTTCCTTAGCCTGGGGAATTTCTTCATCAACAACTACTTCTCTAGCCTTCCTCTTCTTCCTTTGCTTCTTTGATGGTTCCGGAGATTGTGTTTCTTTTCCAGCTGCTTCAAAATCCTCCACAGATAGGGGGTAAAATTCTCCGGACTCACTGGAAAATCCCATCTTTATCCTCTTAAGTGTATCATCACTGACTAGCATGAGCTTTCAATTCCTGATCTTTGATTTGCAGGAAACTTTGAAGGATTCTAAGCATCGAACAATCAGCTTAGATAACAAGGCAGGAAACATAATAATCTGAGCTCTCAAATTTCCTTCTTTGATATTCTTGATCGTAACCAAGACATGCCTCATCAGATTTATCTTTATTAGATTTACCAAGAAATCTAAGACATAGATATCACTCTTCTTCAGATTGTCTTTATCTCCTCTTCTCAGAACCAGAAAACCTTGCACCCAAAGTTGGAGAATTCTATTGTTCGGAGTGAGACGAGAAATCTTTATTGTTGAATCATCCTTCATCCCAAGACACTTCAGTGCCTTCTCCTTATTGAAACTCCCTTACACATCCGGAAGTTTGTGAGAGCAGAATTCAGCTTCTCCTTCATATGATAAACCAACTAAACTTGCTGCCTTAGTGTAAGAAAGTTTATAAGTCTTCCCATAAGACTTGAAAGAAAACCTCTCTCTGCCGTCTTCCATCAGGAAGGAAACAGACTCATAAAACTCTATCAATAAATCAGTATAAACCATATCCTGTTTATCTAACTTGGCTATGCAGACATCTTCCCATCCATTCAGTCTGATATTATTTGAAATAAGATAATCAAGCTTATAAAAATCCGGGTGAACTAACATTTCCTTGAAAACTAACCACTTTGAGATAGGTTTCACAGTTGACATATCTTGAGAAGTTGCTTCAACAAACATTCGGAGTGAAGTAAACTGTAAGATTCGGATCGACTTCACAAGGTTCGGAACTGGCCTTAAGAGGAGAATCAGAGCTTCGAGACGCCAAATCTTGAAAAACCGATGTGGGACGAGTCTCGGGGTCCCCTTTATATAGGCAACGAATTTGACCATTGGTCTTCCAAAATCCATCTGACGGTTGAAAACACTTTGATCAGATCTGACGGTTGAGAATAATTCCACAAGGAAAAATTTGACTCCGATCTTTTGAGGTTTTTAAAGAAAACATTCGGATTTGAGGTAAAACTAGAATATGAACTTTTAAAAAAACAAGGAAAATACCAGTAAGCAAAATTTGATTACAAAACTATAAGTAAGAAAATCATAACTTATGGATTAGCAAGAAATATTGTTCGTAATTGGTAATATTATTCTTGAAGAAAAAACTGTAGACGCCGGAAAAGTCCGTTGTTCCCAAACGAAGCTCTGGATGCGGAAAGCGAGGTCATATTTGGAGTCAGAAGCATGTTTCGGAGGGCCCGGAGGCCTTGCGCGGAATTTTGGAGACCCGCGCGCAAAGTTGTAGTGCCGTGCGCAAACCTCCCGGGATGCGCGGAATGCGCTGGGCCGGCGCGCAATTTTGCGCGCCCATGGCCCGCGCGACTCCCTTGCGCGCCGGGCCCGATTCCGCACCCGCGAAAGAAATTGCGCGCCCGCGAACCGGATTCCGCGCCTGGGGTTGCCTATAAATATAAGGCGACCCTCGATGTTTTGAAGGTTGCCGGAATTCGAAGAGTCGCTCGTTCGCGCAATCCAACCCCCTCCCCGCGCAATGCCGATCTTCAGGTAACCTCCTTTCTTTCGCGCAAGAAAGCCTCGGGGTTCGCCTTCGCGCGCAATCCCTTTGGCTCCTTTCCTTTGAACAACTCTTCACCCAAAGGCCTTCGCGCGCAAAAGAAGCTTCTTGCGCGCAATTGCCCCTGGGTGCGCGCAATCCAGCCTGATTGCGCGCACCCCCCTTTTTTGCTAAGTGGCCATTCGTTAAAGAATGAGCCGTTGCCCCCGCGCGCTATCTGAATCCCGGTGCGCGCAATCTCCCTCTTCCGCGCGCAAAGTGATGGCCCAATTACGCGCCAGCCCGCCCATTTGCGCGCCGACCCGCGGTATTGCGCGCCAAACTCCTCTTTTGCGCGCAAACCGCCAGGGTCGCCCCCTTTGACCCCCTGAGGGTACCCGTCTGCGTGGTACCCGATGATCCTCATCCCGGGTGCCCGCACCGTGCGTTGTCTTCCCGTGCGTCCCTCCAGGCTCCCACGAAGTGACACGGACCCATCGGCGGCACCACCTCGTCCGCGCTGCAAGACGTTAAACTGCCAAGTGTTTCGTCCAACATGACGTTAAACTGTACCACGTCCAAGCTGCACGACGTTAAACTGCCTAGCATATCGTCTGAGCTACAAGACGTTAAACTGTTCAGCATTCGTCCTGCATGACACTAAACTGCACCACGTCCGCGCTGCAAGACGCTAAACTGCCAAGAATCTTCGTCCTCGACACATGACGTTAAACTGTACTTTGTCTGGCAAGACGTTAAACCGTCCACTTCGTCCTCGACACACGACGTTAAACTTTACTTCGTCTGGCAAGACGTTAAACCGTCCGCTTCTTCCTCAACACACGACGTTAAACTGTACTTCGTCCGGCAAGACGTTAAACCGTCCGCATCACCCGATCTCGTGCCCTGTACGCAGGCCCCCCCCGGTTTGGATGTGGCCCCCACCCGCTCGTCTCTACAGGGATGTCGGGATTGGAGTGGCCTTCGCCCATGGGGGTAGAGTATTAAAAACTGAATGAACTACGTGGACTTTGATCCCTGTCTCTTAAACAGGGTACATAGGAAGCCTCCCTGAGGTTCAATCCCACCACCTGGTCGTCCCGGTCGTGTTCATGTCGGTTCGTCCATCAGTGGACCCCTCCCGGGTTCACACTCGCGTCGATTCACCTATGAATCCGCCCTTGTGGGGGACTGCACATGTGTATCTCCATTGTGCTTCCCCACTGCCTTTTTCTATTTCTCCTTTCAGCGTCCAGCATGACGTGAAACTGTGATCCACCCGGCCTTTCCATCCCCCTCTGTGCGAGGTGGTTCGGTTCAATCCTCCGCCCGGTAGCCTTGACCTCCTTGTGAGTCGGCTTGCCAACGTCCAACATGACGTTAAACTGTATATCCGAACTACGCTGACTTTGATCCGCGCTAACGCACGGTACGTAGGAAGCCCCTACGGGGTCCAAGCTCTTCACTCCATCATCCATCCTGATCCTTACCCGGGCCGCCACATCCCGGTGGGGTCATGCCGTTTCATTCCACTCCACTTCACTCGGGAAGCCGCCCATGTGCTGGCCCCAGCGTCGGAGGTTCCCCGCAAGGGGTTCTGTCATCTGATCCACTTCTCGTGTTGATCAGTCCTATGCCGTCCCCGCTGGACGTTAAACTCGCGGAATACCCCGTGTTAAACATGGGAAGCTGAGGAAAACCTCAGGTAACACAGTTCCCCGCACCCAGTGCGGGATGCCTCAGGCCATCACGCCTTCGAGAAGCCCTATTAGGGACGGAAGGCAGACATGCAGAGCCGCAGTGTTAAGACACGCCCCCAACACCCAGAGCTACCTGGTCTCCTCACCGAAGGTTGCTGCCCCAACCAGACTCCTTGGAGCGTCCGGGCGAAAGCAGCGTAATTAACCGGTGTCCATGGAGACATGGCGCCGGGAACGAGATTCACGAGCACGTCTTAAATCTACGAGGGAGACCCGGATTAGGAAACGAGTTCCGAGGAGACGTCCACGGAAGGAGGAGCCGACATCCCATCATCCCGGTTTCGATCAAGGAGCGGACTCCCCTGAATAAGGGGAGGATGCCGCCCGCCTTTGGAAAGCGGGACTGCGGGGCCACAAGCCGCGCGCCCATCCCCTCGGGTCGACGGGCGCACGCGCGAACGCGTCCTGGCGGAACAGCGTCGGAACAGAAACCCGACGCACATCCGCACCGAAACAGAAAAATGGTGAACCCGACGTGAAGCCATGTCAGAATGGGAGTCCGTGAGCTGTCGTCCCAGGTGTTCTTCGGAGGCAGGAACTCATCGTATTGGTAACCCTCCAGCGGGATACCTCCGATGCAGTGGATGTCCCAGAGACTGACGCTGACCTCCCCATGGTGAAGATGGAAGGTGTTGGTATCCGGGGACCAGCGGGTGAACAGCTCCGGCCTGAGCTCGGACTGCTGGTAGAAGTGGAACTGCGACGTCCACACCGCCTCAAACAGGCCGATGTACCGCAGCTCCTCCGCGAAGTGATCGCAGGTATGGCGCACCCAGAACACCCAGGCCCACTCAGTGGTGAAATTGCCCCCAGACCGCAAGTCCCAGTCCTTCAGCCAGCCCTTGGTGTCGTCCGTGACACTCTGGCGGTATGTGCTCGAGTAGAGGGCTGGAGAGTTCTCCGCAGTAGGCTCACTCCCGGCAATGGTTCGCGTCCTCGGGTTCAAGACATAGAAATCTAAGTGCCTGGTCTCCCTGGCAGGATGCCCATTGTTGGTGATGTTATAGCGGGGAAGCTCGTCCTCCCGAGTCACCCAGGTCCATGGCGCATCAACCTCGAACCCTGGCACCGGAACCTCATCCAGGATGCCATAGTTCCAGAGCGGCAGGTTGTCCGACAGAGGATATGTCTTCTGGGCCGACGTCAGCAAGTCGAACAAGGATTGATTGTTGGAAACAATCTCCTTGGCTCCGTAGACCTCCCCGTTCGCCGCCATCTCAGCTCTACGAATGGCGGCATCCCCCTCATTCCCTTGATTCGCGGCCATCTCAGAAGCTCCGGGAGTCGTGTGGGTTAAGGGATGAGGCATGCAGAATCGGAAGAGGCTGGTAGAGAAGTTTGAGAGTTGGCGCGCAATCCTAGTGGACGGCGCACAATTGGGAAGTCTGTCGCGTAAAACCCCGGGTGTTCGCGCAAAAACAGGCCGAAATCCGGATGGGTTTGCGCGACGAATAGGTGAATTCCGCGTCGGCAATGGCAATTTCGCGCACGAGAGCTTGAAATCTTGTCGCGCGGAAGGCCGGTGTACGGTACGGGGGACCCATGGCCCCTATTTATAGGCGAGGCCGGGTGTCCGCGCTGCGCGGAAAGAGCTTTGCGCGACCGCGACAGTGAATTTCGCGCCCGACACCCCTTTTTGCGCGCCATAGTCCCGCGCCACCTAGGACTTCGGCATTCCGGCGTCTCCCTCGGAACCCGATCATTGCGACCTCTCGCCGATCAGATTCCGAGGGGGGGCTTTTGTAGATGCCGGAAAAGTCCGTTGTTCCCAAACGAAGCTCCGGATGCGGAAAGCGAGGTCATATTTGGAGTCAGAAGCATGTTTCGGAGGGCCCGGAGGCCTTGCGCGGAATTTTGGAGACCCGCGCGCAAAGTTTTAGTGCCGCGCGCAAACCTCCCGGGATGCGCGGAATGCGCTGGGCCGGCGCGCAATTTTGCGCGCCCGTGGCCCGCGCGACTCCCTTACGCGCCGGGCCCGATTCCGCGCCCGCGAAGGAAATTGCGCGCCCGCGAACCGGATTCCGCGCCCGGGGTTGCCTATAAATATAAGGCGACCCTCGACGTTTTGAAGGTTGCCGGAATTCGAAGAGTCGCTCGTTCGCGCAATCCAACCCCCTCTGCGCGCAATGCCGATCTTCAGGTAACCTCCTTTCTTTCGCGCAAGAAATCCTCGGGGTTCGCCTTCGTGCGAAATCCCTTTGGCTCCTTTCCTTTGAACAACTCTTCACCCAAAGGCCTTCGCGCGCAAAAGAAGCTTCTTGCGCGCAATTGCCCCTGGGTGCGCGAAATCCAGCCTGATTGCGCGCACCCCCCTTTTTTGCTAAGTGGCCATTCGTTAAAGAATGAGCCGTTGCCCCCGTGCACTATCCGAAGCCCGGTGCGCGCAATCTCCCTCTTTTGCGCGCAAAGTGCTGGACCAATTACGCGTCAGCCCGCCCATTTGCGCGCCGACCCGCGGTATTGCACGCCAAACTCCTCTTTTGCGCGCAAACCGCCAGGGTCGCCCCCTTTGACCCCCTGAGGGTACCCGCCTGCGTGGCACCCGATGATCCTCATCCCGGGTGCCCGCACCGTGCGTTGTCTTCCCGTGCGGCCCTCCAGGCTCGCGCGAAGTGACACAGACCCATCGGTGGCACCACCTCATCCGCGCTGCAAGACGTTAAATTGCCAAGTGTTTCATCCAACATGACGTTAAACTGTACCACGTCCAAGCTGCACGACGTTAAACTGCCTAGCATATCGTCCGAGCTACAAGACGTTAAACTGTTCAGCATTCGTCCTGCATGACGCTAAACTGCACCACGTCCGCGCTGCAAGACGCTAAACTGCCAAGAATCTTTGTCCTCGACACACGACGTTAAACTGTACTTCGTCTGGCAAGACGTTAAACCGTCCACTTCGTCCTCGACACACGACGTTAAACTGTACTTCGTCTGGCAAGACGTTAAACCGTCCGCTTCGTCCTCAACACACGACGTTAAACTGTACTTCGTCCGGCAAGACGTTAAACCGTCCGCATCACCTGATCCCATGCCCCGCACGCAGGGTCCCCCCCGGTTTGGATGTGGCCCCCAC
The DNA here is from genome assembly GCA_963277665.1 of Viscum album. Taxonomy (NCBI): domain Eukaryota; kingdom Viridiplantae; phylum Streptophyta; class Magnoliopsida; order Santalales; family Viscaceae; genus Viscum; species Viscum album. The sequence continues at coordinate 1,630,351,524 of OY728141.1, forward strand.
CCGCTCGTCTCTGCAGGGATGTCGGGATTGGAGTGGCCTTTGCCCACGGGGGTAGAGTATTACAAACTGAACGAACTACGTGGACTTTGATCCCTGTCTCCTAAACAGAGTACGTAGGAAGCCTCCCTGAGGTTCAAGCCCACCACCCGGTCGTCCCGGTCGTGTTCACGTCGGTTCGTCCATCAGTGGACCCCTCCCGGGTTCACATTCACGTCGATTCACCTATGAATCCGCCCTTGTGGGGGACTGCACATGTGTATCTCCATTGTGCTTCCCCACTGCCTTTTTCTATTTCTCCTTTCAGCGTCCAGCATGACGTGAAACTGTGATCCACTCGGCCATTCCATCCCCCTCTGTGCGAGGTGGTTCGGTTCAATCCTCCACCCGGTAGCCTCTACCTCCTTGTGAGTCGGCTTGCCAACGTCCAACATGACGTTAAACTGTATATCCGAACTACGCTGACTTTGATCCGCGCTAACGCGCGGTACGTAGGAAGCCCCTACGGGGTCCTAGCTCTTCACTCCATCATCCATCCTGATCCTTACCCAGGCCGCCACATCCCGGTGGGGTCATGCCGTTTCATTCCACTCCACTTCACTCGGGAAGCCGCCCATGTACTGGCCCCAGCATCGGAGGTTCCCCGCAAGGGGTTCTGTCATCTGATCCACTTCTCGTGTTGATCAGTCCGATGCCATCCCCGCTGGACGTTAAACTCGCGGCATACCCCGTGTTAAACATGGGAAGCTGAGGAAAACCTCAGGTAACACAGTTCCCCGCACCCAGTGCGGGATGCCTCAGGCCATCACGCCTTCGAGAAGCCCTATTAGGGACTGAAGGCAGACATGTAGAGCCGCAGTGTTAAGACACGCCCCCAACACCCAGAGCTACCCGGTCTCCTCACCGCAGGTTGCTGCCCCGACCGGACTCCTTGGAGCATCCGGGCGGAAGCAGCGTAATTAACCGGTGTCCATGGAGACATGGCGCCGGGAACGAGATTCACGAGCACGTCTTAAATCTATGAGGGAGACCCGGATTAGGCAACGACTTCCGAGGAGACGTCCACGGAAGGAGGAGCCGACATCCCATCATCCCGGTTTCGATCAAGGAGCGGACGCCCCTGAATAAGGGGCGGATGCCGCCCGCCTTTGGAAAGCGGGACTGCGGGGCCACAAGCCGCGCGCCCATCCCCTCGGGTCGATGGGCACACGCGCGAACGCGTCCTGGCAGAACAGCGTCGGAACAGAAACCCGACGCACATCCGCACCGAAACAAAAACTTCATTACGAAATTTCCAGTATGAAAATCTCATTACGAAAGTTCCAGTATGAAAATATCGTTACGAAATTTCCAGTATGAAAATATCCATTCTGAAACTGATCAGTACGAAAATTCCATTCCGGAAGTTTTCAGTACAAAGTTTTCCATTTCAGAAGTTCTTATTCCGAGAATTTCAGTCCTTAAAATTTCAGTTCTGGAAATTCCCATTCCGGAAATTTTGGTTTCAGAAATTTTCATTCCGGAAGTTCAGTTCCAAAATATTTTCTTAAAAAAACACTAACAATCAAATGTACCCCCCCTATAAAGAGGAGTTTATTACTGTTTGGAGAATTGTTCAACAAGAAGTTAATGAAGAATGATTACCTCACAGTTATCATTCCTAAATTTTGTTTAATGTATTCAAATCTATCGGAGGGTAATGATTTTGTGAAAATATAATCAATTTGATCTTGTGTTCCGATAAACTAAATAATTATATCTCTTTTAAGTGTGTGATCCCTAAGAAAGTGATTCCTAATATCTATGTGCTTTGCACGAGAGTGATGTGTAGGGTTCTTACTTAGGGCAATGACACTTGTGTTATCACACAATATTTGAGTCTTTGTAAAACTCAGGCCATAATCTGTGAGTGTGTGTTGCATCCACAACACTTGAGCACAACAGCTTCCAACTGCTACACATTCAGCTTCAGCAGTGGAGAGTGCTACATAATGTTGCTTTTTGCAGGACCAAGAAACTAATGAATCTCCTAAGAAATGACAAGATCTGGATGTACTTTTTCTATCCATTCTACATCCACCAAAGTCAGCATCAGAAAATATTTTTAAAACAAAATCATTTCTAGAAGTATAAAATAATCCTAGATCCATGGTTCCCTTTAGGTAGTGAAAAATTCTTTTTACTACCTTTAAGTGAGATTCCTTAGGATTGGATTGATATATTGCACATAAGCACACTGAAAACATTAAGTCTGGTCGACTAGCTATTAAGTAAAGTAGACTTTCTATCATACCTCTAAAATATGTTTGATCTACTGGTTTCCCAGCTTCATCAAGATCTAAAGAGTTTGAGGTACCAATGAGAGTACTTATACTCTTAGTGTTGTCATAACCATACTTTTTGAGAAGATATTTAATATACTTATGTTGAGATATATAGGTTCCTTCAGGTTTTTGAGAAATTTGAAAACCAAGGAAAAAATTTAACTCACCCATCATACTCATTTCAAACTCAGACTTCATTAGACTTGAAAAAGAATCAGTTAAAGATTGCTGAGTTGAACCAAATATGATATCATCAACATAAATTTGAACAATAAAAACATTTTTCTTATCTTTATTTATAAAAAGGGTTGGATCTGCACTTCCCTTAACATAGTTATTTTGAAGCAAAAATCCTATTAGTCTATCATACCATGCTCGTGGGGCTTGTTTAAGACCATACAAAGCTTCGGTAAGTCTAAAAATATGATCAGGATGTTTTGTATCTTCAAAACTAGGAGGTTGTTCAAAAAAAACTTCCTCTTGAACATAACCGTTAAGAAAAGCACATTTCACATCCATTTGAAAAAGTTTAAAATTGAAGAATGCTGCAAAGGCAAGTAGAATACGAATAGATTCAAGTCTAGCTACTGGAGCATAGGTTTCTTCATAGTCTATTCCCTCTTGCTAATTATAGCCTTTAGCAACGAGTCTATATTTATTTCTTACTATGACTCCATTTTCATCACATTTGTTTCTGAAAACCCATTTTACTCCAATAACAGAAGTTTCCTTAGGTCTTTCAACCAAGGTCCAGACTTTATTCCTCTCAAATTCATTTAGTTCATCTTGCATGGCTTTGATCCAATCATCATCACCTAAAGCTTCATCAGTGCTTTTTTGGTTCTAATTGGGAAAGAAATGCTAGATGTTCTACTTCATTTATTAAGGAATTTCTAGTCCTTACAGGTTGATTTATATCACCAATTATACTATCACTAGGATGATTTTAAGAAACACCTGATTTGGGTTTTGTAAAACCTGTTCATCATCATAGGGTAGAAATTCTTCTGGGGTAAATATTTCAGAAGTATCTTCTTGAACATTTTCCTCACCAGAAGGATCTTCTATAAAGGGTTGACAATCAACTTTTGAAAACACATCCGAGGATGTAGGTTGGGATAGTTTAAAAACAAATGGATCAGACTCATCAAATTTTACATGTACTGTTTCTTCAACAGTACAACTATTTTTATTAAAAACTCTATAATCCTTAGAATTTGTGGAATAACCTAAGAAAATTCCTTCATCAGATTTTGGTGTGAATTTATGTAAGTTATCCTTAGTATTCAGAATGAATACTTTGCAACCAAAAACCTTGAAGTAGGATAGTCTTGGTTTTTTACCATTCCATAACTCATAAGGATTTTTATTAAGAAAAGGTCTAATCAAAACTCGATTTATAGTATAACAAGCAGTACTTACAGCTTCAGCCCAGAAATGTCTAGCTATAGAATATTCACTCAACATGGTTCTAGTTATCTCTTGAAGAATTCTATTTCTTCTCTCAACTACACCATTTTTTTGAGGAGTTCTAGGTTCTGAAAAATTGTGAGTAATACCTTTCCTACTACAAAAAGTTTCAAAATCAAAATTTTGAAATTCTCCTCCATGATCACTATGAATAGTTTTCAGTGGAAGATTTTTCTCATTTTTAACTTGTGCTCTAAAACTTTTGAAATAAGAAAAAGCTTTAGACTTCTTTGCTAGAAAATAGACCCATGTAAATCTAGTGTAATCATCAACTAAAAAAAACACATAGTATTTGCCTCCAATACTTCCAGTTTGTGTTGGACCGAAAAGATCCATGTGCACTAACTGTAATACATCAGTCGTTGAGACTTCACCAATTGATTTAAAACTATATTTATGTTTCTTTACATATTGACAAGGATCACAAACTTTAGAAGAATCAAATCTAAGCTCCAGTAGATCCTTAACTAGTTTCTTCTTAGAGAGTTTACATAAGTTTCTAAGGTTATAATGTCCTAGTCTTCTATGCCATAGCCAGGAATGATCTTCCATTGCACTTAGGCAAGGTAAATCTTGGATCCTTAGGTCTTCTAAGTTCAAAGTATAAACATTCTCTTGCCTATTGGCTGAGAGAATAAATTCTTCCTTGGAATTGTGTTCTAAGAACTTATCATTCCTAAAATTCAAAAGGTACCCTTCATCACATAACTGACTTATGCTAATGAGGTTGTGCTTAAGACCCTTAACAAATAAAAAATTTGAAATCAAAGTTTTACCTAGAAAAACAATATTACCAATACCAAAAATTTATCCCTGTGCATTATCTCCGAAAGTTACCTTTCCTCCTTTTGTTTTGATAATCTTTTCAAAATATCTTTTGTTACCAGTCATGTGCCGGGAACATCCACTATCCATGTACCATGTATTGTTGTTGGTACTTCCTCTATCTTCCTGTAAACAAGAAAAGAATTAGACTTTCGGAATCCAAACTTGTTTGGATCTGGAATTTCCAGACAACAAAATTTTAGGAACCCACATTTTCTTAGAAAAATAGGCTTTATGAAAACCTAGAGATTGGGTTTTATTTAAAGAACAATTCTTTGCCCAGCGACCACTATATTGACACTTGGTACAAAATGGGGCACTTTTTGGAACAAAGTAGTTGTTACTAAAAATTGGTTTTTCATGGGTATAACCAAATCCGGATTTGTTTCTTAAAGGTCATATTTGAGAATACATTTTATCAAAATTTTCCTTACCATGGGTAAAGTTTGATAAACACTTCTTTAAGGAAAAGATTTCGGACTTGAGTTTGATAACCAAGTTTTTATCTTCAAAATCACTAGATTTAGAACTAGAGCTAGGCTTGAAAACACTTTTCTTAGAAATTACTTTTTCTAACTCTTTAGAAAGTTTTTTCCTCTCAGAACTTGCTTCCTCAAGATTTTTCGAAATACTTATAAAATCAGCATTTTTCTTATCAAGATCTTTAGAAAGATCTGATATCTCTTTTGTAAGAATAGAATTCCTAGAGTTTGCCTTATCAAGTTTCTTATTGAGTTTAGAGTTCTCAATCTCAAGAAGTTCAGAAAACCTAGAAACTTCTTCATAGGTAGGTGAAGTATTTTCTTCATCAGAAGAGGATTCTTCATCTGAGGAGTTATAATACTTACTATCATTAGGATTTAAAGATACATTGGTCAATGATTCAACATTTCGTACCTTAGCCATAAAACAATGATTTTCAATAGGTAATCTAGCTATAAGACCAAGATTCTTCTTTCCTGAAGATTCATAATCAGAAGATTCATCTAAAGAGTCACCACCAATGGCACTCCAGGTGTCATTTTATTTTAGAACTTTCTTAGTTTTGGTTTTGTAATACTTCTTCTTGCTCCTTTCAGAATTCCTTTCTTTCCTTTCTTTCTTTTTGAGTAGAGGGAAATCTGGTCTAATATGTCCAGCTCTCTTGCATTTGTAACAAGTAACTTCTCCATCTTTCCTATCTTTCCTTTCCCTATTCTTATACTTGGATTAGAAATTTCTCTGGCCGGCTATCTTGTTCATCCTTCGAGAAAGATTTGATAACTCATTTTCATAGAATTCACTCTCACTAGATTCAGATGGGAAAATAACTTTCTTAGACTTGGATCTGGTTACTCTCTCAAGAGTCTTAGCTTTAATATGATTTGATGTAGTTGTAAAATCAACAGTACCATTCCCATTATTCTTTTTGATGTTGTCAGCATCTCTCTTCATTCTGGTTTCATGTTGGAGAAGAGTTCCAAATAACTCATCAAGAGAAATTTGAGTGACCTTACTGTTCTCATCTATAGCTGTTCTCTTTGATTCCCACTCATTGGGCATAATATCAATTATCTTATCTACAAGGGATTCATCATCTAACCCTTTTTCTCCCATAGACTGTAAGATATTGACTATATTAATAAACCTCTGTTGAACTTTGCAGATTGGTTCACCATAAGGAAAATTGAATCCATGGTATTAAGCTCTAAGCATAGCTCTCCTAGTTTCAATTACTTTAGAAGTGCCAAAGTGTGTAACTTATAACTTCTTCCAGATACAATTAGCTACTTCACAAGAATAAATTTGGCTATATATATTTCTAGTCATTGAACATAGTAAAGTATTGCGTACCTTATAATTGAGTTGATGCTCTTGCTTTTCCTGGTTAGTGAACCTTCTAACATCCTTATCAGGAATTTTATAATCACCAGTAAGAATAACAAAATTATCCACTCCAGTGTTGAAAAAAAAAGTCTTCATTCGATCTCTATAGTATTCATAGTCATTACCATCAAAGATCAGTGGTCTTGTAGATTGTCTACAGAACAAACATTGATTCCTGCCATACTAAAAAAACATGGGCAACCAAACTAGTTAGTAAAAAAAGTTCATAACCACAAAGTTCAGAATGAAAAATTTTGGAATGACAAAGTTCGGAATGATAAAATTCAGAATGACAAAGTTCAGAATGATAAAATTCGGAATGATAAAATTCGGAATGACAAAGTTCGGAATGACAAAGAGCAAGAAAAACTTATACGTGAGTAGGAGTATTTCAGAGACCTACTCTGATACCAATTGTAGGATTGAAATAACAATTTAGATGCTCAATATACAAGAGGGGGGTGAATTGTATACTTTAAAAATTCATTTGGAACCTTTAAAGTTAGTTTTGGATAAATATGTTTTCCTTAGACAAGGAAAATCTAGGTTTAACAAAGTTAAACTTAAGAAAATTCACAACACCTCTAATCACCAACTGAAGAGTTGGAACTAAAGTTTACAATATAAGATTCTACCTTAAAGCGTATAGAATCTTAAACTAATTAGAGTATAAGTGTAAGGAAATACAAGAAGGTTATACTTTCCTTACAATAAAATATGCAGCGGAAAAAAAAGTAGTAAAACTAAAGTAACAAGATATAAATCTTTTAACCCAAAGAGAAAGGTATCCAACAACCTTGGATAAAGGTCCCTTGATTTATACTTTCAAGCAAGTCTATCTTACCCACACCAGGGTAAGCCCTTGATACGAAGATCGAAATCTCTATCTTGCTATCCCCGCAAGCCCTCAACTTCAAGGTAGTTGGAACCTCTGTATTCCTCAGCAAGGAAGCCCTCGAACTTCAAGGTAGTCAGCAACTCTATCTTCCCTGGAAGTCCTCGAATGTAATCACCAACATTCAGAGTCGCACAAAGCAATCTGAACGAGCGGTTCAGTACGCACAAGGAAGGAAAAGATTCTCTCTCTAGAAATCACCTTAACAACATGTGTTCTATAGATTGATCAACTTATTCATCTCCTTCTACGAGATCTTTCAAATGAGATCCTATTTATAGGAAAACTTCCAATGGTCGGCTCCCTCTTCCAACGATCATATTTTCCATGAAATTCGGAGGGACTTGTACACGTGTAACTCAACCAACAGTTAATTAGAAACAGAATAGACGACATCATTTTATAACAAACCATGTATAACTGAATTTACGACATCATTTTGAAATGAAACACATATAAGTAAAAGATAATCAATATTTCGGAGTGTAAGCAAGTTTAAAGTTCGGAGTCTAACCAAAATGAAGTTCGGAGTCTCTGATTAATAAATATTCGGAATCTGTTTTATAGGAATTCGGAGTCTGGTTTTACCAGAGATCAGATTCTGAACTTGCAGAGTTCGGAGTCGAACCACTTAAGAGTTCGGGTTCGAACTTCTTAATAGTTTGGAGTCGAACTTCTTCAGAGTTCAGAGTCGAACTACTTAAGAGTTCGGATTCAAACTTATTCAAAGTTCGGAGTCAAGCTACTTAAGAGTTCGGAGTCGAACTACTTTAGAGTTCAGAGTCGAACTTCTTCAGAGTTCAAAGTCGAGCTACTTAAGAGTTCGGAGTTGAACTACTTCAGAGTTCAGAGTCGAACTTCTTCAGAGTTTGGAGTCGAGCTACTTAAGAGTTCAGAGTCGAACTACTTCAGAGTTCGGATTAGAACTTCTTTAGAGTTCGGAGTCAAACTACTTGAGAGTTTGGAGTCCAGAATTCAGATTAGAACTTTATTACATATCACATCCAGAATTTAGATCCTAAAAACAGAATGCTCCAAATATTTTCATTATATGGCTCTGGGATTTTGGGTATGAATCCGATTTTTGAATTTAAGAAAAATATTTCTATGTATAATAAAATCTAGGTTAAGGTAAATTTCCTTAAAGAAGTGAATTTTCTTTATGGGGGTAAAAATAATATTTGCTTAAGTATAAGGTGTTTGTGATTTTCAAAACAAGAAGGGATGTAAAAGTCATAAGGAAAACCTTATTGACTCAATAGACAGGCCAACATGAATACTGGTTACCATAAGAACCAAACAGACGAAAACCATCAGTAGAAAGACCCAATCGCATGTTTCGGGATTCTAAAGAAAAAGATAGATATAGTTAGTCAAAATGTTTCTATAAATCACCATCAGATAGATGATTCAAGATTTTATCGGTTTAAATCTTGGTTTTGTTCCATGACATCATTGATGCTGTGTTCTGAGACATAAACAAATGCTGCAACCTGGGTATAATGGGGAAATATCTTAACTGTTTCATAGGAATCAATCCAGACTTCCCCGATTGAGCTTCTTTATTCCTCAATTGTCCACATGTGGGAAAACTATCCAATGAATCATTTTCACCAGAATATAAGATGAAATAATTTGTACATGCATGAATCTTCTAATAACTAAGGCCCAGATTACAAACCAGCCTCTTGCTCTCATAGTAATTTGCAAGCAACACATTTCCTTCAGGTAACAGTGCTTTAACCAAAGAAAATATCTGATCAAAACAGTTGTTTGACATTGCATTATTTGATTTAATATCCATAAATTTTGAAACTATTTATAATTTTCTTATCTTGCAACCATGATATAATGAATCCTCACTATACCTCAAAAACTCATAAAATTCGAATGGTGCCAACTCAGGAGTTAAATCAATAGCATCCTGAGTTTCAGTTTGTTGAACAGATGGACCTACAACATCATGTACTAAATTTTGAAACCGTGATGGATCTGAAATCAAGTTATTATTATCTTCTCTAAAACTACATTCATCGAGTTGATACCAAAAAACATAATATGGTTGAAAACCAAACCGCAAGAGATGTCCCCTAACCTTGTTAAATGTGTCAAACGTTCTCAGAGAACATTTTTTACAAGGAAACTTAATTTTTCCTTCTGAAACAAATTCTGGTTTTGATGAAGCAAATGATAAGAAAGCTTCAACACCCTCAATATATACAAGATTTAAACTAGAACCATTTAGATTTCTGCGCTGATTTTTCTAAGCGTGATCATTTAATAATGACTATTGTCGACTTCCTTGTTTCATATTTTTCTACAAAATATAAAATCATTACTATTTTTGAATAATTTGAAATTAAAAAAACACTATCCAAAAAAAGAAGATAAATAATTACAACTACTTCTTAATAATTACCATTAATTACCTCGGACACAATTTCCAGTGGATTGACGACTACTCTTTTGTCCGACAGCTCATTTACTTGCAACTTTCTCACACTGAAAACACAATGAAGAATCTGCTCGGAGGTACGCTTATTCATTCTCGTGTATACGATAATTCATAAGCGTACCTCCGAGCATATTCTACTTTGTGATTTCAGTGTGACAAAGATGCAAGTAAATGAGGCGTCGACAAAAGAGCCCCCTTTTCGTCGATGAATCTTCTTCTTGCAACTATCATCACCTGAAAATATTATGAAAAATGTGGTCCTATGAATGCATATTCAAACTCGTGCATACGAGATTGGATATGCATACGTAGAAGCATACTTTTCATAATGTTTTGAGTCAGTGAGAGTTGAAAGGAGTAGAGTCATCAAGCAAAAGGAGTGTCGTCAATCCACTGAAAATTGTGCCAAGTTATTACAATTTATTACAATTGATCTTATTTCTAATTATTTCTAATTATTGCTAATTGTTGCTAATTATTGCTAATTATTACTATTTATTGAAATTCATTCCTATTTATTGCAATTATTTCATATTTATTTATATTTATTGCTATTTATGACTATTTATTTCTATTTATTGCTATTTATTGCTATTTATTGCTATTTATTTCTTATTATTACTAATTATTTCTAATTATTTCTAATTATTGCTAATTATTCCAATTTATTGTAATTATTGCAACTATTGAAATTATTACTATTTATTACTATTTATAATATTTATTACTAATTATTTTTAATTATTACTAATTATTACTAATTATTACTAATTATTACTAATTATTACTAATTATTACTAATTATTACTAATTATTACTAATTATTACTAATAATTACTAATAATTACTAATCATTACTAATTATTACTATTTATTACTATTTATTACTGTTTATTACAAATTATTACTAATTATTACTAATTATTACTAATTATTACTAATTATTAGTAATTATTAGTAATTATTACTAATTATTACTATTTATTACTAATTATTACTAATTATTACTAATTATAACTATTTATTACAAATTATTACTAATTATTACTAAATATTACTAAATATTAATAATTATTACTAATTATTACTAATTATTACTAATTATTACTAATTATTACTAATTATTACTAATTATCACTAATTATTACTAATTATTACTAATAATTACTAATTATAACTAATTATTAGTATTTATTACTAATTATTACTATTATTACTATTTATTATTATTTATTACTATTTATTAGTATTTATTACTATTTATAATTATTTATCAGTATTTATTACTCTTTATTAGTATTTATTTCTATTTATTAGTATTTATTTCTATTTATTAGTATTTATTTCTATTTATTAGTATTTATTTCTATTTATTTCTATTTATTACTAATTATTACTAATTATTTCTATTTATTATTATTTATTACTAATTATTACCAATTATTACTAATTATTACTATTTATTATCAATCATTACTATTTATTACTATTTATTACTATTTATTAGTATTTATTACTTTTTATTAGTATTTATTAGTATTTATTAGTATTTATTAGCATTTATTAGTATTTATTATTATTTATTAGTATTTATTAGTATTTATTAGTATTTATTTCTATTTATTAGTATTTATTTCTATTTATTACTAATTATTACTATTTATTTCTATTTATTAGTATTTATTTCTATTTATTACCTTTTATTTCTATTTATTACTATTTATTTGTATTTATTACTATTTATTAGTTTTTATTAATATTTATTAGTAATTATTACAAATTATTACTATTTATTACTATTTATTAGTGTTTATTAGTATTTTTTAGAATTTTTTAGTATTTATTAATATTTATTAGTAATTATTACAATTTTTTTACTAATTATTACTAATTATTACTAATTATTACTAATTATTAGTATTTAATGCTATTTATTAGTATTTATTACTATTTATTAATATTTATTACTAATTATTAGTATTTATTACTATTTATTAGTTTTTATTAGTATTTATTAGTATTTACTACAATTTATTAGTATTTATTATTAATTATTACTAATTAATACTATTTATTACTAATTGTTAATATTTATTACTATTTTTTCTAATTATTAGTTTTTATTTCTAATTATTACTAATTAGTATTAATTACTATTAATTACCATAAAATACAGCCACTAATTACTAATTACTGCTAATTATTTATATACATTACTAATTATCGTTAATAATTATTAATTATTACTAATTACTAAGAATTAATACTAATAATTTAATTTTATTATTACAAATAAATACTGATGACAAAACAATTTAAATCTAACTTAATTACAACTAATCAACAATAATTAAAATTAATATATAGAAATGAAATAAATACTAAATTAAATAAAACATAAATACCTTTAAACTTGATCTCTTATAATTGTAGCCGGCTTCACAACTTCATCGTAAAAAAAGCCAACTCTAAAAAATTTTCACTCTAAAATTAGAGTTTACAGAAGCAAAGGAACAAGAAATTCAGGCAAAGAGAAGAAAAAATGGAGGGGGTATATATAGGTTAGGTTAGTTGCGATGAGACTATTAGCGAAGGGATTCCCGTCACTGATAGTACTTTTTGCGATGGGACCCGTCGCAAATACCTTTGGCTACATTAATTACCACAGATGGTTAAAAGGTTATTTGCGATGGGGCTCGTCACAAAAAGTGACCTGCCGACACACTTTTTGCGACGAGACAACATCCCGTCGCAAATAGATTTTTACCGCTGCCGGTTATTTGCGACGAGTCCCATCACAAATACCCTCCGGGGGTCAAACTAGTTGCGACGGGGGATCCCCCGTCACAACAAGGTCTTATCGCCTCCCGACATTTGCGACAGGTGGTGCCAACCCGTCGCAAATACACTTTTCGCGCGGTTTGGCGCGCAAACCGCGCCAATCTGCACGTAACTTTTTGCGACGGGGCACCTATTCCCGTCGCAAATAACCTCTTCAACGGACTATTTGCGAAGAGATTTATTTCCGTCGCAAATATCCCGTCGCAAATAACGGTTTTTCCCGTAGTGAATTGTCTATAGTTCAATCTTTCTGAGTAATATTGGTCTGGATACCCTCATTTTTGGGTATAATCTTTTTTTCTTTCTGAACCCGAGTACAATCATCCTGGGTATGAAAAGTTTTTTATGCTTTAGATGGATGATCAGATTTTATAGTGAATCGACAACATCTATTTCTACACTTATACCCAGATCTGATCATTTTAAAAATAATCGGTACCACCTCTTTCAACCTTTCTTCCAACAAGCTTGTATCATAAGTTCTCCAATCAACTTATGATTTGTATGAAATAAAAATCAGCAAAACATCATCACATTTATTTTATCATAGTCATAAAGACTTAAATTATCTATTTGGACAACCAATTCTTTCACACTGAATTCAGAGTGAATTTGAAGACCATTTACTTCTAGCAAGATACATTCTCCATGCGACCAATTTTCTCATTTCAGATTATGATTAAATCCACATTACGATCTTTTCTCATTTCAGACCCACGACAATTTCGATCAGAATATTCTCTTTTATACAACTTCTCCTCATTACGATGGATAGAGCGAGTCCTATTCTTTTGAAAACACGAGTCCGATTCTTTTGAAAACATAAGTCAATATAATTCTCACCAAATACAAAGTGAGGTGATTTCCCTTTCATCTTAAACTATCTTGACAAAAAAAACCTTCTTTGATAAAAAAGTCATCATTTGAAAACAAACACCTTCATCTTCAGCTTGGTCTTAACATAGACAGAGGTTCTAGTCATTCCTTTGTCGTCACATATCTTGTTTGAGGCATAAAGATTCTGGTTGTTCCCTTGGATCGACTCTTGTGCTTGGAGACTCCTACTAGAGATAACTCAAAAATCAAACACTTGTTCCGATAGTGTAACCTATCTCATGGAGGTGAAAGTTTCTATTGGGATCTCTTTATAGTAGCGATGAGGCCTTATGATTTCATCTTAGGTATGGACTAGTTATCTATAGTTCATGCCCAAATCGACTATTTTAGGAAGGGAATGTGGTGTGTCCGCAATAATGGAACCAATTTTTTTGGGGGTGAAAAGGAAATGCAGTCAATGTAGGATGGAATCATCCATAAGAGGGTGCAACTGATTACTCATTAGTTGGCTAGCATGACCCTTGGTGTAGTGGATGGTATGAGTTTTTAGTTACTTGTAATGGTGTTAGAGTATGAGGAAATCTTCCATGAGGATGTTCCAGGCTTACCTCCCCACCAAGGGATAAACTTATGCATTGATCTACACCCTCGAATGTCACTAATATATGTACCATCATATCAAATGGCTCCTACATAGCTTCATGAGATGAGGGTGCAGTTGGAGGACATGTAGAAGAATGGATTTGTTAGACCCAATGTTTCACCCTAGGTGGCCCCAGTTTTTTTCCAAGAAAGAGGATGGAATCTTGAGCTTGTGTGTCCACTAACGGTGATTGAAGTAGGTGATCGTGAAGAACAAGTATCTAATACCAAGGATCAATGACCTCTTTGATCATATGAGAGGGGTGCGATGGTTGACCTTAGGTTAGGATATCACTAATTATGAGTACAGGAAGAGAATATATCAAAGATGACATTCAGATGTCGCTACAGTCACTATGAGTACTTGATGATTCCCTTTGGTGTGACAAATTCTCCAGCAGTGTTCATGGGAATCATGAAATGGATATTTCATCATTTCTTAGACCGGTTTGTGGTAGTCTTATTCAATAATATCATTGTGTACTCAACATCCAAGGAGGATCATGTGAGACAATTTAGGATGGTTTTAAACATACTCTGAGAGCACCATCTTTACGGGAAGCTCTCGAAGTGATAATTTTGGATTCAAGCGGTCCACTTTTTGGGACATGTTATCTTAGTATATGGAGTGGTAGTGGACCCAGACAAGGTCGAGATAGTGTTAGATTGGGAGACACCCAAGATCATGATGGAGGTGCATAACTTCCCTGGTTTGGAAGGCTATTACTGGAGATTCATACCTAATTTCTCCCGAATATCAACATGCATGCCAGCTTTGAACTGAAAGGGGAAGCCTTTCATGTGGGTAGAGAGGTACCAACAATATTTTCAGTAGTTAAGGCAGAGTTTGATGAGTAATTCCATATTTATATTTATAGAAGAGGGTGTCAAGTACGTAGTGTTCTATGATATATCAGGAACAGAACTTGGTTGTGTTCTAATGAAGAAGTAGGTAGTGATTGCCTATGGTTCATGTTAGTTGATGCCACATGAATAGAACTATGTGACCCATGATCTTGATTTATTAGCGGTAGTCTTCACACTAAATATTTGAAGACACTACTTTATGGGTAAGTAGTTTATCTTATATTTCGATCAAAAGAGTCTCAAGTATATCCTCTCTCAATAGGATCTTAACTTAAGACAATGGAGATGGCTAGAGTTCCTATGGGATTATGAATTCAAGATTTTCTATACTTCTAGGTAGAAGAAAGTAGTATTAGATTCTCTCAGTAAGATATTTTATTTTTAGTTTCTGAATGAGTCATTAGAGAAATTGGAATCATTCTAGTTATTCTTTGTGGGTGGATATGGAGTAGCTTACCTACAGTCGATGGTTGTTACCCCTCCTCTTTTATAACGAGTTAGGGAGGCACAACTTGGGGAAATTGATTGTAAGTCCCTACGTACTCAGATATCCATTAGACATGCTCCTGATGTATTTTTTGAAGGTGGGGAGTATGTTATTGTTTTTAGAAGACATATGATGGTACTCATGACATTGTGAGATGAGGTTCTGAGAGAGTTTCATACAACTCCATTAGAGGTACATCTAGGTGTGGAAAAGATGTACTAGGACCCTCAACGTCAATTTTAGTGGCATGGGTTTAAGAAGGGAGTTGCACAATTTTTCTCTTGATGCCTTACTTTCCAGTAAGTAAAGGCTGAGCACCAAGTTCCAGTGGGTTTAGCTCAAGCCCTTGGGGTGCCAAAGTGGAAGTGGGATGGGATATCCATAGAATTCGTGATGAGATTACCACGTACATCTAGGGGACACAATTACATATGAGTGATCATAGACCAAATCACCAATTTTTCCCACTTCTTATCCATTTGAGAGTAGAGTTTAGTAGAGATATTGGGACACCTATACTTGTGAGAGATAGTATGACTACATGGAGTCCCCTCGACGATCATTTTTGACCATGATTCTCGCTTCACATCTTGGTTATGGAAAGTATTTCAGGAGGTTTTTGAGACTCATTTACACTTGATCACAACGTTTCACCCCAAAACCGATACCCAGACAAAGAACACCATTTAGGTTTTCGAGGACATGCTACAATCTTGCGTGTTATATTTGACCATAGTTGGGAAGATCACCTAAAACTAGTGGAGTTTGTATAAAAAAATAGCTACCATTCCACCATCTGTATGACACCATTTTAGGATTTTTATGGGTGACCCTACAGTTCACCACTTTACTGGACTGACCCAAAAGATTAAACACTCATGGGACCATATTTGGTATGAGAAACTACTAAGAAGGTGTGGATCATCTAGGAGCGGATGAATACTACACATAACTATAAGAAGTATTATGTGGACAAACAACAAAGGCCTTTGGAGTTTGATGAGGGAGACCATGTGTTCCTATAGGGTTCACCTCAACGTGGATTATAGGGTTTTTTTCCAGGGCAGAAAACTATCTCTGAGATCTATTATCCCTCTCCAGATACTGTGTAGAGTTGATGAGGTAGTGTACCTCTTAGCTCTACCTCTACAGTTAGACCGAGTACACAATATCTTCCACATGTCACACCTAAGGAGGTACATGCATTACCCATCACACATTATCAAGGTGATATGGACATTAAGGATGAATCTACATTTGTTGCATACCCTGTAGAGATCAAGAATCGGGATGAGACAATCCTTCATGGGCGATCAAGTCCTTTAGTGCATGTCCGATGGAAACACAAAAATTTTCAGGAGAGAATATTAGAGTAGGAGGCTCTGATACATTCTCAGTACCCACATCTCTTTGTTTTGCAACTTGTTTTGGATTTTTAGGGATGAAAACCCCCAAGGTGGGGATAATTTAATGACTCATATTTTCCATGTATCTTTTTTAGATATTGTATGGATTATTTTCAAGACCAGGTGTTGAGATGATGTGCGATTCCAAGGCCTGATGTGTCCGGAGTAAATTTTTGAAATATATTAAATATATTAAAGAGAACATGCACGCAATTTTCCTAAAAAGGTGGAATAACTTTTAAAAGGGTTCCTGGATAAAAAATCCAAAGTCACCATTGAGTTCAGAATGTAGTGTTTACACTAGGAATGAAATAACCTTTTTCAGCATAGAGAGTTTGTGGAAAATTCATCGTGAGCATTAAATAAATAAGATAATTAATTAATTTTTTATTCCATTATTGCAGTGACTAGTGAGTATTTAAGTAGACTATTATAGTGTAATTCTAGGGTTATCTGCATAACCCTAGAGTATTTAGATATTCATTAAAGAGAGTGTTGAAGGACATCTCTTAGAAAAACATCAATCTTATCATAGATTGGTGATCAATGTGCAATGGGATTCAGAATCTCACTAATGAAAACAAAACCAAATAGTTATTCATAAACAATAAATCCATCTCAAGGAAGTACATTTGTTGTGTTTTGATTCTTTCGTCATTTTTAATTACTATGTTGAACATGAATCAATTATCCAACATATTGATTTTTAGTTTGGTCATCTTGTAGGATGGGTATATTTTCGGGTTTATTTTAGGAGATTTGATTGATTGTTATCGATTATTTTCTTATTGTTTGAATCATGATGGATTGAGTCCAATATGAACATTGGTTGAGGTTCATTCCTCATGTTTATGATTGTGAATTTCTCCCATATTTCTTCATTCATCATGGGTGTTCTTCATTGAATCGTGGTTAGAAAATCTCTAGGGAAATAAATCATTGTGCACCTTTTTCATGGTGCAATGATTCGATATTGTAGATCTGGGATCAGCATGACATGAAAATGGTGCAATGATGGAAGTGGTGGTGGACCAGATGATTTTTTATACATGATTTTTTTTTCTTTTTCGTGTAATGAATAATGATGAACGAGGCCGATTTCCAAATGAATTGAAGGGATGGAATCTAGTAAATAGCCATGGAGAGGTTCGGTTGGGGTAGATCCTCGATTTCTAGTAGGATGAAGTTGAGATATGAGGTGGTAGTGGTGCAGATGCACACAGAAGGAAGAACCAGTGGGTTATGAAAATCCTGATCTATAAAGTGCATAATCTAGTATTACACAATATGTGGGTCCCTATTAGTGGAATATAGGGTTTTAGAAGAAATTTAAGGATCACATGGTATATACCCCTATAACATGGAATGTGGCCTCTCTCCAGTGGCTCAGCATGTACCTCAGAGGGTACATGGACACATGATAGAGTACACGGGCACATTTACATCATGTACTCCCACATGAACTTGATCTGGTCAAAATGTAAATAGGTTAACCCATGTACTAGTACACAAGTAGAAGTACATGGTGAGTAGATCACCACATGCTTCCACATAGAGATGGAGACGAGATTTTTTACACAGGTAGGACCCGAGGTCGATGGGATATGATGTGTAACCCTAATACACATTGTGTACTCTTTAAAAGTTGTCTTTAATTCCTTGTATTATGTATCTTGGACAAGTTTCATTAGGGTGAATTCCCCATATCCATCCCCAGAGGGTTAGTATAGAATCACCTCCTATACATATGGAATCGATCCCTTCAACAGGAATTCTCGGATAGAGTTATTGGAATCCTTCCATGAGGCCTGAAGTTATATCCTCTCTTCATCTTCATGCCCTACTTAGAGTTCTTAGTATATTCATGACTAAAAATATATGGGCACCAATCCTCTACTTAGTAGGTTAATCTAGATTGATTTTTTTGGTATACCCCATGGCCATGGGAGTGATCCTCATCTGTGTATTATATCTCTTTAGACTTTTATCATGTACTTATTATGGTGAGACTCGACAAGAACTACCTCTCAGATAGACATCATCAGTGTTATCATACTCATGGAGTGTGTTCTCTTGGATGAGTGCTATGTGGAACCTTCAAGCTGGAATCCTAGTCTATCATTATGGTTGTAACTTACCTATAAACTATGTACCTTGTTGAGTATATATAAATATTTTTATTATATTTAATGTATACATATAACTATATAGAGTTGACTATTATTACTTTTTTGTATGCTTTGTGGTTTCAGGGTTTCCTACTAGGTATTTTTATACTCACCCCTGCACAGAATTTTCCCACACATGTCCCGTCTTGTGCAGATGCTCAAACTTTTGATAGGGTCCTAGATGGAACAGGACTAGATGGTCTTTATTGATATCATATAGACTGATTTGTGTTCCTATAACATCTTGAAAATATACCTCAATATTACTTTCATGTTGGAATTGTTTTCAGACTCTTTGTAGTGGGATTTTATTTAGACATGTTTACTTTCCTTTACTTCCTATCGTACTTTAGTTGTGGGATTTAGATGTATGCATGCATGATTGTTTAATTGTTTTTACATTTCAGCATTGTATGGGCCTGGAGATGTGTTTGTGTACATGTACTTAGGCTAAGGCATCCTATGTTAGTGATATGCCTACTCGACGCTAGTCTTCATCCACTAAACTATTAGAGACGGGGTTGGGAAGTCATGGCATAATCCCCATTGGGAGGGTTATGACATACTTCTAATATATTAAATATATTACATGATAAAAGAGATTTATTAACTCGAATCATTATTCACGTAAATATTAAATGAACCTCAAATATTAAAAAAATATTTATTCGTTAAATATTTTTTTCATGTATTCACTTAAATACTTGCAAATACATTAAATAAATAAATTCACCCCCAATTATTCTATACTTGAATAATAATGAATTTATTTATTTATGGGTGATCATTTATACTCAGACATCTCCTATACCTCATTGTGGGGACCACCATGTCCTATACCTCTATTCATAAGAATATGAAAGAATTTTGAATACACTAAGTGTGTGGACCTCTAGGTCCTTATCTCAATAGTAGTGAGTACTACCCAAATACCTAGATTAGATAATAGTAACCCAATGATCCCCCCAAAAAGATAATAAATAGACATAACAATGAAAACCTCCTATGAACACATGATATGTAATATAATCTCTTTGTACTATGATATCTCAAAAATCATGATGCACACTTGGTACCATCATACTTTATTAATTTATTATTCATTGACCTCACTAGATGAACTTAACTTCTTCTACCATGACCATGGATTTATTGAAGGTACTACCATCCCGATCAACTGAGATTGAGATATCACTTTTTTCTAGAAGAAAAAAAATTCTATCTTGATAATTCAATCGATTTCATACCATCAATGATGCACCCAATGCAAGCTATATCACCAAAACATAAATATCATGGTTTTCATCTTGAATAAAATTAAGTGATCAAATTTTGTACATTGATAATGATATCAAGTCATGATGCCAATACACACACCCATAAATAGGAATTACCAATGACACCTAAAACATGTGGTGTTCCTATTGGTGGGTCATTCCTCACGATCTCTTATTCTCAAGATCACCAAGTGAGAAATTCATGAGAAGAAGTATCAATAATTATGAGCCCCAATCACCTAATAGTCACACATCATCTGTGCCCTATCAGAAAATTTTTTCTAGACTATGAGACATAAGTTTAAGATTACTGTCATGGTATCTCTAGGTTATCATTATAGAATGGGAACTACTATAACATTTTTATATGAAATTTAATCTAAGAAAATTACCATATAAATAGTGGATGCAGGAATATCAATACTATTATGGTAAGAATACATCATGAATAACTCAATGTATACATGATACGGTAATAACAAAGTACTATTCAAGTTGAGTCTAGGGCATCCATTTTTATAACACTCCCAATTAAACTAGAGAAAACTTTCTAATGATCAACCTGCTATCTCTCACATGATGATATCATTATTCTATTGAGTTATAAATCTAGTCATTGGGCATTCCCTGCCTCCACTGTGTGGCTACTTTTATATTTGCAACTTCACCTTCTTGAATAAGACTCTTTAAGATATAATATCCCAGAGTATATTCCTTTTGTCCTCTGTCTAAACTTGAACCCTTTTCTAATACCATCATAGTAATATTATCATAATTTATATTATGATAATATCTTAATTTATAGGTAATATTAAAATAAATGGAATAAATCATTGCATATTTTACACTTATTATTTAGTTGCATCAGAATCCATAACACACTCAGTATTTGTATATATGGATTCTACTAGTTTGAGTGAGGTTATCTTACTCATTACCTTATCCTTCATATGATATTAGATCATATTTATCCAAATTAATACTAGTTTATTTCCCCTAATAACTAGTGTACCTTCCTCTCCACATACCAGCTACATATCCTTTGTAATTTCTCAAGTACATCAAGATAGTTCTAACTGATTCCTGTGTAGTTCTACTGTATATAAATGATATTTTCCTACCATAAAGTATATGTTTCCAATATCATATCTATTACATAACATGACATATTTTATTGATCCATCACCAAAGAATATATAATTCTACTCACCATTATAATCTCCTCCTCTATCTTATACATATCATTTTAGAGAGATTTATTCTATGTGATTTTGGTAGAAAAATATCCTTTGAATTGTTCCAAATTATATTTTTTAATATACATTTTCAAAACATGTACTTTCACTTGGTCTAATAAACCCATTGTATCTAACTCAGTAGATATTGTTCCCTAGAACTTAGGTTTCTACTTTAATTCATTCTTTGGAGAGTTACTTTAATTATAGTATTAACTAACTATAATACTAAAAAATTATTTTCCATATGTTATCAGCATATTTTACTTAGAAAACAGTGGCTCTCCCACTAAACTATTATAGGCACATAGAAATAATTAATTCTAAATGAATATTCTATGATGTTGTTTCTTAATTCAATCCAAAATTGGATTTTAATAACTTTCACCCCTTTATTGGAATTATATGGTGTCACTAAATATTTCTTGTTGTATCATATAGACACAATCTAAGAAAAGTGGTCTTGAAATATAATTACTAATAAAATTATCACATAAAGTATCTATGATAAGTAAAATTATAATGGATTTAGCATGATAATTGGTGAAAATATTTTGTCATAGACTATGTCTATACACTAATGTATTTAAACTATTAATCATTCCTCATTGGTCCAAAATTGACTATCCATGCATTGGTTCTCATGAATACCAACTGAATTATTAATATTTGAAACATTCAGAATACTAAGAACCTATACTTTGATACATGGGATCCATTATTGAATTTAAATTAAACTTGTTGATCTTATATTTTATCCATTTAATACTTACTAGTATGAATCATTATTCTCAATGAATAATGTATCACTCGCTATAGTGAATATAAAACCACCACTATGGTTTTAACCTTTCTATATAGAATGTGTCTCTAAAATATTCATTTTCTAGAAGCTCTTATGGTATTTTTTTCCTATACAAACTAGATGTACATATCTAGGATTGAATTATCCAAATTCAATCTTGGTCCCACTATCTCAAATAAATATGTGTACCCATTTTCAAAAATATAGTCTAGCACTTGACTATAGATTTTCTATCACAAGGATTTTAGTATTGTCCCTAAAAACCTTTAGGATAATTACTTTTAGATGAAAATTATGATTTTCTTGATGCAAGTTTGTTTATTGAATTATCCTTAAGAAACTCTTTGAATATAAACACATGATTTTATGAAATAATGGATTTATTTCATACTATAACTCACATGAGATCCATTTTTCATTATAGTTATCATATGGTTATGGTATAATGCCACTATTTCAAAATAACGTATCAAAAAGATATTGGAATATTTTTCAATGCATAAGAATCATAGAACTGATTCTTCTTTTACTAAAATCATTACTATTATATGTATAAGGAAATGTGTATTTAGTAAATACTTCATACTACATTTTAGTGACCAAAGTTTCCATGTAAGACTTATTTTTGATCTTCCTTACCAACATCATAATTTTTATGTGTATAAGAAAATTTGAGTTTAGGGATAAATCCACTCTACATTTTCATGGTAGATGATTGCTTGTTCAAGATGTTCTTTGAAAAAGGGACTAAAGAAACTCATATCTTCCAACCATGCATGTTCTGTACTTCACTTTTACATTCCTTAAACCTATTAAATGAACCTTATGTAGTAAATTTACCTATAGCTTTACCTTATAATATTTCATGCTCTCTAGCTGAACTAATTTCAAAAGATTTGTGGCTTACCTTTTTTTTCTAAAGGTTTAATTGTCCAAAACTAGGCAAGTAAATGTGTTGATAATACCTAAGTTCTTTTACTCTAAAGTGTCTAAAAAGTATTGTTTATATCCTTGAAAAATACTTAGTTTTACTAGATAATGAATTATTTTTCCACAATTGGGTATGTTTGAGTTTAATATTTTATATATATTAGTTATCTCTAATGATTCAATCATTACCGAACTATTAGTTGAGTATGAGACATCATAAAAAATGTTCATTATAAAAATGGAATAATTTATCCTTGTATCCAATGGAAACATGAGATAAATTTTTTAGTAATAATCAATAAAATTTCAACTAGAATCATCAATATATTTAATTAGAAGTTGTGTACTTGTCATCACTATCTTAGGAATCACCCTTTCTCAACTGCTTAGAAAATTCACCTTACTTATTTTAATGTTTCCATACTTACTTGGTTACTATATTTTGAAACAATGGTGTGAAACAAATTCATTATATAATACCCAAAAATTAAAATATAAAATTCACATACATTTATGAATATAAACTTATTTTAATACTCTTCTTACTTCTACTTAAATTCATTACATTTTATATTCTATAGACTTATCTCATGACATGGAAATTAAATACCCTCCTATATGTTGAACTGGCACTTTTCTTTGAATGATGTTTAAAAGGTTTCTTTGGAATTACACTTTTCATTGGACATTTTTCCTTGTCTTTAAACTTGTTTACCATAAGAACTAAATATTAAACTTTCTTCAAGTTCTTATTTTCTTGTAGAACCTTACCCCAAATGTAATGAAGTGTTTTCTACATAATTTTTGTTTTATAATCCTACATGAAACTAGATTAGTTGGGTGATAAGGATATAAGAATGGTATTTTTTAAAAGATCACGATTAATATTTCAATTTACACTTCTTCAGTATAATCATCATCTCATTCATATCTCACATTAATTTCTCCTTTAATGCTTCTTAAAGATGAGACAACATGCGAAACCATCCAGTTCCTAATGTTGTTTTTACAACACATCGATCATTGATGATTTCATTATGATATAAACATTAAATTATCTATACATGTGTCTCTTGTAGGTTTCTTTCTCACCCTCACATCCTGAGGTGGCTCAATAAGTAGTGGGAACTCTAGCACATAGAATTTCCTTTCATATCATAGTACTTTGTGCAAGTAATTGTACTACACTTGGAAATTGGTGTCGGTTAAGACATGCTGTTCATATAAAATTAATCACAGTGAACTTGTTGTATTTATATCTAGTATTCTATAAAATAAAATTTTAGAATATAATTACTTTATATTGATTAAAAATTATACATTACTGATTAATTAAATTATTAGATGCCTCCTACTATTTTATTGAACCCTATAAGACCTCACTACTATATTAAAAATACCCAATTGATTGAGTATTATTGTGGAAAGGATACCAGAAACCTCTCTTAATAGTTTAAGTTATGGATTTATCACTACTCAGTTAGTTTCAAGGTAGGTTTTTGACTGTCCAACCACATTAACTCACAACCCCTTGAACTATTGAGTAAATTCACAACTTCTAGAAATTATAACCTTTATTTACTCAACACTTTTTCTCTAAAGATTTAACAAGATAGTTATGACTATTAATTTATTTCCAACTTTAGTTAATTCAACCCATAATTCTTATAATAACTCCATAGTAGTAGGAGACACCCTCAACTAGGGCTGATGAACACCTTGTACACCTAGTTTTGTTTAAATTAAAATGATGGAAGGCATTAATAATTAATATTTATTTGAGGGTTTTTATAATTTCTTGACAAATGAAATAATTTTCTATCATATATATAAATACTATGTGATCTCACTCAAAACATGACCATACAGTAAATTAAAAACATTCATCCTGTCATAATTTATTTTAATCCATGAATTTATTTTATTATTTTATGTGACCACATAAAATTTTATATTCAAAAAACAATAATAAACCATGTATAAATTAAATAAGAAACTTGAATGATCTTATCCATTTACAATTGGTTTATCTATTGAGCTTAAATGGATCAATCGTGGCCCTAGGGGTAGAATTCCTGAGTCATGTCTAACTCATATCCCAGATCACACCCTTGTCCAATATATCCTAATCTTTTCTATAATACCAATTCATCTTAGAATGGTTTGTGTCTTAAAACATTATTAACACTATACATAGACTTTATAATGCACAAAATATATGCAGAATAATACCCATGGATATGTAGACCCATATACATATAAAGATAGGAAACATGATGATTATACCATTAAAATAAATTTAATTATTATAATCATCACACACAATTATAATAATAAATTAAATAAATAAAATTCCAGACACACATTGGTCGGTTGATGATCAAGATTAATCAACAAGTGATAAACATGCAATATAAAATTAATTTAGGAAAAAAATTTACTTGAGGGAATTTTAAATAAATTTAAATAGTTTTATATATTTTTTATTCATAAAATATTAATCACACAGTACTCAAAATGTCTTAACACATTCTAAAATTTTTTTCTTAATTTTTAGTTTTCTAAATTTTTTTAGGCCCTCAGGTGGCCTAGAAATCACTTAAAAGGGGTTCTTGGTGGGTCAGGCTAGGCCCGACCCAACCTAGTCCAAATGTTGGACTGAACGATGGTATCACCCCTACACGACTGTGTGTGAGGAGAGGAGAGGGGTTGGAAAGCTGTAGGGGGGGGGGACAACACCTCCTCTTCCTTTAAAATAATGTTTTTTCTTTTTATTTTTTTATAAATTTGTTTCCTATCTATGTAGGTGGCTTGGAGAAAAATGACCCCCCATTTGGGGGGCTATGTAGTTTATGGGGGTGGCGTAGCCACCACCTTTGAATATATTTTTTTTGTCTACTGGATATAGGAATGACTAGTCACACCCTAATTTTTTTTATTTTTTTACTATATTTGATGGACAGATCCCCCCCATATCTATTATTTTAATTTTTTTTATGGATTTTCAAAGCCTATATTTAGAATTTTTTTAAATATTCCACAATTATGTGGAAAATTTTTCCTGATGGAGAACCCTATTCTAGCCACTAAAATATTACTGGAATGATATAATTCACTAGAAACCTTTACCAAAAAAATATTAACACACACACACATGTATGTATATATATGTGTGTGTGTGTGTGTTCTACATATTTTAAAACCTGTGAAAAATGGTTTCAGTCTAATTTAAAACTTTAGATGGCTATAACATGAACATATGTGATTGAATCGAAGCTTGGTTCAGTGTGATAGAACTGTGATGATGCCCTCTAAATAAATTTAATGAAAACTTAATCTCCCCTTAGCTTAAACCATCATGCAAGCACTCTAATACCAATTGTAAGTACTAGGGCATACAATGGAAATAGATGAGTCGAGGATTTAAAATTTTATCACCATATCAATGTAATAATATTGAATCTGGAGATGCACTACCTGGTAATAAAGTCAAGGATCTCACGTGAAGTAATTAAACAAAAAAATTAAATCAAACAATTACCTCATTCAATTTGAAGGTGCATTCAACAACTGCTCATCATCGGTGATCAACACTTGAAGTAACTAAAGACATATCCCTCTATATCATCTACATGCACTTCAAAATCCTGCAAGTTTTTCCTTCATTGATATATGGGTTCTATCATGGAGAATTTATGATCCCTTCAATGTCCCATTGATCGCTACTATGTCGTTCCTTCAATCCACAAGGGAGATCATGGATCAATTGCTTGGATCACCAACTTATCTCTCTATGATGTGGGATAGATGAGGCAGGAGCTCTCAAATTCACATGATGAATATTATTCCAAATGAAAACCTCCTCTTACTTATATAGTGAGGTATAAAATACTTGGAAATGGATCTTGGACACCCAAATATGTAATACCCACTAAATAAGTCATAAAAACATGTTATTATGGACTAGCTATATCATAAACATCATTTATATTTTTATCATCCACTTGTAACATATTAAATATATTACGTGATAAAAGCGAGTCATTAACATGACTCTTTATTTATGAAAATATTAAAGAAACCTAAAATATTAAAATAATATTTGTTCATTAAATATTTTCCCATGTATGAACTTAAATACTATTAAATACATTAAATCACTAAATTCAAACCCAATTATTCTAAACTTGAATAATAATGTATTTATTTATTTATTGGTGATCATTTATACACAGACATCTTCTGGACCCCATGGTGGGTCTCTACATGTCATATACTCCTATTCAGAAGAATAGGGCAAACATTTGAATATTCTAAGTGTGTGGCCCTCTAGGAACTTATCTTGTAGTAGTGAGTGCTACTCATATGACATGAGAAAAGTCTAGTAATCCTACTAAGGTTCTAAGAAGATAAGAAATAGTCATAGTAATGATAACTTTCTACTAATACATGCCATGCAATATAATCTCTTTATCTCGGGATATCCCATAAAGTAGGATGCATGCTCAGTGTCATCATCCTTTATTGATTTATTATTCATTGGCCTTAATTGACGGTCTTACCTTCTTATACCATGGATATGGATTTACTGAATGTATAAACATCTTAATCAACTAGGCCTGAGATATAATTATCTTTCCGAAGAGAAAAATTCTATCTTGATCATTCAATCAATATCATACTATCAATAATGCACCCAATGTAAGATACCACACCATAACATAAATGTCATGGTTTTTTCTTGAATCAAAGTATGTGATCAAATTATATAGATTGATAATGATCTCAAGTCAATAGATAAATACACATACTCATAAATAGGAACTGCAAATTACACCTAACACATGTGGTGTTCCTATTGATGGGTCAATCCTCATGATATATTCTACTCGAGATCACCAAGTGCGTAACTCACAAGAATAAGTCTCAATGGTTATGAACCCTCAACACCATATAGTCACACATAATATGTGTCCCTTAAGCATAATGTTTTTGGACCATAATACATAAGTTTAATATTACTGTCATGGTATCTTTAGGTAATCATTATAGACTGTGAACTGTCATAAATTTTTTATGTGACATGTAATCTAGGGAAATTTTCATACAAATAATGGATGTAGAAATATCAAAACTATTATGGTAATAATATATCATACATAACTCACCATATACATGATATGATAATTGAAAAGTATTATTCAAGTTGAGTATAGGATACCCACTTTTACAACATTACCAACAATAGTGAGGTTGATATTTTAATAGAAATTAAATCTTGATACTCTTAGCTAATTTAATCATTGAGTGATATTTATCAATGATACTCTAGTATATTATAAAAGTTATGAGGATTATATAAAATATCTAAGGATATTTCTTCAATGGTTTTGATTTAAGGTTTGGAAACATATATTAAATGATATCAATAAACTTAAAAAGTGATTTTATGACAAGGTTATATTTTTTGGGGATAACTATTGAAGAACACATGATTGAGGGATGGATAAATCTTAGGTTTGAAATAATCTTAATGTTTAGATAAAAAGGGTTGATTGATTTTGAAAAATTAAGTTATAAAGTATTAGTAACCTTGGAATTGATAATTATTTCATTATATTTTTGGTAAATTTCATCATATTTTTGGGATTGTGGTATATATTTTATTGTTTGTGATATTATGACCTAGTGATTAATATCATTTTAGGGTTAAAGAAAGTGTTAATTTCTAGAATAATATATGGTTACATCATGGATTAATGTCTTAGAGATTCAAATGGTTTTGGGAAAGATATATTTTAGAGAATGTATGATTAGGGTATATACATACCTGAGTATATTATTTTATGAAATATTAATGTTTTTTGAGGAAAGATAAGTAACTAAATATGGATTAATAGAGTAAGGTAGAGATTATATTAGAATTTATATCTTGAATGATTAATATGTTAAGAATACCCTCATCTACTTTTATCAGTGAGTAATAATTAAAATTGAAAGGAAGTAATTTATTTAAGGGGGTATAATATAACACTCACAGATTTTAAATTATATATTCATTTAAGACCTATTATGTTTAATAACATGTGATACACACAACACAAAATCACAATAAACTATGAGATAATATATAGCCATTAAAATGAAGTTGTATAATTGGAGGATAAAAATAGATCCAACCAAATTATAAAATATATTTAGAAATAAAAATAAATCTCATTATCCATCCTAAGGTATTTATAAATTAAATTAGTGTATCAAAACAATGAATAGTATTTATTTATACTTTAAAATAAAACCTTTCTAAAAATAAAATTTTTATGTGTTTTTTATGAAAATAAATATATTTTTGATAAAATATACTATTTTTATGTATAATATATTAACACCAATTTGATTAGTAATTTATAAGAAATAAGAATAAGAAAATTCTATATTTTTTAAAAATTTATTTTCCTATGACACCAGTACCTAAAAGTATTTATCGTTTCGACTTTTTCACGTTGGTTATTTATAATCGATGTGACAAAGCTATGTACATTGATTTATCATGTTGGTTATCTAATAAACACTATGAAAATACAAGTATCCTTATTTATCAAGTCGGTTATATAATAACCAACATGATAAAGTAGTTTTTTTCAGGTCAGATAGATAATAATCGACATGATAAATAAATTTTCATTGCTTTATCACAGTAGTTATTTTATAACCGACATGATAAATTAGATTTTTCATGTCAGTTACTATATAATCGACATGATAAAATAATAAAAATTACTCTATCACATTGGTTATATAATAACCAATATGATATACCATTTAAAATTTTATGAATTTCCATTTTGAATCATTTCAGTGTTATTCGATCTCTCAAAAGCAAACTCGTTTCTCTCATGTGGAAACCATAATCCCATTTCTTCAATATAGTGGCCTAAAATATTGATTTTACATCTTTATACATCCTTAGGTTTCATCAGTATCATTATTGTGCATTCGATTTTATCATCTCTCAACTCTCAAGTAAGCCTCACACATTTATCCTCTCTTTTGGTCATTTAATGTCGCAAACACCTTAAATCTCATTTTTTTCAATTATATTTACTCAAATATCACATTACCATATTTATAAACACTTAGGTTTCATCTTACTCATTATTTCACATTCTCATATAGATCTGCTCATCATGAATCTTGGATTATCATGTTGATATACCTTATTTATCTGTTGATATAAGTGAAAAGGTGTGGATTTCATTATACCTTAATGTTATATGTTAAATTATAAATTTTGACATTATATATTAATGTTATAGTTCTTATACTATATGGAAGGGAATTTTCTCTAAATTGTTTCACATATATTTATACTGCATCTCATCTTAAATTTCTACATTGAATCTATAAATGTTTCTTATTTGGATGATGTTTATGAATCATTCATTATTTATTCATACACTAAAATGTATATGGATAAATTTTAATTAGTGTTATGTATTTACTAGTGACTTGGTAATCTTAAAATGTAATGTATACATACATTGAAATTTTCATACATCTCAATATGCGATATCCTATAAGTAGTGTATATGAATATCACCACTTTTCATGTGATGTGAGCATATTCTTAACTTGAAAAATCATATATTAAATATATAGTCTGTATATTATGAGTTACTATCAATATAATGTTGAAATTATTGGTGAATACCCAATATGAACTATCAATTGGATTCTTTACATATATTTTTAATATTATAATAGATATATGTTAGTTTTTGACTCTATTTGGACTAATTAACCCATTTGGTACAAATGATAATAGAGATTGATTCGATGTGTATCCCCAATCATACTTTATCCCCAGTCATGCCTTATCCCCAGTCATACTTTAGGTTACATTAATTTTTAAATTTATATGATTATCCCACTACATAGGTAGAGTTTTTCTATGTTATATTTTTATGGAATTACATATGCATCACATGGTAATCATACTAAAATCATTTATCTCCCCATAAATTTGGATTTTTATTATATCAAATGAAGTAGAATAAAATATTTAAAATGTGGGTTATTAGTGTGGTATATTCAAATAAAACATATTTTCATAGAATACATAGTATGTAATATTATTTGAAAAAATTTCATAATACACTAGGCATAAGTAACATATAATATTAATTCCACACACACACACACATATATATACTTTATAAAAAATTCATCATTATATTGTTTTAACTCTACTATACGATTATATTATAGTATGAATTAATGTTTATTATAATAATAGTTGGGTTTTTCATGTAATTTTTTTATAAAAAAATTTGATGATAAATATTAAAATCAAAATGAAAAATGCGCACTTGATTTGGATTCTGTTCAATAATATACAATTTCAGGTATTATCTAATTTCATTTAGAAGAAATAAAAAATGAGATATTGGTCTAACTATATTTTCTTTTGTAAATTACTTCCTTGAATTTATTTTTATGTTTTATCAATTATATTTAAAATTATATTCCATTATTGTATATAATTTATAATTATATTTTTCAAATATGCACATCAATATATATTAAATTTTGAAGTTTTTTTACTTTCAAATTATGAAATCTTTGATGTAAATTTAAACCTAGTTTGACTTGAATAATTTATTATCACTTGTATCACCACTATATTATTTTAACAAGATATTTATTTTTGATATTTTTTATAGAAAATAATGAGTAAAATTTTAATTATGAAACTTCAAATAAGTGATGAATATGAGGAAGGTGTTGATGATTTTTTGGAATTTTCTAAATGAAATGTTCCAAATAATGACATTTTTTATGTTAATTAATGAAATTTTTAAATATAAATAATTTGAAAAGAAGAGAGATCAAATATCATTTAATTTTTCATGGTTTTAATCTGAGTTATAGCCCTTGGATTTGACATAGTTAAACTGGGTAGAATTTAGGATCTATTGATGTTGATGATTTTCACAATGATAACTATGATTAATTTGATGAAATGATTCATGATATTTAAGTAGATACAATTGAGAAAGAACCAAAAATTGAGCATCTATATGGTTATGTGGAAAAACCATTTTATCCGGGTTATAAAAAATTTATAGTGTTATATTTGGTGTTAAGATTGATTAACTTGAAGTTGAAACATGGTTGAAGTGACAAGAGTTTTATGGATTAGCTACAATTATTAAAATATATTCTTCCTAAAGACAATGATCTTCAAGATTCACATTATAAAGTGAAGAAAATACTATGCCTGATGGGATTAGGGTACAAAAAAATACACGCCTTTTTGAATGACTGTGTGCTATATTAGAAGGAATACGAATTTCTGTCAAGGTGTCCGAAATGTGGGATGTCACAATTTAAGTTTAAAGAAAAATTACATATTGATTTAGAAGTTACAGAGACCCCTGATAAGGAATTTTGGTATCTTCTTATAATTCCTCACTTAAAACATTTATTTGAAAAGTTTACATGATGTAAAAATTTTAAGATGACATGAATATGAGTGGATATGTGATGGAAAATTATAGAATCTAGATGATTTTCCACAATGGAAGAAACTTGATTAGTAGTTTCCTATATTCATAAATAAAGTTAGAAATCTCATAATTAAACTATTCATGGATGGAATGAATCCATAGTGAATCCTTAGTAGCAAATATAGTTCATGGATTATTTTATTGGTAATTTATAACTTATCTCCTAATTTTTGTATGAAGAGAAAGTATGTCATATTGATTTTAATTATCACTGGACCAAAACAGCCCCAAAATGATATTGATGTTTTCTTTTCACCATTATTTGATGATTTGAAACTCTTATTGGAGGATGGTATTAGGATGTATGATTCTTATGAAATGGAATGTTTTAAATTACATATAATGATTATGTTCACTATAAATTACTTCTCAAAATATGGGAATTTGTCTAGATATTGTGTTAAGGGGCATAAAGCTTGTCCAATTTGTAAACAACAAACTTTATATTATCAACTACATCATGGAAGAAAAATAGTATACAAGGGTCATATAAATTTTTTTTCCATGGATCACTCTTATAGAAGATTAAAAAACACATTCAATAGATCACACGAATTTTATATTGCTCCAAAACCTTTATCCACTGATTATTATTTTGAGAGGGTGAAAAAAATTGGTGTGACATTCAGAAGGAAACATAAATATGATAATGATAGAAATATTTGGAAGTAATGATCAATATTTTTTTAGCTATCATATTAGAGATATCATGAGGTCAAACATAAAATTGAGGTCACGCACATGAAGAATAATATCTATGATAGATTTATTAGAACATTGTTATATATTAAAAAAAATACTAAATATGGGTTGAATGCAAGATTGGACTTACTCTCAATGGGATTATGTTTGGAGTTTTCTCCCACTCCTGATGGAAGGTGAACATTCCTACCCTCATCTTATCATAAATTATCAAAGAGAGAGAAAATTATATTTTTTCAGTGTCTTCATGATATCAAAGTGCTACAGGTTTATTCTTAAAATCTAAATTTTTTTGTTCCTTTAAAGGATTTGGAGTTGATAGGTATGAAATATCATGATTTTTATGTCAGGATGCAATAACTCCTACCAGTTTCATTTCATGGAATATTTCGTATCTGTGTTAGAATGACTATCATGAGGGTGTGTTATTTTTTCAATTCAATTTTTAATAAGGTTATTGATATGAATTATTTGAAAAAATTATAGAATGAAATGGTTTTTATACTTTTTCAATTGGAAATGTATTTTCATTT
Source organism: Viscum album (assembly GCA_963277665.1). Classification (NCBI taxonomy): domain Eukaryota; kingdom Viridiplantae; phylum Streptophyta; class Magnoliopsida; order Santalales; family Viscaceae; genus Viscum; species Viscum album. The sequence continues at coordinate 1,630,385,655 of OY728141.1, forward strand.
ATATTTTTTGATATCATGGTTCATTTAGTGGTTCATTTGGTACGAGAAATAAAGTTTTTTGGACCTTTATATCTATGTTGAATGTATCCTTTTGAAGGGTATATGATGATATTTAATGGGCATGTTAAAAATCCATATCCAACTGAATCCTACATTGTTGAGAATCATATTTCTGAGGAGGTTGTGGAGTTTTGTACAAGAAATTTTTATGAAGTGGAGCACCTTGGTTTGCCTCCATCTCTCCATAAAAGATTTAATTATGGGAGAAAGAGGATTTTTGGTTTGAAACTCAAATAGTTGATAGGTCAACAAATAAAGAAGGTACATTTATACATCTTGAACAACAAAGATAATGCTCATCATTATATAACATTTCATATTAATGTGTTTAAACAATATTATCCTTATAAGAAAGATATATGGATTTTGAATGATCATAAACAAACTTTTTTTACATGGTTTAAATATATTATGCTTGGTAGATCAGATGCATCAGAAACATTGAGATGGTTACTGGGTGGTTTAAGTTTAAATTTGACAACATGGTTTGAGTATGAAATTAATTTCCATACATTTCATACAGAATATCAAGATAGAAGAAGTGCAGTTCATAATAGTACTGTATCAGTGTTCATAAAAGCAATTCATTTTTTGAGTTCCAAAGAAAAAAACCCAATTTCCATATCAAGTGCATATTATAGAGTCAATAAATAAATATGAGAGGTTGATTAAGTTAAATTTCAAGTTCCAATGTTTAACTGAAAATTATTTATTGGTAACAATAGTGTCAGACACGATGAATTTGGAATGACACTAGTCAATCTGAATAGATTGAAATATACAACTGATTCTTTTATAATTGCAACTCAAGAAAAATAAATTTTATATGTTCTTAATCAATTTGATTTAGTGATATCCCTACTTACATGAAAATATTAATATATAATATTGATGATCACATAATAGACATGATTTGTAAGATACAGAATGATCATGGAGAAGGAATTTTGGAAAACAATCCTTTATCACATTCCTAATATTTCAGGTAACATATGTTTATTTCTCATTTAATTTTTAAATTTCATAAAATGTTAGATATTTTAATTTTATTTTCTTTATTAAAACACATATTATATCTATTAAGTTAAATTGTTTTTTATATTAGTTTTTTTGTTTATTTTACCATGTTTACACTTACATAACTTATTTGTTAATTGATTTTGTTGAAAAAAAATATTTTAATATAATATGTTAAATAAAAACAAAAATATTATATAAGAGAATTGAAAAAAAATATTATTTTTGGTATAAAAAATGATTTATTAGGTTGTAGAATATTTAATATTCACTCACCATTTTTAGATTTTTTTTCATTCATTTATATGTCATTTGATATCACATTACCATTTTTATCATTTTAGTTAACTATAAAAATATGAATAAAAATGTATTAATTTTAATTTAGTTTACTTTTTGTTTGATAAATTTTAATTTTTTATTTACATTAGTATGTAATAGTTGAATTTGTATATTTTCATACTATTTGTGTATTTCTTTGATTTGTAGGATAATGAAAGATCAATCAACTGATCCACCACATACTTCTCGAGATGATCATACTCATACCTCTAAGGAGGAATGTACACACACTCCTCTTGATGAGGCTCATCCTTCTTTACATGATATATCTACTCCCAAAGGACCAAAGAAGAGTTTGAGGGTTACTAAAGATGGCCACAAACATTTATCAAAATTACCAGTTTATCATATATAAGACCAAAGGATACTGGTAGAATTTGATGATAATGATATTTCAAGAGGTCCAAATTTTAAAAACTATTAGGACTTTTCTATCAGTGCAGGATAAAAAATTAGTATTTTTATTTATGAATGGAGAAGTGTCAAAAAAATTTACACTATCTCACTTATGGGAGACTATTTTGGTAATCTCATTTGTTATTATTTTAGTTATCTTGAAATTTTTATAGTAATATATGTTTTCCCCCTTCTTATTAGATGATATATGATATACCTGATAGTGGAGGAGTTAGGTGGAAATGTTTATCATCAGTTGCTAGGAGATGGAGAGATTTTAAACCAATCCTCACATTAAATTTTATTTTTGGGAATAAGAAACGTTATAATCCATTTGATATATATCCCTTTATAAATGAAGATACATGGAAAAAATTTGTTGAAAGTAGAAGACAAGAATAACTTTTGGTAAGTACAATGTTACATTTTAGATGTTTTTAATGATTTAATAATGATTTATTTATTCTTAGTTTATATCAATTAAGAATATATCATCAGAAGATTCAATCTATAAATGTATACCCTCATACTTTATCTTGGGTAGGGTATATGTTATTGTAAGAACAAATGATGGATGAAAAATTTAAAAAAATGAGAGTTGAGATTTCAGGATCTATAGTGGTTTCCCCTCCATCCCCTCAGCTAGACATGAAAAATGGAAGAGGTATCAGATGAGGAAAAAAGGACAATATCTTATGGAAGAGTTGAGGGTTTTATCTAAGAGTATTGTAAGATGTTTACTTCATTTATTTATTTAAGTAAATTTAATTATTTATATATTGTGATTCATTATAGATTTTTTCAAATATTTCATACAGGATTATCTTAAAGTTCAGAGAACACAACAGTCTTTTTAGATGAGGTTAGGCATGAAATTTTCACTAAATCATTGGGAAATCCCAAACACATGAGTCGTGTATGAGGCTACCCGACAAGTGTATTGGTGAAAAATGAGTTTCCACGCTCTGTAACTTCTTCAATGGATATTGTTTATAAAAAAAGAATCTTTGGAATATGAAGTTCATGATATTTGTGTGATGATGGAGGATAGGATCATATATTTGGTACAAATGATGTTTTCATACATGCAAAGACAATTTCAGACTGTATCTCCCACCCCTCCACCTCCTCTAGTAGCTCCCACTCCTCTACCTCCACTTTCAGAACCCACTCCTTATCCTACTCCTACACCCCCTCCTTCATAACTTCCCAATTATTGTGAGATATATGTTAATGATTCTCATCATAATATTGTTGCATATGGGATGATATTTTATTTTGGAGATACCATTCATCGACAATAGATTGTGATAGAGAATAGTAGGGTCACCGTACATGATATTATAGATAGAATAGCTAGAGTACCATTACCTATAGATGAGGTGAGTACAATTGGCCAAAGTATAATCCAATTTTTAGTTTGTCCATCTAAACTTATTCGATATATTACCATAGAGACATGTGTATATTTTATATTTTATTTTATTTTGGTATTAAACTTGTTTTAACATTTTAAAGTTTGTATATTTGTCTATTTTTTTACAGGAAGACTTTAAAGGTAAATAAATACCGTATATATAATTACAAATACATAGTGTTATGCCTTTAGATACCAATTCTATCATTCTTGATAAATTTTCAATATATTTAATTTTTTATTGAATTTTTATGAGATTATAATTGAAGATGGTGTTTGTGTGTGTGCAATTAATTTGGCACTTAAAAAATGATATCATGGATCTTATAACTAGATATTAGTTGGAATCAACATGATGTATGTTTTTTCCATGTAAGTCTTAACATAAATCTTTATGTGCATTTAATTTATTGAAAATTTATACTTATTTCTATTTTGTATTAGGTATCTTTATAAAATGTGTAAGGATTATAACAATAAATTTTTTGATGGATTTATGGACCCACATTTTATTTCACCTATAGTGGTGATAACGACTGAAGTAGAAAGACCAATTTACATTACTGAAAGATTTGAAAAGAATGAAATTATTCAGCGTTGGTTGTTTCCTTATATTCAAGATTATGAAATATTTATATCATAAAGTGTTATATATTTTTTAACATAATAACCACTAATATTAAATTTTATTTTATATCAGTGTATATTGGATGTTAGGATTTTTTTGTCCAAGGGAGAAGGTGCTTTACGAGTTATGATATATCATGGAAAAGTGTGACAAAATTTTAAGAGTGTATTAGAAATGTAAGTTTGAATTTTTTTAATACTTGTTTATATTATATGGACTTTTAAATTTATTTCATTCATATTATTTTCAAACAGGTCATGAAATTTATTTTAATATACCACAAGAAAGAAGATATCTAAGATCAAATAAGTAAAATAAAAATTAATTTTAATTCATAATTAGTAACTTTTGGATATATTACTTAATAATTTTATTTTGAATTAAAAAAATCATTTAAAAAATGTTTTCATAAACAATAAGGCATAAAAGAATATGAATATTATGCGTTTAAATTTATGTATGAAATAATTTCAACTGGGACCGTTATGAAGTTCCACTAAGTTAGATTTCTTTATAAACCTTTCCTTAAAATTTCATTTGTTTTATTCATAATACATGTTAAATTATATCCTTTTAATTTGTAAATTTTTTATTACCCTCTTAATTATAGTCCATAGGATTTAAAAAACTTAAAAATTGAATGGTAGAATCATTTTATAGGTGTGGTTGGATTTTAGTTCGTTTGTACTATATATTGTAATTTTGAATGTTGTAATTATTAATGTGTTTGGATGGGAAAATCATTTTACAGTTGTTGTTGGATTTAATTTTTTTGTACTATATATTTTAATATTGAAAAATTTAATTATAAATTAGTTTTATTGGTTGTTTTGCTACTACTTATGCTACTTGGTTTCTGCTAATTTTTCTGCATGTTTTTCTTCTTTTCTAAAGTGGAGAGGAGGGTTGAAAATAAAATTTTTTAAAAATGAGTTTTCACATTGATTATCACATAATTGAAATTAAAAACCATTAATTTCATAATTTTTTCATGTCATTTGTGTGATAACAGACGTGGAAAATCCATAAATATATGTTTTCAGGTCGTTTATCTGATAACCGACGTGAAAATGGGATTTTTCATGTTATAACATAAACAACCTGAAAAAACAATACAATAATTCATTTACAATGTCATTTGTTTTTAAATTTTGTTAAAAATTTATTTACAATGTTTCCTGTAATAATTTCACTTACTAACCGATGTTAAAAAGCAAGAAAAACTAACGTGAAAAATCAATTTCTACACCAGTGTGAAAAAAATCATTATATTTTTATGTTTTTCTTTAAAAGTTAAATTATAAAATTCTAAAAATTTAATTTTATAAAATAAAATTCATTTTTAGATTCATAATTTCAATATTGTTTTAATATGAATTTTTGAGATTTTTTTGAATTAGTTGATTTTTAGGTGAATAGTGAAAAATATAGTTTTTACCAAAACTATAAATTTTATGAAAACATCATTACATAAGAAACATTTTAGAAGTTTATAAAACCTATTAATTGATAAAATATGAACTTAAGGTATAAAAATATACATTTTAAATACCATTTTTTATTTATAAATCCTATGTTTATCATTTTTTAACTTAAGTAATATTTTCTAATAAAAACAACTTTTTGGTCTTTACTTTAATTAAATATCATTTTGGTAAAATTTAATTTTGGATTGATTTTAAAGACAAATAAAAATAATTTTTATTATAATAAACCAATTTATATTTTTAAAATCAGGTTTCATTAATAATTTTACACTACATATAAATTTTAAGTTTAAAAATACACTTTTTATAAAAATGAGTTTTTATACATTACATGTGTTGATGTTAGAATTGAGTTTTTTAAAACGTATAAATTTTTTATAATAACATGGAATTAATATTTTTAATCATTTGGAAAAAATTATATAAGAATTTCTATTTTATTTTTAGGCATTAAAATTAAATTACCTAGGTAAAAACTAGTTACCACGCTAAAAAAATAGTAAAAGTGAAAATTCTAAGAGTAAAGAACTTAAAACAATGTTTAAAAATGTGTAAAGATTAATGGTTGAGGTATTATCAGCATTATATCACTCAAAATCAATTATTTTACATTTTTAATCCACTTGACATGTGAAAAATGTGCTCTCTTTATATTAAGATGAAATATTTAAAAGAATGCCCTTCTCACAACATATAAAAGGGGCCTCTCACCACCCCTTAAATACCACTTAAAAATTATTTTTAATATTTAAAATATACCCTTATTAATTACCATATAATCCATTTTAAACCTCTTATTATTCTGGTCACAAGATATTAGCAAAATCCCTCCCTTTCTAAGGAGGCCTCTAAGGGAAAGCCCAAGTCCTTAACATGAGTACTAATATTCCCTAATTTATTTTATTTTATATATTAATTTTCCAAATATTTTTTTATAATTACTATATAAGTACATAATTATTGTTTTTATATTTAATTTTTTTATTCTAGTGGAATAACTATTAGCCTTGTTTCCCATTTTCCCTCAAAGGAAACAAAATCAACATTCATGCATCTATGCGGACTACCGCCTCCACGGAGCGCCATGTTTTAGTTTCCTTAACCACCTTAAACAGCTGGTCATAATATTGAATTTAATAAATAAGTATTATATTTATAAAATATTTTAGATTCTAAAATTATAAACCATAACATACATTTCTCCCATTCTATGGAAAATGAAATCATAAACCATGCATACGTGCAGACTACCGCCTCCTTAGAATGATTGATTTTCTTGTTTTCCCTTCCATATACACTTTTAATGAAGGGTAATGATAATGGTTTTAAAGGATAAATATATTTTTTAAGAAATTATTAAGGTTATTTAAATATAATTTTACAACCTATTAATAATATGAGCAATAAACAACTGTGATAAATTTAACCGTCCAAAAGAGCACTCTAAGAGAAAAAATGATTTCTTCATAATATGTAATAAACTCATATGGGATATATTATTATTATAATTCTTTACAATTATGATATATCACAATTAAAAAAACTAAATAAGTTTATTATAATTCTTTTATAATGATATTACAACCAGATCACTTCATAATCATCCATTAATTATGGTAAGTTCTTATTTGGGTTAGTTTAACCACCTACTTGAAAAATGCTATAAATTTATATCATAGATGAATATGGAATTTAATTTCTTTAAATATATGATATAAATAAGTAAATAATTATTTTATTTTAGTTATTTAATGGAAAAATTGATACTAAATTCATTAGTTAAGATACCAATGCCTGTTCATGAAAAATCCCTGAAACATGCTCATCACTGATTTCAAATTTAAGGATCGAAACCAAAAAACCCATAAAATGAAATTATAAAAATATAAATAATTTAAAATCATAATATCTAATACCTTTTATGATATTTTAATGAATAAATTTAAGATAATAATAAATAAAAACACTGCTATTATGAAACTAGTTTAAAATGATCAAGATTACTCATACCTGATATTGATAATAGACAATAACTAACTAATATACATGTAGAGAGTGATTATAAATTATGTTTATAAAAGGTTATATTTATGGAATTTTTTTTCAAATGGGTTATTAAGATAGTTTTTTTGTTATATAGGTGGTTAGATCACATTTCAACTTAGTAGGAATTAAGGTAAGGGTCTGTGCTAACTGAATTTTATTCTATTGAGTTACAAACTTTCTTATGAAACTCTATGGTTACAAGTTTGATTTAATCTAAATAGTAAATAATTTTTATTAAATATCATCCTTCTTTTCTATGGTTATAAAATTATTCTTTATAACCTCATTATTAAATTATTCTTACCTTAAATCTTATGTTTCCAGTAAGTTTTTTTCTCAATTATCACATCTTGAGACATATTTATTATCATACACAATTTATTTCTTTTGTATGGTTTATATAATTTTAATTTAATATAATTTTATTATTATACTACCATTATTCATGTAATTTAATGTCCCATTTTAAATTATATCATTTAAAGGGGTTTTTAATTTAAAATTTCTAAGGTTATAAGGGCTTCTTTGTCTTATTTTTAATTCCATGAGACATGTTTAATATTTCACACCACCTTTTCATTTGTATGGAATATTCACTACCCTATTGAATTTTATTATAATGAATATATTTTATTTAATTATATTTAAATTTCATGGTATCCCCCTCATATTCTTTTGATTATTACATTAAAATTACTATAAGGGTTTTTGATTTTCAATTTTGGTTTATTGGGATATGATTTTTATTCACTACTTGTTTACCATTTGTGGTGTATATATTTGTCATGGACTACATTCTAAATCCTATCAAACTACTTTATTTTGTGGGATTAAACTTATGAAAATCCATCACTACCTTTTTCTTTTCAAATCATCCTATATTACTTGCATAATTCTTCTTTTAATGCATCTCATTTGTGAACACAATATATTTTCTTCCTTTTATTGAAGGGTGTTCACCTAGATTACATACATCAATTGATTTGAAAAATTATTAACTTAACTAAATGAAATTACTCTATAAAGTGTTATATTGAGGGATTCTTAAATAGAAATATATTATATTTATTTATTGAGGAAATTATTAACCTAACCATACAACCCTTACTCTATACAGTGTTAGTTTGAGGGATGCTCACATAGAAAGCTATTCCATTTATTGATTGGAAAAATATTTAAAATTCATAAACTTATTATTATAATACAAATGTTTATTGATTATTAAGGAATATTGGTTATGTATTGTATATATTATTCTTTACTTCATATGATGAAGTAATTGGACTTAATTAGTGATGGATGGGGTCCACAATGTAAACTCAATGTATTGATATGTCTCATGAGACAAACTAGATTGGGTATTTTAGTGTATGCCTATATAGAACAACATATTGCCTAAATACAGGGCCTTGATGATAAGATCATGATCACTAAGATCATGATGTATTGTATTAGGGAATGGAACTATCTATGCTAATTTACACATTTCAACCACGAATGTGTTATGAACATAGTTTATTTTGATTATGGTATTATTTTTATGATATATTCTCTCTATATTATTTATTCTTATCTTATGCTTTCTTGTGATTTTTGATTGTTATTTCTTATGTTTACCCTTAATGAGTGCTTGATATCACCCCTTCTTATGCTTCCATTTCCCTAGGTTATAAATAAATTTATTACACATGATATATCTAAAAAATATCTTGGGTGAAGAATTTTGTGGGAGATATTGAAGGCTTATTATAGTTTGAATAATTTATTATATAGTGGAAAAAATGTCCATTTGATGAGATATACATGGGATTTGGTAGTTAAAAGTTTTTCCTGACTCTCTAAAACTCTAAACCTAAAAATTTACTTGAAATGAATGTGACTCAATATTTATTGGTGATATTGTAATTATTTATGGTTAAAATTGGGTCACTTCAGTTCATTTCAAATATGATATGTAAAGAAGGTGTTTATTCACACCACATTCCAGGAGTGCGGGCGCGAGGTGTCATAATAACTTTCTAATTTAGTGATGTTAACTTTATATTTTGAAATAGATTCATCATAATTTTTATTTAAATCAAGTAATTATTGCTTCATATTGATATGTATAATTCAAGGTAAATATTTCTCAAGGAATAAACTATTTAAATCACCCCATAATATATATTCAATCACTTATTAATTATTTTTATTTTTCATTACTTTCTACCTCCAATTAACTTCTCCATCAAGATGATAAATATCTAGAACAACTTTCCACTATTCTAAGCATTCCACCATAACAAATATATTTTATAATGATGATATCCACCATTCCACCACAAGTGGATTTATAGACCAACTAGTGGATTCCACCATAATGGTCTTTGTCTCATGAATTAATCAATTGTTGGAGGCTCACATCATAGTGATGAAGTCCACTTCATATGGTTATGGTTATTATCCATAATCTTGGTCATTTATGTTAGTATAGTGATAATGTTTTCAACATTAGCACCCATAAAATTTGGTTTAACATTAATAATATCATCACATTGACCATTATATCCAAATTAGGCATTATTATTAGTGAATATCATTTAACCATCTTATAAATTTTTAAAAAATTAATTAGTATAAACTCAATAAAGTTGAATATGAAATTCTAACCATATAAGTTTATGATGGTTCATTAGAACTAAGGGTCTTATCAAATATTTTCTTTTTGAATTCCCAAAAATAACCAAAATATACTCTAATGACAATTTATATTTTCCACACCCATACTCTCTAATATATTCCCTTAATTACAAAAAATCATTACATAACTTAAAAAATCATTACATTTAAATACTTCCTAGAATCTTTGAGTTCGATGTCTTTGGGAACTAAGACATAAATACATAAAAAGTAACACACCAACCTTCATGTTACCATCTTTAAGATATATCTATAAATCCATAAGATATTTCTCCTCTAAAATATACTTGTTTTCTAAAGGATTTGGGAAAAAAGAAAATGGGTGATCTCAGATGATCAATGAGGGTAATAATAATCATGATAGCATGTCAAGTAAGATACCTCCATAAAGAATGAAATAATCATAATAAATATAATTATACATAAGGAAATCATGATACATAAGTAAATAATGATATGTAAGTAAATAATTTAAACTTAAAGATCATAAATATGTGGTTAAAATACCTTTGATGGCAAGGATACCTGCCCATACCATGATATCTAAATGGCTTTGATGACAATTCTAATTTCCAATAACTTGATACCATAACGACTCTATTGGAAAGGATACTTTCTAATTCCTTAATATCTAAATGGATATAATGGTAAGTATTCCCACCAATACCATGATATTATAATTTCTTTGATGGCAAGATTACATGATAATACCATGATATATAAATATCTCCAATGGAAAGCTTACCTGCCAATAACATGATATCATAATCATACCATACACATAGTATCTTAGAATATGGAAAATTACCCAATGACTTATAGAGGTATATAAATGGTCCCACCCATATGATAATGTGACCAATATATAATGCATAACTTAAAACACACATTAATAAGAGCATAAACATAAAACATTGTTAATGTGTAACCGCATTCAATGATAACCCATGAGTAAGAAATTTAAGTCTTATTATTATAAATACATAGTCAATTGAATTTAATGGTATCTAGGTGAATACCCATATATTGGAATATGGGATCCCAAAATTATTCACAGGGTAGGGTATATGCTAAAGTCAACCTCTATAACATTGTTTCAATGAGTTTTATAAATTCATTTTTCAATGTAACATTATAATGCATCACTAAAAAAGGAGAATCCAAGGACATGGTTCTATTGGGGATTTAGTAGAGAATACAGAAGACATGTGATATTTCCATGGTAAGACATAGAGGTCGAGTGACCCCCTCACTTCCCTAGAATCCCCCTTTCAAACTACCTGCCCTTAACATTCCTTCATGAAAAATGAAAAATAATTTTTTATGATTTAATTACATTGGAAGGTTTTTTATAAAAAATACTATAATCATGAATATTTGATAAGAACAAAATAAAATTTCAATAATGGATCAATACCTTCAATGATATTTCATTTCAAAGATATTATAGGTTTAAAGTAACTTGGGAGGTGAAACTTGGTTTATGGAATCATTTTGGCTTGGTAAAGGCTTATGAGAAAGGCATAATGAAAAGAAATGGGTAGCATTATATTGATAATATAAAAAAAGGATGATAATATACTATATATAATATTTTATAATCATAAAAATGAAGGTTTAAAAAGGTTTATTATAAAATAAATATAAAAATAAATTAAAGAGAAATGAATAGTAATCATTCACTTTTACATGGTATGGCCTTCAAAAATAGTATAAAAAGAGTGAATGGATAATACCTCAAGGAAAAAAGATTAATGGAATGAAAATAACATATAATAGAAATCATGAATGTATGTGAATAAATATTTTAAATAAGTTTTAAACAAAATCATTTTATTTCAAAAGTAAAGAAGATGATCAAGAATTATTTATTTCATCATGGTAACAACTTAGGAAAAGGGAATAATGAGAGTGTAAGAATAATATGCCAGGAATAAAACATAAAAAGAATGGAAATATTTTATAAATATAATAATATTATAATAGGAAATGAACTTTGAAGGTGATTATAATAAAATAATTGCATTAGGAAAAAGGGAGGGAGGGGAATTAGAACTCTTACCTTACTTGAACTCCTTGACTTAGAATCCCCTCTTATAACAACCAAAACTCTTTAATATTAAAGATATATCTACAGTAGAGACACTTTTATATAAATATTCATAGATAATTATATATTTTTATTTAGAAATGATAATACAGGGTGAGTATTTATAGGTTTGGTGAGTTGAATTCCATGGAATTAATTATTGAATATTTTATAATTCCATTATCTCTAGTGCTTCACTACACCCATAATGCCTCATTACCTACCTAAATTATACAATATAATTATTAGAAAAAAATTGGCCAATATACCTAACTTTGTTGAGTTTGGTCATGTTTACATATATATGATGTCATATTTACCGTATGTTACCATATTTCATCATTTTTATATTATTTTTATATTTGTATAAAAAATTGCCGAATTCCACCCATTAAATAATTTTGATACACTAATTCAAAATATATAATACATTTTATAGAATTTATCCACAAACTATGTGAAGTTTATCTTTTAAATATAAATTTAATATTTTAAAAAAATAATGTATCTGAATAAAATATATCTTATCACTAAAATAATTTACATATTAATACCAACTCAATCCCTATATTAATAAGATCTTATGATTCCATTATAATACCTAAGGGTAATTTTCATAATGGTGTTACTTTCATTGGGTGGTTTATCCAACATTTATCTAGTTGTGATTTCCAATAACTTGAACTTATCCCATAGAAAATTCCATATAAACCTCAACTATTGAACCTTAACTTGATCTTGGTATAGGGAAAACCCTAATGATTCTATAACCTTCCTACGATCTAATAAATATTTCTTATACATGATGTTCCTACTATTTGAAGCCACAAATTATCCTTTTTACACCAATTGTATTAAGTTATTACCCCCATAAAATACATTTATATTAATAGTTATTTTATGGATGGTTATGATTCACAATGATTATTATACTCAATAGTCATATCCTCTTTCTATAGAATAATTACCTCATATAATAATTTTTATTTAAAAATATATTTTTATCATAATGTCTATTCCTTAGCTTGTATTAATTTTCTTTTGTAATTTAATTATAATATTAATGATGTTTATAGGGAACTATGATACATGGGGAAATTAAATTGTACGTATTTTTTTATATTTACCATTATTAGTGAAATTCCTAAAGGATCCATGCACAAACACCCAAGTTGTGTGTGTGTGTGTGGGGGGGGGGGGTGAATCGGGTGTGGATAAAATTTTACCAAATTATAAATATTCTTTTAATATTTTACCCCCTTTGGTATTTGAACCAATGCTTCCAATTAAGAAAAATAGATGTTAGTGATTTACCATCATTAAATAACCATATGAAAATAAGTAAATGAATGTAAATTAAAACACACAGTGTTTTTACAAGGTTTTGTCTTGGGATGCCTACTCCTTACTGTGCTCAGTATGTTCAAGTCACCGATTTCCCACTACAATATTATAATAAATATAAGTAGTGTAAAGATATTATCCTATTACCAATTATTTTCCCTACACTTTATTGGTTGTCTGGTATCATCCAGGACAAAATAAACAACATCCCATTATGTTCTTATTTTTCAGTATCCCACTGGACTTTAGAATCCTGAATGGTATCTCAAATTTTTTGATGCCTTTGAAGTATATCTTCACTAATAAATAGATGTCACAACATCAATAATTTATATTTATTTTCTTAATATAGAGTCTTTGAACACCTTTAAATCTTCAAGAATAGTATCTTGTTCCTTGGTCTTTTCTTATGTCACTACTTCATGATCTTTCTTAGAAGCTATTAAAAATATTAACTCAATCTTGATATCCTATGATTTTCAAGTATCTATTAGGTCATAAAATAGGCATACTTGACTTCCTAATAAGAATAGAAAAAATAGTGTTAGTATTTCTATTAGATATTCATCTTCACAAGATTTTTCAATAGTGGGTGTCATATGATCTTCTTCTTATATTCATCTCTTCTTAGATACCCTAAATTATCCTCTTCAAAATTTAATATCAGATTATTATTATTCTTCTTAAAGAGTTATTTGTTTCTCTTAAAACTCCCTCCCCTAGCCTCTTATTAATTTTTCTCTTTATTAGTAGTTTTTATATGTAGGAATCTATCTTTTTCTTTACATATATTTGATATATAAAACACTAATAAATTTGGTGTCATTACCCCTCAGTTCAATTTTACTCAAAATATTTTACATGGGTGTATCCCATGATCTATATTTCCTTTCACTTTTATTTCCATATGGGGGTGTCCCCATGTTCTTGATTATTATTTTTTTCCTAAAACTTTTTATCTACTATAATACTAAGAATACCAATTTTTAATTTTATTTCAATTTTATCTCAAATGAACATCTATTCATTTAATCTCCTAGAAGGATTTGTGAATCTTAATCTCAAAAAAATTCTACCAATATTTTAATACAAAAATACACTTCATATCTATATTAAAATCATATAACAAAACTTGCTGCAATGTGGCATTTCTCTTTGCATCTTGAGAGATACTAAAATAGAAATACATTTTCAACTTTAATATTTAAACTATTAAAATTCATCTCAAATCAAACTATTATTACCGATATCAATCATATTAAGTAATATTTTTTTTTGATATTTAGAACTATGATGAAAAAAAAAGAATCAAAAAGTTTTATTTAAAACTTTTATCACCAAAGTTAATTTTTAAACATTTTTATCTAAAAAATACCAGATAAATAGAACACTGATTCTCACTTCTTCTTCTTCTTATTCTTCTTCTAATTTCATCTTTCCTAAATTAATTATTAAATCATGGATTAATAAATCATCATGATGTTTAGAACATTAAAGAACATAATTAGGATTATTAGGAATAATTTATTCTTCAAAATTTTCAAATATAGAATTATTAGGTTTCTATCCTTATAAATTATCAAAATTTCACAATGGATTGACCCTAATGGATTAATAAATGACCCTTATGGTTCAATTAATTTTCCAATTTTTCTATTTCACTCAATTTATAAGAGTAAATTACCATTATAGATTTTTCCTTTGTTAAATTCCAGACTAGATTCAATAATTTAAGTCTAAATGAATCTTGTAGTTTTGATGTTCTTCCTTTATAATTTTGGAAAATAGACATTATGGTTTCAAAGTTACCTTTACGGTACTCAGGAATGACCCTTATGGATTCTCAATACAACCCTTAAGGTTTTTATACTTTAATTTATGATTTTTTGAATAATTCTTATTAACATAGGAATCATCCTTAAGAAGTCACCCATTTTCCATTTTTTGAGACTTATAGTAAAAAAATGATCCTTACATTTATAGTGATAACTTCACACCTTTTATAAATTTCTGGTCAACTACATTGGGTTACTCTTCCAAAATTTTACAAATCCAAATATTTAGTATCAGCATAAGTTTTAAAAAATTATTTTAAATCAATTAAAAATAACTTTGATACATATCTTATCCTTTTGAATCACTTCATATCACTTGAGAACAACTTTAAATAATTGTGGTAATTATTAGTAGAATTCCAAACCCCCTTTCACTTGTTTCTAAAATCTTTTTCAGAATATAAACACTTAAGTAAAGCATTTCAAATATGATCCTTGATTTTAAAATTCCATACCCAATTCAACTTTATCAAACCTTCATCCAAGTGTGTTGCATCACTAATTCCAAAAATCCACTTTCTAACTAAAACATTAGATTGATTCTCCACAACTCAGTCAAATTCCTTAAAAATTCATAACTATTTTAATATATGTAATTAAAACTATCTAGTACGGTCAATTTAAATATAAAACTTCTCAATTTCAATATATCATGTTGTATAAAACACTTGTCAACCTTAAATACTTGTCTTTAAAATCAAGAACAACTCATCAATCATATGATATTAGGGGTTTCTCACCAATAATTTTACAACATAAGACACTTACTTTGAATGTTTAATGGAATACATTTCTTGATTGGTGGATCCTTCCTCCATTAACCAACATCATCATACACCTATTAACATGGTCACTGACAATCATTGACAATAAATACAGCCAACACACACCTTTGGAAACTTCACTTAGCATAATATTCTTAATATACATATATATATATATATTAATTGTATTAAATTATTTATAACAGTGAAATATTTATTTCTATAGATTTCTCAATTATTACACAACACATACCATTACCATTCTGTATGATTCATTTATTTTAAATAAATTCAACAAGTTTCCATATCTATAGAAACTATAATACTAACTACATCAACCATTCCATGATACTATCAAACAAAAACACTGACACATCTTCCTCTATCATATAAATGGACCATACCAAAACCACCACCACTACTATAACAAGAAAACACTATAATTATCTATCACAATAACAAACAAGGAACCTCATTATTAACACTTTATTAATTATTTATCATTTTATACTCATTGCCAAAATATTAATCAAACAATCTAGATTTCCAAATTCTTTACTCCATTACCTTATTATAATTCATTAAAACAAGTTAAAATATGTTTATCATATCAATAAATACAAATTTAAATCATAGAAACATTTTACTACAATAATCAAGAATTAAATAAAATAAACAAGATAACAAACATGTAAAAAAATATACAACACACTCCTCACCAATTTCATTTCAATTATTCATATTTGATTAGGTAAATATCATATCTTCACCCAAATAAAACCCAATCATGATAATTCCACATCAACATAGAAAATAATAAGAGATAATTTGAATTTAACACCTCAAATGAATCTTGAATGACACAATTCCAATAGAATAAGGGAAACTAAGATAAAACACCAACAAACCATCATAAATCATTAAACAACCCATAACACACCAATTCCCTATCACTTTAACACACCAAATATGACCCAAGAACCAAAAGATGAAGTGTAACGAATAAAATAATGTATAAAGGAAGAAATATCCCAATAAAGTGAATCTGATATATTAGAAGGGAGAGGATAAATCAATAAATAAAGGACATCTTTGGGCTTTGAGAAAACCACTAGGGTCACTAATGGTCAAGAGGGAGGAAAAGAAACCATGTAGGAATTTTATAACTACTCAAATTTATAATAAATAAAATATTGGAGCAACACCACAACATTATGATGTAATGATTTTTGATCAACCATACCTCTAAAAACCACGGTGAGAATCTCTTTATCTATCCCACATAACCCTCAACCAATGACCATTAAATTTTGATAAAACCAAATCACATTACATTGTAATTATACCCATTATAATATAGTAGATATAATCTAAAATTTTACAACATAATCCTCTTCCTCCTCCAATATCACAACCAAAGTCCCACTTAAATTCCAAATCCTCCAAAATACATCACAGAACAATGATAAAGAACCGTGACATAAAAAATTTCCAATAAAATCCAGAAGTAACATGAAAATATCATGACCTAAATATTTATCATGTAATATAACTCATAAAGTTGTAATTACCTAAATCACAACACAAATATCAAGCCATAATATCCAAAGGTGATACCTATTTCTCCACACCACTCATCAACAAATCATAGTGAAACATTAGACTATTACAAAATTATTTAACTACCTTTATAATTTTTTTATTCAAATCAAATTCTACTCTAAAAATATCCTCTAAAATCACTCTTATCATTTCCAACACCTCAAAACCACAATGTAGAGGACTGAGAAAATCCAATACTCTACATTAAATACCTTTCAACAATTCTTATCCTAGAGAATAAAAACTAAATCGAGACAAAAAAACCTCAAAGACCAAACAACTCATGATATGCCTATCAATAAAGAAAAACTCTATAAAAAAAAAATGAAATGAAAATGAGATAAAAATAAATTAAAACATATCAAAATAAAAATCACAACATCATAGTAAGAATAAAAACTCAAAAAAACTTTGAATACTGAGCTCACATATACAACTCTTACTCCCACATGCATTACTTCAAGCCACCATTCCTCCATATTAGATGACCTAGAGGAATTACACATCATTGAAGTGTTTTCTATTAATGATATTGAATCTCAATAGGATAATCCATAAACATAATTTCATGATTAATATCCAACTCACCATAATCAATGACATAGAAGTCATCATGGAGATATCTCTGAAGCTATGACACATGAAAGGAATCATAAACCCAATACATCTATGAAGGAAGAGAAAATCGACATTCCACCTCACCAACTCACCATAACACCTTGAAAGATCTAAAAAACTATGGTGAAATATTACTAACTTTACTGAAATTTCACCACCCATAGTGAGGAAAAACCTTTATAAACACATAATCCCTGACCTCAAACTCTAGAGGTATCCTCCCCTAATCAATATAATATTTTTTAACTATCTTAATAATCTTTCATATACTCACAAATCATAAGCACTTTCCTTTCCATACTATACAATAAATTTGGTACAAGAATTGTTGACTCTCTAAACCCAATCTTGAAAAAGGATATTTATAAGCCTATCCATACACAACCTTAAATGGAAACATAATAATTGAAAAGTGATAACTGATATTATAGGAAAAATTGACTAAAGTTAATTTTTTTCCTAAAAACCTCTAAAATCAAGAACATATTTATGCAGCATATCCTCCAATTTCTATATTTTCCTCTTTTCTGACAATTTTTCATAGGATGAAAGCTATTGTTAAGTCATAACTAAGAAACATAATCATGTTTTAGAGTCTTACACATTCTCAAGGTAAAATGAGTATCATGATCAAATATTATCATATGAGGAATCCCATAAATCTACATCACAAATTATACATAAAGTCTCACTAATGCATCAATCTAATTAAACTCCTTGATCACCAAGAAATGTGTAAATTCATAAAACTATCCATAATCAACTAGATGGTGTCACATACAACTAAATTATGAGGAAAATTAATAAAAAAGTTCACTGACATGTCCTATTTTCACTAAGGAACATCCAATAGATGCGGGAAACCTCCTAAAATTATATGCTTGGATTTTACTCACTAACAAACCAGACACTGAAAAATAAAATTATCCACCAACCTATTCATTACTAACTACCAGAATTGATACTTCAAGTCATGATACATCTTGGATATATCAATATGTATTACTAGAGGTTTTCTTTGAAATTAATATATAACTACCACTCACATTACAAACATACAAAGAGATTCCCTCAAAACAACCCCCAATGTTAACCATCCTTTGACCATCCCTCATGAGAATATTTATAGATAACATGATATCTATATACCTCCACCACAAAATCTCATAGTTGAGACTCCTACACCTACTAGAATAAGAAATAATTCACTCTCATCTGATAATGAAAAACTCCACCATTGAATTCCTCCAAATTCAAATTAAAAACTACAATATTTACCATAATCATCCACTACTATCCATTCTATTGAGAAACATCTCCATAATAATTCCTACTCAACACATCAACTATTAAATTTCCCTTACCCAAAGTGTAAGAGATAGTTAACTCATAATCTTGTAATAACTCCACCTATATCCACTGATGTAAAATAGAATCCTATTGAAAGAATATATATTATAGGTTATTATTATCTATGAAAATCAAAAAATTCTCATTGATAAGATAATTACACCATAACATTAGAGAAAAAAATATATTTGTAAGATCTAGATCATGGGAAACATAATCAAATTCACAAGGATGTAACTACTATGACCAATATGAGATCACAACTCTTTGATATATCAGTACACAACTTAGACTAAGATGAAATGAATCATAAAAAACTTGAATATAACTTCTTATTCTAGAAACCAAAGAATATAAGAACTAAATAACCTTTATTTTAGGTAATCAGACATCACTTGAACCTGATACATTTATAAAAAATATTGATCCTTTATAGTAAAAAATGTCAAAGGTGATGTTTTTTTGAGAGAAATCATATATGAACATCTTATAATAGCCAACAAGACCAATGAAACTATACAACTCTACAAAGTTATTTAGAGGGCCCTAAATAAATAAATAATTAAATATTTAAAGTATTATATTTCACTCACTACTAGACCTAACATGCCCAATAAAATGAGCCTCATGGTTCTATAACTTGCACTTGGGATAGATTCTCATATAGTTTATTCCATTTAAGAACTTCCAAAGCATCCCATAAATACCTAACATGATCATAATTTGTTCTACAATAAAATAGGATATTGTTGATGAATAATACTATATATTTATTAATAAACTCATGAAAACTGACTTCATTAGTCCTATAAAAATAGTTGGGGGTGTTCATGACCCTGAAAGGAATCACTACAAAACTTGAAGTGTTTATAACAACAAATGAAAGTAGTCTTTAATACATAATTCTCCTTCACCCTCATTTGGTGATATATAGACCATAAATTAATCTTTAATAGTGATCTAAATCTATTCAAATAACCAAAAAATTCATCAATCCTTGGGAGGAGATAACTATTCTTCATTGTTTCCCGATTTATTCTATAATAATCGGTGCATAGATGCAGAATACCATCTTCCTTCTTAGTGAATAATGTCAGATCACCCCAAGGAAACACACTAGGCTAGATGAAAACCTTATAAAATAGGTCATTGATCTAAATTCACAAATATCATAAATATAAAGGTTTTATACTATAAAAAGATATATAAATTAGAGAAACACCATGTTACAACTATATACCAAACTTGATGTCAAATTTTTTGGGTGGTTCTATAAATTATTCAAGAAAATAATTTAAAAAAATCATCAATAACTCTTGGTAACTCCTTAATTTACACTTACACTAAACCTAAAATCAACTCCTCTAGCTAAGAAGAAAGAGGATTCAAAAACCAATGATCCATATGATGATCCTACTCTCCAAAAAACTCCCCACATACACCTTCTAAATCAAATAAAACAAATATCCTATAATAGAAATTTAGGATAGTTTATATAGAATAAAACAAATACATGATAAGGATTAAATCATATGGTTGTGTGTAAAATATAAAGAACTCTCCCATTAACTGATGCTACCCCATCCTTAGCTAACATCCTCGACTCGCCTTAAATATATCAAACTAACCTCTAATTGGTGTATACAACACTAAGGGTAGTATAATACTATCCACATTGAGTTAAAATTATTGGACTATGGTGGGTGAAATGAAGAAGAAAGAAAATTAAAAATCAATCAAAGCATAAAACAGGGTATAATAGAGACAAATGATACCTCAAATGAACTTTTCCCCTACTGAAACCGACATCTCTATAGAATGAAATTGATTGTACCCCAATCCTCTAATTAGATACCCCTAATTACATATACTACCATGTTAATACTCAACCCTAGGTCTCTAAGTGTGGTTAATTTCCTAAGGTTATACTTTTCCTTCTCTATTACCCCTCTATGGTATAAGATCATGAGGACTATATTGTTGTTGATATGGCCTATGAGGAAACAAATACCGTGTCTATATCTAAAATTGGTT
This sequence comes from Viscum album, assembly GCA_963277665.1. Taxonomy (NCBI): domain Eukaryota; kingdom Viridiplantae; phylum Streptophyta; class Magnoliopsida; order Santalales; family Viscaceae; genus Viscum; species Viscum album. The sequence goes on from OY728141.1 coordinate 1,630,407,363, forward strand.
TCCAACCCCAAACCAACTTATAAGAAATGTGGAACATTAAAATTATTGATTCCCACACCCTTTAATAAAAATGAAAACTACACTAGTGGTCTTAGAGGAAGCTTGAGAATTACCAAATCTAGATAAATGAGAGAAATAAAGCTGAGAAAAACTTTATGCTAGTTAAAACCTCATCTGCCTAGATAAACAAGAGCTCCTCTCTATAACTCCACTCCCTAGAAAGTTCAGATAACTTCCCTCTAAAGATAAAACTACCAGTGCTAATATCTTATCTACCACCCTATCCTTCATCAGTACCTCAAAATATGAGGGTGGTATAAAAGTTCTAACATACTACTGGATATTTGGGTACAAATTCACCTTAAAATGATATAACCTATAACTACTAAAAAAAATCATTAATAATTATAAAATTGGCCATTATAAGTGAAAAAAATCACTGAATACCAAAGAATAATTAAAATCCTTAGGGTTTTATCAGTTCTAGAAAAATGCTGATAAAGAGATCCTTTATCAATGATAAAAAATAACTGATAAAGGGTGTGTTTATCATCACTAAAAAAAATATTTGATAAAGGGAACCTTAATAACCACTTTTCTTAGTGAGGATTAAGGAATCCTTTAACAATTATTTTAATATCTATAATAAAGGATACCTCTATCAGTGCATTTAGTAGCGCAAATAAAGTGACATACTATAGTGTGTTGTTAAATTTATAGTACACTGTAGTAGCAGAAATAATAGCAAAAAACAAGTAAAAATATATATTTCAAATGAAATAAAATCATCAACAAAAATATAATAAAAAACTATATTATAGGAATTTCAAACATTGATTTGTAAAATTACATGAGTAAATACAAATTATTACAAACATTCAAAAACATCAATGTTCCTTTGTATTTTTCCCCCAACCCCCAATCATGACATTATCGAAAAAACCACCCCAACTCAAGAAAAATAATGAACCTATATAAGAAAACAATTATTACGTTAGTAATAATATAAATAAATAAATTAAATAGAAAGTTTCAATTTTAAACTAAACTTTGATTCATACCAGGAACACTGTGTATCAGATTGAGTTATAATTTATTCTTCCATGTCACACCATTTCTTGTTCATATTCAAGAATTATCTCTTTGAAAATTAACTAAAAAAGTTTAAGATAAAACTGATAAGAAAATTAATTAATTAATATCATATTAAACTATTAGAAAAAAATCTGGGCTCGTTTTCTTAGTTTTGGTGATGTGATGCACATTTTAAACTAAAATTACACTTATATATTGGAAACAAGAACTTAGAGTCATACCAACCACACCATGTGTAGGATTGATGTGACGTAAATTTCTATATATCTCAAATGAATTATGGATTATTTTCATAAATTATCTAAGAAATCCAAATGAATTTTCTCAGTTTTTTGTATGTCACTTTTATTTTTTAAAAAAATGTCATTTGAAACTAGAAACACACACTTTGAGTCATACTGATCACATCATGTGTCAGTTTTACATGATACTAATCCCTACACAAAAAAATGAATTATGAATAATTTTACTAAACTATTAAGACAATCCAAGTGAATTTTCTTGATTTTAGCAAGTGACACTTTTTGAACTTAAATGTCAATTATAAACTAATAACGAACACTTTGATTCATACTAGGAACATTGTGTATTAGATTGTGGTGAGGCTGATTTATACATGTTAAAAATGATTTATGGATCTTTTTATTAAATTATCAAAATAATCTAAAATCATTTACTCAGTTTTGAGTATGTCTCTTGTATTTTTTACTAAAATTAATGTCAATTTTGAATAATAAGACACACTTGGAGTCATACTAGTCACACCATTCATTAGATTGAGGTGCAGCTAATTCCAACATACCAAAAATGACTTATGGATAATTTTCCTAATGTATTAAAATAATATGAATGTGTTTTCTTAGTTTTGAGTATGTCACTTGTCTTTTTTACTAAAATGTCATTTTAAACTAGAAACACAATCTTTCAGTCATACCGATCACATCATGTGTCAATTTGATGTGAGACTAATTTATACATGTCACAAATGACTTATAAAATATTTTAATATATTTTTGAGACAATTTAAGCATTTTTTCTTGGTTTTCAATGAGAGACATATTTTTTGAACTAAAATGTCAATTTTAAACTAATAACGGACACTTTGAGTTATATTGGGAACACCGTGCATTATATTGATGTGTGGATGATTTATACATGTCAAAAAATTACTTATATATCATTTTACTGAAGTATCAAAATAATATGAATGCATTTTCTCAGTTTTGAGTATGTCACTTGTCTTTTTTACTAAAATTAATGTCAATTTTAAATAAAAGGACACACTTGTAGTCTTATCAGGAACACCATATATCATATTGAGGTTTTGATTATTCTTAAACATGAAAAATTACTTATGAATAATTTTCCTAAAGTATAAAAATATTCCAAATTCATTTTCTTAATTTTGAGTATGTCCCTTGTCTTTTTTAATAAAATTAATGACATTTTTAAATAAAAAGACACACTTGGAGTTATACCGGGCACATCATGAATCAAATTGAGGTATTTATGATTATTATACATAAAAATGACTTATATATAATTTTACTAAAGTATCAAAGCAATAAAAATGTATTTTCTTAGTTTTGAGTATGTCACATATCTTTTTTACTAAAATTATCATAAATTTTAAATAAAAATACACACTTGGAGTCATACTAATTACATTGTGCATTGGATTGAGGTGTGACTGATTACTACACATAAAAAATGACTTATGGATAATTTTAATTAAGTATAAAAACAATATTAATTAATTTTCTTGGTTTTTATTATATAAATTCTCTTTTTTACTAAAATTAATGTCAATTTTAAATAAAAAGTCTCACTTGGAGTCATACCAGTCACAATGTACATCAAATTAAGATGTGGTTTATTACCACATGTTATAAATGAATTATGAATAATTTTAATAAAGTATAAAAATAATATGAATGTGTTATATTGTTTTTTTGTATGTAACTTTTCTTTTTTACTAAAATATCATTTTAAACTAGAAACATGCACTTTGAGTCATACCGGTCACATCATGTGTCAGTTTGATGTGATAGTAATTCCTACATGATAAAAATGACTTATGAATAATTTTATTATATTATTGATACAATCCAAGCATGTTTTCTTGATTTTTAGTGAGTGACACACTTTTTGAACTAAAATGACAATTTTAAACTGATAAGAGACACTTTGAGTTATACCGAGATCACCATGAATCATATTGAGGTGTGATTAATTTCTATATGTTAAAAATGACTTATGTATAATTCTACTAAATTATCAAAACAATTTGAATGCATTTTCTCAATTTTGAGTATGTCACTTGTCTTTTTTACTAAAATTAATATCAATTTTAAATAAAAAGACACACTTGGAGTCATACCAGACACACCGTGTATCAGATTGAGTTGCGGATAATTCCTACACATCAAAAATGAATTATAATTTTTTTCCAAAAGTATCAAAACAAATTGAATTTTTTTTCTCAGCTTTGATTATGTCACTTTTCTTTTTTACTAAAATTAATGTCAAATTTAAATTAAAATACACACTTGGATTCATACTAGTAACTCCATGAATTGGATTGAGGTGTTAATGATTACTACACATAAAAAATGACTTATGGATTTTTTTATTAAAGTATCAAAACATTTTGAAACCATTTTCTTGGTTTTGATTTTGTCACTTGATTTTTTTTACTAAAACACCATTTTAAATTAGAAACACGCACTTTAAGTCATAATGGTCACATAATGTGTCAATTTGATGTGATATTGACTCCTACACATCAAAAATTCCATACAAATCATTGTCCAAAATTACCAAGACAATTTGAGTGTTTTTCTCAATTTTCAATGAGTGACACACTTTTTGAAATAAAATGCCAAATTTAAACTGGTAATGGACACTTTGAGTTATACCAAGCACACTATGTACCATATTGAGGGAAATATGATTCCTACATATCAAAAATGACTTACATATCATTTTCCTAAAGTAATAAAATAATATTAATGTGTTTTTTTGGTTTTGATTATGTCACTTCTTTTTTACTAAAATTAATGTCAATTTTAAATAAAATGAAAAAGTTAGAGTCATTATGATTACACCATTATTTGGATTGAGGTGTAGATAATTCCTACATGTCAAAAATGACTTATGGACCATTTTCTTAAAGTATCAAAACAATAAAAATGCATTTTGTCAGTATTGAGTATGTCACTTGTGTTTTTTTACTAAAATTAATGTCAATTTTAAATAAAAATACACACTTGGATTTATACCAGTCATGCCATGTGTCCAATTGAGGTGTGACCAATTCTTATACGTCACAAATGATTTTTTTCCTAAACTATCAAAAAATATGACTTTTTTCTCAATTTTGAGTATATGATGTGTGTTTTGAACTAAAATTTAAATTATAAACTAAAAACATATAGTTAGAGTCATACCAAGCACACTGTATATCATATTGAGGTGCAACAGATTGATTATGTGATTTGTGTTTTACTTTCAACTATCTATAAAAATATATAAAATAAAGAACATGTTCTTTATTTTGTGGTCTATTGCAAACAACTAAAATCAAAATATGAATTCCCAAAATATTTTTGAAAAAAAATTAGATAATTACTAGATAAAAATAATAAATAGATTAACTTAACAATAATAGATAAAATAATGAAAACATTAACTAAATAAGATGTAAAAACCCACCTTTTTAGGATGTCTATATACATTCTTGATTAATTTACTTATTTCTATTATCTCAGTTGAATCCTCGAAGTCTAATATCTCATCAGCACAAGTAGCTTCGAACAAACCACCCCAACTCAAGAAAAAGAATACATATATATAAGAAAATAGTTCTTATGTTAGAAATACTATAAAGAAATAAATTAAACATAAATATGAATCAATAAATTAATAAAATGTTAATTTTAAACTAAAACCACACAATTTGAGTCTTATCAGGTACGTTGTGTATCAGATTGAGGTATGGTTGACTCCTACATGTAAAAAATGATTGAGGGATCATTTTTCTAAAGTATAAAAACAATTTGAATATTTTTGATTCATTGTGAGTATGTCACTTGTCTTTTTTACTAAAATGTAAATTTTAAACTAAAACCACACAATTTGAGTAATATCGGTCACACCGTGCATCAGATTGATGTGTTGTAAATTCCTACACATAAAAAATTAATTATGGATCATTTTATTAAAGTTTTAAAACAATATGAGATAATTTTCTTAGCTTTTATTATTTGATGTATGTTTTAAACTGAAATGACACTTTTGTATTTAAAATACATACTTTGAGTCATACTGACTACATCAGGTGTCATATTGACGTGTGGTCAATTTCTACATATGAAAAATTAATTATGGATTTTTTTCCTAAAGTTTGAAAATAATCCAAGCTTGTTTTCTCAGGTTTGACTATTTGATGTATGTTTTAAACTAAAATGAAACTTTTGTATTGAAAACACATACTTTGAGTCATACCTACCACATCATGTATCAGATGTGAAATCAATTCCTACACATCACAAATAACTTGTGGATCATTTTCCTAAAGTTTGAAAACAATCCAATATTATTTTCTCAGTTTTGAGCACGTGATGTATTTTCTGAACTAATTTTTAAATTTAAAAAAATAATAATTAGATAAAAATTATAAGGAAATTAACTAAAAAAAACTAGATTAAATGATTAGAAAATCAACTAAATAAGTGGAAGTCACCTCTTCATGATGCTGTATACATTCTGAAACCATGTATTCTTCCCATTAGTTTCTAAAAAAATGATTTCCTCTATTATAATTATCCTTGAGAAATATATAAGAAATAATATTTAAGAATTATAATACTAATTCTTGAGACACCAAATATATTTCTAAGTTGATAGCCCATACTATATCACAAAAATATAAGGGAATCACCTATAATTAATTTCAGAGAACATTCTAACACTTTGTATACTACCCAATCATCTATAAATAAATTTACGTCTTGTTTTGAGTACAAAGGTTTCTGGAAATATTTGTATTACTAAGAAAATATAGACAAATAAATGATTAAGAATTTTTTTAATGAAATTGTAATTATATGTGGAAATTACCTATTCGAGGATACTATTTTTTCATGGTTTATTATCCCTATCATAAATTTTCAAACATAATATCTAGAATCATTTCCATTATATTTCATTATATACTTTAGAAAAATTAATCAAAATAAGTAAATTATTTTGAAATATGTTTTGATATTTAAATATTTATATATATACCTTAATATGTTTCTATTTGAATTAATCCACAATTTTTTTATTTAGTCACTGATTTTATGCCATGATTTAGCCTATATTTAGTGACCACCATATCATAAAAATTTTATTGTTAAAACACTATATGAAACATATAATTAAAATTTTATCTATAAAATATTGATTATAGTGTATTAAAAATTCACAATACACATCATCTATGGTCATTATCTTGGATATCCATGCATTGGATCCAAAAAATAAATATTTGGGGTATCCAGATTGAGTGCGATTAGTATTTGGTGCCTCCTAAAAAATTAAAACCATATTAGTAATGAAAAAAATAAAAATACATTTTATGTGATTAGATTTTAGAGTTTTACCCCTACATTTTAGGCATCAAAAAGAGTTTGTCGTCTATTATTTTTTCTCAAATGCATCATTTAGATCATCTTTTTTCTTATCAATTTCATTCTTCTCCAAAGAAGTTTATTACATAGAAATGATACAGGGATTAATGAATCTAAATTGTGCTTCATAAGGTTTTCCCTTTATATAGTAGTAATATAAGCACCCAGAGAAAATATGAATAATTAGTAACTTTAATAAACATGTCATATCATTATTTACGGAGATGTATTATGAAAATATACCTTATGTATATATTCACAAATAATATTACCATCCATTCAAAATTGAGAATATCATTTATACTCTCAATACCAACTATATGTGTAATGAAATTTCCAAATATTTATTCTTCATATGGAATGTAAGACATATTTTCATCTTTAAATGTGGTCTCAACATGAGGTCATAATTATAATAAATGTTTTAGTGGAACTGGCAGTGAGAAGATACTCTCAAAAGGTCCTTTTGATTTCTTGGTTGATTCACTAGATTATCTTGATCCAAACTTCCATTTCTCCATCAATTTATCTATTTGTAATACCATTCCTCACTTAAAACCTTTTTTCATCAACTATTATAGATTATTTATAAGAATTTTTTTTAAATACATACCTCATGTATCTTTATAATATTTGATGACAATGTTATGAAAGTTGTAAGATCCCAGATTTTTCTTAAGGTATGTTTTTGTTTAAGTTTTGGTTTGGCCTCTTTTTTTTGATAGATAAGTGTCTCCCCATGTTTATGTAAAGGATCTAGGGTGTTATGGGGGTTTAGGACATGGAAGAGGAAGAAAAGGGAGTTCCTGTGCATGTTGCATGGTTTGTGCACGGTTAGTGAAAACTGTGTATGAATCCCAGGTAACCGTGCAACCATAGATAGAGGATTACATACGGTTGACACACAGTTAAGAAAACTATGAAGAATCCCATGGAAATCGTGTGAATGGGTGTTTTTATGAAAATTTATTATGTACGGGTTTCACACGACTTGGAAAACCATGTGGGTAAACCGTACGACCCAATATTTTTGAGAAAATTAAAAAAATTCCATCTCGGTATTTTAAACCCCAACTCAAGATTCTCCTATATTCCACCCCTTGCAACCCTAGTGATGAGCTTGGATGAACCAAGCTTCCCAAGGGTGGTTATCATTTTATTCTTGGACATTTGGAGTGTCGTTGGTTTCATATCAAATCCCCGAGTAAGTCTAACACTCCTCTTGCTTTTCTTTTTTAGATTAGGGTTTGTAGTTTCATCCATCTCCTTCAAAAGACCTAAAACCCTCTTTTTTTTTGTGGAACCTAGGTCGGAAATTCCTGGTATGCTTGAATCTGGATCTAAGTCTATGATTAAGAGTGTGATCATCATGATAATTGAGGTAGGTGGTCTACAAGTAGTATCTTATAGTTTTACTTCATATTTGTGCATGTAAGCTTATGTTGTGTTCTTGGTTCTGTTGAAGTGTTTGATAAAAGGGGGTGTCTAAGTGACCAATTGAAACCCTCACGATCCTTGTTGGATGTGTATAGGATTACATGACCATTTTAGGGCCACCCATGGGGTGCAGTGGTGTAACACCCCAATATTTCATAGTACGTTATCTTTTCAAAGTAATTCAATAACTTGCGCTACACGCAACACCGAGTTCGAGCGCACCACGACTAACCAAACCAGTCATTCAAAAAGTGGTTATGAATAGTATTGACTGAATTTTGAATTTTATATAATCCATATAATTTTAGCATACATATTATTTTTTTCTTATAAATAATATAAGAACAAATTCAAGTTGTTAAGTAAAAGATGTATTTTTCAGAAAATGAAATTTTACCACCTTTTAATGGAGAAACCTTTTTAAATCCAATAGTTGACACTTTTATATATTCAATTTGACAAAATAAACTTCTTATTTAGAATCGATAGATAAAAATTTAGTTTCCATTAATTTTTGGTGTTTTTCTGATAACGTTCATATTTTGGTGAATAGTAAAAAATAATAAATTTTATTTGAAAACAAATTTTTTAATAAAAATAATTTATAGTATTAAATTATAAATTTTAATGGTTTAGAAGTATTATTATATTATATTTTTATCATTTAATACAATGTAGGTCATTATAAGTAATTTCATTTTTAAATTTGACATAAACACATGTCAATCTTTTGATAGTTTTTACTTTTTAAAAAACCCGCTTTTTTGGTTTTGACAATGGGAATTAATTTTAAATTAATTAATGAAAATTTTATGTTTTTAATTTGATAAAATATAATTTATTTTTGAATTCATAATATCAAAATTAGCTTACGGTGATTTTTTGATATTTTTATGAAAACTTTCAATTTTTGATGAATAGTGAAAATGTAACACCCCCGAATAATAAAAGGTTAAATGACTAAATGATATAACTCATTTCAAAAAGCTGAACCTTTATTTTTGGGAGCCTGTCAGATTAGAACTCTACAGTTAAACAAGCTTGGGTTGGAGTAGTGAAGATGAGTGACCTTTTGGGAAGTTTCCTAGGGTGCATGTGAGTGAGGACAAAGCACACTAAAAAGGTCACGTGTTGACCTGTGGAGATTGTCATTAGTTAGATGACCCATGTGGACATGTGGGTGGGCCCCAGGGTGGGGACCATGTATCTGCGGGGCAACTGGTGGTACCTGGTGGGCCAGGACCCGACGCTCATGTTAAGGCGGGGTGTCTGTGCTGTCACTGGGACCCAGTTGTCACATTTGGTATCAGAGGTGGTACCCAGCCTTAAGTGTGGTGTACTGCATGGGTTGAGATGTAGGTCCCACAACGAGGACGTTGTGCTCTAAAGGGGGGGGGGGTGATTGTAACACCTCCGAATGATAAAGGGTTAAATGACTAAATGATATGACTCATGTCAACAAGGTGCACCTTCCTTTTCAGGAGCCTGTCATATTAAAACTCCACAGTTAAATGTTCTTGGCTTGGAGTAGTGATCAAGATGAGTGACCTTCTGGGAAGTTTCCTAGGGTGTGTGTGAGTGAGGACAAAGCACATTGGAAAGGACATGTGTTGACATGTGGGGACTGTCATTAGTCAGATGACCTGTGTGGGCATGTGGGTGGGCCCCAAGATGGGGATCACGTGTCTCCGGGGCAACTGGTGGTACTTGGCGGGCCAGGACCCGACGACCATGTTAAGGCGGGGTGTCTATGTTGTCACCGGGACCCAGTTGTCATAGAAAAACACTGCGTTATTGTTTACCACTGGCTTTTTATTTAAATTTATTTTAAGTAAAAATGGATATATAATACCTATATATGTTCAATATAATTCATTGGAGTCATTTTATAATAAAATTATATGTATAAAATTTTATTGAACTTTTTAACGTCTTTTACCCACCTTCTATGCACATTTGCAAATTTGCATAAAACGTAATTTTAACGCTTCTTTGAACTGAATTTCAAAATTCTGAGAGACATGGTTGACATCAGTAAGTAAAATGTGGTTCAATAAGATGAAAATAATTTTTGGTGAATAGTAACTTTTGACTTTTATTTATCACGGTTAAAAGTAAATGGGGATCACGTGTCTCCGAGGAAACTGGTGGTACTTGGCGGGCCAGGACCCGACGACCATGTTAAGGCGGGGTGTCTATGTTGTCACCGGGACCCAGTTGTCACAGAAAAACACTGCGTTATTGTTTAAAACCGACTTTTTATTTAAATTTATTTTAAGTAAAAATAGATGTATAATACCTATATATGTTCAATGTAATTCATTGGAGTCATTTTATAATAAAATTAGATGTATAAAATTTTATTGAACTTTTTAACGTCTTTTACCCACCTTCTATGCACATTTTCAAATTTGCATAAAACGTAATTTTACCGCTTCTTTGAATTGAATTTCAAAATTCTGATAGACATGGTTGACATCAGTAAGTAAAATGTGGTTCAATAAGTTGAAAATAATTTTTGGTGAATAGTAACTTTTGACTTTTATTTATCACGATTAAAAGTAAATAGGGTAATTAAACGTAAAATGATATTATAATTACCCTAACACATGTACTAATTCTATTGGATAAGTGTATTTAGACCAAATCCAACCTTAGGAATAAAATGTTATCCTTTTGGTTCACTTGGATTATATTAGGACATTTATTATTATTTTACTTAAAAAAGAGTTAAAAGTGTTAAATTCAAAGTTTAATAACTAAACCATTTTTAATATAGGGTTATTCATAAGATAAATTAGACTATAAATATTAATTATAAAGATAAAAATATTTCCTAGATAATGATATTTTATTTATAATTTTTAGAGATTAAATAATTAAATTTATTAATGACACAATAATGATGCAATAATTACTTTATCAATGAAAGATTAAAATAATGGATATTATAAATATAAAAATAAATGTAAATTGAGGCTTTTGATGCCATCCACAAATTTTATAGGTTAATATGACATGTTAAGTTTGACTAAATAATTTTTTTAAAGTGATAATGATGTTATGACTTTAACAAAAACAAAATACCAAATAGTGTCAAAATTGACATAAATGAGTTTTTAAAACAAATACTATATTATTAATTGATATAATATTTCTAAAAATATAAGGTTCGGAAAAAGAACCTATATACAGTTATATATATTAATAATGAACCACTTGGGGTTCTCTTGGATTTTTATAGTAAGTTTATTAACCATTTATTATAATAATACAAGAGGACATGGACAACGTTAAATTATTTAACTAAAAGTTAAATCTAAAAGATAGGGTTAATATGGTGACATAAACTTGTCTAAAACCTATTGGTTGAGAGTATTTTGACCCATCCCCACCTTAGCTTATAAATAAATCAATTTTGATCTATTAGAAACCGAAAATTATTTTATAACAAAATAATATTTCAAAATTTTCCTGAAGTGACCATCACCTCTCTTATAAAAGGGTACTTCCCCTTCTCTCAAAATCACACCTCCAAAGCCATTTTTCTTGGCCAAAATCTTCCAAAATATACTTCAAACTTCTCTCAATTCAACATATAGTCCTTTACTTGATCATAAAGTCAAACTAAGGAGCCCTTTTGTTCAAATCAAAAGGAAACACCCAAAGAAGAGGTAATTATTTTATCACCTTTTTCAAAGTTCTTTTCTTATTCCACTTTCTCTTTCTTGGTTATTTCCATACCAAAATAATAACTCCAGTACCTTCTATATACTGTGATGTTATTATAAATATGGTACAACCATACTCATTATTCTATCTATCCTATGAATTATAATGTCACCATGCGTGCGTACGTACGGCTTACCATCTCCATGCTGTGGTGTAATTTGTTATTCAACACTATGTTATTTGGATGGATAGAATGATGAGTAATATGTTTATAAATAATGAAAATAACAAGATAATTTCTCTATAAATTTATTATACCATCCAATTCCACACCTTTTAATCATTAAGAAAATTATATTGTCACTCGCGGGTACGTACGACTTACCGTTTCCATGACACGATGAGATTCATTTCCAGGTTCACCATTCAACGATGATTATAAAAATATATATTATTAATAAGTATGTAATATATGAAATAATAATGACACCAGTTATATATATATATATATATGTATGTATTTATGTATTTACATATATCTTATTCACTTACTTCTGATCAATACGATATGAAAACAGAAACAACGTTTATGTGTACGTACGACCTATCGTCTCCATAAATGGTGTTTTCCATTTTATATATCTATCTATTATAATTATTTATATTATAAATTATATACATACATATATATATATATATATATATATATATATCATTTTTTATATTTTATAAGTATTTAAATCATGATCTAAATGATACGATTAAGAATAACAAGTTAAAACACGTACAATAAAGAAAGCGATTATTACCCGAAATGTTAATTTAACATGGAAATCATTATTAAATGGGTAGTATAAAGTCATAAAGGAATCATGTATTATATAATAAATATTAATATGGTTTTGGTATAATTTAATAACATACTATGGTCATTATACAGGAGGTTAAATGTACCCTCGACCAAAGGAAAGTGCAAGGTAAGGATTAATTCCTCAATATCATTATTATCTGAGATTGTTTATGAGTAAGTATTTACTGGGAAATATTTATCATTCATGTATATATTTCATAAAAATGTTTTCAAAATTAATCTTATAAGGTTTTATGGAAGGTTCTATTTAACTATATCATCATTTTAAATGTTTTAAATATTTATTTTTCTAAATATTTTTAATTAATGTCAATGTTTTAAAAATGATTTTAAGGATTTATTTATATGGACATCATTGTTTTAAAATTTTAATTACTTTCAAATTTTTAAAAGTGGTATGAGACATTTTGATTCAAAAATATCTTTTAAATTAATTCCTTTATAAATGTATGACTTTTAAATTATTTCACAAAAGGGATATTTCCCTCAAAGAGTTTTACTGATCATTTTCAACTATGTCAACATCCTTACTAGATATTATTCTTGATTGAGGTTGATTTATTATAATACAATATTCCACATTATATTGAATGATTTATGATATGTTTGACTGTGGATTTTCTATTTTTATACCATTCATGGTTTATGGTAAATGTATTGACATTTCATATGGTAATTTTAATACGAATATTTATGTTATGTTTAAACATTTTCATATGAGGAATGAAGTGGAATTAGTAAGTGAAGGGTGGAGCCCGCTATAGCTCCTCGATACATCGGTAGGTCTCATGAGATAAACTAGTGTCTTGACATAAGGCCTTACCAAAAATTTTATTTTTAGTCTTGGCACGAGGCCTTGACTATGTGGTAATGATGCCCGATGTTAGGCATTCCCTCATTATGAAATTAATTATTACATGTTATTATTCGAATAGTAGAATATCCATGTGAATGTTTATATGATAATGTTTGATTTATTTTCTCCATATTATGTTCATGTTTATGTTTAAAAGGATGTTCTTTTTATTACACATCTTTCCTTAAAAGTTTATATCTTTTGCTAAATTATTTACCCTTACTGAGCATCTAATATCACCCCTTTCTTATGTTTTTTCCCAAGATTCCAAGAAGTGTATTATGTTTGATATGAAGGGTTAAGAGAGGGGAATAATGGAACTCACAATAGATTATTTATGTTGTGTTTTATGTTTGAATGTGCAATGTAACGTTCATGTATGTAATATATTTTCCCTGACTACTAAACTGATCGGTCCTTCAGGACTTTATTCCTTGTAATCATGCCAATGTATTAAAATAATGCACTAACTCTGGGTAACTGGGGTTGGGGCGTTACAGCTGGATTTTCCATACCTAGAAAATGGTGGGGTTAAATGAAGGGTTGCCGAGTGATAATGTGAATCCCATTTAGAACATGTCTAAACAGTTGATTTAGTTGGAAATGGAATATTGATGTTTGTGCCTAGATTTTTTGGGTAATTTCATAAAGGTTTGTTTGGTGTGAGTTGAAAGTGGGTTAATTGGGTAAAATGGAATTGTATCCAATGGTATATGAATTATGTTGAAATGCCAAAGAGGAATTGTACATATGAAATATTGAGCATGTTAAATTGGAAATGGATTGCGAATTGAAAACATGTAAATTGTTGTATAAGGTAATTGATGAATATAGAATGAGCGAATACATGGTAAATCATGGGGAATACCTAGGGGGTTGAATGTGATAATGTGATTGTGTTATGTATGATAAGAGTCAGACCTGAAATGCATAAGGGGTAAATGATTGTGAAATGGTGAATGGGCTAAGTGGGTTAGTACATGGTAATTGATGAATATTGGCTAAGTGTGGGGGTTATTGAATACACATAAGGGGTTAAGGCATGATAATGGGAATTTGGTTAAATGGATATGAATTGTAAATGGTAAATGTATTAAGGGGTTATGGAATAGTATTAATTCCCATGTCGTTTGTTATTTATTTTGATCTCCAATGGCATTGCTTATTCTTGGTTGTGTTATGGTATGGTTATGGTGATTGGATAAATAAAAATGTGCACATAGATTGGTGGAGTGGGGTATTGACATGAGGTTCTATTCTCATGGGTCGAGTTAGACTGAGGCTCTAAACTTCACCCCAAAAATTTATGGGCTAAGAATGGGGATGGAGGCTCTATTCCCCTAACAGTTGCATTCCACTCAGAATGAGGTTTCGAGGTGAGGATAATGTGTTGATGTGAAATGTGTATCCCTAGTGAGATAGGGACTTAACTTATTTTCCCTATGCATTGTTGTTGATGTCCTTAGACCCTTGTGTAGATGATATGTAAGTCTAACCCAAAGAGAATGTGTTAAATATGGATTATGTAATAAAGGTGGTATAAGAAACGAAATTGGGATAAATGCTGGGCATGAATTAAATAAACATTGTTAATGAATGGTAATCAGACAATTCCTTGTTTACTTACAATTTATTTTGTACTTTCATGAACTATCTATTAGACTTGATATTTTATAGACACCATTGGTGGTGGCCTACTAAGTTTTTTAATCACACCCTACTCAGGCCGTTGTTGGGTACCCGAGCAGATCTCTTGGTTGCAGGTTAGGACAAGGGCATAAGAACTACCCTAGGATGTTGAGTTGGGCTTGAAATGTACATGGAGAAGGATCCATACTTGGAGTTGGGACCTATTTGGGTATTGACTATTTGTCTTATTTTTTTATTTTATTCACTTTCACTACTAGTATGTCATTAAACTGTTAATGTTGATTTATATTTTGTACCCAGTTGGGAGATGTTTGGCTTGTATTTTTATTGGTTGTTCATATTTTTTCCACTATTTAAATTGTTTTTATTGTGTCTTACTCTGGTAAAGAGGGAATAACCTCCCCACGTATCCTATTAGACCCCTGCTGCTAGTTGGAAACCTCTGGCTTATAGGGAGGCGTGCTTGAGGTCATGCACCGACTCAACCTGGGGCACCAGTTTAGTGGCTCCCGGGATGGGGATGTTACAAAGTGGTATTAGAGGCATGTTATTTTATCTTTATTGCTATTTTGGGATGGTAGATAAGAGATTAGGATATGCCAATACTTGGTAATGATCTCGTTCTTGAGATTATCTAACCCATGTATGAGGTAAAAACCAAGTCACCATAGGTGGGAATTGTTGTTTTTAATGTGTGTTGTTACAGTTGAATGATATTTCACTATTGGGTGATGCACATGTTGTGTGATTTGACTGATTTATGATATTTTGTCCATTTTTAGAATGGAATGAGGTTGTGCATTAATGCATCATTTTAGGAACCTAAGGAAGTAGGTGGCATTCATCATTATAGGAACACACATGGGATGTGTGTGCGGGTCATAGAGAGTAGAATGCATTTTAATTCCTTGATAAATCTAAAGAAAATGATTCATAATAATGGTAATTTAAGTGGGTGAATGAAAATAATGAAAATGAATACTTAAGGAATATCATGTATAAAAAAATGTTATTAATGGGTTAACATTTTGGGTTGTGATAAATTGTAAAGTTTGATTTGGTGTCTAAAAAATGTATTTCATAATGAAGGTAAAATTGTTAATGAATTTTTCCTAATGAAAGGTGTAAATGAGTAAAAATGATGATTGTAATAAGTTGTGAAATAGGAAATGTGCCTAAGAGTAAGGTATCATGTTGTAAAAGAATAATTGTTATAAATAGGTGTTGAAAAAAGACATGCAATTAAGTAAATTGGTTACACCATGTTGACCATGACCCACGGTAGGTATGGTAGAGGGTAGTTGTTTCCGATGCTTTCATTGGGGTGCGCACGTCCGTTTTCATGAGTATGAAAGGCACGGTTTCATTTCCCCACATTCCCACTTTCCAAAGCTGGGTGACATCCATCTCTTGTTCAGGGACGTTTGCTCCATGATCGAAACAGGATGATGGGATGTCTGTTCTTCCTTCCGTGGATTCCTCCTCAGAATGTGTCACCTAGTCTAGGTCTCCCTTATAGATTTAAGATGTTGTTCATGAAACTCTTCCTAGTTCCATATCTTCATGGACACAAGTTAATTACACTGCTTCTGTTGGGACATTCCAAAGGGTCCAGTCAGGGCAGAAACCTTTGGTCAGTGGAGTAGTCATGTTGGACATCACTGGCATGTCTGGACATTGGGACACTGGCGTGTCTGGGTTTCTTACCCTTATTATAGGGCTTCTCAAGGGCGTGGAAGCCCGAGGCATCTCACGTGGAATGCAAGGAATCATATTCCATAGGCATGTATCTGAGGTTTTCTTCAGCTTCCCATGTTTAACACAGGGTATGCTGCTGGTTTAACGTCCAGTAGAGACAGATCAGACTGATCAGAACACTGATTAGAGTGGATCAGATGGGTGCAACCCCTGGAGGGAACACTGATGTTGGGCCCAACATGTGGTTAGATTCTCAGTTTTTATTGAGGGGAATGGGGAATGAGGTGGCATGATCCCACCGGGATTTGGCGGCCCGAGTAAGAATCAGGATGGATGATGGAGGGTTGAATGAAGTGAATGGTGAATGGGATGTAACCTCCATGAGGATGATGATGAATTTGGGATTGATCCTCAAAGAGGCTTCCTACATATCCCCATGGTAGGGAATAAAAGTCCTCGTAGTTTATATGATGATGACTTACCACGGATTAGGGATTTCAACAACTTACTACTGGATGGGGATGTTGATGGATTACCACTGGACAGGGTCACAATGACTTACCACTGAATGGGGTCACAATGGATTACCTATGAATGGAGTTGACAATGGATTACCGTTGAATGGCGTCGCAACGGGTTACCACTGGACGAGGTCGAACCTCAGGGAGGCTTCCTACATACCTTATCTAGGAGACAAGAATCAAACCCACGTAGTTACTGTGGTATGGGGGTCGGTAAACCGACATGGAGGAGGAATTGGGGTCTAATGGTTGTTGGGATTGATCCTCAGGGAGGTTTCCTACGTACCTTACCTTAGAAATGATCAAAGTACACATAGTTCAGGTGGGTGCAATAAATTACCACTGACTGGGGGAAACAATGGATTATCGCTGATCGGGGGAGATAACAACTTACCACTGATTGAGGCTCACAGTTTAATGTCACGTAGGACAGGGGTAAACTGACATGAAGGAGGACCTGTGGCCTAGATATATCATCGGATTGAACCTCATGAAGGATTCCTACATACCATGCCTTACTAAAAATCAAATACCTCATAGTTCTTGGGGGAGTGGGAAAACCGATGTGAAGGAGGTCGAAGCAACCAGGTGTTGGGCTTGAACCTCAGGGAGGATTCCAACATACCTCACCAGGGAAAGGATCAAAGTCCATATAGTTCAGGTTGGGGTGGGAACCGACATGAAGGTGGTCGAAACCAATGGGGTGTTGGGCTTGAACCTCTGAGAGGTTTCCTACGTACCTCACCTTGGAAGGGATCAAAGACCACGTAGTTCAGGTTGGGTTTGGGGATTACACTCTAGGATGCCCAAAGTGTGTCATGGTCAATGCTTGATCTAAGACCATGTGATTCATGCTCAATGTGAGAAACAAGAGGCAGAAAAGACCTGATGATCACGTCACGAAAGGTGCGTCCAGAGAAAGTAGATTGGGGCTTACACGTGGTTAGAAACCCAAAGAGGAAACATGGGCTTACGTGTGGTTAGCAGCCCAGGGAGATTGGGACTTACTCTAGGGTGGAGGCCTAGGTGGTGACAAAGCCCAGTTGGAGAGGGATTTGTCACCCAGGAAAAGAGGAGGAGCAGGGGGTGCTGCCTCCTGCATGGAAAGCTAGGGGATTACACCCGGGTGGTTGCCCTTTCCTCATGGACAGATGCCACTCCAATAAAGAGGATCTCATTCCATGTGAGGAATTATCTCACTCTGGTGGAGACCAGTGGGCGCGCAGAATGTCCAAGGTGGGGTACCCCGCGTGTGATGCCCAGGTTGAGGCCACATTTTAACATCATGTGCTGAGGATGAAGGTGCTTGGTAGTTTAATGTCCTGTAGCTCGGGCGAGGTGGGTTCACGCCGCACCCACAGGACTTACATAACTAGAAACCTCTACACCTTGGTGAAGCAAAGGGACCGACAACACCGTAGTCTGGGGGTGTTATGGAGTGAACTGTTGGGGAGTACACGTTAGAGTGGCTATGTGAAGAAGCAGTAGCCATTAGGGTGCCTATGCGAAGAAGCCTGAGGCAAAGCAACGCAATGTGAAACACTGCCCAAGGGACTTTGAAGTTACTTCGTACGAGCCTAGAAGGTCGTATGGGAAAACGGTGTGTGCTGTAGATGTTTTGGTCATGGGAGGCACCCAAAAATGATGTCCAGAAGAGAGACATCAAAAACGTGTGCACCAGGAGGGAGGCCTTCATGAAAAATGGTACAGTTGTGTGGAAAACACTGGGTCGGCATGCAGTTGGGACAGTTGCACGGAAAAGACCAGGCCGACACGCAATTGGAGGCATTTGGCACACAAAGGGGGGGGGGGGGGATATTTGCACGCAAGGAATCTAGGTTGCGCGCAAGTGGAAGGGATTTTGTGCAAGGAATAAGGGTTCACGTGCAATTGGAAGGGATTGCACGCAATCAAAATGGATTGCACGCAATTGGAAGGGATTGTGCGCAATTTGAAAGGATTGTGTGCAGGGGACATGACTCAAAGGGATTCAGATGAGGGTTAGGCTTGAGTGGTCTCACGCGAAGGCAAACCCGTAGGCGGCCTGTCGGGAAAAATCCCATACCTGAAATCCATCTTTTGCATGCAGAAGAGGTGAATTTTGCACAGGGGAGACGGTTCAGATTCTTCAGCCGTTGGTAGTTGAAGGGAAACCCTTCTATTTATAGGTTCTTGGGGTTTCCCAATCCATGAAAAAATAGGTCCGTGTGATAGTTTGTGTTCCAGTGTCAGTAGAAAAAAATATCTTCCACATGGGGCGGCATGTGCCACTTTCCATGCCTGCGGTCAGCGGCGCGGAAGTTTGCATGCCGGGGTGGCAGTTTTCACGCGGCAGGCAGTTTGCACGCTAGGGCGGCAATTTCCATGCGACGCAGGAGTTTTCCACACATGCGTGGCAGTTTCCACATGGCGTAGGAGTTTTCACATAGGCGCAGAAAATAGCCTCGGATCCTGCGGTTTTCTGCATGGGGGGGGGGGATTTTTTTCACGCCCATCTAAGATTTTTCCGCGCTGCCCTTGTAGGACCCCTGGAATGGATTTCTAGGTCAAAATATGTCTTCTCTTTGTTGCGCCAAAACCTCCTTCATCCCTTGATAGATTTTTGACGTCTACAAATTCCCCCCTCGGAATCGGATTTGCAAGGGGGCACAAAGGTTAGATTCTGAGGTATATTCCGAAATTCATGACTACCTGGAGTCCACGCGTGAAAAACCCATAGGTGCACGGAAATCTGAGAAGTCATGCACAAATCACTTTTCATGCGTGCACGAAGTCTTTGATCCGTGCCTATAAAAACCCTCGCGGGTCCCTCAGTCCATACGGATTTTTCTCGCGCGATAAGTTCCGAGCTCTCACATGCAAAAAACTTCCTCTTTCTTGCGTGAAAAACTGCTTCGATTGCACATAATTCCTCGAGTCCACCCATCGTTTTAAGCGCAAACTCTGGGTTTTTTTCACCACTGCCTCTTTTTTCGCGCCGACTCCTGATTTTTTACCGCTTCTTGTACATTCGTGCCAGAGTAGCCTTTTTCACGCCGACTCCTTGAGAACTCACCGGAAGAAGATGGCTGTTAATTGGGCTGACACTGAGAGAGAAGTTGTGTTTGTCGCTCTAAGGGCTGAGATGGTTGCCAATACTGAGGTTTATGGTGACCGAAAGATCATATATAGAAACCATACTATCTACAACATGTTGACCCTAGCCCAGAAAGAGTATGAATTGTCTGACAATTTGACGATATGGGACTTCGTTATTTTGGAGGAGGTACCCATGCCCTGATTTGAAGTTGACACACCGCGGTCGTGGGTGACCCGCGAGGATGACCTACCTCAATATAATATCACAAAAAATGGCCATACTGCTAGAGAATCTAGGAATATGGATGTTTACATCATGAATCCTGGGACCGGAACCATTTCAGGAAGCGACCCGGTCGCAGAGGACTCCCCAGCCCATTACGCAAGTACTTTCTGACAGAGTGTCACTAATGAAACTAAAGGCTGGCTCCAGGATTGGGATCTGTGGTCTGGGGAAAATTTCACCAGTGAATGGGCCTGAGTGTATTGGGTATGCCAGACGTGTGACCAGTTTGGGGCTGAACTGTGGCACATCAGGTTATTTGAGGTGGTGTGGACATCGTAGTTCCATTTCTACCGTCAACATGAACTTGAGCCTGAGCTGTTTACCTGATGGTCCCCCGATACCAATACCTTCCATCTTCACCATGGGGAAGTTGGTATCAGCCTTTGGGACATTCATTGCATCGGTGGTATCCCTTTGGATGGGCACCGATACGATGAATTCTTTCTGATGAAGAACATCCGGGGAGAAAAATCATAGAATCCTATCCTAACATGGCATCTGTTGAAGCTAGCTAAGGAGAGGATAGGGTTCAAGGACTTTTTGAAGTACATTGCCTACAAAAAATGGTTTAGCTTGTTTCTACAAAGAGATATGGAAGTCAAGATTCCGGGTTGATGAAGGCGGTGTCTGACAGCGACACAGAGGAGCAAAAGTGGATCGTACTGAAGGATCCTAAAGGTGGGAGAATATCAATCATGGGGATTCAGTATAAATGATATTAGGGACCTGAACGTCTGGTATGTTGGATTTTTGGCAACCTTCTTGAGTGGGTGGTTGCTACCAGTGAGGTATGCAAGAATGGGAGTTTGTCCAGCAACATTGGTGATGGTTGGCATCATGGCCGCAAATCAGAGGTTCAATATGGGAGTCCCCATGTTCACCCATTTGTACGCCATCCTGGGATGCATTTAGAGAGGGGATCACCAAGAAGGATATGTGGTCCCCTCCAGATCTTCCATGGATGGATCACGGCTCATTGCGGTGGATATACCTTTCCAAATTCCATTCATCCTCTGGGTAACGACCTGCGACATTCCTTGCTGAACATTGCAGGGGTCATACCGTTAACTCTCAATGAGGAGGGGGTAAGGATCAGAATTGGAAATCATGCCAACTTCACTTTCAGCCCATTCCCCACTCCGACTGGCCAAATGATATACAACAGGCAGGGCTCACTGGAGGAAAGAGAATACTTCCAGAGCATCAAAGGTGGGGTGCTTGTCACCCAGGTTGATGGGAAGATTTTTTGTGAGCCCTATGTGCCGTCAAGATTCTCCAGGAAGTTTGGATGCATCTAGTAGATGCTAAATAATGTGTATATATATGTTTGAGATGAGAGGAATCCATGCATTCTCTAGATAGAATATAACAAACATTGGGCCATATTATACCCTGTGGGGCTTTTGCGTAAGCGAGTTCAGCGGCTCAAGGTAACTAGTATAGAACTTGGGCAGTGAGATAGAAGATAGGGCGTTGCTGGGGAGGAAAGGTCGGAAGCAAGTCTGACAACTAGGTCTGCATAGGCTGGGACTACAGTAGAAGGAACATCATATGACATGGTCGCGCCTTCGTTGCCCATGGGGATAGGGGCTCACGGAGCAGTCAGGGAACTTCCTAGGAAGCAGATAAAATATATACTTCAACCTTCTGATGATGTAGTTTTCTCGGCTCTGTGGTCGTCCTGGTTGAACCTACGGTAGTCGATGGGTACCGAAGCCCTCTGGAAAAATATAATACAGGATAGAATATAGCTGCCAGAGGTCGGACTCATCTGGGTTGATGACAGGGTAACTTCCACCATCGTCACGCATACCTGACAGCCATGGATGTGTATGCACACCAGTGAGGTCGATGTGAGGAACCACCCCTCCTAGTGAAGGTAATGTTCTACTAGGAGAATGATTTAGACAAGATGCCACCCAAGGATGACGATAGTGATGAGGATCCAGAGGGAAGTGAGACGGAAGAGGAGGAGGTGGAAGGAGAAGGAGAAGGAGAAGGTGGGGGGGAAGAGAAGCACAAAGGTGGAGGGTCTCAGGGGACGTCCCACCAAGGGAGTCTTTAGGAGAGTAGCGAGATCATTGGCTCTAATATAGACATAACTAAGCTACTTGAGGTATGTATCAGCCCTTATCTATCCTTCCCCGCTTCATTTTTTTTGTAACCATCAATAAAATCTCCTTATTCTGCTCAGGGGAATATTGGTGTTGACCAAGAGGCTCCATCCAAAGGGGGGGGGGGGAGGCGCCAATAGAACAAGGTGGGGAGTCGACACCCATTATTGAGCTAACAAGCACTGATGGATCCCCTATAATGAAAACTCCTGTAGTATCTAGAACACCAGAGGCTAATTCTTTGAGCTCTTGTAAGTTCATTACTTCAACACCAGTATTGTAATAACATGGTTCTTATTCTTGAGGTACGAGTTTCTTATTTTACTTTTCCTTAAGTGTTTTTGAGAAAAATAAGGAAAATGGGATAAAATCTCAAAATTTTTGGTTAAACACCATGTAATTTTCTACATGCCATGTACTTTGGCCATGTGGTATGAGTATACATGGCGTGTAGGCCTATCGGCGATGAAGGGTGTAAAAACTGACTACACGCCGTGTACTTAGTATATACACACAGTGTAATTAGTCGGTAGGTGAATAATAAGGTGGTGGGAGTAGCCTACAGTGGAGCGATAGTATATGACATGTACTTAGAAATACACTTTGTGTAATCAAGTCGACAGATGAACAGTGAGATAGTGGAAAGTGGCCGCTAGAGGAACAATTAAAAAATGGAACGTACACACCGTGTACTTGAGAGTACACGCCGTGTAGTTATGTTTTTTCACTTAAAATAGGATGTAGCCTCCTGTTTTGACAGAGTAAGCTTAGAGTTAAACAGGAGTCGTGAGAGAGAAGGCCAGAGCTTAGAGGAGCTCCCAACCGCACACTGGAACTCTGATTCCTTCACCGTCGATCACATTTGAACCACGCGGGTAAGCCCTTCCCTCTCCTTGAGTGTTTCCTTCCAATTATTTCCTGATATAAAGTTATTTGGGTTTGAACGGGTTATCATTCTCCCCAGATCTATGTCGTTCTCGGTTGATTCAGGATGCGTCATTCACTTATATCGATCAGAGGAGATCGAGGTAGGTGGTCTGGTGTTTATATCCAACTGTCGAGTTGTTTTTGTGTACCATTGTGCTATGAACCCATGTTTTGGGTGTCATATGGCTGAGGCCTTGAATGAAAAAATACCTAGAATTTCATATGTAATTTAATGAATATGTATAAACGGTGCTTTTTGGGATCACTGCATTGATCCAGGGCCACCCCATGGGTGTGTTTCCCTTGTTTAGCCGTTTGTCCAGGATACCTATGGGTTTGCTGTGATTATAAGCATATTTTGAGTTTTATTGAGGGGAATCATATTTATTGCTTGATTATGTGTTGGTCTCGGACCGATTACTTGCTTAGCCTGAGAGTGGTGTTTTCTTTAGCCTGAGGGAAGTGTTTTGATTCTCCTAAGGGCAAGGTTTTGATTCTCCTGAGGGAAAGGTTTGTTTAGCCTGAGGGAAACGTTTCTTATGCCTGAGGGTAGTAGCTTCTGTGCCTGAGGGAAATATCTCGTATGCCTGAGGGAAATATTCATTATTCCTGAGGACAGTTACCCGAGGGTTTCATTTTTTTTTAGCCTGAGGGAAAGGTTCTAATTAGCCTGAGGGAAAGGTACTGTTTAGCCTAAGGAATAATGTTCACTTGAATATTCATTGTGGTGTTTTTCTTGTGTTATACCTTCCAAGATAAAACATTGACTTGGTATTGTTATTACCTTTTTTTTGTTAGATAGCATGTTTTAGTTTTGCTGAGGCACTATACAAGAGATTGTCGGTCGAGGTCGGGTCTCAGGAACTTATAATTAAATTATATTGAATTGTTAAATAATAATTAAATGGAAATGTAACTGGTAGGAGTATCTTCTTTTGAGTACTTCCTAGTTTACTGCATTTCATTATTGCACACTGATGTTGCACATTTTCACTGACAGTTGGGCATGGGCCTTTGGTGGTTGCCTACTGGGATTTATTTCTCACACCCTATTTGGGTCATGTCTTGGACCCAAACAGATTATATTGTTGTAGGTGTTGATAAGGGAAAAAGTCCCTATACAGGTACTTGATTGTTGCCGAGGAGTAGGAGAGCATGGGAACGAGCTTAGGCTTGCGATGCTGCTGAGTTCCTGCTGCACTGTTTTGTTTTTCTTTTTTTTACTTGTCCCTTGTACTGTATTGTTTTAGATTGCAGTGTAGCCTATTTTGGCTGCTTTCTTAGACTTAGGGACATATTGAATCATATATATATATATGTCAGTTGTCATCTTTTACTTATTTACTATTTTCCATTTTATCTTGGTATTGTTTACTGCTTCCACTTTTGGTATGTCATTATTTTTCCACTGTGCTACACTTTAACAAATGAGGGCATAGTTTTCCCACTATCAGACCCAGGCCCTCGCTGCTAGTCGGTATCCTATAAAGTTTGGGGAAGTGTGCATGAGGTCATGTGACCAACCGGGTTCGGGGAACCCATTGTGTGGATTCCAAAACCAGGACGTTACAAAGTGGTATCATAGGGTTTATTTTCTTTGACTTACTATTTGGAGCCTATAGTCAGGGATAGGGCAGAATTGGTATTTGGTAGTAAGTTGTGCCTGGGAGTAGCTACCCCTTGTATAGGTAAATGTCGGATTTCCTCGAATTAAATTGTGATTTTATGTTTATTATTATTACAATTGATATGATTTTCACCATTGGGTGATGCACTTGTGGTGTGCTATTTATATTTTTATACATGGGTTCTATTTAGTTTCAACCCGATGAGATGAGGGTATGCCATCTCATGCATCATTTAGGCACATGTTAGAATCACATGTCATGAATAGTTTCCATTCTATGTAGGTGCATTAGAAATTTCATGTTGTTTTGATAGATGTTGTTCTAGAAGATACATGTTGTTGTGATAGATGCCTTGATAAAATACCTGCTATTAGATAGAGTATTGTTATGTAAGATTTTGTTAATGAATGCCAAACTTTGGTTCTTGAGGAGTATGGGACCTCATCAACCAAAATTTGGTGGATCATTGACTTGTTTAATTTTTTATAACATGTATAAGATGCCAAGATTTGGTTCGCCGGGAGTATGGGCCCTCACGGATCGGAATTTGGCACTTTGGTGTTCGTTTAGTGGTTTCCTAGACTCCGGAGTAGTTTCTAAGGCTTACTGTCCGGAAAAACCCAGAATACACACCGTGAAAATTTGGATTACACACCGTTTAATCTTCTATTCAGGAAGAAATGAAAATAATTAAGTACACGCTGTGTACCCTATGTACATGCCGTGTAGTTTCTAACCGTGTCATAGGCCGTGTAGGCAGAAACAAGGGATGGGGAAACTCTAGAGAGAACACGTTGTGTACTGGTTTCACACGTCGTGTCGTGTTGACCCAGTGTCTGCCGTGTAACTAACAACACTGACGGAGAAATTTTCGCTTAAACATGTCGTGTCACTTTCTAACATGCCGTGTAGTGTAATCTAGGAATCTGGCTGTGTAAATAACAACACAGGTTGGTGTTATCCTTTCTTGTACACCCCGTATCCATCTGGAACACGTCGTGTAGTCTTGACCTGTGAGAGAACGTGTGGACTTGGACGTGTGGCTAAGGAAATGGGGTGGTGTACACACCGTGTGTGGGTGTAACACGCTGTGTAGTGTCAGCCGAGTAGCCAGACGTTTCACTAACAACACAGGTAGTTAGAAACTAATACGTACATGCCGTGTCTTTCTAGAACACACCATGTAGTGTGGTCTATGTACCCGGACGTGTCACAAACAACATGGGTCGGTGAAGCTCATCTAGTAAACACCGTGTAGATCTTATACATGTCATGTAGTATCGTTCAAAAGAGATCCATGTGGCTAAGCCTTGTAGAAGGACTCGGGCAGGGGAAAAAAATTCAAGTACACACTGTGTGTTTGGACAACATGCCTTGTGTTTGGGGTGTTACACAACTAGTTTTGTCAGAAGTACACGCCCATGTGAAATAATTGAGGTAACACGCCATGTAGTTATTATACACACCATGTAGTCTTGTTTTGTAAAACTTGAATGTTTTCTTTCTTATATTCCCTTCTTACACTTCTAGTTCTTAGTCCTTGATGATCTTAATCTAAGGCATGTTTTTGACCTTGTAGAGTCATGCTTCCAAGAAGACCTTGAGTTGTTCACCAAGAGAGAGGCAACAATTATACTCCAGAGACAGTAGGGCACATGCTATCGATTGATCCTCCAGTAGTGCCAGATGCGGCGCCGACCGTTATACCAGATGCAGGCATGGATGCACAATTCCGTGAAGGCTTCATGCAGTTCATGTAGACCTTCCAGGGAGCACCACTGGCTACCACATATATGATAGAGCTGACGCGTATATTCCAGTAGTAGAATCCACCTACATTTTCAGGAGATGGTGGACCATAGGGTGAATATTCATAGATGGATTCATTGAAGACTATCTTTGAGCATCTTGAGACGCCTCCAGGGAGGAGGGTCAAGCTCGCTACTTACATGCTGCGTGATTCCGCCAAGAGATGGTGGGATGTTACCACCCAATCTGAGAATCACAGAGACATGCACTACGGGAAAAATGGGTATTTGCGACGGGTTATTTGCGACGGGAATAAATCCCGTCGCAAATAGTCCCGTTAAAAACTTATTTGCGATGGGGGTAGTTACCCGTCGCAAATAAATGGGCTTTTGCGACGGGATTGCTTTCCCCGTCGCAAATAGTTTTCCCGCGATGCGTGCCAAATCGCGGGAAAACTATTTGCGACGGGAAAATATTCCCGTCGCAAATAACCGGCGGCGGTAAAAGGTATTTGCGACGGGAATATTTTCCCGTCGCTAATAGTATGTTATTTGCGACGGGTCCCGTCGCAAATAACTATTTACATGTTGACCGTAATAAATGCGGGCTAAGGTATTTGCGACGGGTACCGTCGCAAATACTAGTTTTTGCGACGGGATACCCGTCGCAAATGGGCCCGTCGCAACTAATCTAACCTATAAATACCCCCATCCGTTTTTTTCAAATCATTCTCATTCTCTATCTCCTCCTGCTCTCAAACTTTTGTTTCTAAAGTTGAGTTTTTCTTCAGTTTAATTTTTTTTTCGGAGCTGATATTAAAGTTTTGAAGAACGATCAGAGCAGATCAATTTTCAAGGTATTTATGTTCATTTTAATTTAATATTTATTTTTAATTTTTTATTAGTTTCAATTATTCTTAATTAGTTGTAATTTAATTATGTTTATATTGTTTTCTTACTTAATAAATTTAAATTATTAGTATTGTTCATAGTTAATGGTAATTAGGAATAATTAGTAATAATTTTTAATAATTAAGAATAAATATTAATAATTAGTAATAAATACCAATAATTAGGAATAACAACATTATTACATTATTAGTATATTTTATTATTAATATTAAAATAATATAATTTTTTATATATATACAATTCTCTTTTCATCTGTGTGTTTACTGTCTTCACATGTATTATTTGTATGTGGAGATAGAAAACGCACAAATGAAAGGAGAATTGTATATAAATCAGAAAATTATATTATTTTAATATTAATAATAAAATATACTAATAATGTTATTATTTGTAATTATTGGTAATTATTCCTAATTATTGGTAATTATTCTTTTAATTACTAATAATTAGGAACAATTATCAATAATTATCAATAATTAAGAATATTTAGTAATAATTAGTAATAATTACCAATAATTAGTAATAATTAGTAATAATTACCAATAATTAGTAATAATTAGTAATAATTACCAATAATTAGTAATAATTATTAATAATTACCAATAATTAGTAATAATTAGTAATAATTACCAATAAGTAGTAATAATTACCAATAAGTAGTAATAATTATGTATAATTTGGAATAATTACCAATAATTAACAATAATTAGTAATAATTAGTAATAATTACCAATAATTACCAATAATTAGTAATAATTAGTAATAATTACCAATAATTGCCAATAATTACCAATAATTAGGAATAATTAGAAATACTTAGGAATAATTAGGAATAATTAGGAATAATTAGGAATAATTAGGAATAATTAGGAATAATTAGGAATAATTAGGAAAAATTAGGAAAAATTAGGAATAATTAGGAACAATTAGGAACAATTATCAACAATTATAAAAAATTAGGAATAATTAGGAATAATTATCAATAATTATCAATAATTATCAATAATTAGTAATAATTAGTAATAATTAGCAATAATTAGTAATAATTACCAATAATTAGTAATAATTAGTAATAAATACCTAAAATTAGGAAAAATTAGAAAAAATTAAGAAAAATTAGGAAAAATTAGGAAAAATTCTCAATAATTAGTAATAATTACCAATAATTAGTAATAATTACCTATAATTAGTATTAATTACCAATAATTAGTATTAATTACCAATAATTAGTAATAATTAGGAATAATTAACAATAATTAGTAATAATTACCAATAATTAACAATAATTTGTAATAATTAACAATAATTATTAATAATTACCAATAATTACCAATATTTAGTAATAATTAACAATAATTGCCAATAATTACCAATAATTGCCAATAATTACCAATAATTAGTAATAATTATGAATAATTAGTAATAATTACGAATAATTAGTAATAATTACGAATAATTAGTAATAATTACGAATAATTAGTAATAATTACCAACTATTAGTAACAATTCCTAATAATTATCAATAATTACTAATAATTATCAATAATTACTAATAATTACTAATAATTATCAATAATTAGTAATAATTAGTAATAATTAGTAATAATTAGTAATAATTAGTAATAATTAGTAATAATTAGTAATCATTAGTAATAATTATCAATAATTAGTAATAATTAGTAATAATTACTAATAATTAGTAATAATTAGCAATAATTACTAATAATTAGTAATAATTAGCAATAATTACTAATAATTAGTAATAATTAGTAATAATTAACAATAATTAGTAATAATTAGGAATAATTAACAATAATTAGTAATAATTAGTAATAATTAGGAATAATTAGTAATAATTAGGAATAATTAGTAATAATTATTATTAATTACCAATAATTAGTATTAATTACCAATAATTAGTATTAATTACCATTAATTAGTATTAATTACCAATAATTAGTATTAATTACCAATAATTAGTATTAATTACCAATAATTAGTATTAATTACCAATAATTACCATTAATTACCAATAATCACCAATAATTACCAATAATTACCAATATTTTCCAATATTTTCCAATAATTACCAATAATTACCAATATTTTCCAATAATTACCAATAATTACCAATATTTTCCAATAATTACCAATATTTACCAATAATTACTAATATTTACCAATAATTAGGAATAAATACCAATAATTAGGAATAACTACCAATAATTTGGAATAATTACCAATAATTTGGAATAATTACCAATAATTTGGAATAATTACCAATAATTTGAAATAATTACCAATAATTAGGAATAATTACCTTATTACATTATTTTTATATTTTATTATTAATATTAAAATAATATAATTTTCTATATTATATACAATTCTCTTTTCTTCTGTGTTTTTTCTGTCTCCACATGTAATATTGGCATTCTTTTTCAAAATTATCAACCTACTCGCCAATGGAGAGGTGAAAGTGAATGCCAATATTACATGTGGAGACAGAATGTGAAACACACAGATGAAAGGAGAATTGTATATAATATAGAAAATTATATTATTTTAATATTAATAATAAAATATACTAATAATGTAATGATGTTATTATTATATAATTAATATTTATGAAAAAAATTATATTAGTATTATTAAAAAAAATAAAAAATCAATATAATATTAAAATTATCAATATTTGTAACAGGTTTTGCTTTATTCTCAATATATTCAATCCTTGCTTGTGTTTTTTCTAACAAATTATTCAAAACCAGTAATGCTTTTATATTTTATAGAAAAATATGGAACAAAGAGGTCGTCAACAGTCATTATTAGATGACCGCATATGGATAAATCAACGTAGAAATCCAAATGGTTCTGGTTTAAATCCAGTATATATAGAGGGTGTGGAGATTTTTTTATCATTTGCGGCATCAAATCCAGAATTTGTTTCAGAAGGAAAGATAAAATACCCTTGTAGAAAATGTGCATTGAGAACGTTTGACACGTTTGACAAAGTGGGGGAACATCTCTTGCGTTTTGGTTTTCAAGCAGATTATGTTTTTTGGTATCAACACGGTGAACGCAGTTCCAGAGCAGGTGATACCAACTTGATTCCAGATCCATCCCAGTTTCAAGATTTAGTACATGATGTTGCAGGTTAATCTGTTCAACATACAGGAACTCCGGCTGATATAGCTTCAAATCCTGAGTTGAGACCGTCTGAATTTTATGAGTTGTTGAAGTCTACTGAGGATGCATTATATCCTGGCTGCAAGATGAGCAAATTAGAAGCAGTTTCAAAATTTATGGCTATCAAATCAGATAACGGAATGTCAAACACCTGTTTTGACCAGATATTTTCTTTGCTGAAAACACTGTTACCCGAAGGAAATGTTTTACCTGCAAATTACTATGAAAGTAAGAGGTTGGTTCGAAATTTGGGACTTACTTGTCAGAAGATTCATGCATGTTAAAATTACTGCATTTTATATTCTGGGGAAAATGAGTTGTTGGATAGTTGTCCCACATGTGGGCAACTGAGATATAAAGAAGGACAACACGGGAAGTCTGGTTTGATTCCTGTAAAACAGTTGAGATATTTTCCGCTTACATCTAGACTTCAGCGTTTATTCATGTCTAAGAATACAACGACAATGATGTCATGGCATAAAGAGAATATTTCAACTGATAAAAGCTTGAATCATCCAGCCGATGGTGATTCATGGAAACATTTTGATAGAGTGCATCCATCCTTTGCTTTAGAAGCTTGAAATGTTCGACTGGGCCTTTCCAATGATGGTTTCTGTCTGTTTGGATCTTATGGTAGTCAATATTCATGTTGGCCTGTTTTTTTAACTCCGTACAATTTACCTCCATGGATGTTGATGAAAGAGACATATATCTTTTTGACTTTACTAATTCCAGGACATCAGAAGAAAAATATTGATGTTTATTTGAATCCATTGATTGATGAATTAAATTTATTGTGGAGTACTGGTGTCAGTACATATGATGTTGCAACGAAACAGAATTTCATACTGAGAGCAGCATTGATGTGGACAATAAGTGACTTCCCGGCTTATGGGATGTTATCTGGCTGGAGTACACATGGTCAGAAATCATGTCCTTACTGTATGGGAGAGAAAAAAGCATTTATGCTCATTTATGGAAAGAAACCTTGTTATTTTGACTGTCATCACAGATTTCTTCCAGCTGATCATCCTTTTCGCAGAAACAGATCTCATTTCAGAAAAGGAACAGCTGAAAGGGATGGACCTCCAAAAATGCTATCAGGTTCGGAGTTAAAATCGGTTGTATTTTCATTACCTCCCATCACTTTTGGTCCCACAATAAACCAACAGAAAATTTATGGTTTTGGGAAAGAACACAATTGGATTAAACGTAGCATATTTTGGGATTTGCCATATTGGTCTGATTTGTTGGTCCGACACATGTTAGATGTCATGCATATTGAGAAGAACTGTTTTGATAATTTGTTTCATACAGTTTTGGATACGCCAGGAAAGAGAAAAGACAATGTAAATGCATGTTTAGATCTTGCCCAAATTTGTAGGCGTCCAGAATTGGAACTATTTGAGAATGTCAGAACAGAAAGGTTACTGAAACCAAAAGCAGCTTATACACTGTCTAAAGAAAACCGTTTATTATTTTGTCATTTGTAAATTATAATTCTATTATTATATTAATTAAAATAATTTATTAATAATTTATTTTTTTTATTTTTTTATAGTATTTGCGACGGGATACTATACCCGTCGCAAATACTAGTATTATTAATAGTTTTTTATTTTTTTTAAAAGATAGTATTTGCGACGGGATACGGGTCCCGTCGCAAATACTAGTATTATTAATAGTTTTTTATTTTTGTTTAAAAATCGTTTTTGCGACGGCACCGTCGCAAAAGGTATTTGCGACGGGACCCGTCGCAAAAACTATTTTAAAAGTTTTTTACAAAAATACAGAATACTATTTGCGACAGGGAGAATGACCATCGCAAAAAAAGGATTTAGCGACGGGCCCGTCACAAATAAGTGTAGTTGCGACGGCGTTTTCAGCAACGGGCTATTTGCGACGGGCCCCCGTCGTAAAAAGCCAGTTGCGACGGGATCCCGTCACAAATAGCCCGTCGCAAATACCTGTTTTTCTAGTAGTGATGGTGTGGGAATATTTTCAGGCAGTATTCTATGACTTTGTATTTCCGGAGACGCTAAGGGTAGATCGAGCTCAAGAGTTCATGAATCTACAGCAGGGTGCCATGTCAGTGATGGACTATTCTGCCCGCTTCACTGAGCTACAACATTTTTCACCTATTCTGGTGGGTGATGAGACGTTGAGGGATATAATTTTTGAGGATGGTCTTTAATATGACATCCGAGCACTGGTGAATGTTTTCAGGTTTCCTATAGTGCATGCTATTGTAAACCAGGAACTGATTACTGAGCGGAACCTGCAGGAAGCTAGTGGTGTAGTCCAGGGCAGTTCGACACTAGTTTTTGGTACTATTTCTACCAGTAAGAGGAAGAGGTAGATGGATTTCTCTCATGGTGTCAGTACTAGCCATAATATTTCTTCCGGTGGCCCGGTAATGTGCTACCAGTGTGGTAAGGAGGGTCACAAGAGACCTCAGTGTCCACATGACCCAGTGGAGTGCCGAGCTTGCTGTAAGATGGGCCATCTTTTGCATTTTTGTAGGGCGTTTCCACCAGTGACTAGTGAGAGGGGTTCTGTGCAAACTCAATGTGCGGGAGCAGGGCCAACAACTTCTTACCAGTCAGGGAATTGGAATACATCGGGATGTTCAGTCCGAGGTGGTAGTCGTGGCCATGGTAGCCAAACACCAGGATCTCAGAGATAGTAGGAAGGGTCAGCTCAGGGTATCCAGGAAGTGTCGTAGAGCCACGACACTGGGCAGGAATATGCAGTGCAACAGACCCAACAAGAGCAGGACCCCGGACCTTCCACTGTCAGAGGTGCTATTCTAGTTGCTTCTATTTTTTATTCAGTACTTTTTAATACTGGTGCTACACATAGCTTTATATCTGTGCCCATTGTGGAGAGTCTTGGGATCTGTGTTTCTTCTTCTTCTGATATCATAATGATAGACACTCTGTTGGGAACTAGAACGGCAGGTGTGTGTCAGTGCAGTGAGTGTCCCTAGAGGTTGGTGGGTGTCACTTTCTATGGTACCTCTATGTCTTAGAGATGATGGGCTATGACGTCATTCTCAAGATGGACTGGTTGGTACCCTTTCGAGCCTTTGTAGACTGCTATCGTCACAGGGTGAGTTTCACATCACCCGAGGACAGAGAGTTTCTATACAAGGGAGAATGGGATGTCTAGGAAATCCAAGCTGGACCCGAGCATCGTGGGAGAGGTGGAGTGAAAACCCAGATTGAGAGTTTATATCTGGATGACTAGGGAACTTTTCAGAAGGTTTTCCATCCAGTGGTTGAGCATTTCAGGGATGTGTTCCCAGATGACTTCTCAAGTCTACCTCCGGAGTGAGAGGTGGATTTCTCTATTGAGCTTGTGCCAAGAGCGGCACCGGTGTCCACTCCTCCTTATAAGATGGCTACCCTAGAGTTGAAGGAGCTCAAAAAATAGTTAGAGGAGTTGCAGGAAAATGGTTTCATCTGACCCAGTACTTCTCCTTGGGGTTCACCTATCCTGTTTGTAAAGAAGACGGATGGTACCCTCAGACTTTTTGTGGATTATCAGAAGCTGAACCAATTGAAGGTCAAGAACCGATATCCCTTTCTAAGGATTGATGATCTTTTTGATCAACTTCGAGGAGCATGAGTGTTCTCAAAGATTGAATTGAGATCCAGATATCATCAGTTGCACGTTAGACCATCAGAAATACTACTTACAGCCTTTTAGAGCAGATATCGTCTATACGAGTACTTGTTCATGCTGTTTGGACTCACGAACGTGCTAGTAGTTTTCATGTCTTTAATGAATTGTGTGTTCCACCCATATCTGGATTCTTTTGTGGTAGTCTTTGTGGAAGATATCTTAGTGTACTATCACACTCGACATGACCATTCCACACATCTTGAGATCGTAATGATTACACTAAGAGATCATCAGTTATATTCTAAGATCTCAAATTGCCACTTTTGGATGGACCAGATACACTTCCTGGGTCATATTATCTCAGAGGCAGGAGTTGCAGTGGACCCAGAGAAAGTGAGAGCGGTAGATTCCTGAGAGAAGCCTAGGAATGTGTTTGAAATACGGAGTTTCTTGGGGATGGCTGGATACTACATTCACTTTATATAGGAATTATCCTTCTTAGCAGTTCCATTGAAGAGTTTGACTAAGAAGGGTGTGAAGTTCGTTTGGTTAGAAGCTTGTGACATAGCCTTTCAGGAGCTGAAGGGAAAGTTGACATCAACACCAGTCCTGATACTTCCAGAGCAAGGGAAGAGCTATACAATTTACTATGTTGCATTAGGTATTGGGATAGGAGTAGTGTTGATGCAGGTAGATTGAGTAGTTGCGTACGAGTCTCAGCAGTTGAGGCCACATGATAGGAATTACCAGACGTATGATCTCGAGTTGGCTACAGTTGTTCATGCGTTACGCTCTTGGATACATTATCTCTTGGGAGAAAATTTTATGGTGTTTACGGACCACAAAAGTCTTAAATACGTATTTACCTAGCATGAACTGAATTTGATACAGCAAAGGTGGGTTTAATACCTTCAATCCTTTGACTCTGAGCTTGCCTAGACACCTGCTAAAGGTAATGCAGTAGCTGATGCACTGAGTAGGAGGACCTAGATATAGGCAGTGCAAGAGGATAATGGTGAGTGGAAGTTTATGACTTTGTTCAATGAGATGCATTTGGAGGTGCACGATAGTTAGGGACGATCCTATCTTTCTTCGTTAGCTGTGACTTCTACCCTCCTGGATAGAGTGAGGATGAGACAGCTATCAGATTCAGAAGGCCTAGTTCTATGGGAGTTAGTGGAAAGTGAGGACCCTCCTCCTGGTTGGATGATAGGAAATGATGAGGTACTACGTATCCATGAATGAGTGTGGGTTATAGGGGATATACACAAGGAGTTGATGTAGGAGTTTCATGCTTCATCTTGGGCAGTACATCCCAGAGTTACCAAAATGTACCGTGACTTGAGACGTCAG
The DNA here is from genome assembly GCA_963277665.1 of Viscum album. Taxonomy (NCBI): domain Eukaryota; kingdom Viridiplantae; phylum Streptophyta; class Magnoliopsida; order Santalales; family Viscaceae; genus Viscum; species Viscum album. The sequence continues at coordinate 1,630,443,700 of OY728141.1, forward strand.
TATTGGTGGCCAGGTATGAAAAGATAGGTATTTGGTTTTGTTACGAGATGTTCCACCTGTAAGCAGGTGAAGGCGGAGCATCAGAGGCTAGTAGGACTGTTACAACAGTTACCCATTCTAGATTGGAAATGAGATGATGTCACGATGGACTTCATGACCGGGTTGCCGAGATCACCTCGAGGCAATGATGTCGTATGGGTTGTTGTGGACATACTTACGAATGTAGCTCACTTTTTACTGATCAAGGAGACCTTCGGTGTTGATGAGCTCGGGAAGTTGTATATCTGAGAGGTAGTACATCTTCATGGGGTCCCTCGTTATATCTTTTTAGATAGGGACGCCTGATTTACATCTCATTTCTGACAGAGTTTTCAGAGATCACTGGGTACACAAGTGCTTCTGAGCACAACTTACCACCCTCAGACCGATGGCCAGTCAGAGCGTACGATACAGGTGCTGGAGGACATGCTTTGTTTATGTGTCATAGACTTTGGGGGATCTTTGGAGAGGCACATACCCCTAGTCGAGTTTTCCTACAATAATAGTTTTCAGGAAAATATTGAGATGGCACCATACGGGGCTTTATATAGTAGGCTATGACGATAAACTTTGTGCTGGTTGGAGGTAGGTGAGGCAGATTTGCTGGGACCACGTCTCATGCAGAAGACTTCAGAGCAGGTCCAGTTGATTCAAAAGTGGATGTCTATTGCACAGTCTCATCAGAATTCTTATACTGATCGCCGTAGGAGTCCCTTGGAGTTCGTGATTGGGGATCAGGTTTTCTTGCGTGTTTCACCGAGGTTGGGACACAAGCGGATTAGGATATAGGGTAAACATTCAATGAGGTATGTAGGGATGTTTGAGATTCTAGAGAGAGTCGAGATGGTTTCTTATCAGTTTTAGTTACCATAGAGGTATCGGGCCATGCACGACGTCTTCCATGTATCTCAGTTGCTCCATTATCACTCAGACCTGTCTCATGTTTTTCAGCCTGAGAAGGTTGAACTTCAGTTCGATGCATCCTTTGAGGAGCATCTGATTCGTATTGTATATAAGATCCCAAAGGTTCTCTGAGGATGGTCATTTCTTCTCGTACGGGTGCTATGGCAGCATGGCCGAGTGCAGGACGATTCCTGGGAGCGGGAGACCGACATACGTGCTCAGTGGCCAGATTTATTCTTAGGTTTATCTTCACCACCCTTGGAAGGGAAATTTGGGGATGAATTTATTTAAGGGGGAAGTTTGTAAGAACCTGGTTCTTATTATTGAGTTACGGGTTTCTTCATTTCCTTTTTTTAAGTGTTTTTGAGAAAAATAAGAAAAGTGGGGGAAAATCTCAAAATTTGTGAGTACACGTCCTGTACTTTGGCCGTGTGGGATGAGTATACAGGGCGTGTAGGCCTGTCGGCGATGAAGGGTGTAAAAACTGACTACACACCGTGTACTTAGTATATACACGTCGTGTAATCAGTCGGTAGGTGAACAGTAAGGTGGTGGGAGTAGCTGCCAGTGGAGTGATAGTACACGCCGTGTACTTAGAAATACACACCATGTAATCAAGTCGACAGATGAACAGTGAGGCGGTGGAAAGTGGCCTCCAGAGGAATAGTTAAAAAATGGAAATCACACACCATTTAGTTATGTTTTTTTCACTTAAAGCGGGAAGTAGCCTCATCTTTTGACAGAGGAAGCTTAGAGTTCGACGTGATCCGTGGGAGAGAAGGCCGGAGCTTGGAAGAGCTCCCAATCGCACACCAAAACTCTAATTCCTTCGTCGTTGATCTCGTTTGGACCGCACAGGTAAGCACTTCCCTCTCCTTGAGTGTTTCCTCAAAATTCTTTCTTGAGGTAAAGTTATTTAGGTTTGAATGGGTTATCGTTCTCCCTAGATCTACGTCATTCTAGATTGATTCAGGGGCGTCATTCACTTATATCGATGAGAGAAGATCGAGGTAGGTAGTCTGGTGTTTATTTCCAACTATCGAGTTGTTTTTGTGTACCATTGTGCTACGCACCCATGTTTGGGGTGTCGTATGGCTGAGGCATTTACTGATAAAATACCTATAATTTCATAGGTAATTTAATTAATATGTATAAACTATGTTGTTTGGGATTTTTTCATTGATCTAGGGCCACCCCGTTGGTGTATTTCCCCTATTTAGCTCTTTGGCCAGGATACCCATGGGTATGCCGTGATTATAAGCATGTTTTGAGTTTTCTTGAGGGGAAACATATTTATTGCTTTCTTATGTGTTGGGCTCATCCCGGTTACTTTCTTAGACTCAGGGAAGTGTTTTGTTTAGCCTGAGGGTAGTGTTTTGATTCGCCTGAGGGAAAGGTATTGATTCACCCGAGGGAAACGTTTCTTATGCCTGAGGGAAGTAGATTCTCTTACCGAGGGAAATATCTTGTACTCCTGAGGGAAATATTCATTATGCATGAGGCCAGTTACCTGAGGGTTTAATTTCTCTTTAGCCTAAGGGAAAGGTTTTGATTAGCCTGAGGGAAAGGTACTGTTTATCCTGAGGGAAATGTTCACTTGAATATTCATTGTGGTATTTTTTTGTGTTATACCTGCCAAGCTAAAACACAGGCTTGGTATTTTTATTAGCTTCTTTTTGTTAGATAGCCTGTTGTAGTTTTTCTGAGGCACTGTACAAGAGATTGTCGGCTGAGGCTGGGTCTCAGGAACTTATAATTCAATTATATTGAATTTTTAAATAATAATTAAATGGAAATGGAACTGGTAGGAGTAGCTACTTTTGAGTACTTCCTATTTTACTGCATTTCATTATTGCACACTGCTGTTGCACATTTTCACTGACAGTTGGGCATGGGACTTTGGTTTTAGCCTACTGGGATTTATTTCTCACACCCTATTTGGGTCATGTCTTGGGCCCAAACAGATTATATTGCTGCAGGTGTTGATAAGGGAAAGTGTCCCTATACAAGTACTTGATTGTTTCAGAGGAGTAGGAGAGCATGAGACTGAGTTTAGGCTTGCGATGATGCTAAGTTCCTGCTGCACTATTTTGTTTTTCTTTGCTGTACTTCTCCCTTGTACTGTATTGTTTTAGATTGTAGTGTACCCTATTTTGGCTGCTTTCTTAGACTTAGGGACATATTTCATCATCATATATATATGACTGTTGTCATATTTTACTTCTGTACTGTTGTCCATTTTATCTTGGTATTGTTTACTACTTCCTCTTTTGGTATGTTATTATTTTTCCTCTGTGCTACACATTGAAAAATGAGGGCATAGTTTCCCCACTATTAGACCTAATCCCTCACTACTAGTTGGAAGCCTCTAGCATTTGGGGAAATGCGCTTGCGGTCATGTGACCAACCAGGTTCGGGGCACCTATTGTGTGGCTTCCGGAACTGGGATTTTATAGTTATTTACCATTGGAAAGCTCAATTGATCAGGGTGTTCATTATTTTTTGTAGTGATCACAACCTTAGAGGCTTATTGGGCTACCAAATCTAGGTCATCCATGATTGATTCAATGGAAAATGTGTCGTCCCATTCAGATCAAACTTCCCAAACTGATCCGACCCTGAAACTTGGTGATCAAAGGGCTGTGGATATCAGCGATATTAATGTCGGGGTGGGGACGGAAGTTGGTGAAGGAGCTACTAAGACCGAGGCAAGAGTGGGAGGTCTCCTAGGCATTGAAGCACCTAACCCTTTGGGAGGAATACCCGAAGAAGACCATGCTACTGGTCTCTTGGCTGTTTTCCCTGACTATCGGCCTAAAGATCCCGAGGAGATAGAAGATTCTGATTCGGAGGTGGCCGATGAGAGCTGTATGATGCAAAACAAAGGGTGGAAGTGTATCAAGTACTTTCTCGATCATCCTCAGAAAGAATGGATAAAATGGATGGGATCACTCCACACCTGGCTATGATTTATCTGTATTGGAGGGGTGGATGCTCACCGTCTTCATTCGACAGTCCATGACTATATGGACGAAAAGTTTCATGAGATCAGCCGACACTCCGACGTTGCCCAGTGTCAGAAAGAGTCGGGGAGTACCCAATCGTTCATGAAGGTGGAACAAGAGGTCCAATGCCTTGAAGTACAAATGAAAGAAAAAGAGGTATTCATTGCCAATTTTTCTGAGCTTATGGAGCAATTGAGGGCCCAGCTGGAGAACACCCAGGAGCAGTTAGTGGAAGAAGGTCACCAAATGACTAAACTTTAAACTGAACTGGTGAAAGCATAGGATAAGGCAAGTGCACTGTGCTTTATGGACACTGATGAAGAGAGAGATCTCAGGGGGTGGGAAGGAATCCTGGAGGCCACAAGACAAAAGGTAGTGGCACTGGAATGATCTATCTAAGATGCTAATCCTTAAGGGCCCTGTTTTGGTTGAACTCATAAACTCATTTCTCCTTACTACCTCTTGTTATGAAATGCATGTATGGATAGATACATGGATAGATTTATTTAATTGTTCATTCATTTTAATGCATTCAAATACAATTTTGAAATAAATAGCAGTCCATTCATAAGCTCACGTGGGTCATTCCCAGTGTGAGAAACATGGGATGATCACACTTATTACTTTATTTGAATATAGGAGTGCCAACCAATATCCAGGAACCTGAGGTTTGAACAACCAATTTTGATTCCTGGGAAGATAAGGGAGAGACCTACCTGGATAATGAAGCTCTCAGAATAGTCGAATTACCATTTTCCTAGTGTGTTCTTGTTCACAAATGGGGTAACACCAGGGGTGTTGGAATAAATCCGAACGGGGGGGGGGGGGGGGATGGAAGGCATGAATCAAAATACCCAATATTCGGAACACTGTAGTGATGGAATGACAATAAATAATGACTATTGACCATGTTCAAAACACAATATCCTTATTGCATTAGCCTGAAATGGGGATAAAAAATGAGGGTCGACCGCTGACCATGTTCGAAACACGGGGCCTGACTCGAAATCTCATTCATTAGTCTTCTAGAATGTTATCCTAGGATAGTAGGCGAGCCATAGGCTGAGCATACATACTATTAGGGGGTTCCTTTAGACGTGAAAGATTACGAGGGTCCGAATAAATGGCACGGAAATCATGGAAGGTGGAGTGGTGGTTTTCTCGAATGGAATCCAACACTCTTGGCGTTACACCAACTTGGAGAGAACACATTAGGTGGGTGAACCGGCCTGATCATAGACCATTCCTTCTTCTAAATAGGACCTCTCTGATGAGGAAACTGTCACCTCCCAACGTTATCGTGGGGCATCCCGAACTTGTTCAGGGTAAAGCTGAAATTTCATGGTTCCCCAAAATATCTCAAGTCAAGGGAACAAAAAAATAGGGGGGAATGGGAATTATGATTCCTAGGGATGGACCCGGAGACAGGATATCTAGGCATTCCTATGTATCCCATGAAGATGGGAATCAAGCCATACATAGTTCTGTAAAATGTCGTGTAGTTTAACGTCTTGAGGAAAGGATGAAGGTGATCTTAGTTTAGGGTCATAGAGCTCAGATCGTAGATGGTAGGTAACATGGGAGACACATGGTGAGGTAATCATAAAACCCAATGTGAATGAGGACCTGGCATCTAGATCACCATGTGTTTCTTGGGAAGGTTTTGGGTCAAGGGACAGAAAACGTAAGTTAGGCTGGGCCCGAGGCAAAGTGCACGAGCGTTCCTATGTAACCCATGAGGATGGGAATCAAGACGCATGTATTTCTAATAAGTGGCAGAGTAAAGTACTAGCGCTGAAGAAAATAAGGTCATGTGGGTCTGGACCTTGCACTGAAAGAAGCGGTATTTGATATATCCTGTTTGTCCATTAGGATGAATGTTTTTTTTGTGAAGCGACGAGCCTATGATAAAAATTCCAGGCATCGCCACAAGAATCAAGCCGTATGCAGGAGTTGAAAAATTGTATGGTGTGTAACCAATACCAAAAATGACGTCCCCTCGGGTGAGGACATCAAAATGCAGTGTCGTTTTTCATCGTGCAGCTAGGACGATAATTTCACAGTTTAAGATCATGTGATGGGACCAACCATGCATTTTTAACATCGTACAAGATAGAAACAAAAGCTTAAAGTCATGTGGGACTAAGAATCATAGTTTTAAGTCACATGGATCAGACGTATACTGGAGATATGGGGTTCCAGAGGGGATGTGCACGGTGTGATAAAACATACCTGGCGCAAATGAGGACAAGGTCCACACCATACCGTGCACCATTCCGTGGAGGAAACCTTGGGTCGAGGGGCCAAGAAATATCAGAGGATATGGGACAGAAGAGGCTAGCCCCCTGTTGATCTAGACCCGAAGAAAAGATGTCTGAGTGTTCCTACGTATCCCATGAGGATGGGAATCAAGTCACATGTAGTTCTTGAAGGTGCATTTTAACGTCGTGTGGGACAACATATAGTTTAATGTCATGTGGGATAGGAAGTATGGGGACTAACTCCTAGGAAGGGGCATACGTGAAGCGGCTATTTCAAACCTGATCCCTAAGCCCATGTGAGTCAAACTCGATGTAGGAAACAAGGGTGGAAGAGGTTTTTGCAATACTTGGAACGCATGCCAAAGGGGATTCATTACGAAGCCCCTAATAATGCCTTTACTGTGGCTTTGGTCCTCTTAACATGAAAATTCACACTGATGGATAGATCTAGGAGTTTCAAAATTCCATTTGGACATGATGGGGTGGAAAATAATATGAATCATGTAACCAACATTCAAGGCTTGAAGGGGCTGGCGTGAAGATGGAGGATAACTGTTGACCATGTTCGAAATATAGCATCCATATCACATTAGCTTAAAACAGGGACAAACAAATGAGCGTCAACCACTGACCATATTTGCAACATGGTACTTGTATCGATTTGTTGCCTGAAACCCTCGAGAATGTTGGCCCATAATGGTAGGAGAGACCTTAGGCCTAGCATCCATGCCATTTGGGGGGGTCCCTTTGGGTGTGAAAGATTATGGAATCCCAAATGAAGGGGAACACGAAGCCTGAGAAATGGGTGAAAGCATGTCTACGTAGAATCTGACACTCCAGGCGCTAAACCAGAGTACTCTTGGGCACATTGGTGAACCACCATAGGGGGTCGAGGGGCTCAACTTGAGAGTGTCCAATTTGAAAAGATGAGTATAGAACAAGGGTATAGATAAATCTCAAGATAAATAGGTACATGGCGTGGTTGTTACAAACCCGACGTGAATGAGGACATAATCCTGCAACACACCATATACCCCTCTCCCTAGGAAAGTGCAGGCCAAGGGGCCAAGGTGAAAGGAATATTTCTAAGAGATGAAGCTGGACCCAAAGACTAGACATTCGGGTGGTCGTACATATCCCATGGGGATGGGAATCAAGCCACACATAGTTCTAGAAGAGGGTAATGTGTAGTTTACCATCATTCAACAAGGACGCAAATGGGTAAGATACACCAAATAAAGAGGTTTACAACGCAATGAGTAACCCGATGTGAATGAGGACATAATCCCATACCACACCGTGCAATCCTGAGTGAATACTTGGCCTGGGGGCCCAAAAAGGCCAAGGTGCCTGAGGCTGGGCCTCAGACGGAAATTCCCGACCAGTTTGCAGTTTAACATCTTACAGTGAGGACTAAGGTGATCTTAGTTTAGGGTCATAGAGATCAGACCGTATATGCCTATTTTAATGTCATATGCATGGGACAGAGAGGGAGAATCATCGCTCTTATGGAAGACCACAAAATAGCAATGATGATTGAAGACAACTGTTGACCAGGTTTGCAACATAGTATCCACCCTTATGTGACCCAAAGGGGGGAGAACAATTGAGCATCAACTGTTGACCATATTCGCAACACGATACTTACATCAACTTGTGACTCACAATTCTTGAGGGCGTTAGTCCGTAACGGTAGGAGAGCCCTTGGGCCGATCATCCATGCCATTTGGGGGCCATTATGGATATAGAGGGTAATAGAAACCCAAATGATGGGTCATGTCAAGAATGGAAGGGCCTGTGATTGCAGAGAGAATGATAAATAAAGTAAGGGATATCTCAAGGGGATATGTGTGGCATGGAGAAATAGCCCAATGTGAATGAGGAAATGAGTCCGCACCACACCACACAATCCTAAATGAGAACTTGGGCCAGGGGCCCGAAGGGGTCGAAGGACCTGAGGCTAGGCATCCCAGCCAACTATAGCCATATGACCTCTTGTGTGATTACTGCCTCATCACAACTTCTTAGCCCATGTGAGCAGTGCTCGGTGTGGGAAACAAGGAGTCATATTCAACTTTCCCTATCATATAAGGGTATGATAGTTGGCATCTCCTGAAGGGAGTCACAACTTGAAGATGCAGCGGGCAGGATGAACCACCACACTCAATGTTTTGGGATCTATGGGGGTGGTGACAATAGAAAAGGATAGCCATTGGCCATGTTCGAAACACATCTTCCATATAGTGTGACCTAAAATGGAAACAAAAAATGAGCATCAACTGTTGACCATATTCTCAATGCGGGACATGTATCAATTCTTTTGCTCAACATCCTCGAGGGAGTTGGCCTAAAGTGGTAGGAGATCCCTTAGGCCGAGCATCCATTCCATTCGGGGGCCCTTCTAGATGTGAAAGATGATGGAGTCCCAATCAAAGGAGTGGGTGAAACATAGTTGTGCCCATGCATTTTAACGTCAAATAGGGATGTGAAAGTGATGGACATCTTTAGGGAGTTGGACATATGGAAAGATCAAGATGAGTTCGACATGAATTGGGGAAAAATCATGTATCATACCATATGTCTTGACCCGAGGGGAGATTCTGAAGTTCGAGCTAGGCCAACAGAAAAAATTTCTGTGTGTTCCTATGTATCCCATGAATATGGGAATCAAGCCTTACATAGTTCTTAATGGCCATGCAGTTTAACATCGTGTAGTGAGGATGTGGGAGGATAGAAGAATGGGGATGGGGAACATGGTGCGACCGTCGTAATCCTGAAATGAGTGAGGCTAAAGAAGCCTACACTATACCATGCAAGGACCCTCTGAGAGAACTATACCCAGGGGGGATAGTCAAAGAGAAGAGTCCGGGGGATGGACTCAGGACCGAGCATTTGAGCATTCCTATGTATCCCATGAGGATGGGAATAAATCCATATGTAGTTCTAGAAGATCCATACAGTTTAACGTCTTGAGGGATGATGAACAATTTAACGTCGTTCTGGACGAACCAGTTTAGGGTCACGCAGGACCCGACAGTTTAGGGTCATACAGGACTAGATGGCTCATGAAAAAGTATTGCTTGAGAAATTTGGAATTGGTGGGAGGAGTTATACGCTCACCATCCATGGTCACCAATGAGTACACACCATTGGGGTAAACCTTGTGAACAATGAAAGTTCCTTCCCATTTGGGCTCCAACTTGGGTGGTTTCATACTAGGTATCATTGGTGTCCGGAGGGCCAATACCAGATCACCTTGCAGGAAAGAGTAGAGGCAGACCTTCTTGTTAAAGGCTCTGGAAATATTGTTCTGGTATCTTTCCAGGTTGTGTAGGGAAGGAAGCCTATTCTCATCAAGTGCTTCTAATTTATCCAAACAAATTTTATCTACCTTATCTAGCACGTTCTGGTCATAGACCGTTGTGCGTAATGAAGGCAACTAAATCTCTATAGGCTGGACGAATTCTGTTCCATATATCAGGGAATATGGTGTCACCTGTGTGGAATTATGAGTCATCATCCGATAGGCCCAGAGGGAATTAGGGAGCTTATCCGACCAACTCTTCTTGTTCTGACCAACCATTTTCTAGAAAATGTTAGAGAGTTTTTTGTTGAATGACTCGATCTTTCCATTTTCCTGAGCATGATATCAGGAGGTATGATTAGAGAGGATGTTGTACTTGGTGTACAACTTCTTCAACTCAGTTTCTCAAAAGTTGGTGTCATTATCAGTGAGGACGGTGTGAGGGACTCCAAACCGATAGATGATATTGGAGCTCATGAAGTCAACGATAGAATGGGCCTTGACCTCCTTGAGCGGAACTGCATCTGTCCACTTGGAAAAGAAATCCGTAGCGGTTAGGATAAAACGACATTGGCGAGCCATCGCCAACGGATATGGTCTCCCAACATCTAGTCCCCAGACTATGAAGGGACAAGAGATCTTGGTAGTGTGGAGAGGCTCTGGCAGCCGATGTGTAAATTTAACATGAATTTGGAACGCATGAATTCTCTTGGAGAACTCAATGCAATCATGGATCATGGAGGGCCAAAAGTACTCTAGTATCTGGATCTGGTGAGATAGCTTCGGTCTGGTCTGATGATCCTCATAGGAACTGGCGTGAACCTCCTGCAAGACCTGAGATATCTTGACTCCTTGGATGCAACAGAGGAGAACAACATTGAATCCGTGCTTGTAGAGGATCTTCTCAAAACTAGGACCACTCTAGAGGGTAAACTATAGCACGCAACATCAGATTCACTCGTGCTTGGCCCGATCAGCTTGGAGGTAACCATTTTGGATATACTCGACAAAGGGGGCTCTCTAGTTAGGAGTCACTTCACCCACTGCATCTGGGGATCCTGACGTGGAGGCTCTGGAAGTAAGATGGCTCACCTGTAGGCTGTTGTCATCATCTAGGATGAAGATAGAAATGACTCTCTAATGTGACACATGGATAATCAGATCATCCTGCTCGAGTTATGCAAGTGATGCAGCCAGGAAAGCCAGGGCGTTAGCTCAACCGTTCTGAGATCGATGGACATGAGTGACTTCCAACCAAGAAAGAAACTGGGCCATTAGCTGTAGAGTGCGCTCCAATCATGGTATGAGATATGGATTTCTAACGATGTAGTCACCATTGATCTACTTGATAACTAGTTTGGAATCCCCTTTCACATGAAAATGGGGAACATCAATCTTGAGGGCCAGCTCGAGGCCAGTGATAAGAGCCTGATACTCTGGATCATTGTTGGTGGAGCCTTCTAACAACAGTAATGAGTACAACAGAATAGCTTGTTCCAGGGTAATAAAGATGATACCCAAGCCTACCCTGTTGAGTCTGGGATCATTGAGCCTCCTGGTGGTGGGGCTTCGGGAAGCACCATCGAAGTGCATCTGCCAGCACGACATGGATTAGTCTACCGAGAGGATCAACTCATTGGGGAAATCAAGATCCAAGGGCTAGTCAGCAGGAGCCAGATGGGTATCAAGGAAGTCTTCCAATGCTTTCCCCCTAATAGCTTTCCAAGGTACAAACCTGATATCGAACTGCTGGAGAATCACTGCCCACCGAGCGAGATGACCTGTCAACATGGGGTGGTTCAGAATGCACTTCAGTGGGTCTACTCGATACACCAGCTGTATCCCATGGTGCTGTAAGTGATGTCATAATTTATGTACTATGAATACTAGTTCAAGGAAACTCTTTTCGATGGGGGAGTATCTGGTCTCCGTATCGAGGATCATGCGACTGAGTTAGTAAAGATTTTTCTCCATCCCCTCATTGTTCTTATGGGCGATAAGGGTGCCAAGAGATCATTCTAGGTCATTCACATAAAGGACCAGTGGTTTTCCAGAGACAAGTGGCATTAAGACCTTAGGCTGAAGCAGATACTGCTTGATTTCCTCAAACACGGTCTGGCACTCTTCATCCCATTTGTAAGTGGTTCCTTTCTTCATGAGCCGAGAAAAGGGCTTACACTTGCCGGAAATGTTCGCAATGAATCAGTTTATGTAGGCTAAGTGGCCTTGAAAACCTCGAAGCTCTTGAATGTTGATCGGGGGAGACATCTGGTTGATGGCCTTGATCTTCTCAGGGTCAATATCGATACTCCAGTATCTGACAACAAAGCCAAGGAACTTCCCAGAGGTGACCCCAAAGGCACATTTAAATGGGTTCATCTTCAGGTGGCATGAACAGAGGAAGTCAAACACTTTCTCAAGGTCCTTGATATGGTCTTGGAACTGGCGATATTTGACCACCAGATTGTCCACATAGCATTCCACCAATGTCTCGAGGATTGGCTTGAATATGCGATGCATGGCCCGCTGATAGGTGGCACCTGTATTCTTTAAGCCAAAGGGAATTACCTGGTAACAAAACATACCTTGTGGCACCTTGAAATATGTGGAATCCTCATCCTCAATATCCATTCAAATATGGTTTTACCCGGAGTACCCATCCATGAAGGAGAGGGCTTGGAATCTAGATGTAGCGTCAATCAGCAACTCCGTCATAGGAAGGGTAAAATCATCCTTTGGATAGTGACAGTTGAGATCCCGGAAGTCGATACAGACTCTGATATGTCCGTTCTTCTTCTTTACTGGCACAATATTGGCTAGCCATTTAGGGTACTGGACCTCCTTAACAAAATTGGCTCTGATGAGCTTATCAACTTCTACCTCCACCATGGAACCGTGAGAAGGGTGAATCTTCCCAGGAGGTTGTTTGAACCCATGATAATTTGAAGGGAGACCAAGGCGGTGGACGACTACCTAAGGATCTAGTCCTAGAATCTCGTTGTATCTCCAGGAGAATACATCACGATGTTGTTTCAGGAAGTCTACATACCATTGCTTCTCCTCGAGGGACATGACGACACTGATCAATGTGGGTCTCGGATCTGCCTCGCTATCGAGGTTCACCTATACCAACTTGTCGACTTTGGCAGAGACTCTCTCTTCAAAGGTGGGGGAGTATCCTCCAAATACTCTTCTTTGCTTGTGGAGGAGGTATCCCCAACATAAGGAGCCTCCAATGGGTCGGGAAATTCTGATGGGTGGCTGGTACCAGCCTGAACAGCAGTGGTCACTACATCGGGAGATTCCAGTTCTGTCAAAACCATAGAAATGAAGGTTGTCGACCTGATCCCATCTGGTCTTTGTCCCAAGGGGCCATTCCTGATGATATCAAAGCAATAGTGGCACATCGGCTTGAGCTGGTTAATTCTACCCTGGAGGAACAAACAAGTTTGACGTAGCATCATTGCCATGGGGCGGACATCTCAATACCTTATGGGAGTAGGGGGCTCAAGGATCACCGAGGCTTGATTCGTATAAGAATACGAAGTGATCTCCCGATGTCTCTTGGACCTGAAAATATGCTTCCCCCTTGTACCATAGACAACAAAACATTTCCCCATGTCGGGGGTTGTGGCTTCCAATCGATGGATTGGGAAGACATAGGCGTCATCGAGACCTACCCAGGGGTCAGTTGCAACTGTGGAATGCTTGACCTCATTGGCCTGAATCTGTTTGTCCTTACTCTTGTAATAGTCGGCATTCAGGTAGCGGGATTAACAAAAGGAAAAAGGAGATGCGTCACCTTGGAGCACGCCCACTTGACCATTGAGGGAGTACCTGAGGCACTAGTGATACGATGAGGGAAACGCTTCATGTAGGTGGATCCATGGTATGCCCATCAATAAATTGTACACGGTGTCTTGGGAGACAACCATAAACTCGATACTGGAAACTAGGCCACCGAACTAGGTCTTCAAATGAATCTTTCTGTCAGGGGTATACTCTGTCTTATCGTATCCCTAGATTTTCAGGTCGGAGGGAGTCAAGTCATCTTAGGATAACCCCATATTCCGCAGTGTCCGTGTCGGGATAAGGTTAATACTAGAGCCAGTGTCAAGAAGATAGTGGTGAACCTCCACGCTATTGAATTGGATGGTGATGTACAGTGGGTGAATGTGCCCCTGTATGGGATAAACTTCATCTTCTATTAAGAATGAGATAATGGCATGGAATTCAGCATTCTCCATCACTTCCACATGAAAGGCCTCTGTATCTGCTACCTCAGTCTCAAAATGGAGGGGGCTTCTTAAAGCCTTAGCGAGGGCCTCACGCATATCTGTTGATAGGAGAAGGTCCTAGAGGATAGAAAGACTTGTTGGGATGCTGTCAAGGTGCTAGAGAACATCATACTTACACACCAGGAGTGAAATTCTACTTGCAGGAGGTACAGTGGCCTCTGCCGGCTGGACCAGCGACTGACTAGTGCTGGGAATGTCCTGCTGCTCACTATTCAAAGCATGTAGAGTACCTATCATACTGGGGCTAGCTAACTGGAACTAGTATGGGGTAGAGCGTGGATGATCACGTCGAGGCCTAGGTGGATCTACTTGGTCCAGTAGCACAAACAGCGGTGAAGACAGGCCTGATGACACAGGATGAGGAGGCTGTGCGTGCTGAGCTCTGTGCTGGGCCTATTGTCTAGTCTCAGTGGCATGCACAACCTGACTGGAAGTGACAACCGATGTGCCTCGATGACCCATATGGTCGTGGATTCACCGACGTTGGAGTCAGATAGGGACTTTGGGGAGATCTTCCTGGAGCTCCCCGTCGTCGGGAGTCATATAGTGGTTTACCATCTCCATGGTGTTAACTGAAGTATACCCTTGACTGTCACTCGAAGATTCATCCACTATTGGGAGGATCTTGGGAGGAATCCCCATCTCTGAGGGCATGAAGTTGTCGAGAGTAAGGGATGATGATGACATTAGTGGGGCGTGTTTCTTTCCCTTGTGCCACCGGTGTTTGATATTCTGGGAAGAGGCCAGCTGAGATGAAGATGCAGAAGTGGTGGCTACAGCTTCTAAAGACTCTGGCCAATTCAGGCGTGCACGAATGATACCATGAGCATAGGTGACTGTTTTGTGAGCCATCCAGTCATCATACTTCTGAGACCCGTGTTTAGAAACTTGCTGCCAATCACCCTCGCTATCGTTGCTGTTGTCTGGACTTACAATGATACATTCCACTTGTGTTGGGGTCGGGCCCAACCTAACTATGTTGTTATCGACCTGATCTTGAATCTAGTCTTTAAACACATAGTAATTCTTGAGATTGTGTCCTAGGATCTGGTGATAGGGGAAGTAGTTGGGGCGATCAGTAAGGTTTTCCTCTTCTGGCCTTCTGCACTCAGGAAAACACACAATCCATTGTTCCAAGGCACTTTAGAAATAGTTGGGGACCTGATTCCCATTGAACGAGTAGGTCCAGTTTTATGCCCAGAAAGGAGGCCCTTGGAACCTAAACCTGAAGGGGGGATGGAGGATCCTTTCAAGGAGGTGGAGCCTAGTTATCCCACCTGGGTGGTGGCTACGCGTTGCGCGGGGTCACCTGCCGATTCTGAGGTGGAAGTTGCTGGGCTGGAGGCTGCACCTATGGTTGCGGAGGCAGCTCCAATGGTAATAATTCCAGCTATTTGGGGGCCTCTATTTGGGCCACCGTGGTGGGTTTGGTTCTAGAAGCCCTCATTGCGGGAATTAGAAGGGGAAACGGACATGCCTGGCTGGTCTGTTGCAGGGCTTCTTCCAGGCACTGGGCCTTATCAGAGAAGTCTCAGAATCCTCCAGGGTAGTTCTGGGTGATCATAGAGGGAACCAGTTTTGTTTTAACATTCCCTACACACATTGTCAGTAATTTCTTCTGAGTAAGTGGCATGTTAAGGGAGTATATAAGCCCTTTCCACTGAGTGATAAAGTTCACGACATGCTCATCAGGCCTCTGTTTTCACTTGAAGAGGTCTACGATGCTTGTTTTCTATGTGTTGGAGCTGAACTGGTAGAGTAATTGCCTACGGAGGTCCTCCCAGCTGGTCACTGATCCGATGGGGAGCTAGTTGTACCAGAAAAACATAGGCCCCTCCAATGTCTACACAAAACATCAGAGTTTGGCGGCCTCATGCTGCGCTGGAGTCCCTAACATGGGCCTACACTTTGAGGTGAAGTGGTCCAGATGATGTGGTGGGTCCCCTGTCCCATTGAAGGGAGAAAAGGTGGGATTCCCGAAACCCGGAGGTGCCAGCATATCATCCACCCATTCTGGATATGGCTTGCCATCAGGTGGGAGTGCCACCTGTCTCATTTCCAATGCCTCAAGGCGGGCAATGAGTTCCGCCATTGGATCATCTTGGTGGGGGTCCCTATATTGACGGGGGTCCCTAAACACGATTGCGTTGGTGGGTTCTTCAAAATGGTAAGGTGGCTCAGTGGCTCATGGCGTGGCTAGTGGGGTGACCTGCAGGGAATCTGGGGGAACCCGAGTTGGGTTCCTTGGATTGTCACGCCATTCCGGAGGTTTTGGAGAGACATACCACACCCTCTTGCTGTAATTTCCGACCTCAACCCTGTCTGCGGGGGTGAGATAGTTAAGGTCACCTGGAGGAAGCTCACTGAGGGGAAGTTGTTCCTACCCATTTTTCCCTGGCCTAGGATTTTCGTAGTCTGGTCGTCGCTCTAAAGTGCGTTCAGAGAGGAGGTCATCGACCAACTTCTTATGTTTGGAAAGTTGTTGGTGCAACTTGACCTTCTCAGGGTCCTCCTACATCTTTTTCACTGAGGCGGATGGGTCAGAGTGTTTGGAAGCTTCGAGGTTCTCTTTAACCTTACTGTGATTTCGGCTAAGGACTAATGCCTCGGTGGGTGCAGGGAGACCCAGCAGTCTCCTCTGTTGATGAGTAACTCTTCCCGATGGATCTAGTAGGGTGGCATGCCCTAAGAGGGTAAGTCCCCGTCAAGAAGCTCCAACTCATTCTCCTCATCCACTATGTCGGCCATGTTGACCGTGACCCTTCCTGGGGGAATGTCATCAATATCACCTAGTGAGTTGGGTTTCCATCGAATAGGACTAAAGATAGGGCAACATACTACCCCCAGCCACATATTTTCTTGTGAGGGGAAGCCTCCTTGGTAATATTGAAAAGTACCTTGAAACTCTGAATGCATTGCAGTTGGAGGGATCTATGGCGACCTGGTGACTTAGGGCGATGGGCCATAGGAAGTTCATCTAGGTTGACCAGATGAAATTGCTCGCTAATGTCCTCAAAATGCATTTGGATCCTAAGATAAAACACTCACTGATGACGAATGAAGAAGTGCATCGTCCAGAGGGTTTGACAGAAACACTCAACTTCCTCTGGGGTGAGGGATTCTGGTGCACTGAAATTCGCCATTTCAACTAGCCAGAACATCTCAGGGAAGTGGTCGGCTGCGAGGATATTTCATAAGCTCCTTGGATCAGATTCAGGGTCCGGCCCTTCATTACCCCACTCGTCAACCGAATGTGGCTGAGGAACTGGCAGTGGTACTGAGACAGACTGCTGGGACGACATGCTGGCTGGTGGGGAATATGGAAAATGGGATGACTGGCTACCAAATCTCAGGTTGTCCTCTGAAGAGTGTAGCGAATTTTCCACTACATTGTGGTATGATGGGCTGATGAACTAAGTTCTTGGCATAGGGGCAGGGGATACTGGCAATAGGCCCCGCTGCTGCTCGCCCACCATTGGTCCCTAGAATAGCTCCTTGTGATCTTTAGTTGAGGTAGAGAGTGATTATGGTGATGACGGTGGTGATTGCACAATCGTAACCTATGGGGTTGCCAAATTTTCTTCCTCCTGGATATTCCTGCGGAGGGAGGCGGGAATACAATGGACCTCGCATTCTGGGAGTACTAGGATGATGTGCCTCGTTCCTACCCCAACCCATGGATCAGAGGAACGAGAGGAGGGTTCCTATGCTGAGTCGCACTCTTCTTTAGAGTATGAGAAGAGAAATGGTTTGACCTCTATCCGGACCTTCCACAAATTCTTCTTATGGCGGTGACGACTCACCTTCCTTCCCCTGGATGGCTCTTCTGGACAGGGCAGATTTCTAACATGAGGAGGTCCTTCGGCCATAATGGTGCTGGGGCAGGGAGGACTTCCAGCCGAGAAAGTCAGGGTGTGCAGAGCACCAGGGCCAATATCAAAAGGGATATGGGGAGGGCCTCTATGGGAAGTACTGGAGTGGGTAAGACCTCCACTCAAGATTGTAGGAGCACGGGTGGGACCTCCATGCTTGTTTTCTCTAATGACATCAGTATGAGGAAGGGCCTCGTACTGGTCGATCTGAACATGGGTAGGACCTCCGTGCTGGATGCTGGTGTGGCGAAACCTACCCTCCCTCCACTGATTTCTAAGGTGAGGAGGATCTTCTCCAACTGCTACGAGGACACGGAGAGGGTCCCCACGTTGAAGAGTGACCGGATGTGCAACGTCCCCATACCAACAGTCTGTGGCGGGAGGAATGACTTCATATCCGGTGTAGTGACCATGGGAGAGACTTCTATACTGAGCATCACCACTTTGTGGAGGACCCTCATTTGGATTAAAGATGGAATGAGGAAGACCTCTATGGCGAGCCTCGAAGTGGGGAAGGCATGTGTTATCCATGGTAGCGCTACAGGGAGGACCTCCATACTGGGTGTCGTTGCCACGGGTTAGTCCACAACGGCCACTGCCTGTGCCGGTGACCTAGAGAGTCGACTCAGCCTACCCATGGGGCAGTTTGGGCCTCGATCTAGGTTGGGCATATGAATTTACCTATTCAGTATACATAGGGAGTTGGTGGTATGTGTCAATGGTGGTTGAGGCCACAGTAGCCGCTGATGTTGATGCCCCTTTCCGGACGTCCTCTTCAGCTTGAGCCCGACGCTGGCATCGGTTTAGATGGACCGGAGCCGGTGGTTCAGGTACATGGCTTACCTACTCCTTTTCCAGTAATACTGGGTGGAAGCACTGACGCGGCCTAGTGGGAGCCCTTAATGGGAGGCCCTAGAATGGAATCCTGAATGGGTTGACCCAGACATCCCCTACCTTGTCGGCGTAGGGCAGGGAGTCATCAAAGCATTCTGGGGACAGGCTCTTGAAATGGTTATATGTTGGAGTGGGGAGCAGTGGCTCCCTGCGCAGCCCTTGGGGGTGGCGTTGATGATGAGGCGCAGATGCCTCTGAATCCAGGCAGGCCATATCTAGAATCGAGATAATAACCTCCTCATCGTATTGGCGTATGAGGTCATTGATCACCCTCCATTGGATGAAATTTAAGGGAGATATGGGGTGTGGTCTCCCCATGGTCATGGTCGTTGAAACCATTGCAGAAGAGGAGGAACCACGCGGGACTTTCGCGTTGGTACTGCCCCTTCCCCTGCATCGGTGGGCAGGCGGTGACCGAGTTCCGAGTGCAGCAGCTTGGTTTTTGAAAATAGGGCGATTCACTCCTTAGTGATGAAAGAAAAAGGAATCGACGACCAGTTCCCTGACACCATTCCATCTTCCGTGACTGGTAAGAGGGATCCACGCTGACAACTTCACAGATCGGGATGTCCAACATTTTGACTACCCCAACTTCCAGTGAGTTTCATGCCAGGCCCATTATTTGCTTGGCGGGACCCGGCGCTGGATAAATGGATCCGGTGAAATGCTAATCCATTGATGTCTCAAACTCTACTAATATCCATATTGAGGAAAATCCATTCACATTAGGTTCACCATTTATATTTCCGAAACTTTCTTTAGGGTGAGAACGTTCGTCTGCTTGAGTATGAAAGGCACGGTTTCATTGCCCTACATTCCTTCTTTCCAAAGTCGGGTGACATTCTTCACTTGTTTAGGGATGTTTTTCTCCTTGATCGAAAAGGGATGATGGGATGTTAGTTCTTCCTTCTGTGGATTCCTCCTCAGAACTCATCACCTAGTTTGGGTCTCCCTTATAGATTTAAGACATTGTTTGTGAAACTCTTCCTAGTGACATATCTTTATGGACACCATTTAATTACACTGGTTCTATCATGACATTCCAAAGGGTCCGATCAGGGAAGAAACCTTCGGTCAGGGGAGTAGTCATGTTGAACATCACCGGCATGTCTAGACACTGGGACACTGGCGCGTCTGGGTTTCTTTACCTTATTATATGGCTTCTCGAGGGTGCGTAATCCTGAGGAATCCCATGTATAATACGGGGAATCATATGCCATAGGCATGTATCTAAGGTTTTCCTCAGCTTCCCATGTTTAACACAGGGTATGCCATGGGTTTAACGTCTAACAGAGACAGATCAGACTGATCAGAACACTGATTAGAGTGGATCAGATTGGTGAAACCCCTGGAGGGAACACTGATTTTGGGGCCAACATGTGGTTAGATTTCTAGTTTTTATTTAGGGGAATGGGTAATGAGGTGGCATGATCCCACCGGGATGTGGCGGCCCAGGTAAGAATCAGGATGGATGATGGAGGGTTGAATGAAGTGGATGGTGAATGGGATGGAACCACCATGAGGATGATGATGAATTTGGGCTTGAGCCTCAAAGAGGCTTCCTACATATCACCGTGGTATGGAATCAAAGTCCTCATAGTTCATCTGATGATGGATTACTGCCGATTGGGGATTTCAAAGGCTTACCGCTGGATAGGGATGTCGATGGCTTACCGCTGGATAGGGTCGCAATGACTTACCGCTGAATGGGGTCACAACGGCTTACCGCTGGATGGAGTTGACAACCGCTTACTGCTGAATGGTGTTGCAAAAACTTTCCACTGGATGGGGTTGAACCTCAGGGACGCTTCCTATGTACCTTATCTAGGATACAAGGATCAAACCCTTGTAGTTCCTATGGAATGGGGGTCAGTAAACCGACATGTAGGAGGACCTGGGGTCCAATGATTGTTGGGATCGAGCCTCAGGGAGGTGTCCTACGTACCTTGCCTTGGAAAGGATCAAAGTCCACGTAGTTCAGGTGGGTGAAACAGATTACTTCTGACTGGGGGAAACAATGGATTACCACTGATCAGGGGAGATAACAACTTACCGCTGATTGAGGCTCATAGTTTAACGTCAAGTAGGACAAGGGTGAACTGACATGAAAGAGGACCTGGGGCTCAGATAGATGGTGGGATTGAACACCGTGGATGCTTCCTACTTACCATGCCTTTGAAAGGATCAAAGACCTCTTAGTTCATGGGGGAGTGGGTGAACCAATTTAAAGGAGGTCGGAGCGACCGGGTGTTGGGCTTCAAACTCAGGGAGGATTCCTACATACCTCTCCTTGGCAAAGATCAAAGTCCACATAGTATAGGTTGGGGTGGGAACCTACGTGAAGGTGTTCCGAACCGATGGGGTGTTGGGATTGAACCTCCAGAAGGCTTCCTACACACCTCGCCTTGGCAAGGATCAACGACCATGTAGTTCAGGTTGGGTGTGGGGCTTACACTCGAGGCTACCCATAGTGTGTCATGGTCGATGCTTGCTCTAAGCCCATGTGAGTCATGCTCGATGTGAGAAACAAGAGGCAGAAAAGACCTGGCGATGACGTCGAGAAAGGTGGTTTGTGGAAAGTATAGTGGGGCTTACACGTGGTTAGCATCCCAAAGAGTAAACAGGGGCTTACGCATGGTTAGAATCCTAGGGAGATTGGGACTTACTCTAGGGTGGAGGCCCGGGTGGTGACAAAGCCTAGTGGGAGAGGTATTTGGCACCCAGAAAGAGAGGAAGTATAAGGACCTGGCCTTATTACATACATAATCTTGAGTTTAGTTAAGAAAACACTTCCTTTTACATTGATAATCTTTTCATGTTTATAGATTTAGAGAATTAGGACAAAACATTCATAACATTAGACATTGTTATAGAGTGGATACCATAAAAACAGTTTCCATTTTTCTCAAAATATAAAACATTAAAACTTAAAATAAGACTCCTTGGTAATTATTCAACATTTAAAGTTTCTTCCTTCCTTGTATTAAAAATCCATTAACCTGTGAAGAATCATTTAAAAACATGGGATGAGCACAAAGCTCAGTAAGGGATGCAAAATGAAGGAAAGAGAACATTAGTCCATGAATACTCGTAACGTATGAAAACATTTTCAGAAGACATACTTGTCACTCATATATACTTACTTTGTGTAAAATGAGATTCACACAAGATCCACACAAACCTGAGAACATAAATATAATAATAGAGGTATCTTGGGTCATTACTTACATAATCTTGTAACCATTCTTGGCTGCCTTATAATTTGTAACCCTCACGGCTACCTTACTTTATGTAACCATCGCTGTTACACTTGGAGTAACCATACGAACAACCTACAACCTACTCATACCCAATGAATTGGAGGGAAATATAGGTCCCACCCTTTATCATAAATAATTCCCAATAACCAAAACATAATCACACAACATGAATAATTCCATAAAAACATTACTTTGGAATTTTGAAAAGCTGAATTTAAAAAAAAAGATTTTTTAATGAAAAGGCCCTTATAAATATCATACAATTGAAGAGAGACTTAATAGAGTGGATGAAGTATGTATATATACTTTAAATACACATAATAAAACATAATATAAAAAGAACACATCAAAAAAACAATTTAAATAGCACATAAATAATGAAGTAGAAGGTTAACCCAAAGAATGGAAATCGGGTTAAGAATTCCCTTACCTCGGGTTTGTCTTACTTCCAACTTGTTTAAAACTCCTGTATAATGGTTAAAATAGTGTTATTAATATTTTAAAGAAAAATTTTCATGTTTATAACATCTTATATGATCATTTAATAACATCTTTTCACCATTAATTGTTAGTATTTTCCCCCTTGCACTGTTTTTGGTTAAATTCTTTACATGATTTCTATGATTGGTTCATGGTGGACATTCTTGTCAATTGGAAATGAAACTCCAGAATTGGAATGAAGTAGTATTTTAATATAACTAGTAACATAAATTATTCCATTTATCATTTTTAATTCTTACATGATGATGATTCATAATTTATAACATTAATGGTGTTCATTTAGATCCTTTTAGTGGTTCTTTGATAATAACAACCTCGTTTTGTCTTATAAATTATAACCATGAGTACAAAAGAATTAAAGAAAAATGGGTGAGTCATAAAACATATATTATAACCTGGTTAAACCATATAAATGGTTTCATGACCATACTTTAAAGAATTAATGGAAATTGAAATCACATCGTCCACGATGTCGATAATTCGACACAAACAGATAATGTTTTTATTCTTTAAATAAGTGGGAGAGGAGAAGAATAAAGATGAGTAATTTTTCATAAAAATGATAAAATAAATAGTATAAATGATTTATGGAGATTTAATTCATCTTGGGTAAGGAGATATGAAGAAATAATAAGGAAGGAACTCAAAATAAAAGAAAAAGTGAGAAATCTCTTACAAAAAATTCTGCAGCCTAACGGCTACACAACATGGTTTTAGAAAAATATTAAAAAGAGAGGGGAAAAGGGTCACCCATCCAGAAATGAATCATAATATATAGAAGATAAATAATAATAATGAAATAATAAAATGGTATCGAAACTTGAAAATTATACCACATAAAAGAGAATTTGAAAGGAAAAAGAAAGAAATTATGAATTTTCTTACCTTGTAGAGTAACCCTTAGAACTTGAAGGTTGGGACCTTGAGGGCTTGAGGAAACCTTGGGAGGACTACTATGAAGGTAATGAGGCTAGATATTCATTGAGGGAGAATTGGGAATGAATTCAATGAAGGGAAGAGTTGGTATTTATAGGAAAAGTGAGGGATTATTTTAATAATTTTCAAGGGACACCTCATGAGTGGTATTTACAAAACCATGGGATTTCCCATGGTATTTGCCTATGGTATAAGACACTTGGGACAAATCACATATTATTTAACTATACACAATTATACAAGATTTATGAAATCATTATTATATCATTAATGATGTCATTAACACACCGAAACTAAAAACTGTATTTTTTTACTATTCACCGAAAAATCAACTGTTTCAGAAAAATTCCCAAAATTCACCCTAACCATTTATCGACGTTTAGATTTAAAAAATGAAGTCAATTTTTTGAAAATAATTTTCTAAATATTATTAATTTAATTTTTAAATAAAAGCATACTTAATTCAAAAAATTAACAATTCTAATTATGTAACTACTTCTATATCACAATGAAAAACTAAGCTAGATGCTATTATCTTAAAGCCTTAATAAAATAAAATAATAATCAAATTTACTATTCATTAGGGTCATATTACTATTCATATTACTATTCATAATGGTATGTTACTATTCACCAAAAAACAAGTTGGTTCCAATAGACTCCAAATAACATACTGAACATAATTGTAGATGACAGTTTCTTAAAATTCAGAACATAGAAGTAGAAAAGTTATGTTTTAAAGGATAATTAAAAATATAAACTTAAAAAAAAGTTCCAATCATTTCTATTTATTTTTATAAAAACTTGGGGTGTTACATTATCCCCACCTTCTTGAAATTGCATCCTCACAATTTTATTTACTTATTAAAAAACTGAGGGTATTTTTCCCTCATAGAATTTTCAAACTCCCATGTTGCTTCTTCAACCAAGTGGTTTCTCCACAAAACCTTTACTAGGTGTATTACCTTATTCCACAATACCTATTCCCTTCAATCAAGAATCTGAACTGGTTTCTCTTCATAAGAAAGGTTCTCTTCCAGCTGAACTGCTTCTGGGCTCAAGACATGTGATGAATCTGAAACATACCTTCTCAACATCGAAACATGAAAATAATTGTGTACCTGAAACAAACTCGGAGGAAAAGCTACGCTGTATGCAACTGTTCCAACTTTCTCCAAGACTTAAAAAGGACCAATGAACCATGGACTTAGCTTTCCTTTCTTACTGAAATGCATCACACTTTTCTAAGGAGTGACTTTAAGGAAAACATGGTCACCTACCTCGAAAGAGACGTCTTTCCTTCTGTTATCTGCATAACTTTTCTACCTGCTCTGAGATGTCCTCATGTGCTGCTGGATCATGCTCACTTTATCAGCCGCTTATTCAACTAATTCTGGCCCCATCAACTTTCTTTCACCGACTTCATCCCAAAATGTTGAAGTCCGACACCGCTTTCCATACAAGGCCTCAAAAGGTGCCATCTGAATACTGGAATGAAAACTGTTATTATAAGAAAACTCAACAAATGAAAGATGTTGATCCCAACTTCCCTGATAGTCCATTGAACAAGCTCGAAGAATATCCTCCAAATTTTGAATTGTTCATTCTGACTACCCATATGATTGAGGATGAAAAGATGTACTGAAATTTAACTCTATGCCCAATGAATTCAGAAGTCCCTTCCAAAAGTTAGAAGTGAACCTGGGATCTCGGTCAGATACAATGGAAATTGGAACTCCATGTAACCTGACAATATCCTTGAGGTATAATCGATAAAGATGATCCAAATACATTGTATCTTGAATTGATAGAAAATGTGCAGACTTTGTTAGTCGATCAACAATAACCCAAATAGCATTGTTACCTCAAGAAGTCTTTGGTATTCCCACCACAAAGTCCATGGATACATTCTCCCATTTCCACTCTGGCACTGGAAAAGGCTGAAGCATCCCCTTCGGTAACTTCCACTCTGCTTTAACCTGTTGAAACATCAAACATTTCATGGTAAAAATCAGCAATATCTCTTTTCATTCCATCCCACCAATAATACTCCCAAAGGTCTCTGTACATCTTAGTACTACTAGGATGAATAGAAAATGGAGAACTATGAGCTTCACACAATAATTCTTTCTTCAACTGGGAATCACAAGGCACACAACATTTTTCTAAATCTTAAAACACAACCTTATCAAGATTTAATTTGGGAAACATACCCATTTTAACCAATTATACCTTTTTCTGTAGCTCACTGTCTTCCTTATGTGCTTGCTTAATTCTGTCTGACAACGAAGACTGCACTGAAACCTGAAACAAAATAGATGTATTCCCTACACCAATAACTTCTAAGCCAAAATTCATCAAATCATTAATCAAGGGATCCTGTTCCAAATGTAGCATGGTTAATAATGCATGATGTTTCTGACTTAAGGCATCCGTTACTTTTTTTTGCTTTTCCAAGATGGTAATTGATCATGAAGTCATTATCCTTTATCAGTTCTAGCCATCTTTTCTTCCTCATGTTTAATTCCTTCTGAGTGAATATATACTTTAGACTTTTATGGTCAGTATATATTTGGAATTTGGTTCCGTATAGATGATGCCTCCATATTTTCAAAGCAAAAACCACAACTACCAATTCCAAATCATGTGTGGGATAATTTAGCTCATGAAGTTTAAGTTGTCTCAAAGCATAGGCAAGTACTGGATTATACTGTATCAAAACACAACCAATTCCCTTCAAAGAAGCATCCCTGTAGATAACAAACTCACCATTTTGGGAAGGTAAGGCCAAAACTGTAGCATTCACCAATCTCTTCTTCAGTTCTTGAAAACAAACATCACATTCCTCTGTCAAAACAAAATTAACCCATTTTCATGTTAACTTAGTTATCGGGCTATATAACCGTGAAAATTTCTTAACAAACCGTCAGTAATAACTTGCTAAGCCCAGAAAACTACGAACCTCTCTAACATTTGTGGTTCTTGGCCATTCATCAACTACTTTTGTTTTGGCAGGATCAACTGTTATTCCATCCTTATTTACAATGGGCCTAAGAAAATAAATCTATTGCAACCAAAAATCACACTTTCTGAATTTTCCATATAGTTTTTTTCTTTTAATGTTTGTAAAACAACCCTTAGATGTTTTTCATACTACACTTTATTTTTAGAAAATACCAAAATGTCATCAATAAATACATCCACAAACTTATCCAAGAACTCATGAAATACTCTGTTCATAAGATTTATGAATACAACAGGTGCATTAGTTAATCCAAACGGCATAACAACAAATTCATAATGCCAATATCTAGTATGAAAGGCTGTTTTAGGGATGTCATCTTCCTTCACCTTTAGCCGATGGTATCCGAATCTCAAGTCAATCTTGGAAAAGTACTGAGCTCCCTGGAGCTGATCAAACAAGTCATCAATATGAGGCAAAGGATACTTGTTTTTAACATTGATATTATTCAAAGCTCTGTAATCAATGCAAAGTCTCATGGAACCATCTTTCTTTTTAATAAAAAAATAGGGGCTCCCCATGGTGAAGTGCTAGGATGAATAAATCATTTTTCAAGAAAATCTTACAACTGATTTTTCAATTCAAGAAGTTCTGTTGGAGCCATACGATATGGGGGTTTTGAAATTGGATTAGCATCAGGAACTAAGTCAATTGTGAATTAGACTTCTCGATCAGGTATGGCACCAGGTAAATCATCAAAAAATATATCAAGGTATTCATTTACCACTGGCACATCATTAATTTGAATAGTTCCATTGTTTTCAACAATATGAGAAAGATAACTTTCATTTACATATTTCAATAGATTCTCAGATTCCTGATATGTTATCAATTGTATCGGTTCATTCTTGTATAAAAACTGAAACCCTTTCTGAAAAACAACTTCTTTAGCTCTACAGTCAATCTTAGCATGATAATCAGAAAGCCAGTTCATCCTCAAAATAACATAAAACTCGACTAAGGGTAAAACAATAAGGTTTTCAGGTAAGTCTTTCCGTAGACCACAATAGAAAGATTCTTATAATTCCTCTTTGCTATAACATCCCCCCCTGGTATTTTAGCAACAAGTTCAGGTATCATTTGTTGAGGTGATATTTCCAATTTACCAGAAAATTTCTCATAGATGAAGGAATGCATAGACCCTGTATCAAAAAAAAAACTTTAGCAAAATCTGAGTGAACAAACAAAGTACCTGATACAACTTCATTGGATGGCCCAACATCTGCTAACGTAGTCGCAAAGGATCTCACTACACCTTTATGTTTGTATTCTGGATTCTTTTCATCATTCAGATCTCTCTTTGGGCAGGCATTTGCATAATGAACCATATCACCACATTTAAAACACTTTACAGTTTGCTTATCAGGATTATTTTTAGGATCATTTTCATTGAAATCTCGGGCCATATGTCCAAACTTACTGCATTTAAAACACTTCCCATTTTTTCTAAGACATTCCCCAGGGTGTTTCTTGCCACACTTTTCACAAACTAGAAATTGGATTTTTTTACCATCAGATTTCTTTGGTTGATTCTTACCCATTGCTTGCCAATTGGACCTCTTCTTCTCTTTGTTTCCAAAATGCACGTGATCATCAGAAAACTCCATCTATACCCTCTCAGCACATCGTACAAGTTTCTCATAACTTTTCAATTCACGAGAGGCCAACACACTTTGATACCTTGGCTTAAATCCTGAGTAAAAGTGGTTGATTTTTCTATCAAGATCCAGAATAAGATTTGGAGCATACCTCGCCAGTCGGGTGAAGTTAGCTTCATAAACAGCCACTGAATCTTCCTCCTTCTATTTAAATTCAAGGAATTGCTTCTCCATTCTTAGTCGCACCACCTTAGGAAAATATTTTTCAAGGAAAAGACATTTAAATTCATCCTACTCTAAGGCATCAAAATTCTCTCTAACCCTGATATTACTTACCACTGACCACCTCTGATTAGCTTCCCCTTCAAAACGATAAATGGAAAGACTTACCTTTTGATTGTATGAACTTCCCATAACATCAAATATATTTTCAAGGGCTTTGATCCACCCTTTAGCAGCTACTAGGTTAGAAGATCCATTGAATTCAGGAGGATGTTGTCTCATAAAATGTTCCACTACTATCATGTTTAGTTATGGTACCTCTAATGGTTCTCTTGAATGGATTCCACCACCATTTATTGCCTGTGTTAGCTGAGCCATTACTGTCACAAACTGCTCAGTTCCAATCCCTAACATTCTGGGCTGTAGTTCCGAAAGGATGTCATTCTGTCGGTTCCTCTACTCTTCAGCATCCCGTATCCTTATGCATACAACCATTCTGAAAAAACATATCTTAGATAAAGCAACATGGTAATCTTTAAATGCTATAACAAATTAAACATAGAGTGAAAATCATTTATGGTATTCTATTAACATCACCCTAACCCCTAAAGTTATCTAAACCTCCCTCTGATACCAACTATAAGGACCTGGCCTTATTACATACATAATCTTGAGTTTAGTTAAGAGAACACTTCCTTTTACATTGAGGATATTTTCAAGTTTAGAGATTCAGAGAATTAGTACAAAACATTCATAACATTAAACATTGTTACAGAGTGGATACCATAAAAACAGTTTCCATTTTTCTCAAAATATAAAACATTAAAACTTAAAACAAGACTCCTTGACAATTCTTCAACATTTAACGTGTCTTCCTTCCTTGTATTACACATCCATTAACCTGTGAAAATCATTTAAAAACTTGGGATGAGAACAAATCTCAGTAAGGGATTCAAAATGAAGGAAAGAGCACATTAGTCCGTGAATACTCATAAGGTATGAAAACATTTTCAGAAGACATGATTGTCACTCATATATACTTACTTTGTGTAACATGAGATTCATACAAGATCCACACAAACATGAGAACATAAATATAATCATATAGGTATCTTGGGTCATTACTTACATAATCTTGTAACCATTCTTGGCTACCTTATAATTTGTAACCCTCATGGCTACCTTACTTTGTGTAACCATCGCAGTTACACTTGGAGTAACCATACGGATGACCTCCAACATACTCATACCCAATGAATTGGAGGGAAATATAGGTCCCACCCTCCATCATAAACAATTCCCAAGAACTAAAACATAATCATACAACATGAATAATTCTATAAAAACATTACTTTGGAATTTCGAAAAACTGAATTTTAAAAAAAGATTTTTTAATGAAAAGGCCCTTATAAATATCATACAATTAAAGAGAGACTTAATAGAGTGGATGGAGTATGTAAATATACTGTAAATAAACATAATAAAGCATAATATAAACATAACCCATCACACAAAAAATTTAAATAGCACATAAAAAATGAAGTAGAAGGTTAACCCAAAGAATGGAAATCAGGTTAAGAATTCCCTTACCTCGAGTTTGTCTTACTTCCAACTTGTTTAAACCTCATATATAATGGTTAAAATAGTGTTATTAATATTTTACAGAAACATTTTCATGTTTATAACTTCTTATATGATCATTTAATAACATCTTTTCACCATTAATTGTTAGTATTTTTCCCCTTGCACTATTTTTGGTTGAATTCTTTACATGATTTCTATGATTGGTTCATGGTGGACATTCTTGTCGATTGGAAATGAAACTCCAGAATTGAAATGGGGTATTATTTTCATATAACCAGTAACATAAATTATTCCATTTATCATTTTGAATTCTTACATGAGGATGATTCATAAGATAGAACATTAATGATGTTCGTTTAGATCCTTTTAGTGGTTCTTTGATAATAACAACCTCGTTTTGTCTTATAAATTAGAACCATGAGTAAAAAAGAATTCCAGAACCATGGGTGAGTCATAAAACATATATTATAACCTGGTTCAACAATATAAATTGTTTAATTACCATACTTTAAAGAATTAAGGGAAATTGAAATCACATCGTCCATGATGTCGATAATTCAACACAAACAGACAATGTTTTTATTCTTTAAATAAGTGGGAGAGGAGAAGAATAAAGATGAGTAATTTTTAATAAACATGATAATATCCAGAGTATAAATGATTTATGGAGATTTCATTCCTCTTGGGTAAGGATATATGAAGAAATAATAAGGAAGGAACTCAAAATAAAAGAAAAAGTGAGAAATCTCTTACAAAAAATTCTGCAGCCTAACGGCTACACAACATGGTTTTAGAAAAATATTAAAAAGAGAGGGGACAAGGGTCACCCATCCAGAAATGAATAATAATATAGATAAAATCAATAATAATAAGGAAATAATAACATGGTATATAAATGTGAAAATTATACCACATAAAAGAGAATTTGAAAAGTAAAAGAAAGAAATTAAGAATTTTCTTACCTTGTAGAGAAACCTTTAGAACATAATGGTTGGGACCTTGAGGGCTTGAGGAAACCTTGGGAGGAATACTATGAAGGTAAGGAGGCTATAGATTCGTTGAGGGATAATTGGGAATGAATTCAATGAAGGGAAGAGTTGGTATTAATAGGAAAAGTGAGGGATTATTTTAATAATTTTCAAGGGACACCTCATGAGTGGTATTTACAAAACCATGGGCTTTCCCATGGTATTTACCTATGGTATAATCCAAATGGGACACCTCACATATTATTTAACTATACACAAGTCTAACAGATTTATGACATAATTATTATATCATTAATGATGTCATTAACACACCGAAACTAAAAACTGTATTTTTACTATTCACCGAAAAATCAACTGTTTCAGAAAAATTCCCAAAATTCACCCTAACAATTTATCGATGTGTAGATTTCAAAAATGAAGTCCATTTTTTGAAAATAATTTTCTAAATATTATTAATTTAATTTTTAAATAAAAGTATACTTAATTCAAAAATTAACAATTCTAATTATGTAACTACTTATATATCACAATAAAAAACTAAACTAGATGCTATTATCTTAAAGCCTTAAAAAAATAAAATAATGATAGAATTTACTATTCATTAGGGTCACATCACTATTCATATTACTATTCATAAGGGTATGATACTATTCACCAATAAAACAAGTTGGTTCCACTAGACTCCAAATAACATACTAAACATAATTGTAGATGACATTTTCTTGAAATTTAGAACATAGAAGTAGAAGAGTTATGTTTTAAAGGATAATTAAAAATATCAACTTAAAACAAAGTTTCAAGAATTTCTATTTATTTTTATAAAAACTTGGGGTGTAACAGGAAGAGTACGGGTGATGCCTCCTGCAAGGAAAGCTAGGGGCTTACACCATGGTGGTTTTCTTTTCCCCATGGACGGACGCCACTCCAATGAAGAGGATCTCATTCCATGTGAAAAATGATCTCACTCTTGTGGAGACCAGTGGGCGTGTAGAATGTCCAAGGTGGGGTACCCTGCGTGTGATGCATGGGGAGAGACCATAGTTTAATGTCATGTGCTGAGGATGAAGGTGCTTGGCAGTTTAACGTACTGCAGCTCGGACAAGGTGGGTTTATGCCACACCTCCAGGACTTACATAACCAGAACCCTCTACACCTTCGTGAAGCAAAGGGACCAACAATGCCACAGTCGGGGGGTGTTATGAAGGGAACCATTGTGGGGTCCACGTTAGCATGGCTATGCGAAGAAGCAGTAGCCGTTAGCGTGCCTATGTGAAGAAGCATGAGGCAAAGAAACACAATGTGAAACAATGACCAAGGGACTTCGAAGTTACTTCGTACGAGCCTAGAAGGTATTATGGGAAAACGGTGTGTGCCATAGATGTTTTGGTCGAGGGAGGTGCTTGAAAATGATGTCCGGAAGAGAGACATCGAACATGTGTGCACCAGGAGGGAGGCTTGCGCCCAAAATAGAACAGTTGCATGGAAAACACCAGGTTGGCGCGCAATTGGGACACTTGTGTGGAAAAGACCGGATCAACGCACAATTGGAGGCATTTGGCATGCGAAGGGTGGGCCACGGTTTTGCGCACAAGGAATCCAGGTTGCGCGCAAGTGGAAGGGATTGTGCGGAAGGAATAAGGGTTCACACGCAATTGTAAGGGATTGCGTACAATTGGAAAGGATTGCACGCAGGGGACGAGACTCAAAGGGATTCAGATGAGGGTTAAGCCCGAGTGGTCTCACTCGAAGGCAGACCCCTAGGCGGCCTATTTTGAAAAATCCCATACCTAAAATCCATCTTTTGCGTGCATAAGAAGTGGATTTAGTATAGAGGAGATGGTTTGTATTCTTCATCCATTGGCAGTTGAAGGGGCACCCTTCTATTTATAGGCGCTCGAGGTCGCCTGATCTATGCGGAAATAGGTCTGCGCAAAAGTTTGCACGCCGATGTCGGCAGCGTGAAAGATCTTCCATGCGGGGTGGCGCGCGCCAATTTCCACGCCCGTGGTCAGTGGCGAAATAGTGTGTGTGTCGGGGCGGTAGCTTCCACGCAGGTGCGGAAGTTCCGCGAAGCGTGGGTGTTTTTGCGTAGGCACGGAAAACGGCCTCGGATCCCGTGGTTTTCCACGAGGAGGGATTTTTTTCGTGCCCATTTGATATTTTTTCGCGCAGCCCTTCCAGGACCCCCAGAATGGATCTCAGGGTCAAAATATGTCTTCTCTTTGTTGCGCCAAAACCTCCTTCAACCCTTGAGTATTTTTCGGCATCTACAGTAGTGTTCTAAGTGTGATGAAGACCGTTGGGAAAGAGTATGAAGAATGGTTGGTTTAAGGTTTTTAGAGTGAGAAATTTTCCATCTATGGTTAAATCCTATTGGTCATTCTGTAAAGAATTCGGTGAATGATAAGTTTAAAATGAGAATGATTGAGTTCAAAAGAGGGTATCCTTTATGTTTTTGGTTTGACCCTTATATGTGTGGGTTGGGGCAGTGAGAGTTCCCTAGTTTGAGACTTTGCATTTGGATTCTGGCCTTTTAGGCTATGATATGTCCTAGGTGGTGTGTTTAGCGAACCCTTTGTAGGGTTGTGGTCATTGGGTTATGAGGCGTTGTTCGGTAATGTGGGTGTGGAGACTCTTGTGGTTCGTGACCGCACGAAGTGCATGCTGGAACTTAAGGATGTGCTTGGGTCTTAGTGATCTTGCAAGTAGAGACCTTGCGAGTTTCATTTTGAATCCCAAATAGTATTTTTTCTCGTAGTGCTGATGAATGTTTACAACTTTAGTACGGAACCTAGAATAAATGTTTTTTTGGTGCACTAGGCATAATGTGCACCGTAACAGGGGTGAGAGTGATATTCACGAGCATTTCTTTGTTCATGTCATGATATGTATGGTTTGGAGAGAGGACCAATGGATTTTCCTATTTGTGACTCTAGTCTAGGGATTTGGTATCATTAAAACTTCAAGGTGACCTATGAGAGAGGTCAAATAGGATTTCTAGTGATTTTGGGTGTGTGTCACACAAGTAGTTGTTTTGAACTTTGATAGTGGGACTCAGACTAGTGTATGGTGTGGGTTTAGCCTAGAGGGCTAAGTGGGAAGGTTGATGGTTGGTGGTGCTACTCAATTTTTGGTTACGCAATGATAGTTTCGGAAAAATCAATGGTGCCTCATGGGAGGTTAGTCCAACAGTGCAAGTACCTTGGAATATGAAACATGGAAGATGCTTCAAAGGTGGTGTCAATGCATACTAAGTACCACCAAGTTTTAGTAAATGGTATAGTTGTGCCTGGTTCTTTCATAAGGGAACCCTAGTGTTTGTGATAGGAGGTATGGTTTTTTTCGAAGGGTTGTATCGTATGGATTCCTAACTCACCTGTTTAGATGATGATTAATGGAGGACTCAAAGTCATTTTCTAGAGTAAATGACAAGGGTGGATGAAGTGTGGTTATATGATTTCTCTCTATGGTGACACCCGAGGTGGGGGTGGTCACATGGATAAACTTGTTTGTATGAATGGTATTGGTTTTTGGGTGAGATGTAGAGGCCGCCTCAGAGATGATGTGGCTGAATAACCAAGATATGTGGTTATTTAAGTAAGTGGGAAATGGGATACACATAGATAAAGGTTGATTTGCGAGAGACCTTTGTTTTGATTGGTACGGTCGACCACTGTTCTTCATTTGTTAGCTATCAGGGATGCATCCAAAGAACTCGAGTGGTGTGGTGAAGCTAGTGCCACCTGAAACATTGGTTCACGACTGCCTTGTGATTTAGCCATGGAGCAGTGGTGAGACTTGGTTGGAAATCACACCTGAGTAGTGGTGGTTAAGTGTTGATGAGATGCATTTGGTAAGGGAGCCATAGATCCTTGATAGTTCATGGTGTTCCATAGTTCTACATCAGAAATGGATAAGTTGGTGGTGGTGTTCTTCAACAACTTCTTAGCGCACCTTAGTTAGTGATGATCCTACCCAATATATTGATATTGTCCTAGGTACGTTGAGAAGATCTAGCTTTGTGCAAATATACTTGAAGGTGTTTGGTTGTATGAGGGACTTCATGGAGTTTACATGCCTAGAAATGGTATTTGTGGAGCTTTATTATGGGATTTACACCCTCTATGGCTTGGGGTGATGTCTTCAGGATGGACCAAATGTCGAAAAACGTCATGGGTTCCATTCACAGAATCCAGGAATGGGCATTGGATGTTGTTTATTTTATTGTTTTCGAAAAAATATAGATGGACATATCTAAGTTTTGGGGTTTGGATTGTGATCGAGTGTAAGACATGGTGGTTGGAATCTCTCATGGAGAGAAATGGTAATGATACCCTTAAGGTGTGTAGTGATAAGTCAGTCCTGGATGTGGATAGGACAACATCGAGTTGATATAATGGCATCTGGATTACAATGAAGAACCTGTGAGGTGCATGTTAGGTTCCTCAGAGAGGAAATGTTGAACTTGGATGTGGTGACTGATGATCCATGTGTTGGTTTTTAGCTCAGGGTGGTTCCATGTGAAGCTTGTGATGTCTGTGATGAATTCGTAGAAGGGTGTGGTTGGATATGACAACAAGTTGTGGCAAGGTAGGTTGGGTTCCATAACTTCAATGAAGATCAGTGTTAGGTTCAGGTAATTTTTTCTTGGGTGGTTTTAGAGCACCTTGATGTTGAGGGAATCTTGGCCATGTGATGTGGTGTCATACTGAGGGTGAAGCCTGATGAGGGTTTGGAGGGTGGTAATGCTGTGATGATGGAATTATAATGGAATTCAGGGAACAACATCAGTGGGTGCATGGGATGATAATGATAGGCTTCAAGTCAGTAATCACATTGGGAAGGTGATAAAGGGGTAGCGTACTATCAGTGGAAGGTGGGTATTCTGGGATAGGCCAGTCGGGAATGTTCCGACCTGAGATGGTAAACTTGAATGTGTGTGGTGAGAGTGACCCACCTTTAGGTTCATGTTGTGGTGGAAATTTCCTCTTTGGAAATGAAGTTTTACTTGAGCGATTTTGAGTTTATCTTAGTCCTTGAATATATAGTGTAGAAATTTCCACTCGAATGGTTTCGATGGTGTGGTTGGATGCCAATTTAGGGTAATTTCCTATGGATTTTCAGGCATGGTGAGTTGAAACACATCAGGCTATATGAAAGTTGAGTTGAGATTTGGGTGATCTTTCATCAATAGTGGTGAATCGACATAAGTTGGGAAATGTGGTTTAAAGGACCATGAATTCTACTTTGGGAGATATTGAGTTTGGTCACCGTTAGAGTTGGGGGGAAACATAGGAAAATGACGCTAAGTGTTTTGGGTCTTGAGTTGTGTAGAGGATCAGACATAGGGGGTGATGATTGGTTCCTCCATGATGATGTGATGTTGTGTGCAAAGTTTCCATGTGTAGTGAGTCTGGTAATATCATCTCAGTTTTCTCTATAGTGTTCTAGTTGTTGGGTATGGTTGAAGTTGATGCATCCTTGTGGAGTTTCGGGTTCGTGTTGTGGTTGTGGTGAGGAAGACTTATAGGGAAAGTTCATGCCCTTGATCCATGTTCGGTGGGAATTGTGATGTGAAACCAGAAACTTGGAAAATGGGAATGGATAGGCAGGCCTGGTGGAATGATCTCGAGTTACAAAAACTCAGTGATTCTTGGGAAGAGCGGCTCGAGGACGAGCCGTTATAAGGTGGGGAGGTTGTAAGATTCCAGATTTTTTATAAGGGATGTTTTTGTTTAAGTTTTAGTTTGGCCTCTTATTTTTGAATAGATAAGCGTCTCCCAATGTTTATGTGAATAATCAATGGTGTTATAGGGGTTTGGGACAAAAAAGAGGAATAAAAGGGAGTTCATGTGCATGTTGTACAGTTTGTGCACGGTTAGTGAAAACCATGCAGGAAACCCAGGTAACCGTGCATCAATAGAAAAAGGCTTACACATGGTTGGTGAACGATTAAGAAAACCATGTAGAATCCCAAGTAAACCATGTGAAGGGGTGTTTTTTGTATAGTGGCCCACACATGGTTTGTGCATGGCTTGTAAAACTGTGATGATAAACCGTGTGGCCCAATATTTTTGATATAATTAAAAAAATGACATCCCGAGATTTTAAACCCCAACTCAGGATTCTCCTCCATTACACCCCTACAACCCCAGTGACAATTTTGGATGAACCAAGATTCCTAAGGGTGTCTCTTCTTCGATTCTTTTCCTTTTGGAGCACCGTTGGTTTCAGATCAAAGCCTCGGGTAAGTCTAACGTTCCTCATGCTTCTCTTTTTAGGATTAGGGTTTGTAGTTTCTTCCATATACTTCCAAAGACCTAAAACCCTCCCTTTTCTGGTGGAACCTAGGTTGGGGCTTCATGGGATGATTGATTCTGAATCTAAGGCTATGATTAGAAGTGAGATCATCATCATAATCTATTTAGGTGATCTACAAGTATTATCCCATAGTTTTATTTCAGATTTGTTCATGGAATCTTGTGTTATTATTTTTCCCTAATTGTATTCTTGGTTTTGTTGAAGTTTTTGATAAAATGGGGTGTCTAAGTGACCAATTGAAACCCTCACAATCCCCATGAGATGTGTAGAGGATGACTTGACCATTTTAGGGCCACCCATGGGGTGTTCTGGCATTTCCGGACCTAGAAAAGGGTGGGGTTAAATGAATGGTTACCAAGTGATAATGTGAATCCCATGTAGAACATGTCTAAATAGTTTATTTAGTTGGAAATGGAATATTTATGTTTGTGCCTAGGTTTTTTGGGTAATTGCATAAAGGGTTGTTTGGAATGAACTAAAAGTGGGTTAATTGGGTTAAATGGAATTGTGTCCAATGGTATATGAATTATATTGAAATGCCAAAGAGGACTAGTACATATGAAATGTTGATAATGTTAAATTGGAAATGGCTTATGAATTGAGAACATGTAAATGGTTTCATAAGGGAATTGATGAATATGGAATGAGTTAATACATGGGAAATCATGGGGCATACCAAAGGGGTTGAATGTGATAAAGTGATTATGCTATGTATTATAAGAGTCAAACATGAAATGCATAAGGGGTAAATTATTGTGAAATGGTGAATGGTCTAAGTGTGTTAGTACATGGTAATTGATGAATATTGGCTATGTATGGGGGTTATTTAATACACTTATGGGGTTAAGGAATGTTAATGTGAATTTGGCTAAATGGATATGAATTGTAAATGGTAAATGTATTAAGGGGTTATGGCATAATATTAATTCTCATGTTGTTTGTTATTTATTGTGATATCCAATGGAATTGATTATGATTGGTTGTGTTATGGTATGGTTGTGGTGATTGGATAAATAAGCACGTGCAATGGATTGGTAGAGTGGGTTATTTACATGAGGTTCTACAACCATGGGTCAAGTTATACTGAGGCTCTAAACTCCACCCCAAAAATTCATTGGTTAGAGAAGGGGACAAAGGCTCTATTCCCCTGATGGTTTCATTCCACCTAGATTGAGACTTCGAGGTGAGGATAATGTGTTAATGTGAAATGTGTATCCCTAGTGAGATATGGACTTGAATTATTTTACCTATGCATTATTGTTGATGTCATTATACCCTTGTGTAGATGATATGTAAGCCTAACCAAAAGAGCATGTGTTAAAAATGGATTGTGTAATAAAGGTAGTATGAGAAATAAAATTGAGATAAATGATAGGCATGAATTAAATAAACCTTGTTAATTAATGGCACCCAGACTATTACTTGTTTACTATCCATTTATTTTGTACTTCCATGAACTATATATTAGAATATATATCTTGTAGAAACTATTGGTGGAATCCTACTATGTTTTGTACTCACACCCTGCTCGAGCCGTGGTTGGGCTCCTGAGTAGATCTCTTGGTTGTAGGTCCAGACAAGGGTAGTGGACCTACCCTAGGATGTTGAGTTGGGCTTGGAATGTACATGGAGAAGGATTCAGACTTGGAGTCAAGACCTATTTGGGGATTGGATGTTTGTCTTATTTTTGGGTTTTATTCACCTGTACTACTAGTATTTCATGACATTGTCAATGTTGAGTTATGGTTTGTACCCAGTTGGGAGATGTTTGGCTTGTACATTTATTAGTTATTCATATTTTTTCCACTATTTAAATTGTTTTCTGTTGTGGATTACTCCAGTAAAGAGGTTATAGTATCCCCACGTATCCTATTAGACCCTCACTACTAGTCATAAACCCTTTAAATATGAGGAGACATGCTTGAGGTCATGTATAGACCTATATCAGGGCACCGGTTTAGTGGATTTCAGGCTAGGGATGTTACAAAATTTCGAATAGCATCATTGACTATTGTAATATCCATATCATTAAGTGGAATAAGAAACTCAACAATCGGATATTGATCTACCTCAATCCCCACTCTCATGTGATCTTTTGGGAGTTCTTTATTGTATAGATTTCCTTCTAGGATATTATACACCATACCCCTTGCAATAAGGTGGTACATGGATGTTGGTAGATTGAAATCACATAAAACTTGACCCTGTAGAATTTTAGTAATATAAAGTTATTAGAACTTATTTGATTAACTTTTAGGAGAAAGAGTAATGAAAAATTTTATTACCTTGGTTAAGGTATGTTTTTAGGGGAATAAATAAACTCAAATCTAGTAGGATCATTTGGTTATTCATGATCTTTATTCCACTACTGGTTTACATTGACCTTTTCTTATACATTGGTCTACTAAACCAGATTGTAAAATAATATATTGAAAATCATCTATTTGTGCATCCAATACTTTAATCATATTATATGTATATTATTTTGGTTTTTTATGCTCAAAATATTTTTGAGGAGACACTCCAAAACTTAATCTTCTAATGCGACCATATTTTTCTGGCTGCTTCAAATCCACTACAACTAGTTTTTCTTCCGGTATGATCACTGAAAATTATTGTGTCTAAAACATATAAAAAAATATGAACATAAATATATATTTTTATGTAATAATATTATAAATAATAACAAATTTCTATTATTTCAAACTTACACATGTTTCACATACTATTTTTGTGTTTTCATCAACTAGTTTACCCTCCTTATTTAAGGGAGCCTCCTTCCATAGCACATAATGTGGGATGAAAGTGGCTTTGTATTTTGATTCATCAATTTTCATATAAAAAAGGAACATAGGTTGTTTCATATCACATTAAAATTTTAATGTGGATTTAAAATACATACCAATTTCTTTTTTAGTGAAGCATACCCCATCCTTACTTTGTGACAAGGGTACATTGGTTTTGATGAACATTATTTATTTTCATCACTCCTTTTCTATTTCATAAATTAAATTTTTTGAATCAAATTGGATAAAATAAATAATTTAAAATAAAATATTATTTAATAAAATGAACTTTAAATGATTTATCATCATGATAACTGATGAAATCATTCCATGTTTCGTGTTTCATAATGTGGGCATAAGTAATTGGTGGGTGGGGATTTACTTTCCCCTCAGCATACCTTAGATTAAATTTGGTAAGAAGAGTTTAGAAGCTTATATGGGATATTCTAGTGGTCATTAAGACATATTTATTATAAAATTCATCTAAAATAAATAAAATCTATAAGTAATAATGAAAATTAAATCAATATTTCATTATATAATTTTTTGGTAAAATAAATAAATATCATCGTAACATTAACTTTATATCTTCCCAAAGGGTTTCCTTTATTACAAGTTAGACATGGAACCATTAATCTATATAAATTGTCACATTCATCCTCACTATGACCCTAACATAACTAATGAACATTGAATTATTGGGGTTAATATGTTGGGCATGTTGATTCTATCCAACCTCAAATTTTATTTCCTTATTTCTTGCCTTGATAATTTTAGACAACACTATCATGCTGCATTGTTCTTATTTTTTTCATCAATATGTTTTTGATCCCTTAATAATTTTATCTTTTCATCATCAAAAGTCTATTATTCCTTGGGATTGGTAACATAATCATGTGAAGAAGACATTGTTTGCATGAGAAGTCAACCATTTAATTTAGATTATGTTAATATAGTAGATAATACATAATATTATGAAGAAAATAACATTATATTAAAAAAACATTAACCTTCCCATTGAGATCTCTTTATTTTTTTAAATGTTGAAGGGATTTGGATTTTCTATCAAGAATCCAAATCCCCTCTTTGGGTTCCCCTATAACATATAAGAAATTTTCTACATTGGGGCTGCTATGAATTGATTGTTATCTCCCAATGAAATGGTCATCCTCAATTTAATTTTCATATGTCCCTATAGTTATTTTAGTCACGAACATGAAAATCGACCAATTATTGTTTTCTAGATATGAGAGATAAAATACTTTCATTGCTTGTGATGCCATTATGAATGAATCTTCCTTTTCTCCTTCCAAACCAAAATTCACATTCACAGCACCCATTTCATCAACTTTCATTGCATACTATTTTCAACCCATATGCAACAGAAAATCATCACTTGAAATATTTTATAATCTAACTCATATATCTATTTGATAATGAAAAAATATGACATATTCACATAAATTGGATTTATATTCTTGGAACCTGATATGTTCATCACTTCCTTCACAGGAGTAACTCCACTATTTTTCATTGTACTCTAGTTATTTTGTTCTTTTATATAGAACTTATAACTATTTATTACAAAAATAGTATAAGATTTAACATTTTCATTTAGTCCCCTAGCTAGCCATTGAAGTCATTCAATAATTGAATTCATATTTGTAGATAAATCCTTATAAATATGATCTCAAAATCTTACTATAAACTATTGATTATGTGTATTTAATATCCATCCTTCATCCCTTTATAGATTCAAATCTCTAAGAATTTATTTCTTTTCTTCAACGTATGGATCAACATTTTCACTATTATGTAAAATGTAAAGGTGTGCTTGCTCCTTCTACATGATGGTAATTGTAACAATATCTCTTCCAGAAATATCTTTTCCCATAAGGTGTATGTTGTGATGATAATTAAGGAGACCAATACTATTAATATATGATATATAATCCATAAAAATTCAATATCTTCTTCAATAATATATCTTTATACAATATAACCTTCTGACCAACTTCGATTCTTGACATACCCTTTCAAAATATTCATATATCGTTTAATGGGTTATATCCATCTATAATGGATAAGACCCCATAATTGAACCTCTCTAACCAAAATGTTAATGTAATTAAAATTGATCTCTTTTTCCAATATGATTTCATAAGTTTTTTCAAAAATGGTTTACCAAAAATAGTGTTAATATTTTTTACTTTATTGAATAGTTGATCACTCATTAGTGAAGACAGTGTTGTACCTTATTCGGTATTCCAATCAAATACTATCATACAAGATCAGTATTTTTGTTGTCAAGGTAATAATTTTCGATGTCCTAAAAATGCAGTCTTTGAGGAATGTTTAAACTGGACTGAGTGGGTGCATTATTCACAAATGGGACACCCCAACATTTTATTAATACTATAGCCTAACAAATTTCCATAAGCAAGAAAGTCATTTATCATCCCACAAAACATATCCCTCAATGTGAATTATTCATTTATATGATCATTATATATTGTAACACATAGACATCAATATTATTATCCCACAAAACATGTTAATTTTAGATATTAGATCAGGGAGCTAAATAGACATCAATATTATTACCAAGTTTTTTTGGCCCAGATATAATAAAATACAACATAATGTATTTGTACTTCATGCATAACCATGGAGGAATGTTATAATTTACCAAAATGATTGGATATGTACTATTATTACTACTCTATACACCAAAATGATTTATTCAATCTTTAGATAAGGTTAGATAGAATTTTCTCAGCTCATTTCCAAATTTAGAATACCTATAAACAATTTTCTTCCATAGAAGAGAGTTTACTGGATGACATAGGTTCCCATATTTAATTCTTGTATCTGCATTCCATGTCAATTGTCTCACTCTTTCTTGGAATCCATATAGTCTTCTAAACCATGGAATTATAGGAAATTACCATACAAATTTTGAAGGACTTGATTCATCTTTCATGTATTGATCCGTGTCACACTTAGAAAATTTTATGAGTGATTCATGGTCCTTACGAAACAATATGAAATCATTTAGACAATAATATGTTTTTTAGAGATCATGGCCATTTAATGTAGAATTAATTTATAATAATATGTATGAAAAATAATTTTATTTTCTTATAGTAGCATATCATTTATGAGACCAAGTAGTTCCGTAAAGTTGGTGTCTCTCCATCCAATACCATCTATCAAATTATAAAACTTCAATAAAACTTATAATTTTTTGTATTTAGTAAAATTGGTATACAATAGTCTCTTAGAATAGATATTTAACTTCTTAAATAACTTTGTAGAATCATGAAGGTCATCTTAAATTTCCATTTTCATTTATTCAATGAGATCTCTATTATCATTTACACTGGTATTCATATCAAATGATCTATAAACCGTAGTATCATCCAAATTGGTATGCACATTCAGTTTTTCACCATGTTTAGTAAAAAATTTATAGATATGATCTATTTTTTGACAAATAAAATTTTCTTCCAACTCTTCCAAACTAATGTTTCTTGAAGAACAACAACATCAGCATGGAAAAAGGGTTGGAGAAGGGTTGTATGAAACTCTATTGCAAACTTGATGTACTATTTAACTCCATATTCATACTCTTTTGTCATATGATTAGAATACAACCATTTTCGATTCATATCCATATTATTAGGTTCATAAAATATTCATTTTGTATAAAAAATAAATAAATAAACATAATATATTCATAATCAAAGGTGAAATCTATAGATGATTCTAATAAGGGGAACCCAAAATTATCACTCATACCCAATATGGGATGGATACTACTTAGATTAGTTCAAGAAATATATTTTCATGTCCATAAGAGATGGGGGATGAGTCTCAAGAAACAAAATTAAATAATAATTATTTAGAAGATAAAGTTGATGGGGATAACAATTATTTCCTTAAATATAAATGTTCCCAGGCTGGGAGTTTTCAAAACACCAAAAAATATTTCTTAATTTATTTCCTAAAGTTGAAAAGTGTCTCAATCATACATTGTCAAATTTATGTCATTCAGCTTAGAGAAACCAGATTTCTATTCCATTGAGGGACCAAGATAAATTCACATTACTCTAGTTCATGGAAATTAGAGTAACTTTTAGTCTATAGAACAAAGATAAACTCAACTTGGGATTGGTGAGAAAGAGAACCCATCATCATATCAACACTTCACAATAAACCAAATTCTTCAAAACTAATTTTATAGGTCCCTTTATAAAATCACTCACTCATTTTTTTAACACCAAACCCATTTTTTAAAAAACATTTTCCAAATTAAATATTGAAACCAAATGCTTTGGAAAACACTTTGAAAGAGACCAAAACTTTCTAAATTACCACATATTAATTTAAAATCCTAAATATCATCTCAAAAAAACATTAAAAATTTAAATGGATTCCTTTTAAAATTTTAAAACCCCACTTGAAATCTTTTTTTTAATTTTACATGAAAATCGACCAATTTTTTTCAAAACACTCAATGGGATATGAACCCCCTTTTCTAAAAAAAACATTAGCATCAAGTGAAATGTTTTAAAATCATATTAAAAATTTTTCAATGATAAATTAAAAGTTTAAAATCATTTCCATGGAAATATGTACACTTTGAAATGTTTAAAACTTTACTAGTTCACTTTGAAATCACTTAATTAGTTTCAAAATGATGAGTCTATTTTAGTTAATTTGAAGGGAAAACCTCATTTTTTTAATTTCAAAACCCAATTTAACATTTAAAACCAAGTTTCATTTTTCAAAACCAAAATTTAAAATAGTCATGAGCATAAAAATTCTAAGTAGGCGATCACCCAGTCTAAAGAAAAGAAATATTATTAAACATTTCATAAA
The DNA here is from genome assembly GCA_963277665.1 of Viscum album. Lineage (NCBI taxonomy): Eukaryota > Viridiplantae > Streptophyta > Magnoliopsida > Santalales > Viscaceae > Viscum > Viscum album. The sequence continues at coordinate 1,630,488,379 of OY728141.1, forward strand.
CATTTTATAAAAATAGCATGAATAAAACATTTTTTATAAGACAAGAGTAAATTAATAACTTAAATAATAGAACCATGGTAAATGATTTTTCAGGTAATTAAGGTCAAGGCTCAAGGATCCTTAAACTCCCAGTGATCATATCTACCTAGTGAACACATTAACCTAGGTCTATGGGCCTCCGGGGTAGGATTCTGCTACTACAAGTGTCTCCCTACCTTAACAATGTTTAGTTAGTGTTGTCGTTAGGTAGAGATAAACATGTCTTACATGATTGTATTAGACTAACATCATAAATACAAAGGTTCCAATGGGTTTCTTTCAAAATTCAATTAAGGGACTATTAATTTATCAAAAAACTAGTTTAATCAAATATCATACAAGAATCCAAAAATATAATCTCTCAAATACCATAAAATTTATTCAAGAATAAACATCAATAAGGTTTTACAAATATTTATAACATTGAAAACTATTTTAAAAAGGATCATGAGGTGTTAGACAGAGTCTGTGTGTGATATTAGACTCATGTTTGATTTGAATTTATCTGAGTGTGAGTTGAATTGGAGGCTCTCTATTACTTGGGGTGAGAGAACAATAACATATTTGGTTTTTGTTTTGAAAGGATCCAAATAGGAAGTTACACCAAGTTTCGAGTTTGTATATTATTGTGGGCATTTAAAAGATCATGGGATGATTTGGGTTGTTTAGGAATTGTGACAGAGCGATGAGATAGCATGTTTATGGGCACAACTAAGCATTTTTAGTAGAAATTTAGCTAGAGGAGGACTGAAAAATGTTTTTTTATGATATTGGTCATGGTGAGATGAAAACCACATCACACGTTCTGTTCAAATTATTTATTTAAGCTTAGTTTATTGTGTAAAGTATGTTAAACATGTTTAGTTGTTTTAAAATTACTTATTCTATGAAATTAATGTTTAGACTTGTGTTCATTAATTATTTACATTATTTCATTTATATAAGTTCATGCTTATAAATTATATAATATCCAAATAATTTTAAGATTAATAAAAGAATGTAGCTATCATATTATTGGGTTATGTAACCTCACATTATTTTGATAAAGTAACCTAAATATTCACATGTCTTAGACATTTGTTTAAGAAATAAAATTACTATTTGGTACATATTTATGTTCTTATATATTGAATACTTTTAGTAATCCGGAATTTAATTTTAAGTCACAAGTTTAAATGGTATGAATATACTTATTTAAGTATTTCATTTTATACATTGTCTTGTATTACAAAGAAACTCATTTCCTTTCACTATAACCTAAATTAATTATAAGTCAATTAACAATACTTACAGTTGATTTAGTGATTGTATAAGTGATGAGATAATGGATGGGTTGATTAAGTGGGAAGGAACAATTTTTTTATGAAAAATTATTAAGTATCATCAACTTTTTTTGATTTTTGAAACTAAACTAAATAATTTTTTAGTACTAAATGTGTCTGTTTTCTTAAAGAATTATGTATGGATTTGGTTTATTTTGATTAAGAATTGGTTATATCTAATTCCATGCTTAATACTTTACCTATTTTAATACAAGGATGAATTAGTTATTTCCTATTCCATGTTTAATACCTTGTTGGTCTTGAAATTGGTGAACTTTAAACTATACATACACAACAACTTATGCCTTGTGTGAATTAACATAAGGGTATATGAAAAATATGATTATGCCTCTTTGAATTGATATTTATATGATAAATTATTTTATATATTATATCCCACTCATTAAATAAAAATTAAAAAAATTATCATTAGGAAAACTACTTTAAAGGTTTAGTGGGAACCCTCATAGAAATCTCCACACACAAAAGCACCACGACAAACAAAGCATCTTCCCAAGTGAGAATGTAATAACAACTAACAAACTAGATCAACTAAAAGATAGACAACCTACCAAAATCAAGTGCATACATGAATAATAGTATAATTAAAAAAAGAAAATGCATAGTGAAACCAAGTAGGTCTAACCAGATCCCACCCAAGAACATGCTTAAAATTTAATACATTATCAATGTACATATTTCACAACTAGCTACACTGGGATAGAAAAAAGAAGAGGAAGAAACAAATTGCAGGCCTATAATTCCTTAGACCATCTCCAACCCACAATGCTAAAATATAGTAGCCTATTCTCTAAAATATCATAGATAGAGTGAAATAATATCCAACTGGTGCATCATTTTTTACGCTATAATTTTTATAGTACAAAAATAAATACAAATTTGAACCAAAATTAGCAGGAAAAAGGGAAAAAATAATAAAAAAATGCCACTACTATAGTACAGAACAATATATGGAACGACACTATACCTCCACTTCAAAATAGTGTAAGGAATAACACATGGTTAGAGTAGAATACTAGCGCCATTTTAGTGTTTTCATGCTTAAATACCATGGGATGGAGATGGTATAAGGAAGAAACCCAAACAAATTTCAAGGGGCTTATTGAACTCAAGGGGGGGGGGGGTTGATCATCATGACTTGTGAAATCAATACGAGTGAAACGAGGAGTAGATACCCTAAAATTGAGTCCCACGATAGTATTGAGCCAAGAAAACACCGCAATATGAAAAACCACAGAACTCGAACAATAAATCAATGAGAGAGGAGAAGAAAAAAATAACATACCTTGAATTTGAGGTTTGATTTGTCTGAGAGAAAGTCGAGGAGGAGCACTGGTAACATTAGATTTCTGTGAAAGCTTGAGAATCACGACTGAAATAAGTGCGTCTAGGGTTCTTTTAAATAGACTGGGGAGGGTTTTATCAGCGTTTTCAAAAAAGTGCTGATAAAGACACCCTTTATCATTGCTAAATTAATAGGTCTTGATAAAATATATCTTTATTAGTGATTTTTTAGCATTGATAAAATCCATCTTTATCGGCACTAAACTTTTAGTGTTGATAAAGATTCCTTTTATTAGTGTTGTTTTTAGCACTGATAAAAGGTATATGTTTATCAGTGATAAAGAAGTGCTGATAAAAAGATCTTTATCAGTGCTAAAATTTTAGCACTAATAAATGATTTATATTTATAATTATAAATAAAAAATTTGTAAAAATATTTAAAAATATTTTTATATGATTATAAATGTATTCATATCATTATATTTTTTTATATAATTATATATATTAAATATATTCATTATTTAAATATATTTATTATAATTTTATAATTATTTAAATATATAATTAATTATTTATAATTATATAAATAATTTTTAAATAAATTATATTTACTTATTTATAATAAAAAATATATGATTTTATAAATATATTAAATATACATTTATAAATACTTTTATAGTTATTTATTTATAATTATAAATATATTTATATCATTATATATATTTATATAATTATAAATAAATATATATATATATATAATAAAAAATATCAATAAAAATAAAAATATAATAAAAATATTTATTATAATTTTATAATTATTTAAATATATAATTATTTATTTATAATTATATAAATATTTTTTTAAAAATAATATTTATATATTTATATCATTATATATATATAAAATAAATAAATAAAAATAAAAATATACATATAGTAAATATATTCACCATTTAAATAAATTTACTATAAATTTATAATTTTTTTTAAATATATATATTTTTATTATTTTATAATTATATAAATAATTTTAAAAAAATTATTCATTTATAATAATAAATATATAAATTAATATTTATAGTAAATATACATTTATAAATATATTTATTTATAAATAATTATTTACAAATATATTTTTAACATTATTAATGAATATATAATTTTAAATGCATGAATGTTAAACATGAGTGAAATTGAATAATTAAAAATGTGTACACTTTAAAAATATAGAGAAAAGTATAAGTTTTATTAATTAAATAAAAATTATTAAAAAATATGGATATATATTTAAATAAAGATGAATAAATATTGAACATATTAAAATATAGCAAATAAAAAAATATTAGAAAATTATTAAATTCAAAAAAAAAACAAAAAATATTCCAAATGAATAAATAATACCTAATTGTAATATTATTAAAAAAATAAAATAAAATTTATCGATTAAAAACATAATATATTAAATGTATCATGTTACTAAATGAAATTCTAAAATTAGTACTAAAATTTGAATAAATTATATAAATATTAGGTTTATGTGTTTCTATATAAGATTTCATTAATTACCTAAATATTTTTGTGTGTGCATTGTATATATAAATGCATTAATTGCATATATATGTGTGTGAAATCAATATAACACATGTTTGATATGTCTTAAATTGAAAATATAAACGATATTAATTTAATGTCCATTACTTGATATAATTAGTCAATATTTTTAATTAATATTAATTCTTAATTATAAACCATTATTCACTAAATATATCACTTATTTAATGTAAGAATAAATAATTTGTATTATATAAATCATGCTTTAGGAAATATTATATATATATATGAATATTTTTCTATATTAAATGTATTAATGAATAATTATGTATAAAAACCATTAAAAATGAATAAGACATTAATATGTTTTTAATTATTACATTTTATTCATTTTCTATATATATATATATATATTTAATATATATTATTTATTACTATTTATAATAATATATATATATATATTGAACTTATTCATTTTTATTAATAATTTTTTCTCTAATATTTTTTTAATAATTTTTTAATTTATTCATTTTTAATTTTTTTGTTTAATTATTACAATTTATTCATTTTATATATCTATATTTAATATATACTATTTATTAATATTTATAATCCATATATATGTATATTAAATTTATAAATTTTTATCAATAATTATTAAATAAATATTTTTTTAATATTTTTCACAAATTACTCATTTTTAGTTCTTATTTTTTTTAATTATTTCATTTTAGTCATTTTATATATCTATATTTAATATATAATATTTATTAATATTTATAATTTATATACATGTAAATTAAATTTATTCATTTTTATCATTAATTATTTTATTAATAATTTTTTAAATAATTTTTAATATTCTCATTTTTAATTTTTATTTGTTTAATTATTTAATTTTATTAATTTTATACATCTATATTTAATATATAATATATATTAATATTTAATATATATATATATATATTTAATTTATCAATAATTATTTTTTTAATTTATTCATTTTTATTTTTTTATTTTTTTAATTATTTCAATTTTTTATTATTTTTAACACTTGTATTTTTTTATTGGTTTGTATAAAAAATTTACCAAAGGACCGGATCGGGCCTTATAAGATTCAAATATGAAGGTGGAAGAAGGGATGGGTTAAGTATAAGGTGGGCCAAGGCTTGCATGGGCCTAAGAAGGGACCATATAAGTGTGTGTAGTGTATGCGAGAATCCATCCTTATAGCAGCTTCTGAGCCATGGATGTGGTGAAATGATATATAAAGGAGCACCCTCTAGTGTGATATTTCGATGTGGGACTCGCTCGGTGATTGAGACCTTTATGAGTGCTAATAATAAAACACGGATAAAGGGTGCACTTTATAAATGCTAAAAAGAAATCATTGATAAATGGTACCTTTTATCAATGTGAAAAAAATGTGCTAATAAAGTTAATCCTTTATCAGCACTAAAAAGAGCTCTGATAAAGTGTAGCTTTTATTAACATGTTTTTTTAGTGCTGATAAAGGGAACCTTTATCAGATTTTTTTTCTAGCACTGACAAAGACCAGTACTATTAAAAGCCTATTTTGTATTAGTTTATCCATATAATTAATATGAATATTATGAGAATAAAAGAGAAGTCTTATACACTATACTTTGAATTATCTTTTTCTAGATATCTCCCATTGATGGGTGAACAAATCCTACTGTTGCACTACCTTTGATGTTTAGGATAGAAACCCATCTTAGAACTAACTAAAAGACTTCTCTTATGACACCTCAAACTCATCACAATCACCAAGAAATAGAATCCAACACTGATGGGTTACACCTCTTAACAATCTAATAGGCAACATAATCCAACTCTTCTTCCTGATGTGAATCCAACCAAATACATTCTCATAAACCCCTAAACAAATCTTTATCTTTTAATTAAATTTATCCCCCTAATACTTCAAATGACACTAATATTGAATCTCTCACAAAAATTTCCTCAAAAAATCATTCTCCTTGGGACCAAATCCTCTATGATCAGTTGAAATATACTATTATACCTCACCAACCCAGACCCCACGAGATTTATTTCCACTACCTATCTCTACAAAACAATTTAAGAACTCTTAAACCTAGGTATGGAATTAATTTAAGGAATTTAATTAAATTCAATTTAATTTACCTCAAAGAATATTCCTTAATTAAAACACCAGCACAAAAAATCATGATTCTTGTGCCAAACATATGTCTCTACCTCAAAATCTGTATAATCTCACTTTAGTATGTTTAGTAATTTTAAGGTCCTTCTATCAAATCATATGGTTCCTATCTATATCCTATCTGGTATCGTTTTACCACATCACATGATAAGATTGAATGCTTCCATTTCCCTACCAAAACATTGAAATCATAACCAATTCCTAACTCAAAAATCCATTCTAACTCACAACCTGGCTCTAATACCACTCTATCACGACCCAACCCAACCCCAAAAAAACCCCTCCTGAGTCAATAGTGAAGGAAAAATTAATCCCCAAATACCACCTCTAACTAGCCACGGTTTTCTGATGAGCATCGAGGGTATAAAATAAACATATAAAAAGTATTTCACTTTAGAAATTATAGGAATGATATAAATTAACCATGAATAAATTTCAGTGATAATATAAAATAAAACCCATAATACTTAAAATATTCATGAAATTTCTTACAAAAAAATAAATACAATATCAAAATAAAACAATTCCTAAAATAGTAATTCCAACTTCAAATGTTCACTACATCACAAGTTAGTAATGTCTAGATCAATCACCAACAACTTTTTATAAGTCTATAAATTAAGTAAACAGAATTAGGAGTGATAATACAATCATAATCAATAGGTTTATCCCTATAAATTTTCATGCTAATGTGGAAGAATACTTTTGGCATCAAAAAAGGTGTTCCCTATAATTTCCATGGATTTCATGATACAATACTCATTCAAACAACCCAATTCAAGTGTGAGAAGAAGAGTGTACCCATGTTAAAAGTATATACAAATGAGATTACCATATTTAATATAACCTTTAACACATATAGGGATGCAGATTTTTCAAAATCATTTCCCATTTAGATGATGTGGTGTTGAGAACCACCCACTATAAGAAGACTACGTATTTCATCTGTTTCTGAAAAAAGGGGAATGAAAACCATGAAAATAGTTGTTGAAGTTTTTATAGTCACTCTTTGTACTTAAAAAACACCTTATATGGGGTATCCCAATATCCAGGGGAATATTTTTCTTCGAAAAATTTGATTTGACTAGTTAGGGAGCCAAAACAGACTTACAAATAAAATATTATGACCATTTTAAGTAAAAATTCATTTTTAGTATGAAATAAGTTGATAAAGGGAAGATTTTTATGAAGTATTGAATTGATTCATGAAGCAAGATGTCATTCATGAATAACCCTAGACACTCATAAAGTAGCATTCCATGAATTCCTGTAGTTTGTAACAGTGAAATAGTAGCCCTATGAGTCTACTATAATTTCTATGTGAGCCTTCATAGTTTACAATAATGAGGAGGGAATTCAGGGCCCACCATGTACTCCCTTTATGAGACTTCATCATTTTTGAATGGGCTACGTGACCATGCATCTCCTACATAGCCACCCATTTTAGGGAATTAATTTTTCCGGGTTTCCTATAAATACCCCATACCCTCTACAGAATACATACATATAGTTATAGTGGAATAATGAAGAAACCCTAAAAGATAGACTTAGATAAGACACAAATATTTCACTCCTAACGGAATCCCTAGGTAAGTAGGTAACCAAAAGAAAGAAACATGGATGGAATTATCTTATAAGGACACTTCTTGAATGAGAGGCCCATTAGTCCCCTTCACAAATGAGTCCCACAAGGCACCTTTGCAAATGAGATGCCTATAAGGTCCTTTTATGAATGAAGGAATCCTCTGAAAATGTGGACCCCCTTTCAAAAATGGGAGCCAAGGTCCTTTTTAAAAGGACCCCTGATCTAGGCCCTAAGAAAAAATCCCTCCACATAGAAACTCTCATACATTAGATGAAGGCTCCTTGGGGTACTAAATGCCCACCTTATATTGGCACCCCACCGTGGACTACCTAACTTGTATCCGATCATTTCATGAAGCATCCTAAATAGAGAATTAGAAATCATTAATATCTTTAATTACATAAAAGTAAAAAAATTAAAGAATATAAACCTAAATTACATTCATGGATCTATTTTTCCATGGTCAAAACCTTGAGAATTCCAAATCTAATATTTTTCCCAAACCACTCGACTTGCATGATTAGGTCATTGGGTGCGTTAGAGTTATATCATTCAATCATGTACTAAATTGGTAAAATGTATCTCTTAGGGTTTTATCTCAGACTTATAGGACCCTTAGGGTAATAAAAATTATGCTTTAAGATATTATGATATATTTCTCTTTAAATACATTTAATTTCTTTGATAGTTTGTGATACACGCAACCCCGAGTCTAAATAATCAATAATATAGTTTATCATTATAACTTAGCCATAAAATTGGAAGATTAAATAAGAATAACCAAATTTTGAAAAAATATGTTTAAATTTTTTTAGATAAATTAAATATACTGATAAATATCTAATCAATTTTTAGTAAATTCATTATATGATTTAAAAAACACATTTTCCTCAAAAATAATTTTTATTTCTTTTTGTGAGAAAATAATATAGTTAATTTCTACCAGTTTTATAAAATTTATTTGAAAAAATGAACAACATTTTTATATCATCATGTAAAAATTATATTGGAGTGAATTTTTTATAATTTTCTAAAAAAAATATTTTTTCGATGAGTAGTGAAAAATTATGATTTTTATTAAAAATTGTCTTTTCATTTAAAGAATTTAAAAAGTTTTATATTGTTTTAAAATTGTTTTAATTTTAAAATTAGTTCATATATATTATTAATAATCTAATAATTTTCATTAAATTAATTTTATGTTGTATTTCGGTATAAAAACCTTTTATACTTAAGAAACATTTTTTTCCCAAAAAACTACTTTTCATCACATTTTGCAAGTTTAATTTTAAATTAAATTATACTAAATATGTGAATTTAATTTTAAAAATGGATTCCATATTTTTAATAATAATAATTAGTATTATTTAATAAGGTTAAATTAATATTTTATCATAATGAATAGTAAAAATAGTAAACATTTGTCACTGTAATTAAGGTGAAAACAAGTTTCTATGGGGGGGAGGGTTAAACCACAAGATAAGGGTATGTTTTCCAATTAAAAAATTATAAATCATATTTTTTGGACATTTTTCGACCCAATCCTACCCCAAATTTTAATCTATATCCATTTTGAATCATTTTTCTTGAGTATGACAGTATTATATTTTAATATTTTAAGAAATTCCAAGTGTGTCCTTTCCCCCACTTATAAAAGGACACCCATCCTTTCTCTTATTTACACCACTTTGAGAAATGTATATCAAAAAAACCCTAAAATAAGATCTTCTAAACCCCATATCCATTAATTATATGTGTTTGTCTTCTCAAAAGACTATTCCATGGGTCCTTAAGAATAGATCTAAAGGAGGCCTACTGAAGAAGAGGTAATCATCATATCTGAACTCTTTCAAATTATTTTTTATTATAACTCATCTAAATCCATGGAATTCATTATAAAATAATAACATTAGTATCCTTAATATACTAAAATTTTATTATATTTATGTATCCAGTATTATCCACCCTCTTTTCCATCAAATGAGAAGTGAAAGTATGACTCATGCATATGTGTGAACTACCCCCTCCATGTAGAGATGTCGTTAATTTTATATAATGGTCATTCATGGATGGTTATTATTATGGTTTTAATTTTTATAGATTATATTTATGAATTAATTATTATTATTTAATTATAATATAATATCTATCTTTTTACCTTTTAATTTATTGGAAAATGATAACACCACTCTTGCGTATCTATGGACTACCACTTCCACAAAATGATGTGATTTGTTTTTCATTTACAATTTACATGGATGGTAATAAAGATAGATTTATATATATTATATATATTATATAATAATTATTTAAATATTAATTATTATTTACATTTCTTTCATTCCATCCATTGAAAAGTAAAAATAACGTTCATGCGTATGTATGGCCTACCATCTCAATGAACGGTGTAATTCATTTTTCTTTATATACATTTTATTAAAGACTCTATCTATATATATATATTAAATATATATATTTTATTTATATCATTATTAAAACTCTAGATATTATGTAACCTTGATCAATGTATAGGTATTGGAACTACCGAACTGATATTCTCATTAAAAACAAAATTGTTAACACCTAGAAACGTCGATTTTAATAATGAATTATTAATAAATGGGTGTTGAAATTTTATTATTGTATAATATATGATGTTATAATTATTTCAATGATTCTTTTATAGAATTATAATAAATTAATATTTATTATAAATTATGTTAGAGCACTTTCAATGAAATTCAAACTTGAGGTAAGATATTTTCATCTCACATTTATTTATGCGAGACACATGCCATATGCACCACTTGTTTCTATTATGAGGTTTATATAATTATCATGAATTTATTTTATGATTATTATAATTAAAATTATTGGGATTTACATATAAATATCAAGTTATATCTTTAATCAGGTTTTGATTCAAAATTTACCAAAGTGGTAAGGGATTTATGTTATAATCTCATTGTTTATCAAGATTGTTTATGATTAAATTTTCAATAATGAAATTTTATGACCTATCTCTCAATAATCCAATTAATCTTCTTATCTGATGATTATTTATATATATTACATGATTTAATTTCATTTTACTATCTTTAAGTACTTAAGATATAGAAATAATATTTTCAAGGAAAACTGACTTTATTTTTCTCTTCAGTAAAAAATCCTTCTTCTTTCATATCTATGTTTTATAAAATGATTTCAAGAATTTTTTTCTAATAAAAATTATTTTTTAAATTCATTTTACCCATGATTTAATTTTTAAAAAATGTTTTAACATAAATCTTCTTGTCGTTTTTCAAATGAGGTACTTTTTAAATTTTTACTGAAAATGTGAATGAAATATTTGTTTTAATATATACGACATAAACATAATTTCCCACCATCATGAATATTAAATGATTTGAATCTTCTATTACAAGTTTCCAAGATTATTTTTAAAGAAAATTTCTTCCTTAATATTTGAAAAAAAAATTATATTTAAAATAAGCGATTTGAAAATGAAAAGGCTATTTTCCTCAAGAAATTTTCTAGTGATCTTTTAAATACATTTTCATGTATGATAACTTACTTTGATGTTACTTAGGATTTAATGGGTATATGATCCAATTATAACATCCAATTTCATTATTTTTATGGCGTATGATGATGATTATTTAAGTATGATTCTATGAAACCCGTTTCTTTCCCATGGTTTTATTAAGTTATGATGAAACCCGTTTCTTTTCCGTGAGTTATGCTATGATTTAATGATATAATTTTTATGAAAATTATTTAATTTTCATGGGTTAAGCTATGATGAATGTTTTATAATATTGTATAACACATATATATGATTTTAATTATGCGATAGGTGGGAATAAATTTATATATCCCTCAAATGCATTGGGAAAATATGGATATCTTATGAGATAATGAGGACTAGAATAAGGAGTGAACCTAGTCCAGTAAGGGACTATATCCACTATGATTTTATTAGGAGTGAACCTTGACTAAGGATATGATTTAATGGGTAGTGAACCCAATCCACTATGATAGTTTTTTAGTGATCCTTAACTAAGGAAATGACTTTTTATGCTTATGTGCATGCCACAAACTTATGTATTATGCCAATGTTATGATCTCATGGTTCATGTTGTTTGATTCCTTTAAGATTAATGTATTATAAAATACCAAGATTTATTCCATGACTTAAGATTATGATCTATGATACTTGCAGTTCTGGTTTTTCTTAAATTTTATAATAATCTTTTTTATTAAAGAATCAAATATTTGATGTATGTGTGTTATCTTTTTTAAATTGTGTTTCTATGTTATCCACTAAACATACTTTGATTCCCACAGTAAGGACCCAAACCAAGTTTCAAAGGGTTTGTGCCTTATTTTATTACATTGGAATATTAAAAATGTATTCATATCTTAAAATAACAAATATTTTAGTATCTTTGAAAAAAAAGATACATACATAAGTTTAACATTACAAAATTAATGGATATTCAATATATCAACTTATTTTGAATCACATATAATATCCCAGATTATTCGTTCACCATTCAAAAAATAAATCTTCACATCCTATGGAAAATTATACATTTGAAATATGTGAGCTCAGATATTCAGTAAAAAAATACCATAGAATAAATTAAATTCATAATCTCTTAGAATTAGGAATAAATAAAATTCATTTAATTAAAAATATAATAGTGTATAATATATATGAAAAAATGGAATAAATAATGACATAACACATAATCAAGGATATTATACTAGTAGAAAAATCACATGGATTATAATTATATAGTTTCATAATGAGGTAATGTATAATGGTGGAAAACGAAATCATATCATCGAGGCTTTGGCCAAGAAGCCTAAAATTTTTTGGTTAAGGGCTCAGCAAAAAATCAATTATGTCTTGTCTCTTGAGACCTATCAATTCATCAAGGGGATATATAGGGACCCACACATCATGTAATAAGTCCAATTAATTCCTCATATTAATTGGGAATAAAATAAACAACTTTTTTATCCATATTGAAGCTAACTTATGAAATGTAAATAACATCCCCAATAATTAAACATAATATCTAATCATGGTTATAATTTTATTATCTATTTATCATCACGCTTCTATAAAAATGAGAACAATATGCCATCACTTTTTATCGACATTTTGGGCATCGTTTTTTCATATATACATGGCCATGCATTTATGAATTTATATCAACATCCATTGAATCCTTAATAAAATCATGGTTCCAATTCAAATTTTATGGTTTAAACTCCGAATTTAATAAGTATATGTATTGCATTGGATGTGTTATGTTTTAAATAATTCACTTCAAATTCTACGTGAGTTACATAATTAATTATTACAATTATTTTAATAAGATAAATCATTTATAAGAATGGAAAGTGTATTGAATACATGGATAGTTTATGATAAGGGTTTTGGTTGTAACCAAACTCGCAAGTGCTACGACATGAATTCTAAAATGCGTGTATATATATACATATGTACATATATATAAGCATCAATGGGAATGCGTATTTTATTGAAGTGATGTGTTTTATCAAAATATTGAAAACTCCAGTGAATATATATATATATATACGTAATTCAAGCTTAAAAATGATATTTATAAAAGATGTCTCTTGATTATTGTAAATATGGGAGGTCATTGTGGAGTGAACCCATCCTTCACTAAGTGGGTAGGCCCAGACAACCTTCAATGATTCAAGTAACCTCAAAATAATGTTTTGGTTTTTTTAGAAGCTTGCGTATTATTTTCATAAAAACATTGGGTTATGTTTTAAAAAATTTGAACGTAAGTATTTTCTAAAATGATCTAGTTAATTTTAAACTGTAAGTAATTTCAAATAGAATTTTAAAAAGGGCATTTCAAAATGTATTCTCACGATTATTTTTAAAATAATGTTTTATAAGGATTTATTGAAGATTTTTAAACCCTTTATTGGGAATTTTTGTGCTCACCCCTCATTTTAGAATGATTTTCGACTGGTCAACCAGAGTTTTCCGAAGGCATTTGCTTCACTTTTGGGGTTAGAACACATCATGTTTTTATTCATTTTATTTTATTTTTACTGCAACTCTGATAATTTGTAAGTTTGTATCTATTCTCTAGAACCTAGACCGGTAAAAGGTCCTCTGTTATGTAACATTTAAGTCTGGGTCCTTATAGAAAATATTTTTAATTCATTTATAATCATTAAAATTCGTTGAAAATATTTTAATTAAATTCGTTTAAAATTTTAATTAAATTCTTTGAAAATCCTTTATTATTTTTAGTATTTTATTTATTTTATTTTATTAAAAAAATATATTCTATTTAAATTCCATGAAAATCCTTTATTTAAATGTTTTGAATATAATAAATATTTATGCTTGGTCTTAGGGGGATGTATTTTAAATATTTATCATGTGTTTAAATGTTTTATTATTATGACATGAATTAAATGGTGTAATACATTCATTGAAAACCCTTGTTATTCATTTTATAATATTATATATGTTTTCATGGCTCCTTGATTATCTCTTTTTATCTTTTTAAAGGATGCATGAATTTCGGGGTAATTTATATTATTGTATGTATTTAGAACATATTTTGAAATAACTCAACTTTTTAATATTTAAAAAATAACTAAAAATTTTCAAATTTTAAAAAAACTAATTTTTTTCAAATTTTAATTTTCTTTTTAATTTTTTAAATTGTAAAGTTTTTTTTTCAAATTTTAAATTCTTAAAAAAATTATTTTTAAATTTTTTTGTCAAATATTAAATACGTTAAAAAAATTGTTTGTCAAGTTTTAATTATTTTTAATAGGGGGAATAAAATTTTGTTTTTTAAATTTTATTTTATTTTATTTTATTTTATTTTTATTTATTTATTTGTTTATTTTTACTTAAATCTTAAATTCAAATTCTTTATAAAAATGGTAAATATATTGTATTATTTAATTTACTCGAGGTTGTATCTTTTTTATCCTTATAGAAAGGGAGAGAAAATTTTGGTAGTGAGTTAGGGTTTTTTAATTATCAAAAAGGGAAATATTGTTGAGTGGATCCTTATCATTCTCATTTTGATTTGGTTCTGATAATAACTTCAACCTGAAAATCTTTGTTTTATATTAAAGTATTTAAGTGTTTCAAATTTAGTACATCAAAGTATTTATTTTATATCTGAAGCAATATGGATCAGATTATTATGGTTTCTCTATTTTTGGATAGATAAGGAGTTTATATAAATATCATTAGTTTATGTGAAAGTATGAAAAGGATTTTTTGACACTCAAACAAATCATCGAAGGTTCTAAATCATTTATTCAACTATACAGTGAATAGATTTGAAATCATATCATATTTATTTTCCTAAAAGTTATACAAATGTCAGAATCTCTCGAGACCTAGTCTGATGGAAATCCAATAAGTTTATCTTGATTTCATCAGTTTACATTTAAGGCTAAAAAATTCATTTGGATGTTTAATAAATTATCTAAATCTCTAGATTTATATTTTAGCAGCAGTTTTTCCTTATCATAAGGCTTCTATTTTTCAAATATAGAAGGAGTTTTCAAGGTTGGATTGATTTTCTTATTGAACCATTATAAAGATCATGATACTTACTAAAACTAATTCTTGTAGGATTAAGGTTGAATCTGATGGTAAAGGGATCAAAAAATTTAGTGAAGTCTAATGTTAAGTTATTTACATTCTTAGGAAACACTATTCATACCCTATGTTGGTAAGCGTAATGTAAGGAATGAACCCTACATTTGACAAATGTACATATGTATTTTCAACCCTATATTGAATAGTTTGTGTATGGATTAGTAACACTATGTTCAACGAATGATAAATGTAAAGAATATCAACCCTACATTGGAATCTAGAAATATTTTTCATATCCTACGTTCAGGAAGTTAAATTTATGGTTAATTAATGTTATGTTCAAAATTTTATGCTAACAAGGATGAATTTTTGAAACATCATCCCTATGTTACTTTTTGATCCCTATGTTGCGTGCAGATTAAAGTATGGATAAGGAACCATACATTGGTAGGAACCCTATTCTATGCAAAGGAACCATACATTATCTAGTTGAAACCTATATTTAGTATTTTGTTATTACATGAAGAAACCCTAAATTTGACTAGTCAACATTGAAGTTTTATTTAAATATATTATATGTGATTTTTGAAACTCTCTTGATGGAAGTATATAACATTGTAAGGCTTTTTTATGACCGATTTAAAGGTTCTCATGGAATGGATTAAATCATTCCTATTTATAAAGGACATTATGAATCTATTTGAATGATTTGATTTCAAATATTAATGACTTATTATGCATCTATTTTTCATGAACTATTTTGACTATATTTAAAGTAATTTGAATGGATTTAAACTAAATTTTTAAACTGTTCAATGTGGCTATTATTATGGGGATATTATTGGTGGAGTTATTCAAATTAATGTGAATACATTTATTAGAGATTTATTCAATAGAAATGAAGATACAAGGTTGTTATACTATTATTAGTGATATTTATGAAGGCTATTAACTCTATTTATTTTGGGTATCCTAAGGAAAAATAATGCTATTAATATTTCTAGATATTTATTCTCTATATATGTCTCCCTTTATAAGGAAAAGAATATACATGATGAAGAAAAGTAGAGATGTGAAAAAATTAATAAAAATAAAGTGATGAAATATTTTCATTCTACTACTATACATTTTGAAGAATAGAGAGAAATATTATTTATATATTCTTATTATCTCATGGTGTAAATATGAAGGATGATTTTATAATCTTTGTATAATATATTTATTATTGTTTGAAGATGAAGAATCCTACTCGACATTGTATATTATTTTGATGATGCTATTGTACTATATTTATTATCATCTACATCTATCAGTTGATGCTACAACTATGATCTAAACCTATTACACAACAAACTTCATCTCATCTATTTAATTTTGAGTATCAACTGCTCAGACTCAGCAGTGGTGGACTGCCAGCTTCTCAGACTAAGCTGTGAATATTTCAGTTCCCTATAAAAGAAGCAGAAGGCCCTGAAAAGACCTTGTAAGGTGTCAACTGCCTATACTCATTTTTGGATGGTCTTTTTATATGATGAAAAACTAGTTAAAGTCACCATGATCATGGATTATAGTGTTGGTGGAGTGCACTAGGGGATTTCTATGCCCTGAACCACAATACATCCTTATGTTCTTTTCTTTTATTTATTTTCTCTACTTTCTCGACATTAAGAGACAAGGAAAGGATCAATTCATTTCAAGAGAGACATTTTAATATTTTCAATATTTTTAAAAGTACATAATTCACCCCCCTCTGGTGTCTTTTTCATATCCATCCCGACCTAATAGTTTCAAATGGGTTTTCTTTTATTTTATTTTTTCTTACTATTTGGGAAAGGTAGACAGTGGACAAGGATTATTTCGTCCTTATTCATGATCTCATGCATGGGATTAGCTAACCCATGTGGGTGGGAAACCCAAGTACCGAGTGTGGGATTGATGATCTTGATGTTTTATATTATATTTGAATATTATTTTAGCTCGATTGATGCACTTGTTGTGTGATGTTAATATTTTTTTTGATATTTTTATCACGTCTCAACATGGAATGAGTGTAGAGTATACATGCATAATTTTTGGCACTCATGATTTATCAAACATGAATCATTTAGAAATGGAAAAAAAGTTTTTGGTGAGTTGTTAAAATTGAAATGCATTTATTTGTTTAAATAAATTAAAATGAAAATCTTCCTAATATGAAATAAATAGTTTAAAAATGATGAAAAAATGTGGTAAATTGAATTAGATAAATGGGTGGATAATGGGAAGCTTTAAATTTGAAAAATTTTACACTATGTGATCTATAACCCATCTGAGGGATGGTGTGGGTAGTGATAATGCCTCAGTTTTGACTGTATAGAGGGGTATGAGAGAATGAATTGTTATGGATTTATTTTAATCCTTCTTACCTAAATTTTATTATAACGTGTTATTTTCCCTAATATGTTTGTTTTTAATTATAGAGATATGCCTCAGTGATGATTCTTTTTGATAGGATGACAAGAGGATATATCAAGAAATGTGCCTCTAATTGTGGAACCTAAGGATCCAATAGTATCGGGTGATGGATCCGAAGATTATTCCTATGATAACTTTTCACACATTATTTAGTTTATAGAAAGAGACCCAATGTGGGTGTTTTAGAATATGTGTGAATTTATGTGGGGGTTTCAGTTGTAGCACACTATGAATTGCAGTAGAGAGGGTGGGCCTGAGGAGGTTGAGTTTTGGATTAAGTCTATCCATATGATTCTTGACAACTTAAAGGCTCTTTTGAGAATAGTGTAAAACTAGATCCTTATATGTTACATGGTCAGGAAAACAATTGGTGGTACATCTAGAATCGAGGTGGAAAGCTATATAATATGGAGTGGTGGGTCTTTTCGGAGAAGTTCTTGGAGCACTTTTACCCTAAGACACTCAGGAAGGAGTGGGTAACTGAGTTTATAAGGTTGACCTCGGGGAGAATGTTTGTGATAGACTATGTTGGTCACTTCACATATTTGTAGTGATTTGTTCCAATATTAGAAGAAAATGAGTATAATTTATTTAAGTGTTTTCAATATGGGACTGAATGTGAAATTAAGTCCTGGGTTAATATCATTCAACTGAAGAAGTTTTTTGAAGTAGTGAATCGGGCCTTCATATCTAAGGGGAGCCTGAACGAGGTTTATAGTGAGATATAATTGGTTATTTTTCTATGACCAGGAGGAACTTCATCTAAGATTATAAATTGTCACTATGAGAATTTTAACTAAATAAATGGGAAGAATATTGGTCAAGTGGAAGGATTGGTTACTTAGGATATTACTCGAGTGCTCTACCACCAGTGCGGTAGGCTAGGTCACCTTCATAGACAGTGATCTTGACCATTAGTAGTGTGATGAGATTATGGTAGGATGGTACATCTATAATTATTATGTAGGAACCCATTATAGTGAGTATGTTCGTACATTCCAAACATTATTTTCTTACATTAAAAGTTTAGAAAATTGTCTTAATCGAAAAATGATTATAATATTACTTCTAAAACCATTTTGTAAAAGGTAAATCATGGGTAAAAATTTCTTTTAATGACATATTATAATAGTAAACCATTCTTTAAATAATTTTTAGAAATTTTTGTTTTTAAAGAACATAGATTTCTGACTAAAAGGATAAATAAAGTCAAACATTCATAAAAACATTTTCTTAGTTATCTTAAGTAACAAATAATGGGAAATGGTACTAATACATGAAGATAACATGTAAAACCGAAGTATAATATAATTAATGAGTGTTATTGATATTTAGATCATAATATTTCAGCAAATTAAGAATAATAATAAATATTATCAACATAAAATGTGATTGTTTCGATTTACTCTTACCACATAGTAACTTTAAACCATACTCCACATGTAAGACAATGAAATTACATGAAGCATAAAATATCCTGAAAGTAAGGATATTAATGATATAACATTTTAAAGGCAGTATAAACACCACTTATAAAAAATAGTATAGTTTCCTAACATGTCATGGGTCTTAAATATAGAAAATTAAGACAAAATTACATTATTGATTTGATAAGTTTTGAAACATAAATCCCATGAAATAAAGATCATAAAATGGGTATGTAAATACCTATAAATTTAAGTATAAGAATAATGGAATAAATCAATTAGAAGTATAAACATAACATATAAAAATAGGAGGTTAAAATGTCTTGTGTATCAGGAAAAATAAAAGTGATTTGAGAAAACCCTTACCTTGATTCTAACTTGTCATGTGTGTCTATATCTTCATGTTATTTGGGTAACTCCTTTTGGTTTATACCAAAAGGATTAATTGGATTAATTTATGCTCAGAGAGATTATTCAAGGATAAAGGGAGGGATTTTGGGGAGTTAATTGGGTAGATATTGACCAAACCTAAGTGGTTTTAGATGTGTTATTAAGTGGGATAGGTGGTGGCCATTTATAAGTGAGGGAGGGGACACACATGGCATTTTTGAAAACAAGTAAAGTGTACCCACGTTTTTAAATAAAAAAGTCATAAAAAACAAACCAAAATAAATAATATAAAGTTTATGGTGGAAATATGTCCACAAAATGGGTGTTTGACCATTTTCTAGGTCTTTTGGGCCCTTAAGTTTAAGGTTTATTCCTTTGTTAAGCATAATTTTACCTTAATCGTTGTAATTAATCTTAATCACGTTCACTAATCTTTTTTTGTCAAAAATTAAGTTGATTTTATTAGAATATGAATATCATAATAATTAAAACTGTGTATGTATGTTATTCTAAATTTAATTTATAGAAGTAGAAAAATTAAGTTTATTGGTAATCCCACATACATGGTGAGGAAGCGGGTTTTTAAAGTGAGAATGGTCAAAAGTTCATTAAGATTTTAAATCTAAATTCAATATAAAAATATTATAATGACCTAAATTGGATTAAAATATTTAAAAATTATTTCTTACGACATTAAAACCAAATCAAATTATAATTTAACTATATAAATAAATTAGATTAAAAATATGTTTTGAAATAAAATTCAGTATTTTCACCATTCATACAAAATTAAGTTTCTCTAAAAAATCCCAAAAATTCACAATAAGATAATTTTGGCTTTATTAATTCAAAATTGAAGTTTATTTTATCAAATTATATTTCTATTATTGTTTTAAATTAATTTTATTATGGCTCATAGAAGGATATAAAAAGCAGTTCCTTTAATAAAATAATATTTTTGAACATATAAAGACTTTACCAAAAAATATATATTTAATTATATTTATGTTTTATTTTTATGAAACCGTTATAAATTATATTTAAAAATTATTTATTACTATTCATATTACCAAGTTTAATAATTACATTTTACTCTATTGTTTAAATAATTATAATAAAAAAATGATGTTTCGTAGAAACTCGGTGTTGCGTGTAACGCAAGCCAAGTCAGTGTTACATGTATCAAAAACTAATATAAGTCTTGGGTATAGTTCACACTAGAAAAATTTAGTTATTTAATATATATATATATATAACTATATTCAGTATTTTTTGAAATAAAAATTATAAAAAAATATAAAATTAATTTGAAAATAAAAAATCACAAAATATTAGAGTGTTACATTCTACCCCCTTTAAAATGAATTTTCCCTTAAAAATTTATCTGGGATATTAAATGTTAAATATTTGAAAAAAATTCATAGAAAAACACATTGTAAAAATGAATATGAAAAATTCCTTTAAAAAATTTGGTAATATAACGGTTCCCGAAATTAACATATAACTAGGTTTCCACATAGGATAACATAGGTGGGAAGTGAAAATATCGACTTATAGTAAAACCATAAATATTTATTGGGATTGATTGAGTTCATAAATCACAAACAAGTTAATGATTTATGTAAAACTTAAGGCATCATATTCATAAATTTATGATGATTTAAAATGTTGTCGGTTCGACAAAAATTAAGGTATTAGGACAACATTTTTTTATTATTTTTTTAACATTGAGTAATTATTTAATTGACCATGAAAATAACGAAATATACTTAATTTATATATTTATATAAACACAATTTCATTATTTGGTTGTTATTTGATCAATTTCTAATCATACATTACTTAAATAAATGGATGTCCATAAATAAACTTTGATATCTGGATTACTAAAATACACTTTTAACGGATCTTAAGGTCCATAAAAGAATGAAAAGTATAACTATAAATTATTAAAAATAAATATGGTTAATAAATTAATCTCTCAACATAAAAATTAATAATTTTTTTCATCATAAATATTTATTCATCAAAAATAATTACACATTAACCAGGACATCGAATAGGCTAGTGGTATGCGTGAAATCTTTATCGTCCTTTAGTTATGTGTTCAAAACTTACGGCCTTTCCTAACTTTATTGGTTGTCACCCAAGGCACAAGATGTCCTTTTCTAAAACCACACTAATATAATTTACAAATAAATATGATAGACATATTTTAAATAATTTTAATCACTAAATATCTCTTTTAACTAAGGTTTTCAATACAACCTCAATGCATATATACTTAATATGAAGTTTAACTTAAACATTACATAAATGGTTAACCTTATAAACCTTAAAAAATATGAAAATACAAATCTTTAGAAATAAATTCATGAAATAATCTTAACATTGATCCCTCATATATCACCAAGTATCTCCAAACATGTGAATACCCCCATCTTATATTCTCTTGAAACATAATAATAACCTGAATTACAATAAATACTTTAGAAAAACAAGAATTATTCTTTATTACAAAGGTTACTAGATATATTAATTAAATCCAATAAGTTTAAACTTTATCCATGATGATATAGACCTGTTTTTAAACAAAACAATAATCAGATTCATGGGTAATCGGTGTTATCCAATTTACTTTATCCAAATAATTTATCTCATTATCAAATCTAAACAAAAGTTTCTTAACATCTTGATCAGATTAAGGGTTACCTTCCCTTAATCAAAATATCACTTTTCTAAGGCTTCAGCTCTATTAAAAATATATAAATCCTTGATGAAAAACATATAGTGAAAATACTTATATATTTCATGATACATAAAGAATAATATTTGAACTCCAAAACATATACACTTGAATCTTTCAAAATTATTATTAAATCATTACTTTGGATTCATAATATTATTCCTTAATACCAATTTTCTAGATTATAAGATATGAATCATGTCTTAAGTTTCTTCAACCTCAATCTGATCATTATTCATGTGTCTAATGTAAACAAAACTGGAACAGCATCACATACATTTCACATGTCTTTTGTGGTCTCTTTATATTCAAAAGTATAACCAATACTCATACCACATTCCTGATTCTATTTATGATATTTCCACTTGGTAAATAAATGCACATAATTCCAATAAATTCCACATCTAAAAAATTCAATGTCAACCATGTTCCTTCTAGTTTTCACCATTCACTAAAACCAGAATTTATAGTGTGAGAAACATTTTTCATAATTTCATTCCATGTAATGATCAAAAAATACTTATATGATGCCTAAATAATGGATCCTATTTATTTAATCTATGACACCATAGTTTTATCCTAGGTTATTCATATTCATATTATATTCAAATACTTCCTGATGGTTCATAAAGAGTTACTATATTTACAAAGAATATCCATCAGGAGTGTCAAACCAGGTGTGAATCAAGGTTCATTGTCATGTACCAGGTTACGCTGAGTTAGGACCGACACACCTTGTCATAGTTCTTACCCCTAGTTAAATCTATTTCAGAGCCACATCCACTTTTAGTATTCATACAGGGATGCATTTCTAGTAAACCACTCACTTTATCTATTACCAATATTCTTAGAAATTTTCTTAATCATTAACTCATATTTATACTTATCTTTAGAGATATCTCTAGACATATCCTTATTAATATACCTAGTGATCTCCCTAAAGTTTTATCATCTTAGTTTTTAAAGGTTTAATGAACCTTCACTCTGATACCAACTAAAAAACTCAGTTTTAACATATATAGACATTACATCACTTTGGAAGAATACTTAAAATATTAACAAACAGACACCCAAAGACTGTATTAGTTTAATACCTTTGGAAATATGGAAACGTAAACACTATTACATGAGTGAACTACATTATCTCAAACTAGGTTATCCATGATGATAACCCTTATTATACTCATAATACTTAATACATATCTTCATAACCTTGTGAAGAATTCATAAAAATTGGTGGCCTCATATGCTTAGTAAGGGTAAACGAGGGAGGCATGTAAGCATAAACCTGAGCATAGGGGTATGAGAATGTGATCATAACATTAGACGATAATACCCTGCATATTAAAGATCATAAACATGAATCATGTCATAAATCTTGGAAGTAAATAAGACATGAATCATAAGGTAAACATGACCATAATCCTAAAATCATAACATAGAAATGGGACATGGAATTTGTCCCATACACATAAACATAGAAGATCATATGTCAATGCTACCTACCAAGACCTTCACAACATGTTAGGATTGTGATAATAACTCATATACTAGATTTGGTATTGGGATTCCCTCCCATGTACCCTATTTTTTGGACTTGTGATATCCACCCTTGTACCCTCTTGTTTCGGTTTTGGGATGTACACCCATGTACCCTATTGTTTGGGGATTAAGATGACCTCTTTTTCTGGATTGGGATTCCCTCCCATATAACCTCTTATTTTGGGCTTGGTATGCCCTCCCATGTATCTTATTAAGATCTTAAAACTTTTATCATTACCCAATTCATTATAGGGAGATATAATTACCACCCATTACATAATAAAATCATGCATACATGTTCCATGAGATAATAAAACATGCATCATACCATGACCCAAAAAAAAGATATGGGTTTCATAAACATCATATCGTAACCCATTAAATGAAATGGGTTTCATAATATTCTTTCACATCATTGCCTATAGAAAATAGATAGGTTTCATAATCATTTCATCAAAGAATAACCTATGAAAAGAAATGGGTTTCAAAATCATATAAACCATGGAAGAATAATGGGTACAATAAACATCATTCCATCAAAATATAAACCATTCAATAAATAATATAAATGGTATTCCTATATCATATCTTAATGAATAATAATTTATCACAAATTATTCCATATTATATGGATATTTATTTTGAAAGATCACATGTAACATTTATTAAGGAAAATATCATTTGAAAATCCTTTTCATAAAACCATTTCAAAAATCTTGTTCCTATAAAGAAAGTTTTATCGTTTCATTTAAAACATTTCTTTAGGGAAATATCCTTTATTATTTGGGATATTCTTTTTAAAACATAGATCCTTTTGAAAATAATTTTCTTTTAAAATACTTTGAAAACTAGAAAGATGTCTTGAAACCATTTTGAAAACCATATTTCCTTTAAAACTTATAGATGAAGATTGAAAAAAATACCATTTAGTTTAAAATTGTTTGAAAGCATATAAAAAATATTGATAACATTTGAAATACTTTTTTTGAACCATAAAACATTTTTGAAAACATTTTCCATTGAAAACTAATATAAAACAACTAATTTCTATAATATTAAGAAAAATTTTTTCCCTAAAAATAAAAATGTCAACATATAATGGAAGCTTTAAGAAAATGAAATTCATGATGGTGGTAATGTTTGTACATGAAGAACATTATTTTTTTACCTTAAAAATTCTGAAAAAGTGTCTTCATCAGAAAATGACAAGAAGATTCTTTCTAAAACCATTTTTTGAAAGGTAAATCATGGATAAAAATTTCCTTTAACACCATTGGAGAATATTAAAACTTTTTTGATTTTTTTAGAAATCACGGTTTAATAAAAAACATAGATTTTCTATTTAAAATAGAAATAAATTTGAACGTTCATAAAAACATTTTCCTAGTTATCATAAGTTAAATTGAGTAAGAAAATTATACTAATACAAGAATATATCATTTAAAATAAAAGGATAAGATAATTCATGAGTTTTCTTGAGAGATGTATTATAATATCTCATCAAAGGAATCATAATCATAAATAATCTCTAAAATTGATGAGATTGTTTCAATAAACTCTTACCACTTTGTAACATTGAACCATACTCCCCATGTAAGATAATGAAATAACATGAAGCTAAAAATATCAGGAAAAGAATTATATTCATGATATAACATTTCCAAGTCATTATATACACCTCTTATAAAAAATTATAGTTTCATAACATGGGATGGGTCTCAAATTAGGTAAAATGAAACAAAATTGTGTTACTGATTTGGTGACTTTTGAAACATAAATTCTGAAAAATAAATATCATCAAATGGGTATGTAAATACCTATAAATTTAAGTATAAGAATAATGAAATAAATAAATGGACAGAATATACATAACATATAAAAAATAGTAGGTTATCATGTCTTGTGTCTCATTAAAAAATGATTTGAGAAAACCCCTTACCTTGAGTCTGACTTGTCACGTGTGTCTTTATCTTCATCTTCTTTGGAAAAATCCTTTTGGTTTATACCAAAAGGATTCATTTCATTTCATTGTGACCAAATGGATGCTTAAAAGAGTAAGATAGGGAGGTTGAAGAGTGAATTTGGTAGTTATTGAATGAACATAATTGGTTTGAGAGGTGTGAGGAAGTGGGAGAGGTGGTGGACTTTTATAAGGGAGGGTGGGGATACACTTGACATTTTTTAAAACAAGTTAGGTGTTCCCATGTTTTATATAAAAAAATTATAAAAACTAACCAAAATCAAGAATTAAAGTTTTATGGAAGAAATATTTCCATTCAATAGGTTCTAGACAAGTTTATAGGTCATTTGGGCCCTTAATTTTAAGGTTTATTCCCTAATTGAGCTTAATTTTACCTTAATCGTTGTAATTATTCTTAATCACTTTCACTAATATTTTTGGTAAAAAAATTATGTTTATATTGTTAGAATATAAATATCATACTACTTATAATTTTTTTGGTCCATTTTTTAAAATTCAATTTACAAAAGTGGGGAAATTAAGTTTAATACTAATCCTGCAGACACGGTGAAGAAAGGGGTTTTTAAAGTGAGAATGTTCAAAATTTCATTAATATTTTATATCTAAATTAAATATAAAAGATTAAAATAACCTAAATTGATTTAATATATGTATAAATTAACTATTTTTACTTTAAAACTAAATTAAATTATAATTTAACTATATAAATAAATTAGAGGAAAAGGGAGGTTTAAATTAAAATTTAGCATTTTTCATTATTCTTCCAAAAATGAAGTTTCTCAGAAACATCCCAAAAATTCACACTAATATAATTTTGACATTCTGTATTAAAAAATGTATTTTATTTAATTAAATTAAGTTTCTATTAGTGTCTAAAATTAATTTTATTATTGTTCAAAAAATGACAAAAAAGCAGTTCCTTTAAGAAAACAGTATTTTTAAACATCTAAATACTTTACCAAAAAAAATATCTAATTATCATTATGTTTTATATATATAAAACCATTATATATTATATTTAAAAATTATTTACCACTATTCGTATTACCATGTTTAATGAATATTTTATAACTATATTGTTTAAATAATTATAATAATAAAATGATGTTTCATAGAAACTCAATATTGCATGTAACGCAAGACAAGTCGGTGTTGTGTGTATCACAAGCTAATATAAGTCCTGACTGTTGTTAACACAATAAAAATGTAGTGATTCAAAAAATATATTTTTTATTATTATTTCATTAAATGTAAAATATCAAAAAAAAAGATTAAATTAATTTGAAAAAAAATATTTCACAAACTCTCGTGGTGTTGCATTCAGAGGCAGGGCTAGTTGGCACCCAAGTTTGTCAAACCTTTTAAGATAGTGGATATAATCAGGCCGATGGAATATATATTGGATCTTCTCGAGAGTTATATTGTTATGCATGATGTTTTTCAAGTGTCACGGTTTCAACAGTATCACCTCGACCCTTCTCATGTGATCGTTGTTGATGATGTCAATCTTGAGACTGATGCATCCTTTAAGGAGAATCCGATTTGTGTTATGGATCACAGTGAGAAAGTTTTTTGGGGAAATAATATTCCAATATTTTGGGTATTATGGAAACATGGTCATGTTCAGGAGGAAACATGGTAGAGGGAAGTAGATATTTAGGCTTGGTGGCCTGATCTTTTTACCTCAGAATCTTAGAGATACTTGGAAGTACAACTCAAGGACGAGATGTTATATAGTAGGGAGATTTTAAGATCAAAAACATTATGGAGATGACTCATACTTATTTTCAGTTATTCTTATACCCTTATTTTATTCATACTTTGGTTGAGGCTTGTCTTTGGTGTGTTCAGGAAAATTATATAAGTTTTTTGAGGGGTTTTAGGCAGTTTATGGTTGGAACATAGTTTTACCAAACATGCGCCCTACCCCATAAAATTGTTCACCCTAAAATATAGGGGGTTTAAATGGTTGTTACATATTTTGTCAAATTGTGTGCCACTTAAGAGAAACCATATGAACCCCAGGGTGAGTTACAAGGTTAGGGTGGACAGTTTTCCAAACTATGCGCCCCAATCCATGAAATTGTGCATGTAGTTTTAACTCCCCTAAAAATTTCAATTAAAATTACCCCCCTCCCAATTTGGATCCTCATTTACCCCCTCTACCTAAGAGGTTATATTAAATTTTGGAGGTCCCAGAGAGGATTCCAAGGCTCCTTGAACTCTATTTTTGGGTAATTGAAGATCTAATTGAAGGATCTACACCTATTCTGATATGTAATCTCTTACAATTTGGTTTCCTTCCTCTCTCTCATACCTCTTTCTAGATGAAGAGGAATGGTTATTCCTCTATTGTAAATGTTTTGATCTATGTTTTCTTGGATCTTAATCCATTTGATCGTGGATCTATGTTTTGGTTCGGAATCTCTTATATGGTTGTGAAATTGATCATTCTACTTCAATTTGTGGATTTATGGTTTAGAAAACTTGCATCCAAAATCTTGTTGCAGGAGGTCTATTATAAATTCCCATAGTCTTGGTTAAAATTTCATGTATGTATTTGTTAAATTTCAATTTCCACAGTGGAAAATTGCATTCTAAATCCAATAGATTAATTGATTTTCCATGTGATAATAAAATATGATAAACTTCGAGTAATTGAAATTGGATGAAATTGTTTAAATGGATTTGGAAAACTAATGGGATTATGAAATTGGTTGATTAGTGTGATTATTAATTGATTAAAATGGTAATTTAGGGATGGTTAAATTAACCTTTATGGTTTAATGGTTTATATGATTAAATTTTAATGCAAGGTTTAATGGTGATTTGTTCATATTATTACATGTGATTAAAGTGAATAACCATGATTTTTTAATATTTGAAATGGTACACCATGATGATAGTTTTTTATAAGAATTTTAATGATCATTAACCTTCATGAATGTGAAATATGTGAGTTACATAATTAATTATTATGATTATTTTAATAAGATCAATCATTTATAAGAACGGAAAGTGTATTTAATACATGGACATTTCATGATAAGGGTTTTGGTTGTAACCAAACTCACAAGTGCTACGACATGAATGCTAATATGCGTGTATATATATATACATATGTACATATATATAAGCATCAGTGGGAATGCGTATTTTATTATAGTGGCGTGTTTTATCAAAATATTGGAAACTCCACTGAATATATATATATATATATATAATGCAAGCTTAAAAATGATCTTCATAAAAGACGTCGCTTGATCGTCATAAATATGTAAGGTCATTGGGGAGTGAACTCATCCTTCAGTAAGTGGGTAGGCCCAGAAATCCTTCAACAATTCAAGTAACCTCAAAATAATGTTTTGTTTTTTTAGAAGCTTGCGTATTATTTTCAGAATAACATTGGGTTATGTTTTAGCAATTTTTAATGTAAGTAGTTTCTAAAATTATCTAGTTATTTTTAAACTATAAGTAATTTCAAATATAATTCTAAAAAGGGTATTTCAAAATTTATTCTCATGGTTATTTTCAAAAGAATATTTTATAAGGATTTATTAAAGGTTTTAAACCCCATACTAGGAATTTTTGTGTTCACCCCTCGTTTTAAAATGATTTACCACATGTCACTCGGAGTTTTTCGAAGGCATTCGCTTCACTTTTGGTGTTAGAACATGTCATGTTTTTATTAATTTTATTTTATTTTTACTGCAAATATGATAATTTGTAAGTTTGTATCTATTCTTCAGAACCTAGGTCGGTAAAATGTCTTCAGTTATGTAACATTTAAGGCTGGGTCCTCACAATTGGTATCAAATGAATGGCCTAGACGACTTTGGAGATTATATGTTGTTATCTAAATGATAGAGTTTAGAAATATAGGAGTCCTAGTTTTAGTAATTCTAAAGATGGAAATTTAGAATTGCTTTTAGTCTGAAAAAATGAATTGTGAGGATGTAATTCTTTTGAGGAGGGAATAATGTTACAACCCAGAATATTATAAACTTAATTTAATTAAAAATTTATTTTATTTAGGTGATTTATTTTAAAAATAATAATTCAAATTAAGTATTTTAATTAAATTGATTATAAGTTAATTATATAATAATTTTTATAGATAATTATATAGTATCAAATTAATTTTATTGTGTTATATTTTAACATGAGTATATTTATTAACGAATTTGAATAAGAAAATTTAATTTTTATCATAAGGGGTATTTGATTGAATAAATAAATTCTAAAAAAAATTAACTATTGCAATTATACTAACTATGAAGAATTATTTAATATGAAATAAAAAAATTCTATAAATTGAATATAATTATGTTGGTTTTACAAATTTTGATTTTCGAAATAATATATGGATATATATATATATGTGAAATTATAATAATTAGTATTACAATTATAAATTACAATTAGATTTATAAAATTATTTCTATTTTAAAACTATGAATTATATTTATATTTTAAATATTGAAATTATATTATATACATATTTTTATAAAATTTTATAACAGTTTTATTTTATTTAAAA
This sequence comes from Viscum album, assembly GCA_963277665.1. Lineage (NCBI taxonomy): Eukaryota > Viridiplantae > Streptophyta > Magnoliopsida > Santalales > Viscaceae > Viscum > Viscum album. The sequence goes on from OY728141.1 coordinate 1,630,519,094, forward strand.
CTTGTTATATATATATGGAATGTTTGGTAAAAATAAATATATAAGTTATGAAACTATCAATTATAAGTATATATATATGTATAATTATATGTAATGATCGTTTTTGTTTAAAAATATTTGAGTGTTATTATAAGGGTAAGATAAAAAAAATATACTGATAATGATGGAATGATTTTATTTACACAAAATTCAAAATAAATTTAGAAAAGTAGGGGGAAACATGAAAGGCAATAAGGAAAAAATGACAACAAATAAAAAAAGAAATAAAAAACATGATTAAAGAAAAAAAGGAAAGAGGTTACTGGTTTATAAAAAAACAATAAAAGTTTTTAAATATAAAATTATTATTATTATTATTATAATGTTTTGAAATAAAAATTTTTATAAAAAAAGAGTAAAACTGTAATAGGGTTTCAAGGAGGCGTTGTAGGGTTCGTATAGTAGGGACTTCACCACGGAGTCGGGTTCGTCGGGGTCCGAGAGGATCAGGGAGGTGCGGTCGTCAAGATTCGAGTTGAGCCGACCTGGGAGTCCCAGCTGAGGAAGCATTGAGCTATGGTCTCTGGTGAGAGTGGTTCAAGCATCGAACATGTGCATCTTCTTGGTCTGAGTGGTGTTGCGATTAGGGTTTCAAGGTCGCTGATGTAGAATGAGGTCTAGCCTTTGGTTAGAGTTCGACTGTGGTAGGGTGAGAACCTGTTCTTCATCTCCAACCTAGTGCGAGGTAGGTTTTCATTTTCATGTAGGTATTAGATTTTCCAGATTTGAGGTATTTGGTTTCATTTGGTTTGGATTTCTCAATTTTGTATGTTTCTTCTTCTATCGCATTCCTACTAATTCTTGTAGATGTTTCTCTTGCTGTCATTTTTATCTATAAGGTCTTTTGATTTACAAATGTATATTTCAATACAATTATTATATTGAATATTTCCATTGTTTTCCATCAACATTAGTACAAGATTTCTATGGTTTTTCTTGTATTAGTTGATGTAAATTAATTTTATCTTTGTTTTTGAGTTGGATTTTTTCGAATGAATCAATTATAGTATGTGTGAATGGAATATCATTTTTGCTGTTATCATATCAAATATAGATTTCTCTACAAGCTGAGTCCAATGCATCTCTATTTACACAATAGTTTTTTGGCTATAAAATTCCTCGTATTTGGTGTGAAAATGATATGGGAAAACCCCAATTTTAGTTCACATCCCAAGCTGTGGATGTATTCTTGTAGTCTTCTATTCAATAAAGGGATTTCTTTCTGCTTATAAATTTCTATTTAATATTATTTATTTGTAATGGGATTATTATTATTTTCAATTATATTTTGTATGGGTGTATTTATGTTACTTGCAGTTCTGGTTTTTCTTAAATTTTATAATTATCTTTTTATTAAAGAATCAAATATTTGATGTGTGTGTGTTATGAAATTATAAGAAGATATGTTTATTTGATTTTATCAAAACCATACTTGAATTTTTTCTGTCACAAGGGAGACTATTCATTAGTTTTGAGAGTGGATTTTAATGAATTATTTATATTTATCCATTCAAGTTTAATTTAAATACGTGTAAGAGATTTATTATTCACTTTAAAGTTCAAATGTGTGTTTTATATAGTTGTATATATGAATGAAATGGTTATTATAATGGTTATAATTTTATTATCTATTTATCATCATGCTTCTATAAAAATGTGAACAATATGTCATCGCTTTTTATCAACATTTTGGGCATCGTTTTTTCATATATAAATGGCCATGAATTTATGAATTTACATCAACATCCATTGAATCCTTAATAAAATCATGGTTCCAATTAAAATTTTATGGTTTGAACTCCGAATTTAACAAGTATATGTATTGCATTGGATGTGTTATTTTTAAATAATTCACTTCAAATTCTACGCGAGTTACATAATTAATTATTACAATTATTTTAATAAGATCAATCATTTATAAGAATGGAAAGTGTATTGAATACATGGATAGTTTATGATAAGGGTTTTGGTTGTAACCAAACTCGCAAGTGCTACGACATGAATTCTAATATGCGTGTATATATATACATATGTACATATATATAAGCATCAATGGGAATGCGTATTTTATTGTAGTGATGTGTTTTATCAAAATATTGAAAACTCCAATGAATATATATATATATATATATCTATAATTCAATCTTAAAAATGATATTTATAAAAGACATCGCTTGATCATTATAAATATGGAATGTCATTGTGGAGTGAACCCATCCTTCACTAAGTGGGTAGGCCCAGACAACCTTTAATGATTCAAGTAACCTCAAAATAATGTTTTGGTTTTTTTAGAAGCTTGCGTATTATTTTCATAAAAACATTGGGTTATGATATAAAAATTTTGAACGTAAGTATTTTCTAAAATGATCTAGTTATTTTTAAACCGTAAGTAATTTCAAATTGCATTTTAAAAAGTGTATTTCAAAATGTATTCTCACGATTATTTTCAAAATAATTTTTTATAAGGATTTATTGAAGGTTTTTAAACCCTTTATTGGGAATTTTTGTGCTCACCCCTCATTTTAAAATGATTTTTGACAGGTCACCCAAAGTTTTCCGAAGGCGTTCGCTTCACTTTTGGGGTTAGAACACATCGTGTTTTTATTCATTTTATTTTATTTTTACTACAAGTTTGATAATTTTTAATTTTGTATCTATTCTCTAGAACCTAGACCGGTAAAAGGTCCTCTATTATGTAACATTTAAGGTAGGGTCCTCATAGAAAATATTTTTAATTCATTTATAATCATTACAATTCGTTGAAAATATTTTAATTAAATTCATTTAAAATTTTAATTAAATTCTTTGAAAATCCTTTATTATTTTTAGTATTTTATTTATTTTATTTTATTAAAAAAATATATTATATTTAAATTCCATGAAAATCCTTTATTTAAATGTTTTGAATATCATAAATATTTATGCTTGGTCTTAGGGGGAGTTATTTTAAATATTTAGCATCTGTTTAAATGTTTTATTATTATGAAATGAATTAAATGGTGTAATACATTTATTGAAAACCCTTGTTATTCAATTTATAATATTATATATGTTTTCATGGATCCTTGATTATCTCTTTTTATCTTTTTAAAGGATGCATGAATTTCGGGGGAGTTTATATTATTGTATGTATTTAGAACATATTTCGAAATAACTCAACTTTTTGATATTTAAAAAATAACTAAAAATTTTCAAATTAAAAAAAAAAACTAATTTTTTTTCAAATTTTAATTTTCTTTTCAAATTTTTAAATTGTAAAGTTTTTTTTAAAATTTTAAATTCTTAAAAAAAATTATTTTTAAAAATTATTTGTCAAATATTAAATACGTTAAAAAAATTGTTTGTCAAGTTTTAAATATTTTTAATAGGGGGAATAAAATTTCGTTTTTTAAATTTTATTTTATTTTATTTTTATTTATTTATTTGTTTATTTTTACTCAAATCTTAAATTCAAAATTCTTTATAAAAATGGTAAATATATTGTATTATTTAATTTACTCAAGGTCGTATCTTTTTTATCCTTATAGAAAGGGAGAGAAATTTTTGGTAGTGAGTTAGGGTTTTTTAATTATAAAAAAGGGAAATATTGTTGATTGGATCCTTATCATTCTCATTTTGGTTTGGTTTTGATAATTACTTCAACCTGAAAATATTTGTTTTATATTAAAGTAGTTAAGTTTTTCAGATTTAGTACATCAAAGTATTTATTTTATATCTGAAGCAATATGGATCAGATTATTATGGTTTCTATATTGTTGGATAGATAAGGAATTTATATAAATATCATTAGTTTATGTGAAAGTATGAAAATGATTTTTTGAAACTCAAACAAATCATCGAAGGTTCTAAATCATTTATTCAGCTGTATAGTGAACAGATTTGAAATCATATCATATTTATTTTCCTAAAAGTTCTACAGATGTCAGAATCTCTCGAGACCTAGTCTGATGGAAATCCAATAAGTTTATCTTAATTTCATCAGTTTACATTTAGGGCTAAAAAAGTCATTTGGATGTTTAATAAATTATCTGATGCTCTAGATTTATATTTTAGAAGCAGTTTTTCCTTATCATAAGGATTCTATTTTTCAAATATATAAGGAGTTGTCAAGGTTGGATTGATTTTCTTATTGAACCATTATAAAGATCATTATATTTACTAAAAATAATTCTTGTAGGATTAAGGTTGAATCTGATGGTAAAGGGATCAAAAAATTTAGTGAAGTCTAAAGTTAAGTTATTTACATTCTCAGGAATCACTATTCATACCCTATACTGGTAAGCGTAACGTAAGGAATGAACCCTACATTTGACAAATGTACATATGTATTTTCAACCCTATATTGAATAGTTTGTGTATGGATCAGTAACACTATGTTCAGCGAATGATAAATGTAAAGAATATCAACCCTACATTGGAATCTAGAAATATTGTTCATATCCTACGTTCGGAAAGTTAAATATATGGTTAATTAATGTTATGTTAAAAATTTTATGTTAACAAGGATGAATTTTTGAAACATCATCCCTACGTTACTTTTTGATCCCTATGTTGCATGCAGATTAAAGTATGGATAAGGAACCATACATTGGCAGGAACCCTATGCTATGAAAAAGAACCATACGTTATCTAGTTGAAACCTATATTTAGTATTCTGTTATTACATGAAGAAACCCTACATTTGACTAGTCAACATTGGAGTTTTATTTAAATATATTATATGTGATTTTTTAAACTATCTTGATGGAAGTATATAACATTGTAAGGCTTTTTTATGACTGATTCAAAGGTTGTCATGGAATGGATTAAATCATTCCTATTTATAAGGGACGTTATGAATCTCTTTGAATGATTTGATTTCAAATATTAATGACTTATTGTGCATCTATTTTTCATGAACTGTTTTGACTATATTTAAAGTTATTTGAATGGATTTAAACGAAATTTTTAAACTTTTCAATGCTGCTATTATTATGGGGATATTATTGGTGGAGTTATTCAAATTAATGTGAATACATTTATTAGATATTTATTCAATAGAAATGAAGAAACAATTTTGTTATACTATTATTGGTGATATTTATGAAGGCTATTAACTCTATTTATTTTGGGTATCCTAATAAAAAATAATGCTATTACAATTTCTAGATATTTATTCTCTATATATGTCTCCCTTTAGAAGGAAAAGAATATACATGATGAATAAAAGTAGAGATGTGAAAAAATTAATAAAAATAAAGTGCTGAAATATTTTCATTCTGCTACTGAACATTTTGAAGAATATAGAGAAATATTATTTATATATTCTTATTATATCATGACTTAAATATGAAGGATGCTTGTATATTCTTTGTATAATATATTTATTATTGTTTGAAGATGAAGAAACCTGCTCGACATTGAGTATTATTTTGATGATGCTGTTGTACTATATTTATGATCATCTACATCTATCAGTTGATGCTACAACTGTGATATAAACCTATTACAAAACAAACTTCATCTCATCTATTTAATTTTGAGTATCAACTGCTCAGACTCAGCAGTGGTGGACTGCCAGTTTCTCAGACTAAGCTGTGAATATTTCAGTTCCCTATAAAAGAAGCAGAAGGCCCTGAAAAGACCTTGTAAGGTGTCAACTGCCTATACTCATTTGTGGATGGTCTTTTTATATGATGAAAAACTAGTTAAAGTCACCAAGTTCATGGAGTAGAGTGTTGGTGGAGTGCACTAGGGGATTTCTATGCCCTGAACCACAATACATCCTTATGTTCTTTTACTTTATTTATTTTCTCTACTTTCTCAACATTAAGAGAGAAGGAAAGGATCAATTCATTTCAAGAGAGACATTTTAATATTTTCAATATTTTTAAAAGTACATAATTCACCCCCCTCTGGTGTCTTTTTCATATCCATCTCGACCTAATTGTTTCAAATGGGTTTTCTTTTATTTTATTTTTTCTTACTATTTGGGAAAGGTAGACAGTGGACTAGGATTATTTCGTCCTTATTCATGATTTCATGCATGGGATTAGCTAACCCATGTGGGTGGTAAACCCAAGTACCGAGTGTGGGATTTATGTTCTTGATGTTTTATGTTATATTTGAATATTATTTTAGCTCGATTGATGCACTTATTGTGTGATGTTAATATTTTTTTGATATTTTTATCATGTCTCAACATGGAATGAGTGTAGAGTATACATGCATAATTTTTGGCACTCATGATTTATCAAACATGAATCATTTAGAAATGAAAAAAAAGTTTTTGGTGAGTTGTTAAAATTGAAATGCATTTATTTGTTTAAATAAATTAAAATTAAAATCTTCATAATATGAAATAAATAGTATAAAAATTATGAAAAAATGTGGTAAATTGAATTAGATAAATGGGTGGATAATGGGAAGCTTTAAATTTGAAATTTTTTACCCTATGTGATCCATAACCCATATGAGGGATGGTGTGGGTAGTGATAATGCCTCATTTTTGACTGTATAGAGGGGTATGAGAGAATGAATTGTTATGGATTTATTTTAATCCTTCTTACCTAAATTTGATTATAACGTGTTATTTTCCCTAATATGTTTGTTTTTAATTGTAGAGATATGCCTCAGTGATGATTCTTTTTGATAGGATGTCAAGAGGATATATCTAGAAATGTGCCTCTAATGGTGGAACCTAAGGATCCAATAGTATCAGGTGATGGATCCGAAGATCAGTCCTATGATATCTTTTCACACATTATTTAGTTTATAGAAAGAGACACAATGTGGGTGGTGTAGAATATGTGTGACTTTACGTGGGGGTTTCATTTGTAGCACACTATGAATTTCATTAGAGAGGGTGGTCCTGAGGAGGTCGAGTTTTGGATTAAGTCTATCTATATGATTCTTGAAAACTTAAAGGCTCTATTTGAGAATAGTGTAAAACTAGATCCTTATATGTTACATGGTCAGGAAAACAATTGGTGGGACATCTAGAATCGAGGTGCAAAGCTATATAATATGGAGTGGTGGGTCTTTTCGGAGAAGTTCTTGGAGCACTTTTACCCTAAGATACTCAGGAAGGAGAGGGTAGCTGAGTTTATAAGGTTGACCTTAGGGAGAATGTTTGTGATAGACTATTTTGGTCACTTCACATATTTGTAGTGATTTGTTCCCATATTAGAAGAAAATGAGTATACTTTATTTAAGTGTTTTCAATATGGGACTGAATGTGAAATTAAGTCCTGGGTTAATATCATTCAACTGAAGAAGTTTTTTGAAGTAGTGAATCGAGCCTTCATATCTAAGGGCAGCCTGAACGAGGTTTATAGTGATATATAGTTGGTTATTTTTCTATGACCAGGAGGTACTTCTTCTAAGATTATAAATTATCACTATGAGAATTGTAACTAAAGAAATGGGAAGAAGATTGGTCAAGGGGAAGGGTTGGTTACATAGGATATTACTCGAGTGCTCTACCACCAGTGCGGTAGGCTAGGTCACCTTCATAGATAGTGCCCCTGACCATTAGTAGTGTGATGAGCTTATAGTAGGATGGTACATCTATAATTATTATGTAGGAACCCGTGATAGTGATTATGTTCGTACATTCCAAAAATTATTTTCTTACCTTAAAAGTTTAGAAAAGTTTCCTAATCAAAAAATGATTAGAATATTACTTCTAAAACCATCTTGTAAGAGGTAAATCATGGGTAAAAATTTATTTTAATTTCATAGTATAATAGTAAAACATTCTTTAAATAATTTTTAGAAATCTTTGTTTTTAAAGAACATAGATTTCTGACTAAAAGGATAAATAAAGTCGAACATTCATAAAAAAATTTTCTTAGTTATCTTAAGTAAAAAATAATGGGAAATGGTACTAATACATGATGATAACATGTAAAACCGAAGTATAATATAATTAATGAGTGTTATTGATATTTAGATCATAATATTTCATCAAATTAAGAATAATAATAAATATTATCAACAGAAAATGTGATTGTTTCGATTAACTCTTACCACATAGTAACTTTAAACCATACTCCACATGTAAGAAAATGAAATTACATGAAGCATAAAATATCCTGAAAGTAAGGAGATTAATGATATAACATTTTAAAGGCAGTATAAACACCACTTATAAAAAATAGTATAGTTTCCTAACATGTCATGGGTATCAAATATAGAAAATTAAGACAAAATTACATTATTGATTTGATAAGTTTTGAAACATAAATCCCATGAAATAAAGATCATAAAATGGGTATGTAAATACCTATAAATTTAAGTATAAGAATAATGGAATACATCAATTAGAAGTATAAACATAACATATAAAAATATGAGGTTAAAATGTATTGTGTCTCAGGAAAAATAAAAACGATATGAGAAAACCCTTAACTTGATTCTAACTTGTCATGTGTGTCTATATCTTCATGTTATTTGGGTAACTATTTTTGGTTTATACCAAAAGAATTACTTGGATTAATTTATGATCAGAGAGATTATTCAAGGATAAAGGGAGGGATTTTGGGGAGTTAATTGGGTAGATATTGACCAAACCTAAGTGGTTTTAGATGTGTGATTAAGTGGTATAGGTGGTGGCCATTTATAAGTGAGGGAGGAGACACACATGGCATTTTTTAAAACAAGTAAAGTGTACCCACGTTTTTAAATAAAAAATTCATAAAAAACAAACCAAAATAAAAAATATAAAGTTTATGGTGGAAATATGTCCATAAAATGGGTGTTTGACCATTTTCTAGTTCTTTTGGGCTCTTAAGTTTAAGGTTTATTCCCTTGTTAAGCATAATTTTACCTTAATCGTTGTAATTAATCTTAATCACTTTCACTAATCTTTTTTTGTCAAAAATTAAGTTGATCCTATTAGAATATAAATATAATAATAATTACAACTGTGTATGTATGTTTTTATAAATTTAATTTATAGAAGTAGAAAAATTAAGTTTATTTGTAATCCCACAGACGTGGTGAGGAAGTGGGTTTTTTAAGTGAGAATGGTCAAAAGTTCATTAAGATTTTAAATCTAAATTCAATATAAAAATATTTTAATGACCTAAATTGGATTAAAATATTTAAAATTTATCTATTGTGACATTAAAACCAAATCAAATTATAATTTAAATATATAAATAAATTAGATTAAAAATATGTTTTGAAATAAAATTCAGTATTTTTCACTATTCATACAAAATTAAGTTTCTCTAAAAAATCCCAAAAATTCACCATAAGATAATTTTGGATTTATTAATTCTTAATTTAAGTTTATTTTATCAAATTATATTTCTATGATTGTTTTAAATTAATTTTATAATGGTTCATAGAAGGATACAAAAAGCAGTTCCTTTAAGAAAATAGTATTTTTAAACATATAAAGACTTTACCATAAAATATATATTTAATTATATTTATGTTTTATTTTTATGAAACCGTTATAAATTATATTTAAAAATTATTTATTACTATTCATATTACCAAGTTTAATAGTTACATTTTTACTCTATTGTTTAAATAATTATAATAAAAAAACGATGTTTCATAGAAACTCGATGTTGCGTGTAACGCAAGCCAAGTCAGTGTTACATGTATCAAAAACTAATATAAGTATTGGGTGTAGTTCACACTAGAAAAATTTAGTTATTTAATATATATATATATAACTATATTCAATATTTTTTGAAATAAAAATTATAAAAAATATTAAATTAATTTGAAAATAAAAAATCAAAAAATCTTATAGTGTTACATTCTACCCCATTTAAAATGAATTTTCCCTTAAAAATTCATCTTGGATATTAAATGTTAAATATTTGAAAAAAATTCATAGAAAACCACATTGTAAAAATGAATATGAAAAATTCCTTTAAAAAATTTGGTAATATAACGGTTCCCGAAAGTAACATATAACTAGGTTTCCACATAGGATAACATAGGTGGGAAGTGAAAATATCAACTTATAGGAAAACCATAAATATTTATTGGGATTGATTGAGTTCATAAATCACAAACATGTTAATGATTTATGTAAAACTTAAGGCATCATATTCATAAATTTATGATGATGTAAAATGTTGTCGGTTCGACAAAAATTAAGGTATTAGGACCACATTTTTTTTTATTTTTTTAACATTGAGTAATTCTTTAATTGACCATGAAAATAAAGAAATATACTTAATTTATATATTTATATAAACACAATTTCATTATTTGTTTGTTCTTTGATCAATTTCTAATCATACATTACTTCAATAAATGGTTTTCCATAAATAAACTTTGATGTCTGGATTACTAAAATACACTTTTAACGGATCTTAAGGTCCATAAAAGAATAAGAAGTATAACTATTTATTATTAAAAATAAATATGGTTAATAAATTAATCTCTCAACATAAAAATTAATAATTTTTTTCATCATAAATATTTATTCATCAAAAATAATTACACATTAACCAGGACATCGAATAGGCTAGTGGTATGCGTGAAATATTTATCGTCCTTTAGTCATGTGTTCAAAACTTACGGCCTTTACAAACTTGATTGGTTGTCACCCAAGGCACTAGATTTCCTTTTTTAAAACCACACTAATATAATTTACAAATAAATATGATAGACATATTTTAAATAATTTTAATCACTAAATATCTCTTTTAACTAAGGTTTTTAACACAACCTCAATGAATATATACTTAATATGAAGTTTAACTTAAACATTACATAAATGGTTAACCTTATAAACCTTAAAAAATATGAAAATACAAATATTTAGAAATAAATTCATGAAATAATCTTAACATTGATCCCTCATATATCACCAAGTATCTCCAAACATGTGAATACCCTCATCTTATATTCTCTTGAAACATAATAATAACCTGAATTACCATAAATACTTTGGAAAAACAAGAATTATTCTTTATTCCAAAGGTTACTAGATATTTTAATTAAATCCAAAAAGTGGTAAACTTTATCCATGATGATATAGACCTGTTTTTAAACAAAACAATAATCAGATTCATGGGTAATCGGTGTTATCCAATTTACTTTATCCAAATAATTTATCTCTTTATCAAAGATAAACAAAAGTTTCTTAACATCTTGATCACAATAAGGGTTACCTTCCCTTAATAAAAATATAACTTTTCTAAGGCTTCATCTCTATTAAACATATATAAATCCTTGATGAAAAACTTATAGTGAAAATACTTATATATTTCATGATACATATAGAATAATATTTTAACTCCAAAACATATATACTTCAATCTTTCAACATTATTATTAAACCATTACTTTGGCTTCATCATATTATTCCTTAATACCAATTTTCTAGATTATAAGTTATGAATCATGTATTAAGTTTCTTCAACCTCAATCTAATCATTATTAATTTGACTAATGTAAAAAATACTGGAACAGCATCACATACCTTTCACATGTCTTTTGTGGTCTCTTTATATTCAAAAGTATAACCAATACTCATACCACCTTCCTGATTATATTTATGAGATTTAAACTTGGTAAATAAATGCACATAATTCCTATACATTCCACATATGAAAAATTCAATGTCAACCATGTTCCTTCTAGTTTTCACCATTCACTAAAACCAGAATGTATAGTGTGAGAAACATTTTTCATAATGTCATTCCATGTAATGATCAAAAAATACTTATATGATGCCTAAATAATGGATCCTATTTCTTTAATCTATGAAACCATAGTTTTATCCTAGGTTATTCATATTCATATTCTATTCAAATACTTCCTGATGGTTCATAAAGAGTTTCTTAATTTACAAAGAATATCCATCAGGAGTGTCAAACCAGGTGTGAATCAAGGTTCATTGTCGTGTACCAGGTTACACTGAGTTAGGACCGACACACCTTGTCATAGTTCTTACCCCTAGTTAAATCTATTTCATAGCCACATCCACTTGTAGTATTCATACAGGGATGTATTTCTAGTAAACCACTCACTTTATCCACTACCAATATTCTTAGAAATTTTCTTAATCGTTAACTCATCTTTATACTTATCTTTAGAGATATCCCTAGACATATCCTTATAAATATACCTAGTGATCTCCCTAAAGTTTTATCATCTTAGTTTTAAAAGGTTTAATGAACCTTCACTCTGATACCAAATAAAACAACCTAGTTTTAACATATATAGACATTACATCACTTTGGAAGAATACTTAAAATATTAACAAACAGACACCCAAAGACTATATTAGTTTAATTCCTTTGGAAATATGGAAACGTAAACACTATTACATAAGTGAACTACATTATCTCACACTAGGTTCTCCATGATGAGAACCCTTATTATACTCACAATACTTAATACATATCTTCATAACCTGGGGAAGAATTCATAAAAATTGGTGGCCTCATATGGTCAGTAAGGGTAAATAAGGGAGGCATGTAAGCATAAACATGAGCATAGGGGTATGAGAATATAACCATAACATTAGACGATAATACCCTGCATATTAAAGATCATAAACATGAATCATGTCATAAATCTTGGAAGTAAATAAGACATGAATCATAAGGTAAACATGACCATAATCCTAAAATCATAACATAGAAATGGTACATGGAATTTGTTCCATACACATAAACATAGAAGATCATATGTCAATGCTACCTACCAAGACCTTCCCAACATGTTAGGATTGTGATAATAACTCATCTAATAGATTTGGGATTGGGATTTCCTCCCATGTACCCTATTTTTTGGACTTTTGATATCCACCCTTATACCCTCTTGTTTCGGTCTTGGGATGTACACCCATGTACCCTATTGTTTGGGGATTAAGATGACCTATTTTTCTGGATTGGGATTCCCTCCCATATAACCTCTTTTTTTGGGCTTGGTATGACCTCCAATGTATCTTATTAAGATCTTAAAACTTTTATCATTACCCAATTCATTATAGGGAGATATAAGTCCCACCCATCACATAATAAAATAATGCATACATGTTCCATGAGATAATAAAATATGCATCATACCATGACCCAAAAAAAGAGATGGGTTTCATAAACATCATATCGTAACCCATTAAATGAAATGGGTTTCATAATATTCTGTCACATCATTGCCTATAGAAAAGAGATAGGTTTCATAATCATTTCATCAAAGCATAACCTATGAAAAGAAATGGGTTTCAAAATCATATAAACCATGGAAGAATAATGGGTACAATAAACATCATTCCATCAAAATATAAACCATTAAATAAATAATATAAATGGTATTCTTATATCATATCTTAATGAATAATAAGTTATCACAAATTATTCCATCTTATATGGATATTATTTTGAAAGATCACATGTAACATTTCTTAAGGAAAAGAGAATTTGCAAATCCTTTTCATAAAACCATTTCAAAAATCTTGTTCCTATAAAGAAATTTTTATCATTTCATTTAAAACATTTATTTAGGGAAATATCCTTTATTATTTGGGATATTCTTTTTAAAACATAGATCCTTTTGAAAATAATTTTCTTTTAAAATACTTTGAAAACATAGAAAGATGTCTTGAAACCATTTTGATAACCATATTTCCTTGAAAACTTATAGATGAAGCTTGAAAAAAATCCCATTTATTTGAAAATTCTTTGAAAGCATATAAAAAATATTGATAACATTTGAAATACTTTTTTTGAACCATAAAACATTTTTAAAAACATTTTCCATTGAAAACCAATATAAAACAACAAATTCCTATAATATTAAGAAAAAAAATTTTCCTTAAAAATAAAAATGTCAACATATAATGGAATCTTTATGAAAATTAAATTCATGATTGTGGTAATGTTTGTACATGACGAACATTATTTTTTTACATTAAAAATTCTGAAAAAGTGTCTTCATAAGAAAATGACAAGAATATTCTTTCTAAAACCATTTTGTGAAAGGTAAATCATGGGTAAAAATTTCTTTTAACACCATTGGAGAATCATAAAACTTTTTTGATTTTTTTTAGAAATCACGATTTAATAAAAAACATAGATTTTATATTGAAAATAGAAATAAATTTGGACATTCATAATTTTTTTTTCCTAGTTATCATAAGTTAAATTGAGTAAGAAAATTTTACTAATACAAGAATATATTATTTAAAATAAAAGGATAAGATAATTCATGAGTTTTCTTGAGAGATGTATTATAATATATCATCAAAGGAATCATTATTATAAATAATCTCTAAAAGTGATGAGATTGTTTCAATAAACTCTTACCACTTGGTAACATTGAACCATACTCCCCATGTAAGATAATGAAATAACATGAAGCTAAAAATATCAGGAAAAGAATTATATTGATGATATAATATTTCCAAGTCATTATATACACCTCTTATAAAAAAGTATAGTTTCACAACATGGGATGGATCTTAAAGAAGGTAAAATGAAACAAAATTGTGTTACTAATTTGGTAACTTTTGAAACATAAATTCTGAGAAATAAATATCATCAAATGGGTATATAAATACCTATAAATTCAAGTATAATAATCATGAAATAAATAAATGGACAGAATATACATAACATATAAAAAATAGTAGGTTATCATGTATTGTGTCTCATTAAAAAAATGATTTGAGAAAACCCCTTACCTTGAGTTTGACTTGTCACGTGTGTCTTTATCTTAATCTTCTTTGGGAAAATCCTTTTGGTTTATACCAAAAGGATTAATTTCATTTATTTATGACCAAATGGAGGCTTAAAATAGTAAGATAGGGAGGTTTCAAAGTAAATTTGGTATTTATTGAATGAACCTAATTGGTTTGAGAGGTGTGAGGAAGTGGGAGAGGTGGTGGACTTTTGTAAGGGAGGGTGGGGATACACTTGAAATTTTTTTAAAACAAGTTAGGTGTTCCTGTGTTTTATATAAAAAAATCATAAAAACTAACCAAAATAAAGAATTAAAGTTTTATAGAAGTAATATTTCCATTAAATAGATTTTAGACAAGTTTATAGGTCATTTGGGCCCTTAATTTTAAGGTTTATTCCCTAATTGAGCTTAATTTTACCTTAATCGTTGTAATTATTCTTAATCACTTTCACTAATATTTTTGATAAAAAAATTATGTTGATATTGTTAGAATATAAATATCATAATACTTATAATTTTTTTGGTCCATTTTTTAAAAGTCAATTTACAAAAGTGGGAAAATTAATTTTAATACTAATCCTGCAGACATGGCGTGGAAGTGGGTTTTTAAAGTGAGAATGTTCAAAATTTCATTAATATTTTATATCTAAGTTAAATATAAAAGATTAAAATAACCTAAATTGATTTAATATATTTATAAATTATCTATTTTTACTTTAAAACTACATTAAATTATAATTTAACTATATAAATAAATTAGAGGAAAATGCAGGTTTAAATTAAAATTTAGCATTTTTCATTATTCTTCCAAAAATGAAGTTTCTCAGAAACATCCCAAAAATTCAAACTAATATAATTTTGACATTCTGTATTCAAAAATTTATTTTATTTAATTAAATTAAATTTCTATGAGTGTCTAAAATTAATTTTATTGTTGTTCAAAAAATGACATAAAAAGCAGTTCCTTTAAGAAAACAGTATTTTTAAACATCTAAATACTTTACCAAAAAAATATTTAATTATCATTATGTTTTTTATATATATAAACATTATATATTATATTTAAAAATTATTTACCACTATTCATATTACCATGTTTAATGAATATTTTATAACTATATTGTTTAAATAATTATAATAATAAAATGATGTTTCATAGATACTTGATGTTGCATGTAACACAAGACAGGTCGGTGTTGTGTGTATCACAAGCTAATATATGTCTTGAATGTTGTTAACACAAGAAAAATGTAGTGATTCAAAAAATATATTTTTTTTTATTATTTCATGAAATGTAAAATATCAAAAAAAAAAGATTAAATTAATTTGAAAAGATATATTTCACAAATTCTCGTAGTGTTGCATTCAGAGGCAGGGCTAGTTGGCACCCAAGTTTGTCAAACCTTTTAAGACAGTGGAGATAATCAGGCCAATGTAATATATATTGGATCTTCTTGAGAGTTATATTGTTATGCATGATGTTTTTCAAGTGTCATGGTTTCAACAGTATCACCTCGACCCTTCTCATGTGATCGTTGTTGATGATGTCCATCTTGAGACGGATACATCCTTTAAGGAGAATCTGATTTGCGTTATGGATCATAGTGAGAAAGTTTTTTGGGGAAATAATATTCCAATATTTTGGGTATTATGGAAACATGGTCATGTTCAGGAGGAAACATGGTAGAGGGAAGTAGATATTTAGGCTTAGTGGCCTGATCTTTTTACCTCAGAATCTTAGAGATGCTTGGAAGTACAACTCAAGGAAGAGATGTTATATAGTAGGGAGATTTTAAGATCAAAAACATTATGGAGATGACTCATACTTATTTTTAGTTATTCTTATACCCTTATTTTATTCATACTTTGGTTGAGGCTTGTCTTTGGTGTGTTCGGGAAAATTCTATAAGTTTTTTGAGGGGTTTTAGGTAGTGCATGGTTGGAACATAGTTTTACCAAACATGCTCCCTACCCCATAAAATTGTTCACCCTAAAATATAGGGGGTTTAAATGGTTGTTACTTATTTTATCAAATTTTGTGCCACTTAAGAGAAACCATATGACACCCAGGGTTAGTTACATTCTTAGGGTGCACAGTTTTCCAAACTATGCACCCCAATCCATGAAATTGTGCATGCGGTTTTAACTCCCCTAAAAATTTCAATTAAAATTACCCCCCCTAATTTGGATCCTCATTTACCCACTCGACCTAAGAGGTTATATTAAATTTTGGAGGTCTCGGAGAGGATTCCAAGGATCCTTGAACTCTATTTTTGGGTAATTGAAGATATAATTGAAGGATCTACACCTATTCTGATATGTAATCTCTTACCATTTAGTTTCCTCCCTCTCTCTCATACCTCTTTCTAGATGAAGATGAATGGTTATTCCTCTATTGTAAATGTTTTGATCTATGTTTTCTTGGATATTAATCCATTTGATTGTGGATCTAGGTTTTGGTTCGGAATCTCTTATATGGTTGTGAAATTGATCATTCTACTTCAATTTGGGGATTTTTGGTTTGGAAAACTTGCATCAAAAATCTTGTTGCAGGAGGACTATTATAAATTTGCATAGTCTTGGTTGAAATTTCATGTATGTATTTGTTAAATTTCAATTTCCACAGTGAAAAATTGCATTCTAAATCCAATAGATTAATTGATTTTCCATGTGATAATAAAATATGATAAAATTCAGGTAATTGAAATTGGATGAAATTGTTTAAATGGATTTGGAAAACTAATGGGATTATTAAATTTGTTGATTGGTGTGATTATTGATTGATTAAAATGGTAATTAAGGGATGATTAACTTAACCTTTAATGTTTAATGGTTTATATGATTAAATTTTAATGCATGGTTTAATGGTGATTTGTTTATATTATTCCATGTGATTAAAGTGAATAACCATTCTTTTTTAATAGTTGAAATGGTACACCATGATGATAGTTTTTTATAATAATTTTAATGATGATTAACCTTCATGAATGTAAAATATGTGATATATTTTTGATTTATTGATAAACAGGGTGTGAGACAAAGACTAATGCTTCAAATACCCATGGGGTTCTAAACATGACATTCTAGGCCCAATGAATGCATGTGGATATTATTTTATGGGATAGAGACTAGTTCTCCAAATACCCATGGGTGTGGGATAGGTATTGATGCTCCAAATACCCTTGAGGTTATAGAAATAATGTTTTAGGCCCAAGACATTGGCATTGGACTGGAGTCCAAGTAACTTTAATATGAAATTGTAATTAAATGGATAATGGAATCCCATGTTATAATGAATTTTGATTCCATATGTGATATGGATCTGACTCTAGCACGAGCCAAAGAAAGTATTTATGGTTTAGTTGTCATTATGAACTTGGGTATTTATATGGTTAATTAAATAAAAATGAATTGTGAAAACTATTTACTTGAATTATTGTAATTTATTCTTTATAAAACTACAAAAATTATTATAGACTTTATATTGTTTTATATGTCATTGGTGGTGGCCTAATGAGTTTTAATCACACCCTACTCGGGCTTCCTGGTCGGTACCCTAATAGAATTCATGTTTTTAGGGTAGTATAAGGGAAAGAGTACTATGTTATATGGTTGAGTTGGGTTGGATCATGGATGAGGAAATCAGACAAGTTTTTGGGACATGATTGGGGAGTTTTAAATGTGTATTTATTTTGGTTTTTCATATTAAAACTTGACACATATATGTAACGACATGTCTACTATTTTGGTTTGGATATTCTTTTCCTGTTCTGGATCATCATGTGAAATTTCTCTATTTTGGTAATGGTAATATTATAGTTATTGGTTACTCTAATTTGGATTTTATATATTTATTTTTGTTATTGATATACTTTGATTATGAGGTTATAGTATTCTTATGTTATATATTAGACCCCCGCTACTAGTCGGAAGCCTCTGTTGTACAGTGAAGTGTGCCTAAGGTCATGTGACCAACAATATTGGGGCATCAGTGTATGGCACTTGGGTTGGGAACTTACATGAATTATTGAGTGAAATATATTATTGTAAGATAAATCAATTAGAGGAATGTTTTGATCCCAACCACATTCAAAAATCCAAAGAACAGTATCATAACATGTCCTCTAGGGTTGGTATTTTTCTTTCAGACTGACCATCTGTTTTAATATGATATGTAGTTTAAAAAATAAACTTTGTATCAATAGATTTCTAATTATTTCACTAGAACATTGAGGTAAACCTTAGATCTCGATCAGATACAATGGAATGTGGTACTCCATGCAACCTTACCACTTATTTAAAGTATATCTTATCAAGATGATCCAGAGAGAACTATTCTCAGATAGCGATGAAGTGTGCTGACTTAGTAAGGTGATCAACTACAACTCATGTAGAATTAAACCCTTCAAAGATTTTTGTGAGTCCAATGAAAAAATACATGGTGATTTTTTTCGATTTCCATTCTAGTATGGGTAATGGATACAACATCTCCTTATACTTTTGTCTTTATCCTTATCTTTTTGGCATACCAAGCACTGAGATAAAAAATCTGCAATATCTATCTTCATTTTATCCCACTATATATACAATTTCAAGTGTCTATACATCTTCATACATCTAGGATGAATAGATAATAAGTAACTATGATATTTCTCTAAAACCTCCCACTTCAAGTCTATTATGGATGGACCACATACATGGTTTTTTAACCTTATCATTCCATCATGTTCAAGGTTAAACTCGGAAACATTTCTAACCTTATTTTTCATCTTTTCATCTTCCTTCTACACCACTATAATCTTCACTTGGATAGATGGTTGAAAATTCAATTGAGAAAGATTAGAGTTTCCACTTCCTTTAGGATTTCCATATCTAAACTTTAAAAATCCAAAAATATTTAATCTTTTGTAATCCGCATCATGGATAATCTATAATGATTCATTCAACTCAAATAATTGTTCACCTTATTTATTTTCCAGGTGTGTTAATGTATTGAGCAGTCATAATATTTAGTCATATTTAACCATAAACTTTATCTCATATTAAAATACTTTTATGTGAATATATAATTTAAACCATTATTATTGGTATATATATCACACTTTTCTTTGTAAAGATAATTCCTCTATATCTTTAATGAAAAAAATCACCACAGCTAACTATGAATCATGAGTTGGGTAATTTTTCTCATGAACCTTAAATTATTATGAGGAATAATCTATAAACATGTCATTATAAAAAATAACTCATCTAAATCCATTCTTTGATGCATCATTATAGATTAAAAACCCTTCCTCGCTACAAGGTATATTAAGCATAGGTGTGCCGACTAATCTTATCTTCAGTTCCTTAAAATTTTCCTCACATTCATCTGTCTAGAATAACATAGATTCCTTTTAAGTTAAATTAGTTATAGGATTATATATTCGTGAGAAATGATCTACAACCCATTGATAATATTTAGATAAACCAAGAAAACTACATATTTCAGTCACTGTAGTTGGTCTAGGACAACATTTAATAGCCTTTGTCCTTGATGGATCTATAGATATAACCCTCTCTTAATATTATATAACCCAAAAAGGAAACCTTTTGTATCCAAAATTCACACATTGTAAATTTTTCATATAGTTTCTCTTTATTTATATTCTTTGGTACAATTATCAAGTGATCTTAATTCCCATTCATTCTATTTTAGTAGATAATAATATCATTTATAAAGACTACTAAAACTAATTAAGGTAATATTTAATGACTCTATTAATTAAATCCATGAAGATAACAGAGGAATTAGTAAGACTAAGTGACATCACTATATATTTAAAGTGTACATATATTTTAATAAATGTATTCTTGGGTATATCCTCCTTCTTGGTTCTCAATTGATGATATCCAAAATAAAGGTCAATCTTAGAAAAGTATTGATCTCCGCACATTTGATCAAACAAGTCATTAATACGAAAAATAGGATACTTGTTCTTAATTTTGATCTTGTTTAACTCCCTAAAATCAATGAAGAGTCACATTAATCCATATTTATTTTAACAAAAAAAATCGGTTCACTCTAAGTTGACTCACTTGGCCAAATGAATCAATTTTTATGGTTTTTCATGAGTTTCTTATTCAATTACTAAAACTAAATTAGGTCCATTCTATAGGGATTATTTGAGATTGGTGTGGCACTAGGTATGAGTTATATTGAGAACTCAACTTCATATTTTGGTGTAACACTGGGAAATTCTTCAATAAATACATCAATAAATTCCCATAAAATAAGCATATCATCAGTGTTGATTTTCTCCCCAACCATTTAAGATAAACACCACTTCTGAATGGTAATTATACCTATACAATGGATATGATCTCCATCATAATTTCATAGTACTCATCACATTGATATAAAATCATACGTTGATTTGGAATATCAAATGTGACATCCATTCCATGAAAATTGTTGTGTTATATATATAGATAAAGTCAATATATGCCCAAGATAACGTCAAATTAAACTAAAGGAAGAATGAAAATATTTTCATGAAGCACACTCATGGAAACATCAATCAAAGATAAATTATATACTTGAGATGAGATCATCATACCATTGGGGGTTTTCACTACTAATTCTACATTTAATCATTTGGGTGGAATCATTATACCCTTATCAAAATCTTTAGATATGAAATAATGGGTAGATCTAGATTCAAACAAGAAATTATATGTTCTATAGTGGATTATAAGTGTAACTTTAACCACATCGTGATCACACTACTCATTAGACATAATGTGGGAAAGACATTTCCCTTTTTACCTCATCTTAAGATATCATTGACGTTGATCATCATAATTAACCTTTGGATTTTGGAATTAGTTAGGATACGAATATCGCCCCTTACACTTGATGTACTGATGTGTAGGAGGTGCATTTTATGCATCTTCCTCTCTATTTACATCATTAGAAAACTTCTTCCCATCGATTTGGTGACCAATTTTCTAATGACATTCAATTACACACTAAAAACATTTACTAGTCCCCTTAAGACAATTAAATACATGATTCTTCCAACACTTTGATAATAAATGAAATATCATATTCTTCTCTCCAATATTCTTAGATTTTCATTTAACCTACATCATACTTTTTCTTTCCAAAACCATGAGATTGATACGTAACTATGACCTCCATTTCCACATTGATATCATGTTGTAAAATTTCTTCATATCTACTGAATTATCTTATGACTAATCCACTTTAGAGACTTGTTTTTAAGCCACTGAAGAATCAATCAACCTTACTTTTAGGTTGGATGATAATACTGGAAGTGTACCTCATAAATCTTGTAAAATTTTCTTCATTGTTACCAACAAATTCACCATCCTTTTTCATTAACTCAAGAAGCTTCTTCTCTATATTCATAAGGAAAATATGAGTAAATTACTTATTGATAAGTTCTTGAACTCATCCAAATATATTTATTCAATTTCATCCAGTTTCCTCATATTCTTGATAATAGTCCACCATTGATCCACTTCACCTTCCAAATGGTAGAAAACCAAAATGACTTCTTCATGTTCTGAACACTGAATAATGGTAAATATATTTTCATTGATACTGGTCTATTTTTCATCAAATATTAGATTAGAAGACCCACTAAATAAGGTTGGTGTTTCCTCATCAATGAATCAATGGAATGTTGTTACCTCCTTTGTTTGTTTAGAAGTCCAACATGATTCGTAGATTGAGAAAGTTGTATGAGAAAAGTAATGAGATTTTTCAATCCAACTCCCATAATGTTTGGATTCATAGGAAGAAAATCATTTCGTTTTCCATCACACTCATCATTAACATGGTTTCTTCGGTTTCAATCCATTGACTAAAACCAAAAAGAATAGTGTAAGAAGCAATAATCATAGTGGTGAACCACATAATCATGAAAAATCACTTATATGATGTCTAAATTATGGATCCTTTTTTAATCTATGACGCCTTAGGTTTATACTAGTTAATTCTTCATCATTGTCTATTTAAATGTTTCATGATGGTTTTTTAAGATTTTGTGAATTTTCAAAGCATATCCCCCAGTAGTGTCAAACCAACTGTGCAGTAAGGCATATTGTTGTGCACCAGGTGATGATCGAGTCTAGCTCAATGTTCCAGTTTCAGAGTTACTACCACTAGGTATGTCTATTTAAAATCCACATACACTTATAGTATCTAAATAGAGATGTAATTTCTTTGAAACCAATCACTCAATACTTTACCAAAATTCTAGAACATTTTCCAATACTTTTTCTAATTCATAAACTTATCCTTAGACATGTCCTTAGAGATATAACTAAGGTTTTCTCATCCTAGTTTCCAAAGGTTAACAAAACCTATCCTATGATATCAACAATAGAGAACCAAGCTTATCATATAAATATATTACAACTTTTTTGAATATTTGTCACATTAAAAAAACACATTCTTGAGAACCGTAATAATTTTGTTCTTATGGAAACTTGGGAAAATAAACAACTGGTCCATAGGAAAACTTTATCATCATCCACTAGGAAATTCATAACCATCATCCATATTATACATATCATATATAATACATATATTTATAACAAGGCGAAAAGAAACATAATAAAGGGTGAGCTCAGTTGCTCAGTAAGGTTAAATAAGGGAGATACATAAACATAACATGAACATAAGGGTATGAAAACATGAACATGACATTCGAAAACCATACCATTCATATAAACGATCATAATATTGAGTCACAGAATAAACATTGGCAGTTCACAAGACATAAATCATAAGGTAATCAAATAAAATAAGCCATGAGAGCATAAAATTTTCATAAGACATGGATTTCTGGAATACACATAAGCATAGAAAATCATTTCTACATTATAAAAGGATCATTTTCAAGGATATTATATTGTAATGAGTTCACTCTAAAAACAATCATAGTAGTCAAGGTTAACTCCCAAGCTAATCACAGTGGACAAAGTCCCTTATTTAACTAGGTTCACTCCCCATTCCAGCCTAGTTTTACTAAACTGAGTTTACTCCCCATTCAAATCCTTTTTATTTCATGAGATATAAATCTTTACCCAATTCATTAGAGGGATATATAGGTCCCACCAATCACATAATTAAAACCATATTTATTTTTTCCAAAATATCATAAAAATTAATCATATTATAACCCATGAAATGAAATGGGTATCATACTCATTTCATCATATCATAACCTATCACTACCACAAAAACAGTTTTTCCCTACATCAACCTTTATCAGCGCTAACGAAAAAACTCTGATAAAGGTGGGGTACCTTTATCAGCGCTAAAAAAAGCACTGATAAAGGTACCCATTTATCAGCACTTTTTTTAGTAGCACTGATAAAGGGGAGCCTTTATCAGCTCTTTTTTTAAAAGTGATGATAAAGGGTCAACTTCAAAAAAAATAATTAAAAATAATATATTAATATATAAATATATAAATATAGTTATATTGATATAAATATAATATATAATTTTTAAATATATTTTAGATAAGTATAAATATACATTTAAACTTAATATAATTAATATATAAGATATTTAGTGTAAATGGCTTATAAAAAATTAATAAAATATTTTTAATTAATAATTTACTAATTAGTATGGAGTAATAGTCATTTAATAACAATTTTAAGACCCAAAAAATCAAAAAAATCAAAAAAGACCCAAAATATGTAGAAAATGCAGCTCGAAATTCAAACGGTCATAACTTTTGATCAGGGTGTCTGTTTGAGCTCTACCATATATCAAATCGAAGCCTGCGATGGTCCCTACACCCCTATGACCCGGGGGACCCCGGTCAAGGTATTTTGGAGGCCAAAAAAGGACCATAAGGCCTCCAAAACTGATTTTTTAGTTGGGTAACCACAATTTTTTAACATTTTTTGGATTTTCAGCCTCGTTTAAGGGGGTATTATTGCCTTTTTTGGTAGGGAATGAATTTATTCCAAGGTATTACATTCATATTGATATTATGTCTTTAAAAATTTATTGTTTTTTATAATGAACTTCTATTTATAATAAAATATATAACTATATGTACATATTTTTTATATAATTACACCTAAAAATTTGATTTTTTAAATAAATAATTAAACAAATTTACATATAAAATATATTATCTTTATATAAATAATAACTAATATCCATTTTATTTGAAATACCAATAAATGAATATTTATATGACTATATATTAATATAACTATATATATTAATAGAACTATATATATATATTAATATAACTATATATATATATTAATATAACTATAAATATATATATATATATTAATATATATATATATATATATTAATATAAATATATATTACTATAATAATAAATATAACTAAATATACATATATAAATAAATAGATATATCGTAAATAATAGAATAAATCAATATAGGGGAGTGTCAAAGGCTTCAGGCGCGCATGGGGGAGGTCTCGAGATCAAATCCGGGTGGAGGTAGGGGAGCGCGTGCAAGGGTGAATTTAAGGGTCTAGCATTGATAAAGGTGGGGTATAGCACTGATAAAGGGTGGTGGCGGTGCGTACAGGCGCTAGAGGTGCGGGAAAGCGCTGATAAAGGGGGGGCTCAAGCGCTGTAAAAAGCCCCCCCCCAAGATTGGCAGGATTTTTTATAATTTTTTATAATTTTTTTTAGTTTTATCAGCGCTTTTCTAAAAGTTCTGATAAAGGCGGTATTTTATTAGCTCTAAAAATAAATCACTGATAAAGGACCCTTTTATCAGCGCTTTTTTTAGCGCTGATAAAAGACCCCCTTTATCAGCGCTTTTTTTAGCGTTGATAAAAGGGGTCTTTATCAACCCTTTTTAGAGCGCTAATAAAGGGGACCCCATTTATCTTCGCCGGCTTTAACATATCTTTTTTAGCACTGTTAAAGGCCATTTTTAGTGATGATAAAAGGGGTATTTGTAGTAGTGTATAGAAAAGAGACGATTTTTATAATCATTTCATCCTAGAATAACCTATGAAAATAATTGGGTTTCATAAGATTTTCTGAATGGTATAAACCATGGAATAGAAAATAATTTCATAAAAATAAACCATTAAAATAAATAATAAAAAGGTTATCCTTGTATTGATCCCTAGTAAGGTATATGTAACATCAACTGATTAATTCTTAGATAGAAAATGATTTTGATAGATTATTTAAAACATTTCTTGAGGAAAATATCATTTTGGCTTTGAAAAACACATTTTAAAGCATAAAATTGTGTGTAAATAATTTTCATTGAAAATAATATTGAAACTTATAAAGTAAAATTCAAAGAAAATAATTTTCATTATTAAGGGAACTTCCATTCATGTCGTATATGTTAAAACAAATATTCCTTTCACATTTTTGTTAAAATCCAAACATGCATTGTTTTGAAAAATGAAATGAAGATTCATTTAAAAAATTAAAATTAAAAAATGGGTAAAAATTTATTTTAAATAACATATAATAATAATAAAATATTTTTTAAATTATTTTAAGAAAACATTCTTTTGATTGAAAATTCATTTTTGACCTAATAGAGAAATAAATTTAGGTTTTCTTAAAAACAATATCTCAATTTTCATAGGTACCAAAGAGTGGGAAAATGAAAATATTAATTGAAAATATTATGAATAAATAGAGGAGAATAATATTCATGATTATATTTAGATATTTATCATAATATTTTATCATCAGAAACACAATCATAAACAATCTCGATAAACGATGAGATTGTAACATAAAAGTATTACCACTTTGGTAAACTTGATTCATAAGCCCCATAAAGGAATAATATAAAATGAAACTTAAAATAATATTAGTATAAATAAATTCATGATATTACATGTTAAATGAGATTTATATACATCTCGTTAAATAATATTGGTGCACGACATAACATAAGTCTTAAAGAAGGAAAATTGAGTAAAAAATCCCTTACCTTAAGTTTTTGACATCTGGTGTACTCATTCAAACATCTTGTATAATAAATATAAGTTTATTATAAATATATTAAAAAACTATATTTATATATATAATACCATATGTGATTTTATTATGGCCTTTATTTCCTATGTACTAATAATTCCATGTTAAAGTTACGTTCTGGGTAATAACCGCTTTGTTTTTCATATATGTTTTGATTTGTTATATTTTTATCATATTAATTTGATCATGGTTAAATAATATCCAAAATTATAACCATGATATAAATATAATATATATTCATTATATTTTTATATATAGTAATCCATATAAATTAATGATAGTAAATGAAATACACCATTCATGGACATAGTAGGTCGTACGTATGCAAGAAAGTTATTTTTCATTTTCTTATCATTTTAAAAGAAAGAAAATTAAATGATGTATTTTAATTATATAATAATTTTAATTAATATATATCACATATTTTCATTAAACCCATCCTTAATAAACTTCATTTAAAGTGTGAATGAATCACATCGCTTCGCTAGGCGGTAGTCCTCCGTACACACGAAAGACGTTATCATATTCCTAAAAAATGGAGAGTATAAAATTATGTGTGAGATAATAATTATATAATAATAATAACATCATAAATATAATTAATATAATATATAAACTATAATACATCATTAAAATGATCCTTGAGAGGTGGTAATGGAAAAACAAATGACAACATTTCGGGAGGCGGTGGTACGTCGTACACAGAAATCATTATTCCATAACCCATTTAATGGAAGTGGAGGTTTTTCTAGGTAATTACCTTAACATAAATAAATATAAGTATATATAATATAATAAGTTTAATATATAACTAATATATATAAAAAATTAAGGTGGTGAAGGAAGAAATAAAACAAAATCACCCGTCGATGAATATTACCTCTTCTTCAGGTATCCTCCTTAGGTTTTCACTAAAATCCTTCCTAGGATGGATTTATTTCAAAAATGTGGCTTATAGGATGAGGTGGAATTTAGTAATTTATTTGGGTATTTATTGTCAAATAAAAAATGGTTTGAAGTTGTGAATAAGATAGGAGAGGGGTGGCCTTTTATAAGTGTAGGAGATTGCACACTTAGTATTTTTTAAAATAATTGAGTGCTCCCACATTTTTCTTTTTCTAAAAGGAATAAAATGGACCATTATCAATATTTAGATGTGTAATGGTCAAATTAATTCAATAAATTATTTTTTTACAATTTTATTGGTGATTTTTAACCATATATTTTTAGTTTAACCCCTCATTAAACTCATTTTTACCCTAACCACGATAATTAATTTTTACTACATTCACTGTTAATTTTGATAAAAATTTAATTTGAATATATTAGAAATTATAAATTTATCTAATTAAAAATATGGAATCCATTTTTCTAAATTCCATTCACATAAGTTTAAAATTTTAATTTAAAATTAATCTCGTAGACGATATGATAAAGCAGATTTTTAAAGAGAAAACGTTCTAAAGTATGAAATGTTTTTATAACCAAATTCAATATGAAATTAATTCCAATGAAATAAATTAGATTAATAGATGTATAATTGAACTTATATAACTTTAAAACCAAATTAAAATATTATTTAACTTTATAAATTTTTTAAATGAAAAGGTTATTTTCAATTAAAATTCAGTATTTTGTACTGTTCATCAAAAAATGAAACTTTTCATAAAAATCACAAAAATTCCCCCTAAGGTAATTTTGATATAATGATTTCAAAAATTAAGTTTATTTTATCAAAATAATTTTCTAATAGTCTCAAAATTTATTTTTATTATTTTTTATAAAAATAATTAAAAATCATTTTTTAATAAAATAGTATTTTCGAAACATATAAAGACTACAAAAAATTGAGTATATTTTATAAATATGTTTCATTTATATAAAAAATTAAAATTAAAAATTAAAATTTCTTATCTCTATTCATATTTCTAATTATAATGGCTAGGTTATAATAGTCACATTTGAATAATATTAATAAGATATCGTGGTTTTGTTAAAACTCAATGTCATGTGTCATGCAAGATAATTGAGTGTTTCATGTATTGAAGATAACCCAGGGTTGTATGTAACACAATATTTACATTGTGTTTCATATAATTCAAGATACCAATGAAATTTAATTTATTCAAAAATAATAATAATAATTCATAAAAACATGGCATGTCATAGATAAATAGAGTATAATGAAAAAGTAGCATACACATCCATGAGATATAAAATATCATGCCAAAATGGATAAACCTGAAGATAAAACAAGACAAGATAAAATCCAAGTCTCCATGTGACCATCTGTCACCACCATCATAACCCACGATGAAGATGACGAAAACCAAAATAAGTCGGTGAACAACATGTCACCCTTCCCTTTACTTGAGTCTTGTAAAACTAGATCTAAAAATTCCCAATGGATAAATTAGGTGGTGAGCACTAAATTTTAGTAGGATACCACCAAAAAATTTATACAAATTCTAACTCCATGCAACCATTTGTTCTAGCTTTAAAATAGTTTATAAAGAAATTTCCATTATAAGACCATTTTAATAAATAATTCTTTGGTTTTCATAAAATAATTTGGTGTTTACATAAACGATAAATATTATAAGTACAAGAAAGATAGAATAAAGGCTTGAAAAAATTATATATGGAAATAACATACAATTAAAATGTAAGAAATCAAAAATGAAACAATACTATCATGTATAAATCAAAGCATAAGTGGGATATAGTCTATGGGAATATTTATCTGAACACATGAAAGAACAGTAATCTAAGAATACCATTAAACCTACGAATATCGAGTCCCACCATCGTAAATCAATATCACATGAGTAAACTCTAGTGGAACCACACTCCCTATAGTTTTCATATTCCTATAAAAAGATACACCCAATGTTCCCAATGTTCTATGTTTGTAAAAAAATTGAAAAAAACTGATCACAGATTAAAAAACATTTTTTTCAGTTAAGTGTCACTACTCATGTGCTTGAAAATCCATTTTCGAGTCAGAAATCAACTTTGAGGAATTTTATCGAACACATAAAGTGCGTAAACTATTTTAAATAAAACCCCCTTTATAATTACACCCAAGATGAATATCAATATAATTAATCAATTTCACAAATTAAAATGAAGGAATTTTCATGAACATTAAGTAATATATGGGTTATCACTATCGTATACAGACACCTACCTTTCTAATAGAGTAAAACTATTCACCTTCAATTACAGAGATTGGAAACGAAGTGATCCAGTCTCATAATCCTAGATCCATAATAAAAAAAATAAATTCCCCTTTACACACACTATATTTAAAAATCATATCCCAATTTTCTTCCAACAAAATAAGGGTAGGAGAGATCAAGAGAATATCAAGGAAGAGGATGAGGAAACATGTGAAAATTGAGACACTCCATGAAGAGATCCCCCAAGAACGAAGGGAAAATACCTATGATCCAAGGATATAATCCTTGAGGGTCCTAGGGGAGGTTAGTTTTATTATAATAGATATTGGGAGGATATTATATAAAAAAATTCCAAGGTAATCGGGTTAAATTCTAAATTTTATGTGGTTTGGATTAGGTTTCATGGTTAGACCACTCGATTTACCAAAACATGCACCGACTATGTGGTTCCCTCTATCCCTTGAAAATAAAGGTGAACATTTTCCTAGGGAGATCCACCCAGATTGAAAAACCATGCTCAAGCTATGTGATAACCCTGAGAAAACTCCCACACACCCTCATGGTTTGTCTAAGGACTCACACAATTTGAAAAACTGTGCTCAATCTATGTGAAATTCTACTAAGAATCAAATTTACATACAACATATGTCAGAGTTGAATCCCTAGAATCAACTAATTTTTTCTATATATTATATGTATATTCAAATAAGTGAATGTCAATTTAAATTTATTATCACATATTTATTATTCTTCTGTATAACAATAATGTGATAATTTCTAAGAGTATATATCACATTTAAAAGTCAATATCAATTCTTCGCTATAGTGAGAACCCTGAAATACCATGAATATATTCTTAAATATAGTTCTATGGTTGGAAAAAAAATCTATGATGTGGTATATAGTTTGTTCTCTATCATGTGTGAGTATTCATAATTGGATGATGTTTCCTCTCATTAATCCAACAATAGGTAATATCCAAGATAAGATATTGTGATAATAGACCCATTAGTTGGAATTATTCATGTATATATGTTATTGGATATTTTTTATCTATGAATGGGAATAATGGTCCTTAAAATTTAACATCATTATTAATTCTTGTCATTAATTTCATAATTTGATTTACTAAACAAAAATTGTGATGCCAAATGTTCACGATAAGTAGGGTATATAGGGTGTGTCATGAATGACATATTATTAATGAATAATTAGTGGAAGGATTTGTCACTTATATATTTATGGATGTTTAAATATAGAATGTTTGATTGAAATTTAATTGTCACATTTAATTTCATGGCCATGTTGTAACAACAATTTTATTCTAAATATTCAAAGAAAGATATATAAAGCACATAGGTTGATGACATGTGTGTGAAATATTCTTGATTTGATATTATAAAAAATGGATTAAATTATACAATAATAATTTATGTGTGGTTTTTGATATTTATTTATTGACTTCATTCTCTTGGGTTCCTTGACCCATTGCTAGATAGAAATTTTGGACTTTAGCTAATCCCATAAAATGCTAATGAAAAAAATCATAGAGACTCACACACTAGGTGTTTCTGTTGATCTCAATAAAATTATATTTAAATTTAATTATTATAATAAATATTTATTCTCATGAATGAGAAATAATTTTATTTAGGTCTATGATCGCATAAATTTAATAAATATTTATTCGCAAGGTAATCATTATATTATATAGATATATAATATTTATGTGTTTATTCTATAATTATTCATCATACTTTGAATAGAATATTTATTTATGAATAAAATATTTAATTAAATATTTATTTTGGTATTCAATAAATGTTGAGGAATATGAGTGGATCAAGAGAGTATTCAGTGATAAATATTAATTTAAAAAAATGGAAAAATATATTTATCATCATGCTAGTTGGAAAACACCATAAAATAATAATATTATTATTATATGGTATGGGGTTATATAAGGTATATTAGATTATTTAAGGGTTATTGTGAAATTGAGTACTATTTTAACCTAAATTCCAACTCTATAAATAGATTTTCATTTTTATGGTTTAGAATTAATCAAGAATTGAGAATCATTGTGAACAATTAATTTATCTCTATATTTCTTCTTCTCTCGTCCTCTCAAGAATCAGAAGAACAAAAGAGAATCTTTCTAGACTAATGGAACTAGAATTGATCAAGATAAACAACATGAGATGATTAATATGCCACTATAGCACCCAATATCTCATCGGTATTGTTTGGAGATTAACAAAAACACATGTGGATCACTTCTAAAGGGTAAATACTTTGGGTCCTCACTATAAACATAGACAATATTAAAATGGTTTTTGATGACTTAAAAAATGAAGAAAGATCCTAAGAAGAGTTATTGTTTCTTAAAATTAGATTAAAGTAATTATAAATTTATCATTCCAAATATCCTCTATGGGTTTTAGGATTTCTATGTCAATATTTGATGGTAAAATTTCATAGGTTGTGACATTTACATCTTTCACAGTTGGAGAATGATCCATTAAATCTAATAAAAACATAAATGGTTATTCACCTAAAGGTTCTTTCACTCTGTCCAAAACCATCAACATGGATAAGAAATGGTTACTACTAACCAAGCACCTAAACTGTGTACCTAGCCTATTTTTTTCAATACTCCATAATGTCAACCCAAGACTCATAAAAGTCACTAAAACCTCATAAGGGATAAAACAACCTCAAATTAAATCATACATTTAGCTCATATGATATCACAATTTTCCCAACCATTAATATATTTATACTCCCAGAAAGAACTCATGATTCTGGAATTTCAAAAAAAAATAAGGCCACTAATACCTCATAAACGATTCCCACTCCCACATCTCATGGATATCCCATATACACTTCCACAGTATATAAACCAAAGGAATTTTTTTACCACATAATACCTTACCTTGTATATCTATAACTTGAACCAGTTGTTCAACCATGGAGGTGTTGATCTCAAGATCAACATATTCCCATTAAATTAGTTTGAAAGGGTCTAGTTGATACCACCTTATTTTGGAAACATGAAACACAACAAGAATAAATGTTAAGATAGATGGAAAATACAATTGATAATCCACCATTACAATATGTCCAATGATATCTAAAGGTCTAAAAAACCTCGATGAAAACATTCCATGCATACCCAAACAATGATGTCCTAAGAAAGGTGTAACTTTTATTAAGACATGATCACTTACCTCAAAATCCAATGGGAAAAAAATATCAATCGAATAGGATTTAATATGACTATAACTAGTCTCTAAACTCTTCTATATCAAATGACCCTTTTTAATTATATCCTAATAAAGTCTTAACCCAACTAAAGATCATTCTCCTAATTCCACCCATCCAAAACAGAGATCTACATGGATTCTCATACCATTATTTTAAAGGTTCCATTTTAATCAAATCTAAACAAATATTGTTAGAATAAAATTCCTCAAAATATGGATGTTTTTCCCATGAACCACCAAAATAAATATTGCATGCATGAATCATATCTTACTAAATCTGAATAGATCACTTAGTATGACCATCCATCTAAGGATTGTATGGTGTGCATAACTTTAGTTGGGAACCCATCAGATTTTACAAAACTTTCCAAAATCTAGATGTAAACCATGGGTCTCTATCAGGAATAATTATAGAAAGAACCCCATGATTCTTAAAGAATTATTAAATGTAAAAATTACCAAGATCTTATAATTTTTTTTATTTTTTTAATATAAATGAAATGAGATGATTTTTAAGCCCATCAATGATCACCCAAATAGCATATTTTACTCTATAGTTTATGGTAAAACAGAAAAGAAGCCTATTGATATCTCATCCCAATTGAAAACTATAATGGGTAAAGGTTGAAATAAACTTGAAGGTCTATGGTACTTCACCTTAATCTTATATAAAGTAAGGGATCATGACACAAATTCGGTAACTAACCACATCATTCCCATCCACCAATACCGATGTTTCAAATCACAGTACATCTTAGTAATCCCGAGGTGTATGAATCAAAAATATTGGTTTCCACTATACATTAATTACTACCTCATAGATGTCAGAATGAACAACCTATATTGAAAAAAAAATCATAAATGGAAGATAAATACCAACCACCTATGGTATCCCTACCACCAAGGATTTCATTAAAATGCTAAAAATCAATATATTATACCTATTTGAGTTTAATTTGATCATAAAATGATGATTCAACATTAAAAAAAGTTAAGAAAACCTTTCAATCATCCTCTTAAAATCCAAAGCTCATATTAGGTAATAAACTCATTAGAGAACACTCATACATTGATTCCTTCAAATCTTGAGTCGGTAACTTCATACTCAACATGTTTGTAACTATATTCCCTTTTCCAAGTGTATATACAATATCAACTCTAAAGTTTAAATATATTTAATCTAGTGTTTATATAATATTTTTATATCCCTCTAAGAAAAATATACTTCATACTTTTATGATCTGAATATACCATGAATAGATCCACAAAGAGATAGTGGAACTAATATTTGAGGGTGTGCATCACATTAGACAATAAAAGGTCATCGGTAGAATATTTATTATCATTAGGGAATAATGGGAAAGATATATATTCCAACACTTATTTTACCTACATTAGAACACATCACAATCCCATACTTATGGAATCACAAAAAACATCATAGCCCAAATTTTTTTTTGGAAGATTTAGAAATGGATCCAAAGTCAACCTCAATTTCAATTCCTTTAAATCTCTATAACATTTGTTATTCCACTCAAAATTAACACCCTTACAGGTAAAATTTGTCATCAAAGATAAAATCTTGGAGAAATATTAAACAAGATTCTTGTAATAACCATTCAATGCCAAGAATATATGAATATCAAACATATTTATTGGTTACTCCCATGACATTGTTACTAAAATATTTTTAGGATCCATTAGGATTCCCATATCAGATATAACATAGTCCAAAAACTTCACTTATTGAATCCAAAATTCACATTTAAAAATATTACCATATAGATGATACTATTTAAAGATTCTAATGATGATATCAAAATTATCTTTGTTATCCTCCTATAACTTATAGTAAACCAACATATCCTCTAAAAATATTGGAAAGAAAGAGTCCAAGAACCAATGAATGCCTTAGTTTCTCAATGCCATAAATACAATATAAGAATTAGTGATATGGAATGGATTAACGAGGATATTATAATGGCTATACTATATTATAAACATTTTATTAGGTATATCCTCTTATCAAAATCTAAAATAATGGTGCCTTGATCATTGGTCAATCTTAAAAAACCACCGGGCTCCTTTGAGTTGATCTAAGATATCATCAATCCTAGGAAAGGGGTATTTGATCTCAATGGAAAAGGTGATTAAGCATTTGGTAATCAGAAAAAAAGTCTGAGAATTTCATATACCTTCTTTGAAAAGAGGACTATTGAATCCCAATGTGAAACACTTGGATCTATAAATCCCTTATCCTTGAGATCTATAAGGTATCTTTTAAACTCCGATAACTCAACAGGTTCTATATGATATGATGGCATAAAAATGGACATTGTCCTAGGGAATAGGTCAATAGTGAACATGATCTCTCTCTAAGGTGATATCCAAAAATATATCAAGAAATACCATAGGGTATTAACCCACAACAAAAGGAAGTAGACTACTCAAATGTTGAACAACTGCATCAAAAAATAATTATGAAAGCAGGAATGATATCATCCTAGTATAAGGAACAATAAGACCCACTCTCCCGGATCTAGAATCCCAATCTTCCAAAAAGACAATAGGGAACCCATTAGGAGATATAAACTAAATATGATGATAGTAACAAATGATTTTGGCCATAATACTAATCATCCAATCGATGCTGATAATAAGGTCGAAGATATAAAAATCAAGAACTAAGAAATCCCACACCACATTAAAGTCTGAAATATTTACCCAACACTTAGGTCACTTAAACCCTTGTTATTTCTTATTTCTGAAGGTAATATAAAGATCCAACTTGATCAGCATTAACTCTACGAATAATTCTGACACATCAATCAACTTAGAAGATATAAAATTATGAGTTACACCTATATCAAAAAAATCTAGAACAATGGAGGATGAAATGAACACTGTACCTCTCATAATAGTCAGCCCTACTTCTGATTCCTCCCATAACACCCTAATATTTTATATATATTTCCTTCGAAATAAACTTGAATTATTTGATAGATTTATTTACAAGAAACCACAAGTTTAAATAAACCATGGTATAGAAAATGGTTATAGCCTAGTGGTTGAATTGGAATGTATGAATAGTAATAAACAAATTATAGAAAATAGGTATAATGGTTTAAAATAGTGAAAATGTATTTATTAATTCATAATAATTAATTACCCAATTTTAAAAAAATTCATTTTATGATTCAATAATATGTTTTCTTCAAAAATGGTTTTTATCGTATTTTTTACATGAAAACATTATTATTAATTTATACCATTTCTTAGAAATTTTATTTGATTAAATTAAAATATTTTTTGATATCATATGTTTAATATTATCTCTGGTTGAATTTTTTTTTTCAAAAAAATATTTATTTTTCAGTGACTATCAAAAAATACATATTTTTTTAAAAAACTATCATTTTTTCTCAAGTAAAAGTATCATTATGTTTTGAATTTTATATTAAATAAATATATTATACAATATTTATAAATAATATAATTAATTAATAATCATCATTATACATTATTTTGATATAAGTTCATTTTTGGATGTAAAAACACATTTTTCTAAAAGCAATTGTTATGTGTGTAGTGGGTTTTTATCATAATAAATTAAATAAATAGATATATATTAATGTTTTTAATGAAATTTATAGATTATATATTCAACAATATATTTTAACATTCATTTTATGGTTTTTATAATGAAATAAATGTAAGTAAGTTATGTTTTATACTTAAATATTCATTCTTCAAAAATGGGTTTTCATTATAGGTTGTAGGATTATTTTATATTTAATTATAACACTTATAGAAATTTAATCTAGTGAAATGGATTAAATATTTTTAATCTTAATAATTAATATAATCTAATAAGTTCAACTTAATTTTTTTCATAGTGAATATTAAAAACAATAGAATGTTTTTCCCACGATTAATGTTAAAATGGGTTTATCAAAGAGATTAAACCAAGAGATAAGGGTATTATTTACACAAAAACCTGTATAATTCATATTTTTTTAATATATTTGAACCTTATATTATCCTAACTTTTAATACTTTTCCATTTGGTTCCACTTTCCCATGAAAGTGACTTTATATCATTGAAATATTTTATGAAATTTCATGTGTGTACCACCCCTTACTTAAAAAAGAGAACCCCTTCTTCTACCTTATATGTACCATTTGAGCATTCTAGATTATCAAATACTTTCTAAAAATCCTTATTATAATTATTATTTATTCCTATATTTTCTGTTATTCTCCTAATACCAATTCTTTAAGGCATAAGGAGTAAGCCAAAGGAGGTCTCTCAAAGAAGAGGTATAGATCTTAACCAAGCACTTTCAATTTTAATTATTCTTCTAATTCCTATAAAAATGATTAAAATATTATCATAAATATATTTATATGTTATTATGGTGATAATACAACCATTTTCCACCTCTTATTAGATCAACTGAGAAATGAAAGTATCGCTCAAGCATACGTGTGGATTACCACTGTCGTGTAGTGATGCGATTCATTTTTCACAACCATCATTAATGGTTGGTTATTATGATAGATTTAATATTTATATATGATATTTATTTTATAATAATGATTCTATAATGTTGAATTAATATTTACCTTCATTTTATTCTATCCATCAAAAATCGGTAAATCACTCAGGCGTACGTACGGACTACCATCTTCACATAGTGATGTAATTCACTTTTCTTCACAACTTTATATGAATAGTTATAATTATTTTTTTAATTACTATATATTATATTTATATCATGATTAAAATTATGGATAATAATTAACC
This sequence comes from Viscum album, assembly GCA_963277665.1. Lineage (NCBI taxonomy): Eukaryota > Viridiplantae > Streptophyta > Magnoliopsida > Santalales > Viscaceae > Viscum > Viscum album. Next base: position 1,630,557,066 of record OY728141.1, read on the forward strand.
ATTATCTAATTTCAAGGACCATAACCGTCAAACCAAAACGTAAATGAAAAACAAAGCTTTTAACACCTGAAATAATGATGATAATGAAAGATTATTAATGAATAGGTGATGAAATGTTATAAGTAAACCATGTATGGTATTATAGGTATGATTATTTTTTTATTATATATGTATAATAAAAATTGAATTTATTATATAATTGTTTATAGTGCTTTCAAAGCAATATGGTCTTGAGGTAAGAGTTTTATTTTACAGTATAATTTTTATCAGGATTGTTTATGCTTAAATATTATGATGATGAAATTTTATAGTATATATCTCCTAAATCTTATATATATTATTATCCTATGGTAATTTATGGATATTTCATGTATCCTTTCATTTTATTCTCTTTACAGCCTCAAGATACCGAAATAATGCACCACCAATACTTTAATACTATAATTATAAGGATTATGGACATTATGTTAACCAATTCTAAAAAATGAAGTTTATTGATGATGATTGGTGTCAGAAACCTATGAAGTGTCAATACAAATGTAAATATCATTTTATCACTATTATCAATGTGGGGTGACATAATGAAGTGGTGAAAGGTATACTTACCATCCAGTCTATAACTATTGATGTCTTATTTGATTAGAGTTTTACCTACTATTTTATATCTGAAGAATTTTCTAAGGTTATCACATTACCACATCAATGATTAGATGTTTAAATGGAAATAAAAACTCCTAATGGTATTATTATCACATCTAAATGTTGTTAATATTCCCCAATTTAAGTTTGTTGGAATGTGCTCCCTGAAAATCTTATTATTCTTTCTCTAGTTGAATTTGATGTGATTTTAACCATGGAATGTGTTTCTTTATATAATGATCATATAATTTGTCTAGGAATGGAAGTTAAATTTTATATTACGAAAAAACATATGATTATCTATCATTTTGAGGATAAATATAAACATAAAATTGAAATTAAATCTATTTTATGGATCTTGATTCCCATTCAAAGGGGGTATTTATCTACTATGTTTGGGGAGAAAATCAGCATAAAATATATTCCTATTATATGGGATCGTGTTGATGTATTTCTAAAATAGTTACCTAGTCTTATAGAATCATGAATTTAATTATTAAATTGAACTCATACACTATGCTACACCTATTTCAAATAATCCTTAAAGAATGGACCTAATTAAGTTACAAGAATTCAAGAAGTGACTCTATGAATCTTGATAAGGGATTCATTTAGCCAAGTGCATCACCATGGGGTGTATAGGTAATTTTTTATGAAGAAATATGGATCTATCAAACTCTGAATTTATTATCAGGATATTAACAAGATCACAATAGATAATAATTATCATTTTCTTCATATTCATGATTTTTTTGATCAATTATGAGAAGATCAATATTATTCCAAGATTGATCATCAATATGGATACTATCAGTTGAGGGTAGTATATGATGACATACCCAATACATCCTTCCATTAAAGTTATAGACATTGTGATTTTATATTGATGTCATTTGGTCTAACTAATTTACCCATTATCTTCATGTATTTAATAAATAAATTCTTTAAATATTACCTTGATCAGTTTGTGGTACTCTTTATAGAAGATATTCGTATATGTTATAAGAGAAAGTAAGAGCATGAAGATCACTTAAGAATTGTAATTAAGACTCTAAAGAATGAGAAACTACATGAAAAATTTACCAAGTGTGATTTTTTGCTACAAAAAGTTTCATTTTTGGGTCATATAATCTCAAACGAGGGTAAATCAGTGGGTCCATCAAAGACAAGAGTCACTAAACATTGTCCTAGATCGACCATTGTGAATTAAATATATAGTTTTCCTTAATTGGATAGATATTTTGAATTATTTGGGAAGGTTTTTTCATGGATATCTAACCCACTAACCAAGTTAACATGGAAGGGATTTAATTTTCTTTGGACTTATGAATGTGAAGAAAATTTAAAGGAACTGAAGAGAATGTTGGTCAGTGAACCTATACTCACACTATCTTGTATTGGATAAGGGTTTATGGTCAATATTGATAAATTGAATAAGGGGTTGGGGTGTGTTCTTATGAAGAATGATATGGTGATAGCTTATTCCTCATTCCAATTGAAGGTTTATAAGAAAAATTACTAGAATCAATATTTGGAGTTATCAATGGTAATCTTTGCATTAAAGATATGGAGGAAATATATTTATAGAGAATGAAGTGACATAGATAATGGTCATAAAATTTTAAATTATATATTCACCTAGAAAGAGTTTAGTATGAACAAAATTATGTGGTTGGAGTTGATTAAATATTATGACTACTCAATACATTACCACCCTCGGAAAGTAAACAAGATGGATGATTCTTTGAGTTTAAAGGATCATTATAGCCTACATATGATTAGGATCACAAAAGATCCAATATGTGTAGATTTTAAAGTGTTTAAACTTGAAATATTGAAGTAATAGTATAAATACTATCTTTCTCAAATGAGTGTTTAACCATATTTCTATGTGAAGATTAAAGAGGCGTAGAAGGAGGATGTGGAGATGTAAAAGAATATGAGATATGTTCCTGAGTTTAACCATGATTATGATGAAATGTCAAGGTTTAACCTTGATTGTTGGAAGAATATCATAGATCATAATTTTCTATTAAATCAATAAGTAAAAAATATGTATATAGATTTGAAAGAGTATTTCGGGTGGGACAACATGAATAAGGATATTCTAGAATATATATCTTAGTTCTTGGTATGTTCGAAATTTAAGGCTAAGAGACAGAAGTATAAGAGGATGTTGTAACCATTGACAATACTATAATGTAAATGGGAAAACATAAAAATGGAATTCATTTTTAGACTCACTAAAACATCTAAAGGCCATAGTGTTATTTGGGTTATATTAAATCTCCTTAAAAATTTGGAAAACTTAATTGTTATCAGAGAATATTTATCTCTAGATCATATTGTGATGATAAACATTAAGGGAGTTGTAAGGTTGTATAAAATAACATAGTTTATCATATTTTATCAATATTTGTGGTTTACCTCAAAGTTTTATAGAAGTATTCATAAATATCTCAATACAAAGTTATGTTCTGGTATAGATTATAATCCTCGTTAATATGGTCATTCTGAGAGAACCATTAAAACTATAGAGGATATTTTGAGATCTTTTTCTCTGTAATTAAAATGTGGTTGGTATCAACACTTTCCTATTGTCCATTTTTTACTAAAATAGATTCCACTCTAGCATTCATATTTCTCCTTATAAACACCTTTATGGAAAGAAGTATAGAAATCCAAAATACTAGGATAAATTTGTAGAATTAAATATTTTAGGACCTAATATTTCTTAGGAAATGGCATATAATATTAGATACATTCAGAAACACATCAAGGAAGCTTAAACTATATATAATAGTTGTGTTGATAATCATTATCGAGATCTAGAATTTAAAGTTAGAGAAAAGTTTATCCAATGAATTTTTCCATGGAATAACACTGTGAGATTAAAAAAAGGTAAAATTTTATCCATTAGTATATTTTTTCTTTTAAGATTGTTGATAATATTAGAATGGTTTCTTATCACTTTTCATTCCCACCAAACCACTCTCAAGTTCATGATGTGTTCTATGTATCTCTTCTGAGGAAGTACATACCCAATCCTTCAAACGAACTAAACTAAGAGGTTATAACATTGGATCGTGATATTTTTTATTAAGAAAAATCATTATAAAACTAAGATCATAAAGATAAATTCCTATATAACAAGACTACTCATCTTATTAAATTTTTTGTAGGAGTTATAAATTTTATAAATCTACATAAGAACCTGAGGATGTAATGAAGCAGATATATCCTCAGTTTTTTATCAGAGTGATGACATTTTTAGGGAAATTTTTATTTTAAGGGGGATATAAAGTAACACCATAAATTCTTTTATGTATTTTCTTTGAAATAAACTTGAAGTATTCAACATATTATTGTTGGAAAAAATCCATCAAGGTAACATTGCATCATTTTTGGGTTGATTGTGTTTGTTGAAAAATTAGGTTTTCATAGTGAATAGTCGAGTTACATATATGTTTTTGACGACACATGTTGAAAAAGAACCATGAAAAAGGAATGGAAGATCTAGAGGTGGTACAAAGGAACAGATACAAGGTGGTTCTGTTTTCTAGTGTTTACCAAATTTTTGGGGTCCAAAATTTGGATTTTGGTGAGCATCATGAAAATTGGATTTCCTTTAGGATCTCATCAAAATATGGAAAAGGCATGAGTTTCATGAAGATGGGATTCATGAATTTTATTTTTCAAATACATGAAGAATGTTGATTATTATCTCTACGATTATGACAAGCTACATGAATAGAATAGGTGAAGAGCATTGTGAAGGATCATTGTGGCAGTGGTGTAAAGGAATTGACGGAATGATCCATGATTATGACAGGCTCTGTGATCTGAAAATTTTCATGGTGCTTCGCGATATAGAGAGAATTTCTGTGGGAATTTTTGAGCTTTATGTTTTGAGATGACGTGGCACTGACTTGGCACATAAGGTTCTCAAGTCAGTGGAATCGCCTATAAATAGGCCTTGAACCACTTGAAAAGAGTATAGATATCAAACAAAAAACCTTAAGTTCGTGAATTTCGAAGGAGATTTGCGGAGCAGGGTGCTTCGTGAAAGAAAATGGAATTCACTTAGGCAGTTGATCTCTACAAAAGGAAGGTGTTCCTCAAAAGCTAGACTGGATTTTCGGAGGACGTATGCTTCAAAAAGTCTTTTCTAGCTTTGTGAAATCACAAAGACCAGTGTGGGCTCTACGAATCAGTGATCTCTATGATCTAGAGAGCTCTACGATCTAGTGATCTTTGTGAACCTTTGATCTTCACGAAGAGGTTGGAGAATTGTGAAGTCTTGTTTGAGCTTTTCCAAAGTGGTAGCTTCGTAAATCCATTGTGCTTTGCGAAAGAGTTTCAAAAAGGGATTGGCCAGTGTTCAGTGGAAAAGTGATATTCATCCATGGATGAACTTGGAACTTCAATAGAGAATCTACATATAGTGGAGGATTCATTCAATAGTGATAATGAAGGGACATACAAGTCCACAAATTGTGAGTGGATCCTTTCTAGAGAAATGAGAAAAGGAAGAGAAAAAAGGTGATATTTTCTACCAAAAGTGATCTAGAGAGAGGGAAACAGGGTGTGACCCTAGGGAAATTAGTGATCTAACACAAAAAATTGTAAAGGTAGTGAGACTGGTCATAGAAGTGATCTAGTCCAAGCATTATTTTCAGTGAGATTTAGTGGATTTGGTATAGAGACACATCGTCATTGTATGCTCCTTGGACGTAGACCAGTGAGGGTGAACCAAGTAAAAATACTTGTGCCTACCTGCTTGCTTCCCTTCATTGCATCCAAAGCATCATCATCAGATAAAGAAAAAAATAAGTGATCATAATAAACACACAAGTTCAAACAAAGTGACCCTTGTGATAAAGAGGTCAATATCTAGTGGAGTAGGAATAATTTTGAAAAAAAATATCCATACCCTAATTCACCCCCCCTCTTAGGGTATATAGGCCCCTTTTAGTCCTAAAAATTGGTATCATTGGGTAGGTTTATTTTATCATATTTTTTCTTTAAATTGGTTTAGTTGATTTTTGTGGTTAATGAGTCGGTCTACTCTTATCTTGGTGTCACATGGTAAAGATAAAAACATCAGAGAAGAAGCAGAATTCAGATTGTATTCCTCAGTGTGAAGGTGTTTATAGAAAAATTTTGATTCGATTAAAGGAATCAAATAGCTTTATGAAGGGTGGATTGGATGAATTAGATAGGGAAAATATAGATTCACTCAATAGTGATGTAGGAACAAGTGATGAACTTTAAATTCAAAGTGATGTTGAAACTACTGATGATGAAGAAGTTTTAAGATGGCCACTGGTAGATAATGTCATCATAACAAAGGAATTGGATTGGAAATTGGTTGAAGAATTTAAATCTAAAGATATTCGGATCCAAGTACTAGAAATTGAGGTCAACAAGCTAAGAGTATTAAATCAAAGGATTATTGATGTGGCTACTGACTAGATGGAGAAGAATGATTCCCAAGCTGAGGAACTACAGGAGATGTCTTCAAAGAGAGAGAAATGAAAATATGATGACAAGGGAATGAATATGAACTCAGATAACCTTAAAAATTTAAAATCCAGAAATGGTGATCTTGGTGCATAGCTAATTGAACTAGTTTAGGAGAATCAAAGACTACAACATGAGAGTGCATGTTATTCTGATTCTATAGATCAATAAAAATTAAAAGTAAAGGAGCAATGTGACATGATGGATAAGCTCACACATGAGTTAGAGTATGTGATGAGTAGAAGGAATAATCTTGAGAGAGAACTCAATGCTCAACTTTAAGAAAGGGATATGAAGATTCAAAAGTTAGAATAAGATATAGAGTTAGTAAAGAAAGAAGTATATAAATCCAATACCAAAGGAAAGCCAAAAATAAAGGATGCCTTGCACTTACAATTTGACTATCCTTTTAAAAGTGATGATAAAATGAAAAAATATGCTTTATTAATTAAGATAAACAAAAACATATTTTCTCAGCCAAATTACCATATATTCTGGGAAAATGGTATTGGATTTGATAAATATCCTTTGATGAATGATAGAAAGAGAGATTTGAATAGTTACAGAAATGTAGAAAATCCTATAGGTGATAGAGACAGACCTAAGATGACATTTACAAGTAGTGACAACATGTTCTATTTATGTGGGATTCATGGCCACATATAAAGATTTTGTTCAGAGGATTTAGAATATATTTTATGCTATGAAGATAGAGAATTGTATAAATCTAAGAATAAGAAAAATAATCTTGAGAAGTCTGAAAGAAGAGTCTCTCAGAACAAAGTATCCATTAAGTGCTTCCATTGTGTAAGAATGTGACACACTATGAGTATGTGTTAGGAATCCAATGAGCTCAATGTCACAAGAAGAATTTAAGCATAATCAATATCTCAACTAAGAAATTATGAAATGAGGTGTGCCTTTAATGTAATATGTTTCATATGTTCTAATCATAGGCATTTGTCTAGATAGTGTAGCAAGAAGAAAGATGGGAAGGAAAAGGAACCCAGAAGGAGATCCCCAGTATAGGTAGTATACAATGAAAAAGCCTATACTGGAAGACAATATGGTAAGCTGAAAAACAAGTTTACAGTCTCAGAGAAATCACAAGGAGATCAACAAAAGGTTTATCAATCACCTCCTCTGTTACAGTCAGAATAGCGCTCCTAGAGAGAATTTGAACAAACTTGGAAGAACAAGGGAAGATTATCTTTAGTTGTGAGTAAGAATAATGTAAAATTAGTGGTATATTAAAACCCAATAACAAAGGGTAGAATGACTCATAAATTTGAAAAAAGAAAAACTAATAAATAATTTCAGGAAAAAAATCACATGTCATTCCACACAGTGGGAAGTGAAGGCAACAGAAAAAACTCACTAATGGAAAAAGAAGTAAGAGAAGATGATCCGTGGAGAGATTCCTACTCAGAGAAATAATCATGAAAAAGGGATATTGTTGAAGCATCAAAGAAATAAATTTCTACTAATGGGATTATTTCCCAAATTGTGAAAAATGTCAAGATTACAGAATCTTAATATCAGAAGAATAATTAGAATGTTGGTAAATAATTCCTAGTTATATGGCTAGAATAGTTGAAGTTGGGTAGGTAGTTGGAGCAGGTAAGGAAAGAGTGTGAGGATTTGAAAGAAAGAATCAAAGGGTTAACCCATCATAATCAATGACAATCATATTCTTGTCTATTCTAGAGGATCCCCTCTCCCTATGTGTATAAATCCTATTAACTAAGGTTTAGGTGTTTCTGCTTCAAGGGGAGATACGATCCAAGGGTAAGTGTCATCAAAATATGAAAAGTGAAGATGTGATGTGATCAAAAAATCATTTGATGTTATATATCTGCATGAGATATGCTACCAAGAAGCTGAGAGAGAATATAAAGAATGTTCCAATAAGAAGATGAGAAATTTAGTTGAAATAAATGATTACACTGTAGTATAGAATGAAAAGAATATTCAACAACACAATGAAAAGTTGTCTGATGAAGGTGATAAGGAGGTAGGAGACTTAGGGGGAGTAAAATAGGAAAATGTTAATTTAGAAGAAGATACTGATAATGAATAGAAGAATTCAAGTCTATATCTACAAAGAAGCCAAGGATCCAAGCTGAAATTGATAGGCAGAATATCATTGGTGATTAGTCAACTCTAGTTTAGACAAGAAGAATGAAATAATTATAGCATACATCTTTACTATCTCAAGTAGAGCCTAAATTAATTTTTAATGTAGCTGAAGTTGAAAACTGGGTTTAGGATATGAATGAAGACCTAGATCGAATTGTGAAGAATCAGATGTGGGAGATTGTTTCAAGGCCAGCAGATAAGAATGTCATCGGGACTAAATCCTTCCATCGCAAAAAGATGAATGAAGATGGAACAATGATTAAAAAAAATCATGACTAGTGTGAAAAGGATATTCCCATATAGAGGGTATAGATGTCGATGAGACATTCACATTGGTTGTAAGGCTGGAGACAATTAAACTATTCCTAGCCATTGTAGTACAACAGAAACTCAAAGTGTTCCAGATGGATGACAAATATGTGTTTTTTGAATGGGGTTCTATAAGAAGAAGTTTATATTCATAAGCCAGATGGTTTTATCATTCATGAAGATGAGAACAAATTTTTTTGGTTAAAGAAAGCACTATGTGTGTTGAAACATGCACCAAGAGCATCATATCCAAGGGTTGATTAGTATTTGAAGAATCTTGGATTTTAGTGTGGTGGAGTGGATTACAATATCTATTTAAAAAAACACTAATAAAAGGATGATGTTTTTGGTTTATGTCAATGTCATAATATTTGGTGGATCAGATGAAGTTCAATGCAAATAGTTATCTAAATTCATGAAAAGTGAGTTTGAAATGTCAATTATTGGAGAGATAAATTTTTTCCTTGGTTTACAGGTGACACAAGGAAGGAATGGTACATTCATTTCTCAATCCAAATATTCCAAGGAGGTTCTGAGAAATTTGTAATGGAAAATTTCAAGGAGATTAATACTTTGGTTGATACCCAGATGAAAGTATCAAAAGGTGATGATGGAAAGACAGTTAATGTAATAGAATACAGTAAGGTTATTGGAAGTTTACTGTACCTGATAGTGACAAGACCTGATATTGTTTTTTCCACATGCCAAGAAGTGTGATATCAAAGAAATTATAAATAAATCCACATTCTTTCTGTGAAAAGAATACTTTGGTATATTAAGGGAACTATGGATTTTGGTTTGATGTATAATGACAAATCTCAGCAAGAGATTTTGGAATATATAGATGTAGATTGGGCCGGTTCAGTAGATGACTGAAAATCAACATCAGTAAGTGATTTCTATCTTGGTGGTTTTTGTATTTCTTGGATAAGAAAGAAGCAAGATTGAATTTCATTGATAACCACAGAAGCTAAGTATATTGTCGCCACTCAAGCATCCAAACAGTTATTGTGGATGAACTAGTAGCTTGATGATATGGGTGTTGAAGTGAAGTCTCTAATCGGAATCCAAGGTGATAACTCGAGTGCTATCAATCTTAGAAAAAATCCATTACATCACTCAAGGGAAAAACACATTGAGATCAAAATTTATTTTATCAAGGAGAAGGTGGAGCAAGGGCTAGTGAAGTTGGAGTATGTGCCTACAGAGCTACAAGTTGCTAACATTCTGAAAAAGGCCTTACCCAAAGAAGTTTTTGAGAGACATCAACTAGATCTAGGAGTCCAGTCAACTCTCCGCACCTAAATTTTGGATGTGGGACCCCCCCTCCCCAAGGTATTGTGTTCTTTCCCCAATGTGATGATATATGTTCTCTACTCTATTTCAGACCACAAAGGAGTGACCTTCAGGTTCATTGACAAAGGGGGAGAAAGCGAGTCTGCTAAAGGGGGAGAAATTTTGGCAAAATAAGGGAGAAAAATGTCTTAATTAAAGACACAGGGAGAAACTAACAGGTGGAACAGCGGGGAGAACAATGAGATAGGGGAGAGTTTTAAATCTGATAATTCTTGAAGTGGTCAGTAAAATATTATATATCATGACAGCTGAGTTTTTTGATGAAATAAGTTTATTGGTATCAATATGGTATCAGTAATTGGTGTTAGAAATTATATGGTTCATTTATAAACTTTTCATACTACTCTTCTTTATCATGACAAGAATTACTCATGTGGGATTAGAGTATGTGGTGGGTGAATATTTGGTCGTTATCTAAATCTCAAGAGGTGAATGATGGTAGTTGATGGAAGGAGCTTTAATGATATATCAAAGTGTAGAGAATCATTTTGAGAAGATTTGTAAACAAAACCAAAGTGGGATATTGTTGGACAAAAATCTCTCAAAGTAGCATTGCATAATTTTTGTGTTGATTGTGTTTGTTGACAAAGTAGGTTTTGATGGTGAATTGTTGAGTTCTAGATATGTTGTTGACAATCCATTTTGACAAAGAACCATGAAAAAGTAATAGAAGATCTGGAGGCGGTACAAAAGAATAGATATAAGGTGGCGTCGTTTTTCAGTGTTTTCCAAATTTTTGGGGTCTAAAATTTGGAGTTTGGTGAGCATCACAAAAAGTGGATTTCCTTGAAGATCTCATCAAAATATGTAAAAGGCATGAGTTTTTTGAATATGGTCTTCATGAATTTTATTTCTCAAATACATGAATAATATTTATGTTGAGCTCTGTGATTATGAAGAGCATTGCAAATAGCAAAGGTAAAGAGAATTGCGAGGGATCATTATAGTCGTGGCACATAGGAATTGACAGAATGCTTATCAATTATGATGAGCTCTACGATCTGAAAATTGTCTTGGTAATTTTTGATATAGAGATAATTTTGGTGGTAATTTCATAGCTTTATAATTTGATATGATGTGGTACTGACTTGGTGTGGAAGGTTCTCGAGTTAGTGAAATCGCTTATAAATAGGTCTTGACCCCCTTGAGAGAAGTAGAGAGATCAAATGAAAAACCTTAAGCTCTCGAATTATGAAGGAGATTTGCAGAGTAGGGATCTTAATGAAATAAAAAGGAATTCATAGATACAATTGAGATCTATTAAAAAAAGGCATGTCACAAAGGCTAGTTAATATTTATAGAGGACGTGCGCTTTCCAAAGGCTTGTTTAGATTTGAAAAATTGAAAAGACCAGTGTGAGCTTAATGAAGTAGTGAGCTCTGCGATCTAGAGAGATTCACGATCTAGTGAGCTTTGATAACATGTGAGATTTAAGATCCTATGAGCTTCATGAAGAGGTTGGAGAATTGTGAAGGCTTGTTTGAGATTTGAAATAGTGGGAGCTTCGTAATGGCAGTGTGCTTAGAGAAAGAGTTTCAAAAGGGATTGACTAGTGTTCAGTGGAAAAGTGATATTCATTTGTGGATGAAAGTATAACTTCAACAGATCATCTACATATAGTGGAGGATGCATTAATTAGTGATAATGAAGGGACCTATAAGTCCATAAACTATGAGTGGGTCCTTTCTAGTGCAGTGAGAAAAGGAAGAGGAAGAAGGAGATCCTTTCTATCGGTAGTGAGCTAGAGAGAGAGATGAACGGGGAGTGACCCTAGGGAAAGAAGTGAGCTAACACAAAATATTGTAAAGGTAATGAGCCTGGGCATAGAAGTGATCTACCTCAAACATTATATGCAATGAGATTTATTGGATTTTTTACAGCGACACATCGCCATTCTATGCTCCGTGGACGTAGCCCTGTGAGGGTGAACTAAGTAAAAAATCTATGTTTTTTCCTTCTTTCTTCCCTTAATTGCATCCAAAGCATCAAAATTAGATAAATAAGAAAATAAGCGATCATAATAAAAACACAAGTTCAAAAAAAGTGACCCTTATGATACAGAGTTCGAGATCTAGTGGGGTAGGATGAATTTTGAAAAATAATATTCATACCCTGATTCACCCCCTTCTTAGGGTATATAAGCCCATTTTGGTCCTAATAATTACTTTACACTAAACCTTGATTACAAATAAACCTCAATATAGTAAAATATTATAACCTAGATGTTAAATTGATAGGTATGATTAGTTATAACCATAGTATGAAAAATATGTATAAATGTTTTAAATAGTAAAAAATTATTGATTAATGCATAAAAATTAAGTACTAACAGAAATTAAATTTTTTTATTAAGTCGGGGGAGGGAAGATCTAACCTCAAAGTAATAAATAAGAAAACACAACCATGGATTTATAGGGTCCTAAAATAGTGAAGCCTAAGGGAATCCCCTATAACAATATTCAAACCTTCCTCAAGGAGGGATCCTAAACTAGAAAAGTAAGGAAAACAATCCATCCTGGGGAGACCTAGAACTAAGAAATCCAGCCTCTTTGTTTTTCTCATCCCATGTTTTGATAATATCAATGTTGTTGTTGATGAGGATTCTGCACTTCCAAACATGGTAAGAGATGTTTCAAGGGATGGAGGTCAATCCATGAAAATAATTATAGAGGACTTGGGAGTTGGTTTCGAACACATAAATCCGAATATTATTAGTACTTCAAAGCTCAAAACATGATAACATAACATTGGATTCTACCTGAAGAGATTCACCATTCTCATATATGACTAAGAAAGTGATGATAATCAAGCCTCTATTTTCATAGACAATACCACCACCCTGTATTTCTCTTATATTGCATGAACCATCAGTATTTAACTTGACACTAGTACTATGAGGATTCCGTCTAATCCAGTGACCAAAGGAAGGGTTCAGGAAAATAGTGTGGGAATTCCCATCAACATTGAGGAATATGAGAGAAGGAAAATCATCCCATTTCTTAAGGGACTACACTAGATTGATCAATAGGATTATATTTTTTAAAATGATGTCCATTATCAAGCTATTTATCCCCTTGAATTGGGATTTATTCCTCTCCTTTTAAATGCACCAAAAACATATAGCAAGAATGGTAACTCTCACCTTATTATTATTTGAATTGTTTCATGTACCATGAAACCATTGATCAAGGAAGTTACTACCCGTATGATCTTGAGAAGAAACCCCAGTGAAACTGCTAAAAGAGTTTCACAAACTCCTCACCCACTGGATCTTAAAGAACAAGTTCCATAAGGACTTGACGGATGGTTCATTATAGTAGTCGATTCTGGAGGCAAGATAAATGCATGTGCATTTGATATTATCATTAGTTGAAATATCATGGTTTATGACATTTCAGACAAGGAAAATGAACTTGGTGGGTATTTCCTTGAACTAGACCATATCACCCCATCTTTACAACTCGAAAAACATTTTTGATACCCTATTAAAGTCTTTAATAGAAAAAATTTATGATCGAGAACCAGTGAAAAAACATTTATCATGATCTGATGAAATCTCAATAAGCTCAAAGATGGTGCACTGGTCTTTATCTAGGATGTCATTGATGAACTTTGGGTGCCTTCTAGCCTACCTCAAAGACATATCCAAGGTAGGACATCTTGGGAATCCAAGTTTGTTACCAACCTAATTATGGTACCAGAATTTGATGTCGCCCCGACCAATAATCCATAGCACATGGTTCTCAAGATATGTAATTATATAATGTATATCGCTCCATAAATAATATATCCATACCTTATAATACCCTATATCCACCCCTTACTTTTATTTGATGAACCTAGACCATAAGTTCTAACCCTCAATGACCTCCCATACAAGTTTTTCATGTCGGGCTTTCACTGAACTAGTGATGCTTCTTACATTTATCTCACCCTATCTTTTCATCCTTGATATCCTTTCCTATGAGTCCCAATTATGATTCCCCTAAAAATGAGAATCCCAAAAGAATCCAACCACAATATTTTCAATATACATGGTAATGGACTTCAGTACTTTGAGGGATGATAGAGAATTCATGGGAATAGAGGAAAGGACATGGTTAACCAGACCGATTCTCCCTCCAAATGAAAAAAAATTGGTTCTTCCAATTTATGATATAGAAAATGATATGGGAAACCACCTTATCAAAATTTTGAAGGTAAATCTTTCATTTGAAAATTGGAACATCAGGGTTTTATTTTATGGGAAAGTTTTTCTTGTGGATACGCATACTGTATTCTATATAACTCTCCCTCTTATCCAAACACTAATTTGATATAAATATGATGCTCTTCTCACAGTTAATGAGTTTCCAAATCCACTTCAAAAATGGTTTTTATCACATTTTTTACACATTAACATTATAATTAATTTCTACCATTCTTTGGAAATATAATTTTATAAAATTAATATTTTTTTAAATAATCATGTCAATAGTTTTTTTCTAAAAATATTTATTTTTCAGTAAAATGTGAAAATTACAGATTTTTGTAAAATCTATCATTTATTTTAAAGTAAAAGTTTCATTATGTTTTTAATTTAGTCTTTAATTAAGATAAGTATCATTTAATTAAAAATAATCTAATTAATTACATAAAAATCATCATTATAATTTACTTTGATATAAGTTCATTTGTGGGCTTAAAAATAGATTTTTCTAAAAACTCTTTTTATGCATGCAATGTGTTTATATAATAATAAATTAAATTAATATCAATTTATTAATGGTTTTAATGAAATTTATAGTTTATATATTCAATAATATATTTTAACATTTATTTTATGGTTTTTACAAGGAAAGGAATGTGAGTAAATTATGCTTTATGCTTAAAGATTCATTCCTTTGAAACAGGTTTTTATCGCGGGTTACACGCATATTATAAATTAAATTATGCCAATTATATAAATTTAATATGGTAAAATGGATTAAATATTTTTGAATAATCATAATTAATATAATCAAATTGGATCAACATTATTTTTTTCAAATTGAATAGTAAAACAGTAAAGTTTTGTTACTAAGGTTAAGGTTTAAACGGGTTTACGGAAGATTAAACCAATAGATAAGGGTAGTATTTTCATAAAAATATATATAATTCTTATTTTTTGAATATATTAAACCTTATATTTTCATAAATTCATATAATTATCCATTTGTATCCACTTTCCCATGAAAGTGACCTTAAATCATTGAAATCTTTTAAGAAATTATATTTGTTTTCATCCCCTCACTTATAAAAGGGAACCTATTATTATATATTATTCAAAAATTTTGAGCCTTATATATCAAAAAATTCCTTCTAAAAATATTCCTATATTATTTCCCTTGATATGAGATTTTTATTTTTTCTCTTAAGACTAATCATTCAAGGCTTGAGGTGTAAGCCAAAGAGGTCTCTCAAAGAAGAGGTATAGATCTTAACTAAGCTCTTTGAATTTTATTTATTCTTATAATTACTATAAACATGATTAACCTAGTAGATTATTATAATGATATTTTATTATGGTGATTTTACAACCATTTACCACCTCTTCTCGAATGAAATGGGTGATGAAAGTGTCGCTCATGCATATATGTGGACTATAGCCTCCACATAGCGATGTGATTCATTTTACACCAAAAACATTCATGGTTGGTTATTATGAAAGATTTATGTTTATATATGATACTTATGTTATTATAATGATTATTTAAGGTTGAATTAATATTTACCTTTCTTTCATTCCATCCATCAAAAAATGGAAACATCACTAGTGTGTACGTACGGACTACCGTCTCCACATAGTAATGTGATTCCTTTTTTATTATCACTTTATATGAATGGTTATAATTATGTATATAGTGAATATATATTATATTTCTATCATTATTAAAATTATTTATATGAACTAAACATGATCTAATTTCATGGACTATAACCACTGAACCAAAACATACATGAAAAATGTAGCAGTCAATGCCTGAAATGCTAATGATAATGAAGGATTGTTAATGAATGGGTGATGAAATGTTATAAGTAAAAAATGTATGGTATTATAGGTATTATTATTGTTATTTTATATAAGTATAATAAAATTTAAAATTATTATATGTCGTTTTAGATATCCTACGAATAAATTCATACTTGATGTAAGAATTTTATATTACAATATCATTTTTATTAGGAATATTTATGCTTAAATATTATAATGGTGAAATTTTATGGTATATCTCTCATAAATATTTTTAATTTTATTCACCTAAGTTTTTTTATATATTTCATTTTTCTCATTCATTTTCCTCTATTTAAGTACTCAAGATACCAAAAGAGTGTTTTTAAGGAAAAATGACCTTGTTTTTTCCTCGATCAGGAATATTTTCTTCCATGTCCATATTTTATTTAAAATGTTTGCAAGAATGTGTTTAATAATCTCAAATTATTATTTAAGGTCATTTTTTACTATATTTTAACTTTTTTACCAAGGTTTAAAAGTGACATTCTTATCATTTTCAAAATGTGGTACTTTTGACTTTTTTAACAAAAAATGTGAATCAAATTTGTTTTAACATACACCGCATGAATGGATTTATCCACCATCATGAATGATATTTTATTTAAAAATTTCATTATAAATTTCCTTCTTTATTTTCAAATTAAATTTTTTACTTAATATTTTGGAAACTTTTAGATTCTAAATAATATTTTTCTAATAAAAAGTGTATATTCCTCAAGAAATATTCTAGTGATATTTTAAAGGAATTTGTATATATGATAATATCCTTTTATGTTTATTATTATTTACTAGGTATTTGATCCAATGTTACCATATTAATTATTTATCTAGATGTTTTATGATTATGATGATGAAGTTTTTATGAAACCTATATCATTTCAATGTGTAGTGCTTTGATGATATGATGAATGTTTTATGATCTTATGACACATGTATGTATGGTTTTAATTATGTGTTGGGTGGGACCAAAATTATATATCCCTATAATACATAGGGTAAAAAAGGATATCTCATGAGATAATAGGGACTTGAATGGGAAGTGATCCTAGTTCAGTAAGGTACTTTTTTCAATAAGATAGTCATGAAAGTGAACCTTGATTATGGAATAACAGAATACGTATTCAACCTAATCCAAAATTATAATATTATAGTTGAGTATTGAATAAGTTAATTATATTATATGATTAAGTTTATCAAAAAAATTAATTCTTATTCTTGTGATATGTTTTCAACGATTGGGGTTGATTATTGATGATTATGCACTCTTATGTCTTATGTATTTTGATTGATAAATCCTTATGTAATGTTTCATGACTATGATCTATGAATTAATGGGTATAATTTTCTTAATTTTATTCTCTTATTATAATTAAATTATAATTATATTATGCTCACTTATGGTCATTTGTTGATATATCTTATGTTTACCCTTACTGAGCATCTGATCTCAACCTTTTGTATATTTTCCTTCTTGAGATTATGGAAAAAGGTTTTAGGTATGTTATGTCACAAAATGGTGCTATTTATAAAGAACTTAATGGAAAATGATATGAATAATTTATGAACTATTTGTTTATATATCTATGATTCCAAATACACTAAAACTTTTTATTTTTGGAATAGATCATATTTTTATGTAATTAATATTTTTCTAATAATATATAGTATTTATGTATGAAATATGGGGTTGTTATACCTATAGTACATACGCTAGTGCATAAAGATGATAGTCTCAGCTCCTCCTTATGATTTCATTTGTGCCTAAGTGTCCCCATTAGTATCAGAATGAGATACAACACACTATTCCACATTATAATGAGCCTAAGATCTCTTTTTTATAGTGGATATATCTTTACTACCATGGGGAACTCTTCCATAGAAATGCTTAAGATGAGTGGATTACCCACAATGGTGACATGTCCTATATAAAAACCCTTACTCTAGTTACTCGGAGTTGGTTCCTTACCTCATTACATTGGAATAATAAAAATGAAGTTTTATCCCAAAGGAAGGAATAGTTTAGTATCTTTGGAAAACAAGATACGTATATAAGTTTAACATTACAACATTAAATGAAGTAAAATATAGTAACTATATTGGAAACACCCATAAACTTATATATTATCCTTGAAAGTCATTCGTAATATATATCTTTTCATACTGGGAAAAAATAAACATAATAAAGGGGTGAGGTCATATGCTCAGTAAGGGTAAGTAATATAGTATAACCATAAATATAAATCTTGTTGAATAACTAAAAGTGCACATGCCATTAAAACATAATCTTGAGCATAAAATGGCATGAATTAAAAGCTGATTAAATAATTTTATAATAAAACATAACCAGGGACATTCTACTAGTCAAATAATCACATGGACTATCAATTACTAGATTTATAATGAGGGAATTCATAATGTGGGATGTCATAACCATGCTATCAATGCATCGTTCCAAGACCATACTTAAATGGGTAAAACCCCAAACTAGTTTGTCTCATGAGACCTACCGATGCACTGAGGGGATATACTGGGCCCCAATTGACACTTAATAAGTCTAATTAATTCCTCATATGAATGTTTTGAAACATAATCAACATATAAAATTATATTGAAACTAATATATGACATTTAAATAACATTCCCCAATCAGAAAATATAATCACAGAACATTCAGAATAATATGGTGAATGGTACCAAGATAGCACATTCACAGTCACATTAATCATAAACCATTCAATAAAACATGTTAGATGATATCATAAAATATCAATCCCAATTAAACATAAGAATCAACAAGGGTGTTTAAACTAGATAAAAATACTCTTATAAAATCATCAAGAAATTCTTTAGAGAAATGCTCTTTTTTACTTTAAAAATGAGAGTTATTTTGGAAGAATAATTGCATAAAACCATAAATTAACTAATTAATTTTATCCATAATAAAATTAATAATTTTATAAAAATAATGGTGTCTTAAAACATATTATATAGTGCACTTGAAAATGGGTAAGAAATCGAGACTTTCCCCTTAATCGGGCTTGTATATCGATAAGAAATGAGAAGGGAACTTTGTATAAAATTTATTATAAAATAAAATAATTGTGAACTGATATGGATATATGATTTTGGTATATATATATATAATTAATAATTACATTTTTTGTAGATAAATAAATCATTAAATGAATAAAAATGGAGGTTTAGTAAGAAAAGCCCTTACCTTATGACCAAATGTGTTCTGTACTTGACCTTAATATCCTGGATAATCAAATTAAATCAATTAATTAATTAATTTAGAAATATTTTACATGTATTTTATTTATTATAATTTTATTAAGTTCTTTTATGGACTTTTTGATGAGTTATAAGATATAATTTTATTTCTTGAGAGCGCTCGCTTCCTTTGTTTTCACGATCGGTATACTTGTATATGAGTATTGATGTTGATGCAGAGTGTGTATAATTATATAGAATTTAATTTATGTGGTATTAATGAACATAAATAATTATAAATGTTTATACATATCATTTGGATATATATTATTAGGATGAGTCATTTGATAATACATTTAGTGATAACCATTTATATTATTACGATGGTTATTGATCATAACGAACTCATTTTTTAATCATTTAGTAGTAAGTAAATATATTACTTATTGAACATAATAAAGGTTTTAATACATGTATTATAGTTTTATTTAACCATAAAAATGGTTTCATTACTATCATTGAAAGAGATATTGAAGAACAAAAATTCCTCATCCACAAAAGTTGTAAATCGTCACCTTATGGATGATGATTTTGTTTTCAAAATAATAGAAAGATATAAAGGAATGTGATGAAGGATATTACAGTAACATGATATAATTCCATTATATATATGATATTGGAGTTATCATGATAATTTTTCAGAGAATTTGAGGATATAATAATAAAATAAATGAACATGAAAAGAAATTAAAAGGAAAAGGAAGAGGATTTTACCTCTTGAATACTCCTCCTTGAGATCCTCCTTATGGGGATTGGTTTTGGTCATTTTATGAGAAAAAATATATCTTGTACGTGGGAGAGATGCTTTGGGAGAATATTGGGCAAAACGTTTACAAGGATCAAAGCTTGGAAGGTGTGAGGAGAAGGGGTGGTATTTATAGTTGAGGAGAGGGGTGATTTCTCATTATTTTATTAATTATTTTATTATTTTTCTCAAGACAAGAAATAGTGTTGATTATTATGACTAACTATAGTAATAAGTTCATGTGATTTTAAACCAATAGTAATTATATCATCCAAACATCACTTATTACTTAATAAATCATGTATTTATCATTTATCGTAAATTAGCGTATTTTACATTTCAAGAAAAATTCATGTTTTTTAGAAACAACCCAAAAATTCACCCTAAACATTTTTATATGTGTATAATTAAAAAATGAACTCCATTTTATGAAAATAACTTTCTAAATATTCAAATATTAATTTTTAATTAAAACCATCATTTACTCAAAAAATACAGATTTTATATCCATAACTGATTTTATAACACTTTCAAAAATTAGTTAAGGTTTCATAAAATTATCCTAAAATCATAAGAAAAAAATATTGATTGATGAATACATTTTATGAAATAAATTTTGTTTTAAATATTTTTATTAATTATAAAATTATTATTAAATATTTATGACTCACTTAATTAATAATTTTTAAAATATTCATTTACATAAACTATGATATTATTATATCATAATTTCATTTATAAGATACCTAAATTTTATTTATACAAACATGGGTGAGGTTACTATTCATTTGGCCGATTTACTATTCATAAGGGTCATATTACTATTCCTAAGTTCAAGTTACTATTTCATCAGTATAGGTTCTTTAACTTTTAGAAATACCTCATATTTCATTCATTCTTCATTTATGATGTTTTATTATGTTCTATAAGTGATTTTTCGTGATCTATAATATACGAAATAAATATAACAAGGGAAATTTCATTGATAGAGTTCTGGGTCATTGCATTCTCCTCTCCTGAAAAAAACTTGTCCTCTAAATTTCCAGATTGTCACCCCACAAAAAAATTTGGGCAGTTCTTTGAAATATTATCCTTAGGCTCCCATGTCACCTCATCAATTTTATGATTTTTCCAAAGCACCTTTACCATCTGAGTAATTTGATTCCTGAAAACATGTTCTTTACTGTCCATAATTTGGATAGGCTCTTCACATTAAGATAGGTTAGGTTCTAATTCAATTCCATCAAATGTTATTACATGTGTGGGGTATGGAAAGTACTTCCTTAACAAATAGATGCGGAACCCATTTTATACCTTAGAAAGGCTAAGTGGCATTGCCAAATGATAAGCCATAGCTCTAATTCTCTCTAGAATTTCAAAAGGACTAATGTACATGGGGCTCAATTTCCCTTTCTTCCCAAATCTTATAACACCATTCCATGGAATTACTTTCAAGAAAATGTGATATACCACTTGAAATTACAAATACATACTTCTGTTATCAACATAGATCTTTTTCATACTTTTAGATTCTTTGATATGGGTTTGAATAGTCTTTACCTTTACCATTGTTTCCTCTATAAGATATGGTCCCACAAGCTTCCTTTCACCAAATTCATCCCAATAAGTTGGTGTGAAATATATATTTCTATACAATGCTTCATATGGTTCCATTTGAATACAATAATGGAAACTATTATTGTATGAAAACTCCATCAATGGTAATTACTAATCCCATATTACTTGAAAGTCAAGTGAGCATGTTCTCAACATGTCTTCTAAGGTTTGGATCATTCTTTAGGATTTCCCATCAGTTTGATTGTGATAAGAAATACTCAAATAGATCTTAGTATCCAAATATTTATGAATAATTTTATAGAATTTTGATGTAAATAATGGATCATGATCAAACAAAATTGAGAGAGGTGCTCCATGAAGTCTTATAACTTCATTAATATAGAGTAGTGCATGGATATCTAGTGGAAATCCACCCTTATAGTAATAAAATGTGCACATTTTGTAATTTGATCAACAATCACCCATATTTCATCATTATTTATTGGGTTTCTTACTAATCTAGTGAAAAAATCCACAGTGATTCCATCCCATTTAATGTAAGAATAGGAAAGGGTTCAATGAAACCTCTAGAATGTTGTCGTTCAGCCTTCACCTATTTAAAGACTAAATATCATCATACATAATCAAAAATTTCCCTCTTTATATTATCCCACCATAAATTATCCTTCATAACTCTATACATATTATTTCTACCATGGTTTATAGATAAATTCGAGCTATGGTCATCATTTAAAAACTCTCATTTTAGCTTAGGTATAGAGGGAACACATAGACTCCTCCTAAATTTTATGATTCTATCCTCACACATGAAGTTTATAAAATTCCCATAATTCACATATTTAATTTTATTTTAAAGATTATCATAATTACCCTGAGAACTTTTAGTTATTTTGAATAAATATGATTAGGGAAAAAGTTGAAAAAGTAATGATGTTTCACCTTCCCTGATAATTCCCATATCCATCTTTGATAGATCCATGTACACAAGATCTTTATCAATCCTCATTTTGTTCATAACTCCATGAGCCTTCCTATTCAAATCATATGCTACCCTATTTACCATCCATGGGTGGTGGTGTATTGAACAATAATAATCCTTGGGTATATTGAGCCATATTTTCTCCTCTTGTTGAGTTCTTTCAATGAGAAGGTATATTTCAAACTCTTATGATCTGTATATATCTCACATATTCACCATAGAGATGGTGTCTCCATATATTTAGGGAAAATATTATAGATTCTAACTCAAGATCATGATTTGGATAGTTTTGTTCATGATATTTAACTACCTTGATGCATAGGAAATAGCTCTTTCATTCTGCATAAGTACACAACCAATTACTTTATTTTATACATCACGGTAAATCAAAAACCCACCATTTATTGATGGAAGAGTCAGGGTCCAATAATTCACCAATATCCTCTTTAATTCTTCAAAAAATTCTTCACGTTCTTTTTTCCATAAAAACTTAACCCCTTTATGAGTAATCTTGGTTAATGGGTTAGTTAATTGGGTGAATTTATAAATGAAACGCCGATAATAACATACTAAACCAATAAAACTACATAGCTCAATTATGTTCATTGGTATATGACATTTTTGAACCACCTTTTTCTTCACAAGATCAACTAATATTCCATCCATAGAGATAATATGGCCATGAAAATAAATGGTGTGAAGCCAGAATTAAAACTTTTTAAACATTCCATATAAATTGTTTCTCCTAAGAGTCTTCAAAATAATGCACAAGTAATTTCCATGACCTTTGTATCTTTTGGAGAATACACAGATATCATAAATAAATACCTCAAAAAATTCATTAATATATTCATTAAAAAATATATTAATTATATCAATGAAAATATAGGGTGCATTAGTCAGTCCAAAAGGCATTATTGTAAACTCATAATGCCCATATCTGGTTCGAAATGTTGTCTTTGTAATATCTTCTTTCCTCATATGCAACTGATGATATCCAGATCAAAGGTCAATCTTTGAAAAATATTGGTCTCTATGAATTTTATCAAATAAATCATCAATGAAAGGAAGATTATACTTGTTCTTTATCATAATATCATTGATTTTCCTATAGTCAATAGACAACATCATGGATCCATATTTCTTCTTGTTAAAAAGAATAGGGGATTATCATGGTGAAACACTTGGGAGAATAAATACTTTATCACTAAATTCCTTTAGTTTTTTCTTTAGCTCTATTAATTCCAATTAGGCTATTCTATAAGGATTCTTTGATATAGGCCCTACACCAATAATTAAATCAATAAAAAACTCAATTTCCCTCTCCAAAGGATGTCCAAGTAAATCCTCTATAAATACATCAATTTATTCTTCTAAAATATGTGAATCCTAAATTTAAAGATTTATTTACTCACCTATAGATAATTTTTTCTCTTTCTCCCCAATAATTTCATTTAGAAGAGCGACTAGGGGTAGATATAGATAAGAATAAGATGGTGATATTTCTACTCTAAAGATAAGGGACTCTACATAATTCTCAGAAATTGTAACTTTCTTCTTCTTGAAATATATTTTTAAATCATAATTTGAAATCCAATACATACCAAGATTTATATTAAATTCCATCATAGGTATGATGATAAGTTCAGAAACTAAAGCATGCTTATGTATTAGAAAGGGGGTTGATTAACATATCTTTGTTATAATGATACTTTCCTTAGGTGTATAGATTGATGATTCCTTTATTAAATCAAATTAGAAATGTCTAATTTTCTTGGAAAAAGTGAATATATTTAAGAATGTGATGATCTAGAATAAAATAAAGTATTTTCTAAGATTGAGGAAATGATTAAAGTACCTACTACCACATCATTAGAAACTTAAACCTCAGTAGTCATGACTACATAAGATTGGTCTTTATCCCTTTTCTTTCTTTGGGGAAAGTTTACTTGATGTATAGGACATTAATGTGCATAATATCCCATCTCATTACAATTATATCATTTAACATTGGTAGATTATTTCTTTACCTTGTAATCACGATCATGGTGGCCTTTTTATCCACACTTGTAATAGACTCCCATTCCCTTTAAATAAGTATCAGGGTGTTTCTTCCCACAATTACTATAGGGTGGATATTAAAATATTCCATTGTTCCTCATTTCCTTATTTCCTTTTCTAGAGTGTTCATCAGCCCTCTTCTTGTCTTGCTTTATTTTGAAGTCATATGACTTGGAAAATTATTTTTCAATCTTGATAGCACATGATACTATATCTTCATATGATGAGAAATTTTAGGAGACTAGTTCCCTTAAGATTAATGGTTATAACCCATCAAAGAATCAATCAATATTTATCCTTACATTACGTATATAGTTCACGACATTCCTTTCTAACCTTGTAAGGTTGTATTCGTAATTTGCAACATTTTCATCCTCTTTCTATCTTAGACTCAAGAATTGTCTCTCCATATATACTCATTGTTCGTGAGGAAAATATTTTTCTTGGAAAATGTACATAAAATCCCTAAATTCCATATTTTTTATTTCTTCCTCCTCCTTTGTGTTTTCAATTAGTAACCACTGTTGATCTGTATCTCCTGATAGATGATAAACAGCCATAAAAACCATTTCCTTTTCCTTACTTCTTGAAGTGAGAAATATCTTTTCTAAGGAACCTATCCACTACTCCACTACAAATGGGTTTTTATTCCAATTGAATTATGGAGGTTGTTTTTTCATAAAGTGGTTTAACATTTATTCTCCAAATTATGGTTTAGGATACTCCATATGGGTAAGGTTAATGTTCATAACCTGACATAGTTGTCCCATTATAATTATAAGTTTCCCAGCACTAGTTAAAACTCTAATGCCGACATCATTATCTTTCATAGGAGGTAAATCCCTACATGGAATACGTGTGTTGATATGGTTTCCATTAATTCCACTAGGATCCATTTCTAAATAATGAAATACACTATATTAGTTTATAAATCGTAACGTATATCCTCAAACTAGAAAAAAACTTATCACAAATTGACATTTTATACATAGCTAATCTCATAATCATAAACATGGTTTCTATAGGGACATATTTAATTTTAAATCCATAATAATGGTTTGTAAATAAAATATAAATTATCCTAAGAATATTCCTTGGGAGTGTCAAACCACATGCGCAGTAAGGACCGTTGTCATATACTAGGTTACCCAATGTTAGGACCGGGACACCTTGTTGAATTTTTTTACCCCTAGGTACATATGTTCTGGAATAATGTCCACTTGTAGTATCTAGATAGGGATGTGTTTCTAAGAATATCCACATAATCTTTACTTTACAAAAAAATAGTATGTTATTCTATGCTTATCCTCAAATTCTATCTTGGGGATATGTTCCCTAATCTATGTTTTCTAAATATAGTTTCTAAGGTTTCTATTAAAATTCTTATAATACTAACTATAAATATCCTGACTCCAGTTTCCTGGATCAAGTAAATTACTTCATTACATTGGTATAATAAACAATGAAGTCATATCCTGAAGGAAAAAACAGTTTAGTTGATTTGGAAAACAAGATATATACATAAGTTCAACATTACAACTTGAAATGAAGTGAAACATAGTAACTATATTGGAAACACCCATAAAATTTTTGATTATCCTTGCAAGTCATTCATAATATAAATATTCAAAACCTAGGGAAAAATAAACATAAGAAATGGGTGAGCTCAGATGCTCAGTAAGGGTAAGTAATAAAGTGAAAGCATAAATATAAAGCATAGTGAATAACTACAATTACACATGTCATTAAAACAAAAATTTTGAGCGTAAAATGGTAAGAAATAAAATTTGATTAAATAATTCCATAATAAAACATAACCATGGAAATTTTTCTAGTAGAATAATCACATGGAATATCAATTACTAGATTTATAATGAGGTAATGCATAATGTGGTACGTCATAACCATATTGTCAAGGCCTCATGCTAAGACCACACATAAACATGTAAAACCCCAAACTAGTTAATCTCATGAGACCTACTGATGCACCAAGGGGATATAGTGGGCCCCACCTGACACTTACTAATTCTAATTCATTCCTCTTATGAAAGGGTTGAAACATTATCAACATACACATTCATATTTAAACTAACATATGACATGAAAATAACATTCCCCAATCAGTAAACATAATCACTAACCATTCAGAATAATATGGTGAATGGTACCAAGATACACATCCACAGTCAAAATAATCATAAAAAAATAAATAAAATATGGTATATGGTATCATAAAATATTAATCCCAATTAAACATAATAATCAATAATGGTGTTGAAAATAAATGAAAATAATCTTATAAAATCGTCAAGAAATTATTGAGAGAAATATTCTTTTTACTTTGAAAATGAGAGTAATTTTGGAAATGTATTTTCATAAAAATATAAATTAACTATGATATTTGTTGGTTTCGCCCAAATTTACCCAAGTTTTAAGGGTCAAGCGGTCGCTTGTAGTGTACCTTGGGTTGTCGAATCCTCAGAGACCTAAGAACAACCTTTAGACACTCAATAAAAAGAGATGGATTTTTGGCTATGAAGTGGCTAACATGGGTTGATTTTAGATTGTTTTGAAAGATCACTAAAATATCTATGTGAATTCAAATTATGAGAAAATTAGTTGATCCTAGGTTATTGCTCGGGGTGGATTGAATGAATTCCTTTTTTTACAATTTTAATTTCATTAACTCGAGAAGGATTTATGCAAAGAATTCAAACTAACATCATAACTTACTGATTAAACACCTTAAAAACATATGATAATCACCTATACACTTGTAGGATCATTTTCATGAGCACTACAAGGTAAAGGATGTAATTAGCACATGAAAGTGGGGTGATTAAATTCAATAAGGAAGAGGAAGAATAAAAAACATTGAATGAAATAAACTCAATTAAAAGAAATTAATAGAATTTAGGGAGTGATAAATAACATTCAATCCAGCCCCTTTCTACTCCCTTGGATCAACTCATAAAAGTGCTATCCCTCCATTGATGACAAGTTCTCAACGGAAGCGGAAAGTAGACTTATGAGGGGTGGTGGGATGCTCAGAGATTGTTGGGACTCAGTGCATCTAGCGTTTAGTGCCTTTTATGGTCCAGGGAATTCATTGGGTGCGGAGGTTCGGGAACTTCTTTCTGGATTGTTGGTATGCAGGCGGAGAGGGATGCAAGTGTCAGAGGTGGAGTTTGATTCTGAGTCTCTAGTGAGGATGCTTCAGGGAGGTCACTGCATTCCGTGGGACTTGATTTATCTCATTCGTAGGTGAAAGATAGAAACTAATCAAGGCCAGATTATTCACCACAGTTGGAGGGAGTCTAACTTTGCGGTCGATGCCCTCGCCTGCTTGGGCAGACAGGAGGAGCCACTTGTGATTTTTGATAGTTTGAACTCCCTTCCCCTTGAGTGCGTTACTGTGGTTCAAGGTGAATCCTTTGGACTCCACCACTTTCGACCTCCTTGAAGGGAGGTTCTTTATTTTTCTGTCCTTCTGCAATAATAATAAATAAATAAAAGTACTTTTCGGAGGGTGGAATTGAAGAAGTAAAAACAAAAAAAATAACGATCACTCCACCGTTGTGTGAACAAAATCACAAGGTTTGGTGTGAAAAATTTCACACCTTGAGGAAAAGTTATCAAGGTGATATGAATAAGAACAAAATAAGAGAACAAGAAGAACTTTTATTGAACACTAAGGTGATTCGAACAACTTACATGAGAGGGAAGAACATTACAATGGCGAATTGGCATAATAACATTACAATGAAAAGAAAGCACCAAGATCCTCAAATACTCCATACCTACTGCCTTAAATAGGAATTTTGGAAGCCTTTGGCCGATATCCCATCATCCCATGTTCCTTTAATTAATTTTTTTGGAGAAAGGTGGGTGGACATTTAATGCATAAGAGACTTTTCAAATCTTGCCTCGAAGTGGGAGCCATCTTTCTACACCGAAGAGAAGCGCCAAAATCACTATCTATAAGGCCTAATTGGAGTGGGCCCTATAATACTTAAATGAGACCCCGGATATCCTCTAAATTATGGTAAAATTTCTTCCCAAAATACGCTGTGGTTCTAGAGATCTGATTGAAATAGTGGGATGTTTTTCTGGGCCGCAGAATCTGGCCCAGAATTGAATCTTCAACTTTGACCGCCTTAATCACCACCATTGAGGACGAATTAGCACTATCTACAAAAGAATTATTTGTTCCTCTATATGTCTTATAGCCTCCCATGAATTTTGGGATTCATTGGGCCTGTATTGTGGGCCCCACAGTCCGATCAGTGGGATGATATCCAATCTTCCTTCTCCAGAATTGTTTCCTTTCTTCGCCAAAAATCCTCATCATCCTTCATGAATCCTCTATTGATCCCTGAATGAAACAATATTCATATTTAATTTTATATCCATTTCCAAAAATATCAAATTAAAATATAGATAATTACATTCTTTGAAATCAGATGAACCATTGGGCCTAAATTGGTGCATATTAGGCATGAAGTGTACAATTGATGAGAATTGATGTTCAAAATTAAAATCCACTAACTCAGAACCATAAGTTCAAAAATTAACATTTAATACCCTTAAAATGTAATAAAAATATTTTTTTTATTGGCTAATCACACCCCCCAACTTGAGTTTTTCTAGTCCCGAGAAAAATATATCTCACAAAAATGAAATTCGAATAACCTTTTCCAAAAACATTTTAATACACATTTCTCACCCAAAGAACTCATACCAAACAATTATGAAACCCATAAAAATCATTTAAAACAAGCTATGTCCACAGGCATATATCAAGCCCGAGCCCATTCCTTTGTTCAAATTCATTTCCATATTTCATCCAAATTCAATTAAGCATGATGAAGTGTTGTGCGTCACAATAGACATGGGGCTTCATTTCCATTCGAGGGGGAAAAGACAGAAGCGCTAAGAGCAATAAAATTTTAATAATAAGATGAGTAATCATTTTTTTATTTTCTTTTTTTGGTTTTTTTTTTCAATTTTTCCATGGTAATTGAAATTGAACTCAATCGAGTCAACCCATGTAGCAAGACTTTGCCGATGACTCCCAGGCTCAAAGACCTTAGGGAACCAAGTGAAGCTCACATACTCGAGCATCATCTCAAGTTAACTCAATCAAAAACAAATTAAAATTACCACAAATAGAGATAAAATTCCCAACTCTGGGCCAGACAACTATGGAGTCGCGATCCCCACGTGCCGAAAGCCACACATTAGGTCAATTCATTGCTCTACGCGCAATTGATTTTTTTTTGAATACTCATGTTAAAATTAAAATGATCGCCAATCCTATGCTATTTATTATGGGTCCCCAAGAACTCAAACTAAAACCCCATAATCTAGAGGACTTGCATTGTGTTTTTTTATTAAATGGATGAAAATATAATAGTGAAAAATCACATCGGACAACCACACTTTCCAATATCTATGCACAATGAGCATAAACATGCATTAAAATCAGAATCAAGGCATGAAAAATTATTTGATATCCAATTTCAGAGTTTGGAATGTGTGTTATCATGTTCAAGGTTAATGACATTTTTCCTTCCACACATTTTCATCTCCCCCCCCAACATAGAATAACATTATCACTAGTGATTAAAGAATTCAAACATAGAAGGGGTAGGATAAAAGTTCAACGAAGACATTGAAAATGAAAATTATGGAATGAAGTCACCTGGTGGTTGATGTTGAAAATGCATTCCCATGTCTCCCTTCAGTTCTGGTTTGTCTCCCAATGTCTTGGACGATTGTTCCCAGCTTTTCCCAATGACCTAAGGCATGCCTTTATTTTTTTTTTAATATATATTTTTTTGTATATTTTTTTTACCTAAAAAAACATCAAAATAACATAAACTGATGATACATTGTCTTCTTTATATTTTTTGGGTAAGGTATTTCTCAGGTATCACACCGCGTGACACAGATGAATACGGTGCTCCCCTTTCGTACTCATCCTTACAAATAAAAGAAGAGCATGTCAACAATCTATTTTTTTTAAATACCTACAAAAATATAAAATAAAATAAAATAAACTGATGATACATTGTCTTCTTTATATTTTCTGTGTAAGGTATTACTCAGGGATCACACCGCGTGACACGGATGAATATGGTGCTCCCCTTTCGTACCCATCCTTACTCATAAAAGAAGAACAGGTCAATAGTCTATATTTTTTTTGAATAACAAAATGAAGAAGAAGGAAAGAAAGAAGAAAAAAATGATTCACAAAGATTAGAAACATGAAGACCACGGGTTGCCTCCCGTGCATCACTTTTGTTTAATATCGTTAGCCCGACCTGGATCCTAAATCTATCAATTTTTTCTTGGTTCATAGGTTGTCTCTGTTAACTCTACCTATATTTCCTGTTTATTGAATGATTCAATGAATGGTTTTAACCTATGACCATTGACCTTAAAAATGTTACCACTTGTGGGATCCTGAATCTCTACTGCCCCATGGGGGTACACATGATGCACTATGAATGGACCTGACCATCTAGACCTTAACTTTCCCGGGTGTAAATGAAGTTTTGAACTATACAAGAGCACACATTTTCCCAGTTCAAATTGTTTGAATTTGATATTCCTAGATTGGTAGGCTTGAACTCTAGCTTTATTTATCCTTGATTTTTTATAAGCCTCCATCCTAAGTTCCTCAAGTTCATTAAGATCTAACTTCCTCTTTTCTTCGGCTAAAGAAATGTCAAAATTCTTTTTTTTGATTGCCCAAAATTCCTTATGCTCAATTTCAACAGGTAAATGGCATGATTTTCCATAAACCAACCTATATGGTGACATTCCTAGGATGGTTTTGAATGTTGTACGATATTCCCAATGAGCATCCAAGAGTTTCTCAGACCAATCTTTCCTAGAGGTGTTGATATTTTTTTCAAGAATTTTCTTAATCTCCCTATTTTCTAACTCAGCTTGACCATTGGTTTGAGGACGGTACGCAGTGGAAACTTTATGAGAAATTCCATACTTAGACATGAGTGAAGAGAATGGGCGATTACAGAAATGGGTTCCATTATCACTGATTATAGCCCTCGGAATTCCAAATCTAGAAAAGATATGCTCTTTTAGGAATCATATCACAACTTGATGATCATTAGTCTTGGTGGGAATGGCCTCAACCCATTTTGAGATGTAATCAATAGCTAAGAGGATGTAGATGTATCCCTTAGAGTTTGGAAAGGGTCCAATGAAATCAATTCCCCAATAATCAAAGATTTCGACGACCAGAATGGGAGTGAGGGGCATTTGATTTCTTTTGGAAATGGATCCTAATTGCTGACACTGAGGACAACTTTTGCAGTATTGGAAGGAATCCTTAGTGAGGTTAGGCCAGTAGAAACCACTTTGGAGGACCTTTTCAGTGGTTTTCTTTGTAGAAAAGTGGCCTCCACATGCCTCTCCATGACAAAATTTTAGAATGGACTATTGTTCAGACTCTGGATCACATCTCCTGATGATTTGATCAGGACAGAACTTGAAGAGGTAAGGATCATGAAAGACGTAGTGTTTGACATCATAAAGGAATTTCCTATTACCTTGGGTCCCCAAGAATTTTGGAATGTCACCCGTCACCAAATGGTTTTCTATGTCAGCATACCAAGGGCAATCACTCACTAAATAGAGGTGCTCATCGGAAAATTAATCAGACACAGAGAGGTGGTGTGAGTTGTCTTTGAATTCCATCCTAGAGAGGTGATCATCTACAACATTTTCAAAACCCTTTTTATCCTTTATGGTTAAATCAAACTCTTGAAGAAGAAGGACCCACCTAATCAATCTAGCCTTGGCATCTTGTTTTTGGAAAAGGTATTTTAGGGCTGAATGGTCAGTGAAGACAATGATGGGTGATCCTAAGAGATAAGACCTGAACTTCTCTAAAGAAAAGACAACATCAAGCAGCTCTTTCTCAGTGGTGGTGTAGTTTATTTGTTCATCATTTAAAGATTTTCTTGCATAAGAAATGACACATGGAGTTTTCTCACACCGTTGTCCTAAGACTGCTCCTACAGCGAAGTCACTTGCATCACACATGAGCTCGAAAGGAAGTTTCCAATTTGGAGATTACATGATAGGTGGAGATATAAGAGTTGACTTGAGTGTAGAGAATGATTCCTCATAGCTTTCTGTCCATAAAAATGGATCATCTTTTACCCATAGAGCACAAAGTGGTTGAGAAATAGAGCTTAAATTCCTAATAAACCTTCTATAAAAACCATCATGTCCTAAGAAGGACCTTACTTCCTTAAAATTTTTAGGAGAGGGAAGGTGACGAATGATGTCAACCTTAGCTTTATCAATTTCAATCCCTCTACCAGATACCAGATGACCTAGAACATGTCCCTCCCTTACCATGAAATGGAATTTTCCCCAATTTAGTATGAGATTATTATCCTCACACCTTGACAAAACCTTTTCAACATTTAGAAGGCATCCCTAAAAAGTATCCCCAAAGATGGAGAAATCATCCATGAAGACCTCTAAACAATCCCCCACCATTTCTGAGAAGATTCCCATCATGCACCGCTGGAAGTTACCAGGGGCATTACATAACCCAAAGGGCATGCGCTTGAAGGGAAAAGTGCCGAATGGACAAGTGAATGTAATTTTTCCTTGATCCTCTAAAGAGACTTTGATTTGATTATACCCTGAGAATCCATCTAGGAAGCAGTAGAATTGATGACCCGCCACTCGCTCGAGGACTTGATCTATAAAGGGAAAGGGTAAATGGTCTTTCTTGGTACAAGAGTTGAGCTTCCTATAGTCAATACAGACTCTCCATCCACTACTAACCCTTGTTGGAAGCATCTCTCCATCATTATTGGTTATTACTGTGATTCCAGCCTTCTTTGGAACCACATGGATTGGGCTAACCCACTCACTCTCAGCTATAGGATAGATGATACCAGCTTTTAACAATTTCAAAAGTTCTTTTCTCACTACTTCCATGAGATTAGGATTGATTCTCTGCTGAGGTTGACGACATGGCTTTGAATCGAATTCTAGAACAATTCTATGAGTCCCGATAAGTGGGCTAATCCCAAGAATATCAAATAGGGTCCATCCAATGGCTTTCTTGTGTCTCATAAGGACATCTAGAAGCATCCTCTCATGATTAGCTTCAAGAGAGGAAGAAATGACAACAGGAAAGGATTGATTGTCCCCTCAGAATGCATACTTGAGTGATGAAGGTAAAACCTTAAATTCAAGATCAGAGTGGTTATCACTTTCCAAGAAAGGATGAGACTTTGTATTGAACTCAGTTTCTTTGTTCAGATTTCTTGACAAAATTGGTTCCTTGTGAAGAGAATTTTCATCCACTAAATTAGCTAGAGTAGTTTCATGAAGGGATATGGACTCGATTTTATTGATTTCACCCATGTTAACATTGATTGGTGATTCTAGAAAATCATCAATAGAGCAATCTGAAAGAGATTCAAGCCAAGGAGACAAATTTCCCTCATGTGAACAAAGAAAATCAATCTCTTCTTAACATAAACATCCTTCGGTAATTCCTTGATGTTCATTGAGTTCACTATCAACACTACCTATCCAATTAACCTCATGGATCTCTTCATCATCCCCAATTTGAGAGTTTTCATTGTAGATGTTCAAGTCTAGACTCATGTTTCCAAAGGTGATGGTCATTTTCCCATTTCGGACTCGGATAACAGAGTTGATTGTTGCATGGAAGGGACGACCAAGGATGATTGGGGTTTGATCCATAGGACCTAAGCTTGGGTGGTTTTCTAGAAAAATGAAGTCAGTTGGGTAAATGAAATTTTCACCTTTCACCAAAACATCCTTTAAGA
Source organism: Viscum album (assembly GCA_963277665.1). Classification (NCBI taxonomy): domain Eukaryota; kingdom Viridiplantae; phylum Streptophyta; class Magnoliopsida; order Santalales; family Viscaceae; genus Viscum; species Viscum album. Next base: position 1,630,591,556 of record OY728141.1, read on the forward strand.
TCCCCTTTGGAACTCGAATACTACGATCAGCAAGTTGAAGAGTGACAGATGTGGGTTGGAGTTCTTCGATCCCTAAGTGACAATACATAGCATAAGGAATGAGTTCCACACTGGCTCCTAGATCACACAAGGCTTTGACAACTTTTTTCTCTCCTAGTTCAACATTTATGTAAGGGCATACTGGGTCTTTCATCTTTGGAAGAAGGGTTCCTTAGATTGTTGTGCTAACATTTGCTGCCAGAAGGACTTGGTTCTTATGTGAGAATTTCCGTTTAAATGTGCAGAGGTCCTTAAGGTATTTTGAGTATGCAGGAATGGTTTTAATGGCATCTAGTAGTGGAATGTTCAACTTGACTTGTGAGAATATTTCCCTCAATGTTTCACTCAATTCTGTCTTGGTTTTCGCCCTCATGCGTTGAGGAAATGGGGCAAGTTGTGGGGTTGTTTTTTGAAGAGTTGTTTCTTTCACATATTTATTAGTATCTTCAGTTTTTTCATGTGTTTCATTTGAATTTTCATTAGAGTTTGAATCTTCAGGTGGGTTTTGAACTATTTGTTTAGGTTTCTCAATTGATTTCCCACTTCTCAAAACTGTCACGGCCTTTAGTTGTTCATGAGTTTTTTGAGTGAAACTTGTCTCCCCCTTGATTTTTGTTGTGGAATGGCCTGTGTGGGCATGGGTGCCTTTCCAGTTTTGATGGTTTGAAGTTATTGTTTCAGGGAAGAGACTTCTGAGTTCATCCTTTCCATTTGTTTTCACAGTTGTTCAAGGATTGGGAGAGGGACAGTTTGGGAAGGTGTTTGTGTTGGTTGGGTTATCCTAGGGGGATACTTTGGGTTTTGGATGGGTTGTTGGTATTGGACTGGAGGATGTTGGTATTGGACTGGTTGTGGTTGGAATTGGTTATGGTTTTGAAAATTTTGTGTAGGGTAGGGGTTTGGTCCTTGTGGTTGGCTAGGTTGTTGGTTATCTTTCCATCGGAAGCCTGGGTGGTCATTATACCTTGGGTTGAATGTGTTTGGGTTTTGAGGAATTTGGAAGTTTTGGGCATTGACTTCAGCAGGTGTTCCTCCTAAAAGAACATCCTTGATGGATGGAATGGTTGGGCAGTTGTCTGTTTTTTGGTCATGTTTATCACAGATTGTGCAAAAAGAGTCTACAGTTTGGATTTCATTGATCTTCCTATGGTCTATCTCTTCAACCTTCCTAGAGAGTGCTGCAAGTTTTGCCCTAAGGCTTTCCTCTTCTCTAAGTGTATACATTCTAGTAGTTCTTTGTGTCTTTTCAGAATTAGGTGATGTTCCCCATGTTTGGTTTTGTTCAGTAAGGATTTCTAGATACTCGTAAGCATCATTTGGGGATTTTTTTAAAGGTCCCATTACACATCATGTTAATGAATTGTTTGTTCCCCGGGCCCAAACCTTCATAGAAAATTCTTACTTGTTCAGGAATAGAAAAACCATGTGGTGAAACCATGTTTAGGGTGTCTTTGAACCTCTCCCATGTTTCATAAAATGACTCTCCCTCTTTTTCAAAAAAAATTTGGATGCTCTTTTTCAGTGCAATGGTTTTGTGATGGGGGAAGTATTTTTTGTAAAATTCTCTTTGCAGTTGGTTCCAAGTGTGGATTGATGAAGGTCTCTGATTATTTAACCAGTTCTTTGCTCGATCCTTAAGTGAGAAAGTAAATAGCCTCATCTTAGCTGACTCAATTTGATGTGGTGAGCACATGGTTTCAACAATGTCATTGAACTCCTTGACATGAAGGTAAGGCATTTCTGACCCCATCCCATGGAAAGTTGGAAGGTGGTTTAGGACATGAGGTTGAAAGACATAGTGGGCATCTCCTAGGGCAGCATGCCTAATTCAAGAGGGTGCATTGGTCCAGGTAGGTGTAAGGTAGTCATTCATGGTTTGATCGACTGCATTCCCCAAATTTGGGGCTGCCTCATTTGGATTTCCATTTTGGTTCCTGCCCGGGTTTATGAGTTGGTTTCTTTGAATACCCTCCATTGAAATTGACTCAATATTTAACTATGGGGTATTAGGAATATTAGGATCCAATGGTGTACTTGACTCCCCTATCCTATGACTTTCCACCCTAACTAGTCTGTTTGAGTTATCACGGGTGAAGGCGGACATGCGCCAAAAGAAAAAAAAAAGCTAGAAAAGGAAAAGATAAGAGATCTTGGGTGAGAATAGAATAATGGGGGTGAGGAAAGAAGGTTTTTGTCTAAGGAACTTACTTGGTCCCCAGCAACGGCGCAAAAATTTGGTTTCGCCCAAATTTTCCCAAGTTTTAAGGGTCAAGCGGTCGCTTGTAGTGTAGCTTGGGTTGTCGAATCCTCATAGACCTAAGAAGAACCTTTAGAGACTCAATAAAAAGAGAAGGATTTTTGGCTATGAATTGGACAACATGGGTTGATTTTAGATTGTTTTGAAAGGGCACTAAAAGATATATGTGAATTCAAATTATGAGAAAATGAGTTGATCCTAGGTTATTGCTCGGGGTGGATTGAATGAATTCCTTTTTTTATGATTTTAATTTCATTAACTCGAGAAGGATTCATGCAATGAATTCAAACTAACCTCATAAATTACTGATTAAACACCTTCAAAACATATGATAATCACCTATACACTTGTAGGATCATTTTCATGAGAACTCCAAGGTAAAGGATGTAATTAGCACATGAAAGTGGGGTGAATAAATTCAATAAGGAAGAGGAAGAATAAAAATCATTGAATGAAATAAACTCAATTAAAAGAAATTAATAGCATTTAGGGAGTGAGAAATAACATTCAATACAGCCCCTTTCTACTCCCTTGGATAAAATCATAAAATATCTAGCCCTCCATTGATGACACGTTCTCAACGGAAGCGGAAAGTAGACTTATGATGGTGGAATTGAAGAAGTAAAAACAACAAAAATATCGATCACTCCACCGTTGTGTGAACAAAATCACAAGGTTTATTGTGAAAAAATTCACACCTTGAGGCAAAGGTATCAAGGTAATATGAATAAAAACAGAATAATAGAAGAAGAATAACTTTTATTGAAGACTAAGGTGATTCGAACAACTTACATGAGAGGGAAGAACATTACAAAGGCAAATTGGCATAATAAGATTACAATGAAAAGAAAGCACCAAGATCCTCAAATACTCCATCCATACTGCCTTAAATAGGAATTTTGGAAGCCTTTGGCCGAGCTCCCATAATTCCATGTGAATTTAATTAATTTTGTTGGAGAAAGGTGGGTGGACATTTAATGCATAAGAGACTTTTCAACTCTTGCCTCGAAGTGGGATCCAGATTTCTACACCGAACCGAAGCGCCGAAATCACCATCTAGAAGGCCGAATTGGAGTAGACCCTACGAGACTTAAATTAACCCCCGGATGTCCCCTAAAGTCCTGTAAAATTTAATCCCAAAATACTCCGTGGTTAGGGAGATAAGATTGAAATAGTGGGCTGTTTTTCTGGGCCGCAGAATCTGGCCCAGAATTGAATCTTCAAATTGGACCGCCTTAATCACCACCATTGAGGACGAATTAGCACTGTCTACAGAAGAATTATTTGTTCCTATATATTTCTTCTAGCCTCCCATGAATTTTGGGCTTCATTGGGCCTGTATTGTGGGCCCCACAGTCTGATCAGTGGGATTATATCCAATCTGCCTTCTCCAGAATTGTTTCCTTTCTTCGCCAAAAATCCTCATCATCCTTCATGAATCCTCCATTGATCCCTGAATGAAAAAATGTTCATATTTAAGTTTATATCCATTTCCAAAAATATCAAATTAAAATATGGATAATTACATCCTTTGAAATCAGATGAAACATTAGGCCTAAATTGGTGCATATTAGGCATGAAGTGTACAAATGATGAGAATTAATGTTCAAAATTAAAATCCACTAACTCAGGCCCATAAGGTCAAAAATGAACATTTAATACCCTTAAAATGTAATAAAAATATGTTTTTTTATTGTATAATAATTTTTTCCATAATAAAATTATTTATTTGAGAAAAATAATTTTGTCTTAAAATAGATTTAAGATTTCACTTTAAAATGGGTAAAAAAATCGAGACTTTCCCTTTAATCAGGCATGCGTATCGGGAAGAAATGAGAAGGGAACCATGTAAAACATTTATTATACAAAAAAAATAATGAAATTATTTGGATATTTTATTTTATAACATATATATAAATATATAATAATAATTAATAATTACATTAGTGTATAGAGGAATAAATCATAACCCGGATGAAAATGGAGGTTTGGGAAGAAAACCCTAACCTTATGTCCGAATGTGATCTGCACTTGACTTTAATATCCTGGATAATCAAATTAAATACATTGATTAATTAATTAAGAACATTTTATACATGTATTTTATTTATTATAATTTTATTAAGTTATTTTATGTCCTTTTTTATGAGTTATAAGATACAATTTTATTGCTCGGGGGCACTCGCTTCCTTGGTTTTCACGATCGGTATACTTGTATATGAGTATGGAAGTTCATGAGGAATGGGTAAAATTATCCATAATTGAATTTATATAATATTAATGAAAATAAATAAGTTTAAATGTTTATATATATTATTTTTTTATATGTTATTAGGATGAATCATTAGATAATACATTTAGTGATAATCCTTTACATTATTACGTCGGTTATTGATCATAATGAACTCATTTTATTTTATCTTTTAGTATTATATAAATATGTTAAATACAGAACATAAGAATGGTTTTGATACATATATTATATTCTTTTTTAAACATAAAAATGTTTCTTTACCAGCCTTTAAGGAGAAATTGTAGAATGAAAATCCGTCATCCATGATGGTTGTAAATCGGCACCTCACAGATGAGGATTTCGTTTTTAAAATAAAATAGAGAGAGAAAGTATTTTTATGAAGTATATTCCATTAACAAGATATCATTATAGTATATATATGATAATAAAGTTATCATGATCATTTTTATGGAGTATTTTAGGAGAGAATAAAAAAAGAAAATAACTTGAAAACAAATTAAAAGGAAAAGGAAGAGGATTTTACCTCTTGAATACTCCTCATTAAGAACCTCCTTAAGAGGATTGGTTTTGGTCTTTTGATGAGACCAAGAGCTCCAGGACATGGGGAAGAAGCATGGGGAGAATATTGGGTAGAAATTTGACACGTCACAAATCTTGGAAGGTGTGAGGAGATGGTATTTATTGTGGAGGAGAGGGGTGATTTCTCATTATTTTATTCATTATTTTATAATTTTTCTCTAGACAAGAAATAGTATTGATTATTATGACAAATTACAGTAATAAGTTAATATTTTTTCGAACCAAGGTTTCTTACATTATCCAAACATCACCTATGGCTCAATAAATCATGTATTTATCATTTATCGTAAATTATCGTATTTTACTATTCACCAAAAATTTGAGTATTTTAGAAAAATACCAAAAATTCACCCTAAAAATTTTTCAATATGTAGAATTCAAAAACGAACTCCATTTTATGAAAATAATTTTCTAAATATGATAAATTTAATTTTTAATTAAAACCGTCATTTACTCAAAAAATACTGATTTTAAATATGTAATTGATTTTATAAAACTTTCAAAAATTAGCTAATGTATCATAAAATTATCCTAAAATCATAAGACAGAAAAATATTGATTTATTAATATATTTTATGAAAATTAATTTTATTTTAAATCATTTTATGAATTATAAAATTGTAATTAAATATTTATGACCCAATTAATAATTTTTAAAATATTTATTTACATATATTTTGATATAATTATATCATACTTTCATTTATAAGATTCATAAGTTTTATTTATACAAAAATGGGTGAGGTTACTATTCATTTATCTGATTTACTATTTATAAGAGTCATATTACTATTCCTAAGGTCAAGTTACTATTTCATTGGTATAAGTTCCTTAAATTTTAGAAATACCTCTTATTTCATTCATTATTCATTTATGATATTTTTATTATGTTCTCTAAGTGATTTTATGTGATATACTATATGAAATAAAAATAAGAAGAGAAATTCCATTGATAGAGTTCCAAGTCATTACATCCTAAGTGCTTCCATACAGTTTGGATTCGTATAACCAGGACACCCACACTAGTAGAAGACTTTCGGATGTTGTACTATATAAGAATTATAAATAGATCCTAGTGTAAACTAATCACCCTTACAATTTCTTTTCTAGCTATATGACACACTCTGGCTACCTCCTACAACAATTGAATCTCCACCTAAACCTATTTTCCCAAGTATGTTTTCCTCAACCGTACATGCCTTATTAATTACATCATCAAAGGTTAGTAGAAATAATAGAATCAGTATCAATAGAATATTATCCCTAAAAACCATCTTGAAAATTACATTTTTAATGTAATCATAAGAAACAAGCTCGGGTGATAAGTGTAAAAATTTGATGAAATGAGTGGCATACTCCATAACTAAATGTTCCCCTTGCTCCAAGGTTAAAAATTCCCGAGTCTTTTACACCCACAATGTTTTGGGATAAAAATTTTGGTTGAATATCCACTTGAAATAATTCTAGGTAAGATCCACATGTAAAATATCTTTCATGATGGATTACCATCATTTCTTCTGGGTGCTTCAAGCATGTGAGTGAAAAAACCCACCATAGAGTCCTCTAGAGTTTTTAGGGAATGAAAGATCCTCTCAAGCTAATCAATACAATCTTCATATTCTTAGGGCCCCTTATCACCATAAAATATGGGTGGATTCTTCTTGGTAAATTCTAATTTATGATTCATGCCTCATCCATGGTTTCGAACACCCACCTGGACCAGAGTTTGAATTATGCGGATAACAGGTTCCACTAGCGATAAATATACTAGAGGATTCAACCATGTAACTTGACTCATAGTTTTCTCTCTTGGATTCAAAAGATCTCTTCTAGGATAAAATTTCTAATAAATAAAAAAGGAAGCATGAAATTATATTATGAGTAAGTATTTGTGTCAATAGATACATTTAAGAATCCTTATTTAAGATTTTGAACAATAAAAAATTAAATCTAACATAGATTCAATTTACTATAGACAAAAATGTTCGGAATGGGTAGGTTCACTTAAAAAAAACTGAAACCAAGTTTATTTAAAAAGCCTTAAAATCAATCTCAATATTGATGAAAATCCATGAATACCCATGGTAACTCATGTTCACACATATAATTGACATGTCTAAGCACACTTCTATACTTTCTATTCAAATTCTGTTTGTCCTAACTTTTAAATACCAAAGTCTCTAAACTAATCCTAGTTAATTTCATCACACTTTCACCTATTCATTGGATTTGATACCATTTTTGAGTGAACCAACCCACGTTGACATAGAATGACACGTGATATGACCTCCTACGAGGTCAAGATCAACAAAAAAACAAAATAAGTCTCAATTGTTACTAGAAATTATAAATAGATAGTGTACAATGTGGAAGTATATGACAACAACCCACAATTAATAGAATAATAACTAAGAGATTCTATAGATCTATATGATTCCCTTACCTTTACCTGAGTCATAAAAAACCATATCTAAAAATTCTTAAAGGAAATATTAGGGTGTGAACAGTAAATCCCAATAGGATACCACTAAGAAATGAATACCATGAATTCTATTGATATTAAGTCTTTCCATAGTCTATCGATATCACAAGAGTAACCCCTAGTGGTTCCACACTCACTAATGTTTTCATATGCCTATAAATTGATGTACCAAAGGTTCCCAATGTGATATGTTTTCCAAAACATTTTAAAACCCATTCTCACAATTTATAAAACATTTTCATAGTAAAGCATCTCCACTCCCATGCTAGAAAAAGCATTTTCGTGTTAAAATCATCTTTGAGGATTTTCATCGAACACATAAAGTTTATATATTATTTTTAAATTAAAACCCCACTTTCCATGACACCCAAGATGAATATAAATCATATCAATAAATTTCACAAACTAGATAAAAGAAATTTATAAGAAAATTAAGTAATCCATGGGTTAACAACAATGTATAGAGACACTTACCTTGACAATGGTAAAAAAGATAGTCACCTTTAAGAATGAATATTGTAAATGAGAATATCCAATCCTCATAATCCTATATATATAATAAACATAATCAATTTCCCCTCAATCAAACAACATTCAAAAATATAATCCCAATTTGGTTATAATAAAATAAGTGGAAGAGAGATCAAGAGAATATCTTGGAAGAGTAGGAAACATGTGGAAATCAAGTCATACATTTAATATAAACACCAAGAACAAAGATACAAATTATATGATCCAAGGAAATAACCCTAAAGATTTGTACGGAGAGGTTAGTTCAAGACTAATATAGATTGGGAGAATATTATATATAAAAACAACCAAGGGAGTTTAGGTAAATTGCAACTTTAAAATGGTTCGAATCAGGGAGCATGGTTAGGCTGCGCAGTTTAATAAATTGTGATCCAACCATCTGATTCCCTTTATCCCTTGAAAATAAAGGTACATAGTTTCTTGGGTAGATCTAAACAATTTGATAAATCATTCTAAATTCATGAAAAATCCCCTAGAAGACTCCCAAACAACCACATGGTTTGTCTGAGGGCTTGCATGGTTTGAAAAACTATGTGAAATTCCAATTGGACTCATAGTTCCATAACGCATGGTTAATATTAATTATTCTCCTAAGATGTTTTTATTAAATTTAAAATTTTCATCCCTCGGTTATTTATAACCTTTATAACCTTACAACGTATAAAACAAGATTGAATTAAAGAGTTATTATTACTTGAAGGGTGTCACTAAATTGGTACACTCTAATGTGTGTATACTTTTTCCAATAGAAGCTAGATGTGGGTATTCTTACTTATTTAATTTTATTAATAACTAGAGTAGATATGGGTATTCCTATATAATGAGGAATGAGTCTGAATATTTTTATAAATTCAAATAATTAAAAAATAAATTATAGAATCAAATTTTTAACTAGATAAAGAATATTTGATCTGATCATGGTGGTGTGTATCTTAACCAAGAGTTCATCGAATATTTATAGGAGTTTGGATTTAATCTCAACTCACTCATCCTAATTCACTATAAAGGAATAGTGTTAGTGAAAATATGAACCATACCTTACATTAAATGATATGTTAAATGATGATTTATGAAAATATTCCATTATCTCTTTGTAGATATATAATACATACTATGATATACACACTAAACTGAGAGCCAACTAAGGTGTAAATTGGAATCCATTCGAGTTTTAGAGTGAAGAGGAACTAGTTTTGTCACATACTTATGTATAGGGTTGTGAGATATTTTATTAAATCCAATTATAGTAGAAAACCTAGCACCCCATGGGACTAAGTGTATTTTTATAGGATAACCAAGTAAACAAGGGGATATTTCATATAAGACCCCTCAGATAAGAAAGTATTTGTGGAAATAAAATCTATATTTCTTTAGAGGGAGAACACATCTATATGAAATAGTGGTAGCATGATTGAATTTTATGAATTTGATGGTCAAGATACACAAAATATTGGTGTAGGAACACATTCCACAGGTCCTTGTGGAAGAGGTTTTTCCTAAAACACAAAAATTATGTTGGAGCACCAAAGAGGTTAGATAACCATAAAGATATGGTTTTCTAGTCACTGATGATAATGAATCATTATTAGTTAAAAAATGATCTTATTTCCTCAAATGAGTAAATAAAGAGTTTAAAGTTACAATATATAAATAAGCCATCAATTCTGAGATATATTCCATATATCAGAACCAATTATGGGTTCTAGTTGATCCACCAGTTGATGTAAAGCTTGTTGGGGGAAATGGGTACTCAAGAGAAACCTATACATGGATGATAAAATGAGTACCTATAAATCATGTCTAGTGGATAAATTTTTTTAAAAAATTTAATGAATAGTTTAATGACTTAGACATTATAAATGAAATTGTTTCCTCAATAAATGTGTGTCATATTATATTATATAGTATTACACACATCCAGTACACAAAAAAACCAATAAATATTTTTTTCATTAATAGATATCATTACATTATTCAAAAAATAAATCCAGAAAATTACAAATAGTATAATGGAAAAAATAGAAAAAATAAAAACTAAAATGGGAAATTTTGGATCATCCTCATCTATTACAATAATCACTCCCATGAACAACATTATGGAAAAGAAACCAAAAATTAGTAAACCAATCAAAATTTTATAAAATTAAAATGTATAACTTCATATGAATTGAGGTAAACATTGGATAAATTAATAAATAAATATTTATAGGAAGTAATATAACCATTTTAATTGTAATATGCCACTAGAATAGTGATATGACCATTGGAATAGTAATCTGGTCATTAAGAATAGTAATTAGACCATTAGAATAGTAAATAGACCTCAAAATAGTAAAATTTCATTCCCTAGTAATTTAATAAAATATAAATATTTAAAATCTATAAATTAAATATCAACATTAAAAAATGAAAAGAAATTATAATCACTTTTATTAATAAACAGAATTTTAATGTATTTTGTAACGACCATAATTTTTATGTTAATAATTAAAACTACTTATGTTATAAATTATTTTAAAAAAATTAATTTAATTTTTATAATAAATACATTGATATTTCACACAAGTGAATTTTTAATAATTTTATGAGAAACTTCAATTTTTACATGAATAGTAAACAAATGCTTTAGAAATACTGCATGTTGTACGACATAATAATGATGTTTTAAAGACTAAATAAATATTAAATTTTTTATCTTGAGCCAAAATAAATTTAATAAGATAGATTTCCCATTTAAATAACAAAAATTATTTTGAAAATTGAAATGTAATTTCCAAAGTCTAAAAGTCTAAAACATTCTTTAAATAAACATTTTTTTTTCATTTCTCTCATTTCCTTTTGATTAAACGAATAAATTTGAATTATAAATTTTTTCAAAGTCCATAAATCATGTTATTTTATTCAAATATATTTCATAATGATAAAAATATTACAATTTAAAGGTTTACTTTAGTTATAATAATTTATTTTTTTGTTATAACTTAAAAATACTCCTCTCTGCAACTATAAAAAACCCTCTACCTTCCCTTGAAAACCACTCCTACCTCGCATAAAAAAGAAAAATATCTAACAAAATTACCTATATTAGTACCCTATAACCTTAGGGATGTTTTTTAGTAAACCAACTCCAATAATTCATGGATTTTAGTTTCATAGAAAAGAAGAAACACTGAGAATAGGGTACATTTTCATCAATTTCTCTTCACATTTTCCTCTACTCTTCCTACATTTTCTATTCCTTAAAACCCAAACCTTATGAAATTAATTTATTAATTTTTAAAAATTATATTAATAATGTTAACTAATCTTAATTAATATATTTATGACATATTGTATGTCATACTTCTCCTCCTCTTATTTCTATAATTTATTGTCAATGATCGGTTAACAAACTATGAGGCCATTACTAACCCTCTATTTATCACCACATTCATGGATGGATAGAATTAATTATACATAATATATAATAATTTAATTAGTATTATTTTAACCTTTTGGAATTAGTTTTACTTATGTATAAATTACCCTGAACAAGAATAATTGAATTGAAATAAAACTGGATGATTTAATAAAAACATGACATCAAAACATTTAGCCTTTAAAAAGAGTATTATAAAATAGAATAAAATAATTATAATGGATTAATAGTGACATAAATTAATATAATTAACTTTTAATTTCATGTTTTAACAAAACAATGTTTATTATACTGGAGGAGTAAATGGGTTGAAACATAAAAAGATTTAAGGTAAGGGGATTCTCGAACCCAACTCCTTATTTTTTGGGTTATCTCCTCTTTAAAATTATTTTTATAATGGATATTACTATAATATAAAAAAATGTATTTTCTATATTCTTTAACTTATACTTATGGGTATATACATGTTTCTAACATTTCCAATTTATTTCCAAGCAGGATATAAATATTTTTCAAAGAGACTTTATTTTCCAAAATATTGTATTGACTCCTCTTGAGTTGTTTCTTATCAACTTGAGAATGATGATGTTTCATACCAAAAATATTAATTTTATTATTCATTTATGAAGCCCAAATTGTATTCATAAAATTATTCTTTACAAAACCTTTATCAATATCATTCTATTCTATGGATTTATTTCACAAATATTATTGTTAAATGATCTATTCCCATGTGGCATGTAAGATTATGAGCATTTTATGATGTGACGGGTGGACATGAAATTATATATCCCTATAATTAATTGTGTTATGTGATATATCTCATTAAATTGTGTGTATTATTCATGAACATGATTCTATCTTTTTTCACAATTATGACTTTGTGATTTATGAACATGTGTTATGTGTGGACATGATGTTAGATTTCTTCACAACTATGTGTGGTATTTGAATTATATGTTATGATATTTAATTATTAAGCATATGACACATTTCATTCCTTTTTAAAATGATTCCATCATAATTATATGATGATCATATTATTATGACGTGGTGATGATGATTATGCATACCCATGTATTATTGATTCATGCCTCTCATTATTAATATGTTATCCCTCCCCTTATTGGAATTTTATCTCACCCCTTTATTTAATGTATATCCTAAATTGAATTCATATAATATGGATAAAATGATAGATTATAGGAGGATAAATAAGAAGGATTTAAATAATGTTTGAGTCATATAATGTACATGTGATTTATGAACCTAATTTGACTAAGATTCGAAACCTTTTCATCTGAGAATGTATTATTATTATGTAATTTATCTTTAAAATGATATAATAGTCATGCAAGAAAAACTAGGGTTTAAATATTTGGTATTATAGCATGGTTTAGTTAATTTTGAAATTAGGAAGAGAAATATTTTTTGAAAACCAAAGGGATAAGTCCTAGTTTTGAGAGAAATATCTTGAAATTTTGGTAATGTATAAGAGACTGTGGTTTTAGATAAAAAAATAATTATGTGGATACTACAAGTCGTTGTCAATTGACATAGATGTACCTAAGGTTAATAACCCCAAAAGGCTCATTGGGTATTCAATTGACTTGTACCTATTGCATGATAAAGAGGCCTTATTGTACACCTAGTTTCACACTCCCATGAGATATGCTTTAGTTAATCAAAACTTCTTATAAAACCCATTATGAAAGATATAAATAAAAAGTAATTATTTATTTTAATGTTAGAATGGATTAAATTACAAGGTCTTAAAATCATCATTTAAGAAGAAGGATATTTTAAACATAGGGATCCCGTAAGATATGACTTTGGAATTTTTTTTGTATAAAAAAATTATTTATGCTTTATTGACTTATGTTTTGTTCAAAACATTTTGATTTTAGAAAATTGTGGGGACCAAGAGAAACTGAACTGATAACCATTGTGAGGTACATTGAAATGATGGTCCAAACAGAAATCACAATGCAATGGGAGGTGGAGTTCAAAACATTATGATAATTCTTACCCAATTTACTTAGTCTATAAACAAAAAACTGAACCATGTGAGACATCCACCTTCACCTAATAATGAGAATCTAGTTATCAATTCCTTTATGTGTAAATGACCACCGAAACTTAGTGGATATTACAATGCACTTGTCACGAAATAGTGGTTTAACTCAATAGAGAAGATCTTTTATGTGCTCTACTATTTTCGGAGGGAGATAGTTACTCTAGTTATTTATCATTTAGATAGAGACACTAATAAATAGTGGGAATTGATAAATAATATGAAGCTGAAAGATGAAATTTATAAAATTTAGTGGTAAGACTTTAAGAATATATTTCTTAGAAATTGTTTCCCTTGAACTCTTTGAACAAATATAGAGAGAGAATTCCTAAAACTTAAGAAAAAAGAGAGTAAATTTTTCTTGTCTTGCGATGAAAATTTTACAAGTTTTAAAAGATATGACTCAAGTTTTCTTATCAGTGATGATAATAAAATAGATATATTATTTAATGGTTTAAAACCACACTTTTAAAAGGATAAAGTTGTCTAATACTTTGGAAGTTATGAATAATAAGTTTGATGTTATCTCAAATTAGAGACGGAGTTTGGAGAATAGTCCAATGAATATGGAGATAAGAAGTGAATAATCATTTTTCAATCAAGGGGATCGAATGATAAAGTAGAAAAGAATATCTAACTTCCCATATATTGAAGATGTATAAAGAAGCATCATATTAATTTCTTTAAAGGAATTAGTAAATGCTTTAATAGTAGGAGAGAAGGCCACCAAGCTCATGAATGTAAAATATACAAGAATAAGTCATACAATATGATGGAGTAAAGGAATAAGCCTCCTAATACACAACACATGGTTCAATGCTTCAATTATAGAGAGTAAAGGAACTATAATGGCTTGAGATTTTAATATAAATTTCCATTTAATTAAGTCAAATATGTTTGATAACATTCTCAACACGCAACATCAAACCGAAACAATACTTTGATATGTTTATACCACTAAAACCTATGAATTGAAATAATATAAATGAATAAGATTAATCAAATTATGAAATATATTAATATATATGTGTGTGTTTATGTAAAGGTTATTTTACACAAATTTACATAATTCGTTATTACATTTAAGAATCTATCTTTTTATGCATTCTACTTTTTATTAAAGAAAACTAAGTATATTATTATTAAATGATGATTTTAATTAAATATAATAATTACTGATTAATTATAGATTTATTATTTTTTCATATAAATTTTGAATAAGATCATCTAGTATTTTAAAGATTCATTTTCCTATAAAAACAATTTTTATTATAATTTATGTTTTTAATTAAGAATTTATTTTATAAATTTTAGAATCTTAATTTTAAAAAATGAATGAAATTCTTGGATTTATAAAGATAATTTTATCTTAATATTGATTTTCATGATTTCTTAGAAATATTTAATTTTTAATTGAATAGTTAAAATATCGGTTTTATTAATACCGTCACTTTTACATGACATAGAATATTTTGTAACCTTTTTTATATAAAAAAATATACATTTATAAATTAAAATAAATAATTTAAAAATATAATTTAAATTTATAAAACCCAAGAATATAAATTTATAAAATCAAGTGATATTTTATGAAATCTATTCTTCATTTATTTATTTAATTAAATTTACGCATGGAAAAATTAGGTTTTGGGGTTTATTTTAATGTCAAAAAACTCTTAATTAAAAAATAATAATATTATTAATATCATTATAATCAATAAAAATGTTAATTTCTTCCTATATATAAACTTTATTCTTAAAAATATACATTTCTCATAAACTGGTTTTTACGTGTTACATTGGCTAGTGTTAAGATTAATTTCCCTACACATAGAAAGTTAAATGTCCCTAATTTTCCTTCCCACAAATGTTATCCTTTTTAATTGGAAACCTAATTAAGTGGTATCTCATGTGAAATGTATATTTTCCTTATCCTTTTTCAAAATAAATTTTTATTGTTTTCTTTTATGGTGTGGGGTTTCAGCATAGGTGTTTTAAAACATAAAAATGGATCTTCTACACCTCCTTCGGTACTTTCCAATTATGCATTCCTTTTTTATCCCTTTTTATTCCATATTATCCTCACGTACCTATTTTTTTATGTATATATTTCCCTTACATATATACCTAGTTGAATATCCTTTTCACTTTTAGAGTTATACAAGTTTTTAGTTCCCTTTGAAATTCTTACTTTTAAGAAAACCCGATTTAAGGAAACTACCCAATTTTAGATCTCATGTGAAGAATCACCCCCATAAAATGTTATTAAATAGTGAATTTATTCTAAAACCCATAAATATTTTATTAATAACCCTATTTTTTTCCATTCTAGTTTTATAGAAAATGATATACTCTTTCTTTCCTTAAAAACATCTTTTACTTATTTCATAAAGTTTCACTCAAGTGGTTTACATTAATTCTTTATTCATTGGATCATTCTCATGAATTTTCTACATTGGAATTCCATGATAAAGACCTAAGTATTGTTTACAATTTTAAATGTTCAAAATTATTCAATTCCATCTTCTCATGGAAATATTTATGATATAGCCTTCAATTATGCCTTAAGAAAAGATTGTAAAACCCACTTTATTATCATGGGTTTTATCATGCTTATGATTTATGTGTGGTTTATTTCTCATTTTATGGTGCACATATTCTTATACATTTTATGATGGAGGTTATCCAATTTTGTGATGGGTGGGTCAGTTGTATCCTTCCAATGCATTGGGTAATGTTAATGTTTTGTGAGATGCCATGTATAGTTCACGGGCAGTTACCCTAAGCACACTATGTATGGTTCATGGGATATTATCCAAAGAACACTATGTATGGTGCACAAGAAGTCAACATAAGTATGTTATGTTATTATGGTGGTTATATGGAGTATAACACGATTATGATATTGGTTATCCTATATTATGTTGTCTCGGTGTTTTTCCTTAACATGTACTTATGATGTTATGTTTTATGATGTTACCACATACTTATGATTATATGATATTATGATATCATTTCCTTATTCCGTGTCTCTATGATTATCTCAAACTTTTATATCATGGTTCATGTTTTTTCTTTTGATATTACATTTCCTTTTTTTATGATTCATAGAAAAATATTATTTTTACATGTTCTTTTAATAATAAATTTCTCTATGATCTTGTTTTCTAGTATGCTTATAATTTAACCCTTGATTACATGTTGATAGTTTTTCACTTACTGTGTGTTTGAGCTCATCCTTTTCTTATGTTTCCCTTACCCAGGTTATGAAGATAAGTATAACTTATGAGAAGTCTAGAACGGGGTCAAGAAGAGTTAGATTATAGATAAATGTTCACAAGTTTTGTAGAATAATTTGCATGTGTAACTGATCCTCAAAAAAACTAAATCAAAAGGCACTCCAAGCTATGTGAGATTATTGATATATGTAAAATTTAAATTATTTAAATGATGTAAAATAATGATATGTTTAGTTTGGGTCATCATAGTTATTATAAAAGTGGAGTTCAATTATTTTTTAGGATTAGTGTAGTTATTTTGGAGAATATAATAAGTTAACATTAATAAAAGACCTAGGTATAAGTCGAAGGAAAAGGTCCAAGTATAGGATAACATCCTAGAATATTTTTAAAGAATAGAGTGTGAGGTTTTCCTAAAAATACCTCCCTTTTTGGATACTATAAGTGGATGAAATCTCCATCATATATATACCTGGGGTTAAAATCCCAAAAATGGGTGTGTTCGGTCTTAACTCAATCATCACATGGTTCACAACAAATAGGCCAAACTACACACCTAGTTTGATGCTTCTAATGTATATGCTTTAGTTAATCATATGCTCCTTACAAACTTCTATATACGATTGATTTCTTAGTTACTCTAAGGGGATGGGTTGAAAAGTAAAAGAGAACCCAACTTAAGGTAAACTAGGATTAATCTAGAATTATATAGGTTGAACCAAGGATGATATAAGTTGTTCTAATAATAATATAGGTTAATATTTGAATAATATACGTTAAATAAAGAGTGATATATATTGAAAAAAAGAATTATAGGATTACATGATGGTATTATAAAGTGATAAATCTTCAGGCTAAATTTCCATTTGGTTTTCCAGGATACTACACATATAATGATAAATTTTCATCCCTCGCGTTAACCCATTGTGGTTTTAGTTATGAATGGAAGCAGAAGTAAAAAAGTTAAACTTGGGTAAAAAGGATAATTTGATGATTACTTCAATGATCAACCCATTGGAATGGGAGATGGACTAATAAATATAGTGATAATTATAAACCAACTATCATGAAACATGATTAACAATGTAACAATATTTGAAATCGAGATTCCACTAAAGAAGAGAATGATGGAGACTCGTGAAAATTCAGGAAATGAATATGATGGAATAAAGGATATTCAACCACCTATATGTAAAAAAATTCGAGAAGAAACATCAAGTTAATTTCTTCAAGTGGACTGTAAGATGATTTACTAGTGTTATAGGAGTTCATCAAGCAATAAGATATCGAGGGAAAAGAAATGATATAATAAAAGAACATAATGTTTTTTATAAGGATCCACTAATGATTTGATGTTTTATATGTGAAGAATTTGGTCACTATGAAACTCGATGCACCAATCCAATGGTTAAAGTGGGTTATTGACACCAATCACCTCTTAGTTCATGGGAATAAGTAAAATCCTATACAATGACTTCTATCAAGGTTGATTGTGATTTTTCACTCTAGATTTTTTGTTATCTTATTTCATATAAGATTTCATCATTTATGTATTGTTCTATAAATAGTAAATATTTTGTGATGTAATTATTATATCCATGGTATATGAAGCTTCTTAAAGGTTTGAGGAAATTTATACCTTATATTTTTATCTTCTCTTCACTTATTATGATTCTATTAGGAATGGACTGTCTCTTTTTATAAAGGGCTCATATCAAATTGTTTATTGGGAAATCTCACTTTATATTCTAAATTTACCCATGATCAATTCCCTATGTATGGTCAATTATGATCTCCAAATGGAAATTTTTTCCATCATATGAGTAATAAATTGTAATAATGTAGTTCATTTATGGGGGATAATGTAACAACCCAAGATTTTAATATATGTTTTCCTCTAATTAAGTCAAATATGTTTGATAGCTTACTCCACATGAAATACCAAACCAAAATGAAACCATGACATTTTTATACCACTAAAATGTATATGTTGAATTAATATATATAAATAAGAGTTGCTAAATTAAAAAATATATTTTTATATATTTTTATATACTGGTTAATTTACTAAAATTTACTTAATTTATTATTGTGTTAAAGAATCTGTTTTTATTTGTTGTACTTATTATTAAATAAAACTAGGTACAATATTATAAAATTAAAATTTTATTAAAATATAATATTGACTGATTAATTATATATTTATTAGTTTTTCATAGAATTTATGAAAAATAAATAGTATTTTAAAATGAGTTATTTTCTTATAAAAATAGGTTTTCACTATAATTTAAATTTTTAATTAAAAATTTAATGTATAAATTTTAGAATTTTAATTTTAAAAAATGAACTTCATTTTTTGTATTTTTAATGAAAACATTATCTTAAGATTAATTTTTGGGATTTTTCAAAAATAATTAATTTTCAGGTGAATAGTGAAAATACTGATTTTATTAATACCATCACTTTTATAGGACATATAATTTTTTGAAACTAGTTTTATATGAATATATATATATTTATAAAGTAAAAAAAATTAATTTAAAAACACTATTTAAATTTACAAAACCCATGAATATCATTTTAGAAAATAAAATAATATTTTATGAAAACTATTTTTCATTCGTTCCTTTAATTAAATTTATGCATGGGGAAATTAGGTTTTGGGATTTATTTTAATTTCAAATAACTATTATTTGAAAAAAATAATATTTTTAATATAATTAGAATTTATAAAATTGATAATTTTGTATTATTCATTACTTTTTTCTTAAAAATACACTTTTCTTATAAACGGGTTTTTAGGTGTTACATGCAGTAACGTTAAGATTAAATTCCCTAAATATCAAAAGTTAATTGGATAAAATGATTCTTATATTTGATAGAATAATATTAAAATTATTTAACATGTCTAATTTCATTTTTATGCATAAAATTTAAATTATTTGAAATAATGTTAATTACCATGATAATGGTGAAACAATTATTTTAAAATTATTATTTTATTCATATCATAGAATTTATATAAAATAAATTAAAATAAATTAATTAAAATAATAAATATTATATAATTTATAAATACATAAATAAATATATTAAAACTCATTTAATTTGTAATCAATACTAAATAAAATTGAGAATCTATAATGATCAAAATGACATTTTTCTACTAAGACGGTTTTTCTACAAGATACCTTTGTTAATTTAAAAGTAAATTTTATAATATTAATAAATATTATTGGATTAGATATAGAGTAAATTTATATCTATAATACCCAAATTTGGTTATATGTATTATGTTATATTTTTAATAAAGCATAAAATCACTTAGTTAAATACTAGTTACCTAGTTTAAAAGTGAAAGAGTCAAATGAAAAAACTTATTGGTAAAACCCCTATAACATGTTTAAAACATGTGTAGAAAGACTTTTTTGAGTATTTATAGACCAAAAAATACCCCAAAATCCATTATTTAGAAATTTTGGAGCCATTGATCTTAGAATAGTGGTATGGAATTATTAAAATAAAAAACGATGTTTCCAAAAGTTTCCATTTCATCTCTTATAAAAGGGGTAACTTACACCCTTTAAAACCTAAAACTCCCATTAAAAATTTCCTTAAACTTATACCAAAATATCCTATTATAGAATTAACTCACACATTATTAATCCCCTTTTTACAAAAGTTTTTCCAAACCTCTTTAATTCCAATGATTTTTAGAAGGAAAGATCAAGTCTCCAATGAAAGTATTATCTATTTATTAGGTTTTTATCCTTTATATTACTCTTAAAAATATATTATATCTATAAAAATATAATTAAATAATTATCATAATTATATATATGTGTTAATATATTAATTTAATAACCATTATTTCTTCATTCTCATCCGCTAAGAAATATAAAAGCATTGTTGGTATGTTGCGCGGACTACTGCCTCCATAAAGAAATGTCTTAAATTTTTCAACATCACTATTTATGGATGATAAAAAGGTTGTAATGGATAAATAAATATGATATATATAATATAAATATTATTTTTAAATTTCAAAATATAATTTTCCTTCTTTTATTCTCATTTTTTGAGAAATAGAAACATTAATTATGGGTGTGTGCAAACTATCGTCTACATGAGAAATGAGTTTCATTTGTCATCACCACCCATCATGGTTGTATTTAAAAATATATTTAATATATTTAAAATTTTTACATAACACTATTAATTTCATATATATTATGAAACTATTTTACAATGATTTCTACTATGGTCAACATACATAATAAGTTACAAAGAAATTGATCGAACAACCTTAAGTAACCAACATAGTCAAGAAACTATATTATATATAAATAACATATGATATTTATAGTAACTTTGGATTTTGAATATTTATGAATAAGTTTATTGTTTATCTATATAATGAAATTAATTTAATTATCCAAGGTATTTAGTGTAATTGAAGGTCACTTTCAGACACGAGGTAAGGGTTTTGTCTCAAAAACTTCCTTCTTTGAGACACATGTTCTTATACGCACATAAATTCATTTAAATAGTGTGTATACTAAAAATTTGAAATATAATATCATTAATTATATTTATTAATGTTATTTTAACTTCAACTTAATTCTTTATATATTTCGAGGTGTTTTATTAGAATGTATCTTAATCCTTAAGTGTCTTCATCTCAATTTCTATTCATTGAGACATGTTTTAAGGTTATGCACCAATTTCTTATTTATATGGTGTATATACAGCACAATAATTTATTTAGTAATGATTCATAGTTTAATTCACAGTATTTATATAATCATATGATTTTCAAGCTTCCAATGATTTTTAATTCAAAATTTACTAAAGTTGTAAGGGTCTTACATAGCTCAATCTAATTTCTTGTGTTATAATGTTTTTTCTTGAATTTTATTTTTCATTTCATATGGTATACCAAATTTATATATATGGAGATAATATTTTTATTCAATTATTCCTTAATTTTTATTTCTAATCCTTTTTTAAAATGGAACTATATTGAGAATAATTTTCATCCATTTAAATGATGGTTCCCCCTCCTTGTCCATAATTTCACTTCCCAAAAATGTTATCCTTTTTAATTGGAAAACTAATTAAGTGGAATATCATGTCAAATTCATATTTACTGTATCCAATTTTCAAAATAACTTTTTTATGATTTTGTTTTTCAAAAAAGATGTTTTAAAACATAAAAAGGGATCTTCTACACCTCCCTCGGGACTTACCAGTTACACATTCCCTTTATTTTTTTCTTAATTTTTATTCCATATTATTCTCATGTACATATTTTATTTTTTTATTTATTTACCTTATATATATACCTAGTTGAATATCATTTTCACTTATAGGGTTACACAATTTTTTAGTTCCCTTCAAAATTCCCACTTTTAAGTAAGCCTGGTTTAAGGAAACTATCTTAGTTTTTATCTCATGTCAAGCATCACTATTATAAAATGTTTTTAAACCATTAATAGATTATAAAAAAATAAATATTTTATATATAACCCTCTTGGTTCAATTTTTGTATTATATAAAATAATATACTTTTTTCTTTATTTAAAAATATCTTTTACTTATTTCATAAAGTTTCTCCCAAGTGGTTCACTTTTATTCTTTCTTCACTAGATCATTCTCATGAATTTTATACATTGTAACTCCATGTTAAAGACATAAGTTACCTTTAAAACTATGAGTTTTTGAAATTAATTAATTCCTTCTTTTCTTAGAATTCCTTATGATATAGACTTCAATTATTCCTTAAGATAATATTTTGAAACCCAATTTCTTATCATGGGTTTATCATGATTATGATTTATGTATGGTTTCTTTATCATTTTGTGGCACACATATACTTATACATTTTATGATTATAAGTATCCTATTTTGTGATGGTTGGGTCTATTATAGACCTCAATTTAATTGGGTAATGTTAATGTCTCATTAGATTCCATGTATAGTGCATGGGCAGTTATCCTAAGAATATTATGTATGGTGCATGAACGATTATCCTAAGTATACTATGTTTGTTTCATGGGAGGTTATCCTAATAATTGTATTTTATTATAGTGTTAAGTTATAGAATACCATGATTATGATGATGGTTATCATATATTATGTTTTCTTGGTGGTTATCCTTGACATATTCTTATTATGTCTTGTTTTATGATGTTTTCACATGATTATGATTCTATTATCTTTTTATATCATTTATTTATTCCATATTTACATTCTTATCTCGTGCTCTTATATCATGGTACATGTTTATTATTTTGATATTACATATCCTTCCTTAATTATTTATAGACAAATATTATATTAAAATGCTATTTTAATAATAAATTTCACCATGCTCTTATTTTCTCATATTCTTATGATATAACCCTTGATGACATGTTGATAAGTTTTCCCTTAATGATCATTTGAGCTGAACCCTTTATTATGTTTCCCTTAAAAAAAGTTATGAAGGTAATTATAACTTATGAGAAGTCTATAAGGGGGTATAAAAGAGTTTTATTATGGATAAATGTTCACAGGTTTTGTAAAATAATTTTCCTATGTAATTGGTCCTCAAACATACTAAGACAAAAGGTTCTCTGAGTTATGTGAGATTATTATGAGTTTTAATGGTAAAATTATGGAGATGATGTGAAATAAGACTATATTTATTTTGTATTGACATAGGAACTATGCAATCCAATGCACTAAACCATGGGTCTTCAAGTGTAATCAATTTCAGTAGCCACCAAAGCCGAGGGAGTAACGGAAAGCTTATGTCATCACCACTGCTAAGGTGGAACATGAAATACAAGGTACACTTCCTATTCACTTGAGAAAGTAAAAGGTTTTATTTGATTCTGGTTCTATATATTCCTTTATATCCTATAAGTTTTCTAGAACATTTGAATAACAACCCTGATACCTTGAAGTAGAGATATCTATAAAAACACCAAGTAGTGTAATTAATGCATCCCAATTTTTGGACTCTTCTTCTATTAGCATTCGTGGAAAGTTTATTCTAGTGAAACTCATAATCATTCCTTTGGTGGAATTTGATGCTATACTAGGCGTATATTAGCTCTCATTATATATATCTCACATCAACTATCATGAAAAGAAAATTTCTTTCTATATTTCAAAACATCTCATGATCCTATAAAAATGTAAGGAAGATCGTGAATCTCCCTTGGAAAATATATCAATGATGTGGGTGTTAATACCAAGTAAAGAATCAAACCTTTCTCAAATGGTTATGTCAAACAAAAGAATCAACCTTGAGTAAAATCCTATTATGAGGGAATATACTGATGTATTTCCTAAAGTTTTTCCTTGACTTCCCCCAAACTGGAAGATAGAGTTATCAATATATCTTTTACCCGAAGCCACTCCTATAACCAAATGCCTCTATATTATGTCCCCAATAGTGTTGCAGGCATCATTGTGAGATCATACTTTTGAATCGACACATTTGTATGGAGATGCAGTACACTTTTGTATGTGTTGTAGGGTGGGTGAACTTGAAAGTGAGATGGGTGTGATGACACCCATCATTCAATCATATATCCTCCTTCCAATGATGGATGGATGGGATATCGGTCATGTAGATTTCTTCACATTTATTTGGTAGGATGATGTGGAGAATCAGATTTATAGTGCAATGTGGACCACACAAGCCTCATTGGGAGAGTGGATTAAAATAGATATAGGTGTAATAGAATATATCATATCCCCCTCCCCACATTTAATGTGGGATGGAGGGGTAATCTTCTACATTGATCTATTCCAACATGTCACGACTTCTTGTTAGGGGGTGACACATCATATATGACTGGATGCATAGGTGTAGTTGATATGAAGAGGGGGTGAAAAGATTTTTTATTAGTGTTTATCATGATGCTTTCTTCCATTTAGGCCTTCGGGTCATCTCTAACATATGGTTCACTGGGTTATTTGGACTATGTATGGGCCCTCAGGTCATGTTCTCTCATACCTTTATGCATATGGGCCCTTGGTCCAACTATTGGGTTTGCTCTCTTCCCATATTAAAAGGGGATTTCCTGGTGATTTAATAAAAGAGGGAATAACCCTCAACCTTTTAAAAAAATATTTATTAATTCGAGAAATAATATCTATTTCTCTATGAGTCTAGCACATGTTTAGTAATTATTATTATTATTATTATTATTATTTAGACATGGGGTATAACGCCCCGAACAAAACCATTGGGTCTGAATCAGAGAGCCATGAGACCTCATGTATGCCTCCATGTATGAAAGAGGCTTCCAACTAACAATGAGGGTCTGAATGTCTTCAGTGGGGATATTATACCCTCAATAATCAAAACCATACACCATTAACATAAATAAATAAATAATCAGAATATCAAGTGAAAGACTAGGTAACATAATGTAATAACATACGACACCAATGTTATACAAATAAAAAACCAACCTACCAAAGTGGAAATACAAACTAAAGTATGAAAGGTATAAGTATATAAATAAGAAAACATTGTGAAAACCCTCCAAATTTTTTTCCCGGTACAGCTACCAACTCCATGCTCCACCACTCATATATCTTTCATGGGGCCCTTTCCCTTACCTGGATCTAAAATCATAAATTTTTCATGTTCATCAAAATTCCAATGCATGGTGTGAGTAATAAAACCCAAAATTACACCACTAATGAATCCTTGAAATGTGTGAATAGGTATATATAAATGTAAAAACAATCATAACAATCATATGTCAGGAACTCATGTACTGACCAACACTATTGGAAATTGGTATATCTATGACAGGGCATTCACTACAGGAAAAGTGGTTTCTTGTGACGGGTCAATTGCGACGGGAATATATACCGTCGCAAAAGGTCCGACGAAATACGTATTTGCGATGAGAGTCTTTTCCCGTCGCAAATATTAGGTTAATTGCGACAGGAATAGGTGACTCGTCGCAATAGGTTTGGCACGGTTTTCGCACCAAAATGCAGGAAGGGTATTTGCGACGGGGACGCATCCCCGTCACAAAATCCCGGCGGCGGTAAATATCATTTGCGACAGGCAAAGCCGCCCGTCGCAAATAGTATGTCGGCATGTGGGTATTTGCAACGGGTCCCATCGCAAATACCCTTTTAACCACAGACTGTAATTAATGCGGGCGAGGGTATTTGCGACGGGCCCATCACAAAAGCCAGGTGGCGGTAAATACCATTTGCGACGGGCAAAGCCGCCCGTCGCAAATGGTATGTCGACAGGTGTGTATTTGCAACTGGACCCATTGCAAATACCCTTCTAACCGCCGACTGTAATTAATGCGGGCGAGGATATTTGTGATGGGCCCCACCGCAAATACCACCATTTGCGACGGAAAACCCAGCGCAACTAATCTAACCTATATATACCCCCCCCCCCCGTTTTTTTTCAAATCACTCAGATCTTCCTCTCCCTCTCTCTTCATTCTCCAGTTTTAAGGAAAAAGTTTCTTTTAGTTAAAATTTTTTATACGAGAGCAATTGGAAGGCGCCAATACCTTCAGAATATTAATGTTTAATGTATTTATATTTTATTTTTTTTATATTTATTTTATTTTTTTATATTAATTTTAATTGTTGTTTATTAGTTGTAATTAAACTAGATTTAAGTTGTTTTTTCTTTATATTTATTTTTAGTAATAAGTTGATATTGTTAGTGTTAATTATAAATAATTAGTGTTAATTTGCAATAATTAGAGATTATTATAGATAATTAGCGGAATTTAGTCATAATTAGATATAATTAAGGATAATTAGGGGTAATTAGATATAATTAGTAATAATTCCTAATAATTAGATATAATTAATAATAATTAGATATAATTAGTAATAATTAGATATAATTAGTAATAATTAGATATAATTAGTAATAATTAGATATAATTAGATATAATTAGATATAATTATATCTAATTATATCTAATTAGATATAATTAGTAATAATTAGATATAATTAGATATAATTAGTAATAATTAGATATAATTAGTAATATTTAGTAATAGTTAGTAATAATCAGATATAATTAGATATAATTAGTAATAATTAGTAATAATTAGTAATAATTAGTAGTAATTAGTAATAATTAGTAATAATTAATAATAATTAGTAATAATTAGTAATAATTAGTAATAATTAGTAATAATTAGTAATAACTAGTAATAATTAGTAATAATTAGATATTATTGGTTGATCACCTTGAAAGTAGCGTTGCAATAGGACAACCCAAGTCATGCTCTTCTCATCTATAAGAATTATCTCACATGACCCTTTACATAGACCATTCTTCCTTGAAAATTTAAGGGAACGATACTGATGTCCCCCCAAATTTTTAAGGAAGAATGATCTATGTAAAGGGAACGAGATGATTCTTAAAGATGAGAATGACATTACTTTGGTCGTTCTATTGCAACACTACTTGCGAAGTGATCAACCATGCAAGGACAATTATAGAGTTTACATTGGACCTGGAGGACACAAACTTTTTATTGCGCATGACCTGACAATTGGCGACCCTTTGAGATTTGAACATGTTAATAATAGAGAAACGCCTGTTGCGAATATTGATAATTTAAATATTTTATATTTTTTTATTATTTAAATAATATTAATATTTTTTTCATAAATATTTATAATATATTTTTTTTATTAGTAATAATTAGTAAATGAAAACTGCTTGGTTAATAAAGGGAAATTTTGTAATCATCTCCACAACGATGATTACCAAATTTTCTTTCATTATTCAAGCAGTTTTCATTTTGCTAAGTATTGCTATGTATTGCTAAATTAGTAATAAATTGAAATAATTAGTAATAATTAGTAATAAATTGTAATAATTAGTAATAAATTGTAATAATTAGTATTAAATTGTAATAATTAGTAATAATTAGTAATAATTAGTAATAATTGGTAATAATTAGAAATAATTAGCAATAATTTGTAATAATTAGAAATAATTAGCAATAATTAGAAATAATTAGCAATAATTAGGAATAATTAGCAATAATTAGAAATAATTAGGAATAATTAGTAATAAATTGTAATAAATTGTAATAAATTGAAATAATTAGTAATAATTAGTAATAAATTTTAATAATTAGTAATAATTAGTAATAAATTGAAATAATTAGTAATAATTAGTAATAATTAGGAATAATTAAGAATAATTCGCAATAATTAGAAATAATTAGCAATAATTAAGAATAGTTAGCAATAATTAGGAATAGTTAGCAATAATTAGGAATAGTTAGTAATAATTAGCAATAATTAGGAATAATTAGGAATAATTAGCAATAATTAGGAATAATTAGAAATAATTTGGAATAATTAGCAATAATTAGGAATAATTAGCAATAATTAGGAATAATTAGCAATAAATTGTAATAATTAGAAATAAATTGTAATAATTAGCAATAAATTTTAATAATTAGCAATAAATTGTAATAATTAGAAATAAATTGTAATAATTAGAAATAAATTATAATAATTAGCAATAAATTGTAATAATTAGTAATAAATTGTAATAATTAGCAATAATTTGTAATAATTAGAAATATATAGGAATAAATATGAATAATTAGTAATAATTAGTAATAATTAGTAATAATTAGATAGGAATAGTTAAGAATAAATTTTAATAAATTTTAATAAATTTTAAGAACTTGGCACAATTTCCAGTGGATTGACATCACTCCTTTTTCTCAATGACTTTTCTCCTTTCAACTCTCACTGACTCAAAACATTATAAAAAATGTGATGCTACATAGACATATTCAATCTCATATGCACGAGATTGGATATGCATTCGTAGGATCATATTTTTTATAATGTTTTCAGGTGGTGAAAGTTGGAAGAAGACGATTCATCGACGAAAAGGGGGCTCTTTTGTCTGACAGCTCATTTACTTGCATCTTTCTCACACTAAAATAAGAATGTAGAATGTGGTCAGAGGTACACATATTCATTCTCATGCATGTGAGAATGAATATGTGTACCTCAGACCAGATTCTTCATTGTGATTTCAGTGTGAGAAAGATGCAAGTAAATGATCTGTCCGACAAAAGAGTAGTCGTCAATCCACTAGAAATTGTATCGCCTTTAATGAATGGTAATTATTAAGAAGTAGTTGTAATTATTTATCTTCTTTTTTCAGATAGTGTTTTTATAATTTCAAATTATTCAAAAATAGTGATGATTTTATATTTTATGTAGAAAAATATGGAACAAGGAAGTCGACATCAGTCATTATTAGATGATCTCACTTGGATAAATCAGTGCAGAAATCCAAATGGTTCTAGTTTAAATCCTGTATATATTGAGGGTGTTGAAGCTTTCTTATCATTTGCATCATCAAAACCGGAATATGTTTCAGAAGGCACAATTAAGTGTCCTTGTAAAAAATGTGTTCTGAGAACGTTTGACACAGTTTAAAAGGTTGGGGACATATCTGGCGGTTTGGTTTTCAACCAGATTATGTTGATTGGTATCAACATGGTGAATGAAGTTCCAGATAAGATCCTAATAACTTGATTCCGAATCCATAATAGTTTCTAAATTTAGTACATGATGTTGTAGGTCTATCTGTGCAACAAACTGAAACTCACGATGATATTGATTTAACTCCTGAGTTGGAACCATCCTAATTTTATGAGTTGTTGAGGTCTGTTGAGGATGCATTATATCCTGGTTGCAAGATAAGAAAATTATAAGCGGTTGAAAAATTTAAGGCTATTATCAGATAATGCAATGTCAAAAAACTGTTTTGATCAGATATTTTCTTTGGTTAAAACACTGTTACCTAAAGGAAATGTGTTACCTGCAAATTACTATCAGAATAAGAGGTTGGTTCATAATCTGGGCCTTAGTTATCAGAAGATTCATGCATGTCCAAATGATTGCATCTCATATTCTGGCGAAAATGAGTCATTGGATATTTTTCCCACATGTGGGAAATTGAGGTATAAAGAAGCTCAACCATGGAAGTCTAGATCGATTATAGTAAAATAGTTGAGATATTTCCCCCTTAAACCCAGGTTGTAGCGTTTATTTATGTCTCAGAACATATTGTCAATGATGTCATGGCACAAAACCAAGATTTCAACTGATAAAATCTTGAATCATCCATCTAATGGTGATCCATGGAAACATTTTGACCGTCTACATATGTCTTTTGCTATAGAAGCCTGAAACATTCTATTCGGTCTTTCTACTTATGGTTTCTATCTGTTTGGTTCTTATGGTAGTCAGTATTCATATTGGCCTATCTTTATAACTCTGTACAATTTTCCTCCATGGATGTTGATGAAGGAGTCTTATATCTTTTTGACTCTATTAATCCCAGGATATCCAAACAAGAATATTGATGTTTATTTGAAACCATTGATTGATGAGTTAAATTTATTGTGGAGTTATGGTTTTAATACATATGATATTTCTACGAAACAAAATTTCATATTAAAAGTTGAATTAATGTGGACGATTAGTGACTTTCCGGCATATCGAATGCTATCTGGTTAGAGTACACATGATCTGAGATCATGTACTTACTGTATGAAATACAACAAAGTCTTTATGCTCATCAATGGAAAAAAACCTTGCTATTTTAATTGTCACTGTAGATTTCTTTCAACCGATCATCCTTTTCGGATGAAAAAATCTCATTTCAGAAAAGGTACAATTGAAAGGGATGAACCTCCAAAGATGATCTCAGGTACAGAGTTAAAATAAGTTGTATTTTTATTACCTCCCATCACATTTGGACCAACAGTAAACCAATAGAAAATTCATGGATTTGGGAAAGAACATAATTGGATAAAACAGAGCATTTTTTGGGATCTTCCGTATTGGTCTTATTTGTTTCTCTATCACATGTTGGATGTTATGAATATTGAGAAGAACTGTTTTGATAATTTATTTCATACAGTTTTAGAGACACCAGGTAAGACCAAAGATACTGTAAAGGCATGATTAGATCTTTCCCAAATTTGCAAGCGACCTGAACTTGAACTATTTGAAAATGTCATATCATAGAGGTTAATGAAGCCAAAAGAAGCTTATAAACTGTCTAAAGAGAGTTTCTTATTATTTTGTTAGTGGATTACATATTTGAGACTTCCAGATGGATATGCTTCCAATTTGGGCATATGTATTAAGAATGGTTATATTACTGGATTAAAACGTCATGATTGTCATGTTATAATGAAAAGAATAATACCGATTGGATTTAGAGGTTTGTTGAATTCTATGATTTTGGATTCGATAAAAGACATATCATATTTTCTTCAAGACATTTTTGCAGCGACAACAGACTATGATGCGCTAATAAAACTGGAAGAAGATGTTGTAATTATATTTAAACTGGAAAAAATCTTTCCGCCGAATTTCTTTGACTCAATGGGACATCTGATATTACATTTGTCACATGAAGCTAAATGTGGAGGTCCAGTACAGTTTTTATGGATATACCCATTCAAGAGATGCATGTAAAAATTGAATAAAAAAGTACATAACAAAGCATCAGTTGAAGGCTCAATTGCTGAAGCTTATTTGCAATAGGAAATTTCTTTTTTTCTACTCTCATTATTTTTAATCTCAATATCCCTCAAAACACAATCGCATGGGAAAAAACGAGGGGAATGTTAATGAAAAAATGGAAAATCAATTAACAGTTTTTAATCATCCAAATCTTGGTTTTGGCGAAGTTCATGAACGATGACTTTCAGATAATGAACATCACAGAGCTCATACATATGTTCTGCTCAACTATGAAGAAATTACATCATTTGTCCTATGAGTGCTTCCATCACTTATTCTATAATTTATGTTACAGTATTTAAACTTATTTTATTTGTAGGTTATATGATAATAATATCAAGAAACAACTTCCACAAATTACAGCAGTTGCTCTTGAAGAACGCAGACAAAAAAAATTTCACAATGGTTTCAAAAAATGGTAACATAAATTATTGATGGTTTAATATCAGTTCCATTTATTATTTATTATATTTATAATTGTTTTACAATTTTTCAGGTGTCTCAATATGCTGATAAAATTGATAAGAGACTGTGAATATTGAGTAACCCACCATCCAAAATGGTTAAATCTTATAATGCATATGTGGTGATTGATTTTTTATTTCATACACATGCATACAAGGAATAAAAAAAAACAATGAACAATGGAGTTTTCTTGAGAGGATCACATCACAGAGAAACTGAAGTTGTCTTTTATGGAATTTTGGATGAAATTATTGAGATGTGTTATCTAGGACAGAATTACATAACAATGTTTAAATGTCAGTGGTTGGATACTGAGAGAGTCTTGCATGTTCATCCGACTCCTGGAATTGTCGATATTAAATATAAAAGTCTTCTTGCAGTAAATGAACCATTTTTACTGTCTCAACAGGCACATCAAATTTATTATGCAAAGTACTATTCTACTTCAAGATACTTGAGTGATTGGTGGAGCAAAATAAAAATGAAATCTCGGGAAAATCAGTTTACTCAAAATGAATGTGGTTCTGCTGAAGTGGAAGGAATTGAAATTTTTCAAGAGACTGCTCACAATCCATCTAATTCACAAAGAGATATGAATATTGATGATGACATCCTACAATTAAGGATCAATGGTGATGAAGATGTTAATGATGTTATAATTGAATTTGAAATGACAAGGGATGATAAAACTGAAACTCACATGGATATTGATGATGTTGAGGAGGAAGATGAATACATTGACATTGATAGCTATGTAGAAGAGGATGAAGATGAAAATTGACACAGTTAAATACTGGTTATAATCATAACTAATATATATCTTTATATAATAGTTATTTTCAACTATCTGCTAACAAAAATCATTTTGTGTTTCAGATGGACCCTGATATATATCGCGAGTTTCAGGAGGTTGACCAACCGTTGGATGAGAGAGATTTTGGATCATCTGACCCTTAGCCTACTAGTGGTTCAAGGGGTACGCAGAGGGGGCTCGGTCTTGCATGACTGATGATTCCTGACCCTATCCCCAAGTGACATCCACATATTGGTTTCGATCCATGCACACAGAGGTATGGTAACCTGTATGTTTAAGTTATCATTCATTAATTTATTTATATATATAATAATTGTTTGATTATTTATTCTTTTTTCATAGTTTTGCGCATATAGCAATTGGACAGGGGAGCGCTATCTTGCGCAATTATTTTTCTCAGCCATGGATCACATGGGAATAGATTCCCGTTGATGTGTGGCACAATATGTTCCATCATTGGCTAGTACGTAAATAAATAATATTTATTTCGAAATTTATTTTATTAATAACTTGATATTATAAATTATTTGTAAGGTTTATGGTATCCTATCGATGATAGAATGCGTGACACTATCCACGCAGCATGGAAGGTTTCTATGCGTGACCGTTTCCGTCAGGTTTTGCACAATTTGAGAAGGATAGCCATTATGAAAGCAGGAGTGACAGAATTTTATGAGTCATGTAGAGCACACCGAGCAGAGTACATTTCATCTTACATTTGGGATGGATTATGTTTACACTAGTTGGGTGGTGGATTTTAGAGGAGATCTTTAGTGGGACGGCAGAACCGGGGGAGACAGGAGGTGACACATCGAGCTAGTATTAGTACATTAAGTTCGCATAGAGAGAATCTGGTAAGTATATTTTTTAAATATTTTGTATAACCTTAAATATAAACAGTTTATTTTATATTTCTATAGGCAGTCGAGAATCTTGATATTACGGAGTTCGATGTTTATCAGAGGATGTACAGTGATCCAGCCACTGGAGAGATTAGAGGTGATCACCAGTGTCAGATTGTGGTCAGTATTATTTTTTCATTTTGACAATTAAGTTTATATAATATTTTCACAATTTTAATTTTAAATCGGAATTTAGTATGAGGTTGCGACCTCTTAGACACAGGCTGAGGGTTAGGACAAGACGATTGATCAGACCAGTGCTCACCATTTCGATGAGGCGACATGGATGCATGCGACTCAGTATGGCTTTAAGAAGGGCTGAGTAGTTGGTATCAACTCTCATTTGACTCCTGGTACTTATTATGGTACTGTTGCGATGTCGGCGTCCAGTTCAAGAGAAGCTCGTGGAGAGGAATCATCTTCTGGCTCACAGTATCAGGAGCAGTTGCGAACTCAGGCTGAGCTTATAGAGACTTTGCAGAAGCAGCATGAAGACATGTGTTGGTGGCAGCAGCAGCAGCAGGAGCAGCATCATGAGGAGGAGCTGCGTCGATTGGGGTAGTGGCAGCTGCAGGAGTATCACGAGCAGATGGAGTACATGCACCGTGTGACTCGTAGTTTAGGGATGGATTTTCCTCCACCACCTCTAGACGACCCCCCAGTTATTTGTTTTTATGTTAAAAACATTTGAATTCAAGTTTTGTAATAATATGAACTATTTACAGTTTTTGTCTTTTATATTGGTGGAAATATTGCATAATTTAATTTTTTTTAATATTTTATTATTTATATTTAGTATTATATTTTTTAATATTTGTTTATTTTACTAATAATAATAATATTTTATTATTTTTTTAATATTTTTTTGAAAATATTGAAAATTTTAATAATTTTTTTATTATTTTATTATTTTAATAATATTAATATTAATTTTTTATTACTTCTAATTTTATTAAATATATTTTTTTTAGTATTATATTTTTTAATTTTTGTTTATTTTACTAATAATAATAATATTTTTTATTATTTTTATAATAATAATATAATTTTTTCATTAATCATAATTTTATTATTATTTTTAATTATTTTTAGTATTCGCGACGGGGTCTTTTGCGACGGGGCCCCATCGCAAATAAGTGAAATATATTTTTTTAAGATTAGTATTTGTGATGGGACAACAAGCCCGTCGCAATTAGTATTTGTGATGGGTCCATTGCAAAAGGTTTATGGGTGTATAATGTATATAATTGGAAGGATATTTGCGATGGGGAACTTACCCGTCACAAAAACTAATTGCGACGGGACCGTCGCAAAATTTTTTTTGGGTATATAATGTATATAATCGGGAGGTTTTTTGTGATGGGAAAAATTCCCCTCATAACACATATTTTTTGTAACGGGCCCGTCACAAAAAATATCAGTTGTGACGTCATTTTCTGCAACGGGCTATTTGCAACGAGGCCCCATTGCAACAGGCTATTTGCGACGAGATCCCATCGCAAATAGCCTGTTACGAAAAACAGGAATTCCAGTAGTGATTTGTGACGGGATCTCATTACAAATGCCCCATTATAGTAAAGGGTGTCATAAATAGTTTTCCTGTGGTTTTTAAAAAAACCCTATTGCGACAGTCTATCACAAATAACATAACAAATTAAAAAAATGAATAAAAAATATTAATAATAATAATGAAATAATATTAGAAAATAATAATAATGCTAATATTAATAATATAAATAATATTAATATAATAATAATAATAATAAATATTAATATTAGAAAAATAGTAAACAATATAAAATAATAAAAAACTCACTATTCAAAAAAATATAAAAAAATAAAAAAACAAAATAATAATAAAAATAATAAATTAATAAAAAAAATAAAAAAAATTAAATAAAGTAATAAAATAAAAAATTAAATAAATAATAAAATAATGAAATATTCACAACAATATAAAAATGCACTATATAGAAATGAAAATAGTTAATATTATAAAAAATTAAATTCAAATGTTTTATCATAAAAAATAAATACACCACTGAGGGGGGTCTTCTAGAGGAGCTGGAGGAGATAGTGGAGGGAACATTATCCCTAAACCAGGAGTCAGACATCGCATATACTCTATATGCTCATGTTGCTACTGTTTCCATCGATGCATCTCCTCCTTCTGATGTTGTTGTTGTCATTGGAACTCTTCTTGTAGCTATTGTCATTGACGCATCTCCTCCTGCTCCTTATGCATACTGTTTATAAGTTCACCCTGAGCTCACAGCTGCTCTTGATATTGTGCAACAGATGATGATGACTCTTCATGAGCTCCTCTCGAGCTGGACGCTAACATCTCAGTGGAACCATAATAACTCACAAGCATTAATCGAAAGTTGATACTAACAACACAACCTTTCTTGAAGTCATATTAGGTCGCTTGCATCCATGTTGCCTCATCAAATCGGTGGGCACAGGTCTGATCATTGATCTCGGCTTGACTCTTAGTTTGTGTCTGATACATCACGACCTCATATGACTCCTTCTATTTCAATTTAAAATTAAAATAATTTAAATATTATTTTCAGTTAATTTTAAAACTCAAAAAGAAATTATACTGACCAAAATCTGATGTTGGTGATCACCTCTAATATCTCCAATGACTGGATCACTATACATCCTCTTATAAATGTCAAACTCTGTAATATCATGTTGTTTTACTGCCTATATGAATATAAAATACACCATTTACATTTTATGTTATAAAAATTATTTAAAAAAATCACTTACCATATGTTCCCTATGAGTAATGAATGTACGACTACTGGCTCGATGTGTCACCTTCTATCTCCCCTGGTTTTTTCAACATACCAATGATCTCCTTTGAAAATGACCGCCCAATAAGTGTGAACATAATCCAACCCAAATCTAAGATGAAATGTGATTAGGTTGGTGGGTGCAAAAACACTCATCAAACTCTGTCACTCCTACTTTCATCATTTTTTTCCTTCTTAAATTGTGAAAAAATTGGTAGCAACGCTCATGCATAAACCCCTCCCATTCCTTACAGATAGCGTCATGCATGATCTCATCCATGTGATGCCATAAACCCTACAAATAATTTATAATATCTAGTTATTAATTAAATAAATTTCAAAATAAATATTATTTATTTATGTACCAATCAATGATCAAACATGTAGTGTTGAACATAAATGGGAATATCTTCCCATGTGACCCGTAATTTAGAAAAATAATTGTGTAATATATTGCTCCCATGACCAACAGCTATATGAAGGAAGCTGTGAAAAAAATAATCAAACAATTAGTATATAAATAAATTAATAAAATCTAACTAAAATACACCGGTAAACATACCTCCACATGTGTGGATCGAATCCAAGACATTGACATTGCTCGGTGATAGGGTTAGGAATCATCAATCACGCAAGACCACACCCCCTCCAAGTACTCCCTAAACTGCCAATAGTTTGAGGGTAAGATGATCCAAAATCTTTCTCATACAAAGGTAGATTAGCCTCCTGCAACTAATGAAACAGATCCCCATCCATATGAAACATTAAATGAATATTGATAGAAAATTGTTAGAAACAACTATTATATATAGATATATATTATATATGATTATAACTAGAATTTAACTGTGTCAATGTTCATCTTCATTCTCATCTTCATATTTGACGATGTCAATGTCCTCATATTACTCCTCAACATCATCAATTTTCATATGAGTTTTAGTTTAATCGTATCTTGTCATTTCAAATTCATTTGTAACATCATTAACATCATTGTCACCATCGACTCTTAATTTTGGGCTATCATCATCAATATTTGTGTCTCTTCGTGAAAAAGATGAATTGGGAGAAGTCTCTTGAAAATTTTCAATTCCTTTAACTTTAGGGGAACCACATTCACATTGACTAAACTAATTTTTCTGAGATTTAATTTTTACTATGATCCACTAATTACCACACTCTCTTGAAGTAGCATAGTAATTTGAATAATAAATTTTATGTGCCTAATGATCCAATAAAAATGGTTTATTTACATCAATAATACTTTTATATTTAATATTAACAATTCCATGGGTTGGATAAACATGAAATCATCTATCATTACCCAACCACTGATATTTAAACATTGTTATGTAATTTGGTCCCAGATAACATAGTTCAACAATTTCTTCCAGAATGTCGTAAAAGTCAACTTTAGTTTCTCTATAATGATATCCTCTCAAGAAAAAACAATTATTCATTGTTTTTTTATTATCCATATACACGTGTATGAAATTAAAAACCATTCACTACAAATCCATTATAGGATTTAACCATTTTATATGGTGGGATACTCAATACACATAATCGATTATCAATTTTATCAGAATGTTGAGATACCTGAAAATTTATAAAATAATTATTAGTATAACATGTAATAAATTGATTTTATATGTTAAACCATAACTAATTTATGTTACCGGTTTTTAAAACCAGTAGGAAAATTATTTTTTCAACATTCTTCAAGAGAATCTGCTATAATTTGTGGAAGCTATTTCTTAATATGATTATTATATAACCTAAAAATAAAATAATATTAATTTACTATAACAAAGATTATAGAATAAGTGATAGTATCACTCACAGTAAAAATGGTTTCATTTCTTCACAGTTGAGAAGAACATATGTATGAGCTCTGTGATGTTCATTATCTAAAATCCATCATTCATTAACTCCACCAAAGACAAGTTGAAGCTGATTAAAACTGATAATTGATTTCTCATTTCATCATTAAAATTTCCCTCATTACGGCCCATGTAGTTGTGATATTCAGATTGAAAATAATGAGTGAAGAAAAAATAAATTTCCTATTTCAAATAATCTTCTATAATATGATTCTTTGTAATGTACTTTTTTCTTCAATTTATGCATGAATATCTCAAATGGGTACATCCATCAGAACTATACTATACCTCCATATTTTTCTTCATCTGAAAAATGTAATATCAAATGTTTTATTGAGTCAAAGAAATCCAGCAGGGATGATTTTTTTGAGTTTACATAAAATTAAAACAATATCTTATTTTAGTATTCTTATTGAATCGTATTATGTTTTCTCCACAAAAATATCTTAGAAAAAATTATTATATGTCTGTTATAGAATATCAAATCATAGAATTTAACAAACCTCTTAATCCAATAAGTAGAAGTCTTACTATTATAACATGATAATCATGACTTTTTAATCCGATAATATAACCATTTCTGACACATCTGGATAAATTGGAGGCATAACCATATGAAATTCTTAAATATTCAATCTGCTAACAAAATAATAATAAATTTTATTTGGACAGTGTATAAGATGCTTTTGGATTCATTAACTTCTGTGATCTGACATTTTCAAACAGTTCAAGTTCTAATCGCCTACAAATTTGGGAAAGATCTAATTATTCTTTTAAATTATCTTTGGCCTTACCTGGTGTATCCAAAAATGTATTAAATAAATTATCAAAATAGTTCTTCTCAATATGCATGACATCCAAAATTTTATGGACCAACAAATCAGACCAATATGGTAGATCCCAAAAAATGATCTATTTTATACAATTGTGTTCTTTCCCAAAGCCATAAATTTTTTTTTGGTTCATTGTTAGTCCAAATTTTATGGGAGGTAATGAAGAGACAATTTATTTTAACTTTGTACCTCAGATCATTTTTTTAGGTTCATCTCTTTCAATTATTCCTTTTTTGAAATGATATTTGTTCCTCTGAAAAAGATGACCGGTTGGAAGGAATCTGTGATGAAAGTCAAAAAAACAAGGTTTTTTGACATTGGTGAGAATAAATGATTTTTTTCTCTCATACAGTAAAAAAATTATATTGGACCATGTGTAATCTAGCCATATAACATGCCATATATTGGGAAGTCAGTAATTGTACACATCAATGCAGATTTTTTTAGGAAATTTTGTTTCGCAACAACATCATATGTGCTGACACCATTACTCTATAATGAATTTAACTCATCAATCAACATTTTCAAATAAAAATAAATATTATTTTTCAGATATCTTGGAATTAATAAGGCTAAAAAGATATATGGATCCTTCATCAACATCTAAGGAGGTAATTTTTATGAAGTTATAAAGATATTCCCACATGAATACTAACTACCATAAGAATCAAATGGATAGAAACTGTCAGTATAAAGACCCAATCGCATGTTTTGGGATTCTAAAGAAAAATATAGGTGTACTTAGTCAAAATATTTTCACAAATCACCATTAAAGGGATGATTTAAGATTTTACAAGTTGAAATACTGGTTTTGTTCCATGACATCAATGCCACTGTGTTTTGAGACATAAATAAAAATTGCAATCTAGGTTTAAGAAGAAAATATTTCAATTGTTTTATAGGAATCAATCCATACTTCCTTATTTGAGCCTCCTTATTACTTGATTGTCCACATGTGGTACAACTATCCAACAACTCATTTTCACCATAAAATAAGATGCAATCATTTGAATATGGATTAATCTTCTAATAACCAAGACCCAAATTACAAACCAGCCTCTTTATCTAATATAAATTTTTAGGAAACATATTTACTTTATGTAACAATGTTTTTATCAAAGAGAATATCTGATCAAACAACTATTTGACATTCCATTATCTTATTTAATAGCCATAAATTTTTAAACTGCTTCACATTTTCTTATCTTGTAACCAATATATAAGGAATACTCAGGGGACCTCAACAACTCATTAAATTGAGATTGTTTCAACTCAGGAGTTAAATCAATATCATCCTAAGTTTCATTTTCTTGAAAAGATGGACCTTCCACATCATGTACTAAATTTTGAAACTGTGATAGATCCAGAACCAAATTAGTAGTATCTCCTCTGGAAGTTCATCCACCCTGTTAATAAAAAATCATAATCTAGTTGAAAACCAAAATGAAAAAGATGACCACCAACATTGTAAAATGTATCAAACATCCTCAAAGCACATTTTTGACAAGGACACTTAATTGTCCCTTCTGAAATAAATTTTGGTGTTGATGATACAAATGATAATAAATCTTGAGAATCCTCAATATATACAGGATTTAAACCAGAACCATTTAGATTCTTGAACTTATTTATCCAAGTGAGATCATTTAATAATGAATTTTATCAACTTCCATATTCCATATTTCTTTAAAAACATAAAATAATTAGTTTTTTTTGAATAATTTGATATAATAGAAACACTACCCAAATACGTGAAGAAAATTAAATTCACTTTTCTGGGAATTTATAATAATTTATATTATTTCATAGTTATTTATAGTATTTGTTTTAAAATGTATACTAATCTACACTAATTATTAGTAATTACAACTAATTTATACTAATTACTTATAATTAAGAGAATCACAATTTTTAGCGGATTAGCGGCATCACTTTTGCCCGAGGGATCATCTCCTTGCAACATTCTCCGACTAAAATCACTATGAAAAATCTACCGGCATACAATTTACAAAGGGAGATAAATATCGTTGAAACTAATAAAAAATTCCTTCAGGTAGTTTCAATGGGATTTTATACCCATTGCAAATACCCTTCTTGTAGTTTGTCTCACAACTTGCGCCAAACCTTTTGAGATTAGGATCGTCTTAAATTCGTAAATAATTAGTTATTTGTGATGGGGAGATGTTACTGTTGAAAATAGTCCCTCTGGATAGACAATTTTCTATGGGACCTTCCCTATCACTAATATAAATTTTTTCCATAGTTCATGTCACCACAAACACTATTTGTACATACCTAGGATTTGTACCTAAAGGGTTATCCCAATGATGTTTGTAGTAACCAAGAGTTATCCAAAAGTCTGGTGAAAATATTTTTTAGTGGTCTCAAGGCATTGAGTCGAATCAGGCCATAGGGTTTTCATGTCCCACCTCAATCATAAGTCAGGCCCTAAGTTCATCGTATCCTGTCTACACCTTGGGTCATACCACAAGGTCATCATACCCCAAATTTTACTTCCATGGGTCTGGTCTCAAGGCCATCATGCCCTAACTATATGTTCAGGTCCATCACCTTCTTCATCGCATTTCACGCACACTCCAACTCTTAGGGATAACCATATCATGATAGTCCACATATACTAAGTACCAAAGAAACACCTCCAAAAGCATGGTAATTACACATAGTTGGGTAAATCATCTAAAGGAAGAACATAGCATGTCATCATGAAAATTAGTAACAACATAAAAATAAATGTGATCATGTAAAACATGGTCTATCAATATACACTAGAATACTCATGGAATAACGCATCATATATGGGTCCCATGTCCTACAATCACACAATGACATGCGATCAAAATCATGCATTGGAAACAAGGTATGCCAAAAAAAGTATCACATCAAAGAAACAAGAGTATAAAAGCAACTTAAATGGTAAGTAACTTTCTTATATAATCTTTTTGATGAAGTACTCTGATATTAATCAAAGTTTTGAAGTTTGAATCACATTGTGTACCCATGTAAACTAGTACGCACATCAATAATTTTTATATAAGATTCTGGTTCATCAAATATGGGGTTTA
Source organism: Viscum album (assembly GCA_963277665.1). Taxonomy (NCBI): domain Eukaryota; kingdom Viridiplantae; phylum Streptophyta; class Magnoliopsida; order Santalales; family Viscaceae; genus Viscum; species Viscum album. The sequence goes on from OY728141.1 coordinate 1,630,633,797, forward strand.
TGAAAGATACCTGATGAAATTCCATTCCAATAAGGGTAGTTCAAGGATAATATACCTCCTATAATCCATTAAAGGAGCTAGTCCTGGGATATATTAAAGGAGAGGATTCCAATCACTGGATCTGTTTTCGATCAAAGAACAGCTCATGAATTCCTCATTAAAACTAGAATTAAACCATAGATCTGATAAAAAAACATTGATCGACCATTGATACATCATCAAAATAGACATTTAATATGGGATTCAAGAATAAGAAAGTATCAAGATGATCAATTTATGATAAATTACTCAAAAATGCCCACCGTTCATGAGAGATCTAACTCTGGTCAAGGGGATGTCATCGATACATCAAATCCACCAACAATTTACCAAAATTTCATCAATATCACATTATATATTGAAATAAAACTTATATATTACCAACATATTATAGTTTTATCATCAATATTCCATCAATAAAAGGTCTGTGAATAATATTCATAATCACATAACCATGATATGCCTATATTTAAAGATAAATCTATATTTTATTGAGAGATATCATCAACTCACTAGACCCATCACTAATCTATGAAGGATAGAAGAAATAATCAACATATATGTATATAAATCATAGATCAATCATAGATACATGAAAATATCTCAAGGATGAAGATGAATTTATTATATATCTAGAGAAAACTTACTGATCTAGCATCACCGAATTTATCCAACATTGAAAGGCCAAGGGAAGGTGACTGGGAGAGATCAAGATTCAAGGGAAAAGGTATCAGGATTTAAATAGGGGTTTAGGGTAGTATTTTTAAATTAAACATGGGGGGAAACAAGTGTAATTAAAAAATTAGGGGTTTTTTTTAATTCACACTCTACCAGTCTCCATCGATAGCAAGTGTACCTCACCAACTGACCGATGGTTGGCCCTCGACTAGACGGTGTGTAAAGAAGAACCACTTAGGTTTTCCAGAACCACTAGCTAGTTGGTGGTGTCTATGTTTTTTTACAGTTCCATGGTAACCCCACTAGCTAACTACTATAATCCACTAGTGATCTGATGTTATTTTTACAACAATGACAAGGAAACTCCTCAACTCATCTATCTAGACTTCGATTCCCAAACCCTTTATACGAAAAACCAACCTATAAAAACACCCATAAAAGAGATGATCCAAATATAAATATATAATTTAAAAAATTTAAAACATCTTGTACCTTGAATAAAGAGAGGGTGTTACATGGGGTTCATTAGGGACTAAAATAATCATAAGTTCTTATGTAAAATTATTTATTCTATGAACCTGGGTATAAAATTACTTAGTTATTGCATTATATTAACCTATTTTTTTCATTTTAATCATTGTGCATAATGAAAAATATTAGATAGAATCCTATAAATCCCTAAAGAGTTATTCTCCTATAACCTTCTCACAAATGGAGAACAATCCTACTCCACCACCCTCTCAAGTATATAGAGAATAAAATAATCCTTCCACCTTATAGAGATTATTTTATAAATAAATAATGAATTATTAAAACATTATAAACTTATACATTATCACCCAGTTATTTCTACGGTGATGTTTGAAGGTTCATGGAGCACGTGTGATCCCTCCTATATGGATTCTACCCTTGATTCCTCTAGTTGTAGTGATGGTAGGCCAAGAATCATTATATTTAATCTTCAACAAATAAAGAATTATAACATGTGTTAATTCCTAATATAAATAAATTAATTATAAATTATTTGTGATGATCTGGTCTTATGGATTTCAAGGTTACTATTTTATCTAGTTTTGAAGAAAAATCTAAAAAAAATATTGAAAAACTAGTTTTTTGCATGGGATCGAGCACTTATCCTACACCCTAAAACATTCAACCATTTCATATTGTTGATAAAGGAGAGAGAACCTAACATGAAAATAATGGGGGTTTTAGAACTAAGAAAACCTGAAGGGGTATAATTATGATTAATCTTGTGGTTGGGTCTAATAGTTAGGATGTCACTAGGTATCCTATAATAACATGAATCAATCCGCGCATAACTCTGATAAATTTTCTACACAAATCTAGTTCATATGAAATAAAGGATAATTTTAACCTAATGTAGGGTCATATATGTCATTCAACCTAACATAGATATGGATATCATGTAAGGAAATTGAGTCATGTAGCACGGGCCACTCTAATAAGTTTAAGTTTATGTGGGATAAACCACATGTTGTGTATTTTATCAACATATGAAAATTATAAAGGTGTTCTATAATTTATGTTCATTCATTGAGGACCTTTATGTGTGAGATTTCATTAAAATCTAACTCGTGCACAAAATAAAACAACCATGCCTCAATGTCGAGTGAGTAGAGAAAAATTGATGTGAATGAATGAGAATTCAAACACCAAGATAGAGATAGGTCTTGATTGGAATATTCAATTAGTTCTAAGATAGTTGATCTAGGAATCACTACATATCCTATATTATGGGATTAAATCCACACATAATTTTGATGATAAGGGAATTTTATCTCAATGTTGACCAAAATATGGATGATGGAAACTCACACTAAGAACTATTACACAGATATCACTCTCATGTAAGAAGAATGGGTCTTATATTCACTCCTAAAAAATATGATAGGTTATTTATGTTGGAATTTATGTCATTCAATTTTATATCATGTGACTAGGAATGGTATCCCTATCTTTAAATAAGATTCATCTCAATTATGTTAATTACGAAAATTAACTAGAACCTCTAGTCTCATGTGTGTCATGATCGGCGTGAGAAATAAGAGGAAATTAAAAGATTACTCGTATCTAATGAGATCACGTGTTAGGGTTGGATTCTTAACACACATCATGTTTTTATACATCATGAAACCAGGATGGAAGTGCTAAATAGTTTAAATTCATGAAACTTAGACTTTATTTCAGGAATTTTAATGTCATTCTACTAGGATAAAATGTTCTTTGCTGATCTAGATCATTCATATAATAGCCTTGTGATATCTCAATGATGGGATTGTTAAGGGAAACCCAATATAAATGAGTGATCCTAAACACTAGGATGAAGTAAATGTTCAATTATAATTCATATTTGGACCTATGATAGGATATCTGGGTATCATGGCATATCGCATGATATAAGAATTAAGCCATGCATAGTTGTGGATAATTCTCGCATAGATCAGGCTCATGTGAAGGGTAAAAAACAATATTCCATCGTAATGTGAGTCTATTGGGATAAATATAACATTAATAATAGTGTTTTGAATACTAAAATAGAGGTAAAGGGGGTGTTATTCTATAAATTTGGTGGTTGTAACTAGGTCAAGGACTCCAAGTTTCTCTATGTATCTTGAGATTTCAAGAGTCAAGCCACATGTATTTCTTTCAAAATAAATTTATACTGAGAATGGACCCATATAAAAAATTGATCTCTCAAATAGTGGGAGGGTAATTTTTTCCTTTTATATTCCCTTATTTTTGAAAATGGGTTCCATGAAATAATTCCCACAAAAAATTTGTGGGTCATTCTAGATGGAGAGGGTTCCCAAACAATGAGGGGGTATTTTTCTTTTTTAAGTATAGGTATGTTTTTTTGTATAGATTCATGGATCATGAATATTGAACCAAAGACTCTTATGTTGATATGCCTCATATGTAAAGAACCAGGATATTATGGAATGGATAGCTCTAAGTAGTTTAAAGTCTTACAAGATAGAATTTATTTGTATAGTTTAACATCATGTGATGAGGAATAAATTCCATACAATTTAATGTCATGTGATTAGGACTTATTAAACTTTTCATGAAGTTATGTAATGTACTTATTTAGAATCCTTATATTAGTAGTTATCATGATGCACTCTCCATCCATCGTGATGAGGGAGTAGACCTTATATATAGATTAAGGTCCTTTCTATTTCTTCTTAAGATTTGAAGGAATATTCCCAAGTATAATCAGATTTTTAATAACTAGCACCAATTCTCATTAGATTAATGATTAAATACATCCTTATTGGAAGCTCATGCAATTAGGTTTTGGTAGATTTCTAGGTTGTTTCATGTGTGTAACATTTTCTCTTCAAGCCATTTTAACTCATGTAATCACTTCGAGGACTCTTCTTATTTAAATAATATATTGAAAATATTAATGTGAAGTTATACCCAAAAGTAACTACTTCATTTCTTACATATAAAATTGAATATGTGTTTGCTTGTGTAGCATTACGGGTTGTAGTGTGATAATCCCACAAATCATGCAAGTTCTTGTTAGGCTAGGATTTTTTTTTATTTTCCCACCACATGCCTCTATATATCCATTCATTTATGTATGGTAATAGAATGAGTTTTGGACTAAATATTGTATTCTTGATATAGCCTTTTTAATTTGGAAGAATTGATATTGGTGTTGTTGTCTATCGATTTCATGTGAAGGACACAAAATATAGTAATGATGTTCAGCTTCAAATAATTGATGATATATGTTTTACTAACTTCTTTGAGGTATATATCCTTGTACCATTTGAAGAAGAATTCAATTTTAGTAAATATATACTTTAACTTCATTTTTGTAATTATAGGATATGGACCCATAACATATATTCCCCAAACATAAAATGGACAAGAATTTTTGGTAGTGTGAAATAGCTCTAGGGGTGATAGATAAAATTGGCATGTATCTAAAAATAATGGAACTTCCTTTTGAACCCCATGTAGTCTTACGCCATTATTATCCAAAAGTATCCATGCCTTTTTATTTTATGAGATAGTTTGGATTCTAACTTGTGAGCACTACAAGTTCTAGAATGTAACTCTTTCATGATAATAAGGGTATATCCTCCTTCAATGCATCTGATGAGGAATCCATAAAAATATCATTTATAAATAACTTTTTGGGACTTTGGTCCATTATAGATGATCAGGTTCACTCCCCACTATTAGATCTATTCTTTTTTATCTCATTATAATATAAAAATTATGCCATGTAGGTATTCCACTATGGGGTAAAACTATCTCATTATGGTATCAATTAGTGAGGATATAAGATCACCTTGATCTAAGGTGGTGTTAATCTCATTGATTTAATCCATATAATTATTGATTAATAATGATACCACCTTGTGGTGTTTAATACAAATGATTGTGTCATACTAATTTGTATCTTCCATGGTTGTGGATATTTTAGCCAATTAATCAACATGATCATTCTTTAAATTTACGATGTGAGACAATATTGGATCAAAGTGTAATTATAACATACACCATCATATATAATCAATTATAAGAATTAATTCATCCTTCTTAATGTAATATTCACCATTAATATACTTTATCCCCAAATATGATTCACCCATGACATTCAAATGGTCTATTGGTATCTATAGATCAATATTTAAGCCTATAATGAGGTCTTGGTACTCCGAATCATTATTGGTGCAACCTTATGATGGTAAAAATTAACAAGTTAGAACCACTTTTAATGGATAAATAAGAACAAATCTTAAACCAAACCTGTTGAGCTTCAGGTTTTTATTCTTATTCTTATCAAGCTTTTATAACCACTATCAAAATAAACCAACCATATCTTGGGAACATCAATAATGTAGAAAAAATCCTCTTCGAGAATATCTGTATTCTTCGGTGCACTTTCTAGGGTGGGTGTGCTTCCAGAAAATTTTCCAATTCTTGATCTTTGAATACATTATAGGGTTCAAAATAAATGTCAAATTGTTGCAGGATAACCACCCACCAGGCTAGATATCAAGTTTCCATAGTATTCCTGAGAATTTATTTGTGAGGATCAATGTGAGATATCAAATATACCTCATGATTATATATATAGTGTTTCAACTTTTCCAATATGAAGATTAAAACAAGTCAATTCTTCTCAATATTGAAATACTTGGTTTCATAATCTAGTATTGTTAAATTAAGGTAGTGGAGACTATTCTACTTACCTATATCATTATTATATACAAAAAGGTCACTAACTAATCACTCAAAGGTCTCCATGTACCGAATGAGTAGTTTTCCCTTACTAGTAGCATCAATATTGGAGAGAGAAAGATATATTTCTTGAGATCATCAAAGGATATCTGAAAATGTTCATCCCATTGATAGTTGGCTCCCTTATTCATCAAATTTTTAAAGTTTAAACACTTTCCCATGAGGTTGGATATATAATTACCTATTTAGACAAGATATCCTTGAAGTCCTATCAACTCTTTATGTTTTTGAGGAGTTCGCATATCAAGGATCACCTTAGTCTTCTAAAGGTCATATTTGATGTTAATATGACACCTAAAAAGCCAAAGTATTTCCCCAATGTCACTTTAAAATAACATTTTAGAGGATTCATATTTAAACTATGTTTTAGAGTTTATTTAAAATTGTATCAAGGATGGAAATATGATCATAGTGATTTTATAATTTAACCACCAGATCATCAATGTAGCATTCCATGGTTTCCCCTGGGAGGGGTTTGAAGATATGGTACATAGTTCATTGGTATGCATTGATAGTATTATTCAAGATAAATGGAAATAATTAAAAGCAATATATCCCTTTGGGTTTTATAAATGTGGTGGTTTCTTCATCACTAGGGGATATCCTAATTCAATTCTATCTTGAGTATCCATCCATGTGGGAGAGAGCCTAAAATATAGTCATTGCATCGATCACAATATATGTGATCGGGAACTGGAATTCTTCTTTTGGTAAATGATGTTTAAGATCACTAGAGTCAATGAAAACCCTAAAATTCATAGTCTTCTTCTTGATAGGGATTATATAAGTTAACCAATTACGGTATTGAACATCCTGATTGAACTTGGACTTGTGAGTTTATCAAAATTGATTTCCTACTTAGAATAATGGGTTGGATGAATTATTCTATATTTCTATTTGTAACCATGATGACCATCTAGAATACATAAATGATTAGTACCCAATTTAGGGTCTAACCCAAGAATCTATGTGTAGTTCTAAAACAAAATATCTCAATGATATTTTATAAAGGATATGTATATGTCTTACTCCTTATGGGACTTTGTGGAACTAGTAAAAATGGGTCATGGTTATTCCTCTATTCATAGATTCACTTTTATGATAATGTTAATAGTGGTAGGGATACTTTCCTCAAATACTGTAGGGGAATATATGAGATCCTATTTCCATATTTCCTTTACATTAATATCATTATAAGTGGGAGATGAATGGATGTTTTGGGATCTAAAGTATAATATGGGTACATTTTTATGTCATGTAAATAATGAGGAGGTATCCATAGATCCTAAGGGTACTAATGTTTATGAATCATTATCAGGGGAATCCTATATAATTTATCCTTCTACCACACTATCATCAAAGGAAGATGGTGCTCCAACATATTGAGATTCATGGGATGATGTGGGGGAATTATCTACTCCTTTTGAAGGAGATGAGGTGTCTTTGGATCTATAAATTGATGATATGGGGGCATATTTAGATCCTAAATACAATGAGGGAATATTTATATTGAGTTCATAATTATATTTATTAATATAACATTATTATTTTTCATAAATTAATTTAGAGGATGGTAATAAAATCATGAGAAAGTGGAAAATATGCATGGGACACATACTCATATCTTTCTCCAATAGTTGAGGTAGATTTGATCAAAGAGTCTCAATTGTGTGATATGGGAATCGATAATCCAATCCCTCATGTAGATGTTATCAAGATAGATATTGATTTGCATGAAAGGTATGGTCAATTATTCCTCTATTGATGGAAGCTGCTCAGCTGGGGAATGCACATAAATTTCATATGATAAGAAGGTGATTGGGTGATTTAAACATTAAAATGGGATCCATAAAACCCAATGAATTCCTGAATACAAATAAATTTCCTCAATATAATTAATGGGAAGTAAATTGTCTTCACTAAATTAATTTAATGGGTTAATATAAGCCATTTTGAGGTTTTTATGGGTCATGATCTAGATGGAATCATCTACCACTATTTGTTTTCCTTACCTTTTATAGAATTTTTCATCTAGATATCATGATCTACAATACTCAAAGGGGGAATTGTCACCATATAGTTCACCTAATTTCCCATTGATAGAGTATTTAATGTATTTATGGAATAATAAAGTCACTTTCACAATCATATAAAGCTATGGTCTATTTAGTAGGGTGTTTAAATCTATGTTTTGTAGGATAGCCATGAATTAAAATTCAAATAAAAGATCCCTAAACTCTGGCCCTAATAATAATTCAATCAAGAGGATTTTTTTACACTATTTTTATACCCTTGGATTCTCATGAAAGAGGGAGATAGGTTATATTAAATATATAATATGAATAAGAGGGTCTGGAATAGTATGATATTGATTACAAATCCATTATCAATGAGAAACTAATGGGTGATGTTGTCTTTTATCAATATATATATATACACACACATACACACAAGGTTCTGATATATCTATTTATGATGACTTCTTGATCTTATTTTATGAATGAAATGATCATATGTTACTCATCTGATTCAGTTTCTACATGATATACCTTATTCTTGGAAATTTCATCCATAAATTATTGAGGGAAATAAAGATCTTAAATAATAACTTATCAAAGCTCTATTGACAGGTGGAGGTCTTCCAAAATTGAGAGTTTATCTAGAATGATGGAATTTTATTTCAAAATATCATATTTTTTATCAGAGTCTGTGCTTTTTATCATGAGGTTTCTCCCTATTCTGAGGCATGAAGGTTAAATCTATTTGTACTGGTGGTTCCTTTCTTTGGCCATAATTTCAGGACATGTTTTCTGTTTATGAATTGGGTTAAGCTATCCATCCTAAATTCTGATTCTCATTTGACATGTGTACATTCTTCAGTTGATCCTCCAATATAATCAGATATAAACATGCCCTAGATGATTCAATAGTATATTGATGCTGCTACTAACCAAATTAAAGTTCCTATCTCTGGGTATTCAATGCATATATGGATTTATAGGAGATGTTTCCTAAATTTCAGGGTCTTTGTTAACCTCTTATCCCTTGCCTCCTTATCCTTTGCAACCTCTTCCCCCTCATCCTTGATTATGGGAAAGGAACTTAGGTTTGTATCTATCTTCTTCATTATAGAAGGTATTTTTCTGATAAATCACATTTATAGATCCATGTTTTGACTCCTCTTATAATGATAATACTATTTGGTGTGGTGGTTCCCATCCTCCCTGTGATTGAGGTAGGATGTTTTTAAGTGTCTAGACCAGTTTGGGAGTTGATAGAGATTCTTCCTTTTGTACCTTATTCTTATTTTGTTGGTTACATTGGCTCTTATAAGATTATATTTTAGGATAATATGATACCCAATAATATATCTCAATTATTTTAGGTGGAATTATGGTCATAACTAGTTGGTTTAGTGGGTCCATGAGGATAACATGGTCCCATTTGTCCGATTTTTTGGTCATACAGTCATCAAAATCTTGTGTTCCCTTGATTAAAAATTTCGTTCGTTCTCCTTCCACCACTGGTGAGGTAGTAAAGATATGATCCACTTTTGATAGATATTTTTTTAGCTTAACATGTCTTGATTCAATCATATTTTGGAGTATATCCTTGATGATGAATCACTCCTAAATATTGTGATTCAACATTCAATGGTAGATACAATGTTCAAGGATATCATTGAAACCAACTTCATTGGGTTTCTTGGGATCTAAAAAATTCAACAGTTTATTTTCCATAGTATTGATGAAGTACCCCAGGACCTGCTCTTTTCAAAATGAATGAGGCTTATTCTTCTTATCTTTAAACTTTGAGTGACACTGCTCTTTCCTTACCTCCTAATGGGGGATATTTTATATTAATTTATACTTAAGGGGATCCACTATGTGATATTAAATAGTTTTAAATACTAGATTTAGTATTTTCTATGGTTCTATTTTGAGTGTAAGGATTGTGGTTTTTTTCTACCAAGATTCATTCCTTTCATTGACAGTGTTGTCCAGGATTTTTCCTAAGATCATTACATAGAAACATTTATATGTTTCACTGAATCTATTAACTCCCATAACCCACTAATGTATTTCAATGGTATCAATAAAATCAATAACTCTTTATATACATTCTCTATATTTTTTTCCAATAGGTATTCATGTGTGAGTTTTATATTCAAGGAGTAAGTTAAACCCTTCTATATGAAAAATAAATCTGACACCATCCCATTCTCACACTATTTTTCATTTCAGATATCGAGTTTCATCATATTTCTCAATATAGAAATTAATGTATAGGTAAATTCCTAATGAAGGTCATACCAACCTATAAAAGACCCAACTGGTTGGTTATTGTACTAGACACATGCTAGTCCCTCTAGAGTCTACATGAAACACTTGATCTTGGATGATTATTAGTGTTTGATCATTCCTATCATGGGAGTAAATCAAGACATATAGTGTTTTATATTTTTTTATGGGTCTCTAGTGCCATTTAAAATCAATAATGTTTGATTCCTGAAGTTGTTCAGAGGAGTATTTTCATCCACCCACTTAGGATACAACTTCATTTTTTGTCACACTAGTGTGTGTTTCCCTTACATGGAATCTATTTGAATGGATAGGGACTCTATGGAGTTAAGAAGTTTTTTTGGGAGCATAAATTAGACAAATAATTGAGTAGAGGTAGTGAGAGGAACCTAATATGGTCAGCACACTCATTTCTGTTGTTGGTATCCAATGTGAGACAACCTAGAGAATCTATATTGACATAGATATGATACCACCCTAGTGGATTGAAATATTTTAACACCCACAGTTTGAGGTATTTTCTTATTTTATTATATTTTTTCAAGTTATATAATGTTTGGTTTGATTTTCGAAAGATTCTAGGTGGCTTTAGGATATTTTGGTAAGGTTTTAGGAGGCAGATGGTTTGAGAACGACTAGGGGAAAATGCAGTTTTCTCTAGGTGACCATGTGAGAGTCTGAGGGATCTTATTGGTAGGTGCACATTTGGTTAACAATTTGGTAAAACCATATAGAAACCATGTGACTTGGTAATTTTTAGTATATAGTTTATATGAATAATTGGGGCACGGTTTTCCAAACCGCGTGGCCAAAATGTGCAAAAACAAATTTAAAAAAATTTGGTTTTAAGACCTAAACATCCCTTGAAAAAACTAATTATTTCTCTTATAATATAGGATATTTAATTCAAGAACTCATCTATAATATTTTGATGATATTATTCGTTTTGGTGGTTGATTTTAATGGATCATAGGGTGTTGGATCAAGGAAATTGAAGGTGAGAGACTCGTTTTTCCTCTCACTCCTTAATCCTATCATTTTATATAAAGAGAAACCTTATATCAAGCCTTCCTTGACTAGATATATTGGTTATATCTTGTTTTTATAAATATTATTTGGTATTCATTTAAATAATATATCAGGAATCCTAGATCTTTGAGATCATTCTATAATTATGTCAAACGCATTGGAGGTAGGTGGTTTTTCTTATTTTTATGCTTTCACCTAGAAAGTGAAGGATCATTATTTTCTAAATAAATTTCATATTATTTTAATTTTAAATGCCTTATTAAATCTCTATTGAAACTCTTTTTGGTTTATTTCTTTAAATTTATAATTTTGGGTGACACCCACAATCTATTTGATTAAATGATTAAATGAAATTGGTTTTCATAATAATTTTTTTGGATTTGTGAACTTAGAATTAATTTGGTGGGTGTAAATTTATTGGAATATTTAAAGGATAATGTGGGTTTTATATTCTCATAGTTCTAATCTTGTGTCACATTATATTATTCCATGAAGTGAAATCTTAGGACTTGAGGGAAGGATACTTCTCATGAGTTGGATTGTTTAGTAATGGCCTTTGGGTAATGATTGCATTAGCTAGTGTTTTACATGTGTGTGTGGGTTCATGTTAAGGGTGTGTTTTAGTGTGTGTAATTTAACTTAATTATGGATATATTTATTTATTTTTCACATAATTTCATGCTTTTAACTATTTTTATGTTTTAAATAAATTATGATCTAACCAGTTTCTTATTTTAGAGGCATTTGAGGGAAGTCTTGGGGTTTTCCTATTGGGTTGTGTACTCAACCCATTAATATTCACCTTGGTGTATATGCAACATTGTTAATCATGATACACATAAGGGGAAGGTTTATTATTTTACTAGTTTGGATTCATGATTTTTTGTTCTTGGATTTCTGGAGTTAGAGCTTAGGGCGACTGTCGAGTCTTGGAGTCTACAATGGTGCTACCTTAGTTCCTTGTGTCTTTTATATTGAGTATTATTTGTATTGGGATTTAAGAATTATTTTTTATTTCCTCTTAAAATTTTACTTTTATTATTGTTTGACTATATATTTGGAGTCATTCTTGATTTTGATCATGCATCATATCATTTCTTTTATTTTTTTCTTCTTACAGGTTGTTTGTTTAAAGGTGAATCATACACTAAGGTTTGGAAAAGCCCATGAAATTTATGGTTAGCCTTTGGTTCCTTGGGTATTTCACCTAAGGTTAGTGGAATTATAATCCATCCCAAACCAATGGGTGAGTTTGAGATGTTACAAATAGTATCAGTTTGTTATACTTCATTTGCTGGGATAGTATTAAGGAGATATGATGTGTCATAAATTGAAATATATAGTATAAAAAGATATATATAACCACTTTATATTTAACTTCAATTTACTGGTGTGGTTTATACATAAAAATTGTTGATAAATAATTCTATATGTGTCTTTAACTCATCATTGTGGGTTTAGCTGATGAGCATCTTGTATCATGCATTAGTAAGAGACTTCCCACTAGGATTGCACCATTCATATGTTATTTAAAATACTTGATTTTGAAATTATCTTACTATGAAATTGATTTTTGTTCAATAATATACTTTATAACTATGAATTAAAAAAGTTGTGATAAATTATTGGATAATGTTACTATGGTTTTAGAAAAATGGCACCAGTTAGAAGACCTGGTTACCAGTAAGAGGGGACAGTGGAGAACGTGGTTTCACCTGAACCATAGGTGAAAGAAGAACTTTTTCAGAGAATTGTGAAAGTATTAAAAGTTATGGAAAAGGGGAATTAAACTATAGAATCAATCTATACTAATCATACATTTTAGTTTCAGAAATAGAATCCATCATTTTTTAGGGGGATTCGAGACCCAAACAAGTGGAAACATGGATTAATAGGATCGATATAATTTTAGATTTACTTAAAATTATATCTAATATAAAGGTGAATCTATCAATATATATTATGAAGGATCATGCCTGGAAATGGTAAAAATTATCTTTTTAATCTAAACTCAACCAAGTCATTACTTGGGGGGATTTGAAGAATTGTTCAAAAAACAATTTTATCTCTAGTTGGCAGTGATGAAATTGGATTCTATCAAAGAAAATGTGACTATTAATCTTTCTTTTATAGTAGGTATACACCATGATGTTTCTTCATGATTTCTTGGGGTTTTCACCTGATTAAGTGGACATGTTTTCTATCGATCTAGTTCTAGGAATGCATCTTATTTTTCTTCCATCGTATAGAATGGTACTAACTGAATTGAGAGAATTAAGGGTCCATTTGGAAGAACTGGAAAAAAGAAAAGGATGTAATAGACCAAGTACATCACCTTGGGATACTATAAGCCTCTTTATAAATAATGTAGATGGTTTTCTTTGTCGATGCGTTGACTTTTGTAAACTAAATCAATTTAATATCATGAATAGGTATCCTCTTCAATGGATTGATGGCATTTTCAATCAATTGAAGGGATCCAAATGGCTCTCCAAAATTGATCTGTAGTCTGGATATCACCAAATCTGAATTAAAAAAGATTATATTCCAAATAAAACTTTCTAATGTTGTTATGATCACTATAAATAAGTATTCATTCCCTTTGTAATTACAAATGAACCTATGGTTTTCATGGCCCTAATGAATTTTATCTTCTAAAAGTACCTAAACTTGTTTTTTTGTGGTATTTTTAGAAGATATTTTGGTGTATTTTCATACTATAAATGATCATGAGAAGCACTTAGAGATCATATTGGGTACATTGTGTGATCATCAAATTTATGCAAAATTTTCTAATTGTGACTTCTAGATATAAGAGGTTCATTTACTTAGGAATTTAATCTCTGAAGGAGGTATATAAGTTGATCCTAAAAAAGATCAAAGAAGGGATTTCTTAGTATCCACCTAATAATTTCTTCAAGATATGAAGTTTTTTAAGCTTATAATGTTATTATCGTCACTTTTTTTGGAAATTCTTAAGGATTTCTTGTCCTATGATTTCATTAACATTAAACGGTATTCCATTCAAATGGAATTAGGATTTCTAGAAATCTTTATATTATTTTAAGGCTCAACTCACTTATGCACCTATCATCATCTTTCAAGAACCAAGAAAAGGTTATGTTGTATAATACAATGCTTCTGGATTAGGACTAGGATGCATTCTCATAAAGGAAGACCATTTAATAGCTTATGGATCAAGATAGTTAAAGATGCATAAAAATAATTAACTAATACATTATTGGAATTATATTTGGTAGTAAATTCACTACAAATTTGGTGTTACTACCTCTTTAGTTAAATTTTCATAGTTTTTACGAATAATAAAATCTTAAAACACATTTTTCATAAAGGTGTTTGAACTTAATGAAACGTTGATGGATAGAATATCTATAGATACTTATCTTTGACTTGGTTTATACACTAAGAAAGGGAAATTTAGTGGTAGTTTATTTGAGTCAAAATTCATATAACAAGGTGGTTAGAGAGCCTCATAACCAATGGTATTTTATAAGATTAATTACCATTAAGAATTTATATTATAGGTAATATAATATGAATGTAGTTTCCTTTCCTATTAACCACTTACTAACTTAGTGAGACTAATCAAGGAGTCTTAGTAATCAGGCCCATATTTCCTTTCCAAGAGGTCAAAACTCAATAGTGTGGAGACCATTAAGGTTTGGATAGCAGATGAAAACATTGTGCTTCATTTTCAGAATCAAATCACGGTTCTTTAATCATACCAATAATGGATTATTTATATTTATCACCACTTTAAATAGGCAGATAACCTAGGTATTCAAAGGATTTATAGAGTAATAAATACCCATTTTAATGGTTTGGAATACAATAGAGATTGGCTGATTATGTTATAAAATGTATCACATGCCAATGGGTAAAGGCTAAACACCAATAACCATAAGGTATGTTGAATTTGATCCCTATAACAATTTTAAAATGGAAAAATATTATTATGAACTCTATTATTAGTATACAGTGGACACTTCAAAAGAATGATTTTATTAGGATGATTGTGGACTGACCCACTAATTCGACACATTTCATTCCAATTCAAGAGTCCAATATGATGGAAGACTTGGAAAATCTATACATCAAGGGAGTTGTGAAATTGTATAGAGTACTAATGTAGATTATCTCTGACTTGGAACCTTGTTTCACTTTATGGTATATGTTATCCTTATAATAATCCCTTATCACTTAGTTGAACATGAGCTTGGTATATCATCCAAAAATAGATGTCCAGTCATAATGTATGATCTACACATTGGAAGATATGATCTATACTTTTATTATGGATTTCAATAGTTCATGAGAATATCATTTTCCTTTTTAGAGTTTTCATATAACAATTGTTATCATTCTATGATAAATATGTCTCTGTTTAAGGCACTGTATAGTCTTCTATGTTTATCTTTTCTTTTTTGGGTAGATATTGGGTAAACATCATTAATCGAACCAAGTATTGTCCATGAGACTACTTCCAAAATCTAGATGATTGAGAAATGGATGGAAATGACCCAAATCCATAATAATTCATATAAATATCATCATTTATGAATCTTTTCTTTTGATTTTGGTGACCATGTATTCTTAAAAGTATCCCTGATATTAGGTCACCACCAATTGGGAAAGTAAGGAAAATTGGTTACTCGATATGTTGGATCATTTGAGATTATAGAATGTGTAGGTATAATTTCATATCAGTTATCCTTAATACTAATATTTTTAATTTTCTATAATTATTTCCATGTATCTTAATTAAATAAGTACTAGCTTGACCCTAGTCATGTCATACGTTGGGACCATATTACCCTTGAACTAGATTCTACATTTATTCATTCCCTTATTCATATTTTGGAAAGAAAAGAAAAGTTTTTTGTGAGGTAGAAAAAAATTGGTATGGATATTATGGAATCATGGTCCAGTTTAGGAGGAAACTTGGGATTGAGAAAGTTTATACAAGTCCAATTGTCCAAACTCTTTTAGTTGAATGTTGATATCTAGCTTTCCGAGGATGAAAATCCACATGGTTGGGATAGTTTAACAACCTATTTTTGAGGTATTTAATTATTTTATTATTAATTTTTAAGTTACATAATGTTTGGGTCGATTTTTGGAATCTTATGGGTGGTTTTGTGAAGTTTTGGGAAGGTTTTAGGAGGCACACAGTTTTAGAACGGTTAGCGGAACCCATGTTGTTTTCTCTAGGTAAATGTGTGAGAGATGGATGGATTTTTTGGGAAGGCATGGTTAGTATATGGTCTGTCCACACCATGTGGAAACCATGTGATGTGGTAAGTTTTGGGAAGAGGTGATCCACATGATTGGTGTACGATATTCCAAATTGTGCGTCCAAACTATGTAGTGGGAATAATTAAATCTAAAAATGGTTTTAAGACCCGAAACTCCCACAAAAACCTTCATTTTTATCCTCTAACCTAGGATCTCAAATTCCAGAACTCTTCTAGGATATTTTGGTGGTATTATTCCATTAAATGGTTTATTTAAAAGGATCATAGGATTTTTGATCAAGGAAATTAATGGCAAGATCCTTATTTTATTCTCATTCATTGATCCTTCTATTTTCTCTTAAGAGAAGCCTTAGATCCAGCCTTCCTTGTCCAGATCAATTAGTTTGATATTATTTTGATAAATTTTAGTTGGTATTCATTGAATGTTTATATTAGGAAACTATAATCTTTAATATTGTGGTATATTTCTTCACATCAAATAAATCAAAGGTAATGGCTTCTCTTCTTTTTCCACTTTCTCATAATATGTGAAGGTTAATTGTTTCCTAAATAAATTTTTTATTATTTTATATGTAAATCCATTGTGAAATATCTATTTTAACTCCTTTTGGTTTTTATGGTATTTAAATTTATAATTATGGGAGGCTCCCACAAGGTGTTTGATTAAATAATTAAAAGAAATTTATTTTCAAAATAATGGTTTTGAAAGTGTGAACTTGGAATGAATTTGGTGGGTGGGTGTTTATATACATATATAAAGGGACACATGGGTTACAATTGGCCATAGTTACAATATTTTGGCACATTGTATTATGTCTTTGAGTGATTACTTGGTACTGGAGGGATGAATATCGCTTTTGAGTAGGCCTATTCAAGAGTAGCATGTGGGAAATGGTTGAATTAGTTATTGTTTTTCATGTATGCATGGTTTCATTTCATGGGTACATTTTGGTGTGCATAATTTCAATACCTTATGAATATATATATATATATATATATATATATATTATTCATATATTTTCATTTGTTTACCTACCCTTTATTTTTAAATAAATTAAGAGTTAACTTGTTTCTTGTTTTAGTGGTACTTGGGGGGAGTTTTAGGGTTTTCCTATAAGATTTTATACTCACTCCCTACAAATTCACCTTGGTGAATATACTAGAATTGTTTCTCATGATATAATTAAGGGTAATGTTTCTTATTTTACCATCATATCTTTAGGATGTTGTGTTTTTGGATATCAAGATTTGGAGCTTGGGATGTGAGTTTTGGAGTCTGCAATGGTGCCACATTGGTTACTTGATTCTTTTATCTTGGGTAATTTTTATCTTAGGACTGTAGAATTATATTTTATTTCATCTTCCACATTTACTATGATTATTTTTTTATTATATATTTGGTTTCAATATGGTTTTTCATCACGCATCATATCATGTCTTTTATTTTGGTCTATTTGCAGGTTATCTATTGAAGGGAAAAATCATTCCCCATTATTTTGTAAATACTATGACATTTATTATTAGAATTTGGTGCCTTGGGGATGTCACCTAAGGTTAGTTACATTTAGTTCCTTCCCAATCCAATGGTTTGGTCAGGATTTTATAATACTTGGTATTATTTAACCCCTGGTCTTAGATTCACCAACTATCTAGATCTATAACATATCAGTTGGTTAGAATCTATCCCCATGGATTGAGTAGTTTTATCAAGTTTGGGAAGATCAATTAGGGGATAAATATTGGTCTTCTACTAGAAATTATACTCATTAAGAATATTTTCCTTGATTAATTCAATGTTGATCCACCTTAATTCCTCCAAATTAGCCTCATGTCGGGCTAACTTCTCCTTAGCAATGGGAGAATGATTTTATTTAGGTGGTAGGTGGAATATGAACATTATATTACCTTTTTCTTTAGATAAATATTTCAAAGGAGGTGGAATATTGTTATTTTGATGGGTCCCCATGTTTTGAGTCTTCCTTTGATGTATGTTTTGAAAACCATCATCAGGTATTTTAGTGTGGACCATATTTCGGATAAAGACTTCCCAATTGTATTGTTTTACATCGATGTCACGATTTGAGTAAATTTAGGGGTTGGTGGTAATGGAATTTAATAATGTATAATATGATTTATGGATCATATTCTTTACATAAGGGTAGGGTGATTTGTCTCTTATTGAGTATTTATCAATGGAAAAATTGCAATCTTCCTATATTTTTTTCCATTTTGATAAACTATTTCAACTCACGAACCATTTAGGGTCTTCCCTTATCTTCTCAATGTTCCCTATAAAGTTATTTATAATAATTGGTCTTAAAATAATCCTTAATTATATTCACTGATCATATCCCCAATAAGGAGGACGAATCTTGTAGTGGAAGGAACTGTGAAGGCTCTCTTATAGCATTTACTCTGATCTATAGAATATTTATTTTTATGGGGTTTGTGATATAAATTACCTCATCCCTTAGGAATGATATTTAATTATCATGGATGCTATCACATATTTAACCTATGAAGGATTTTATGATTCTAAGGTTGGTGGTAGTGGTGGTAAAAATTCCCCCAACCTTGATGGTTGAGGATGCTCCTATATCACCACTAAGTTAGCTATTGTGACTGCCTATTTTATTTTTCAGGCCTTATTTCAAGAACGAGATAGATGAAAATAGCATTTTAAACATGTGATACTTGAAATTTAAAGTTTCTCTATAGTTGAGTGATTCACTTTCCTCATATGGGTGGATCAATTAACTTTATTAGAATCCTAAAGTAATATATTTTCAGTGGACTACTCTCATCAAGTATTCCATTTTTTAGATCTAGAGATAGAAATTATCTACTAGATATACTATCTAGTATATGTAGATCATGGTCCTATAACTTGGCCTAAAATAATGAAAATTCATGATGTCTTCATTGGTGTACTCTGTTTCCTGTGGACTGAGGTAAAATGTAATTCTACATGCTCACTTTATCTTGTAATGTGTACATCATGTAGAGAATTAATGATTAGATGTTGTAGGGGAATTCCTACTAGAGATATCTACACCAACTTCTTGAAATTGTGTTTTATGCACCTGAAAGGGAAGCTAAGTTGATTGGGTGATATATATATCCTATTTTCTTAACATGGTTATCATATTTGTTGTAAGAAAATTGTCTTTTTATTTATGTGAGAGAGATTTAACAACAAATTCAAGTGAATATAATATATAAATTCCTCATTAAATGTCTTTAGGATTTTATACTGAAATTTAGTTGATGCACGCCTATCATGGGGCATGGAAAAATAATTTTTATTACCTCATATAATATAGTATTTAACCCTAGGTTATCCTAGATAGGAGAGAATGAAAAATAGTTTGCCACTTTCGGTTGATTTTAATAAAATTGATTTTTGATTGTTTTGATAAATTGAAAATAAAAAGAAGATTAAATTCATTAATTTGAAAAAAATTGATGAAAAATGGTGACTGTAATGGGTTTGGAAAAAACTCATGTTATTCTATCATTATTTCTAATTTTTACCAATTATACTTCTACTAGATAGTATAAGAGAGATTACTATATTAATTTATCTATTATATTTAGATATATGGTGATAGTAAGGGAATTCCTAATCAAGTCTCAACCAGTATACCCTCATTCTTGTGTGCATATAATTTTAATTGTTCCTTTTGATAAATTAAGGAAATTCCCAATTGATAATTGTTATTACCTAATTAACAATAGTCGTGTCATAATTCCTTACACATGTTGGTGATCACCAAGAACTCATCTCCCAATCTTAATCTTATATATAGAAAACATATGGTAATTAATAGGAGGGAGATATAGACCATTGAAAAAGGGAATTCAAATAAAAATAATCTAACCTTAGTATAGATGCATTCAGAATCAGAAATGGAATAAATAATTACAGTTGGAAGAAGAAAGAGAAAAAGTTTATTACATTAAATGCAGAAACTAAAACATATAAGTTGGTAAATCATCTTCCTTCTTTGATCAATCATTGTAACTACCCCTCCATAGATGGGGATGTCGAGTTGGTTCAGGAGAGGGGATACATTTCATAATGAAGAAAAAAATAAAAGTAAAGGAAATAAATCTAGAGTAAGACATCATCTAGAGATTCCCTCATCGAGTTGTCCTCATTAATCCCCCTTGGACTCTTATTTATAGGCATGTAAGAGCCTTAGATTTATCATATATGGTCTATTAAATGGTATCAAGTCATAATGGGTCATCTCAGGTCATCAAAAAGAGTTTCCACCATTAAATTCCATCTAAATCACTATTACAGGGTATGTCTGAGAGTTTCACATCATATAAGTTATTCACAACATGTAATGTGCAAGACTAAACCTATGATTCACAAAATATTTCACATCATGAATAGTGTATTCATGATGAGTAGTGTGTGAGGAAAAACTTTTCATGTATTGTTTTTATTCTATGTATTCTTCATGTTCTACATCGTAAATGAAATTCGGGATTTAAATGTCTATTTTCCAAAAAAAAAATCTCTATTTCCACCTAGATATTTGGTTTTGAGCCTTGTAATAGGTTCTTCACTTTTACTTGGATTTTCTAAAACTTTAATCTACCTTCAAATGTCTCGTGTTTTGCAGCTCACTATTTTTTTTTATCTTTTTTCATTTTCTGATCAAACTTTATATCCTACCAGGAAACAAAAAAACAATTAAATATTAAAATATTAATCATTTAACATGTATAAAAACATGTTTAATATTAAAATAAGAATGAAAAATATTGATTTGTCAGTTTCCAAGGGCTAGAACATGACCAGTACATTAAATTTGGCTAGTTCTTTTCTCAAGACCATAGAGTTCTCTTCATCTTCTATGAGGGATTCCTATACTTGATCTAACCAAAATAGTCACTTCTTAGTTACCTTATCAAGGGAGCCATATTTTCTAGAATCTCTCATATTACATTGAAGGATATACAGTATCATGATGGTGTGGATAATGATCGTTGTCTCAAACTATATTTCTGTAAAGTTGAGATATCTATAGCCAATGATGAGGCAATTAGTGTGGTTGGCTTCAGTCGCTCGAGTGATTCTTGATATAAGGGAATTCTTATAGTATCTTTGATAAGTAGAGGACCTTATTGTTGAAGTGTTATATCACCATTTGAATTATCTTCGTAGTAAATTCCATGGGGAGGATATCCATGGTCATGTTCATATGTTCCGTCATGGGGAGGATGTCTATTCCAACTTGATGTTTGGTGGTAGGGAGGATTTTCACAACATATTCCTTGGGGAGGACCTCTAAGATGGGTGATCAGGTTTCTATAGGGAATACCTTCACAATTAATAATATTTAATGGAGTGGTAATCTCATGAACCACTTTCCCCAAGACGAGGGAATGTAAGGCAAAGTTCCATGCTCTTCCTTCCTCAAGGTGAAGGAGAGATAATGACCCTCGAGTCTCGCCTTCAGTAGGATCGGGAGTGGTGACTAGCACCAAGGGTATAGAATCTCACATAGATGGAAGGAATTGCCCTTTTTGTAGAACATGATCGAGAGATAAGATGGTAAATCCCAGATACACCAAGTCTAAAGGTAAAAGAAAAGCCAAGAATCCATTCCCAAATGCATGTTCAAAAAAATAAAACTAAAACAAAGTAAGAAAAAATTCCAAATAATGTACTAAGAAAAAGAAACTAAACGGAAACTGAAATTATCCCAACGCACGAGATATCAATGTCCAACAAAGCCCTCAAAGTTCTCCTGGAAACCTGAAAATAGTTTTACATACGTAAGGTGAGCATACAAGTAAACACAATAGGGAAACTAAATCTAATCGTTCACAAGTGAGGGAACCCTACTAATTACCCTATGAGAAAATAGTAGAACCTCAAGCACATAACGGGGAATACTAACCTTCCCATACTCACCAAGGCACACTCACCCAAGTAACTCAAGTCAAGTAAAGTAATGGTATATCCACATCGACATTTGGGTACCCCACACACCACTTTCCCACCAGTTATCTTCCCATTCCTAACGATCTTACCTCTTGACGTTGCCACTCTCCCCATGCATAGTTCCACTACCACAAAATTCCCACACACACCTGGGCCTCAAACCACACACAACCACACCCACAGACACCTAGGTCAGAACAACCACTTCCACACCCGAAGACACCTGGGCCTCATCCTAAAGATACTTGGGAAAACACACCCAACCCACAAACACTTGGGCCCCTTATCAAAAAAAAACTTTGACCAAAGGATCTTGGGATTTGGTAAACCTCAATCCATTACATCCTACCTAGATAAGCCCGAGTATCAAGATCTGGAAGAGGGTGTAGGGAAGAAAATCAGTAAACATCCATCCATCCTCCCACTGGGATGTTGGAAAATACACCCCCTCCATGAAATGGAGATGTTAGGAACATAGTTCTCAATAAGGGTTGGGTTCACGGATAAAACACAAGGAACTAAAATATACATAGGTAAACAAACACTCATCCCCAACCTAAGAGTTTAACAGAAATAGGCAATGAGACCATACCAGCACCTCTTTTTCTACTACTCCAACATGCACAACCACATAACAGCCACTGCCAAACCACAACCCATCCCCCTTTTTTCAATTTCCATTTATTTATTTAGGGTTATTCAATTAAATTATACCAACGCTACCAAGAAACTAAAAACTGTAACCATGCCAAGAAACCAACAAAACCAAATGGCAGACCCACTAAACAACATCACAAAACTAGACTTGCAATTCCGATTCATAGCAGCACAAAACTAGATTTTCTGTTCCATTGCACAACAACACAAAACTAGACTTTCAGTCCCAAAACACAATAACACAAAACTAGACTCGCATTCCCACTACACAACAGCACAAAACAACATCACAAAACTAGACTTTAAGTCCCACTGCACATCCCCATTCAAATACTATCTATGATCATTCCTAAAATAAAATCTGCTCATTTTTTCTCTCACAAACCATCTCTGTAGCCCTACTTCCCAAAAAAATCCCCAATGTAGTCCCAATGCATAACAAGTCTATAACCATACCACAATCCCACTACTCAACATCTCTCTATGACCATAACACAATATAAAGGCAGTCCAACTGCCAACAAGTTCATCCATTCCACAATCAATCAATCTCTCAAACTAAGACACCAACACCCCCCCCCCCGTGTAACACCCCACAGAACCCAGAATAGAACACACAGAACATAACCACAAACATCAAACCAAACGTATTCAAAATTAATTGACAAGGGTTCTTTAATTTTCACTTTAATGTAACTAGGGTGATCATAGAATGGGTTTGATCCTAGGGAATTCTTTTATTTAACCAAGTGTACATGATTAATCAGATTTCATGTTACTTCCATTTTTTGAGTCATCATAAGAAAGATATAATATCAATGGTGAGAAATAAAATACCACCAACGGTCATGATTTTCAGAAGGAATACATCCACAACAATCCATAAAATAATCAAAGATAACAAATAAAATAGGCGATCAATCATCAAACCACACCTTGCCCATTATTTTACTTATGCGAGTTATCTTTTGATCATATTAAATCCTAGTTAAAAACTTGTTTCAAGAAGAGTATCCAGATGTTCCTTATACGGAACCATTAATATACCCACCCCACGTGATGCACAATTAAAGAGAGGCAAAATAAAATCCTACTTGGATGATTAACGATTGAAGTTACTTCTTGTGCCAAGAATAGGGAATGACGTGACTTGTAAGAAGATCTCCAAGAATGAGTGGGAAGGGATCCATCATGGTCACATGACTCATCTCTGTAGGAATTATCTAGGTTCATCAAGAGAAAATAAAAGGAAGAAGGAATAGAGGATCTCGATTTAAGAAGAGGCCAGATCCTAAAATCAGGGAGACCATTTCGAAGTACTTAAAAGTCAGATCGTGGCTCTACCATGTGGCTTGGTGGTTTTACACATTGGAATTAATTGATATTTAATTATTTCCCTTGGAAAATCTATAGATAGACCAGAGTATGGCTATGAGTTTATATATTAACTTTAATGGAGAAAAAAACATAACAAAGTCCAAACTGGGAAAACTCAGAAAACTAGGCAAGGGGGTGTGATACTGTTTTGTGAGACACTGTAACGGTGCCACCGTAAATGGTGAGACTATGATGTTGTTATTTTTATGATGCCACCATAATGGTGTAACCATGACGGTTCCACCGTAATCGGTGCCACTGTTTTGGTGAAATTGTTTGGTGGAACTGAGTTTTTGGAAAACTCTCAGAGCAAGACACTTTGATCCCTATGAACACTACTCCCACTGGATTTTTCACAAATGAAATGCTGAGGAAAATATAGGTAATTATAAGTAAGGGTAGGTCCTTTTTTTTACAAACCTTATAGATGAAAATAATAATTTCACAACTCGCACCATAAGAATAATTCCCATGATCAATATTTATGTTTCCAAAGGGATGAACTTCATAATTGTAACTCATTTCTCTTTATATTGATGAGATATTAGATTCATGGGTCACTATTGAGAGGTGTTGAAGGGCCTCATTAACATCAACATTGATAAGGTAAGTAATATAATCTTTCTCCTAATTCATATATTTCCTTTGGGGAGATTTACTTTTGGAAATTCACTATTGGGTATTTGGGTTCATGCATTGTGGACAATGAACTTCATGGGTGGGAGCCCTCTTAGGAAACTCCAATGTTCCTATTATATTGTGCCGGTGAAATTTATGAGATTAGTTTGGAATATGATCTAGCCACTTCCTAGCCACTGGAATATTCTAATGGATTTCCTGAAAATGGGAAGGTGTGTGAGTGTGGCTCTTTGTTTCTATCATGATATACAGATATCCTTCCTTGAACTAGTGGGTAGTAGGAATATGGGATTTCTAATAAGTGATTTCTAGGATATTTTGGTGGGATCCTACATGTTTGGAAGAGATATGTACCTTCCCTGAAGTGGTTGTCCAAATATTCCCTAAAACTGCAGTTAGAACATGAATAAGAGCATGAACTTGTTATTTATTCCTCATTAAGTTACACTAATGGTACTCCTAAATGGGATAAATAATATGAACTCACTCATAAATAGTAATCGGAGTTTACATATGAGTTTATTTGATTATTGGAGAAAGAATATGGGCTTCCTCTTATTGTTCATTGGGATATATCAATGGTATCCCTCCATTACTATTTCTAGGATATATCAGAAGCTATAAAAGATGTAAGTATGGATATAAATCTTCCCTTAAATTACATCTAAGATATGATGATATGATTCTACCACAAGAATGGGAATATTGGGCCACTCTTTAGTGGGTGTGGGGATATGATCCCACTGTAGTCCTCCATTCTTTACTAAAATATTTAAACATGCTCTATTGGTGGAGGAAAGGATATGTGATTTCTCCTTTACTGTCGCCAAAATATGATAGTGTCCTCCCTCCAATACTACTAAATTATGTTTGTATGTTTATTGATAATGAATAGGAATATATTCATGCTCTCCAGTGGCCATAATAATATGATGAATATATCCTTTATTAGGAATAGGGATATGGGCCCTTGCCCTCCCTTCAATAGTCTACTTCCCCTAATGGAACCTTTTGTTGGGTTCTTGAGACTGGGTGACTATAATAATCCAAAATTTGATAAATTAAATTCCATTTTTGAATAAATAAATTCCTTGTTAAGTAATATAGTTATATAAAACACATGCACTACTTTGATTATTTTGGACCAATTATAAAATATAGCATGTCGAGTTTAAATGGCCATTAATAATCTTAACCATTGATAATATAGTCATTGTAAAATGACCATTAATATTAATATATAATAAGGGTTATAATAAAGTCCATTTTCACAAATTGAAGGAGTGGTGTCCTTGACCAATCACAAGCTAAAATTCAACAACTGAAGCATGGATGAAACTATTTATGGGATAAGTTCAAGCTTGTCTAGATCACAACACAAACTATGTTCGTTGAACCACCCTAATAAAGGGTGATCTTCGCACACCTTACCCTAAGGGTGTACGCTAATATAATAAAGTTTTATGTATATAGACCCTATTAGTATGATTTTTTATTTTTTATTTTTTAATAAAATAATGATTATATTTATCCCTTTTCATTATTAAAATTATATATGAGTTGATGAAAATTAGATTTTGATATAGAGAAACCAAAATTGTATTTTGGGAAATATATTTTATTTTAATTAAAACACCCTTTTGGATAAATTCAATAATTTTGAAATAAATTTTATTTAAATATAATATTATTATTAAATAATATTTATATACTAATGATAATATAATTTAATGAATTATAAAATAATCTTTATAAGGGCCAAAAAACTGTTATTGTTTGAAAAACCATTATTTTTTAATAAATGGGGATTTTGATTTAAAGGTGAAAATTATAATATTTAGAAATTTATTTTGATAAAATAAATATTATTTTTGAAATCATCACATCAAAATTATATAATGGTGAATTTTTCAATGTTTTTTGAGACAGACACATTTTTAGGTTAAAACCAAATACATTATAAATATATGATATGTATTATGACATAATAATATCCCAAAAGTTATGTAATAAGTAGTATAAAGGGTTAACATGAATAAAAATATGTTTCCCCTTTAAAATAATTTTTTTATGTTGTTTTATTAACTTTATAGATCCTTAATGAATCCTCCAAAACCTATATTATATTTTATGGTTTTAAAATCAATTATTTATAAACATGAATCAATTCCACATCAAAAATGGTATTATTTTAATATTATTTATTATTTTCCCTATAAAATATTTAAAATAACTTCTCTTTGGTATAAACTATGGGAAAAACCATGGAAATGTTTGTGGTTTTGATTATTTTATCATATAGATTCTAAAACCTAAATTTAGAAATTAATAAAGAATTTCCCTCTCTTTTTCTATAAATACCCTCCCAAAATCCAACTAATATTCACTAAAAACCCATTGAACATTAACTTACTATTTTTATAACTCCCTAAATCCCTCCCAATGTGTTCCCAATCCCTTAATAACTTCCTCCCAAGCTTTTAAAAGCACTCTCTCAAGGTAAGGGATTATCTCCACCTGTTTATTCAAGTACTTCCTTTGAGCTATGCCTTTTTTATTTACAATTTTTCATGTTTTAATATATTTTTACACATACCTTTACTATAATTATAATTACCAAGTAATTATAGTCCACCTTTTACTATCATTAAACCCTTCCAGGAATCTTTATGTACAACCGTTATGCTGCTGAAAATATCATGTGATTTTTTATGCCAAAACGCTGTGTAGTGAATACTCATCCTCATTTACACTCAAGGGTATCCACCTAGATGTATCTATACTTTATTGATTTGTTAATTAAATTTATAAACCCCATAGTTCTTAATCATGGTATTAAATTTGATGAAATATGTTCTTATATTGAATGATCTATGTGGCACCCAAATGCATGTACATAATAAGAATGTAACAAGTGGGATCATAATTATATATCCTTCCAATGAATTGGTTTATGTTTTTAATCTCACAAGATACCATGTATGGTTCAATGGATGTTATCCTAAGATCATAATTTTATGATGTTTTGGTAGTTATCTTTGACTTATGCTTATGATTTCAATTTTTTTATTGTTGTCACATTCTTATGTTACCTTGATGTTATCATCTTATATCACGATTAAATGTTCATTTTTATGATTCAAACCCCTTTTATTTCATATTTTTATTCCCCTTGACTAACATTTATTATTTTCATCATGTTATTCTTTGATTATTCTCTTACTGGGCTTTATAGCTCACTCCTTTCTTATATACGTCCCCAAGTTATCCTGTGCAGTTTTAAAAAAATGATGGAATTTTAAGAGAATGTTAAAGAATTTTTAATGATGTCATTCTATCCCTATTTAAGTTATAATTTTATGTATCTAATTATCCAAATACATAAGACTTTTCTATCTTATGGTATTTTATTAAGTGTATATTTATGTAATAAATCATAAATTAAGGTGTATTAAAGATATGGTTTGTTATAGTTAGTATCAGAGGAAAGTATAGTTATTTTTAGGTATTGGGATTAGAAAATTTTAGTTAAATACTTAGGGATAATTCTAAACATATAAAAACATCCCTAAATTATGGTAGAGTATATATTAATTGGTTTCCATGAAACAAAATATATGGCTAGATACTACATGTGGATGTGGCTCTTGAATAGTTGTATTTATGGGTAATAACCCTGAAAAGGGTGCATTGGGAATTAACTCAATCGTCACTTAGTGCATGAAAAATATGACTTAATTCACTCCTAGTTTGAAAATCCCATGGGATATAATTTTTAAAATTCACAAAGTTTTTGTGAACACCTATGAAGGGAATAAAAATTCTTATATAATTTTATGTTATGAAATAAACCATAGATAACTTAGACTAAAACCTATAAATTAATAAGTTAAATAATGTAGGTCATATATAATTAATACCTTAAATTTTCATAGTTTACCTTTTATGTGTTTACTAGTTTAATAATTCTCAACCCTAATTTTCCCTTTATTTTACTCAATGGTTAGAAATATGAGGGATCGAGTAAAAACCCAATGTGATGGGAAATTCCTTAATGAGATTCCCAACCCAATAAAAGTAAGAGTCTATAATTTCATGATAATAATTACTCAATTAACTCAAGTTCTAAATAGAAACAATAATAATTGGGATAACCAACATCCCCCTAAGAAAGGGAAAGTTGAAATTAACACCTTTATGAGACAAAGGTATTTGAATTTTAGTTGATCTTTTAATCCCTTAATCACGTAACAATGGATCAAATCCATTGAAAATATCTTCTCCATACTTCAATGCTCTGAGAAATAGAAGTTCATGTTGGCTATTTATACTATGGAGGGAGAAGTTGATCAATGGTGAACACTAATCAAAAATACAAATCCTGGGGAAGATCGAAGATATGAAGTGGATATAATTCCATGAAAAAAAATTGATGAATATGTTCCTCGCACACTCCGACTAAAAATGGAGATGGGGTTTCCTGAACTTCATAAAAAGGGTGAAAAATCCATTTGGGTGTATGTATAAAACATCACAAGACTTACGCAATATTCCTCTATCTTTTTCATTGACCCCAAAAGTTAATTAGATCACTTATTTAGTGGTATGAAGACAAATATATGAATATATTTAGTGATTCAATACTTTTATAGCTACGAGAAAATTGTTTTATGTTCCCTAAAAATTAAAATAGATGTTAGTGAATCTAAAGGGTCAAGAGATCAGAAGAAAATAATGGATTTCAATTCTGCTAGAGTGATGGAGAAATCTCATGGTGGTATGAAAGTAAAACATACCACTTATAAAAAGTGTGGGAATAAGAATTACAGAAAATGCATGAATGGGGAAAAGAAAATGATTTAGATTTGGTAAGTAAGGAAACCTAGCTAGTGAATGCTGATGGGAGAAACCGCCAATGTGATGGAATAAAAGAATGTTCTAGTCTACCATCAGCTTATTGTCCAATGTTTCAACTATAAATAAAAAGGATGTTATAATAATCAATGTACTAAATTAAGTGTTGTAGAAGATAATTGATGACAAAAAACTCTAAGGCCTGGAGATAAAGGGTGAGCTTATTCCATCACATCAGCTAAGTGAAGGTTCCGGGTGCAGCAAAAGCGTGGTTGGGACGACACCCAAATTTTATTTTTACCATGATAAATGAATATTCTAGGATCAATATGATGATGAAAACCAGTCTCCATGGAATATAATCAAATATTTAGATAAATAATAAAGAGGCATGAAACATTTATAGAGGATCTTTCACATCATGTTTATAATTAATTTAATTAATTTCATAAAGAAAAATAATACCTGTATATTTGGTATTTTTCTCCGTTGATGATGTTGATCATCCATAATGACCCTTATAGATTATCTCATTGCACTTGTAAGGATCCAAACTATAATCCCTCTAGAAGTGATCCACACATGCTCTGATGGCCTCTGATCGACATTGTTCGTTCTCCGGGTGCTAGCACGGCGAAGCGAGTGTCTTGTGTCGGTCATTCTTGATCACTCGTTCTTTTTCCTTGAAGAACATCTCTCATTATTGAGAGGATAGAGAATAGTACTCGAGAGAGAAATTTTTTGGATCGATAATTCTCAATTCACCAGGTGTGTGGTGTGGTGTATAGAACAATATGCCTACTTTTCTATTTATATACATGGAATTTCAGTTACAATATTTAATTTCGTATAAACAATTAAATACATTCATGAACTTAGAAAAAACCCATGCTCATAATAATAATACTGCATCATTATTCATGGTGCGCCAACTTGTGCAAAACATAATTATAAAATAAAATTCCGAATCACAAAATAATAGCAGCATCATTACTATTTTAACTTGTGTCAACTAGTAAAATAATTATTTACCATCTTGCAAATAATTATTTTACTATCGGACCGACCTTGCTTCGCTCAAACTTCACTTCCATTTATTGAACACCCGAATAAATAAATAAATAAATTATTCTATTAAATAAATATTTTATTTACAAACTAGTAAATAAATATTTTATTTACAAACTAGTAAATAAATATTTATTATATGTTAAATAAAATAAATAAATATATTTAATTTAATTTATGCGATTATTTTAACATGAATAAAATTATTCCATGGTCTTGAGAATAATATTTATTTCATTAATTAAATTCAAATAGAATTTAACCGAAAACACCAAAAACACTTAGTGTGTGACCCTCTAGGGTTCTTTCTCATTGGCATTAGGTGGGCTTGCCTAAAGTCCAAGAGTAATGTCTAGCAATGGGTCAAGGCACCCAAGAGAAAGAACATAAAGTCAAAACAATGACATCCACATACGAATGATCACTGTGTAATATAATATCTTTGTCACAATATCTCATCAAGCAGGTTTCATGATAGTGTCATCAAATTTTATGCTTGATACGTCATTCTTTGACTACCTAAAATAAACTCATTGTTATACCATGTACATGGAATTTCGTGTGACGGTTCTATTTCAATCAAAGGGCCGAGATATCAACTTCCATAAATGAAAGGGACAAATCCTTCCTCGACTTATCCATTAATAACATTCCACTCTTGATGCACC
The DNA here is from genome assembly GCA_963277665.1 of Viscum album. NCBI lineage: Eukaryota > Viridiplantae > Streptophyta > Magnoliopsida > Santalales > Viscaceae > Viscum > Viscum album. Next base: position 1,630,665,637 of record OY728141.1, read on the forward strand.
CAATGTACCCTAATTCCCGCCAACTGTTTTCATGGAAGTTTTCATTAGTAAATCAAAGTGTGCAAGTCGTGACATGTATTAATGATAATCTTAAAGTCTAAGGATCATTACACATGATCGCAGATAGAAATATCTGATGACACTAAAACATGTGGAATTACTACTAGCGGTTCTATTCTCATAATATCTTATCTTGGAGATTACCAAGTGAGAACTTCAAGATAAGAAGTCTCATATTCTTATAAGTACAAGAACCTGACGGTCTACATGCTATGTGTCCCATCATAGTATGTCATCCAACTATAGAACTATATTTAAGAATATTATTATAGCATTTCATGGTTCTCATCATAGCAGGGAACTGCCATGACCTTATCAATGTAAAAAAAATACTCTAGAACATTATTACATTAGAGTCAGGTAGAACAATGAACAATATGTAATAATACATTAAATATCCATGTAATCAAAGTAAAACCAATTGTTTCTAGGACACCAACTCTTATAAACACCCACTTGGACTAGATCCAACTACCTATGACTTTCAGTCCACTAGTCCTCACATGATGATCATGTTTTTGCTAAGTCTAGGCTTTAGTCAAGGGGTCCGCCGTGTTGTCTTCTGTGCAAATAAAGCTCACTGCAACTTCACCACTCTGAGAAAAATCCCTCCAGAGATGATACTTCGGAAGTATATGCTTCATCCACTGATGTGACCTTGGATTTTTTGCGATAGCCACCACTATAGTATTATAACATTACAGTTTTATGGGATTTTTACTGCTAGGTATCACATCTTTCCCCTAGATGAATCTTCACATCCAAACTACTTCTTTAGCTTCCTCAGAAGCTACGATATACTCAGACTCTGCTGTATAATCTGTGACCACACTCTGCTTTGTGATCTTCCAGCACATTGTACCTCCATTCAAAGTGAATATGTATCTCATTTGCGACTGCATGGCATCTTGATCAGTCTAGAAACTAGAATCTACATATCATCTAATTACTAGTTCCTCATCTCCTCTATAAACCAGGAACATATCCTTAGTACACCTCAGATACTTTAGGATAGTCTTGACTGCCATCCAATGACGGTCAGTTAGGTCACCTTGATATCTTCCTGCCACACTCAATGCGTAGGCGACATCCATCCTAGTATATAGCATGACATACATGACTGAACCAATCGCTGATGCGTATGGAGTCATTGCCATTGTCTTTCTTTCCTCATGTTTCTGAGGACACGTTTTCTTGGAAAGATGAATGCCATGTGACGCTGGCAACAATCCCCTCTTGGATTGTTCCATACTGAATCTCTTCAGTATCTTATCAATGTATGTACTTTGACTTAGGTCCAGAAATCTCTTGGATCTAACACGATGGATCTTGATCCCAAGAATATACGCTGCCTCTCCCAATTCCTTCATGGAGAAGCATTGATTCAACCATGCCTTAACAAGCTGTAAGGATGGTATCTCATTTCCAATAACTAATATGTCATCAACAAATACTATTAGGAAAATGACTGCACTCCCACTAAACCGGTTGTAGACACAAGCCTCACATTCGTTCATGATAAAACAAAATTCTTTTATAACTTCATCAAAACGAATGTTCCATGACCTATATGCTTTCTTTAATCCATAAATGGATTTTTGCAACTTGCACACCTTATTGGCATCCTTTGGAGTCACAAACCCTTCAGTTTGTGTCATGTAGACATCTTCCTGAAGGTTCCTGTTAAGGAATGCTATTTTAACATCCATTTTCCAAATCTAATAGTCATGGTAAGCTACAATGGCAAGTAGAATTCTTATGGATTTCATCATTGCAACTGGTGAGAAGTTTTCATCGTAGTTAATTCCTTGATGTTGTTTAAACCTTTTTGCAACTAGTCGTGCCTTATAGGTACTGAATTTTCATTCCATGTATATTTTCTTCTTGAATACCCATTTTCAACCAACATGCTTTACATCAACTGGAGGATCTGCAAAAATTCAAACTTTGTTTTAGTACGTGGAATCCGTTTCAAAATTCATGGCTTATTGACACTTGGTAATGTATGTGCCACTTACTGCTTCCTTGTATATTAGAGGATCATTATTATCAGCTAATAATGAGTCACCATCCTCGGTAACTAGAAAACTGTATTGTTCTGGTTCTCTAACCTCTCTTGTACTCCTACGTAGTACTTGTGTCTTTGGAATGGATTCTTCTTCCATGGGGTTTTGTGGAATCTATTCTTGTACCAACTCGTATGTACCTTGAACCTTGACTTCATCAAAGTATATATTGCTCCCACTATCTCTTTTGGAGATTTTCTCCCTCTCAAAGAATATGGCATGTCTTTCCACTATAACTTATTTGTCTGAGGGGTGGTATAGGTAATATCTTCTTGTTTCCTTGGGGTATCTTATAAAGGTACACTTTGTGCCTCGGGGTGCAATTTTGTTACCTGAATAGGCCTTAAAAAACACTTCACTACACCACACATGTAATTTCTATAACATGGATTTTCTTCCACTCCAGAACTCGTATGGAATACCATTTATCGATTTAGTTGGTACTTGGTTTAGTATGTGTGTCGCTGTTTGTAACACATACCCACAAAAGGATAATATAAGACTTACATGACTCATCATTGATCTCACCATGTCCAAAAAGGTGTGGTTCCTCCTTTCTCTAACACTATTCCATTGAGGTGTGTAAGGCGGATTGAGTTGGGATAGGATCCCATACTCTCATAAGTAATCAATGAAGTCCTGATTAAGATATTCCCCACCTCGATCTAAGAGAAGTTTCTTAATCTTCTTACCAATCTGGTTCTCAACTTCATTCTTGTATTCTTTGAATTTATCAAAGGAATCTGAATTATACCTCATTACTTAGATATATCCATGTCTACTAAAATCATCAGTAAAAGTTATGAATTATGAGTACCCATCCCTTGCTTTAACTGGAAATGGTACATACACATCGGTATGAACCAATTCAAGAAGATCTTTATCCCTTTCACATTTCCCACCAAATGGTGCTTTGGTCATTTTTCCTTATAAACATGCATGACATGCGCCAAGTGGTTTTAGTTCAAAAGATTCTATATATCCATCTTGATGTAAATTTCTCAAGTGTTCCTCATTCACATGACCTAGCCGGTGATTCCAAATTTGGGTGTGGTATGAGTCATGTGAATTATCTTTTTCATCGATTGTCATTACTTGGTTTGTGTAATCCAACACATAAAGACTATTTTATAAATGTTCCCTACCAAAAAAAATTCTATCTTTATAAAAGAAGGAACATTCATTTCCAAACTTGAAAAAATCCATCTATATCTAGTATGGATATAGAAATTATTTTTTTTGTTATAGAAGGCACATAAAAATAACCCTTTAACACCAAGATCATCCCAATTGGCAACATGAGGTGGTAGTCCCCAATAGCTACAACAGCATGTCTGGCTCTGTTGGCTGCTTGTATATTTACCTCCCCTCAATCAATATTCCTAAATCTACTTGGTTCCAGTATTTGGATACATATGTGAGCAAAAAAATCTATATCTAATACCCAATTTGTAGAATTATATAGATTTTATTTGATAAAAAATGTACTTGAAGCTTCCCCTTTCTTCTTAGTCTAGGTGTAGTTCTTCTTTCAGTGGCCCTTGTTTCCACATGTGAAATAAAAAACCTCATGTTCCCTTGCCTTCCCTTTGATATTCCTTTTCTTGGAAGGTCATGAAGAATATTTGAGCTTAAATTACTTCGCCTTCCCTTTCCTATTATTCACCATAAGGATAGATGGCTTTTCATGCTTCATATCTTTTTCCACTTGGTGAATGAGGATAAGAAGATCATATAGAGACTTCTCAATGTTGTTCATATTGAAATTGAAAACAAAGTTATAGAATCTCTAAGGGAGTGATGCGAGAATGAGATCGATGCCCATTTCTTCAGGGAGTTTAAACCCTAGAACCTTCAGGCGCTCAATGTAGCCAATGAGATTGACTACATGAGGCCCGTCTGGGGAACCTTCTCCAAGCCTACTCTGAAATAGTGCCTTATATATCTCAAACATTTCCTATCTTGATCTATCTTGGTAAAGACCATGGAGGTGCTCGAGTATTCTATAAGCATCTAGTTTTTCATGAGACTTCATGATCTCATTAGACATTGATGATAACATTAAACATTGAACATTGATAGTGTCATTCATATGTTTCTCATATACCAAAAAATCCTCATCAATCACCTCTTTGGAAGGCAGATCAAGTAATGCTGACTTCAGTATGTAATACTTCTGTTCATGGCGTAGGATAACCCAAAGGAATCTAAACCATTTTTAGAAGTTAATATCGGTGAGGATGTTGTCTTTATCCATAATTTATTGTAGGGATAGTTTGGTTGATGATATTGTCATTTTTATTCTACAATTAAAAGATCAGATCATTAGTACATTCTTGATTACATTTTATAAGAAATAATAAATTTTATTAAGTCTCCCACTATTTTATCAATTCCCAATGGCCCTCACCATTGAACTTGGAATGTTCAATTGTCATGACATTCTAGTGGTAAGGATCCATATTACCCTTTTCATAACCCCAATAAGGGTTTTTTAATCTATTAAAAGGTATTTAGGTAGGAATTTTCTTTTCAACTGTAGGATTGCTACTCCTTGATTTGTTGAGTGGACTCCCCAATCCTAAAATCATGAAATTGTATTTCCTCAACTATTGCCTCTAATATTACACCAATTCTATAAATGGCTACTCCTGTTGATGTAATATGGTTAAGTCAACCCGGAACCTTTCATAAGGGATTCTTGTATAAAAGTAAGTGTCCTAAAAAGGGTTGGTCAAACACATAGTTTTATTGAGTTTTTCCCTTAATCAAGTAACGGAAGGCTTGGTCTGACTTAATATTTTATTTGAGGGATTTTTATCTCTTATGCGTGAATTTCTTATTATCACATGCTTGTTAATATTAATTGGAACTTACTTAAGTGATTAACCATGTCTTGATAATATTTTACGCATAATTTTGGTTTATTTTAGTTCCATATTGCATGATTGTTTAATTCATTAATTATGTGATCATAACAACACATCTATAATGATAAACCATGAAAATGACAGAAATAAAATAAAGTAAATGGCATGATAATGAGCTTTTATAATGGTTAGTTTATCTAGAGGTTGATAAAATAACCCTGTCATAGGGGAGAAACACATTGAACCTTTTGGGTTTGTGTTTACAGCTTTAACCAGTCCACCTCTGTATCTCCTGGGATTGGTTTCATCTCGGATCTAACTTGAACCGCCTCCACTAGCTTGGGAGTTCCAGCCATTACATATGCCATTTTTTAACTCACATGTGGGTGAGGGGTAAAAGGGGGTTTTACATAAAATAAACCTTGGGCACGTAGGCCCTACATATTAATGAGGAGAAGTCTCGCAGGTCAACAAATTTAATTCAAATAAATAAATAAAAAGAAACCATCCACATACAAATGTCTTGGTCTAGCCCATGATCATCCATACGTGCAATGATATTTACGCATAAATAAAACTAGCATTCAATTCTTTAATCAGTCTTATTTATGATAAATCATGATCAAATCAATTAATTATCATCTTTAATTAATCAATCCTTTTATCTTAAATCATTTTCTTAATTTTATTAAGATTATTATCCATCATAATTTTAAACAAATAAATTCATTCAAAATTATCATTGTACGTAACTTGTACCTTGGAGGAAACCTGGTGAATTCTTATTCATAAATACCTAATGAGCAGAAATGAACATTACACAGATGTTAAATTAAACACATATATATAAAACACCTATCACGTGTTGTGCCTTAGATTTATGCCCACATGATGGTACACGTCTCAAGGGTTTGTATAATATAATAATAAATTTTAATAAATCTATATAATTTGGATGAGTACACAATGTGTACTTCTAACTACACGGTGTGTACTATTGTTCACCGTCAATCTGAAGTACATTCCTAGGGAAACGTCATGTGACTGTACTTCGAAAATCTTTGGAGTACACGGTGTATCCAGTTGGCCACATGCCGTGTAGTTCCTCATTACATGGTCTCCAGATGGCCTAGCTGTGTATGGGGTACACAGTCTATCCCTAACCCAAAGGGACTACACGCCGTCTCCATTTGGGTCACAGGGCATGTAATCCAAAAACTTCATGCCACCTTTTTTGGTCAACAAACAGAGTAATTTAAGACTTAGAAAGACTCCAACACACAGCTTTATTTGGTAGATAGGTCTGATGCATTGAATCTTGACTACATGGTATGTACTATCGAATACATGTCGTGTGTTCTAGTGTTGTATGTCCAGGAAGCTTTGGAACCTCTAGATGAGATCCTCTATTTTATTTTAATCAAAATTAAAAGAAAAGATAATTTTTGTAAGGTGAACGAGAAACGAAAGAGGAGGAATAGATCTCGATATTCAGATTTTCAGAACAATTAACTTGAATTGAAACAACTAAATTATTAAATGTGTAAGTCATTAATCAAATATTTAAATAATTATAAACTATGATGTAACTACTCTGATACCACTTGAAGGTTACAGGCACATTGGAAGTGTGGTTGGGACGTCACCCAACATTTATTTTTACCATGATCAATGATTATTCTAGGATCAATATGATGATGAATGTCAGTCTTCACAGAATATAATAAAATATTTAGATAAAGAAGAAAGAGGCCCAAAACCTTTAGAGAGGTTCTTGCACATAATGTTTATAATTAATTTAATTAATTTCATAAAGAAAAATAATACCTAGATTTTGGGTATTTTTCTTTGTTGATGATGTTGATCATATGGAATGACCCTTCTGGATTATCTTGTTATGCTTGTAAGGATCCAAACTATAATCCCTCAAGCGGTGATCCACACATGCTTCGATGGCCTCTGATCGGCATCACTTGTTCTCTGAGTGCTAGTACGGCAAAGCGAGTGTCTTGTGTCGGTAATTCTTGATCGCTTGTTCTTAGGCCTTGAAGAACGTCTCTCATTCTGGAGAGGGGAGAGAAGAGGATTTGAGAGAGAAATTATTTGGCTCAACAATTCTCAATTCACCAGGCATGTGGTGTGGTGTATGAAAAAATAGGCCTACTTGTCTATTTATATAAATGGAATATCAGTTACAATATTTAATTGCATAGAAAAAATTAAATACATTCATGAACTTAGAGAAAACCCATGCTCATAATAATAATACCAGGCCATTATTCATGGTGTTCCAACTTTCATAAAACAGAATTATAAAATAAAATTCTACGTCACAAAATAATAGCAGCATCATTATTATTTTAACTTGTGTCAACTAGTTAAATAATTATTTATCATCTTGCAAATAATTATTTTACTACCGAACCAACCTTGCTCCGATAAAACTCCAATTACATTTATTGAACACCCAAATAAACAAATAAATAATTTATTCTATTAAATAAATATTTTATTTACAAACTAGTAAATAAATATTTATTAAATGTTCAATAAAATAAATAAATATATTTAATTTAATTTATGCGATCATTTTAACTTGAATAAAATTATTCCACGGTCTTGAGAATAATATATATTTCATCAATTAAATTCAAATAAAATTTAACTAAGACCACCAAAAACACTTAGTGTGTGACCCTCTTGGATTCTTTCTCATTGGCATTAGTTGGGATTGCCTAAAGTCTGAGAGTATTGTCTAACAATGGGTCAAGGAACCAAAGAGAAAGAACGTAAAGTCTCAACAATGACATCCACATACGAACACTCACATTGTAATATAATCCATTTGTCACAATATCTCATCAAGTAGGTTTCATAATAGTGTCATCAACTTTTATGCTTGATATTTTGATCTTTGAATACCTAAAATGAACTCATCGTTACACCATGGCCATGTAATTTCACGCTACGGTTATATTTCAATTTCAATAAAAGGGCCCAGATATCAACTTCCATAAATGGAAGGGACAAATCCTTCCTCATCTTATCCATTAATTACATGCCACTCGTGATGCACCCAACGTACCCTACTTCCCGTAAATTGTCTACATGATGGTTTTCAATAGTAAATCAAAGTGTGTGAGTTGTGACATGTATTAATAATAATCTTAAATTCTAAGGATCATTACACATGCTCACAGATAAAAATATTTGATGACACTAAAACATGCAGAATTCCTACCAGCAGGTCGGTTCTCATAGTCTTCTATCTTGGAGATTACCAAGTGAGAACTTCATGAGAGGAAGTCTCATCTTCTTATGAGTACTCACACCTGACGGTCTGAATGCTATGTGTCTCATCATAGTTTTTGATCCAACTACAGAACTATATTTAAGAATATTGTTATAGCATTTCAAGATTTTCATCAAAGTGGGTAACTACCATGACCTTATCAATGCAAAAAATACTCTAGTAAATTATTACATCATAGTCATACAGAACAATGAACAATATATAATAAAACATTAAATATCCATGTAATAAAAGTAAAACTAATTGGTTCTAGGACAACAACTCTTACACTAAGGTGGATCTAGAAAATGATGTGGTGAAAGGTACGCTAGTTATTCATTCATGAATGGTGAACATACTATTTTTTCTAGTTTTATGCATTCTTTAATATCACACAAGTTTAATAGAACTATTAAAACACCACCACAAAACATATAAGTGGATCTATCTATGAAAATGTAAAATAGTGAAATTATTGCATCCCAAGTATATAACTTATCCCTTGTCTATATTTGCTGGTTGAATTTCCTAAAAAACCTTGTGATACTCCCTTTAATGAAGTATGATGGAATTTTGGGTAGGGATTATCTTTCCTTATATAGAGAAAACATAAATTTCTGGGAGAAGGAAATTACCCTATTTATCTTGAATCACCCTTCAATTATATACAAGTGCAAGGAGGAGGATGAATCCCCTTTGGTATCATCATCTCAAGCATGGATATTATTGGCTTATGGGTAAGAATATATTGGTCAAATTATTGAGACTAATGAAAAGATCATCCTTGATTCCATACCTAATGTAAGGGAATATTTTGAGGATTTTCCTAAATTGTATGGTCTTCCTCCTAGCTGAGAGGTTGATTTCTTGATAAAACATATACCTAGAGATTTTCCAATAACCAAGAATCCATATATAATGGCCACTATTGAACTTGAATAGTAAAATAAGAAACTTCAGGAGAACATGGATAAAGGTTTTATATTCCCAAGTGCTTCACTATGGAGTGAATCGGTCTTTTTTGTTAAGAATAAGGATGGTTCAATGTAACTTTTTAGTAATTATCATGATTTATAAAAATCTCAATAAAGAAAAAGTATCATATTTAATGGATTGATGAATTGTTTGATTAGTTATATGAATCTCAGTACTTATCTAAGTTGGATCTTCATTTGGGATATTATTAAGTAAAGGTGAAGGATGATATCCCCAGGACTACTTTTCATGAAAGGTACCAAAATTATGAGTTCATAGTGATGCAATTTGGAGCCAATAATTATCTATCTATCTTCATGGACTTAATGAATACAGTCTTTAGGTATTATCTCAAAAATTTTTGGTAGTCTTTATAGATTATATTCTTATCTAATCTAAAAAAAAGTAAGAGATGATGAGCATTGGAATTTTGTGTTAAAGACCTTACAAAAGGAAAAATTGTATGCAAAGAACAGTAAATGAAAGTTTTGGATAAAGAAATTAATATTATTAGGGAATATTTTCACCAGTAAATGAATATATGTGGATACTTCAAAAACAAAGGCAATTAAAGTATGGACTATACCAAAAAATGTGATTGAGATCCATATTTTCCTTAGACTAACTGGGTACTATCATTGATTTGTGAGAAAATTATCATGATTATAAATCCCACTAAACAAGCTAACTCATAAGGGATTGATGGTTGTCTAGACTGATGAATGCGAGAAGATATTTAAAGAGTTAAAGAAGATGCTAATCACTACACATGTGCTCACATTACCCAATAGTGTGAAAGGATTTGTGATCTAAAATGATACATCCAAAAGGGGTTTAAGTTGTGTACTCATGCAAGGTAACATGGTGAAAACCTTTGCCTCTCACTAATTAAAGATCCATGAGTAAAACTACCCAAGTCATGATCTGGAATTTCCTATGGTGACTTCAAATTAATAATTTGGAGGCATTATCTCTAAGGGAAGAAGTGTGACATATATGTGTATCATAAAATCCTCTAGTGTATATTCACACAAAAGGAGATCAATATGCACCAATGAATGTGGTTATATCTAATCGAGGATTATGATTGTTCAATCCATTATCATCCTAGGAAGGTGAACAAAATGGAAGATGCTCTGAGTAGAAAGGATCTTGTAACCCTATCCATGATGATGACTGAAAGGCATCCAATATTCTTGAACATGCAAAGTATAGACATGGGAGTAATAAAAGGATATTCATATTACCTTACTAAAATAAATACCCAGCCATAAATTCTTTAGAGTATCAAGGAGGCCCAAAAGGATGATAAGGATCTAAAAAGAAATGTATTGAATATTCCAGAGTTTAACATTTCTAAAGATGGATTCATAAGGTTTGGAACCTTGATATATGTCCCATAAAAACCAAAACTGAAGAGGGAACTTCAAGATGATGTGCATATCTCATCCTTTTCTATTCATCTAGGAAGTACTAAGATGAATATAGATCTAAAGCAAAACTTCTGGTGGGATAACATGAAGAGGGAGATTGCAAAATTTGTATCTCGATGCTTCATATGCCAAGAATTCAAGGATAAATGACAGAATTCTAAGGGTATGATGCAACCATTTCTCATACTAGTATGGAAATGGGAAAACATGACCATGGATTTTATCATAGGAATCCTTGGGACATCTAATGGAAATAACTTCATCTGGATTGTAGTCGGTCATAGCACAAAGTCATGACAATTCATTTCTATAAAGGAAGGTTTATCTCTTGACCAACACTCCAAGATATACATAAGGAAAGTGGTAAGACTGGATACACTATAAAAAACTATAATTTAGCAACCTTTTTAGCAACATTTTAAAAAATCACTAATTTAGCGACATTTACTACAAACGTCGCTAATTTAGCAATATTTCCTAAAAATACTGTTAATTTAGCGATGTTTCATGATAAACATCGCTAATTTAGAAATGTTTCTATAAAAAATCGCTAATTTAGTGATGTTTCGTGAAAAATGATGTTAAATTAACGATATTTCCTAAAAAAGATGCTAAATTAGTGACGTTTTCTGAAAAACGTCGCTAATTTATCGATGTTTCCTAAAAATGTCACTAAATATATATATATTTATATAGATCATTTCTCTGCATCGATTTAAATATTATATATATATATTAATATAATTAAACAAGAACACATATATAAATATATATATATATAAACACACACACACATATATACATATATTTATATATAAAAAACACATCTATATTTTAAATTTAGTCACATTTTTTAGAAAACATGGCTATTTTAGTGACATTTTTACCAGTGTTTTAAAACATGGTTAATTATATATATATAAATATATATGATTGTAATTATAATTATATAAATGTATACATACACATATATATTTACACACACACACACATATATATAAACATAAATATATAATATATAATATAAACATAAAATATAAACATATATATAATATAATATAATATATAAACATATATATATATATTAATATATAAATATATATATATATAATATTAATTTTTTAAATGTCATCACATGTATATAAATATATATAAACACAGAAACATATATTTAGATATATATATATATTAATATATATAAACACACAGAGAGATATATAAATATAAATATATATATATATATATTGAACCATCTTAATATATTTTAATATATATACATATATTTATTTATAAAAACACACATATATTTTAAATTTAGTCATTTTTTAAGAAAACATGGCTATTTTAGTTCCATTTTTATTAGTGTTTTAAAACATGGCTAATTATCTATATATATATATATATAATTATATATATGTATACATCCACATATATATTTACACACACACACATATATGTATATATATATATAAACCTATATATATAAGCATAAATGTATAATATAAAATATAAACATATATATATATATAAACATGATATATAAAAAAAATATATATAATATATAATATATAATAAATAATATAAACATATAAACATATAAACATTTAGATATATAATATATTAATTTTTTAAACATATAAAATTATATAAATATATATATGTATATATAATATTAATTTTTAAATATATTAATTTATTTTAAATATATTAATATATAAAATTATATATATATATATATATAGTATTAATTGTTTTAAACATTGACACATATATATAGACATATATAAACATAAACACATATATTTAGATATATATATATATATATTAATATATATAAACACAGACACATGTATATAAATATATAAATATATATATATATATGTATATGTATATAAGCAGGTATATATTTAGATATATATATATATATATATTTATATATTAATATACATAAACATAGTCACATATATATATAAACATATATATATAAACACATACATAAATATATAAATATATAGATACATATATTTATATATAAAACCACAAATATATTTTAGATTTAAAAACATGGCTATTTTAGAGACATTTTACGAGTGTTTTAAAACATGGCTAAATAAATATATATAATTATAATTATAATTAAATATATGTATACATACACATATATATTTATACATATGCATATATAAATATATATATATAAACATATATATAAACACACACACACATATATATAATATAAATATATATATATATATAAACATATATATAAACACACACACACACACAGATATATATATATATAAACATATATATATTCATAAAATATAAACATATATATATATATAATATAATATAAACATATATATATACACATAAAATATAAACATATATATATATATATATAAACATATAAACATATATAAACATACATATTTATGTATAATATAAAATATAAGCATATATATATTATAATATAAACATATATATAAAAATACATAAAATATAAAATATAGACATATATATATATTAATATATGTATATTAATATATAAAATTATATATATATAATATTAATTTTTTAAATACTGACTCATTTATATAAACAAATATAAACACAAACACGTGTATTTAGATATATATATATATAAACACAGTCACATATATATAAATATATATCTCATAAATATACACACACACACATATATATATATAAATATATATATACATATATTTATATATAAAAACACATATATATTTTAAATTTAGTATCGTTTTTAAAAAAAATATTGCTATTTTAGTGACATTTTTACGAGTGTTTTAAATCGTAACTATATATATTTGTATACACACACATATAAACATATATATATATTTAAACATATATATATACACATATATATATACACATATATATACATATATATTCATATATATATATAAACACACACACATATATATTTAAACATAAAATATAAACATATATATAATATAAAATATAAACATATCTAGATATATAAGCATATATATAAAAAATATTAACATATATATATATATATTAATATATGTAGATTAATATATAATATTAATATATGTATATTAATATATGTATGTTTATATATGTGTGTGTGTGTGTGTGCATGTATATATATATATATGTGTATATTTATATGATTATATATATATATATATTTATATGTTTATATATATATATATGTTTATATGTGTGTGTACATATATATGTGTATGTTAATATATGTATATTGATACATAAAATTATATATATATATATTATTAATTTTTTAAATAATTTAATCTATTTTTATATATTTAAATATAACATAATGTAGTTTTATATTTATAAATGGAATAGGTAGGTCATTCGATATAAATCTATAGGTTGTTGGTTCAAATTCTTTTAGAATCAGATTTGATGGAGGGGTGCGAATGGGTGGGCAGGGTGATTAAGGGGTGAGGGGTGTTGGGGGATGAGCAAGTGTGCACAACATCCATGTGTGATTGAGGGAGGGTGGGAGGAGGCGTAGAAGGTGAGGGAGATGGAGGTGGGTGAGAGGCGTTGGAGGAATGGGTGTGTGCGTGATTAGAGTGGGTGCGACGTGATTGAGGGAGGGGTGGGAGGAGGAGGCGTTGGTGTGAGGGAGGATGAGGTGTGGTGGATAATTTATATTTTTTTGTTGTAAAAAAATTATATATTTCAAATATAAAAAATATAAATTTCAAAAAAAATACTGACGTTTTCTAGAAACGTCAGTAATTTTTTTCTGTAAAAAAAATAATAGATTTTGAAAAATAAAAAATAAAAATAAAATGCATCAGTAGATGCGGTTTCTCTAAATAGTGATATTTATAAACGTCACTAATTTAGTGACGTTTATTTACCGACGTTTCTAAAAAAAGTCAGTAAATGAGGTGTCTCTAAATAGGGATGTTTATAAACGTTATTATTTTAGTGATGTTTATTTACTGACATTTCTAAAAAATATCAGTAAATGAGGTGTCGGTAAACAACGATGCTTATAAATGTCGCTAATTTAAGATGTTTATAAACATCTCCAATTAGCTATGTTTATAAACATCGTCAACTAGCAGTATTTATGAACATCGCTAATTTAGCAACACCTCATTTAGTGACGTTTTTCAGAAACATCGGTAAATAAATTAGCGATGTTTATATACATCATTAATGTAAAAAACATCACTAATTGATATTTTTTTGTAGTGATAGAGTTCCACTCTTCATTTCATATGATAAAGATCTGAATTTTGCCTTGAGTTTCTAGAGAATCTTTCAAAAAATGTTTGATATAGAGTTGTGTTTAAGTATTACTTATCACCCTCATATGGATAGTAAGTCTACGAGAACCATTCGAACTCTAGAGGATATGTTGAGATCATGTTCAATGGATTTCTATGGATATTTGGATCAACACCTTCCCCTAGTGGAGTTCTCATATAACAACATCTACCATTCTTGCATTAAAATGACAGTTTATGAGGCTTTGTATGGGAAGAGGTGTCAGAATCCAACATTCTGGGATGATGTTGGAGAGTAGAAGCTTATGGGACTAGATCTTATCCAAGAGATAATAGTGAGGGCTTAAACCATTCAACATCATATAAAATCTTCACAAAGTCGACAGAAAATATATACAGAAAAACATTGATGAGACCTGGAGTTTAAGGTCAAAGATAAGGTGTTTCTTTATATATCATCATTGAATAAAGTCATGAGGTTTGGGATGAAAGGTAAGATTAGTCCAAGATACATCAGCCCCTTTGAGATCCTTGATCACATTGGAGTTTTGGCTTATCTACTAGCACTCCCAACTAACTTATCCCAAGTACCTAATGTACTGCATGTATCCCTCTTGAGTAAGTACACATCAGACCCCTCACATGTACCAAATCTAGAGTTAGTACCCTTGGAGAATGATCTTTTATATAAGGAGCATCTGGTGAAGATCTTATATCTTAGAAAAAAAGTTTTATGACCTAAGACAACTAACATGGTCAAAGTGTTGTGTCATAACCATAAGTTTGAGAAAGAAACTTAAGAACTAGAATATGCAATGAAACAAAAGTACCCTCATCTATTTTAGTGTAAGAAATGAAATTTCAAGGGTGAAATTTCTGAAGATGGAAAGAATGTAATGACCCAAAATTTTATAAATTAAATTAACTTTTTGAATCAATAAATGAATTATTAAATAATATAGTTATAGAAAACACATGCACTACTTTGGTTATTTTAGACCAATTATAAAATATAGATTTTTATATTTAAAATACTATTGATAATATTAACCATTGGTAATATATTTTTTGTACACTGATCATTAATATTATTATATAATAAGGGATATGATAAATTCCATTTTCACATACAGAAGGAGTGATGACCTCGACTAGTAGGATAGTACCCTATGAATCCCATTTATTAGAGCTTCTGATTGATATGGAATCACCAAGTTTTTCCATTGTCCAATCAAAATCTAAAATTCCACAACTGAAGCATGAACGAAACTTTTTATGGGACAATTTCAAGCATATCAAGATCATATCCCAAACCATGTTCAGAGAACCACCCTAAGAAATCCCCACCAAGAACATATTCCCCTTAGGAAGTACATTGGTGTTATAAGGGGTTATGTATCTAGAACCTAGTAGTATGAATTTTTATATTTTCATTTTTAATAAAATAATTATTATATTTAACCCTTTTCATTATTACAGTTATATATAATTTAATGAAAATTTGATTTTGATACAAAGAAACCAAAATTATATTTTTGGAAAATGAATGATTTTAATTAAAAAACTATTTTTGATAAATTAAATAATTTTGGAATAATTTTTTTTCATATAATATTCTTTAAAATTAATATTTATATATAAATGATAATATAATTTTATGAATTCCATTATAATCTTTATAAGGGTCAGAAAACTGTTATTGTTGTAAATACTAGTATTTTTCAATAAATAAGGATTTTTATTTTAAAGTTTAATTACACATATTTAGATAATTATTTTGATAAAATAAATATTATTTTTGAAATTATCTAATGGTGAATATTTCATAATTTTTTGAGATAGTTGAATTTTTTTCGTAAAATTTAAAGATGATATAAATATATGATATGTATTATGACATCATAATAGCCCAAAAGTTATATAATAAGTACTATAAAGGTAATAAATGACAAAAAAATATGTTTTCCATTTAAATTAATGTTTTTTAAAGTTGTTTTATTAATTTTAAAAACCCTTAATGAATCCTCCAAAACCTATATTATATTTTAAGGTTTTAGAATCAATTATTCATGAACATGACTCACTTCCACATCACCAATGGTAATATTTTAATATTTTCAATTCTTAAACCTATAAAAATTTAAAAACAATACAATTTGGTAGAAACCATGGGTAAAAACCTTGGGGAGTATTTTGGTTTTGATTATTTTATCACATAGAGTCCAAAACCTAAGTTTAGAAATTAATAAAGAATTTCCCTATCTTTCTATAAATACCCACCCAAAATCCTAATCCACTTAACTCAAAACAAATTGATCATGAATTTACTCTACCTATACCTCTATAAATTCCTCATAAGGTGTTCCCAATATCTTAATAAGCTCCTCCTAAAATTTTAGAACCACCCTCTCAAGGTAAGGGATCCTCTCCTCCACCTCTTTATTCAAGCACTTTCTTTGATTTATGCCTTTTTATTTCCAATTTTTAATTTTTTAATATGTTTTTAAACAACCCTTTACTATAATTATCATTACCAAGTAATGAAAATCCACCTTTCACTACCATTAAACCCATTCATGAATCTTTATGAACACCTGTTATGCTGCCGAAACTATCATATGATTTTCCATGCCAAACATTTGTGTAGTGAATACCCATCCCATTTACACTAAAGGGTATCTATATAGATGTAACTATCCTTAATTTATTTGGTAATTCTATTTATTTAACCCTCACTCCTTAATCATGGGATTAAATGTAATTAAATATGTTCTTATATTGAATGATCTATGTGGCACACAAATGCATATACATAATATTAATGTGATAACTGGGCCTGAAATTATATAGCCCTACAATTCATTGGGTAATATTTTTATCACATGGTATTCCATGTATGGTGCATAGTATTTTATACTAATCACACAATTTTATGATGTCTCTTTATTTAGCCTTGACTTATGCTTATGATGTCATTTTTTATGTTGTTTCCACATTCTTATATTGCCTTGATATTATCATCTTATATCATGATTTAATGTTCATGTTTTTTATTCTCACCCATTTTATGTCATCTTGATATTCCCCTTTAGTAACATATATTATTTTCATCATTTTATGCTTTGATTATTTTCTTAATAGGATTTATTGCTCACCCCTTTCTTATGTACGTCCCCAGGATATGTCATGCAGTTTTAGAAGAATTATGGAATTTTAAGGGAATGTTAAGAAGATTTTAATGATGTCGTTTTATCCATATTTAAGTTATTATGTTATGTATCTAATTACCCAAAGACACTAGGACATTAAATCTTTTGAGATTTTATTAATTGTATATTTATGTAATAAAAAATAAATTAATTTGTATTAAAGATATGGTTTGTTATAATGATCAGGGTTGGGATGTCATGGGAGGACTCCTCAAATGATTCATGAGGAATAGATGCTGCAAAAAATTGGTGGATTTGGTTTTCTATAAGATCACTCCAAAGTAGTTCTAAGACCATGGTGATGATGTACTTTTCATCTTTCTTTATCTCCTTCAGATAAGGTAGGTAGCTATTGTATCACTCTAGATAGAGGATTCTAAAATGATTAGAGGTGGTGATCAGAACCACTTGCTTTATCATAGTGCTATATTTATGAGGTTATCTATTATGCTTAATTAATTGATGGTTATATCAAGTTTCCTCCAAGGTGGGGATAGTTCCATTGAGACAATGCTCTCACAACAGTGCATTGACTACCTAGTGTCAGAGATTCTACATCCTTTAGAGTTTCCTCCTACTTGATGGGGTAAAATCCTTTTATTAAGATAAGGAATATGTCTATTGATTCAATGATACCATTTTATTGGATCAAAATGAGTTATATGAAGGTTTTGGAAGTCCTAAAGGGATCAATAATCATAAACAAGAAAACCCATTAGTATAGTATCACATGTAAAAGCATAATCGATCAACCAATTTCATGGGTTTGGGATTCACATCGAGTTCACCAATATGTTTCTTTTGGAACTTTTATGTGTTTCAAATTTTTGATTTCTTAGAATTGTTACAGACCTACTTTATAAAGGTAGGTGGTCACTAGGGATTTTTACATACAATGGTTTGAAATAAGTTTTGTTCAAGAATATGGGAGGTTAGGCTCATCTATCCATTTATGGGAGAATTATTTCCTACTTTGGGACTCTATTATTGATTTAATATATGTTTGTGCATCCTTCCTAAATACCAATGTGGGACTGGTTACCACCATGTTAATGGTCTGATTGAAACCAAGTATTTAGTGTGATCATTTTTATATATGATTGGTTCTCCATCAATGTAACCACATATATATATATGTATCATATGTTCTCCATTAACATAAATATCTATACATATTATAGTTTCTTCATATTTATATTGTTAATTAGTGTTACTATGGTTTAAATACACATAATTGGGCACTCTAGAGTTCATCACCATCCAAGGAGGTGGTTGGTGCTTATGGTTTTGGGATCGAGCACTTGATATGGATTCCTACGTATCCCAATCAGGAGAATCATAATCCATGTTGTTTGATGAAACCTAATGGGACATGTCATACCTTTTAAGGTTTTATAGAAAAGAATATAGTAGTTCCTTTTATGTTCATGTATCCATGACCACTTCCAAGTAGTTTAGATTCATGCGGAAAATACTTGTAGGGGAAGGGTTCCTGGTAATGATTGGCATGGGACTTATATATAGATGAACCTTATTAGATTACCTTGTTTGTTAGTAACTAAAAAGGATAAGTTATGATGGAATCATAGGGTAATATGGATCTAGTGAGAGTATAGTCCATTAAGGAATATGGCCAAAAGAAATGAAATAGTGTGACTCACAATGAGTGTAGTTGAGTAAATACATAGGTTTCATATGGAATATGGTCTAGTGGAAATATGATTCTAGATGATAAGTTTTAACCATAGAGAGGCATCCTGAGTGTCTATTAACATGAATAAAAGACCACATTCTTTAATTTTCATAGTATAATTTTGTGTGAAAATGCAATACTATTTAATTTAATGTCATGTGGTAAGAACATTTTCATGCAATTTTATGTTGCGCAACAAGGAAATTTATGTTTTTTAAGGGGTTAAAATAGTGTATTGAGTGAGTTTTATTCATGGGAATCCCATTTTAGTTCATCTATTAAGGAATATAGACCCTTGAGGAATAATGGCTCGTAGAGAATATGGCCCTTTGAGGTAGGATTCACAGAGGATATGGATATATGAGGATAAGTTAGGGATTATTAATGGGATTACCATCACTTATATCCAATTACCTATATTTTAGGATTGTATGTGGAAGGAATATTTAACCCATGGTGTATATGACCTCATATGAAAAAGATTGTGGATTTTTCATATGTTTCCCAATATTTATTTGGAGACAAAAGGAATGGAGGCTACCTAAGTCCCTTTTTATATCTCCATAGATCATTGATGATTGATGGTTATGAAATCATCTTTGAGAACATGGTTGTTGTTTAAAAATAAGGTGGAATCCCTAAACCTCATATCTTATTGAGTATTCTAGATAGGTCACTTGATGTTAGGGCCAACAGGGTGTTGGATATGGGTCATCCAAGCTATTCAGTGTGATAGAGGAGGGGTTTCACCAGTGTCCTCCTAATAGGAGACCTTATTTTCAATGGAATACATGATATTTATCATATTGACCCATACTTTTCATACATAAATATTAATATTATTATATGAATATTTAATACATAACATTACAATTCACACCAGAATCATATAGGTTTAGTGTCTTCTGAAACTTGTATACATAAAAAAACTCATTAATAATAGATCTAAATAATCTCCTACTAAGTTATTCATAACTAAAAACTTATTATACATATCATACATTAAAAATTTATTCATAACTTTGGGAAATGAAAAATAATAAAGGGTGAGATCAGATTCTAAGTATGGATAAACAAGGGAGATATCAATAATTAGTTAAACATAACATGAGAATAATGGTATGAGAACACAAGATTAACATTTTAAAACCATGTCCTATATTCCCTTACAAAATATAATTGAAAATAATAATAATCCCATTACAAATAAATAATATTAAATAGAAATTGATAAGTAGAAAGCAATCCCTTAATTGAATAGAAGACTACAAGAATACATCCGCATCTTGGGATGTGAACTAAAATTGGGGTTTTCCAATCTCGTTTTCACACCAAATACGGGGAATTTTATAGCCAAAAAACTATTGTGTAAATAGAGATGCATTGGACTCAGCTTGTAGAGAAATCTGATATTTGATATGATAACAGCAAAAATGATATTCCATTCACACATACTGTAATTGATTCATTCGAAAAAATCCAACTCAAAAACAAAGATAGAATTAATTTACATAAACTACTACAAGAACAACCATAGAAATCTTGTACTAATGTTGATTGAAAACAATGGAAATATTCGATATAATAATTGTATTGAAATATACATTTGAAAATCAAAAGACCTTATAGATAAAAATGACAGCAAGAGAAACATCTACAAGAATTAGTAGGAATGCGATAGAGGAAGAAACATACAAAATTGAGAAATCCGAACCAAATGAAACCAAATACCTCAAATCTGGAAAATCAGAAACCTACATGAAAATGAAAACCTACCTCTCACTAGGTTAGAGATGAAGAATAGGTTCTCACCCTACCACAGTCGAACTCTAACCAAAGTCTAGACCTCATTCTATATCAACGACCTTGAAACCCTAATCACAACACCACTCAGACCAAGAAGATGCACATGTCCGATGCTTGAACCACTCTCACCGGAGACCATAGCTCAATGCTTCCTCAGCTGGGACTCCCAGGTCGGCTCGACTCGAAGCTCGACGACCGCACCTCCCTGATCCTCTCAGACCCCGATGAACCAGACTCCGTGGTGAAATCCCTGCTGTGCGAACCCTACAACGCCTCCTCGAAACCCTATTACAGTTTTACTCTTTTTTTATAAAAATTTTTATATCAAAACTTTATAATAATAATAATATTAATTTTATATTTAAAAACGTTTATTGTTTTTTTATAAACCAGTAAACTTTTTCCTTTTTTTCTTTAATCATGTTTTTTATTTCTTTTTTTATTTGTTGTCTTTTTTTCCTTATTGTCTTTCACGTTTCCCCCTAATTTTCTAAATTTATTTTCAATTTTGTGTAAAGAAATTCATTCCATCATTATCACTTTATTTTTTTATCTTACCCTTATAATAACACACACATATTTTTAAACAAAAACGATCATTACATATAATTATATATATCTATATACACTTATAATTGATAGTTTCATAACTTATATATTTAGTTTTACCAAACATTCCATATATATATAACAAGTTTTTAATAAAATAAAACTGTTATAAAATTTTATAAAAATATGTATAGAATATAATATCAATATTTAAAATATAAATATAATTCATAGTTTTAAAATAGAAATAATTTTATAAATCTAATTGTAATTTATAATTGTAATACTAATGATTATAATTTCACATATATATATATATCCATATATTATTTCGAAAATCAAAATTTATAAAACCAACATAATTATATTCAATGTAAAGAATTTTTTATTTCGTATTAAATAATTCTACATAGTTAGTATAATTGCAATAATTAATTTTTTTAGAATTTATTTATTCAATCAAATACCCCTTATGATAAAAATTAAATTTTATTATTAAAATTATTTAATAAATATACTCATGTTAAAATATAATGCAATAAAATTAATATGATCATATATAATTATCTATAAAAATTATTATATAATTAACTTGTAATCAATTTAATTAAAATACTTAATTTAAATTATTATTTTTAAAATAAATCACCTAAATAAAATAAGTTTTTAATTAAATTAAGTTTAGAATATTCTGGGTTGTAACTTTATTCCATCTTCAAAAGAATTACATCCTCGCAATTCATTTTTTCATACTAAAAGCAATTATAAATTTCCATCTTCAGAACTACTAAAACTAGGACTTCTATATTTCTAAACTCTATCATTTAGATAACAACATATAATCTCCAAAGTCATCTAGACCATTCCTATGATACCAATTGTAAGGACCCAGCCTTAAATGTAACATAACTGAAGACATTTTACCAACCTAGGTTCTGAAGAATAGATACAAACTTACAAATTATCATATTTGCAATAAAAATAAAATAAAATAAATAAAAACATGACATGTTCTAACACCAAAAGTGAAGCGAATGCCTTCGGAAAACTCCGAGTGAACTATGGGAAATAATTTTAAAAAGAGGGGTGAACACAAAAATTCCTAGTATGGGGTTTAAAACCTTTAATAAATCCTTATAAAATATTCTTTTGAAAATAACCATGAGAATAAATTTGGAAATACCAATTTTAAAATTCTATTTGAAATTACTTATGGTTTAAAAATAACTAGATCATTTAGAAACTACTTACATTAAAAATTGCTAAAACATAACCCAATGTTATTCTGAAAATAATACGCAAGCTTCTGAAAAAACAAAACATTATTTTGAGGTTACTTGAATTGTTGAAGGTTGTCTGGGCCTACCCACTTAGTGAAGGATGAGTTCACTGCCCAATGACCTTACATATTTATGACGATCAAGTGACATCTTTTATGAAGATCATTTTTAAGCTTGCATTACATATATATATATTTTCACAGGAGTTTCCAATATTTTGATAAAACACGCCACTATAATAAAATATGCATTCCCACTGATGCTTATATATACCTACATATGTATATATATACATGCATATTAGCTTTCATGTCGTAGCACTTGCGAGTTTGGTTACAACCAAAACCCTTATCATAAAATGTACATGTATTCAATACACTTTCAGTTCTTATAAATGATTGATCTTATTAAAATAATCATAATAATTTATTATGTAACTCGTATAAAATTTGAAGTGAATTATTTAAGACATAACACTTCTATGTAATACATATACGAATTATATTCAGAGTTCAAACCATAAACTCTGAATTCGAACAATGATTTTATTAAGGATGCAATGGATGTCGATGTAAATTCATAAACGCATGGCCCTGTATTTATGCAAACACGATGCCCAAAATGTTAATAAAAAGAGATGGTATATTGTTCACATTTTTCTAGAATCATGATGATAAATTGAAAATAAAATTATAACCATGATAATAACCATTTCATCCATATATACAACTATATAAAACACACATTTGAACATGAAAGTAAATAATAAATCTCTTACACATATTTAAATTAAACTTGAATGGATAAATATAAATAATTCATTAAAATAAACTCTCAAAACTAAAAAAAATAGTCTCCCTTAGGACAGAACAAATTCAAGTATGGTTTTGATAGAATAAAATAAACATATATTTTCATATAATTTCATAACACACCCACTTTAAATATTTTATGCTTTAATATAAAGATAATTAGAAAATTTAAGAAAAACAAGAACTGCAAGTGGCATAAATACGCCCTTACAAAATATAATTGAAAATAATAATAATCCCCTTACAAATAAATAAAATTATACATAAATTGATTAGCAGAAAACAATCCCTTACTTGAATAGATGACTACAAGAAGACATCCGCAGCTTGGGACCTAAACTAAAATTGGGTGTTTTCCAATATCATTTTCACACCAAATATGAGCCTTTTTATAGCCACAAAAATATTGTGTAAATAGAGCTGCATAGGACTCAGTTTATTGAGAAAGCTGAGATTTGAGATGATAAAAACAAAAATGATATTCCATTTTCACAAACTATAATTGATTCATCTGAAAAATTGAACTCAAAAATAAAGACAGAATTAATTTACATTAACTACTATAGGAACATCCACAGAAATCCTATACTAACGTTGATGGGAAACAATGGACGTATTCGATATAATAATTTGATTGAAATAGACATTTAAAAATTAAAAGACACTACTAATAAAAATAACAGCAATAGAAACATCTACAAGTGTTAGTAGGAATACGATAGGGGAAGAAACATACAAAATTGAGAAATACAAACCAGTTGAAACCAAAGACCTCAAATATAGAAAATTGGATACCTACATGAAAACGAAAACCTACCTCGCACTAGGTTGGAGACGAAGAACATGTTCTCCCCTGATGAACCTGACTACATGGTGAAAACCCTGATGTGTGAACCCTACAATGCCTCCTTGAAACCTTATTATAGTTTTATTATTTTTTATAAAAATTTTTATTTCAAAACTTTATCATATTATAATTATTAATTTTATATTTAAACACATTTTATTTTTTTATAAACTATTAAACTTTTCCCTTTATTTCTTTAATCTCATTTTTAATTTCATTTTTTTATTCACTGTCTTTTTTCTCGTGTTGCCTTTCAAGTTTCCCGCTACTTTTCTAATTTTCTTTTGACTTTTGTGTAAATAAAATAATTCCATCATTATCACTTTATTATTATTATTATTTATCTTACCCTTATAATAACACATATATATTTTAAAATAAAAATCACCATTACATATAATTATATATATATATATATAAATAATTATAATTAATAGTCTCATAACTTATATATTTATTTTTACCAAACATTTAGTATATATATATATATAAGGTTTTAAATAATAATAAAACTGTGATAAAATTTGAATAAAAATAATTATAAAATATAATTTCAACATTTAAAATATAAATATAATTCGTAGTTTTAAAATAGAAATAATTTTTTAAATCTAGTTTTAATTAATAATTTTAAAACAAATGATTATAATTTCATATATATATCCATATATTATTTCTAAAATCAAAATTTGTAAAACCAAAATAATTATATTCAATGTATATGATTTTTTATTTCATATTAAATAATTCATCATAGTTAGAATAATTAAAATAGTTACAAAATTGTTTTTTAGAATTTATTTATTCAATCAAATACCCCTTTTGATAAAAATTAAAATTTCTTATTCAAATTCGTTAATAAAAATATTCATGTTAAAATATAACGCAATAAAATTAATTGGAAACTATATAATTATCTATAAAAATAATTATATAATTAACTTATAATGAATTTAATTAAAATACTTAATTTAAATTATTACTTTTAAAATAAATCATCTAAATAAAATAGATTTTTAGTAAAATTAAGTTTAGAATATTCTAGGTTGTTACAATTTCAACGAATTTAATTAAAAGATTACATATGCCCTAAATGACCAAAAAATTTTAATATAACAACAGAATAAAGTATCAAAAAAAGTAAGAGATTAATTTATCTCATGTTATTAATTTAAATTTTCAAAAATTAAACACATACTTACACACAAGATAACCATTTATATAAAATCATAATAGAACCTTTGATGGTCATTGATTAATAAAATAAATCAATGAATTAATTCATTGGATAAAATAATCGTGTGGAAAGATTTGATAATTTAAACATAAAATTAGCTAAATATAGAGGAATAAAAGATAAATCATAGAAAAATCCCCCCTGTATAAAATAATTAGTACATTTAAATAGAATATTAAAATTGAAAATAAAATACTTCCTAGATTAATCATTCCAACTCTAAAAAAACTTCTATTTAATAGAATAAGAAATAATAATATAATAAATTCCCATAATTTTCTTGCAACCACTTGATTATATAATGATGAATTTTAGCAGCACATACATACAATATATCAAATACAAGTACCATTTGGTACAAATATACTTTTGGGTCTGACAGTGTTAGTAATTAATGATTTAGGTAACCAAATAAGTTTATTTTGATCAAAACTTTTATAATTAAAACAAGATAATGCTTTATAATAATGAAAATTCTTGGCACCAAAAAATTGAGGTTTTCTAAAATAACATTCATTAGAATAATTTCCATTAATACCACAATACAAAAATTTAATAGTAGATATACTTTTTCTATTTGATCCTGGAACAAACTAATTTTTATGTAATTTTTCCTTTGTGATTTTTTTACCTAGATTTTGATTCAAATAATTCTATCCCTTAATAATAATACCTTAATCTTACAATAAATTATCAACATTATCAAAAAAATCTTTAATTTTAGTTTCATGTAGATCACTAGAAATTTTGGAAGAATTTGACCTTAAATCAGCAATCTATTTAGACATACTATCATTATCAATTGAAATAGCATCATAAGATTTTCAAAGATTTTTATGCTCTTTAATTAAATATTCAAATTTATCTTGAAGCATAAAAAAAATATTGTTAAGTTCATTATAAGAAAAACATTGAAAATTAGAACTTTCAGATTAATAAGATTATACCTCATCAACATGAGCCATAAGACATAGATTAACCTTTTGATTTTTATGATCAACTTCTGAGTTTGTAGTAGATTCATTACTTGAATATTTATATGAATTACTAATATCCTTCATGAATTTATTCACTTTTCTTTTATATTAAAATATCTTTTGAGCTTTAAACAATGGACAATCAGTTCTCAAATGACCATTCTTTTTACAATCATAACATCCGACTTCATTTTATTTATTCAACATCAATTTCTATTTTATTATTTTATAAAACATGATATATTATTTAGAAAGATGTGGTAGCTCATCACTTGAAACTGAATTACTATAATCTGAATCAAAAAATTCATTCATCGAAACTTTATGTGCAATTTTTTGATAGAAATATTATTTTCAGCTTATGTTTGCATCTCTGCTTCATACATCATCAAGGTTCTAATCAATTATTTCATCTCTAATTATTTAACTGGTGTATACTATTAAATAATAGATGATATTCCATTCCAATTAGAAGGTAAAACTATAAGTACCTTTAACGTCTGACCTGGTTCTGGAATTGGAGTTCCCAAGGTAGTAACATCATTAAAAATTTATGTTAATCTTCCATTCATCTGAGTGATGCTCTCATATTCCTGCATCCTAAATGTGTAAAATTTATGTTTCTCAATATTTTACCTTAGTTTTATGACATTTTCAGTTCCTTCATATTCAACCCCAATAGTCTGACACATCTCATAGGTAGTAGTACATCGAGAAACACAGTTAAATTCATCCAGACGAAGACCACATATAATTTTATTTATGGATTTTGAATTAATATCATACTCATATTCCTTAGTAGTATCCCACATTTTTAGTTCTATAGGGATTTCATAAGATACCAATATTCTTAAAATATATAGTCATGCGAGCTTTCCAACATCCATAATTATCACCCTTAAAATAAGGAGAATAGATCATTGACATAACTTCTTTGAAATTTTCCATTGAGATTTTTCTTCATTTAAATCTTTAACCCGGTCTTGTTAGAGCCAAAAAAAACAATAGATCCCTACCTATAATACCAATTTTTAGATTAGGATGGCTATGATGAAGATATAAGTTGGGGGGGGGGGGTGAATTGATTCCTTTTAAAAATCTTGACAATATTAAAATGAACCTC
Source organism: Viscum album (assembly GCA_963277665.1). Classification (NCBI taxonomy): domain Eukaryota; kingdom Viridiplantae; phylum Streptophyta; class Magnoliopsida; order Santalales; family Viscaceae; genus Viscum; species Viscum album. The sequence goes on from OY728141.1 coordinate 1,630,694,137, forward strand.
TTAAAATGAAGTGATCCTTTCTTTATCTCTTAATATTAAGCAAGTAATGGAAATAAATAAAGGAAAAGATCATAAGGATGTATAGTGGTTAAGGTAATAAAAATCCCCTAACCACTCCACAAAAACTCTACTCCATGAGCTTGGTGATTTTCACTAGTTGGTCCTCTTATCACAAGATCATTCAAAATTGAGTACAGGTAGTTGACACCTTATAAGGGTTTTAAAAGGACTTCTGGTTCTTTTATAGAGAACTAAAATATTCATATCTTAGTCTAAGAAGATGAAACTCCACCACGACTGAGTTTGAGTAGCCGATAATCAAAATAAAATAGATGTGATGATGTTTGTTTTGAAATAGGTTTAGCTCAAAGTTGCAGCAACAACTGCCAGATGTAGATGATCTTCAATAAAGCACAACAACAACAGCAAAATAATATTAAATGTCATGTGGACTTCTTCCTCTTTAAACAGAAGAAAATAGATTAGACAATGTTTGTGTAGGTTTATTTCATCTTTACACCATGAGATAATAAGTACTTATAAAGAATAGTTCTCTCTCTTATTCAAAATGGTAAGTAATAGAATGGAAATATTTAACACTTTATTTTTTTCAATGTTTTCACATCTCCTCTCTTCTTCATAGTGTATATTCTTTTCCTGCTAAAGAGAGATATATATTGAGAATAAATATCCAATAGTTTCAACAAAATTCCTTTTACTTAGGATACCCAAAATAAATAGATTTAATAGCCTTCATAAATACCCCCAATAATATCCTAGCACCGTTTTCTCTTTATTCCTATAGAATAAATCTCTAATAAATGAATTCAAAATAATTTGAATAAATCCTCTAATAATATATCCATAATAATTGAAGAATTGAAAAATTTAAAACTCATATTTAAATCCATTCAAATCACTTTAAATATAGTCTAAACAGTTCCTAAAAAATATCCACATAATAATTCATGAATATTTGAAATCAAATCATTCAAAGATATTCATAATGTCCCTTATAAATTGGAATGATTTAATCCCTTCCATGAAAGCCTTTGAATCAGTCATAAAACAAACTTATAATGATATACAATTCCATCGATACCGTTTCCAAAATCACGAATAATGCATTTAAATAAAACTCCATCATTGACTAGTCAAACATAGGGTTCCTTCATGTAATGGAAAAAATAAAAAATGTAGGGTTCAACTATGTAATGTATGGTTCCTTTGCATAGCATATGGTTCCTTCCAATGTATGGTTCCTTATCCATAATTTCATCTGCATGTAACATAGGGATGATGATCCATAAATTAATCCTTTTCAGCATAAAATCTCAAACGTAACCTTGATTAACCATACGTTTAACTTCCCAAACGCAGGGTATGGACCTCATTTTCAGATTCCAACGTAGGGTTGATATTCCTTAAGTTTATCATTCTTTGAATGTAGGGTTTCTGATCCATATAGAAAATATTCAATGTAGGGTTGAAAATACATATGTCCATTTATCAAATGTAGGGTTTATTCCTTACGTCAGGCTTACCAACATAGGATATGAATAGTGTTTCTGGAAAATGATAACTTAACTTCATAATTAACTAATTTTTTTGATCCCTTTTCCATAAGATTTAGCCTTAATCCACAAGATTTATTTTTATTAAATATAATGATCTTTCCAATGGTTCAATAAGTGAATCAATCCAACTTTTACAACTCTTGAAATCTTCAAAAAACATAAGCCATATGATAAGGAAAAACTGCTTCCAAAACAAAAAATCCAGAAATTTAGATAATTTATTGACCATCCAAACTAATTTTTTAGCCTTTAATGTAAACTGATGAAATCAATATGAACTTATTTTATTTCCATCCTAATAGGTATCGAGTGATTCTGACATATGTAGAACTTGAAAAAAAATATGATAAAATTTCAAATTTTTTCACTGTACAGTTGTAAAACTGCTTTAGAAACTTCAGTGATTTTCTTGAGAATCAAAACATCCTTTTCAAGATTTTACATAAACAAATTATGTTTAGATAAACTCCCAATATATCCAACTCTATAAAAACCATAAGAATCCAATCACTATTTCTTCATATATGAAATAAATACTTTGATACAATAAATCTAAAAGAATCAACAAATTTATTAGAAAACAAAGATTTAAGGGTTGAAGTAATTATCCAAACTAAACCAAAATGAGAATGACAAGAAGCCACTCAACATATACTACTTTGTAACATCTCAACCTGGGTGCCACATATTAGTACCCTAATCTGGTTGGTCACATGACCTCAGGCATACCCTCCCATATTCTAGAGGTTACCGACTAGAAGTGAGGGTCTAACATATAACATGGGGATACTATACCCTCTTTATCAAATAAGAACAATAGTGGAAATAAATATACAATATCTAAATTATAATAATGAGTAACCAGAATATTACCATTACCAAAATTGACCTGTATCACATGAAAACCAAGAATAAGAAAAAAAATATCCAAACCAAAATAGCAGGCATCTCATGCCATATATGTGTCAAGTTTCAATATGAAAATACAAAATAAATACACATTATGAACTCACAAATTGGGTCCTAACATCACTTTTAGTTTCATAATCCATGCTCCAACCCAACTCAGCCATCTAACATAAGGATCTTGCCATTATCCTTCCAAACAAACATGAAGTCTATTTAGTTACCAATCAGGAAACACAAGTAGGGTGTGAGTAAATCTCATTAGGCCATCACTAAGGACACCTAAAATAATATCCAGTCTATAATAGTGTATGAAGTTTCATAAATAATAATATATAATAAATAAAGTAAACAATTTTCACAATTAATTATTATTTAATTAACCACATAACTACATGGGTTCACAATGAAACCTGAACTATCAATTCCTATTTCGGCCCATACTAAATGTCTGATCCACATTAAATAGGGAATCACCATTCATTATAATATGGGATTCTATTAATTATTTAATTCCAATTTCATATTAAGTATACTTGGACTCTGTTCCAATGCCAATGCCTTGGGAATTGAACATAATGTCTATCACCCCATGGGTATTTGGAGAATCAGTCTCTATCCCACACCCCATGGGTATTTGGAGTATCAGTCCCTATCCCATACCATAATATTTACACACATATATTGGGCCTAGAACATCATTTTTAGCACCATATGGGTATTTGGAGAATTATTGCTTATCACACACCCTATTTATCAATTAATCACACATATATGACATATATCACATTCATTAAGGTTAATCATAATTAACCTTCTTATCAAATGTTCTCATCATGGTGTGCCATTTCAATTATCAAAACAATCAAGGTTCATCACTTTAATCACATGGAATAATATGAGAAAGTCCCCATTAAAACATTTCTAAAAAATTTAATCATATAAATCATGAACCCTTTAAGGATAATTCAAATGTACCTTAATTCCCATTATCAATCAATTAATTATCATATTAATCAACCAATTTCACAATCCCATTAATTTAAAAATTCCATTTGTACAATTTAATCCAATTTCAATTACCCAAAATTCAATATATTTTATTATCAAATGGAAACTAAATTAATAAATTAGATTTAGAATATAATTTTCCATTATGGAAAATTTAATTTCACAAATAATTAGATGAAATAATAACAAAGAATATAGGAATTGATAAATAGACCTCATACCTAAAGATTGTTGATTGATGTTTGATAAATCGAAAATCACTAAATTGAAGTGGAATGATCAATTACATAATAGAGGAAGAGATTTAGAAGCAAAACCTATATCCAAGATGAAATAGATTAAGATATAAGAAAACATAAAACTAAAATATCACCAATGGAGAAAAAACCATCCCTCTTCATCTGGAAAGAGGGAAGAGAGAGAGGGAGGAAACCAAATGGGAAAAGATCACATACTAGAAGAGGTGATGATCCTTAAATTAGATCATTCTTTATTCAATAATAGAGTCCAAAAACCCTTATAATCATCTATGGGACCTCCAAAAATGAATGAGATCATATTAGGTCGATTAGGGTCGAATGAGGATGAAAATTGAGGGGCTTATAAATTTTAATAATTTTTTTAGTGGTTTAAAAAACACATGCACGGTTTTCTGGGTTGTGGCACATAGTTTTACAAACCGTTATACTTAATGATTTTCCTCACCATGGGGGTCACATGGTTTATCCTAAGTGGTACATAGTTTAAAAATCCTTGTGAAACCCATGTAAAGCTCCATAACTTGAGGGTGCACAGCTTTTTGGGGTAGGGAGTACGGTTTGGGATAATTGTGAGCCAACCATGCACTGCCCAAAACCCGTCCAAAAACATCTAGAATCCTTCCAAACACACCCAATACAAGCCTGAACTAAATTATGAATAAAATAAGGGTTAAATAATACCTAAAAAAATTTAAATGTATATCAATAAATGTTAGGTTATTACAATTCAAACGGAACCTCATGAATCCCTCCATGGAAAGAAATATTAGGCTCTTATGTGCTAGAATTAAGTTAGAGAAGGAAAGATTTTAAGATCTAAGATAGCTAAAGAAATTAAAGAGAGGGATAAAACCATTCAGAAAAACATAAAATCAGCTCAGATTTTATAGAAAAGATATGATGTTAATCACCATTGTGACAAGGTGTTTCTAAAAATTTATTTATGGAAGAAGGTTGTGATATTAAGAAAGAAAGGGAAACTGAGCCCTAGGTATATCAGTCCCTTTCAAATTATTGATCATATCATCATGGTATCCTATCACTTGGAATATACAATATGTAACACCCCAAGCTTCCACGGTACGTTTCTCTTCGAATAATGCGATAGCGTGTGTTGTACGCAACCTCGAGTTCTAACACACACCACAACTAATTAAACTAGCCGTTGTGAATAGTAATACCTACTTTTTGAAATAATATATATTTTATATTTCAAAATGGACTTCATTTTTGTATTCGGAATATTGAAATTAGCCTAGGGTGAAATTTTGGTACTTTTCGGATAACTTTTATATTTTGATGAATAGTGAAAATTACTAAATTTTAATTAAAAACAACTTTTTTAATCAAAATAATTAATATTGATAAATTATGAATTTGAGTGGTTTTAAAGTATATTTAGAATATATTTTTACCATTTAATATAATATTTGTCATTGGACATAATTTTACAATTAAACCAAACATAAACAAGTGTCAATCTTTTGATAGTTATTATCTCTTAAAAACACGCTTTTTGTTTTGACAGCGGGAATTAATTTTAAATTAATTTCTGCCACTTCTGTGTTTTTAATTTAGGAAAATGGATTCCATATTTGGAATCAGTATGTTCAAATTGTGTAAATAGGTAACTTTTATTTTTAGACATTTTGAATAATTACTGCGGTAAATATTTTATTTACCATTGTTAAGGGTAAATCCGGTAAATAAGGGTAAAACAATAATATTATAATAATAATAAATTACCCTAAAACGTGTCTTAACCCTATTGGTTGATACATGGTCGACCATGGGCATCTTTGGGTCTATTTTGGGACCCCATGGATCCACTTGTAAGTGATAATGACACTTTATTTTAATTAAGTTAAAATGAATACAAAAATGAAACAAGCATATATCTTTTAGCAAAACAATTGTTACATAGGGTTATATATGTTGGATTTTAGATTATAAATATTCCTTAGAAAGATAAAAAGATTTCATACATAATTATATTTTATTTATAATTTTTAGACATTAAATAATTTATTTTATTTATGACACAATGATGATGCAGTAATTACTATAATAGTGAAAAATTAAAATAATTGATATTATAAATACCCAAATAAATATAATATGAAACTTTTAATGAATTAAACTAATTTTCTAGGATAATATGATATATTAGTATTGATATAATTGACTTTTTTCGAAGTAATCAATCTGTTATGAGTTTCACAAAAATCAACTATTGAATAGTGTCAAAATTGACATAAAAGAGTTTTTAAAACAAATATTAAATTATTAATTGATATTAAATTCCTAAAAATCTAAGGTTCGGCCTAGTGACTTATATCATGATAGGTGTATCATTAATGGACCACTTGTGGGTCGCTTGTATGTATATTGTAAGTTTATTAACCATATAATATAAAAATACAAAGAGACATTGTAAAAGTGAAACTAATTAACTTAGAGTTAATACTTAAAGATAAGGTTAATATAAGTACCCAAACCTGTCTAAATTCTATTTTTTGAGTTTTTTTCGACCCATCCCCACCTTAACCTTTGAATAGTAAACTTTGGAGCCATTGGAAACCGAATATGAATTTATTATAAACTAATATCTCTAGCTTTTCCAAAGGTTCCCCTCACCCCTCTTATAAAAGGGCACTCCTCCTTCTCATTTCTTCACACCTTCAAAGCCTTTTGGTTCGGCCAAACTCTGACCAAATACTCTCCCAACTTCCCTCACTAAAACCTAGGGGCCTTAGTTTGATCAGAAAGCCAACCTAAGGAGCCCTTTTGATCAAATCAAAAGGAAGAACCCGAAGAAGAGGTAATGATTTCACCACCATTTTCAAGTTCCTTTCTTCTTCCACTTCAACTTTCGTTGTTCTTACCATTATAAAATAATAACTCCAGTATCTTAAATATACTGTGATGTTATTATAAATATGGTACAACCATATTCAGTATTCTATCCACCCTTTGAATAACATGTCACCATACGTGCGTACGTACGGTTTACCGTCTCCACGTCGTGGTGTAATTGTTATTCAATATATTATTATTTGGATGGGTATAATAATGATGTGTAACTCATGTAAATAATAAATATAACATGTTAATGATTCTGTATATATGATATACCATCCATTTATATATTATTTTAATATCAAAAGACTGATATTGTCGCTCGTGCGTACGTACGGACTACCGTCTCCACGAACGCGATGAGATTCATTCTCCATCGTATCCATTAAAGTATAATTATCATTTTATGATTTAAAAATGATGTTTAAGGACTTGATATCATTCTGTATATGAATAATATACAACAAACATGTCTTAAGTAACAAAACATATAAAATAAAATGAGTAATTTAACACCCGAAACGACGATAATTCTAAGATATTATTAACAAATCAATGTTAAAAGATCATATATGATATCATATTAATATATATGATTCTTGTATAATTTAATAACAATTATTTCACCATTATACAGGAGGTTAACCTACCCCAACCAAGGAAAAGTACAAGGTAAGGGTTATTTCACAATATCTTCATTATCCGAGGTTGTTTATACGTAATAATCTACTGGGATTTCTTTATCATCCACATCCTTGTTTCTTAGAAATGTATTTCAAAACATATTTATTAATTACAAGAATATGGGTTAAAGTCATTTATACCCTTATTTGACTTTTTATAAGAGGTTTATAAAGGAATCATTCCATCGTTTTCAAAACAAGGTCCTTTTTAACCTTTTCGACAAAATTAAGGTAAGAATGTTTTTTTTACTTATACGGCGGGTGCGGCTATTTTCCGCCGTTATAAAATCTTCAAAGCTTCCCTTACAAGATTATAAAAATATTTTCAAAGAAAATGTTTTATTTTATATGGATCTTAAATTATTTCAAAATAAAAGGAGATATTTCTTTAAAAAGAATTTTGATTTCATCTATGTCAACATCCTTTGATGGATTTTAAGATTATTTGAAGTTGATTTATTATGATACAAAACTTCTATATTGTATTGAAGGTTTTGTGATATGTTTGACTGTGGATGTGCTATTTTTATACCGTTCATAGTTTATGGTGAAAGTATTGACATTTCGTATGCTAGTTTTAATAAGAATGTTTATGTTATGTTTAAACCTTTTCATATGGGAATGCATTGGACTTAATATGTGACGGGTGGAGCCCGCTATAGCTCCTCGATGAATCGGTAGGTCTCATGAGACAAACTAGTGTCTTGGCATAAGGCCTTGACAAAATCTTATTTATAGTCTTGGCACGAGGCCTTGACTATGTGGTTATGATAGTCTGGCATTATGCATTCCAACATTATGAAAGTGGTTATTGATTTTTGCATGTGATTATTCGATTAGTAGAATATCCATGTGAATAAGTAAATGGAATTATTTGATTTTATTTATGCCATACCATGTTGAAAGTTCATGTTTGAAAGGCTTTTGTTTTAGTTATACATTGCCTTAAACGTTTATTCTTATTTATGAAATTTTCCGCTATATTGTTATCCTTACTGGGAATTTGAGCTCACCCCTTTTCTATGTTTTATTTTTCCCAGGATGTGAAGATATAAGTTATGAATGACCTTCAGGGATATTATGAGGGGATTATAGTGTGGACTGTGGAAACATTATGTTGTTGTAGTAGTTTTTCATTTTATGATCTAATGTAAAACTTATGAATATATCTAGTGTTTCTAAGGCTACTAAACCAATCGGTCTTTCGAGATTTGATCTTTCTTGTGATCATACCAATGTTATGTAATAATGCACCGACTCTGGGTAACTGGGGTCGGGGCGTTATAGTTGGTATCATAGGAAGTTTAGTACAAACCTTGGAAGCTAGATTTAAATAAACTCTGATTAGAGCACGTAGACCTAAGACGAACTTTGAGGATTAGTATAGAAGAACTTCCTAGAATTTTGGTATTGTAGAGATTTTGTGAGTTTTCCGAGCAATACATCCCTGTCTGGATACGAGCAGGTAGAGGCGGATCTGGCACAGATGTACCTAGGGGTAAAACCCGAAAACACCGCTTTGAGCTAGACTCGAACGGGAACTGGTGCACGACAACGGGCCTTGCTGCACTCTTGGTTACGACACTCCCGGGGGATATGCTTAGGATAACTCTCATTTTCTTTACAAATCATTATGAAGGGTTTATGAGTATATACTTCCTCAAAGAAAACATTTTTATGATTATGGATTATATCCATAAATAGTTCAATTTATGTTAAGTGTTTTATAAGTATGGGATTATGTATTTTGATTCATAAACTGATCTAGTTTATGCCATTGTTTAGAAATGACGCCTAGTGGAAGAAATGGAAACCATATCAATGCACGCACTCCATGTAGGGATTGCCCTCCTGCTCAAGATAATTATAGTGGGGCTGGTGATGCAACTGGTGCCGATCAGCTAATCACCATACTGGGACAACTTACTCAGGTTATGAATAATAACCTTACCCGTATGGATCACCCTGATCCGCAGTGTGGAGGATCAATGTTAGATCGATTCATGAGGCAACAACCACCAACGTTCAATGGGAATAAAAATCCCTTAGTAGCTGAGCAATGGATATTTTCCCTAGAGAAAATATTTTAGGCTTTGGGGAGCAGTGAAAGGGAAAAAGTTATCATGGCAGTTTACCGCCACACTGGAGATGATGATCAATGGTGGTCATTGATTCAAAACATGAAGGAAGATGATGAAGTATCAAATATGGAATGGAGGGAGTTCAAAGATCTGTTTTTAGAAAAATACTTCCCTCACGACCATCGAGTAGATATGGAAAGGCAATTTCTAAGTCTGAGACAGAAGGAGGATGAGAATGTCGCAAAGTATGAGGCTAACTTTACAAGGTTAGCAAGGTACGCTGGTGATTATATACGTAACCAAAGAAGTAAGATTGATCGTTTCTTTGATGGGTTAAAACCATTTCTTCGTCGAGCATTAGTCTCACAATCCTTTTCGTCATACGAAGACATTGTCTCATGTGCTATCAAGACCGAAAAGGAATTCTCTAAGTCTTATGACTTTAAAGCAAAGCAAGAGAAGAAGAGACCTGCTGATCAATCTGGGAATGGAAATAAGGGGAATAAGGGAAAGGTTGAATATCCATCTTGTGGTAAATGCGGGAAGAAACACCCCGGTGCTTTCTTGAAGGGAATGAGAGTCTGTTACAAGTGTGGTGAAAAAGGACACCAAGCTCGTGATTGCAAGGGGAAGAAGGAAGCTACCAACGTTCAGTGCTACAATTGCAAGGAGATGGGACATTATGAAAATGCATGTCCTAAGCGTCAGGAGAACTTACCTCAGAAAAGGCCAAGGGATCAAGGCCAGGCTTATGCTATCACTACTGCTGAGGTAGAAGCTCCGAAAGAAGTGGTGGCAGGTAATTTAATGGTTTCCTCAAGTTTAGCAAAGGCATTATTTGATTCTGGATCATCGCATTGTTTCATATCTTCCCAGTTTTCTATGAAAATTAGTTATTTCCAATTTGATTTAATAAGGGAGTTGTCAGTTAAAACTCCTAAGGGAAGTATCATTGCAACAAAGTTTTGTGAATCAGTCCCCATTAGAGCACATAAATTTTCTTTATCTGCTGATCTCATCGTCATACCTATGATTGAGTTTGATATAATCCTCGGTATGGACTGGATTTCGGACTATGATGCGAAGATTTATTGTAAGAAGAAAGAGGTAACGATTCTTGATGATAATGATAAGGAACACCTTATTTTTAGAGCAGAATCGTCACCACCTAATTCTTATTTAGATCCACCCCCAGTAGCTCAACTTAATTCAATTATTGGGGAGAAAGAGAATGAAATAACTGCGGGTGAGGAAAGGAATGTTCAAATAGAGGATGTACCTATTGTGAAAGAATTTGTAGATGTATTTCCGGAAGATTTACCTGGACATCCTCCAGAACGAGAAGTTGAGTTTTCCATTGATTTAATTCCTGGATCAAGGCCTATATCGAAGACCCCTTATAGAATGGCCACTGTAGAATTAGTTGAACAAAAGAAACAACTAGAGGAATTGATTAATAAGGGATTTATTCGCCCTAGTGTTTCTCCATGGGGAGCCCCTGTTCTTTTTGTTAAAAAGAAAGATGGATCTATGAGGTTATGTATCGACTACAGGGAGATCAATGCTATAACGATAAAGAACAAGTATCCCCTACCTTGTATTGATGATTTATTTGACCAACTACATGGATCTCAATACTTTTCAAAGATTGAACTTCGATCTGGATACCATCAGTTGTGTGTGAATAAGGAAGACATTCCGAAGACATCATTTCGAACCAGGTACGGGCATTACGAGTTTACTGTAATGCCTTTTGGATTGACTAATGCACCCTCTGTATTCATGGATCTGATGAATAGAGTTTTCAAGGAGTATCTCGATGAATTTGTGGTGGTATTTATTGATGATATATTGGTATACTCCAAAACCTATGAAGATCATGAAAATCACTTGCGCATTATCTTGAAGACTCTGAGGAGGCATGAATTATATGGGAAGTTTAGCAAGTGTGAATTCTGGCTTCAGGAGATTTCTTTTCTTGGCCATATTGTCTCTAAAGATGGAATCTCTGTTGATCCTTCTAAGACCAAGGCAATCCAATAATGGCCAGCACCTACGAGTATAACTGAGGTACGCAGTTTTATTGGTTTGGCAGGTTATTATCGACGTTTCGTCCAGAATTTTGCCCGATTGGCTAACCCATTAACGAAGCTCACACGTAAAGGGGTTAAATTTGTTTGGACAAAAGAGTGTGAAGAATGTTTTGAAGAACTGAAGAAAAGATTAGTCAATGCTCCTATATTGACTCTACCATCGGGGAATGATGGGTTCGTTATTTATAGTGATGCATCAAAGAAAGGACTTGGTTGTGTCCTTATGCAGAATTATAGAGTTGTTGCCTATGCATCACGACAGTTGAAAATTCATGAAAAAAACTATCCTACTCATGATCTCGAGTTAGTAGCTGTGATCTTTGCTTTGAAGATATAGAGGCACTACCTCTATGGTGAAAAATGTGAGATTTATACTGATCACAAGAGTTTGAAGTATATTTTCTCACCAAAAGAACTCAACATGAGGCAAAGGAGATGGCTTGAATTACTCAAGGATTATGATTGTACGATACACTACCACCCGGGGAAGGCAAACAAGGTGGAAGATGCTTTGAGTAGAAAAGACCATGGAGTTTTGAACAATATGAGAATTGAAAGGGATCCAATTTTCATGGATCTAGTGAAGATGGACATGGGAATAACCAGGGAAGGTGAAACATCAATTTTTTTTCAAATGGTTGCCAAACCATCTTTACTAGAAAGGATTAAGAGTTCTCAGACCGATGATGAAGAATTCCAAAAGAAGATTAAAGCAGTGAATGATGGGAGATTGAGAGACTTTGTGTATGAAGATGGAATTTTGAAATTCGGGAAGAGACTTTGTGTTCCCAATTTACCTGATCTAAAAAGGGAATTGCTGGATGATGCTCATAGTTCCAATTTCTCTATACACCCTGGGAGCACCAAAATGTATAGAGATTTGAAGGAACATTTTTGGGGGGACAACATGAAGAGGGAGATTGCTGATTTTGTGTCAAGATGTATGGTTTGTCAACAAGTGAAAGCTGGAAGGCAACAGCCTGGAGGAGTCATGCAACCTCTTCCCATACCGGAGTGGAAATGGGACAATATTACGATGGACTTTGTCATGGGGCTACCAAAGACTCCTAGAAGGAACGATGAAATATGGGTTATTGTTGATCGTCTTACCAAGTCAGCACATTTTCTTGCTATAAGAGAAGATCTACCCCTGGAACGTCTAGCAAGACTATATATTAATGAAGTTGTGAGACTTCATGGAGTACCCTTATCGATTATTTCTGATCGTGATCCCCGTTTTACTTCAAGATTTTGGAAAAGTCTTCAGAAGTCCCTGGATACTGAACTTCATTTGAGCACTGCTTACCACCCTCAGACAGATGGAAAATCAGAACGGACTATTCAAACCTTAGAAGACATGTTGAGATCTTGCTCACTTGACTTTCAGGGTATGTGGGATCAATATTTACCACTGGTAGAATTTTCCTATAACAATAGCTTCCATTCGAGTATTCAGATGGCACCATATGAAGCATTATACGGAAAGAGATGTCGTACACCAACCTGTTGGGATGACTTTGGTGAAAGAAAACTTGTAGGCCCAGAACTGGTGGAGGAAACGGTGGAAAAGGTGAAGGTAATCCAAAATCACATCAAAGCAGCTCAAAGTAGGCAGAAGAGCTATGCCGATAATCGAAGGAAGGATTTGGAATTTCAAATCAGTGATCATGTTTTCCTGAAGGTATCTCCATGGAAGGGAGTCATACGTTTTGGTAAGAAAGGTAAATTGAGTCCCAGGTACATTGGACCTTTCGAAATTCTAGAACGAATTGGGGCTGTAGCTTACCGATTGGCAATGCCGCCAAGTCTCTCCAAAGTTCACGATGTGTTCCACGTATCTCTGTTGAGGAAATACATGCCTGATCCAATGCATGTACTCACCTATGAGGAATTAGAACTGGAACCCGATCTTTCCTATTGTGAAGAGCCTGTCAGGATTCTTGATACGAGAGAACAAGTGCTGAGAAACCGGACGACGCGTCTGGTAAAAGTTCTGTGGAGAAACCATAAGATGGAAGAGGCAACGTGGGAACCCGAGGAACTTATGATGAAGAACCACCCGAGTCTTTTTATGCAGTAATACCCTTGAAATTGCGAGGACGCAATTATTTGAAGGAGGGGAGAATGTAACACCCCAAGCTTCCACGGTACGTTTCCCTTCGAATAATGCGATAGCGTGTGTTGTACGCAACCTCGAGTTCTAACACACACCACAACTAATTAAACTAGCCGTTGTGAATAGTAATACCTACTTTTTGAAATCATATATATTTTATATTTCAAAATGGACTTCATTTTTGGATTCGGAATATTGAAATTAGCCTAGGGTGAAATTTTGGTACTTTTCGGATAACTTTTATATTTTGATGAATAGTGAAAATTACTAAATTTTAATTAAAAACAACTTTTTTAATCAAAATAATTAATATTGATAAATTATGGATTTGAGTGGTTTTAAAGTATATTTAGAATATATTTTTACCATTTAATATAATGTTTGTCATTGGACATAATTTTACAATTAAACCGAACATAAACAAGTGTCAATCTTTTGATAGTTATTATCTCTTAAAAACACGCTTTTTGTTTTGACAGCGGGAATTAATTTTAAATTAATTTCTGCCACTTCTGTGTTTTGAATTTAGGAAAATGGATTCCATATTTGGAATCAGGATTTTCAAATTGTGTAAATAGGTAACTTTTATTTTTAGACATTTTGAATAATTACTGCGGTAAATATTTTATTTACCATGGTTAAGGGTAAATCCGGTAAATAAGGGTAAAAAAATAATATTATAATAATACTAAATTACCCTAAAACGTGTATTAACCCTATTGGTTGATACATGTTCGACCATGGGAATCTTTGGGTCTATTTTGGGACCCCATGGATCCACTTGTAAGTGATAATGACACTTTATTTTAATTAAGTTAAAATGAATACAAAAATGACACAAGCATATATCTTTTAGAAAAACAATTGTTACATAGCTTTATATATGTTGGATTTTAGATTATAAATATTACTTAGAAAGATAAAAAGATTTCCTACATAATGATATTTTATTTATAATTTTTAGACATTAAATAATTTATTTTATTTATGAAACAATGATGATGCAGTAATTACTATAATAGTGAAAAATTAAAATAATTGATATTATAAATACCCAAATAAATATAATATGAAACTTTTAATGAATTAAACTAATTTTCTAGGATAATATGATATATTAGGATTGATATAATTGACTTTTTTCGAAGTAATCAATCTGTTATGAGTTTCAAAAAAATCAACTATTGAATAGTGTCAAAATTGACATAAAAGAGTTTTTAAAACAAATATTATAATATTAATTGATATTAAATTCCTAAAAATATAAGGTTCGGCCAAGAGACTTATATCATGATAGGTGTATCATTAATGGACCACTTTTGGGTCGCTTGTATGTATATGGTATGTTTATTAACCATATAATATAAAAATACAAAGAGACATTGTAAAAGTGAAACTAATTAACTTAGAGTTAATACTTAAAGATAAGGTTAATATAAGTACCCAAACCTGTCTAAATTCTATTGGTTGAGTTGTTTTCGACCCATCCCCACCTTAACCTTTGAATATTCAACTTTGGAGCCATTGGAAACCGAATATGAATTTATTATAAACTAATATCTCTAGCTTTTCCAAAGGTTCCCCTCACCCCTCTTATAAAAGGGCACTCCTCCTTCTCATTTCTTCACACCTTCAAAGCCTTTTGGTTCGGCCAAAATCTGCCCAAATACTCTCCCAACTTCCCTAACTACAACCTAGGGGCCTTAGTTTGATCAGAAAGCCAACCTAAGGAGCCCTTTTGATCAAATCAAAAGGAAGAACCCGAAGAAGAGGTAATGATTTCACCACCCTTTTCAAGTTCCTTTCTTCTTCCACTTCCACTTTCTTTGTTCTTACCATTCTAAAATAATAACTCCAGTATCTTACATATAATTTGATGTTATTATAAATATGGTACAACCATATTCAGTATTCTATCCACCCTTTGAATAACATGTTACCATACGTGCGTACGTACGGCTTACCGTCTCCATGTCGTGGTGTAATTGTTATTCAATATATTATTATTTGGATGGGTATAATAATGATGTGTAACTCATGTAAATAATAAATATAACATGTTAATGATTCTATATATATGATATACCATCCATTTATATATTATTTTAATATCAAAAGAATGATATTGTCGCTCGTGCGTACGTACGGACTACCGTCTCGACGAACGCGATGAGATTCATTCTCCATCGTATCCATTCAAGTATAATTATCATTTGATGATTTAAAAATGATGTTTAAGGAATTTATATCATTCTGGATATGAATAAGATACAAAAAACATGGCTTAATTTACAAAACATATAAAAGAAAATGAGTAATTTAACACCCGAAACGACGATAATTCTAAGATATTATTAACAAATCAATGTTAAAAGATCATATATGATATCATATTAATATATATGATTATTGTATAATTTAATAACAATTATTTCACCATTATACAGGAGGTTAACCTACTTTAACCAAGGAAAAGTACAAGGTACGGGTTATTTCACAATCTCTTCATTATCCGAGGTTGTTTATACGAAATAATCTACTGGGATTTCTTTATCATCCACATCCATGTTTCTTCGAAATGTATTTCAAAACATATTTATTAATTACAAGAATATGGGTTAAAGTCATTTATACCCTTGTTTGACTTTTTATAAGAGGTTTATAAAGGAATCTTTCCGTCATTTTCAAAACAAGGTCTTTTTTAACCTTTTCGACAAAATTAAGGTAAGAATGTTTTTTTTACTTATACGGCGGGTGCGGCTATTTTCCGCCGTTATAAAATCTTCAAAGCTTCCCTTACAAGATTATAAGAATATTTTCAAAGAAAATGTTTTATTTTATATGGATCTTAAATGATTTCAAAATAAAAGGAGATATTTCTTTAAAAAGAATTTTGATTTCATCTATGTCAACATCCTTTGATGGATTTTAAGATTATTTGAAGTTGATTTATTGTGATACAAAACTTCTATATTGTATTGAAGGTTTTGTGATATGTTTGACTGTGGATGTGATATTTTTATACCATTCATAGTTTATGGTGAAAGTATTGGCATTTCGTAAGCTAGTTTTAATAAGAATGTTTATGTTATGTTTAAACCTTTTCATATGGGAATGCATTGGACTTAATATGTGACGGGTGGAGCCCGCTATAGCTCCTCGATGCATCGGTAGGTCTCATGAGACAAACTAGTGTCTTGGAACAAGGCCTTGACAAAATCTTATTTATAGTCTTGGCACGAGGCCTTGACTATGTGGTTATGATAGTCTAGCATTATGCATTCCAATATTATGAAAGTGGTTATTGATTTTTGCATGTGATTATTCGATTAGTAGAATATCCATGTGAATAAGTAAATGGAATTATTTCATTTTATTTATGCCATACCATGTTGAAATTTCATGTTTGAAAGGCTTTTGTTTTAGTTATACATTGCCTTAAACGTTTATTCTTATTTATGAAAGTTTCCGCTATATTGTTATCCTTACTGGGCATTTGAGCTCACCCCTTTTCTATGTTTTATTTTTCCCAGGATGTGAAGATGTAAGTTATGAATGACCTTCAGGGATATTATGAGGGGATTATAGTGTGGACTGTGGAAACATTATGTTGTTGTAGTAGTTTTTCATTTTATGATGTAATGTAAAACTTATGAATATATCTAGTGTTTCCAAGGCTACTAAACCAATCGGTCTTTCGAGATTTGATCTTTCTTGTGATCATACCAATGTTATGTAATAATGCACCGACTCTGGGTAACTGGGGTCGGGGCGTTACACAATAAACCTCTATAAAGTTCATGATATTTTCCATGTATATTTCTTAATAAAGTATATACCTAACCCTTCACATGTATTGAACTCAGAGGTCATACCACTGGAGAAAGATATTTCTTATGAGGAGAAACCGATGCAAATTTTGGATCGTACAGAGAAAGTGATATGAAAAAAGACCACACTTCTGGTAAAATTTTTGTATAGAAACCACCAATTTAAAGAATCTACAATGGAACATTAGGAAATCATGAGGTAGAATTATCTTTATTTTTTTATATCAGAGTGATGAATTTTGAGGGCGAAAATCATATTAAAGGGGGGTGGAATGTGACACCCCAAGTTATTATGATTTTTTCTCAAATAAATTAAATTTATTTAGTATACTTAATTACACATGACACCATGTAAATATTTCTTTACACACAACCTTGAGTTATCTTTTACTTCACAAACCACTCGGTTACCTTGTGTGACACATCACACGAAGTTTTAACAAAACCCTGATATATTATTAATATTATTCAAACATGACCATCATAAACTAGATGTTAGAAATCGAAATATAAATATAAATACATAATTTTTAAATATTAATTTTAATGGATTTATATAAATTAAATATATTTATAAAAATAATTAATTTTTGGTAAAGTATTTATATATTTTGAAAATACTATTTTTCTAAAAAAATGTTTTTTAAATATTCTTATGAACAATATTAAAATTAATTTTTTGAAACATTTATAAAATAAATTTTATGAAATACAATTTATTTTTTAAATCATCATATTAATATTGTCTTAGGGTGAAATTTTTGGATTTTTCTAAAAAGTTTTATTTTTTGAAAAATTGTGAAAATATTGAATTTTAATTGAAAACTACCTTTCCATTTAAGTAAGTTATAAAGTTAAATTATATTTTAAATTTGTTTTAATGTTAAATTAGTTCAAATATTCATCCATTAATACAATTTATTTCATTTTAATCTATTTCATATTGAATTTAGGCAAAAACATTTGAATCTTTTGGACTTGTTCTTTTTAAAAACCCTCTTTCTCATCACGCCTGCAAGACAAATTTTAAATTAAAATTTTAAAATTTGGTGACTAGAATTTGGAAAATTTTATTAAATATTTTAAATAATAATAATTTATAATTTATAATAATGTTTACTTAATTTTTATCCAAAATGTAGTAAAAATTAATTACCGCGGTTGAGGTGAAAATCGGTTTACTGAGGGGTAAAACAAACAAAATAAGTGTAAAAATCACCTATAAAAATGTATTAAAACAATTTAATGGAAATATTTCGACAATTTAACTTATAAGGTTTTATAAAGATCCATTTTGACCCATTTTTCATATGAAAAACTTAGGATCACTCAATTATTTTCAAAAATACCAAACGTGTCCTCTCCCCCACTTATAAAAGGAGACCCCCTCTCATCTATTATCCACTACTTCAAACCATTTTGGTTTGGTCAATACCAATAAAAATGAATTCCAAAATTCACTCACCTCATTATTTAATCCTTATTATTTGTTGAAAGACATCCTAGGAAGGATTTTAGTGAAAACCTAAGGGGGATATCCGAAGAAGAGGTAATCTTTATCCACAAGTGTTTTTATTTTATTTCTTCCTCCAAACCATTAAATTATTTTTATATAATAATTATATAATAACATATGTATATTATATATAATTATATTTTTTTAAGTTAATTACCAACAACCATCTCAGCTTCCATCAAATGGGTTTCGAAACCATCGTTTTTTTGTACAGCGGACTACCGCCTCAAGAACTAATGATGTTTCCTTTTCCATTACTACCTATCCAGGATGGTTTTAATGATAGATTTGTAGTTAATATATTATATTTATAATATTTATTATTTTATTTTTATTATTTAATTATTATATCACACATACATTCATACTCCCCATTTTTTGAGAATATTATAACGTCATTTATGTGTACGAGGGACTACCACCTCACGAAGCGATGTGATTTGTTAAGGATTTACATGGAATGTATTAAGGATGGTTTTAATGAAAATATGTGATACATATGATATGAAAAGGACTCTATAATTATAATATATCATTTAATTTTATTTTTTCAAACTTACAAGAAAAATAAAAACAATATTCATGGGTACGTGTGGCCTACCCTCTCCATGAATAGTGTATTTCATTTCCTATCACTAAATTTAATGGATTACTATAAATAAATATATACTAAATATATATTATATTTATATAAGGTTTATAATTTTTTATATTATTTAATCATGATCAAATTAAGTGGACAAAAATATAACAAATCCAAACATAAATGAAAAATAAAGTGATTATCACCCGAAACATAACTTTAACACGAAATTGTTAATAAACGGGTAATAAAAGGTCATAATAAAAATATATATAGATTTATATATATGAATATTATTTTTAATAGATTTATAATAATGTTATATTTTTTACACAAGAATTTTTAATGAGTACGAATGAAGTTAAGACTTAAGGTAAGGGATTACTGTCTCAATTAGCCATATTTGAGACGTACATTATGTTATGAAACTATATTCTTTAATGAGGTGTATATAAAGAAACTTTTATATGTAATATCATAAAATTATTTATACTCATGTTATTTTAAGTTTCATTTTATGTTATTAGTTCATGGTGATTATAAATCAAGGTTACTAAAATGGAAATGATTTTATATTACAATCTCATAGTTTATCAAGAATGTTTCTGGTTATGTTTTTGATAATAAAATATTATGATCAATATCTAAAGTGAATCGGGAATTTTTCTATCCTCGGGTTATTCATGATATTTTCAATTAATAGTATCATTTTTCAATATTTAGTACTTATGATAACTGAGAAATTGGTTTTAAGAAAAACAAACTTTATTTCTCTCTTCGGTAAAAAATGTATTTTCTATCAAAAATATACTTTCTAAATTTTTTTCAATTTATTATTATTATTATATTTTTAAAATAATTTTTTCCCATGTTTGAATTTTTAATTTTTTTTGAAATTAATATTCATGTCATTTTCCAAAATAACGCCCATTTGGATTTTACTGAAGATTTGAAAGGAATATTTGTTTTAACATGTACAAGATGAATGAAAATTCCCTTCCTTATGAAAATTATTTTTTTGAAGATTAATTTATAAGTTTTCAAGTTTATTATCAAATAATATGATTTTAAAAATGTTTTATGTCAAAAAAAGTGTTTTTCAAAGGGAAGAGGATATTTTCCTCAAGAAATGTTTTAAATGGTTGATCAAAATCATTTTCTAAATAAGATTTCATCTATTTATGTTACCTATGACTTAATGGGGATATGATCTAGGGATAAAATTATTATTACTTATCTAAAAGGTTTAAGTTTATGAAACTTGTTTCTCTTCCACTTTCTTTACCATGAGAAAATGATTATGAAACCCACTTCTTTTCACATGTTATTTTATGATGAAATTATTATGAAACCTATCTATTTTATATAGGTTATGATATGATGAAATATTTATGAAAATCATTTCAATTTAAATATTTTTTATGATATTATGGAACACATAATTTTTTTTTCATTATGTGATATGTGTGACATATATCTCCCACCAATAAATTGGGTAAATGTTTATATCTCATTATATAGACATGTTTTGAATGTATAGTGAACCGAGTTCTATAAGATAGGATAAGAATGAGGAGTGAACATAGTTCAATAAGGTACTTTGTACAATATGGTTGTCTTGGGATTTAACCTTGACTACTATGCTAGTTTTGGAAGTGAAATAATTCCAATATGATAGCCTAGACAGTGAGACTTTAATAATATGGCTTATATTTTTTATTCTTATGTGCATCCCAAAAATCCATATATTATGCCAATGTTATGCTATTACAGATCATATTATTTGATTTCCTTATGATTCATGTCTTATGAACTGCCAATATTTATTTCATGACTCAAGATTATGATATTTGATATACAGGGTATGGTTTTTAAATTTTATGTTCATGTTCTCATCCACTTATGTCCATGTCATGCTTATGTAACTTCTTTGTTTATCCATACTGAGAATCTGGTCTCTCCCTTTCTTATGCTTCCTTTCCCCAAGTTATGAATATATGCATTACATATGATATTTATAATAAGGGTGGTAGTTATGAAGATCCAAGTGGTAGATGATGTAGTTTACTTATGGACAGGGTTTTTATGTTTCAAAGTTTCCAAAGGCACTAAAATATTACAGTATATAAGAATGTGTTTGTTTAATGTAATAAATATAAATAAAAATGTTGTAATATGTACATATGATAAGTCTGGGTCACTATATTATCTATATCTTTGTAGTAACTCTCGAGACTTGTCTTGGGTTTTTGTGTTGATATTTACCTTAAATAAATACATCTCGAGTTTCATGACATGTCGATATGTTTTGGTTCATTACAAAGTCTATAATCTATGTGGCTCTTTCATCATGCCAACAAAATGTGTCTTGGTCATTTTTTTCATGTAAAAACAATGATACATCAAGTGAATTTATTTCAAAATAATCTAAATTTCCATCTTGGTAAAGTTCTGTCGACCACTTCTCTTTTATATGACCAAGGTGGTGAGGCCAAAATAGGGTGTGATATGAGTCATGTGAACATGATTCATTAATTATTTACAATAATTTGTTTTCATAATTTAATATATGGAGGCCATTATTTAAATTAACTATACTATAACATATGTTGTATTTGTAAAAGAAATTGTTTTTTTTATTTCAAAATAAATCCTTCCATATCTAAAAAGTATATAGAAATTATTTTTTTGGTAATACTGAGTTCATAATAACATTATTTCAAAATCAAGTTGATCCCCATTGGAAATGGAATGTGATAGTTTCCTATAGCTAAGGTAGTAATTATTACTTTGTTGGATGTTCGAGGATCCAACTATCCTTTGGAAACCTTATAGAATATACTTGCTTCCTACATTTGGATACAGATTTGAGTACTAAAAGATGAATCTAATTCCCAATCAGTAGATATGGAAAGATTAAACTTGAAAACAAACACACACTTGAAGCATCCCCTTGATTGTTTAATTAGGTACAATTCTTCTTCCAATGTTATAGTTCACCAAATTCATAACACAATATGTCTATTTCCTTTTCCTGTCATTTGATCTTCCTCTTCTTGTAAGGATGGTTCTTATAATCCTTAGACTTGGAGTGATTCATGGTTCAATTTTCCATTTTCTTCCTTGTATTCACCATAAGGACCACATGTTTTTAATTATTCTTGTCCTTTTCAACTTGTAGAATCAATGTAATGAGTTTTGAGAGATAATTCTCACTATTTATCATGTTATAATTAACAATGAAATTGGTGAAGCACTCAAGTAGTGAGGATAAAATGAGATCTATGTGAAAATCATCAGAGATCTTGAAACCCAAGATGTAAAACCACTCAATGAATCCAATCATCTAAAATAAATGAGGCCCATTTGGAGAGAAATATCTAATATTTTATGTTAATAGTGAATTGGTGATCTCATATATCTCCTGTCCTTCCTTATCTTAATAAATATCATGAATGCGAGACATCATGCTATATGCATCCATTTACTCATGTTTCTTCTTGATCTCACTGGACATGGATGATAACATGAAACATTGTACATTTACATCATAATCTAAATGTATAATATAGAGAGAAATTTCTTCCTCACTATCCTTTTTAATAGATGCTATATGAATTGGGGTTTCCAACAATAATAATTTCCACTCACGGCATAGTATAATGTGCATGTGCCTATACCATTCCTAGAAATTTTATTCATTGAGAAGGTTTTACTTCTCTAATATATATTACAATGCCGTAGTTTAAGTCATGCAGACTTATATTTATACAATGAATAAGTGAATATTTAGTAATTTATCTAGATTATAACATTAGTTACAAAATATTGATTAATTTATTAATCTCCCACTATGTTATTGAAACCCAACAACCCTTACCATTGGTTTTAGAAAATACCATCTCATGGATATTCTAATGAAAAGTATATATATATCTCTTCTCATAACCCATACCTGGGTTTGACAAACCGGTCAAAGGTATTTAGGTAGATGCTTCTTGATAAATGTATTAACTCACAACTTCTTGATCCCATTGAGTGAACTCCCCAATATTGAAGTCCTGGACTTGGATTTATTCTTCACTTACCTATTTGTTACACAAAGTAACGATTGATAATTAAACCCTTTATGTGAACTAGGTTAATTCAACTAAAAACTCAAGATAAAATTCCCTAATAATTGAAATCACCCTGACTTGGGCTGGTCAATCACTTTGAACTATTGTTTGATCTTAACTTAAGTAGTGAAAGGCATTATTGACTTAAAATTTTGATTTAATGAATTTTTATCTTTAAAAATAAATAGACCATTTTATCTTATTACTTGATTTTTAATATCAAGAGTATTTTAATTAAGTTATTAATAAAGTCTAGATAAAATTTACAAGTATTTTGATTTATTTTATTTCCATATTATATGATTTTTAATTAATTTATTAAGTAATAGTGACAGTGCATCCAAAAATAATTAACCATGAAATTGACAAAAATAAATTAATAAACAAGGCATGACCATGAGCTTATCTAATTTCTAGTTTATGTAGTGGATGATAAATTAACCCATGATCTATGGGAAAAAATCTAGAATAGTAACTTGGTTTAAGTTGCAGCATTCAACTTGTAGTCCAAGGTAACTCTAGGGTTGGTTTCACCTAGACAAAGATCACAAACTTCCTCAACTTACCCATGATATCCATCCATTATATAATCTTTTACTCACACACATGTGAGGAGAACAAAATGATTGGTTGTGGGGTTTACATAAAAGAAACTATAGGAACACACTTCCTTAAATAATAGCAGAGTGGATGACACATGAGACATTATTTTAATATAATAAAATAATTATTACAAAACCTAGGCAATAATAATTAAATTAAAATAAATCAAGAATATACATTGTTAGATCTAAGATCATAATCATCCACACATGAAACAGTTACACATTTAACAAACAAGCATCCATTTAAATTATTATTTATTAAGATAAAATGGACTAAAATAAATTAATTATATTAATTAATTAATTAATTAATTAATCTTAGTTTCTATCCAAATTTTACTTGATATCCACATCGAATATAAATTTAAAAAAATTAAAAAAATTATTTTTATTTAAAATTAATTAACTATAAAGTATGTACTTGGAGGAAACACATCAAGTACCCATTCGAACTAATTGGAATGTATTGTGGCAATATACTTTATACTCAATACAACATATATTATACACATATTGTCCCAAAAATTAACAAAATTTACTATTAATAAATGACACAAAAACTCATGTTATTTACATAGAGTGTAAATATTTTAATGAACAAAGAGTAGTTGATGTATTCTAACTACACAAGGTTTGTAGTTCTAAATATTACATTGATATTAATTAAGAATTTAATATATATATATATATATATAACTTTTCTCACACCATGTACTGTCAATAAATTACACATGAACACATGTTTATTAGGTTCAAATGGAATAATTAATTTATTTTACTTTCTATATAAATGGGAAAGATACACGGTGTGTACAGTCTAATTATACCCTTTCTATGTCTATCTACCTTTTATCTGTGACACACTCCCATGGACTAGGTGTATAAGTCAATCATTGATATTTATGGGACACATGATGAGATTAATAGTTACACACCATGCGACCTATAATTTTCAAAATTATTAGTCACACAAGTCATGTAACAAAAATATGAAACATATTTTACAATTCATTTTCCTTCTTGAAAATGTGTGGACTATGACACCCTAAAATTTTAAAAGATGAACATCATATTCAGTAGTTTATATGACAAAAAAAACAATATTAGAAGAGAATGTAATGCCCCATGATTTTATGGTATGTTTATTTTTAAATAAATTTAATCTCTTTGATATGTTGTGGTGCACGCAACCCAGAGATTTTAAAAGAACATTATATTCGATAACGTATAAAATACGTAACACTATGCTTCAGTGAACCACAAAATACTATTTAAACATAACCATTATAACATAGCCATTAAATTTTAGGGTATGAATAGTATTAATCAAATTATGAAATATATATATAAAGTATCTACTCAATACAAAATCATTGATTCTTATTAAATAAGTACTCAATTTTTAGTTAACTAATTTTATGCAATAAAAATACATTTTCGTCAGAAATGATTTTATAGATTTTATGAGAAAATATTATAATTAATTTATAAAACATATATAAATTTTATTTTATAAAAATAATATAACTTTTTAAATAATTGCATCAAAATTATCTTTTTTTTAATTTTTGGTATTTTTCTAAAAATATTGACTTTCTACTGAATTATGAAAAATACTGATTTTTATTGAAAATAATAATTTTGTTTCAAACATTTAAAAAGAACAATATTTTTTAAACAAGTTTTAAAAGTAAAATTATATGTTTAATAACATCAATAATCCAAATAAGTTCATTGAAATATTTTTTATGATCTAATATAGTATAAAACAATTTTATACTAAAAAAATCATATTTTTTCTGAAAACCCACTTTTCATTACATTTTTCATTTTAATATTAAATTAAACTACAAAAAATTTTTGTTTTGAATTTTTAAAATTAGATTCCATATTTTTAATTAGGATTTCCAAATTTAGTAAATAATACTCTTATATTTTTTGTCAATATGAATGGTAGCCTTGGTAATTTTTGTTACCACAATAAAAGTGTTAATTGAGTAATTAAAGTTATAAATAAAATGATAAAGACTATAAAATGACTGTAAAAACTATATTAATTTTCTTTTATGAGTAATGTTCTTCTATAATCATCCAATATTTGGTTATATGGAATTTTATGGCCATTTGTATGAGATTATGACCTTTATAGTATTTTATTTTGGGAAAAGTTAGACATATGAGACTCTTGTTTTCAATAACAATTATATGTTTAAGATGAGGTTATATAAAGGATATATTCAATTATAAATAATATTTTTAAATATAAAATATTTATCATAATAATTTTAATTTTTTATGTTTTTAGTGAATAAACAATTACACTAAACTCTTACAGAATGCTGATGAAATAATTATTCAATTAATAGGAAAATCAAATAAATGATATTTAAAATATTAAACGTAATATAATTTGAGATACATAATATGATAAAAAAAATTTATAGATTCAAATAACTTTTTAGGGATATAATAAAATATTTTCTTCGAATTATAGGTGTTTTATTGATATTATTAAAGTCAAATTAGTGAATAGTTCTAAAAATTGACAATATCGATATTCTATAATAAATAATATTTTATGAAATGATATAAAATTAAAAAAAATATTATATTCACCGTAATTAGTGGGATATGGTTTATTAAACTGACTATTTTAAATTCTTGGGTATTTTGGAATTTTATTATAAAATTATTTACCCTTAGAGAATAGAAAATTTTAATAGCACGATAATTGTCAAAAGGGTTAACGGGGGGGGGGGGGGGGGGGTTAAAACTAAACGACAAGGGTGAAAAATTTCCAAAACATGTCTAAATTTTATTGGATGAAATTATTGTGACTTATATTCACATTATATTTTAACTATATCAATTTGGGTCTATTTATACATGATAAATATTTTATATTAATTTAATATTTTATGAAATTCCAAGAATGCCCCTCCCCTCAATTATAAAAGGGAACTCCTAACTTCACTTATTTAAACCAATTTGAAAAATATATATAAAAAACCCCTAAATTTAATCTTATTAAATTCTTTATCAATGTTATTGAGGTTCTATACCTTCAAAAACAGTTACCCTATGTCCCTTAAGAAGAGATATATTAGAGACCACTGAAGGAGAGGTAATCATCTTTATCGACTCTTTCAAGTTTATTCATTATTCTACTTTCTCTTCATATGTTTCCATCATCCTAAAATAATAAATAAAGTATTTTAAATATAATAATATGTTATTTTTATTATGGTATAACCATATTACATCTTTTTCCCATCCTTCAAAAAGTGAAAACATAACTCGTGTGTACGTACAACTTACTGTCTTCATGTAGATGTGTAATTCATTTTTCATCACCACTTTACTTGTATAGTTATAAATGTAGAAATAATGAATAAATATGATATATATTACATAATAATTATTTTTTAATGGTTAATTATTCTTTACCTTTATTTTTTTCATCCATCAAAAAACAAAAACAAGGTTTATGCATACGTACGACCTAACATCTCCATGAACAATGTAATTCATTTTTCTACCTCTATGTTTTATGGATGAATCTAAATATATATATATATATATATTGAATATATATGATATTTTTACTATGAGTAATATTTTGGGTATTATGTAAATATAATAAAATTACAAGGACTGAAACTACCAAATCAAAACATAAATGAAAAAACCAGTTAACACCCAAAATAGTGATAATTTAAAAAATATCATCAACAATAGGGTAATAAAATATTATAAATAGATAATATATGAAACCATAGATATATTTATATAAGTTCAAATAATATAAATTTATTATACAAGAGGATAAAATAACATATGAGGAAAGTCATACCCCAAGTAAGAGTTTCTCATCTCACTTTTATTTCTACGAGACATATGCCAAATTCACCACTTATTTATTTTTGTTTGTGTATATAATTCCCCTTTTATATAATATATCATGAATATATTTTTCTTTAGGATTTCTAATGTTACATTTAAAGTTATTTATGTTATGGATCTTACAATTCAAATGAAACCCAAGTGGTAAGGGTTTATTTCCCAATCTCATCATTATTCAGGATTGTTTATTTTTAAATCTCAGTTGAGGAATATTTCTATAACATGTTCAGGTTTTATAAAAATTATTTCAAAAATATTTTTAATATTCTCCAATGATTTTTTCAATTCATTTTTACCCTTTCATTACATTTTAAAAAATGTTTGAAATGGAAACTTTCTATTGTTTTCTGAATGAGGCACTTTTTGAATTTTCTTAAAGAAGTGTGGGAGGAATATTTTTTAACTTACACAACATGAATGGAATATTCCACCATGATGATTCTGAAATTATTTTAAGATTAATTTAAAATTTTACATGGTTATTTTCAAAGAAGATAATTTCTTTAATACATGCACTATTTTTAGATTTTAAAAATTATTTTCAAAGTAAAAGGGTATTTTCATCAATAAATATTCCAGTAATATATTTAATGTGTTTTCATCAATTTCAAAATCCTTTGTTGAATATTATATTGAGGATGTAATCTAATGATACCTATCATCATATATCTTTGGATGATTTATGGTCAATTTGACTGGGGAAAGTATTGATATTTCATATGACTAGTTCTTCTAATATGAAAACTTATTAATTTGGTTAAGGAATGCTGATTCAGTTGTATTATTTTTTCATATGAGTAATGAATTGGACTTAGTAAGTGATGGGTGAGGTCCTCTATACCACTTTGATGAATCGATATGTCTCATAAGAAAAACTATCTTGGGTTTTGGCTGAGGCCTTACCCATTTATTCAGATGTCATGGCACAAGGACTTGATAGTATTTTAAGATGTATTATCCATAGAATTGATGGTATGTTTTAGATGTATGAATTTATGAATTCCATCATCATGAATTCATCTATTGATGTCCATGTAATTATTCAATTAGTTAGAATATCGATGTATGATTTATGAGTTCATGTTATATTTTATATGTCTTATTTTATCAACCTTTATTCCTTCCATATTATGTTTAATTTATTGTTTAAACTTCATGTGTTTTAGTAATTTAACTAGCAATTTTTTATAATTATTTATTCCTGATATCTTCCATTGTTCACATACCCTTACTGAACACATTATCTCACCCATTTCTTATGTTTAATTTTTCATAAGATATGTGGAATTTTTTTTATTGATATGCGAGGATATGATAAAGAGAATAATGGTCTACTCAAATAATATACTATGTTGTATTTTATATTCTCAATTATAATGTGAAATTCAACTATGTATCTATTTTACCTAGAATAAAAAGAATATTTGTTCCATAAAGATGTGATTCCTTGTATCCATTTTTAATGTAATAAACTAACCATTGAATATGGGATACTAGATTAAAGGTCTTTAAATGGATTAAAAAACATGTAAGAAAGTTCCATGGAATTCATTATAGAAAACAGTGTGCTAGGCTAGTCAGGTCAACACACGGTTTGTATTAACACATGGAACATGTATTTACTACACGATGGCCTAGATTTCTTATGGTTCATCCTAGTTTAGTGTACATTGGCACATAATGTGTACCTATGGGCCACACATCATGTAATCTTATGCAATTTAGCTATAATCTTCATAACCTATGGATGGGTTCTTTAGATGTTCTTCATATATAATAAATCCATTTTTGATTATATGATAAAGAATGAATAAGAAAAAAGATAAGATCTCAACATTTGGTTTTAAATAATGATAAAACCATAAAATAAATCTAACAACAATGGGTATAATTTATAAACATTCAAAAAATAATTATAAAATATTATGTGACTACTTTAATTCAACTTGAAGGTTTTAGGGTGTAGTGGAAGTTTTCATTCCCATGAACAATAATGTTTTTTCATCAACTCCATTATATTTATTCTAAAAAATATATTAAATATAAACCCTGGAATCCAAGAGATAGGAAATAACATTAAATTTATAATGAATTTATATAGATTAAAAATTACCCAGGTTTGAAATTCTTTCTTCATTTAAGATTAAGTATATTAATTATTGGTGTATAGTTGTCACGAGGAGATGAATAATGTGTAAAATCACTATTACGATGTTCAGCATGTCATATGAAAAACTAATAATGTCATTTTAGAAATTCCCAAGTGCTAGCATGGAAGACATTAATGCATGTGTTGTTGTTTGTTGATCACATTAAGAATTTATACAAGGTGGAAGGATAATTTTGTTATATCTAGAATGAGAGGTTTGAGGAGGAGCATTGTTCTTCATTCTAGAGAGAATTCTAGGAGATTAAATCTATAGGGATTGAGAGGATTCTCTCTAAACTTTTTAATTGTATAAAATGATTAGAATGGTATAACTAGGATTATATAATGATAAAACTATGTATTTATATACCTTAGGTTAGAGGATAAATAATTACACATAGGCCCTTATTATTCTATCAATCCTCGATGATCTCCATGTCAAAATAATAATAATAATACTAATAATAATAATATTTACTTGACACACAATAAACTCATGAATAAATAAATCCCATTTCCTTAATAAATAAATTAATGTTTACTCAAATAATATTCAATATATCAATTCTCACCCAACCATCAAACTCGGTCCACCAATCCTCCTATCAGACCTTGAATAATGACTATTTATTTAAATACATAAATATAACTTCATTATTATTTGATAAATAAATTAATACTATATTAATTAAAATAGTGAATAAATATTTATTAATTATTCAACTAAATATTTGTGATAAACCAAACTTGAATAATTATTAAATCACAGACAGGTATAATATTTATTCAACATGTTAAATTCATATAGAATTTAACAATGTTTATGAATACACTTAATGTGTGACCCTTTAGGTCTCTTTCTCAGTGGAATTAGACAATACCATTTAAAGTCCATGGTTAGAGTCTAACAATATTCCAAGGAACCAATTTATAGAGAAGTTAAATTCCATAATGAAAATAACCACATTTGAACACACAATACGAAATATAATCCCTTTATCTCAAAATCTATAATCAAATAGGTTTCATAATGGTGTCATCAACCATTATGCTCAATGAATCTTTTTTTTTGACTTTATGAAAATGAATTTTCTTATATAATTCTCTGGCCATAAACTCGATCAATTAGTTCTATTCACATCAAAAAGACTATAATATAAACTCCCATTAAAGAATGTAAGGGGTAAATCATTTCTTTCATTATTCATTGGTGCAATATCCTTCCTGATTCCCCTAATGTATCTTACCTCACTATGAGCATATGTCATCACAATTTTCAGTAATATATCTAAGTAAGTGACCCATGATATTAATTAATAATATTATTTAAGTTTTTAGGACTATTACACACATAAATAGATAGGATCATCAAATTACACACATAAATGTGGATTTCCTACTGCTATTTCACGTTCTCATAGTATTCTCACTTGAGATTACCAAGGATGAACTTCTAGAGAAGTATCAATGTCTTATGAGCCCATAATCCCAACTAGTATTTATAATTTTTCCCATAAAATTATATCATTTGACCATAGAAGTAAACATTTTAGAATACAATTATCAAAAATATATGTTATCAGCATAGTGGGGAACTAATATTACCATTCAGTGAGACAAATATACTTAGGATGCCATCACATGTAATGTCTTGCAGAAGAATAAGCATGATGTGATAAGAACTTTATTAATATTTTAAAACATGAATATATATAATCATAAAGTGTATAAAAGTTGGTTATGGGGAACCAACTCTAATAAAGGTGATCCTATTTTCTTCTTATATATATAAACATTGTCTGGATTAATTCTTAATGTTTCATAATATATAGTGATTCATGGACCTTTTATCATTAGTGTAGCCATAAATCCCTATCATTATTAATATTCTTAAATGAGATCTAGATCTATTTAAGGGTTCTTGGTTCATATTTTATTCCCCATTTAATTATATTTACCAAGATGTATTGTCCTCATATATATATATATATATATTAGAACTACATGTGGCTTGATTACTGACAGTGATTCATGGATCTCCTTTCAAGAGCCTAGGTGAAATCCAAAACCCTAATCTCTCACTTCATCCTAATGATAGGAACTATCCATTCATATCAGGTTTACCCTTAACCAATCCATCATTGAGACAAATCCATGGTGTTTACACAATTGATAGACTGGAGAAAGAACCATAGTGTATGGATTTTCATCCAAAAACCCATTCCTAGGTAAACAATGTCCACAAATTTTAAATTCCCAATCATATGAACTTAAAATACATGAAATAAATTTCCTAGCATCATGAATATGAACTATTTAGAACATTTTCATTATCATGTGATGTTAAATTATGTGTCATACAATCCATCCTAAAAGAAATTAAACTATTTTGAGAGTGCTATCCTATGTGGAAAGACTTCAATGAATGAGAGATATATTCATGTAATATCTTCACCAAAAAATAAATCCCCAACCATGATTCCAGGGTGAACCCCCCTCTCTTATATAAGATCTATATTTACATAAAATCCTTCAACATAGAGTTCACTATCCATATACCCATGAAAAAAAAGATCCTATGTGAAAATGATCTCTTTCCTTAGAGACTCTATAGATATGGTCAAATTTTCCTCTATGAATGTCATGGTTCCCCTAACATATGACCAAAATAGGGAACCAAATTATAAGAACTATGTCTATCATTATTCATGTTACCTTGAGACACATAGTGATTCCTAAACCCCCTATATTAGGCACATACCCAAATATTCATCTATATCCATTATACTTTCATCACCCCTAAATATCCATATCATGGTTAGTTCAGAATTGGGATAGAATTTGAAGGGTATTTAGAATGTCTTATTATTTATTTAATTATACCTTGCATACTATAGTTTCTATTTCCACTTTTTGAGTATGAATTTTTATTTGTATGAAATTGGTTCTATATGTTATTACATTTTGTTACATAGTCTTCCACTTGATATTATAGTAGTTTATATATTTATGTTTATGGTGTATGGTTATGAATGTTGAGGGCATTGTCACGACCCGTCATCGGGGCCCGTGCGGTGACTACCCCAAGCCCGCCTTCCATAGGCCAGGGGATGGCGACTACCACCAAGGCGTAAATCACGGTAAAGGGAAGGCATTGCCTTTGTAAAGTAAAAAAGCACCACAGAGTAAGAAAGCGGAAAAAGTAAACACTAAGTAAAAACTGGTACAACAATAAGTGCGAAAAAGTATGTGGGCTAGTATACAAACCCAAACTAAAAGTAAAGTACAACTCGAAAGGAAAAAAAGCAACTGAAAAGTAAAAGCCGCTACACCGAGCTGTCCACTGGAAATCCCACCTGAAGGGTGGGTACAGATAGCTCCAATGCTCCTCGGGTCCCACCGTCCGCTCCGAGTATGTTCCACCCAGTGGTCCACCTCTAGGTACCGTCCTGCTCTGCAAGCCTCAACCACGATCAATGTTGTCCGTCTTCTGTAACCAACACAACGTAGTGCGGGCATAGCCCGTGCATGGGTGAGTATAAGCTACTCAGTAGGGACCCCGAGACCCCCGAAGGTCTCCCAAAATCCACAAAGGATAAACCACAAAGGAAAGATACAATCACGAAGTAACAACCGACACTGCTTAGGTATATGCCCATACATATACCTAAGTCATCAATTCCAGTACGCTCCAACCTCTGAGCCCAAGTACAACCCAGTCCACACAGGAAAGAAAAACGTAATCCACACAGGATAGCACAACACAATCCACACAGGAAAGCAAATAGAATTCAGCTCACACATGTATACTTCTTCGAAAGACGATAGAGATGATCACTGATCCATCTAAGTCATCAGACCCACAAAGGATCGATAGGTACTAACCCCCGCAATGACCCACACAGGATCGGTAGGAAACTAACCCCCGCAAAGACCCACACAGGATCAGACCCACATAGGATCTGTAGGCGCTGGCTCACACAGAACTGCTGAGCGCTGACCCACACAGAATCAGACCCACACAGGATCGGTAGCACTAATCCACATAGGATCGCTGAGTGCTGTAGTCGTCGCCGTCGAATCCACTAAGGATATCTGTACAGTCGTCGTCGCAGTCATAGTAGTAGTCGCAGCCAACACTAGGGTTCCCGCACACAACAAGCTCATTCGGGAGGGTCCGCTCCACGAGCCGAGAGGCTGATACATCAACTGACACATAGTCTAGAGTTGATGTATCCAAAAGTTCCGTATCGCCAACAGGAACTCAACGTCGCAGACGGCGTGTCAATCGGACGCCCGGGCTGAGAGTTATTGGCTTTTTCGTCCCAGGGGCCCTGTTGGTTTTTAAGGAAAAACCAACCCGACCGTACTCCACCTATGCCCAAACCTCGGGCGGAGTAAGCTAAAAGATCCGTCTCACTAAGAGGAAACCAACAAAGTCGACGACACGTCAATCGGACGTCCGCAACTCAAGATATGAGTGTTTCCGCTCTGTGGGCCCGGTTGGTTTCATGTACGAACCAACTCGGCTGAACTCAAAGTATTCCAAAACCTTGAGTGCAATATACCAAAACGACCGTCTCGTTCTAAGGATCGTGTCGCCGCTGACGGCGCGTCGATCGGAGGCCCGTATTCCGAGTTATGGGCAATTGAAACCAAACGGTCCGAAAATGGGGGTTTCGGGCCCGGACCGACCCGGCCCGAGACCCCCTGGGTCGGCCCGGCCCGGGCCGGCGACCCGCACGCTGGTCGGTGCTCGGCCAAAACGGCCGAGCCATTTTGTCGGCTCGCACGGGGGGGGGGGGGGGGCTGCCCCTCCCGTTTTATGTAACTGCGGCCCCTTAATTGGGGACGCTTTGAAGTCCAGCCAGGAGAATTAATTCCCCCAGCTCCTCCCTATCCGGCCGGCCCAACCTGGCCGGCCGGTTCCTGCTCAATGGGATCAGCGATGGCCGCTCCCCTTCCAGCTCCGACGCCGGCGGCCCGGTCCGGCCGCCGGTCACCTTGCTCCGCCGCGGCCCGGAACCGGCCGCGATCCTTATCGTCCGGTGCGGCGCGACGGCGCTGCGCCTCTCCGCCGCGGCCCCGGTACCGGCCGCGGTATTTTCGGGTGTCTTCGACGCGGCGCGACGGCGTCGCGTCCTTGATCTTCTTTCCATGGCGCGGCGCGACGGCGCCGTGCATTACCTCTCACATGATTCCGCGTGGTGCGCCGGCACCACGCCTTCCCGTACCAAACCACAAAGGAACCAACATGAAATAAAGAGGAGGGTCGGCCGTGTTTGTGCGGTTCGGCCCCCTCACGTTATTTGATAACTATTGGTTTTTAATCCATGAAGATTGTCAAGTTGGTTTTCATGAAATAAATAAATAGAACCCCAACATTTAACTCACATAAGTTATTAACATGAGTTGTTAAAAAATATGGAGGTGATAAGTTGGAAAAACTTAAATGGGGGGTTAAGGAGTTAAAAAAAGGGGGAGGTGAAAGGTTGGGGCTCGTGTGGGCCCCACCATTCTATTATCCACACATGGGAAGTTGGGTGGATGTGGGCCCCACCACCAACTTCCCATGGGAGACATTAACCACCATGATATAAAATAAAATTAATCCAACAATTTTATTTACTTCTTAATTAAACCCCATTAATTAACTTCTTCTCCCACACAAACGCAACTACGATAAAGGTTCCCTTAAGCGATTACCGGCGTTGCGAGTTCATCGGTGCCATCAGATTTTAATTCCGAGCACCGGTTCAAAAGATAGGAATTCCCGCTCATTCGTTCACTGAACGTACCTGAGCTAAACTTCAGATAGAAATTCCGGGCACTCCGAGCCT
This sequence comes from Viscum album, assembly GCA_963277665.1. Taxonomy (NCBI): domain Eukaryota; kingdom Viridiplantae; phylum Streptophyta; class Magnoliopsida; order Santalales; family Viscaceae; genus Viscum; species Viscum album. The sequence continues at coordinate 1,630,730,267 of OY728141.1, forward strand.
CGGAATCAAGTTCCGTCTGAAACCGCGATCTTGTAAAATTCCAAAGAAAAAATAAGAAAAAATTTCCCTTGAATTTTATGGGTCTTTACATTACTCCCACCTCAGGGCTTTACGTCCCCGTAAAGATACAGAAAATACTTGGGAAACAAATGAGGGTACTAAGCATGCATATGAGACTCCCTCTCCCAAGTGGTCTCCTGGATGTTCCCGTGCTGCCATCTGAGGCGCACTAGAGGAATCGGCCGTCCATGTAGGACTCGCTCCTGTCGATCCTTGATCTCCACCGGGACCTCCACAAAATTCACCCCATCATCAACGTCTAGCTCCCCATGGTCACTGATGTGCGTCTGGTCATGCACGTATCTCCTCAGCTGAGATACGTGGAAGACGTCGTGCACCCGGTGCAACTGAAGTGGTAGAGCCAGGCGATAAGCCACCTCGCTAATCCTGCTGAGGACCTCGAATGGTCCGATGAAGCCTAGAGACAACTTTCCGCCTCGGACAAATCTCCGTAATCCACATTGAGGTGAGACACGCAAAAAGACGTGGTCACCATCCTCGAACTCTAGTGGCCTCCGCCTCCTGTCAGCATAAGACTTCTCCCGGCTCTGAGCTGTCCTCATCCGCTCCTGGATGACCTGGACCTTCTCTGTCGTGGCCTGGACCATCTCTGGTCCCACAAGTGCTGACTCCCCAGGGTCTTTCCAGCACAAAGGAGATCTACAAGGTCGGTCGTACAACGCCTCGTATGGTGCCATCCCGATGGTGGAGTGGTAGCTGTTGTTGTACGCGAACTCCACCAAGGGTAGGTGGTCCTCCCAACTGCGACCAAATTTGAGGATGCATGTGCGGAGCATGTCCTCGAGATTCTGAATGGTCCTCTCTGTCTGACCATCCGTCTGAGGGTGAAAGGCTGTGCTTAGACGTAGCTACGTCCTGAACACCTCCTGCAATCCCTTCCATAGCCGGGAAGTAAAACGAGCATCTCGGTCAGAGATGATAGATGATGGCACACCGTGAAGCCGAACAATCTCCTGAACGTAAAGACGTCTCAATCTCTCCACTGATCCCTGCTCTCTGATGGGTAAGAAGTGAGCCGACTTGGTGAGTCGATCGACAATCACCCAGATGGAGTCGTGACCTCTGGAAGTGCGTGGAAGTCCAGTCACGAAGTCCATAGATATCCCATCCCACTTCCACTCCAGGACATCCAAGGGCTGTACCAAGCCTGCTGGTACCTGATGCTCTACCTTCACCTGCTGGCAGGTGAGGCATCGAGAAATGAACTCTGCCACAGCCTTCTTCATGCCTAGTCACCAGTGCTGTCTTCTGAGATCCCGGTACATCTTCGCCACTCTGGGATGTACCGCCAAGGGAGAAGTGTGAAACTCTCTCAGCACCTCCTCCCATAAAGAAACTGGTACCAAGGTATGTCCTCTGAAAAGGATGTCGTGCTCTTCTCCAAAGGAGAAACCATCAGGTGACTATCCTGAGGATATATGTGCACACCGCGTCTCACAGTCAGCGTCCCCACGCTGTGCCTCTCTGACCTTCTTTAGTAGTGGAGGAGTGACTGTGAGAGACTGAAGGAAGGCTGCCCCATCTCAATCCAAAAAGGATATCTGCAAAGAGGCTAGCTGCTCTGTCGCCTCCTCAAGTAGCTGAATTCCCGTCCTCCTGCTGAGGGTATCGACTACCATGTTCCCCTTTGCAGGAGTATAGACTATCTCAAAGTCATAGTCCTGGAGGAACTCGAACCATCACCGCTATCTCAGATTCAGATCCTTCTGAGAGAAGATGTATCTGAGACCCTGATGGTCAGAAAAGACTGTAAAGGGCTCACCCATCAGATAGTGTCGCCACGTCTTCAGGGCGAAGACCACTACTGCTAACTCCAAGTCATGGGTAGCGTAGTTCTACTCATGCGGCCTCAACTGACATGATCCATAGGTGATCACTGCCCGCTTTTGCATCAGGACACATCCGAGTCCGGTCCCTGATGCATCGCAGTAGACTACGTACCCTACTCCCTCCTCAGGCAACCTCAAGATAGGTGCGATGGTCAATCTCTGTCTCAGCACCTGAAAGCTCTGCTGACATCTGTCTGACCACACAAAGGGTTTCCCCTTCTTCGACAAAGCTGAGAGTGGTGCTGAAACTCTGGAGAAGTCTGGCACAAATCTCCAATAGTATCCAGCTAGTCCCAAGAAACTCCGCACCTCCGTCACGCTCTTGGGTGAATCCCAAGCTAACACTGCCTCGATCTTCGCAGGATCCACTGCAACTCCCGCCTCAGAGATGACGTGCCCCAAGAAGTGGACCTCACGTATCCAGAACTGACACTTCAAGAGCTTTCCATAAAGCTGGTGCTCTCGGAGTGTTTCTAGTACAACCCGTATGTGGTAGGTGTGCTCCTCCTTAGTCGTCGAGTAAATCAAAAAATCGTCGATGAAGACCATGACAAATCGATCGAGGTATGGTTGAAAGATCCTATTCATGAGGGCCATGAACACTGATGGAGAATTGGTTATGCTGAAGGTCATAACCAATAACTCATAGTGGCCATACCGACACCTGAAGGCCGTCTTCTGCACGTCCTCGTCTCGAACTCTGAGCTGGTGATAGCCTGACCTGAGGTCTATCTTCGAGAACCACCGTGCTCCCTTGAGCTAATCAAAGAGGTCATCAATCATCGGTAGCGGATACTTCTTCCTCACTGTCACCTGGTTCAGGTGACGATAGTCAACACAAAGTCGCAAGCTCCTGTCCGCCTTCTTGGCGAACAATATCAGGGAAGCCCAGGGTGAAACACTGGGTCGGATAAACCCCTTGCCCTGCAAATCCTCCAACTGTACCCGTAGCTCTCGAATCTCAGCAGGGGACATCCGATACGCTGGAGTTGATATCGGGGCTGTCCCGGGGTACATGTCAATATAAAAGTCTACCTCTCTGCGAGGAGGTAACCCTGGAACGTCGTCGGGAAAAACGTCCGCAAACTGATCCACCACTGCAGGAAAACCAGGACTCTGCACGTCAATTGCTCCTAGGATGAGGCTAGCCAACTGATGAGTAATGGGCTGTCCTCTCCTCTGCGAGAGTCCATCTTGTGCTGCAAAGGCTCCCTTCTCACCGGTGAAGGTGAACCTGCTCCCGTCGGTGCGTACACATCGCACCTTGCGCCTAATACAGTAAATCTGTGCATGGACAGTGGACAACCAATCCATGCCCAAGATGACGTCATAAGGCCTCGATGCCGCTACAAGAAGATCCCAGCCGAAGCTCTCACCTCCTAGAGTAAGCTCACACTTCTGGCACCAGTGCGTAATCGTCGAGTCTGCTCCCGTAGGATTCTCTAGCCGTAGTGATCGAGCCAACGGCTCTGTCGGAATCTCCGAGCTCTGAACAAGGGCAGCGACTATGAAAGAGTGACTCACTCCTGTGTCTATAAGTACTGCAGCAAGGGTGGAATAGACACAGATAGTACCTCGAATCATCTCAGGCGCGCCGTGGTCGTAGGCCTCTGTTGCCTAGAGCTGTGCCTGTATCTGCCCGCCAGCTCCCTGTAGTCAGGGTGGACCTCCTAGTGGTGGTGGTGGTAGAGCCTCAAAGCGTCGCCCACCACATGCTGCTCGACCAGATCCCCTGCCTCGTCCGCCTCCTCCCTGAGGACTGCCACGGTTGACCCTCTGCCTCTGCCTCGGTGGTCCCTCAATCGTCTGCTGCTCCTCGGCCCAGCGGGTCGGGCAGTCACGAGCCATGTGGCTCTGCCCGCCACACGAGTAGCACTGTCTACCTCTCGAAAGACTGGCTCCGTGCTGTGTGCCCCGCACTGCTGAGCCAGTGTCCTGAGGTCGTTTGCCTGAGGGTCTGGTCTGCCTGGACCCAAGAGTCATCCGTCGACTGCCTGCTGCAGAAGACTCTTCTACGTGCCGCCCTGCGGTGGATCTCGGTGCTGGTGTAGACTCAGCAAGAAAGCTCTCGATCAAAAGGGCCCGCTCCAATACTCCTGTCTGAGTCGGAATGATGAGGGAGATCAGCGATGCCCTGATCTTGTGTCTCAATCCCTGCTCAAAGGTCCGGTCCCGGAATAATGGGTCCCGTACCATGTCGGTCGAGTAGCGCGAGAGATCGGTAAATCTCGCCGAGTACTGAGCGACCGTCATGCTGCCCTGCCGCAGCTGAAGGAGCTCCTGAATGCGCACCGCACAGAGGGTTTCTGGGACGAACTCCGAGCAGAAGAGGCTCTCAAAGTCTGTCCAAAGTAGAGATGCCTCATCATGCACCTGGAGCATCAAGCTCCACCATCGCCCCACTACTGCGTGCAGTAGGCTTGCAGCGAGGATCACCATGATGTCTGCTGGTGTCCTCACTAGCCTGAAAACTCGTACGACTACCTCCAGCCAGTCCTCGGCTTCCTGGGGGTCCGTCTCCCCGCAGAACCTGGGTGGTCACTGGTGCTGGAACTCATGAAGTGCACTGAGGCGACGTGCATCGTCAGTGGCTGGTGCTGGAAGCATCGGTGGCTCGACAGGTAGAGCTACCGCCGGTGCCCCTGCTGAAAAAGGGCCCTGCACCGAGGCCTCGTCGCTCGGTTGGCTGTCGTCACGCTCGACTCTCGGAACCCTAGATGGCTGCCGTCGTGGGGCCATCCTGAAAAGGAAACAGGTGCGCCATGGTCAGAACATTATACCTGGTGAGCTAATACAAGTAATCACAAAGAAAACTCGAAACACACATACAATCAATGTTTTTGTGCATTATGTTGGAAATCAGAAGTCAGGGTCCTGGTGTACGGATACGTCGGCTGCGACACCAACACTGGATTCCCTGGATTGATAACCACACCCAATATGCTTAACACTATTGCTTCACATAAAAGAAAGATCAGAGTCTGCAGTAGAACTGAACTCCTCTGATACCAATTTGTCACGACCCGTCCTCAGGGCCCGTGCCGTGACTACCCCAAGACCTCCTTCCATAGGCCAGGGGCTGGCGACTAGCACCAAGGTGTAAATCCCGGTAAAGGGAAGGCATTGCCTTTGTAAAGTAAACAAGCACCACAGAGTAAGCAAGCGGAAAAAGTAAACAATAAGTAAAAACTAGTACAACAGTAAGTGCGAAAAAGTAAGTGGGCTAGTATACAAACCCAAACTGAAAGTAAAGTACAACTCGAAAGGAAAAACAACAACTGAAAAGTAAAAGCCGCTACGCCGAGCTGTCCACTAGAAATCCCACCTGAAGGGTGGGTACAAATAGCTCCACTGCTCCTCGGGTCCCGCCGTCTGCTCCGAGTATGTTCCGCCCAGTGGTCCACCTCCAGGCACCGTCCTGCTCTGCAAGCCTCAACCACGATCAACGCAGTCCGTCGTCTGCAACCAACACAACGTAGTGTAGGCATAGCCCGTGCAGGGGTGAGTATAAGCTACTCAGTAGGGACCCCAAGACCCCCGAAGGTCTCCCAAAATCCACAAAGGATAAACCACAAAGGAAAGATACAATCACGAAGTAACAACCGAAAATGCTTAGGTATATGCTCATACATATACCTAAGTCATCAATTCTAGTACGCTCCAACCTCCAAGCCCAAGTACAACCCAGTCCACACAATAAAGAAAAATGTAATCCACACAGGATAACACAACACAATCCACACAGGAAAGAAAATAAGATTCAACTCACACAGCTATACTTTTTCGAAAGACGGTAGAGATGATCACTGATCCATATAAGTCATCGAACCCACAAAGGATCGATAGGTACTAACCTCCGCAATGACCCACACAGGATCGGTAGGAAACTAACCCCCGCAAAGACCCACACAGGACCGGACCCACACAGGATCTGTAGGCGCTAGCTCACACAGAACCGCTGAGCGCTGACCCACACAGGATCAGACCCACACAGGATCGGTAGCACTGATCCAAACAGGATCGCTGAGTGCTGTAGTCGTCTTCGTCGAATCCACTGAGGATCTATGTACAATCGTCGTCGCAATCACAATAGTAGTCGCAACCAGCACTAGGGTTTCCGCACACAACAAGCTCATTCGGGACGGTCCGATCCACGGGCCGAGAGGCTGATACATCAACTGACACATAGTCCAGAGTTGATGTATCCAAAAGTTCCGTATCGCCAACAGGAACTCAACGTCGCAGACGGCGCGTCAATCGGACGCCCGGTCTGAGAGTTATTGGCTTTTTTGTCCGAGGGCCCGATTGGTTTTTAAAGAAAAACCAACCCAACCGTACTCCACCTATGTCCAAACCTTAGGCGGAGTAAACCAAAAGATCCGTCTCACTAAGAGGAAACCAAAAAAGTCAACGGCACGTCAATTGGACGTCCGTAGCTCAAGATATGAGCGTTTCCGCTCCGTGGGCCCGGTTGGTTTTGTGTACGAACCAACCCGGCTGAACTCAAAGTATTCCGAAACCTTGAGTGCGATATACCGAAACGACCGTCTCGTTCTAAGGATCGTGTTGCTTCTGAAGGTGCATCGATCAGAGGCCCGTAGCCCGAGTTATTGGAAATTGAACCCAAACGGTCCGAAAACGGGGGTTTCAGGCCCGGACCGACCCGGCCCGAGACCCCCTGGGTCGGCCCGGCGCGGCCCGACGGGCCGGTCCGGCGACCCGCGCGCTGGGCGCGCCGGTCGGTGCTCGGCCAAAACGGCCGAGCTGTTTTGTCGGCTCGCACGGGGGGGGGGGGGGGGGGGGCGCTGCCCCTCCCATTTCATGTAACTGCGGACCCTTAATTGGGGCCGCTTTGATGTCTGGTCAGGGGAATTAATTCCCCTGACTCCTCCTTGTCCGGCTGGCCCGACCTGGTCGGCCGGTTTCTGCTCAACGGGACCAGCGATGGCCGCTCCCCTTCCAGCTCCGACGCCGGTGGCCCGGTCCGGCCGCCGGTCACCTTACTCCACCGCGACCCGGAACCGGCCACGGCCCTTGTCTTCCGGTGTGGCGCGATGGCGTTGCGCCCCTCCGCCGCGGCCCCAGTACTGACCGCGGTATTTTCGGGTGTCTCCGACGCGGCGCGACGGCGTCGCGTCCTTAATCTTCTTTCCACGGCGCGGCGCGACGGCGCCACACATTTCCTTTCGCATGATTCCGCGTGGTGCCCCGACACCATGCCTTCCCGTACCAAACCACAAAGGAACCAACATGAAATAAAGAGGAGGGTCGGTCGTGTTTGTGTGGTCTGGCCCTCTCGCGTTATTTGATAACTATTGGTTTTTAATCCACGAAGATCGTCAAGTTGGTATTCACGAAATAAATAAATAAAAACCCTACATTTAACTCACATAAGTTATTAACATGAGTTGTTAAAAAATAAAGAGGTGATAAGTTGGAAAAACTTAAATGGGGGGTTAAGGAGTTAAAAAAAGGGGGGATGTGAAAGGTTGGGGCTCGTGTGGGCCCCACATTTCAATTATCCACACATGGGAAGTTGGGTGGATGTGGGCCCCACCACCAACTTCCCATGGGAGAAATTAACCACCTTGATATAAAATAAAATTAATCCAACAATTTTATTTACTTCTTAATTAATCCCCATTAATTAACTTCTTCTCCCGCACAAACGCAACTACGGTAAAGGTTCCCTTAAGCGATTACCGGCGTTGCGAGTTCATCGTTGCCATCTGATTTTAATTCCGAGCACCGGTTCAAAAGATAGGAATTCCCGCGCATTCGTTCACTGAATATACCCGAGCTAAACTTCGAATAGAAATTCCGGGCACTCCGAGCCTTGGAATCAAGTGCTGTCTGAAACCGCGATCTTGTAAAATTCCAAATAAAAAATAAGAAAAAATTTCCCTCGAATTTTACAGGTCTTTACAGGCATATTCTCCCCATTGATGACATTCAGACCCTCATTTCATGTTAGAATCCTCCTGCATATGAGGAGGTTTTTATGAGGTCTCATGGCTCTCCGACTCAGACCCAATGGCTCAGGTCAAGGTGTTACACACCATGTATAAATAATAATAATAACAATAACAATAACAATAATAATATTTACTTGAAATGCATTAAAATGAAAGTTAAATAGATATTATTACTTGAATAAATAAATTACATTTTTTTAAATAGGTAGAGGAGAAAATCCTATTTTAATAAATAAAAAAGAAAACCCCTTTTATGTTGGGAAGAGAGGGAACCCAATACGTGGACCAAGGGACCATAGGAAAAACAACATGAGAGAACATGACCTGAGGGACCAAACATGGTCCTATGGATCCAATGACCCATAGGTCTTAGATGACCTAAAGGTCTAAATTCAATCAATCATCTTGATAGAAACCAACCAAGTGTCATGTTTCACCCTCTGATAGAGAAACTACACATGTGGTTCTAGTCAAAGATGATGTTTCTCCCCCTTAAAAGAAGCTATGTTGTACTATAATGGAAAAATGTGGAAGATCACTCCACAATCTCACATTAGGGTGTATAGGAGGACCATATTATAGATGAAAAAACACCCATCTCTTTTTAAAGCCGCCGACCTAATGATTCTTGTGTGGTCCATGCTGCACCATCAACCTAATTCTCCACATAATCTGACCAAAGCACTATGCAGAAAGACATGTGATTGAGAACCTATCCATCCATCATTGGAAGGGGGATAGATGAATGAATAATGGGTGTCAACACACCCACCCCACTTTAGAGGTCTCCCACCCAATAAAATATAAACAAGCATACTACACTACCATCCTAATACATCGAGTCAAAATTATGTTCTTGTTATGATTCTTATAACACTGTAAGATAACTTGAAGTACTAGTGTCTTGAAAATAGAAAAATATCCCAAGGTAATAGGCCCAATAGAGAAAACCCTAGGCAAAAACATACGAGTCCTTAAGGCCCACAAGTCAATTACCAAATACCGATGGCCCAACGGCCCATACGACAATAGAACTTTCCCAGTTCATTCTTATGTGACATCATTGTCCCATGAGAAACACCACCACCACTATTAGAAGGTCGATACTAAGAAATTATCCTAGCGTGAATATCCTCAGAAACACCACATGAAGGTCAATTGTGACCCCTATTAGTTAAATACCAGAGCTAACACAAAACCTCTGAGCAGTTCCACCTAGAGAAAACTGTAATGACAGCTTAAAATTCCCCACTATATGACCATCCAACCATTGATCGACCTCCGATCCACTACCACCTAAATCCAAGAGAAAGCATACAACCCTATGACCATTGAAATAATAGAGTAGCATAGATCCAAATTATATCTATAAAGGGAGAGGCATCTCACATTGGAAACCCCTGAAACCAAGAGATATGATCTACTTAGTGACGACGGTTCCACCCATGAACCAAGAATCCTAGAGAAGATTAGAGGAAACCAGAGAAAAGATTCATGACAAGGGCACAAGGAGTATTGGGATGGGGAAGCTGAGGAAGAATCCAACACGAAAGGAGATAAAACAAGTGACAGTGGAGGCTGCAATGAAAATGGGAGAATCCCTCGTATGATTGAATGTGTTCTCATGAGCACTCATCAGGAGATAATGAAGACATTATAATAAATTCTTATTTAATATAATAATACTCAATATTTCATTTATTATTGGACCATTAAACATGATCTACCAATAATCCTCAATATTTATAAAAAAATATAATAATGAAAATTTATTTAAATACATAAATATCACTTCATTATTAATATATGAATCAATAAATATTACATTAACTAAAATAGCGAATAAAAATATATTAGGTAAATATTTGAGATTAACCAAACCAAAATAATTATTATACCAAGTACATGAATAATATTTATTCAACATGTTGAATTCATATATAATTAAATTATGGTTATGAATACACTTAGTGTGTGGTCCTCTAGGCCTCCTTTTGAGTGGCATCAGGAAATAATAACTAAATTACATGAGCATCTAACAACATCATGAGGAACCCATAGAGAAATCAGTTAAATTTCATAAAAATAATAACCACATGTGAATTCATACTATGTAATATAATCACTTTATATGGATATCTAAAATCAATCAGGTTGCATACTGGTGTCATAAACCTTTTTGGTTGATGTCTCTTTTTTTGGAATTTCAAAAATGAACCTACCAAAAGAACACTACAAACATCGAGTTTATTAGGTAGTTAGATTCCCATAAAATGTCCCAATTATAAAATTTCATTAAATAACATAAAATACAAATATTTTGACGCATTATTAATTAATGAAATATTAGTCATGAAACACCCAACATATCCAACATCATTAAGGGAATATGTCACCATAGTTTTCATCAATACATCAAAGTAAATGATTCATGATAATAATAATATTAAATTATATGTAACAATACACATGTATGCATATAGGAACATCCAATGAAACATATAAATATGGATCTTTTACTGACGAGTCATGTTCTCATACTCTCCTTACATAAGATTACTAGGGATGAAATTAATTGTAAGGAGAATCAATGTCTTATAATCCCCCTAAACTTGATAGTATATATCATTTGTGTCCAATAAAATGATATAATCTATCCATAAAACAAATATATTTCAGAATACTATAATAGAACTCATAGGTTCTCATCATAGTGAGGAAATGTTAAGACCTTTCAGGGTGAAAAGTAACTTTATGACATTACCATATAAATTTCATGTAGAATAAAAATCATAATGTTATAATAACTTTATTAGTATTCAAAAATCATGAATACAAGTAATCATAATGTACATATAAGTTAGTTTCAGGGTGATAACTCCAACATAATCCCACTTACACCAGAGCCAAATGTTAGTAACTTTCAGTATGTTAGCTCTGACATGATGTTCATGCTTCTACTAAGATAAGGATTTAGTAAAGTGGTCCTCTATGTTATCATTCATAGAAAATCCACTTAGCATGAATTCACCCCTTTCATAAAAATACCTTAAGATATGATACTTCTGAAGTATGTTATCCATCATTTGATGTGATATTAGATCCTTTTAGAGAGCCAATTCTAAAGTATTATCATAAAATAATGTGATGGGTTATTTTCTACTAGGCACCACATAAAGATCTTGGAAAAGGAGTTATAACCAAACTAATTACTCAACTTTATTAGATGTAATAATATTCTTGGATTCCATTGTAAAATTTATCAAAACTAGCTACAACCTTAATAACAGACCAATTGTTTTCTCCTAGATTAGCTTTATATCTTCCTACTATACTAAAGGTGTAGGAAACATCAACCCTGGTACATAACATGGTATACATGATGAATATAATCACCTAGTTGTATTGTATATTACTCATCCTATACCTATATTATTGTTTCTAAGGACACATTTTCTTAGAGAGTTTTATTCCATGTGACACTGAAACCAATCCACTCTTGGATTGTTCTATACAAAATCTATTAATTATCTGTTCAATGTATATACCTTGAATTAGTCCAAACTTCCTCTTGGATCTATTAAGAATGATCTTGATCCCAAGGATACATTCTTCTTCAGCTAAGTACTTTATAAAAAATAACCTATTTAACCAGTCCATAACCAACTATAAGACTGGTAAGTAATTTTCTATTCGTTATATCTCATCGACATATACTAAAAATAAATGATTGCACTCCCACTAAACTACTTGTAGATACATGGATCACATTCATTGTCCAAAAAATAAATCTCTATTATGGCTTCATCAAAATAATTTTTCCATGAACTGGATGATTGATTCAATCCATAAATTTATTTCTACTACTTTGATACCTTTTTGGCATTACCTAGAGTCACAAACCCTTTAGTTGTGTCATGAACACATCTTCCTAAATCTCCCCATTAAGGGAAGTTGTTTTGATATCAATTTACCAAATTTCATAGTCATGAAAAAAATACTATATTGAGCATAATTCTAAAGGTTTTATGCTTGTAAATAGAAGAAAATGTTTTTTCATAGTCTCTGTATAGTGACACAACTTTTTATTACATATTCATTACATCATTTTTAAGACAAATAAAATAATAGTAATACAATCTTGGATTGAAAGGTTTATTATCACGATAAAATAGGTTAATAAATCACCTATAAAAAAATTAAAAATTATTTGAATCCTTTTTATTTATCCTCTAAAATATCTTATGTTTTTCTTAGTACATGTATTCTCCTGAGGATATACATAAATGAAATGGGTGACCTAAAATCCCAGTAGGGGGGATAACATAGTAGGATTGAGATGAATTAATCAATAATAAATTTATTACCATAATACTCATCACCATATCATAAGAATGTGATCATAATCATAAGCACGAAGGAATCATTTGAAAAATGAATGGAATGTGGAATATAAATAATATTTAAAAACCAAAACATAGTGGTCAAATACCACACATAGTTGTAAAAAATTTAATTTTATTCCCATGCATAACATATTTTTATAAATGGTAACAACATAATTGTGAAAAAATATAGAATCATTTTCACACATAATACACATAATATCATGAGATATATCAAATTACTCAATGAATTAGAGGGATATATAATTCCACACCCACCCATCACATCAAAAAATGCTCATAATCATGCATGTAAATTGTGAAGATACCATTTAACAACTTTAGTCTTGAAATAAATACATAAAACATAATGTATTTCAAAAAAGTTTTGTAACAAATAATTTTATAAATAAACAATGTGGTTCCCAAATGAATAAGAAAATTCATATTTTTGGTATAAAACATCATCATTATGAAGTAGAGAAGAAACATATTAAGATGAGACAGTGAAGTATGTTTTAAAATAAAGTCTCAATGAGAAATATTTTTATTTGGATTATAAATCATTCTAACAAGGTAGAAGTTCATATATACCAAGAAATAGAATTAAAAGAATAATGAAAATTAATTTTAAGTAAATTAGAGGAATATCCATACTGAAAATATTTTGAAAGAGTAGATAACCTAAAACTAAGGAGTTGGGTTCAAGATTCCCCATACCTTAAATCCTATTATTATCATCTCATAAGAAACTCCTATATAATAAAAATGGATTATATTTATTTATGTACTCAATAATATCTCTATTTATGATTTCCCACCAGAAGTGCTCTTGAAGATCATGATACATATTGGTACATTGAGGATGGATGGGGAAAGTTGATCTTTTTGAATTATCCAGTAGATAATTATTTTTATCAAGTGATGAAGGCATACAAAGTTTATTTCGAAACTGAATGAAACCATCTTCATCGATGTAAAACTCATGAATATTTCCATTCTTTACTGTTTTCACATTCTTTTGAAGCTCTAAATCCTCCATTTGTGTCTCTTTAATCTTATATTGGATATATGGTTAGGAAATAATTTGGGATAAGTTGGATGTATTCCCCATAATTATGATTTATATATGCATCCTTTTCATATCCATGTAGATAGGTCTTTCACAATCTACATCATGGATAATGTAGTCGGGTTTTTTCTATTATGATCATCAACTACATTGTTCACCTTTCTAGAATGGTACTAATTAGTTCCATGATAGTCTTTGATTAGCTCTAACCATATATATTGATAGAGGTTGAGATCTTCATGTGTAAATATATAATTTAGAATCTTGTGATATTTATATATATCCAACATATCACCATAGAGGCAGTGTGCCAAAATCTTTAAAGAGAAGATTATAAATTCTAACTACATATCACACATTGAGTAATTTTTATCATGGATCATCAAATTATTTCCACATAGGCTATCAATTTTTAATTCTATATTATCACACAACCTTATACTTTCTTTAAATCATCACTCTATATCAAAAAACCTTCTCCACTTGAGGTTAGTGTGAGTACAAGGTAGTGATTATCCTCTTATTAATCTCCTTAAATATTTCCACACACTCTTCCTTCTATTCATAATTTACCCTTTTCAATGTTAAATTAGTTATTGGGATAGAAAATCATGAGAAACATCTCAAAAATCATCAATTGTACATAGATAATCCAAGAAAACTATGGCTTTATGTAACACTTTAATGTATGGGTTATTCCTCAATTTCCTTTATTTTTTGAAGGATCCATTAAAAATACCTCACTTGTGATCATGTGCCCAATGAATGTAAATTTCTACAACTAAATTTCAAACTTACTAAAATTATCATACATTTTATCATTTTTTAATATTACCGACATAGTCCTTAGATTCTCTTCACGTTCCACCTTAATATAGGATTAAATTGGAATATCATCAATAAATACTACCACAAATTTTGAAAGGTAGACTTTAAGGAATCTAATCATATAATCCATAAATATTAAATGGGAATTAGAAAGTATTAATGGAATCAATATTAAGTCATAGTGTCCATACCTTATATGAAATGATGTATTCTGAATATCTTCCTTCTCCACCTTCAGCTGATGATATCCAAAATAAAGATCCACCTTTGAGAAGTATTGACATCATTATAGTTGATTGAAAAATTCATAAATACTTGGAATGTAATACTTTTTCTTCATGGTGATCTTGTTGAGATCCCATTAATTGATTAAAAACCACATTGATCCATTCTTTTTCTTAATAAAGAGAACTAATATACCCCAGAGGTGGTGCACTAGGGTGTATGAACCATTTTCTTAAATGATCCTACAACTTGTTATTTAACTCATATTGTTAGATCAGAGACATCAAATATGGTAACTTGGAGATATGACTGGATCCAGGTATAAGATCTATTAACAACTCTACCTTATATTCTATAGGAAGTCCAAAAAACTCTTTAATAAATACATCAATATATTCCCTTATAATGGGCATTTACTCAAGTTTAATGCTTTAATTTTATATAACCATTCAATATAGGTATTCTTATTCATTGGGTATTAACACTCCCCCCATTGAGAGATTTTACAAATTAGATTATTGATTTTCCTCACATTTTTATAGGTGAATGGGATGGTTCAGAATTTGGAAAGTTTTTTATTTTTCCTAACAGTTAATGTGACATCTATATAATGAGAGATAATTCATGCCTATTATAACATTAAATTCACCCAAATAAATTATTACAATATTCACTATAATAAAGTTAGCATATATGCTAACATGGGAAGAGTATAACCATTGGGATTAATTAATCACACTATTAGGATTTTTTACAGATATCTATACATTAAGGGATCATGGTTTTTATTCATCTATTCAAGAAAAATTTTCTGATATAAAGGAAAATTTAGAACCATAATCAAATAAACATTTTCCATTATTGAGTGAATAGTAAGTATACTAAGTATTAATTCATTTTTCATGTTCCACCTCAATGATGGTGATGACATAATCCTTCCCTTTCTCCCTCAACTTTGGTGGTTTCTAACATTGATTACCGTAAAAGACCTGTGGCTTAGTGCACTGGATTTTTTAGTGCATATGACAAAAAAAATCCAAAATTTAAATATTTTCCATAATTTAAACATTTAAACTCACAATAATCTCACATAACTCTTATAAACTTTTGTTTTAGTGTCTTTGAATACCAATTACATAGGAAAATATTTTATGAAACATGTGAACATTTACACATAATGAAACTCCTCTTGAACCCCTTCTAAACTTCTCATAAATTATTATCTTCATGAATTTTTAAATTGAAACATAAGAAAGGTTTGAGATCAAATGCTCAGTAAGGTAAATCTTATCAACATGTCATCTAGGGTTAGATTATAAGCATATGATAAAATAATAGGACGATGAAATTTATTTTTAAAAGAACGTGTAAATATAACAGTTGTCTTCAAATCACGGAGGAAGGACATATAATCTCAAAATAAAAAACATTTACCATGATATAAGAGTGTGATACAAGTATGGAAACATTTAATAAATAAATGATATTATAATATCATAGAATCATAAGCATGTAGAAACTCATAAAACATGACGTCTTAATAATACGTTACAGATAAACACCTAGGGAATAAAATATAGTCTAACAATAATCATAATCAGGATATTATTTAACTAAACACTATCATAACATAGTGTTATTAGGATAACCACTCATGAACCATATATAGTGTTCTTAGGCTAACCTCTCATTCACAATACATTATGTTCTTAGGCTAATCGCCCGTGCACCATATATGCAATATCATGAAACATTAACATTACCTAATGAATTTAAAGGCTATAAAAAACCCACCAATAAGAAAATAGTATCACTAGAATCATTAAATGTACAATAATATGTGTTCTACAAAATGAGAGGGAAACCATATATAATTCATAAGTATAATAAAACCCATGAGAAGAAAGTGGGTTTCATAATCTTGTCTTAAGGCATAATTGAAAGATATATCATAAATAATTATAAGAGAATAAGAAAATAAATAATTTTTACTATTAACAATTCTAAAGGAACTTAGGTATTTAACATGTAGTTCCAATGTATAAAAATCATGATAATAATCTAGTGAATAAATAATAAAAGTGAACCACTTGGATGGAACTTTATGAAATAAGTAAAGGATCTTTTTAAATAAGGGAAAATTATATCATATTATATAAAAAAAATTGAAAAAATAAGGTTATATATAAAATATTTATGTTTTTTAGAATATATTAATGGTTTAAAATCATTTGATTCAGATGATTATTTACATGAGATTAGAAATATGATTGTTTCCTTAAATAAGGTTTACTTAAAATTGGAAATTTTGAAGGGAACTAAAAACTTGTATAACCCCAAAAGTAAAAATTAAATTTAACAAGGTATATATATAAGGAATATATATATAAAAATAAAATGTAAATGTGAATAATATTGGATAAAAATGAAGAAAAATAATGGGAATTTGTAATCAATAAGTCACAAAGGAGGTGTAGAAGATCCATTTTTATGTTTTAAAACACCTTTTTTGAAACCCAACATCATAGAATAAAAAAATGATCCTTTATTTTTAAAAATGATAAGGTAAATATGAAGTTAAAATGAGATACCACTTAAATAGTTTTTCAATTAAAAAATAGAACATTGTTGGGAAGGGAAATTATGGACAAGGAGGGGGAAACCATCATTTAAATAGATGATAATTATTCTTGTTATTGTTTTATTTTATGAAAGGATTAGAAATCATTAGTAAGAGAGAAATGAATTAGAAATTAACATCCCAATATATAAATTGGGTATACCATATGAAATGAAATATAAAATTCAAGGGAAAAAAGTATAACTCAAGAAATCAGATTGAGTTATGTAATACCCTTACAACTTTGGTAAATTTTTATTCAAAATTCATTAGAAGCATGAAAATTATATGGTTATATAAATCTCATGAATTAAATTATTTTGTATTAAAAAATAAATTATTGGGCTGAATATACACTATATAAATAAGAAATCGCTTCATAACATTAAAACAAGTCTCAGTGAAGGAAAATTGAGACGAAAACCCTTACAACTTAAGATACATTATTATAAAACCCCTTGAAAGATAGAAATATTGATGTTAAAGTTAAAATACCATGAATAAATATAATTAATAATATTATATATCCAATTGGTATTATACACACCATTTAAATTACCTTAGGTGCATAAAAGAACTTATGTCTCAATAAAAGAAGTTTTGAGGTGAAACCCTTACCTCATGGCTGAAAGCACCTTGCAATTGCACTTAATAACCTGGGTGATTAAATTAAATTAATTATATACATATAAAATAATTTTATTCAGCTATATTTAATATTTAATTTTACATTAACATCATATGTTATTTATTTATAATATATTTTTCTTAACTACGTCGTTTACTTGAGGTTATTTGACCAATTTCTTCGCAACTCCTTATGTATGTTGACCATGGAAGAAAGAATTATAAAATAGTTTCATAATATATAGAATATTAATATTTTTATAGAAATAATTTATAAATACTAAATCTATTTTTAAATCCATCCATTATGGGTGGTAATAATAAAACATAACTCATTAATCATGGAGGCTATAATTCACACGTATGCATAATTAATGATTCCATTTCTAAAAAAATGAGAGGGAAAGAGGGTAAATTATAATTTTAAATTTTAAAATAATATTTATTTTATATATAAAATATTTATTTATCTATTATATTCTTTTTATCATCCATGAATAGCTCTGATGAAAAATTGTAGATGTTTCTTTCTCGAGGTGGTAGTCTCTATAAGACACTAACAACGTTTTTGTTTTTCTTAAAAGATAGGGAGGAATAAATACTGTTTATAATATTAATATAGTAAAATATCAGTATTATTATTATAATAATTTCATCATATTGATATGTATATAAGATATTTTGAAGATTAATATTAAAGGGAAAAAATTAAGAAGGAGATAATACTTACATTGTTGACTTGATCTTTCCTTAGAAAAATCCCTTGAATTATAGGGATTAGAACAAATTATTGTGACAAGGGGATTAATAAAGTGTGATATAATTATATTTGAGGATATTTGGTTAGTGTTTCATGGAACTTTTTAATGGCATTTTTATGTTTGAAAGGGTTCAAGTGACCACCTTTTATAGGAGATGAAAAAGAAACTATGGAAACATCCTTTAAATTTCAAAAATGCCGTACCACTATTCCAAGATCAATGGCTCTAGAGTTTCTAAAAAATTGAGTGTGGGGTATATTTTGGTATACCAAGAATCAAACAAGTATTTATACACATGAACATTTTATAGTGTTTTTACCATTAAGTTTTTACATTTTTCTCTTTTACTTCTAAACTAGGTAAATAATTTTTAACTAAGTGATTTTATGATTTAATAAAAATATACCACAAGAAATATAACCAAATTTTTGTGTTATAGAACTAAATTTAACCTATATTTAACGCAATTAAATTTATAAATATTATAAATTGTACTTTTAAATTAAAAAATTTGTTGTATAGAAAAATTGTTTTAGTAGAAAAATGTCTTTAGGACCATCATATATTTTTCATATTATTTAGTATTGATTAAAAATTAAATGAGTTTTAATATTTTTATTTAATTTTTATAAATAATATAATATTAATTATTTAAAGGAGCTTATTTTAATTGATTCGATATAGTTTTAATGATATTAATAAAACAATAATTTTAAAATCACGGTTCCACCATTATCGTGGTAATTAATATTAACCTTAATAATTAAAATTTTATAACTAAAAATGAAATTATAAATATGAAATAATATTAATATTATTTTCTTAAATACAAGAATCATTTTATCATATTAACTTTTGATATATAGGGAAATTAATCTTAATGTTAGCACATGCAACGTGTAAAAACCTATTTATAAGAAAAGATTTTTTTAAGCATAAAGTTAATCTATAAGAAAAAATTATAAATGTTATTGATTATAATTATATTAGTAAGATTATTTATATTAAAATAAGTTCTATTTTAATTTAAAATAAATCCAAAAATCTAGTTTGATCATGCATAAATTTAATTAAAAAAATATGACAAAATAATTTTCATAAAATATTACTTGATTTTCTAAAATGCTATTCATGGGTTTTATAAATTTAAATAGTAATATTAAGATACTTATTTTAATTTATGAATATATATTGTTTATATGAAAAAGGTTTCAAAAAATTCCATGTCATTTAAAAGTGACGATATTAATAAAATTGATATTTTTGTTATAACTATTCACATAAAAATTAATTATTTCTATGAAATCCCAAAAAATCATATTAATATATTATTTTCATTATAAATGAAAAAATTATGCTCATTTTTTTTAAAATAATATTTTTAAAATTTATAAATTCAATTTTGGATGAAATTTAAAAATTACAGTGAAAATCTATTTTTATAGGAAAACAAAAATTTTAAAATACTTGTTATTTTTCAAAATTTATATGAAACACTAAAAAAACTATCAATAATCAGTAAATATTATTTTTTAATAAAACGAAAATTTAACAATAATATACTTAGTCTTATTTTATAAAAATTACAACAAATAAAAATAGTTTCTTAAACAAAATAATGAATTAAGTTAATTTTTGTAAAGTAACCTTTATATAAACATATATATTAATATATTTAATAACTCATATACTCTTGTTTATATTTATTAATTCAATGGATATGTTTTAGTGGTATAAAAGTATTACAATTTAATTTTGGTTTGGTGTTTCATGCGAAGAAAGCTTTAAAAAAAATACTTGAATGAATTAGAGGAAAACATATATTGAAATCCTGGTTCGTTACATTATACAAATTAAATGAATTACATTATTAGAATTTTAATACTCATATGATGGGACTAATTTCTATTGGGAGATCGTAATTAAATATACACTAGTATTTGACCATAATTTTATTTAGGATATGAATTGAGATTTCCCAATAAGCAATTTCATATGACCCCTTTGTAAAAAGATATACTCTATTCTCAATAGAATCATAATAAGTGAGGATGAGATAAAACTATAATTAACACATTTCCTCAAAACTTGAAAAAGTTTCATATAACATGTATATAATAATTATATCACCATTTTTTTCTATTTATATCACAATACATAATAGGCGAAATATTATATGACATAAGACATCAACAAGTCTAGAGTGAAAAATTCTAATCGAGCTTGATAGAAGTCCTTGCTTAGAATTTTCCTTGTTCCCATGACCTAAAAGGTGGTTTGTGTCAACCATACACTCTATACATTTGATTGGTTCATTGGGTGTCATAGTGATCAAATTACCCATATATAAAACATAAAATTGTAAGTGGGTCCTTATAAAGAACATTATCTTCCTTCATTGTATATTTCTTCTTCCCTTGATATAATATTTCTTGATAACCTCCTTTAACAAATGTAAATAATCTTCCAGTCCCCTTGAGGAAATTCTGTTGATGATTCATCCTACATTTTTTACATATAGGTGGTTTAATATCCTTTCTTTCATCATCTCCATTACCTGAATTGTCATGAGTCTCCAACTTTATCTTCTTTAGTGCACTCAAGATTTCCACTATGGTTACATTGTTAATAATGTTTCATTATAGTTAGTTTGGAATAATCCCTATCTTTTTCAATCCATATCCCATTATAATGGGTTTATAATTGAGGTTATCATCATATTATTCTTCTCACCCAAGGTTAACATGATTACTTCTAGTTCCAACTATCACTAAAAGTAAAATGGGTAAACATGAGGGATGGGAAATTATCCTTATAAGATAAGTATATTGGTAAAAACACAGTAAATTTAGCCTTAAGATTTAACACTTTAATTTACTATCATGTTAGACTATAATTATTTTTATTCAAGATATATCACTCTTTTATTAACCTATATCATTCACATTTTAACCTATATTATTCTTAGATCAACTTATATAATTCATGATTCGTCCTAGTTTACCTTAAGTCAGGTTCTCTTATACTTATCAACCCAATCACTTAGAGTAACTAAGAAATCAATAATTAAAAGTGGTTCATAAAGAGAATATTATTAACTAAATAATATCCCTTATAATTTTCAAACCATGTGTATATTTAGGCCTATTTTTCATGCACTAAGTGAAGATTAAGTTAATACCCAACACACCCATTTTAGGGTTGTCACCCCTAGGTAAATCTATTCCAGAGCAAGCATCCACTTTTAGTATCTAGAATGGGATGTATTTTTATGAAAACAAAATACTATATGCATTTTAAGAATTCTAGGATGTTATCCTATAGTTAGAATTATTACTTAGAATTATCCCAAGAGTTTTCACTAAAGTTAGCTTATCCTATTTTGAAAAATAACAACCCTAATCTTGAAAAATAACTAAATCCTCCTTTGATACAGAATATGTTGACCCAAATTAAACATATAATTATTTTACATCATTTTAATAATTTAAATATTACATCTCACAATAATCTCACATAGCTCATAATACATTTTGGTTTAGTGTCTTTGAGGATCCATTGTATAGGCAACTTATTTTAAAAAACTTGTGAACATTTCAATATAATCCAACTCTTTTTGACCTCCTTCTAGACATATAATAAGTTATACTTATATTAATAACATAGGGAAGGTAAATATAAGAAATGGGTGAGCTCAGATTCTTGGTAATGGAAAACTTATCAACATGTCATCAAGGGTTATATCATAAGAATATAAGAAAACAAGATCATAGATAAATTTCTTATTAAAAGAACAAGTAACAAACAGAGTGGTCTATAGATCATGAAAGAAGGAATTGTAATATCAAAATAAAAAAATTCACCATGATATAAGAGTCTGAGATAATCATGGAGATATGGAATAAGGAAATGATATCATAAGATCCTATAATCATAAGCATATTGTAACACCATTAACATGAAATAATAAGCACATGTTAATGATAACAACCAAGAAAACATAATATAGGATATCCACCATCATTTTCATGGTATGATATAGGTAACCTCCATCATGACATAGTGTTGTTAGGATAACCACCCGTGCACCACACATAGTGTGCTTAGGCTAACCACCAATGCACCATACATAATGTGATTTGGATAATTGCCTGTGCACTATACATGTCATTTCATGAGACATTAACATTACCCAATGTATTGGAGTGATATAATAGACCCACCCATCAAAACATAGGCTAACCTCCATTAAAAATGTATCAACATATGTGTTCTACAAAAGGTGAAAGAAACCACACATAAATAACAATCATGATAAAACACATGAGAGGAAAGTGAGTTTCACAATCTTTTCTTATGGAATAATCGAAGGCTATATCTTAATGATTTCCAAGAGAAGAGAGAATTAAATAATTTCTAAAATTTATAATTTTAAAATTAAATTAGGTCTTGAACATGGAGTTCTAACATAAAAAATTCATGAGAATTATCTAGTGAATAAATTATTAAAGTAAACCACATGGGTGAAACTTTATGAAATAAGTAAAGGATTTTTTAAGGAATGAAAGACCACATTATTTTCAATAAACATGAATCAATCCTAGAGGGTTCTAAAAAAATATTGAGGGTTTTTAGAATCTATTCATTCATAAAAAAAATTGATGATGATTATTTTAAAATCGAGATAATAAATTGGATAGTTTCTTTAAAACAAGTTTACTTAAAAGTGAGAATTTTGAAGGGAACTGAAAAATTGTATAACCCCAGTAGTGGAAGGGATATTCAACTCGGTATATTTTAAAAATAAATTTATAAAAAAATATAATAGGTATATGAGAATAATATTTAATAAAAAGGTTGAAAAAGAAATGGAATGTATAATTGAAAAATCTCAAAGGAGGTGAAAAAGATCCCTTTTTATGTTTTAAAACACATTTATCGAAACCCCACATCATAAAAGAAAATAATAAAACATTATTTTAAAAATAAAAGAAGGTAAATATGAAGTTCACATGAGATAAAACTTAATCAGGTTTCCAATTAAAAAGGTGAACATTGGTGGGATGGAAAATTACACGCATTAACTTTCTATTTGTTAGGAAATTAATATTAATGTATTCCAATGAAACACATAAAAACCTGTTTATAAGAAAAGTAAATTTTTAATCATAATGTTTAGGAATAGGAAACAATTAATATTGTTATTGAATATAATGATATTAATAAGATTATTATTTTTCAAATAAGAGTTATGTGACTTTAAAATAAACCCCAAAACCTAATTTGACCATGTGTAAATTTAATTAAGGAAACAAATGAAGAATAGTTTTCATAAAATATTTATTGATTTTATAAAATGATATTCATGGGTTTTATAAAATGAAATAGTTTTTTTAAATTATCTATTTTATATATATATATATATAATATTTATATTAAAAATATTTAAAATCTTCTATGTCATATAAAAGTGACGATATTAATAAAATAGACATTTTCAATATTCACTTGAAAATTAATTATTTTTGAAAAATAATAAAAATTTATATTAAGTTCATATTATCATTCTAAATCAAAAAATAATTTTATTTTTTTGAATTATAATTTTAAAATTTATAAATTAAAATTTCAATTAAAAACATAAGTCATAGTGAAATTTGGTTTAATTGGAAAATGAATCTTTTTAAAATACTATTTGTTCTTATTCATAATTTATATGAAAACTGATAAAGGTATCATTAATGATTAAATTTTATATTTTATTAAAATCATCATTTAATAATAATATACATATTTTTATTTAATAAAATGTACAACACATAAAAAGAAATATTTATAGAAGCAATAATGAATTATGTAAATGTAACGTCCTGGGCCTGGGTGCCACTCAACGGGTGCCCCGAACCCAGTTGGTCACACGAACTCATGCGCATTTCCCCAAATGCCATAGGCTGCCGACTAGAAGCGAGGCCCCAGGTCTGAAAGTGGGAAAACTATGCCCTCATTTGTCAAAGTGTAGCGCAGCGGAATACTAGATAAAACATACAACCACAACAGTAGAAGCAAATAAACACACAAAAATTTAAATGAACAACTGTAGTAAAAACAACCAATAGTCATATATATTTAATATTGATGCAACATGCCTCAAGTTCTAAGAAAACAACCAGAACATGTTACAAAGCATTACAATATGATACAGAGTATAATAAAACCAAAACAAAATAGCCGGTAACATCGTGAGCCTAAGCCCGATCCCATGCTCCCCTACTCCTCAGCAGCAATCAAGTACCTATATAAAGACCCTTGACTTTATCAACACATGTAGAAATGTAATATGTTTGGGCCAAAGACATGACCCAAAAAGGGTGTGAGAAATGAATCCCAGTAGGCACCCACCAAAGGCCTGTGCCCAACTGAGTGAAAATATGCAACAATAGCGTGTAGTAGTAAAATGAAACAAACTAAGCAGTACTCAAAAGTAAATAACTTTACCAGTCATATTTCCATTTTATTATTCATTTAATCGTTCACTATAAAGAAACCACCACAGTGTATTTGTATGTAAACCGTCAGTGTCCTCAGACATGCAAACCCTTACCCTCAGGTAATCGGAAACGTAACCCACAGGTAATTTCCCATAGGCATAATAGATATTTACCTCAGGCATAAAAAGTGTCGCCCTCAGGCACAGAGTCTATTGCCCACAGGCACAGAAGAAGTTGCCCTCAGGCTAAAACATGCATTGCCCTCAGGATAAGTAAAGCACTGCCCTCAGGCTAAGTAAAGCACTACCCTTAGGCTAAGCAAGTAACCGGGTCATGACCAACATATAAAAAAGCAATAAACATGAAATTCCTCTCAAGGAAATTCTATAATCATGGTTATAAAGGCATACCCTCAGGTATCCTGGCCAAATGGCTAAACGGAGGAACGCACCCCTGGGGTGGTCCTGGATCCAAGCAGTGATCCCAAACAAAAATTTATTATCACATTTAAATTAACTATACAATTCTAGGTATTTAATTCAACAAGGCATCAGCCATATGAAACCCCATTCATGGGCGCATATCACATTGGTACACAAAACACACATCAGTTGGAAATTTAAACACCAAGCCACCTAACTCAATCACCCATGATCGATATACCCAAATGACGCCTTCTGAAACGTCCAAGAATATCATATATCTGAGGTAAAATAATTCTCATTCAACCTCAAATAACTTCTCTTAGAGGAAGAATTGGAAAGAAACACACAAGAAGAAGGAAGCTCTTACCCGCACGGTTCCAGTAAGATCGACGGAGGCGGAATCAGATTCCCAGTTCACGATCAACATATCTCCAAAGCTCCGGCCATCTCCTCAAGCTTCCCTCCAGCATTCTAATCCAATCCTGTGAATAGGGTTGGATACTGCCCATTTTAAGCAAAAAAAAAAAAACAAACTACACGGTGTGTACTTTTGGCTATATGGCGTGTACTTCCCTCATTTAATTGTTCCTATGGCGGCACCACCAAACTGTTCATCAATCGACATGATTACACGATGTGTATCCTTGACTACACGACATGTACTGTCACCCAGATGGTGGCTGCTTCCACAACATTACTATTCCCCTACCGACTGACTACACAACGTGTACATAACCACTACACGGCGTGTAGTCGGTTTTTTACACCCTTCGTCACCGGCATGGCTACACACCCTCTGTACTCATCCCACACAGCCAAAGTACATGACGTGTGGAAAATTACATGGCGTGTTGTCCCAAAATTTAGGATTTCCCCCCCATTTTCCTTATTTTCTCAAAAACACTTAAGGAAAAGAGAAAGGAAGAAACCCATAACTCAAGAATAAGAACCAAGTTCTTACAAACCTCCCCCCTTAAAGCAATTCATTCCCGAATTTCCCTTCCAAGGGTAGTGAAGACATAGACATGAATAATTCCGACCACTGAGCACGTATGTTGGTCTCCCACTCCCAGGATTCGTCCTGCACTCGGACATGCTTCCATAGCACCCATACAAGAGGAACTTACCAGCCTCGAAAAAACTTCGTGCTCCTATCAATGATACGAATCAGACGCTCCTCAAATGATGCATCTATCTCAAGCTCAACCTCCTCGGGCTAAAAAATGTGAGATGGGTCTGAATGATAACGACACAACTGAGATACATGGAAGACGTTGTGCATGGCTCGGTACCTCTGTGGTAACTACAACCGATAGGCAACTGGCCCAACTCTCTCTAGAATCTCAAATGGCCCCACATACCTTAGTAAAAGTTTACCCTGTCTCTGGATCCGCCTGTGCCCCAATCTCGGTGAAGCACGTAAGAAAACCTGATCCCCAACCATGAACTCTAAGGGTCATCTGCGGCGATCATCATAAGATTTATGAAGAGACTCTGCGGTAGCCATCCGTTTCTGAATAAACTGGACCTGCTCAATAGTCTCTTGTACGAGACATGGTCCAAATAAAGATGCCTCACCTGCCTCTAACCAGTACAAGGGTGATCATTATGGCCTACCATATAAAGCCTCATAAGGTTCCATCTTAATAATTTCCCTAAAACTATTATTATAGAAAAACTTGACTAGGGGAATATGATTCTTCCAAGAGCCCCCAAAGTTTAGGATGCATGACCGCAACAGGTCCTCAAGAACCTGTATCGTACGCTCTGACTGGCTATCGGTCTGAGGGTGGTAAGTTGTGCTCAAAAGAACTTGTGTACCCAGTGTCCTCTGAAAAATCTTCCAGAAACGATATGTAAAACGGGTTTCCCTTTCTGAAATTATATAACGAGGGACCCCATGAAGACTTAAAACCTCTAGAATAGACAACATCTCAAGATCGTCAACACCGAAGGTCTCCTTGATCGACAAAAAGTGAGCTACCTTCGTGAGTCTGTCCACAACAACCCACATGGAATCATTGCCTCGAGGTGAACTCGGCAATCCAGTCACGAAGTCCATCGTGACATCATCCCATTTCCACTCTGTAATAGGTAACTGCTGTAACAGTATGGCTGGCCTCTGATGCTCTGCCTTCACCTGTTGACAGGTGGAACATCTCGTAACAAAACCAGATACTTATCTCTTCATACGCGGCCACCAGTACTGACGTCTCAAGTCACGGTACATCTTGGTAACCCCAGGATGAACTTCCCAAGCTAAAAAATGAAACTCTCGCATCGGGTCCTCGCGTATATCACCTAGATCCCAAACTCATCCATGGAAACACAATACTTCATCATTGCCTATCATCCAACCAGGAGGAGGGTCCTCACTTTCCACCAACTCCCTTAGAACTAGGACTTCTGAATCAAATAGTTGTCTCATCCTCACTCCATCTAGGAGGGTATAATTCACAGCTAAAGATGAATGATAGGTATGCCCCTGACTATCGTGCACCTCCAAATGTATCTCAGAGAACAAATCCATAAGCTTCCACTCACCACTGGTCTCATGAACTGCCTGTGTCTGAGTCTTCCTGCTCAGTTCATTAGCAACTGCATTACCCTTACTAGGTGTATAGGAAAGCTCAAAATCAAAGGACTGAAGGTATTCGACCCACCTTCACTGTCTCAGATTCAAGTCACGCTGAGTAAAGATATATTTGAAGCTTTTGTGGTCAGTGAAAACCACAAAATTCTCTCCCAAAATATAATGTCTCCAACAGCGCAACGCATGAACAAGTACAGCCAACTCGAGATCATACGTTGGGTAATTCCTCTCATGTGGCCTCAACTGCTGAGACCCATACGCAATGACTCGATCGACCTACATCAACACAGCTCCTAGACCAATACCTGATGCATCACAGTAAATTGTATAGATCTTCCCCTGCTCTGGGAGTATCAGGATCAGTGCTGATTTCAACTTTCCCTTCAGCTCCTGGAAGGATGTCTCGCAAGATTCTGACCAAACAAACTTCACAACCTTCTTAGTCAAACCCTTCAACGACACTGATAAGTGGGAGAAGTCCTGTATAAAGCTTTTTTAGTAACCAGCCAGCCCTAAGAAACTCCATATCTCAAACACGTTCTTAGGCTGCTCCCAGAAAACTACTACTCTCACCTTCTCTGGGTCTACTGCAACTCCTACCTTTGAGATTATATGACCCAGGAAGTGTATCTGGTCCATCTAAAAGTGGCACTTTGAGATCTTAGCATATAGATGATTCTCTCTCAGTGTACTCAATACGATCTCAAGATGGTTGGCATGGTCGTGTTGAGTGTGAGAGTGCACTAAGATATCGTCCACGGATACTACCACAAAATAATCCAGATAATAATGGAACACATGATTCATCAGATCCATGAAAAATACCTGCGCGTTCATGAATCCAAACGTCATAACCAAGTACTCGTACAGACCATATCTGCTCCGAAAGGCTGTAAGAGGTATATCTGATGGTCTCACACACAACTGATGATATCCTGACCTCAAGTCAATCTTCGAGAACACTCGTGCTCCACGAAGTAGATCAAAAAGATCATCAATGCTTGGAATGTGATATCAGTTCTTGACCGTCAACTGGTTCAGCTTCTGATAATCCATACAGAGTCTGAGGGTACCATCCACCTTATTCGTAAAAAGGACCAGAGAACCCCAATGAGAAGTATTGGGTCAGATAAAGCCCTTTTCCTATAACTCCACTAATTGCCTATTGAGCTCCTGCAACTCTGGTGTAGCCATCTTATAAGGAGGAATGGACACTGATGCTGCTCCTGGAACAAGGTCAATAGAGAAATCCACCTCTCGCTCCGAAGGTAGACTCAAAAAGTCGTCTGGGAAAACATCCCTGAAATAATCAACTATCAGAGGGAAATCCTTCTGAAAAGTCCCCTGGTCGTCCACATATAAGCTCACAATATGGGTTGTGATACCACCTCGCCCATGATGCTCTGATCCAACTCGACTCACCTGAACATCCCACTTTCCCTTGTATAGAAACTCTCCACCCTCTGGTGACGTGAAATGCACCCTACGACGATAGGAGTCTTCAAAGGTTCAAAATGGAATCAACTAGTCCATCCCAAGAATGACATCATAACTCATCATCTGTAAGACATATAGGTCCCAAATGAAGTGAAACCCACCAAACTCAAGGGGGAACTACTTGCACTGATGCACACCAGCCGTTCTAGTCCCCAGCAGAGTGTCTAACATCATAACATCAGAGGAAGTGGAAACACAGATCCCAAGGCTCTCCACAATGGGTACAAATATGAAGCTATGTGTAGCACACATATAAAAAAGTACAGAAGATAAAACAGAAGCTACTAGAATAGTACCTCTGACAGTAGAAGGTCTGGGATCCTGCTCTTGTTGGGTCTGTTGCACTGCATATGCCTGCCCAGTTCCGTGGCCCTGCGACATAGCCTGGCTACCCTGAGCTGTCCCGCACTACTGCCTCTGAGATCCTGGTGTCTGGATACCATGGCCCCGACCACCATCTCTGCCTAAATGTCCTGACGTATTCTAGTTTCCCGACTGGTAAGATGCTTCTGGTCCTTCTCCCGCATGCGGAGTCTGCACAGAACCCCTCTCACTAGCCACTGATGGAAACGCCATGCAAAAGTGCTGTAGATGACCCACCTTGCCACAAGATCGGCACTCCACTGGGTCTCGTGGACACTGATATCTCTTGTGCCCCTCCTTACCACACTGGTAGCATATAACCTGGACACCTGAAACATTCTTGTAGTTGGTACTGCCACCTTGAGATAAGTCCTTCTGTCTCTTACTCTTACCAGCAGAAATAGTACCAGAAAATGGTGCTGAACCGCCCTGGACCACACCACTAGATTCCCACAGGTTCCTCTCTGTAATCAGTGCCTAGTTCACAATATCATGTACTGAAGGCAACCTGAAAACATTCACCAGTGCGCAGATGTCATACCTAAGACCATCCTCAAAGCGTCTGGCTCTCAATGTCTCATCACCCACCAGAATGGGTGAAAAATGCTGAAGCTCGGTGAAACGATCCGAATAATCCATCACCAACATAGCGCCCTTCTGTAGATTTATGAACTCTCGAGATCTATCTTCCATCAGTGTCCTTAGAAAGAAGAAGTCATAGAATACTGCCTGAAAATCTTCCCACGCCATGTGTTTGTGATTCTCTAACTGGGTGGTAACATACCACCACCTCTTGGAGGAATCGCGTAGCATATAAGTCGGGAGATTGAACCTCTTCCCTGGAGACGTCTCTAGGTGATCGAAAATAGTCTGCATCGACCCCATCCATGACTCCGCAGCCTGCGGTCTGCCATCCATTGAAAATGTAGGCGGATGCTGCTGCTGGAAGATACGAGTCAGCTCAGCCATAGATGTGGTAGCCGATGGTGCTCCCTGAAAGGTCTGCATGAACCGCATAAAGCCTTCACGGAACTGCGCATCTGTTCCTGTGTCTGGTATAACGTCTGGCACCACATCTGGCCCTACTGGAGGATATACTAGTAACCCATGGACCACTATCTCTAGAGTACAATCGTTGCCGCTCTCCTGGAAAACAATGCGTGGTATTCTTGGTGGCACGAATCTACAAGGTCAAACGCACACCTTAGATCCAGATTATCAAGACTGAAAATGAAGGGACTAATAAGGGAACAGGAGGAAGAAGGCATTTCAAAATTTGAAAAACAAGACTACACGATGTGCATACTGACTACACGGTGTGTACCTGAACTTTCTTCCCCTGCTCGGGTCCTTCTACACGGCCAAGCCAGATGGCTCCCGTTAAAAAAAACTACACAGCGTGTATATAAACTACACGGTGTGTTTGGTGTAATTTTCCAACTTCCTGTGTCATTTGTAACACGGCCGACAACTCGGCTTGATACTACACGGCGTGTTACACCCGCACATGGCGTGTACACAACCCCATTTCCCAGCCACATGGATAAGTCCACATGGTCTGTCCTCGGACAAGATTACACGGCATGTCCCACAGGCACACGGCGTGTAATGGATGAGCTCCTCCGACCCGTGTTGTTAGTTACATGGCCGGATACATGGCTCAAACTACACGGCGTGTTCCACAGTGGAAACGACATTTATGTCCTAGGGTCTCCTCCGTTTGTGTTGTTAGTTACATGGGAAGACTCTGGGTCAACACTACACGGCGTGTACATCTGGTACATGACATGTTCTCCCCAAGCATTTTTCCTTCCCCGTTTCCCTGTCCACACGGTTTATGACATGGGAAGAGGCTACACGACGTGTACTTAGGTTACACGACATGTACTTAGGTTACACGACGTGTACTCAAAAAGTTTTCTTTTCTTCTTGAAAAGAAGATCATACACAATGTGTTTAAGGTACTACATGGAGTGTATACTGGGTTTCCGGATAGTATGCCTCAGAACTTATCCGGAACCTAGAAAATACTAAAAAACAACAACTAAGTGCCAAATTATGATCCGTGAGGGCCCATACTACCCGAGAATCAATGTTTGGCATCTTATATGTGTTATAACCAGATAAACAGCCAATGATCCACCAAATCTCGGTCAATGAGGGCCTATACTCCCCAAAAACCAATGTTTTGTGTCCATTCTATAACCAGCTCACACAATAATACCCTATCACACAACAGGTATTTATCAAAGAAGCTATCACAACATCATGCTTTTCTAGCACAACGACTATCACAACAACATGCAATTTCTAATGCACCTACCTGGCATGGAACTATGCATGGCATGTGATTTCTAGGATGTGCCTAAATGATGAATGAGGTGGCATACCCTCACCTCATCGGGTTGTAACTAAATAGAACCCATGAATAAATTATAATCAAAACAATCACAAGTGCGTCCCCCAACGGTGAAAATCAATTCAACTGTAAAATTGCAAAATCAAAAAAATTGCAACACGAGGTAAATTGGATTTTCCCTGTTCACGGGTTAGTTACACCTGGAAACAGCTTATTACCAAATACCATTCCCGTCCTATCTCTGACTAAGCCTCCAAATAGTAATTCAAAGAAAATAACCCCTCTGATAACACTTTGTAACATCCCGGGCCCGGGTGCCACTCAACGGGTGCCCCGAACCCGGTTGGTCACACGACCTCAAGTGCATTTCCCCAAATTCCAGAGGCTGCCGACTAGCAGCGAGGGCCCAAGTCTGATAGTGGGAAAACTATGCCCTCTTTGTCAAAGTGTAGCACAGTGGAATACCAGATAAAACATACAACAACAATAGCGAAAGAAAATAAACATACACAACTTTAAATGAACAACTACAATAAAAACAACTAATAGTAATATATGTATAATGTTGAAGCAACACTCATCAAGTTCTAAGAAAACAACAAGAACATGTTATAAAGCAGTAAAATACGATACAGAGTACAGAAAAACCAAAACAAAACAGCCGGTAGCATCGCGAGCCTAAGCCCGGTCCCATGCTCCCCTACTCCTCAGCAGCAATCAAGTACCTATATAAGGAACCTTTCCCTTATCCAAAACTATAGAATTGTAATCTATTTGGGCCAAAGACTTGACCCAAAGAGGGTGTGAGAAATAAATCCTAGTAGGCACCCACCAAAGGCTCATGCCCAACTGTGTGAAAATATGAAACAACAGTGTGCAGTAGTAAAACACAATAAACTAAGTAGTACTCAAAAGTAACTAACTTTACCAGTTATATTTCCATTTTATTATTCATTTAATAGTTCGTTATAAGGAAACCACCACAATGTATTTTTATGTAAACAGTCAGTGTCCTCCGACATGAAAACCCTTACCCTCAGTTAATCAAAAACGTCAACCGAAGGTAATTTCCCACATGAATAACAGATATTTTCCTCAGGCGTACGAAGTGTCACCCTCAGGAACAGTGTCTATTTCCCACAGGCACAGAAGAAGTTGCGCTCAGGCTAAAAGATGCACTGCCCTTAGGCTATGTAAAGCACTGACCTCAGGATAAGTAAAGCACTTCCCTCAGGATAAGCAAGTAATTGGGCCATTCCAAACATATAAACAAGCAATAAACATGCAATTCCTCCCAAGGAAATTCTATAATAATGGTTATAAAGGCATACCCTTAGGTGTCCTGGCCAAACAGCTAAACAGAAGAACGCACCCCCGGGGTGGTCCTGGATCCAAGCAGTGATCCCAAACAATAATTTATTATCACATTTAAATTAACTATACAATTCTATGTATTTAATTCAACAAGGCCTCAGCCATATGACACCCCATTCATTGGATAATATCAAATTGGTACACAAAACGCAGATCAATTGGAAATTTAAACACCAAACCACCTACCTCGATCACCCATGATCGATATACCCGAACGACGCCTTCTGAAACATCCAAGAACGTCATAGATCTGAGGTAAAATAATTCTTATTAAACCTCAAATAACTTCTCTTAGAGTAAGAATTGGCAAGAAACACACAAGAAGAAGGAAGCTCTTACCCGCGCGGTTCCTGCAAGATCGATAGAGGCAGAATCAGATTCCCGGTTCACCATCGGTAGATCTCCAAAGCTTCGGCCATCTCCTTGGGCTTCCCTACAGTGTTCTAATACAATCCTGTGAATAGGGTTGGCTACTGCCCATTTTAAGCAAAAAAAAAACTACACAGCGTGTACTTCCTTAATTTAACTGTTCCTCTGGTGGCACCGCCAAACTGTTCATCAATCAATATGAGTACACATCATGTATCCTTGAATACATGGCATGTACTGTCACCCAGCTAGCAGCTGCTTCCACCACCTTACTATTCCCCTGCCGACTGACAACACGGTGTGTAGTCGGTTTTTACACCCTTCGTCACTGTCATAGCTACACACCCTGTGTACTCATCCCACATGGACAAAGTACACGGCGTGTGGAAAAGTACACGGCATGTAGTCCCAAAATTTAGGATTTCCCCACCATTTTTCTTATTTTCTTAAAAAAACATTAGGAAAAGTGAAAGGAAGAAACCCGTACCTCAAGAATAAGAACAAAGTTCTTACAGTAAATTTGTGTCAAGTAACATTTATATAAATATATATATATATATATATATATATATTATATTTCATAATTTTGTCACTATTGTTATTATATATTAATTAAATGGATATGTTTTAGTAGTCTAAACATATCATGATATATTTTTGGTTCAATTTTGTTGTTTGAGCAAGTTATGAAACATATTTTAATTAATTAAAGGAAAATATATATTAAAATCTAAGGTAATTAGAGTGACCTAACTCTCTATAGTTGAAGCATTAAACCATGGGTGGTTAATTGGGAGGTTCCTTCCTCTCCTATATCATATTAGATGACTTATTCAAGTATCTTGGACATTAATGATCTTGGTGGACCTCTCTCCCGCACTTAAAGCATATCCTTATCCCTTTGAGGCAATTTTGATGAAGCTTCTTTCCACATATTAGATATTTGGGAAATTAGTTTTTCTTTTCTACTTTATCCTTTGATCCCCATATTTGGAAGTTCATTATTCTATTATTAACTTAATATCCATGGTTCTATTCTCTTAACTCAATATCTACTTTTAGATCATATATAACCGATTCTTTGTAACTGCCAAAGTATTAGATAACTAGATATTTTCGAAGGTCTGGTTTTAAACTATTAAAGAATATATCTATTTTAATATAATAATTGATAAAAAATATTGATTCATATCTATCAAGACATGTAAAATTTTATTTGTAAGACATGAAAAATTCACTCTCTTTTTCTTAAGTTATAAGAATTTTCTCTCCATCTTTGTTCAAAGAGTTCGAGGGAAATACTTATTAATAAATATCTTCTTAAATTATTCCAAGTAAATTTCCTCAATTTTATCTTTCAACTTAATATTATTTATCAATTCAAACCATTTATTAGTCTCTCTATCTAAATGAAAAATAGCTAGAGTAACTATCTCCCTCTCAAAATAGTAGAGCATAGAAAAGATCATCTCTATTGAGTTAAACCACTATTCTATGACAAGTGGACCATAAGATCTAATAAATGATAGCAGTCATTGTAACATAACATAATCAATAACTAATTTATAATTATTAGGTGATATTGGATGTTTCACATGGTTCAGGTTATTGTTTATATCATAAGGAAGTTGGGTAAGAATTTTCATAAAGTTTTTAAGTACACATCCCATTGAATTATGATTTTTGTTTATATAATCATTACATTGTCCCTAACACAAGTTATTGGTCTGGTTTCTCCTCGATCCTACTATTTTTGAAAA
The DNA here is from genome assembly GCA_963277665.1 of Viscum album. Lineage (NCBI taxonomy): Eukaryota > Viridiplantae > Streptophyta > Magnoliopsida > Santalales > Viscaceae > Viscum > Viscum album. Next base: position 1,630,765,898 of record OY728141.1, read on the forward strand.
TTGAAATTTTTTAAACAAAGCATAAGTCAATAAAGAATAAATAATTTATTTTTTGTACATAAATAAACTCTAAAGTCATATCTTATGGGATACCTATGTTTAGAATATCCATCTTCTTAAACAATTATTTTAGGTCATTGTACTTTAATATATTATAACATTATAATAAATAAATAATTTGTCTATATATAATTTATAATGGTTTGTATAGATCTTGTGATTAACTGAAGTATATCCCATGGGAGTGTCAAACAAGGTGTACAATAAGGCCTCTTTGTCATGGAAGAGGTACAAGTCATGTTAATACCCAATTATCCTTTTAGGGTTATTAACCCTAGGGACAACTATGTGAGATACATCCACCTTTATAATCCATATAATGATTTGATTTCTTAGAAACCCCTTTCTCTTATACTTTACCAAAACTTTATGATATTTACCTTGAAACTCAGACTTATACCTAGTATTTTCAGTAATAATTTCAATTCTTAATTCCCAAATAAACTAAACCATGATCTGATACCAACTATAGCATCCCAAAATTTTTCTTATAAGAATATTACAACATTTTTAGATAAATAATATAATAATCATACCTTCTCTAATAATAAGGCTTAGTATCGTGGTCAAATTAGATTCATACACCACTTGTATATAATAAAACTTAAACAATATTTAAACCTTTATTCTTTATCCTCATAAAATCTATGATTTTATCCTTAGTGCATGTATTCAACTGAGTATATACAGTATATAAATTAGTTAGCTAAAATTATAGTAAGGATATGGATAATATAGTAATAATGAGAGTCATGAATCAGTAATACATGAATGCACATAATCATCATCACCATATCATAAGCATGTGGTCATCATCACAATCATGAGGTAATAATTTGAAAAATGCATGCAATATGGCATATGAATAATAATGAAACATCATAACATAGAAGTCAAATACCACACATAGTTATGAACATAGCTAACATTATGTTTACACATAACACATGTGTATAAACCATAACATACTAATTGGGAACAAATATAGTATCATGTTCATTACAAATATACATAATATCATGAGATATATCACATTAACCAAGGAATTAAAGGGTAAAATAATTCTGCTTTCACCCATCACATCATAAAATGATCATAATCATGCATGCCACATAAGAAGAGTTCATTTAACAATCATATTCATAAAATAAACCCATAGAATAGAATGGGATTCAAAAGGGTTTCATAAAAAATAATTTCATGAATAAACATTGGGGATCCTAAATGAATAATGGAAGTGATATTTTTTTCCATAAAACATCCTTATTCTTGTGTGGATAAGAAAGGACTTGAGAGGATTCAATACAACATTTTGGAAGATAAACATCTTGAAAAATAATTATATCTATCTTGGAAATCATTTTAACATGGTAGAAACATGTATATTCACATAAATAAAAGGAAAATAATGGTAAAAATTAATTTTTTTTATATTTTATAAATATCCATACTGAAAATAATTTGAAATACGAGATAACACAAAAATTTGGAGTTGTGTTTGAGAATCCCCTTACCTTAAACCCTGTTATGTTTCATACCATTTACTCCACTAAAATAATAAAATTTAGTATGTTAGCACATAAAAATATAAGTGAATTATATTAATTTATTTCACGATTTATTATTTATAATTACTGTATTCTATTTTTCAATACTCTATTTTAAAGGTGAAATGTTTTGATGTCATTTTTTCATTAAATTATCATGTTTTATTTTGATTTCATTATTCTTATACGAGGTAATTTATAAAAAATAAAAACTAATTCAAAAATATAAAAAATAATTATAATTAATTTATTATATAGTATATATAATTTATACTATCCATCTATGAAGGTGGTGATAGAAGAGGGTCAATAGTGTCCTCATAGGCAGTTAACTTACTCTTGATAAGACTTCATTGAAAAAGGAGGATGACAATTATGGAATACAATATGTCCAAGATATAATAATTAGATCAGGTTAAAATTATTAATATAATGTTTACATACCACTAAATTAATTTCATAATGTTTGGTTTTGAAGGGAATAAAGGGAAAATAGGAAGAGAATAGGAAAATGAGAAGAAAAGTTGATGAAAATGTACCCTCTTCTCAGTGTTTCTTCTTTTCTATGACACTAAAATCCCTAAATGATTGAATTCGGTTTACTAAAAGATGAAAATAAGGATTATAATGGGATTAATAGAGAGAATTTTGGTATATATTTTCATTTTTTAAGTGAAGGAGGAGTGGTTTTCCTAGAGAAAAAAGAGGGGGGGGGGTTATAGTTGCTCAGAGGAGTATTTTTAAGTTATAATAATGAATAAATCTTATATCCATGGTGAAAATATAAATAGTAATATTTTTTACATTATTAAATATATTTTAATAAAATAACATTATTTTAGGACTTTAAAAGAATTTATAATTCTAATTTTCTAGTTTAATAAAAAAGAAATGAGAAAAAAGAGAAAAATGTTTATTTAAAGGGACATTTTACACGTTTAGACTTTGGAAATTAAATTTTAGTTTTTTAAATTTAGATTTTTGTTTTGAAATGAACCATTTATCTTTTTAAATTTATTTCTGTTCTAAATAACTAATTTAATATTTATTAATTAATTATTACATCATTATTATGTCAAAAAACATGCGGTATTTGAAAAATTGTATTTTTTTACTATTCATGTAAAAACGATTTTTCTCAAAAAATTATAAAAAACATAACTTTGGAAAAGTTTTATGTGTTTATTCTAAAAATTATATTCATTTTTTTAACGGTCTAGTTACTATTCCTAATGGCTGGGTTACTATTTCAACAGTTATATCACTATTCCAATAGTCATATTACTATTATGATAGTCATATTACATCATATAAATACAAATTTATTCATTTATTCAATATTATCCTCAATTCATCTCATTGTTTACATTTTTGTTTTTAAAATGTCGATCAGTTTACTAATATTTTTTTTCTTTTCCATAGTGTTTTTATGGGAGAGATTATTCTAGTAAATTAGAACGATCCAAAATTTTCCACTATAATTTTAATTTTTTATACTTTTTCCCACTATAATATTTATCATTTTCATGGTTTTATTTAAGGACTAATGTAATGATCTATATCAATGAAATAAAGCATTAATGGGTTTTCTATGTGCTATATGTGTATAATAGTCTATAATATAATATAACACACATTTATTTCGTAAAAAAATGTCATTTATAAATTTAGAGTCATTACACTGTCCCTTGTTGCGGTTTAAACTCTTTAGAAACTAAAAATTATTTATATGTACTCATTTTATCATCCACGTATCGTTTTCTCTTGAATATCCATTTTCACCCAACAAGATTTACATCAACTGTTGGATCTAAAAGAACCCATACTTGGTTCTGATATATGGAATCTATCTTGGAATTCATGATTTTTTTCTATCCTATAAATTATAGACTGTATTGACCCAACCCAAGCTAGGGTTTGAGACATAACTACCCCAAGCCTGCCTATATAGGATAGGGGTGGTGACAGGTGCCAAAGGCATAATTAACTCAGGTAGGCCTCTGTCTAAAAATCTATACAAACACACACTAAAAAATAAATTAAAAAGAGAAGGGGGAATGAATAAAATATGCAACACTACTATAAATTAAACCATGCGTACATGAACCTCTAGAAAAAACAAAATTACGGTAGTGTAAACTGAAATTTAAGGGAAAAAAATACACACCCAACTAGAAATATGTCCCAACCTAACAAAACTAAAAAAGTAAATTACTAAAAGAGATCCCAACTCCTAAATCTCAAGATTCGACCACTATACATGGTCCAAGCACCCAGTATCCCTAATATCCTCTGAATTAATGGTCATCCTATATGTCATCTTTATAAGACAGGATACATGAAGGAAAATCCCATGCAAGGTTGCATAAATACATACCCAGTAGAAAACCCCAAATGATGAAGGGGGAGTATTAAGAGATACAATAAAATATAAATATAGTAGATAGAGCATGGTAAAATGAAATAGTACAGCTCAACCCAACCAAGAGTGAAATTAAGATCGTCCAAGCACAAGGGGATAGACATGGTTAGTAAATAAACTACCCATCGAGACTTTTCCACCTATAGGAGGATAGTTGATCCATAAAACCATGGTACAATAAACATAGAAATCAAATGGAATACCCAATGTATCTACACCTCTTTTGGAAGGAGACTATCCAAATCTAGAGTGTGGAAATAGAAGGAATGTATATACATATATGCTTAGTCAAATAATTTGAAACCAAGAGAGTAAGGGGATATTCATCTAAAAGATCAACCCATGAAGAAGAGTAGCCAACAATTCCAAAATCTCATCAATGATTCCCAACATCCCACACATCTACCTAGATGTAATTTTTAAATTCATAAGCCTTGCATCATCATCGTGTCACACAATCGAGGGGGAACAAAGTCAAAGTTGAGAAACCATTCCCGTGTACAATAGTAGGGTACCACTATAATGAATTCTATGACCCACTTCCCATATCTACTGGATATTTCTACTCAGTAGATGTCAAGGACCCACTTACCAAGTCTACTAGAGGGTATCACTCAAAAGAGGTCGAAGATCCCCTACCCAACCCAGTTGGAGGGTACCACTTGGTAGATGTCGAGGACTTGCTGCCCAACCCAGTTAGAGGGTAACACTTAGAAGACATCAAGGACCCGTTGCTTATCCCATCTAGATGGTACCATTTAGAATGAAGTTGAGGGCACATTGACCAACCCAGTTGGAGGGTACCACTCAAAAGAACATTTGGGAAATCCACTACCCATCCTTACTGGTGGGTACCGCCTGAAAAGGTTTATGGTGATCTTTCCTAATCACTTCCATTATCGAGCATCTCCTAATAAGGTTCCATTCCTAAAAAATTTAACATTGTACCTATAAATCACCAACCTAGGTCACCATTACATTCTATATGGAAAAAAATCAGGATATGCTACTCATTGGCCAAAATCTGAGTTAAAATAAAAGAGATATAGATGATCGAAGTTTCCTCAAAATGGAACTTGGCGTATATGGCATGTGAGGGGACCCACCTAACATGTGGTCCCACTCCACCACTAATCCATGTCCATATATATAAAATAGATCTATACCATGTAGTATTACATGTCATTTAGGTGGACTACATGGCATGTCCAGGCTAACTAAGACTCGTGCCATGTCTGCTATTCGTGTCCATGTACCATACCCCATTTTTGTGTACTTGAGTACACGATGTGCTCTTGGTAGTGTACTTCCACATGAATTCTTATTTTTTTGACCCATCACATGGGTCATCCAAATGGGTAAGGGGTACACAACTTTTAGGGGGACTAAATGTCATTTCCTCCTTAAGATTTATCAAACCCTAGTCACTGCCGTGTAAGGGAATATACACCATGTGTTCATCCATTACATGGTGTGTAGTCATGTTTTTTCCAAAAAAATAAGATCCTATTTCAATGACTAGATTTGTTCCATCCACTACCTCTTCTTCCTTGAATCGGTCAGAAAATGGTGGAATTGGCCACATATTGTGGATCTCGACGGTCGCTCATAAGAAAATGGACATCAGTCGTTGTCGAGGGTTTTGCTGCCTGTTCTTCATGCCACCACACCTCCTTTCATATAGTTCTTTATATTTAATCAAAAATCGATCATAATTTCCTTGAAATGATCCTAGATATATACTAAGTCCATCAATCCATTATTGCTTCGTTGATCCACCATGAATCCGAGGGTCCGATCGAGCTTGGAACATCCAGGAAAGTCGAATCAGGACTGCGGGTATCCAACCAATAAAGAACATGAAAAAGATTAAGGGGAAATGCACAAAACCAAAGGTTTAAGGATCTATTACTAGAATTATTATTCAATAAAACATGAATCGGGAAACTAGGGTAAGATATACAATTCAAATTTATCTATGTTCCAATACCCAGGCACCTGGAAGGTTTTCCAGTGGGACATATCTAGGAAAGAGGATGTATCTGCTCAACCATTTAATCAAACGTGCATAAAAAACTAATTGAAAAGTTATACCTTGATTATGTATCATTACTTTATGAAGAACATGTCTGGAAACAATATGAGAGAAGCTGTTGTGTTCATTGCATCCTGATTTGATCCAATCTAGTATTCTGTTGTCATGTGATGGGATCGTCCAAAGGAAGAAGGAATGAGAGCTTCATCAGTGATTCCAAAATTATGAGGCCAACTCTGGAAAGGTCTCTATGATGATATATTTATAATATATTGTTTAGGTTAAAAGGATTTATTTAATTAATTTAATAGTTAATTAATTCACTTAATATACTACCACCAAGAAAGGGGTCCGACCATCCTGAGTCCACTCATTTTATATCATGAGTAGGTTAAAAACCATGTTTCAGACTCAACCATGGTCTTGGATTTCTGATATGAGATACCATTTAATAGTTAAATCATTTTATTTAAAAATATTCATGTGCACAATATGAAATATATTTAATATTTTTATAAAATTAAATCTGGCAACATCGAGACTCAGAATCGCACACCGTCTTTTCCCTTAGCTCTAGAAGTATATGTAGAATTATTTCAAAGTATTATAAGGGAAAAACTAAGTCTCTACATTATTCCCTCCTTTAATATTCTCATATCTGAAAAGAAAAATTGGGAAAAAAATTGGGAAACTAAGCCCACAGTTGGATCTCCGGCTCCTAGGAACTCTCCTACATGTTTCTATGCTACCACAACACGAAAACCATTGGGATAATTTTTCAATATAGGGTCTGAACCTCAATCATCATTTTGTGACCTTCATATGTGGATCCATCCTCGATTCCCAAATCACCCCATTCGATGACATGTGTGGGGTCATGCATGTATTTCCTTAGCTACTACACGTAGAAGACTTCGTTCACTCTACATAGTTTTTGGGGCAGGGAGAGGTAGTAGGAAACCTCTCCAGCCCTCTGCATGATCTTGAATGACCTGATGATCCTCATGGATAGCTTTCCCCCTCGACTAAACCACCAAAATCTTATTCATGGGGAGACTCTCAGGGAAATGTGGTCTCCCTAATCAAACTCTAAGGGCATGAAATGATGATCTATATAATATTTATATCTTCTATAGGTCATCCTCATTTTCTCAAGGATGACTTAGACTTTCTCTATCATCACTTGCACCATCTATGGGCCCACAATATATGACTCTCCACTCTCTATCCAAGATAAGGGCGACCTACAGGGTATCCCGTATAGGGCCTAAAAAGGTTTTATCCCAATAGGAGTGTGGTAGATGTTGTTTTATAAAACTCAACCAAGGGAAGGTGACCCTCATAGCTCCAACCAATGTCTAACATGAAAGATATTAGTATAACATCTAGTTTCTATATTGTACGATTGTTCTTCCCATAATTTTGGGGGTGAAAGGATGTAGTAATCCAATGTTGGGTCCCAAATTCCTCCTGATGGCCTATCCACAATCATGATGTAAACCACGAATCATGACTTGAGACAATCATCGAGGGTGACCTATGAAGGAAAATTATCTCCCGTATGTACAAATTCCCCAAACTCTCCACCTAACTCTTCACCCTGATAGTGATGAAGTATATCGACTTTGTGAGTCTAACATACATCACCTAGTTGGAGTCATGGAACTTAACTATGCATGAAATACCTATCACAGATTACATGGTTATGCCATCCCACTTCCACTCCATGAACTCAAGGGGCCGCAAAAAACCATCCATAACTTGGTGCTCAGCCTTTAACTAATGACATGTGAGAAACCAAGAGATGAACTCAGCTATGGTTTGTATCATGTTGGACTAACAAAACTACCACTGAAGGTATCTTTACATCTTCCCCAAACTGGGATGTACATCAAGGGGAGAATTGTGGAATTCCTACATCACCTTCTCTAGCAACATGGTTGGAACAACTATTCCCCTAGAATATGATAAAGAGATTCCCTCATTCAGAATATCCATATGGTGAGTTTACTTTGGATATCTAGTAATGAAAAACCTCGCATTCAATGCCTCTTAGATGGGACTCTCTCACATGCTCAAGTAGTGAAGGAGTCAACACCATTTACTGAAGAAAATATGTACCCTCTTGCTCCACTAGGGTTAGATGTAGATAAGCCAACTGCACTAAAGCCTCATGCTCTAAGAGATCTCAGGACTTCCTGCTACGTGAATATTCTACAATGTTTCCCTTCCCTGGAGTATAAACTATCTCCAGATTGTAGTCCTGCAGGAACTCCAACCAGCATTGCTGTCTTAGGTTTAGATCTCTCTGAGTGAAGAAGTACCTAAGACTCTGGTGGTATGAGTAAACCACGAAATGCTCCTCCCAAAAGGTAGTTCCTCTACACCCCAAGGCGAAGACTACCACTACTAGCTCTAGTTAGTACATCTCGTAGTTCGGTTCATGGGGTCTCAACTACCTTGACCTATATATTATAATTTCATGTCGCTGCATCAAGGTTGACAGCAAGAATGCAAGGGTACCAACAAACAAGGAAGGTGAGTAGACTCATCCAACCAAAAGATGCTATACATAGAAAGCACGTGTTATACCCCACACATATTCGCCTCTATCAAATGGAGAGTAACCCTAAACCATAAACTACATCACACCCACTAGTAGTATACCAACTAAGTATGGATAGAAGGAAACCAATCCACATTAAGAAAGCATCGTAGGGTCTAAATCTACCACCAAGAAATAATTATAAGAAAGGACCCCCTTACACCATGGTTACCAATATCTACTCTGAAACTCTAGTTCACAACCTTTCCCTAAACACAAAAGTATAAGGAGCTCATTAGCCACACCTTGACCCTATCCTCTTTGGGAAGAATTGACTCACATGCATGGTTTTTGTCACATCTCAAAACACATCTCAGTGGGGAAAACATCCCACTTTCTCATGAGTCTAAAGCTATTTCAAGAATCATCAAGCCATACTTAAGAATCCCACATGCTAAGGTGATTCCAAGCACATGAGGGTACCAACAAACAACAAAGGGATGTCTAAAGGCTCACACTAGGTCTTACCTAGCCCTTTTTCATCAACCACCAACACGTCACCCAGCCCAAAACACACAAGTCATATGGATTCATCCCCCACACATCAATATTAACTTCTTTGGGTGGAAATGAATCACCCTTAAGGTTTTACTCGCATCACAAAAACTCATCTCAGTGGAGGAAGGACCCCACTTCTTCATGCATTTGAAGCTATGTTAAAAAACAATCACATAGGGTCACATTGATTCCCCACTTCACCATGGTTAAACCTTAAGAAAATATTAGAAAGAAAAGTGTAACAAACTATAATGTATAAAAATTTATACTTTAAAAGGTAAAAAGGACATGGAGAATACCTCTAATCATATTGTGCACTATGTAATCATAGACATCCAAATCCTACAACTTTCTGCAGCCTCGACCACTAGATACCTAATCCTGATGTGGGCCACGAGGTGGTGGCATGATCTCATAGTGTCATCCACAACCTACAGCTTCTTCCACTCATCTACCAGCTCTTCCTCCCTTGGGAGAACCTTGATCATAGTGCTACCTCTACTGTGGGAGCCCATAAGCTATTTGACAATGCTTCTCATCATGTCTAGTTTGGTAGTTAGGCACCATGTGACCTCTCTCTTCATAATAAAAGAACCAACCCTCTATAAGTTACCCTGGTGATCTGAGATACCCCTAAACTATACGACCATGTGCCCAAGATTTCTCATGAAAGGGTTTCTTATGCCAAGATCCTATTGATTGGATCCTGCTAGTTGCTGTAGACGAATCAACTCCGTGACTCTCAATACAAGTTCCAGCTATCTGGCATCCCTTTTATAGAAATATATCTATCACCAATTCCTGTTCCAACACCCCAACATAGGTGGGGACGAAAAAGGGTTTATTAGTGGATTAGATATCTCTCCAAAGTCCCTACTCAAACTTCCACGATCATAATTAGCCATCCCAGACCATGTCAAGAGAGTAAATTTAAAGGTATGTGAATTTTATTGAATACTCATACACTATTATCCCTCTCTTAATATAGCTCCTGAATCTCCTAAATCCATACTAACCACAAGAATGAGGGGTATAACTACTCATGAAACAACTGATGGAAGTCATTCCATGGGAGAGTCGACTCATCATGAATCTACGTAATAAGGTTCCACCAATTACCAACTACTTCATGGAAAAGGTTAGATTCTAGCATAACCACCTGATTTTTCAGGGTCAGAAAAAGCCTGAAGATACATACCACTGACTCTATCTAATCTTCTACTTCTTAAGGACCTGTATCACCACAGAACCTCAGTGGTCTCTGAAGTAGGAAATTGCAGAGCGCACTAAACCCACATGCATCCTCAGCCTTCTCTAGAATGATATGATGCTTAACAGGGGGGGGGGGGTGCTACTTCCTGCCTACTTGGAAGAAGGGGTCATAGGATGGAACCTGAACAAAGGCCTCATCGCTCATAAGATCATCATCATGAGTTGGAGCTGATTTTTAGGTTGGTTTGCATCACATAGGTATCCTAAATTTTTTTAAGGATTATCATTTTCAAATAAGTATATATATATATATATATCAACAATGGGGAGATGACTCAAGAAATATAGTCAAAGAGTCAATACTATATAATGCATTTACTATTAATCCCTGCAAAAAATTTCTCAACATGACAAGTCAATAAGAAGGTAGTCAGGGTCCTGGTGAATGGATATGTCAGCCACTAAATCATCACTGGACTCCATGGCTTGAGATCCACACTTGAGACACCTTGAAACTATTTACATAAAACTAAACAAATCCTCTTAAGGGGATATGTCTGAACAACATTCCAAGGAATTAAATTGCTCTCATACTAATATGTAATGACCCTACATAATCCGGGACTCGAGACACAACTACCCCAACCCCACCTCCATAGGTCAAGGGATGTAGACAAGAACTAAAGTAATGACTAACTCGAGGAGGACTTTTCCTAAAAACCTATACACATACACACAAACAAATCAATGAAAAAGTGAATTGGGAAATAATAAAAGATACAACACTACTATAAAGTAAACCAATAATGCATGAACCTCTATATAGTACAAAACTATGGTAGTATAAACTGAAAATTAAAGGGAAAAAATACACTCCCAAACAAAAATATGTCCCAACCTGAAAAAACTGGAAAAGTAAATAGATGAAAGAGAGACCAACTCATGAATGCCAAGATATGACCACCGTATATGGTCCAATAAACAAGTATCCCTAGGCTCCTTTGGAGTCACAGTCGACCTGTCCATCATCTGCACAAGACACGATACATGCAAAAAAGGCCCATGTAGGGGTGGGTATATAAATACCTTTTAGGAAACCCTGAAATTTGAAGGGGTATAAGTAATAGATAAAGTTTAAGAAAAATACTATAGATAACCCAAGGTATAATGAAAGAGTATAGATCAACCCAATCAATAGTGAAGGTAAGCTCGTTTAAGCACAAGGGACTAAACATGGTGAGTAGATGAACTACCCATTGAGAATTCTACACCTATAGAAGGAGAGTAGACTCATCTAACCATGAGAACCTAAACATGGAATGCACAAGGAATGCCTTTCAAATCTTTGCCTCTCCTAGAAGGAGAGTATCCAAATATAAGGTGTGGATATAAAATGAAGGTATATACATTTATGACCAGTCAATGAAGCTAAAACTAAGAGAGTAATGGGATATTCATCTCACATATCAGGCCAATAAGAGGAGTTTCCAATAATTCCAAAATCCCATCAATGATGCCCAACATCCCAAGAGTCTACCCAGAAGTAACTATACATTTAAAAAGCCACACATATTCACTGTGATGAACAGTGGAGGGGGAACAAACATGATGTCAAGGACCCATTACTAGGTAAAACATGCAGGTACCACTATGATAGAATCGAGGAACCACTAACCATCTCTACTTGTTGGTGACACTCAAAAGACATTGAGGAATCACTGTCAAGAACTACATGAGGGTACCACTCAAAATATGTTAAGGACAAGCTTCCCAGAATAGTTGAAGGGTACTAATCTAAATATTTCAAAGAACTACTACCTAGAACAACTAGAGGGTACCACTTAGAAGGACGTCGAGTACCCACTGCCCATCCTAGATAGAGGGTACCACCCAAAAGATGTCGATGACCCAATTATAATCCAATATGGAGGGCACCACTTGAAAGAATGTTGATGACCCACTGCTAAGCCTATATTGAGGTAACCACTTGAAAGATCATCAGGGAACTCCACTGACAAACTCTATTGGAGGGTACCCCAAGAATGGTCTCTGGTGATACCGCCTGATCACTGCTAACATCAAGTGTCACCTAAGAAGGTTCAATGATCAGAACATTACATATCATACCTCTAAAGCCAAAATTGGGGGCACCATCATATTCTACATGGAAAAAACTCAAGATAGGCTATTAGTGGGAAAAATATGAGTTCAAATGAAGGAGATATGGATGATTGATGTTTCCTCAAAACGGAACTAAGGGTACACATTGTATGAGGGTACCCACACAGCGTGTGGTCCTGGTATACCACCCAATCATGTCACTAAAAAGAACATGACCCCATACCATGTAGAAGTACACACCATGTAGGTGGATTACATGGCATGTCCAGGCTAACCAGGGCCCATACTGTGTTTGTTGGCTATGTCCATGTACTGGACCCTGTGTCCATGTACTTGAGTACACAATGTTCTCTTTACTATGTACTTCCACATGTATTCTTATCTATATGGCCCATCATATGGGGTTTCTAACTAGGGAAGGGGTAGACAGTGTGTATGAGGACTACATATCACTTCCTCCTTAATATTTTTATAACTCTATATCCTATATGGAAGGAGATACACACCATGTGTTCATCCTTTAACATGACTTATAATAGGATTTTTATAGAATACTCAAATCCAATTTCTATGACTAGATATGTTCAATATTCTATTGATTCCACCATTAATCAGTTAAAAAATGGTGGATATAGCCATAGATTGCGGATCTCATCTGTTGTTCACCAGAAAACGGTTGGCATTCATCGTTGAGGGTTTCACCGCTCTTTCCACACATCTCCACACCAACGTTCCTCAAGTTCGAGATATTTAATCAATAAATCGAGCATCCTTTCCTCAAAATGACCCCAGATCTATGCTTGGTTCCTCTAACCATTCTTTTTTCATCGATCCACCAAGAATTTGGGGGGTCCAATCGATCTCAGTACCTCCTGATGAAGTCGAACCGAGACAGTAGGGATCCAACTGGTGAAGAACGCAAAGCATATCAGTGAGAAAGGCATAAAAGGTTTAAGGATCGATACCAAGAGTTCTTATCCAATCAATCAAGAATGGGGAACTAGGGTTATATTAAAAATTTCAATTTATTTATATGCCAATACCCAGGTGATTATGGATCATACATTGATTAAGAATGTGTCTAAAAACAATCTGAGGGAAGCTGATGCATTCGTAGAATCCAGATCTAATCCCATCTAGAGTTCTGTCATCATCTAATGAGATCCACCAAAGGAAGGAGGAATGAGAGATTCACCGGTGATTCCATAATTATGAGGATAACCCTAGAAATGTCTCCATGATGATATATTTATAATATATTATTTATATTAATAAAGAGTTAATTAATTAATTTAATAATTAATTAATTCACTTAACATACCACCATCAAGAAAGGGGTCCAAACGTCCCGCATCGACTACATTTATGTTGGGCCTAGGGTAAAAACCATGCTTCAAACTCAACCATCGTATTGGATTTCTGATTCAAGCTACCATTTAAGAATTATCTTATATTATTTAATAATTTATATTCATGAAACATAAAATATATTTAATATTTTTATAAAATTAATTATAAGCACACTGGGCCTTGGAATCACACACCGTCTCAACATATACATCTAGAAATATTTCAAAGTCTTACAAGGAAAAAACTGGGACTCTACATAAAATCTCTATTTCCACATTCTATAAAATTGAATCATTATTATTGAAAAATAATGACTCATTATCCCCAGTGACTAGAAAACCATTTCTATCAAAGTTCTCTAACCTCTCTGGCGCTACTACGTAGTTTTTGTGTCTTAGGAAAATTCTTTTCTACGGGGACCTATGGAATGTATTCTTACAAAAAACCTAGTGTATCTTGAGAAACAACATCATGCAATTAAATAATACTACCATTATTTATTATAGAGATATTATCACTCTTAATAAATATGGATTTTCTTTCCATAATAACTTTATTGTATGAGGGGTCATATATACCATATCCTCTTATTTCACCGGGATATCCTAAAAATATACACTTTGGGCTTAGGGTTCTAGTTTTTTTTATATAATTTCCATTAACAAATACCTCACAACCCCATACATGAGTATGTAACAATACTAGTCCCTTTTCACTCTAAAAATCATTTGGAATTACATTTTCCTCCTTAGTGGGCACTCAGTTTAGTGTATATATTGCAGTCTGTATTACATCTCCCCAAAAAGATAATTTAAGAATTTCAAAACTCATCATTGACCTTACCATGTCAAGTAAGGTATGGTTACTATTTTAACTATAACCATTCCTCTATTGTGTATAAGGAGGATTGAGTTGAGAGAAAGCCTCAAACTCCCATAAATAGTTGATGAACTGTTGGATAAGATACTCACCACCATGATAAGATCAAAGTTTACTTATCTAGTTATCAAGTTGATTCTATAATTCATTTTTTAATTATCTGAATTCATAAAAATATTAGGATTCATACCTCATTAAGTAAACATACCCCTATCTACTGAAGTAATCAACAAAATTAATGAAGTTAGAATACCCACCTATAGATTCTATTGGAAAAGGTCTATACAAATTAGTGTGTACCAATTATGTGATACCCTATAGACCATAAGTATGATTTAATTTGATATTGGTTATCCCTTGTAAGGTTTTATAGTTTTTCAGGAGTCAAGGGATGAAATTTTGAAATTTCAATACAAATGGTCTATGCGCATAGTTAGTAATAACCACATGTTATGGAACTGTGATCCCAATTGGTATTTTAAAAAGTTTTTAAAACTATGTGAGTCCTAAGAAAAACCATCTGGGAGTTTGGGATTTTTCCATGGGCTATCTAATATCTTGATATTGATTTCTCAAATTGTGTGCCTCTCCCCAAGAAAATTTACACCTCGATTTTCAAGAGAAAAAGGGACCAACATGGTTGGCACACAGTCTGTTAAACTATGTGACCTAACCATGAACCCATATTCAAACCATTTATAAGTTTTAATTTACCATAACACAATTTATTTTTTTTATATATAAAATCCTTCCAATCTATCTTAGGATCAAACTAACCTCTCCCTTGCACTATTGAGGGTTTAATCCTTGGATCATAGGAATTGTCCCTTCATTCTTAGTGGATATATTCAAGGTATATTTTCATTACCATATGTTTCCTCCCCCTACTAGATATTCTACTGATATATATTCCACTTATTTAGTTGGAACCCAATTGGGATGTTATTTTAATATATAGTGGGATTGAGTGGGAATTTATGATGTTTCTTATAGATATGGGCTTGTGAGGACCTAATCTTCTCATTTACAATCTATTTTCTTGAAGGTGACTAGATTTCCTATATTTTGAAAGGTAAGTTTCTTTATAAAATGGTGATAACCCATGAATTACTTAATGTTCTATAAATTACTTTGATTTAGTTTGTGAAATTTATTGACATAATTGATATTCATCTTAGGTGGAATGAAAAATTGGGGTTTAAAGGGGTTTTACTTTAAAAATAGTTTATGAACTATATGTGTTCAATGAAAAGCCTAAATTATGATTTTGAAATGAAAATTTATTTTCAATAATGTGTGTGAGGACACTTTACTTTGAAATTTTTTTAAAAATTGTGAGCATGATTTTTCAAATGTTTTAGAAAACAAAGAATATTGGGAACCTTGGGTGCATTGGGTTATAGATATATTAAAACCTTAGTGAGTGTGGACTTAATAGGGCTTACTCTTAAGATATCTATAGAATGTGTAAAGACTTGATATTGGTAGGATTCAGGGTATTCCAAGCTTAGTGTTCCTTCACATTCCTGAGTACATATTCCCATAGGCTAGATACAACTTGTTCATGGTTTTATACATGATTATACTATTTCATGTTTGATTCATCACATGTTAATCCTATGGTATTTCCATGGATACTGATATTATTCCTTCAAACTATCTTTCATTTACTTTTTATTTTCCATGTTTATGTGAATATGAAATGATTTTATGAAAACCAAAGGATTATTTACTAAAAACGTTTTACAATTTATATTTATTTATAAAATGGGTTTGTTTTAAAGTTATATATAATAGTTACATGGAGTTATAATTTGTATATATTCTTTTCTGGTATCCTACTTAGATTTAGTCTAGACACCCAACTATTTTACTTTAATAATTTGTAGATATGGTTTGGTAGGACTCAGGTTAAGGGAAGGGAATCATATAATTATCTATATTTTCTTCATTGTCATCATCTTCATTATGGGTTGTGATGATTGTGATGAATGGTCATATGGAGACTTTTATTTTATCTTGTCTTGTTTAATTTTTAGGTTTATCATTTATGGTGTGATGTTGTATGTCTCATAGATGTGTACTCTAATTCCATATTTTAATCTATTTATTTATCTATTTTTTGTAACTCTTGAGACTAATGTTGGTTTTTTTGTTTATCTTTACCTTAAAGAGGGTCATATTGGGTATTGTATGATGTCTACTTGGGTATGTTTATTAAAAAATGGTATCAAATCCAATTCAAAAGAGAAAGTGTGATAAAACTTCTTTGGTTAAGTTCAAGGTCTTTAGTAGATAGAAGTTAATACTATATTAATTCAGATAGAAAGTGTGGAAGCATGCTTGGAAAGATCACTTTTGTAACTAAAATTGAGTTATCATGGATGGTTAGGGATTTTCATAAATTTTGAGCTTGATTTTTGGGGCTATTTAAATAAACATGGTTTACTTTTTAGTTATATGAACCTACCATTTTATAATATTTTCCTCTCTTTAATTGAATACATGTTTAATTTAAATTTTATTATTTAAAATATTATATAATAATTCTTAAATTTATCTTTTTATATATAGACTTACACATAGGATAATTGGATGTTGTATTTTTTATTTATTAGAAAATGCCTCATAAAATAGATATTCTGAATCCAAGAGGGGAAAATATAATATAAGTCCCATTGGAGAATAATCCAGTATATCCTACACTAGTTGAAGCTATTATCTACACAATTTAAAATTTTGTCCAGATGAGAAGTGGATCATGGATTTTAATTTACCAAGAAGAAACCCATTATCTATCATGGTTATAAGGGACACTAAGAATATAAAATGTGTATTGAGTGGTTTGAGAAGATATTTTATTTCCTAAAAACTCTCGAGGACTCTAAGGTGGGTTTTGAAACTTACATTCTTGAAGGTACATAAAGAAAATGGTGGGAATCCATCATGAAATATATGTTACATATGGATCTTACCTATAATTATTTCAGTTGGAGCTTCAAATAATATTTATATCCTAAAACATTACGGGTGGAAAAAACTTATAAATTTTTAACCTTGGATAACGAGGAAAATTTAGTGATGGATTATGCCACTCTATTCATATAGTTTTTCCAATTTTCAGTCAAGTTTTTTTCTTATGACTACATTAAGGATTTAAGGTTTGATATGGGTTTGAGGGGTGATATTAAATTGTTTTTGATTATCTTATTCCTATCAACCTGTGATGATGTGGTTAATAAGGAAACTATAATTGATGAAAACATGGCTAGGAAAAGATATTTAGGTAGAGATTCAGTTTTTACTGGAGGTAGCCTCAGTGTTTCATCTGGCTAGAAAAGGGAGTGTAAGGGTGATCAATACACATAAGGACTCATTTCTAGAGATTCTAAAAGACAACATAGGGAAGTCAGTTATTAGTGTGGGAGGCCTGGTCGTACGAATCCAAATTAAATATAAGCACTTTAGATATGTCATCTTTGTGGGTAATCCAATAATCTTAAGAATTTATGGAGAAGAATGTATTAGAGTAGTTGATCTAGATCCACTCTAACCAAGGGATATCAGTCCCTTTACAATGTGTAATAGGGTGTGAATATAATTCTCAATCCAAGTGGGATACTTAGGCACTAAATAAATCATATAGAGGTGATAAAACCAACATCTTTATATAGTAGAGTATACACCAGAGGTAAAACAACCCCAACTTTTCATACATAAATACTACCTATTATTAGAGAAATATTCATCACATAATAATAAAATCCATTCCAAAATGAAAAAGGTTTAGTGTATTTGGAAATATGTATAAACAAAAATTTACTATAAAAATGATCAACATCATTTCCCATTAAGTTCTACAAAATTAACACCCTTTTTCTACATAAAATACTTAAAACCATTCTCTATAAATTAGGGAAGGTAAACATAATAAAGGGTGATATTAGATGATTAGTAAGGGAAAAAATAAAAGATATCAAGAAATGACCATAAGTGATCATAATATAATTATAATATCATGAGAAAATGAGGTTAAAATTAAAAAATCATACCCATCAATTCATAGATCATAATCATGAAAAATAACATAAAGTTTTATTAATCTAAATACACAAGGAATAAGAGAGAAAAATAAACAATAATCAATTGTGAGCCATGAAAACAGGTCATAATCATATAAAATAAGTTTATGGTATACAAATAATAATATAAAATAATTTTCTTAGTCATGGATCACTACCAACAAAATCATAGTGGATCTGGTTCAATCCCTATTCTATTATTCCGTATTCGAAATTCACTCCCAAGAATATATTATTAGAAAAAGTTCCTTACAGAACTGGGATCACTTACTATTATATTATTTATTATGTCATGATATATCTTTGTTTACCTAATACATTGGAGGGATATATAATTACATTCTCACCTGACACACAATGAAAACCATACATATATGTGCCATATTGTCATAAAACATTCATTATATCATCAAAGAATAACCCATGTAAATGATATAGGTTTCATATGAATTTCATAATCATAATCATAAACCATATAGAGAAAAAATAAAGATGGTAAAATTGGATCATATCCCTAGTAAATCATAAGAATCATCATATGATATTGATATAGATAAAAATTACTACAAAAGATCACTATAACATTTCTTGTGGAAAATAACCTTTTTATTTGAATTTTTTTAGAATCTAAAATTTTCAAAAATATATAGGAAACAATTTTCTTTGAAAATAAAATAGTAAATTTATAATGTAATCATAAAATAAAATATTATTCATGATGGTGTAGAAATATGTTCATGTGATTTATGTTAAAAATAAAAATTCAAAAAATTATCCCAAATAATATTTGTATAGTATTTAAGACACTATTGAAAATATTTTAAAGAAAATATGGACAAGAAATAAAACATAATCGACTGAAGGGAAAAGCAAGGTTGGTTTTACCTAACAACATTATTTTCGTCTCTTAAGTAATTAAAGAGTGGAAAAAGAAAGGGAAAAAAATAAAATCTATATAAAAAACCACAAGATATAAAAATAAATAATATTTAGGAGATATAGAATATATAATTTCATCATTGGAATATTTAAGCACACACAATCCTGATAAAAATGAGAGTGTAACATAAAAACCATACCCCAAGTATGTATTTCTTCATAATCACTATAAAATCTTTTATAATAAATTTAAATTTTATTATAGTTCTATAATATAACCATAATAATACCTATAACACCTTTCATGGTTTAATTATATAATCTTATCACATATTCATTAACCATATTTCATTATTATCATCATTTTAGGTGTTGACTGCATCATTTTTCATGCATGTTTTGGTTTAGTGGTTATGGTCCATAAAATTACATAATGGTTAATTAATATAAATAATTTTTATCACGAAATAAATATTTTATATAGCCATTATATACATAATTATAACCATTTATATAAAGCGATGATGAAAAATGAATGACATCACTACGTGGATATGGTAGTCCATATATATGTGAGAGCGATGTTTCCATTTTTTAATGGATGGAATGAACGAAAGATAAATATTAATTAACCCAGAAATAATCATTATTATAACTTAAATATCATATATGAACATAAATCTATCATAATAACAAACCATGAAATGTGGTGGTGGAAAATGAATCATAAGGCTATGTGGATGCGATAATCCACATGTACGCATGAGTGACTCTTTCCCCACATTTTTTATTTGAGAAGAGGTGGTAAATGGTTGTGGAATAACCATAATAAAGTCTCAGTATAATTATGATACTTAAATAATCATCTTTATAGGAATTATAAGAATAAATAAAATACAAAGATGCTGGTTAAGATCTATACCTCTTCTTTGAGAGACCTCTCTGGCTTACACCACATGCCTTGAAGGATTGTCTTAGAATCAGAAAGAAACTATTATATGAATGTAAATAATATATTAAGGTTTATTAGTAGTAATTTTTTTAATCTATAATGGTAAAAATGTGTGAATAACTGAGGATAAGAGGTTCCGTTTTATAAGTGAAGGGAGAGATACACATGGAATTTCATAAAATATTTTAGTGATTTGAGGTCACTTTCATCGGAAAGGGGATCCAAATGTGAACTTATTTGAAGGTTTGATTATATAAGGTTTAAATATATTCACAAAATAATAATTATATATGTTTGTGTGATAATCCTACCCTTATCTATTAGTTTAACCCCCAGGTCAACCCATTTTAACCATAACCATGCTAACATAATTATACTATATTTACTCTTCACTACGAGAAAAAATTAAGTTTACTATAATATAATATATTAATTATTATGATTCAAAATATATAATCCTGAATAAAATATTCCATTTCTATAAGTTTTAGAATTTAATTTAAATTAAGTGCAAAAACCGTAATAAAAACCTGTTTTAGAAGAATGAGTTTTTAATCATAAAGAAAAATTTATTTACATTACTTTCCTTGTAAAAACCAGAAAATGAATGTTAAGATATATTATAGAATATTTAAAACATATATTTCATTAAACGCATTTATAAACTGATATTAATTTAATTTATTGAGATATAAACATACTGCACACATAAAATAGTTTTTAGAAAAATGTATTTTTAAACCAAAAAATGAACTTATACAAATATAAAATATAATGAATATTCTTATGTAATTAATTAGATTATTTATAATTAAATGTATATTATGTTAAATTATTTTAAAATTAAATACATAATGGTTATTTTACTTGAAAATAAATCTCAGTTTTTTAAAAAATTTCAATTTTTGACTATTCACTAAAAGAAAAATATTTTTTAAAAAAATATAAAAATTTATCCTAAGATAATATTTAAATGATTATTTGGAAAAATATATTCATTTAATTAAATAAAAGTTATAAAAAATGTTAAAAATTAATTATAAATTTTTCATGTAAAAAATGAAATAAAAACTGTTTTTTAAGAAAACATATTCTTAAAGCAGAAAATAAATTTTCTGAAAAATCATGTACTTAATTTTTATGCATCAATGAATAAATTATCACAATTTAAAAACATTATAATTTTTTTACATACTATAGTTATCACTATTTATACCAATAAATTTAACTGTTAGGTTATAATAGTTTACTATATTGATGTTTATTTAGACTTGAGGTTGAGAGTAAAGAAATATATTGAACACTTAAAGTTTATTTCGAAGGAAATACATAATAAAGATTATGATGTTAAATTATATGACCCTTAAAATGAATGTTACCTAAAAAAATCCATCACTTAGATAAAAGAAATTTTTTATATATTTACTTCTTTACAACCTTTGGTTCCCATGTAGCTTCCTCAAATATTTGATTCCTCTAAAGAACTTTATCCAGATGACCAGTCTTATTGCATAGGTATTTATCTTGATGGTACAATATTCATAACAATTTTTTAATAGGAAAGATCATTATCAAACGGTATAACCTATTATTTTAGTGCATGTAAAGGATTGGATATATACATCCTTATAAAAGATACATTTAACATATCTTGAACTTAAGAAAGGTCTGGTGGTTGTGACAAGTGATCAAAAACCATCCCCATCTGATAAATAATTTTGAAAGGACATATATATCAAGGGATAAGATTTTCAATTTTTTGAATCTCATTACCTTATTTCATGGTAAAATATATAGGAAAATATTTTCACTAACCATGAATTCCAGATCACCCCAAATATTATCAACACAACTATTTTGTCTACTTTGAGCTTCCTTGATATGATGCTGAATGGATCTAAAATTCTTTACCATTTTCTCAACTTGATCAGGTCCCAATATATTTCGTTTTTATAAATTTATCCTAATATGTTGGAATTCTATACTTATTTCCACAAAGGGATTTATAAGGATCTATCTGAATGACCAAGTGAAAGCTATTGTTGTAAGAAAACTAGAATAGTGGAAGGTGTTGATCCCGAACACCTTTCAAATCTAGAGCAAAAGATCTAAACATATCATATAGGTTTTTAATGGTTATATCAGACTGATAAAACTTCTAAGGATGACAAGATATACTAGAATAAACCTCTGTATCCAGATCTTTCTAAGGATTTATGTAAAACTTCAATGTAAACCTCAGATCTCAATAAGATATAATATATTGTGGTACTCCATGAAACCTTACCAATTCCTTAATTTATATCCTATAAATATTAACAAGATATAAATATTCTTTTATAATATTGAATTGTCCTATATTTATAAGATGATTTACTGTAACCCAAATAACATTTTGGTCTTTAGATGTTTTGCGGAGCCCTATGATGAAATCCATGGGGATGTTTTACCATTTCCTTTCTAGTATAGATAATGGTTATGAAATACCCTTAAAATTATATCTATTAGCCTTAAATTTTTGACTTACCATGTACAGAGATATATACTCTGGGTTATCTCTATTTATTTAGTCCCACCTGAAATACTCTTTCAAATATCTATACGTATTTTTACTTCATAGATGAATATATAATTATGAGCTATGATATTATTCCAATAATTCCATATTCATGTCTGGTATTAATGTGACACATAATTTATTATTTAACCATATCATTCTATTACCTTCATGGTTAAACTTAGGAACATCTCCCACCTTCTTTTTCAGCTCTACATCCTCCTTCTACACATCTTTAATCTTCACATGGATAAATGGTTAAACACTCATTTGATAAAGATAATATTTATCCTCTACCATCAATATTTTAAGTTTTATTCTTTTACAATACATAAATATTGGATCTTTTGTGATTATCATCATAGATAATCTAGTATGGTCCTTTTCAATCAAAGCATTAGCTAAGTTGTTGCTTTCCTAGGGTGGTGATGTATTGAGTATTAATAATTTTTAATCGACTAAGACCATCTATTTCAGTAAAAAATAAAATATTTCTAAGTGAATATATACTTAAAAAAATTATGTTAAATATATATTTTACACATTTCTCCATAAATATAATACCTTCATAACATTAATGAAAATATTACAACTTCTTACTCCAGATGATGATTCTGTTAATTTATCTTATGAACCTTTAATTGGATTGAGGAATAAGCTATAACCATATCATTCTGCGTAATAACACACCCCAACTCCTTTTTTTAAGCATCACTATTAATAAAAAACCCACTTCACTACAAGATAGTGTGAGAATTAGTGCAATGACTAACCATGTCTTCAGTTCCTTTAAATTTTCTTCACATTCATCAGTCCAAAGCAAATTAACTCCCTTCCATGTTAACATAGTGAGTGGATTTTATAGCAATGAGAAAACCATACCAAAGAATTTATTATATCTATATAATCCAATAAAACTATATATTTCATTTATAGTTGTTGGTCTAGGATACTTTTTACTAACTTACATCTTTGATGGATCCACCGATATACCCCCTTGAGATTAAATGAAAAAAGTGAAACCTTATATAGAAAAAATTAACACTTGTTAATTTTTTCAAATAGTTTCTCATTACTTAGGGTGTTTAATAAATTCCTTAAGTAATATTAATTCTCTTCCTCTATATTATAATATATAATAATATCATCTATAAAGACTACCACAAACTAATCAAGCTAATCTATAAAGACTCTATTAATTAAATCCATGAAGATAGCAGGGGAATTAGTAATACCAAATGACATAACTATAAATTAATAATGTCTATACCTTAAATGGAAGGTTTTCATGGGTATGTATTCACTTTTTTCCCTCAAATGATAGTATATAGACATGATCTTGACAAGGTACTCAAGGTTATTTAGGTAAAAAATTCTAGAAAACTATATTAACTCACAAATCCTTGATCATATTGAGTGGAATCCCTTATATTGTGATTTTCAAGCTTGTATTTCCTCATCACTTACCTCCTAGTTACAAAAAGTCTTTTTTGAGTAGTAAACAATTTACACTAACTAGGTTAAGTCGACTCAAAACTCAAGATAAAATTCCCTAATAATGGAAATCCCCCCCCACAACTTGGGTTGGTCAAGAAATTTTAACTATTGTTTGATCATAACTTAAATAGTAGAAGAGATTATTGAATTAATATTTTTATTTAAGGAATGTTTATCTTTATAAATAAATTTACCATTTTATCTTATTACATTCTTGTTAATATTAAGTGCATTTTACTTAAGTTATTAACCAAGTCTAGATAGAATTTATGCATAGTTTGATTTATTTTAATACCATCTTGTATGGTTTTTAATTTATTTAATAAGTGATAGTGATAATTAAACAAAAAATTACTAACCATGCAATTGAAAAAAATAAAATAATAAATGTGGCATGATCATGAGCCTATCTAATGGTTAGTTTATCTATTGGATGATAAAATACCCCTTGACGTAGGGGGAAGACTCCTTGAACTGTAACTTTGTTTGTGTTATAGCATTCCACCTGTACTCCCATGTATCTTTGGGGTTGGTTTCAACAAGATTAAGATATTTAAATACCTCTAATCACCCATGAGATCCATCCATTATATAATATTTTACTCACACACATATGTGGAGAGCCAAAGGATTGGTTGTAAGGTTTACATAAAAGAAATTATGGCTATGCAAATGCTTACATAATAGAAGTGTGGATGACATGAAAGAAATTATTTTAATTTTATAAAATAATTATTACAAAACCCATAAAAAAATTACTATATTATATAAAACCAAGCACATACATTGTTTGATCTCTTCTCATGATCATCCACACATGAAAAAATTACACATTTAGTATACTAGAATTCATTTCAATCGTTCTTAATGAAGATAAAATTCACCAGGATCAATTAATTATCTTAGTTAATTAAATAATTAATTTGTCTTAATTCCCTCTAAATATTCTTTGATATCCACATCAAATATAATTTTAAAATAATTAAAATAATTATTTTTATTTAAAATTATTTAATTATAAATCTGTACTTGTAGGAAACACATAAAGTACCCATTAGAACTAATTGGAATGTATTGTGGTCATATACTTTCTACTCATACAACATATATCATTAACATTTTTTCACAAAATTTGACAGTGTGTACTACCAATAAATGATACATAGACATATGTTATTTACATAGAATGTAAAGCTTTTAATACATGTAGAGTATTTAATATATTCCAACTATATAGTGTTTGTAGTTCCAGATATTACACAAAAATTAATTAAGAATTTAATATATATAAAACCTTTCAAAAAATATGTACTATAAATAAATAACACATTACCATATGTTGATTAGGTTTATCGAGAATAATTAATTTATTTTACTTTCTACATAACTAGGAAATCTACATGCTATACATAGTCTAACTATAAGTCACATATGTTTATTGTCTTCTATCCATGAAAAATATCTAGGGACAAGATATATATGTTGGTAATGAATATTTATGGTATACATTATGAGAATAAGAGTTTAAAATCATGTTACTTATGAGTTTCACAATTTTCAGTCACACATGTATTGTAAAAAAAACATGAAACTTCTTTAACTATGTGTTTTCCACAAGTAAAATGCACGGACTACTCGATGTGTAAGTGAGTTAAATGAATTGTAGTCTAGAATTATCTTTCCTAGGCTATTCTAATAAAGTAGCAGTGTGTATTACTACACGCCACATGTATTTACTACATTAAGACCATTATTTATCATAGTACATCCTAGTGTAGTGTACATAGGTTCACAACATGTACATATGGGGTACACATTATGAAATATTATATTATTCAACCATAATCCTCAGAACCTATAGATGGGTTATTTCAATGTTATTCATATATAATAAATCCATTTTTGATTATATTATTGAGAATGAATAAGAAAAAGTTAATATCTTGATATTTGTTTTTAAATAATGATAAAACCATAAATGAAGACTAACAACAAATGGACATAATTTATCAATGACAAAAAAATAATTATAAACTGTTATGTAACTACTCTCATACAACTTGAATGTTTTGAGGTGTAGTGAAAGTGGTCATTCCCGTGGCCAACAATTGTTTTTCATTAACTCTTTAATATTTATCCTTAAAATGAGATAAAATATAAACCTTTTAATCCATTATATAAGAACATAAAATTTAATTTATAATAAATTTATATAGATTAAGAATTACCAATAATTGGAATTCTTTCTTCATTAGTGATTCCATAGATTACTTCTTGGTGTAACATTATTGTGATGAGAGGATTCATGGGAATAATCCCTTTAGTAGTTACCCACATGTTCTCTGAAAACCATTGAATATCATTATAAAAATCAATGAGTGCTAGCGTGGAAGACTCTAATTCTTGTGTTATTCTTTTTTGATCACTACTATAATTTATAAAAGGTGTAAGGGTATTTTTTTATCTACGGAATGAGAGGGTGGAGGAGGAGCATCGTTCTTCATTCTTGAGAGTTTTATAGGAGAATATCTCTCTAGGGATTAAGAGGATTCACTATAAACTTTTTCATTGTACAAAAAAATTAAATGGTACAACTGGGATTTGAGAATGACATAACAAGGTATTTATAGTCCTAGGGTTAGAGAATAAATAATTACACATAGGCCCTTATTATTATTTTAATTCTCAATGATCCCCAAGTATAAATAGTAGTAATACTATTATTATTTAGTTGAAATGTTCTAAACTCATGGATAAATAAATATTATTTCCTAAATATAAAAATTAATTTTTACTCAAATAATATTCAATTTGACATTTATAACCGAACCATCAAACCCGGTCCACCAATCCTCCTATCAAACCTTGAATAATGAATTTTTATTTTAATAAATAAATATAAATTTATTATTCTATGATAAATAAATAAATATTATATTAATCAAAATAGTGAATACATATTTATTAAATATTCAGCTGAATATTTTCAATCAACCAAACATGTATAATTATTGAACCACATAACTGAATAATATTTATTCAACATACTAAATTCATATAGAATTTAACTAAAGTTCTGAATACACTTACTGTGTGTCCCTCTAGGTCTCTTTCTTAGTGGAAATAGAAAATACCATATAAAGTCCACATTTAGAGTCTAACTACATTCCATGGAACCAATATACAAAAAAGATAAATTTCATAATGAAAATAACAACATATGAACACACAATGTGTAATATAATCCCTTTATCTCAATATTTGTAATCAAACATGTTCCATACCATTGTCATCAACCATTGTTCTCGATCTATATTGTTTTGAATTTACAAAAATTAACCTACCTATAGAATCCCATAGTCATGAATTTGATTACTTAGTTCCATTTTCATAAAAGGTCCTGTGATATAAACATCCATGAAAGAATAGAAGGAAAAAATCCTTTCTTTCATTATTCATTAGTTCAATTTTAGTTGTGACACGCCCAATGTATTCTACATCACTACAAGCATATGTCAACCCAGTTTTCATAAATACGTCAAAGTACATGGCTCATGATATTAATTAATAATTATATTATATTCTTAAGAAAAATTATACACATCCATATATAGGATCATCCAATTACACATATAAATGAGGATTTCCTACTGAGAGGTTATGTTCTCATAATCTTCTCACTTTATATTACCAAGGATGAACGTAATGAGAATAATTATTAATGAATTATAATCCCTAAACCCTAATAGAATATATAATTTGGGTCCCTTCAAATTATATCATCCAACCATAAAACATTTATATTTTATAATACCATAATAACACTTATAAGTTCTTATTATAGTAAGGAACTACTATAATCTTTCAGTGTGAAAAATACCCTTATGAATTTATCACATGTAATTTCATTAAAATTAATAATAATTATGTGATAAGAAATTTATCAATATTCAAAAACCATGAATACAAGTAATCATAAAATATATAAAAGTTAGTTCTATGGAACCAACTCCAGAAAATTTGATCATATTTGATCATTTTATATAAGAACTATGCATGGATTGATTCCAAATGATTAGAGATATATAGTGATGCTAAGTCCCCTTATCATAATACTAGATATAAATCCATATCATTATTATTCTCCATCAATGAGAAATAGATCTGTGTAAGGGTTCTTGGTTCATATTCCCTTCCCCATTTAACAACCATCACCAAGATGAATTGTCCTTATATATTAGAACTAAATGTGTATTGATTACTGATGGATATGCCTAGATCTAATATCATGAGTTTAGTTGTAAAACCAAACACCAATATCCCTCTCCATACAAGTGATTGGACCTCTCCATTCATGTTGGGTTAACCCTCAACTGGTCTAGTATTGAGACAATAACATTTTGTTTTCACACATTCCAGACCTTTGAAAGACCATAATTGTATGTTTATTTTCATGAACATGAGCCTCATACTAGTTAGTGAGGACTCCATATGTGCATCCATGAGACTGAGGTTCGAAACTAGCTAGAGGCATAATTCCAGGCACTGTAGCAGGACTGTAGTAGAAAATGTAGCAGGTTCTGTAGCAGTTGGAACTATTCACTTTGGGACACTGGGTTGGGAATGGAGTCCTTAAGGCCTTTGGGACACCCATGACTTCGGGTCGGTAAGGATTTTAGGACACCATTAAGGCCTTCGGGTCACCTTAAGGCCTTCGGGCCACATGATCAGTGCAGTTTTCCCAGACAGACTCTATAAAATGGAGCTACCCCATTGGAGGATACAAACAAGGTGCACTCACCAGAGCAGAATAAATGGATTTGGAAGAATGAGAGGGTATGTCTACACCATCGGGACTATCCTATTCTTTCACGAGAAGCTTAGGCAGATGACCATGTGAAGTTGGAGATCAACCATCACGATGTAGATGCTGGGGAGGGGAGTTCCTTGTAGTTATAGTCTGGTTGAATTCTCTAATACCTTCAGGTCATGTAATGCCTCTTAAGCCTATGGGCCATGTAATATCTAAACCTACGGGCCTTTTAAGGGTTCCCCATCAACCCTTGAAAGAGGTTTTATCAAAAATCAATAAAAATTAAGGCCTTCGGTCCATTTAGCGGTATGTTTTTTCATCCAAAAACCTATTCCTTTGATAAAATATCCCCAAAATTTTCAGTCCTAGTCTTATAACCTTAAACCGCATGTAATCCATGTCCTAGTTGTATGACTATAAAGTACATAGAAATTTATCCTTGTCATGTGGTGTTAAATTGTGTGGAATATGGTCCATCCAACATTCTCTTTAACTATATAGAGAATACTACCCTATGTAGATCGAC
This sequence comes from Viscum album, assembly GCA_963277665.1. Classification (NCBI taxonomy): domain Eukaryota; kingdom Viridiplantae; phylum Streptophyta; class Magnoliopsida; order Santalales; family Viscaceae; genus Viscum; species Viscum album. The sequence goes on from OY728141.1 coordinate 1,630,795,933, forward strand.
TTCCATGTGTGAGAGCCAGACTCTTACAATATCTTCACCAAAAAATAGATCTCTAACCATAATTCTGAGGGGAAAAAAATCCCCATCTACTATGTAAGATAATGCTTTATATATTATCCTTTATTATAGAGTTAATTATCCACTAACCCATTCCAAAAATGACCCCATGTGAAAAATATATCTTTCCATAGAAACTCTATGGTTATACTCACACTTTCCTCTATGAATATCATGGTTTACCTAACTTATGAAATAAATAAGGAACCAAATTAAAAGAACTATTTGTGTCTTGATTCATGTTACCTCGAGATACATAGTAATTCCTAAACCCCCTATCTTTGGTCCATCCAAAAATCTTTATCCATCTCAATTTTCCTTTCATCATCCCTAAACAGCCTAATCATGGTTAGTTCAGAAGTGAGGTGTTCTAACCACATCCCAAATTTCTATTTCCATATGTCACACTTCATGCCTTATGTTTTTTAATAACAAAAAATTTTAATGGATATTAGTAATTAGTTTTTCCAAATCCAAGGGACACCTCTACTTGGAAATTTTTCACTGCCATAGTCGGCACTACCATCCAAAGGTATCGTTGTCCTAGGGAAGACGAAATCAAATCTTCATATGCCTCTAATGAAATTATTATGGAACCTTCAATTAAAATATTGGTTAGAAACCATCCTTGGAATATTTTACCATATCAAATTCTTGATTCAAATACTTTATTTCAGGATTTATATATTTAGAATTACCAAATCAATGGTGTTGGGATGCTCTCATCTCTCAAGTTCCATATGGGTTCTCATATCAGACTGTAATTTTCAGTCTAAGAACTATCAACTTAAATTTAATGCATATCTCTATGAGATACTCTATAATAGCAGCTGTTTTTTTTTCATGTCTAGTTTTTACTAACCCATACTATCTAGATATATCACTTTTTTGGTCTATGATCTGTGACCTCAAACTATATTTATCTCCTTTTGAGATTTTCTATTCTAGTATTGGGTTCCAAATTCATGTCGAGTTCCACCCTTCCATCATTAATTAGAAAATATCATGATTTTGGTCAAAGATATTAGAACTTAAACCCCATAATTTTTTTATTAAAGCAGTGAGAGCTTAAATTCTGTCCACTAATGGTCCAGTTTATATGGATCATCAATTATAAATGAAAAAGAAATAAAAATTATTAAGTTAAAAATAAATAAAGGGTGAAATAAGTATAATTCAAGTATGAACTCAATAGGTCACCCTTTTTATGATCTATAGAAAAGTTATATTGTTAACTGGGGAAGGAATAAAGCTTTTATGGCCCACCAAATAGACCTTGAAAAATACAATCTATGCTCGTTGGACTCACTTATCTAGGAAATATCAAAATCAATTTAATGTCACATTTCTTTTTCTATAATTTTCATTATCTAAAAAATTTAACATCCTTTAGGGTGCCCAAACCCTTCTTGAATTCCTTTTTCTCCATAATCCAACTTCAATTTTTGGGTGCCTAAATAATCACAACCCTTTAATTGGCCAATGATAAAGAGTAAATTCTATTCCAAGGGACAACACTTCATGATAATGTCTATGTTTATATATTTAGTAATTCTAATCAAAGGCATATTTATCCTAAGGGGAAGGTCCTATAATATTTTTACATCCTAAAAACATAATAGTGGAACTTATCATTCAATTGTGGTCTATAGTAATATCCTATATACTTTTCATATACAATCATATCCTGATTAAAATATCTTGAGTTCTAATTTTTACATTCTAAAATCTGACCATTCAAGTGGATTCAAGTACCATTGATGTTACACATTCATTCATAATACCCATTTTGAAACTAAGAGTATAACATCCTACCTATGAACCTTTTCTAGTCCTTGTTATAAGACCCTAAAAAACACAAGAAAATGATCCAATAACTATGAACTTATACCATGTGAACTTATCCATGAGATCATTTATACTTTCATTAGGATATCTATTCACATCAAGTTATCTCACCCTTTCTGGATAGAGTATATCAATTTTTGATAAAAGTTTTTTACCTCAAACATAATAAAAAATTGGTCTAATCCTTATGACCATAAACTATTTTCACCATTCCTTGATGTTCTCCCCATTCATGACATTTATTTCATTATTCATGATGGTTTCGCTATGAGGACCCGACCCAAAAGCCTAGAGTCGGTGCCTAAAACATGGTATGTAATTTTTTTTATAAAAATATTCTAATAAAATTATACATCACATTTCATAATAGAGGATATTCTTGGTCTAGGTTCTGGAAAACCAGATACATCAGATAATTTTCTTCAAAACTGGACAAGATAAACTCCAAATTACTGCCACCACAAAGAATAACTCAAAGATGGAAAATCTAATAATCCTGTAAAAATGAATTAAAAATGTAAGGCAAGATCAATAATGCCCAGTAAGGGTTTGTAAAACTAATTTATAATGTTTCCTTTTTAAAAACATAATTTTCAAATGAGTATAAAATATTTTCTTAAAAGGAAACAACATTTCTTATAGCGTGTCATCTTTATTTTTCAAAGGTTAATTGAAACAATTTTTATGGAAATATAATACAAAAGAATTTATATATATATTTAAAATCTAAAGATAAAATATATTTCATAGTACACATACTTGTACAAAAATGCATTGAATTCTAAATATAAGTCAAAAGTTAATTACACAAAATTAAGGGTGAAATGCATGGGTGCTGGTACAGTTTAGTATATGAAATGATACTTTCTTAGAATTTCATAAGGAACCAATATCCTAAACCACTTATCACATAAAATTCAATTCATGAAATAATAGATGAATTTTCTGGATTCTGTATTAAAGTTCTTAAAATAGATGGTAAACTTTCTTTATAAAATATTTTCTAAGTAATTAAATCATTATGCCATGTGCATTTACTACCTTTATCCTAAGTAAATGATTCTCAACCAAGGATATTATACAAGTCAAAAAATCACATGGTTGGTTAAATATTAAGCACATAATGAGGGAACACATAATTTAGTAAAATCATAACATTCTATCAAGGCCTCGTTCCAAGACCATACATAATCATTCTGTCAAGGCCTTGTTCCATGACCTAGTTTGCATCACGAGACCAAACAATGCATCGAGAGTCTATAGCAGGCCTCACCCATCACAAAATAAGTCATATATATTCCTCATATGTCTTAATGTCTTTAAATAAAAGTGTCCTATAACACTTTGATTTATTAAATTATGTCTTTTATTCAAAGTGTCCCATACCACTTTGAATAATTAAATTATGTCTATTATTCAAAGTATCCCATACAACATTGAATAATTAAATTATGTCTATGATTCAAAGTGTCCCATACAAGTTTGAATAATTAAATAATTATCCATAAGTTATCGTAATATATAAATTTCATTTTTCAATTATTGTATATATTCATAAATAAGGTGAATCATGAATTAAATGTAAAAACTAATAAAAAAACTGCATGGTTTGTCAGTTATATATTATTCTATGGCGAAATTAAATTTATCAAATGACATGCATGGAAAAATAGACACAATTTTGTATATGTGATGATAAATGGTTCAAAAAATATGATGGATTGTTTAGGTATGTTACATAAAATAATGACTCTTAAATTCAAAACCCATGTTTCATGAAATTAAACATTCTATATACCAAAATACATGTTTTTATAATTTAATATAGTAATCATTCATATTCAAACCATACATTGTTAAATGGGGATGTTGATCAAAAAATTTAATAATTAATAGTATTCATTTTGGAGATTTTTTATGAGTTAAAATATAATATTAAAATTGTAAAACATTCTTTTCAAGTGACATATTCATGCATAAGAAAATAATTAAACACAATTCACTGCATGTTCTCATGCATGTATATATACGTGTATAAAAAAAAGATAATTCCAAAATTTTATCCTAAAATTAAAATTTTGGATTCATGCATGTAATGTTTATTTTAAAAACAAGGTGATGACCTATTTAAAAAAAATTTGGCACCCAATAACAAAACAAGGTTTTGTTATAGTTTTCCAATATAAAATTGTATCATGTGTATTGTATAAATTTTTTTAACAAATAAAAATATAAATTTCAAGAATAAAATAATCGTAAGGTTAATACCATAAAAACTTCTTAAAATGAATAAAGACATGAATAAATATAATTCTGGTACTTATATGTATACATGTGGGTTTTGAAATTATAATTAAAAGAATAAGTATAAGGACATGCATCACCTTTAAAAATAATTTCATATCTTAAGAAGAAATGAAACTTAATCATATTAGGATTAAAAACTATATTCACACACACACATATATATATATAACCGTACACACACACACAGATATATATATATATATATATGTATATGTATAAGTTTAGAAACTCAAAAACCACTCATAGTAAACCCTTTATAAGTATTATATGTATCAAAAAATCATCTAATTACTTATAATCATCACTTGAAATACCCAAAATAGTTTAGGATTTGAATATTAAATAAAACTATATATACACAAATTGTATACATGTGATTTTCATAACCAAAACAAAATTCTATAAATACTTACAAGTTTCATACACTTCAAAACATTAGCTAATTTCCAATATCAATTATATGATAACCTAAATCAGATTAGGATTAAAACTATATATATATATATATAACCGTATATACAAAAAGTATATATATATATATATATATAGGTTTTTCATATAAAAAACCAAACTAAAATAACCATTACTTTTCTTCATAGGTGTGGTTGAACGAGTAGAAGTCAAATAAGAGTAGGAGGAGGAAACCCCGTAGGGTTAAGTGTTCAACAATGGGTTTATATAAGTAGTTTATATACACTGTTTATATTTATTTTTTATATAATTCGATTTAAACATAAAAATAAAACCAAAGATACTTAAATAAAATTGAATCTAACTATTTTAAACAAGAACCAAAACCTTAATCAAAGAAGACCTTGAATAAACCGTTCGTTGATAATATATATATATATATATATATATATATATATATATAATATAAAACATACATGATACACCAAAGGGTTTGAATTAAAATACAGCACCCTTGGTGGGATTGTGGAAAAAAGAAAAGGCTGGGTCTGAGGGGAGAGATGGAAAGACTCATGGGTTAAGGAGTAAACAGTGGAAGATAGCAGCATCTATTGGTGAGGCACAAGGAAGGAGATGAAGAAGGGAATAAGAAGAGGAAAAATAATGATGATTCATATTGGGTGTGGATCGATCAGACAGTTTTGGTGACTTATGTGGTTTTAAAAATAGATGAACGGTCAAAATTATAACATGTATTTGATAGTCCAGTTGATGGGAAATCAAATGATTTAAAAGGGATGTGCTGTCAAGATCAACCACTTCACGATTAGATAGTTGATTAAAATTATAGTAGAAAGAAATGTTGGTGGAGTTCGAAGGTTGGACCAGATTGGATGGTGAGTATCTCGTGTGACAAGATCGAATGGCTCAGATTAGATCTCCTAAAAAAATTCACCCCACATCGAAATGGGAGGAGTTTCGGGACCACCTAATATATTTCAATGTACCAGCCATATGCCAATAACACAAGCACACGCCGCAGGGTCCTTACACATGGGACCCCCACCCACGGGCCTCGGCCCACCCTCACCTGCGCCGGTGCGCGACATGCCTCACACCCTACTCGCTCTTGACCAGGCCTACACACAAGCCTATTCACAACTTAGTATGAACCATTCATGCTCTTTGATCAGGCCTTTGATTGTCTAAGTTAGTTTCCCAAAGATACCTTGAGGGGTTGGCCTTCAAGGCTACCATTGATTGGGTGGGATACTCACCCAAATTTTTATCATAATTTATTAAAAATTAAAGTTCAAAGAACAAAATATACATATTGATTTCCATATACATATAAAAACATTATTTTTCCTTCTAAATATCATTATTTCATATGTTCGTATTCATTTTGAGTTTTAAAACATTAAATTTCAAAATAAAAATTCATTGAAAACATGTCAGTACTTTTATGTTTTTTATTCATTTTAAAAGAAACACCATGGTTATCATATTTTTAAAATATTAATATAAAATATATCTTTAATCAAAAATATTTCATTATTTAACCAATGATATAACTTTAAAAAATTTTAAAAAAATTTAAATTCTTAAAATACTTTTATAATTAGAATACATAAAATAATTAAATACTTAAAATACCTAATTATTATAAAATTTTTATGACCGTTACCAAAATCAACGGTCACCTAAAAACCCCAATAGCTGTTAACACTCATATTTATCTTCAGGGCCTTATAAATACTTGTTTAGGGTTTTCCAAAATTCAAAAAACATGTTAGATTATAAGAATGGTTCTATACATCCAATTTATGATTAATACTATTTACATAGTACTTTCTAAAATGTTTTTCATTATGGAAGACTTGAAGGATTTCCACTACATACTTGGTCAAGTTGTTGTGTTTTGTGGTCTCTTGGTGATTCTGATAGGTCTTCTAGTAGGAATTATAGGTTGATTATGGTCTTTTTTCCTTATTACAATGAAATTTTTCAGTATTTCTATTGAATAAAATGTTTCTTATTTTTATTCAACAATAATTCCATTTAAAAAAAAACAAAACAATAATAAGACCAATAACTAACAAAATATTACTATTACTAACATAAATATGTCTGAGGCATCACATTATCCCCCCTAAAAAGAATTGTGTCCTCGTAATTCTATTGTACTCTTATGCTTCTATAGTGCCAACCCACCAACATCACCCTTGATGTCCCTTCACTATATCCACCACCATCAAATAATTTCCTGTTAAGTTCTTCTAGTTAGGTTGATCCCCAAAACATTTCTAAACTCTTCAATTTAATTTTCCTAGATGCACCTTGAGAAGCTAGAGTCGAACTCTTGTGGACATAAATATGCCCTCAAGATATTGGAATAAGAGGTGTAGAGTTTAGAGATATCATAAGGGACTTGGTTCTGATAGACTAGTAAAACAAATTTGTTTTCTAGAAACTAGATAATATAAAGTATTTCATACCTGCTAAAGCACAAAACATGATGCAGATAGACTATACGGAGGTCACCCCCCGCTACAGCTTCTTAGAACTTTTCTAAGGCCATATAATTCTCAGATAGGGTTAATCATAGGAAGAGGCCTTAATTGTACCTTAATTTATGAGAATAATAGTAAATTCACACTTACGACATAAGGTAGTAGACATGACTCGATCCATAGTGAAGCTGAAGTACATTTTGGTTGTTTGACACCTGGTAGAGTTGTTTTCAAGTCCAAAGCAGGTTCGTAAAAGGCTAGTATGCCTCTAAACATGACTTTAAAACCATTTTCTCAAGTAATTCATTAAGAGTTACAAGAGGTTCATTGGTGAACCCTCACCTTCCATCTAAATTTTTTAGGAAAGAGTTCTACATAGCATGCCATAGCTAAATTTTTTGCTTTGTTCTAATTTTATAGAATTTTCTATAACGTTCCTATGATACCAACTATGAGGACTCTCCCTCATGATCCCGAAGTCAGTGCCTAAAACATGGTATGTAATTTTTTTTATAAAACTATTCTAATAAAATTACACATCACATTTCATCACAGAGGATCTTCTCAGTCCGTGTTCTAGAAAACCAGATAAAACTGATACTTTTATTCAAAACTAGACGAGATAAAATCCATAGTGATAGCACCACAAATAATAACTAAAATATGAAGAATCTAATAATCCTATAAAAATTAATTAAAAATATAATGTGATCACAAGAATACATATTAAGGGGTTTTAAAACGAATTAATGAAGTTACTTTTTAAAAACATCCTTTTAAAATGATTATAAAACATTCTATTAAAAGGAAAAAACATTTCTTGTAGCGCAACATCATCATTTTTCAAAGGTTAATTGAAATAATTTTTAGTTAAATATCATAGACAAGAATTTATATATTTACTTAAAATCTACAGATAAAACACATTTCAGAGTATGCATACTGGTACAAGATTCATTGAATGATGACTATAAGTCAGGAGTTGATCACACTAAATTAACTGTGAAATGAAAGGGTGCATGTATAATTTAGTATATGAAATAATACTTGATTAGAATTTCATGAGGAACCAATATCATAAATCACTTATCATATAAAATGAAATTCATGAACATGCAAATGAATTTTCTAACTTCGGCATTAATGTTCTGAAAATAGATGCTAAAAATTATTTATAAAATATTTTCTAAGTACTTCAATAATTATTCCATGTGAATTTACTACCTTTATTATAAGTAAGTGGTTCAAAACCAAGGATATTATACTAGTCAAATAATCACATGGTTGGTTAAATAATAAACACATAATAAGGGAACACATAATGCAGGGTAATCATAACATTCTGTCCAGGCCACATGCGAAGACCATAATTAATCATTCTATCAAGGTCTTGTGCTAAGACCATAAATAGTAATTTTCTCAAGGCCTCGTTCCATGACCTAGTTTGTCTAATGAGACCTACCGATGCATCGAGAGGCTAAAACGGGCCTCACCCATTACATATTATGTAATATTCATTCTTCATATGTCTAAATTTATTTAATCTAAAGTTCCCCATACCAATTTGATTTAACAAATTATGTCTCTTATTCAAAGTGTCCCATACAACTTTGAATAATTAAATTATGCATCTTGTTGAAAGATTCCCATACCACTTTAAATAATTAAATTATGTCTCTTATTCAAAGTATCCCATACCACATTGAATAATTAAATTCTTATCCATATGTTATGATAAGAGATAAATTTCATTTTGAAAATACTATTTATATTAATAAATAAAGTGAATCATTCATTAAATGTAAACATTAATCTAAAACTAGCATGGTTTGTTAGTTATACACTAAGCTATGGATAAATCAAATTTATCAATGACATGCATGGACAAACAAACACACTTTTGTATATATGATGATAACTGGTGCACATAAAGTGATAGATTGTTTTGGTATGTCACATAAAATAAATAATCTTAAATTCAAAACCCTTTTTTCATGAAAGTAAAAATTATATATAAAAAAATTCATGTTTTTTTTGAATTTAAGATAATTATCATTCATGTTATAACCATAAACTAATAAATGGGGGGGAGTCAATCCTAAACTTAAATAATTAATAGTATTAATTATGGTAGATTCTTCATGAGTTAAAATATAATATTTCAAAATGAAAAACATTCATTTCATGTGATATATTATTGCTTAAAAAAATAATTAAACACACTTCACTACATGTGATCATGCATTTATATATATGTGTATTAACCAAAATAAAATTCCAAACTTTTATCCAAAAATTATAAATTCTGGATGCATGCATGTAATGTTGATTGTAAAAACAAGGTGAAGAACTCTTCAAAATATTTTAGGCACCCAAAGACAAAGCAAGGCTTTTTTATTGATTTCCAATAATAAATTGTATCATGTGTATTGTATAAAACATTTTGAATGAATCAAAATATAAATTTCAAACATAAAATCATCATTGGGTTAATACTGTCAAAACATCTTCAAATGAATCAATACATACAAATATGTAATTTCGGTACTTATAAGTATACATGTGGGTTTTGAAATTAGAATTAGAAGAATAAGTATAAGGACATGGATCACGTTTAAAAATAATTTTTATCTTAAGAAGATATGAAACTTAATTAGATTAGGATTAACAACTATATTCATATATATATATATATAACCATACACACACACACACATATATATATATGTATAAGTTTATAAACTCAAAAATAAATCCTTGTAAACCCTTTAGAAGTATTATATGTATCAAAACATTAGATAATTATTGATAATCATCACTTGGAAAAACCAAAATATATTAGGATTTTAAGATTAAATAAAACCATATATAGACAAAGTGTATACATGGGATTTCCATAACCAAAACAATATTTGATAAATCCTTACAAGTTTCATACACTTAAAAACATTATATAATCACCAATATCAATTATATGATAACCTAAATCAGATTAGGATTAAAAGATCTTTATATTTGTATAATCGTATATACACTAAGTATATATATATAGGTTTTTCATATCAAAAATGAAACTAAAATAACCCTTACTTATCTTCAAAGGTGAGGTTGAAAATGAAGAAGTAGAAGAAGAGTAGGGAGGAGGAAAACCCATAGGGTTAAGTTTGAAAAAATGGATTTATATAAGAGATTTATATAAACTATTTATATATATTATTTATACACTGTGATTTAAACATAAAAATATAACCAAATAGACTTAAAGAAAAAAATCTAACTATTTTATACAAGAAAAAAACATTAATCAAATAAGACATTGAATAAAAAACTCATTGATAATATATATATATATATATATATATATATATATATATATATATATATTGGAAAACATACATGACACACCAAAGGGTTTGTATTAAATTAATGCACCCTTGGGGGGCTTGTTGAAAAAAGAAAAGGCTAGGTCTGAGGAGAGCAATGGAAAAACTCACTGGTTAAGGAGGAAACAATAGAGAAGAGAGATATCTACTGGTGTGGAATGAGGAAGAATAAGAATAAGGGAATAAGAAGAGGAAAAATATGGATAATTATGATTGGGTGTGGATCGATCAGACGGCTGTAGTGACTTCCAATTTTTTTTAAAATAGATGAACGGTCGAGATTATAAAGTGGATTTGATTGGACAGTTGTGGGGAAACAAAGAGATTTAAAAGTGATTTGAATTCAAGATCAACCGTTTCTTGATCATAAAATTTATGAAAATCATGGTAGAAAGAAATGAAGGTGGAGTTCGATGGCTTGACCGGATTGGACGGTGAGGATCTTACACGGTGATATTGAACGACTCATTTTTGATCTCCTGGAAAAAATTCTATCCCACATCAAAAATGGAGCATTTTTGGGAACACCTTATATATATTGATGTGACAACCGTATGAAAATAACACAGGAACACATCGTGGGGTATTTACACACGTGACCCCCACCCACGGGCCTTGGCCCACCCTCACCCATGCCAGTGCACGTTATGCCTCACCCCCTGATCACTCCTGGACAGGCCTACACACTGGCCCATGTGGGACTTATAATACACCATGCATGCACTTGTAATAGACCTTAAGTTTTCTAAGTGAGTTTCCCAGTGATATGTTGATGGATTGGCCTTCAAGGTTTCCCTCGGTTGGGTGGGATACTCAACAAATTGTTTTCCAAATTTAGTAGACATAAAAAGTTAAAAGAACATAATATACATATTAATTTCCTTATACATATAAAAACATTATTTTTCATTATAAATATCATGATTTCACATGTTTTTTTTCATTTTGAGTTTTAAAACATTAAATTTCAAAATACAACTTCATTTAAAGCATGTCATTACTTTTATGAATTTTTATTAATTTTAAAGAAAACATCATGGTAATCATATTTTTAAAATCCAAATATAAAATATATCTTTAATAAATAATATGACATTATTTAAGAAAGGATATAACTTTAAATAATTTTAAAACACTTGAAATTATTAAAATACTTATATATTTAGAATACTTAAAAAAATAAAAATACTTAAAATACATAAAAGTTATAAAAATTTTCTGACCGTTACCAAAACCAACAGCCACCTAAAGACCCCAACGACTTTTAAGGGACATATTTATCTTCAAGGATTTATAAATACTAGTTTAGGGTGTTCCAAAATTCCAATACCATTTCAGTTTATAATAATGGTGCTCTAAATCCCCTTGATTCTTAATACTGTTTCTAAAGTACTTTCCATAATGTTTTTCATTGTGACAGACTTGAAGTTTGTCCACTCATTACATGGTCAAGTTGTTGTGTTTTCTGGTCTCCTGGTGATTCAGATAAGTCTTCCTGTAGCTATTCTAGGTTATTTATAGACTTTTAGACTTATTGAAATTTAATGTTTCAGTATTTATATTGAATAAAATATTTCTTATTTTTATTCCCCATGAATTTTTATTAAAACAAAACAAAACAATAATAATACCCATAACAAACAAAATATTATTATTAAAAACATAAATATTTTTGGGGCATCACATTTTCTTCATCTAAATTTCTATGAAAACTAACTCATTTTAATTTTTTTAAATCTATTTGACCTTAAAAACCATTTATACTCGTCCAACATAAAGAACTTAAACTTCCAAAGGAAAGATATATATCACTCACTAGGTTAAAAGTCCACAAAGGGTGGGGAGAGAAAAAGTCAAGTCTATATTCAATAGTCATGAACCCTATATTGAATAGAAAAAATGTGTCACTGTAAGGAAACAAATGCACAAAAATTATTGGATTAAAAACTCATAAAGATAATCCAAATAAAAATTCAAGTCACAACTCATACCGTCCCCTTAATAAGATAATTAGAAAAAAATTAGGGATGAAAATAAAACAAAAAATACATAAATATTATGGAGTCCAATATGTGTTCCCATAAAAAGTATAGTTGTGCTCGATAATACTCTTGAATTAATATAAAATTATAGGACCATTTTTATCCTTCAATATATTAGTTAAAATAACCTATGAGAAATGAGTGAATATATGATTTTAGACCACTTTATCCTTTTTAAACCTTGGAATCTTCTTTCTAAATTTACCCTTCATGATCCTAATTATAATGAGTCATTCAATACTATATCCAAATGGATCAACTTTGGTGTTACAGTGATGGTACATATGCCTATACTCATATGTGATCACACACCTAGGAGGAAATCACCTAGATATTCGAATGGACCATATATGGTGTTAAAATGATGGTATATATGCCTATACTTATCCATGATCAAATGACAAGAAGAAAACCATATCTGACTCAAGTGTCTGAGAACCATGATTGCATTAATCCAAATCAATTAAATGTTAATATAGGCTTAATTATCATAATATTACTATATATGATATTAATAGGATATCCTTAATTTATAACTTGAGGCAATAAAAATACCCTAATACAAGACTCATTTCTTGATGAAAATATTCCAACCAGTTATTTTTCTTCATAGGCCCTCCGGGGGTTAGGTAATGCAGGATAGTGCGCTATGCTACTATAGAATAATATTATCTTCATTATGAAAGAATTAAATTCTATGTGTGTGTTTGTGTGTGTGTGTGTGGGGGGGGGGGGTATTTTATTGGGACCAAAAAAGGTGTGTGAAAATCCTTGTCAGGAAAGCCATGATATGGTACTCATTCATAAAACTTAACTCTAGTATGGGTAGAAGAGTATCTCTTTACACATTAAAGATGAAAATGTGATCTCCATGTGATATAAGGCTCCTCACACCCTAAGGAATGAATATTCCTAAAAAAAATTTCCATTCTAGTGATGTGGTGGTGAGAACCTCACACTAGAAGAAGGTCATGCATTTCATCTATTTCTAACTAATAAGTGGTGTTCAAATCCTAAAAATAATTTTTAAATGTATTCTATAATTTTTTGGCCTCAAAAAATAATCTCTATAGGGTATCTCTATATCCAAGGGTTTAATTTTATTTAAATTATTTGATTTGAATATTCTTGGAGACAAAAATAAACTTATGTATCAAAATATAAGGTCATTTTATGATAGGATTCATTTTTATGATGAAAGAAGTTGAAAAAGGGAAGATTTTTGTGATGCACAATATTTATTTTCAAATCATAACATCATTTGTGAAGAATCCATTCATGAATATCCCTCTACATTCATGAAACAATTATTCATAAACTCATGAAAATTTCAATGGTGAATTAGTGACCCTATGATGCCACTATAAACACTCCATGTTTCTTTGTTGTTTACAAAACCGAAGTGGCGCTTCTAGGAATAACACATACTTCCTTTGTGATCCTTCATCATTTATGGAAACACTATGAGACCATGTAACTCCTATGTGGCCACCTATTTTGGGAATATAGTTATATAGTGTTTCCTATAAATACCCCATACCGTCCTTAAAATAAACATATAGATATATAGTTGAAAATAGATAAACCTCATACTAGAGACTTAGAAATTTGGGAAACTCAAATAAAACACAGATCATTTTCTTGGGAATGAATCCCCAAGTAACCGGGGAGCCAAAAGAAAAAAATATAGACAGAAGCATCCCATGAGGCCCCTTTGTGAACACAAGGACCGTGAGGCCCCTAAGTGAATGAGAGGCCCATGAGGCCCCTTCACGAACAAGGACCATGAGGACCCTTCATGAATAAGGCCCACGATGCCCCCTTTTTAAAGAATGACTCCTGTATGAATATATACCCCCATTCATGAATTGGATCTTGGATCCTTCTATAAAGGACCCCAAATCCATGAACTATGAAAACTCCTATAAATATATCAACTCCCCTATATGAGATTAATGATTCATGGGGCACTAAATTACCTCATCCTAATGGAACCCCATAATAGATCATATAACTTGTTTCAAATCTATTTGAAAAGAATTCTTGGTGGAGAATTATACCTTCTTAAAATATTTTCTTCCTTAAAAGTCACATACTCAGAGGTTATAAACTCAAATGACATTCATGGGACCCTTTTTTCTAGGTCCATACCCTAAAATGAAAAAAAATCTAAACCTCCTCCCAAACCATTAGATTTTCATGATTAGGTCATCAAGCACTCCAGAGATCAATCCTTAAATCATTTTTTTATAAAATGAATTTACTAGGTCTTCCACCCATATCGATAGGTCCCTCAGGGTAATAATGAATAGATATTCCATTAATAATAAGATATTATATCATGAGGATATTGGTGAAACCCCTCCCAGATCAAGCCGCCTAGCATTGATGAACCATATATAATGCTTTGTTAGCCGTATAATTAAGTGAATTCCTTAGTCTAATCAATGATCCATGAGGTTTGGGTCCTCCTAATTAGGTTTAATCCCCCAATGTATTCTAATTAATGATTTCATAAATATAAATCATCAATGATCCATAGGGAGAGAGAAATGGCCTTCAGAAACCACTATTATCGACGTCTCAAAACATTGGTCAGGAAGCATATGCGTAAGCCCGAAAAATTACCATATGGTGTAATATCCCCCATGAGTTTAGTCATTAACACCAATATAATAATCAAGTGGATTTAAGTAAATATAATTGAGGGGTAACCCAAGATTAATCCCCTACTTATTTTCTTGGAGACAGATCCTCCATGAGTCATACCTAAAAGGGACATATTTCCTACAAGACATCATTCCCCAAGGAACCATATTCCCTATGAGATGAACTAAAAAGGGAAGCCCATGTATAATCCCTAATTAATAAATTACTTTTTTAACTTTCATAACATAAAACTCTATGTCACATGACGTAAAATTGTATGAAAATTTCCTTATTTCATGATGTTAAAATGCATGGTATGATCCTATCACATGACCTTAAACTGTGAAAATAAAATTATGTGGGTTTTGATTCTTATTAACTAGGATACATAGGATTCCTTCTAAAGGATCAAATAAAACATATAAAATCATATTTCCACTTGTCTATATTCCCAATGAAATCTATCTCCTCACTACGTTATACTCCTTGTAAGCATCACCATTTCATCTCATAAAAAATACCCATCATAGAACCAAATTATAACTAGATCCATATCCCCATATGATACCATAATACCTTCTCACATATAGTTACTAATAGATGGGGTAATATTGAGAGGTCCATCCATATGTAGTTCCTACACTAACCATTTCTAGGAACCCTTCTTCTAGAAGTCCACTCTACATGACTCGCAATTTTTTATAAGTTTTCATTAAGGAATGAACTTAAAAGTTACCACTATAGTCCTTGAAACATGAACTTAAAATTTACGATGTTCCTTGTTAAGTGGAAATGAACTAAATGGGTCCTGATTCCCTTGACAGAGATATATAGGAATCCCTATGAAGGGCTTGATCCAAACACCATTAGCACATACGACCTCACTTGATGATGAAAAATTCATGGGTTCATAACTATATGGATTTAAAACATAGTTACACTAAGAAAACTCTATAACTATGATACATATATATGGTAGCCTTAATATATAACCTTTGATACATATAGATAGTTATGTCTATAAATAAACATTGAAATGTTCAAATGTTCAAACTAAATACATGGTTTCAATTAGAGAATTAATATGATGGTAACTAGTTCCATACTAGGATTTTGGAAGGATTCATAAAAATATCTTAAAAATATAAGAGAGTCCCAGATTAGGCAATAATTCCCCCTAAAGAGTGTGATGAGCCCAACATCCCAACTTATTGACCAATTTTAATTTTGAAGAATCACCGGTAAAAAACCATAGTGACCACCTTATATTGAAAAGTAGGTTCAAAATAATTCCAAGATGTTATGGTGTGAATGAATGTCAGAGTTTATTCTAGAAGCTAACATACTAATGCCTCAGTGGATAAAAAGTGAAAGTGATTCATTACTTGTACAAGGTAAACTATTAACCCAAATACACCAAAGGTCACTAACCAAATTTACACATATGTATAATAATAAAAAGCTATGAAAATAAATCTTGAAAGTACCTCATACTTTATTCCTCAATGATATTTTTACCTTCACGTACCAATGACATACATCTTGGTACTACCATACCTCCCATATCTATATTCTATACCCACATAACCACATCACAACCACATTTACATAACCAAATACACATACTACATACCACAGACACATACAAAACCACTAGTACATAGTAATATCCATATACTACATCACTACCACATAACCTTAATACCACATCATTATCAAATCCCTACTATGAAACTATATAACTTCTATATAACCATATTTTATCTTAGAGAGATAGACAGAGGGAGAGGGTGAGTAGTCAACTATCTGTATCACCCATGTCCTAGATATTGTGGGTACACCCATAACCCAAAAACATTATATGGGAATAAATAAGGTTATATGACTCACATGGAAGCGTGTAAGAAATAAAAAAACATACAATATATATATAATAACACACAATCCTAACATATGATCAACTCCCCATCACAACACCTCTACAAACACAACCGATTTACATAAAAACATAATCATTTTCACAAATAGAAACACAAGAAACCAACACTACAACCACAAAACAACCACACTATAACCACGAAACAACCACACAACAACCATACATACCCATATAATTTCATCTTTTATACCGATTCCACTTTAACTGTTTCACCAATCACATTAATTTCAAAATACTTTTTAATTTCATCATCCATAATTTCTCTTATAATCATTTATATTTAAATTTTCATATAATATTTCTACCACTTTTATCTATAATATTCGATACATAATTTATTCAGAACAACCCATTCCCATTCCAAATTATTCACTTCTTTTAAATGATTCTAGAGTGATTCCATGTCCTTAGAAATCTACAACACTAACCTAATTAACCTCTTCACACTACTATCACAACAAACCACTACCACTTATTCAATCACAAAAACAACCCATACCATAACCACAACCAACACCATAATAAGTAAATAATAAAATTCTCCACCACATTATTAAAAAATAGATCTCATTATTAATAATTCATAATTTATTTATTTATCATTTAACACTTATCAGAATAATATTAACCATCCAATTAAATATTTCCAAATTATTTATGATAATTCCTTCTTGAAATCAATTTAAATAAGGTGAAATATGATTATTATATAAATAAGATAAAAATTAAATTAAAATACCATTCCAACATAATAATAAAGCAGAAAATGACATAAAAATATCAAGAAATTCATGAATAACACATTCACCACACTCCTTGATGGATATATGCCCTAAATCCTATATACACATGATGTGTTTAGGTTGATATATTAGTGTAATATATATATGTGTGTTGTATGATACTACATATTGGAATCCAAGGCATACTATATGCCTTAGATAATGGTATATTAAAAAGTATGACATATGATAACATGCCACTACCTTGGCCAGATGTAGTGTATGAAAAGGGATAATCATATGGTAGAGTTGTGTGAATAATAATATTGTTAGATTCATAAAAACACCCTGTGATTGATTAGGGAATTTTAATGTTAAGTGTTAAAATTTTAGAATATTCTATGTATGACTATCATTGATTTTTAATTTTTCATATAATTTTTTTTTGTGAAAATGTGATTTTACAATGGTTACAAAATTTTTGTAACCAAAGACACTTACTAAAACATTTCATAATATTAAAATAAATACCTGGTTGCTAGGGGAGTGGCCTTGAGGATTATATAAATAGGTACAAGCCAATAATATGGTGTTCTATCTAAGATTATGTGTTATACTAACTAATTATACCTAAAATCTCTATTACTTCCACAACTTTTTCCACTCGAGATACTAGCATATCATGGCTGAGAGGAAAACACACACATATGTTGGGTGATTTAGGCCAGTACATGGATATAACATAGAGGATAGATCCCATTATATTCTTCTCAGTGATCTTTATCAGACATGTGTTTTAATATAAGAGGTCCGGCCAACATTAGTGTAAGGTAAAACATTGTTCTTAGTTTTATATTATACATGGTTTCTATTTGATAGCATGGAGATATTGATTTAGGATTTTTATATATTACCTTAATTGAATAAGTGTTATTAAATCATTAGAAACCTGTTAGTGGTATTAGATCAATTCCATGTGGTTTAATTATCAAAATCATATTTAAAATCATGAAAATGGATATCATTTCACATATCATATTGACTGTTATAAAAAACGATGAAGATTTTGAACTATGCATTATTTTAAGATATATGATATCCTAATCTATGAAAGGATATATTTATATGATATATGATATCATAACTAGTGAAATAGTGTAATCCTATAATTTTAGTCAAGTTATAGTGCATGACATGAAGATTCCTAGTGTACAATGGCACTGAAGTAAACTCTCAAAACAAATCATTGTAAAACTGCGACGACATCATGATTATCGTAAGACATGATAGAAAATATACAACATATGATATGGAGATGTTATATAATATGATAGATAATTATTGAGTTATTTATTATAGTACACATCATTATAACTGTATGTTGTGATATGGTTTCGAACCGTTTCACAAGTTAAAATGTTTTGTATATTATTAAGTAATATATTTAAAAAGAAATTGTTATTTCTAATTTTTAAATTATAAATTAAATTATATAATTTAGAAAATGTTTATAAATTATAAGGAAATGTATTTTGGGATATTTAGTAAATTTTAAATTATTTATAATGAATTAATTATAGAGTGTTTATAATTAATTAATACATGTTTATGAAACATTTAATAAATAAATATCCGTAATATTAATTATTATTGTTAAATATATTTAAATTTATATGTATGAATTATAATTTTGATATAATATGTTTATATATAAATTATAATTTAAATTTCTAATTTTTTAATAAATTATTAAATAAGTAAAAATATGAAGGAGTTTATATTTAATTAAAAATTGTTCATAGTTTTTAATTTGAAATGTTTATATTAAAAGGCCTTATTTGAGAAATTATTTGAACTATATCAATATGATTTTTGATAATTGATATGATCAAATTTTAAATAAAATTAAACATGTGATATTTTGATTATTTAGAATATTTACATAATAGAGTTGAAATATGAGGGGTTTATATTTTATTTAATATCATATATATTTAATAAAATTATATATAAAGGATAATACAAGGGAGTTAATATTGGAATTAAAGATTTATTATTTATATTTATTTAATTATAAAAGATCTATAATGTAAGGATAAATTATAATGTAGTGTGTTTTGGGGTTTTCTGCGTGCATGTCTGAACTCTTTTGTGATTTTTAGATCCATAAACCCTAAAAATGAGTAAAATTGTAAATTTACCATATATAATGGCTTCAAAAATATTTTATAATTACTCTATTGGTGTTTAGGCATGGTGGTTAGCATTGGATGAGGTTTTAGTGTTATTCTAGTTTAGTTGACTTCTAAATTAATTTTTAATATTTATTGACTTGTGTATGTGAAAATAAGTATCACGTAAGTGAATCCCAATATTGAAATTTTGATGCTATAGTTATTCTTTTGTGGGGGGGGGGGGTTACTTGGGATGTATTTTTTTATGGGTTTTAACCCTAAAATCGATGCATTTCAGGGTGGATCTATTTGTTTTATTTTGAAAATATATATATTCAATGCAAAAGTCATAGACCTAGGTTTAGACACCATGGATGATAAACCCAATAGAATATATGTCACAACTCGACACGACACTTCACATTTATTTATTTACTTATTTTTGAGCTTCCATTTAATTTTATTCATTTTCAGCTTTATTATTATTATTATTATTATTATTATAATTTTTATTTATTTAAATAAATTGAATTAGAATGAAAAAATAAACCCGAATATAACCCCCATACCATTATAATCATGTGGCCAACCTCCCCCCTTTCCCCCTTCTAGTTGCGCGACGCCTCCCCCCCTGCCTGAACCTCCAGTCGGCCTCCTCTTCTCCCTGCTGCAACCGCCATGAACGCCACCTCCTTCCCGGCCGGCCTGATCGCACCACCCCACAACCCCTCCATCCTGATCGTGAGACCCTCCTCCAGCCGGTGTGAACCACACCGACGCCATCCATCCTCCTCGCACCAGACAAGTCACACCCCTGCTCGACCGGTGCAACCTTCTTCCATGGAAAATTCCCATCCTAGTAAGCTTATCTCCTTTTTTCCATAGTGTTTTGGTTCTAATGTTTGGGATTTTAGATTTTCAGCGGGTATGGAGTTCATGTTAAGGTTTAATCCTATCATTTTTGGATGAATCATGGATTTTTAGGGTTCGCTTGTGGTGCATTTTGTGTGCGATTGAAGTTTCGTATAGAGTGTTGGAGTTTTTGACACACGAGGCAGGCGATTTCATGATTATCCTTTAATTGATGAATTTTTATTCTTTCTTGAGTGTTTTTTCATGTTCTATGATTATCTTGGGTGGTGAAAAATTTATTTTTGAAAGAAATTGAGGTGGTTTTGGTTTTAAAGTGGTGATTTTATGCGAAACAATGTTTTTTATGTGGAAATCTTAGTCACATCACTACTTATGATTTTATAAATCATGCATGTAGTTTATTAAATTATGTGTAGGATTGAAGTTGTGTTTTCATAAGGCTTTGATATGCAGTTGTTTTTTAGAGGGTTCAGGTCATCTTTGAGTTTGGAAGCACTTGGGGGTGTTATTGATGTTGTTTTATAAGTTGTTTTAATGGTGTTTTTATTTGTGTAAAAGGTGAAAAACATGTTTAAAAATTGTTTTGAGGTGCATTTGATTTTAAAGAGAGGAAATGGAGTATGTTTTTAGGGTAAATCCTTGTTGTGAATTTTAGGAATGTTTTATTATTTATTGAAATGATTTATTTATTTGTGAGTGTGATGCGAATGATACTTTGGGAAGGTTTAGGTGTGCGCTTGGTTTAAAAAGTGGATTTTTAGTTTGTTTTTGGTGTATAGCCTTGTGGAGCTTTATGGAATTGGTTTATCAAGTTTCTAAATGATATATTATATTATGAAAGTGATGCTAATTATGATTTCAAATGGTCATAGTGTGATTTTGGCATCAAAAGTGGAATCTGAGTGGGGGTTTTTTTGTGTGTACAACGCCTTGTGATGCCTCTTGAAATTGATTTGAATTTTTTTAAAATGGATCATTTAAATTTCTTAAATGGTTCATGTCATGTTTTGGTAAAGTTATGATGTACAATTGGTTTTAAAGTTACATTTTGATATAATTTGGGTGCGTTTATTTTGTGTAAATTTTGTTGTGCAAATTTTGAAGTGTTGCATAAATTGTTCTATTAATTTATTAAATGATGTGTGTAGTACGCTGGACCTCGCTACAATAGTTTTGGGTTTTGGGTGTCAAGGAATCCTACTTGTACATGCATAGGGTAATATATATATATATATATATATATATTTATATATTCCCCCTTTGAACATATTCTCTCGTGGCATGGGGAATATATGCAGTGCAGCTAGGGGTGCATATATATATATATGTTTAAATGCATGTGCATGTATGCTCCAAGTGTTGGTTCGAATGGTCATCGATGAATAATGACATGTTTGAGGCAGGTCCCCTATGCCCTGATCTTTAATTAGAATTTCCATAATTTCTTAGTGTTTTATTAAAAGTGCATCTTCTTCTTCTACATGAAATTAATATGCAATATATATATATATATAAGTAAATGGTTTTGGTTCTCGAAAAGTTATTTCTTTAATGTTTCGAACATAAAGTAGGTATTTCCAAAGACGCGTGGTCTTTTGGCCGATTTTTTTTGTAAAAGTGAAATGACACGTTGTTTTCCAAAGAAGTTCCAAAATGATCTCCAAAATGAGTTTTGGGTGAACATGTTTTCTAAAGAAAAATCATTCATGTGGAGTAATAAGGCCCATTTAGCACCTTGAAAATGAATAGTGAAAGTAAAAAACCCCTCTTAAGGCATGCCCCATTGTTTTAGAAACATGATGTGTATGTTAAATGTGTGATTTGTGATATGTACATAATGAAGAGGCTTATGCGATGTTTTAGAACATAAAAAGGGGGATGTGCTTAAGGAGGGAGAATAGTGGTGAGAAGTTGAATGAGATTTGGATAATGAAAGTGTTGTGTACATATATTTTTGCTTGATAAAAACTCACCACCACTTGAAACAATGAATAATGGGAAACCTGGGTATCTAGGTGGGGTGAACTAGGACTTGTGGGCTAGTGTTCTAGAGGTGACTTGACCTGGTTTCACTGTAGGTTTGACGATTGAAACACTAACAAAACATATGAATGACTGAGGGTCATAGTCTTCTAAACCATGTTTTCTAAGGGTCGTGGCCTTCTAATCCATGTTTTATTGATACACAAAGTTCATAGGTCCCCAACTAACACTATCTTCTTAGAGACTTTCCATGGTGCTTGGGATACGATTTTCAATTTAGTT
The DNA here is from genome assembly GCA_963277665.1 of Viscum album. NCBI lineage: Eukaryota > Viridiplantae > Streptophyta > Magnoliopsida > Santalales > Viscaceae > Viscum > Viscum album. Next base: position 1,630,819,116 of record OY728141.1, read on the forward strand.
GTTTCATGCTTGTTACCTCTTTTGTGAAAACCAAATTTTTAAATCTAAATTGGTCTCCTTAAATTTTGAAATTTTAATGCATCCTCAAAACCTATTTTTAAAAGAGAAGAGAAATGTTTTCCTTGGAAATTCAAGCTTGTTATTTGAATTTGAAAAGAGCGAAAAACATTATCTTATTATGCCTTATTTTCAGACAAGCATGATTTGGATTTCTTATTAAAGAAAATTTCTTAGGGAGTTGTTTTACTTTGGATGTCCTACTAAGCTTCTTGGTGATCACGCCTACTTTATCTCTTTAGTTGCAGGTTTTAGTTTTGGATCGCTTGAGCTTGGATTTATGTTTGCTGATAACCCATGGGGTCACTTGGAGGTATGTCTAGTTGGTTAACTTTATTTTATTTTCCACTGTTAGTGTTTAACAATTTTTTCAGTTTATTTATATTTATCTGTCTTCTATTTTCTGGTATAAATCGTTCCCAACTGCTTGTTTTGATGCCTGACACTAGTTTCCAGCCCGTGGGGATCGGGAACGCCCTTCAGGCCATGCCGCAGACTGACTCGGGTGACCGATTCAAGGTAGACCTGGGTTGGTTCGTGACAAAATGGTATCAAAGGCGAGGTTAGACCTTGTACTTTAGGGATTTATGATAGTTTGGTGTTATTATTGTCGGAATCCAAGTGGTTAATTGTGGGTAGGTTCTTGATCACCACCTATTCAGAATGACACTTGAATTTCCAGGGTGGTTCGAGATGGTCTTGCCTCAGAGTCCGTGCTTGACCCTCGATGGTTTTCAAGGTCCTTAGTCGTGTTTGGGTGTTTCTGCTTATTTTTGAGATTCGGTGGTCATTTCAGAGGGTGCATAGTTGTTGTGCATGGTTTGGCAAGCCATGTGCAGACCACATAATCACCTCTGATGACATCCTTATATTATCACCCGCTTAGTGCATGGTCTTCTAAACTGTGTGACCAAGCTATGTGTTGTAGTTATTTATTTGAGAATTTAGAATCTTGATTCTTTGATTGAATTGGTTGTTCTGGGATGTTTTTGGTGTAAGTTTTAGTTGGTTTCATGGTGTTTTTATCAGGTTTCAAAATTGATGATTGATCTTTTGAAATTCGATTTCCAAAATGAAAATCCTGGTTTATTTAAAAATGTAATGAGTTGTTTTGGGGATGGAAAGTGTTTTAGAAAATTCTTTGAGATCTTTTAATGTTTTGTGAAAAGTGAAATTGAAAAAGCTTTGAAAAACGTTTTTGGGGATTTTGAAAGTTTTGTGAGGTATGAGACTAATGTCTCTTAAAAAAAGGAATTTGGAAATGATCCGTTTGACCTTTGCTATTTCTATGGATTCCCATGTGTGTGGATGAATATAATTGGATGTTGATGGTTGTTGGTATGCATGGATTTGTGCCCAAGTTGGCACAAGAATGTACACACATGAGGTTTCATGGAATACCAATGGTGGGTACTTAGTTCTCAAGGCTTATTTTGTTTTCCAAAGGCATGTTTTGATTTGTGATGTGCTGGGATGTTTTTTTAAGAAATTCAAAAAAGGGAATTGGGTTTTAAAATGGGGGTTTTTAGAATTCAGATTGTTTTGAAATGGGATGGTTTTGGATATTTCCATTTGTGGAAGTGGGGTTTATGCTTGGTTGGTGAGGTTTCTTTAGTATTATTTTTGTTGATATTTGAATTGGTTATAGTTTGGTTTTTTGATGTATTAGACTATGGGTGAGGCTTGTTTTCGAGCTGGTGTTTCAATGTTGAAATGATGTTTTGGGTTTGAGTTAATGATTTATAGTTAAATGTGGAGGCTTGTTTTGTTATGTGCTTCAGGTTGGTTTTGTGCTTCTTGTTTAAAGCAAGCTGCCCAGAAATGTCCAAAGGTCCCCGAGGGGTCATTTGCAGTTGTTAGTTTTACCCAGACTCCCAATGGAGTGGTGATGTTAATTTATTTTCCTCATTGTTTATTTTCTATACGGTGGACGAGGTTCAATAGGGGTTGTGGTGTAACTTGAGGAAGTAGAGTGTCTCTTCAGGTCTTTAGGAACTCCAAAAGTTGTGAAGGGAAATTTGTACAGGTTTTGATTGAAGGGTCATGTTCGGGCTAGAGAAAGGTGATTTCTACCTTCTCCTTACAAGTTGGGGTCGCAGACTAGGACAAATGAAAATCTTGTTTTTCAAGGTGTTTGTGAAGGGTTCCCCATCCGGTGCAGAGAGTGTACTATAGGAATATGTTCTTGGCATGGGTCTTTCATCAGTTCTTGTTTCTCATTCCTAAGACCACACAATTATTTGATTCTAATGTGGTCAATTTGGGAACTCAAATATGTTCATCGTAATCTTCTGAAGGCTTTTCAATGGTGTGGTTGTTTGGGGTCATCTGGGGAAGTCCGTAAGCGGCCTTTCTAGAAGATGAAGCCTTAGTTAGAGGTTGTTAGTTCTTGACCAGAGGGCATCATATGATTCAATACATCAAATCTCCATCCATAGGTCTCGGAGTGAATATTTTCACGCAACCAGGCGGTTTCCAGGTGCAAGGGATGCGCTTCCAACCCGTTGTCTTTAATGATGGGGAAGAGTCCGGATAAGTTCTTACTTCATGTGGTTGTCTGTTTGGGAGGGGAGCTTGTTTTGGAGGTCTTGGTGGCCTATTTCATGAATTTTTCATGGCCATGTCTCATGGGGTATAAAATTGGTAATGGCTAGTCTTCCCCTTAAGAGTATTTGGGTTTTAGGTGTTTCCTATTGGGGATTCTCGTTTCGTTGGGAAGTGGTGAGGCTAGAGTCAATGTTTGTTTCGGGTTCCTCCTATTTGGACCCCCCCTCTACTATGTAGGAATCCACCCCGTGTCAGTGGGTCCATGATGAGGAATTCAATCTGCACTGTTGAAACTAAATAGAGAGATCCCATGTGGGTGCTATCGTACTACCCAGTTTCTAATATGGTGGGGAGACCCACTATGGGTCTCGCCAATGTATTCCCTCAACCTGGTCGGGTGTGACTTAGAATGTTGAGGGGTCACATCAGTGTCAGGGGGTTTGTTTGGTTTTATAACATGTCTCGATTTGGGAAATCTAGTATTCAACTAGAGTCCTAAAATGGTAGGGACACTAACATAATTAAAATTCGTAGAGAACTTAATCTTCAAGGTGTTCTTGTCGGGGAAACTATTTATCTCTGTTCCTCACGACTCTGATCAATGTAGATGATGGGTCATATAGATAATGTTCATTTTATATCTTAAGAGGACTCTAGTGATTTCTATGTTTGGGGTTGGGGTGTTCTAGGTTGTGGTTGTGTTTGGAAATGTGAGTCATGAATCGTTGGTTCTTTTTCTTGATAGTCTGGGTCTCGAGGTTTCCAGTTTTGGTGGTAAGTGAGTGTTTGATCCTCAAGTGGAAGGGGTTTCATTTTGAGAATCATTTTGTCCTTGTTTCGAGCTCCGAACAGCCTAGTCTTTGGGACTTTCTGGGGGCAGAAAGTGTCATGGTGGGGGGAATTGTCACACCCCGACCCAACACTTCGAGTTTTTATATTTATTTACTTATTTTTGAGCTTCCATTTAATTTTATTTATTTTCAGATTATTATTATTATTATTATTATTTATTTATTTAAATCAATTGAATTAGAATGAAAAAATAAACCCTATTCTAACCCCCCATTCCCTCCTAATCACGCGACCGAACTCCTCCCCTTTCCCCCCTTCTGGTTGCGTGACACAGACCTCCCTCCCCCCCTGATTGAACCTCCGGCTAGCCTCATTCTCTCCCTACCGTGTCCACCGCCTCCTTCCCGGCAGGCCTGCTCGTGCCACCCCACAACCCCTCCTTCCCGACCATGCGACCCTCCTCCGGCCAGCATGAACCTGACCAATTCCATATGTCCGCCTTGCACCAGAACCATCTCACCCCTACTCTAATGGTGTAACCTTCTTCCATGGACTATTCTCCTCCCAGTAATCTCTTATCCTATTTTCGCTAGTGTTTTGGTTCTTAATTTTGGGATTTCAGATTTTTAACGGGTATGGAGTTCATGTTAAAATTTAATATTGACGTTTTTGGATGAATCATGTCTTTTTAAGGTTCGATTGTGGTGTGTTTGGTGTGCGATTGAAGTTTCTCATAGAGTGTTGGAGTTTTTGACACACGAGGTAGGTGATTTCACGCTCATCCTTTAATTGATGAATTTTTATTCTTGTTTGAGTGTTTTTTCATGTTCTATGTTTATCAAGGGTGGTGCGAAATTTATTTGTGAAAGTAATTGAGGTGGTTTTGGTTTTAAAGTTGTGATTTTATGTGAAAATGTGTTTTTTATGTGGAAATCTTAGTCGTGTCACTTCTTATGATTTTATAAATCATGCATGTTTTTCATTATATTATGTGTAGGATTGAAGTTGTTTTTTGAGAAGACTTTGATATGCAGTTGGTTTTTTAGAGGGTTCGGGTCCTCTTTGAGTTTGGAAGCATTTGGGGGTATTATTGAAGTTGTTTTATAAGTTGTTTTAATGGTGTTTTTATTTGGGTAAAAGGTGCAAACCATGATTGGAAATTTTTTTGAGGCGTGTTTGATTTTAAAGAGAGGAAATGGAGTATGTTTTTAGGGTAAACCCTTTTCATGGATTTTAGAAATGTTTTATTATTTATTGAAATGATTTATTTATTTGTGAGTGTGATGAGAATGATAATTTGGGAAGGTTTAGGTGTGCACTTGGTTTAAAAAGTTCATTTTAGTGTGTTTTTGGTGTATAGCCTTGTGGAGTTTTATGGAATTGTTTTATCAAGAATCTAAATGATATTTTAAATTATGAAAGTGAAGCGAATTATGATTTCAAATGGTCAAAGTGTGATTTTGGCATCAAAAGTGGAATGTGAGTGGGTTTTTTTGTGTGTGTACAATGCCTTGTGATGCCTCTTGAAATTTCTTTACAAATTTTTTTAATAGTTCATTTAAATTGATTAAATGGTGCAAGTCATGTTTTGGTATGGTTATGATGTACAATTGGTTTTAAAGTTACGTTTTGATATAATTCAGGTGCATTTATTTTGTGTAAATTTTGTGGTGCTAATTTTGATGTGTTGCATGAATTTTTCTGTTAATTTATTAAATGTTATATGTAGTGAACTGGACCTCACTATGATAGTTTTGGGTTGCAGGTGTCGAGGTGTCCTACATGTACATGCATAGGGAAATGCACACACACACACACACACACATGCCATCATTTAACATATTACCTCATGGCATGGGGAATATGTGCAATGCAGCTAGGGGTATATATATATATATATGTATAAATTCATGTGCATGTATGCGCCAAGATTCAATTCGAGTGGTCATTGATGAATAATGACATGTTTGAGGTAGGTCCCCTATGCCCTAATCTTTAAGTAGAATTTCCATAATTGCTTAGTGTTTTATTAAAAGTGCATCTTCTTCTTCTACATGAAATGCATATGAAATATATATATATATATATATATATGTGTGTGTGTGTGTGTGTGTGTGTGTGAATGGTTTTGGTTCTTGAAAAGTGATTTATTTAATGTTTCAAACATAAAGTAGGTATTTCTAAAGACGTATGGTCTTTTGGCAGATTTTGTTGTCAAAATGAAATGACACGTTGTTTTCCAAAGAAGTTACAAAATGATATCCAAAATGAGTTTTGGGTGAAAATTTTTTCTAAAGAAAAATCATTCGTGTGGAGTAATGAGGCCTGTTTAGCACCTTGAAAATGAATAGTGAAAGTGAAAAACCCCTCTTAAGGCATGCCCCATTGTTTTAGAAACATTATGTGTATGTTAAATGTGTGATTTGTGATATGTACCTAATGAAGATTCTTATGCGATGTTTTATAACATAAAAATTGGGATGTGATTAAGGAGGGAGAACGTTGGTGAGAGGTTGAATGAGTTTTGGATAAAGAAAGTGTTGTGTACATATATGTTTTCTTGATAAAAACACACCACCACTTGAAACAGAGCACAATGGGAAACCTGGGTATCTAGGTGGGGGTGAACTAAGACTTGTGGGCTAGTGTTTCAGAGGTGACTTGACCCGGTTTCAATGTAGGTTTGATGATTGAAACACTAACTAAACATATGAACGACTGAGGGTCGTGGTCTTTTAAGCCACGTTTTCTGAGGGTCATGGCCTTCTAAGCCATGTTTTTTGAGGGTTGTGGCCTTCTAAGCCTTGTTTCACTGAGAAACAAAGATCCTAGGTCATCAACTAACACAAGCTGCTTAGGGACTTCCCATGGTGCTTGTGATATGATTTTCAATTCAGTTGTTTCATGCTTGTTCCCTCTTTTGTAAAAACCATATTTTTAAATCTAAATTAGTCTCTTTAAATCTTGAAATGTTAATGCATGCTAAAAACCTATTTTGAAAAGGGAATAGAAATGTTTTACTTGGAAATGAAATCTTGTTATTTGAATTTGAAAAGAGCGAAAAACATTATCTTATTATGACTTATTTTCAAACTAGCATGGTTTGGATTTATTATTAAAGATAGTGGATTAGGGCGTTACTGTACTTTCGATTTCCTAATGAGAATCCTGGTGCTCATGCCTACTTTATCTCTTCAGTTTCAGGTTTTAGTTTTGGATCGCTCGAGCTTGGATTTATGTTTGGTGATGACCCATGGGGTCACTTGGAGGTATGTCTAGTTGGTTAACTTTATTTTATTTTCCGCTGTTAGTGTTTACCCGTTTGTTCAGTTTATTTATATTTATCTGTATTTTATTTTCTAGGATAAATCATTCCCAACTACTTTTTTTGATGCCCGATACTGGTTCCTAGCCCGTGGGGATTGGGAACGCCCTTCGGGCCATGCCGCAGACTGACTCGGGTGATTGGTTCAAGGTCAACCCGGGTTGGTTCATGACAATAGAAATGTGGGATATCATATATATAAAGAATTAAAGTCACGAGTTAGGGAAAAATGGCGATGGATCATTGATCATTGCTGAGAAAATGATAATGCTTCAGTGAATCACTGTAAGAAAAAACTTTTTAATTTTGATTTCTTCATTTGTATGCCACTTTAGACTCTAGATTTTTTAAAGAGGTTGTTGTTTGATTATCCATTGGTGGTTCCATGATTCATGGTGGACTGAGTGAATCTAGTTGTTTTGAGGTGTTTTATGTTTTGGAATTCCTAATCACAAAAATAGTGATCTTTGAAACCTACACTATGTATCGTATCAGTTAAAATAGGGTTTATATTTTGGAATTAAATCTCACATGATGTGTGATTCACACACACACACACCATGTATTTTTATAGGGTATATGACTTGATCTAAGGAATAGTACATTCCCAAACACCACATTTTATATATACAACTTATATTTGGAAGCACACACCATGTTCATATAAAGAACATGATATGGGTAGTGGTATATTTATAATGAATCCATTGGGAACCACAAATCATGTGGAAAATATAATATTCCATGTATTTTGGGATCTCATGAATTGGGGTATTATAAGTACACACCAACCGACCATCTATCTTCACACACCATGTATTATTAGTCTACACATCATTTATTTTCATGACAACATAGTCTGAGCTATCAAAATACATGATCGAGAAAACCATGAGTCACACAAACTATATAATTCTTAAAAAAACACTATTCATGATAAAACAAATTAAATATGAACCCTAATACCCTTTTAGGCCTACACAACATGTATAATAAAGTGTATGTTGTGTACTATGTGTTCTTTGGAGATTATCTATATCCTTTTTCTATAGTGTCAAAATTTGGCGAAGAAGTAGTTTATTCTAATATTTTTTATAAATTTTATTTAATGGTGCATATTTATTTATAATTAGGGGTATCTTCCAAGGTATTATATTTACATAAATATCTTTAGCCTCATAAAGATGTTGTTGGAGTATGAGTGAGGTGATCAGAATAGAAAATGGGTCAATATCCCTTGGAAACTTATTGATGACATGGAATGGATCCTTTATATATATAAATTGTGTAGTTGGGTACTACCCCATAGATATGGGGTGTAGGTGTTCTCGGAATGGTTCCCCCATTTGTGTATGGGGTTGGTACTCTCTCAATCTCTATAAGGTACACGTCTCTCATAATATAGTTAGAGTGATTACTCCCCCATGTTATAGGGAATGAGTCCTCAACCTATAGAGGTTGTTATTTTTTACAATGATTAAGGGTGTTGTTCCTTCATCAATTTATAGACTCGATACTCCTTCGAGTGTTATTGTTTCCTTGAGCGGGGTGTGAGTCATCTATATGGTATAATACTCCCTTGACCGACATGCACCATGTGAGGCACGAGTCCCACACTATGATTTCAGAGTGGTAGTGTCGATATTTTTGGAATATGTGGTTTTAGGTACCCATAATTTATTGTACTTATCTCTAGGAATGGGACAATGACCTTGTATAATTCTATAAATGTGTCTTTGGAGTTATGAAATCTGTGTTGTCTGGGTGTTACTGGGCATATGACATATCATGCATGTATGGATACCTTTAAGATATGATATACAACTAGGCTATCCACTTTTAACCTTATGGGTCTACTTCTATTCAAGGTTACTGTGGTTATATATATGTGTTTTTTCTTTTATAGAGTTTATCTTTAATAAATGGGACTCTATTATGTTTCAAGGTTTTTTTTTTTCTATAAATAATATTTGTGTTCTTTTTTGAGAATTCTCAATTTCATGCCTGATATTAGGTTATGAGATGGATTTTTATTTTTTATCCACATTTTTTTGTTTTTGGGAAATTATAATGGGTATATTATATTCACCCTTTCATCGTTTTTATTCCTATATGTGTTGAAAAAAAACAAACATTCCTTTAATCATCCTAGCCACCATGACTTCATAATAAATGATCCAAAGGAATGTCATATCCTTAAAACACCATCACCTATTGATATTGAATCTAATTTGGAAACTCCATGAATTTTTCATCCTCCTCAATATAAAATTCACTATAATTAATCAAATGGAATTCATCATGAAGATATATCAAAATCTACGATACAAGAAATATTTCATGAATTTGATCCATACATGATGGAACAGATAATCGATATACCACCTCACCAACTCGATCCATCACCTGGAAAGGTACAAAAAAAGGATAAAACTTACTATCACTATTAAAATAGTGCTCCTATGATGAGGATAAACATTTATAAACTCTTTATAACCAATATAAAAATACATAGGTATACTCCTATAATTATTATAACACTTATGATTGTCTTTAGTATCTTTAATATACTCATGGATCACTTACACTTTTTCTATAATAAACTACATCAAATATTATCCAAGAATCATTGACTCATAATCCTTGATTTAGCACAAAAAATATGTGAATGACATTGTATATAACATCTCTAATGGATCCATACTAATAGAAAATGGATAATTGTTATTATATAAAACTCAACCAATGGTAATTTCTTTAATAAAAATCATTATAAATCAAGAACACATGCATAAAATATGTCCTCATGTTCCTAGATCATTTACTCCATTTATTATCTATTTGAGGGTGAAAATAAGTGTTAAGGAATTGCTGAGATCCAAAAGCACAATGTAGACTCTTTCATACTCTCTAGGTAAACAATTGATCTCAATTAGACACGATCATCCTTAAAACCACATGAAGTCACACCACCTCATCCATATATAGATTTGTTAAATAATCCAACACATTTGACTATTTTATCACCAAGAAATATGGTAACTTCATCAATTAATCTATGGACACCTAGATGACGATACATCCATTAAAATACCTAGAAAAAGTGGAAATGAAATATATTGATATATCCATATATTTCCACTGAGGATCATATAATGACTCTAATTTTTATGGATGTTTTAATCATATATTTCAATTATTAATGGTTAATCTAGCCTAATTTATTTTTGTCTTAATATTTTTATGAAATAAATTAACCTATATTAGTGTTTGGATGGAATTTTTGGATGTTTATGTAAAAAAAATAGTTTAGAAGAAAAATATATATATTTGGATGGGTAGAAAAAAATTTCCCAACTCTATCCTATCCATCATCAGATAAAGTTTATTGTGGAAGGTAGTAGCAAGTTCAACAAGAGGATTGGATTGAGTGGTAGAGGAAAATGAGGGCCTAGCATAAGAATATTCTAGGCATGGAGTCAGAGTAGGATAAAAGTTCCCAATACATGGTGAAATAGAGAGGATTAGTGGTTGTTGTGTATAGAGACTCCTTTAATGGTAATGAGTACCATTTGGAGTGCTAGTTATGATAAATGAGTGGTTTCCGAACTGAATCATTTATGTTGGATTCATGTACATGATAAATTTTTATAATAAAAAAATGTGTTCTCATGTGATGAAACAACACAATATAAAATATTCTTCTTCACTCATACTAGGGGTTTCATGTTCATGAAGGTCCTAAATTATGACTATAATATTGTATTGTGGATTTCAAAATTCCATGGGAGATGAAATGTGTGAACAGTGACACCTATTTGAAGACTTTAAACTCCATATGTGGAGTATTCACAACTTGGGTGAATTTGGAATGGTTGAATAAATATTTTCACGACAACATCGAGATCGTGTTATGGGATGTTTCAAATATAGAAGGTGAATTGGTTCTTTCATGGAGCCTTTATGCCATAAACTATATGGTTTCATTATAATGGTGAAAAGGAAATGAAATAGTATAGGCGATTACTCAAGTAGTTAGGGTTGCATCATATTTTTTGTACTTTCAACATAACCTTTGTATATATTGGAGAGTGTTTGAATCTTGAATTAATAACCTTTGTGACTTGGACGTTTTTCTCACACTAAAAATAGTGAAGAAGTTGGGAGTTTTGAGGGATGTTTTCAACATAATGATTCTTCACTACATCATGGATTAAGGTTGAATGAAATGGTTTTCATGGAGAAGATAACTATGACATAATATTTTCATTGCATTGTAGATAGGTTCAATTTTGAAATGGCTGAATTGGTTGTTCTGAGAAGAATTATGTTGCATTAGTGAACCTATAGTGTAAGCAGATTTTTTGAGGAAGAAAAGAGCCATCCTTCGATAAAATATTATAAGGGAAGAAAATAGTATGACACAATTTTTGTAGTTTTTATTTCCATGATTTATTGATTCATTTTGACTAATGTTATATTCCATATCTTGAGATCTTTCACTGTGGTAGCACTTAGGAAACCATAAATCAAGGTTGATTTTTACAGAATATGAAATACTTATACTATTATTATAGTGTCTAAACCATAATTAGGATAAGTTAGTGGGTTTTTATTATGAAATCCAATATTTTAATATTGAGGGATAATATTTTCTCATGGGGGTTTTCATCACCATTTTAAGAATTAGAGGAAAAATTTACCCATAAAAAATAGGAGTAAATAAAAATAATAAGAAACTTGAAGGAGAAGAAACCATCCACCAAGGTGTTCAGAGGAGTGAGTCAATGATGGATGTCAAATTTTGATGGGGAGCACCAAGAGTTTTGTAGTTAGGAATTAATTTTATATTTTTTATTTTCAATGTTAAATTTCATGGTTTATTTATTGGTTTTTTAATTTCAATTCATGTAAGTTTTAAATTATTTCTTAGTATCATATTTTTTTATATTTTTTTTTCATCTTCCATGATGTTTAGTTCTCTTATTAGTGAAAGAAACTCAACCATGAGTTCCTAGACTCACAAAAGAGGGTGGAATTTATGGAAGAAGATGTATACCACATATTATTTATATTATTATTTTCTCATAATATTTTATTGTTAATTAACATTAAATTGTTATTAATCAACACCCTATCCCCTAGTAACCATGTGAGAGTAAGGGAATTTAGGGGAATAACCCTAGTGTGATAGAGGGAAGCAGGGGGAGAGAGATATGATCTTAATTCTACCTTTATCTTTTGATATATAACATAATACATCCAAGACTTATAATATTTCCTCGGCCAAATTATTTAAAAAGGCTTAGGTATAATTAGATTTTCCTCAAATAGATCTTATTACCTCAATAAGTATCGTGAATATTTATTTGATCAATCACATGAGAAGATTTTAATTTTTATAAATAGAGAATAATAATCCATTAAAATAAATTCCACTCTTGTCTATATCTTAGTAAATATTTAATTCATTAACTCATTAACTCGCTAGTCTAGTTTGAACTATTTGAGCTCAGGGTAGATTCACTTTCTTGAATAGTTAGTAAAGGTTTAGATATTGGATTTAAGATCATAATTGGGTTTCCAATTTCCATATGGGTTAGAAATTACACTTTAACTATACTATACGGTTAGGTTTATTATTAGTTTGGGAAAAATATTATTTATAAAAAATTTCAGATATGAGGAATTAATAAGGAATCTTTACTGTTTATTATTTTGGCATAGTTTCTAAGGAACAATATAAACTAGAAATGATTAAAAATTGATTTATAAGATAGATGATTTTCTTTTCTCATTTTGGTTTCCTAATTTTAGTTTATTTTATGTGTATGGTTTTTTATATTCATTTCTATTTTTCACTCTTGGTGTTAATGGTAGCATGTGAAATATGGGTTACATGATGAACCTGTAGTATGATACACCATCATATTATACAAATTATCAAGAGAATTGAACCTTTTGAGAAAGAGATAATTTTGAATGGTGGACACAACATAGATATGGATTGAATGATTCATATTCTTTTAGATACAGGGAATTCCAAAATTAGTAATGTAGTAACACTTGATATTATCCATGTGAGGGAAATACCAAATTTTATAACTACCATTGTGAATAGCGGACTGAGCAATACAACCAAGGATATCTTGGATTATAAGTACCTTAAAAGGATAATTTTCAAGGAAGTTTTATGGAATCACTCTTAGAGTTCACTAATAACACCTATATGGTGATCAGTGAACATGGAAAAAATATCAAAGAGAATGACGAAATATTTAAAAGTAGTAAAAAATTAGGTTGGAATATAGAATTAATTATTGAAAACACATTTTCATGTTTATATATAGGTAATAAGGTCTCTACAGAAAAAGTGAATATGGAGTAAGTGATGTTTTTCATAGGGAAAAGGGAGGTGGAAATAGAGTTCATTAATTTTTTTAATTTTTTAAGAACCTCAAGAAATTGATGAATTGGATAAAACATCAATTCAACAAAATATAATAGAATTTTAAAAAAATTAGAAAAAAATACAAGGTTGAGGAAATTGAGTTCAATGATATTTTTGAACGTTTTGAAGAAGAAGAAACTCCAATACTGTGTAAAGATGAAGAAAAAGCTAATGAGATTAGAAGATACATAAAAGATTCACTACTTGAATGTGTGGTAATAATGAAAAATGTGTAGGTTGGGGTGGTATGAGATAAGAAAACATATGGGTAATCCCATGTGGAATTGAACTTGAAAAATCCCACATGTCAAATGAGTGGATTTATCAGGCCCACCCAACCCCATAGTAGATGTTGGCAAGCCAATAGAGAAATTAGATTATTTTTTTAAATTTTAATTGGACTCAAAACCCTCAATGTGGGTAAGAAGATAATAATTTTTTTAAAAAAAAATCTCATACTACTAATCATTATGAATTTTTGATTACATTAGTGTGCGGGATAAACTCTTCTATACCTGAACTACACAGACGCATGAACCAGCTGTGTGTGAGTCCCCTTCGATTTTAGAAACAAGAACTTAGGGTTAACCTATAGAAATCATCACCAAAAAATGGATCAACATAGGCATATGTGGACCTACACGAATACTCTTAGTACTTGATAAGGTTTTAGTGGAATCTTGAATTTAAAGGCACCAACTATCTTTACATTTTAGGGATAAACAAGAAATAATATCCAAATAAGACCCATTTATACCACCTATAGTGTGTGAACAATAGTAGTGGATCCCAAACTAAGCATCCCATGCCTCCAATATGAACTATAAACACCAAGATCAATATTAGTGTGCATCCTTATCAGAAAACATGATCAATGACCGCATCTTTGTTCGTGTCTTGAGAGCCATCATTATACCAACTAATTACTAGGATTGATCAAAAAATTAATAATTGATAAATATCATTACTTCCGAAAATAATTATTAACCTTAAATACCACTGAAAGGAATTGAAGGCCATTATCTAGAGACACCACTACAACTCCAAAACATAGACGAGAACCAAAAATCAGAAATAAAGATGCAACATTACTCATAATTAAGGATAATCACATTAAAATTACATCTAAAACATAACACAAGAACAAATTATTATGAAAAAATTTACTAAATTTAGAAAAAAATGTATTTTGAATCTTAAAAAGTTGGCGTTGAGCATGCATGATTGGATAATGAGTGATTGGTCTAGCTAGGGTTCATGTTCCAATCAACAACAAGACTAGGGCCCCAAGGGTCATACAAATATCCATTGGAACCTAATGTTTTTAAATGAGGTTTTTTGATTTTTTTGAAAAATAATATAGGGTTATAAATATTTAAAAAAATAGCTTCCAAAAATATTCAACCTTGTTAACACTTTATCCTTTTCCAGGAAGAGTTAATGAGGTTAATGCTTCCTTCTTAGGGTGTCTTAAGGAAGAGTGAATAATGTTCACTCTTCTTGGTATTTTTTAAATTATTATTTCTTAATATTTTTTTTGTGAGTGTATGTAGAGTTTTTTATATGTTTTAAAATAAAATATTTATTTAAATAAACCTATGTTTAAAATATTTTTAAATGTAATTCCGAAAGGTGACATCAATCTTAAAGAATTTTTGTTTTAGTTGACAGGTGTTGACGCTAATTCCACATTCACCTTTCATCAAACCCGATCAATGACATAGAAATATAGGTGAAATTTATTTTTCACGTTAATTCCTTTATCCTTAATTTTTTTTGAAAATAATTTTGAGTCATACCACATTTTTTTGAAATTAAAGTTAAAGGTGGTTCCACTAATAACACCTTTTCCCTACACCATATAAAATACACTCTCCCATCCCCTTCTCCGCACCCAATCTCCCCCACTATCTCTAATTTCAGTCCCTCTATCTCTTTACACTTTTCCAAATGATTCCTCATTTGTCTGTGTTGTTTTTGGCAGCTTAAAAGAAGTGAAAAACTTACAAAATAATTTTTTAATAATAATTTAGTGTTATTTTTATTATTTATTTTAAAGTAAATTATTTATTTAGTTGTTTAGTTTTTAGTTACTTTTAAATATGTTATTTACTTAGTTTTTAGTTAGTTAGATATAATTTATAAATAAAATTTAATAACAGTAAGTAAATTATTATTATTTAATAATGAATTTTGATTAAATAATTTATGATGAGTCTTAGTAATAGATTTATTATTATAAGAAGATTATTAATTAGTATAACATTGTATTTTTGAATATTAGTGACATAATTAGGAATTAATATGTACTAGATGATGAATAAACATTAGTGAATTAACGATTCAACAATAATTTACTATTAAATAACTAATTATTAACTAATTCTAAAGTAATGATTAAGTATTTATTAACTAATAAATAACCAAGAATAAATTAATTTTAATTAATGATTATATAATGAATAACCTAGTATTAACTTAGGAATAACTTATGACCAAATAATTATTAATTAATTATTAACTAATGATTAACTTATAATTAAATAATGAAGAACTATAAATTAACAAATAAGAAACTATAAAATAAGTAATTAATAACTATTAACTACGTAATGATTAAAGAATGATTAATGAATGAGTAAGGAATAATTAACTTAGGATTAACCAATGTTTAATTAAATATTAAATAATGATTAAAGAATGACTAACCAATAATTAAATAATGATTAACAATTAGTTAACAAATAAAAACTATAATGTAACTAATATATATATATATATATATATTAAGTATTGATTAATGATTTATTAATGAATTATTAATGCATTTTTAAATTCAGACTAACTAATGATAAATGAATGATTACATAATGATTGACTAATGATTAGTGAATGATTAACAAATGGTAAAATAATGATTAATGAGTGAATAAATAATGATTAATCAAAGAATATGACAAGAACTTATGAGATGACGTGAAATAATATTCAAAATATCCATGGATACAAAATAATGTAATTATGTGAGAAAATAACTATGAAATATACCATCACATTAGAAATCATATATAAATGACAAGGTAAACCATTTGGGATCTAACCTATTGGTATATGTGATATACATGAAAGAAAGCCTCAATTAATAATGTATATGTAACCAATATAACCTATGTCTGTATATTATAGACAATTTGAAAAGTATATGTGAGGCGTTAAGAAAGAACATATAAAATATCCATGGATACTCCATAAATAATGAATGTGAGAAAATAATGATGAAATATACCATTATGTGTGAAATAATACATAAATGACAATGCACACCATTTGGAATCTTACCTATTGGTATAGATTCTATAAATTAAATAAGTACTAAATCCATAAGGTGGATCCATCTGATATAACCTATGTGTGGACAATGTTTTTTTAAATTAAAACCCCTTTATAAACATGAATATATTCTAATATGAATGGAGGAAAAACCAGTCTCCCTAAAAGACAAAGATTTGGAAATATGGAAATAAAAAATGATGTTGACATGGATGAAAATACCTTTCTAAAGGAATTATAAATATGATTTGAGAAACATGAATACATTTCCCTTTCTTTTGGTAAGGAAAGTTTGTTAAAATAATAGAATTATACATGTTATATCTTATATTCTACCAGTCATAACATTATCCAGAACATAACTTTATATTTTTAATTTATAATTACTTAAGGTTTATTTAATTTTTATATGTAGAGATAGAGGATACTACTCTACTCACTGAGATGTATAGACATGATTCACATGAAATGCTAGCAGGCTTTGAAGTTTGACAGATCAGTGTGCATAGAGATCACTATTATCATCAAATTCCAGATACTACATGCGGTTATACCATACCTATGTTGTAATGGATTATATGGAATTACTGTATCTAATTATTCATTAATTGATCATAACCTCTTTACTACCCTCACTGAGATATGGGGACCGAAGACAAGAACATTCCACTTACCCGAGGGAGATAAG
Organism: Viscum album; assembly: GCA_963277665.1. NCBI lineage: Eukaryota > Viridiplantae > Streptophyta > Magnoliopsida > Santalales > Viscaceae > Viscum > Viscum album. The sequence continues at coordinate 1,630,836,306 of OY728141.1, forward strand.
ACCATCACCATTGTATATGTAGCATTTTTTCCCACTCTTCCTATCTAGGAGATGTGGTTATATGACCCAACCATGGAGACTGTACTAAGTTTGTATGAAAATTGAAAGGCCTGGAAATTATGGGGGATGAAGATTCTATAGATTGAGGGTTGATTTATAGGATCTAGTTGGATATGCACTTCACAATGTTACCTACTAACTCTAATGAGCATACTATCATGCGTTAAGACAGTGTATACATATTACATATCATTAGAGGGACATTTTACATTGGTAACTCTAGTATGCATGTCCACATGATGTATCTAATCCTACATTAAGACTTTTATCAGGATGTAAGATAATTGTGGTGATCTACATGCTTGGTATACACTTGTAGATAATTATGCAAGACATACCAACTGATCACATTGATTTTGGGGGATGTGTCATACTTGTTTTGATGTGGGCATGAGAGTGAATCCCTCCCCTTTCCACTATTGTTGATTATATGAATCTTCATATTGATGTATAGTGTGACACTCATCATGGAAGCTAGTATGATCACTCATATTTATTGTATATTGATGATAATTTGATTTATTATAATCAATTTATTTTTATTATCATCACTTCTAATATTGTGTGTTATAGGTGGAGTCAGACACACCACTTCATCAGGACTGTGAGACACAATTTCGGTGCATATCGTCTCATGTCCGATAGTATACAACCCACCAATTCAATTATATACATTCTTATTTTGACTAATCAATTTCATAATTTTATCATTTTTGGAAATTAGTAAAAAAATATTTTAAAAAATGTCACATGTCATTTCAGATATCATGCCTGTCATAATGGGCTATATTAGACTAGCTTCCCACATACTACACTGAGGTGGTTTCATAATGAAATAACTATATTTCCTATCATTCACTTTTATATTATTGAGTGGAACCAACTAGAAGTAGTCATAAAATGGTTTGTATTTGTCAAAAATATTCCAGTTCCACCCATATAGTCACCAACGATTCATTATATGAAACTGATGGGGAGGTAGGATGATGACTAGAACTAACAACATGCTAATTATCATAATCTCTTGGATAGTTTTTCATCATTACATATCAATGTAATTCATATGATGTGATTCCATTTATAATAATAGGTTGAGTATGATCCATGGTAAATACTGAAGTGTATACTCTATCTTACTCGACATTATAGAGGGATTCAGAATCATGTAATTCAATAAATTTACATTTGTTTTTTTGTAAATTTTCTAATTCATTTTGAATCTATTTATAGCACACTCGACTACAATATATTATCTGAATGTCTGATCTAGTGGAGGATAAGGTTTTTATGCAGGTAGTATACCATGTTACAGCTAATAATATGATGCTATCATATCATGTTCTACATGAGTTATTCCCCTCGAGGGATAATATATTCCTACCCAGGGAGATGAGGTTCCTAATCAAGAACGTCCTCCAGTAGCTGCTGATGTTGAGGATCCATGACATCGACGATGTAGACCATGTCATGCTGAACGTGAGACCTCACCTATTCCATAGACAGAGGGCACACCTCTAGTATTGTAGCCTCAACTGATTGCAGGTGTTCCCCATGAGGCATGGGATCAATTCATATTGTAAGTATACCTATGGTTTTCCCTGGATATATCTGATCTGATTTCATATCAAGGGTCATTTCCCATGCCTCCACCTTTCACGATTGATTCTCCACATGCTTTATTATCACCCCAGCAGATGATGGTTGGTCCATCCACCTATGAATGGGGAGAAGAATCAGTTTTAGATGAAGACATTCAGATTCCACCTCATCCTGATGAACCACAGGTAGAGCTTCAGATATTTGAGGTTCCGTTGCTTGAGGTTGTTCCCTCTCCAGCTCATCATGCTTGACCCTAGCACATATGTTGGTGATCTTGATGCAGGAATCCCATTAACATGACATATTGTGGGATGAATCCTTATGATAGAGACTAATTATACTCATTAATTTATATTCTCTCTATTTAATTAAATTTTTTGAATGAAAAAATGTATTATATCCTCTATTACTAACTCTCTATTAAATTGATTAAATTATTTTCACTATCAAGCTTTTTTACATGATTATATAGTGTTTTAATTTTCATTTATATTTTAGTTACAGTTTAAATTTTTTATGATTTCAAAGTAGACTAATTGAAATATATAAAAACATATTAAATTTAAAGTTGTTAACTTTAAAATACTATAAAATATAATCTATAAAAACAATCTTATTAAAACAGAAACCATAGTGTACACATCTAAATATTTTTTGAAAACAAAAATGTTTTCATTAATATAATAAACCAAAATTAATTTACATGAAACAAACATTATTGATTAAAATAAATATTAAGACATTAAAAAAATGTATGTGCATAAATTATAGTATAACTAAAATCTAAATGAAATTTGTAACGTTGAGTAAACATATAGAAAATAAATGGAAATAAAAGGAATGAAAAAATTATTAAATACAAATTTGATGTGTAAAAAAAACAACATGTTGTGCCAATAAAATTACTTTTTATTAATGGTTTTTAAGAAATGATTATTAATTTCAATTATGTTTCATATGATGAGTTTGTGTGCTAAATTTTATTTAGATTTTATTTCTACTTTATTATTAATAGATTTGAGAAGTCACATACTTGAGGCATTATTATGATTCATAGAGCTGAATATGAATGAATATAAATTATAAGGTTTAAATACAATTTAAATTAATTTTTACACACTAACTCAACATAAAGAAAATAATTTAAAAAATAAAAAATAAAATAAATAAAAGCTAATTTCCATGTCCAAAAATTTATTTCTTAAAAATATAACATTTACACTTTAAAATATCAAGAGAAATAATTCTTATTAGGTAATATATTGTTAATTACATTACTATGAATTATTATCCATCATGTTATTAGATTTAAATGATAGTAATTAAATTATTAATAAATATTAATTATATTATTAAATATTTATAATAATTAAAATAAAAAATATTATAATTGATTAAAATAATATAATTACTAATATAATTATTAGCATAATTATTAAAATAGTTAAAAATATAATTTTAAAATAAATCTAATGTAAATTAGTAATATAAAAAACATAATTATTAATAATAATGGTATTAATAAAAATTTATTAACGTATAAATAAATAAATATATATATATATATATATATATTTAAAAAAATATATATAAAAAACTTAGCATACAACTAATAAACACTAAAAAACTAAAAAATGAGTACATATTTATACTACATTGAAACAATAAAAAAATAAATTTAAACTTAAATAAAAGGTTATTTCAAAGGATTTCATTATTAATAAAAAAATTAAATTAAAAAAGGAAAAAGGTAGTATGAGCATTGACGCCTTTTTATTTTAGCCCAGGTGAAAGATGTTAAGGCCCGGAACGCCTTTCAGCTCCAACCAAAAACCTAAAAGGTGTTAAAATATTTAACACATTTTTATTAGTTTTAAAAATATTTTTAACCTAGGATTTTTTAAATAAATATTTTATTTTAAAAACGTCTAAAAACTAGTGTATATATATATGTATTAGTTAATAAAATAATTAATATAATAAATAATTAAAAATATATTTAATATAATCATTAATAATATGTAATTAACTAATAAATATAATTAATAAATAAAACACATAAAGTAAATAAAATATAAATATTAAAATTGTTTAATAAATAATATGATTTAAATAATTAGTTAGTAATAATGTAACTAATTAATTATAATATAATTACTAATAATAAATATGTTATAAACCAATGAGATAATTATTAAAATATAATTGATTTATTAAAATAATTAGTTAATATAATATAATTAGTTAATAAATAATTATTAATATTTTATTAAATTAGGGGTCAGATCATCTTTTTAATATGAAAGCGAAGACCTCTTTTTTATCTTGTTAGAGGGAGACCCATTACGTAGCCCATAAGCCCAATACCAAGTGGACCATTAACATGCCTCGAAGGCCCAATGCAGCATCATGCCTATATCATCCTAGTTGCGTCATGTCTGCATCACCACCTGCCTATATCATGACTTCATCACTGCCTGCCTACGTCATACCTGCATCACCATTTTCATCATAAATCCTCTAAAGGAATTTTTAGGATTTGAACCCTGGTCATTTGGATGCAGGATTATGGGATTCGCCCCTCAGGCACCACCCCAAATGCATTTAATTTTATGTTGTTAATAATTAATATAATTCAATTAATTAATAAAATATAAATAACTATTCAAAATAAATAAATAAATAATTGTTAATAATTAATTAAATTGAATAATTATTCAATATAGGTAACAATTAATATAATAAATTAATCAATTAGTTAATAATTAATATAATATAATAAATTAAAATAATAAAATTAATTATTCAATATAATTATTTTGAAGGTATTTGTATCTCTTGGCTTCCAGACCATGTACAATGGGCCTTCTGACCATGTAAGTATTTATTCTCAACCTAGTTAAAAGGATAATTATCCTAAAATAATAGAAAATTAAAGGCCTTCATTCTAGGGGAAATTAATATTTAATTACATTGAATAATTAATATTCTAGAATAATTAACAATAATTAATAATTATTAATATTTAAAAATTAATAATATTGAATAATTAATTTTATTTAATTATTTACTATATTATATTAATCAATTATAATATTCTAATTATTAACTATTTATATTTATATTAATTAATAATTATTAAGCCCATGGGGTGTTAGTTGAGTGGTACCCACTGGTTTTACCTATCGTTTTCCATGGGAAACTAATCTAGGGTCAAGTATCACCAGACACGAACACTGTTCATATTATGAACAAGATGTTTTTTCATATGTATGGTTTTGATCGACTCCACTAGAAAAAAATCACTGAGTAACAACATTTATTTTTTTGATTTGGTTGTTGTTTAAAAAAAATGAAAAATGGTTCTATGACTGTTTAAAAAAACCACAGCTAAAGTTTATATTGCATAAAATGTACAAAAATTCCTGTAATTTAGTGGCGGGTTTTAGTAAGTGTCATAGAAATCATATTTAGTAGCAGTTTTATTCATTTTAATGGTGGTTTTCCAGAAAAAATTATGAGAATTTAACGTCCGTTAAAACCACCGCTAAATCCTAATGTTTTTTAAACTCAAAACCACTGCTAAAATGAATAAATTTCCTTCTAAAAACATTCCATTTTTAGTAGTGGTTTAAACCAGCACTATATGTTGATTTTCAAAAAAATCCATCTATAAATTCTACAGCCCCAAAACCACCCTACAAAAAATGCATAGACCCGGTGTATCACCTATCATAAGAACACAAAATCACACCTGTGAAATATCAAATATGGTATGAATCTAATTACATAGACCACTAATTATAATTACATATAGTTGTAATGGGAACTTATTTTGAGCTTAAGAGGCCCAAAATAATCATATATATTTATATATATTTTTCATAGACCATATTAATCTACACAGTCCCCTGGAAGATAAATGAAGAAATGTAACCATATATAAACTAGTATATTAATTTACATAAAACGTAAATGGTTTCGGCCTCTTCAAGCATAGGAAATCATTAAAATTTCATGTGAATACTCTGTACCACAAATGATACAATAACAAACCCCACCTTTCCATATTAGTCCATGAATTCAAAAAGACTAATCATTGTCCGACAATGAACTCTACTCATCACCCACTTCACCTCTGTCTCTACTTGTTACTACCGGATCCTCTAAGACAATTATATTGAAAATAAAAAAATCTGTATATTTATATATATAATTAAAACCAATACAAGTTTGTGAACAAAATTATTTTGACATTTTTTGATTTACCTGCTCACCATCATTCATCGATACAATATCATCTGGGATAGATCCGGTCATCTTATGATATAAATCAACCAACACATTCTACAAAGTAGATAACAGATTCCATTGTTCTTAAATTGTAATTTTCATATAAAAAACTCTCTCTGAGCTTCTTAAGATGGAGAGTGACTACAATTAGAAGAAGATGCATCTAAAATCCTTAATAGCATACCAAATACCTCATATGGTAATGGTCCCAAACCCATCCTACACACTTAACTAAGACGCTCCTTCCTTTGGACGTTACCAATTGGTTCATCCTAGGAGACTGAGTATGACTGCATGGGATTCTCGTCCCATAGTTCTTTAATTTTTACCTATAAATCAAATATCAGTCATATTTGAGTAATTATATATTAACATGGTAACAAATGATAACAAGTCTTTATAATGAAAAATAAATCAATACACCAACTTCTTTGGAAGATTCATTAACATAACTCCCATTATATTTTTTATGAACATCCAACCATAGTTAAATTTAGGAGGCTTGGTGCCCTAAATTCGTTAACCACATTAAAAAAATTAAAATCAATAATTTAATATATGGAACAAATAATATTGTGTAATAAATATTTAAACTAATGAAAATATTACCATAGTCGATTGTATTGTAGAAAAACTATTTGACCCCACAGTGTGAGGGATGATTTTCTTATCCCAACTCGATGAATTCTTAAAACATCCTAAAATAAAGAAAATGTAATTTAGTAGTAATGCATGCAATGTAATATTTTTTTCATATTCATGTATAAATGTAAAATGATATTAATATAATGATTTATATTTAAATACCATGTGCTTCTCATCATGATGAAAGTCAATAAAAACATTTCATTTCTCTCTAGGTACTCCATTGGGTACAATATCATACAGTTGATAGGGGCTCAAATACGTATCATTGAATTTATTCCATAATATACATTTAAAATCATTCCATTTCTTGCCCAAAATTTTCAATGTCCAGTTTCGTGCTATAAGATCAACAATGGGAAAGTGGAAATACATCTATACAAAGAGATTCATTTTTAAAATATTAGAATTTAATAACAAAATGACATTCAATTACACCATAATGTATTAAAATTGCCTTTATCTATGAATCAAAAACCTCATTTTTCCAATATGGAGGCATATGACTCTAATCGTTATATGTTATTGGAAGGGTAATTGGATCCACCGCCAGCAATCCTAGAATCTGGCCAAATAATCCCATAGCATCATCTATAGGGACCCTATAACATTTAAATGAGACAACTATCATTAGTCCATTCAGATTCCAGACATTTGAACTTTTAATATTTTTCTCCACAGTATCACTGTTTCCATATTTTATGAAAAAAATCTAGTAGTATAAAAAAGTGCAATAATGTTATTCATATTGATTTTTTTACCTATAATAGTCACCCTCCAATATCCTCATAAATAATTAAGAGTGAGAACCTACTCTTTCACTGATGAGGCTGCTGAATGGGGAGGCATTGACTGAGCTACTAATGATACACTTGTGGAGGGTGTGAGAGATGGTGTAGGGGGTAAAGCAGATGGTGTCTAAGATGTTGTAGGGAGAGAGATAGATGAATCAGCATCTATCGGTATGGTCAAGGTAACATCTAATGTGAGTCAAATGGAATTAGTATAATGATTTCTCCTTTTCATTCATATCATTTAATCAAATAAAATTAACCTCATAACATATATTTCGAAAAAAATCAATTAGAAATTTTTTTGAAATGATAACAGATGTACAATACTAACAAAAAAATATACATAACTATGATAATGAATGAATGCACAAATGACATAAGTGGTTGATAAATGAATTAATGAATACAAATACAATAATTTTCTCCTTCAATCATGTCCTTTTCTTGCTAAATAATTACTTCATCTACTTATTTCATCCTTTCAAGACAAATATTTTCAATATCATGATGGAAAAACAATTTAACTTCTTATTTTTGATGAGATTCTATGTCAGAGGCAAAATCTTCCACTCCATCACCGATATCATACACGTATCTTTTTTTATGTGGGAGACTACACTTCACCCTTCATCCATGACATATTTTTCATAATATACCATTGTATCTTGTGATGATAATATATATGGATCATCTAATTAATGGTCACCAAAATCCATCTAGCCAGAGAAGTTTGCAGAAGTAAATTGAAAGGAATCTCTTTTTACACCAAAGATAATATCGACCCAATTGAATTTAAATAAAACAATTGAAAAATTCCCGTGGTAGTTTAATTCGATAATATCAGTCCACTTTCCATAGTATCCCACTTTGAAAAATTTAAATATACCACTACTATTTGCTTTCAAACCCCCTTCTTGATCGACTGTATGAAATTTAAATCCATTCACCTTCTAAACATCAAAATTTCTACCCTGTTTTAGAGGACCTTGAGAAATAAAATTCAAATCATTTGAAAACTCATCTTGAGTATAAATATTCATGATATAAAAAAAGTAATATACATTATTATATTTATAAAATATATGTGTCAACCTAATATCCATATTTATTTCAATATTTATGAACTTACATGCCAGGTAAACCATTGTACAAGATTTTTATTAATATATTTTTTATCATTCTGACTGAAAATTAATTTTTCTTCATATCCAAACACTTTTGAGGAAAAAGTGATAATCCATAAAACACTTTTGATGGAAAAGTGGTAAACCACAAAAGAATTCACGACTAAAAACAGTCCAAATATCATGCATCAAAGGATTAAGACTAACCAAAAAACTCATTGAACACACCAAATCAATCAAATCCAGTATTCAACTTATTAAACATTCACAGCAAGAGCTGGAATCACCAGAGGTAAGGATAAGGAAACCACGAACCAAGAAACACAGAAATCATAAAAACTTGAACAAACCATGAAACCAACCTCCATGAATGCCCACCAGTGTGACCATCGACACCAGACCAAAACCAAAAACCCGCCGATAAGCTTCAGTCGGAGAATGCCCCATCCTTCAACAACATGAAACAACCTCTTAGAAATCATCCAAGAAGAACACATCCACAGAATTCCAATGAAGGAGATAAATCCAGGAAGAAAAAATCAATCCTAATGTTTTACCTTACTGTGAATTCTACCTTAGCACAACCTCATGCAGTGATGACTTTGAAAAAAACCAATAAGAGACACCTAAAATCCTTCACCCTCTACGTTGCTCTGAGCAGACAATGACACACCATGCCAGATATGACCACAAGCTACACCGACGCTGACCAAACTAGAAGTCGACGCCACAATATGGGAGACCGGTCCGCAAAACACACTGATGCTGATCTGAAATAGAAGGAGAAGGAGACCAAGTCAGGCTTACCTACCCACAAGCCACACCAGAATTGGTTCTGTTTGTGCCACGATGGATCTAGCCACATGACACGCCGATGCAATTCCATGGAAAATCTTACCATGAGCAAAACGACACCGAGCTAAACCAGAAGGATCCAGAGACCACGCCGCACTAGATCCACCCAAAAGCCGAGCCAATGCTGAATCTGTCCATGCTATGATGGATCTGAACAAAATTCATGCCAACACCAGACTGAATCCCAGAGGAAGCTTGAAAGCACAACTAATCCATGCAGTGGCCAAACTGAGATTCAGGATATGAACACCGAGCCACCCGAGCCATGCCAGAGTGGGAAGTGAATGGAAACCTATTGATTGACTAATTGATCGGCCATTAAAATGACATCCTCCCAATTGATCAATTTGTCACAAACATTCTATCAGTGTTAAATTGGAGCTCCTCACAATTGATCAGCTAATTACATGAATTATTTTTGATTTACCATGTAGTTGAGATTGAGTCGATGTGTCATCAACACATAAAAATAAATTTAATCTTGTCTCAATATCATCCATGTATCTAAAAAAATGTAAGATATTCCTCTACCAAATATCCTTTAGAAATAGATCCTTTCAGTTGAGCATTATTTTTCACAAATGATTTCAAATGCCCAAGATATTTGGGAAATAAAAAGAACATAATTGTGTATTTAATGAAGTTCCAAGAATTGTTTAATTAAATGAAAAAAATATAAATAAAACACCTATAAATTGGATACATCCATCGATAATGCACATGGTTTCCTAATCTATCTTTCTCAACCAAATGCACTATTAAATGCATCAGGACAGTAAAAATTAATGGGGGAAAGATCATATCCATTTATCAAAGTGTCAATACAAATATATCATAAAGGTTTTCAAACTCAAATGGTTTTACAGTTTTCTCACATAGTTTTATGATGAATTTGTAAAATTTGAGTACAAAAGATGTAACCTTTTTGAGTAATAATTTACGCAATTCTAATGGTAGTAACAGATGTAAAAAATATGTGAATCGTGAGTTTTCAATCCATGTAACCTATGATGCTTTAAGTGAACACACCTTAAGATGTTACATGAATTCCCATTAGATACCTTCACACGTTTTAAAATTCTAAGGAATGTATCTTTATCCCTATTTTTCATTGAATTTTTTCCCAAAGCATACTTTCTATTATCATCTGGCCAGATATCATGATTTTTGTTCATTTATTATAAGTCTTTTCGAGCATTGAGATGATCCTTATATTTTCCACTATCATTAAGAAATGTAAAGATCAATTTTTCACAAAAATTCTTATCAATATGCATAACATCAAGATTCTTCCATGATAAATTAAATTCCCAATATATAAGTTTGAATAATATACATTTTTTTCTTCCATTATTGCATTTTGATTTCATTTGATGATGCACTTTGAACTCATTTCCCACTATCATTCAAATTATGCACCTTCCCAAATTCTATTTCAACATTTCCATGTTTTGTGAATATTTTACAACCTGTTGATTTCTTTGGAGGTGGTCTATAATCAATAAAACCATGGAATTTTTAATTTTTCTTTCGAAATCTATTTGATGCATCAAGAAATATTTGATGCCACAAGAAGAACCATTTTCTACAATGAGGTATTCTTTCGAGATCAAAATCCAAGTTACAAAAAGGACAAGAAAAAATTGTGTAAGTGTTTCAACAAGATAAATCCCCAAGTCCATGGAAGTCACTAATGGTCCATATTAGAGGATATTTCATTTTGAACATTATTCTAGAATATGCATCATTTTTCTCAACATAGTTTCTCTATAACTCCAGTAATTATTCAATTAAAGGATGTAATTATACATCAATATCATTTAAAAGTATTTTTTTCTAGTAATAATCATCAAAATGATAAAAAATATCTGTTTAATACACATCCATGGATGCAGATTATAAGGGATCAAAACTAGCATCGAAATTCTATTATTGGTGCTTAAAGTCCCAAATGTGTTGAATACATCAACAACCAATCCCAACCAAAAATTCGTAGGATAAGATGAGAAATATGAATGTAATGAATCAAATTTCTTCCATGATTGTGAATATATTGGATTTATTATTAACCCATCATTTTTATTATCTACAGAATGCCACTTTATGTGTTCGACCATTTTCAAAGACATGAATAATCTTTGCAATCGAGGATTTAAAAAAAAGTATTGAAAAAAACTCTCATGTGTGTTCCTTTTCTTCTTATTAATAGTAGTATATTGATTCATACTTCCAAAATCACCCATTATATTCCATCGAGAATAAGAGAATTTTTTTCAGTCATGTATGTCTAAATCCTCTCCCTAATAAAGCATAAAATCATTTGGTCACTCATTTATTTTTGTATAATTTAGAACAAGCTTATTATTTTTTTTCATAATAAAAAATGATTCAGGGATCTTTTCTTCAATAAATTCATCACAAAAAAATTATAATATCATAGATATTTTTTTATTTGTAATTCCACATAAGAATTTGATATTTATACAACTTCAGCAGAAAATAAAGTTTTGAATATTGAAAAAATACACTATAGAACTGTTGATTTCCATTTTCAACTAAACTATGAAATGAATTTGTCTGCTCAATAAATTTTTCTCATATATTATTCTCCACAAAATCAATAGGGGGATCCAATGATATGTTACAATCTTGATCTGGTTTTCCTATAGTCTCAAAAAAATCACCTGTCAAGTTGTTATTTTTAGCACCCTTAACTGGTAGTTATGATATGTTTTGATGTTTATGATAGTGTATTTCAATGCCTAATGCATTTTTTATAAGGGTTCTCATTTCATTTTCCATTTTTGACGAATTTTGGAGCTCATTTTAGTGAGTTAAATTAGTAGTCGAACTTTATGTAATATTCAATTATATGTTCCAAATCTAACAAAAATATTGAGCAGGGAATTGTATCAATATAAAGTGTTAATAAACTTCATATCTCTTCAAACATCTTCTAAATTTACATTTAGGAAATGGACATCTTATTATCCTATCAATGGATTTATTTAAAATTTCAAAATCTAAATTCTCCTCCAAACCCATAGCATACTAAGGTGTGTTCCTTGGTAATGTGATCCAGTTTTTATCCATATCAGAATGTGCCTACACTTTATTAAAAAAATAAAAGACATAAGTATTAATAAGTAAGAAAAGAGATAAATGTAAGTGAAAAAAACACAACCCATGTAGTTATAAGAAGAGCCACATAATTACTAAAAAATTAGAAGTATAAAAAGAAAATCAATCATAGATAGTATTATATAAAATATAATCAAAATAAAAATCTTACATTTATTAATTTAAAACATGCATCATGGGATAAACACCATACGTTTACTATGTGTAGGTGAACCTAGTAATTATCGTTCACCATAATAATGGATTTAGAGTTCTAACACATCTTTATCTAGAGGGGGTGTCATATAATGCTTGACTATAATTTCTAGTGGTGATATAAGAGATTCTATTTATGTATGTCACATTCTATTTTTCATTATTTATATATGGTACATCTCAAAATAACAAGAGTGGTTGTAAAACTACCAAACAGATTTATTACATTCCAAGAAATAGTATTTTAAGATGTTTTATTTGGATTGAATAATTTTTTCTTCTCTGGTAATTTTTATGTTTTAATCATAGAGGAGGGTACAACATCTTCTTGGTCACCTATAATCTTGGATAAAACTTTCCCACAAATATAAAATTCAATAATTATTGTACTTGAAGGTATTATAATAATGGAGTTTTGTTAAAATGTTTTCCACTTTAGTATTTTTTATTCCATCATGTACCCATAATAAGAGAACTCAATTTTTTACATTGTCACATTTTTATGAGTTTAATCTAGGTGAAGAAAGTTGTTTGATATAATAATTTTTTTCATTTGGGAAACAAATCGAGATCTTAAAATTTGATGAAAAACAATTGGGAAAAACATAAATATTCTATCCAACCATATGAAGATGAAATAACTTTTTATTTATTTGATGGATTTTACTATTTATTCAACGAATTTTTTTATACATCATCTCTTTCATAGGGAGTGTAGTCCATTGAGTTAAGTAACCCAGATCTATTTTTTTCTTTAGTTGAGCCTCTATATCTAGAATTAAAACCCTGACCTACTAATTTAACATATGTATTTATAATAGATAGAAATAAGGTAGTAATGATAATTTCAAGAAAATTTACTATTAATAAAGAACAGAATATGATAGATATATTGGGTGAAAATTTACAAGTTATATGTTGGAATTAAGGAGGCATTCTTAAAAAGTAGTGTAAATGTTCCAATTAAGTGTAACAACAAAGAAACTAGACTTAACTAGAGTTGATTATTCTTTTGTGGAATTACTATCCAAACTATTAAGTGATATTGTTAACTTCATTCCTTATAATTATTTAATAAACCCCACAAATATGATGATCATGAACTAAATAACTAAATAATACTCAGACTACGCCTCCATAACACATGAGGTATAACTTCTGATTAACAAAGGATGATATAAATACAAGGGATTGATAAATAAATATGTAGTAGATGTATTTCACTATTTTTAGTTTTACTAAAACATTATAGTTTCATGAAAAAATTTCAACGTTACTTTATCAGAAGTAGGAATTACTGACCCACATAACCTAGTTGGTGTAAAGGGTATATGTATATCAGGGACAATTGGATGATAATAAATGAATACATCTATATGAACATGACATTACACTTGATCACAATCCAAAATGTCCATAAATTCTATAAATTTTATGAAAGTAGGAAAATACCACTTATAAACAAGTTAATAAAACCAAAAAAATACTAGGTACCAAAAAATGGAGGTTTAATGAGTGGGAAATCTTGAATGAAAACTTGTGGAAACCCATAAATGTCTTATCCACACATAAATTAAATGGTAAAAATGGTCCAACTAATTTTAAAGACTCCTAATGGTACTAAATTTTTTTATTTTAATCATTACCCTTACCAAGATCATGTACAAGAAGTTCTACATGTGCCCTAAGTAAGATACATGTAAGTTGTGAGCATGAAATACTCACTAAGTCATCACCTCCCCACCACCAAGAGCCATTAATAATCCAAAGTTTATAGAAAAATAATATAAATATAGAGGAATATGAAATACAACCAACAATATACTTTAATAATGTCATTTAACATAGATTTCAATGATAATGACAAACACACTACATCGATAGGATCTATTCATGATATACCTACTTCATGACTAACTCATGATCTTATATAACCAATATAAAATAATTATGGTGACTCACACATCCCATTCAAGGGAAAATGAATTATATATAACAGTGTTAGGTAAATCTTGTATCCAATCTATTCCAGAATAAGGGAATGGGTATACTAGTGTCAAGGCATAGCGATCCCATAACATACCATCAACCTACCCATCAATAATGGTTTTACATGAGAAACATTATAGTCATATAATATCCCTTTTAATTGTTCTCCATAATCTAATAATAAAAAACATATCAATAAGTATAACTTTTATTACAATTTAGAGCATGCCGAAAGGCAACGAGAAAGATCAGAACACATTTTAAAAACTGAAAATTATTCTAAATCATGGATATTGTCATCATGACATAAATAATACATGAATTAAATTTTTTATTAATAGTAATAACTTATTTAACATGAAATGAAAATAACCAAACCAAGTAAAATTAAATATATTTTTAGTCTAATATGTCAATATGATAATCATAAACCATGGTAAGTAAAACAATTTACAAACATTGTTAATTATTTTTTTGTAAAAAATAGAAGAAGGAAGGTTAGAGGAATAAAACACCCTTAAATTGACTATAAGGCAGTGGAAATGACTGTTCAGGGGAGATATGGACTAGTGACTTGGGCTCGGTATTGGGTAGGGCATGAAGGGGGATGACAGTGATGAAGAAAGGGGTTGACGATGATATAGTAGGGCGTAAAGGGGGTCGATGGTGACATCGAAGGGAGAAAAAAGTGAGGGGGGTAAGGGGGACACCTTCACCTTTCATCGACCCAGATCAATGAAATGGAAATATAGGAAAAATTTATTTTTTTTCATTTATTTCTTTCTCCTTAATTTTTGCGAAAATCATTTTGTGTCTTAACACCTTCTTCCAAAATTAAGGAGAAAGGTGGTTCCACAAATAATGTCTTTGTCCCATCCCCTAGAAAAATCAAATTGCCCATCCACCTTCTCCTACTCACTTTACCCCCTCTATCTTTAATTTCACTCCCTCTATCTCTCTAAACTTTTTCAGGGTTTCCTCCTTTGTGTCTGTTGTTTTTATATGCTTGAAATAAGTTCAAAATTTTTGAAATGAAAAATTTATGAGGCATCATTTAGTGGTATTATTTATTATTTATTTTAAAGAAAATTATTTATTTAGTTGTTTAGTTTTTAGTTAGTTTTAAATATGATATTTACTTATTTTTTTATTTAGTTAGTTATAATTTATAAACAATATTTAATAATAGTATGTAAATTATTATTATTTAATAAGGAATTTGGATTAAATAATTTATAACTTGTCTTAGTAATGGATTTATTATGATAATAATATTATTATTTATTATAAATTGGTATTTTTAAATATTAGTGCGATAATTAGGAATTAATATTTACTAGATGATGAATAAATATCAGTGAAATAGTGATTCAATAATAATTTACTATTAAATAAGTAATGATTAAATAATTCTAATGTAGTGATTAACTAATGAATAAACAAGATTAAATTAAGATTAATGAATGAATAGATAATGAATAACCCAGGATTAACTTAGGATCAATGATTGATTGATTAATTATTAACTAATAATTAAATAATTAAGAACAATAAATTAAATAATAACTTACTATAAAACAAGTAACTAATAACTAATAATTAAGTAATAATTAAAAAATTATTAACGAATGAGTAAAGAATAATTAACTTAGTATTAACTAATGTTTAAGTAAATATTAACTAATGCTTAGAGAATGATTAACCAATAAATACATAATGATTAAATATTAATTAATTAATAATAAACTATAAAGTAACTGATTAATATATATTAACTAAGTATTAAATAACTAGTGATTAATGAATGATTGATGCATTCTTAAATTAGGTTTAACTAATGATTAAAAAATGATTACATAATGATTAAATAATGATTAGTGAATGAATAATGAATAGTAAAATAATGATTAAGTAATGACTAAATAATGATTAATCAATGAATATGACAAGTACATGTGAGATGACATGAAATAATATTCAAACTATCCATCGATACACCATAAAGTAATCCTGTGAGCAAATAACCATGAAATATACCATCATGTGAGAAATCATACATAATTGAAAAGGCACAACATTTGGGATCTAACTTATTAGTATATGTGCTAGACATGAAATAAAACCTCAATCCATAAGGTAGATCTAACAATTATTATGTCTGTGTGCATATTATAAATAATATGATAAGTCTTTGTGAGGTGATAAGAAAGCATAATGATACTATCCCTGGATACACCATACAGGAAGAATGTGAGAAAATAATCCTAAAATATACGATTATGTGTGAAATCATACATAAATGACAAAGCACAACATTTGGGATTTATCTTATTGGTTACATTCTATAAATGAAAGAAATCCTCAATTCATAAGGTGGATCCATCTGATATAAACTATGTGTGAACAAATCTATTTATAAATTAAAACCCATTTATAAAAAACTATATTCCAAAATAAATGGGGAGAAAACCTGTATCCTTCAAAAACTGAGATTAGGAAAGATGAAAATCACAAAATTATTTTGATATGGATGAAAAATTACTTTCTAAAATCATTATAAATATTATTTTAGAAACATGAATACATGACCTTTTTTTGGTAAGAAAAATTTCATAAAACAATGGGAATATACTTGATATATCTTATATTATACCAGTAAAAGAATTATTGGGAACATAATGTTATATTTATATTTTAAAATTACTTAAGGTTTATTTAATTTTTTACACTGATATGGAGGATATTACTCTTCTCACTGAGAAGTATAGGTATTTTTCACATAACGTGCTAGCAGGCTGTGAAGTTCGACAAATCAGGGTGCATAGAGATCCCTATTATCATCACATTCTACCTATAGATACTATTATACCATAAATATGTCATGATGGATTATATAGAATTGTTTTATCTGATTATACATTAATTTATCATAACCTCCTTACTTCCCCCACAAAGATAATGACCTGAGACTCGCACATTCCACTTACCCAAGGGAGAGATGACCAATGCCCTTATGGATGTAGCAGTTTTGCTCAATATTACTATCTATGAGATGAAATTATAAGACCCACCCATGGAGACTGTACCAATCATGTATAGTAACTGATAGTCCTAGAAATTGTGTGGGATGATGATGCTATAGATTGTGGGTTGATATTTATGAGCTAGTTGGATATGTACTTCACACAGTTACCCGCTAACGCTGATGAGCATACCATCATGCATCATTCTTGTTTATATATCTAATGGATCATTAGAGGAACATTGTGCATTGATCACTGAAGTATACAAGTGCACATGATGTATCTGTGCCTTCTGTAGGACTTTGATCAGGTTGGAAGATACTGCTAGGGATCTTAATGATTGGCATACACTTGTAGTGAATTATGCAAGACATGCTGACTGATCATAGTGATCTTGGATGATGTGTCATCCTTGTTCATATGTGGTCATGTGAGTGCATTCCTCCCCTCACCACTATTTCTAATGATCCAAATCAACATATTGATATGCTGCATGATAAACCTCATGGATTATAGTATGATCACTCATCTTTTTTGTATTTTAATGATAATTTGAGTTATTATAATCTATATTTTTTTTATTATTTATCACTTTCAATATTGGGTGTTATATGTGGAGTCAGACACACCACTTTATCAAGACTATGAGAGTTAATTTGGGTGCATAATGTCTCATATTTGATAGTCTACTACCCACTGATTCATGTATATACATTCTTTTTTGACTAATCAATTTCATAATATTATCATTTATTTAATTTAGTAAAAAAATAATTGAAAAAAAATCACATGTCATTTCAGATATCATATCTTTCATAATGGGATATATTAGACCAACTTCCCACATACTACACATATGTAGTTTTATGAAGCCATAAATTTAGTGCCTCTCATTCACATTCATATTATTGAGTGGAACTAATTGGATAGACTCATGCACTGGTTTGGATTTTCTAACATATTCCAGTTCCACCTAGATAGCCAGTAGTGCTTCATTTCATGAAGCTGATTGGGAGACAAGATGTTTACTAGCACTGATGACATGATGAGTATCATAACCTATTGGACAGTTTTTCATCATTTCATTTCAAGGGAATGTATACAATATGCTTCTATTTATCATAGCAGGTCGAGTATGATCCATGGTATAGGCTGTAGTCTATACTCTATCTTACTCCATACGATAAAGGGATTAAGAATCCAGTAAGTCAATTAATTTAAATTTGTTTTTTTACACATTTTCTAATTCATTTTAAATATCTTTATAGCACACTCGACTGCAATATATTATCTTCATGTCTGATATAGAGGAGGGTGAGGTTTTTAGCTAGGTAGAATACCATGTTGCATCCAAGGGTATGAAGCTAGCATATCATGTTCTATATGATATTATATTTGATCTTCCACTTGAGGGATACAATATTCTTTCCCAATGAGATGAGGTTCCTAACCGAGAACATCCTCCATCAACTGCTGGTTTTGAGAAGCAACGACGTCAACAATGTAGACCGTGTCATGCTCCACGTGAGGCCTCACCTATTCCATTGGAAGAGGAAATACCTCTAACATTCCATCCTCAGATTATTGCTGGTGTGCACCATAAGGCATGTGATCTATTCATATTGTCAGGATATCAATGGGTTTCCTTGGATATATCTGATACGATCTCATATCAGAGGTCATTTCCCAAGCCTCCACCTTACGTGACTAGGCCTTCATAGAATTTATTGTTCCCCCACCAGATGATGGTAAGTCCTTCCACTTATATAGTGGTAGAAAGATCAAGTTTAGACGAATAAATCAAGATGCCACCTCCACTAGATGAGTCACTGGAAGAACAACATACATTCGAGGTTCCAGTGCTTGAGGTTGATCCCTCTCTATCTCATCATACTTGACCCTTGCATAGAGGTTGGCGATCTCAATGTAGGCATCCTATTCACATGCCAAATTTGGGGATAGAGACACATGGAAGACACTAATTATACTCATTCATTTATATGATTTTTATTGATATAAAAAATTTGAAATAAAATGTATTATATCCTCTATATTATTGTCTCTCTATTAAATTGTTGTAATTATTTTTTCTGTCCAACATTTTTTACATGTTTATCGATTATTTTAATTTTAATTTTTATTTTACATACAATTTAAATTTTTTATGCTTTCAAAGTAGAATACTTGAAACATATAAAATATTATTAGATTTCAAGTAGTTAAAGTTAATAGATTATAAAATATAATCTAAAAAAATCTAATTAAAATTGAAAACATAGCCTAAACATCTAATTTTTTTTAAAATAAAAAGGATTTCATCAATATAATAAATCAAAAATAATTTACATGAAAAAAAATATTGATAGAAAAAAAATATGTACACATTAAAAAACTATATGCACATAAATTATAGTATAACTCAAATCTAAATGAAATTTAAAACATTGATTAAATAGATAAAACATAATTGAAAATAAATAGAATGTAAAAAAATTATTAAATACAAATGAAATGTTTTAAAACAACAATATATTTTACCAATAAAATTACATTTCAATGATGGTTTTTATTAATTTATTATTATATTCATTTATGCTTTATATGTTGATTTAGTGTGAAAAATATTATTTTGATTTTATTTCTACTTAATTATTTATAGAATTTCAAAGTCATATTCTAGAGACATTAATATGTTTCATGTAGGTGAATATGAAATCATATAAATTATAAAGTCTAAATATAATCTAAAGAAAATATGACACACTAACTCAACATATATAACACAATAAAAAAATTATAAATATAATAAATAAAAGCTAATTTACATGTTAAAAACCTTATTGCTTAAAAATATAACTTTTACACTTTAAAATATCAATATACATTATTCTTATTAAGTAATAAATTATTAATTACATTACTATGAATTATTGTTAATGAAGTTATTATAAATTAATATTAGTAGTTACATTATTAATAAATATTAAATATATTATTAAATATTTAAAATAATTAAAATAATAAATATTAATATTGATGTAAAGAATATAATTATTAACATAATTATTCAAATAGTTAACAATATAATTTTAAAATAAATCTGAAGTAAATTAGTAATATAAAAAATTAATTATTAAGAATAATGATATTAATAAAAAATTATTAATATATATATATATATGAAAGTTCCCAATCAGTGTAATGTATCACTGAGAGGGGGAGGGGGTGAATCAGTGATACTCTTTTTTCCTTTATGTTTCTTTTCAATTGAAACAACCTTCGCCTCCTGTTAGAGATTTCAATTCCCTGCTGAAAACAAACTCAAAACACATCCACTGGAACACAGAGATTTACAAGGTTCAGTATTCAATAATAACAGCCATTTCCTTGGTATGGTTTGGAAATTATCCAATACCATACAATTCACTAAGAAAACAATCCTTGTATTACAATAAGTAGGAAGTTTCCATACACTCATATAGCACTATGAAACAATACAACTAGTGCATGTGCATACTCTTAGAACAACAGGGTAATTCCATTGTTTTTGTAATAACTCATGTTGCCTATGATTATTTTCAATTAAAAAAATGTATTAAAATTTTATACAATTCATAAATTTCTTACCCCTAAGAAAGGTAATAACTACCTGGACTTTGTTATGAAACACTGAGTCCGATCTTTTCTGAGTCTGCTTCCTCCAAGTCTAATTCTTACAAATTAATACTTCTAGTCAGATTTTTTCTGATAGAAAGCAATAGAGTAGAATTAGTACCACTTCAATTCCCAAAAAAATTGTCAAGATGAAAAGAATACAAATGGATTGGAACCACCCAAGACAATTGTAAATCCAAATGGAATTGATCTCTCCTTCTCTATAGAAACACAGAGATTCACTCTCTCTTCTATAGTGAACAGTGAAATCCTCTACGAAGTACAATGTACTTGTTTCTCTTTCATAGGAGACCCAAAACATATTTAGTCAGGAATCCCAAAACACTTTCCTGCTCACTTAAATTCACCCAACTATGAAATTCTCCTAAAATCTCAGAGCAATTATGAATTCATCAACACTTTTCGATTCATCTAAAAACTTTCAAAATCTTTATCTCTTATTTTCAAGACCCCCATTTTAAATTTCAATATCAATAAAATTAATGATAAATACATGGGTTTGATCATCTAAATCCGATTCTCTCAAGATGATTTCTTCAAAACAATGCTTGATACCATATGAATTTAATGTGTTTAAAGAAATGCACTTTTCCACTTGAGATACAATCACACTTTTAAATGAAAGGATCCCCCTTGAAAATTAATTAATCTAACTCTAATTTATTTTCATTTCTCTTGACCCACTTGAAAAATAACATCATCACATTAAAAAATAAATTCTTGTACCCTAAATAAATTCATGACTTTGAAATCATTGAGGATAATCTTTTTCATCATCTCACTTAAATTAGAAAGTATTTTAACTTTACATTAATTCCTGATTCTTTCTATTCATCTCAACCCAAGAAAAATATTTTCTGAATATAAATGGTCTGGATATAATCATCCTAAATACGATCATTTATGATTACGATCACTGGTTTCAATTTCTGGGAACGATCATTCTGGTTATGATCATTCTGGTTAAGATCATGTCAGTTTTGATCATTCTAGGTATGATCATTATGGAGACGATCATTCTAGTTATGATCATTATGGATACGATCATTCTGGTTATGATCATTTTGCATGTGATCATTCTGGGTACAATCATTTATGGTTATGATAAAATACAATATGAAAACAATGATCTTCTTGGATACACTATAATAAAATCTAAAAACATTCTAATAATGATGATCTTCCCGGATAAGATACATAAAAATATGAATGTGATTCATTCTCGATTGAAAACATCTCTTTCCTTTTATTCTACTGGAATACTATTATTTTGAAAAAAAATCAGTGTCTCATCTTCCATCAGTATCACCTCTTCCATCGACACCACTTTTCATCGGCACCACTTTCCCATCCGCACTATTTATTCAATCAGTATCACCTTTTCCATCAGAACCACTTTTAATTCCACTTGGTATCCAATTTTTTTTGAATGAAAATAGATAAAATCTCTATAGGGTTTTTTTAAAATACAATTGATACAATCTGGGTATGATTGTTTTGAAAAACAATCAGCACCTTCTGTTCAATCTGGATACAATTATTTTATGATTGTTTAAAAAAACAATCGATACCACTTCTTTCTCTCTGCCATCTGAATATAATAAATCTAAATACAATTATTTTTTGACTTTTTTGAAAAAAAATCTGAATACAATAAAATTCTGATAGTTTTGAAAAACAATATGAACACGATTATTTTCCAATTGGAAGCATCTCTTTTACTCCCCTTTCATTCTATCAAGATTGCATCAGAAGTTCTCAAAACAACACATGATTTATATGAAATAAAAATCAGAAAAACATCATCATAATTGTTTTTAATCCTAGTCATAGAGACTCTGATTATTTTTGAAGTTGATCAAATCTTTTACAAAACAAAACCCAAAACAAGTGTTTCCAATACAAAGTGAAGTGATTTATTTTCATCAAAACCATCCTTGAAAACAAAATAAAAAACCTGAAAACTTCATCACCTGGGTCCTAATAATCTCCCCGTTTGTATTTTATTGTCAACCAAGTTTTGTAAATCACTGAACTTCTTAACGTCAATAAATGGATTACATATCAAAAATTATAATCCTACATGAGCTAAATCATTGTAGGAAACAAGAATCATTAATAGAAAAAACCATGATATCCAAAAAAATGATCATGATTGCCTCTTTATTTTTTATTTATTTTATTCATTCTCTCAAGAAAACTATTCAATTTATTTTTCTTTAACCACTCAAACAAATAGTTATAGTAGTTCAGTCACAAAATAATGATGAATTTATAGATTACCCACAAATCTGTCTTTTGTGCAATAGATTTATTAAAAAAACAATTACCCCCCTTGAAAAAACAATCCAAAGTTAATATGTGTGAGGGGATAGATACAAATACATCAACCTAAAGAGAAAGAGGTTGGACACCCATGTTCTACCTCATTTTTGAGAATGATTCCTTCAATAAAGGTTTTGTGAAGATATCAACAACTTGTTCTGATGTTGGAGCATACTCTAGCTTCAATTTATTCTTCTCCACAGACTCTTTGATAAAATGATATTTGATTTCAAGATGTTTTGAACGAGAATGTTGCACTAGATTTCTGGTGAGATTGATTGTACTTTGATTGTCACAACCCAAGAGTAAGGGTAACTTCACATCAAAAAGTAAATCTTCCAAATGAGTTTTCATCCACAGAAGTTGAGTATTGTCTTGAGTAGCAACAATATACTCAGATTCAACCATACTGAGAGTATCTGAGTTTTTTTTCTTCGAATGCCAACTAACATAATTCTTTCCCAAAAAGAATACATCACCAGATGTGAATCTTATATCATCAAAATTTCCTACCCAATCTACATCAAAATACCCAAATAAATAAATACTATCTGAGTTAAAATACTTGATTCCAAATTCTATTATTCCTATGATGTAACTGAGAATTATTTTTCTAGTAAGTAATTGTGATTCTTTTAGAGCAATTTGAAATCTTTCACATATGGTAACAACATACACAATGTCAGGTCTTGAGGTAGTCAAATAAAATAGACTTCCAATCAGCTTCCAATACTCGTTTTTGATCAACTTCTTTTCCTTCTCCATATTTACTCAACTTTGTTCCTACTAAAATGGGTGTGGAAACATGTTTTTAATTTTCCATGCCAATCCTCTTGAAAAGTTCTTTTACATACGTTTCTTGGGAAAGGAAAATGTATTATTTCCTTTCCTGGATTTTTATCCCAAGAATGTATTTCATTTCACCCAACATAGACATTAAAAATAAATTCTTCATTTCTTCAGCAAATATTTCACAACTTCATTCATCATTACCAGCCAAGATAATATCATCAACATAAAAAATTTCAATGAGGTAATACTCTTGACATTATATGATGTAAATATATCTATCCACTCTTCCTTTGTTAAAATTCATCTGTCTTAAGAATGTATCCAATTTGGAATACCATGCCCTCAGATATTAGTTTAGGCCATACAATTCCTTTTTCAACCTAAACACATAACCTTGATATTTTCTAATACAAATCCACAAGTTTGTTCAATATAAACCACTTATTCAAGATCACCAGTTAGGAATGCAGATTTAACATCCACTTAAAAGATCATATTGCCTCGTGTTGTGAAAATAATAAGAAAGATTATGATTTTTTCAAGACTTTCCACTAGAGAAAAGGTTTCATCAAAATCAATACCCTCAATTGGTGAGTACCCCTTGTAGACCAATCTTTCTTTATTTCATATAACTTCAACCTTTTCATTATACTTGTTCTGAAAACCCCATTTTTACCAATGATGTTTTTGTTTTCAGGATTGGGTATGAGTTCCCATGTATTATTATTTTAAATCTGATCAAATTATTCATTCTTGGATTGAACCCATTCTAGATTATCAAAATATAATTTCACATCATTCAGTTCCACTTTTTAATACAAAGAAGTATGTGTATTGGAATTTATTTTTCTTATTGTTTAAACCTTATGATGTTGGTCCCCAATTATATTCTGTTCTTCCACATGTTTCCTCAGCCTTGGAAAATATTTTCGATTTTCTTCTTCATCACTAGAAATAAATGAGTCTGATTATTCACCTTTATTAGAATTATAATGGTTTGTATCCTAATCAAAATTATCTTCTTAAACTTTCTTAACTTCATTTTCTTCCTGAACATGTTTCCCTTTATCATATACTTAAATCACTTTTACCTCAACTAAATCTTCAATTATTTTTGTTTCTTTATTTAAGAATCTGTACCCTCTTCTTTCCGGAGAACATCCATGAAATATTTCATCCTCACCTTTCTGCTCAAACTTTCCATAGTTTCCACTTGTCCTCTTTATAATACAAGGACTCCCAAAAAATATAAAGTGCTTCAAACTTAGAGTTTTTCCATAAAACAATTTTTAGGGAGTCATACCTGATTGAGTCTTATAGAAACAATGATTCCGAATATAAACAATAGTAATTATGAATTTCCTCTAAAAGTAATGAAAATTTCCATGCTTTAGTAACATAGTTATTCCCATTTTCACTAGGCTTATATTCTTTCTTTCTGCAACCCCATTTTGTTTGGGAGTGTATGGAGAACTATCCTCCTTCTGAATTCTATGATTCTGAAGAATGTCTTTAAACTATTCAATTATTTATTCACCACCATTATCAGTTCTCAACTGATTCACAGAATACTCACATTCTTACTCATCTTTTTTTCTAAAACATTAAAACATTTTCAAGGAATCTGATTTGTGTTTAATATATATAACACAATTAATGAGAGTAAAATAATCAATGAAATCAAGGATTTAATCATCTTCATGTGTTGATTTTTTTAATCATTGGACCACATATATCGGAATTAATCAGCTATAGAGGTTATAATGAAAAAATATCAACATTCTAATACACAAAATTTGTAATTTTTTCTTTTTAATAGATAGTGCAACACCAATCTCTTGTTCTTACCAAATTGAAAATGTCTCGAACACTATCTATTTTAGATAACTTACTTATTTTTCTCTGACACATATGTATAATCCTTTAATGAAATAACTTATTCTCTTCCACCATACTCATGTAAACCGAGTTTTGTGAATCACTAACCTGAAACAAATTCCCTTTAATATGTTGGCCTCTTGTAACAATATTTCAATATTCTTAACTCTTTAAAAAATCCATCTTTTTTTAAGATAAACTTGTTACCCTCATCACAAAATTGTGAGACACTTAGAAGGTTGTGTTTCATCCCATCAACATACAATTTTTTCTTAGATTGCAGCTTTTCTTTTCCAATAATGAATGACCCAAAACCTTTGATTTTCAATGATTCATCATTTCCAAATGTCACTATGACTTATTTATAATATTTTAAAACCTTAAACAATTTCATGTCTCCTGTCATATGAGAAGAACATCCACTATCAAGTATCCATGTTTTTTCTAATTTCATGGATTTTAATGCAGTTTCAACAACAAGCACATTTTCACCACTATTTTCATTCATCACCATCATATTTTGAGAATTGAGAATATTTTACTAAGCTGATAAAAAAATAGGGCATCCTTTTTCAAGGTGTCGAGGTTGTTCACTTCTTTCAAAAATAGTTTCCAAGGGTTGGAACCTATTTTCAATCTTCACTTCATTCATTTCAGATTTCTTCAAGACAACCTTCTCACTTTTCTTTTTTTTTGAGGAAATTGACTTCCCCTAAATATGTTTTTATAATAACCTATGGGATAATAATAATGTTATTGATTGAACCAATGCATAATTTTTGTGTGTCCAGATCCCCCCCAATACTAAAAACACCCATAGAAAGATTATTTTAGTCTGAAACTTCCATACTGATTAGAATTATGAATTTTTTTCAACCATATTATTTTCACTTTCAATTGGATTCATCTTCTTATTTTCAGACTTGATAGGATCAGAACTATTTGAAACTTTTCTAGATCTATATAAAACCTTTTAGGACTCAGGATGTTTTATAACTTTTGAATTCTTCACTTTGACCACATACATAACCTTCGTAGAATTATTCTATTCAGACACAATTTAATTATTCTTCTAACCCATTAATGGTATCTTTTGTCGAACCTTATGAAGTTTCCCATTGTGAGAACATTCAAAAACATTCGTCCTAGAGTTTTTGAAACATACTCTTTTTTCAGTTTTAGAGGGTTTTTGTTGGACAACTTCCAACTCTTCTTCTTTTTTCTTCATCTTAACTTCAAAATGCAGATTATGTTTCTTTCTATCTACAAAAGACTTCTTCAAATCATCCATATCTTTAACTAGATTTTATTTCTCACCAGAAAAAAATTCTTGGTTTCTTGAGCATTCATCTTCTAAATTTTTGTTTTTCTTTTTAAGACTTATGAACTTTCTCAGACATTCTTTCTACTATTCATTCAAATGCATTTCAATATGAGTTTCTTCTTCTTCAAAAGTAATGATTCTGAATTCTTTATCATTCACTGTTTCAATAAAATTATTTTCATTACCATAATCAATGTATTTTTTGATTCAGCATCACTGTCTTCTTCATCATTATCTTTGGACAAGAAACTTTATCTTTTTTATTTGACGAACTTATTTTCTTTTCCTTTCCCCCCTTTTCTTCCATGATCTTCTTGTCTTTATTTATTCAATATCACTATCCTCTTCTTTATTTCTTCTAGGAAAATTACCCACAAAGTGACCAACACCTCCACATTATAAACATTTCAAGGGGAGTTTCCCTTTTTATTTCCTTGTACATATTTTCACATTGTTAGAAAAAAAAGGATATGATTTAATGGATATGTTTACATACCTCATTTTCAGAGTCAGAATCACCCACTTCATCATAAGTAACAGTATTCTTTGACCTTTATTTCTTCATATCCTTAAAAGAAATTTCTCTATCAAACATTATTTTTCTCTTTATAGCATTATATCTTCTCATTTCATAAGTGATAAGAGTGCTATCACTACCAAAAAACTGGGTTTCCATAGCACCACCCTTTATTAGCATTAAAAAAACAACTGATAAAGGAGGATCCTTTATCATCCCTAAAGAAAAGCACTGATAAATGACCTTTTTATCAGTGCCTTTTTTATCACTGATAAAAGGGGCCTTTATCTATGATTTTCTCAGCACTGATAAAATGTCCACACTTTATCTTCTCATCTATTAACAATTCAATTATAGCATAGTTAGTTCCATTTTCTAGAAACGATAATGGCCACATTTGTAGTAGTGTATGTAAACCATCAAGAGATAATGTTTCAGGGTCTCTATCATCCAATGAAAAAACTTTTTCATCGAATTTATCAGGTATGATTTTCAAGGTCTTTTCAAAAAATTTAGAATCTTTCTGATTTTGATTAAGATATCTGATAGTAATCACAATGTCATTTACCCTGGTAAAGAATTCCCCAATAGATTCGTGCTCACCCATCTTCAAATATTCATACTTCAATCTCCATATTTGTAACTTTTCCTTCTTCACTTTTTTGTTACCTTCATATATGTTTTTCAATTTATCTCATATACATTTAGTTATGTCAATACCTTTTACTCTCAAGAATTCACTTTCCGAAAGTGATGATAATATAGCTTTCTTGACCCTTCCATCATTCTCAAGAAAATTCTTGTCAACAGGTGTAAGTGGAGCACAATCATCAATAGGAGGAAACCCAAATGTTGTAGCTTCAAGAATATCATAACTGATTGACATATGATATGGAAACATTATATCATTAAAGATATGATAGTTCCTTCCATCACTATCAAGAATACCTTTACTCTTCACAAAGTTCACATTATCCATCATCAAATAATAACAAAGGGAACCTGCGCTCTAATACCACTTGAAAGTGCCTAGTCGGAGTAATGTATCACTGAGAGGGGGGGGGGGGGGGTGAATCATTGATACTATTTTTCTTTTATGTTTCTTAACAATTGAAACAACCTTTGTCTTCTATTAGAGATTTCAATTCACTACTGTAAAAAAACTCAAAACACATTAACAGAAACACAAATATTTACAAGGTGCACTATTCATGAAGAATAGATACGTCCTTGGTATGGTTTAGAAATTATCCAATACCATATAATCCACTAATAAAACAATCATTGTATTACGAGTAAGAAGTACCCTTACACTCATGTATCACTATGAAACAATACAACTAGTGCTTGTGTGTCCTCTTAGCATAATATGGTAATGCAATTGTTTTTTAACAACTCATGTTACCTACGATTATTTTCAATTCAACAAATGTATTCAAATTGAAATACAATTCATCAATTCCTTACCCTGAAGAAAGTTAAGAACTACCTGGACATTGTTATGAAACACTGAGTCTAACCTTTTAGGATTCTGATTCTGTCGAGTCCAATTATTACAAAACAATACTCCTAGTCTGATTTTTCTAATAGAAAACAATAGAGAAGAATCAACACCACTTCAATTCCCAAATACAATTTCAAATCCAAAAGGAATATGAATGAATCATAACCACACAATACCGTTTTTAATCTAAATAAAATTGATCTCTTCTTCTCTCTAGAAACCTGGATCTTCTCTCTCCTCTATAGTGAATAGTTAATGCCTCTACAACGTATAATGTACTTGTTTCCCTTTTATAGGAGACCCAAAACATGTCTATGTGGGAATCCCAAAACACTTTCCCACCCACTTAAATTCACCCAAATCTGAATTTCTCCTGAAATCTCAGAGAAATTATGACTTCATCAATGATTCTTGATTCTTCTCAAAACTTCCACAATCTTCATCTCTTTGTTTTTTCTAAACTTCTATTCCAAATGTCAATATGATTAAAATTGATGAGAAATACATGGTTTTGATAATCTAAATCTGATTCTCTCATCCTGATTTCTTCAAAACAATGATTGATACTATACCAATTGAATGTGTTTGAAGAAATGCACTTCTCCACTTGAGATACAATAACTCTTTTAAATGGAAGTCCCTTTGAAAATTCATTCATAAATCTCCACTTTCTTTTCTTTTCTACTGAACCACCTGAGAAAAAACGTCATCACATTCAAAAAAAAGTTCTTGTATCATGACTACCTTCATGACTTTGAAATCATTGAAGATCAAATTTTGCATTGTTTGACTTCAATTAGAAAGTATTGTAACTTTACATTAATTTGTGATTCTTTCTTTTCATCTCAACCCAAGAATGATCTTTTTGAATAAAAATCTTTAGGATATGATCATCCTAAATACAATCATTTATGGTTACGATCACTAGTTATGATTGCTGGGTATGATCATTCTAGTTATGATCATTCTGGTATGATCATTCTAGGTACGATCATTCTAGAAATGATCATTCTGGTTATAATCATTCTGTATATGGTCATTCCTGTTATGTTCTTTCTGAATACAATCGTTCAAGGTATGATAATTTCTGGTTATGATCAAATACAATATAAAAATAATGATATGCCTGGATACAATAAAATACAATCTGAAAACAATATGATAACAATGATCTGACCAGATACAATACAAAACAATCTAAATGTGATTCATTATCAATAGACACCATCTATTTCCATTTATTTTACCCGAATACAATTGTTTTGAAAAAAAATAAATGTATCATCTTCCATCGACACCACTTTTCATCGGTACCACTTTTCATTGGCACCACTTTCCCATCGACACCACCTATTCAATCAGCATCACCTATTCCATCAGCACCACTTTTCATTCCACTTAGTATCAACTTTTTTTGGAAAAAGAGTTAATAAATTTTAGAAATGATTATTTTGAAAGACAATCGATACAATCTGGATACAATTGTTTTGAAAAATAATCGTCATTGCCTCTTCAACCTAGATACAATTTTTGTCTAATTATTTGAAAAAACAATTAGTATCACTACTTTCTCTCTGTCATCCAGATATGATAAATCTGAATAGAATTCTTTTTTTATTTTTCTAAAAAATATCTGAATATGATTCTTTTATGATTCTTTTAGAAAAAAATCTGAATATGATTCTTTTCTGATTGGAAGCATCTCTTTCACCCCCCTTTCCTTCTATCAATCTTGCATCACATGTTCTCAAAACAACTCATGATTTATATAAAATAAAAATCAGCAAATCATTGTTAAAATGGGTTTGAATTGTAGTCATAGAGACTCTGATTCTTTCTAAAGCTGATCAAATATTTTACCAAACAAAACCCAAAAAAGTTTTTTCCAAAAAAAGTGAAGTGATTTCTTTTCTTCAAAACCAACCTTGAAAAAAATACAACACTTGAAACCTTTATCACTTTGGTCCCAAAAATATATGTATTTAAAAAGAAATTTATAAAATAAACGTGGCATATAACTAACAAACAAGAAAAAGTCTAAAAAAATATTAGATATTCATACTACATTGAAACAATAAAAATAAAAAAATTAAACTAAAATAAAAGTTCTATTAAAAGTCTTGCAAAACTAATAAAGGAAATCAAATTAAAAAAACAAAAGGAGAAAGGCGATAGGAGCCTTAACACCTTTTTATTTTAGTCTTGGTGAAAGGAGTTAAGGCCCGTAATGCCTAAAAACTCTAAGAAAAAACTTGAAGGCGTCAAAGTCTATAATACATTTTTTATTAGTTTTAAAAATATTTTTATCCTAGGATTTTTTAAATAAATATATTATATTAAAAACATATAAAAAAACTTGTGTGTGTATATATATATGCATTAGTTAATAAAATATTTAATATAATAAATAATAAATAATATATGTAATATAATCATTAATAATAAATAATTAACTAATTAAAAAAATTAATAAATAAAACACATAAATTAAATAAAATCATAAAATTAAAATTATTAATTAACAATATGATATTAATAATTATTATGTAGTAATTTAACAAATTAATTATAATATAAATAATAATAATAAATAATTTATAATCTAATAATATAGTTAATAAAATATATTTTATTTTTCAATATAATTAATTAATATAATATACTTATTTAATAAATAATTAAAAATAGTATTTTTTAAAGTTGGCGTCGACTCCTATTTTTATTATGAAAGTAAAGTCCTCTTTTTTTATCTAGGTAGAGGGAGACCCATTACAAAGCCCATATGAATAAGGCCAAGTGGACTATTAACCTGGCCTGAATCCCTTGTGCAGCGTCATGCTTGTATCATCCTGCTTGCATTATATCTGCATTACCGCTTGCTTCTATCATGCCTACATTAAAACCTACCCACATCATACCTACATCACCGCTTGCATCCTAAATCCTCTATGGGGCTTTCCAAGATTTGAACCCCAGTCATTTGGATACAGGATTATAGGGTTTTCTACTTAGGCACCACCCCAACTGCATTTAATTATTAATAATTAATAATTGATATAATTCAATTAATTAATTAATATTATTAATTATCAATATAATTAAATAATTAATAGTTAATAACAAATTATATTGAACAAATATTTATTATAGATAACAATTAATATACCCAATTAGTTAATTATTAATAAATAATATAATAAATTAATTAATATAATAAAATTAATTTTTAAAATTAATTAATTAATTATTTAATATAATTATTTTGAAGGTATTTGTATCTATTGGTCTCTAGATCTTGTATCGTGGGACTTTTGGTCCATGTAAGGCTTTATTCTCAACCCAGTTAAAAGGAGAATTGTTCTAAAATAATTGAAAATTCAAGGCCTTCATTCCCGAGGAAAATAATATTTAATTAAATTAAATAATTAATAATATCTAATAATTAATAATATTGAATAATTAATCTGATTTAATAGTTTATTATATTATATTAATTAATTATAATATGCTAATTGTCAACTATTTATAATTATATTAATTATTAACCATTAAGCCCATGGGGTTTTAGTTGAGTGGTAATCACTGTTTTTACCTCTTGTTATCCATGAGAAATTGATCTACAGTCAAGTCTCATAACACTTGAACACTATTCGTATTATGACACATAGTGATTCAAACCCATTTTCAAGATGGGGAAGGAGGGGTAAAATCGAACGTGTGTCACAACCAATTAGAATGTAACCTACACTCATTTTATTACTACATTCAGTTGGGGATAATATTGAATTCAAGCATTTTATTTACCTTTATGAGTCATAATATGAAATGATTTCTAGGAATCATTGATGAACAAGATATTATTTATATGTATGTCTTGAACCGACTCTATCTATTTTTTTATCATCGCATTCTATGGCCATCAGCATAGATTGGATTCGATGGGAAGGATGGTTTCCTTCAACCTACTACCCTTATGTCCATCATTGTCATGAAAAGATATGGTTCATTATCATTTTTCTCATCCTATAGGTGGATTCACATGCCATTTTAGGTGTTGGCATCAAAAGTTTCATTCTGGTGGGGAAGACCAGATTCTTGTGCGGAACTGGTACTTATGTAAATCTAGTTTTTTATCTTGTATATATATTTCATGTCTAGTAGGGATGGATCAACATCGATAGGTTTGGATAGGCATCCCAATAGTGGGATATGTCAGCACGGGGTTGCATGATGTATGCATGGTGGCTAATAACAACACTGAATTGGGTTGATGGCTGCGAATATTGGGACGAGGTAGCATGACATCAAATGGTAGTGTTCATAAGCCTCATATGGTTTCCCTATGTGTAAAATTTTTGGTTCGGGCCTATTGGTCATGTATTTGAAATTATGTCTCTAGGTTTGTGGTTCATTTTTATTTTATCTTAGCCTTTGGGTCATTTTTTTTTGATCCTCGAAATGTAATGAGTTTCCATTAACCTAGTCAAAATGGTGTTTTTTTCTTTTTAGTAAAGGTATCTAACCCACATCATTTCTTTTAACTATTAACATTTAATTAGCTATTAACTATAAATTAATAATTAATAATTATTATTAATTATATTATTTTTACACCTAATTATGCCCCCAGGGTGTAGCTCTGTTGGTAGCAGCCCTGTGGGGTCTCCACGAGGTTTTGGGTTTAAGTCTTATCGTGTTAATACTTGTTCATAGTGTTGGTAGTTTCTTATATATATCCCCCTTCCCTGACCATTGTAATAATAACACTGACCATTAATTATAATTATCAAGTATTTATCAATAATTATTAACTATAATTATATTAATTATTAATTATTAATTATCTATTAACTGTCAATTATATTAATTATTAGTATTCATTAACTATTAACTATTACTTATATTAATTATTAATTGTTACATATTAATTAAATAATTTAATTATATTAATTATTAATTATATTATTAATAATTTCAATTTTTATTAATTATATTATTAAATTACAATTATATTAATTATGTTATTAGTTGATGATAATATTCATAACTTAATTACTATTATTATCTATATTATTAATTAATAATTATTTAAATAATATTAATAATTATTTAATTTTAAATTTATAGTGATATTTAATTTATTCATTTTATTTTTAAAATTATTTAATTAATGAAATATGTATTATTAATAATTATATAACTTATATTATTAATTATTTTATTAACTAATATATATATACACACATAACAAAAGATAATAAAAAACAATTTTTTAAAATTTCATCAGGAAGAGAGAACAGCATTCAATATTCCTTAAGAAATCTAAATCAAGAAGTGTGAACCCCATTCATTCTTCCTAGTGAAGGTTGAAACATGAACTCCCATTTTGAAAAATATTTATAACCATATCTTGTTTTTCAATTTGTTTATAAAAATCCTTTTAAAGAAAGCCATAGAACTTACTGGTTGATGAACACCTTTGAAGGATGACCCATGACACAAAAAAATAGATCTACTCATGTGATGTTGTCAAATATAAGGTTGAGATCTGGAGTTGGAGAAAGAAAATCCCCAAGCCCCCTTTGAGATAGGCGAGACTAAATTTTGGAAGAGGGGATACTAACTCTACACCTAAAATAGAATGGGAATAATATCACTGACAGGACAACCTATACCCCAAAATCATGAAATATATTTACATAATTGTGATAAAAACATAATAAAAATTTCAAAAGCATGAATAATGTGTGGCGTGGCTCATAAAGAGTGCATTGGTTATCCTAACTCTGAGAGATATGTGGAAAATATCAAATAATTTTATGACTGGGATGTTGCTACATGTTTTCTTGGATGAGGATGGTGGATATGAGAAATCATTTTTTCATGTTCAAGGATCTAGTAGAGAAATTTTATGGCATATAAGCAGCTCTTATGGAGTAGATGGTGGTTGCGCTGGGTGGTAGAGCTATTGTAGTGTGGTGGGAACAGAGGCAAGAGATGCTTTTAGGTGGTGCTGTAGTGGTCATTTTAGGATTGTGGAGGAACTTATTGCATGTGAAAGGTATTTTAATGTCGATATAGTGTATCAGGTGTGCTGCTTCGATCATGGAGACCATGTTTCCATACAGAGGAGTGGTGAGAGCATAAAGGTGTTGAGATATTTTGTTTTTAAAATTTGAATACAAGAGTAGAATAATGAGATAAAGGAGTTTGAAAACTAGTGCATGGGTATTAATAATTCTATTTTGGAAAAATTTCACCCTTGTTAACAATGTAAAATAACCCCACAATAGAAAAAGATAAAACAGAAATATGAGCATGAAATAATAAAACATCCATACATGGATAAACATATAGTGAAAAAGAAACAGAGAAGAATCCTATACATAAAAATCCTAGCCCAAAAGGCCTATACAACATCCCAAAATAAAATAAAAAAGATAATATTTCTTGAAGAGCTCCAACATTACCACTAGTAACCCCTGGTCACATGCCGCATCAAACTCATCCATCCAATGATGACCATGAACCAAGAAGATAATGTAGGGTGGGGTTCCAAAAATATATAGAAAATCTGTAGAGGCATGAGCTAAATTTCTTAGTAGGTCACCATCCATATATACTCTATAAATTCCATTAATAATACAATTCATATAATTCTAGTTTGAACATAAGATATAAAGTAAGGTTTTGGTATTCTTTATAAAACAAGTGCAACAACATTCCACCTACACAATTTTAAACAACTATTCTTTTTATAAAACAAAACAAGGTTGGTTAAAAAAATTCATAATTAATTTTACATCAATATAAAGGGCCTTTAAAATAATAGAAAAACCATTTTAAACACAACCCATTTAAAAGTAAACCAAAACACACTTAAGTATTACAAAAATAACACATAGGAACCAAGGCATAAAAGAAACAAAATCTAAGAAAAAAACCAAACAACTGTGCCAATAATAAAATTAAATAGGGTAATACAATTGAATCATGAAATTAGATCAACTATAATGTACAAAGAGGAACCTAAGAATCATGGAAATAATCCATATTATCTATTAATGAAGACATGAACTAGACACACAAAACCTAAATGGGAACTAATGAACCTATCAGCGTCCCCAGTATTCCCATCGAACTATCTATAAATAACTACCTCAGTAGATTCTTCACTACCATGGTGTAAAAAAAGGTTTCTAGCTTATATGTCCCACTACCACTCTCACTCTAACCAATTAGGTGTAATAGGGAAACATTACCTAGTTAGCCTACTATTATACACTAGGGATTTATCTCATACATGTCACTTACTATGTACCTAGGACTCTAATGAAAAGTCAAATGAAGGGGAGAAAAAATATACTATCACATGTATAAAATATAAATCTTTTGAAATAACTCACACCTCACATCCTATACCCTCATAAGAAATGACCTCATCTACATCTATGTATAAGTAACACACAATGATTCATCAGTAGAAGACCACCCCTTAAGGGATCAGAAGCCACCATGAGAATAACTATAGTCACACATGTCTCAAAGAGTGTATCACACATTT
Organism: Viscum album; assembly: GCA_963277665.1. Taxonomy (NCBI): domain Eukaryota; kingdom Viridiplantae; phylum Streptophyta; class Magnoliopsida; order Santalales; family Viscaceae; genus Viscum; species Viscum album. The sequence goes on from OY728141.1 coordinate 1,630,873,603, forward strand.
TTAAAATCACTTTACTTAAAGTACCAATCGTACCTTACAAAAGTGCTCAGGACCCCAAGCTGTTTTCATTCCATTTGAATTCCACTTTTCAAGCTTACTTTGAAAATAAATTATCAAAAAAACTTTGAAAATTCCATTTATAAATCCAACCATTTACACAAATCACTTTTTTAAATAAATCCTTTCTTTTTATAAAGTAATGGGTTTCCAAGACCCTTTTACAATACCAAAATTCACCTTTTAAAATAATTCAATGAAACTTTAGGACTCAATGATCTCAAAAAATTTAAAGTAAGGCCTAATGATCTCAAAAAAATTTAATAAGTTTGAAGTTAAACACTATATATTTTAAAAAACATCTCCTAAAACATCACACATTCATTTTAAGAATAAAATTGACATCAAAATTGATTTAGAAAGATTTAAATCCCTTTAGAAAAGAATCTCAAGAATTTTTATGAACACTTGACATTAAACCTATGTTCATTCCAAGTTCCCAGACTATTTGACATTCATATAATAATCCATAAAGATATTCCAAAAAAAATTAATCCTTAAAAAAATTTCAAAACACTTAAATAAATTTAAAAAATAATCTCATGTATTTTCACAAGAACTAGGAATGCAGTACAAGAATTCAAATCGTGAAATCCATTTGAAATCCAATTAAATCCTATGATGGGAATATAAAATTCTTATGAATTCATAATAATGTATTTTAAAACAAATAAGTAATTTGTAATAATATTTTCACTATAATTATAAAGAAAGACCTACTTAATTTCAAGAGGAACTATTCGAAACACATCACTTTCAATGGAGAATGAAAAACCAAGCTAAAAGACATCCTCTTATACCCTAAACAACCCAAATATCAATAACTAGAATCTCTCTAAAACCTTATACAATAATGAATTTTTTTAGGTTTCCCAAGGGTAAAAAAACTAAGGGAGAGGGGAAGGGACGAGTAAAGGAGAAGAGAGTGGGACTTACTAGCTTTAAATAGAGAAGAACAAGGCTCAAAATATAATGAGAAAGAAGGGAGAACCTGGCTCCATGTATGAAACACCCTTGTCCAAATAAGAGAGGAGAAGAGAGGTTCCTAATATTTTAAAACAGATAAAAGAAAAGGGTAATATAACCTGTTACTAAAATCATGGCAAGCCACACAGTTTTCCTACACAGTTTTCTCAATAGTGGATGAATTCTGAGGTGTCCAATACCTAGAAAAACTAGTCTCACATTGTTTGGATAAACTATTTATTAACATTGCACTAACCATGAAAACACCACTATATAAAAACTACAGACCTAATTACATTATTTTCACACAATTTCTTCTAATTGTGTCCAAGACATGCGCTATTCATCTAATCCCCAAAGATACCAAAACTGTTTTTTAGGCCTCACATGGTATACACTAAACCATGCACTACCCATGATATCCAACCATTCACTATACAAAAAACAAATGTACTTACATAAATATATCTGATAGGTTTCCCCTGAATCTTATGTACAAACCATGCATAGAGGGATAAATTCAATATTTTTCACGTTTTAAGTCGAAACATCTCTAAAAATTAAAATACTAAAAGATAAGATAAAATAACATAAAATAACAATCAATAATGAGATTTTGGTGACATAATTATCTCCACCATGCAATGTTCTATCCCCATAAAACCTAGAGCCAAAGTGAAGGAAAAATAGAAGGAAGGTAACCCATTATCCCATCCAAACAAGTGGAAGGGTTCTAAAAAAATCTAGAGATCCTAAGATTATATAACACTAATTAATATCCATTACCTAATGTAAAACTAAAATTCCTGTAACATTATTAAAAAACCTAAGTAAAAAATCAACCATAAACATCTAAAATCAAATTATAAACTGAAGGGAGACTGAATGGGGGTATCTACACCATTTATAATTAATCTTAGTTTAGGAAACAATAATGATCACACCTATAATGAAAGTTTACAAACCACTACAGTTACACAAACCAACAAAGAACAACTATATTCCACCAACCACACATATCCATAATCTAGTTCGACCCCCAAAAAGGAATCATGGTTGATGAAACACCCAAAAAATCCTAATTCCAAATAATAACCAAAATCCCAAGATTGAGTCTCCAAAACAATCCAAAACCATTAAATCCAAAAAAACCAAAGGTCACGAGACTGGGTCAAAAAACCACCATGTCTAAAAACAACCAATGAATGAGGAAAATAAGGACATGAATTAATAAAATAAATTATAAGGGATATAACCTTGGATCACATACAAAAAGGATGACAAAAAAGTAGGACCTTATACATGGGTTACCCTCTCATAGTAAACCAAACCATATTTAAACTAACACCAGCCAGTGCATAATCCCAACTGGTTCCATGATCATCCAAGCCACTTGAAGCACACACCCAAGGAAATAAAATATCTATTAAATTAGTAAAAAACCATGTATATATCTTACCACAATTCTAACATCCCCAAAATAACTACCCAAGGAATAAGTGACTGAATATCCACGAACAAATATAAAAAAACCACCACTACTATAATATAAATATAAATATAACCCAAGGATCACACCAAACGAATTCCACATTAAGTATACAAGAATGTAAATTCATCAATAATGAATCCTAAAAATAAGTGATTACTTAGAAACCCAAGGAAATAAGACCTCCTCAATTCACCCAACTAACTAGCCAAGGATAAAATAGAATAGTCTCCAAAATGAATTCGAAACTAATGGTTAATATACTAATACCATATAAAGGGGAAAATAATACTCACTACACCACTCTGAGTCAAGCTAATATATAATAAAAGGAGAATAACTACCCATAGATATTAGAACTCAACTTTGACTTGATACATTTCTAGGAGGTATAGTTTATATAAAATGAAACATTGACCCAACTTGGTCAAGTTTCCAAAATTAGATCAAGTAGTCCCAACTCACATTAGGGTATGGAATCCAAAAAACACCAGTGAAAGATGATAAGACACATTCCTAAATTATATCTCTTTAAAAATCACAACATTCCCATAGGAATCAAAACCAATTTTAAAAGAACACCTGAAATTGTAAAAATAAATCGACCATTTGAAAACATTTTAATTCACTTGAAATCCTCATTCCAAAAGAGAGATTCTGAAACATTTGAATCCTATTTAAAAACCATAAACTCCATTATAATATAATCAACCAACTCTATATTTTCTAAATATCATTCCCTAATACATTTCTGAACAGTTACCATTTTATTTTCATTAAATTATCATAACCATTTCTAAAAAAATCATGCAATGTGGTTCAAAATTCTTAAATAATAAAACATTAATGAGATTTAATACAAAAACATTTTGGACTTCATAAAGAAATCAACCCATTTAGGGTAAAAACGTGACAAAAACATTTTCCAAAAAATAATCTCATTTTATAAATAATCCTAAAGGATAAATTCTCAGGCCTAAATGGTTTCATGAAATACAAACATGTTTTTATTAAAAATCCCCAACTATTCTTTGTCAGAAAAAATTATTTCCCCACAAAATACTCAATTTTGAATGGAAACCCAATATACACAATAATCTCACCAAAAAAGAGGCACACTAAAAATCTCAAACATTGTCATCAATATATCACAAGACCCATCTTGACTCATAAAACACCATTGTGGATTTCTCAAGAGAAGTCTAAAAAAAAGTAAAATATGATACGAAACTAGTCATAACTCTGACACATAGTTTTATGGTCTTTTGTCTAATCATGAAACAATTCCTATAATGTATTCAAGTTTAAGAATTAAATTGTTTCCCCAGGTTATTAGGTTGTTCAAACTAACCTCACATTACTGATCTACTTTCTATTCCTATATTAAAATCAAATATAACCCCTAAAATAACTCACACCATTCCAATAAGGATCAATAAAACATCAATGGTAAATCCAATGAAATTCCTAAATTAAAAATTCAACATCACTGCCTATGGTAACTTGATCATAGTTACAAAGGGTGGTGATCAAGAACTCACTCTTGACCTTCTAACTAAGTTTTGATGAAAATAATACCTCAATCTTACCACGATATCCCAAAAAATAGGATAAGGATATCAAAAACCATAGTCCCCAATGTGAATCCTATGCCCTGTTACCATTTGTAATGAACCAACCCAGGCCACCACCTAAACTAGCACCTGACATGATCTTCTAATTTCATGAAGGATGTTCTTGATCCCCACAAGATGAAAAATAGTGTATGGATATCAAGAATGATCTTCTAGAATGATTTCACACTCTTTAATAGATAAAATAACCACAAAACAAAATCATATAAAACAACCAACCAAAAATGATAGAATAAAACATACACACAATGATAAACATATACCTAAAATGAAATAGATCAGAAGGAGATGCATAAATATTCAAATAAAAATGGATAATAAAATATCCCAAAATTAATTCAAAAAGGGGGAAATACCTAAATATCTCTAATATCACCACTAGTGACCCTCGGTCACATGCCACATCCCATTCATCCATTCATGGGTGGACCTGAACCAAGAAACTGATGTAGGGTGGGGTAATAGAAACCAGAAAAGAATCTATATTGTTGTAATATAAATAGTCAAGTAAGTATTCACCCACCAAGACTTTGGAAATCTCCTTTATAGTAGTGTTTATAAAATTTAATTTTGAATATAAGTTATAAAGCAGGGTTTTAAAATGATTTATAAAAAAAGTTTAATAACATACTACTTACACATATTTAAAAAACTACAATTTTATAATAAAAAATGAGTACGATTAATTTTTTTTCATAATTAATTTTATATCAAAAAAATATGGCCTTTAAATTCATTGAAAACAAGACAAAAAATATTTATCCATCTTTCAAAAAATTTCCTAAAACGCCCATTTTGTTAAACCACCTCAAAGAAACACCATTTATTTAAACCCTTTTAAGAAATAACAAAAAACTTTCCTTTTGAAATCGCACTTTAAAACCATTTTAAAGACAACTAATTTCAAATTAAATCAAATGACACTCATATTACTAAAGAAATCACACATAAGAACCAATACATCAAATAAACACAATATAAGAAAAAACCAAACAATTGTTCCCATAATAAAATGGGATAGGGGAATACAATTGAATCCTGAAATGAAATATAGCAAAACATCTGGATAAATACCTAAAACTCATAGGAATCATCCCTAGGATATATTAGTAAAGGCCTAAATTAGATATTAGAAACCTCATCCAGTACTACTTCACTTTTCTATATCCTCGACAGTCCTATCAGAAAATATTTAAATAAACATCCTAGGAGATCTTTTTCTACCATGGGCTATAAAAAGGTTTCTAGCTCATATGTCTTACTACCCCAATCGGAATAACCTATGAGGTGTAACTAGAAAACAATCCCTAGTCATCCTACTATTATAAACTAGACCTCTCTCTCAAATAGGTCACCTACTATATACCTAGTACTTCCATGAGAAGTCAAATAGAGATGAGCAGAAATAAATCATCAAGTGTATAAAATATAGATCATTTGAAATAACCCATCCCACACCACCTACACCCTCATTAAAAATGACCTATTTCTATCACTTAATAAGTACCACACAAAGATTAATCAATATAATTTATCCCCTAATGGGATAACAAGACACCATATGTATAATAATAGTGACAAGGTGATCAAGGAGGGTCTCACACATTTATAAAACCATTTTAATTAAATTGAAGTCAAGACTTCACATAAGTTCTAGGTAACCCAACCCATTTCCACATCATTTGAAATCCACATTTCAATTATTTTTAAAACAAATTTTAAAAAAATACTTGAAAATCCCATTGGTAAGTTAAAAAATTTCTACAATTTTTTTTTGAAATAATGAACTCCTTTCTTTTAAAAAATCATATGGTTCTAAAAACCATTTTTGAAAAACCACACTTCCCTTTTTAAAATAATTTATGGAAACCTCAAGACCCAATACATTGGATCATTTAAAATGTGACATAAGAGTCTAAAAATCATTTAATGAGTTTGAAGGTCAAATCCATTTTTTTACAAAACATTCCCTTTTTTGGGGAAAAATCCCTCAAGGTATAATTGAAGCATTTTTGAGGTGACTGTGTTTGTTGAAAAAGTGGGCCTACATGTTGTGCTTGTTGAAAAATAAGACCAAATTATTCAATTTGTTGAAAAAGGGGGGTTATATAGTGATTTTTTGAGTTCAAGAGATGTTTTTGACAATCCATGATTGAAAAGAAGAACCTCGACAAAGGAATAGACAATATGGAGGTGGTACAAAAAGAGAAGATATAAGGGGGAGCCATTTCCTAGTGTTTGTAAAAATTTTGGGCCTTCAAATTAATAAATGGAGAAAAGTGTTTTTGGTAAAGAGACTTGTGAGCTGATGTCTTGGATACTTGGAAAGTTATGCGACTTATGTTTTTAAAAATTAAAACATCAAAATATGGAAAAGGAAAGAGGGGAACCCAAGTTTGGGTTTGGGCATGCAAGGTGACTAGAGCGACAAATCCATAGGCGGCAGGACTTGCGCACCAGGAGGAGACTTGTGCACGATGCTCAGGCTGTCCTAAATGCCTATAAATAGAGGGATACACCTCCTAATTTTTGACAAAGCTCAACACTTAGAGAAAATTCGAGCTCCATTTGCATAGGTGGTTTGGGGGTGCAAGTGGTGGCGTGGGATTTCAAGTATAAAGATATTCAAGAGTTTTGCACCAGTTGATAGTTTCACGCTAATATTGGTTTGGTTGTAAAAGGGTGTGAGTTTACCATGATCTGAGTTGGTGAAGGGAGTGTCATGAAAGTGGTTATGTGACACTTGCACGCTAAGCTTGGTGAAGCATGCCAAAGCATAGAGATGTGCGCTAGGGTCGGAGAAGTGAACCAGTCATTCTAGGGATGCATGAAAGTTATAAGATTTCTCGATACACCCATGGTAAAGTTGTATTCATCATTGGATAAAAGTGGAACTTCAACTGATCATCTACATTCAGGGAAAGATGCATTCATTTGTGATAACGAAGAGACCTAATAGTCTTTAAACTGTGAGTGGATCCTTTCCAGAGTAGTGTGAAATGGAAGAAAAAGAAGGTGATCCTTTTTTCTGAAAGTGATCCAGAGAGAGAGGAACATGGTGTGACCCTTGGGAAACTAGTGATATAACTCTAAAAATTTTAAAGGTAGCGATACTAAGAATATAAGTGATTTACCCCAAACATTGTAAATTGGAAGTGAGCTTTAGTGTATTTGGTACATTAGAACATCACCTTTGTATGCTCCTTAGACGTAACCCAATGAGGGTGAAACAAGTAAAAATATATGTGTTAGTATTCTTGTTTTCCTACATTTCATTCGAAGCATCATTATTAGATAAATAATGGAAGAATAATATCAACAGTAAAACATAAGTGTAAAAAAAGTGACCCTTATAACAAAGAGGTCAAGATCCAGTGGGGAAGGGATAATTTTTAAAAGAATATCGAGTCCCTGATTCACCCCCTCTCAGGGTATCTAGGCCCCTTTTGGTCCTAACACCCTTAAAATACAACACAACCATTTTATGAATGGAAGTACCATAATTTTGTTTCTCAAAACATTGAAATACCATTAGAAAATCTTCCTGAAAATTTAAAAAAAATTAGCATGAGATATAATTCCATGGCATGTTCTCAAACCATTTGAAATTAATTTAATAAAAAAGCTATTCGATATACATTTTATTCCAAAGTAAATATTTAAAAACACTGAAATAATTTTAGAAGATCCACTCTGGAATTTTCTAAATCACTTGGAATGAGATAAGAACATTCCAAGTGAAAAATCCCTTTTAGAACCTATTCAATCCTATTATGTACATAAAAAGTTATTCTAAATTAATAAGATATAATCTTGAAACATAGAGGAAAATTTTAACATAAATTAGATAATAATTTCAAAGAAATAACTACTTAATTTCAAGAAGAATCATCTAAAACATATCTCCTTTGATAGAGAATGAATAACATAGAACAAATTAATCCTCTTATACCATATACAACCTAAACATCCATAAATATAACTCCCCTAAAACCTAATACAAACTAAAATAGTGGTTATGTCTCACATGAGTACGTAAAAATGAGAGAGAAGGAAATGGAAGAAGAAAATAGAAGAAAGAGGGACTCACATGATTAAAATAAAGAAGAACATGGATACAAATAAAAGGTAAAATATGGGATAATCTCCCTACATAAAAACCCCACCCTTGTTCTAATGAGATAAGAGAAGAGGGGTACCTAAACCCTTAAAATATTCAAGGTAAAAATGGTAAAATAACCCTTTAATAAAATATGGACATGTCACATGGTTTATCAGCATGCTTTTCTAAGTGATTTTCAACTATGTGATGGCCACTACCAAAACAAACCAATATATAAGGATTCAACCATAATATTTACTAACCATGCTCAAAAAATATAAAACCAATCTATTAAAAAAATAGACCTGATCATATTCTTATTGGATAATTTTGTCTAACTATTCACAATCCATGAACCTATATTATAAGCCCCAAAGGAATGCACAAGGTTTCTCATAGGCCCTGCATAATTTGGACCAAACAATTCACTACCCAAGTTATAAAACCATGCGATATAAAAATACAACCAAAAAAGTCCCTATGTAAAGGTAGCCAAATTATTCTCCCTATTCCATGCACGCAAACTACGTACAGAAGAAAAAATTAAAAAATTTACATGTTTTGGGTTGAAACTTCTTGGATACTTAAAATACCCATAGGCATGATAATATAATCCAAAATAATAAAAAATGGTTACATGTGGATGTCACAACCATTATTATAATTTTCACACTACAATTATGATCTTTTTAATTTTCTTAATGGGAAATCATATATTTTAGTAATGAGGCATAATATTTTAACCCATAGGTTTGATTCTCAATTTTAATACCTAAAAATAAATATTTCACACAAAAAAGAGGAAGAAAAAAATATGAAGAATCTAGAATGATAAAAAATTAGCCATTAGGGGCTACATATGAGAGAATCATGGATCACCATTGACTTTTGATGATAGCCATCGGGAAATACGTAGTCAAGGTTTTTTCTATTTTTATTTTCATTATGGAATCAGGGTATTAATATGATAGTTTTTTAATCAAAATTCAAATATGTTTTATATTATTTATATGTAACTTCATTATAGTGGTTTGATCTATTACCTATTCTGTGATGTTTTTCCACTTGTGACTGAAAAACACTCAACTTTGGGTTCATATAATCACAAAGTAAGGTGTAATTTATTGAAGAGTATGTATAAAAATTATTATTTATATTATTTATTACCCATGATTTTTTCTTATAAATTAGTATTACGTTATTCTTCATCAACATCTTTTCCCCTAGTCTCCCATTGAGAGTAAAGATGATTATGAGTTTAACCCCAACGTGATAGAAGGGAGTGGGGAAAAGATCCAACCTTAACCCCCCACTTTAATTTTTAGATATAACTTAATGAATCTAGGTATTATTATATTAACATTATCAAAGGAAACTAAATAGGCTTTTGTAGAATTAGTTACTTCCTACTAAGTGGAACTAATTACCTCAAGTAGTCTAACCACTATTGATTTGATCAGTCTCATGAGAAAAGTTCAATTTTTATAAATAAATAAAAACCATCATGGAAACCAATTACCATATATTATAAATCCCCATTATCATTTAATTAATTAACTCATTAACTCACTAACCTAGCTTAAATTATATTATCTTAGTTTAGATTCAATTTTCACAAATGTTAGTGATGGTTTAATAAGTGGATTAAAGATTACAATTGGGAATCTTAGTTCTTCATGGGTTTGACCCTATACTTTCACTATAATATTTTTTTTGTTTGTGTTGTTTAAGAAAAATATAAATACTAAACTTTGTCCCCCCAAGATGAATTAAAAATTCTTAATAGGTAGCCAACATCAAATGGTCGCAAAAAACATTTTAAAACTTTATGCCTAGTTTTTACCCATTAGAAGACCAGAAATCAATAAATGAACTCAACTACCAACCACTTCATCCCTGACCACCAAAACTGATCCTTAAATGCATGATATATCTTTAATATACCAATATTTATAGCTATATATGAGATAAGAAACTCATGAAAACAACCTCCCACATTATTGATAGAAAAATGAGGTTCTAGCATAACAATACCTAACATTGACCATCTTTTGACCACCCTTTAGGAGCATATCCTAGTACAATAAATTCCCTATATACCTACACCTTTGGATCTCTAATCGAGACTCCTCCATCTACTAGAATAAAGAATAATATATTTCTATCTAATATAGGAAAACTATACTAACCTTTTTCTCCATATCCAAATTTAAAGATAAACATTTTCCCACTATCCTCTACTTATTTACATTTTCTTGAGCTACATATCCACACAACTTCCTACTTATAACATTATCCAATTCATTTACTTTTATTAGAGTGAAAGATATATTGAAGGTATAGTCCTACAATAAATAAAGTTATCTCTACTGATGAAAATTATAATCCTATTGATATAAGATATATCTCATATTATTATGATATATGAATACTACACATACATAATTGATATAAAAATATAGTGACTCAGGATTAACATACATGGATATTGCATCATTTTAGATGGATATTCAGCACTTATAAAAGTACATGACTGAGGAAAATAATATTTTGTTGCCTTTGGAAACTTAAAAACATAGTCTTCTATTATTGAAAAAGATCTTCAATATCTCCCTTAATGAAATTCCCATTTAGTACTCCTACTTAAAACGTTTCTTCATAACCAAGGGAAAGGAAACATAAGAAATGGGTGAGATCAGATGCTTAGTAAGGGTAATAAATCGAGATATATATGTATGACATGAGCATAAGGGTATGAAAGCATGATCATATCATTATAAGATAATACCCTCTATATCAAAGATTATAAACTTGAATCATGGAATAAATATTGGAAGTTCATAAGACATGAATTATAAGGAAACCAATGAACATTAGTCATGATAGCATAATACAGGCATAAGATATAGACTTGTGAAATACTCATCAGCTTATAAGATTGCAGACATGTGTAAAAGGAAACCGGTTCACTCATTAAGTTAAGTACATAAAATCAGGACCATAGATAGACTTATGGACATGAAACTAGGTCCACACAGAACATTGTGAACATGTAATATGGTTTGCTTAAAACATTTTCAACATGTAGTCAGGTTCATGCATAACATTTTAAACATGTAATCAGGTTCATTCATAAACATATAGAAATTAAAACAACTACAAACATAACATTTAGAACACATAATATAGTTCACTCATAACATTATGAACATGTAATCAGGTTCACAGAAAACATTGTGAACATGTAATCAGGTTCATGTGTAAAATTGTGAACATTTAATCAATTTCACACATAAAAATATGGACACGCAACCGGGTCCACACATAAATTTACGAATACACAATATGTTCCACTCATAACATTGTGAACATGTAATCAGGTTTACACATAACAATGTTACAATGTAATTAGGTTCATGAATAAATGAATGGACATGCTACCGGGACCATGAATAACATTGTGAAAAAATAATATTTTTCACTAATAACAACATGAACATGTAATTAGGTTCACATACAACAATGTGAACATGTAATCAGGTTCCTTAAAAACATTGTAAACATGTAATCAGGTTCATGAATAAACTTATCGACATGAAACTAGGTCCATGCATAATAATGTGAAAATGTAATCTGGTTCACGCATAACTTATATACTCATTAGTCATCCATCATTTCCCAGTGCATTAAAGGGAGATATAGGTCCCATCCATTACATAATGAAATCATACGTGCATGTTTCATAAGATAAAAAAACATTCATCATATCGTAACCCATTAAAATATATGAGTTTTATAAACATCATATCATAACCCATGAAATGAAATGGGTATTATAAAAATTTCATCATATCATAACTAGTGAAAAAGGAGATAGGTTTTATAATCATTTCATCATAGAATAACCACTAACATAAAGAGGGTTTCATAATCATTTTTATCATGGTATAACCCATGAGAGAAAAATATTCATAAATGTTTTTCCACTAATATAAACCATTAAAAGAAATAATAATAATAGTGTCCTTGTATTATATCCCCAATAAAGAATAAACTATATCAAATGATTTCAACTTAGATGGGGAAATATTTCTAAAGATCATATGAATACTTTATTAAGGAAAATATCCATTATTTTAAATTAACTATTTAAAAGATAAAACATTTTTAGTATCATTTTCCTAAATAACCAATTTGAAAAACTTATAAGTGAATATTTTAGAAACAATTTAAAAATTTCTTGACAAAATATCCTGTCCACTTTGACAAATCATTTTTAAATAATAAAAGTTTATAAAAATATTTTTCATTTAAAATAACTTTTAAATAAATAATTTTCATTATTTTAGGAAAAAATTTTCCTTTAAAAGTAACCATGTAAAATTTTAATGGAATATTCAAGGAAATGAAATTTATGAAGGTGGGTAAATCTATACATGATGGACATTCCTTTTTCCCTGTAAATAGTTTAGGATAGTGAATTGATTTAAAAAATTATACGGAAATTCATTTTAAAAATATTTATTATTAAAAAGCTAAAAAATGGGTAAAAATTTATTTTATAAATTATAGTAAAACATTTTAAGTCCATTTTTAGAAAACATGGTTTTGTGAATAAAACAATTTTCTGAACAAAGAGATAAATAATGTCAAATTTTATTAAAAACACTCTCTTAATTATATTTAGTACCAAAGAGTAGAAAAATGATTCCAATACATAGATATTTCATGGATAAACATAGGAGAATAAAATTTATAAGATTTAATAAGATATTGATCATAATATTTCATCAATGGAAGAATAATCATATACAATCTCGATAAACTATGAGATTGTAATAATAAACCATTACTACTTTCGCAACATTGAATAATAATAATATAGAAATATTTTCATTAAATGAAGATTAACATATCATAAAAATAGAAATATTAATGATATAACATTTTAATGGGAATTATATACATTTAATATAAAAATATAGGCGTATAACATGGCATGTATTTCAAATGATAGAAATTGAGACAAAATTACATTACCAATTTTGTAACTTTTGATCCATAAACCCTATAAAATAAAGATCATAAAATGGATATAAAAATAACCATAAATATATATATAAAAATCATATAATACATTCATGTTCATTATATACACTATACAGAATAAAGTTTTGGTGAACAAGGCACAAGTCTAATATAAATAAAAGTGAGATGAGAAAACCCTCACCTTAAATATTAACTTTCTTCGTACATGTTCAAAAATAATGTATAATAAATATAAGTTTATTTTAAATATACTAAATACAAATATTCTTATATATAATACCATATTTTATTTTATTATGACATTATATTACCCTTTTATTAACAATTCCATGTTAATGTTAGGTTTTGAGTAATAACCTCTTTGTTCTTCGTATATGATTGGACTTGTTATTCTTGATCCTCTTAATTAAATCATGTTTTAATTATTTAAAGAATGTAAAATGTGATATAAATATCATATATATTCATTATATAACTATCTATAATAATATATAATATTTATAAATATGAAATTGAATACACCGTTCATAGAGACAGTAGGTCGTGTGTCAGCATGAACATTATTTCTGTTTTCTTATTGTATAAAAATAAAGAAGGTAAATAACACACAAACACACATATTTTATCATTAATTTATAATTATTATTTCAAATATATCATATAATTTTAATAAAACCATCCTTAATACATTCTATGTTGAGTGCGAACAAATCAAATCACTTTGAGGTGGCAGTCCACACGTCCATAAACAAAGTTATCATACTCCCACAAAAATAAAAAATAGGAATGTATGTGTTATATAATAATTAAAAACGAATAAAGGCATCATAAATATCATATATATCATATAAAAACATTATTTCAAAAATAATTCCCAATAATGAGAGGTGGTATTGGAAAAATGAAGGACATCATTTCGGGAGGTGGTAGTTTGTTGTACATATGAATGGTATGTTCATTACCCACTTGATAAAAGTGTGTGTAGGTGTAAGTAAGAACGTTAGAATAAAAAATATCTGTATATTGAGGATACATATGTTATTATATTAGAATCTAAGAATAATAACTGAATGGGTGGATAAAGAAATAAAATTGGAATGCACGTTGGTGAGCGTTACTTATTTTTCAGGTAATTCTTTTTTGTATGACCCAAAAGGCTTATTTGGTTGGATTTATTCCCAAAGTGATTATTAAAAGATTAAGTTAGGGAAATTGGGAGATTTTTTGGTTAGGTTTTGTATTATCCAAATCGATATAGAGGTGAGAATAAGTAAGGAGGTGTGTGCCCTTTTATAGTAGAGGTGGAGTGACATTCTTGTAAATATAAAAATGAAAACACTATTGAGATGTATCCTCTACATCATGTGTTTCAAATAATTGTAATTTTATTATAAAATAGTGGAATTGGTAGAAATAATTTCATTCTACAGATTTTTTACATGTGTTTAGGTTATTTTTCCCTTAAGATAATGATTTACAATTACATAATCTTGTTTTTACCTGAACCACTATAATTAATTTTGACCAATTTCACCAATATTTTTGGTCAAAAACTAAGTATAAATTATTATAAAATAAAAATTATTGTGATTAAAAATATTGAATTTATTTTTACAAATTCTAATCACATAATTGGTAGAAATTAATTTTAAATTAGGCTTGCATATGTGTAACGACAATGAGTTTTTAAGCAAAAAGTTTAAAAGTTATAAATGATCTAACATCCAATTCCAATGTGAAATTGGTTCTAATAAAATTAATTTGATTAATTGATATAAAATTTATATAATTAAAATTTTAAAAAAAATAATATATAATTTAAAAATATATATAGATTATATGAAAAAAAGTTTTTAAATGAAATTAAATATTTTCCCTATTCATCCAAAATGATGTTTTTTTCAAAAAAATTTAACAAAATCACCCTAAGATGATTTTCACATTTTGAATTATTATTTTTGTTATCAAATTAAATTTCTAAAAGTGTCTAATACAAATTTTATTATTGTTCACTTATGGACATAAAACCCAGTTCATTTGGGAAAATATTATTTTCGAATATATTGACTTTACGAAAAATTATATGTTTTCTTATAAATATGTACTATTTATATAATAAATTATAAATAACATTTAATTTTTTTAATAAATATTTATATTACTGAGTTTAACGACTATGTCATAAATACCTTGTCTATATAACTGTAATAATATAATTATGGTTCTTAGAAACTCAGTGTTGTGTGTAATGCAAGAAAAGTTAGTGTTACATGTAGTGAAAGATTATCTTTGTATAACATATAAATAAATATTAACTTGGTTTATCATAAAACTAAATACATCAAAGAAAATTATTTTTTTTGAAAAATGGTTCATAAAAACTCAGGGTGTTACATTCTATGCCCTTAAAATGAATTTCACCCTCAAAATTCATATGGGTTATCAAAGGTTTAATAATTAAAAGTTACTATCATATAAAACCACATTGTAAAAATGAATACTAAATATTCTTTTTAAAAGGTAAAGTTAGAACCATAATGGTTACTCAAAGTAATTCACAACTAGGTCTTAACATAGGATAACATAGTTGGTGAGTAAAAACTTGGTAATGGAAGAGAAATATATCTATCATGTTATGATGAATAGTGATAGGGAACATGGTCAAGAGAATGTTAATGATCAAAAATACATAAACCAATGTGGAAGGAAAAAGGTAATTGACATTGTTAATTTTTTTTATAACATGACAACCTTTTACTATATAATTCTTTTCTCAACATTGAAGTATTTTTCTCAAGAAGATATACTTACTTGATTTCATTTCATTTCATATTATAAATATCAACATTTGGTTGTGCCTAGATCTATTTACACTTAATATCTTACCCCATGAAATGAGGGTTAATTTTTTTATTCCTGAAGCATTATAAAATCATGAGATTCAGAAATAGAATGATAGGTCATTCTAGCTGTTTTTATCACAAAAAAAAGGTTAGAACAATTTATCCAACATGCATAAATCCTCATATATCAAGATAATACTTTAATCTTGAAAACCTCATCTAAAATTTAATATAAAACATTTCATTAGTGGTTGAACTTTAAAGCCTTCCAAAATAAAATTCACCATTTATTCCTTAAATAAGCTCTTATCTTATACCAAAACTATTTTCATTGGAAATTGGGGTCCATCCTTATACTGATAAAATATAAAATGTGATTTTATTAATCTATAAACCTTGTAGAGAGAGTTAATCACCTGATATTTCACTAAAGTATGAATAATAATAGTTTCATAGTGATTATTCATACAAAATCAAACACGAAATTTCTAACTATGGAGGGGAGGATGAGCTCTCACTAATTATAATTATTCTCTTTATCGATTGTGATTGCATAAGATTTCCCTTTGTAGTTTTTCTTTAGATGTTGTTGTGGATATTCATCCATATTAGCCTTGGGATTGGGGAATTTATTCACATAATTCCCGAAATCCACGCACTTGAAACATTGAAGTGTGGGTGGTGCATTTTGTTGAGATACTTTTATCATTATTTCATTTAATTTCCTATTCAGATCACTTCTCCATTCTTTTTCTCGATGGCCAGACTTCCCACACTTGAAAAAACTTCTTGTTACTTTCAATAACTCACCAATGTTTTCTTTCCCACTATTTTGGAATGTAGGTGTTTGAAACTTTTTCGTCTCTCCATGTGACACATCATTGTATTTTCCTTGAAACCCCATTTTAATTTTCTTATCACCATAACCAATAGGGTTTCCATCTTCCATTTCTTCTTTTACTACACATCAAATGCTTTCATCATAGCATTCAAAGTCCCTTATAAATAACATGCATCAGAGATTTAGTTTCAATTCACTAAATAACCAGTCATCCTTAATTTCAGGATGAATTAAAATACTAGAAGAGTACCTTGAAAATATTGTAAAATTTTCTTCATAAACACCATCATATTCTTTATCCCTAGGCTTATACTCTAGAAAATGCTTCTCCATTTTGTATGAAGAATACTAGGAAACAAATTATTGAAAAATAATCTTTTAAACTCATCCATCTTCATGGAATCAATTTATTCTTATTTTATTGTATTCTTAATAAGATTCCATGATTAATTCACTATAACTTCCAAACAGTAAACAACCAGAGTGAATTGTTCTTACTTTGAATAATGGACAACAAAAAATATGTTTTCAGTGGTACTAGTCTATTTCTCAGCAACTAACAGGTCTGTGGAACAATAGAAAGAAGGTGGGAGTTTCCTCATGAAGTACTCAACATAATGTTTCCCCCTATTTTTATCATTTATATGTTCACTATGATTCATAGTTTAAGAAATTTTCACGAGGATAACAATAAAATTTTTTATTCCATCTCTTATAAAATTCAGCTGTTTAGGAGGAAGAACATTTCATTTTCTAATTAATTATTTATTAAAATATTTCCTTCAAGTTCTATCCATTAAATAAAACCTAAAACCATACTATGAGAAACAATAATCATAGTGGGGAATCACATAATCTTGAAAAACAACTTATAAGATGTCTAAATCATGCCAAATTCTTCATTAGTCTATGAAACCTTAGATTTATCCAAGTTTATTCACAATAATATTCTATTTAAATATTTCATGATGGTTAATTAAATGTTTTTGAATATACAATGCATATCCTTTAGGAGTGTGAAACCAAGTGTGCAGTAGAGCCCGTTATTAGCCACCGATTCCCAATTGAGTATAGATCAATACAACATTTTTGGGGCTGTTACCCCTATTTACACATCTACTTGTAGTATCTATAAAAGGATGTATTTATAGGAAACAACTTTCTCTATCCTTATCTAAAATTCCATGGAATTTTCTTAAACATTGACTCATCCTTAAACTTATCCTTAGAGACATCACTAGACATATCCTCAGAAATATACATTGGGATCTTACTGAATGTTTCTTAACCTCGTTTGAAAAGGTTTACTAAACCTTTCATTTTATACTAATTATATAAACTCAGGCTTCATATACATGGATATTACATCATTTTAGTTGAATATTCATCGCATTAAGAAATTACATTCTCAAGGACCATAATAATTTAGTGTCACTAGAAACTTGGAAACATAATATTTTATCTTGGTGGAATATCTTCTATATACACCTTAAAGATATTCCCCTTTAGTGCACCTACTTAAAACCTTTCTTCATAATATGGAGTAAGGAAACATAAGAAAGGGGTGGGGTTATATGCTTAGTATGGGTAAAAAAGATATATATATATATATGTATCACATGAGCTTATGGGTACAAGAACATGAAAGTATCATTATAAGACCATACCCTACATATCAAATATCATAAACATGAATCATGGAATAAAGATTGGCAGTTCAGAAGACTTGAATCATATTGAAATTAAAGACCATGAGTTATGTAAGATTAATATTTTCATAAGATATTGAATTTTGGAATATCCATAAACTTATAACATTGTAAACATGTGCAAAAAGTAATAGGTTCACTCATTAAGTTAAGGGAATGAAATCAGACCATCATAAAAACTAATGGACATGAAACCTTGTCCATGCATAACATTTTGAACACATAATATGGTTCACTCATATCATTGTGAACATGTAATTAGGTTCATACATAACATTATGAACATATAATCAGGTTCATTCATAAACTTACGGACATACAACCAATTATATGCTTAACATTCTGAACATGTAATATGGTTCACTCATAACCTTGTGAACATGTAATCAGGTTCACACATAAAATCTTGAACATGTTATCTGGTTCACACCAAACATTGTGATCATATAATCAGGTTCATGCATAAACTTTTGGACATGGAACCTAGTCCACACATAACATTTTGAACACATAATAAGGTTCAATCATAACATTTTGTACCTGTAATCGGTTTCACATATAAAATTTTGAACACATAATCGGGTTAACACATAAACTTATGGACATGAAACCAGGTCCACACATGACATTGTGGACATGTAATTCGGTTCACTCATAACATTGTGAACATGTAATCAGGTTCACACATAACTTTGTGAACATGTAATTACGTTTATACAGATCAGTGTGAACATGTAATCAAGTTCACACATAAACTTATGGAAATGTAACTAGGTATATGTATGAAATTATGACCATGTAATTAGGTTTAAATATAACATATATACTCACGAGTCATCCATTTTTACACAATGAATTGGAGGCAAATATAGGTCCTACCCATTATATCATAAAATCATACATGAATGTGCCACAAGATAATAAAATAGTCATCATATCATGACCCATTAAAAGTGACATGTTTCATAAATACCATATCATAACCCATGAAATGAATTGGGTATTATAAAAATTTCATCATTTCATAAATTTTGAAAAGGAGACAGGCTTTATAATCATTTCATCATAGAATAACCCATTAAAGGGAGAAGTTTCATAATCATTTTATTATAGTATAACCCATAGAAGAGAAACAAGATTCATAAAAAACTTCTCCTATTAAACATAAACCATTAAAACAAAGAATAATAATGGTGTCCTTGGATCATATCCCCAATACAGAACAAAATATATCAAATGATGTCAACATAGGTGGGGAAGGATTTTGAAAGATCACATGAAGATTTTTTTTAGAAAAATAACATTTATTTGAAAATCTCTTATTGAAAATAGAAAAAATTTTAAAAATAATTTTTATTAAAAAATAATTTGAAAAAATTATAAAGGAATCTTTTAAAAACCATTTAAAACTGTTTTCAGAAAATATCCTTTCAACTTTGAAAAACATTTTTTCAAATCATAAAAAAATTTAAAAATTTTTTATTTGAAAGACACTTAAAAAAATTATTTATAAAGTATTCATAAACACATTTTCATAAAAATTAACCTTGGGAACTTTCAATGGAATCTTCAAGGAACTGATGGTTATGAAGACGGGTAAATCCGTACGTGTCGAACATTTCTTTTGTACTGTAAAAAGTATAGGAAAGGTACTCAATCAGAAAATTACAAGAATATTCATTTTAAAACACCTTTTTTAAAAGGTAAAACAAGGGTAAAAATTTCTTTTACAAATCATATTAAATTATTCTTGAAATAATTTTTAGAAAACATGGTTTTGTGAATAAAACAATTTTTTGACCGAACAGAGAAATAATGTCAAATTTTATTAAAAAAACTTTCTTAATTATTGTAAGTACCAAAGAGAGGAAAATGGAACCAATGTATGGATATATCACTGAAAAACATAGGTCAAAAACATTTATTATATTTCTTGAGATATTTATCATAATCTTTCATCAATGTATGAAAAATCATAAACAATATCAAAAAATATGAGATTATAGCAATAAACTATTACTAATTTGGTATCTTTGAATAATAATACTATGGAAATAATAATATTAAATTATGATTAAAATGTCATGAAAATATGGATATTCATGATATAACATGTTAAAGGGATATATATATATATATATATATATATCTCATGTAAAAATATTGGTGCATAACTTGGCATGTATCTCAAAGGAGGCAAATTGAGAAAAAATCACTTTACTGATTTTGTAACTTTTGAACCATAACCCCATGAATGAAATATCATAAAATTGATATGTAAATATACATAAATTTGAGGATATGAATCATATAATAAATTAATTTTTATTATATACACCTAATTAATGAAATGAGTGGTGAATAAAGCATATGTCTCATAGAAATAAAAGAGAGATCAGAAGACCCTTACCTTAAGTCTTGAATTTCCTCACACACATTCAAACCATCTGTATAATAAATATAAGTTTATTATACAAATACCACGGAACAATATTCTTATATATCACACCATATTTTATTTTCTTATGAATTTATATTATCTGTTTGTTAATAATTTCTTGTTAATGTTATGTTTCGAGTAATAACTAATTTGTTCTTCATATATGTTGTGACTGGTTATTATTGATCCTATTACATAGATCATGATTTAATTCTTATCAGAATGTAAAACATGAAATAAATATCATATGTTTTTAGTATATAAGTATTTATAATAATCTATAAAATATATAAATATGGAATGGAATACACTATTCATGGAGATGGTAGGCCATACATACACATGAATGTTGTTTATGTTTTCTTATCATATTGAAGGAAAGAAAGTAAATAAAACATATATATTATCCTTTTAGTATTATTATTATCTATTTTTTATCATATAATTTTACTAAACCAATTTTTAATATATTCTAATTAGAGTGGGAATGAATCACATCGCTTTGAGGAGGCGGTAGTCTACACTTCTACGAATGTAGTTATTGTATTCCCACAAAATGGGAAGAATGAAGGTATGTATAATATAATAATTAAAGAATCATAAATACATCATAAATATAATATATTCAATATAAAAATTTATGTCCTTCATAATTCCTAACCATGAGAGGTGGTAAAGGAATAATTGTATAATAATGTTTCGTGAGGCGGTAGTTCATCGTATACATGAACTATAAGTTTGTTACCCATTTTATGGAAGTGTGCGTAGGTGTATGGAAAAAATAGAATAAAAAACTATTAGTATATTTAGGATACTTATTTTATTGTATAATAACGTAATTATAAAAACTTAGTGGGCAGAGAAAGAAAAAAAATAGAAATTCAGGTTGAAGAACATTACCTCTTTTTTGGAAAACTAAATTTGGTTTGCACCAAAGGGCTTCCTTGGTTGAATTTTTAAATATGTTTTATTTATATAAAAATATTATTAATAATATTTAGAATTAGTTATTACTATTCATATTACTATGTTCAATGTTTATGTTATAAATATCTTGTTTAAATAATTATAATAATAAAATGTTATTTTGTAGAAACTCAGTGTTTCTTGTAACACAAGACATGTCACTATTGCATGTAGAAAAATAATATTTTGGTGAAGCATATAAAGAAATATTAAATTGGATTAGAATTTAAGGAAAGAAATGAAATAAAAATAATTTATTTGAAAAAAGGTTCATAAAAATTTGAGGTGTTATAGATAATTCCACTATAACTTCATAGAAAACACTACCTCCACAAGATAGATATCATGGGTAACATAATTATGTTCATGAGCATATAAATAATGAGAACCATATGATATCACTTACCATTTATTTATTTATAAAAAACAATACTAATACATTAAGTGTCATAAACTACCACAAATAAAATATATTTTTCTAGAAACTAACAAATACGAGCACATATCAACTTCTATTTCACGTACCCAAACACTACTGATACACATATGCTTGTAAAGAAGATTTATCATTTCTATTTAACATTTTAAAAGGTGAAGAGATCTGAATAAAATCAAATATAAACAACCTATAATAGTTTAAATGAGAAAGAAAACATCATACCAATGTCATCTCCTTGGGATACACCCAAAAAACAACTTAAATATTTTAATGATTACTACCATTATATACTGTGACACAACATGACCATAGAAATGAACCTTATAGGTCCAGATAATACACATGTAACAATTCTTAAAAAGTTGATATCATTTAAGAACTTCCAAAATCTCTTTCAAGTGTTGAACATGTTCTTCCTTTTATCTCAAATACACCAAGATATCATCAATTAGAATTTAAAAAACTGAGATAAGAACTCATGAAACACCAAGTTCATTAATGCCATGAAATTAGTTAAGGAATTTGTGACTCTAAAATGCATCACCATGAACTTTAAGTGTCCTTAACAACACCTAAACCTATTTTTTAGGACATGCTCTTAAAAAAATCATTTGATGTTACTTGAAACAAAAATTAATATTTAATAACCAACTAACTCACTTCAACTATCCAAACACATCATCAATCCTCTATAGGAGGTAGATTTTATTCACTATTTCCTAGATTAATGAATGATAATCAATGGAATATATTATATCACCATCTTCCTTCTTTGTGAACAATACTTTATTAGCCCATGGAATCACACTAGGATGCATTATACCATTATTTAATAGTCCATTGATCTAAATCTTTAACTCTATATATTTTGAATGACACATCCTATATAGTGATATATAAATTGGTGGCTACCATCATGTGACAAAATCCCAAACTCGATATCATGTTGAGGGGGTATTAGTACAACTTATTCAAGAGAATAATCAATAAACTCGTTGATAAATATCAAAAAATCATTCATATATACTTCAATTGAATCTAACAGTAACTCCACTTGTTGAGAAGAATTATGTTCTAACCACAAATGATGTATATGATGAATCTGATCTCCAATACACATTTCATTTTGACCTTCCATATTAAGGAAAAAATATCTCTCTAGGTAGAAATATATGACAAACCATATAGAATATAACAAATCCATGCTAAGGATTCCATTATATGGTTTTATATATAATAACAAAACTCTCACAGTGACTGATTCTTCCTCAAAATCAACTAATATCCTCAAAACATCACAATTAAAAAAAACTAACCTCTAACTAGTGTGGGAAACACCAAGGGAAGTGTAAGCCTATCCACTTTGGCTCACGCAGCTCAGATTATAGTAGTTAAAATGATGTAGTATGAAGATCAAAAATCTATGAAATAATAAAATATGATATAATAGGGACAAATGAAACCTAAAAAAAACTGTGGCCCTCCTCGTTCTGAAATCTCCATCCCATGAAATCAATCTCACCATAATTATTTTCCTACTGCACATGATGACTTCCAACACCATTTCCATGCTTATAACTAGGTCCTTAAGGATGGGGAATGTCCTAAGGTTTTCTTATTCCTTCTCTATCACCCAAATATGGTCTAAGTACCCAAGGAAATCAGTGTCTCTAATAATTATTATAAGGAAAATTGAATTGGGACTACATCATAAACAATCCATCAACCACATGTTTTATAGTAAGAGAGTTTATACACTGAAACTACTTATGCACACACCCTTCATAAAAAATACAACCAGACTAGAGATTTTTGTGGAAAGCTAAGAACTATCATCTCCAATGAAATAATAAAAAAGGAATGAGAGTATATAACCATCTTCTAAAACCAAAACTACCCATATAAATTACTGATCCTCTCTATATCTCCCCTCCTCATGAAGTTTTGATGACATTCCTATTATGATAAAGTCTTGTTATATGTAAATAGAGAGTATTTACCATGGTTGCAAATTTTTACACTGGTTGAAAAGAATCCTAAATACCAAGGCCTCTTGACCGTTGACAGTAGATAGAAAAAAAGTCTTTTCTTTAATTATGGATAGGAAGGATAGTTTTATTTTCTTATAGTCTATTAGGAGGATTTATAAGGATGGAAATAAATTTCTCATTAAGTTAGTGGTCCATGTCATCTCATCTTATGATATGTTGTTATTAAAATTTATTGAAACTCTTTTTGATCAAATCCATTGTTTTTTGGAAAAAAATATAATGGTGATCTCATTATGGAATATATAACACCCATTGGCTTTCTTGGGATAAACTGTGTGTATTGAAATTTCATAGAGGTCTCAGCTTTTAAAATCTTTAATGTTTTAGTGAGGCACTTCAGGAAAAGTAAGGATGTCAACTCCTCTCAAATACAAATTCCCTCTTATCAATGGTTTTGGGTGTAATTTTTTTTTCATACAGACCTTTTTTGATGCTCAGCTGTGGTCTCAACCTAGTTTTATGTTTCGAAACATTTAAAGTGAAAAGAATATTCATAACAAAGGCTATGTTTGGATAATTTATGATGGAAATGGAATTTGTGTTTGGAATGATTCGTGGATGGAAAATAGTGTCAATCATAAGATTTCCTGGAATATTGTACCAGGGTTTGAAAAGGTAATGGTTTGATATCATCTCAACGACTTGGTTGAGTACTGGGATTGGGGAAAGATTTATAGTTGGTTTAATGAGGTCGATCATGAAATCATTCTTCTATTACTCTCACAACAAGAATGGGTAATGATCAGATTTTCTATACTGGGGAATCTTTTGGGAGGTATTCAGTTTGATAGGGCTAAAAAATAAGAGTTCATGTACTGGATCAGGTCATTCTTTATAACCTCTATAAGAGTCTCCTGTCACTCACAACTCTACCCAAGTTTAATTTTTTTCGCTGTATGTTTGCTATGGTTTTCATCCAACATATGAATTTTTTGTCAGACATTATCTTACAGAGGACAATATCTATCATATGTGTCTCTAATAGATGGAATATTCTATCCATTCAATTGTATTCTATCGAGGGTGGAAGGGGTGTGAAAGGAAAGGATGCAAGATTTTAATTCTTTATTTGATCCATCCATTGGATTGGTATAAAACATTATTAAATGGGTGTATTTGTTGTAAGTAAGAGTGGTGGGGATGATTTACACAATTTCTTGTTTGGTTTGGACCAAAATAAATGAATGTATTTTCCAAAATAAGGTGACCCATGATCGTATTTGGGTTAACATGGTCATTGAATGAAGTAATTTTTTGAAAATGAATGATGAAATGCCTTATTTTGGTAAAAAATAGAAGGAGTGTCCTTGTTGGTCTCCTCCCCTGTATATTTTTATCAAAATTCATATAGATTCATCCATATAATCTAATTTTAGGGTAGGTGTTAGATTCATTTCCCATTACAGCAATGAAAAGTTTATAGAATCACATTGTAGGGCTGTTCAAGCATCCTTGAGTCCTATGGTGGAGGAGGAATCTACCATCATCCATGGTATCATTCATACATGTTCCAAATATTGGATCAATGTATTGGTGGAATCTAATTACTGTGAAGTGATGACAACATTATCCAAGAAATATGATAATTCTCAACCTTTGGGCCTTATTTTGAGAAAGATATGGTCCTTAATCGAGAGCTTCTATGAATAAATTTTTTCATTTATCAAACAAGGGGGTAATTTGGATGCTCATCATTTTTTCATGATATAGGAAATCATGTGGTGATCATTATTGGGTTGACTCTTTCTCTTATTATATTTGTAGGATTGGTTTGATTGATCAGTAATTCACCATCTCTTTTATCTAAAAAAACCCAACCATGATATAATATTTTTTATTACCTAATCCTTTCTCATCACCTTAAGATAAAAAGGTATCATAAAAGAGATAACCAGATATTGGGTCCCTAGGCACAAATAATCCTTGAAATAACACACTCTAGCCTCACTATTAGTAATAATATCAAGAGAGTAAAAGATATGGTTTATGAACCAAACCATAAATTCTCTCATAACAGAGCTCCCCTTCTAAATTATAATAAACTCTTACCACCATAGAACCTTTAATATCAAGGATTAAAACCCAAATCAATTATTAATACAAAACTTCTCTCATGAAAAAATATAATAAAAAAATACCAATAAAAATAAAACCCCAATAATGAGTTTCACCTTTATAAAATCTAATATCTAAAAAAATCAAATGCATTTTCTTGAGTGAATAACACCAAAGGAGATCACAAGATTTTCTATACACCTCTTTTTCTCATGTTTAGAGATAGTCCCCTCAAACATTTGTAGTATTTAATATAAAAAATAATTAATATATTTCCTCTAAAATTCATTTACCTTCGGATAAAATTTCCTGTGATCCATTGAAATTTCCTACTGTACCTCCCCAACTCAGACCAAATGCATACACCATCTAATTTATATCTTTATAATGAAAAATAACAACTCATAAGCTTAGGATATAAGATTAATTTAATCTATTTAATTTAATTTATCCCCCCCAATGTATCTTGCATAATTTAAACATGGGTGTAAACAAACACGATGCATAAGACACACCTTTGTCTCCACCCCACAATTAGTATAATATAAATTTAGTATATTTAGTTATTTTATGTTCCTTTCATTGGAATATAGGAAAATTTCTCAAATTATGGATGATATCCATGTCACACATCATATGATAAGATCAAATGGTATTATTTCCCAACTAGAACAATTCAATCCTCACCAATTCATAACATCAAACTCCATCGTAAATCCCAACTCAATTCAAATTCCACTTTTTCATGATCCATCAAAATTAAAACACCTTCTTGGCTAGTAGTAAAGATAGTAATGGACCTTGAATCTTGACTCCACTATTATTTAGGTTGGTGACTAGCACCAAGGGTATAAAACACATATTTGGAAGGAATTAACCCCAATAAATTCTAGGAATAATATAAAATAACCACCATTCAATTCCATATATAGTGTAAAATAAAACCCAAAATCTAAAAAAACATGTAATATCATATATAAACTAAATAAAACACCAAAATAAATCCAGTCCTATGACAATAATTCTAACTCCATCTGATCATGATGTTACAAGATACTTATATCCATCCTAATTACCAAATTCATTATGAAAATATATAAATCTAGTATATAATAGTAGGAGTGATCATACATGTAGACTTACTAGGTTAATTACTAACAAAACCTAACCATGGATTTCTTACTAAATCATCACATAAGTAGAAAAATATATTTATCTAGAAAATATATTGGGATGAGACCCCCAACCCACTTCCTAAATGATCTAGTAACCCTAATTTCCCAATAACCTATGTCCTGCCATACTCAACCCTTAAATATCTATATACTAAATTCATATAAACATAACATAATAACACCTGATAAATGACATCCACATACCATATACTACATCACTACTATATAACAATATCCATATACAACATCACTACTACAAAACCCAATCACTACCTAATCATCACATCACTATCACATAACCACATCATAGCTATATAACCACAGTATGCATCGAAGAGAGATCACGAGAGGGGGATTTTTCAAACATTCATATCATTGAAATCCTAGATGTTGGTGATAAACATGAGACCTAAAACCTCATTTGAGAATCAATAATGTCACATTAATTGGGTGGTGGTGTGTAATATATAACAAAACATACAATAAATATATAATAACACACAATCCTATCCTAGGGACAACTCCATATCATTGAACCTCTATAACCACAACCCATAAAAACACAACAATATCCACAAACACCTATAAAGACTCATAAAACTGACATTGTATCACACAACTATCACACATCCTATTCCCGTTATATATATTATTACTGATTCCACTTTAACTATTTCATTAATTATTTTAATTTTATAATTTATATTAATTTTTGGAACAACACTTTTACTTAAAACAATTTATATTTAAATTACCACATAATACATTTAAAACTTTAATTCATCATATTTAGCATTTAATTTATTTAGTATAAACCATTCACACTCCATATTTTTCATTTGTTTTAAATTATTCATGTGTGTTTCCATATCCTAGAATAACTTAAAAAATAACAACATTATGCTCTTTACAACACTAACAAACATAACCACCAACACTTATTCCTCTATAAAAAACAATCCATTTAAAAAACCACACTACTTTCACAACATTAAAAACAA
This sequence comes from Viscum album, assembly GCA_963277665.1. Lineage (NCBI taxonomy): Eukaryota > Viridiplantae > Streptophyta > Magnoliopsida > Santalales > Viscaceae > Viscum > Viscum album. The sequence goes on from OY728141.1 coordinate 1,630,902,420, forward strand.
GAAATTATCTATCAAAAAAAATATGAAACCCCATTATTCATAATTAATTTTATTTATTATTTTATATTCATCTCTAAAATATTAATAAGAAAACACCAAATTTAAAAATTATTTACTCTACTAGATTCTTATAATTCATTTATACAAGTTAAAATATGTTTCTCATATAAAAAGTTGTAACATGAAATAAAAAAACATGCTAATATAACAACCAGAAAGAAAATAAAAAACATTAGTAAAAAACTCATGTTAACATGTTCAACACACTCACAAAAAATTTCAATTCAATTATTCATTTTTTATTAGGTTAATTTCATATATTCACCTAATTAAAACCTAATCATGATAATTACAAATTAACATAGGAAATAATAAGATATAATTTTAATCAACTACCATAAAAAAGTAAACAACACGAAGCTAAGTGAAAAGGGTGAAATTGATATCAAATTCCAATAAACCTATGAAAATTCTTCAAAAAAAACTATAAGACATCAATCCACCATCACCTCAAAACCCCAAAATATTCTTAAGAACATTAATATGATATGAAAAGAATAAGATAAAGAACCAAGTAATAATTACATCAACAACACAAATCTAACCTCTTGGAATGGTGATGGTCAAACTGTAATGTTATCCATCTTTAAATGTTATTTAAAACCATAGTTTATTTATTTACTTTATCTATTGTTCTTATACACAATATTTTCATTCTATCTTGGGAGATTTGTCTATTTATTTTATGAAATTCATGATATATTTTAGTTTCCACATGTTAATTTGATTATATTTTAAATTTATTTATTATTTCGAGCGATATGACATGGTACTGAGGTTATAGTATCTCTATTGATAGTATTAGACCCTAGATTCTAGTTGGTAGCCTCTTGTGTATGGGGAGGTGTGCATGAGCTCCTGTGCTGCTCTGGTTTGAACCCGGTGGTTTGGGTCTAGGTGTTACAAAATGGTACTGGAGAATATTTTTATCTTTTTTTGGGTTAACCTAGGACATAGTAGAAAGGATATTTCTTCATTGGAATTAGGTGGGAGTGTTTATGTGTAATTAGAAAATACTTGTGTAATGGACCTCCAAGTTACCATTGATGGTATTTCTACTATGGTTTTTTGAGATTTTTAGGTGAATTCATGCATTATGGCTGGGCATATAAGATCACATTTCATATATATAACTATTATTGTGAAACATACCCGTTATTTAATTAATTCTTTACTTTTGTTATCTATTCAGGATAGTATTTAATTATTTTAATATGAGATATATTTGTTTTTTTCTTGCTATTATGATATATCTATTTGCATTAATTTGTTTGATTATGCTGTTATGTTTTTTATGCATATGTGATTGAGACTAATGTGAAGGGATAATGACTAGGGTTAGTTCAAGGATGGTTATAACTTGGGTTATTAGTAGTCTCCTTATAGAACCTTTGTCTGATAACATATATTGGTTAATTTCTCTCACAAATTTTCTAATGTTTCATTTGCATTTTATAAGGTGTCACCTTGATTTATTCTAGTGGGACAACCTCTGAAGTAGGAATAGAATTATCCCACAAGGGAGGATGTTTTTGATCTACTAGTAGACATGTAGTTGTTTGTATCTAATCATGCCCCAACACCTTCTATGTAGTTTATTCAGTAGGGATGCTTCATCCATAATTATTTTTCGTTGTTCCAATCCTAGGCATAAGAGTTCAGAATTATGGACAAATATTTTGTGACGTTCAAATCCATCATTCTTCATCCTTCTATGGAACCAGATGATATTTGGATGTTAAGGAATTGGTTGAAATCATTATAGTAATTTTTTAACTATTAGTTACTCTAAATGATAAAGGAGTTGAAAAAGTAGCTATCTTGATAGTAGTGTTACCCATTCCTTTATAATTTTACAAGGTCTGGTTGGACTTGAATTACTATTCAAGAAATCATCTATGTTACATTCCCTTGATAAAATTTTGGTCATAAAACTTTATTTTCTTTAGACAATCCCATAATGTTATATATTCATTGCTAGTTATGGACATCTATGGGGCTTCATGATACTAAAGATAATGAGATTTTATGTGAATTTTGGCATGGACTAACTCAACATCTTTTGATCATACATTTATTACTATCAGAGATGAGTCTCTTGTACTTCATTTAATGGAGATAGGTACACAATGATCATATAAAAGGAACTGGGATTAGGAATATTTGTTTCAAACACAAGTCAGCTTAAGGTTGTCATGATGTAGATAGAGAGCTTGGCTCTTTTGATAGGATCAGTGGAAACCCCCTTGGATTTTACTACAATCATGGATCTTTATCAAGATATCTTTATAGGTTACTTCACAAGAATTACTCATGATATAGTATTTTAATTTGGTATAGATCTCATGTTGAGTGAAAAGCCAATTTTGATACCCCCTTATCATATAGTGCTAGCTGAGCAGAAGAAGATCAAGGTGAAGCTTGATGACTTGAAGCATAAGGGCATTTTCAGGTTGAGTACTTTACTATGGGGTTCAACTGTGTTGTTCTCTAAGAATGCGTATGGTAATATTTGAATTTTCATTGATTATTAGAATATGAACTAGGTGATAGTGAAGAATAAGTATCATTTTACCGTGATTTATTAACATTTTGATTACTTATGGGGAACCTATAAGATTTATTTTCATTCGAGCTATCACCAGTTACAGGTTATAGAGTAGGATATCCCGAAGATAGTTTTTTAGAGTAGGTATGTGTTATAAGATAACATGGTGATTCCATTTGGATTCATAAATGTGCTAAAAGATCTTATAGATCTCATAAACAAGTTATTCCACCCTTAACCAGAATTTTTCATCGTGGTGTTCATTAAAAAAATCCTTATCTACTTATTGACACTAGAGACTCATGCTAGACATATTGAGATAGTATTGACTATGCTTCGAACACATCATCTTTATTAAAATATATTGAAGTTTAACATCTAGATTTTGATGGTAAAGCTCCTGGGACGTGTGGTCTTTGAGATAGGTATATCCATGTACTCATAGAAAGTAGAAGAAATGATGTCCTAGACACATCCCCAAAATGTGTTCGACAAGGGATATTTATAGGATTAGCAGGGTATTATTAATTTTTTATCAATGAATTATCTTGATTATAATCACTTATGACTACACTAAAAACCAAGGGAGTAAAGTTCTAGTGGTCATACTAGTGTGAAGAGGCGTTTCTTGATCTAAAGAGGAGGTAGACTACATCTCTCCTACTGGTACTCCCTAAGAAATAGATTGAATACATCATGTATTCCAATGTATCAAAAATTGGTTTTGTACAATTAATAATGTAGAAGGTGAATGAAGTAGTTTATGGGTCATGTCATATTTAACCCCATGACTAGAAATTAACTACTCACAAATTCGATCTAGTATCCATGGTTCATGATTTGAAGTTCTGGTGACACTATCTCTTCTACACTAACCACAAGAGCCTCCATTATATGTTCACATATCGGTACCTAAATTTGATGTAGAGGCTCTAAGTGTATTATCTATAGTCATTTGAATTTGATATGAAATTTTCACATGAGAAAGGTAAAATCATAGTAGATGCTCCTATCCATATGACACAGGTAGCTCAAGAGCTTGGTGAGGATCATTTAATGGAGTAATTATGCTTAAATATTTTATTTTATAACTGGAGGATTGATACTCTTGAAGGTTAGGGGTAAATAGAATGTGCTCCATTGGTTGTTACATATTCTATAATAGAATTGGAAAAGTCTAAAAAAGACATTAACATAGAGTGTGTTAAGATACATGAACCTATATCCGAATGTGACTCGATACCTAGGTAGTTGTTGGGTGATGATGATGCGATCCTTGAGAATAGGTGGGTAGAAGTACCAAATTACATCAAATATGAGAAAATGAGATATTTATATACCTCTTGATGTGTGGTATATCCTGGTATGAAAAATATGTACCATGATTTTAGATGACTATTCTGGTGGCTTGGGATGAAGAGGGACATCACCAGATTTGTTTCCTAAAATCTCACCTACCAAAGGGTAAAGGCTGAGCACCAACGTCCTGGTGGAATGCTCCAACCATTTATAGTTCCTATATAGAAGTTGGAGGATTTCATGATGGAAATTGTGATAGGGTTACTTAAGACTATAAAGATTCATGATGACCTATGGGTGATTATCGATCAGAGGATGAAGGTTTCTCATTTATTTCTGATTCTAGGGACTCATGTAGTGAATAAGCTGAGAAATATCTATGTACATGTGATAATATTCTTACATGGAGTTACCTTGAACATATTTCTGATAGGGATTTATGTTTCACATATTCTATTTTACAGGGATTTCAAAAATTCCTAGGTACTCAGTTGGGATTGAGAACTCTGTTCCATCCTCATATAAATATATATTTGGAGCAAACGATTCACATACTAGAGGATATAATGTAAGCTTGTTTTCTTATCTTCAGTGGAATTTTGGATGAGAACCTATCATTGGTATAGTTTACATGAAAAATTATTTTCTAGGATTCTATACTGATGGTACCATTTGAGGATCTATATGGATAGTCATTCCACTCACCATTGTGTTGGAATGAGGCAAGTGTGGTAGCAGCTGTTGGACCTAGTATGGTTTTAAAGACATTAGTGAGGGTGCAGTTGATTTGGAACTGGTTGGTGACCACTCAGAGTCAGAAGTAATTGTATGAGGGCCATAGGAGAATTCCCTTTTATTCCACTATTGGTGATTGTGTTTTCTTATGAGTTTCACATTGTTAGGAGAATCATTATTTATGGAAGCAAGGAAAATTAGTACTGTAGTTTGTTACATCCTTCATGATCACTAGATGGGTTGGGACAATGGTGTAACTTCTAGACCTTCGTCGACATTATTCAGAGATTCATGATGTATAAAGACACCGAACACAGTATCCCCAAGTTGGTGGTTTGTTTATTAAATTATAATTAGATATAATAAATCAACTCCCAAAGGATCAGATAGTATATAATTTTTGGTAAACTAGATAAATAAATTAAATTTAAATTGTTTTTAAAAACATAAAATACAATATAGTATTTTCTTTGAGTAAAACACTATTTCCCTTATCATATCCCTACATATCAATCATAATTTACTTCCTGGTATCATGAGGAAAATAAAATATAATAAAGGGGTGATCTCTGATGCCCAGTAAGGATAAGCATATAATAGAAGCTATAATGAATAAATAAGACATAATCAATATGGTAATGTAAATAACTGAAACACCTTTCATTTGATCAATGAATTGAGAATAATATGGTAGGAATAAAAAATGATTAAACAATTCAATATAAATAATCAAACGAGACTGAAATATAACAATGGATATTCAAATTGTTTGAATATTCACATGGAATGTCAATAAATTAATTTATAATTATGTAATTCATAATTTCAAACATATGAAACATAACATCTAGGCCTTATTCCATGACATATAAATAAATGGGTAATACCTCATCCCAAACCAAATCTAGATGGTCTAATGAGACCCACTGATGCATTAAGGGTCTGTCTATAACTAGGCCACACTCATCACTAACTAAGTCCAATTCATTTTTTCATATGAAATGGGTGAATAGTAATCAATATAAACATTTGTATTGAAAAACTAATATAAGAATTGTTAATAATTATAGAAATTAAATTAAAATAATCATAAACTATCCATATAAATATTACATATGATATCAATAAAACATATCCACAATGGATCATAAGTATCATAAAGGTTTTACATCATTTATGAATAGAATTACCAAAACAAATGTCATTAAAACATTTTTGAGGAAAATAACCTTTTCTCAATGAAAATATTTTTTTAAAAAAAGTTAACAAAATATTTTTTAAATAATTTTAATTCAAAATAACATTTTAAATACTATAAAATAATATTTAAAACATTAAGTGGTTATGATATATGAATTTTTTATTCATTCCATACATGTTAAAAAAACATTCCTTTCACATTTTGAGTAAAATCCAAACATGCCTAATTTTCAAAAGGACATGAAAATTCCATTCAATTTTTTTTTCTAAATAGTAAAAATGGGTAAATGTTTCTTTAATAAGTCATCTTAAAAATGTTTAAAAAATTTTTGAAAACCTTTTTTGAAAACTTGGATTTTGATGAAAAAGGATTTTTAACTGAATAAAGAAATAAAGGTGGATTTTCTTAAAAAAAAATCTCAAACATTTTAAGTAATAAAGAGTAGAAAAAAAATATTATTACTTGAAAAAAAATTAATTAATAACCATAAAAGAATAATATTTATTTATTTTGAGATATAAATATAATATAATTTTACTAAGGGAGACTTAAAAAACAATCATGAATAATGATGAGATTATGGAATAAAATCTTACCACTTTGGTAAATTCTGAATTGTAAGTCACATAAATGAAATAATTATAAAATGAAAAACTAAATACCATTAAGATAAAGTGATCCATGATATAACATATCAATGGGGCACTATATACACCACAAAAAGGAATAATTTTTGAATATGAAATATTACTCTCAGAAGAAAATGTGAGACGATAAACCCTTACCTCAAGTTAAAATTCCATTGTATGTGTCCAAACATCCTCTATAATAAAAATATGTTTGTTATAAATAGAAAAAATAACCATAATAATATATATAATACTATATATGATTTACTTATAGTATTTTATCATCAGTTTATTATCAATTTTTTGTTAAAATCACTGTTTCATATGATAATTACTTCATGTTTTATGTATGTTTTAGTTTTGAAATCTTGGTCCATTTAATTAGATCTTTATTAGATAATATAAATAATGAAAAAATAGAAAAAATATCATAATTATTAATTATATATTTATTTATGGTATTCTATAAAATTTATAGAGGGAAAATGGATTACCCCGTTCATAGTGACGGTAAGCCGTATGTACGCATGAATATTGTTTATATTTTCTTGAGGAATGAAATGAAATAAAGGTAAATAATATATTGCCATTAAAGAATAATTTTATATCATATAATTTACATATATTCATTAAATTTACCCTAATTACCTTCCATGAAAAGAGTTAGTGAAAAATAAATCACATCTCTTCACGAGGTGGTAGTCTGATGTTCACATGAATGACATTATCATATCCCCCATTGAATGAAAAGTAATAATTTATATGTGGTATAATAGTTTTATAAGTATATTTGTGTTACATATGTAACACCACAGGTAAATAAAGAATATAACATTTTTATATTTATCCATATTTGAGAATAAAATATTAATATTACTTTAAAGGGGATGCTATGCTCGATGGCGTACCCAATACGCAACAACGATTTTCTTGGGAATCTTACGTTGCACACTAATAATAAAATAAAATTATTTTAAATAGTAGATAATGCCTAGCCATTGTAATGGTAGGAATGAACAGAACTAACTACAAAATTATTATATATGTTTTTCAAATGTTTTTACTCTTTACAATAAATGTTAGAGGATTAAAAATGCGAATGAATCCAATTTTAAGCGTAGACAGTCTAATATTTTTTAAAAGGTCGATTAACCGCCTTTTGATGGAGAACCTCTTTTAAATCCACTTTTTGACAATTTTATGTGTTATATTTGAAAAAATAAAATTCTTCTTTAGAATCGGCACATCAAAATTTACTTTGTGTAAATTTTTGGTATTTTTCTGATAAAGTTCGTATTTTTAATGAATAGTGAAAAAGGTTTTATTTTAATTCAAAACCTCTTTTTAATCTAATTTATTTATATGACTAGATTAAATTTCTAATTGGTTTTAAACTGTAAATAGAATATATTTTTACCATTTAATCCAATGGTGGTCATTGTATTTAATAACACTTTAAGGTTGGAGATAAACGAGTGTCAAAGATATTATTTCATAAAAACACATTATTTGTTTTAACAGCGGGGTTTAATTATAAAATTAATTAATGAAAATTCTATGTTATGAGTTTGGTAAAATATAAATCATTTTATAATTAGGAATATAAAATATATCTTAGGGTGAATTTTTGGTATTTTTCTGAAAAACTTCAATTTTTTTTGATGAATAGTGAAACCACAAAGTGGTGGTTACAAAATTTGAAATTTCGTTTAAATGGGACTTTACCACTTCTGTGATTTGAATTTAAAAAATAAAATTTAAATGATTTTGATTGTTAAGTAAAATTTGGTTCAATGGGGTGAAAATAATTTTAGATGAAAAGTAACTTTTAAGTTTTATTAATCGTGATTAAAGGTAATTAGTGTGATTTAAGGTAAAAATTATATTATAATAAAATGAAAATATATTGACACTTGTCCTAACCCTATTGGATGAGTTATGGCCGACCAAGACAACCCATGTGTCGATTTTTGGTACCCCATGGAGCCACATGGGTATGATAATGACATTTATGCCTTTTATTTAAAGTTAAAATAAAAATGACACAAACATGAGATTTTTTACTAAAACAATATTTAAGTGAGGTTATACAAGTCATATTTTTGACTATAAATATTCATTAGAAAGATAAAAAGATTTCCTACATCATGATAGTTTTTTATAATTTTTAGACATTATATATATTAAATTATTTATGACATCATGATGATGCAGCAATTACCTCATTAATAAAAGATTTATATAAAATGGAAAGATAATGTAAATTCTAAGACCTACACAGGTCCAAAACCTATTTTATGGGTGTATTTCGAAAAATTATAACCTTATCCTCGAATTATATCAATGTAGGACCATTAAAATCCGAAAACCATTTGAACATAAAGTAATATTTTATACTTTACCAAGAGTGCCCCTCCTCTCCTCTTATAAAAGGCCCCCACCTCTACCACCTTACCCACACCTCCCAGGACTTTGGTTCTGCCAATATCTAATAACTTTGTCTCTACACATCCCTCTCCTCATCCTAGAGGCCTTAACTTAGGCAGTAAGCTCTTCAAGAAACCCTTTTGGTTCAAACCAAAGGGAGTAACCCAATTTTAAGGTAACATCTTCACTTGTGCTCTTTTGTTTTATTTTTCTTCTCCAACCCCCTAAAATCTTTTTATTCATTTATTTTGTAACAACTACAGTATCTTCAATATACTAGGATGTTTTTATAATAATTATTCGAGCTAAAATTACACACACATTCATCTAATGGTTAAAGAACATATTGTTTCTGTGGATGGAGAATTTCTGCCTCACGAAACGATGATTGTTCAACAGTCATATAAAACCTTAAAAGGTGGACATTAAGATGTAACTATGTTTATATATGATATATAGTATTTTTATGTTTTACTTAAGCTTATTTATTTTTCATTTTTTGGCATACCTTTATGGCTTCCATTATGGGTATACGTGATATCTTCATTTTAGGAAGTGCGGACTACCGCCCCCTCAAAGTGATTTGATTCGTTAATGCCATATGTGGGATGCATAAAGGATGGATTTAAAGTTATTATATATGATGTTATACTGGAATTATAATATAAATTTATATCATTATTGTTTTCTTTCCATTAAAGTATGAGATACAAATGAAAGTAGCATTCATGCGTACGTACGGCTTACCGTCTCCATGAACGGTGCATTTCATTTCTTATCCTGAAATGTAATGTACTATTATAAGTACATATAATGGATATATATGATTTATGATAAATATAAATGATGAATATAATTCTGGAATTAAAAATATACACATCTCTCATTTATTTTTAATTCCATTAATATGACATAGAAATGAAAGTAGCGTTCATGCATACGTACGACTTACCGTCTCCATGAATGATGAATTTCATTTCTTACCTCTTAATGATTATGTAATATTATAAATACATGCATATGCTGGATATATATGATATAAATGATATCCAAATCAGGAATGTCATTCTGGATATAAATAACCTTTGACCACACAAACAACATGTAATTGTAAGAAGTCCACTTTTGACTTAAGAACCAAATATCGACAAAACAAACATTATTAACTTAAATTATTACATAATGTTTATAACATTTCAATAATTGATATAAAAGGAATAATGAACTTGAAAAAGGTTCTTAAGAAAGTATGAATTAACTCAAGTTTATTATTCAGGAGGTTAAAGAATGATCGAGTCAAGTCAGACCCGAGGCAAGGGATCCTACTCCTCTCTTCTTTTTAAGTACACTCTTTTATGTCATTCATTTTAAAGATAATCATTCTTGTTATTGGGATTTTATATTACTCTTACTGTAATTTTTATTTTCATATGATGAGAGACCCTATTCTCTCTCATCAATCCATTTTGGAATTTTTGAGTGGCGCCGTTAGGCTGCCGAATTTTCGTAAGAGATCCAACCTCTCTATTTCTTTTTAAGTACTCTCATTTATGTCATTTATTTTAAGCCCATCTTTCTTATGTTTGGTTATGTTATTTTATATTCCTCATACTTTACATTTTATTTTCATATTATGGGAGACCCTATTTGATATCATAAATCCATTTTTGGATGTTTTAAGTGGCGGCGTTAGGCTGCCGAGTTTTCGTAAGGGATTTTTCATCTCACTTTTATTCCCGTGATATTTGTGCTACATTTTCCAAAAATTCCTTTGAGTGGTGTATGTACTGCCCATTATTTTACTCATTGTGTAATATACATTCATTTATGAGTATTAACATCAATGTTTTATTGTCCTTCTTTCACGAGGTGTATGTTTCGAAAGATAACCATGTCGGTAAGGGAACCATTCACCCTCCTCTTTTTAAAAGACTTATTTTGTTATGTCTTTTAATTCACATACTATTATGTTGGGATATGTTCTTATATATCATTATTGATTTAAAATTTATTTCTATGTGATGAGATACCCTATTTGTCTCTCATCAACTCATTTTCTAAATTTTATAGTGACACCATTAGGCTGTCAAATTTTTGCAAGGGAAATTCTTAACCCAAATTTGATTCTTTGGGATAATCTTATACTCTTTGAATATGTCATTCTATGAATATGTGTTAATAACCTATGATTGTTTTACCCTTAATATCCACTTATATTCGGTGTATTAGTTCGTCACACATAATTATGTAATTGATTTATCCTTAAACCAAGGATATCGTCTTTGTAAGGGACTTCGTCTCAATCTCCTTTCATTGAGGCATATTTCGTTTTATACACAACTTTCTTTTATACGGTGTATAAAACCCTTTGAATATTACTTTTATACTAAAAGAATATTTTTCTACAAAGCGTTTTACTAAACGACAAAAAGGAATGTTTCTTTTAACGTACGCGGTGACAATGACCTTTTCCGCCGCCGCGAGTATTATTTGATCTTTGGCTTCCTCAACAAGCCGTAATGTTTTTTTAAAATAAAATAAATACCATATACTATTTTATGTATTTTGGTATTGAAAATGGTTTTGATAAAGGATTATATTTTGTCAATATATTTAAATGATATATTGTGATTGAAATGTGGAAATGTTATCATTCCTTTATATTGGTTTTATGTGTTATAATTTTATAATGGTACTTGGACATTTTACGGTTGGTTACGTGATAAACCATATGATGGGTGGTGCCGTGAATACCAGGATGGGTGGTTACGTTAGAACCTCCAATGCATTGGGTATGGAAGTCGGTCGTATGGCTATTCCATTAAGTATGTATGGAAGTTGGCCGAATGACTATTCCGTTAAGTGATATGTGTGGAAGTCAACCTTATGGTTATTCCACTTAAGTATGTTTATGTCCCAAGTTACCTTTATATGTTATGTGATCTTTATAAGGGTTTTATGGTAATCTTTTGGTTACAAAAAGGTAAGTAATGAACTTTTATTCAGTGAAGATTTTTTACTACTTCGAAAAGTTGAAAAGTATTACTTTGATAAAGTATACATGGTTTACTTGTTGTTTTGAAAAACTAACAGTTTTCATTCTTTGTGTATCCCTTAATGAGCTTTTTATGTTCATCCCAAGTTTTTGAAATGTTTTTCACAGGACTTAATGTGTAATAGGGTCAAGGATGGGATCAAGGGAAAATCATGCTACCTAAAACATGGAACTAGACATGTTTCTTATTAAGAGTTTTTTATTTTATGGAAATTTAGTAGAAGTGACTAATTTGTAATCTTTTGAGATGTAATAGTTATGTCCTAATTCTCTAAAACTCTAAAACTGAAGAGATCATCAATGTGAATTATTCATTTAATTCAATATTAAGTTAGGTTTAAGGCTGGGGCCTTATAGTTGGTATCAGAGGTCGGTTTGGACAACTTTAGGGATTATGAGTTTTTGATAGACCCATGATTAGTCCCTATATCTATTATTTCAGTTAAATCCTTGTTTTATAACTTTTTTCAGGTCAAGTAAAGTCGGTTACGAATGGAAGGAGAAGGATCTCAAACGACATTCCTATCTCTTCCTGATGACATGCTTGCAATAATTATTGAAAAGTCATGTTCGGATGATTGTGAAACTTTTTCTAGCTTACAACTCACTTGCAAGCAGTTGTTTGAGATATCAAACACCTCCACTATACCTTGTTATCATCATGGATCATGGGTTGTTTTTAGACAAATACTATTTTCACAATATTCTCATATTTTCAAGAAAGGTAAATATTATCAAGGTATTTTCAAATATTTTACCTTATCACAAGAATTTGAAGCATATTATGATTTTAAAGATGGTGCTGAGGAAGGAGACCCTTGTGCAACCTATTTATATTTGATTTTAAAATATAGTGTCTCAGCACATACTTATGGTATTTTAAAAGAACCAATAATAGAAAGTTTCAACTCAAATTATGTCCGACTATTTTATAGAAATCATGTTTTATTAGATGTTTTGGAATTATATGTCATACATGATTATTTTCCAAAACTGTTTTTCTATGAACACCCATATGACCCATGTTGTACAAGGTGTATTTGGATAGAGGAAGCAAATTATTTTGAAGGATCTCTAAATCATTGTTGTAATGCATGGTACTTCTACCTACGTGAGCAAAATGACGATGAAACCGAGTGGACGCCATGATCAAGGTATGATGTTATTCATTTTGGGAATCATTTTATTTTATCTTATGGTGGTGAAATAAGACTTAAAAAATTAAGATGTTGAGACCATAACGAATTTAGATGAAAATGATAGGTATAAGGAAACTATTAAAGTTAAAACATGTTAGGGTTATTTTTGGAGTTTTATAAAAAGGACAACACGCAGACCGTGTGACAACCCGTCGCGTCAGACAAAGCTGCAGGAATCAAACCCACAACCAAAGTGCGACTGGTATTTATCGCCTACCACTGGACTATGTGAAGTCCCTGGTTAGTATGACTTATTCTTTTTAGTAAGGTGACTTTATGAATTAAGAGTAAGTTGATTTTGGGTTATCTATGAAAATTTATTAACCTATCATGGAGGATATGTGATTAGGTTAATTACTTTTCAATACGAGACATTAAGAGAAACTGATGTTGTTTGGAGATAAATGTTATGATTTAACTTGGAAGACTATGTGACTAAATCCTTCAAATATCTGGGTTTCAATATTATTTTGGTTTACTTTGAAGAATTTTATGGACAAATTTTTTATCGAATGGTCCTCATTGAACTTTTGGTTTTGTTGGACAAATTTTGAAGATTAAGAATATATTTTATTTTTATAAAGGGTTATCCTTTTCTGGATTATCTGATCTTGTACAAACATTTTTAGTTTTGGTTTTTGTTAAAGTCTAAAGACATGGGAAATATATAGTTACCTTTAATGGAATAGGTGGTTCTCTATAAGTTGATTATAGTACTCTTAATGTGAACAAGTCTTCCTAAATACTCGTCTTTTGGAGAAAATATGAGTTTGATTAAGGAATCTAGTAAAAGTTAGAAGTCTATGTGACAAGTAAGTATATTTCATTATGATTTAGTTAGGCTCAAAAATAAATTCCTCAATGAAGAGTAACATAAAACAAAAATGTTGTCTGTTAACTTTTCCTACTGGGGAATCGAATACCTTTTAACCCATCACAAGTTTGTGATTTTTTTGTGGTTAACTTTCTCTTAAACATGTTTTCTATCACTCTCCATCAGAACATGACCCTATGTTTTCTCCTCCATATCCATGTTTTCCTACATGGATTCCTAGTATGGGTGTAACGACCCGAAATTTTAAATAAATATTGTTTCCTAATTTTATGTGTTATTTTTATACTCAACAAATGTTTTATTTGATAAACATGATTATAATTAGAATGAGACCATTGGGTTTTGACTGTTATATGACCATCGGTCAATATGACCGCTGTGAACAAAATGTTTTGATTATTGTCTCTATATATAAGTAATCTTGGTTGATTATTATAGAAAGAAGATTCGATGGCCTCACCTAGTAGTCTTGGACCGATCGAAGCCCATCTAATAGAGCTTGGGAAGGAGGTAGCACCATTGGGCTTTGCTCTAGACCAAACCCAAGCCGAACTTCATCATGTGAAGCTAGAACGGAATCGCCTTCGCGAGAAGTTCAAACTGATAGAAATTACTACTCGGGCAATGTTGACCGAGCCGCCCCAAGATTCTATCACCCTAGCACACCTTACTCTTAGGTCCTATGCTGGTATTATAAGGGGCTATGTAACGAGACCGTAACTGCCTTGTGTAATCCTTGTTTTAAATAAAAATTGGGATTTCTGCTTATGATGAAGTTTATGAATTTTCAAATGACCGGATAAAAATAGTATGCATATTTTTGATGAATTTTCAAAAGAATATTTTGAAAAAACTGTTTATGTAAACCTTAAATAACATAAAATGTGTAATGATTTTCAAAAAATGGTCTTCTACAATTATGTTCAGTACGAAATTTGGAGTCTAATAAGATCAACTTGATTTTTGATGAATAGTAAATTATGAATAGTGATTTTATTATTAGGATTAGTAATATGACCAAATGGATTAGTAATCTAACTTAAAGAAAGTTTTAAAATAATATAGGAACCTTGATTAAGTAATGTGATTCAATAAAATGGTTAAATAATGGTTTCATAAATTATTATTCAAGTATTAGTATTTTCGGGTGAATAGTGTTTTTTAATTAAAAATTAAATTAAAATTATTTAGAATATTATTTTTATAAAACCGATTTCATTTTTGAACTCAGAGCACCGATATTATGCTATGGTAATTTTTGGGGTTTTTTCTGAAAAAACGAATTTTCGGTGAATAGTGTTTTTATTTAAAAATTAAATTAAAAATATTTAGAAAATTATTTTTATAAAATGGAGTTCATATTTGTAATTAGAGCGTTGATATTTGATTATGGTGAAATTTTGGGATCTTTCTGAGAAAGTTGAATTTTCAGTGAATAGTAAAAATGCAGTTTTAGGGTTTCGTTATGTTTAATGACATCATAGCTGTGTCATGATGATTTCATGAGTTATTTTAACGGTTGGCCGGCCAAGGGTGATGGATTATTGTTTTGGGGGCCCCATGTGGCCTAACTCCATGATAAATGCCAAGGGAGAGCACATGGGTTTGAGAAAAGCACATGTGAGGTGTCCTTTGGCCATTAATGCCTTGTCCCCTCACTTTCCCTATAAATACCAAGCCCTCCTCTCATCCATTCGACTCCCCACTCTTCCCCAACGAAGTTCTGGTCACATTACCTCCCAAGGAGTCCTCCCAAGGTGCCCCCAAGCCCTCAAGGTCCAAACCTTTGAGTTTTAAGAGTTACATTTTAAGGTAAGGGATCCGACCTCTCTCTTTCATTTCAAGTAATCTCTTTTATGTCATTCCTTTTATGCTAAATGTTCTTATGTTGGAGGATGTTATTTTATACTCCTCTTACTGCCCTTTTTATGTTCATATAATGAGAGATCCCCTTTTACTATCATTATTTCGTTTTATGAAGTTTTAAGTGGCGCCGTTAGGCTGCCGAAATTTTTGTAACAGATCCTTTCTCCCTTCTCATTTTTCAAGATCTATTTTCATGTAATGTATTTAAAGTTCCTTTTTTAGGTTGGGGTATGATCTATAAATTTAACATACTGATATTTTATGATCATATTATGAGAGACCCCATTTGATCTCTTCAATTCAGCATTTTGAAGTTTTAAGTGGCGCCGTTAGGCTGCCGAATGTTTTAGTGGTTCTTCACCCTTCTCGTTTTGAAGTTCTACTTTCATGTCAATTATTTCAAGTCCCTTTTTGTTATGTTGGGGTATGATCTCTATATCTATCATACCGGAATCTTATGTTCATATGATGAGAGACCCCATTTGATCTCTTCAATTCAGTATTTTGACGTTTTAAGTGGCGCCGTTAGGCTGCCGAATTTTTTAGTGGTTCTTCACCCTTCTCCTTTTGAAGTTCTACATTCATGTCAATTATTTCAAGTTCCTTTTTGTTATGTTGGGGTATGATCTCTATATCTATCATACTGGACTCTTATGTTTATATGATGATAGACCCCATTTTATCTCTTCAATTTCGTATTTTGATGTTTTAAGTGGCGTCGTTAGGCTGCCAAATTTTTAAGTGGTTCTTCACCCTTCTCATTTTGAAGTTCTACTTTCATGTCAATTCTTTAAAGTTCCTTTTTTTATGTTGGGGTATGATATCTATATCTATCATACTGTACTCTTATGTTCATATTATGAGAGACCCCGTTTTATCTCTTTAATTCAGTATTTTGAAGTTTTAAGTGTCGCCGTTAGGCTGACAAATTTTTTAGGGGATTCTTTCACCCTTCTCATTCTTTTCAAATTTCTACTATCATGTCAAGTATTTCAAGTTCCTTTTTAATTATGTTGGGGAATTATCTATATATCTATCATATTGAACTCTTATGTTCACATGATTAGAGACCCTATTTGATCTTTTCAAATCATTTTTGTTGAAGTTTAAGTAACGCCGTTAGGCTGCCGAACTTTCATAAGAGAAATCTAATTTTTGTCTTCCTTCCATGTTTTTCATTTCAAATGGTATGTCCTTGAAATTTCATTACCATGATCATGTATCATTCTTATTCTGTCCATCTACTGTTTTATGGGTCATTTATGAATGTTTGACCCATTTTCCCTCTCTTTTTAATGTCTTCTAAAACGTCGTAACATAGCCGTTATGCTGCAGAATTTCCGTCTCAAAATGTCTCTCTATTTTTCTAAAGTTCTTTTATATTATCAAGTGAATACTAAAAGATCTTTCTTCTAAAGGGGTATTCAAATATATACCAAAATTTCTATTTTAAATTCTGGGATTTACATACATGAGACCCACCTTCCTCTTCTGTGGGTTTTAAAGTGACGTAAAGATCATGTCTTTAAAGCAGTTTTTAAAACGTTATGATTATGAAATGAAACCCATTTATTTTATGCTATATGGGTTATTTATGAAATGTTTTATGATGATATATGTGTATCACATGATAATAAAGGAAAATTTAAGGGTGCGCCCTGATAGCGCTCCAATGCATTGGGTAAAGACTTAATCTCTAGAGATGACCATTTTAACGACGCCTTGGTGAATAACCTTGGTAATTTTTAACGACACCTTGGGGATGGACCTTGGTGAAACGAAATGATTGTCAATATTAAATGTTGCAGCCACATCTTCAAGTTATGGAAAATGTTATTTTTATTATGAAATGCCTCATGATTTCTTTCTCATGCCTTAAAGTTCTTTTCGTGTCTTTATTGAAGTATATCAAGTTCACATGTAAAATGTTCCTCTTGTTTCCCTTACTGGGCCTTATTCTTACTCTTTCTTTTGATGTATGTCCCCAGGTTATGAGATGCAGTAATGAACCTAGGATGAACATAAGGAGAAGCCTTTAAAGTGTTTAAGAAGAATGTTTTTATTATTATTGTTTCATGTATTAAGTTCCTGGTTTCCAAGACACTAAACCTTAAAGATCCTCAGTTTTGTAAAATGTAATGAATGTTTATGTGATAAAAAGGCGGGATGCTATAGTTGGTATCAAAGGATGGTTTAGTTATTTGTGGAAATTAGGATATGAAAACTTTAGGAATAAACCTATAGAAAACTTTAAATATAGGAAATCTTCCTGGTATTTTGGTGAGTATTGAGTAAGGGGTTGCCAAGAAAATACATCCCTGTCTGGATACGAGCAGGTAGAGGTGGCTCTGGAACAGATGTACATAGGGGTAAAACCCAAAAACACCTCTTTGAGCTAGACTCAAACGGGAACTGGTACACGACAACGGGCCTTGCTTCACTCTTGGTTACGACACTCCTGGGGGATATGCTTTGGTAAATTCATAAGCTTAGTATGAACCATTACTAAAGGAACAAAGATAAAATAAAATAAAGATTCACATAAGAATATATGATCATGGATAACTTAGATTGTAACCTAGGGGATCACAAGTTAGGGTATACTTTTCTTCTACAAGTTATCCTTATATGATTTAAGCTCCTTTTCATGATTATTGGTTAAGTATTTAAGCCTCTAATTATAATTTCTCTTCTTAGATAATGGTGGGAGATGGAAGAACATGTCCCAATAACCAATGTGATAGGAAATGAAATGATTTCCATATTAATATGAAAGAGATGATTAGGGGATTAAAAGATGATTATTATTTTGGAATATGTTCACTATTTTGGGGACCCTATATGATCGAGGTAAATAGACTACTACGGTATTTTCTTTGAAGAGTAGGGTTGACTTATATTTTGAAGAATCGATGAATTTAAGGTGAAATTAAAGTAATTTAGGTTACTTATGGAAATTATTAACCTATCATGGGGTAAATATGTTTAGGTTAGTTACTTTTTTTATAAGATGTTAGGAGTGGTTGATGTTGTTTGGAGATGAATGATAAACTTTACCTTGGAAGACTATGTTATCAAATCCTTCTTGTATTTGGGATTCAATCTTAGTTTGGTTTATTTTGAATATTTTTAAGGACAGTTATTTATGGAATGGACTATGATGAACTTTGGGTAGTACCATGGAACTTTGAAGATTTAAAAGTAGTTTCCATTCCTATGGGATTATTTCTTTTTGAAGAGTTGTCTTACCTTACCCTTTCTGTTTTTGGGATAATGTTTAAAGATAGAAGAAATAGATAGTTAATATTTTGTGGATTATGAAGATGATTCTTGTGTTTTGATGAGACCAAGTAGTTTTGAATGCTCATAATTTGGAGAAAAGATTAGTTTTGGGTAGAAACTTATTAAAGGATGAAACTCTACATGAAGATAAGTATATTTCCTTATGTTTTTGTTCTATGTTGTAAATGAATTCCTCAAAATTATGAAATGGAACGTAAAACAAAAACATTGTTGGTTTACGTTTCCTACTAGGTAATCAGAGACCGTTTAAACACATCATAAGTTTGGGATTTTCTCATGGTTAACTTTCTCCTAATCATGTTCTCTATCACTCTCCCTCAGAACTTGACCCTTTGTTTTCTCCTCCATGTCCATGTTTTCCTACATGGAACCCTAGTGTGGGTTAACTCGGGTGACCTTTGTACTTCCCTTTATTTCTTTTAAAGTAATAGTTTTACTGAATCCTTTTCCGATGTGGGACTTTCAATGAAATTTCAAAACCCAATTTTAAAAAAATTGCGAGGACGCAATTTCTTAAGGGGGGAAGATTGTAACGACCCGAAATTTTAAATAAATATTGTTTCCTAATTTTATGTGTTATTTTTATACTCAACAAATGTTTTATTTGATAAACATGATTATAATTAGAATGAGACCATTGGGTTTTGACTGTTATATGACCATCGGTCAATATGACCGCTGTGAACAAAATGTTTTGATTATTGTCTCTATATATAAGTAATATTGGTTGATTATTATAGAAAGAAGATTCGATGGCCTCACCTAGTAGTCTTGGACCGATCGAAGCCCATCTAACAGAGCTTGGGAAGGAGGTAGCACCATTGGGCTTTGCTCTGGACCAAACCCAAGCCTAACTTCATCATGTGAAGCTAGAACGGAATCGCCTTCGCGAGAAGTTCAAACTGATAGAAATTACTACTCGGGCAATGTTGACCGAGCCGCCCCAAGATTCTATCACCCTAGCACACCTTACTCTTAGGTCCTATGCTGGTATTATAAGGGGCTATGTAACGAGACCGTAACTGCCTTGTGTAATCCTTGTTTTAAATAAAAATTGGGATTTCTGATTATGATGAAGTTTATGAATTTTCAAATGACCGGATAAAAATAGTATGCATATTTTTGATGAATTTTCAAAAGAATATTTTGAAAAAAATGTTTATGTAAACCTTAAATAACATAAAATGTGTAATGATTTTCAAAAAATGGTCTTCTACAATTATGTTCATTACGAAATTTGGAGTCTAATAAGATCGACTTGATTTTTGATGAATAGTAAATTATGAATAGTGATTTTATGATTAGGTTTAGTAATATGACCAAATGGATTAGTAATCTAACTTAAAGAAAGTTTTAAAATAATCTAGGCACCTTGATTAAGTAATGTGATTCAATAAAATGGTTAAATAATGGTTTCATAAATTATTATTCAAGTATTAGTTTTTTTCGGGTGAATAGTGTTTTTTAATTAAAAATTTAATTAAAATTATTTAGAAAATTATTTTTATAAAACAGATTTCATTTTTGAACTCAGAGCACCGATATTATGCTATGGTAATTTTTGGGGTTTTTTCTGAAAAAACGAATTTTCTGTAAATAGTGTTTTTATTTAAAAATTAAATTAAAAATATTTAGAAAAATATTTTTATAAAATGGAGTTCATATTTGTAATCAGAGCATTGATATTTGATTATGGTGAAATTTTGGGATCTTTCTGAGAAAGTTGAATTTTCAGTGAATAGTAAAAATGCAGTTTTAGGGTTTCGGTATGTTTAATGACATCATAGCTGTGTCATGATGATGTCATGAGTTATTTTAAGGGTTGGCCGGACAAGGGTGATGAATTATTGTTTTGGGGGCCCCATGTGGCCTAACTCCATGATAAATTCCAAGGGAGAGCACATGGGTTTGAGAAAAGCACATGTGAGGTGTCCTTTGGCCATTAATGCCTTGTCCCCTCACTTTCCCTATAAATACCAAGCCCTCCTCTCATCCATTCGACTCCCCACTCTTCCCCAACAAAGTAATGGTCTCATTACCTCCCAAGGAGTCCTCCCAAGGTGCCCCCAAGCCCTCAAGGTCCAAACCTTTGAGTTTTAAGAGTTACGTTTTAAGGTAAGGGATCTGACCTCTCTCTTTCATTTCAAGTAATCTCTTTTATGTCATTCCTTTTATGCTACATGTTCTTATGTTGGAGGATGTTATTTTATACTCTTCTTACTGCCATTTTTATGTTCATATAATGAGAGATCCCCCCTTACTCTCATTATTTCGTTTTATGAAGTTTTAAGTGGCGCCGTTAGGCTGCCGAAATTTTTGTAACGGATCCTTTCTCCCTTCTCATTTTTCAAGATCTATTTTCATGTAATGTATTTCAAGTTCCTTTTTTAGGTTGGGGTATTATCTCTAAATTTATCATACTGATCTTTTATGATCATATTATGAGAGAACCCATTTGATCTCTTCAATTCATCATTTTGAAGTTTTAAGTGGCGCCGTTAGGCTGCCGGATTTTTTAGTGGTTCTTCACCCTTCTCGTTTTGAAGTTCTACTTTCATGTCAATTATTTCAAGTTCCTTTTTGTTATGTTGGGTTATGATCTCTATATCTATCATACTGGAATCTTATGTTCATATGATGAGAGACACCATTTGATCTCTTCAATTCAGTATTTTGAAGTTTTAAGTGGCGCCGTTAGGCTGCCGAATTTTTTAGTGGTTCTTCACCCTTCTCGTTTTGAAGTTCTACTTTCATGTCAATTATTTCAAGTTCCTTTTTGTTATGTTGGGGTATTATATATATATATATCATACTAGACTCTTATGTTCATATTATCAGATACCCCATTTGATCTCTTCAATTCAGTATTTTGATTTTTTAAGTGGCGTCGTTAGGCTGCCGAATTTTTAAGTGGTTCTTCACCCTTCTCATTTTGAAGTTCTACTTTCATGTCAATTCTTTCAAGTTACTTTTTGTTATGTTGGGGTATGATCTCTATATCTATCATACTGTACTCTTATGTTCATATTATTAGAGACCCCATTTGATCTCTTTAATTCAGTATTTTGAAGTTTTAAGTGTCGCCGTTAGGCTGCCGAATTTTTTAGGGGATTCTTTCACCCTTCTCATTCTTTTCAAAGTTCTACTATCATGTCAAGTCTTTCAAGTTACTTTTTAATTATGTTGGGGAATTATCTCTATATCTATCATACTGAACTCTTATTTTCACATTATTAGAGACCCTATTTGATCTTTTCAAATCATTTTTGTTGAAGTTTAAGTAACGCCGTTAGGCTGCCGAACTTTCATAAGAGAAATCTAATTTTTTTCTTCCTTCCATGTTTTTCATTTAAATGGTATGTCCTTGAAATTTAATTACCATGATCAGGTATCATTCTTATTCTGTCCATCTACTGTTTTATGGGTCATTTATGAATGTTTGACACATTTTCCCTCTCTTTTTAATGTCTTCTAAAACGTCGTAACATAGCCGTTATGCTGCAGAATTTCCGTCTCAAAATGTCTCTCTCTTTTTCTAAAGTTCTTTTATATTATTAAGTGAATAATCAAAGCTCTTTCTTCTAAAGGGGTATTAACATATATACCAAAATGTCTATTTTAAATTCTGGGATTTACATTCATGAGACCCACCTTCCTCTTCTGTGGGTTTTAATGTGACGTAAAGATCATGTCTTTAAAGTAGTTTTTAAAACGTTATGATTATGAAATGAAACCCATTTATTATATTCTATATGGGTTATTTATGAAATTTTTGATGATGATATATGTGGATCACATGATAATAAAGGCAAATTTAAGGGTGCGCCCTGATAGCGCTCCAATGCATTGGGTAAAGACATAATCTCTAGAGATGACCATTTTAACGACGCCTTGGTGAATAACCTTGGTAATTTTTAACGACACCTTGGGGATGGACCTTGGTGAAACGAAACGATTGTCAATATTAAATGTTGCAGCCACATCTTCAAGTTATGAAAAATGTTATTTTTATTATGAAATGCCTCATGATTTCTTTCTCATGCCTTAAAGTTCTTTTCGTGTCTTTATTGAAGTATATCAAGTTCACATGTAAAATGTTCCTCTTGTTTCCCTTACTGGGCCTTATGCTTACCCTTTCTTTTGATGTATGTCCCCAGGTTATGAGATGCAGTAATGAACCTAGGATGAACATAAGGAGAAGCCTTTAAAGTGTTTAATAAGAATGTTTTTATTATTATTGTTTCATGTATTAAGTTCCTGGTTTCCAAGACACTAAACCTTAAAGATCCTCGGTTTTGTAAAATGTAATGAATGTTTATGTGATAAAAAGGCGGGATGCTATAATGGGTTAACTCGGGTGACCTCTGTACTTATCTTTCTTTATTTTAAAGTGATTTTTTTACCGACTCTTGTTCCAATGTGGGACATTCAAGGATATTTCCAAGCCCAATTTTAAAATTGCGAGGACGCAATTCCCAAAAGGGGGGAAGGATGTAACACCCCAGGTAAATAAAGAATATGACATTTTTATATTTATCCATATTTGTGAATAAAATATTAATATTACTTTAAAGGGGATGCTATGCTCGATGGCGTACCCAATACGCAACAACGAGTTTCTTGGGAATCTTACGTTGCACTCTAATAATAAAATAATATTATTTTAAATAGTAGTTAACGCCTAGCCGTTGTAATGGCGGGAATGAACAGAAATAACTAAAAACTTATTATATATGTTTGTAAAATGTTTTTACTCTTTACAATAAATGTTAGTGAATTAAAAATGCGAATGAATCCAATTTTAAGCGTAGACAGTCTAATATTCTTTAAAAGGTCGATTAATCGCCTTTTGATGGAGAACCTCTTTTAAATACACTTTTTGAAAATTTTATGTGTTATATTTGACAAAATAAAATTCTTATTTAGAATCGGTACATCAAAATTTACTTTGTGTAAATTTTTGGTATTTTTCTGATAAAGTTCCTATTTTTAATGAATAGTGAAAAATGTTGTATTTTAATTCAAAACCTCATTTTAATATAATTTATTTTTATGAGTATATTATCTTTCTAATTGGTTTTAAAGTGTAAATAGAATATATTTTTACCATTTAATCCAATGGTGGTCATTTTATTGAATACCACTTTACGGTTGGACATAAACGAGTGTCAAAGATACTGTTTCTTAAAACACGCTATTTGTTTTAACAGCGGGGTTTAATTATAAAATTAATTAATGAAAATTCTATGTTATGAATTTGGTAAAATAGACATCATTTTATAATTTGGAATATCAAATATAGATTAGGGTGAATTTTTGGTATTTTTATGAAAAACTTCATTTTTTTTATTAATAGTGAAACCACAAAGTGGTGGTTACAAAATTTGAATTTTCGTTTAAATGGGACTTTACCACTTCTGTGATTTGAATTTAAAAAATCCAATTTAAATGATTTTGATTGTTAAGTAAAATGTGGTTCAATGGGATGAAAATAATTTTTGATGAAAAGTAACTTTTAAGTTTTATTAATCGCGATTAAAGGTAATTAGTGTGATTTAAGGTAAAAATGATATTATAATAAAATGAAAATATATTGAAACTTGTACTAACCCTATTGTATGAGTTATGGAAGACCAAGAAAACCCATGGGTCTTTTTTTGGTACCCCATGGAGCCACTTGGGTATGATAATGACATTTATGCATTTTATTTAAAGTTAAAATAAAAATGACACAAACAAGATATATTTTACTAAAACAATTTTTACATGGGGTTATACAAGTCATATTTTTGATTATAAATATTCATTATGAATATAAATATATTTCCTACATCATGACATTTTTTTATAATTTTTAGTCATTCTAAATATTAAATTATTTATGACATCATGATGATGCAGTGATTACCTCATTAATAAAGGATTTAAATAAAATGGAAAGATAATGTAAATTCTAAGACCTACACATATCCAAAACCTATTTGATGGGTGGATTTAGAACCCTTATCACCTTATCCTCGAATTATATCAATGTGGGACCATTAAAATCCGAAAACCATTTGAAAATAAAGTAACATTTTATACTTTACCAAGAGTGCCCCTCCTCTCCTCTTATAAAAGGCCCCCACCTCTACCACCTTACCCACACCTCCCAAACCTTTGGATCGGCCAAGATCTGATCCTTTTGTCTCTCCACATCCCTATCATCATCCTAGAAACCTTAACTTTGGCAGGAAGCTCTTCAAGAAACCATTTTGGTTCAAACCAAAGGGAGTTACCCAATTTTAAGGTAATGTCTTCACTTGTGCTATTTTGTTTTATTTTGCTTCTCCAACCCCTAAACTATTTTTATTCATTTATTTTGTAACAACTCTAGTATCTTAAATATACTAGGATGTTGTTATAATAAGGATTCGAGCTACGCTTACACACACCTTCATCTAATGGTTAAAGAACACACTGTTTCTGTCGATGGCGAATTTCTGCCTCACGAAACGATGATTGTTCAACACTCATATAAAACCTTCAAATGTGGCCATTAAGATGTAACTATGTATATATATGATATATAGTATTTTTATGTTTTACTTAAGCTTATGTATTTTTCATTTTTTGGCATACCTTTATGGCTTCCATTATGGGTATACGCGATATCTTCATTTTAGGAAGTGCGGACTACCACCCCCTCAAAGTGATTTGATTCGTTAATTCCATACATGGGACGTATAAAGG
Organism: Viscum album; assembly: GCA_963277665.1. NCBI lineage: Eukaryota > Viridiplantae > Streptophyta > Magnoliopsida > Santalales > Viscaceae > Viscum > Viscum album. The sequence continues at coordinate 1,630,928,309 of OY728141.1, forward strand.
ATGGATTTAAAGTTATTATATATGATGTTATACTAGAATTATAATATACCTTTATATCATTATTGTTTTCTTTCCATTAAATTATGAGATAGAAATGAAAGTAGCGTCCATGCGTACGTACGGCTTACCGTCTCCATGAACAGTGCATTTCATTTCTTATCCTCAAATGTAATGTACTATTATAAGTACATATAATGGATATATATGATGTATGATAAATATAAAGGATGAATATAATTCTAGAATTAAAAATATACACATCACTCATTTAGTTTTAATTTCATTAATATGGCATAGAAATGAAAGTAGCGTTCATGCATACGTACGGCTTACCGTCTCCATGAACGGTGCATTTCATTTCTTACCTCTAAATGATTATGTAATATTATAAATACATGTATATGCTGGATATATATGGTATATATGATATCCAAATCAGGAATGTCATTCTGGATATAAAGAACCTTTGACCACACGAACAACATTTAATTGTAAGAAGTCCACTTTTGACTTAAGAACCAAATATCGACAAAACAAAAATTATTAACTTAAATGATTACATAATGTTTATAACATGTCAATAATTGATATAAAAGGAATAATGAACTTGAAAAAGGTTCTTAATCAAGTAGAAATTAACTCATGTTTATTATTCAGGACATTAAAGAACGATCGAGTCAAGTCGGACCCGAGGTAAGGGATCCTACTCCTCTCTTCTTTTTAAGTACACTCTTTTATGTCATTCCTTTTAAAGCTCATCTTTCTTGTTATTTGGATGTTATATTACTCTTACTGTAATTTTTATTTTCATATGATGAGAGACCCTATTCTCTCTCATCAATCCATTTTGGAAGTTTTGAGTGGCGCCGTTAGGCTGCCGAATTTTCGTAAGAGATCCAACCTCTCTATTTATTTTTAAGTACTCTCATTTATGTCATTTCTTTTAAGCCCATATTTATTATGTTTCGGGATGTTATTTTATATTCCTAATACTTTAATTATGATTTTCATATTATGGGAGACCCTATTTTATCTCATAAATCCATTTTTGGAAGTTTTAAGTGGTGCCGTTAGGCTGCCGAGTTTTCGTAAGGGATTTTTCATCTCACTTTTATTCCTGTGAGATTTATGCTAAATTTTCCACAAATTCCTTTTAGTGGTGTATGTACTGCCCATTGTTTTACTCATTGTGTAATATAATTTCATTTATGAGTATTTACATTAATGTTGTATTGTCCTTCTTTCACGAGGTGTATGTTTCGAAAGATACCCATGTCGGTAAGGGAACCTTTCACCCTCCTCTTTTTAAAAGACTTCTTTTGTTATGTCTTTTAATTCACATACTATTATGTTGGGATATGTTCTTCTATATCCTTATTGATTTAAATTTTATTTCCATGTGATGAGATACCCTTTTTATCTCCCATCAACTCATTTTCTGAATTTTGTAGTGACGCCATTAGGCTGTCAAATTTTTGCAAGGGAACTTCTTAACTCAAATTTGATTCTTTGGGATAAACTTATACTCCTTGAATATGTCGTTCTATGAATATGTGTGAATAAACTACGATTTTTTTACACTTAATATCCTCTTATATTTGGTGTATTCGTTTTTCACACATAATTAGGTAATTTATTTATCCTTAAACCAAGGATACCGTCTTTGTAAGGGACTTCGTCTCAATATCCTTTCATTGAGGCAAATTTCGTTTTATACAGAACTTTCTTTTATATGGTGTATAAACCCCTTTGACTTTTACTTTTATACAAAAGGAATATTTTTCTACAAAGCATTTTACTAAATAAAAAAAAGGAATGTTTCTTTTAACGTACATGGTGACAACGACCTTTTCCACCGCCGTGAGTATTATTTGATCTTTCGCTTCCTCAACAGGCCATAATGTTTTTTTAAAATAAAATAAATACCATATACTCTTTTATGTATTTTGGTATTGAAAATGGTTTTGATAAAGGATTCTATTTTTTCAATATATTTAAATGATATATTGTGATTGAAATGTGGAAATGATATCATTCCTTTATATTGGTTTTATGTGTTATAATTTTATAATGGTACTTGGACATTTTACCAGTGGTTACATGATAAACCATATGACGGGTGGTGCCGTGAATACCAGGATAGGTGGTTACGTTATAACCTCCAATGCATTGAGTATGGAAGTCGGCCGTATGGCTATTCCATTAAGTATGTATGGAAGTTGGATAAATGGCTATTCCATTAAGCGATATGTGTGGAAGTCGACCTTATGGTTATTCCACTTAAGTATGTTTATGTCCCAAGTTACCTTTATATGTTATGTGATCTTTATAAGGGTTTTATGGTAATATTTTTGTTACAGAAAGGTAAGTAATGAACTTTTATTAAGTGAAGAGTTTTTACTACTTCGAAAAGGTGAAAATTATTACTTTGATAAAGTATACATGGTTTACTTGGTGTTTTAAAAAACTAACAGTTTTCATTCTTTGTGTATCCCTTACTGGGCTTTTTATGCTCATCCCAAGTTTTTGAAATGTTTTTCACAGGACATAACGTGGAATAGGGTCAAGGATGGGATCAAGGGAAAGTCACGCTACCTAAAACATGGAACTAGACATGTTTCTTTTTAAGAGTTTTTTATTTTATGGAAATTTAGTAGAAGTTACTACTTTGTAATCTTTTGAGATGTAATAGTTATGTCCCAATTCTCTAAAACTCTAATCCTGAAAAGATCCTCAATGTGAATTATTCATTTAATTCAATATTAGGTAAGGTTTAAGGCTGGGGCCTTGTAACATATATCTTATATGTTCATTTAATCTATCCTTATTACCAAACAAGTAAAATATAAATGAAAAACACATCACCTCGCTTTGTGATGCGGTAGTCCGTTGCACACACGAGTAACCTTACTGTTTACCAAAAGATTGAGAGATAAGAAGGTATATGTGGTATTATAATTATATAGGTATAATAATATCATAAATATCATATATAAACATTAAATATATCATTATATACATCTGGGAGAGATGGAGATGGAAAATGAATAACATCGGTTCGCGAGGCAACAATCATCTATACACACAAATGTTGATTTTTGTATCACATTTGATGGAAGAAGATATGGATATAGCTAATTACCTTAGAATAATAAATAGTATTATATTTAATATAATTCAGTTATTATATAATTATGGTTTAATAATAATCTAAGGAGGTGGATGAAGAAATAATATAAAATTCTCGATTAGGGACATTACCTCTTCTTTGAACAACATCTTTTGGTTTTCACAAAAAGTCATCATAGGTTAGATTTATGAACAAATAAGTCTCATAGTATGAGATATAGGAAATAATGAAGTTATTTAGTTTTTAATTGGAAAATAAAAATGGCTTTGGAAGTGTGAATTTGAGAGGATAGTGGGGGTCTTTTAAAATTTATGTGGGTTTAAAACTTGTAATTTTTGAAAAGAAAAAGTTTTACAAACATTTTTCAAATTTAAAAAAGTTCCAAAATTATAAATAAAAGATTAAAGAAGATATAAGTTCTAATTAATTCCATAAAATGGGGGTTTCAAAGGTTTTGGGTCATTTTTTATACTTATATTTTTAGTTTAACCTCGGTTAAACCAAATTTTACCACAACTGTTGTAAATAATTCTTATTATTTTATTAATAATTAAGGTAATACCATAATTTGATAATATTAGATAATATAAAATATTATAATTATAAATATTAAGTCCATTTTTCAAAATTCTATTTACTTACGTTGAAATTTTTTAATTTATAATTAATCCCACAAATGCGGTGAGAAAGCGGTTTTCTGATGTTAAAATGTTTGAACGTTTAAAAAGATTTTATATCAAAATTTTATATAAAATTTATTAAAATGAAAAAAATTGTATTACTTTATATATAATTGAAATAATTTTACTTTTAATACCATATTAAATAATTTTTTCTATTTTTAAATGTATTTAAATAAATGCAAATTCTTAATGAAAACTAGTATTTTCACTATTCATCAAAAAAATTACCGTTTCATAAAATTATCAAAAATTAAGCCCAAGATAATTTTTACATAATAATTTCAAAAATTAATTTTATTTTGTCAAAAAAATTTATAAAGGTGTAAAAAATCAATTTTAAAATTATGTGTGAAAATCGCGACTAGAATGCCTTTTAGAAATAGTTTTCCATATAACATTTATTTGTTTCTTTCAAATGATTATCATTTTATTTCCAATATGTATATAAACATTGAATTTATTTTATACATGTTTAGAACATACATTTTTTATAATTTTGTTATTACTATTCATACCCTCCAACTTCACTTCTATTTTATTAGGGTATGTTTAAATAATAATTTTTTAATAGAGTATCATGTTTCCTTCAAACCTAGTGTTACGTGCATTGAAAGATGTCAATGATTTTTTTTAAATATATATCATAAAGTATTAAGGTGTTACATTATAATATAATCTTGGTGGTTCATGTCATATATGCTATCAAATATGATGTTCCTCTATTAGAATCTAGGGTTGTAACATGATGTGTTTCACATTTATTAGATTTAGAGGTACATACATGAACCTACACATGTTATAGATTGTAAGGTCATTGAATGGGAGCGAGATTCATATTATGTGTATCACATGGTGTGAATTATATATTAGAGTGAGAAAGTAGTTTTAGGAAATATGATACTTGTTTGGATCCTATGGTAGCATGCATGGATGCAAGATGAGATGTGGGAGTAGAAGTCTGATGTTTGAGCACATGGGACTGAGTTTGAGTAAGACCTATAGTGACACATGTCAAGGATGAGATGTCATTATAGGGGTATAATCATAGAAATATAAATCATTAAATTTTCTTTAAATTCTACTTATATATATATATATTATAAGCATCTTTTGTGAAAAATTATTATTTTTAAATTTAACTCTTACCCTTACACAAAAACAAGGCTTTAGGTAAGGGTTAAAAGGTTTTTAAAGACACTATATAAGGGTAAGATTATTTTTATATAGGTTTAATAAGGTTAAACTAGACGATTCATATGGGTACATCCATTTTCTATATGTTATATAATGTTACCTTAGTGCAACATAAGGTTAACGAAAAATTACTACATGTTGTGTAAGGGTAACCTTGGAGTTATGTAAGAGTAACTAAGCACTATTAAGGGTAAAAATGAGTTGTATAATGGTTTACATATGTTTCGAAATGTTACATAAGAGTAACCTATTTATTTTATAAGGGAAACTCATTTTTTATATAGGTTATGTAAGGGTAGCCTATGATCTGTATAAGGATAACTCATAGTTTCAAAAGGATACATAAGGGTAACCTAAACTCTATAAGAGAAATTATGGCCTCAAGATTTCACATTGGTAACAATACATAACCTTATACAATAGATATGTTCTACATAATGGTAAAACCATGTTACCCTAACACAACACCTTTTTTTTGAAAAAAACATGTTTTTTATTCTTTTTTTGTTTCTTATTCCCCAAATCAACCTTATAGCATGTTTTTTGACAATTTTTGAAGTCCAAAAATTGTGGTAATTAATAATTTAACTCATTTAAAATTTTGAATAATATTATTGAACAATATAAATACTCTATAAATAAAAATCCATTAAAATACAAATTAAATGGTGCATTTAATTTTTGATTCTTAATTCTATGGACCTGTACATAGTTTAACATAGTGAAACTATCAAAACATTACTATTTATGTTTTTTAGTATTCTATTTAGTATGGGTTTTCTAGGATGATCTCTGTTCATATTTAGGTAACATTTCTTTAAACAATACAAATTCTTTATCTAGTTTCTAAACATATCAAATCCCTCTCTCTCCTCTATTATTGGAAGATTCATTTTGAAGGTATAACTCCAAGTATGGTTTTTTCGTTTTATTTATTCATTAAAAAATTATAAATCATTATGGAATTTGATAAATATATATTGAATGATAATAACCTTGAATTATCGAGATTTGATAAATAATAATTATCATACTGTTCTAGAGATATAACTTATTATAAAATTTTGTTTTATAATAATTTTATAGAGGTAAAATTATTATAATATGTGGAATTATAATATTCTTTATGGAAGAAATGGTTAACACATACTTTGAATTAAAAAAATAATTTGAAAATCATCTTGGAGAGAATCAATTATTGCATGAGGTGTTTTATTTCTTTTGAAAAATAATATTAAAATATGTTCTATAATTCATTGATGAGTATTTGAGTTTAAGAACATGTGGTCATGGTTTGAGTGACGATTCCTTGATGAAGCATGACATTGAAATCAACAACCTTGAGGTAGGAAGTTACTTACCTTATTAGGGATCTCATTTACAGATGTTTCTTTGGTATAATTATTGTGTTGTCATTCCTTGTATGCCATGGTTGATTGTGATCACATGTGGGTGAGTGTATATCCTGTGAGATTCATTATATTATTTTATTCCTTGAATATTTCTAAATTATATTTTTTCTATGTTTGATTATGATCACATGTTTTTATGTTTCACTACTATATTCTCATGATTATATTATATGATTTCCTTGTATGATAAACCATGATATGTGTGTTACCATGCCTTAAAGGTTGTTATTGTTACTCGAGGCATGTGGAATATCATTTTCTATTTATACATTATAGGGGGAGTTCACACTAATTATGACAATGAAGAAAATGGACCTGATCATAAGGTAGGGGCATGACAGTATGGGGGCATGATATGTGGCGACATGTTAGGGGAATGCTGGAATAAGGGCCAGACCTGAGGCATTGATGGGATACAATGGCCCAGTGTCATGACCTGAAATGGAGCCAGGATAATATCTCTTAGGGTCCTGATATGACTTGACACCTTAAGACCATTGGGAGAAATGTTACAATCCTAGTGTCTTGGTCTTTCTCACATTTAGAGTACTGTTATTATCCAATTAGCTTGGAGATGAGGTTTTTGTGATTGGGGAAATGTGATTGATTGGTTATTGTAAGACTACTTAGTACTTGTGGTGTGATTATCATAACTGTTACCCATATATTATTATCATTGAAATCACCAATTATACATGGGCCCATTTGTTAAAGACATATTGGTGGGGTCCTACTGGTTTTTATTACACATACCTAATACAAGAATTTTCAATGCACACAAAAACATTATGTTTAGGGATCCATGTAAAGGAAAGGGGCCTATAACTAGTGACTTAAAATTGGATTATGGATCTTGTAACACCCCAAGATTTCATAGTGTGTTATTTCTTCAAAATAATTAAATAACTTGCACTACACGCAACACCGAGTTCAAACGCACCATGACTTACTAAACAAGCCATTAAAAAGAGGTTATGAATAGTATTTACTAAATTTTAAACTTTATATAATCCTTATAATTTTAGATTCCATATTATGAGTTTCTTATACATAATGTAAGAACAAATTCATTTTCAGTATTTCACTTTTACAAACTTTTAATAGTGAACCCTTTTTAAATCCAATATTTTAAACTTTTATATATTAAATTTGACTAAATAAATTTAATTTTTAGAATGGGGACATAAAAAATTTACAATGAAACATCTCAATCTTCCATGGTACGTTTCCCTTTGAATAATTCAATTGCGTGCATTGTACAAAACTTCGAGATTCTAACACACCACAACCAATCAAACTAGCCGTTATGAATAGTAATACCTAATTTTTGAAATTTTATAAATTTTATCTTTCAAAATGGACTTCATTTTTGGATTAATGATATCTAAATTAGCTTAGGGTGATATTTTGGTACTTTTCGGATAACTTTCATATTTTGATGAATAGTGAAAATTAATAAATTTTAATTAAAAACAACTTTTTTAATCGAAATAATTAATAGTGATAAATTATTAATTTTAGTGGTTTTAAAGTATATTTAGAATATATTTTTACCATTTAATACAATGTTGGTCATTGGATGTAATTTCACATTTGAACCAGACATAAACAAGTGTCAATCTTTTGATATTTATTATCTCTTAAAAACACACTATTTGTTTTGACGACGGGAATTAATTTGTAAATTAAATAATGCAACTAATATGTTCTGAATTTGGTAAAATAGACATCATTTTTGAATTAATAATATCAAATATATCTTAGGCCTAATTTTTGGTATTTTTCTGGAAACTTTCATTTTTTGATGAATAGTGAAACCACTAAGTGGTGGTTAAAAAACCGAATTTTTCATAAAAATGAATTTTACCGCTTCTGTGAGTGGAATTTCAAAAATCCAAGAGACACAGTTAATATCAAGGACTAAAATGTGGTTCAATGATATGAAAATAATTTTTGGTGAATAGTAACTTTTTTACTTTTATTTACCACGGTTAAAAGTAAATAGGGTAATTAAGGGTAAAAATGATATTAATATTAACCTAACACATGTCCTAATTCTATTGGACAAGTGTATCTCGACCAAAAAAAATCTTAGGAGTAAAATATTATCATTTAGGTCCACTTGAATTAGATTAGGACATTTATTATTATTTAATTCAAAGAAGAGTTAAAAGAGTTAAAATCAAAGTTTATTTACTAAAACATTTTTAATATAGGGTTATACATAAGATAAATTAGATTGTAAATATTAATTAGAAAGATAAAAATATTTCCCACATAAGTATATTTTATTTATAATTTTTAGACCTTAAATAATTTAATTTATTTGTGACACAATGGTGATGTAGTAATTACCTAATTAATGAAAAATTAGAATAATTGATATTATATATACCCAAATAAATGTAATTTGAGACTTTTTATAAATAAAAATAATTTTATAGGTTAATATGACATGTTATTATTGAGTTAAGTAACCTATTTCGAAGTAATCAATATGTTATGATTTTTACATAAATCAATTATTGAATAGTGTCAAAATTGACATAAAAGAGTTTTTAAAACAAATATTATATTATTAATTGATTTTAAATTCCAAAAAAATATACGGATTATCCAAGAGACTTATATAAGGATATGTGTATCATTAATGGACCACTTGTGGGTCTCTTGTATGTATATAGTAAGTTTATTAACCGTATAATATAAAAATACAAAGAGACATTGTAAAAGTGAAACTAATTATCTAAGAGTTAATACTTAAATATAATGTTAATATAATGACCCAAACCTGTCTAAATTCTATTGGTTGAGTGGTTTTAGACCAATAACCACCTTAATCTTTAAATAATCCACTTTGGAGCCGTTATAAACTGAATATGAATTTATTATGAAACAATATTTTTAGCTTTTCTAAAGGTGCCCCTCACCCCTCTTATAAAAGGGCACTCCCCCTTCACACTAATTCACACATTAAAATCAATTTGGCTCGGCCAAAACCTGCCCAAATACTCTCTCAACTTCCCTCACTACAACCTAGAGGCCTTAGTTTGATCAAAAATTCAACCTAAGGATCCCTTTTGATCAAATCAAAAGGAAGAACCCGAAGAAGATGTAATGTTTTCACCACCCTTTTTCAAATTCATTTCTTCTTCAACTTCTTCTTTCTTTGTTATTCCCATTCTAAAATAATGAATCTAGTATATTTTATATAATTTAATATTATTATAAATATGTTACAAACATATTCAGTATTCTATCCATCCTTTGAATGTCATGTCACTATACGTGCGTACGTACGACTTACCGTCTCCACGTCGTGGTGTAATTGTTATTCAATATATTATTATTTGGATGTGTATAATAATGATTTGTAATTCATTTAAATAATAAATATAACATGATAATGACTCTGTATATATGATATACCATCCAATTATATATTATTTTAATATTCAAATAATGATATTGTCGCTCGTGCGTACATACGGACTACCGTCTCCACGAATGCGATGAGATTCATTCTCCATCGAATCCATTCAAGTCTAATTCTCATTTAATGATTAATAATAGTATATAAGAACTTGATATAATTCTGGATATGATTAAGATACAACCTATCCATGACAAACATGGCTTACGTAACAAAACATATAAAAGAAAATGAGTAAGTTAACACCCGAAACAACGATAATACTAAGATATTATTAACAAATCAATATTAAAAGATCATGTATGATATCATATTAATGTATATGATTCTTTTATAATTTAATAAAAATTATTTCACCATTATACAGGATGTTAACCTACCCCCAACAAACAAAAAGTACAAGGTAAGGGTTTATTTCACAATCTCTTCATTATCCAAGGTTGTTTATACGTAATAATCTACTGGGATCTCTTTATCATCAACATCCAAGTTTCTTGAAAGTGTATTTCAATTTTTTTTTACTATTTTACAGAATATGGGTTAAATTCATTTATACCCTTGTTTTAATTTTTATAAGATGTTTATAAAGGAATCTTTCCGTCATTTTCCAAACAAGGTCCTTTTTAACCTTTTCGACATAATTAAGGTAAGAATGTTTTTTTAACTTATACGGCGGGTGCGGCTATTTTCCACCATTATAAAATTTTCAAATCTTACCTTACAAGATTATAAGGAAATTTTGAAAGTAAATGTTTTATTTTATAATTATGTGACTTTTAGATTATTTCAAAATGAATATTTTAAGAATTTATGAAAGGTACTCTTTATCAAAATCAGAATTTTAAATGTTTTAAATATTTATATTTCTAAATCTTTTTAATTAATGTCCATGTTTTTAAAATTATTTTAAGGATTTATTTATGTGGACATTAATGATTTGAAATTATATTTCTTTTCAAAAGTTTTTAAGTGGTATGAGACACTTTGATTCAAAAATCTCTTTTAAATTACTTCCTTAATAAATGTGTGACTTTTAAATGATTTCAAAAAAAGAGATATTTCTCTCAAATAGTTTTGATTTCATCTATGTCAACATCCTTTGATGGATTTTAAGTTTATTTGAAGTTGATTTGTTATTATACAAAACTTACATATTGTTTTGATGTTTTTGTGACGTGTTTGACTGTGGATGTGTTATTCTTACACCATTCGTGGTTTATGGATGAAGTTTTTACATTTCGTATGCTAGTTTTAATACGAATATTTATGTTACGTTTGAACCTTTTCATATGGGAATGCATTGGAATTAATGTGTGACGGGTGGAGCCCGCTATAGCTCCTCGATGCATTGGTAGGTCTCATGAGACAAACTAGTGTCTTGGCACAAGGCCTTGGAAAAATCTTATTTGTAGTCTTGGCACGAGGCCTTGGATATGTGGCTATGATAGTCTGGCATTATGCATTCCATTATTATGAAAGGGGTTATTGATATTGCATGTGATTATTCGATTAATAGAATATCCATGTGAATAAGTAAATGGAATTATTTAATCTTATTTTTTCCATAATATATTGAAGTTCAAGTTTAAAAGTCTTTTGTTTTAGTTATACATTCCCTTAAATGTTTATTCTTATTTATGAAAGTTTCTGCTATATTGTTATCCTTACTGGGCATTTGAGCTCACCCATTTTTCTATGTTTTATTTTTTCCAAGATGTGAAGAAGTATTTTAAGAATGACCTACAGGGATAGTATGAGGGGATATGAAGACAATATATTGTTGTAGTTTTTCACTTATTGATGTAATGTAAACTTTGTGAATATATCTAGTGTTTCCAAGTCTACTAAACTAATCGGTCTTTCGAGACTTGATATTTCTTGTGATCATGCCAATGTTATGTAATGATGCACCAACTCTGGGTATCTAGGGTCGGGGCATTACAGTTGGTATCAGAGGAAGTTTAGTACAAACCTTGGAAGCTAGATTTAGATAAACTCTGATTAGAGCACGTAGAACTAAGATGAACTTTGAGGATTAGTATAGAAGAACTTCCTTGAATTTTGGTATTGTAGAGATTTTGTCATTTTTCTGAGCAATACATCCCTATCTGGATACGAGCAGGTAGAGGCGGCTCTGGCATAGATGTACCTTGGGGTAAAACCCGAAAACACCGCTTTGAGCTAGACTCAAACGGGAACTGGGGCACGACAACGGGCCTTGCTGCACTCTTGGTTACGACACTCCTGGGGGATATGCTTAGGATAATTCTCACTTTCTTTACAAACCATTTTGAAGGTTTTATGAGTATATACTTCCTCAAAGGATACATTTTTATGATTATGGATTATATCCATAAACTATTTAATTTATGTTATGTGTTTTACAAGTTTGGGATTAGGTATTGTTATTCACAAACTAATCTAGTGTATTCCATTGTTTATAAATGGTGCCTAGTAGAAGGAATGAGAACTCCAGCAATGCACATGATCCAAAGAAAAAGAAGGATCATATCTTTCATGGTCTTAATCCAGAATTTATAAGAGAAATAGTCTCCCATGTATTATCATCATATGAAGAAATAATGTCATGTGTTGAAAAGATAAGTAAAGAGTTTACTGAGTCCTATGGCTATGGAGGGAAGCAAGAGAAGAAAAGGATGGAAGAGGGAAAGATGGATAAAGGTAAGATGGAAAAGAAGAATTTTCCCATATGTGATAACTGTGGGAAGAAACACCCTGGAACATGCCTAAAAGGAAGGGGAGTTTGTTATAAGTGTGGAGGAAAAGGGCACAAAGTACGTGAGTACAAGGGTAAGAAAATGGTTTCAAATGTACAATGCTTCATTTGCAAGGAGTTTGGACACTACACGGACCTATGTCCCAGTCATCAGACTATGCCGCAAATGATTCTATAGGATAATAATCAAGTTATGATACTTCCACAGATGAAGAGGAATGATTAGAGTTCTTATGTTGATTATGTCATTTGAGTGTTGTATCAACAATGTACTTGTTATAATAATTATGGAGTATATAAGGATTATACTGCAGTAATATTTCATTAAGGACTTGAGATTGTGTGGAACAAAGAAAAGTGACTCAATAGAAGGTTAATTTTTTTGGAAAATATATGGTTGAGTGAAAGATAAACCATAATATGGTTCTGATACCGAGGTAGTGATTTTAGAATAATACATGATTGATTTGGATAAATTATATTGGATATTCTTGACTACCTCGAAATTGATTAATGATTTGTATATTCTATCATTGTTTGGGTTTAAAACATTTTTGGATTGAAGGAGTATATCTATTATTCTTTAAGGAATAAGGGATCATGAATGTAATCAATAAGGTTTTATGGTAATTCAGGATGTTGCAGTGTTTTAAAAGAATAAATGATGAAGGTGTTCACATGTTATTATGCAGCAAAAAAGATCTTTATTGTGTTTAACTTCCTTATAAATTTTGGACTGAAGTATTTTGGATAGTTCTAGTTTGGATTATTTTGGATTTCCATAAAAGGACAACCCGGAGTTCGGGCGGCAACCCGTCGCGTCCGACAAGGCCGCGAGACTTGAACCCACAACCGAAGGGCGATAAGGGTGTATCACCTACCACTGACCCACGTGATGTCCTGGATTGAATAATGTCGTTTTTATGGTTCTACTAGATGAATTATAAATTCCTTTTTTAACCATATACGAATAGGATAAATAGAATATTATTTTTAAGTTCTATTATCTTTTAGAGTGAAAGATGAGTTTGTGGTAGAACTTAGTTAAAGGATGGGACTCTACTTGTCAAGTATATATTTTTCTCCTTCTCTTATTCAATGAAGAAATTAATTCTTATACTGTAGTGAAGGGATCTTAAAACAAAAAATGTGTTATCCTAATACCATATGTTTTGTTGAACCGATTGTATTTTAAATCATCATAGATTTATGAATTTAAGGCCCTCAATTTTACACTTGTTTGTGATTGATGACCTCAATAACTACCTATAAATATTTATGTTTTTCCTCCAATTATATGTCTCTAATTGCCCCCAAATTTCTCCGAATAGAGATCATAATTTGGTGGTGACCCTTTCATTTCTCTTTTCCACTTATTAAGGCTAAATTTTATTAACCGAATTTCCGATGTGGGTTTTCCCACAATGATATTTTCTATATTAAACCTTTTATTTTTGAAGAACAATTTCAAATTACGAGGACGCAATTTATTGAAGGAGGGGATAATGTAACACCCCAAGATTTCATAGTGTGTTATTTCTTCAAAATAATTCAATAACTTGCACTACACGCAACACTGAGTTCAAGCACACCATGACTTACTAAACATGCCGTTCAAAAGAGGTTATGAATAGTATTAACTAAATTTTAAACTTTATATAATCCTTATAATTTTAGAATCCATATTATGAGTTTCTTATACATAATGTAAGAATAAATTCATTTTCAGTATTGCACTTTTACAAACATTTAATAGTGAACCCTTTTTAAATCCAATATTTTAAACTTTTATATATTCAATTTGACTAAATAAATTTACTTTTTAGAATGGGGACATCAAAAATTTACAATGAAACATCCCAAGCTTCCACGGTATGTTTCCCTTTGAATAATGCAATGGCGTGCATTGTACGCAACTTTGAGATTCTAACACACCACAACCAATCAAACTAGCCGTTATGAATAGTAATACATAATTTTTGAAATTTTATATATTTTATCTTTCCAAATGGACTTCATTTTTGGATTCATGATATCGAAATTAGATTAGGGTGAAATTTTGGTACTTTTCGGATAACTTTCATATTTTGATGAATTGTGAAAATTACTAAATTTTAATTAAAAAAAACTTTTTTAATCGAAAAAATTAATAGTGATAAATTATCAATTTGAGTTGTTTTAACGTATATTTAGAATATATTTTTACCATTAAATACAATTTTCATCATTGGATGTAATTTCACATTTAAACCAGACATAAACAAGTGTCAATCTTTTGATAGTTATTATCTCTTAAAAACACGCTATTTGTTTTGACGACGAGAATTAATTTTTAAATTAATTAATGCAAATGATATGTTCTGAATCTGGTAAAACAGACATCATTTTTGAATTTATAATATCAAATATATATTAGGCCAAATGTTTCGTATTTTTTCTGGAAACTTTCATTTTTTGATGAATAGTGTGACCACTAAGTGGTAGTTTAAAAAACCGAATTTTTCATAAAACTAAATTTTACCGCTTCTGTGAGTGGAATTTCAAAAATCCAAAAGAAACGGTTAATATCAAGGAGTAAAATTTGGTTCAATGAGATGGAAATAATTTTTGTGAATAGTAACTTTTTACTTTTATTTACCACGGTTAAAAGTAAATAGGGTAATTAAGGGTAAAAATGATATTAATATTACCGTAACACATGTCCTAATTCTATTGGACAAGTGTATATCGACCAAAAACAATATTAGGAGTAAAATATTATCATTTAGGTCCACTTGTATTAGATTAGGACATTTATTATTATTTAATTCAAAGAAGAGTTAAAAGAGTTAAAATCAATGTTTATTTACTGAAACATTTTTAATATAGGGTTATAAATAAGATAAATTAGATTGTAAATATTCATTAGAAAGATAAAACAATTTCATACATTTTGGTATTTTATTTATAATTTTTTGACATTAAATAATTTAATTTATTTATGACACAATGGTGATGCAGTAATTACCTAATTAATGAAAAATTAGAATAATTGATATTATAAAAACCCAAATAAATGTAATTTGAGACTTTTTATAAATAACAATAATTTTATAGGTTAATATGACGTGTTAGGATTGATTTATTTAATTTTTTTTCGATGTAATCATTCTTTTATGATTTTTACATAAATCAACTATTGAATAGTGTCAAAATTGACATAAAAGAGTTTTTGAAACAAATATTATATTATCTATTGATATTAAATTCCAAAAAATATAAGGTTCTGCCAAGAGACTTATATCATGATAGGTGTATCATCAATGGACCACATGGGGGTCGCTTGGATGTATATAGTAAGTTTCTTAACCATATAATATAAAAATAGAAAGAGAAATTGTAAAAGTGAAACTAATTAACTAAGAGTTAATACTTAAAGATAAGGTTAATATAATGACTCAAACCTATCTAGATTCTATTGGATGAGTGGTTTTAGACCCATCCCCAACTTAAAATTTAAATAATCTACTTTGGAGCCATTATAAAGCAAATATGAATTTATTATAAAATAATATTTTTAGCTTTTCCAAAGGTGCCCCTCACCCCTCTTATAAAAGTGTACTCCCCCTTCTCACTAATTCACACATTCAAATCCCTTTGGATCGTCCAGACCCTGCCCAAATACTATCTAAACTTCTCTAAATACAACCTAGAGGCCTTAGTTTGATCAGAAAGCCAACCTAGTGATCCCTTTTGATTAAATCAAAAGGAAGAACCCGGAGAAGAGGTAACGTTTTCACCAACCTTTTTCAAATTCATTTCTTCTTCAAATTCTTCTTTCTTTGTTATTCCCATTCTAAAATAATGAATCCAGTATCTACTATATACTGTAATATTATTATAAATATGGTATAACCATATTCAGTATTCTATCCATCCTTTGAATGACATGTCACCATACGTGCGTACGTACGGATTACCGTCTCCACGTCGTGGTGTAATTGTTATTCAATATATTATTATTTGTATGGGTATAATAATGATTTGTAATTCATGTAAACAATAAATATAACATGATAATGAATCTTTAAATATGATACACCATCCAATTATATATTATTTTAATATCAAAAGAATGATATCGTCGCTCGTGCGTACGTACGGACTACCATCTCCACGAACGCGATGAGATTCATTATCCATTGTATACATTCAAGTATAATTCTCATTTGAGGATTAATAATAGTATCTAAGGACTTGATATCATTCTGGATATGATTAAGATACAACCTATCCATTACAAACATGACTTACATAACAAAACATATAAGATAAAACGAGTAAGTTAACACCCGAAACAATGATAATACTAATATATTATTAACAAATCAATATTAAAAGATCATATATGATATCATATTAATTTATATGATTATTTTATAATTTAATAACAATTATTTAACCATTATACAGTAGGTTAACCTACCCCCAACCATGTAAAATTACAAGGTAAGGGTTTATTTCACAATCCTTTCATTATCCGAGGCTGTTTATACGTAATAATCTACTGGGATCTCTTTATCATCCACATCCAAGTTTCTTGAAAGTGTATTTCAAAACATTTTTACTATTTTACAGAATATGGGTTAAAGTAATTTATACCCTTTTTTTAGTTTTTATAAGATGTTTATAAAGGAATATTTCCGTCATTTTCCAAACAAGGTCCTTTTTAACCATTTTGACAGAATTAAGGTAAGAATGTTTTTTTAACTTATACGGCAGGTGAGGCTATTTTCCACCGTTATAAAATTTTTAAAGTTTCCTTTACAAGATTATAAGGATATTTTCAAAGTAAATGTTTTATTTTATAATTATGTGACTTTTAAATGATTTCAAAATGAATATTTTAAGAATTTCTGAAAGGTACTCTTTATCAAAATCAGAATTTTAAATGTTTTAAAGATTTATCATTCTAAATCTTTTTAATTAATGTCCATGTTTTCAAAATGATTTTAAGGATTTATTTATGTGGACATGAATGTTTTGAAATGATATTTCTTTTCAAATGTTCTGAAGTGGTATGAGACACTATGATTCAAAAATCTCTTTTAAATTACTTCCTTAATAAATGTGTGACTTTTAAATGATTTCAAAAAAGTGATATTTCTCTCAAATAGTTTTGATTTCATCTATATCAACATCCTTTGTTGGATTTTAAGTTTATTTGAAGTTGATTTATTATGATACAAAACTTCCATATTGTTTTGAAGTTTTTTTGATGTGTTTGACTGTGGATGTGTTATTCTTACACCATTCGTGGTTTATGGATGAAGTTTTTACATTTCGTATGCTAGTTTTAATACGAATGTTTATGTTATGTTTGAAACTTTTCATATGGGAATGAATTGGACTTAATATTTGACGGGTGGAGCCCGCTATAGCTCCTCGATTCATCAGTAGTTCTAATGAGACAAACTAATGTCTTCGCACAAGGCCTTGGCAAAATCTTATTTGTAGTCTTGGCAAGAGGCCTTGGCTATGTGGTTATGATAGTCTGGAATTATGCATTCCATTATTATGAAAGGGGTTATTGATATTGCATGTGATTATTAGATTAGTAGAATATCCATGTGAATAAGTAAATGGCATTATTTCATCTTATTTTTTTCATACTATGTTGAAGTTCATGTTTAAAAGGCTTTTGTTTTAGTTATACATTGCCTTAAATGTTTATTCTTATTTATGGAAGTTTCCGCTATATTGTTATCCTTATTGGGAATTTTAGCTCACCCCTTTTTCTAAGTTTTATTTTTCCCAAGATGTGAAGAAGTATTTTATGAATGACCTACAGGGATAGTATGAGGGGATATGAAGACAATATATTGTTGTAGTTTTTTACTTATTGATGTAATGTAAACTTTATGAATATATCTAGTGTTTCCAAGGATACTAAACTAATTGGTCTTTAGAGACTTGATATTTCTTGTGATCATGCCAATGTTATGTAATAATGCACCGACTCTGGGTATCTAGGGTCGGGACGTTACAGATCTATTCATGTATCAGGAAAAACTCTAATGTAATTCATAATTTATTTATTTATTCCATAATCTATCCTTATACTATGGATTTGATTTCCACCTTGGGACATATTTCCTATTTATTGTATGAAATGTATTCTATATTTAAATTTCCACATGTTACTATTATTATTTATTATTCTACTTTTTTAGTATTTGTGATATTACTTTATAATCGGGGTATAGTTTCCCCACTAATAGTTTTAGACCGTCTCTTCTAGTTGGAAACCTCTTACATATGGGGAATTGGACACGACATCATGTGATACTACAGTTCAGACCTAGTGGTTAAGGTTTGGGTCTTACAAAACTAAATAAGTTCCAGGTTTTTAACACCATGTGATTTTATGAAATATATCTCTTCTAAATAAATTTATTTTTTTGATATCTTTCATTATATGAAACACTGAATTTTAACAAACCACAATATACTATTAAAATATTATTATTTTTTCATAACCGTGATAACCTAGCCATTAAATATGGTGGAATGAATTTTAATAACCAAATTATGAAATATATATAAAGGTACTACTCAATAATTTTTTTTATTAATTCTTATAAATTAAGTACTCAATTTTTAGTGAAGTCATTTTAAGCTTCCAAAAATGCATTTTCTTAAAAAAATGATTTTATTTCATTTTGTGCAACAAAATTATAATTAATTTTTTAAAAATTAAATGTGTTTATTTTAAAAATATTGAATTTATTTTTTAAATTAAAACATCAAGATTAAATTAGGGTGAAATTTTAGGATTTTTTAGGAAATATTAATTTTTCAGTGAATAATGTAAAATACCTATTTTTGTAAAACTATATTTTATCTTCATTGAAAAAGACCCTTAATATTATTAATTTTATATTTAATTAATATAAGTATCATTTATTTTGAAATAATATAACGAATTATGTGTGAATAAACATTATACATGACCTTGGATTAAAAATACTTTTAGAGTTAAAAAGGTTTTTTTTTCAAAAAACTATTTTTCATCACACTTTGCGGGGTACTTATAATATGAATTTATAGAATTTATAGAGATATAATTTGTTAAAATTTATTCCATATTTTGAATCATAAAAATTAATATAATTTAACATGGTAAAATTAATTTTTGGTCAAAATAAATAGTAAAAATAGTAAAAATTCATCATTATAGTAAAAGGGTAAATCTGGTTAACTTGGGTTAAAACTAAGCGATAAGTTGAAAATTTTTCAACTTAAATTTCATTATATGACGTTATTCCAACCCTTATCCTCTATGTCCCTATATTTATTATTTATAGGACTCTTTTCCATGAAGGTGACCAATATAATAATATAAGTAATAAAAAAGACAAAATGTCACTCTCTTATTTTTAAAACTCTCATATGTTTTAGAATAGGGGAAAATAATGTTTTTAAAGAATATTAATGGTTGTTATTATAATAATTAAACTATTTTCATGATGGTAATTTATTTACAATTATTTTTTAATTATATAATTACCTTAAATTTTTATTCAACCTCGACATAATATTTCTCCAATTAATAGAAAAACTAAATAAATGATTTTAAACATTTTAAAAGGAATATAATTTGAGTGATTTATAGTGTTACATTATTTTTTAGATAAATATTACATATTATTAATGTGTTAAGATAATAAATTCAAAATACATCTTTGTATTGGTGTCTTTAAAATTATGCTAAATGAATAATTCAAAAATTGACATTAATGATATTTTTTAATAAATAATATTTTATTTAATAATTTGAAATTAATAAAAAATATATATTCATAAATTTTAATTAATTATGGTTTTAAATATAAAAATTTTCTCCTTTATAAATTATTTTTTCCATTTATCATTACATTATTAACTCTTTAAGGTTGAAATAGTTGTTATAATGGTTAAAGTTAAAATATGTTAACTAAGAGGATAAACTAAAAGTTAAGTTTAAAAAAACCAATTAAACCTGAAAATGATTTTTTTTATTTATGTTATTTAAACTAAATACTACCATATATTTCAATATATATCAATTTGGATTCATTTTTCTTGTTAATTATCTTTTTATATTTTAATCTCTTAAGAAATTCTAAATGTGCCCACCGTTCACTTATAAAAGCATACCTAATGTTAAATTTTCTCCACACTTAATAATCCTTTTTATTCAGACAATACCTACAAAAATCCATTATTTAATTTCAGTAACATTCCCCAGATTCATTGGTTTTATTTTAAATCACTCTTAGGATGGATTTTGGTGAAAACCAAAAGAGGTTGTCCGAAGAAGAGGTATCATTATTAACCGAGTTTTTTTGTTTTATTTCTTCTTAAAAATCCTTCAAATAATATTCAAACATGATGATATAATAAATTAAGTATTGACCATGTAATTATATTCTATTTTTAGAATCTAATAAATTAAATCTATCTCTTTTTCTATCAAATGGGAAACAAAACTGTCGATCATGTGTATGGCGGACTACAGCCTTACCAAGTGATGTAATTCGTTTTCAATCACCATAAACCATGGATGGATATAATGATGTATTTAATATATATATATATATATAATTTATTAAATAATTATACTTCTATAATTATAATATCACATCTAACTACTTACCTTCCAATCTTTTGGAAAATGATAATGTCGTTTCTACATATAGTGAACTACCACCTCCACAAAATGATGTGATTCCTTTTTCATTTCCATTTCAAATGGATGGTTAAAAGAAAGTATGTGGTGAATAAATAAGATTTACATTATAAAATTATTATTATTTAGAGGTTAAGTTTTATTAACTTTTATTTATTTCCATTCGTTGAAGAATGAAAACAACATTCATGCATACCTATGACCTATCGTATCAATGGATGATGTAATTCATTTTTTATTAGTAATTTTTATGGATGAATATAAATATTAATATAATTAATATATATTATATTTATATCATTATTATAATTATTTATATAATTTAACCATGATCAGTATTCAAGGAATGGAGCTACAAAACAAAAAACATACATGAAAAATGATGTAGTTATTACTTAGAACAATGATTTTAACAAAGAATTGTTAATAAGAAAGTGATAAATTGTTATAAGTAAA
This sequence comes from Viscum album, assembly GCA_963277665.1. Classification (NCBI taxonomy): domain Eukaryota; kingdom Viridiplantae; phylum Streptophyta; class Magnoliopsida; order Santalales; family Viscaceae; genus Viscum; species Viscum album. Next base: position 1,630,950,064 of record OY728141.1, read on the forward strand.
TCATGTATAGTATGATATATATGTTTATGGTTATATAATATACTTATAATAAATATATATCTACAATGTTTTAGGTTGAAAGAAATATGAAAGAAGTTGAATTTAAGGTAAGGGTTTTCTGTTACAATCTCATTGTTTATTGGGATTTCTTAAGATTATGCTTGCAATGATGAAATTTTATGACCTTCATATAAAGAATATAAATAATTTTCTTATCATATACATTTTATATATAATACATTCTATCCATTCATTTTCCTCTCTTCATGTACTCAATATACTAAGAGAATGTTTTTAAGGAAAATCAACTTTATTTTTCTCTTCAGTCGACAATTCTTTATCTTCTATGACCATGTTTTATAAAAATGTTTTAAAGTATGTTTTAAATATTATATAATAGTTTTTTTAAAAAATATTTACCCATGTATTACCTTTTACAATTTTTTTTTAAAAGTAATCTTTTAATCATTTTGTGAATAAGGTATTTTTTACTCAAAAATGTGAGAGGAATATTTGTTTTAGTGTATACATGTGAATAATATTTCCCATTATCATAACAAAAAACTTATTTGAATAATCCCTTTTAATTTTACATGTTTATTTACAAAGAATGTTTTTTATTTAATATTTGGGGAATTTTTTGATTTTAAATAATTTATTTCAAAGTGAAAGGGGGTATTTTCATCACAAAATGTTCATAGTGGTATTTTAAAAGAATTTTACATCTAAGATTACATCCTTTGATATTTCATAACCTTTAATGGGTATATTATTCAAAGAATCCATCCTTATTATTTCTCTAGATAGTTTATGATTATGATGAAAATAATTTTATAAAACCTATTCCTTTTCTATAGGTGATGATATGATTAATTGATCAAATGACCACGAAACCCATTTCTTTTCCACAAGTTATTCCATGATGAAAAGTTTATGAGGCCTATTTCTTTTCATAGGTTATGATATGTTAAATGTTTTATGACCATGTGGAAAAAATATATAATATTTTAATTATGTGATGGGTGGGTCTAGAATTAGATATCCCTCCAAGGAGTTCGGTAAATATAGATATCTCATTAGATAAACATAATTAAAATTGGAAGTAAACTTAGTTTTATAAGGATATATATCTACTATGATAGTTTTTGGAGTGAACCTTGAATACTATGATTGTTTTGGGAGTCAAACTAAACCATTATTATAGTCTTGTAAATGTTATCTAACTACTATGGAAATGATTTTCTATGATTATATGTATGACACAAATCTATGTATTTTGGAAATGTTATGATCTCATAGATCCCATTAGTTGATTATTTTATGATTCATGTCTTATGAAATAATAAGATTTATTCCATGACTCAATATTATGATCTTTGATAAGCATTGTATGGTTTAAAAATGTTATGTTCATGTTATCATAATCTTATTCTCATGTTATGATTATTTCATCATTAATATATCCCTTATTTACCCTTATTTACCCTTACGGAGTATATAAGACCACAATTTATTATTATTCCTTTCTCCAGGTCATGAAGAAAGTTATTAAGTATGATATTTCTAAAATGGGTGGTTGTTATGAATAAATTAATGGGAAATGATTTAGTTCACATATGAACTAGATATTTATGTATCCGAGTTTCCAAATGAACTATACCTATAAGATTATGGCATGGATTATTTTGTTAGGAAATGAACATTCATATAATATAATTTGACATATATGTTTTAGATGTATGGTTCACTATAGTTGTTACCAGGTAATAGGTTTAGTTATCCTTTGGAATTAGGATGAGAAAACTTTAGTATGAACCCTTAGGTGAATCTTATGTACAGAATAATTTCCTACATTATTGTGAAGAAAGGAGTGTGGTTTTCTATGAAAGACATACCTATCTAGATACTATAAGTTTATGTTTTTTTGATACATATGTATCTAGGTGTAATAACACTGAAAATAGTTGGTTAAGTATATCATGGACATCATTCTGGAGCATGGTGAGTGTTCCCTTATTGTCTATATAGTTTTAAAATCATGGGGGGGATATTCTTAGGATAATTCACATTTTATTTATGAACCATGATAAATTATTTTAATATATAATATTCTTGAATAAAAAAGGTAAATCTTAAGGTGTCATATAATGAAAATAAGGAGTATTGATTTAGGTATCCTATAAATGATTTTTCATGAATATGTGGTTTCCCACTTTGATTATTGTTGATAACACTATGATTTTTTGTTTTAGTCAGTGTATGGAGTGTGAAGGAATCATTTTAATGATGAACGCGATATAAAATGAAATGTTTTTCCATTGGAGAAAACAAATTTTATGGGATTCAGAATGAAAAATCTCATTACTACGCTTAAAAGTATTTCTCAATCTATGAATCATGCTGAGATTCCACATGAGAAAAGGGGGGAACAATGTTTTTATGATTCATTACTAAGGAAATACCAACCTTATTTTATTGTGTCTTATAATCCAATAGTTTTTAATAGTGTATCAGTACCATTGAAATTTCATTTTCCATTCTCTAGCATTTGGGGCATGAAAAGTCACTTTGGATTTCTATCATTTATAAGGTAAAGTAGATAAATGGTGTAATCTTATCAAGAATACAAGGAAACATGATTAAATTGAATCCATATAGTGGGATAAGTTTAAGGGATTATTTTTCAATAAGTACTTTCCTTCTATTCTTTTTGTGAAAATAAAGAAGGAATTCTTTGAGATAAAGTAGAAGGATGATGAATCTATTGGTACTGATGTGGAATTTTTTTCAAGACTTGAAAGGTATTCTATTGTTATTATCATATAATATGAAGGTAATTTTGATCAATTCATTATTTCCCTAAAACCAAGTCTTTTAAGGTAATTATCCATAAGGTAATTCAGTAGCTATGAAGAAATCATGTGATGTGAAATCGAAGTGGAAATAAAGATTGGGTTTACCCATAAATTTTATTGTTTTGATTCGAAAAGAAAGATAGAATTCAAAGTAAATACTAAAAACCAGGGTGAGAAGAATATGATCCTTCTTTTATTCTTCAAGTAAACAAGGAAACATGGAGATAATTTTCTTAAGGAGACTGGTAAATGTTTTAATTTGAAAAGCAAGGTCATTGAGAGATTAAATTATTAAGTGATGCGAGGATGTTAGATAACAATACAAATATAGAGAAACCCCCATATAATTCACCATTAATACTCTAATGTTTCAAATAAAAATAGGATGGGCACTAAACTAACAAATAATCAAATCCAAAGGTTAATGACGATGATTGACATCCACAACCTCTTAAGTCAATAGGCAAAAGATAAATCTAATTTAATCACTATTCTTGATGAGGGGTATGATAACAACATTGTGAAAGGTACACTTATAATCCACTCTAGAACTGATAATGTATTATTAGACTCTAGATCAACCAACTCTTTTGTATTTGATGAATTTTATTAGGGTATAGAAATTCCACCCTAATTACTATGTGATGAATTAGACATCAAATCCCATAATGATATGATGATCACATATCAATTCTACAATTCTTATATAGTTGAATTTTATGGGAATGTGCTTTCTAGAAATCTCATTATTATCTCAATGGTTAAATTTGATTTTATCTTAAGCATGAATTTTCATTCTATACATAAATCTCCCAAAACATTCTAATGGAATTCCTGTTTTATATTCCAAAATAACCTAAGAATATTTATTAGTGCGATGAGAAATATGAACTTATGATGGAAATAACATTTATTATGTGGGTCTTGATTCTTATTCGAAATGGGTGTTTATCTTAGATGGATGAGGAGAAACTCAACATCGACTATATTACTATTGTGAAGGTAGTCTTTATTTATTTCTAAAATAGTTTCCTACTATTCCACCAAATAATGAAGTTTATTTATCAATAGTACTCATACTTGGTGCTATATCAGTTTCAAATATTCTATATTTAATTGAATCTATTTATTTGTAGTAATTAAATAAGAAACTCCATGAGAATATTGAAAAGGGATTTATTCCATCCAACGCATCACCTTTTTTGTGCACCGACTCTTTTTTAAGAATAAATATGGATAAATGTGACTATACAATGATTATTGAGAACTTTAAAAGATAACTATTAAGAAAATTATCCCCTACCTAATATTGATAACTTATTTGATCAACTACCCTAAGATAAATAATTTTCCTAGATTGATCTTCAATTTGGATATAATCAATTGAAGGTCAAGAATGAGGACATAATCAATAAAACATTATGTAAAAGGTATGAACACTATGAATATATAGCAATTAAATTTTTTCTAAATAATACCCCATCTATATTCATGGATTTAATGAATAGAGTCTTTTGAGATTTTCTTGATTAGTTTTTGATAGCCTTTATAGATGATATTATTATATATTCAAATAGAATGGAAGAGAATAAATGTAACATGAAGATTTTACTAAAGTCTTCAAGTACGGATTAGTTTATTGAAAAATTTACCAAGTGTGAATTTTGGCTACAAAAAGTTTCATTTTTAGGTCACATAATCTGAAGCAAGGGTTTATTTGTGGATTCATCAAAGATGGAAGTTAATGAATGCTGTCCTTGTATAATAACTATGATTGAGATATAAAGTTTTAGTTTGGTTGGATATTATTGGTTCATTATGTAAAATTTCTTGTGACTATCTAATTTACTCTCCATGTTAACTTAGAATGAAGCCATGTTCTTTTAGAAAACTGAATGTGAAGAAAATTACAAGGAAGTAAAAAGAAGGTTCGCCAGTGCAGTTGTGCTTATATTACAATAAAATGGAGAAGGGTTTTTAATCTATAGTGATGAATCAAAGAAGGTACCAGGATGCACTCTCATGCCAATTGATATTGTAATAACTTATGCCTCATGAAAATTGATAGCTCATGAAAAAAATCACCAAAATCAGGATTTAGAGTTAGTAATGGTATTATTTATATTAAATATATGAAGAATTATATTTATGGAGAAAGGTATGTTATATATAATGATAATAAAATTTTAAAGTTTACATTTATATATAAAGAGTTGAATATATATAATCTAGAGAAGATGGTTGGAGTTGATCAAATATTATGACCGTTGAATACATTTCCACCCTACAAAAGAGAAAAATGTCATTAATGGTTTGACTCAAAAGGATCAAGATATATTCTCTATGATAAGGAAAAAATATATCCCAATTTTAGATTTCAAAAGGTTGTATTTTAAGATATTTAAGTAAGGTGATAAATCTTATCTTTCTCAAATGAGTGTTCAACCATATATCCTTATGAGGATTGAAGAGGAACAAAAGTATGATGTGGAACTATAGAAGAAGGTCATAAATGTTCCTAATTTGAACTTTTATTTTGATGGAAATATCAGGTTTTGGAATTGTTCATGAGTTCTATCCACACTAGATTTAAAGAACGATAAGCTGTATAAGGCTTATAGTTCATCATTCTCTATTCATCTTGAAATTATGAAGAGGTATAGAGATACGAAAGAGTATTCTTAGCATGACAACATAATGAAAGATATTCCTAGGTATGTATCTCATTGTTTTGTTTTGTATCCAGTTAGTTTTGGGAGATATATGTCTAAGGGGATGTTATAACTGTTACCCACACTATAATGTAAATGAGAAAAGAATACCATGGATTTTTTTATCTGACTTCCGAAAATATCTGAGGGACATAGTGCCATTTTTGTTATATTCAATAACCTTATAAAGTAATCACACATCATTACCATCAGAGAAGAATTACACCTTAACAATATTTCTATAATTTATATTATTTAAGTGGTAATGTTTTATAGAGTACCACATTCTATTGTATCTGACCAGGATCGAAGTCTTACCTTGATGTTCTAGTGATGTTTGAAGTAAGATCTGGATATTGTGTTTATTTTAACATTACGTATCATCCTCCGAAAGATAGTAAATCTAAAAGAAAAATTCAACCACTAGAAAATATTATGAGATTTTGTTCTATATGTTTCACAGGTGGTTTGGATCAACACATTTCTCTAGTCATGTTTTCATAAAATAATATATTTCACTCGAGAATTCAGATAGCTAATAATGAATCCTCATTTGGAAATATGTTTTAACTCAAACATGATGGGATAAAGTTGGGAAAAAGATATTGATACCTAAGAGATATGATTAAGTGGAAGATAATTCCTGAACCATTCAACAACACATCAAGGTAGCTTAGAGACGATAGAAAAATTATATTGATAATCATCGGAAATATCAGTTGTTTGAAGTTGGTGACAAGGTGTTCCTATGAATTTATCTATGGAAGAATTTTATGATATTTGGGAGGAAATGAAAGGCGTGACCTAGGTATATTTTTCCATTTGTTATTCTTTATTGGGCAGGGAATGTTGATTATCTCTTTGTTCTTCCATTGAGCCTCTCTCAAGTCTACAATGTGTTCCATGTATCTCTCCTAAGGAAGTACATACCCGATCCATCAAATGTAAGGAACATAGAGATTGTTGCACTGAATCATGATGTTTATTATGAAGAAAAAATAGTATAAATACTTGATAATATATATAAAATACTAATAAATAAGACTAATAACATAGTTATATTTCTCTGTAGGAAACATAAATTCAAAGAAGCTACTTAGGAACATGAGGACTTAATGAAATACAGACAAATTCCACTATTTGTTTCAAAGCGGTATAAATTTTAGGTAGAAATTAATTTTTAGGGTGGGTAGAATATAATAACCAGATATTTTATTAAATATTTTTTCCAAATAAAATAAATTTCTTTGATAACTTACATTATATGAAACAATGAGTTTTAACGAACCTCAATATAGTATTAAAATATTACTATTTAAACATGACCACTATATCCTAGACATTAAATTTAGTGGAATAAATAATAATAACCACATTATGATATATATATATATATATAAACATAAATGTATTAATAAAAATGTGTTGAGTAATGATTTATAAATAAGAACTCAATTTTTTGAGAAGTTTTTTTTGCTTAAAAAATTCATTTTCTTCAAAAATAATTTTTATTTCATTTTATGCAATGTTCTTATTATTAATTTATGCCAATTTTGAAAATTTTATTTTAAAAAATCAAATTTCGTTTTTAAATCATCATATCGAAATTAACAGAGGGTATAATTTCTCATTTTTTCAGAAAATATTGGTTTTTTAGTGAATAATGAAAGTACTGATTTTTGTAATACTTTCATTTATTTTCTGTGAAAAAGGGCCATAATATTAGTAATTTGATCCAAAATTAGTATATGATTGATTTATTTATAATTAATATAATTAATTATATATTTATATACATTATATGTGACATTGGTACAAAAATACTTTTATACTTAAAAAGACAATTCTTTTCAAAAAACCTATTTTCATCGCGTCTTTCTTAATACTTATAAAATTATTTCTCAAAAAGTATAGACTTTTAATTAGGTAAATATTGATTCCATAATTTTAATCATTTTAATTAATATTATTTAATAAGGATAACTTAATTTTTTTTCATAATTAATATTAAAAATAGTAAAAATTCATCACCACAATAAAAGGATAAATCAGGTTAACTTAGGATAAAACTAAATGATAAGGACATCATTTTTCATCTTAAATATTATTTTAAGAAGAAATTTTATACCATATGAACTTAGTATCAATATTTTTATGGGGCACTTTTCCATTTAAGTGACCTCTATAAAAATTTAAGTAAAGAAAAAGACAATATGTCACTCTCTTTATTTTAAAAATATCATACGTTTCCACTTAGGAAAAATGAAACTCTACAATGAATAATAATGGTTATTTTGAGAATAATTAAATTTATTTCAGGATTTTAAATTTATTTCTATTTTTTATTAATTATATAATTACCTTAAATCCTTATACAACATTGACATATTATTTTTTCAAATAATAGAAAAATAAAATAAATGATTTTACAAATATTAAAAGTGATATAATTTTAGTGATTTATAGTTTTACACGATTATTTTAGATATATATTACATATTAGGGATGTGTGAGAGGAATTTATTCCAATTAAATCTTTGTCTTGTTGTCTTTAAATTCAAACAAAACAAATAGTTCCAAAATTGACTTTAATGATATTTTTTAATAAGTCATATTTCATTAAATGATTTAAAATTAATAAAAATATTATATTATGAAATTTTAATTTTATATGTTGGAAAATATAAACCATGGTATATTTTTGAGTCATTTTTCTATTTATATTAATATTCATAACCCTTCAAGGTTGAAATAGTTATCATCTTGATTATGGTTAAAAAAGGGAGACTAAGGGGTTAAACCAAAAGATAAGGTTTAAAAACCTTCATAAACCTGATTTTTTAGTGTTATTTCAACCAAATACAACCTTATATTTTAATATATATCCATTTGATTGAATTTTTCTAGAGAATTAATTTTTATTATTTTTATTATTTAATAAATTACAAAAGTGAACAACCCCTCACTAATAAAAGGGAATATCCTATTCTATTTTATTCACACCTCAAAATCCTTTTGATTCATAAAATACCTAAAAAATACCTTCTTTACTTTTTTTCCCATGTCCCAATGAAAATTGTTTATTATAAAACTCTCATAGAATGAATTTTGGTGGAAACCTAAAGAGGTTGTCTGAAGAAGAGGTGTCATTCTTAACTGAGCGTTTTTATTTTATTTATTCCTCATCCTAATTCAAATATAATTCAACCATTACTATATAATAACATAAATATAAAACATATAATAACATTATAGTATGTTAATTTCATAACCTACATCTATCTCCTCTTCTATCAAATGGGAAACAAAACCGTAGATCATGTATATGAAGGACTTTCAGCTCGCGAACCGATATAAATCATTTTCCCCCACTGCCACTCAAGGATGTTTATAATGATGTATTTAATTTATATATATGATATTTATTACATAATTATAATTAAATGATTATAATATCACATATAGCTTTTTACCTTTCTATCCATTGGAAAAGGATAACATCACTCCTGCGTACGTGTGGACTACCACCTCCACGAAGTGATGTGATTCATTTTCATTTTTGTTTTACATTGATGGTAATAAGGATGGATTTTAGGAATAAATGTTATTTATATTATATATTAATTATTCTATAAAGTTTAATTTTTTTTAACCTTTTTCTTTTGATCTGTTGAAAAATGAAAACAAATTTTTTGCGTATGTATGACTTACCATCTCCATTAACAGTGCATTTCATATTTCTATCTATAAATTTTATGTATTAATATAAATATGTATATAATGAATATATATGATATTTATATTATAATTAAAATTATTTATATGATTTAACAATGATCAAAGTACAATGATCGAAGAAACTGAACCAAAACATATATGAGAAACGAAGTAGTTATTATATAGAATAGTGATTTTAACCATGAATTTTTATTAAATGAGTGATAAAAGATTATAAGTAAATTATTTATGGTAAGATATATATGATTATGTTTATACAGTAGATTTATAATAGATCTATATTTTTTTTATAGGATGTTAGAACACATACAGTGGAAGTTATGCCTGAGTTAAGGGTTTTATGATACAATCTCATTATTTAATGGGATTGTTTTTTTATTATGTTTCCAATGATGAAATTACATGAAATACCTCTCAATAATCTCATTAATTTTATTATCTTATCTTTATTTATGTAGGATAAATTATTTACTTTCATTTTTATCTCTTTAATTACACAAGATTCCATAATAATTTTTGGAAGGAAAATTTATTTTATTTCTTTCTTTGGTCAAAATATTTTTTCTTCCATGTACATTTTTTCTAAAAAAATTGTAATAATGTTTTCAATATTATACAATGATTATTTAATGAATTTTTTTCCAATTTTGGTATTTTTTTAAAAAGTATGAAAAATAATATTTGGGTTTTCTTTTGAACAATTTACGTTTGACAGTTTACTAAAAATGTGAGAAGAATCATTGTTTTAATGTATATGAAATGAACATAATTTATCACCATCATGACTGCTCAATGTATTGATTCTTCCCATATAGGTTTCCAATGTTATTTTGAAATAAAATTTTTCTTTAATATTTGTGATATTGGTATATTTTAATTTTTTTTCAAATAGAAAACGGTATTTTTCTCATGAAATATTCCATGTGATGTTTTAAAAGAATTTTCCTTCAAATACAGCATACTTTGATGTTTCTTAACCATTACTAGGGATATTATCCAATGATACCATCCTTATTATTTCTATATTTTTTATATAATTTTGATTAAAATATGTTTATTAAACTCTCTCTTTTCCATGAGTGATGATATGAAGAACTGATAAAATGATTATGAAACAAGTTTCTCTTACATGGGTTATTCCATGATGAAATGATTATAAAACCAATTTCTTCTCACTGGTTATGATATGATGAATGTTTTATGATTTTGTGGAATACATCTTCAAAATTTTCATTATGTGATGGGTGGAACCAAAATTTTATATCCCACTAATGAAATGGGTAAAGATTGATATCTCATGAGGTAAACAAGACCAAAATACGGAGTTAATCTAGTTAGGTAAGAGACTACATTTACTATGATAGTCTTGTGAGAGAACCTTGAATACTATAATGATTTAGAGAGTGAACCCAAGCCACTATGATAGTCTTCGAAATGATTCAGGACTACTATGAAAATGATTTTCTATTCTTATGTGTATGCCAAAAATCTATGTCTTATAAAAATGTTGTACTATCTTGGATCATATTATTCAATTCCTTTTTGATTAATGTATTATGAACTACCAATATTTATGCCTTGACTCAAAATTATGATCTATGATATACAAGGTATGGTTTTCAAATGTTAATCACATGTTCTCATAACTTTATATTCATGTTATGTTTATACGATCATTGATATCTCCTTTTTTACCCTTATCGAGGATCTGAGCTCAACCTTTATTATATTGAATTTTCCATAGGTTATTAAGGAATGTATTAATTATGACATGTAAAATAAGGTTGCTAGTTACGAATAACTTGGTGGTAGATGAAGTATATCACTTATGAACCAGTATTTTATGTATCTATATTTCCAAAGAAACTATACTTATATGATTCTAGTGTGGATCATTATTTTATGTAATAAATTTTGATCTATTAATATGTGATATCAATTTTTGAAATGTTTGGGTAAGTATAAGGATTTTTGTAAATTGTTTAAATTTTCTAAGACCTCTTTTGTTTATATTTTATAGTCATATTATGTGAAAAATTAATTTTTTTAATTTAATTCATACCCTTATATTGGAAACATGATTTTAATAAGGGTTAGAGGGGTTTTAAAGACCATTTTTAAAGGTAACCCTATTTTTTTATATGTTATATAAGGGGACATCAGATGATGCAAAAGGATAAATCTGTTTTCTGTGTACCATGTAAGGGTACCTAGGCTCTGTGTAAGGGTAAGTTGAAATTCTAATACACAGTGTAAGGGTGACCTTGGAGTCATGTAAGGATACCTAGGAACTACGTAAGGGTAAACATGAGATATGAAAGTGTATCCCTATGTTTTTGATGGTTATATAATGGTAACCTATGCGCTGTATAAGGGTAATTCCTTGTTTATAAAGGTTACATAAGGCTATCCTATGTATTTTGTAGGGGTAACTTCTATTTTCTAAAGGATACATATGGGTAACTAGAGAAACATAAGGGAAAGTTTTGATTCAAGATCTATCTAAAATTAATACTAATTACCCTTATGAAATAGATATGAGTTGTGTAAGGGTAAAATCTCGTTACCCTTACACATCATCCTTTTTGTGGAAAACATGTTTTTTCTTCTTATTTTCATTTTTACTTCCCCAATTCAACCTTATAACACATTTTTGACTATTTTAAAGTAAAACAATTGTGGGAATTAATTACTTTAATAATTTAAAACTCACGAATCAAATTATGTGGGAATATAAACAATCCAAAAATAAGAAAAAATAAATAGTCTAATTGGATAGTGAATTTAATTTTTGTTTTTAATGTTGTGTACTTATAAACAATTAACATCCTTGAAAATAGAAAAAACTTGTAGTTTATAATTTTTGGGAATTCTATTGAGTCTCGGTAGTCCAAGGTTCCGATTGTTCATGGTTGGGGAAGCTTTCTTGAAAAAATATAAATTCTTCATCCAGCTTCTAGGTATATAAGACTGTTCTATCTATATTTTTTTTGGTGCTTCATTTTGAAGGGATAACTCTAGGTGGGTTATATTTTTTGTTTATTTTTTGGAATAAAATTTTCTAAATATTTATATATTTTTATGAAGATATCTTGAATATACTAACCGATAATTATCATGTTTTTATAATGAATAATTATCTTTTCATTCTAGAGAAAAAGACTATTATTTAATGTGGTTGTATTATTATTATAGAGAGAGAAAATTATTATCATACATGGAATTATAATTTTCTCTAAAGAAGAAATGGTTAAACATGATTTGGATTAAATTGATAATTTTAAAATTATCTAGTATATAGAATCTATTATCACGTGTTATGTTTTAATTATTTTGGAAAAAAATATTAGAATTAGTTATTATAATCCTTGGTGAGCTATTTGATTCGATAAATACATGAAAGTGGTTCAAGTGATGATTCATTGATGAACTATGGAATTGACATTGATGAAAATGATCTAGGAAATTATTTACCTATTTTGGGGCTCTCCTTGACACAAGTTACCAGGTATAATTATTTTGTTGACATAACTTGTATACCGAGCTCGATTGGCTTCATGTGTGGGTGCGCATATATCCCATGAAACCTGTTTTGATATTTGATTCATGAGTATTGGTAAATTTTATTGTTTCCATGTTTTACATGATCATATGTTGTTATGTCTTGGAAATATATTCTCATGATGACATTCTATTCTTTTCTTGTATGATTGACCATGTTATGAGTGTTAACATGGCTTAGAGGTTGTTATTGGTACTTGATGCAAGTAGATAATCCTATGTTGTTTATCCCTTAGAGGGGGAGTTCACATGGCTTATGATGATGACTGCAATAGACCTGGGAACATGGTAGGGGAATGACCATCAGGGGGCCATACCTGAGATAGTTCATTATGGGCATGATGTTTGGGCGGCCTAACCCAAGTCATATAATGGGTATGATTATCTTGAGGCCTGACCCATGATGGAGTCAGGTTATGAAGGTCGGGGGCCTGATCCGAATCGATTTATTAAGACCATTAAAAGACATGTTAGGAGCCTAATGGATTTTTTTTCTCATTTTTGAGATGCTATGATTATCCTAATGGCATTGAATTGAAGTAGGTACAACAAGGGTTTTATGGAAACTTGGTTAGTGGACAACCACCCAGTACATGTGGTGTGATTGTTATGCTTGTTATGAATGTACTATTATTATGGAATAAACCAATTATTCTTGAAAAAAAATGTTATGGATGCATTGTGGTGTCCTACTAGGTATTATTAATCAAAACTTTTATGAGTAGTTTCAATGTGAATGAAGAATTAATGTTTAGGGATCTGAGTAAGGGCAAGGGGACCATGGCTTATAACTAATCAAAGAAGAATGGAGCTTGTGGCTGACCAATATGGACTCTAAAGGACTCTTCCATTTATTTATTTATTCTATCTTCCACACTTATACACTATATTAGCTTCCACCATAGAAGTAATTTTCTGTTTTTTTTCATGACATGTATGTCATAATTTATTTTCTAAATGTTACATTGATTATTTATTATATTGATTTATTATTATTTGCACTATGAATTGATAATGATGCTATAATAACTCTAATGATGGCCTTAGACCCCCACTGATAGTCTTTATCCTTTTTCATATAAAGTTGCATTCATGAGGTCACATGGGACACATTTTTCAACTGGTTGGTTTGGGTAAGGGTGTTAAAAAATAGTATCAGAGCCAAGTTTCATTTCTAATACCTTCATAAAAAGAATAAAAATCTAGGGAATCAAGAAAAACTATAATATTTACCATATTCAAGATGGAGGAAAATAACTATGTGTAATTCATCAAACTACATTAATTTATAATACATATAAGACTTTACAAATCATTGTGTAATACCTTGATGTTGCAATGAAATAATTTTTGGTCAACCAGACCATTGCAAATGACATAAAAAATCTTCTTATCTATGCCCTATAACTCTCAGTCAATGAACATTATATTTCAATAAAACCACAAAACATTATAAAATAATCACCAATGTTATATTTAAATATATAGACATTTCAATTTTATGGTTCAATCCGCACCCACCTAAAATCTCACAACTAACCACCCAAGAAAATTAAAAATCCCCCAAAATACCTCATGAATAAATGAAAAAGAACAATAAAATAACACATCACTAATTTCCTCTAAATGAAACCTGAAAATATCATGATGTAAAGAATTATGAGGTAATATAACTCATCAAATTGATATTACATAAATCACAATGAAATTATTAGGTTATAATTCCAAGTGGTGAAACCCATTTCCCGGAGCCACTTATTAACAAATCATGGTTCAATGCCATTCTTTTATGATAATATTTTCCTAATTTTTTTTGATTTAATGTCAAATCCACCCCTCTTCCACTATTTTACTCCAAACATACTCCCAACACTTTAAAAACCTCAAAAACACAATGTAGAGGGATAAGGAAATCATAAGATCTAAAATTTGGGCCATCCAAGATCAATTATGATGAAAAAATTGATAAATGTAAAAATTGGAATCAATTTATTGATAAAATAGTAGAAAACCATTGGTAGGAGAATCATGAATTTAATTAATGAATGCATATTTACTATATCATCACTTATAGGTGTTTTTTTCATTATTTTTACAATATTATGAATACCCTATATACAAAAATTTACCTTGGGTTACATATTAATTTTATTTATTTATAATATTCCCTAAAATATTTTAAGTGTATTTATAATATTTGAATGACGTATCAATTATGGAATATATAAAATTTTACCCACTTACCATGCAAACCATTTAAATGTTTAAGAGACGATGCATCTATGTAATGATCACATGTATTATTTTTTATTGGTGAATGTATATCACATGATTTTAGTGATGATTATAATAAAAATTAATCATTATATACCATATATAAAATGATCCAGTGGACTCATTTAAAAGATTCCCAAAAAACTTACATGAATAATTTAGTTATAAAGAGTTGAACAAGAATAACCTAATTCATTTACTATAAACACCATAAGTGTGGTTGAACTAATTATAAAAAGATATTATTCATTTTTGTGTGGAATGAAATAAATAAATTGTTCTCTTGAAGTAGAGAATAAATATTTCAATAATAATATACTTTTCATATTTTTATCCAAGAAGTGACACTAGTAACAAATAAATTATCACATCTTATTAAATTTTTTGATGATATATTTATATTTTAAAAAAATCAGTGATAACCATAAATTTTGAGAGTTTCTGACATCTAAATAATTACTAAAAAGAATATAAGGAATATTCAATATGTTCAATATTTGAAGTTTTTTATTAGACATCCAAACTACCAAGATTATTTTATACTGAGGAGATTATTATAAAATTATTCTTCTTAATTTATGTGGTTATTATTTATCTATATCCCAAAATTTATTAAAATATCTATATATGAATCCTTGAATGTTTCATAGATCCTAAATAATATTCAAAATTATGAATGTTTCACTCATTTTTATAAATTACTAGATGAGTTGAACTACATATTGCATATTTGATATAATCATTTTAATAAACATTCCTATAAATAAAGATATAAAAATAATTTTATCATCCCATGGTTTCTATAAATCAATGTATTTATATTAATAACCATGTTATCAAGATTATTTCAATACAATCACACTCTAAATGATTTTATAAAAATAATTCTATATTTTAATATCATATTACAAAAAATGTCTTTTTATTTTTTAATTAATCATCTAAAATATGAAATTTTAAATTTTTGAATGATTTTGCATATTAAAGAAAATAACCTTAACGAATATTTCAATAACATACTTTCATATGAGATATATGTTAAAAATAAGGGGATAATAAAGAACAAATTCATCCATAAACTATAAATAAAAATTCTCATTTAATTTATCCCTAAAGTATATACATTTACATGTGAATATATACCTCTAAAATAGTATGATTATTATTGTTATGAATTTAGTACACATTAATATTATTTTCCTACTCATTAAAATTTAAATAATATAAATGTTTACTTATTAAAAAATATAGAATTAAGATTTATTGTCCACTAAAACACTATTTATTTTCCGAATACTCATAAATATAGATATTAAAATGGATATTTATTCATATATGGTAGAGGGAATATATCATGGAATTATATAAAAACCCACTTATGAATTTCGTTAATTCATGTAGAGTTTATTGTAATTCATGATATAAGTTAACAATATATTTGTATGAGATCAAATATTCCTTATATTTGTAATATATGTAGATTAAATATGAGTAATCATTTTACTAATACTTTACATGAAGATCATGCTGCCTGTCTAACATAATTGAATTGTGGGTATATCAAAGGTGATATGGTAAATCATATTTAACCAACATTATTTTTTATCCATGAGATAAAAAATATTAGTGAAATAAATATCCATCAAATTATATCATGATATAATCTTATATATTTATTCACAATATTTTTAGATGTTTATCTTGTGATACGAGCCTACAAAGTAGATCATGATTTAATTAGGGGAAGTTCAGAATACTATAATCCTTTTTTCCTTCACCCAAGTATGAAATTTAAATATTTTTCTTCGCTTGTTTTTACCTATAGTTCTTCCGAGTTAAAGATAAATAATATTCAATAAAATTTATATCATCCAAGGGAAAGTGTTAAAAATATTTAATAAATTTGAATTTCACGATTTTCTAAAATTTATATATACCATGGACATAAATTCACAATTCCAACCATTAATATTCCAACATTTTATATTATTATCATTCATATTTCAACCATTATATTTAACATGAATAATATGGATCAATCTAGAACATTGATTATATTAGAATTTACCCAATATATATTTGTGGTTATATCATATTTAAATATAAATTTTAGACTATATTACTCTCTAACTATATTCTTTCCTCAATATATTTTTTCATTAAAAATTCATTCCATGCCCATATTCATTCGTTATATTCCTCAACATTGATTTATATTATAATTCATTTAAAATTGATAAGAATTTTTCAGTTTCAAAATACTTCACGGTTTCAATCAATATCGTGATCTCTTTTCATAACATTTATGATTTTACTACACATGAGAAATCAACATGTAATAAATAGAAAATAAAAAAGTTAGTTTTGATGGAATAAACTCACATTAAATTATCCTTAAATAAATATATCTAAACATAGTTATAAATCATCCCTTAAAATAACATGAATTATATTTTTCTAGCTCAGATAATGTTTTTAAAATATTAATAATGAAATAAATATTTTGAAATGCATTTTTTTTGAAAATGAGTTTATTAGAAGTGATATCCATGGTAACCCAATCTCTATGAATATAAAAAACATTTCTCTAGTCAATAATTTTTTATTATCTTAATATATTTTTTTATATTAAACTGTTTTTATTTTGTTTATATTTATATGCTATTATTTTGATTAATGTATTTCAAGAATACAATTTAAAATTCAAATTAAATATCCCTTTTATAAGTCATTAGTTTAAGAAATTTATTCCAAAATTTCAAAGTGGAAGTCACTTTTACTATTTCTAGCATTTTAATTTTTATTTAATTTATTAATTTTACAATTCATAATTATTTATTTAATATAGAAGAAATGATTTATTTATTTTTAAAATAAATATAATACTATTAAATGTACCTCAAAATAAACTAAATTGATTATAATTATTTTTTCATATAATTGTTTATTAGTTATAAAAATGGTAATTATTAAAAAATTTTTTTACATCTAATAATTATTAAAATCATCATTAAGTACAATAACAAATATAGTGATAATGATTATAATTTTATATTATTATTAATTGTAGTAATTATTAATCATAATAATAATTATTAAATTAAATTATCATTTTTTGATTTTCTTCATTATTGTTAAATAATTTTAACTAAATAGTGATAATTTTTTATTGAATAATGATTAAATTATATTTTTATTAATGATAATAATGATAATTATTCAATGGATTATTAATAGTTATTATTATAACAAATCTAAATATCAGTTAATAATGTAACTAATAATGATCGTAATGATAGTTGTTAAATATACTTAATAATGTTTATATTTATCATCACACATATTCAATTCAAAATAAATATTTGTCTTTCTAAATATGGTCCATTAATAGCTCAATATACTCAATGAGATTTCTTATCAACTAAAAATTACATTCACACAAGACATATATCAATTAAAAACATTATAAATACTTTAAAATAGTGACGAATAATATAATCTATAGTTATCTTCCCATAAATGGAATGAGGAACATTTAAAGGGGGCGAATCAATGCTTTGAAAACCATTTTTTCATAAATAACATGATTTAATTGCTAGTTAATGTGTAGAATATTGTATCAACTTGCTGATTAAGTTTGAATAGTATTGAAAAAAAGTATTAACACTTGAACACCAAGGTTTTGAAAATATTCACCAACTATTATGAGTGACCAGCCCTTGATACGAAGTTGGAAATATCTAATTTTTGATAGTCTTTATATTTTCATCAATTATGAATCAATAGGATAAGAGGAAAAAATTGGGATATTTATACATAATATATTCTAACAAACAATAATTTCCACCCATATGTTTATATATGAATCCTAAGAAAAATATAATGAGGAATATAACAAATCAGTAGATATCTCACAAATAAAGATCTTCCTCCTCCATAAGTTTTTAATATGAACCGATGAACCTATTACTTCCTCAATTTTCACTATTTGACTCTCATGAATGTTCTGTATTAAATATTTTATGAACCTCTAATAACATTAACATAAAAAATTTATATTTTAAAATCAATATTCATAAACCTATGTGTAACCACCTTCCCAAAACAGTGGTTTGTTTTAGTCAAATTTTATATGAAAACAAAAAAATTATAACTTTAATTATCAAAAAATCTTATATGTTATTGTTGAATATGCATTAATTTATAAATTTTCCATCAAAGAAGTGTCCTCACTACCAACCTAATTTTTTATAATTAAATTTTCTATTACCTCAATGAGGCATGCATTATAAGGGTTATAATAAAATAAAAGCTAATGATCAGACACACATTATGGATATTTTGGAATTTTAACATTTAATGAATAAATAATTTATAATTAAGTGTTCCTTTCCAGATTATAGTAGTGTACATCTCAAGAAATAAAATATCAATCTAAACATAGAGGCCTGATTTTTTATATATTTTTCTTTGTTCATGTTATTGGTGTTAAAGAAGTATGGGAAAGATGTAAGGTTGAATTTATAGGGAATTTATATCCAACTTAAAATCAAAATCATTTTGTAGTAAAAAAACATAATGGGCATATAATTTTTGTGAAAAAACTATGTATTAGATTTATAACATGTTATAGTTTGTTATGAAATATTTTTATGGATTTAGATAGATGACATGATGATTGCGACATGAAATGATTTTAAGTGATAGTTTCCCAATAATTTTCTACAAATTTTTGCGGTTTTATTCAACACACTATGTTAATGATCCTATATATTTGGTTTAAATATGTTATTTAGTTACTAGTTAATTGTGGATAATTCAAAACACAATTTAAATTATTGATCATGATTTTTCTAATGTAAACAAAAATTCCTTCTAGTGGGCACTTCATTGTTTTTGGGGAGATAAATTTAGAAACATGTAGACCAAAAAAACTCTCCAAAATAACTATTATAATGTTTTCTAGACCTATGATGATACAATGGGTGAATTGGATGTTTTTTCTAAGATAAATCACCACTTATTAATGAATTTATCCATGGAAGTGATTAAATTGAGGCTTAAATTTCCAATAAGTGGAATTACAGACCTATTTATGTAGAGAATTGGTGAATCTATAGTAACCTAGATTTTTTCCTAACAATATGGTGCTTGATGTTTAGATTCTTGGTTTGGAGAGGTGATTAGGGGTAAAATGTTAAATTTTACATATCAAATGTCCTCTATTTTTTTCTCTGATGGTTCCATTGATCTTGGGGTGGTTTTTACCCATGAAGTGAGCTCGAATGATGTTTCAGGAATTTTAGAGCATTAAGAATAATATATGAAGTATAAAATATTATTTTTATCCCAAAAACTTGAATTCATGGATATAATTTATTTTATTATTAATGAATCTTTGTATGGGAAATCTGTTATTGTATTTGTTTCTGTAATGATGGTTAGGAGTTCCATTCGTTTATTTTTCTTTTGTAGTTATTCAGATTCACCTATGATGTTATGTGACTTAATTAGACATTGAAAAATATTGGTTTTATAATATTTAAAATTATATTCTACTAATTATACTTCTAGCCACTAAAAAAGTACAATAATATAGGGTGTTTAGGGGACAAAAATTGTAATAAATGTAATGAATCATAATTTTTAAATGATATTTTTTTCCTGAGTAAATGAGTTCTATATGTATAATATAATAGTATACAAAAAAAATAAAGAGAACCCAATATATTTTATCTCATTAGCAATGATCATTACATTAGTCATCTATGAAACCAATTCAAATTACAAACATTACAACTAGACCAAAAGGGAAATGTGACCATCAGTGTTGAACCATTATATGTTCATTATTCAATATGAACATTGGAATATTCAATCTTTGTAATAAATTTAACTATATAATAGTTTATAATTAGTAATGAAAATGGATAATTAATGCAGAAAGGAGAAGCGATGACCTAAACCAGTAGAGTCTTTTTATTTGATGCCCATTTATCATAACATAAGTGAGAGGTATCCACATTAGTGTTCTCCCTTGATCAATCCCAATCCGAGCTTTAGTATGTGAATATTGAATCAAATTACTTATGGGAGATGTTAAAGTTAGTGTATATTAGCATTAGTTGATGTTAGCCAAGCCACCCCACAAAACTACCAATATCTCACACATAACCCTTAGGGAAGATGTGGGTGTAATAAGTCGTTATGTTTTAAGGACTTAGTTTATTAATGTGGAATTAATATTTATAAATAAATTTTTTATCCCATCAATTCAATTATATTAATTGTTTTTCTTAATAAAATATGTATTTTATTAAGGTGAATTTGATAAATTAATTTTTCGAACACAAATTATGATTTTCATAAATGATGTAATTTTTTCTAATATGCAAGGGTATTATGAATAATTTTTAATTTAATTTAATTAAACAGTCTGTTAAAAACACTTTAATTTAAAAATAAATGAAAAAATAATTTTATTATGTCCTAGGAAATTTTTAAGTGTCAGAAATTTGATGACGCCTTATAAATAGTAATTTTTTGATGAATATGAATTTTTATATTCAAAATTTGAAATTATAATATTTATATAATAATTATGATAAAATAAATCTAATTTTTTAAATCAACACATCGAAATTAAGTTATGCCGAATCGATGAGATTTTTCTAAAACACTTTTTTTTTTGTGAATAGTAAAACTATAGTTTGGATTTTCTGGTGTGTCTAATGAGTTAATAATTATGTAATAATGATGTAATAATTAATTAAACACAATACATGAACTAAAATATATTAATTTTTTAATATTAAGTATTTTAATAGATTTTAATCAATTTCTAAACCTATAAATGACAACCAAAGTCTAAAATGGAAACATTGATTTTAAAGACATTACCTTGGGTAGAAATTAATTTTACATGACAATAGAAGTAGTATAAAATGATGTTCAATTTTGTTTGGAGAAACATAATTTATAATATAACCCATATTTAAAAAACCATGGGCTATCCAATGGTTTTTCATTTTCCATAGACTATATTTCCAAGGCCTATATTTGGATGTTAATAAAGAAATCCTCCACTTTTGCAAAAAAAATAACAAAACATTTATAGATTTAATTTCACACCCAATACATAACCTATGATTTTCTGGTGGTTTTATCTCCCAAGGCGTCCTCATGCCCCCAATGTTCCATTCCTCAATATTTTTGAGTAACTTTTCAAAGAAAAGAATTATCCTTCTTTTATATTAAATTCAAGAACCTATTATTTTATATGTCATCTAAATGTTATGGTTACTCTCTTTTATTACCATTTTTATCATTCCCTTAATTATAAATTATGTTTTATCAATGTTATACCCTTATACCCTCTCATTTTACCCATTTCTAAAACCATGTTTTATACCCATCATGCTGCCGCATTTAATCCTCAAAATTTTTCTCTCTACTTAAGAAATTCTATTTTATTTTATTTTTGTGAATACAAAAACCTCTTTATTTAATAGTTTTATTTTCCTATATGTAAAAATGATTTATTTTATTTGGTTATAAACATAAAATAAACCCTAATTCCATTTTTGTGTGTTAAAAATGACATAATAATCACGCCTTTAAGCACTTTTGAAACACCATGATTTTGATAAGAAACTCGTTCTTTCTTCTCCACGGGTTATTTATGAAATTTTTTTATTATGATTTATGTGGATCATATTAATTAATAAATATTAATGGTATACCATGATACTGATAAAATTCATTGGGTAAATAATATAATCTATAGATATGAAATGTATTACGATACCATGGTAAATAACATTGGTAATTTTCATTTATGAAACCACGGTGACAAACCTTAGTGATATGATGATTAATGTATAATTTAAATTCTATATCCACATTCCATGTTTGGATTAATTTTTATGATGGTATGACTCATGTTATCTTTCTCAATCCATAATTATATTCCTCATGTTCTTATTGATATTCCTCATTATTACATGTAAACTGTTTCCCTTACAAGGCCTCAGGCTCCCTTTCCTTTGATGTATATCCCTAGGTTATGAGATACATGAAATTTAATTTATATAAACCTAATAATAATACTTCTATGTTTATTAGAATAATGTTTTATGTTTCTTTGTACTGTATAACTTTTTTTCTGAGAAACTAAACATCAAAAGATATCGTGTTTGTACAATTTAATGATAAGTTATGTAATAAACAGGAAGGATTCCCCAATTGAAATCAAAGAACAGATTAGTTATCTGTAAAAATTAGGACTTGAAAACATTAGTAATAACCACATGCATCAGTTTAGATATAAAAAAATATCCTAGTATTTTGGTGAAGTTTTACGTAAGTGGTTTTCGAGTAATGAAATTCCTATCTTGGTATGAAAAAGGGGATGTGGCTCAACACAAATGTATCTAGTGGTAACACCCAAAATCACCACATTGATCTAGAATCAAATAGGAACTGGTGCACAATAAATATCCTTACTCCAACCCAAGTTTTACACTCACAGGGGATATGTTTGTTTAATAAAAATCTTTTTATAAATCATTAAAAAAGGCATATGGAAAATTTAATTGTTGTTAAAGAACAACATATTTAAGAATGATGTTTTAAGACATTAAATTACTTTATAATTATAATATTATTAAAAGAAACATGTTTCTCACCAAGTTTTTCTTATTTTATAGAATGGAAGAAAATAGGAGGAACTATATAAATGATGAGTGCAACAGACAAAGCACTGATGACACTCTAATGAAAGTTGGATCGGAAAACATCATGAGAATGGTGAATCAACTATCCCGAGTAATGAATAATAAATTGAATCAAGTCAAGTGATAGGATTCACCATAAAGGAAAAAAACATTATGTTGAGTCCTTTATGAATCAATGACCACCTTCTTTTAATGGATATATCAACCCATTGATTTATGAATAATGGATAAACTCTATAGAAAATATATTTTATATACTTTGTTGTTTTGATCAAGAGGAACTAACCCTATAGGTATACCTCTTAGAGAGAGAATCTAATCAGTGGTGGAAACTAATTAAAAACATGAATCCAAGAAGGAATATCTATGCTATTGAGTAGAAATATATTCAGGGAATAATTTTCAATAAATATTTCCCTCATTATATGTGAATAAAAATGGAGAAGGAATTACTAGAGATGAAGTTGAAGGAAAATGAATTAGTGGTATGATTTTTGATAAACATTAAAAGACATTCTTGATACACCTATATCTTCGTTATGGATCATAAGGGAAAATATGATATATTATTTTCTAGACTATGACCCTATATATATAGGAATCTAGAAAATAAAGAATATGAAATTTATAGGGAGATAGTGTGGAGTTCTAATAAGGTTTAACTATAATTCAGAGTGATAAAATGGTTATATAGATCAAATGAAAAGAAGAGATCAAGAGAACCAAAACCAGGGAGTAACTTTTATACCAAAATAGTAGGAATGAAAGTGAAACTTCCCATGTGGAAAAAATTTGTGAAGAAGCATTCAGGTAACTTCATACTTAGGAGTGGAATATGTCACAAGTGTAGAAAGGATGAACATAGAGATCCAAACTGTCATTGTGAGTTGAATCCTAAACTTATAAAAAATAATGACAAATGGAATATGGTATATTCCCAACCTAAATTCCAATGATTTATGTGTGAAAATCTTGGATAATTTTTCAATCACTATCTAAATTATAAGAAAATAGAAGAAAATCACCATCAACCTTAGCATAGGAAAAGGGGAAAGGTTAGGTTTTTTTCTCCCGATGGATAAAGTAGAATCACTAAATTATCTAATGGATGGTACACTATTTGTTCTCTCAAATCTATCAAGTACTTTGTTTGATTCTAGTTGTAAACATTCCTTTATTTCCTCATTGTTTGAAAAGAACATAAAATCAATCATCTTTCCTTTAGAATAAGAGTTATTATTCAAGACATTAAGAAAGATTATCCATGCATCAATAATGTATATAAACTCTAGTATTTAATTTTGAGATAATAATCTTATCAAGAATATAGTAGTCACCCCCATGGAAGAATTCAACACAATCTTAGGTATGTACTATATCTCAAAGAATAATGATAAAATGAACTATATATGGAATGAAATATTAGTAATATTTAATTGATAACCTATAATTATTTTTAAAGGAGAGATATCCTGATCCAATCTTTGTCTAGAATCACATCCCACAATATTCTTTATGGATATTATTGGTGAAGAGGGATAAAAAAATGAATTTATACAGTGTCCCCATCATCCAAGAACACATTGAAATATTTTATAAGGAGTTACTGGGACCTCCCCCAGAAAGAGAAGTATATTTCTCCATTGAACTCATACTTGGATCCATGAAAATATCAAATAAACCTTATATAATGGAAAATGTGGAGCTATAAGAATTAAATAAAAAACATTAGGATCTTTTTGAGAAGGTTTTATTTTGATAATGTGGTCTCTTTGGGGAGAACATTCTCTCTTTTTGAAGAAGAATGGTGGATCAATGCAACTATGGATTGATTATTGAGAACTTAATGGGATCAAATTGAAGAACAATTACCCTCTCCCGTAGATATGGTTATCATAAATTATGGGGGAAGAAAGAAAATATTCCAAACACTTCCTTCCAGTCAAGATACATGCCTTATGAGTTTATTGTTATTCCCACCATCTCGACTACTGATCCGGTTATATTTGTGGATATCATGAATTGAGACATTAAGAAATACCATGATAATTTTTTTTAGTTTTTATTGATGATATTTTGATATATTCCAAATTTACTAAGGATCTTGAAGATCATATTTGGTCTATATTTCAAAATATTATAAAGGATAAGCTATTGGAAAAATTCATTAAATGTGAATTTTGGTTAAAAAAATTTCTTTCTTGGAGAACATTGTAATCATTGAAAGAATATTAGTTAACCCAGCCAAGGAAAATGTTATAGAGGAGTGTCCCCATCATACAATAGTTACTAATATTGATATTTTCCTTTGTTTAGTAGGATATTTTATGTGGTTTGAAAAAAAGTTTCCTGATATTCTAATACACTAAAAAATTTAAATTGAAAAGGGACTATGATAATCTGGAAGGAGTGTAATGAAAGTTTCCAAGAACTGAATAAATTTTCATTGCTACACATATTTTAACTCTACCCTCTTTTAAAGAATGGTTTATTATTTTTAAAAACACATATCTAAAAGGGATTGTGTGCATCCTCATGAGAAATGATAAGGTGAATACTTATGCATCTCGACATTTAAATACTCATGAATAGAATTATCCTATGAATGAACTAGAGCTATCTATGATTGTTTTTTTCTCAAAAAATATGGAGGTACTAACTTAATGGAGAGAAATTTGATATATACATAGACCACCAATGTTTGACATATATATTCATGCCAAAGGAATTGAACAAGAGAAAAAGGATATGTTTGGAACTAATAAAATTCTATGACTGTTCAATTCATTATCACCCTAGAAGAGAAAACAATGTTATCAATGCAATAAGTTAGAAAGACCCTGTTGTGATAATAATGATGAGGATTCAAGGAGATCCATTGATCAAGGACATAGTAAGGTTGGAAATGGGAGTCATGAGTGAAGGGACATCATCAATCCCATTCCAAATGATTTCCCAACTATCATTACTAGAAAGATCAAGAAATCCCAAATAGAAGATCCTCTATTACAAAAGGAGGTAGAGGATGTGAATAATGAGAACATTTCTAATTTCAATATTGATCAAGAAGGTGTAATTAGATTTCTTATAGGGATATGTGTTCCATATAATAAGGATTTAAAGAAAGAACTGATGGAAGAAGCTCATTTCTCTACATTATTTATAAATCTTGGAATCACTAAAATGTATAGGGACCTTTTTTATTATTATTGGTAGGATAATATAAAAAGGAGATTGCTGACTACACTACACGGTGATTGGTTTTTAAATAAGTGGAGGTGGCGTGAAAACTACCTAAAGGGGTATTTAAACTCTATCCATACCAATACGGATGTGGGATAATATCACTTTGTACTTTGTCTCTGGTATCCCAATAACATCCAAAGTAAACAATGCGATATGGTTTTTAGTGTTCAAACTCACCAAGAATGTCCATTTCATCACTTTTCGGGAATATTTCTCTCTTGACCGGCATTCTAAGATATACGCAAAGGAAGTGGGGAGGCTGCATGGGGACCCAATTACTATCATTTTATATAATGATCCAAGGTTCATATCCAAATTATTTATAATTATTCAACACGATCTAAATAGTGAAAGGAATTTTTGTATGATTTTTCACTATAAAACTGAAGGTTAATCTGAAAGGAGTATTCAGAAACTCAAGGTAATAGTGATAATATGATCAATATAATTTATAGGTGAATGGGATCAACACCTCCAAATAGTTGAGATCTCATACAAAACCATCTTCTACTGGAGTATTAAAATGGAACCTTATGGAGCTATATATAGGAAGCGAAGTATAACTCTTACTTGTTGGGATGAAGTTGTTGAGTGAAAGATACTTGGGCTTGATCTTGGGAAAAATATTGCAGAAAAGGTTCATTCCATCCAACAACACATAAAAGATGCTTAGAGTCAACAGAAGTTATATTTTGACAATTGTTGAAGGTATTTGGAGTTTAATGTTTGTGATAATGTTTTCATTCAAGTATCACCATGTAAGTGAATCATACACTTTGGGAAGAAAGGGAAGCTAAGACTTAAGTACACTCGCCCCTTTGAAATCCTTGGCCACATAGGAGAAATGAAATTTGGACTAGAACTTATACCAAATATCACTCAAGTTCATGATGTATTCCACATAACACTCTTCAAGAAGTATATACATGATCCTTCCCGTATAATTAATCTGAAGGTGGTAAAACTGGAACATGATCTCTCTTATGAGGAGAAACTAATGAAGATCCTTGACTATAGAGAAAAAGTTCAATACAACAAGACTAACCACCTTGTAAAAGTTTTATGGAGTAATAATAAATATAAAAAAGAAATTTGGGAACTAGAAGAGATATTGAGAAAGAATTATGAATACCTTTTCTCAATTGAGAGAACGATTTGATATTATAGGGATGAAATTTCATAAGGGGAGAGAATGTAATGACTCCGAATTTTTAAATGATATTTGTTTTTTGAGTAAATTCATGTTATATATAATATATAATATTTTACACATAAAAAATAAATAAAACACAATACAATTTTAACTGATTAAAAATGATCATAACTTTAGATAGGTATGAAACCAATTCAAATGCCAAACATTAGAACTGGACAAAAAAGAAAAATGTGTCCATAAAGATTCGATAGTTATATGACCATTTTCAATATGATCATTGGAAACTATACTCTAGGTAATAATTTTAACATTATACTTATTATTTATAATTAGTAATGTCAAAGGATAATTAATACATATGGAATAAGTGATTGACTCAACAAGTAGATTTGTTCCATTTGAATCCCATTTATCAAAACATGAGAGGGAACTATCTTCATTGGGATTTCCCTTGACCAATCCCAAGCCATGATTTTGTTATTGAATCTTGAATGAAATATCATATGGGATAAGTTTCAGTTAGTAGATATTACCACTCAGATGATGTTAGCTAAGCCACCCCTCAAAACTACACACAATACTCACCTTACCCTTAGGGTGGTGTATGCTGGTGTAATAAGGGGTTACATTTCCAAACCCCAGTTTCTTAAATTTTAATTAATTTTTCTAAATAAAATGTTTATTCCATCAATTCTATTTTAAGAATAGTTTTTCCTAATAAAATATAGGTTTAATTTTGGTGAATTTGATGAATTGATTTTCAGACAAAAATTATACATTTTAGTTTAGATATAAATTTTTATAATAAACTAAGGAATTATTATTAATATTAATTTTAATTAAATATTATGTTATTAATAATATTTTTTAAATATAAAAGAAAAAATAATTTTATTATGTCCTAGGAAAATTTTAAGTGTCAAAAATTTGGATATGCCTTAGAACCAACTATTTTTTTAATAATAAAAGATTTTTATATTGAAAAGTTAAAATTACCATATTTATAGAGTTATTATGATAAGATAAACATAATTTTTTAAATAGGAACATTCAAATTAGGTTAGGGTGTGTCTATTAGAATTTTTTAAATAATTTATTTTTCAGGGAATGTTATAAATATAGTTTTGGTTTTTCGGTTTGTTTAATGACTTCATAATTATGTAACAATGATGTAATAAGTAATTGACCAAAATCCTAGAACTAAAATATATTATTATATTAATATTAATTATTTTAATGGATTTTAATCAATTTTCAAATCTATAAATGACTTAAAAATGTCTAAAACATGAAATTTTATTTTAAAAACATTACCTTGTTGAAACATTAATTTTTCATACAAAAATAAGTAATATAAAATCATTATAGGTTGTTTTGGAGTAAAATAACTTAAATTGTGATCCAAATGTCCAAAAACATGGGAAAAAACTATGAGAAGGGTAATAGTTTTTCATTTTCCACAACCTAGATTTCCAAGGACTATATTTGATAATTAATAAACAAAATAATCCAATTTTTCTTTAAATTCCCAACCATTTATCCATTTCCTTTCACTACCAATCTATAATCAATGAATTTATGGTGTTTTTACCTCCAAAGGTTTCCTCAAGCCTACAAGGTTCCATTCCTCAAGATTTAGGAGTGACTCTTCAAGGTAAGGGAATTATCCTTCTTTTATGTTCAACTGAAGAACCTCCTTTTGTATATGTCTTCTAAATGTTAGGGTTACTCTATTTTATTACAATTTTTGTTATACCATTAATTACAAATTATGTTTTATCAATGTTATAACCTTTACCCTATCATTTTAACCTTTTCTAGAACCATGTTTTATACCCGTCATGTTGCCGAATTAACTCCTCAAAAATGTTCTCCCTGCTTAAGAAATTATCTTTTATTTTATTTTTATGAATACCCAAAACTGTTTATTTTATATGTGTATTAACCTAGATATAAAAATATTTTACCTTATTCAGTGATTAACAGAAAGGAAACCCACAATCCCTTTCTATGGGATAAAAATTACATAATGATCATGTCTTTAAGAACTTTGGGAATCCCATGATTTTGATAGGAAACTACACTTTATTATCCATGGGTTATTTGTGTAATGTTTGATTATAATCTAGGTGGTTCAAATTAATTAATATATATGAAGGGTGTTCCATGATTTCCCTCCAATTAATTGGGAAAAAAATTTAATCTCTAAACATGACATGTTGTATGATACCTTGGTGAATAACCTCGACAATTTTTATTTATGAACCTCGATGAAAAACCATAGTGATTTTCTTATGAATATCTCATATAAATGTATTATCCAAATTTCCATGTCAAGATTCAATTTATTTTTATAGTGATATTAATCATTTTCTCTTTCTCATTCCATAATTATACTCCACATGTTCTTATTGATATTCCTCATGGTCACATGTAAACTGTTTCCCTTACTTGGCCTTATACTCACACCATTCCTTTGATGTATATTCCCAAGATTGGATATATAGTAAATTTACTTAGGATGAAACTAAAAATAATCCTTTCAATTGTATTAGAATAATTTTTTTGGTTGACAAGTATTATGTACCTTATTTTCAAGAAACTTAACATTAAAAATCCTCTATTTGTATAATGTAATGAAAAGTTATGTACAAAAAATTTGGGTTTCCATAATCAATATGAAATAATTGTTAACGGTTCCTGACATAGAAAATATCAACACCCAAGAATTATCCAAACCCAATTTATGGATCATTATTTTTCTTTGATCCATTATTCAGTTATTCAATAATGAAATTATGAAATTTTCTTTGTTCTAGAGTTTTTATCCTCATGGAATAGATGTTTTGTTAGATTTTTTATCCCCAAATTCTTTTTTAATTTTTTTGTAATTTATTTGTCAGTTTGAGGTAGAGTGGAAAATCAAGGGATCTAATTTTTGGATTTCTCCCCCTATAGAAGAGCCACCTCCCACTATCGTGTGAATTTACACCCCTATACATGGATTGTGAATATTTTGAGGTCATTTAAGGGAAAAATGGGGGCTCAGTTAAGGGAGGTGGTTGTAGTGATGGATTATTTAGGGGGAGACCATGAAATGTGTGTCAGCTCAATGAGTGGAGTTGGATTATGGAAAGATCCACCCACCTATATTTTCTGATGAGAAAGACTAAGGAATAAGTTCCATTGCTGGATGATGGTGGTAGAAAAAGTTTTAACTATATCTTTAGGATATTGAACTATAGGTCATGGATTTAAAGGCCATCATGACATGTGGGTAAAAGGGGATAGGGAAGATAGGGTTCCCCCTCAAATGTTCAATCCTTTATGGACTAATGGTACCCCATCCACCACATGGTGGATGGGGGGTGAGTATGTATAGTGTGTATGCCAATAAGAGGAATAATAGGGATCATCCTTGAGATGTGGGATGACCTGACATGAGCCCATATAGCTAACTGAGATGCTGACTTAGACTCAAATTGAGTTATAGGAGCATTCGAGGCTGGGTCTTCCCAAATCAATTTCAATAGTTTCACTTTAGTGAATGAAAGTATCAGGGTATCATCCCTTCCCATCACACCATGTTGTGCACACAAAGGCCACTTCTATCCCAAAACATTACCAATTTATGCTTTCTCTATTTTTCCATCATGCATCTATTCCATGAAAAGAAATATACTATACATTGTATTTTCACATAGAACAAAATGATATAGTTATTTGGGTAATAGAATTTCATTTATGAGGTGGGATAAGATGTTTTAAGATTTATATTTATGGGAATGATGATGGGTATTAGGGGTGGTGATCAAAACATTCACCCAGGATTAGGTATTTTCCATCATATGTTGTGTTCTTCATGGATAGGTGTAGGTAACCTATGTTATGGATGAAGTTATGTTCATTCTATCACATCAACAGTGTGCTACTCCCACCTTATATGTGCTAATAAATGGAGATAAAGTCTTTTAACAATGATTTTTGGTCCTCTGTTACTTATTATTCACTAATTGAGGTGTTTTTCTTCTATTGAAGTTAGTTATTACCCTGGAAAAATGCTTTTTACAAGGTGAGGTATTGGTCACCCATTTCATATTTTGTGATGTGACGTTGGTTTCTCATTACTTGGGAGGATATGATAGGATGGTTTCTTACTTTCTTAACCATTATCTATCCTTGGTAAAGGTGTTGGTTCCCCAATGGGAATATTTAATAGAAATGTGATGTTAGTAGAAAAAAATATTGGGTGTGGTATCACCTTTGCAGATGTGAATAATTCAATAAGGAATGATTCCTCCTTTGCGGTTTCCAATTGATTTTTGAAAGTTGTAGAGGTTGATAAGATCAGATTCTTTGAGACTTTTGACTCCTCATGCACCCCTTGGTTACCTCAAGATATAAAAAACTAGGATATTGACATCATAATTTTTGGGTGTTTCAGTAATCTAAGAATCCTTAATTTCTCAAGATATGGGACCATCATGAATCATATATCAGAAAACCGAGACTTCACTATGTCCCTAGGACTTCTTGTGGTTTCTTGATTTTGGTGGTTTAGATTCATGTATTTATATGATGACTTTCCCTATATATGGCCGTGAAAATTGAGACCCTCTCCTATGTCACGACTCATCTCATTTAAATTATATCTATGTTTTTGTTTTCTTCATTGGGATATTCGTTCCTTATAGCCTTTGTAATTTAGTTTTAATGCTTCCCTTAGTTATTTTTGTGGTTTATTATTAGGTATATATACACTAAACCATGCATGAAATCATTTTCTCACCTATGTCGCTCCTTATATAGATGACATAATGATTTTTGGTGACCTTGGTGGATATAGTGTTGGTGTAGGTTTGTCATATTAGGAGGTGAGAGTAGTAGGTGACATTCGTGTTTAGTGGAATCCTTTTGTATGGATATATTCATCTTAATTACTTATATTGGTTTTCATTTTTTAGCTTTTGGGTGTGTTTCTTACCCCTTTTTCATTATGAATTATGTAATGGTTTATCATTGTGGATCTTATCATTTGACTTATACAATATATATGTATATATATACATATTGAAACTATCTTTATTTAAATTTTTTAAATTATTTTGTTCTACATGGAGGTGTGTTTTGTGTACATTTATATTTGGCTAAGTCCTCTCATCATGTGTGATACACCTACACAATTCTAGTCACTAGACCTTGAAATATTAGAGGTGGGATTGAGGTGACACACTTAGATTACTGCTTCCTAGGAGGGAATATGGTGGGTTGGAAAATGTATGAGTTCTATCATAGTAGAAGGGTCATATGATAGGATTTTGAAGTTACAAGTAATGTGAGGATTGATTTCAGAATTTAAGGTAATGACGTTAAAGGGGTATTGAGTTTAGTTATCATACCATGGAGACCAATATAGGAATAGTAACCAAATGTATCATTTCTATAGGACATTGGTAAGCTATTATTCAACCTGGAACTCTAGGAAATTGTTTTTAGGGTATATTCAGGTTGGCACATGATTCATATAATGGTCAGTTGTGATCTTTAGTTTTGTTCATGTATCAGCTCATCCAAATATTATATAATCTTCATAGGGTTATCCTATCAAATGAAGGGTGTTACCTACTAATACAAAATTATGTGCAGATGATGATCATGATGAGACCATGCCTATAGTTGGGCCTCTTATCACAGGTTAATGATTGATGAGGTTTTTTTCTCAAGACTTTGTTAATATATTAATTATCTCTTATTTTTATGTAGTTTCTCATCCCTTCATGATTAGTGTAGTTTTTTTCTCAAAAAAAATTATAGTTACCTCAAAATTAAAAAGAATATCTATGTGTTGGATATGTTGGGTGCATTCTGATGAGTTAGGGATCATGTATTTATGTGGTGATTGGATGTATTCAGAGACTCAAATTTCCATTTTTTTGGACTTTCACTAAATAGTTTAAGATTCCTTAGTTTATCACCCTATACAACATAGAGAGTTATTAATGGATGATTTTTTTCTCAAACTCATGACATGACGAATCTACCTTTACTCGAGTTTGAACCCTTGATTAGGATTATTATTTATCCTAGGATTTTGGGCTATCCACAATGTAGCTCAACCATGTATGAGTATGTGTTGAGGTACAAAAACAACATTCAATGTTCCATAGACAAGATTGTTAGTGGAATTATTCAATCTCAGCAGTTCATTAAGAGACTCTTGGGGATGAATTATAAATAACTGGTAGTATTTTCATGCAAGAAAACCTTTTCCTAAGACACCTAATTATTATTTAGAAAAACCCTTTGAATATATACACCCTATTTATGGGGGAGGGATACAATTTCACCTGAAGATAACCAAAGTGGTATTGTGGATGGAACACAACATGGGAGAGAGTGTTAATATTTGATATTTTCATTCTCTATACCCATTTTTCTACCAATAATATGGTTGGTGAAAGAGTCTATTGTGTGATAGTAGTTGAAGATAGTTGATGCATTAATGTAATCGCATAATAACCACATATACATAGTTTATATAAGGCATGGAGTTCCAATAGTTAGAGATACAAGAAGATGAATGTGATAGGTGGATTGGGTTAAGTGTCAATGGGTATATTTTATAGTATAATTTTTGTATTTTTTATGAAATATCATACTATATGGAATATAATTGACTAATTATTTCCACATTAGATGTATGGGAGTTGGAAATTATTCTAGGACCCTTAGTCATACTATTTCCATCTAGAGAGGTTCCACTGATTACGATCATCTTTCAATCACCTATTATAATAGAGTTATTTTTTGGTAGAGAAAGAATTATTTTATGATATTACTTTATGATAGATATGAGATCCAATGATTCATGTTATTGTATGGATAAACCAAAAATCTAGTACTATATGGTGAATCACATTTGAGTAAATGAGGTATGGCAGACCTCTAGTAGCGAGTGGGATCCCCTTAGGTGTGGTGAGTGGTAACCACCCTCAATAAGTAATAGTTAGATTTCCATAAGATAGTAATAAGGAATTTTTTTCACTATATTCATATGTTTTAATTCACCTTCTGTGAATACAGATTAAATCATGAATGCTTCTGAAGGTTGAACCATTATTATCCCATGATGGGAGATCAATGTATGCTTCAAAATGAATTATGGAGATGGGGTTTCAAATGATGGATTAGTATAATTATGGACATACTTTTTTAAAATTTTTGAGCATATGGGATGGAAAATTAATTCTGTTGGTTCAAATAGAAGCATATTCATCATTTAGGGAATTACCGTATTTTTACCATGGAATTATTATTTGTCCTGTAAACTCTCATAGTGTGAGATTCTAATTCATGGAGTAGTGTTATCTTTTATGAAATAAAATTCATGATGGTTGATGAAATAAAAGGGGATTGTAAACAATGTGGTAGAAAATTATTATAGTAAAGGAATCTAGGATCATCTGATAGGGAAGATTCATGAGCCTCTAACTTCATATAAATTGATTTTGATGTGGATATGGATCTATTTATCATCCTTTAATTGATGGTGGTGGCCCCATACTCTTCCCCCATCTGAGAGATTCCCATTATGGGGATTTCAACTTAGTAATAATCTGTGATCAGATGTTCTTAAGAGATAGACCAGAAGGGGTTTTGGGAAGGAAGAGACCACATTTACCACTTCCCTCAGTATGTGGTGGTTTTATTTTGTTGTTCATTCTAGGTATCGGGAGGGGAATCCAGAGTGAATTCCACCATATTAATGTACGGCACTCAATGTGGTATGTCCTCCAGATCATTGTGGGTGTAACCATCAAATGGAAAGTCATTATTTCTTGTTGTGGATACACTACTACAAAAATGGGAAAGGGAAGCACCACCTTTTATCAGTGCTAAGAAAAAAGTGCTGGTAAAGGTAATTCTGTATCAGCGCTGATAAAGGTAATTCTTTATCAGCGTTAATTAAAAGCTCTAATAAAAGATCCCTTTATTAGTGATTTTCTAGTTATTATAAAACCATAGTCCCATTTTATAAAATGGGGTGCACAGTTCCCTTTGTTTATCACACCCTCAATCTCTCGCGGTACTTTACCCCTGTGAAAACTCCCCTCCCCCCGATATTTTTTTTTGACAAACCTCTGTCGTCATCCCTACTACACTACTAGCCCTACTCAACCATGAACCCTACTCCGTATCCTCCCCCTTTAACCCATTCCACGAATCCTCCTCCCCACAAACCCTACTTCTCATCCTCCCTGTTGGACCCTACCCTTGCTAACCCTACATCAAGTGTTTGGGATTCTTTTCAATGAGGTCTGATATTGGCTTCCCATCTTTGATCTTTAGTGATTTCTCTGCTCATCCTCATCCATTTCCTTTTGTTATTATTAAAATATTCACTATGGTGGTTTAGTTTGGTTTGGTTTGGGTTGTGTTGTGTGTTTGGTCTACGTTTTGATGATTGTTTGGTTTAGTTAGTTGATTAGTGGTTTCTCATTGCGCAGTTGTGGTTATAGGACATTTCTTCTTCACCTTTCTGTGTGCATTGAGTTGTAAAGCTTCATTGAGGTATGGAATCCATCATTTCTCTTTATTTTTTATCATTTAGGAGGGGATTCTTCTCATGTTAATCTATAAAAGATTGTTGTGATGTCCTAATAAAAGATAAGGAATTTACAAATTGAAATTATAGGGTAAAGTGGTTTTATTTTCATGTTTTTATAGCCTTATTATTATTTATGATACTATGATTGCCCATGATATATGCTCCACTAAAAATTATGGCCATTGGGGGATTTATTTACACTCAAGGACATGCTATGTGATTGCTGCTTTTGTTGTGATTTTTGTGATATCACCTTAATATAGAAATTAGCTAACCAATTACATTTGGATAATAAAATGGTTTCCCTTGGATTATGGTTTGTTTGATGAATCCCTCAAAAAATAATGTGGAATGCGATCAAAGACCCTTTGTAAATCTGTAAAATGATATTGATTTATTGTGATGTGTGTCCATGCTTGTGGGGTGGCATTGTGTGGTTGAGAAATGTGTGGATGATGGTTGTTGGATGTGATTTTGGTGTAGTGAGGTGGTTTGTAGGTGTGCTTTTTGGGGTAGTGAGGTGGTTTGTTTGGCCATGCTTTTTGAGGTTGTGAGGTGATGGTTTCTTTGTGGTAAATGATTGGGTAGTGATGGAATTAATAATTTTTTAATAATGATTTAAATGGAATGGGTTAGTTAGGTTAATGGGATGGAATCAACATATAATTAATTAAATGGTGGATTATGTGGTTAAATGTGGTTGATTCTAAATAATTAAATGAATTGGTTGGATAATGTGATTTTTTTGGAAATGTGAAATGAGGATTGTGGATTATTATTTAGTGTTATGCATTTAGAGGTGGAAACAATAGTGGAAATGTTCTGAGTTGGTTAGAGTTTGGTTGTATACCCATAGGTTGGGATTTTATGTGTGGGTATATGTATATACTTGTATATTATTCATGATTTATGTATGCACCCTACCCATGTCAAGAACTATGTTTTGAAACCCAAATAGACTCGTGACCAGTGTTTTTCCTAACATCCAGTGAAGAAGACATATGTTTGGGTACCTGCTCTTCCCCACTCTTTCTTCCAGGAGAGGTAGTTATTTCATAGGTTGTGATGGCTAAATATTTGTTATTTCATTAGATGGTGGTTGTGGTAGCCCAAGTTTTTTCAGGGGACATGTGACCATGATTTTGGGGTGGAGGCCTTTGTGTTTTTTGATGAGATGTTACCATGCTTGTGGGGCGGTGGCCCATGTGTTTTTGGAAAAGGTGTTATATGATCATTATTATGCGGAGGCTTTAGGCGGGATTCGTGCATGGTAGTAGGAGGTAAAAAAGTTTATGTCATACATGTTCACAATACCCTACTACTTTGGTTATTATAGTGATTAT
Source organism: Viscum album (assembly GCA_963277665.1). NCBI lineage: Eukaryota > Viridiplantae > Streptophyta > Magnoliopsida > Santalales > Viscaceae > Viscum > Viscum album. Next base: position 1,630,988,291 of record OY728141.1, read on the forward strand.
GATTTGAAGGCCCTGGTGTCTACGGGTGAGATGTGATGTTACCATGATTGTGGGTCGATGTGGTATATGCAAGAGATGAGGGCACCATGATGTTTGACATTTGGGTGTGATAGAGTCATACTAGCAGGAAAGTGGTGTGGGGTACCCTTTACCGATATTCTTCTATTCATATTATATTACATGGTCTGCATTATTTTGTGAATGTGACTTGGTGAGTTTTGGGGTAGATAGTTGTACTATTTAAGTGTTGTTGGTTCTATTATTTTGCATGCCTATGTGTTTGAAATGAATTTTTATAAGGAAAATGGTTATGTTTTGTGTGTTTTGTAATTTAATACTTCCCAGAAAGGGTATTATGGGTTATTTAAAAGGTGTGAAATTTGTTTTCCAAGGCACTAGAGGTGCGAATGGGTTTGGGTGTAGGTTTTAAAAAGGAAACATAATAATTTATCATGTTTGTATTGTTTTGAATTTTTAAATATGAGTTGTAAGTTTCTAAAATTATGAATGTCATGTTTTGAAATTTTTCTTGGTTTATGTTTGATTTTTAAAAGGGGGATCGACCCATGAAGTTGGTTTATTAACTGTATGTTCTTCTTCTGTTTCATAAATATAGAATTTTTCAAATGTGTGGGTAATAGAAAATGTGTATGAAAGGGGTTTTGGTGTGAGTAAAAATATAAAATGGTATGTTTTATGGAAAATTAAGATTTCCTTGAAATTCTAGGCATTGATTTTTGGAGGAGTAGGGTTCATGGATCTTTCTATGGATTGTTTCATAATTCATCGAGAAAGGAAAATTATTTAAATGACATCTTGGAAATGTTTTTATTGGAAATGGTTAGGCACTATTAATATATATTTTTATAAGGAAGTGGTTCTCTTATAGTGTATTTGGATGTCTTGTTTTGTGTATTTGAAACATAAATAATAATATTTGAGATTCTAATAGGATGGAGATGAATAAAGATTGGATGGATGCTAATCGTTTGCCAATAGAGTATGAGAATGGAGTGAAAGAGTTCATCATTTTTGTAAAAGATCATGAAAATGATTATTCTTAAATCATTTTTTTCATGTTTATGCTGTTCTTATTATAGACTAATTACTCCAGAGGAGTTGGAAGAACATTTGATATGTCACGAAATAGATCAGAGTTATAAATGTTGGAATAAACATGAAGACAAAGCGAATGTAGTTACTAGCTGGGTTAAAACTACATTTTGTGGATCATTAGATATGATTACAAATATGGATAATGAAGAAGACCATATGGAGGATGTGATTAAAGATGTCAATTATTATGAAGATCATATTGAGGAAATGACAAGGATAGTTGAAGATGAGCTCCATGATTTCCCAAAACTGTTTAATAAGTTAAAGAGTTATGCAAAGACGCCATTGTATGCTGGTTGCCCTAAATATATAACATTGTCAGTTGTACTGAAGTTGTATAAATTAAAATCAGGCAACGGTTGAAGTGATGTTATTTTTACGGAACTACTTGCTCTATTGAATGACATTCTTCCAAAAGATAATGAGCTCCCAATCCAGACATATGAAGCTAAAAAATGCTATGCTCAATGTGTATGATTTTTGAAAGAATACTTGCCTGCCTGAAAGACTATATATTATTTCACAAGGAGAAAAAATCACTTATAGAATGCCCAATGTGTGGTGCTTCTCGATACAAGAAAGATGAATCCAGTCCTATGAAAGTTGTACGGTACTTTCCAATCATTACAAGGTTTAGGAATCTATATGGAAGTGAATAAACTACAAGACAATTGTTGTGGCATGAAGATAAAATAAATAAAGATGGGAAAATACGTCACTTGACCGACTCTCCTCTGTGGAAGAGAATTGATCATGAGTATCCATAATTTGAAAATGTGCTGAGAAACCTTTGTCTTGTTTTATCTAGATATGGGGTGAATCCTTTTGGTTTTTAAACTAGAACTCACAGTACATGGCCTGTTATATTGGAAAATTATAACTTTCCACCTTGTTTATGCATGAAACGGAAATTCTTCATGTTATCTATGCCTATATCTGGACCAAAACAACAAGGTAAAGATATTGATGATTGTTTGGCTCCTTTGATTGAGGATTTGAAGTTATTGTAAGATTCAGGTGTCATGTTGTATGATTCTTATAAAAGTGAATACTTCATGTTGGGAGTGATGTTGTACGGTATGAGAAATGATTTCACTACTTATAGAAATTTGTCAGGATATATCATTAAAGGAACTCAACAGTGTCCCATGTGTGAATAAGATACATAATCAATTAAGTTGAAACATTCATCAAAATTTAGGTTTCTCGGACATCATAGATTTCTACCCCATCGACATAAGTACCTATCTTAGACGACATCATTAAATGGAAGTTCATAACAACACGCAACACTATCTCAACTAACAGGGATCAAATATTTGAGAATTTAAAAGATGTGAACACTATTTTTGGTAAACCATTTTCGAAAAACCTTAAAAAATTGGTTGGAAAAAGAGATCAGTTTTTTTTTGAATTACCATATTGAAATTTTCTGTAAGTCAAAAATTTTCTTGATGCGATGAATGAGTAAAGAAATGTATGTGACAATGTTATTGAAAAATTGCTAAATAACCCTTAAAAATGATGGAATTAAGGAAATATTTTACATGGTTGACATGGGAATACAAGAAGAGTTAGCTCCCGTGAAGGGTGAAAATTGAATGTTTCTTCCTCCAGCTACTTACACTTCTTCAAGGGAGGAGAGATATCAGTTTTGAAAATTCTTCAATGATGTAAAGGTTATAGAGGGGTATTCATCAAATATCAAGAACATTGTGTCAATGAATGATTTTATGTTAAAAGTTTTGAAATCACATGACTTCCATGTTTTTATTCAAGATTTAATTCCTATAGCCTTAAGTTCCATTTTTTCTAAGAATGTTCATCATATGTTAACCAAAATTTATTTCTTTTTCAAATCTATATTCATCATAGTTTTAGACCCGACAAAATTTCCAACTTTAGAAAGAGAAATTGTCATCATATTATGTGAATTATAAATGTTCTTCCCACCATCATTCTTTGATACAATGGTTCACTTGGTGAGAGAGATTTGAATTTGTGGTCCTGTGCACTATAGATGGATGTACCCCGTTGAATAGTATATGAAGATTTTGAATGGGTATGTCAAAAATTGATGTCGGCCAGATGGTTGTATTGTGGAGGGATATATTGTTGAGGTAGCCATTGAATTCTGTACTGAATACCTATCTAATGTGGAAATCATTTGTCTCCCGAAATCTTATCACACTGGACGTATTGAGGGTGAGGGAGTTTCTAGAAGAGGTGTTGTGACAATTAACATTACAGATCGAGATCAGGCCTACCTTTCTATTTTTCATAATAGTTGGGAGGTTTCTCCATATATTGAATCTAAAAATAAATTATTAGGAAGCTAAATTCATCAAGGGCTTAATAATGGATATCAAATACACATAATCACCAGTTTATAGGATGGTTTTAGGACCATATTTTTAAGGAGTTAGATGAAAAAATGAATTCAATTTCATAATGAATTCAATGGATAGCTTCCAGACCAAGTGTGTATGTATTATCTTATAATGGTTATGTAATTATTTTTTATACATTCTATATAGATGAACATGATGAATATAGTACCATTAAAAATAGTAGAGTTACACTTATGGCTGAAGCGATGCATGTTTCTGGTAGTAAGAATATAAATCCAATTTATGTAAATATGTTATACATTAGAATTATCAAAAAAATATGGGAGTTAGATTATATGACAATCCAATTGCCAAATTTTCAATGAAAATGGGTTGATAACAACAATGGTGTTAAAATAGATGAATTGGGATTTTTGAAAGCTGATTTTAGTAAATAAGGGTATAAATAAGAATACACTACTGGAAAACTAACCTTTACCAACGGTTTGGAACCGTTGGTATAGGCCTCCAAACCGTTGGTATAGCCTATACCAACGGTTTGGAGAACCGTAGCCAAGTAAGTCGTTGGGATAGGTCTATACCAATGGTTTTCTAAAAACCGTTGCTATAGACCTATACCAACGGTTTTGGAAACCGTTGGTATAGGTAATATGAAATCTATACCAATGGTAATCGAACCGTTGGTATATAAATTCCAAAAATAAAACATCCGCTGGGATTTGATCCCAGAACCCCCTGTTTATAATCGAACGACCTAACCACTAATCTAACATCACTTTTGTAAACATAATTTCATAAATATATATATGTATTATCATAATTATTTAAAATGTTGATTTATATTATGTTCTCGGTTAGTAGTTTTGGAAAAAAAAAATTAAAGAACCTATCCCAACGGTTTTCAAAACCATTGGGATAGGTTATGGTGGGTTGAATATATTTAGGTCAGAGGTTGAAATTATGGGTGGTTTGTCCCAACGGTTCACCAAAACTGTTGGGAAAGAGTGACCTTTCCCGACGGTTTTGGTGAACCGTTGGGAAAGAGGCTCAAAACAAACCCTTTTCCAAAGGTTCACCATAAACCGTTGGGAAAGGTCACTCTTTCCCAACGGTTTTGGTGAACCGTTTGGAAAGAGGCTCAAAACAAACCCTTTCCCAATGGTTGATCATAAACCGTTGGGAAAGAGTGACCTTTCCCAACGGTTTATGGTGAACTGTTGGGAAAGGTGGGGAAATCTATGGCTTTCCCAACGGTTTGGCCGAACCGTTGGGAAATAGTACCTATACCAGCGGTACAAGTATTTTATGTTCCATATCCCGCAAACCAAAAGTGGTCGATTTTTCTGTTATCGTCCAAAACTACTGAAGGGTCCGATGAAAATTCAATTGAGTATTATTTTTTAAGTGGTACGTCACAATAATTCACAGTGGTCCCAATGTAGATTACATTTTTTATGTTATAAGAGACTACAATGAAGGGATTTGGATAATCGATATAGGTGACAAATCCCTTCAGCCTTTGAAAAAAAAAGAGTTCAATAAACAAGTTATATTTTGTTTGTAATATAGATCTTGTTATCTCATGTTATTATCTTATCATTACTGAATTTATGTTATCTAAATTAACTGTTCAACAACTTTTTTAGATAATGAATTTTTCACATTTGGGTGCTCCTAACCTCGAGGCTAAACAAGTCTCTCCATCAGCAGCTCAGCAACAACTGCTTCTCATAGTGTGGAGCAACAACAATTTTTTGAACCTGTTCCCACTCTTAGTGTTGAGGTCCTACAACCATAAACACATTACATTGCTACCATTTCAGATGAACATATTTATGATGTTGATATTGATGAAATGGTCGAGGATGAAGGACTGACATCGCAGAAGACACAGGTGCGTCATAGTTTGATGGTGTTAGCCAAAGTTCTTAAGGTGAAAAGAAAAGGCATCAAATTTGATGTCATATGTAATGCATGAGGCCAACATGTGAATCCCAACAAGGCTATGTTTAGTAGTTACATTGAAATTTTCACATGGAAACAAGTTCTGATTGACATAGATTCATGGAACCATGTTGTGTCTGGGCTGAAGGCCGTGTTCTGGGATGAAATTATAGTAACATTATGATATTATTATTTTTAATTTAAAAGAAAATAAAATAATGAGATAGTTTCATACTCTTTTCAATCCCATAAAAAGTACATTTATAGTAGATAATTCACATAAAAATTATTTACTAAGGCTTTCAGGAAGGATTCATCGAGGTTTTCACACTATTATAACAAAATGTCACCAGAAAGATTCAAAAGGTAAAATAAACCCGCACCCACCCGTAACATATGAAAAGCCTACCAAACACATTTAGATTGTGTTGATACTTTAGGATAACTACCCATGGTTAATTTATGACGTATAAAATTCATCCTCACCTCAATCTGAGGCACGGTGTGGCTGGTATCACTAAAGTGCCTCTCTTTTGTTTACAACAGATAGAATATTAAGTGAAAACAACAACTAACTTATAGAAAACTAACCAAAAAAATTTGGATTGTGTTGATACATTAGGATAATGATCCATGGGGATTTTTTGATGTTTATTAGTCAACACCACCTCAATATGAGGAATGGTGTGGCATGTATCAATCAAAGTGTCTCTCTTTTGTTTAAAATGGACAAAATTTTAAGTGAAAACAACAACTCACATATAGAAAACTGACCAAACCCATTCAGATTGTGTTGATACATTATTAGAACGATACATGGGTCATTTTGGATGTGTATGGGTCAACCCCTCCTTAATTAGAGGCATGATGGGACCGGTATCACTCGAAGTGTCTCTCTTTTGTTTAAAATGGACATAATTTTAAGTGAAAACAATAACTCACAGAGGAAAAACAGACCAAATGCATTAAAATTGTATTTATACTTTAGGAAAACGGTCCATGGGTCATTTTGGACATATAAGAGTGAACCCTGACTCAATCAGAGGCACGATGTGGCTAGTATCACTCATTGTGTCTCTCTTTTGTTTAAAATGGATAGAATTTTAAGTGAAAACAACAACTGACTTATGGAAAACTGAAAAAACACATTCCAATTGTGTTGATACATTATAAGAATAATCCATGTGTAATTTTTGTTGTGTAAAAGTCAACCCTACCTCAATCAAAGGAACGGTGTGGCTGGTATCACTCAAAGTGTCTCTCTTTGGTTTAAAGTGGGCAGAATTTTAAGTGAAAACAACAACTGACATACATAAAACTAACTAAACGCCTTATAATTGTGTTGATACTTTAGTAGAATGATCTTTGGGTCATTATTTATGTGTAAATGTCAACCAAACCTCAATATAAGGCACGATGTGGCCAGTATCACTCATTGTGTCTCTCTTTTGTTTAAAATGGATAGAATTTTAAGTGAAAACAACAACTGACTTATGGAAAAATAAAAAAACACATTATGATTGTGTTGAAACATTATAAGAAAAATCCATGTGGAATTTTTGATGTGTAAATGTCAACACCACCTCAATACAAAGAACTATGTGGCCGGTATCACTCAAAGTGTCTCTCTTTGGTTTAAAATGGACAAAATTTTAAGCAAAAACAACAACTGACATACATAATACTATCCAAAAACCTTTGGATTGTGTTGATACTTTAAGAGAATGATCTGTGGGTCATTATTTATGTGTATAAGTCAACCACGACTCAATATTAGGCATGGTGTGACCGGTATCACTCAAAGTGTATCTCTTTTGTTTAAAATGGAAAGAATTTTAAGTGAAAACAAAAACTGACATACAGAAAATAAACCAAACACATTTTTATTGTGTTTATACTTTAGTATAATGATACATGGGTAATGTTTGATGTGCAAGAGTCAACCCCACATTAATCCAAGGCACAGTGTGTCCGGTATCACTCAAAGTGTCTCTCTTTTGTTTAAAATGGATAGAATTTTAAGTGAAAATAACAACTAACTTATGGAAAAAATCCAAATTCTTTCATATTTTGTTGATAATTTAGAAGAAAGATCCCTGGGTCATTTTTGAAATGTATGATTCAACCTCGCCTCAATTGGAGTCACAGGGTGGCCGGTATCACTCATAGTATCTTTCTTCTGCTTAAAATTGTCAGAATTTTAAGTGAAAACGACAACTGACATAAAGAAAACCAACCAAACACACATGGATTTTGTTGATACATTAATAGAAAGATCCAGGAATAATTTTTAACGTGTTCGAGTGAAACCCGTCTCAATCTGAGTCACGGTGTGACCGATATCACTCAATGTTTTTCTCTTTTAGTTAAAATGGACATAATTTTAACTGAAAAACAACAATTGACATATGGAAAACCAAAAAAACTCATTTGGATTTTGTTAATACATTATAAGAACGATAAATTGATCATTTATATTGTGTACAAGTATACCCTGCCTCAATATGAGGCACGGTGTGACAAGTATCACTCAAAGTGTCTCTCTTTTGTTTTAAATGGACAGAATTTTAAGTGAAAACAACAACTAACATATGGAAAACTGACCAAACACATGAGGATTATGTTGATAATTTAGGATAATGATCCATGGGTCATTTTTGTCATTTATGAGTCAACCATACTTTAATCCGAGGCACGGTGTGGCCGGTATCACTCAAAGTGTCTCTCTTTTGTTTAAAATTGTCAGAATATTAAGTGAAAACAACAACTAACATACGTAAAATAGAACAAATGAATTTTTACTGTGTTGATAATTTAGAAAAACGTTCCATGGGTCATGTGTGACGTTTCAGAGTAAACCCCACCACAATCTGTGGCACGGTGTGATTGGTATCACTCAAAGTGTCACTCTTTTGTTTAAAATGGACATAATTTTAAGTGAAAACAACAAATGACATATAGAAAACTGACCAAACACATTCAAATTGTGTTGATAATTTATAATAATGATACATGGGTCATTATTGACATGTACGAGTCAACCATGCCTCAATAAAAGGCATTATGTGACCGGTATCACTCAAAGTGTCTCTCTTTTGTTTAAAATGGACAGAATTTTAAGTGAAAACTACAACTGACGTACGTAAAACATACTAAACGCAATCAGATTGTGTTGATACTTCAGTGAAAAAATCCATGGGTCATGTGTAACATCTAAGAGTAAATTATTCCTCCATCCAAGGCACTGTGTGGCTATTATCACTCAAAGTGTCTCACTTTTGTTTAAAATGGACAAAATTTTAAGTGAAAACAAAAACTGACATACGGAAAACCAACCAAACTCTTTCAGATTGTGTTGATACTTTAGGAGAATGATCCATGGGTTATTTTCAATGTGTACGAGTCAATCATGACTCAATAATAACCATGGTGTGACCATTATCACCCAAATTGTCTCTCTTTTGGTTAGAATGGACATAATTTTATGTGAAAACAACAACTGACACACGCAAAACTGACCAAATGCATTCATATTATGTTTATACTTTAGGAAAACGATCCATGTGTCATGTGTGATGTGTATGAGTCAAAGATACCTCAATGCAAGGAATGGTGTGGATAATATCACTCAAAGTTTCTCTCTTTTGTTTTAAATGGACAAAATTTTAATTGAAAACAACAACTGACATACTGAAAAATGACCAAAAAATTCAGATTATGTTGATACATTAAGAGAATAATCCACGGGTCATTTCTGATGTGTACAAGTCAACCCCACCTCAATCTGGGGAATGGTGTGACCAATATCACTAAATGTGTCTCTTTTGTTTAAAATGGACCTAGATTTTAAGTGAAAACAACAACAGAATTACTGAAAAGAATCCCAAATCCATTACCTATGAAATAAGCCACTTAGAAAAGTCTTATAGGGTCTCAAGTAGTCCTTCGACAATAAAATCCCATTAATAATTCATCAAACACCCAAAATATAAACTTTTTTCCCAAGAGTTCATGGTGAGGGATTAAAACAAATAGGAAAGGGAGAGGGAGAAGAACAAAAGGGAAAGAAAAAAGAATAGAGTATTTATATTGGATAAATATTCAAGATAAAGGCCTCTTAAAATAAGTTTTTGGATGGGGATGAGGGGAATTAGGTTGAAATACCTTAAATTATTCCATATCATTGGCCACTTACATGGTCTGGTTGGGAAGTTTTCTAAACTATTAACCGACTTTTTGGGAGCCATTGGATAAGACACCCTCTTCTGTACAGTTTGGACAAACAGTTAACTAACAATGTTCCAATCATTCAAAATGACTTAGTTAAACTATAGATCCATTCTGCATGGTTTCTCCTAATCGTGAATAACCTGTGTTCCTAAGAACTCCCTAAAAAAGGTACGTTTTATGGTTTTTACTGGGATTCATACAACCCATCCTTTTCTTATGTATGTAAAATAGTAAAAGTTCAAAATGAATAAGAAGCTTCCCCATGAAAGTGTACCCACATGGGTTCTTCTAAACTATGTCCCCCAATAAAAGCACTAGATTACAACTAATAAAGATTCTAGGATGAACAAAGAAAAATAATATACCTCCCCACTATTTATAAATTCTATAAATGGCGTGAAAAGAAGACAACACACCATAAGATAAAGGATTCAACCACAAGAACACATTTCATTATGTGTCCCAAGAATCACCCAAATCAATCAACCATGAGGAATATGCATGGGAAAATCTCTAAGTTTTAAGTAAACATATCCCAAAAGGAACTCTGAATCTATAAAAAAAATTCCATATCCATTCTTGACATGAATCTCAACTACAAAATACTTGAAGAATAACTCGCATGCATGCCTTAATCAAATTTTTCTTCAGGTTCGACATTGAACTCTCTCTATATATTTTATCTGAGGAAATGTAAGATATCATTTGGAGGAGATAGTATTTAATGGTACCTTTTGATAATCATAATGAATAATTATTACATCACATTAGGTATGGATTTTTTCTCATCGTTTGATCCCAAATTGACTACCACTGCATATTTTGTATGTGTGAGCTGCTTGTTTAATATGATGTTTTTTTCTGGTGTTGTTGGGTGTACTGTTGCAGAATTTCATGTTATAGCAAGAATGGAATTTATCAGTGTTAAAAATGAAGTGATAAAGGGCTCCTTTATCAGCACTAAAAAAGCACTGATAAAATCTCCGCTTATTAGTGCTTTTTAGCACTGATAAAGGATCCCTTTATCATCATGTGTTGAGTGCTGATAAAGGCACCCTTTTCAGAATTTTTTTAGTGCTGATAAAGCCACCATTTATTAGAACTTTTTTATCACTGATAAATATGCCCTTTATCAGCGATGATCATTATAGAACTTTTTTAGTGCTATTAAAGCCCATTTTTAGCAATGATAAATCCCGTTTTTTTAGTAGTGAGAAGGTTTTCGTAGGATGGTTTTGTTTTTTATATCTGTTGTTTGGAGGGTGTTATCTAGGAATTTGGTGCTAAGAATGAATGTTTATTTGAATATTTTGGACAATAAACATCTGATGCATTTGAAATATTTTTTCCAGTTTTATGTGTGTTATTAGATTTGAAATTTATATCCCAAACTACACTCAACTAAAAAGTTTTAGTAAAGTTTTTGTGTGGGGTCAAACCCACAAAGGCAATTGGTCGGGAAGTAACCTATTGATTCAAATCATATAGTAGGATTCCTCAAAAACTATATTCATGTCTATTTTTAGTAAATATTACATGGCTTAGAGTTAAATTAATTAAATAGAATAGGGTTCAGGGTAAATTTCAGGGTTCGAAAAAAAGGATAATCCTAAATCTAACTTGGTATAGACCTGTGGCTTAGCTTGTGATGTTGTGAAAAGGTCACCGATTGGATATGGTCAGACCAATTAAATATACCGAAACTATAACTCTTAATTGTTTTAGATATATCTAATAACATATGTGCAATATCCTAATCTTGTATGGTAGAAAGTTTCATAGGCTAATTTGAATAACCGGATAAAATCCAATTAGGTTAGGTTCATTCAATTAAATCCCATTGTCATTTTTGTAAAGGAATGAGATAAACATTTTTTTTAACCAAATTACCAGACACATGGTTACCAATGTTCAATTTAAAGATTCATTAATATTAAGAACACCCTTACTCATAACCCCTATCCCCATTCATATTATCTGCACAAGACATGGTCAAACTAAAGTGTAAAATTGGGAAACTTTCATAAAATAATAATAAAAAATAAAAACTATCAATAATCACTTGAAATAAATTTAAAATCAATAAATAACTTACTTGGATTAATGACCAAGATGGAAATAATAATCATGAACGTTGAATAATGAATGATATCACAAATGAACATTAAAACAAGAGGTGAAATGAAAACAAATTTAGATTATAAGTCTATAGAAATAGAATGATAAACCACAATAGTAGAATTGATAAAAATGGTAAGTTAATGAATTAAAATTGGGTTTTTGAGAGAAATGGTGGATAATGGGATAATAAAATGATAAAAAATTGGGGCTCAGGACTCTCTGTATGCAATGGAGGGTCCAAATATTTATAGGATTGAAATGTACACGACGTGTATTGCCTCCACATTGTATAATTGTTTTAGGTGTCTTCTTTAATGACTTGTATATGATGTGTAAGTGGATTTCATGTCATGTACTTCAGATCATAAATATTATATGAAGAATCATCCTGTATCTTTGATGATATTAAATCTAAAACCGTTCACTTCATATAAATTCTGCATGTATTATATTGTATTCATGTATTGTATTTCCTTTATTACATGAAAATTCAATGGGTTTCTGATTTTTAATATCTCTCTATGTGTAATTTATTTACACATCTTGTATTGAGTTCATATCATTGAAATATTTAGGAGTTGGTATTTTGTTATTAGGTCCATTGTGAATGAGGAATACTTGTCGGGAACTCCTTTCATGACGTGAAAATCCTGTTTTTTTCTTGTTTTTCAGAAACGTCTCATATGAGTTTTGAATTCCTAATTCAAGCAAAAAAACCAAAACAAAGTAGATAATCTAATAAAGAATGATTAAACCTTATATAAATGTATCAAAAATGTGTATATAAATTTGGATTATCAAATTCCCCCACCCATGAATAATATCTTGTCCTAAAGAAAAAATAAACTCACTAGGGATTCTAAATGAAACAAATTTTAAACAAGAATCATGTATTAAAAAAAGAAAATAAAACTTGGTGAAACCAGAATAATCAATTTCTTTAGAATCAATCATGTAGATAAAATTAATAATGCCTCTTAGTTATGTTCTTCATTCAAATTATTTATTCTTTTAAATAAAAATTCATAACTATTCCCCAAAAACTATACCAATTTTTTAATTTACCTCACAATAAATTTTCTCTCATCATTTGAAGAAAAATTAAACTTGAGTTATGCTCATATTGAAATTATATGTTCCTAACCATAGGCAAGTATTGGTTCAATAATATCAACTTCATAAAGTTAAATAAAAAATCAATCATGGGTGATTGAGAAATATGGTTAAATTTTCTCCAATGATGATGCTAGGTAAGAAGATTGAAAAAATCAAGCTAGAAAAAGATGGGTAACTCTATAATATAATTAATGATAATCCTGAAAAGTGTAATGAAGTAACCCCTCCTTGAAAAAACGTGACCATTATCTAAATAGATCATAGAGGATCAATGAATATTCCAAGATAATATAAAGAATGTTCATTTTTACCTTTCTTTTTATTTTATTTTATTTATTTTTTTAAAGTGTTATATAGGCCAGATCGGACATCCTTCACCTAACCACAAATGATCCATCATAATATTAGTTAGTCTGGAAATGGTGATTTTTGACCTTCGTAATAAAAAAACTATTTTTTATATTTATTTTTTCAAGGAAACATGATAAACATAAAAAATTCCAAAAGTAATCATGAACCATATCATAAAAACATGGTGAAAGATCCACTGTATTTCTCCTCAGTATCAACATCCCATGTAGGGAAAAGATGAAAAATTCACCACGTTTGATCAAAATAAAATCATGCATAGTTCTAAGATTAGGGTAAGAAGGGATAATAGGTTTGAAAATCATCAATCATAAAAAGGTTATTCATGCATACTATGATCTAAATAAGGATATATGTATAGGTGGGAATTTGAAAAATTAGATTAATAAAAATTTCATTAATCATTTTAAAAGTGTATTTGTTCTATCATATATTTAATAAGATCTCAATGAATGTTATGATAGTTTGACATTCCCTATATATCTCTCAAGAAATATTTTTTTTAAATAATATGAAAATGTAGGTATATAATTCTATTTGCTAAGGAGAGTATATAAAATAACTTGAAATCACTCAAGGCATAATATCCAATAATAATTCAATCAAAAGAAATTCTAAGAATCTAGAATTAACATTAAATTTCTGAACTCAATAATCATGATAAAATTATAATTTGTAATAAAAATTGATTTCAAATATCTCCAAACTAACATTGTCTTTATTTAAATGGGTGTAATGAGATTTCAAGGCTAAAGTATGCTCTTAATGAAAGATATCTCATAGAATAATGAAAACAAGTAGTAATACAGGTGCATTAATAATAAATATTAATAAAAACTCCACCACACCTAAAATAATACAATTTATACACTGTTATGAAAAATTTTATGGGATAGATATCAATAGAATCAAAAAAAAATTAAATGGAAATTGATAAATTTTAAATTATGGAATTGAGAGATTGCTGGAAAGAATTCCATGTGATTGGGATACTTATTAGATGGTTATTGTAAATTAATATACTTTTAAAGATTTTAAGGAATAAAATACATACACTTGATTATACATTAGTTCATAGGGGTTAATCAATATGGAATCAGAATATTAGGTTGGGGAAAACCGTCAAAAGTAGGAGAAAACAACATAGATAAATGTAGTAAGTGGCTAAATATAATATTTGGATTACATACTAAAAAAATTATATAAAATAAAAAACATAGTTACTTATAATATAATGAAAATAAAGAAAACAAGAATGTGGGATACCTCCTATAAAGTGCTAAAAAAGACGCTGGTATGCAGATTGATGGAAAAAAGAATCAGTCAGTGCTATCCATTAGTCAAGAATTCCTCTATCTCTTATATGAACTGGTTTCTGTATCATTGAGATCATGGGGGAACATAGTGGGATTAACAACCTTAGGAATGTATCAACAAAAAATCGCATGTGGAAGGAATAACATCCGGGAAGGCTGTTGAGGGAGAACCTTATGAGTACTTAACTATAGCTAGATATCCTCATTATGTCTCTATAAGTCAACCAAAAGCTGATATATCAAATGTCATATTCTAGATGGTGGCTTTACAGACTCGTATGTGACCATAAAAGATGTAGTAGATATAGAAATGAATAAATTAATGTAGTAGTAAAATGGAAATATTAAAACCACATAGTGAATAAAGAAACTAAATCCCATCCATATATATAAGAAATAAGAAATCATTAAAAATGATATATAGTGGGAATACAAAAAATAGACACCCAGATAGAGTATAATAGAGGAGGGGTATATAGGAAAGTATAAATAGCAAGGGAGTTCTCAACGGACATTATATTATAAGTCTCCAATCAAATAGTGGGGGTTTATATTAGCTTATAAAAATCTGTTACCATTGTGGAAGTAGGGATTGTAGGTTCAACCATCATGATGGATTCAATGGTGCTGGAAATTGGTTCAATTGAGGATGGAGGGGGCTAGGTGCCGATCTATACTATGATTGTACATATGGTAGCGGGATTTTTCAGAGTCATCTTAGAGGAAGATTCGAGGGCGTGCCATTGCACTATTGAGCCTACCCTACTAGATACTTCTGCTAGGAGGTAGGGTCAGTGATTTTGGGTGGTAGGTTGTTCTGGGTGGTAGATTTGGTGGGTATATATGTATAAATGAGGTTATTAGGTGGGGGTGGGTGAGAATATAATTGAACTAGTGGAGGGGTTGGGTAGTGAAGTGAGATGGGTCGATGAATGGGATTCCGAGATGACAACATATACATATCTGATTCTGTAGAAGGGACTGGAGAATCATCCAGTTATTAGAGGGAAAAGGTGGGAATGGTTTAGATGTATTAGGAGGAAAAAATAACTGTAGTATAAGGGAGTGGTACTATAGCGATATTAGGGGTAAGAGCTGGGGTGTTTGTAGTGGGAGTGGCCAAGGTAAGAGCAGGCGAGACAAGGGATGGATATTTATGGGAGGATCCCTCATACGCATCATTAATTTACTCTAGTTCCCACTGGTATATTCTCTCAACCATCCTCAAAAATCCCATATTGTGGAATATAAAGTTATCGATGTGATCTATCTTCGAAATAGAAGATTGGGGTTGAGCGGTGTCAAAGGCATTGAGATTTCTAGTGAGATGGGTAATGAAGATTCCTCCCATCACAATGCTGTGAGCCCTCCATACCTTTTTCTAGTAATATAAGGTGAACTATCTATACATGTTTATAGTGGATCTGCCCATGGATAAATATAATATGATCACCAAAATATAGATAACTCTCCCATGAGAATCTCCTCAATCCATCCAAGAATGACCTAGAGCCCGATGCATGAACCAAAAGGAGGAACCCCACATTTGGCTACTTTTCATTGTGTGTGGATCATAAATACTCTACTGATCCCAAGATATCAGTATCCAATGATGTGTTATATCCTCCTTGATTTACTTGAGCTATAAAGTCGTGAATACTGGGGAGGAAATGAAATTATCTAAATAAATTCCATGATTAACACTAAAGTCCCCAAGGGTGATCTCCCAAGTCCTGCCTTCAATTTACAAGGTGACAAGCATAATGGTAGTTCAAAGGTATAAAAAAACTCAAGGAAGAGATTTTAGTAGGTCTCCTTCTGCACTTGGGTGATGGCAGAAAGGTGGATCCAAATAATGAAGTCACGGACCTCCTCATGAACCTAAATCCTCCCAAGAAAAATGGGGTCTAATATCTTGTTAATTTTCATAGGTCTGTACTGTATATTAACCGACCTAACTAGGTTCTTGGCTGATGAGAAATGTAGGCACATGTGTAGGTGCAGGTTTTGGGTAGTACCCCATGACCTTATAGATGTAGAATACAACTCATTAGAATATTTAGTGGTAGCATACACTTATGAAGATGATTAATGAGAAGGATCTATGGGTAGTGGTGGAGGATATGGGACCTGGTTCTTGGGTGGAGGTGCCTCATCACACTTGGGTGCATGTTTGGGGGATCCCACATTGGTGTTATTGGTTTTGGCCATTGCAGAAGGAAGCGATGAGAAGAGATGAGTGGTGGAGGATGAGATGAAAGGATAGAAAATGGCTACAGGTGGTTAGGGAGGATGAGGGGACTTGGGATAGGGGGATTCATGTATATGAGAGGAATAGAGAGGGGTGGGGGGAGCTGGTAGCCGTGAACCTAAGGTTTGTGGCATTTTAAGGTTGCCTTGAATTTTTATGCCGTGTATTAATACATGTTGTGTCTTGTTCGAGTTTTTAAAATTTTCAGACTTATTTCACTTACACGCTATTTAATTAATACAAAACATGTATTTATCAATTCTTCCCCTTTTTTCCACAAGACCTCTTTCATATTTTTCCA
The DNA here is from genome assembly GCA_963277665.1 of Viscum album. NCBI lineage: Eukaryota > Viridiplantae > Streptophyta > Magnoliopsida > Santalales > Viscaceae > Viscum > Viscum album. The sequence goes on from OY728141.1 coordinate 1,631,005,406, forward strand.
ATATCACTACAATTTTTTAAACTCTAAACAAGACAAATAGACATATCATGGTTTTCCTCCTAATCAGTGTTTTATTTAGCATCAAGATTTAGAAACATGATGATATAGATGAATTTTAATGTGATATAGTAACCTTTATGGAACAAATCTTGAAAAATAGTTAACCTTTGTCCATTTACATTAAAGGGATGATCTCCATTTTTTTAAATTTTTATCGCCCCATAGGGGAAAGCATTGATGACTTCAAAAGAACCTGACCATCAAGAATTCAACTTTACAGGATATAATTTTTATCAAGAATTTAGTATCATAAAATTATATATTGGTGTAAATATTATACATGTAATTCATTTGGTCATTCTATTTAGTTTTATTTGATTTATAGATTCTATAATTTTCATAGGCATCCTTTATAATTTCATTTAGTTCATATATCTAATGCATTCAGACTTCCCCTTATTTTTGAGTATCCATGTTCAATTTTTTGATGTCCCAGTAAGATAAATACTCTAATTAAACTAGTAGGTGACAATTATTTCCATATATAATTTGGTATGGAGTAGTAACGACGAGAATTTTATATGTCATGCGATACGGCCAAAATGAATCATCAAATTTAACACTCATGTCATTTCTATTTGTATTCACTGTATTCTCTAGATTTTTTAATATTCCTATTCTAAAGTTCATCTATTCCAACTATTTGTGGGTGGTTGGGAGTTCTAGGATTATATTTGATTCCATATCTTCTATAAAATCCCAACACAAAATTATGGGAAAAATATGTTCACTAATCACTAATGAGTAATCAGGGGAATTCGAATTAGAAGAGATAATTTTCTTTAAAAAATTAATGATCACTTTTACTGATTTATGTCAGGTAGCGTCAAATTCTACCTACCTAGATACATAGTCCACATAGACTAGGATGTAGGATTCACAAATATAATTTGGGAATTAACCTATAAAATTGACCTCCACACTTTAAAGATTTTGACTTCTAAGTTGGGATTTTTGGGAATTTTGTTTATTTTTCAAATCTTGTCGATTTGTTAGCACTGATCATTGCTTTGGATGAATTTAATTACATCATGATGGATCATAGTTCATTATAATAGGCTCTGAAGGATTTTTCCATGATATGTTCTAATTTATGATGTCGTCTAACTAGAAACATGAGACACATGTTGAGAAATTTTTTTATTTCAGCCTTTAGGATGAAACATCACTTTAGGACGTTATCATAAAACATCAATAGTTGTGGATCATCTTAGTAGTTATTTTAGGAATTGGATAAAGACTTATTCCTTTATTGAGAGAATAATTTTGGGTAGATTAATCCTATAGAAAGATAATTTGGAATATCATAAAACCACAAGTGTTCCTGTGTATTTATTATGAATAATGTTTCATCAAGGAAGTCATGCTAGATCTTTATATTATCATAATCCTAAATTTTGGGGAGTGGGAGTATATAAACATGATAAAAATGACATTCTATGTTCCTTTAATATCCTTTATAACTATATAAAACTCTTTCAATAGTAGGATCCACCATATCAGCTATGTTTTAGCTTCCTTTTTATTCAGTATATATTGTAGTGGTGCATGATAAGTATAAAATACTACTTTGGACAAAATTTAGTATGATATTTTTTTTTCAAATTCATACCCAACTCATATTAGTTCATTTTCAGTGGTTGTGTAGTTGACCCAAACTCAATTCAGTGCATGATTTCAATAATAAATGGGATGAAATATGTGTTTAACCCACAGTCCTAAAATAGTTCCTATATTGAAATCGCTAGAATCACACATCAGGTCGAAGTTATTTTCCCGACCTAGTGATATTATAACAGAAGCAACCACTAATGTATTATTTATTGTGTTCAATTCCTATTAACACTCTTAAATGAAATATAATGCAGTGTCCTTCAATATTAGGTGTTTCAATGGGTTGGATATTTTTGAAAATTATTGTATGAAGCGGTGATAGAATCCCACATGGCCCAGAAAACTCCTTATCCCTTTAACAATTGTGGGATCAGATAAGTCTTTAATTATTTTATTTTTCATTGGACACAATATTATTCATTTCATTGATATTTCTTTCATGAATATATCTCCTTTGACTATAATGTGTAATTTTAAAACTGGGAACCTTTATTCATAGCATTTTAGGATCAAATCCAAATTTCTCAGGCACACATGGAAGGATATTCCCTAAAAAGATAAATTTAATGAAAATATCTCAATGAATTCATTATCTATATCATGAAATATATGTTTCATTAACCATTAAATATTATCTGGTATAGTTCACATAATGAATGATATCTGTCTATATGAGAAGGTTCTAAAAGGACATGTGAACACTGTTTCAGAGTAGTCTACTGGGTCAAAAACTATTTGATTTTCCCTAGAGTAGTCATCCGAGAAAAAATATAATTCATTCCCCACTAGTATCTTTATAATTTTATCCATGAAAGGTAATGGTAAATGGTCCTTTTGGGATTCCATTTTGAGGTTTCTATAGTTGATGCATACTCCTCACCAAGTGATGGTTCGAGTTGATATTAACTCCTCTTAATTGTTTTTAACAATTGTTAAGCCATCTTTATTTTGGATGACATATATTGGACTCACCTACTCACCATGAGAGATAGAAAATATTATCCCAATGTTGAGAAGTTTCAAAACATTATTCATGAACATTTTCTTCATTAGAGGGTTGATTCACCTATGGGGTTGACCTTTGGGATTAAAAACTTATTCTAATAAAATATGGTCAATGTATATCATGGGGTTAATCCTTTTAATGTCATAAAATCTCAGAGAAATTTAATTTTAGTTTTTTTGAGGACATAAATGAGTTTTTCTTCTTATAATCGGCTCAATTATGAGCTAATAATTATTGATAGCATTGATATAGTCTCTAAGAATGATTAATTTAGGGTGCTTGATACAGTTTTTAATTCTGGAATTGATGGTTAGATGACAGAAGTTATAAATGGTGGGATAGTATCTCTTGTTAGTTTTTAGTGCAATATTTCCTTTTTGATCGCTACCTTCATATTACTCAGTGGATAAGTTCTCTCTATCATCCTCAATGGTTAAATAATCATATCTATCATTAGTAAGAAAGATAGATTGAAAACCAAATGCGTCATCGCTTTTCTTGGCGGCCTTTACTAAGTCAAACACTACTTGTTTGTTTCATACTCTAAATATTATTATTTCTTGATTCATTTTAATTAACACCTACCCATTGGTGAGAAATTACTATTCCAAGATAATTGGAACATCTCTTTATTCTTCTATGTATAATATGAGTAAATCTATAGAAAAGATGAATTTTCCATGTTTGACTAAGACACCCTCAAGAAGTCCTCAAGGGTACTTGAGTGATCAGTCATCCAGTTGTATTTCCACTCTTATTATCTTCATTTAATTGATCCCTAGTTTTCATAAGATGATCATCTACATGATATTGATGCTTGAGACAATATCACAAGAGGTTATTTTGATTTTTCATTCATATATAGTGCATGGAATAAACAAACTACCAGGGTCTTACATATTAGGTAGAAACATCCTTGGATGATAGTGGCTCATTATTTATTTAAAGAGATGAATCATAGGTCTTCCATTTTTATCATTTTGGAAATATTTTTTTTAATAATTTTTCCTAGATAGGAATTTGACTGATGGATTCAGTAAAGGGGGTGTTGATTTATAATTGATTAAACATATATAAAAACTCTTATATTTCCTATAAATATTACCTTAACTCACTCTTTCTGAGAGGGGAGATGGGGTTTATGTTGATAGTGCCACATAAATATCTTCATTTTTTTAATTTCTATTATTTTAGTGATTTTTAGTTGGATTGGAATCTGGGTTTTATTCTTGACCATCTTCCTTTATGTGAGAATTTTTGTCCACAATGAGGACTATTTCATGTTTTTCAATTTAATAAATACAATTTTTATCAGCTTTACTTGGATCCTTAAATTAGAGAACATTCCCACTTCTAAGAAAAACATCCTTAACCTCATCTCTCAGGTGTGTCATGGTTTTACCAAGTAATGTACCTGATAATTAGTTCGATAATGTATTTTATTTTTGGACAACTTGATGCTCAAGGTTGTGTATGATAGCTTTTTGGTTCTTCATTTTAGTCTCATGGGTCATCATCCTTTGATATTATTTCTACACAAAGGTGGTTAGAAGGTTCTAATGATTGGATTATAGAGCTTGGGCTTATTGTGGTGGTATCAATAAAGCTTTCTCAAATTACTATTGGTGAGTGGGTTGAAATATAAGAGCAATAAAAAATGGTTGTTACTGGAATTTTTATTGTTGAATTAGAGTAGCTGGACCATGAGTTGGGTACTAAGGGGGTCCCAGATTACTTAATGGTAGTTATGAAATTCTTTTCTAATATCATTATTGGTTAGCTTGTTGTGACAACTAAGATGAAGTCTATTAATATTTTTGTTGCAGGTATGGAGTAGGATAATGAATCCTTTTACTTTGTTGAATTTAATTAACATAATTAAAATCTAATATTTTTATTCTCTCTACACCTGCCCGACTATCCTGAGAGGGGTGTAGGCCTCTGTACATTTCACATGACTTGATTTTTATCATAGGGGAGAGAGGTGGATATGGAAGATAAGGTAGCTAAAAGAATTCTAGATTATACATTAAGGATTCAACTTATTATTCTTGGTGGGTATTCTCATCCAACTGATGGATCCCACACTAGGGTGGTCCTAAATCACTTTCCCATAGGCTGGCATTATGGAAAATCTCATATAACAATGCTTTATTGACTTAAAATGTTTTTAGCATGAGCTCTCCATCATCAGAAATGCCGACAATAGTTCATGAAGTTTATTTTCATCCCTAGTAAAATGTATTTAATTTAATCCACACATAATTTCTATGACATGGGAACTTAGAGGTTAATTCCTTAAAACGTTCATAGGCTTCCTAGGATGATTCTCTACCTTCATGATTGAAATTTTGTGTCTTACTTATAGGGTTCCAGGTTTATATCAGTGGTAAGTATTTATGTAGAAACTTATTTGATAAATCATCCCAAGTCATGATGGAAATAGAATCTTGACTCTTAAGCCAATCTATGGATCAGTCTTGTAAGGATAATGAGAAGAAATGAATACAATTGGAATCTAATGATACAATTTGAATTTGAAAGGTGTCTCAAACCTCTATAAAATTTTATATATGATCATGGGGGTATTTTAATTGTATTCCACTAACCATCCCCATTTTTTAGATTATACGAATGAGTCAAGTCTTAATTTAAAAATAATGTACCTAATTATATGGGTTCACAATGCTGGGCGCAACAACACTTATAGTTAGAAAGCTATAATCCATGATTTTTTACTACTACAACACTAGTCACTCTCCATGACATTCAGGGGTAACATATCAGAGTTTTGGATTGTGAGGTGGCACAAGATCCTTATGTTTATTCATTGGGAATAATCAGTGTAAAACTATAGTTTTATTGATCTTAGCATAGAATGAATGAATTTTGTGTGTGTCTAGGTTAATAAAATGAGTCAAGGGATAGTAACACATGCACTAGACAAAATAGAGAGATGATTCAAGTGTGTTAATAGGAGATATATATCAAAAATAAAGGGATAAAGGGAGATCATTGTGAGATAATCCAAAGATCGTATCGTAGGTCACTGTGCCTAAGCCCAACTATCTCTAATAACAATGCCCAAATATGATGTTTCTAGTAGATATAATTAACTAGTATAGGAATGGTTATATTATAAATTTATATACCAAACTAAACTCAACTATAAATACATAATAGAGTGGTTTTGTGAGGTTGAACAAGCAGAGTCAACATGCATGAAAGTATCCTATCGATTCAAACCTTATAGTAAGATTTTTTCTGAACTCTCTTCAATTTTGGTATTACTAAATCTAATGTAGCTTGGATTTAAATTGAAGAAAGAAAATAGGGTTTATGGTCAATTTTTGGGATCTATAAAAAGGATAATCCTTAATCGAACAAGGGATAAACCTATGACTTAGGACGTGAAGCAGTGAAATGGTCACTAGTTGGTTATTGTCAAACCAATTGGATCCACCTAAGTTGCAACTATTCCTTGATCTAGATATAGATAAGAACCAAGATTTTGTATGCAAATATTATATGGAAGAATTTTTCATAGGCTAATTTTCAAATCCTACTCAACTCCAATTAGGTTATATTCATTTAATCACACCCCATGGTCCGAGTTGTGCAAAAGAGTGAAATAAAAAATTATTTTATAACCTAATTACTATACATATGTTTACCTAGTTTTGATTTATAGATTCATTAAGATTAAGTGCATACTTACTATTTTCTACTAAACCAAAAAGAATTTACCATGCATGATGGGGTTAAAGAAAGGGCGAAATTAGGAAAAATGTTTTTAATAATAATAAAAAAATTCATAACTAAGAAATCCACACTTGAATGATAATGAAAATCACTCGAGAACATACTTGGATTAAAGAAAAATAAAGAAACAACAATCATGGACATTGAATAATGAATGGTATTTAAAATAAATGTTGAATCATTAGGTGTAATGAAAATGAATGTAGAACAACAATACACATACATAAAATAGTAAATCACTATAACAAAATTGATAAAAATGGTAAATGAATTAATTACAATTGAGTTGTTAAGAGAAATAGAGAATTACGGGAAAATAAAATGAGGGAAAAGTTTCACTCCAGGCTTTCTATATGTAGCAGAGGGAACCCAAATATTTATATACTCAAAAATTAAAAGATGCACGTTGCCTTAAAAACATGTAATTTATTCAAGTAGATTATGTCTTGACTTGTACATGACGTGGAATTGGATTTAGAATCTTTTAATTTTGATCCAAAATATTCTTTTAAGAATTAGCATGTATCTTTTATGGGATTAAATCTCAAACACTACACATCATGTAAATTTTACTCATCATGTATGGGATTCATGTCTTGTATTGCCTTTATGATATATAATTTCTGTTGTTTTTTTATTTTTAATATCTCAACATGTGTAATGTATTTTCTCATCATGTATCGAGTTCAAATCATGTAATCATTCACAAGTTGACCTTTGGTCCTCAGGGATGCTATGAATGAGGAATATATGTTCTGAACTCCTTTGACGATGTGTAAATACTTTTTTTCCCTTGGTTTCTCAACAACATCTCCTTTGAGTTTTGAATTCAAAATTCCAACAAAATTAAATCAAAACCCAATGAATAATCGAATAAAGTGTGATTAAATATTAAATAAATTAATCTAAAATGTGTATTTAAATTTGGATTATCAACTCCATATTGCGGTGGATTTGGAACCCGATAGGTTGTGGTGGTGATATTCCACTTATGATCATCGATAGATTTTTTGAAAGATTGAAAACAACATGATCATGATACCATTTATAGTGTATGTAGAACTTTTGGAGGTTAGAGTGAAGATATATGATTTATGTGGATGTTTTCATAGAGGTTGAGAAGGAATACCCATGTTTCATTTATAATTTAGTCTTGAAAGATTAGTTCCTATAACTACCATGGCTAGGGGTTGGTCAAGAAATTGATGAGAGTCTAGGGGAGTATTATATTTAATAACTCTTAACGTACCAGTATGAAGCCATTATGAAGAAATTAAGGGTAGAGTATGACATGGACATGTTTTTCTCATGCAATAACCACACATAACAGTATTTAAAAGTCGGTAATGATGTTCTCTACCTAAGGGTATATTTGATGGTGAAATATTTTTAGATAGATTATAGTGGTTAGAGGATTAATTACATACCATGTGATAGGGTGGCCTTTATATGAGACAATATTTTAGGAATACTCACAAGGAGAAGATATGTGATTCCATTGAGGTTATACTTTCATATGAGGTTGAACTGATAACTTCAGTGATGAAAGAGGATATTCCATTTTTGGAATTTTTATGCTGAGTTTGTTTATAGATCAAAGCAATGTATATGGATAAAATAAATTTTAAGGTGGGTTGTTTTCCACAAATGATGGTTTTGTGAACTTCCATGCTAGGACGCCCAAGTTTTTTCATTTTTGAGGACAAAAAAGGTTAAAGGGGGGGAGGATATAGTGACAAAAAATTTTCAAGATAGAGATTTATCTTGATACTGAGTTTCTTTATATTGGGGACTCCCAAAGGGTAATAATATATTTACACTAGAAGATAACATTGGAAAAAATTTCTAAAGGTTTTATTGATCCTGGGGTAATTTTCTTCCCTGGGTTGAGCCAGATCAGAGTCACAGGTATTTCTGAGCTTCAAGAATAGGAAAATAATTATAATATATTATATTTACCTTCTATTATAAAATTCAAAAAATTTATTTCATTTACTTCAAAATGAATCCTCATATATAAAATTTTAGATGATGGTTTCATGGATAATGGGTTTTAACCCTAGGATATCTATTACTTGAGTTTTCTTCAAACCATAATTAGGCTGACCCTGGTGTTGGGTGACTTAATTAAACACCACAAATAATTAAATTTGTGGTCTCTACATGTCCATTTTTTTAATTTTAGGGTTATATTACATGAACCATAGAATTAGAGAGGTTGTTTGTGAGATTATTTCAGAATTTTAGAGTGTGATTGATTCCAATAAATCATTGAAAACATCCAATGAAGATTTAATATATTAAAATGAAAAATAAAAACAATATTTAAGGATTTAGATTTCATTTTGGCTCAGATCCTGCGTCTTTATGTTCTAAATTTATGAATTTTTCTTATTTATTAATTCGAGATCCCTTATTCATGGACATTAGAGTATAGTTTTATCCTTTAATTATTATTTTATTTATTTTTTATGATTTTTTATGGTGGTTCGATGTGGGGTAGCTGAACAGTGGATATAAGAAATATATTTATTCTCACCCACTATAGTCGATCCGTGTGATGCCTTATCATGTATTAATGACACTATACTTGGATGGATACAATGTTGAATGGGGTTTGTGTGACATACAATGGATCAATAATGATTGGAAAAGTACAGGGAAACTCAATGATGAGAGATGGAAATGCATGTGGCAGTGATGTTGATGGGCATACCTTTGAAAATCCATAAATATGTATTTAATTATAAGGATTTCAATTTTTTTTCTTTACCATGATATTTTGGTTTATAGTATTATAGAATTAGAGAATACATCACATTAAATAGGGAACACTGACATAAAGTGTTAATTTCTCCATAAAAAAGGGTTCTTATATTCCTGACCCTATTTCATTCATGACATAATTTATTTGTTCAGTTCCAATTTCTTTTATTTGAATCTATAATTCATAATAGTTCCTAATAATACTTGTTCCCTGTGAAAACACATTTGAAAACGCGGGATGAGTATAAAAATATCATTAAGGTGTATAATAACAATGAAACGTTATTCTTCTAATGAAAAACATGAAAACCCATGAAAATATTCTCCTTTTTTCACAATAAATCTTTGAGAACACAAATAATAAATATCCGCATTTTAAAGTCATCCTTTTTTTAATGGAAACTTTTGAAACCCATAAGAAATAATAATAACTCCCTAAAGAGATCATGAGAAACATGATAACTTAGGAATAAATTTCATTGAAATAAAAATCCTTTCACCTTTAAAAGTTTATAGATATTATTTACCTTGTGGAATCATAATATTTCTATAAAACCCATTTAAAAAAATAGAATAGTATATTAAAGCTTCATATTCATAAACCAAGTTCAATATTGTTTAACCCATCAAAGAATAACTGATGCCCAATTAACCCCACAGAAGTAACCTACAAGGCTATCTCACTCATTTTTTGATTTAAAAGACTAAACCATTACCCAATTCATTAGAGAGACATATCAAGATAACCCATCATCATGATCTATATCATGATCACTCATCATCATCTATAATTCCAAAGTACTATATCAGGAATAAAAATTTTATAATATTTCCACACTTCACCATAAACCCTAGAAAAAAACATTTGAACCCATAAACAAATCACTTTCCATTTTCACATAAAAATACATAGAAATATCCATTTTATTTTGAAAACCCTTAAAAATGAAAAATTCATGAAAAAGGGGAATTTAATTTCATTTGTAAAACAATGAAAAATGAAGAGTAATATTTATAAAAAAGAAATTACTTAAAGATGACAAATTACTCTCATTCTATCTATGTTATAAAACATTTGTCTTGTACTTTTCTAAAAAGAGTAAAAATTGACCCATAGGGAAAACATTAAAAGGATTCCATTTATACCTTTGCAATGAAATCAAAAACTAGTTGAGAGTGACCCTTAACAATATCCAAATAAAAACTAATAATATTATTGAATTTTTTAAAAAAACATATACATGGATGCAAATGGTTTAAAATAAATAATTTAAAATTTGGTCTTATTGAAAAATCCTTTACCTTATGTCTCATCTAGATTTATACATTCTCAAACTGCTCTTCTTTGGAAAAAAACACTTGGATTAAACCTTAATACTTATTTTTTTGGTATTATAGTGATAAAATTACCTCTATGATGCAAGTAGGGATGTTGGAAAGGTATTTGGGTAGGGTTTGGTCAAGATAAATGGCTCAAAGTATGTGGGGAAGTGAGGACAGAAAGTTACCTTTTATAACATAGGGGAGTGGCACACTTGTAAATACCTAAAATTTTTAAATATATTATATTTATTTCCTAATTTATAGTGGCATAAAATTGAATTATTTAGAAGTAAGGATGAGGATGATTCAAAATGCACTCACCTATAAAGTGTAAAATAGTTTTTATGATATTTTAATCCATTTAAATTAGTTTAAACCATTCATTTACTCTTTTAACCATTATTATTGTGATAATATTTTACTACATGTTTTCTTCATAATGACCAAAAAATAAATTGAACTTTTTACTAAGTTTAAGCCCTTTATTAAAATTATTAAATCCATTTTTTCATTTTTAATTTTTATAATTGTGATATATTGATTTTGATTTAAGCATAAAACCCATAATGAAAATAGTTTTTAGAGAAATTCACATTTTCATTTTAAAAACGTTCTTATAAAAAAAATTAATGTATAATTTGGATTCATATGGAATTAATTGCAATAATTTATATAAAATGAGACCTAATTTACCTTCAAACATATCCAAAATCGAGAAACCTTGTGAATACTTGATTAAAGTAAACAAAATGATTTTTATTTGAATAGAAGCATTACTTAAATTTCAAAATGTTAAAAATAGATTTCCAATTTCAATTTTTTTTCAAATTTAATATATTAATTATTAAATAAATATTTATTCAAAAAAAAGGTTTCATAAACTTTCAATCCATTATTATATCATGATAATATTATAAAGTGACAACACTTTCAAAATCAATATTTTTCACTATTCACCTATAAATATATATTTTGCAAAAAATATAAAAAATTATCTTATGATTTTTTGTCATGATTATATAAAAATTAATTTCCATTTTATTTAATTAAATTTATAAAATTATCATAAATTAATCATAATATACACACTCAAAATTAACTAAAACCCATTTTTGATGTTTAAATTGAATTTATAATCACTCCTTATCCAGTTACCACCATCATATTAATGTTAATATATCAGTTAATATATATATGTATACCACATTTTCATAACAATCCTTTGAAGATGATTAATTTATTATGATAAAATACACAAAAATGTAAAAACATTTCTTTGAAAAAAATGATGTAATATCTAATAATTTATTTTTATAAAAAAATTTCTGGTATTATACCAAATGAATATATAAATGCAATGGTCATAAAAGTACAATAACTATATGAAACCAACTACTATATAATTAAAATGGATATATTTTACCATCAACAATATTACGTTCTTATATAATCTCACATAAGCCCTTAAAATAATTACATCCCTTTCATCATGCCAATAATAGTTATACTATTTATCCTTTTTTAATAGTTTTGATTGGGATTATGATATTCATTGATGACCATGGGGAAAAATATTATATACTAATAGAATTTTTATATATATTTGTATTTATTACAATTTTATTTTCTTAGTATTTATTATTACAATGACCTCAGGTTGTTTTAATGTTTATTTGAAATTTAAATATTTTATCTCAATAAAACATATCCCCAATTACTTTAGTTTAGTATTTTATGATACATAGGATATCAAAAACATTTCATTTAAAGAAACATAACTCGTAAAATCATTGTTTATTACATTCTTTACCCTTAAAAAATGAAATCCTCAAAATTTTATCTTAATCTCGGTAAGAAACCAATTATAAAAAAATTAAAACAGTTTCAAAATCAATTTTAGTGGGTGAATGTGAACTTTTAACATCATATATTCTTTTAAAATAAAACACAAAAGGTACCCTTACGAAATATATAAGGGTAAAAGATAAAAATGTGGATTTGATGATAAAATATATTATCTTGAAAGGAAAACCCTTTTTAATATTTGAAAATAACTTTTAAGAAATTGCACATTGCATAATGGGTTAACAAAAAGTCAAATTGAAATGAAGAAGAGGGAAATATTAAGGTTTCCTTGGATATCATGTAAATAAGGTTTCTAAATATGAATTATTACAACATCGAGAAATAAAAATATTGACTTGAAAAGGTGAACCATTTAAGATATTATTTTATCATTTTATGAGATAAAGTCTCTTTATTTTCCCTAGAAAGATGTAATACTATTAATTCATCTGAAATTATCATAAAAGGACAAAATTTTATTTCAATATCATTTTATTTGAGTTGAGGGATTCCTTTACCATCATGTCAATGAAAATGATAATATATACTTACTTGATTTCTTCAATTAAATAAATGAAACATCATACTTTTGTTGTATGTTTTTATCAACTTCCAACAATTTCATCTCAAATTATTAATAGTGAATAAACAAATGATTTTTTATTGTCTGAATCTCAAAAATAAACTCTTAATGGATTATGAGATCCATAAGAGTATTATAATTTATGAGTCTTATCCTTACTAAAATAAAAAAGGTTAACACATGAAAAGATAATACTAGGAATGAATAAATCTTCATAAATATACAAGAGTTCAATAATAGTACCCAAAGTTCCACATAAATCATTTTATAGATATCCAACCCTAAAAATCGTTAAAATATTCTTGGTCAAGTATGAAAACCAAAATTCTGGAATATTTGATAAAAATTGTATCAAAAATCAGTATAGAATCTATATGTAAACAAAATTTATTTATCATACAGTCACATACATAAAGGGATATCCATAACATTAAATTTATTTATCCAAAATATAATAGTATTTTTTAGAAAAATAACATGACAATAAATTACATGATAAACCTAAGGGTTTTATATAACATAATAATATATTAAAATCAAATAAAAATAATTCAAAATACCATAAACACATTTAAATTATAATAATATAAAACCTTAAAACGGTATTTTCATATTTGAATTTATTATTATCCATAAACATACCAGCACTTACATAATATATCACTAAATCATAACTCTCCGAACCCTATCTGTAAAAATTTCAATATTTCAAATTTCTTTAAAGTCCTTGAGCCGAGCATTGCCATATTATTCCCCAATAATTCCTTTTTATAATAAAAAAATATGAATTATGTCCTAAGATTCATCAATTACAATCTATTAAGGTTTCTTTCTTTAAATATAAGTAACTCATAACATTAAAATATAGATCACCATTAATTCCAATCCCAATTTTAATGATTGATTCCCCATAATCTATGAGGCTGAGTCCATACATTTCTAGAGTTCTTGAAAACCATTCCGTTTTCCTTTAATTCCATTATCCTTTTATAAATATCACATCTTGATTGAAATGGATAGAAACATAGAAAAATTTTGTAATTCAATTATATTTTTTAAAATATATATTTGAGAAATAATATATAATTTTTTTGACATAATATTTTTTATATGATTTAAATTGAGTTTTTCAAATAAGGTTTGGCATTTATCGTAATGAAAAAAATTATATTACAAGAGAAATATGTAAGAAACAAGAAGTACACCCTCATTTTCAGTTGAATATATGGTTATAATTTTTTTCTAAGACATCTATTAAAAAAACATTATAATTTTCCTTATGGTATTTTCTAAAAATGGGTAATGTGAGTTAGTTATTTTTTAAAAACATTTGAAAATATATCACCATTTCCTCCATAATATATAGTTATAAAAGAGGATATGGATAAATCATAAAGTATTTTTTTAAGAAATTTGAATACGGGAGAGGGTTTCTAAATTACATGAGAAATATTTTGCAATGTTTTTTCACATAAATACTATGGAAGATAAAGGAGGATTGTATTTGACTTCTACTCATCCATATTAATATAGAACATTTACTCGGATGATTGAAAATTGTTTGTCAATAATAGGTAATTTCCTATGAAAATTAGAGTGAAGAAATAAATATATTTTATTATTATATCTTATGAATTATTTACTCTAAGAAACCCTTACCTTATTTTAGGAATATTTTTATTCACCATAGGTTTATCCTAGGTTACCTTTAGATTGGTTCCCTTCTACTTCTTAACATAATAAAAAAATTACCATAACTAATCTTAACATAATAACCATTAGGGTTGTAGAATACATATAACTTATGATCCAAAATAAACATATTAACCTTTGATTTTTTCTCCTTTAAAAACATTATACCCTCTAATATTATCTAAACCCTTGGTATAATACCAATTATAAATCCCTATTACATTAAAACCCCCTAAATATATGTTAAATAGAAATGATTTTACATTTTAACATTCCCATGATCTTTATGATCTATAATTTTATAGAATTAAGAAAAATATTACATTAAATAGGGAACACATAATAAATTGTCTATTTTTTCCCACAAAAATATGGTTATTAATTTCACAAACATTTTTCTTTCGCAACACACAATCATCATCCAAGAGCAATTTATTTTATATAGAGGAAAAATTTATAAAAGTTTCTTCTCCTACCTAGGCCCCATGAAACAAATATAGAAATTTTGGATCAACATAAAAATATTATTAAGGGATATAAAAATAATGGAAACTCATTTGTTAAATGAAAAGAATGAAAACTCATGAAAATTATTACCTTTTCACAATAAACATTTATAAACATAAATAAAACATATCCACAATATAAAATAATCATTAAATAAATTAAAACCATTGAAACAAATACGAATGATTAATAAAACCATAATGGTATCACGAGGAACATGAGAACTCTAGAAAACACATCATTAAAAAACATTTCACATTTAAAATTTTATAAACATTATTTTCTTAATATGATTAAAACATATACATATATAATATTTTGTCCACTATTACATAATATCGTGGGGCATCATATTCATAAAAAATGTTCACTTATGTTTGAATCATGTCAAAATTACTAATATCCAGTATATTCCATAGGAGTCACGTAATAGGTCATCTCCCTTATTTTCAACTTCGAAGACTAAATTATTACCCAATGCATTTGAGAGTTATATTAGTCTCACCCATCTTTATGAGAAATATGGATATCAAATGTGATCATCTATAATTCCCAAGTACCGTATCATGAATAAATCATTTATAATATTTCACTATTTCATTATAAAACCCTTGAAATACTCATTTGAACTCATAACAAATCATTTTTATTTTCACATAAAAATGCATATAATTATCCCTTTTCTTTTATAAACTATTTGAAATGAATAATTACACAAAACAAAAGGAATTTAATTTACATTTTGAACTATAAATAAAGGAATAGAAGTATTTTTAATTAATAAAGTACATAAAGATGAAAAATTATGATCATGTTTTATATGTTAAAAGTCATTATTTTTTCACTTTGGTGAAAAGTGTCAACGACGACCCGTATGGAAAACATTAATGATTTTTTTTAAATAATTATAAAGAAAGAAAAATTTGTTGAAAGTTACCTTTAACAATCAATGAATCATAAATAATTATTAGCATGATTTTTTATTGAAAAATAATGAAATGGATAAAAATGTTTTTAATGAAATTCTTTAAAATAGGGTTCTATAAAAAAATATCTTACCTTATGTTTTATATAACTTCACAAATTTAATAACTCATATTTTCTATAGAAAATCCATTATATTACACCTTATGGCTTCTTAGGTTATTATTTTGGTGATACTAGGACCATTTCTATGTGTGGAGGGATTTTGGGAAGGTATTTGGGTAGTTTATGGTATGGATTAATGGTTGAATGTATGTGAATAAGTGGGGAGATGAAGTTCTCTTTTATAAGTGAAGGGAGTGGAACACTAGTAAATACATAAATATTTTAAATTTAATATTATCTTATTAAAAAAAAATTGGAACCAAATTGAGATATTTAGAAGATATGAGGAGGATGAATCAAAATTCACTCAACCAAACAATCTTATACAAGTTTTTATGGTATTTTAAACATTATCTCTTTGTTTTAACCCCATATCAACTCTTATAACCATTACCGTGGTGATAAAGTTTTACCAAGGTTATTATTCCTATTGAAAAAATGATAATCAAATTAATAAAAAATTTATACCCCTTGATTAAAAATATGAATTAAAATTTTCCAAATTTTATTTTAATGATTTTTAATAATTAATTTTAATATAAGTATGCATACTTCAACAAAAATAATTTTGCGAAAAATTTGATTTTAAGGAATAAAAATATTTCTATAAAAAAATAACATATAATGATGATTCATATGGAATTAATTGAATTATGTTAAATAAAATGAGACTTATTTTACATTAAAATTAATAAAAAATAAAAAAATCATTTTAAATTATTTATCAAAATAAAAGAACCAAATCTGTCATTATTTGAATAAAAATATTATGTAACATTAAAAAAATCTAAACAATGATTTAGAATCTCAAAATAATATTTTAAAATTAATTATATTAATTATTGAATATATATTTATTATGGAAAAAAAATTCATTAAATTTCAAGTCATTATTACATCATGATAATGTCACAAATGTGGAAATACTAACTAAATAAATACTTTTCTGTATTCACTTAAAGATAATCTTTTTAGAAAAATATTAAAAAAAAATATTACAATAATTTTGACATGATAATTTAATAAATAATTTTCAATTTTCCAATATATTTTTATAATAGTTGATAAATTAATTACATTATCTATACACAAAATACAGTAAAAACTATTTTTGAAGAAAATTAGTTTTTGAAGTATATAATGAATTTGTATTCAGTCCTTTTCCAATAACAACTATTATATCAATCTTAATATATCAGTTGATATGTTAAAATATCACATATCTTCCTAATCATATTTTTGAATTTGATTAAATTATTTCATTAAAATACATATCACCTTAAGAAATTTAATTAAAAAATATAATTTTAATCACGCCAAATCATTTTTTATTAAACAATTTACTTTCATTTTCACCAATTACTATATAAAACTGATGGGTATATATCTCCAAAGGATATATAATCCAAATTACCACAAGATTATAATGAATATATTAGCACGATGACTATATTAACCTAAGAACCACATTACCCTCCCATATTGTCTGATGTAAATCCCTAAAACCCTTCTCAATCAACATTCCTATAATAGTTATAATAATTATCATTATATATGTAGTTGTGATCAATATTATGATCTTCATGGCAGACCAAGGATATTGATATTATATAACCATGGAATTTTTTATGTTTTATTTAGTCTAGTTGTATTTTTTACTATTTATTATTATTGAAACCTCATAATGTGTTAATGTTTATAAAAAATTACAATATTTTATCTCAATAAATCATATCAAATTTTTTAGTTTGGTGTTGCATGAATAATTGTCCATTGAAAAAATTTTATTTAACGAAATATATATTCTAAATTCTTGGGGTGTTATATGGCTGCCATTGGTAGCAGAAAAGATTGTGATCAAACCGGTAGTCCTCAGTGTCCATACATACTACCATAAAAGGTGTAGAAAATGATTTAAATATTCGATGTGGTGAATGGGGGAGGGGTAAGATGGATCAGAGGGCCTCATGACCGATGGCAGCGTGTGGTTTGTCCTAGTAACGAGGGCTAGCACAGAACAAGATTAGGTATCTGACCTAGATTCCTAGTCATACACAAAGATGGTCTAGTGGGAATGTAGATTTGAGCCTACCACCCCGACAAGGACATGTTCATCATGATGTGCATGGGTGCCATTATACCATTGTTCCATAGTGTCCATGGGTAATACATGTACTATAGGGGATCCCATTCCTAGAACACTATATCGTGTGCCTGATTGTCACCACATGGCCCAAAACATTCCTATGTGTAATTTTTTACTAATTTTCACCATTTGTTAGTTTAGGGATAATAAATAGTCTATATAAATCATTTTTCACATATATTGAAATAGAATGGTTTATTGGGTCATCTGAGACTTTTTTTGAGGTAGGATAGGTTGTTATAGTATTTTTATGTGTGGGGTAAATGACAAGGTATGATCATGGTGATTAGAGTATTCAATTAGATAATGTATTTTCCATAATCTATTATGTGATACCTAGAAAGTTATAAGTCTCTTGTGTTACTAAATTAGTTAGATTAATTCTCTATCATCAACTACTTTTTACTCTCACCTATTGTGTGCTACTCTCATCCACCGTGTGCTACTCGATGAGTCACTGATCCTATAACTTTGAAATTTGGTCTTCCCCTATTTTCTACATAATACTCTGGGTGATAGTATTTAATTGATATTGGTTATCCCCCTCAACCAATCCTTTTACCTTGGTGAGTTGTAGGTCCCCTACTATGGTCTATGTGTGGTGATGTGGGTTGTTTATATCCTAAGTAGTTATTATGAGATGGATTCATATTCCACTGACCAATATTCATCCTCGGTCACAATGTGGGGCTTTCAATGGGTTTATATAACAGTGTGGTGTTATCAATAGTTTTTTAATATAGGGTGTGATACCCCCTTAGGTTACGTGAATACTTTAATGAGGAATGAGTATAGCGACCCAGGCCTACGCTACCAGACTCAACACAACTAAATTATATTTATTTTTTTAAACAAAAGATAAATAAAAATACATGTAGAATATACATTTCCAGGAAATTTTCTAGTTATGGTTTTGGGATAACTAAATAAATATATTACATCTCAAAAAAAAAAAATTAATAAACATTAGATTCTTTAGTGTGATGACACGACAATAGGAATACACCTCAAGTAATTCTACTAAACCATTACAAATCAATTTTATAACTTGGATTGATTATTTAGTATGCCCCATTAGGTTTTCTAGAAATTATTAATATATTCTTTTAAAACAATTACTTGAAATAAATATTCATATTTGATAATAGATTTTTATAAAGTTTATATACTAAATAAATAATTTTGAATACCATTATTTTCTCTAAATAATTATTATTTAAAAGATAAATGGGATTTTTATGTTGAAGATAATAATAATTGGTGTATAATTTTGGATACATGGTAGACCATATTAAAAACATAAGGCCGCTAGTGATAACTGATATTTAACAATGTTCACTTAAGATTTATGGGTTCAGTCTCCATAACATAACATTCATTATACGAGTTCCAATTTTTGAAAAAAAATTTAATGGGTCCAATTTTCACAATCAAAACCCAAATCATTTAAGAAACACATTAATAAAGGAAACTAACCTCTCTTATATCAAGTAATAAACATATATGTTAGAGTTTTTAAAATCAATTTAAGGAGAATCCCATGCTTGAAATAACAATCTTTATTTGTAAATCATAAATAAAATGGACAATTAAATAAATACACACTTTATCTAAAAGCGCATAGAATGACACTTTTACGTAAGATTATGGTCATATATAATTTCATAATGTCATGTATGAATGATAAGGATCATTTTTTCACATGAAGTGATATAAAGAGTACATAAAATGATATCATTTAGCATTTGTAAATAATAGATCCATATAAAATGATAATCATAACATAATTCCATTTATTAAAACCTATTGTAATAAAATATTTTCATATGATATAATAGCTCAAATAAATATGAAATATTATATGCAACATAATAATAAAATTAAGTACCCCTTTAAAATTTTTAAGGAATATAATAACAAAATAGAGCATTGTTATTATTTTCTTTTCCAGATAAGAAAATAAAATCACTTATATGAATTGGATTTTTAATTAAAAACAATATTTATCAAGGATAATAACACAAATTATGATAATATATATGTAAATATATATATAATCATAGATATGATTTTTAAAACAACATAAATTAATAAAAAATGATACTAAACCCTTACCTGGATTTTTAGAATGGAAGAGCAGTGCTGATGGATGTTAGGAATGAAGAAAGTGGGAGCATTGTGTTTCAAGGTTTGCAAAGAAGGGTCCCATAAATGGAAATATAACATATTTTAAAATATTCATTGATGTTATATAGTATGAATTGTAAAATAAGGTTATTTATCTTGTTTTTTTATTTGATATACATATATATACATTTTGTATTTCATGATCATTCACCAAATAAACTAAATTGATTTAAAATTATCACAGTTCCAGATCAAAAAAAGTTTTAATTAGTTTAAATTGATATATATATATATATAATCGTTCCTTATAGTAGAAGCAGAGAATGGGGTAAATAAAATCCTCAATATAGCAAGGAATTTATATTAAATTAGTAACATCCATGACAATATTTTTGGAAGCGACTCTGATATGAGGTAAAGTTTGAGAGTGACATCAATGGTGAAGGGGAGGAAGAAAAGAAGCATCAACCTATAGGTGTGACGCTAGATCAATGAGGAAGAAAGTAAGGGTTTTGAGGGATGGTCCAGATTTATGACAACTCGATTGTATGGCTAAGATTTAACCTAACAGATGAGGTAAAATAGGTTTGATAAGGTTTTGGAACAGATGGCTAGGATTGGGTGCGGCTAGATCATGTAGTTGATATTCAATCCTATAAAAAACATCTATTCTCACAAAAAAACCAATCAGTTTTTAGGACAACCTTATAAAGATGGACACTTGTTGTGTTCTTCTGATGACCCAACACAAACCACACTCAGGAGATTGCATACAACCTCCTGCCTGGCTATTACCAAACCTATGCATAGTCCGGTCTCGATCTTCCTTAAACATGGTCTGCGCCTGACATGAAAACTTATATACAAGACTAACACAAGTTGATCGAGTTGAGATTACACCAAGATAAAACCTTTAGGGCATGGCCTTACAAAGTGATCTTGGTTGTACGGTTGAATTTGTAATAATCTTTGTAAAAAATTATTAAACAAAATAAAAATAAGATGTATATATATATATATATTATCACTTTAAACAATTTTTAAATTTTTTTTCATTCTTATTTGGAAATATAAAATTATGGTTATTAAATTCTCAGGTTATAATATCCAATTATAAAATATTAATTAATAATTAAAACATTACTATTACATGTCATTAATTTTATTATTTGAAAATATTATTTTAAATTCATTTATTAATTTTTAAAACATGAAACGAAAAAATTAAATTAAAACCCAATAGTTAACAAAAACAGCAACAATCACCAAAGTTTACAACAGATACAATTTTACAATGGTCACATAATGTTTTTATATATACTTGTCTAAGGCCATTCCAAAACACAATAAAAATCATCGGGGTTATTTTGTTGCTTCAAAATGTTATTGTACATTTTTATTTACTTAATATTTCCATTATTCTTCTTGCTATTATTTTTATAACTATGTTATATCCAAGGGAAGAGGTCTACTCAATCTTTATTCTTGTGTTACTCAGTGGACCAATGTTTTTCCAGGTCTTTTTATGAGTTTTTGAATTAATTGTGGTTTTATAGATTTGTATTGTTATAATGTATGAGTGTTTTATTAATGTAAGTATTTCATGTTTGTTTTTATTTCTTGATTTTATCTTAATTAATAACATTTACTTTCATTAAATAATAAAAATAAATAATAATAATAACAATTATATTAATAACACAATTATAACATAGATTTAGGGCATTACAATGAGTAATACTTTATGGTTTCAATGGAGATTTAGATATTGGAGAGATTTGGAAGATCATCTTCTTAAATACATGTGACTCCTTAGAAACCCCATGGAAATCTTGGGATTTAATGTACATCCAACCTATAAAATTTTATCTTTATTGGAATTTTAGTACTCTTAGCATCCCTAGTTACTCATGAGATGTGTCCTTCATGAATTAGAGTCAAGATAACCAATACTAATTTATATACCTATAAAATCTAGTGGTTTCTTTATTTGGGTGGTTTAGATTCTTGTGGTTACATACTGATTCCCCCTATAGATAGATGTAGAAATCGAGTCCGTGTAAAATATCCTAGGTCATCTCCTTTAATGTATATATGGGTATTTTTACTTCTGATGGGATATTCATTCCTCCTGTGCTTGTGCTCTGGAGTTTACTATTTTCATTATTATACTCCTCTATGGTTTTTAGGGTATCCCTTTAGGTATGCACATACTTATCATTAAATGTGAATCTTCACTCGCATTGGTCATGGATTAAATAGATGTTGTACATATTGGAGGTGAACTTAGTGGATTCAGTATTGTCAAAGTCTAGTGGTACCATGAGGTGATTATAGTAAAACACCATAATGTTTAAAATTAGATTTTTATGAAGATTTACTCATATCATCTTCTTATATTAGTTTTCATTTTTTGGATGCGTATCTTTCCCATTTCTCTTTACAGATTATATGCCAGTTTAACATTGTGGAACATAGCATTTTTCAAATGAATTATATATATATATATATTATAGTTTAATTTATTTATATTTTATATATTATTATGTTTTATGTGGAGGTGTGTATTGTTTATGGGTTCATTACATTATGGAATTCCATGATGTTTGATTTGTATACTCCGTGCTAGGCTCTACCCTCTATCTAATTGGAGGCAGATTTGGGATGTCACATTTAGCTTACGGTAGCCTGGGAGGGGCCCTAGTGGTCCAGGTCATGTCATAATCCTTCGATAATTTTTTAATAAAGGTATATCATATATGGATTATGGACCATGCGGATTTATTATCATAGATATATAAGTGATTGTTGATGTGTAGGACTGAAAAAATTCTACAAAGAGATCCAATATAATATCAATACATTGGTTTCATGTAATACTTTTATCATGTTTTATCTTAATCTTATTTTTGTCATTTAAAACATGTTTCTATAGGTTTTAGTTTATATGAGTTCTCAAAGGTGATTATTTTGTACTTAGGGTGGTATAGACTAGAACTTGAAACTAGTAGAGGTTGAGGTGGTCCACTGACTCACTGGTGAGGGCCACTGCCTAGATGATGGAATTGATAGTGGATACAATAATCTACTATATCAAATAGAAAGTTTTTGGCCTCCACCATCCAATTAATAGGAAATCCAATCAATACATCAATTATACAGTAGCCACTAACTAGCTGGTGGGATCCCACCAACTCCCTAGTGGTGTCGAACTATGCTGGATAAGTATGGGTGTTATCATCATTTTACACCACCAAAATCACCATTTAATTTCCTAAACATCCTCCCTTACACCAAAATTGACCCATTCAAACTTGGACACTGTAATGGGATATATTTTTCTCTACCAACTCAATTACTTGTTGTATTTATGTGATGATATAATTTATGGTCATATCTTGGTAAGATGGTCTGTATTTTGGTCTTAGATATCGTTTTTCTTCAAATTAATCTTATTTATCTCTATGGATCGACCATTCAAAAATGATAATTTTTTGGATTCAGGTTTCTAAATGTACTATTTCAGATCCATCATGAAATTTAAGGTTCTTGTTTTGATATCCAATCTAGTGGTGATTTTTCAAGAATTTTGTTGGTATGTAAATCCTTTGGCTTCTTTTAATCTTGAAAGTGTTAATTTAGAGATTCTTGATTTGTAAATCTTTTTTTGGTATAATTCATCAATTTTTAGGATCCAAAATTCAACTTGAATTGTTTTTCTATATTAGTGTTTATATTCCAAGTGTTTTAAGGTATGCAATTTTGTGAATTTGATTTATCTTACAATATTTTCATGCTTGATCTTTAAAATTGTTTTATAAATTGTTAGAAAACTTGATTTTTGGATTTAACATGAAAATGGGGGTTGAATTTGTTTTCCTATCCTGACTTGTGAAATGTGGTGGTTTTAGGAGTTTATTTATAAACAAAAATATTTCTCTCTTGGCAGTGTTAACATAAATAGTTACAAAGAATGATTTGAATGATTTCTAATAGAAATGAACTTTTATTTTTTATATGATAAACCTTATTATGATCATTGATGAGGTAGGGATCTATCCACAGGGATGAAATATTTCCCCACAAACCTATTTTTCTTGGTTAATGTGTGTACTGCATTACTTAAGTTGTTGCAAGGAGACCCTCCCGAGAGTGAACTCTTATCCCCTAGACCCATTCTGCTAGGGTAAAGTGCACACTAGGTGGCCTACCAATCTCATGAATTGTATAAGGATACCCACTATTATAATGTTATGTGAACATAAGAAAAAAATTTAAAAATTTTTATCCTTGAAATTGATGTTTTTAATGATTTAGAATTGTTTTGAAAACCAGGTTATTGATATATTTGGTAAATTATGGAAAATAATTGATTTTAAATGTTTCAAATCAAATAATTAAAAACTATATATCGTGGATTGCCTTTTTTTCCTTTGAACAGAATCTGTATATTTTATAACTTTTTATTTGGAAACACATTGTGTGACCCTACTAGTCTTTTTTTATCACATGTTACATAAACATTTGTGTGTGTGTAAAATTTTTATGGTCTGATGCAAGTAAAGAATATGCACCATAGGGTAGCAGTGGGTTCACTCATTAGCTAGTGGTGGTGTTATGTTTTTTACTAAATGTCACATGTATCTTTTTTTCTTTATAATACCTTGTACCGTTACCTTATCATTGAGTATTTTTTTATAGTTGTTTTGTATTACTCTTATCTCATTTCCATTGTGGACTTGTATTGGATTATCAATATTTTCTTTATTATTGTTATACTATTTATATTATATCATGGTAAAATACATCCAAAAGTTAGTTATTGATGCCCAAGTGCTTGTCAGTAGCTAGTGGGAGGAATATGGGAGAATTATAGGGGTGACCTCTTAAAATAATCGGAGGTAAAAATGATAATTTAACCATATTTAAAGGGGAAAACTTTTTGAAATCATAGTTGGGTTTTATCCCCCATCACATGCTTTTTTAATGGGTAATAAGGGTACCTAGATACCAAACCTACCTATGTTTCTTCATTAGATACCAACACATCCTGAATTATGAATATAACAAATCAAAATAATGTAAATTTTTATAATGAAATGTTTACTTATACTTGTGTGTTTGTATGTATCAAATAATGTTTATATATCTAGTTAGATTACTGATAGATTGGGATCCGCCCATAATTAATAGTGATACATTTAACTATAATTTAATTCTTGAATTAATGGTATTTAATTATTGTTATAACTTGGATACCTCATGAGACCAGGATCCTATATTTGATGATATCATTATCATAATGTGTAGAGTATATAGGATTCCCCCCTATACCATGAAACATTGGAGGATCCTGAGTGCATCTCGAAAACCCATCTTAGTTAGTGCATGATAAAATATTCTTAAATTTCTAGGATCCATATGATGCAAAATGGATCTAGTTGGAAGAACTTCCTATGACCATTGGATGTTTTTAACATCCTGAGGTTGATGATGATTTCCACAATTGATGTATTGGATTCTCCTAAGGACCAGGTAGACACACCATGATTTCATTACCCAAAGCTATCTGGGAACACATTTTAGAGTTATTGATTTTTGATATTGAATTATAAACTTAGATTGGGATATTATTCCATATATATTTCCTATAGTTTACCCCCTTAGGAGTTATCTAAAATTTCCAAGTATTGGTTTCCAATAGACCTAGACCTATAACCGAACATCAGATTAGAATATGAAACACTGAGATATAGTTTGAATTCCTATGGTTACTCAAAAAATGAGTGGTATGTCTACAACACCTTGGATTCCAATTGATTCCTTAATTATAGGATTTCCAGGTAGTACAAGGAATTATAAAATATATTTAGTGGAAGTGAGTATGGGTGATATCAGGTTTAAGAATTATATCCCTTCATGGTGACATAGTTTTCTTGAAAACATCTGTAGCACTGGTCGAAGCAGGATTGGTCAAACTAGGGTAGTCATAATGGCTTAGGTATGACATTATTTGTTTAATTTATTTGAAGTATATATCCTTTATTATTATTATTATTATTATTTATATAGGTATTTCTTATACAGGTACACAATTTTTAGAAGCTATGTACGGGACTGAGTTGGTGGTTCCATAATAAGATTTATACTCAAACCCTTATCAGTGTTCCATTGAACTTGTGTACTTAAGAAAACATTCAATTAGTTGCAAGAACTGTTTTTGGATGATCCACAAGATAGAATAATCAAGCAGGTTGTCTTGGACATGTACATGGAGATTTGGATGAGGTCTGCCTTAGGTTTATCAAAGAGAAATAATATTTGTTTTCTTTTACTTTTAGTACTTATATATAACCAACACAGTGGGAAATATGATGTATATATTTCATAAATTTTCAACCATGGAAGCTTTTTTCACTTAATATTATTTTTTAAAATTTATTGATTAATTATTATGATAATTTACTATTGTAGTTGGAATTGGGTTATTTTATACCTAATTACACTTTTCAAAAGGGTGTATAATACCCCCATATTAAAAATTTTACTCCTACTACTATTCAATAATCCTATGGAATACATGGTGGTGCACCTAAGGTCACATAGAGAAACCAATCTAGTTTCTGTTTGTAGTGAACCGGGGTGAGGACATGAAACCCTATTTCGGATAGAGTTTATGAACATTGAAGGGATGAGGAAATGAATAGGGATTGGATGTTTCCCACTAGAAACCACTATCTTCCATAGGGATGAATAATCTTTAAGAGTAATAGGATTATATATGAAATATTTAAAGGATATTTTAATTCTTTGAGACACCTAATTCTGTCAAGGTTAGGTGTGATATCTTCAAGCTTGAAGCGGAAGTGGAAGCAAAACGAGTTCCATAGAGAAAACTATTGTGGTTATTATCAGAAAACTCTTCTTACACGACCATAAATGGTTAGTGTCTTGACATGTTATCAATGTAGTAAGATAGATCACAAGAAATACGTTTGTCCCATGCCTCAAAATAATTGCAATTATTATGGATTCCATTTTAATTTTTAGAGGATCTATCATGCATTTTAATCTCCACACTTAGTACAAACTCATTGACACCTAGAGTATTTTTGGTCTAATCATATGATTCTTAATCAATAGGGTTCCAGATAAAGGCCCTTGGAAAGATGTAGTTACACATAGTAGGGGAATATATAAATGAAGCTGATGTGGTTCCCACTACTATGAGACGTATCATTTCAATTGCATTGAACATAGTGACTACTTTATTTGATACAAGTGCCTTTAAATCATTTATATGAACAAATATTCTTGATATTTTAAAACTTTTAATGGAACTCATTCCATTTTTTAGGGAATTAGAGATGCCTCAATAAAGAATAAGTATGGTTTCTAATATCCCTCATGCACTTTCTTCATGTGTGATGTATTAATGGTTTGATATTTTATAGTTTCTGATGTATACTTATTCGATGATATTATCATGGTGGACTGGTTAATTTATCATAAGGCTTAAATCAATGTTTATCATCTTTGGGTGTCGTTTATTTCTCATGATGGAAACTCTCATGTGTTTCAAGGAACGTTAGACCTAATTTCCTTTTGAACAAGACCACACTGACAAGAGATTGTTAGATTGTTATATTTGTTTCTAGATAATATGGGTCATAAAAATTTCAGTGAGATTCCTCTAAGATTAAATGATTTTCCTAATGTTTTTACAGATGAATTTTGTAGTTTTACTTTGGGGAGAGAGTCAGAGTTCTCGATTTACCTGGTGCTAAGAACTCAACTAATATTGATTTTATATTACTACATTGATCTAGCTAAATTTAAATAGATAAAAACTCAGTTGGATGATCTAAAAGATAATAGATTTATATGCTTGAGTGCATTATCTTAGGAAAACCATGTTCTCTTGGGAAACAATTATGATGGGAATCTCCATTTGTGCACTAATTTTCAGAATATAAATTGACTAATAGTAAAATTTAATATCCCTTCCCTCAAATTGATGATTTTTTAATTATTCAAATATGGAAAAGTGGTTTTATAAAATTAATATTTTGTCTTGTTATCAGTAGATAAAAATAAAGGATTAAAATATTCCAAATACCACCTTCAGGATTAATTATTTACATTTTATGTACCTTGTGATTCCCTTCTTCCTAACTAATGCTCTAACAATATTCATGATATTGGCGAACCTGATTTTTTACTAGTATATAGACTCTTTTATTTTTTGTTTAAGGATAAAAATATGGTATATTCTATGATGGAATAATTTCATGTGTTTTTCTTGAGACATGCTTTGTGAATCCAAATAGATCACTGCTTGAATAAAAAATTATTTAAATTCAAATTCTAGATCATATAATTTATGTTCTTAGGACACATGATCTTGGATCATTGTATCTCAGTTGATCCTAAAAATTTTGTGGCTATCATGTCATGGGAAGAAAAATGAAATTTATTTGAGATTTTAAGCTTATTTGGTTTGAAAGGTTATTATTAGAAATTTTAAATGATTTCTCAAAACATAAATCACCATTCACTACTCTCATTCAGAATGGGGTGACGTTCTTATGGGATTTGAAGAATTAGGAATCCTTCTATGAGGTAATTAATAATTTGAAATAAGAACCATTTTTGACACTACTAGAGGTTGTGTGGGGATATATGGTTTATTATGATGCTACAGGTGTAGGTTTGGGTTGTTTCTTTATGAAATGAGTTCATATGATGGCTTATAGATCACATCATCTTTGAACTTATGATAGAAAATATCCAAACCATGATCCAAAACATGAAAATATTTCTCATACCCATAAAATATGGAATCATTATTATTTTATGGAAATGTTTATAGTTTATTATTACTAAAAATGGTTTCCATCATTCCTTAAAAAATTTGAACCTTCAGTAGTGATTTTGGGTGGAGTAACAATAGTTTTTTGAATTTTACATTTCTTATACTCTAGGAAAGGGAAACATTTTTTTATATTCTCTTATCAAGAAGTTTTATTATCTAGTTGTGATGTAAGTAATGGATAATTGTAATTTTTTGGGAATCAATGCTCAAATTCACATAAGAGTTACGGAGGAAGTGTTTGGTAATTTCTAGAATGTGTTAATCTGACATCCTCTCTCTGTGAGATGATTCTCCATGAATGGGGAAGTGATATCATGTTTTAACGAATCAGTGTTTATTTATATGGTGGGGATACCAACAATGTGTTTGTCACCCTCCAAGGAATATATCCTTTGTTTTCGAAAAAACTATGATGTTCTATCAAAAAAATGGAAGGTTGTGTTAATGAATGACCATAAATTTTCTTAGTTGTGCACCCTAGAACCATAAATATTTTTAATGAAGTGAGATAGTGGTTATAGTGTCCTTCTATTAAATGGGATATAAAATATTGTGTTTCTTTATGTCATATATTGTAATAGATAAAGCATGAGAACCAAAATTCATATTTCTTAATTCTTACTCTCCCCTACCAACATTGAAATGGAATGATATTTCAATGGATTTGATTACTGGTTTACCTTGAAATATATGTAGAAATAACTCAATTTTTGTGATGATTCATTGGTTGACCAATTTAGCACATTTCAAAGAGCTTTGTGATAGAACCAAAGTAAAATAATTTGGGAAGTTGTATGGGTAATAGATTTTGAGGTTTCATGGAATTCCAACTACCATTATCTTAGATGTATACCCTCTCTTTACCTTGTGGTTTTGGAAGGGACACTATGTGGAAATGGACACTTATTTCATGTTGAGAATGACATATCTATAATAACCCAACTTTTTTCTGACATGACTATTACATCATTTTTCTGATAAAAATCATAAAAGAATTAGAATCTTGGATCAAAAGGTTTAATGTATTAAAAAAATGGGGATCGTACATCACATAGACATAATAAGAAAAAAAAATTTATTTACATCCTTATTCCTTATCCTTATAAAATTTCTCATTCTACTCAGTACATGTAATAATGTGATGATATACATCAATGAAAGGGATGATCTAAAATCCATGTAAGTGGATGAAGAAGGGACATGAATCAATATAACATGGTTGAGCATAATAATCATCATCATAATAGAAGAACATGGTCATCTTAAAAATCATGAAGAAAACATGAGATAAATGAATGGGATGTTGCAATTTATAAAAATGAAATATCATGTCACAGTGGTCAAATAAAAAACATAGTTATGGATAAAGCTATCATCACGTTCACAGATAACATATGTGTATAATCTGAGAATCATCATTGTGAAAAAATATAGCATCATGTTAAAAAATATTAAACATTATCTCATGAGATACATCACATTACCTAATGTTTTATAGGGCTATATAATTCCATGTCCTCCCGTCACATCATAATATTTAAATAATCATGCATGCCAAATAGAAAAAATCACAATCACAGTCATAATCCCAAGGAAAAGAATCTGTTTCATAAGGATTTTATAAATAATAAATTATTGAATAATATTTGGGGTTCCCAAATAAAAAATGGGGAAAATAATTTTTTAATGAATTTCCATTTTTCTTAGGATAATAAACAACACACAAGCATTCAAAGATTTATTTTGGAAAGAAAAGTCTTTTTTTAAAATCATTGTATTTGGAATAAAAAACAAGGTTGAAAACATTTATATCTCAAAATGAAATGGATAAGTAATTAAATGATTTTTAATAAAAAAATAAGGAAATATCCATATTTAAATTTAGGTTAAAGAGGGAAAATCCAATGAAAGGAATTTTGGTTTGAGAATGCCCTCACCTTAATTCCCACTCTATTTCATCGCTTTTGTGACTCGTAAATAATAAAAAAAGATATATTAAAAAAATAATCATATAGAAAATTATTTTAAATTTTATTAACATTTATAAATTATTTTCATTATTTTTATATTTTTTAATTTCCTTGGTTATATGTTTTTCATTTTGGTATAATGTTTTACTGAAAAAATTTCTCATTTTTCATCAATTTTTTTATTTTGTTCTGTGTAATTTATACATAAGTATAATTTACTCCAAAAGAATATAATAAGTTTAATTAAATATTTATATATTATATATAATTAATTCTATCCATCCATGGATGTATTTAAAATCATTTACTTTGTAATTAATTCATAGGTGGTCAACTGACTATTGAAGGGACATTGTTGAAAGAGCGACAATGTGAACCTTACAATTTATATATGTCTTGAATATAATACTTAAATCAGGTCAAAATAATTAATATAATTTTAAATTAATTACTATGTAATCTTATAATTTTTGGTTGTTAAAGGGGGGGGGGGTGAAAAAAAAAGAATAAGAAGAATAAATAAAAAAGAGATGAGATGATAGAAACTTACTTAATCCTTAGTGCAACTTATCTTGTACGCTGCAAAAAGTAATTTGATGTTCATAGTAAGATTACTACAAAACATCTCTTAGTATTATATTGTTATTAAGAGAAATAATTTTTTAAGAGGTTAGACTTTGGAAATTTGGGGATGAGTGGTTTTCCAAGGCACGCGAGTGTGGTCATTAATACTTGAGGAGTGGGGTATTTTTCGAATAAAATATTAAATAAAATATTATATCAATTGTAAAATATGTAATAGTGTTTCTATGAAATTAATAATCATATATCAATTTAACATAATGGTTCTCCACACATTAAAATTGTTTATAATTTTAATTAATTAGTTTATTAATTAGGAAAGTGGAAACAAATAAAAATTGATATTTGAAGGGATCAATTTTGACAATGGGTTTTGGAAAGTGATTTATAGATTTGGAATTTAGGTTTATTGTATTTTAATTATTTATTTATGAAATTAAATATATAATGGACTAAAATAAAGTTCTATAAAATAATTGGTCATTATTACATCAGGAATTATTTAATTTATGATACATTGGTTTTGTGAAAAATTGAATTTTTTATAGTTCACTTGAAAATTGATGTATTTTAGAAAATTACAAAAAATTACCATTGGAAAGTTTTTTCATTATGATTTCAAAAATGATATAAATTTATATAAAATAAACTTCTAAAATAGTTCAAGCCATTTCGAAGGGTATAATTAATCTAGCTTAGAAACTCAATTCCCGCTGGATTGACTGCCTACATTCTCTCTCCTCCACCAGCTTTATAGCAACACACACCTATAGAGAAGCTAACAGGATTGGTGATGGTATGGAAAACATGGGTGTGGTGCATGATATTACGCGGAGTGATGAACTCCACCATGAGCTGATTCCGCTTTATATTCGAGATGTAAAAAAAACTCTTTCTTTTCGTCTGTTGTAATCCGTTATTTTTTAATAAAACTTTTGGTTTGCTGTTAAAAAAAATAAACTTTGAAAATAGGTAATATTAATTTTTATATATAATTTTTTTGATTTTTTTATGAATTACTTTAAAATACACTTTATTAAAAATGTTCTTATATTATCATTGAGTTTTTTAATCAATATATTTATTTTTCAGAATTATTATATTTATATTTAATTATATTAATCATGATAAATATTATTTATGTTACACTTTATTATTTTTTAGGTCAAATTAAAATTCCACCAATGAGGTTACTATTCCCAAATGCTAGTTTTCTATTCCAAATGGTCAAGTTACTATTCCAAGGACCATATTACTATTCCAATGGTCCCCTTACCTCCAATAAATACCCCATAATTTATTCTATCAATATTCAATTCAATTAATCTAAGGGTTATATATTTCTATTTTATAATATTTGGATTGGTTTACTAATGTTTTTTTCTTTTCTATAATGTTGGTAGTGGAGGCGATGATTCTAGTGGATTGGGGCAATCCATATTTTCCAATTTTAGAATTTATATTTAATATTTTTTTATAATTATGATATTTATAATTTAAATTGGTTTCATTTATTCTTGAATTAATAGTATTTATTAATGAAATAAATATTTGTTGGTTTCTTTATATGTATAATACTATATAGTATAGTATAATACACAATTATTTTAGGAGAGAAATATCATTTATTAACTCCAAATGTTATATTCATCCCAAATTTAGTAATTTAATCCTAGAAATTTCAACTTATTTTATCAGTTGATAAAATGTGAGGGTACTTATGTTTCACTATTTCCTCTATTTCTGCCGTCATCTCTTCATATATATCATTATTTCACAAATCTTTGACAAGGTGAGTTGTCTTGTTGCATATAAATTTATCTCGAAGATCCATGATCTTCACCAAATGCTCTGCATATGAGAGTTAATTATCTAATTATATCACCTCCATATTTAGTACATGTGAGGGGTCATGTGTGTGCTTCTCTAAGAGAGACACGTGGAACACGTCATGAACATGAGTGATATTCTGTGGAAGTGCTAGTCGATATAACACTAGTTATATGATGTGAAGGATCAAAAACGGGCCAATGTATCTATGGTTAATATTATATTTTTTCCAAACCACATGGATCTCTTCTATAGTGTTATTTTATGGAAAAATTATACCCAACATCAAACTTCATGTCCCTTTGTCGATTATTACTATAGCTATTTTCCTACTCTGATTAGTTTTTTTAATGTTGTTGGTGTCTTGAAAGTTTAATTTCTTATCATTCACATAGTCTGGTACAAGTTTCATTCATTCTATAACTTTATTCCAATATTTTGGAGTTATACAACACTTCCCATATAGATCTTCACATGGAGCCATTATATTACTTAATTTGAAGCTGTTGTTGTATGAGAACTCAAATAATGTGAGATGTTGATCCCATCCACTATTGAATTCCATTTATTTACCTCTTATCATTTTATTGAGAGTCCAAATAGTCCTTAATTATTGTCCATCAATTTAGAGCAGATAGGCAGTACTGAAATTCATTCCATTATTCTAATCATGTTTAATACATCTCTAGAATCTAGATGTGAACCTTGGATCATGATCGAAGATGATTGACTATAGTACCCTATACAGCCTCACCACTTCCTTCACTTATATCTTGTAAATTTGTTCAAGTGAAAAATATTCTCAAATAGTGATGAACCAGGCAGTCTTGGTGAGTCAATCCACTATAACCCATATAATATTATTTCTATTGGATGTATTTGGGAAACTAGTGGAAAAGTACAAAGTGAAATAATCCATTTTCCACATGGGTATTGGAAATGGTTTCATTATCCCTCTGTAATTCTATCACTATGCTATAACGTTATGAAAAGAAAAACACCATGACATGTACTCCACAATATCTCTCTTCATGCCGACCCACTAGAAGTGTTCTCAAATATCTCAATAAAACTTAGTAATTCTAGGATGGATAGATAAAGCGATCTATATGCATTATCCAATAGTTCCTTCTTTATCTAATGTGAGGACGAAACACAAAGCCTCATTCTAAAACGAATCACACCATCAACATCAATTTGGAAATCATATACCTTCCCATTCATTAATGATTTATCCTTCACTTGTAGTGCTATATTATCCCTTTATGCCTCTTTGATCATATCTTGGATTGATAGTCAAGAAATAATTTTGGAAAAATAAGATGTATTCCCTACTTCTAAGATTTGTAGATCCATCATTTTTATATCAATGAATATAGGGTATATCTCAATCTGTATCATGGAAAAAGTAGCATATTCTTTCCTTCTAAGTGAATCATCTATATTGTTTTACTTCTCAGATGGTAGTGAATAGAGAAATCATAGTCTTTAATGAGCTATAAACATCTTCTTTGATGCATATTGATCTCTTTATATATAGAAATATACTTTAGACTCTTATTATTGATATATATTTCACAATTATCATCATTGAGATAGTGTCACCAAATCTTCAAGGAAAATATCACAGATTCTAACTTCAAATCATATTTTTGGTATTTTTTGTCATGGATCCCCACCTGTCGTGAGGCTTAAGTTATTACATTTATCATTCTTCATGAGTATATAACCAAATAATTTCTTTAAATAATCACTATATATCATAAACCATTGTCCAATTATTGGTTGTTCGAGTACAGATGTAGTGATTTTCCTCTTCATGAGTCTTTAAATCATTCCTCACATTCTTCCATCTATACATATTTTACCAGTTTTTGTCTTAACATTGTTAGTAGGACAAAAAATCTTGATAAATTTCCCACAAAATGGAAGGAGTACACATCTAATCCAAGAAAAAATATGGATTTCCATGATGCTAGTAGGTCTAGGTCATTCAACAGAATTCACACTTGTTGAAAATAGTGTATATTTTCTCCTCAATATCACCAGAACAATCTTTATATTTTCTTCATGTTCCTCATTGATCTTGCATTAAATGAGAATATAAATGATAATAAGTTCCATAAATTTTTTTAGGTAGTCTCTAAAGACTCTATTCATCAAATTTATGAATATTTTAGGGTCATTAGTAAGTACGAAGTGCATAACTATGAACTCATAGTTCCCATACCTTGTACAAAAGGCTATATTTCACATATCTTCCCCCTTCATATTTAGTTGACGATATATAGAATGAAGATTCATCTTTTAGAATTAATGGACTCCTTGTACTTGATTGAACAAGTCAACAATCCTTGGAAGAATGTATTTATTATTTATAGTGATGTTGTTAAACTCCTGTAAATAGATGCACAACCACATTTATCTATCCTTTTTATTAACAAGGAGAACTGAAACACCTCAAGATGATACACTATGTAATATGAACCCTTTTTATAAATTCCATGTAAGCTACTTCTTTAAATCTTCCAATTCTATTGTGGTAATACTATAATGGAATTTTGATATATCAGTGGTTCCAGATATGAGCTCTATTAATAATTCTTCCTCACAATCTTGGAAAATTATGGGTTACTCTTCAGGAAATATATTTGTATATTACCTAATAATGGTAATTTTCTCTAGGTTGATACCTTCATTTGAATACACTATTTGGGAAAGGTATGATTCTTTATAGGGTATTAACATCCACACCTTTGAGGTATTTTCCAATGGAGATTCATGAACTTTTTTGAATTTTTAAAGGATCATTGGATGGTTCATAATATGAAAAGATATTTAGATTTAACAAAATATTATGTTTTCTATATATACTGATAGACAATATATTCTCAGTATAGTATAATGGTTCACTAAGATAATTATTACAAGATCTACCAAAATAATATTCCCAGTACGTCTTATAATACTAGAGTCCAACACTTGAGTTTCAATGATTTCACAAATAGGTATTTTTACAGATATGTTTACCACAAGATTTTGGGGCTTCTATTAAATATGTATAGAAAACATACAAGATATAAAGGAATGAATATATCATAAATAAAATATAAACATTTTAATTCGTGAGTGAATATGAATTTTACCTTATATGAATTAATTTTTATGCTTCTCTTCAATAATCATTATGGCACAATCTTTCGCATTCCCTTTTGTCATTGGTGGTTACTGATGGAAATCAACATTAAGGATCCTTGGATTAAGCCACTATCTTTCATAGTGAACTTTCTCTTATAATTTAAGCTTTGAACCATGGGTTATGCATTAGGTGGTTCCTTCCTTTCATCCGTCATGTTGGATATTTTAATCATGTCTCTTCAACATCCATGATCTTGATATCCTTATCTCCTGTAATTAAAGAATTACCAATTCCTTTCAGATAATTCCCATGATGTTTCATCCCACATTTTTTACTTGTGGGTAGTTGGATCCTTTTTATTCCTTTTTTATTTTGGCCTACTATTTGGAAACTCTATTGTACTCTTCTTATCATCACTTATAAATGTCTAATATTTAAACTCCATCTATACTTTTTAGAGAACATCGAACCATGTCTTCAAAACTCATGAAGTCTCAGATATCTAGTGCCTTTTTAAGGTGTGGTGTTAAACCATTAAATAATATATCTTATTTTATATCATTATTTGATAAAAAAACATGAGGCATTTGTTGAAAGACTTTTGAAGTTTTCCATGGAAGCTATGACAAATTCACCTTCGTTTTTCTTCAGCTCTACGAATTCCATATACATATTTATTCAAAGTGTTCAATGGATATAATTTTTAAGAAATATTTTTATTAAATTATTCCCACTCCATATCTTCCATTTCATCCTTCGGGTTTGTGTTCTTTATCAAAAAAAATGATTGATATTCTTCTCTATCTAAATGAAAAACATAAAATGTCACCATATCATTCCAAAAATATTAGAGCATTGAAAATATGTTATCCATTTGTTTAACCGAATATTCCAGGATAAGTGGATCAGAAGATTCACTAAATGTTGGTGGTCGTTTCCACATAAAAGACTAAATGGATAACTGATCCTTCTGGGGTGAAGGAAGACGTTCCACACAATTTTAGTTATTACTCATATCCTGAGATAGTTGGTTAAGAATTTTCATAATGTTTCCTCACCACTACACATGGAATTGGGGATGTTTTTCAATAAATCATTCAATTGTACCTCACATGGGTTGTTTTCCTAGTTTCTCTAGGTTCACACCTTTTTTAAAAAACAGAAATGGTTTGAACAAAAAATATGTCATAATTGCATGAATAAATAATTTATCCATTTATGAAATTTACACTAAAGTAATATCTTATGTCATCCCTTTGTTAATCATTTCTCTAAAACATATTTTGTAGGATATTTACATTCTTTTAGACCTATCCTAAGGGTTTTCACTAATTTTATCTAATATTAATTCCCAAATTACCTAAACCATGATCTTATACAAACTATAACGACCTATATTTTCCTTACATGATTTTACATCATTTTAAAGATAAAAAACGTAAAAGCATTATAATCTAGGATCAAAAGGTTTAGTGTCTTGAAAAAATTAGGATCATACATCAGATATAAATTATTAAACATAAAAATTTATTTATGTCATTTACCATTCTAGGAAACCACATTTTCCTTGGTATATATAATCACTTGAGGATATATATCAATGAAAAGGGTGAGCTAAATTCCCAAATAGAGGTTGAATAAAAGACTTGAATCAATATTACATGGGTGAGAATAGTATTCATCATCATATAATAATAATAGGATTATCATAAAAATTATGATGGAAACATGTGATAATGTATTTGATTTTCATAACTCATAAAAATGAAACATCATGTCGTATTGGTCAAATATCACAGATAGTTGTTAATAATTATATCATCATGATCACGCTAAACATATACACATAATCAAAAAATAATCATTATAAAAAAATATAGCATCATGTTTGTGCATAATACACATTATCTCATGAGATATATCATGTTACCTGATGCAATGGAGGGATTTATAATTTTTTTCCCTCCCATTACATCATAATATTTACATAATGAATTATACATAGAACTCGTAACATTCAATGTCATGAAATAAACCTAAGTAAAGGAACGAGTTTCATAAGGAATTAATAATGATTAAATTATTGAATAATATTTGGGATTCCCAATTAAATAATAGAGACTATAATTTTGAATAAAAGATCATTTCTCTTGTGATAAGAAACAACACACGATCATTTAATGATTTTATTTGGAAAGAAATGTATTTTTTGGAAAATAATTGTATTTGGATTAAAAATCAAGGAATAAAAAATTTATATACCAAAGAAAGGATGAATAAGGAAATTATATTTAAGAAACATTAAATGAAAACAGATACTGAAGATAATATGAATAGGTAAATCCCAAATAAATGGAGTGGAGTTCTATAATCCCCTTACCTGAATTCCTGCTTTATTTCATTGCTTTTAAGCCTCCTGAATAATAAACATATATTTATTAAAACATTGATCCCAAAGTGTGTTATTTTAATTTAAAATACCATTTAAATGAAATTTTAATTTTATTATATTCCTCAATTTATTTGGTTATAGGTTAGTAATTTTGATAAAATGTTTTAATTAAAAAATCCCCATTTTTCTTTGATTTCACTATTTTTTTCAAAATCATTTGAAAAGAATTATAATTAAATCTAGAAGACTAGGAAAAATATAAGTATATATTTATATATTATATATAATTCATACTTTACATCCATGAATATGGTCATAAGAACTGACTTGGAATATTTTATGTAGGTGGTTAACCTACCTTTGACAGGACATTGAAAAATGTGTGGGAAAGGGAAGATTAAAATTTATATATATCATGAATAAGATTCTTATAGTAGGATAAAATAATTAATATAATATTATAATAAGTAATAATTAATCTTAATATATTTTGTTGTCAATGGGTTGGTGAAAAAATAAATATAATAAGAACAAGTAATAAAAATAATGAACACTTGATTGAAACTTACTTAATCCTCAGTGTAGCTTCTCTTATACTCCACCGAAAATACTTTGATGTTTGGAGTTGGTTTATTATAGGAAGTGCCTAATAAATTTAATAGTATTTATAGGAAAAATTTTATTATAGGTTATAATTTTGAATTTCAGGGATGATTGGTTTTCCAAGGGGAGGGAGTGGGGTTATTTATTCTTGAGGAGTGGGGTATTTTTAGAATAAAATATTAAATAAAATAATATATCAATGGTAAAACATGTAGTAGCGATTTTTTGAAATTATAAATATTATATAAATATAATATAATGGGTTTTAATAATTTAATACTGTTTATAATTATAATTTAATAGTTTATTAATAAATAAATTAGAAATAATGAAATTATTTTATTTTAAGGGATGACTTTTGACATTAGGTTTCCAAAAGTCCTTTTTGGTTTGGTTATTTATTTTATTTTAATAAATAATTTATTAAATTAAATATATCATGAACTAATCTCACATTTTATAAATTATTAGGTCATTATTACATCATGAATTATGTAATTTTAGATACACCAGTTCTATGGAAAACTGTATTTTTACTGTTCACCTAAAAATTAAAGTATTTTAAAAAATTACCAAAAAAACACCCTTAGACAATTTTTACATATTTATTTCAAAAATTATATTCATTTTATATAAATAAATTTTTATCATAGTTAATTTTTATCATTTTATATAAAAATTATGATTTTTAGAAAACACTTTAAAATTCAGTTTATTAAAAATGATATTTTAATTTTCTTGAGTCTTTTAGTCATGATAT
Organism: Viscum album; assembly: GCA_963277665.1. NCBI lineage: Eukaryota > Viridiplantae > Streptophyta > Magnoliopsida > Santalales > Viscaceae > Viscum > Viscum album. The sequence continues at coordinate 1,631,046,077 of OY728141.1, forward strand.
TTATTTCTCAACATTATAATTTTTATATTTACCTATATTAATCTTGATAAATATTATTTATATTAATTTTTTTTATTTTTAGGCAAATTACTATTCCAATAGCCATGTTACTATTCCCAACGACCATATTACTAATTCAATATTCAACTAACCTTCTATAAATACTACTTCATTAATTCACTGAATATTCAACCCATTTCTCTCAAGGATATATATTTCTATTTTATAAGATGTTGATTTTTTTTCTATTTTTTTATTTTCAATTGTTTTGGAAGTGGGGGTGATGATTATAGTATATTGGGGTGATCTATACTTTCCCATTTTAGTTTTTTATTATATATATATATATATTCCAATTGTAATTCTTGGTATTTTAATTGCATTGATTGTTGATTTATGTTACATTATTTATTAATAGAATAAATTTTTTCATTTATTTATTTGTGTAATAATATATTTTATATTGTAACACACATTTATTTAAAGAGACAAATATCATTTATTTACCAAGGTTTGTTACAATATAATTTGTATATGGATGAGAAGACAAAATGGGAAAATCAAATTTTGGAAGATATACTATGTGCCTATATTTCTGACATCAAAGGTGCTTGTGATAAGAACTTAGGTATCTCTGAGATTTATTTAAATAATAACTACCAATTAACCATCAAGATGGAACATTTTAAAGAATTGTATAAACAACCCTATTACTCACATCTTTTTGAGTCAGTGTTTTGGGAATCTTTGTTTGTAGGAACAAAACTACGTCAGGAGACAACAAAAAAGTTATAAATTATTTTTCAGTATATTTTGATGGATAAAAAGTAATGAATTTCATATTTATATCATCATCATCATCCTTTAGAATTTTTATTTGGTGACCTGGTGTTTTTTAAAGTTTTCCCCGGTTTGGGTCACCAGAGAATCATATGTTAAGGAGATCTTACTCTTAGGTATATGGGACCATTCAGGATCATTGAATGTATTTTTAATGTGGCATGTAATTAATATCTACCACTATATTTGTTTTAAACCCACAATTGTTTCAATGTGTCCATACTCAAAAAGTATTAGCCTGACGCCTCACATGTTTTTAATTGGGAGGACATCGATATATGACAAGATAGGTCTATGATTGGGAAATCCTCTTAATCTGTTGATTCTCAAGTAAAGATTATACATGGAAAGTATATAACATTTGTTTAAGTACTATTATTCCTTGGGTAAGATTCATATGAAGTGTTGAAGAGAGATACTTTGATGAGGGATCAATGGCCTTATCTGTTTATGGACCAACCTTATTTGACTTGGATTTTCAGAAGCATAAAGTTATATGTTTGTGGATAATTTCAACATACCATGATTTTTATTATTATTATTAGTTTTATATTTTATCATTTTTTTCTTATTTTTGTCTTTTAAATCTTGATTCTATGTGTTTTAGTTTGTAAGAGGGTCCAAGGGAATTTCTTGTGAAGTCGGTGGGGTAAAAACTATAACATACAGATAATAAATATTTAAATGGTAAACCAGCTAGCCTGTGAGGGTCAATAGACAATTTTTTGGTTCAATAGAGGAAACAAAAATATTATGTTGACAGCAACTGGCTAGTCGGATAGCCAGTGCCTTTTGATGTTTGACAATATCCATTGGATAGTTGGTTGGAACCCACTAGCTATCCGGTTGTGCCAAACTGGGCCATTTAAGTAAGGGGTTATCTACTTTTTACAACACTGAATCCCATATATGATTTATGAAACCTTCCCCCTTGAACCTAAATTTACCCATTCAAACTTATAGTCTCTATTGAGAATAATTTTTCTCTTGTAACCTAATTACTTTACAGATCGAAGTGTTTATCAAAGTCGTGGTCTTCTCTTGGTAAGATGATAATTGTTTTGTTCATGGATCTTTTTCTTCTTTCAATACCTATTATTTTTATCAATGTATTAACCATAAAAATGTTGTTAATTTTTTTGGATATAGATTAATAATTTTATTCTTTTTAAATGTATCACAGAATAGAAGGTTATGTCCTTAATCTTCAATCCCCCTGGTGCGTTGTTGAGGAATTTGTTGGTATGTAATTACTTTGGATTATTTCATTATATAAAGTGATAGTTTGATGATTCTTGATTGGGATTTATTATTTTTAAAATCCTTCCAATATTAAATGTATCCTTGACTAATTTTGTATTTTGGTTCATTATGAATGTTGATATCCCAAGTGTTTTAAGGTAGGCCGTGTCATGAATTGGATTTAAATTATTAACCATGCTTGATTTCTCTTTTAATTTTGTTTATAAATGGTTAGAAAAAATGGTTTATGGATTTATCTTGAAATTGGATTTTTAAATGATTTTCAATACATTAATTATGAAATTTCATGGTTTTGGTATTATTTTTTTAAAAAAATGGATTTTTCACTCGGTGTTGTAAACTAAAAAGGATTTAAAACATGATTTTAACTATTTCGATGATGAAACACCCTTTTAATGTTTTTGATACAGTTAAATTGATTATAATCAATAATGATATATGGATCCATCCTAAGGGATAAACTCATTTGTAACAATACGATTTGTTATAAATAAAATTACATTATGATTTAATGTTTTATTATGTAATGTAATTATAGAAAACACTTGAACATATTTGTTTATATCGAACTGGATTCAAAATACTATTCATAATCTTTACCATTGATAATATATCCATTAAACAATGATCACCTGATTAGTATAAATATATGGATTTAACAAATCCAATTTACTCAGACAAAGGAATTGATGGTATTATCTAGTAGTATTGTACAATGTGAATTACATTTATCAGAGCTTATTAGGGATATAACATCTATGGGATTTTCCCTTAACCAAGCCCATGATCAAATTTAACAACTTAATCATGAGAGAAACCATTTTTAGCAGAAGTTCAAGCTCATCGATATCACGACTAAAACTATTTTTTTCGAATGACCCCATGAAGGTCTCACCATAGTACACCTTAACCATAGGGTGTAAACTAGTTTATTTATGTTATATGTATCAAGAACCAAGAAAATTGGTTCTGTATTTTATTTTTAATGAATAATAATTATATTTTTATCTTGATACTATAAAACATGAATAATAAATTTTGGGTAATATTCAATTCAATTAAGGAATTTATTTGGATGTATTTATATATTTTTTTAATAAATAACATTTTAATTATAAAATTTTATTAAATTATGTTTATTTAATATAAATAATCATATACTTTTTATGAATTCAAATGTAATTTTTTATTAGGGTTCAGACACTATTATTGGTAAAAACTCATCATTTTCTATAAATGGGAGTAATTATTTTTTAAAAGTGAAAATTAACATCGTTAGAAAATTTTTTAGATAAAACTAAAATTATTTTCAGAATCAAAACATCGAAGTTATAAAATGGTGAATTTTTCATAATTTTCTAAGAGAATCAAATTTTCGGATAAAAATTACATACCTTATAAATATACGGTGTGTTTTTTGACATAATAATGTCTCAAAAATGATGTAATAAGTACTATAATGGGTATACACGGACATATATATGTTTTCTCATTAGTTTCTTTTAATTTCTTTTATTAATTGTATAAATTATTTATGAATCCTCCAAAACATATAATATATTTTATGATTTTCAATTCATTTCATTAAAAGTGTGACTCACCTCCAAATAATAATGGGTAATATTTTAATTATTTTGGCCCTTATCCAAACAAAATATTTAAAAACACTCCCATTTGGTAGAAACCATGGGAAAAAAACTACGGTAAGGTTTTTGGTTTTAATTTTTTTATTGAGTCCAAATCCTTGTATATGAAATATTAAAGAATTCCCCTATCATTTCCTATATAAAGCCACCTAATATCTCATTTCTCTTGACTATAAATCGTTATATCATGTCATTAATCTTCCTTAAACTCCATATAATCCTCCCAAGGTTACGTAACGCTATTAATAATCCCCTTCTCAAGCTTTGGGTGTCATACTCATAGGGTAAGTGATCCAATCCTTCTCACTTTTATTCTACAATATCCTATATTTTATGCCATTTTATTTTTAATTCCTAATTATTGGATATGATTTGAAACCACCCCATAGTATCCTTAGGATTTAAAAATGATGATAAACCCTGTTCTGTATCATTAATCCCCCAAGTATTCCCGTTACCAGTCCAAAATTTTATAAGGCTTATTCCTTCATCTTATTTAATCAGGTTTATTTATTATTATATGCCTTATATTTAAAATTCTTAATTATGGTATATGTATTTCCATGTCCCTATTATTGAAAATTTTATTTCAAAATTATGCATGACCGTTTTTGTTCTAATCAAACCATTTTATGAATTATTAAGTGATGTCGTTAGGCTGTCGAAATTGCACCACAATTTTCCATTCCAATGAAATTGTGTAGTGAATACCATGCCCACTTCCTATAAGGGGTATTCAAATTTATACCCTTGTAAACATTTTATTTGGAACAAACTTTTATTAATTCCACACTCCATGATCATGGAATAAAATTATATGATGAAAGAATCCATGTTGTATGATCTATGTGGTACACTTATGCATTAGATTTAAGTAAATGTGATGAATGTGCCAAGAATTATACAGCACTCCAATGCAATGGGTAATGTTTAGTTTCATGATACATCATGCTGGGATTGGGAGTAAACCTGATTCCTTTATGGTACTTTTTCCTTTATGATGTATTGGAAATTATCCTTGACATATAATGCAGTGTTTTTAGTGGTTTCCACATTTCCCATCATTTTTTGTTATCATTTATATCATGTATTGTAAGTCATGTATCTTATGTCTACACTTTTTATTCCCCTTTATATGGATATTTTATAACTTTTTCCCCTTATTCTATCTTTTTTCCTTTAATGAGATTTAAATCTTACCCATTTCATATTTATTTCATTATGTTTTACCATGCTGTTTTAGGTTCAAAAATGTTAATGAAGTTTCTAATTAAGATGTTTTAGTGTACCTAATTGGAAATTAAATTACAATTCTTGATATTTTTTGTTGAATTAAGTGTAATTTTTGGTAACAAATCATGTGTTAATGTGTAATAAATAGAATTTTTGTTATAATTGGTATCAGAGTAAATGTTTAGTTATGTTTGGGATTAGGATTAGAAAGCTTTAGAAAATGAAATATAGATGAGAATAAGAATAAGGAAACATCCATAAATTTTGGTAAGTATAGAGTATGTGTTTTAACATGAAAATATATCTTTATTTCGATACCATAAGTGGATTTGGTTATTGAACAAATGCACCTAGGGATAAAAAATTCGACAAGGTGTCTCAGGCTCGACTCAAGGTAACATGGTACAAGACAATGGGCCTTACTGCATACCTGGTTTGACACTCTTGGGGGATATGGTTTAAAAAATTCATAAGCTCAGTAAAAAAAATTATTAACGGTGTAAAAAAATTGTCCAAAAGAGTATATTTTAGAAAATAGATCATTGATATCAAATAATGAAGCCTAGAAATCCATATGTTAAGAAAATACATGTAAGTTATTATTTTTCCCTTTAATGTCAAACAATTACTATTTATGTGTTTAAAAGATTAAATAAAATCATCCTTAATTGTAATTTTATGGTAGAAAATGGCCATATATATGAAGAATCATGTAAAAAGTCAATTTGAAGAGAAATGTGATGACTTACCTAATGAGATTCCCAACATGATGGGAGAAATAATCACACACTTCATGATGATACACACTCAGTTGACTCAAGTTATGAATAGATACATGGATCAGGAGGATTATCTAAATACCTCAAAGAGTGAACAATCCACAATCCAAATTTTTATACAACAAAGTCCTCTAACATTTAATGGGACATCTGATCCTCTAATCATGGAACCGTGGATCACATCCATTGAAAAGATCTTCTCCATCCTTAAATGTTCTAAGAAAAAGAAGGTTCTTATGGCTATTTATCATATGGAAGGTGAAGCTGACTAGTGGTGGACATTGATAAAAAATATGAAGCCTAAGGAAGTAATTTAAGAAATGGGGTGGAAGGATTTATGTAAAATGTTTTTTGACAAATATTTTCCTCTAACTCTCCATCGTAAAATGGGAAGAGATTACCTTTCCATAAATAAAAAAGGTGATGAATCTATTGGGGAGTACAAGAAAAAATTCACAAGAGTTTTATGGTACACATCCAACATTTTCATTACCCTATACTAGAAGGTTGACCAATTATTTAGTGGATTGAAACCTAGTCTATGGAAGGACCTGATGATCCAATACTTTGACAGCTATGAGGAAATTGTCTGATGTTGCCTCAAATTTGAAATGGAGATTGGAAAATTTCAAGGGTATCATTTGGAAAATAAGTGGAAAGTGGAGTTTAATTTAGGTGGTCTAATAGAGAGATCTTACCATTCCTTGAAATTCCAACACCCCACTCCTCAATGGTGCAAAAATAAGCACCCTAAAAATTCCCAAATGGGGATGAGAAAATATTTTAGGTGTGAGAAGGAAGGGTAACTGGAAAATTATTATCAACAAGAGGAACTCACTATTTCCATAGAGGAATGTAATTATCCACTTAACACTCAATTCATTTTTCATTTCTATAACTTCAAGAATCCAAGGAACTTTTAAAACTAATACAATAAGCCATGGGTTTTTTTAAGACAACCTACATCCTCCAAGGAAGAAAGGGATAGATTTTTTCATCATAAATTCTATGGTGGATCCCAAAAACAATGTGTTGATAAGTATGACAATTATTCATTGAATAATAGAGAACAAAATTTTTTATTTTGGTTCTTTTCATTCCTTCATATCATGAAATTTTAGTAGAACTATCTAAACACAAACAAAAATCATGGTTAAAGATATGTTAGTGAAAATGGATAATGGGGAAATTATTACATCACAAGTATAAAAATCCTTCCCTACCAATGTTTGTGGGATAGATTTCCAAGAAATTATTTCCATACCCTCTTTGGTGGAAATTTATTTAATTTTAGTCGTGGATTGACTTTCCCTATAAAGAGCCAACATAAATTTACATGAGACGGAAGTCACTCTCTGTATTTTGAATCGTCCTCTAATACTATAAAAATTCAAGGAGAATGATGAATATTATTTAGCAACATCATCTCAAGAATGTATATTATTACCCTATGAGAAATAAAATACATCTCAAATTATTGGGTATAAGTGAAGGATCATCATTGAAGACATTCCCAATGTGATAAAATACACCGATCTATTTCCCGAGGAATTACTTGGTCTTCTTCATAGTTTAGAGGTTGAATTTTTAATAGATATTATACCTAGGGTGTTACCACAATGAAAGACTCCATATATAATGGATTTTTTGTAACATGATGATAATAACAAACAACTAGAGGATAATTTGGACAAAGGGTTCATATGACCAAGTTCTTCACCATGGGGTGCATCAGTCCTCTTCATCATGAAGAAGGATAGGTAAATTCACATTTGAATCAATTATCATGATCTCAACAATATCACGATAAAGAACAAGTATCCTATTACATAAATTTATGACCTGTTTAATCAGATATATGGATATCAAAACTTCTCCAAGGTAGATCTTTGGTTGATATGTTACCATGTTATGGGGAAGAGGGAGGATATCCCCAAAACCACTTTCCGAACAATGTACGGGAACTATGAGTTCATAGTGATTCCTTTCAGACTCACTAATTCTATTTAAATATTCATTCAATTGAAAAATAAATTATTTATATATTACATCAATAAATTTATGGTAGTATTTATTGATGATATTCTAATATACACCAAAAGTAAGGAGGAGCATGAAGTGAATTTGAGTACTGTGTTAAAGACCTTGTGAAAGGATGTGATTTTTCCAAGTATAGAAAATGTGAGTTTTTGTTGAAGGAAGTGTACTTATTGGAACATATCATCACTAGAAATGTGATATATATGGACCCTTAAATGATTGAAGCAATTAATAGGTGGTTGAGACTGACTTTTGTTAAAGATATCTATAGTTTCCTTTGGTTAATTGGCTATTATTACTGATTTGTGAGAAATTTATCATGATTTTGAAACCCTCTTAACAAGATAACATGGAATGGAGTAAAGTTTTCATTGAATTATTAATGTGAAGAGATATTCAAGGAGATGAAAAGGAGGCTTATTTCTGCCCTGTGCTTACAATACCCTTATGTGGAGAAATATTTGTGGTATTCAACGATGCTTTGAAAAAGTGATTGGGATGTGTGTAAATGAATAATGAAAAAGGTATAGCTTGTGATTCAAGGAAGTTGAAGATTTATGATAAAAATTACCCAACGCATGATCTGGAGTTAGCTGTAGTGATCTTCAATTTGAAAATTTGGTGGAATTATCTCTTTGGGGATAAGTGTGAAATATATATAGATCAAAAAATTCTCAAGTATATATTCACACAAAAATAACTGAATATGAACCAACCAAGATGGTTAGATCTAATCAAAGACTGGGACTAATCAATCCACTACCATCCTAGGGATGTGAATGAAGAGGAATATTATCTACGTAGAAAGGATCTAGCAATTCTCTCATTAATGATAATTGAGAGGGATATAATCTTATTGGATTTTGAAAGGATAGACATGGGAATCATTAATGAGGGATCATCATCAATACATTCACAAATTATTTCTCCACCATATATTTTGGAGAGGTTAAAAGATTATCAAAGAGTTTATATGGGAATTTAGAAGAAAGTGAAAGTTATAAAGAAAGATAAATCATTGGTGTTCAATAATAATGATTAAGGTGTTGTAAGATTTGCGTCAAGACCTTCTCTACCATAAAATCCTGAGCAAAATAAAGAATAGTTGGTTGATGCACATAGCTCAAACTTATCTATCAAACCAGAAATCCAAAATATGTATCAAGATCTTCATGAAAACTATTGGTGAGATAATATGAAGAAGGATATTATAGAATATACATTAAGATGTTTTGTATGTCAGTAAGTGATAGTAGAAATAAAAAAATCCAAGGGGATGATGCAACCATTACCCATACCTATATGGAAATTTGAAAACATCCCCATAAAATTTGTCATTAGACTTCCAAATAAATTAACAGAGAATAATTACATATGGGTTGTTGTGGATCATATTAAAAACAATACACACTTCATTTTGATATGAGAGGAATTATCATTGGATCTACTTGTGTGGATTTACATCAGAGAAGTTGGTAGACTGAATGGAGTACCACTATCAATTGTATTCGATTGAGATCCAAGATTCACCTTGATGTAATATAAAATTATTCAACATTATCTAAACACCATGTTGAAATTAAACATCGATTATCACCCTCAAACTGATGGCCAATCAGATCAGACTATCCATACACATGAGGAAATGTTGAGAACATGCTCAACTAGATTTAATATATCAATGGATTAATATATTCTTCTGTTCAAGTTATCTTACAACAACAGTTCCAACTTGAGCATAAAATGGACCCATTTTAAGCCTTTTATGGGAAGATGTGTGGGACACCTTCATGCTATGATAAAGTTGGGGAATGAATACTACTTGGTCCTGAAATGGTCGAGGGAATGGTAAAAATGAATAAGACCATTAAGTAGAACATTAATGTTTCTCAGAGTCAATGAAAGTTCTATGTTGACAAACATAGATGAGACCTAGAGTTTGATGTTGTAGACATTTTATTCATCTACATATCTCCATGGAAGAAAATGATGAGATTTTGAATGAAGGGAAATATTATCAAAGATACAACGACCCTTTTGAGATCCTTTATCACATCATAACAGTGGCCTATCAACTCGGATACCCAAATAACCTATATCAAGTTCGTGATATATTACATGTATCAATATTGAGGAAGTACATACTTGACCCCTCACATGTACTCAATAGAATTAGAGAATGATATTTCTTTTGAGGAGCAGGAGGTGAAGATCTTAGATTGTAGAGACAAAGTTCAAAAAAATAATAAAATTAACCTTCTCAAAGAGATGTAGAGAAACCAAAAGTTTAATGAAGAAATGTGGGAACTATAGGAAGTGATGAAATATAATTACCCTTATTTGTTTAAAGGGGGAGAACCAAATATTTCATTGCAGAAATTTCTCAAGGGGTGTAGATTCAAATGACCTAAACTGTCAAAAATAATATTCCCTTATGATTTAATGTTTTATTATGTAATTTGGTAATAGAAAACACATAAAATAGTTTTTATATAAAATTGGATTCAAAGTACCATTAATAATATTTACCATTGATAATATATCTATCCAAGAGTGATCACATGACTAGTATAAATATATGGATTTAACAAATCCAATTGACTCAAAAAAAGGAAGTGATGGCATCATCCAGTAGGATTGTACCTATGCTGCCAATTTATCAGAGCTTATTATAGAGATATAATATCTGGTCTTTTCCCTTGAAAAATCCCAAGATTATATCCAAAAACATAAACATAAGAGAAACAATTTACGAGAGAAGCTCAAGCTCATATAGATCAAAACCCAAACCATGTTTGCAGAATTACCCCACGAAAGTCTCAACATCGCACACCTTAATATTAGGGAGGAAACTGGTGTATTAAAGGTATATGTGTCAAGACCATAGAAAATATATTATATACATTTTTTGTAAAGAATATTGAATATATTTTTATTTTGAGACTATAAAACACGAATAATATTTTTGGGTAATATTTAATTCAATTAAGAAATTTATTTTGATTAATTAATATATTTTTTGAAATAAATAATATTTAAATTAAATATTATTATTAAATTATGATTATTAAATATAAATAATAATATAATTTTTATGATGTCAAATGTAATGTTTTTTTGGGTTAAAAAATCGTTATTGCCAAAAACCAATCATTTTCAATAAATGATGGTTATTATTTAAAAATTAAAAAACTTAGGAAATTATTTATATAAAATGAATATTATTTTTGGAATCATAATTTTGAAATTATCCAACAGTGATATTTTCATAATTTTTGGATATAGTCGAAATTTCCAGTTAAAATTAAATACCATACAAATATATGTTGTGTTTTATGACATCCAAATGACTCAAAAAAGATGTAATAAATACTAGAAATTTGTATAATCTGACAAATATATTTATTACCCTTAAAATAATGTGATTTTATGTTTATTTTATTAATTTTATAAATTCTTTATGAATCCTACAAAACATATAATATAATTTATGATTTTAAATTCATTTCTTTAAAAGTGTGACTCACATCCAAATAATTGAGGGTGATATTTTAATAAGTTCAGACCTTTTCATAATTAAATATTGAAAATCACTCCTATTTGGTAGAAACCGTGGGAAAAAACCATGGTATGGTTTGTGGTTTTGAATATTTTATTATATAGAGTCCAAAACCTCTATTTATGAAATATTAAATAATTCCCCTTTCATTTCCTATATATACCCACCCAACCTCCCATTTATCTTAACTAAAAATCCTTTAAGAATGTCCTTAAAATTCCATAATCTCTATAAGATCCTTTAAATATTCACCTAATCTCTCAATAATCCCCTTTCAATCTTTTAGTGTCATACTTTTAAGGTAAGGGATCCTCTCTTTCACCCTTTTATTCAAGAATATCCTCTATATTATGCCATTTTATTTTTAATTACTAATGTTGTTGTATTTTTCTCACCCTAATACTTCCCTTATAATTTATACATGATAATATACACCTTTATCTCTCAATAATTCCTCCCATATACAACCATTAGCATGCCATAATTTCATTAGAGTTCTTCCTTCCACTTCTTTAATCAAGTTCCCCCATTATTATATGTATTCTATTTTCAATTACTAATGATGAGATATGTATTTTAATTTCACTGTCAATAAAAATTTCATTTCTAAATTATAAGAGAATATTTTCATTCTTATCAATAAATTTTATGTATTTTTAGGTGTTGCAGTTAGGCTGCAAAAATTTTATTGCGATTTTCCATTCCAATTCTATTATATAGTGGATACCATAACCATTTCCTATAAAGGGTATTCAAATTTAAAAACTTATACTTCTTTTATTTGGGACATAAATGTTTTTATTCAATACTCTCGTATATTGGAATAAAACATTATGATTAATGAATCCATGTAGTATGATCTTTGTGGCACACTTAAGAATGAGATTGAAATGAAAGTAATGAGTGCAATCAGAATTATATAGCACTCCAATGAATTGGGTAATGTTTAGTATCACGATACATCATGTTGGGAAATAGATTAAACCATATTAATTTATGGGAATCTATCCATTTTTTGTATTGTATTTTTTCATTGTCCTATGATATAGTGTTTTAAGTTGTTCCCACATTTCCCATGTTTCCTTTATGGTATCATGCTATATCAAGTCTTATCATTCATGTTTATGATTCCTAATATTTTTATTCCCCTTAATATGAATATTTTATAATTTTATTTACCTTATTACATGTTTATTCCTCTACTGGGATTTATATTTCTTCCGTTTCTAATGAATTTTTTAGGTTATCCTATGAAGTTTTATGTGAGAGCATGTTAAAGAAGATTTCAATAAACATATTGTATTTCATGATTAAATTTGTAATGTAATGTACCTAATTCCCAAATACACTAGACTTATAAATATTATATATTGAATTAAGTTTTATATTTTGTAATAAATCATATGTTAATGTTTAATAAATGGAGGGTGTGTTATATCATTCCCCTAGACCAATTCTATGACAGTAATTTTTGCACCAGTTTCCTTTGTTGTGTAAAGGATCCACTCCCAAGAGTAAACTCTTACCCCTATACCTACTATTATAGGGAAATGTGAACTTATTATCCCTTTAATTAAGATAATATTAGTTTATTATATTATAATATTTAAGTGATTCATTTTTCATAATCACCATTTTTAGTGCATTTTACAATTTGAACATTATTTCACATCACGATTGTAATTCTTGCTTAAAGTGAACTATTACTTGGTAAATTTTGTGATGAATTTTAAAAACATTGGTATTTATTTGAATTTAATATTTAATTATTTGGTTTCCAATTTCATTGGTACCAATTTATCCTTTTGGAGCACTGGGAGATTCACATTGTAAGACCATCATTTTGGACATTCAACCCAACTTTTTTTGCCAATGTTATTTGGAAAACATCCCACTAAATTGACTATAGTATCCCAATAAAGTGACTATAGCTCCAATTATCCTAGAACAATGAAGATTAAATTTTATATTTTGTTATAGGATATCTTGGGTAACATTTAATTAAATTGGATCAAAGTCCAATTCAGTCATTGGTGTGAGATATAGGCAGACTAAGTTAAATATTAATTTTTTTCCCAAATTCCATGGCCTGAAAGGTCATCTCACCTTTTTAGCCATAAATCATAAATAGATGATTCAATTGGTATATAGTTTTTTCATGATATATAAGAATTAATATATACATATTTTCATAGTACTAAAATTCCCAATTCTCTAAAAATCATGTTTACTCTGGAGCGTCATTGAGGAGATAGAAAATGAATTCCTGGTGTCATGGAAATAATGGAAGATTAATAATTCAACCACTTTCCTCCACCCTTTTCCCTACCCAAATTAATTTTTCGAATCTGAGGGGTTTTACTCAACCAAATGAACTTTAAGGCTCAATTTAATGTGGAATTTGGAAAGAAAAAGACACTAGTTATATTTTATTTTCATTGTAATGTTATGATGCCTCTTTGTCTTAGTAACATTTTTCTTTATCTTGTATGTTGTTATAATTATCCTTACCTAATTAATATGAATTATTCTTATTATCAATTTATATTACTTTTTGTAAACTTTGATACCATTTCATTAAGATGTAAATTTAATCACCCAAAAAATTGTGAAATTTCTCTTCCAAAAGTAGAGTGCTAATTATATATTTATTTTCATTTCCTCATTCCTATATTCTTAAGCCGACTCTCATCTTCCATTGAAAGGTTTTCATAAAAGGAAGGATAAAAAATTGGGTTGATCTTAGGGATTTTTGTGAGTGTGTATTGAATGTTATTTCATGATCTTTAATATTTTAATCAGTTCATTACTTTAATATTTTCATTCCTTGATTAAGTTTCTTATTCTTAGCCAACATTAACGTTGAAAAATTTTGAGTGATAGTATAATACAATTACATAGAGTGATCATTAAAGGGATCATATAACTAAATTGTGAATTAGAATTAGAAATTTATAAGTATTAAATGAGTTAATTATGTTTTGGAATTTCCTCATTGTTTTCATAAATCTTGAATTAGTGATTAAATTTTTATAAGAAAAAAAATACATACAATCTAGCACTAGAAAAAAATGATCTAATAATATTTATTAATTATTTTATTTAAAAATATTAGTGTGTTTTATTTCTATAATTAAAATCATTCCCTTAGGTATTTTAGTATTATTGTATCCCAATCCCATTCAACTCCAAAGTTGGACACTTCATAGCCAAAATACCTATCATATTTGAGTGTCTCAAGGTTAGTTATTAGGCCCTAATATATTTGACCCCTAATATTACTTCAACAAAAAATTCTACCAGTAGGGTAAATTTAGGATACACATAAGTTTGGCACTATTTCTAGAGACACAAGTAAATCACCTTGACATGCATTCTATTTCCCCCATTTATTTTGTTTTCACCCCCCATTTATATAATATTCTCCCCTTTATATTTGTGTGTATAGATGATATAGAATCCTAATTTATGTATACTCAAATGGAGTATCTTCTACACCATCATATCGTAATATCCGAATAGAATAAAATGGGAAATCAATATTGGGAATCACATTACACATGGAATTTCTTTGATCAAACCTTTAATGATTATGATACACCTGGAGAGACGTACAATCATTGGGATGATAAATGTATGAAGTATAAATTTATACCCTTCTCAAGGATGGTTGGATAGATCATTCATAAGGTGGTGTAGGAAGTTCATCCTCCTATCCAATATGTTCCATAGACACTACTTGAATATTTGTGTAATGAAATGGAGTGAATTAATTCTGAGGTTTCATATTGGTGATTATAACTACAAATAATTAAAACTTATGAGTCACCAATCACTACATTGACTGTACCTTACTTACCCCTATATAGAGTTTATAGTTTCCCAAAAACTCATGTAAATAATTAATAACTAGAATTGGAATTTGGGATAGTTGAAGAAGATTAAGGAACTATTAAATTCTATTTAAATAACGAGGAAATTGATTTTTTGTATTCACAAGAGGGAAATTTTTCATCATTGATTGAGTTTCCTGAATATTTCCCAATTGATGATTATTTAGAACCAAAAATCACAAAATATTTAGGGAAACTCATGAAATATGAATTTATATGCATTCATAAAATTGATATGGACAATGTAGAGTATGATAATTATATTCAAAAGGAACTAATGTTTTCAAAAATTTTGGACGAAGAAACTGAGTTCGATGCAATGTATCATCATTCCTTTTAATGTTTTAACCAACCCGATCTTGAATTTAAGGTACTTCCTTCATAACTCAAGTATGAATTATTATGGGAAAATTAGACATTATCTTTTTTAATTTATTCTTCCATTGAAATCAGTAAATATGGAATTATCCTTGATGTATTTGGACAAAAAATAAAAGCAATTAGATAAACCATTTATGATATTTCATCAATTTTCCCCCTCAATGGAGAACATATGTTTATAATTGAAATATATTCGACATAAATTATGAATTTAAATATAGTTTATGTGGATAAAAATTAAATCCTTACAAATTTTAAAGTTGGCATTGGGTAATTTAGGGAATCCAAGTCGAGCTATTGAATTAAAACTAATCCCTTTTCGAGAGGCAACCTGGCTTCTACATTGATTTCATTTTATTTTAATTGATTATATTTTGTGTGTATTTTTAGTTAATGGAAACTCAAAGGGTTTCCATTATATTATAATTTTTTTGATGATATGGGTGATATATTTTGAGGAAAATCGTAATTCTTCCGAGACTTCTAACATAATCTTATATCATTGATGAGGTACCTCCAAGTGACATAGAGATCAAATTAGTATTCATGAGTGTAATAAACTTCGACTTCAACCACCAGGATACTTTTTTCCATGTTTCTTATTTTAATTTCCATTTTTATCCCCCTTCTATGACTCAACCCCCTTCTAAATTTTATTTTCATTAAATAAGAGGGACAACGTAATTTTATGTTGGGGGGTGAAAATAAATAAAATATATTTTTGTGTCAAACAAAATTTTTTGGTGTGCATAAATTGAACAAAAAATTTATTTAAACTTAAACATGATAACTCTCATTTCAAAATTTGAAAATGAATATCATATAATATTTCTTCACTTGACTCATATTTTAGTCCATGATTAAGTTCATGAGAATAGATTCTGGAAACTATGACTTTTTAATGTGTCTTTTCACCATTTACATTTTATTCAACGAATAAAAAATTCAAAATTCATTTCCATTGAATTTTGGGTGTAAGTTTTATTTATTGGGTACCTTTAATCATAACATTCGGGTTGAGTAATTTTTAGATTAATTTGAGTATCCAACAAAAAAAATAAAAAAAGACTATGTAGATAAATGTTTTTTCTAAATGTGTAGTGTCTGAAACTTAGGGATCATGACCCAACTATATTCTTTATTATAGTTAGGCTTCACATATCTATTTTAGATCACAAAAAATAATAAATGTGAGACATCCATCTCTTGGTGATCATGACTCCATAGTTTTCTTTCCCAGATTTTTTCTTTTGATCTTTATCATAATAAAAAGAAACAAAAAAATATTAAAAAAAAGAAAAAAAGTATACAATTTGATTCTCATCTTAAGGTTTAATGTTATTCCCACCCATCACTTCCAATTATTTACCCTTTGAAAAAGAAATGGGCCCTATTTCTTCTGATACACAACACATCATTATGCTTAATTGAAATTGGATGAAATGTGGTGATGAATTTGAAAAAAAGGAACAGACCTAGTATTGGGACATGATTTTGGACGTAGAATGTTTTAAATGATATTATAAGTTTTATGATTTTTTGATGTGAAGTATAAATGGTAATCTTGGTATATTAAAACGTTCTTGGAAAAGGGCATGTAATATTAATATTTTTGAGAAACTTTTTGATCGTGACTAGAAAAACTCATGCTAGGGGTTTGATTATCCACTGAATGAGGATAATATTCTTTTATAATATTATAATATTAATTTGATAAATTATTCATAATCACATTTTTTATGCATTTTAAAAATTTATCATTATTTCACATCATTATTGTAATTCCAACTTAAAGTTCACTATTACATGGTACATTTAATGACACATTTAAAAATCATTTATTTGTATTTATTTAAATTTAATATTTAATTATAATGTTTCAAGTTGAATTGTTACCAATTCATAATTTTAGTGCACTTGAAAAATCACATTGGAATACCACTATTTGGAACATTCAACCTAGAATATTCTGGGAGAAGTTAACCAGACATCATCCCAATTAAATGACTGCAGAAGCCATGATCCAATCCCGATAAATCTGAAACATTAACATGATTTATATGAAATTTTGGGGAACTTTTAGTTGAACTGGGGTAACGTCCAATTTTTTCATTTAGATGAAGGTATAGGCATCCTAAATTGAACATTAAATTCTGACCTATATTTTGCGGCCTGAAATTTCCTCTCACAATTTTGGCAATAAATCTTAGATGGATGATCCAATTGCTATAAAATTTTATGATGATCTAGAATAAATAGTGATATACATTATTTATTATATGAATAATCCCAATTATCTCAAAATCTAGGTCTTTATAGCAGACCAATTAGGATTAGTAAAATGCATGCACGATTTCATTGAAATGGTAAACGATTAATTGTACACACACATTACACCACTATTTATCCTATAATACATAATGGTTATAATTTTAAGGTTTTGGATCGAAAAAATTGGCTCTAAGGGTATATTTAATAACTAAATTTTCATGAAAAAGGTAGGAGTTGTGTTTTATTTTCATTATAATTTTATAATGCTTCTTTGTCCTAGAAACATTTGTCTTTCCCATATTAGTTGTTCTAATTCACATTATATTATTAATATGACTTCTTCTTATTCTAAATTTCAATTATTTTATAAATTTTGATACTATTTCATTAAGGATTGAATTTATTCACACAAAAAATTGTGAAATTAATCACACAATTATAAAGTGTTCACTATTTATTGGTTTTCACTTTTTCATGCCAACTTATTTAAGTCAAATATCATATTCCATTGAAAGGTTTGTATATATGGGAGGATATAAATTTTATGGGTTGATCCTAGGGAGTTTCATGGGTGTGGATGGAATGTTATTTAACTTTATTTAATATTTTAATCAGTTCATTAATTTAAAATTTCCATTCATTTAATAATTTTCTTCTCCGTCTTCACAAACATTAACATAGACACATTTTGAGTGTTTGTTCGATCCAATTCCTTGAAGTTCTTATTAATGTCATACTCTACATTAAATAGTGATTATCTTAATAATTTTATAATTATTTAAATGTTGAATGTTGTTTGGGAGTTACCTTTTTTTATGCATTACGAATTAGTGATCTAGAATTTTCTAGGAAAACAATTACTTCAAAGCTAGACTTAGTGACAACCTAGGATCAACTTATTTTCATTATTTGTTTAGTTTAGAAATATAAAGGAATTTTCTTCCCCCAATTAAAATAATTTGATGAGGTATTTCATTATTATTGTATCCCAATTCCAATAAATCCCAATGTTGTACATTTCATTTACAAAAGGCCTATAATATTTGAGTGTCTCAAGTTTACTTCTTCGGTTTCTAGGGATTTGACCCCTACTTATATTATAATAAATGATTCAAATTGTAGGGTAAATTTAGGTGACTCTATGAATTATAAGTGGAATATTGATGACATGAATTATATGATGATCCTCACTAACCAATAATTGATAATAACGTAATGGAAAGGTATACTTATTGTTAATCTTGAAATGAATGTTTGAAATGTGATGGAAATGTTTTAAAAACTAGGTAAGTGTTAGGTTTTGTAAAATAATAAAATGGGTGAATTTCCATTTTTTTATCAAATTGTAAGAAATTGTATATGATTTCTTGTTCTTATATCTTTTCACATAATTAGTTTATTTTATATTATTTACTTATGAAACACTTGGTGGGACCCTTCTAAGCTTGTTTTCTCACACCCTTGATATAAATTTGAGTGTATTTAGATATTGTTTGGTTAGATTTAGGTAATGGAATGGTGCCAAAGGGTGGATAAAAGTTTTCTCATTCGCAAGGTGTGGGAGTCTAGAGGTGACTACATGTCACATGGAGTTGTGGTTATTTGAAGTACCTTGTACATTTGTTTTGCCATTGTGGGTTTTTAGATACCTGGTTATTATTACTCTTGTCTCTTTTAAAATTTAGAATTGTATTAATATACCGATATTTCCTTTATTGATGTTTTCTTATTTTTATTCTACCATGGAAATATCATCCCCCAATGCAGTTCTTGATTCCATGGAACTTGTCTACAACCCATGGGGGTCAGGAATGACCATTGGTCCTTATTGTAGACTAAATCACAATTTTAATAGTTATGTAATCCATGTTAGTTTATGAAATAAAATTTTCTTAATGGATGATAATTGAGTTAAATCTCCTCTTATTTATGCATTTTTTTGTGGCTTTATCAAGATTTAGTTATTATAGGTGGATAAATAGACATGGTTATCTTGTTACGATGTTGTGGAATACGATTAGGTGGGAAATATGATTTTTTATCAAATTAATTTTATTCAAATTATAATATGTTCATTTTATGATTATGATTTTTATGTGAAATAAGATGATGGGGAATTTAAAATAAAATATTTTATTCCATATTAAGTAATTATTTTTTATATCCTAGAGTAATAATTTTTTTTATTATTATGCATAATATTGGTGTAGATGTAAATATAAAAGGTGTTCAAATGTATTATTTTTGAGAAATATAACCATATGTGGTATTCCAATATGTAAATAAATGTATTATTATACTGAGATTGCCATGATATGGTTATGAGAATTGGTTGTAAAATGTTTTATTATAAATATTATTGGGTGATGTAATACATAGTTTAGAGGTTGTGATACATGGGATAATGGGGTTATGAAAAGTGGATGTGGGAAACTATTATGTGCAATTGTTTTTGTCATAATAATTTTTCAATTATTAGTTATTCTATATCCTAGGATATATATACCATTAAAAAAACAAGAAGTTATATTTTAAGTATAAATTAATTTTGAATGAAGATATAATTAGATTCAAAATATATTTGACTAAGATGGTAATGAGGGAGTTATGGAATTAAATAGATTATACCTAGAGTTATACCTATTATGAGTATATCATCATATCGTTTATTATTTTAATGATGTTTTATATAGTATTAATTATTCACTATGTAAACACCATTTTATTTTTAATCCATGAGAGATAACATCCATGTTTTATTAGATTCCGGGGGAACCCTAATATCCATTTGGTATTGGATGGACATCTACAATCTTCTCATGTTTTTCATGTGAGATGTCTCATTATTACAGATATTGAATGTCATCATCGATTTT
Organism: Viscum album; assembly: GCA_963277665.1. NCBI lineage: Eukaryota > Viridiplantae > Streptophyta > Magnoliopsida > Santalales > Viscaceae > Viscum > Viscum album. The sequence goes on from OY728141.1 coordinate 1,631,066,858, forward strand.
TTATTCTATCTATACATTTACTGACCTGAAATTGTATTTTCAAGGGTGTTGTATTATTTCGGAGGTAGATTTAGAGAAAAATAATCTATATGTCCCCTTTATGATAAATTATATTTTTGATGGAAAATGTTTTGTTGTATTTATATAATTTTTCATGGAAGAGTGTTTATATTTTGAGATGAGTTGTATCAAACTTTACATGGGATGGGTTGTATTATCTTTTTTTTCTATTTATTTTGTACATTATTTAGTACGATTTATCCAAAATGATATAAGGGTTGTTAGGGAGGTTCTTACTGGGTATTTTGGAATACTCACCCTAATATTTTACATTTTAATATTTTCAAGATCAAATTTTTCACTATTTTTGGGAATATTTACCTAGTTTATGTGAATATAAGATGGAGTTGAAGGAGTGAAAATTTTATTTTCCTTTATATTGAGTCAAACAAATATTTTCTCATAGTATTGTTTCCTATTGGAAATATTCTATATGTATTTTTTGATTATGTGACATTATATGTACTATTAGTATCATTCAATAGTGTTGTGATGTGGGAGTATTATAAATAATAGTATTCTATAGTTATTTGAAAATAAATGGAAAATTTCCCACATAAATTGAATTAGATACCCTTGGTGCGAGTCATAACCCTATGTCCTTGGTGGGATTAGAGGGTCACTATCATTCTCTACACATACATTATAGGAGTCTTACTTTGGACGATACGTGACACTAGATCTGTCCACCAATCCTTAACAAGATTGTAACACAAGAATCTCATTGGAGTTGATTATGTTTATGAAAAATAATGTGCTGATTTTATTGGTTATTGGAAACGTTATAATGTAGAAATCAGTTGAATTTTTCATAGGGATCTCAATAAAGCTCATTGTTGTTGATGAAAATCATTGACAGTGAGGTATGTTTTTAGTTTTCTTCATTTATAGGTTTAATTCATTTATCATCAGTATATCTTAGGTTATTTTGGTTTCTTATATTTGATTTAAGATTAATTATATCCATTAAAAAGAATTCATCAGATAATTTTCATGAATAAAATGGTGTAAAACCATTTTACGTGTCCTTGATATATACAAAGAACAACCAACCATAAACAATGAATTTTCTCCTTCACTATCTTTGTTATGTTAATGTTTCATGTTTTGTTTTTCATAGATGTTTTGTTTTTTCATAGTGTATTATATGATAATACTAACCATTTGGAGAGTCAAAATAATACTAAAAATTCAATTAAATAGTGAATTGCAGTATGGCCATATTATTCTCTATTCACTGCCCACATTGCCAATAGATAAAATTACGAGAAAACTCTACTATTAAACAATGTTATAAAAGGAATTATATAATATGATAAGTTCAATGGAAAAAAATATATGTTATTTATGTATTAAATAATTCAAACAACTTTAGGGTAAATACATCATATGTGTAATTTTATTGAAAAAATTAAAAAAATTTAAATCATATTAAAAATTATTATGAAATAATTTATCAATATCTAAAGTTATCATATCACATGAAAAAAATTTAAACTATCCATTAATTTATTTAATTTCCTATTAATAATTTATGAGTATTTAAATATATTCTTCTAATTTTCATACCATGAAAATAATATTTTCATGATATACATTACATAAGATTTTGTTTTGTTCAATAACGACCTTGATTTTAAATTTAGTTATAAACATAATTTTTAAGGTTGATTATTTTTATTCATATTTTATGTTAGAATTTGTTTTGATTTATGATCCCTCTTGATTATTGGTATATTGATAATATAAGTTTGGGTTGGAATTCTACTAACCCAAAAGCTTAGTATCAATTCAGGAGAAGTGGGGATTTACTGCTTATCACACCATAGTTTTCATAGATATAGTGTAGTTTCATAAGATTTTAATCCTTATAATAAAATAGTTACACAAAAAATATTCATGAAATAAAAAAACATGAATTATAGTTAAACCAAAACATAGTGGTATCAGCCACATTCTAGTTTGTGTTGAATTAAACCACATCATTACTAATGTATTGCAGGTTTGTTGGGCCTTGTGCCTATAGGTCATGCATGGGTTCCCCTTCAACCCATAAAAGGGGGATTATCCATAATAAAATAAAAAAAGAAGGCCTTCGGGCCATTCGAGCTATGTATGGGGAAACATGTTCTATGTAATGATAAATATTAATTACATATTTATACCACTTTAATGTATATTGTTCATATAAAAAATCATCTTCCAATGCTTAAGAACTTTCAAAAACCAATATTTGTTTTTTAAATTTTAAGCAGTCAGTGAGATGTTAATTCCCATGTTATAAATAGTCATAACATGTTAAAATGTTAGGAAAAAATTTCAATTATGGATGAGTTGTTTTGGGATTATTAGAAGTCTATGGGGAGTAATTGGAGAAAAAAAATAATGAGATTTAATTCTTGTGTAAGGATTTAATAAGATCTTTTTAATTGTTTGTGTGAATCTCTAAATCCATAGAATTTATTTCTCATTATCCTTTGATACCAAGGATCGAACAGACTGGACATTGAAGATGAATCATTCCCATGAATTATGAGATCCATACAACCCATTAATTATACTTAGAAGGGGTCACTTGTACTTACAAGGAATCTTACTAAGATCATATATAATAATTTGGACATATTATCTTCAAGATAGTGAAGTGGAATTTTCATTTATATTTTATACAATTTAAATAAATGATTAAATAGTTGTAAAAGAATAGGTTTTTATAGTTTAATTCTACAATTACTGGACATGTATTTTCCTCAATAAAAATCAATAGTGTTATTAAAGAGACTATATATATTGACATTACATATAGATCAATTTTTAATAGATGATAAATTTTTAAAAAATAAATTTTCATTGAACAAATTTTTTATGAAAATCTATTGTTATTTATGAATATTTTTAATACCAAGACATGGTTCTAAAAAAATAGATGTGAAATAAGAATATTTTATAAATATTGTTACATACTAAGATACCAAAAGGTATTTAGACCATTATAGATTAACTATGGGTGAATCACTAAAACATTTTATTTTACATTCCACTATAAAAACACCTTCATCGCCAATTAAAGTGATTAAAATTATTTAAGCTTTCACTTTTATTACACTTAAGGAAATAAAAACATGGTTGACATAATGAATTTATATTTTCAATATTCAAAACAAATGGATGTATGGTTGGAATATTCCAAAAAACATAATATCATAGGATCCACTATTCATCATATATACTAATCAGCAAGGCTGGTCCTTAAATTCATATTACATACTAAGGTCTCTCAACTGAGGTATTTATCTCTCAAAAAATTAATGAAATTATATTTAATTAATACATTAAGAAGAGCCTTCATCATCTAACGATATACATACTATAATTAAGTATCTAATTCCTTTTTATTATTTTCACACCAATCTTTTTATACAATATTAACCGATCACAATATTTGAAAACCCAACAAATTGTTCACTTCGTTACTAAGAAATCACGATTAAAGAGAAAAATATTATATCCAATCAAAAATAATAGTCTCCTAACTATGTTACATATACCAAATAAACTGTTATTCTTTTTAATAATATACTCAATCATTAAATCAAAGTTTTTAAATTTCAAAAAAGAAGTTAATGAAGATCCTCTATACATCTTCATTCTCTTGGGTATCTTTTTATTCCACTTCCTTTGTTACACTCTCATTAATTCATTAAATATTTTTGTTATTTTTTATGAATTTCACTTTATTTTACAAAAAACTAATCCATATCTTATTAAGAACATGAATTTGAAATTTTAATATGAAGCAAAATAACCATTCTCAAAATTTCGAACATCAATATGTGATGTTGGATCAATTTTCCTTATTCTCCACTATTTATATGTTCAGGTGACATTTGTGGTTAATTTTTATTTTTTTGAAGTTATCCATGAATCTATAATATTAAATTCACTCAAAAAATACTTTCTAGAAAAATCATGTCTTCTTTATGAACATCATTATATGATCTTGTAAATCATTATAAAAAAGAGGCATATTGTTATGTGATAATTGTGGTATCTAAAATGGTTACTGATGACCACTCAACTTCTAGTTATATTTTGGAATAACCATCTACTTTATAGTGTGAATTTTGTAATCCTTGAAAAATATAGGATCCTAAATTCTTCATGTCTTCTAACATTGGTAAATTATTACTTGCTTCACAATATAATTTAAAAATTCATGGCACATAATCCTTAACCATACCTATAAGGACCTGACCATAGACATTACATAATATAGATATTTAAACTATATAAAACTTATTTACATTCCCAAATTACATTTTAGTTTGGAGCTTTATAATTTTAGGAAATAACGCATATATATCAATCCAAAATCATTCAATGTGGGTTCCATTAAAACTGTATCGATTTCATCCAAAACATAAAATTTTTATCACAAAACAACAACATGACTTATTTGAGAAATATTTATAACATTTAACATGACTAAAAATATCCGTATAACCTATTAAAAACATGGTATGAGAATAAAAATATCATTTAGTGGTATAAAAATAAGTAAATAAACCATTAGTCCATTGTACTTATAAATATATGAAACTTTTTTCACAAAGACATACTTCTCACATATATATAATTTCTTTGTAAAACATGATATTTCCCTATTACATTAAAGAATATATATATAAAAATAAAGGTATCTTGGGTAATTACATATCTATATAGTAACCATAGTGTGTACCTTATGATTTATAACCCTCATGACTACTTAACAATATAACCCTCATGACTACCTTATGGTGTAACCAACATAGCTACACTTGGAGTAACCATACGGCTGACCTCAAACTTACACATACCCAATTAATTGGAGGGAGATATAGGTACCACCATTCATTATAAATAATTCCCATGAAATAGAAATTAATAATAAAACACTAATAATTTCATAAAAATATTTCTTTTGAATTTCGTAAAATAGAATTCAAAAAGAGGATTTTTAATTAAAAGTCCATTGAAAATATCACATAATTGAAGTGATAATTAATAGAATGAAATAGTAATGTGTATAAACTATAAATACACATAATATATCATAATATAAATGAAATTAATTACAAAAATAATTGTAGTATCACATAATTATTGAAGTAGAAGGTTAACCCAAATAATGGAAATTGAGATAAGAATTCCCTAACATTGGGTACGTCTTACTTTAACCTAATTTAAACCTACTGTATAATTGTTTAAAGGGTGATATTGATACTTTAAAAAAGCATAATAATGTTTATAAAAACTTATATTATCATTTTTAAACATTATTTGACCCATTTATTAATAATATTTTGTTATTTCTGTTGTTTCAGGTGCATACTTTACATAATCTCCATGGTTTGTTCATAAAGGATGTTCTTGTCGAATGGAAGTGAAACTCTAGAAGTTGAAAGAAATATTTTTAATATAGTTTCATAATATCAAATGATTCCATAAAAAATTTTGGTTATATGTTATGAGGATTAATCATTAGAAAAATCATTAGTGATATTCGTTTAGATCATTTTGGCGGTTCTTCAATAATCACGAACTAGTTTCATCATTTACCATTAATATTAAGCATACAAGATAATTACAGAACATAAGAGCTATAATATAATATACATTGAAATATTTTTCAACCATTAAAATGTGTTTACATTAATATTTGGAGGAATTAAAGGAAATTGATGACATACCACCCACGATGTCGGTAAATCGATACATCAAGGACAATGTTATTATTTTTAGAATAGGCGGAAGAGGACAAGAAGAATGACGGGGAATTTTTCCATTAACATAATAAAAATATAGAATATATTTAATATTGTATTTTTAATTATTCTTGGATAATAGGATGTGAATAGAGTATATGAAATTAAATGAATTGAGAAGAAAACACAAGAAAATGAAAGATGATTTTTACCTCTTGATATCTTCTCCTTTAGATCCTTCTTAAGCCCTCCGGTTTTAGCCTTTTGGTGAGACCAGAATTTATTTTACGCATGAAAGATACATGGGAAGGGTATTAGGAATAATTTATACAATTATAAAATCTTTAAAGGTGTGAGAGAAAGAGGGGAGGGGGGGTGAGGGTGGTATTTATAGTGAAGGAGGGGAGGGGTCTTCCATTATTTTAATCATTAGTTTAATATTTTTTATCAAGACACCGAATAGTCTTGATTCATGTGGAAACAAATAGTAAAGATAACATTTGATTTCAAACCAAGGGTTTATACATAATCCATGATTATAGTAATAGTTTATTTTACATATAATGTATATATACGATAAATTACCCTATTAACTATTCAGAAAAAATTCGAGGATTTCTAAAAAATCTTGAAAATTCACCATAACCATTTTTCAATGTTTAGAATTAAAAAACTAAATCCATTTCATCCAATTTTTTTTTAAATTTTATAAAATTAATTTTTATATAAAATCATAATTTATTCCAAAAATAACAATTTTAAAACTATAACTGGTTTTATAACAACTTGAAAAATCAATAAAGGCCTCATAAATTATGAGAAATACCTTCATTGGTGGAGTTAATATAAATTTTATCATAGTAATATTCATTAGGGTAACATTAATAATCATAAGGGCGAGTTACTATTCACTATAAATTTGTTTGTCCTATCAGATTCCAAAAAACATACTGATCAAAACTTTTTAGGTCTGTTTTTTGAAATTCAAATCATAAAAGTGAAAAAATTATATTGAACGTCTATTTTACACTATCTCCTTAAAAAAGTGTCATTATGTAGAGATTCAGTGTTTCATGGATTTAAATTTATTTATAAAACATTGGGGTGTTACAATACCCAATAGTAGGAACATGGAAAATCAGGGCGTACCCATTATGATTTGATCTTCATGTCATGAGAGACCAACTCAAGTATTGTAACATTTTTGAACGAAATCAGGGCATGATCAGACATGTTAAATTATTATTGTTTATAAATCACCAAATTTTTCAACTCTAGTATAGAAATAATAGCATTATTCTCAATGGAGTGGTGTAATAAGTTCTATCTTCTCCAAAATAACTCCAAACATCCATCCTCAACATTAATCATCTTCAAATCACTTCCAAATATCCAAATGATTTTCAAATCAACTACAACATCCAAATTTAGATAACATTGAATGTGTTTCATTTATTTCCAAATTTTTGATGAAGTTAATGAAAATAAAATATAACAATAATGTCACATATCACATCCACTTGAATTTATATATCAACAAAAATCTATCCATTTCAACCAAAAACCTTTTGGAGAAACTGAAATATCAAAAAACATATCTATCACAACAATCCACACATTTGTTTTTTATTCTAAAATATTAAAATTAATTATTCTTATAACTTATCAATGAATCAAAATTTAATACTTCTATTCTTATGTAGGAAAATTTGATTTAAGAAATAATAAATATGAATAAAAATTTCCTATACATCCATAAGAATTACTAATACTCACTTTTAAATGACCAATTTCACTAAACTTCTCAAATAATCATCAAAAAAATATTTCATTACATATTCTATAGAATTTTATTATACAAACTAAAAAGAAGCAGTGAAATAGTCCATAAATTATCTAACACAAACACCAACACACATTTTCTAAAATCATAGCTTTCCCTTTCTGAAAAAACCCTTTAAATATATTATCCCCTTAAATGAAACTTATTATTTGATTTATATTTTTATCTTCCTCTTTTATAACAAAAATATAATTACAATATGATATAGGATGGGTAACCATAACTTATCAATGTGAAGAATGAGGTTTATCTCCCATCATCAACCTGAACTATTAAAATAAATCATTTATAAATGGTTTTGTAAATAGATACAACTTATGTTTTTTATAGGAAATAAATCCTACTTTATCACTCATTTCTAAAGCATTTACTTTATAAATTATTTCTTGGTATAAATGTGATTTTGTTTATAATGTTGATATAGGTTCCAAAAAATATTAATATAAATTTTATTATCACATCCCACCGGCAATGGAAACTTAACTTCCACCTTATAACCGTTAAATTGAGTTATTATACACATCAATTGTGTTATTGATTCAGTTACAACAACAAATTATACCTTCTATACAACTAATGTATTAAATCATTAATTATTTATGTGCTGATATACCGACATTTCTCCCAAGAAGCATACTCCAATATACATAAACCTTCCATCACCCACACTTCTAGCCGAATCATCATCTGAAAATCCATATAGATCGATATTTTATTTACTATAACATGACATAAAATTGAATGAGTATTATTTATTTACATTATAATCTAATTCACTATAATTAAATGATATTACTTTGATAAACATTGATACCATGTGCACAATATTAAAACATAAATGATATATATTATTAATGTAGTCAAATAGACTAAACATCCATTGATTTTTAAAAACTATATTTGATTTACCACATTATCATAATAATCCTTTTAAAGTTTTTTTCAAATTGAAATTGGAGTATAAACTACATTTTGACCTTTCATAACAAACTACTTCAAAAGCTCTTGGGAATACTTATATTGATAATAGAAAATGTAATCAACCAATATATAAATTTGGATACCCAAGAAATAATCCCTCTCCCCCAATATTTAAATAAAAAACTACTACATTTGAGATTAAAACACATTGAAAATTCAATATTTACTTCAATAAAATATAATATCATCAATATAGACAACAATAAAAAGAGTTATATAGTCATTTTTCTTTTATATAGAGGCTTCTATCCAATATTTATTTTCCAAAATATTTCATCGTCAAACATGATTAAAGCTTTAAATACCAAAAAATTGAATCTTTTTTAACCCATATAGTGACTTCTTAAATATATAAAATATTTCTTCATCTTCTCCAATAAATAAAATTTTATTTGATCTATGCATACTACCTCTTCATGTTTACCTTTGATGAGGGTAAAATTTAATTTCCTTTGAATGAACTTGTATAATTTTTGATAAGGGATAGAAAATAAAAAAGTTTGTGATTTATAGATTAGAAACCATAGAAAATTTCTCATCAATGTCAATACCTACTACTAGAGTATAATATTTGAAAATGAGTCTTGATTTATTCCACATAAGCTATCTCTTTTCACTTAACTTATTATGGAACACAAAATTTATTCCAATAAAAATATTACTCATTAGTTTATGTACTGACTCCTATATATTTTTCTTATTATACAATTCAATTCTTCACTGCTAGGATCCACCCATTATTAATTCATTCATTCTTTTCAAATAATTCCCAATTCGACTTGAAAAATAATATCTTATAGGTTGCAATCCTCTAACAACTCCATTTTTAAAACAATTATTCTAAATCGCCAATTATATTATAAACTTCCACATATTTTTTCAAATTTAGTTAAATATATTTTTATCAGTATTCATCACATGATAAAGTTAAATCATCATATTCTTATTCAACATCATAAGAATCTTAAATATTTAATTATTTTTAATGTATTATCTAATGACTTATATATCATATAAATCAATTATAAAACGTTTTATTTTTAATTCATACTCATTTGATGAGTGTTCCAACACTTTCACAACAAAATTATCAATAACGTACCACATTTCCTAGATATAACACTGATATACACTTCTATTTATAGAATAACCCTGGAAACTTCCTTCAACCCCTATTTGGACAAACAACCTAATGTTTTATTGTTTTATTTTGTAATATAAGGGAAATAAAACACTCTTAATTACTTTAAGATAAGATACTTCTTGTAATAATTTTCAAATAGAGATATTTATGAATTTTGTTGATATAAATATGAATTTTGAATATAAAACACTATACTAATCCCTTACCTCTAAAATAATCATGTTGTATTATACATTAAAAACATTTTTTGAGCTATCTCCCAAAATTTTTTATTATTCAATTCATTGAAACTAATTTTTGTTGGGTTTAGAGTGAACTAAACTCATATTAAATACCATTATTTTTCAGATATGGTTTAAATTTTTAAATTTAGTACTCAAATCCATGATACATTTTAATTTTCTTCAAATACAAAACAATCTTTTTTTCACTTCCCCTAAAAATATTAAAATTATTTAAATCCTCTCATTAATGGTACATAAAAACAACACAGTAATACTAGTAAATAAATCAATGAAATAGAAAAAGTAACTATATCTATTTGTTGATTTCATCCTTATAGTCCAATAGAAATATGAATGAATAAGATACAATGGGTGAGAAATTTGAATCTATAATTTTTTTTGAATAGTTGAAAATATTACCCTTTTGGTATATGAAACAATTCTAATATTTTTTTATGTTCGACATAGGAATGTCATAAAAATTTTCCCCTTTTCTAAGATTCTTTATGTTATTTTTTCAAGGATTACAAGTGATAAAACATGTTTTTATTTAATATCTTTTTTTGATAATAATTAATTTAATTTCCTCACATTAATATTTATTTGGATATTTAATGGAAACTTTTAATTTAAAAACGAATTTTTAAATTCCATGAAAAATATATTTTTACCATTTTATGTTCACTCTATAGTTTTTTCGTATCATTTTGTTATTGTAAAATGTTTGAACAAAAATTTTATGGAAGACTTATAAACTATTCAGGATACATTTTTAATTGAGACCATTCTATCTAGATCCCACATTTAAATATATAAAGTGTCTATGAAGTTAAATATGGTCTGAATTCGATATAATGGATCCCCACACACCATTTTGGCCATGAAATTTTGAACCATTTTAGGATTGGGATGAGTTTTTGAAATATTATAATCAAATAAATTTTGGGAATTACATTAAACTAAAATGAAAAGTTATTCCCATGTAATATGTGTCAAAAATGCATCTCAATTCAAATTAACTTTTGGGGAAAAAGTTATGCATGTACCCTTACTATCATTTCAAATCCTTCCACACTCTACTATAATTATTTTATTTTTTCCTCATTGGGTTAGGGTTGTATTTTCCTGTTAAGATAGTATCCAATGAGATTTGTTCTTTTCCACTTCTCTATAAATTTGTAAGAATAAAGGATTGGGGAAAGGATATCTTCCAAGAAGTCTCTCACAATCTTTATCAAATTATTGTCTATTTGAAAATTTTCTCATAATATATTTTTATCATTAATAAATAAATATTCTTTACTCGATCAACGTATTTTTATTTTTCTTCTTAGGGATGGAAAATATGAGTGGGTATTATACTTGGTATTACCCTTTCATACCCTTTATTATAAAAATCATCTCTACGATAAAATCTATGGCCATTAAATAGTAGTTCTAATTCTTAGATGATATAATTAATTCTACGTAAAATTATTTGATTTGGAATCAATGAACAAACAATAATTTGAAAATTTTAATCAATTAACTATTTATTTACTTTTTAAGGATCTTGATAGATAATCAAATATATCATGAGGTCGATCTTATGTGAATCTAGAGGGAGAAACATTTATATCCAAATTTTATCATATTGGGATAAGGGGGTAGGGTTTATGTATAATACCTCTAATATATTAACTTTCATTTATTAGATATATATTTAACCCTAATTGGATACTAACCATAATTTATCTTTAGGGACACAATCAATGTAGGGTTCCATGATTGGATATCACAAAGCTAATCCATAATTCGTTTCTTCTTATATTTGTGTCTACGTTAATTTACATGGTCTTGGGGGATTATAAAATTAGATTATAATAACTAAAAAGATTTAAATACAGCGGATAATGATGAATAAATAATTAGTGGGTATATTAGATCGATTATGTCCTATCATGTAGGTGTTTTTAATGAAATTGTTTTCTTGTTTGCTTCATTTTTTTCAAAAATAAATCAAAAAACCCCCTGTATTTTCCCCCCATTTTATAATTTTTAATTTGTTTATTCATAAAAATTAGGGGTTGTTTACTTAAATTCCTCTTGATAATTCGCATCAAATTGGATCCATTTACAAATATGAAAGTATTTTCTTTAATATTTTTTGGGACAAGTTCTTTGGATTATATTAGGTTAACCTAAATTATCGTGAAAGAGATTCAATTATTATTGGATCATATTAAACAAAAAACCTCAAATTACCCAAAATAATAAACTTTAAATAGAGGATGGGGGATAACCTAAAAAATGTCTACGAATTCACACAACAACATAATTATCAAGGAATTTATGGGGATCTATTAACACTTTATATTACATAAAAAATAAATTAAATCCAAAGAACAATATCTCCAAGATCATAAAATGTTTTATATACCTAAAAATAAAAATTAAGAACACTATACGTGCATACCTTACACCGTCAATCCACTGCACCTTATTAATCGCCAACACATGGGTTTAAAAATGATCACTAAAGGGTAGTAGAATAACATCCCCTTTCCCTAATGTATTAATTGGTTAAGCTAATTATCTCTTCATATGAGAGTGGAACACAATTATTCATGGTGTGATAGTTCTTTGGGAATAAATAATTCAAGTTGAAGAGATAATTGGTTTTAAAGAGTAAATACTAACCATCATGCAAGCACACACCCACCACTACCACATGAGGATGACATTTATACAATCACGTGGATTATACTTGGTGGTTCATGCATTAACATATAAATTATAATTCATGAATTAATTCCTTGGCTATATCATGAATTATATGCTAGAAAGAAACTCCACCCTTGTGTTACATATCATTAAACACTTCATTAAATGATAGATTGTGTGTGATTAGTTTCTAAAATGATAATAATTATTATTCAATTTCACATATCAATGGATGTATGAATAAATAATAAATTACTATTATACACAATATACATCCTATGAAAACATTAAATTATACCCTATGATTTGATAGTTTTTTCAAGTTTTTTTCATGGTTTCTAAAAACCATGCAATATAATTTCCATTCAATCATAGTAAATGCTATTTCTATAATCATCAAATAAAAAATGGTCTAATATAATTACTTACAATTGGTTCATCAATGATAATATATGATAATTAATATAATCAGTATAAATTTTTTCAATATGAAAATTAGATTTGATTATTTGGGTATATCATACCATGTGACATACTATATATATATATATTTTTTCTTTTGTACATATATTTTCATCAATATAACGCTTATAATAAATCCCAAAGACCTTGTTCCATTTAACCGTATATTGTATCATATAAAATAACTTGTTAAATAATATAAAAATATATTTTGGATATCTAAAATACTTTTAGAGCAACTCTTTGAGTGAAATTAAATCACCATTTAGTCAACCAAAATTTGGGAGTATAATGAACCAACATGGGTTACCATCCACTTGTAACCCTACCTAGACTTCTATAAGTCCACTTAGGTGTTCTTGATCCCTGTGGGATGTAAACTAGTAACTAGGAATCACAGGAAACCCCTTAAAGAATGATTTATCCCTAAATTGTAGTAAAAATGATGGTAAATTTTCCATGTATATCATGTGATATCATTACATTGGATATCCATGTAGCATCAAGTATATAAGAAACCAAAATAAATTAACATTTCAAATGGGTCATAATGAACAACACCGATAAACACATTTTGATAATACAAAACTTCAGCTATATAAAAATTATATAACATAGAATAATTAGATGCAAAAAGGATAACTCAAAGATCATAAAAAGATAACTATATTAGATAATTAAAAAATAACTAAAAATAAAGAAAAATTGATACACACATGACACAACACCATGAAACCCTTGGTTTATCACCACCTACCAAATATCTTGACATTGAACACAAAAGAAAAAAACCTAAATCCTATTGAATGTCAAGATGTTTCTATATATAGGTTCATTTTAAAAAAACCTAGTATGTCAACACCTACCAAGACAATAATTTTTTTCATATGGTAACTAATAAATTCTTGTTTTTTAATATAACAAGAATGTATGTATTTCATACATAGCTCATGAAAAAAAAATCGAGAACATGATATCTATTCAATAAATTCCATTTTTTTCTTAAAATCAAAAAAATACACTTTGAAAACATTTATTGGCATATTCCATTTTATTTGAAAACACCTATTTTGAAAATAAATTTAAAAACCCAAAAAGAGTCTTATATTCAAAATAGGTTTCCCAAATATATTTTGAATATATTAAAATTAAAACGACTCCAAGAACATTGATTCAAAAAAGGAACCATGAGTGCAAGGATATTAAAAGAAGATAAATAAGATAAATATTCCAAAATAATATTATTATTGTGAAGATAAAATCAACAAAAGATGGGAATACACTATATAATCACCAATTAAGAAAAAAATGTGACATCGTATATACCCTTAGATAGAAACATGGATCATGCCTAACTTTATTAAATTCACAAGGACCAAATATTTTCATATATTGAGTCCAAACCAAAATCCATCTAACTAGACCACACAATCATCATTTAAAAAGGAACCCCATGTTATCCCTTGTGCCAAGAATTACTAGAGGAACACTAATAGTGTATGGAGCCACTATTAAAACATAAAAATAGAACACCCACTTAGTACTTGGGTTCCCATGACCAATATAGAAGTGAGTTGAGTTAAAACAAAAGCGAAGATCAACCCACCTGGTATAATAAATAACTCCCCCACCTTCACCACCCTTATATAAAAATTCTCATGTTATACATCATATTTATATGGCATAAACGAAGAAATTTCCCAAAAAATGAGGGGAAAAAAGTACCACATAGTGATATAAGCCAACAAAAGGGAGAAACAAGGACCACATAGTGATAAATAACTAACAAAAGGGGAATCACACATCAAGAGGTTATCATATGTGTATCACAAGCATTGGAAATGATTTTTATAATGCAGAAACTAGTAAATTTCCATAAAACATGCCATTGAGTTCCAATATAGTTAAATTTCATTAAAAACCACTTTAAACATCCTTTATAAATCCATTGAAACTACATACACCATTTCCATATTAAAACCACCCTTTATATCATGGGCCATCCTCTTTGAAATCTAAAACATGACCAAAGGCCATCCACTTACATCAAAATGTTTTAAAGAGACATAAATTATTTTACCTAAAAAGCGTGAAAATATACCTATTTCATATAAAAAATATATGTACTTCAAAGAACCCATTATAATATCATTTCAAGGTCAACACCTCATTTTAAAATAATTCCCTCCCTGAAAATTCATTTTCACTAGTTGAAAACGAAAAATTGATAAAAATACCACACACATCATCAGAAAATTTTTAAAAATCATCATAACAATTTCCAAAATTAATGGAACATAAAGAGAATTATTTTTAAACATGAAAACATGGAATTTCAATGAAAAAATCCAACATGCGAAGCTCGAAATTCAAGGGAATGATTTGAAAATATCACTTCAATATGAAATATTTTAATACATCAATTAAAAAGAGATTTAGAAATCATAAAACACACTTTGAATTCAAAAATGAATAAATTTTATAGAAACACCTACCTGGATGATACAGATACCAAACCGAAATATGTCAACTTCCATCAATACCACCCAAATAAGTATGAATTCCTTCTCTTCAATCCAAAAGACTCCAAAAAACGGGGTTAAAACCATCCCAACCCAAAAAACAAGCTTACACATTTTATTAGGTTTTGAAGAGGAATATTAAACCCTGAAAATATTGAAATAAAGGGAATAAATATAATATGAGGAAAGATTTACCTTAAAATCAATTGGAAAATACTAAATAAGGACTATGATTAAAGAGGGAAGGAAGTCAGATCTCCTCCTTAAGCTCTCATGGGCTCGAAGATGTCTATGAAGAGGAAAATTTATATAAAACCTCTTAATTAAAAGAGTAAATAAATGTAAAATAACAATTTATGAAATTTTGGGCAGGCTACACAATTATCCAAATTGTGCACATGCCACTACATAA
This sequence comes from Viscum album, assembly GCA_963277665.1. Taxonomy (NCBI): domain Eukaryota; kingdom Viridiplantae; phylum Streptophyta; class Magnoliopsida; order Santalales; family Viscaceae; genus Viscum; species Viscum album. The sequence goes on from OY728141.1 coordinate 1,631,082,956, forward strand.
TACAAAACCACCAAGAAGGTTACTAGGAAGCTCCACATGGTTTTTCAAACCATATTGACACTATAAAAAACTCACAATATCGATGATAATACCCTCCACATGATCACTGTATGGTTACCCCTAACCACACTTGTAAACTACGAAACACTACGAAATCCTCCAAAAATCTAGCCCAAAAAATCATAAAAACTAAAAATCCTAAAGATAATAAACAATAACATAAATTTAACACTATAGTGACATTTGGGTTTCACAATTCACCCCACCATGTAACATTATACCCCATTAATGTTTTTGAGGGGAAAAGGTAATAAGGGAAAAATATATAAAAAGACTAAACACAAGGGGATTTGTTACCTTGATCCAACCTTGAGACCCAAGGACCAAAATCCTAATAATTATCAAAATTATCATTCATAAATATTCTTAAACATCTCTAAGAACAAAAAATACATAAACCACAAAAAGGATTTCTTAATAATCAAGGGAGACCAATCATGGTCTCCTCACTATTTAGAATTCCTCTCACATAGTGAAAATGAAGAAACTATTAAGAGAAATATCCAAAAAAACCAAACAAAAACCATAGAAAATAAATCTCTAACAATAAGAACATACAAACTAAAAGAAGAAAGAACATCCTAGAAAATCCCCAATGAATCAAAATTAGATTTAATCGTGATCCATAAGACACTTGGAGAACCTAATTTCATAAGCAAGATCACCCTCACATGGTGAATCCATAACACTCCAATCCAAGCACCAACCAATTCATAATATCAACTAGTAAACCAGCCAATGTTTTTATCCAATTATGCATCCAAAATGAATCCCATGTCTAACCAGTGATCCTATTAAAATAAAATCACCGAAAACTGTTGTGATTTATAACTATCAAGATTGGAAAGCACCCAATAACGAGGTAAAACACAAAAAACATTCACAGTCAACAAAAAATAACACAACATGTAAGAAAAAAAAATTCAATCTATCTATAAGAAACATAAAAAAGATGCATCCATTTATTTTAAAATCACTACAACAACATAAGTACAAAATTCTAAATAAGAACAAAAACATCCAAAAAAAGGTATTCCCATCCAAAAAGGTCAATCCCAAGACCTATTTTAAAAAAAATCTAATAAAAATTATTAAGACGAGACAATGGGACAAAAAAGATTTAAAATATTGGATCACTAAAATAAGATGTCTTAGAGTTTCCGTGAACCCCACATTGGAAGCATACAGGAAATTTATTCATCCTATAGGAAGAACCAATGTTTTAAGGTTATCCTACCCCATCCATTTGCTTTCCCAAAATTGTATTATCTTACTTTCTCTCTATTCCTACTAGGCTACTCATATTCCTATTCTACATAACTAGTTCATCCCTTGAAACTAGTTTCACATACTAGTCATGTTCCACCGAAGCATACTCATCGATGGCATTTAACTTGTTTTAGGTGATATGGAAGAAAAAATAAATCAAAATATTGTTGAAGACTACCTCTGATGAAATAATCATTCCCATAATCGTTTGTTACTAGTCACAAAGTAAAGAAAAAAAAATACAAGATGTGATAGACACAATCCTTCATAAAACATTCATCCTAATGAAGGATCAAAATATCAAGTGTTTTTTCGACACTTAAAAACATTGTTTAAAACCACTAGATAAAAACCATCTTAAATTTTTTTAATAAACCCCCTATAAAACAGATTAGGTACCTTAAATTCAAACCAAAATAGAAAATATACAATTAGAAAACTCACCATAGCTCTCACCGTTGAATAATTATGGGTCCGAGATAAATGATGATAACTTCAATCCCATCCAACCACTTTACCACTTCTATCAGACCTATATCACTAAAAAAAGAAGGTAGATACTTTTTCAAGAAGTCTGAGATAGGTTCTGAGAGTAAATAAGGTTCCAAGGATTCCACTCTAATAAAAACCAAGGTAGATTCTAGAATAAGATGAACTTATTCTATGAAATAGAAAGACTCACCATGTTACACCGTGACCTGAACCATTGGGTTCGATTTAGAGATCAATAAGACCTAATAAACAACTCACTATATACAAGAGGCCTCTAACTAGAAGGAAGGATCTAAAAACATTATTAAGGATAATATACCCTTGGTAATCCCAAATATAAACCATAAAAATTATTTAGATATACGAATAACATTACCATGTGAAAGTATGAGTATCATAATGTAAAAATAATGTCACCCTTTTCATAAAAATAAGTAAACCAGTCTCCTAGTGTGGTAAGACAATCCAGAGTATAAAATTTGTAAGAAAATAAACAATGAAACAAAATGGAAACCACCATGTATATCCTTTAACTTCAACCAACTCTATACTTCTCAGATAAAATATCTTCTTCATTTCCTTTTCCCTTAACTATATTTCAAGTCATGGAGTATACATACACATCGAGATTCTTATGGAGTTCATGAGTTATAAAAACCTATTGGACACCACCAATTCATCCTTAACAAGTGTCCATAGGTATAACATATGCATTACATGATATAATAAATGTGATATCACATAGGAATAACCATATTTCGAGAAATCATGTGATAACCATGTAACCACATTCCCTATATGTACCTATCTCGCATCCATGCTTCAAGGATAATCAAAAGAGTTTATAAGTGATGAAGAACTATCGAAAAGGTAGGTGGACATGTTACTAATTATCCAAAATCCATTTAGTTTCAGGATGGTCCACAAGACTATTTGGTTAACATGTTACTCAGAATATTCAAGGCATCGAGTTTTAGGGAAATCCATAGGGCTATCGTTATCTACATCCATCATTATGGGTCCATCCTCAATTTCATCATCCCCCAACCATATTTCTAGGTTCATCATCATCATCATCACATTATTTGAATAATTTACCTATATGGGGTAGTCATATCATGATAGTCCACATATCTTTAAATAGAAGAACAACACTTGCAAAGGTAATATACTATATCTCACAACATGGAAGGGCACGAATATAATAAAAACATAGAATATCATTATGAGTAATGGTAGATATATGTATGAACATGTGTTAAACAAGTAAAACATGGTACCTTAGGACACCTAAGTACACTCATGGCATAGATCATTATATAATGGTCTCACTGTCTATACACACAAGCACAATCCTAATAAAGAATAAACAATGAGATAAGCATATACAAGAACAATATCAAGGAAACTATTGTGGTATAAGGTCCTTTCTAGAAAGGATATTCCTACCTCAAGCTTGTTGATAATGAACTCAAATATTCATCAAAGAGTAAAAGACTGAATCATTTTGTGCACCTATGGAAAACAAGTTCACATTTTAAGGATGCCTATAAAGGGTTCTAGTTCATCAAATATATGGTTTAGAAAAACAGGCCCAAGGGGGTTCCTTTTTAATAATAGTAATTCTAGAATCACTAACCTCTCAGAGTGTATCATTAGAACTAATTTTGAGATATTTCAAAGAAGAGGACACTATTTCACTAGAACCATTGTCCATCAAAGAATAGATAATGAATTCCTCACCAAATATAGGAGAGAACCTCCAATAATTTTAAATAATACAGACACACCATTAATCTATTTTCAGAATACATATACAAGATCATATTGATGAATAATAATTTCTCAAGATTATCGATCCACTAATATATACTCTCAAACATCCACTATTAATTAGAGATATAGCCTTAGTCAACGGGATGTTGTTGACAAGTTGAAACTACCATCACTCCACCTAAGGATCATCAATATAACATTAGATTTAGAAGAAAATATTATATCTTATAAATATATTATACTCCTATCATCAATCCTCAATCAAGAAGAGGATATGAAATAATATATAGTCACATGCCCTTGGGATTCTCATATTTTATGGTAGATCTACATATGATCAAGGGATGACGTCAACTCACTACTAATTTATGAAGGAGGGAAGAGATAAATATTGTATTCACATAGAAAACATTAATCCATTATATATCCATATTTATATCTAAAAAAATAAGGTTAAATTGGTGTATATTTATATAAAACATACTAATCTAGAATCACCAGAATGATGCAATGTTGAAAATACATGGGGAGATTAATGGGAGAGATCAAGAATCAAGGAAGGATGTATTTGGTTCAAAATAGGGTCATTGGGGTTAGATTTAGGTATAAATTAAAAAGAAAATGAGTATAATTAAAAACAATCAATGGGGTTCATTTAATGAAAATTTTACTAGGATCTACCAATAAGCTAGTGGGCCTTAGTAGTAGGAGATTGGCCCCCAAAAGTTAGCATGTGGTGTCTATTAGAAGATGTAGACCAATTGAAACTCCACTAGCTATCCAGTGGTAGTTTACAACCACTCTTAGTCCAAGGCTCAACCCATATATCTACCCATAAATTCCCAAACTCTTTATAATAAAAATGAACCACCCAAAAACCCATAATATAGATGAGTCAAAAGTGAAATAGAGAATTATATAAACTCAAATCATCTTATACATTGAATTAAGAGGGTATGTTACAATTCTCCAAATCTAATGACTTCTCATCTTTGTGAATTACCATTAATGTATCTTCTTGAACAACTCCAGACATTGATCCCAAACAAATATCACACACTCCCATTCCCCCCTGGTTCTGTCTATGATTCCATAAACGCATGACAAGTGGGACCTCCTTTCCTCATTAGACATTCTTTCTCTCATATAAAATCTACACTGGTTGTTCGATGCATAATTTTTCAAGCTCCATATCAACACCCTCAATGTCTATAACTTGTGTATGATATGGTATGTACCCTTAGAGACGATACATATGAATTATATTATGCATTCCTCGGTAGTGAGAAGGGTGATACAGATGGTACCCAACTATTTTAATCCACTCAGTGATTTGGAATAGTTGAACATATCATAGTGAAATATTCCATTACTTTCAAAAACATTAGTACCCCAACTGAGGATTTACTATTAAGAAAACCTGGGATCCTATAGAAAACAATAAAGAGATCCTCCTAGCGTTATCATACGAGCTTTTCCTAGGTCGAGATATTATCAACCTCTTCTAAATTATCTATAACGTATCTTAGGTATCCTATACTAAGCTATGTCTTAAAGCTCTTACCTCAATAGCCTCATTCCAAAAAAGTGGGGAAAGGTATAGCCTACCATAGAAAGCCACATAAGGTTCCATTTGAATCAAAATTTTGAATTTTTTTTTGTATGTGAACTCAACCAAGGATAGGTGACCATCCTGAGAACCTCCAAAATCCAAAATGCAAGTATAGAGGAGATCCTTAAATATATAAATGATCCACTTTTACTGTCTATATGTATGGGGATGGTACAATGTTCTTATTCTCTACTGAGTGCAAACCCTGAAAGGAAACTATGATATAAAATGTGTGTCTCTATTGGATATAATGATCTTGGTAAATCCTTTAATTCCTAAAATCTCATATATATAAAACATTACCAACTTATCTATCAAATGAGTTTCACATTTATGTATTAAATGTGGAACTTTCACTAGCTGATAAACAATCACCCAAACAGCATCATGACTCTTGGGGATCCTGGGTAACCTAATAAAAAATTCTAACATGAAAACATACAACTTTTACATGGGAATAGGAATTGGTTGGTGGAAACTTCCAAGACACTGGTTATTGTCTAATATATTATGACATGTACGATATTGAGAAATGAGTGCATCAATGTCCCTCTTCATCCCTCATCATAAGAACATCCACCTAAAGACGTATTGAATAAATTTTTGTCCAGGTGTCACCAACCACTTAGAGGTATGGAAGTCTCTCATCATCTCTTCCCTAATGGATGATGGGGCCATAAATCTCCCATGTATGAGGATCACATAATCACCATCCAATGTCCATCCAAGCATCGGGTCACAACCTTTTACATTTTCATATATCACAAGACACTCTATGTTAGAATTTTTTTTAAACTTCACCTGCTACACTAAAGGAAATGCATTCCCAAATGTGGAATATTTCATCAATATCTGTCCTTCAAAACCATTCGTCCTATAGTTTGAAAATTATCTCATTATGATCCACTATATTTCTCAAGGATATTAACCAAACTCCTAAGCTACCTGCATCTTATGGATAAGAGAATTTGTAACATGTTTACCTTTTCATGTTTCAAAGTCTATCTTGATGTTGAAAATCTATAAGTACTCTACCCAGTGCCTCTTCCTTAAACTCATATCTCATTTTAAGAAATATAGAGTAGAATCTTGTGGTATATTTAGAAATAATCTTCTTTCTATCATGATTTTCCTAGAAGCAATTAAAATTATGGACCAAAGATTCCATACCCAATTCATGGGAAGGATAGTTTTTCTAATGGGTCCCTAGCTGACATAACCCAAAATCTACTACCTTATCCATCTACATTAACAAAAAATTGAAAACGAATATGAATTCATCATATTATCTGACATATCCAACCCTAGTCTCGCGAGGAATCTATATTGGAGATGTATTAAACCTCTTATTCAGATTATGAAAATCTATCTCACACTGGTTCAACTAATGGCACTTCACCCCTTTATTCATTAGTACAATAAAGAGCACTAATAAAAAAGATTAGTCTTGAATAAAACCCTGATATTACCCCTTTAATTCCATAATAATCCCAATCTCAAGCATGTTTCCATGATGTGTTAAGGAATTCAATTTATCTACTTTCTTCGGGTCCATTGATACCATGATCTCATAAACCGCATACCAAAAAAATTCACCTCGTGAATCCAAATGTGACACATTGAGGGCTTGGAATAAAGAAAATTTGCCCGAAGTGTAATCATGGCTATCATGTAATCCATGAACATTCACTACTATAAAATTAAGCTACTGGCACAGACATATATCCACGGTTTTAAAACCATGGCTATAGGTGGCTATAGCCACAGTTCGATAGACTACAGCCACAATTTTAAAACTATGGATATAGGTCTATTTTTCATGGCCTATATACAAAGTTTTTATAACCATGTCTATAGGCCATTTTTTTCGAAGGCCTATATCCACAGTTTTCCAAAACCAAGGCTATAGGGTTACCGTGCTTCTGTGAAAAAAAAAATTGTGGCAAACAAATTGCTGGGAAGGCCTACTGCCATAGTTTTGTGGATATTTCCATGGGTTTTTTATTAATATATATATATATATATATATATCATAATATATACATATATACATGAAGTGTTCAACGGTGTATTGGAGAGAATCGCAGGTTGGAAAACGAGAGGTTTAGGGATGACAACTTGGCGGGCACATTTTTTATTTAGGCTATTACCACAGTTTAGAAAGGCTATATCCACAGTTAAAACCATGACAATATATTCCTATTTCCACAGTTTAAACTGTGGATATCAGTCAACCACCATGGTGGAGAATTTTTGAGCCTATTCACATGGTTTTAAAATACTGTGATAATAGGTTGGGACCTACAGCCATAGCGATAGCAGCCAAGATTGGCGAAAATCATGGATGTAACGTATGGCCACAATTTCAAGTCCTATTTCCATGATTTTGAACCATGGAAATAGGAATTTGTTCTAGTTGTGATTATGTGCACATTCTTCAGTCAAAATGACATCACCAAGTACTCATATATACTATACATACTCCTAAACACCATTTTATAATGTCCCCTTTAACTCGCAACTTGTGATAACCCAATAATATATCATTCTTAAAGAACCAATTGCCTCACCAAAAATGATCAAAGAGATCATCAATAATAGGAAAATGGTATCTATTATTAACCATCACCTGATTAAGCTTCTGAAATCCTTATAGAGTTGAAGACTACCATCCAATTTCTTAGATAAAAAAATATATTCACCCCATGATGATGTACCTATCCAGACAAAATGCCTCCATTCCATGTATAATATTTGTACCATGAGGTCCTTTATATCGGATAGTGCTATATGATATGGGGTATCAAAATGGGCAGCATACATTACCTGAGTAATATTTGGAAATAAACTCCTCTATATAGGGGAATACCTATGAATTCATCTGGGAATGAATCCTGTTAGAGAACCAAAACTAGATGAAAATGTGAGTGAGATACCACTAATCCAGGTTAAAGATCCATGTATGTAATTTTTTCTATAATTTTCCAATGTTGGCTCATTTCTGTACCCACTATACCATCCCTCAACTCCCACTCACCAATCATCACGAACTTCTCTTCCTTCGGATTGTTAAATGATACACATCTATGAGAGATATCTACAAAACCGTTATAAATTTATAGCTATTCCTTGCCAATAATCATATTGAATCTCATCATCTTCAGAATCATGAAGTCCCATAGATGTAGATAACCAAAAATGACTATAGGACACTGTAGGAATCATTACAGATGGTCCACTTTCTTACTAAATGTTGTATCAAGGTAAATAATCATAGAAGATAACTTCACTAGTACATAAAGTCTAGAAATAACTTGTTCAAATATAAAGGAATGTCCAACAATAGTATCAAACAAAGTAGTTGACACTATAGAAGTGATCAAGACTATACCTAAAACGATAGATGGTCCCTCACAACCATCTATTGGAGCCCTATCTGTTGCATACACTCATCCTACTTTAAATCTATGTCCTTGACCATGTGGTTCATGATAGGACTATAATCATTATATGAGCCAACTACTAAGGACCCTAACATCATACCTAGGTTATTTATCACATATTTCATTCAACCCTATGAAAACCTAACCTCAAAGCTATGGAGTAGAACTACTAGAGATAACCTATATTGTCACATTGTTGATACTTCGATTGAGGTACTATGAAAAAATTGTTATAATATCCATATTACCCATAGTTAAATCACCATTGAATTCCTCATATGGGGGTTGAAGAATCCACACTCTGCTCCACCTTCTTTAAACTACCTAACTGCAAGTCCTTTGTCTTCTAATTATTTCCAATGAAGATACACTCACCATAACTGTAGGAGGACCACCCAATTGATTACTGATGTGTGAAAGATGATTAACAAATTGATCCTCCATATTACCTTCTGAATATTCATGAAAAATTTAAAAACCTCCATGAATGTCACTAGGTAGAAACTCTAAGCCTGCTATCTGATATCAGGTCAAAGATCATTCTAGAACTTATTTTCCCTTTGTGCCTCATTTCTAACAATGATGGTAATAGAATGAATTAGTTTGATAAAATAAGTGGAGCATGTCGAATCGGTCATGGATATCTAATTAAGTTTCATGAATTCCTAGACATGGTCCAACATCATCACTTAGGGAAATAATTTCCCAATGAATTGGTTCTTGAAGGCCTCCCATGAAATACCATCACCTCTATCTTCTTGACCCATGACACACCACCATCACATGGAGGGTACCTAAAACATGAAGAACACTATATTGACCGATTAGTCCTCCAATGTATCAACCATGTTGAATATGATCTCAATGATATCTTACCAATCCTAAAAATACATTGGTCATCTATTTCCTTTAAAATATAGAGGATACTATATTTGGAAGTAATAATAAGAGTCAACCATGGTCCTCTTTACTCCTAATTTGTTGTTAGGTATAATTTTGAAGGATCCAGGATAGAGTGGATTTAATAGTTAAACTACTTGATTAGGTGTAGTAGCATGCTAATGTACATTATATTGTAAAACTTGTAGTGTTATTGGTATTCCATACCTAAATGAATCACTTAAGCATCTCCAATGATACATTTTTCATAATAATTTAAATGAACATTTAAACACTTTAATCCATGAAGACATACCCTAATCAGTCTATGAGATCACACACAATTTATCATATGAAGCTACCTATAACCAAAGGTATATCCCTTCTAGAACTACCCAAGGTTCTCCATACATTCTTCTCAGTCACAAGAATCTATATAAAAAACATTTTAGTATGTTCAAGTTGAACTAATTAATTCAATAACAGATATATCACCTTATCAGAGAAAAAAAATATCACTCTATAGAGAATACAAGTATATCATGAGTAGATAGAAAAAATCATGACATTTAATTAATGAAATACTATGTAACACACAATATGTATAAATTTGGAATGTGATCCTATATTACTAGTCATGATATATAAACACACCCAAAGACCATAAAATTATAACAAAAATCCCATCAATGGTAACTTAGTGCTCTATTACACATGATCTAGCTTGGCCACAGAAAGTACATTACTTGAGTTTCACACGACCAATCTTCTTTCTACCATGTACCAAGTTATCCAAAATAAAAAGAATGTAAAATCAAGATTTGATGCCATTTTTTTACTCCTTATACCGAACATGTGAGTTTGATATGGGAACCACAAGACTTTTTGTTCACCTCACCATACACAAGGGTCTACCAACATTTATCAAGGGTCCATACACCTTTAGTTGGGAGACAATAACCTCGATAATCATATCCATAAACCATAATCCTAAAATATATTTTAAAATAATAATATAATGTTTAATAATATGTATCAAAATGTATAAATAATGGAACCCATGTCAAAAAAAGTAAACTATACTCCTAGCGTGTAAATCCGAACCAGAGAATAAAATTCAAAACTATATAAATAAAGAAACACCATAGAAAATGTCATTCCCACCATGATATCACAACCAGATCTATACTCCTCATCTTAGATATATATTTTAGGCCCCATTTCCTTACATGGATCTTGAATCATGATGTCTGTATTCACATTGAGTTTCATGTGCATGATGTGAGTAATAAATCCTAGTAGGACACCACCAACGTGTCTTTAATATGTGTGTAAAGGTATAAAATGAGTATTAAGTGATATAATAAATTATAAATCAAGCATAAATAACAATATGTTGATTACCTATGTACTAACCAAGCTACCATGATTCATGATTGTACCTTCCTTTTCTCTATTCTAGAAGGATAATCAAAAGATGTTGGAAGTGATCAAGAACTATCCACAATGATAGTGATCACATTAATTGTTATTTATAAGGAATCGAGTTTCTAGATGGGCCATAAGGCCATTTGGTAAGCATGTTACTCAGAATACTTAAGGCATTGAGTTTTGAGTTAGTTCATAAGTCTATCATACCACACTTCTGTCATCATGGGTATTGCCTCATGGTCGCCATTCCCCTATTCAGTGTCCATGTCCATCAACATCATCATCACAAACTATGTTTACTACCCCACTAATGGGTATTTATATCATGACTATACACCTATTATCAAAAAGCATAACAATTACTTTAAATGTAATATGATATATCTCACAATAGGAAATATTATTCATATAAAAAAAATAGAATATAATTTTGAGTAATTGTAGCTACATGTAAAAATATGTGTTCAACAAGTAATAAATTATATATTGGGTGACCAAATAACACTCATGGAAGTAGTCATCATATAATGGTTTCATGGGATATTATCTCACACACATTTATATGATCATAAGAAAACATAAACAATGAGATATGACTCTAAAAGATCAATCTCAAAGAAAAAAGGGTTTTACAAGGGCCTATCTGGTAAGGAAATTCATACATCAATCTTATTAAATAAGTACTCTAATATTCATCAAAATATCATATCGTGAATCATGTTTCACACCAATAAAAAACTAGTTCCCATGACAAGGATTCCTATAATGGGGTTTATTTCAACAAATAAGTGGTTTAAAAAATGGGCCTGAGGAGATTCCATCATATGAACGGTAGTTTAAGAATCACATACCTCACAGAGCATATCAATTAAAATAATTCCAAGATATATCGAAGAAGATGATGCTGATTCACTAAATGCACCATCTATTAAAGAATAAATCAAGAAATTACTCATGAAATGCAAAATATAAAAATAGATCTTGTTAAGAAACATTGATCCGTTATCACTCCTTTATTAAGAGAGAGATACAAGATGAGAATCAATAATAATAATGTATCAAAATGACTTATATAATAATAAATACACTAAAACATCAATCATTCATAAAAGATATATCACTACTCAAGGGGATGTCATCAACAAGTTGAAACCACCATCAATATACCAAAGGATCGTCAATTTCACAGTAGTTCTAGACGGACAACCTTTCTATTTACAATGTATTATAGTTTTATCATTAATCCTCCATCAAGAAGAAGTCTAGGAATGATATCCATAATCACATATGGACAATATTCTCATAGTAGAATTTAGATATTGATCCTATTAAGAGACACATTCAACATGCTAGATCTATCACTAATCTATGAAGTAGGGAATACATCAACACATGATCCACATAGGAAACATATATTAATCATATATTCATGAACATATCTCATGTAATAATAGGACCATGGTGTATATCTAAAGAAACCATAATGATATACCATCACCAGATTTATTCAACATTGAAAATCCATTGGTAGATGAATAAGATAGCTCCCAAAATCAAGAGAGGATGTGTTAGGTTACAAATAGAATTATTGGGATTATATTTAGGTGTCAATTAAGGTGGAAAACAAGTGGACTTAAAAATAAATGGGGTTAATTAATGCATACCTAGTCAAGATCATCCAAAAAACTGGTGGTACCACCAATAGGTTGGTGGATGGCCCTCAACTATATGTTGTTCTTGGTAGAATAACATAGGTTCTTCTAACACCACCTGCATGATAATGGAAACCTATTAGATGATAGGTGGTTTCTATAGAATACTATATACCTACTATAACTCCAACATCTATCTTGTGGAAATTTATATCAACCTTATAGACAAGATTCAACCCATCTCTCTAGACATCAATTCTTGAACAATTTAAAATAAAAATAGACCTCTGAAAATAACCATAATGTTGATGAATAAAAAGCTAAATAGAGAATTTAATAAACATATTAAATCTAATTCTTTTAATTATGTGAGGATGTTACAAACCAATGACCATCCTCAAACAAAAGCCTTATACTACTTCTTCTGATCATTATTGGAGGAATATAATTAACAAAAAAGGAAATGAACAACAAAAATTCATGACAAAAATTTAAAATCAAAGAATCACATTACATTCCCTTGATCAAAATCAATTAAGAAAATTCATCAAAGTAGGTAACAAAATATTCACACTAATAAAATATTTTTTTAAAAAAATTACCATTTTTCACCAATGAATTTCGATAATACACTCCACCAATTCATATCATTGAAAATATTATGAATCCCTAATTGAAAGGAAACTAACCATAGTGGATCATATATCACCAAAACAAGTTATATAAAAAAATATCCAATGTTTTTCCATGATCTAAACTTCGAAATGAAAAAATATATTTAAAAATAAATAAATTTAAAGAATTCACTTTAAAGTCAACCACCTTTTGAAATACCCCCCCCAAAAAAATTAAGAAATTATTCCTTTCCTTTTTAAAAAATCCCAAACACCATAATGGAATCAACTACATTTGAAAAATTTTCATTGAAACTATGTTAATTTCTCTCTATTCAATAACCTATGAAAACAAAATTTTTAAATTTAGAATTTATAAAAATTCTCCCATTTCCCAAAAAACCCTTAAAACCAAGAACCAATAATGAACTGAATAACCATAAAATGTGGTTTATAATAACTATATCCAAATAGCGTAAAAATCCTTCTCAATCTATATCCAACAGGTAAAAATCACTTTAGTAAAAACCTATAATCAAGAGGAGTCTAAAAAACTAAAACCAAAGGAGAAAAATGGTTGTGTATGGTTTGGTTTCATGGATTGAGAGATTGTGGGACAACCATACCACATGTTCTATGTTGGTGAAAGTCCTGAACCTCATGAGAACCACACGATTGGCTATATCGTGTGAAAAACCATGCTACTCGAATTATTACCATTTTCACCTGAAAACTAAATAAAGGCCCATGGAAGCACTTATATACTCAATGGGGATACAAAAAATCACTCCAAATAAAAATCCATTAGAAATAATTAACAAAACATGAATTAAGAATTCATAATCCAACTTCCCAATGTATCATGGGGCTTGAGATGAGAAATATCTCACTAGACTCTCCCTACCTTTACCCCTCAATCCTTGAAAAACATAATCTCATTTCTACCAAGAAATAACCAAATAAGGAGAGCGATACTCAAGAAACATAATCTCTCACCAACACAAAAATAATCTAACACCATTTTGTAATGAAACAACCCATGATTCCATCCACTTAGTACCCGACTCGGTTCACCACAAGGATCAAAGGGCATTCTTGATCCCTATAGACAAGAAACTTGTTTATAGATATAAAAAAAATTCCATTTGAGAATTATTTATCCCTTAATTAGAGTAATTAATGTAGAATATTTTAGATGTCTATCATGGACCATCATTATATTGGACATCCATGTAGCATTAAGTATATAAAAAACCTAAATAAAAGAACATGAGAAATGGATCACAACCAAAAACACCGATCCAAACCATTTTAATAATATAAAATATCATCCATTAAAAAATGATAAAATTTATCATAATCAAATATAATAATTATAAATGAAATAATCTACAAATATGTTTTTATTGGATAATACAACAATAACCAAAAATTAAAAAACAGAAGAGCTACCTGAAAAAACTCAATGAAACTTATGTTTTCTCACCACCTCACACCTCACCCGATGACAACCACAATAATTGAACCAGAATCCAACTAAAAATCAATAACTTTAAATTAATTGGAATAAGATAAATATAATAGTTGGTATCCTCCCTACCTGGCTATGAAAATATATTCATAAGACAATCCATAAATTCTTGTTTGAAAATATAACAAGAAAGAAGGATTTTTTTATTTAAAATCATAAAAAAAATTATCGAACATAATATCTTTATAAACCTTTCAATGTTGATTTCATAAAATTAAAACATACAATTTTTAAAAATTTCATTGGCCTTGGACATTTTAGAATCGATTACCCATTTTCAAAATCACTTTAAAACCAAAACAATTTGTCTTTAAATTAAAATTTGGTTTCCCAAACATTTTTTGAAACCATTTAATGGAAAATTACCCCAAATATGACGGAAAAAAACAAAAAATTTCATGAAACACAAGTACAAGGTAAAATAAGGAAGAAAAATAAGATTAAAGCTCCACAATTACTCAAGTATATAAAAGATGCAATCAAATATAAGATATTCATCTACTATATAATATAAAATGAAGAAACAAACATGTTATTATCTATAACCTAAATAGATAACCTGATACGTGTCTAAATTTATTAAATTACCATAGACTAACTATCGACATAAGTCGAGTCGAAAACACTGGCCATCAAACTACCCGCCACAAGACTGATTACAAATGCCCCCCCTCTAAGCCCTTATAACTGGCATGACTACATGGACGTTTCAAACATGAGAACTAAATAATGTAACATAACAAATAGACCACATACTCTATACCTTGTTTCCCATTACCAATCATGATGTTAGGTGAGTGAACAAAAAATCCAAGATCAACCCATAAGGCATAAGAATTTACTCTCCATCACCTTCATCACCCTCATATAGAAACTCCCCATGTTATACGTCATACATACATGGAATAACAAAATCACATTCCCTAAAAAAAGGGATAAACAAAAATTTAATAGTGGTATTAACACTAAAAGGGTAAAAATAATGCATAGTGATAACTAATCCATAGATGAGGTATCACACACTATCGAGAGATCAAGTGGGTCTCAAAATGTTTGAAAAAACTTTTTATAAAGTGACAACCATGCCTCTACCATAAAATATGGATCGAAGTGTCAAGACCTTTCCATTTCAGAAAACCCC
The DNA here is from genome assembly GCA_963277665.1 of Viscum album. Classification (NCBI taxonomy): domain Eukaryota; kingdom Viridiplantae; phylum Streptophyta; class Magnoliopsida; order Santalales; family Viscaceae; genus Viscum; species Viscum album. The sequence continues at coordinate 1,631,098,856 of OY728141.1, forward strand.
ACATTAAACATCCTTTTGAAATATATTGAAACCACATTCAAAATTTCAATTTCAATGACACACCTTAAAATGTGGTTTTTTCTTATATGAAAACAAAAATAATGACAAAGGACATACATTTCAATAAAAACATTCTAAATATCCATAGAGAATTTCTTCCAAGAGGCATGTCAACACACCCATTTTAAATAAATATTTTAAGTGCATAAAATAACCTATTTTAAAATCATTTTACAGTCAAGTCCACATTATAAATAAATTTACTACTTGAAACCTCATTTTTACTCTCTAAAAACCAAAAATCAAATCAAAATCCATCACACACAATAGAAACTATTTGAAAAGGCCTCATAAGAATTTCTAAAATTATTGAAACATAAAAACATTAAATTTGAAAAATTAAGATATGTAATTTTAAGTAAATACCCACATATTACAATTTAAAACATCAAGGATATTATTAAGGAATGTTTTATGGATATCACATGTATTCATACTTTTATTAAAAATTGATTATGAAAAATTAACCACATATTGAACTCCAAAATGAATAAATCTTATAGAACCCCCTACTTGGAATATATAAAAACCAATAAAAAACATGTCACCTTCGATAATGAACACCTAAATAAGTTAGAAAACCTCATTTATAAAAAAAAGTGACCAAAAATCTTGGTTGAAAACACTCTAATCATAGTGGGACATCCAGATCAAAAATATTTCTATACATCTTGAGCATATTTAATATCTTATACCATAATATTACCCAAATTAACAATAACCTTTAATAAAATTCCATAATACTCCATGAAGAACACCATTTAGAGATAATTCAAAACCATACTTTGAGATGTTATTTTCTATGACATTTCCTTAAATGTATATCAATATATGTATATAAAATAAACATGAAATAATAGCAAAGTGTATATTTCATTTAATAATATACATTCTATATTATTAAACTCTTTTAAAAATATAAAAAAACCCAACATAAGTACCTACCTATCATATCATATACGACATAATTCCTGATCAACTATATGTTATTTCTATTTTCTAGTGTTTTGTTAACTAATTAAAACAATATATAATTAATACCACTTATCTATGTGACCATTTTATAAAACCATTCCACTAAACTCTTTAGTGAATAATATCTATACAAAAATAAAGTTTGAATAATGATGAGATTTATGAATAATACTCTTTATTCTCAACTCCTTGAGCATATTTGAACTTCATAACTCAATAAAATCAATGTCACAATGCAAAAATATTTTTTCTACATAGAACTCTTTCTAAATTTAACATCATCATCCTAGGTAATAGTTTTATATAACCTTTTCCTTGAAATAATGTAACTATTTACATTATTACCCAGTAATACAACCTATTCTCCTTTAGGATAAAGTGACATTCACTTTATATTTAAACTAGAATAATCCTTTAGGATAAAGTGATATTCAATTTTCAATGTATCTAAATGAAACAATTATATATATTTTACTATCATATGTCTTGAACTCTTTAAGACAATTTAGTGGGATATCACTATAATTTCAGACTGGTATAATCTTTAGTTTTTTTAACTTTATAACTTATCTAAGTTTATACTTACTCCCACAAACCTCTTAGAAACTATATTTATTTTAGAATATCATTCTAGGATAAAAAACACCTTTGAGTTTTAAAAATAAAATTTATTTATTTATTGTGATAATAATTAAAAAAAGAACTATTATTTCCACATTATATATTATATTTTATGTATTTGGAGTATGTTCCTCTAAAAACAATATAATTTTTCAAAATATTCAATTAAAGGATGGTGAGAAAATATTCCCTCATATTTAAATAAATGTCTAGGTAATCACATTATCGTAGATAGAAAATTATCATATGTTTCACCTTTTCAAAATTAGTTATAGGAATTGAAAAATCAAAAACCATGTGTATAAAATTAATCAATTAATTTTTTTAGAAAATATATATTTTTAATCGGAATGTCATATTATCACATAACAAAAATTATATGAAGATGAACATATTTTTCATAGATTAATTAGAACTTGATAGATTCCATTACATTAAAATAATTAATGTTATAACTTTTTCCTTTTAATTTTAATGTAAACTATATGCTCAATAAATTATTCCCTTGATTTTGAAATCCTTTATTTTCATAACACTTTTAACACGTAAATTTAGTATAAAATATAATTAAAATGAGAAATTAATTTCTATGTCATTCATACATGATATTATAATTTCATGGACTTTTAAAAAACTCTTTTAGGTATCTCAAACAATTATATCCTATGTAATAATTACTCTTCCTTTCTGATAACACCTTTTGGTTTAATTGAGCTCAACCGTATACTTTAAAAAAAATTATTGAACTCTAAAAATATTGTTTCTAAATTTGGATTTAACATTTTCTCACTTGTACTGTCAATAGATTACCAGCAACTAGGAATCCTATACCTAGTTGATCCTAAAAAACGGAGAATATTTAATGAAATTTTCTTAAATTCATTTATCTTATTTTAAAAAATAAATATATGATAACAAAATGAATTCTGTAACTATAATAATTCTTGAGAAACATCTAGTATAAAAAAGTCTTTAGAATAATAAATCATATTAAGCATCATTGAAAATATCAACCATGTTGAGTATAAGATACTAAAATTCCTTTGGAAAATTTTTATCTAATGCGTTTGAAACAAAAAGTGATTCAATATAATATTTTTAAGTATCTTGATTCCATTTATTATGAAGCTTAAATATTTTGGTTATTCAGGAAGCTGTAGTTCTAGTACGTATATTTTTTTCAATACATAAGAACTCTTTATATGTTACAAGTCTTAAGAGTTTCTTATTTTAATATTCTATTTCATAATGATTAATCTCAATGTTAAGTTTGATGATAATGTTTCTATTTTTCTATAATTGAAGATTTTATTAGATGAGTATCATATTTTATTACAATTTTATGAGTAATTTTATTGTATAATATTTCACTAAAAGGATGAAACATTTTGATTTCATCATACCCATTAGGGGATAAGATCCATATTTCATTAAGAAATGTGTCCCCTATGGTGTTTCTATCACTACATAGATATTTAGGTATGTCATCATTATGATCATATCATATATGAAGATTGTATAGTCAAGTGTAAAACCCTTTTTTCTAATTAATCATATAAATAAAGAAAACTCTATTCCTTTTGTATTCTAATTATTCGGGATACCTAGTTATGTGTATCCCAAATAAAATTCCAAGAAAATGTATAACTAGGTGAATTTAGTGGCACCAATCTATGGAATGACTTACACAAGGATGATCTAGGGTATCCTATTACATTATTTCCTTACAAAATATAATCTAGGGGCACACAAATATGATGTAACATAATCAATCGGATGATTGAGGTTTTTAAAAGTGTGGTTTTGGAAGGAATATAACACTTAGTATTTAAAAGGTGATTTAATATCATTATGATACCTAATCTTATTAATTTTATATATGAATTATTCCACAAATATAGTTTTTAGAACCTTATTCCATAAACAACCACATATGTTTAAACCATATTAATGTCTACCTCCTTATAAAACACTTCTGTTACTCACCCAAACATAGATTTTAAACACATTCATGTGTATCCTAATGAATGTCATGCTTATGGAATATTAATTATTCATATAAAGTATTAAAAACAAATTATATTTAAAATCACTATATCAGTAATCCTAAAGTGAAAAAATATCCAACCCTTACTATTCTAGAATAATGAATAACATCCATGCTAGTGAGAATTACTACCCCAAGTCCCTCTCATCAAGGAGAATCTAATATGATTATAATGACTCTATTTTTAAACCTAATTCATCAAGAGAGAATCTAATTCAAAATGTAATGACTCTATTTTTTCCTTGAAAAATTTCAAATATTTTAAATAATATTTTGAAAGGTACGTGCTTAGTCAGCATGAAATTCCTGGGCTTTGGGAGGCACTATATTGATTTAACAAATTTTTTAAATATATAATGTAACATACATATATTATTTATAAAATAATGTAATATTTACATAAAATATTCCTTAATTGGTAATGAAATACCTAATTTGAATTCAAAATATGATTTTTACCCTTGGTGTGACATAAAAATTGTGTGTCTAGGGTTTTTGGCTTATGAGAACTCATGGTCTGATAAATAAATAAGTAAATAAGTAAATAAATAAATAAATAAATTATTAAATAAATGTCAAAAAACCTAAACTATAGTGACCCATTCCTAACATACTTGGATATTACAGAATATTGGTTGAATATTCATCACATTATGAAAATTCATGCCTAAGGGCCGCAATAGTTTAGTGTCTTTGAAAACGTGAAAAAAATGTTCTATCTTTGTGAAATATCATTAATTTTTTCCACAAATATATTCCTCTTTAGTACTTATACTTAAATACTTTTTGCATAACACGGGGAAAGGAAAAATAATAAAGTGTGAGCTTAGATGCTCAACCAGGGTAAACAATGGATATATTTGAGCATAACTCTAAAAATAAGATTATGAGAAAATGATCATTACATTTGAAGATAATACCCTACATATCAAAGATAATAATCAAGAGACATGCCACAAAGACATTCAGTTCATAGGATATGAATCAAAATAAAATGAAGAACATGAACATTGCGAGAATATAATAGGCATAAGGAATAGATTTGTTTTATATACATCAACTTATAACATTTTGAACATGTGTCAATAGAATCCAGTTCACACATTAGGTTTAGGAAATTAAATCATGACCTCACATAATATTATAGACATCAAACCATCTCTACAAAAAATTTGTGAAAATGTGGTAGGGTTCATGAATATTATTTTAAAGATGTAATCAGGTCAACCCAAAACATTGTGAACATGTAATCATGTTCGTGTATAAAATTTTTAACATGTAATAAGGTTCATTCATAACATTGTGAACATGTAATCAGGTTCACATATAACATTGTGAACATGTAATCAGGTTCACTTATAACATTGTGAACATGTTATCATGTTCACACATAAACTTATGGATATACAAGAAGGTTCACAAAAAACATTGTAATCATGTTATCAGGTTCACACATAACATTGTGAACACATAAACAGGTTCATGAATAATCTTATGGACATGAAACCAGGTCCATGCATAACATTTTGAAAATGTAATTAGGTACACACATAACATATATATTCATGATTCATCCTTCATTACCCAATGTATTGGAGGGAGATATAGGACCCACTCATAAAATAATGAAATCATACAAATGCGTGCTAAAAGATCATAAACATTTCATAAAATCAGAGCTTATTTAATGATAAAGGTTTTAGAATCATTTCATCATAGAGTAACCCATGATTGGAGGAGGGTTTTTAAGTGTTTTATTATTGTATAACCTATGGAAGAGAAATGAGATTCATAAACAATATTTCATCTTAAATATAACAAATTCAAATAAATTATAATAATGGTGACCATTGATAATATCCTTATTGAATTATAAACTATATCAAATTATGTCATCTTAGAGGGAGAAGGATTTTGAAAGATCACTTGGAAAATTTATATTGGAAAATAATATTTCTTTGAAAATATATTTTTAAAACATGAAACATGTTTAAAATCGATTTTTTGGAAACAACTTTGAAAAAAATATAATTGACGCTCTTAAAACCACTCAAACCTTTTTTTGAATAAAATATCCTTTCTTCTTTGAATTTTTTTAAAACATTAAAAATTAAAAAAAAAACTCTTTTATAATAACCTCAATAACTTATAAAATAATATTTTATAATAATATAAAACAATTAGTTGTGATGAAAAATTTTGAAAACCTTTTTAGAAAATATGGTTTTGAAAGAATATTGATTTCTGATTGAAGAGAGATATAATATTATATTTTCCTAAAAACAGTTTCTTAATTATCAGTAGTAAAAAATTGTTTAAAATGGTACCATTTGTTGAATAAATCATGGGTAAATAAAGGTGAATAAAACTATTTATAATTGTTGATATATAGAACATTATATTTCATCAATGGAGTAATAATCATAAACAATCCCGATCAATGATGAGAATATATCAATAAACTGTTACCCCTTTGGTAACCTTGAATCATAATCACCGTGAAAGAATAAAATTACATGAAGATTAAAATATGAAGAAAAAAATAAGATTAACTATATAAATTTTCAAAGGGAAGTATATAAAAGTCATATAAAAATATAGGTTGATGAAATGAAATGTATTTCAAAGAAGGCCAATTGAGACAAAAATTACTTTTCTGATTTGGTAACAATTGAACCATTAAACCCATAAAAGAAATATCATAAAATGGAAATGTAAATACCAATAAATTTAATTATAAAAATAATATAATAATTTAATTGGGATAATATACACCACACAAAATAAAAGAGTGGGTAATAAGTCATAAGACACATAGAAATAAAAGTTATACCCGAAAACCCAAACCTTAAATCTTGAATTTCTTACCAAATATTCAAACCTACTGTATAATAATTATAATTTTATTATTTTTCTACCATAGAACCATATTATTATATATCATACCATATATTATTTTATTATGACATTATATTTACCTTTAAATAACAATTTCGTGTTATGTTTTTATTTTATGTAACAATCGCTTTGTTTTTCGTATATGTTTGGACATATAATTATAGATCCTATTACTTAAATAATTATTTAATTATTTAAATAATGTATAAATTATATGAATATAATATATATAGATTATTTAAGGATTTATAATATTAAATAAAATATAGAAATATGAATTGTAATACACCATTCATAGAGACAGTACGTCGTACGTATTCATGAACATTGTTTCCGTTTTCTTATCATTTTAAAAGAAAAAATTAAATAATATATATATGTATATTATAAAAATATAATTATTATTTCATCTATATCATATTATTTTACTAAACGCATCCTTAATTCATTCAATGTGAAGTGTGAATGAATCACAATTCTTTGAAGAGGCGGTAGTCCACACATCCACAAACGATGTTATCGTATTTCAAAAAATAGAAATCATGAAAGTATGTATTATATAATAATTAAATATTAATAAATTATTCTTAAAAACAATACATATCATATAAAAATAGTATTTAAAGCAATATTTCCATCCTTTAAAGGTGGAAATGGAAGAACAAGCAACATTTGTTCCTGAGGCAGTATTCCTCTATATACACAAATGATGACTGTGTATCCCATTTTATGTAAGTGCATGTGAGTATAGGTAAAATAATTAAAAGAAGAATATATAAGTATATTTAGGATTATAATTTTTTATATAAACATTAAATAATAATATTTTAGCGGTGGAAAATGAAAATAAAACCAAAGAGTTTTTGAAAGGATATGACCTCATCTTTGGGTGAGTCATTTTAGTATGCACCAAAGTGATTATTTTGATGGATTAATGACCACATTTATTAATTTGGGACTAAGGTAGATAATTTTGGGGCATATTTAAACTAGGTTTGGATGATCTATAGTGTCTTGAGAGGTGTGAGGAAGTGGAAGAGTGAATGGCTTTTTGTAGAGGATGGGTGAAGTACTTGTATATACCAAAAGGAAAACACTATTGGGAGGTTTTCCTTACCTTATGTGATTTTAAAAAAAAATAAAGAAATAAAGGGTAATTATGCTCAATATAAATCTCCAACACTATAAAATGTCCATTTTTAATTTTACCCCTAACTTCTATGTTACACTACTTTTATCATTTTTGGTTTTTATTAAGTTAAATAGTTTTCTAACATAACTATTTAAACCATTAATACTAAAATAAAGTGATATTTATAAGAAAATACAGACCCAATAAATAATAAATATGATATCTAATTTATAAAAAATAAATCCCCTATGCATTGGAAAATAATTTTTAAACAAGTGCATGTAAGACACAAAAACACCGCTTCAACTCGAACCATGCTAACAATGTTTTTACAATTTAATGATAATAATGTTAATTATAAATGTTAAATTCATACATTAATAGACCATATTTTATACTTATTAAAATTTAAAAATCATTTGGAAGAATATTTTATTTTCAGTAAATCTTAAATCTTTTAAGAAAATATATTTTGTGACAAAATAACATTTGTAACAATTTTGACATTATTGTATGAATTTAAATTAACAAATGTTCAAAAAATATTGAATTTTAATCTGGTAAGTTAAAAATCATGTAACATGATATATTAACCTAAACAATTTAAATATAATAATCCAATAAATATTCTACACTTTTAATGTTTTTAGTATCATTTATTCTAATTAATCAAAATGATTACCATATTAGAAATTCCAGAAGCAATTAATCAAAATAATTCATATATAAGAAATAAATATAAACTAATATGATGAAAAAATATCCTATAACTTTTAAAATAGTATGTATAAATAAACAAATGTGGTTTTTGTCTATATATCATGGCTTTATTAATTCTAAAGGTAAGGAAGTATTTTTTTTCTTTTTACTAATCTTATTACATAGTTAAATTTCATGGAATAGTTTCCCAATATCTCATAAAATCAGAAACCAAAAAATATATGAAAAAATTATTTATAACCATTAGATTTTGGATTAGTTTGTTAGTAATTTTACACTTAAGATTAAAGTTTAACAACTAAGTTAACTAATTGTTCCTTAATCACTATAATTAGTTTTAGTTTATTTCACTACTATTTTTGGTAAAAAAAAGTATAATTGACTATAAATTATAAATTATTATTATTCCAAATATGGAATCCATTTTTCCAAATTATAATATCGTTACCATAGCTCGAGGACTATAACCTATACGTATACTTATCCTTAGAGACATCCCTAGACATACCTTAGAAATATTTCTAGGTATTTCCCTAAAGTTTTCGCATCCGAGTTTCCAAAGGTTAACTAAACCTTCGCTCTGATACCAAATGTAGAGACCCAAATATTGACGTACATGGAAATTAAATTACTTTTGCATAACAATTAATACATGACAAAAACAGACACCCAAAGACCGTATTAGTTTACTGTCTTTGGAAACTCGGAACGTAATCTTCTAATCATGGAGAAAGAACTTCAACAACTCCCATAAAGATCTTCCCCTTTGGTTTTCTTACCTAAAACCATTCTTTATATCCTAGGGAAAAGAAAACATAAAAAGGGTTAGCTCAAGTTCATAGTAAGGTAAATCATAGAGAACATAAAACAATCCATAAACATTTGAATGCAAAAACATGAACATAAAATCTAAACATCAAAATCTTGATCAAAGGCATAAATCTTGGAAGTACGTAAGGCATATATAATAAAGGAACATAAATTATGATAAAATATCATGGGAATAAAACTTTTAATTGTGTAAAACCATTAATCACATGATATGATTTCCATAGTAGCCAAGGCATTGCTACCAAGACCATCTTAGTGGACAAAGTCCATTTTTGAATTGAGTTCACTCCTCATTCCAGTCCTGTATCACTGAACCGGATTAACTTACCGTTCCATCCATGTCTATCTCATGAGATATAAATCTTTAGCCAATGCATTTGAGGGATATATGGTTCCCACCAATATCATAATTAAATCATTCTTTCGTGTGCCACAAAATCATAAATCATACATCATAGCATAACCCATGTAATTGAATGGGATTCATAAACATCATGACATCATAACATAATCCATATAAAAAATGGATATCATTTAATCATAATAAGAATCAAACCATGTAAATAATGGATACATTATACTTGAAATAGAAAAATATTAAATAATGTCATTTTAGATGGAAAATAGTTTTGATAAAACACTTGAAATAAATTCTTGAGGAAAATATCCTTTCTCCTTCAAAATCATTTTATTTTCACAAAATTACATGCAATTTTAAAAGAAAATGTTTTTGTTGAAAATAATCGTGCAATCATGTAGAGTAATCTTCATGGAAATTAGGCATTATGAAACCGTAAAAATCTGTTCTCACCGTATAAGTTAAAAATAACATTCTCCTCGTACTTTTTTTTGGAAAAGTCAAAAAGTTCCTCGTGTGGTAAACAAAAGTAAGATTCCTTTCATAAAATGTGGTAAAATTCAAAAATGGGTAAAAAGGCCATTAAAAATACATGAAATTATTTTTAGAAAACAGGGACTTGGATGATAACAAAAACCCCAGTAAATACATACAAATAAACAATCTCGGATAAGAGCAAGATTGGAAAAGTTATCCCTTAACTTATGTATGATATGCTTCGTATGTATCCGAACATCCTGTATAATGATTTAAATAATGTCATTTACTTATTACAGAATCATATTCATTTTTAGGATATCATATATGGTTTACTGATGACTTTATATTACCCGTTGTTTTGTAAATTTGATGTAAAAGCAGCGATTTGGGTAAAATCATTTCATTTATTGTACGTGTTTCGACTTGTTGTTCTTGATATTATTACATATATCCTGATTTACTTAATTACAGAATGTAAAAAACTATTTATATATAATATATATTCGTCATATACATATATATATGATAGATCTATAAATGGAATAAAATACACCGTTCAGGGAGACGGTAGGCCGTACGTACGCATGAACGCTGTTTTCGTTTCCTTATTGAATTGAATGGAATTAAGTAGATGACATACATATATATATACACATAAATCTAGTATCATTATTATGTTATATATTTCATTTTATTCATTATATAAACTTTATAATCATTCATTAATGGTTAACATGGAGAATGAATCGCATCACGTCTTGGAGACGGTAGTCCGTACGTATGCACGAGCGATGATATCATTCCCATAATCGTGGAATTGTATTGAAGTGTATGTATAATATTTAATAATCAATATAAATTTAAAGTAATCATATATAGTTATTTATTTACACCATTATATCCATCCAAGTAAGGTGGTGGTTGAAAATATATTACACCACGGCGTGGAGACGGTATTCCATACGTACGCACACATGGTGATTTCATTTTCTGTAGGATGGATAGAAGGTGAAATAGGGTTTTTTAAAATTTATAATAAACTATGATTATATAATTAATACTGATGTTATTACTTTATAATGATACAACTAATTAAGAAGAAGTAGAGGAAGAAAGAATCTTGCGAGAATCGGAAGAAGAGATTACCTCTTCTCCGACGCACCTCCTTTAAGCTTCCTTTCAAGGAAGTAGAGTTGGTCTTTTGAGAAGACCAGAACCTCCAGAATGTTTATAGGTAAGTGTAGAAGATAAATGGTCAGGGGTTGGCCGAGCTTCAAGGCTCAAAAGGGTGTTAAGAGAAGAGGTAAGGGGTTCTTTTTTTATAAGGGAGGAGAGGGGCACCTTTGGAAAAACATAAAATATTATTTTATAATAAAGTAATATTCGGTTTATAATAGCTAAAAATTGATTTATTTAGATTCTAAAGTGCGTATAGGGTCGAAATAATCTCAACCAATAGGTTTTAGACAAGTTTATGTTACTATTTTAAACTTATCTTTTAGATTTAACTCTAAGTTAAATAATTTAACTTTTACCGCGTCTTCTTGTTTTCTTACACTATATGGTTAATAAAATTACTATAACCAGATAAACGAACCACAAGTGGTTAATTATTAATATATATAACATTTTATATGTAATTTGGCCGAACATTAGATTTTTAGGAATATAATTACAATTAATAATATAATATGTTTTTTAAAAACTATTTTATGTCAATTTTGACACTATTTGGTAATTTATTTTTGTGAAAATCATAACAACATTATTAGTTAGAAAAACGTTAATTAAATAAATAGTAACATGACATATTAATCTATAAAATTAATGGACTTCATAAAAAGTCTCAAATTATATTTATTTGGGTATTTATAATATGAATTATTTTAATTATTCATTATTTAGGTAATTACTACATCACCATTGTGTTATAAATAAATTAAATTATTTAATATCTAAAAATTATAAATAAAATACCATTAGGTAGGAAATATTTTTATATTTATAAAGAATATTTATTAACGAATTTATCTTATGTATAACCCTATATTGAAATTGTTTTAGTTATTAAACTTTGATTTTAACTATTTTAACTCTTTTTTAAATAAAATAATAATAAATGTCCAAATCTAATCCAAGTGGAACTAAATGATAATATTATATTCCTAAGTTTTTTTTGGTCGAATTATACTTATCCAATAGAATTATAAAATGTGTTAGGGTCATAATAATATCATTTTTACCCTTAATTACCCTATTTACATTTAACCGTGGTAAATAAATGTAAAAAGTTATTATTCACCAAAAATTATTCTTATCTTACTGAACCACTTACTACTTGATATTAACTATGTCTCTCAAATTTTCGAAATTCCACTCACAGAAGCGGTAATATTATGTTTTATGTAAATTTTCAAATTCTCCTAGGAGGTGGGTAAAAGACGGTGAAAAGTCCAATAAAATTTTTATATATATAAAATTATTATAAAATGACTCCAATGAATTAAATTTAACTTATATAGGTATTACGTATCAATTTTTGACCTAAAATAAATTTAAATAAAATAAACAATTATTTAAATAAAAAGTCGGTTTTTAAATAGTAACCCAGTGTTTTCACTATTCATCAGAAATTGAATGTTTTCAGAAAAATACAAAAAATTCACCCTAGGCTAATTTCGATATTCCAAATCTAAAAATTAATTCCATTTTGAAAGATAAAATTCATAAAATTTTAAAAATTGGGTATTAATATTCATAACGGCTAGTTTATATAATATTTTAAAAACATATCGTTGTTTAGTGAAACTCGGTATTGCGTACAACAAACGCTATCGTGGAAGGTCTCAATTGCGTTTAATGTAAACTAAGTCAGGGCTGTGTGTTGTGAAAGACTCCTTTGTTGTTCTGTATAAATGAATACAACCATATTTCATTTATACATTGAATATATATATATATACTCAATGTTGCGTAGAATAACTACTATCAAATGAACTTGAAATTGTGTGTAACATGATCTAATAATAGTGTTGTGTATACTGCAAGCTAATACGGTGTTTTGTATAGTGCAAGATAATCTTGGTGTAGCATACAACAAAAGGCATCAAAGAAATTAAAAAGAATAATTCTCATAAAATATCGGGTTGTTATAGGTATGCTATCGAACATAGCAACCCTTTTAAAGTAAAAATAATATATAATTCACAAATATTAATAAAACTGAAAATATCTTATTCTTCATTTACCTAGGATGTTACATCCTTACCCCCTTTTGGAAATTGCGTCCTCACAATTTTTAGTCACTTAAAAAAATAAGTGGGGGTATTTATCCCTTGTAGCATTTTCAGATTCCAACACTGCCTCTTCAAAAATATGGTTTTTGTAATGACCCAAATTTTTTAATTATATTTGTTTCCTATGTTTGTGCGTATAATTAAAATGTGACTGTTGTGTTTTGACTGTTATATGACCATTGGTCAACATGACTGTTGGAAACTATATTCTTAACGTTGTGTTTTTATAAATATTGTTATATTGGTTAATTAATACAGAAAGAATATTTAATAGACTCATCCAGTAGACTCGAGCCATATAAAGCCCATATGTTAGAGCTTTGTAAGAAGGTAGCATCATTGGGCTTTTCCCTGGACCAAGCCCAAGCCGAACATCAACGTATGAAGCTTAAATTGATTTTCTTAAGGGAGAATATCAAGATGATAGAAATCACCACTCGGGCAATGTTGTCTGAGCCACCCCACGATTCTATCACCATAGCACACCTAATACTTAGGTCCTATGCTGGTGTAATAAGGGGATATGAAATGAGACCTTAGCTGCTTTGTGTAATCTTTTTATAAATAAAATTGTTATTTATTCTTATGGAAATGTTTGTGAATTTGAAATATCCGGATACATATACGATGTGTATTATTGATGAATTTTGGAAAAAAGGGTTTTTTAAAATATTTTTGTATTCATTAAATAATTAATAATGTGAAATTATTTTCAAAAAATGGCCTTTTACAGTCGTGTGTAGTGAAAAATTTAGAGTCTAATAAGAACAATTGTGTTTTAGTGAATAATAAAGTAGGAATAGTAACATTCCCATATGAATAGTAATTTGACCAAAAAATAGAATCTTTACCCATGAATGTATAAATACATTTTAGATATCTTAAAAGTGAAAATTTGATCATAGTTTAAGTTTTGGTATTTTTGTATGTCATAAATATTTTATTTAAACTTTTATAAATAATTTAATAATTTAAAATGGAAATTTATTTTAATAAAATTTAATCATAAATTTTTACTTTATTTTCTAATGATTATATGATAATTTTAGTAGACCTTCATTGCTTTTTAAGGTGTTACAAAATGAGTTATAGTTTTAAAGTTTCATTTTTGGAATAAATAATGATTTTATTTAAATATTAAATTAACAATATTTGGAAAATTATTTTCATGAAACAGAAACCATTTTTGATTTCAGAGCATCGATATTAGGTTAGGGTGAATTTTTTGGTTTTTTATGAAATAGTTGAATTTTCAGTGAATAGTAAAAATGCAATTTTGAGTTTCGGGTGTTTAATGACATCATTAATGATGTAATAATTATGTAAGATTCATATTCAACCTATTAATAGTGATTTATTATATGAGGTGTCCAAGGTGTCCAATACCATGGGTAAATACAATGGGAATTCCCATGGTTTTGCAAATACCACTAATGAGGTGTCATTTGGAAATTAATAATTTATTCACTCACATTCCCTATAAATACCAAGCAATTTCACTCATTAATATCATTCCAAAATCATCCTCAACGAAGTTATGGTCTCCTTACCTCCAAAATAGTCCTCACAAGGTTCCCTAAATCTCTCCAAGGTCCCGACCTTCATGCTTTTGAAGTTACTCTTCAAGGTAAGGGATCCTTTCACATTCTTCTTTTGAGTCGTGAATTCATTTATGTTGTGTCTCCTAGTTTCCATCTCTTTTTGTTGAGGGTATGTTATTATATGTTCTAATTACTGTTCATTTCATCTCTAATTGTTGAGAGACCCTTTCCGCTCTCATCAATTTGTTTTCTTAATTTTTAAGGGACGTCATTAGGCTGCTGAATTTCTCGTAAAGGAAATCACATCTTCTCTTTTCTTTCATCTTTCCTATTCATGTGTTATGTCACTAAAATATCCATACGATGTTCTTATCTCCATGTAATTCTGTATCTATATTATAATATGAGTTATTTATGAGTGGGTTACCCTTGTACCCTCTATTTTTATTATTTTTTAAAACTATGTTATATAGCCATTATGCTGCAGAATGTTCGTCTCAAAATTTATATCTCTTTCTCTCAAGAAATTATCTTTTTTTATGAATGTGAATACCAAGAACTATTTCATTTCTATGGGTGTTCATAAATATATAAAAAGGTTATATTTTATTCTGTAATTGACATACATATAACCCTCACTCCCAATCCATGGGTTATAAATGATGTAATGATCTTATTTTTTTAGAACATTTAAAACATCACGATTTTCAAATGAAACCCATTTATTTTATTCTCTATGGGTTATTTATGAAATGTTTGATTATGATATATGTGGATCACATTAAAGTAAATAAATATTAAGGGTGCACCCTGATATCACTCCAATTCATTGGGTAATGAATTAATCTCTAGAGATGACAAGTTTAACGATAACTTGGTGAATAACCTTGGTAATTGTTTTGACACCTTGGGGATGGAACTTGGTGATATGTTTATGAATGCATAAATGAAATTTTTTAGCCACATATTCATGTTTTGATTCCAGTTATTTTCATTATGATATTCCTATAATCCCATTGCTTATGTCTTTATGTTTTTATTCAGGTTCTTATAGATGTCACAAGTAAACTGATTCCCTTGTTTACCATTACTGGGCCTTTTGCTCACCCTTTCCTTTAAATTTATGTCCTCGGGTTATGAGATGAAGTAATTATACTTAGGATGAACATATGATGAAGCCGTACAAGTTAATTAGAAGAATGTTTTATGTTGTTTTTCATGTTTTATGTTTCTGATTTCCAAGACACTAGACTTTAAAGATCCTCTGTTTGTAAAATATAATGAAAAGTTATTTAATAAAAATGTGTGATACCATAGTTGGTATCAAAAGATAGTTTAGTTATTTATAGAAATTAGGCTATGAAATCTTTAATAAGAATCCAATAAAAAAGTTTAAATATAGAAAAATTCCTGGTATTTTATTGAATATTGAGTAAGTGGTTTACCAAAAAAATACATCCCCGTCTAGATATGAGCAGGTAGAGGCGGCTCTGGCATAGAAGTAGATATGGGTAAAACCCGAAAACACCTCTTTGAGCTAGACTCCAATGGAAACTAGTGCACAAAAACGTGCCTTGATGCACTCTTTGTTAGGACACTCCCGGGGGATATGTTTGGATAATCACATGTTTTTTATATATCCTTATGAAGGGATTATAGAGAAATGTAATTGTTTAAGAATGATATTTTAAGGAATAAAATCCTTTAAAGTTAGAAGATTACAAAATGAAATAAGTTTCTCACTAAGGTTTTATTATTTTCGAAAATGGTGGGAATTAGGAGGAACTGTGCAAATGGTGACCGCAATAGACAATGCGCTGATGACCCTTTGATGGAAGCTGGAATGGAAACATTCACACAAATGATGAACCAAATGACTCATGTTATGGGAATTAACATGAATCAAGCTGAGAGACAAATATCACGATGAAGGGAACAACATTCTATTGAGTCCTTTATGCGTCAAAAACCACCAACATTTAGTGGACCGACTGACCCATTGATTGCTGAGCAGCGGATCAGCTCCATCGAAAAGATCTTTTATGTGATATGTTGTTCCGAGCAAGAGAAGGTCACCATGGCCTTCTATCGCTTAGAAGGGGAATCTAATCAGTGGTGGGAACTAATTAAAAACAAAAGGAAAAGAGTGGAAGTTGAATCTTTGGAGTGTTAAGAGTTCAAAGGGATATTTTTTAGTAAGTATATCACTTGTTCCATGAGAACAATAATGGAGAATGAGATTCTCGAGCTGAAGCAGAAGGAGAACGAATCTGTCAGAGGCTATGAGATGAACTTCACTGGAATTTCACGATATACCTATTTTTTTCATGGATCCAAATGGTAATCTTGATAGATTATTTGGTGGACTGAGACCTCATCTACGGAATAATCTAGCCAACTGAGACTATAACAGCTATGAGGAGATCATTCGAGATGCGATGAAAGTCGAAAATGGAGTTTGGTGAGATGCAATGGTCTCATAAATCCAATGATAAAAATAGATCAATGGAACAAAGCTTTGGGAGGAGCTTTGATCAAGGAAGAGGAGGAAAGAAAGTGCAACGTCCCACGTGTAATAAATGTGGGAATAAGCATTCGGGGAACTTCCTTCTTGGGAGCATGAAATGCTACATGTGTGGAAGAGATGGCCATATTGCGAGGAATTGTCATAGGGAGGTGAAACCTCAACTTCCAAATACTAAAGACAAGGGGAAGATAGTGCAGGACCTACCTGATGTACAGTACTTTATGTGTGGAGAAATTTTCCACTTTTCTAATTAGTGTCAAAATCTAGGGGCAGTGGAGGGGAACCAAAATTATCCTCATAAAAGGCCAAGGGAGAAAGTTCATGCTTTTTCTATCACGACAGCCAAAGTTGAAGCTCCAAACTATGTTGTAGTAGGTACTCGTGTTGTTCTCTCAAATCTAGAAATTACTTTGTTTGATTCTGGTTCTACACATTCTTTTTTTCCTCCATGTTTGGAAAGAATTTAGAATCAACCCATGACATTCAAAAAGTAGATTTATTAGTGAAGACTCCTGGTGGGATTTCCAAGCATCATTAGTATTTAGAAACTCTAGTATTTACTTTGGTGAGAACAATCTTATCGCAAATATAGTAGTCATTCTAATGATGGCATTCGATATTAAACTTGGGATGAATTGTCTCTCAAAGTATAATGCAAAGATCAAATGAAAAAGTAAGGAAATATTAGTAGTCTTGAATGTAAAACCTACAGTTATCATACAAAGCGAGATATCTCAACCTGATCTTCATCAAGAAGAACATCATATATCCTTCTTTATAGAATTTATCAGTGAGGAATAAGAAGGAAATGATATTTTGAGGATACAAAATTTACCCATCATCCAGAAATACATTGACATATTTCCTGAAGAGTTTCCTGGACCTCCCCCAGAAAGAGAGGTAGAGTTCTCCCTTGAACTCATACCTGGATCTCATCCAATATCAAAATCCCCATATATAATGGAAAATTTGGAGTTTGAGGAATTAAAGAGACAACTCCAAGATCTTTTGGAGAAGGGGTTTATCCAACCGAGTGTGACTCCTTGGGGAGAACCTCTTCTATTTGTAAAGAAGAAGGATGGATCGATGCGGCTATGCATTGATTATAGAGAAAAAACGGAATCATAGTACAGAACAAATACCCTCTTCCAAGAATTTATGACCTATTTGACCAACTTTGTGGGGCTCAATTCTTCTCTATGATTGATATTCGATCTGGTTATCATCAATTGAGCGTGAAAAAATAATATATTCCAAAAATTGCCTTCCAATCAAGATATGAGCATTATGAGTTTGTTGTTATGCATTTGGACTGTCTAATACACGAGCTAGTTTTATGGATTTGACAAATAGAGTATTTAAAGACTACCTTGATAACATTATGGTAGTTTTTATTGATTATATTATAATATTTAACAAAATTTGTGAGGATCATGAGGATCATCTAAGGGTTATTTTTTAAACTCTACGGAAGGAGAGACTTTTTCGAAAGTTTAGTAAATGTGAATTTTGGTTACAACAAGTTGCTTTATTGGGGCACATTGTTACCAATGAAGGAATCATAGTTGACCTTGAAAAGACAATAGTTGTAGAGGAGTGGCCTAATCCTATAGAAATAACTGAAATTCATAGTTTCCTTGGATTAATAGGATATTATAGGAGGTTTTTTTAAAAAAATTTCATGACTTTCTAATCCATTAACCAAGTAAACTCTAAAAGGGGTCAACTTCATCTATACAAAGGAGTGTGAGTAATATTTCCAAGAGCTAAAGAAGAGGTTGGTTACTGCACCTATGTTAACTCTTCCCTCAAGTGGAGAAGGATTCGTTATTTTTAGAGATGTATCTCTGAAAGGGATTGGGTGTGTCCTCATGAAAAATGACATGGTCATTCCTTATGCATCTCGATAGTTGATGACTCATGAGAAAAATTATCTTATGCATGATCAAAATCTGGCTACGGTCATTTTTGATCTGAAGATATGGATGCACTATTTTTATGGGTAGAAATGTGATATATACACAGACCATTAAAGTTTGAAGTATATTTTCACACAAAAGGAAATGAACATGAGACAAAGGAGATGGTTGGAGCTTCTTAAAGACTATTATTGTTCAATTCATTATCATCCCGGAAGAGAAAAAAACTTCAGATGCATTAAGAAGGAAATACCCAGTAGTTATTTCTATGATGAGGATTCAAAAATATCCTTTGATCAATGACCTATTAAAGATGGACATAGAAATTATAAGGGAAGGGATATCATCAACCCTATCCCAAATTATTTATCAACCGCTACTACTAGAGATGATCAAGAAAGCTCAGAAAAAAGATCCATTGTTACAGAAGAAGTTTGAAGCTGTAAAGGATGGGATGTTTTCTGAGTTCAATACTGATCAAGAAAGTGTAATGAAATTTCGTACAAGACTATGTGTTCCATCTATTCCGGAAATAAATAAGGAGCTAATGGATGAAGCTCCTAGCTCTACTTTCTCTATACATCCTTGTTGCAGAAAAATGTATTGGGACCTTCGTGATCATTATTGGTGGGATAATATGAAAAGGGAGACTTTGACTACACTTCAAGGTGCCTGGTATGTCAGCAAGTGAAGGCAGAGTGGCAACATCCTAAAGGGGTATTACAACGACTACCCAAACTAGCTTGAAAGTGGGAAAATATCACTATAGACTTTCTCACTGGTCTCGTGAGAACTTCCAAAGTAAATAATATGATATGGGTTATTGTGGACTGTCTCACAAAGAATTCCCATTTTATCTCCATTAAGGATGATTTTCCTCTTGATCAACTTGCCAGGATTTACGTGAAGGAAGTGGTAAGGCTACATGGAGTTCCACTTTATATCGTATCTGATCATGATCCAAGGTTCACAAAAAAATTATGGATAAGTCTTCAACAAGATCTGAGCACTGAATTGAATTTTAGTACGGCCTATCACCCCCAAACTGAGGGCCAATTTCAAAATACTGTTCAAACACTCAAGGACATGCTGACAACTTGCTCAATGGAATCTAAAGGTAGATGGGATCTACATCTCTCTTTAGTTGAGTTCTCTTACAATAACAGCTTCCAATTGAGCATTTAAATGGAACCCTATGAAGCACTATACGGGAAGCGATGTAGAACTACTACTTATTGGGATGAAGTTTGTGAGAGAAAGCTTCTTGGGCCTGATCTTGTCCAAGAGATGACCGAAAAGTTCCATGCCATCCAACAACACATTAAGGCTTCTCAGAGACGGAAAAAGAGCAATGCCAACAACCATCTAAGGGACTTGGAGTTTGATGTTAGTGAAAAATTCTTTCTTCAAATTTCACCTTGGAAGATAGTCATGAGGTTTGGGAAAAAAGGGAATCTTTTCCCTAGGTACATTGTCCTCTATGAAATCATTCATCATGTGGGAGCATTGGCCTATCAACTTGCACTTCCTCGAAATCTATCCCAAGTTCATGATGTCTTCCATGTATCCCTCTTGAGGAAGTACATACATAAACCTTCACATGTACTAAAAACAGTGGTGGTACAACTATAACATGACCTCTCTTATGAGGAGCAGCCGGTGGAGATCTTGGATCATAGAGACAAGGTTATACGCAACAAGACTACCCACCTTGTTAAGGTGTTGTGGAGGAACCACAAATTTGAAGAAGCCATATTCGAACTGGAGGAGTCCACGAGACAGAAGTACCCACACCTTTTCCCATCAAAGGTTACGAGATAAAATTTTAGGGACTAAATTTCTTAAGGGGGGAAGAATGTAATGACCTGAACTTTTTAATTATATTTGTTTCCTAATTTTTGGGTATAATTAAAATGTGACCGTTGTGTTTTGACTGTTATATAACCGTTGGTCAATATGACCGTTGTTCAATAGGACCGTTGGAAACTATAATCTTAACACTGTGTTTTTATAAATACGGTTATCTTGGTTAATTAATACAGAAAGAAGATGAAATGGCCTCATCTAGTAGACTCGAGCCATATGAATCTCATCTGTCGGATCTTGGGAAGGTGGTAGCATCACTAGGCTTTGCTCTGGACAAAGCCCAATCCAAAATTCAACGTATAAATCTTGAACAAAATCGCTTAAGGGAGATGTTCAAGGTGAAAGAAATCACCACTAGTGAAATGTTGTCGAAGCCACCCCAAGATTCTATCACCATAGGACACCTAACACATAGGTCCTTTGCTGGAGTAATAAGGGGCTATATAACGAGACCTTAGCTGCTTTGTGTAATCCTATTATAAATAAAAATTTTATTTCTTCTTATGGAAAAGTTAGTGAATTTCAAAAATACAGATAAATATAGGATGTGTATTATTGATGAATTTAGGAAAACATGGTGTTTTTAAATATTTTTTTTATTCATTAAAAAATTAATAATGTGAAATGATTTTCAAAAAATGGTCTTCTATAGTTGTCTGCAGTATGAAATTTAGCATCTAATAAGATCAACTTGGTTTTTAATGAATATTAAAGTAGGAATATTAACATACCCATATGAATAGTAGTGAATAGTAGTGAATAGTAATTTGACCAAAAAAAATTAGAAACATCACCCATGAATTTATAAATACATTTTAGGCATCTTAAAAGTGAAAAAAAATCATAGTTTAAGTTTTGGTATTTTTGTATGCCATAAATATTTTATTTAGAAGTTAATAATTAATTAAATTATTTAAAATGGAATTTATTTTCAGAAAATTTAATCATAAATTGTTATTGTATTGTCTTATGGTTATATGATAATTTTCTGGGACCTTGATTACTTTTTTAAGGAGTTACAAAATGAGTTATAGTATTAAAGTTGTATTTTAGGAATAAATAATGAATTTGTTTAGAAATTAAATTAAAAATATTTAGAAAATTATTTTCATGAAATGGTCTTAATTTCTGATTTCAGAGCATCTATATTAGGTTAGGGTGATTTTTTGGGTTTTTTTTGAAATAGTTGATTTTTTGGTGAATAGTAAAAATGCAGTTTGGATTTTCTTGTGTTTAATGACTTAATTAATGATGTAATAATGATGTAATCTTCCTGGTAGAATTATGAATAGTGTGATATGCTATTTGGTGTCCTAAGTGGCCAATACCATGGGAAAATACAATGGTAAAGCCCATGTTTTTTCAAATACCACCGATGAGGTGTTCCTAGGAAATTAATAATTTATTCACTCACATTCCCTATAAATACAAATCTATTTACCTCATTAATATCATTCCAAAATCATCCTAAACGATTTTCTAGTCTCATTTCCTCCAAAGGAGTCCTCTCAAGGTTCCCTCAAGCCCTCCATGGTCCAAACCTTCATGATTTCAATGTTACTCGTCAAGGTAAGGGATCCTTTCACCCTCCTCTTTTGAGTCATGAATTTCTTTTTGTTCTGTCTCCTAGATTCCATCTCTTTATGTTGAGGGTATGTTCTTATATGTTCTAATTACTATCCATTACATGTCTAATTTTTTAGAGACCCCTTCCTCTCTCATCAATTTTTTTTCATAATTTTTATGTGACACCGTTAGGCTGCTAAATTTCTAGTAAAGGAAATCACATCTTCTCTTTTCTTTCATGTTTCCTTTTCATGTGGTATGTCATTAAAATATCCATAGGATGTTCTTATCTACATGATATTCTGAAGTTATATTTTAATATGAGATATTTATGAGTTTGTTACCCTTTTACCCTCTATTTTTATTATTTTATAAAACTATGTTATATAGCCGTTATGCAGCATAATTTTCGTCTCAAAAATTTCTATCTATTTCCCTATCTTGTTTATTTATGTGAATACCCAGACCTATTTTGTTTCAAAGGGTGTTCATAAATATATAAAAAGGATATATTTTATTCTGTAATTTACATACATATAACTCTCACACCCTTTCCATGGGTTAAAAATGATGTAATGATCTTATTTTTATGAATTTTTAAAACGTCACGATTTTGAAATGAAACCCATTTCTTTTATTCTCTATGGGTTATTTATGAAATTTTTGATTATGATCTATGTTAAAGAGATGAATTTAAAGACATATTAAGGGTTTACCATGATATCAATCCAATGCATTGGGTAAAGAATTAATCTCTAGAGATGACAAGTTTCACAATACCTTGGGGAATAACCTTGGTAATTTTTTTGACACCTTGGGGATGGACCTTGGTGATATGTACATGAATGTCTAAATGAAATTTTGTAGCAAAAAATTCATGATAAGATTAATGTTATTTTCATTATGATATGCATATACTTCCATTTCTTATGTCTTTATGTTTTTATTCATGTTCTTACTGATGTCATAAGTAAAATGATTCCCTTGTTTACCATTAATGGGACTTCTTCTCACCCTTTCATTTAAATGTATGTCCTCAGGTTATGAGATGTAGTAATTGTACCTAGGATGAACTTATGATGAAGTCTTAGAAGTGGAATAGAAGAATGTTTTATATTGTTTTTCATGTTTTATGTTCCAGATTTCCAAGACATTAGACTTTAAAGATCCTCTGTTTGTAAAATGTAATGAAAAGTTATGTAATAAAAAGGTGGGATTCCATAGTTGGTATCAAAATATATCATAGTTATTTATGGAAATTAGGCTATGAAATCTTTCAGAAAAATCCTATAAAAAGATTAAATATAGGAAAACATCTTGGTATTTTGGTGAATATTGAGTTAGTGGTTTCTCAAACAAATACATCCCTATCTGGATATGATCAGGTAGAGGCGGCTCTACCACAGATGTACATAGGGGTAAAACCCAAAAACACCTCTTTGAGCAAGAATCGAATGGGAACTGGTGCATGACATCAGGCCTTGCTGTACCTTTGGTTACGACACTCCAGGGGTATATGTTTGGTTAATCACAAGATTTTTTATAAATCATTATGAAAGAATTATAGAGAAATTTAATTATTTAAGGATGAAGTTTTAAGAAATAAAATCATTTATAGTTAAAAGATTAGTAAATGAAATAAGTTTCTCACTAAGGTTTTATTGTTTTAGAAAACGGTAGGCAGTAAGAGGAACCGTGCAAATGGTGACCACAATGGACCATGCACTGACGAATGATGAACCAACTGACTCAACTTATGGGAAATAACTTGAATCAAGCTGAGAGACTGATCTCACGGTAAAGGGAACAACATTCTGTTGAGTCCTTTATGTGTCAATGACCACCAAACTTCAGTGGATCGACTGAACCATTGATTGCTAAGTAGTGGATCAGCTCCATCGAAAAGATCTTTTTTGTGCTCTGCTATTCAAAGCAAGAGAAGGTCACCATGGCCATCTATGACTTAGAAGGAGAAGCTAATCAGTGGTGGGAACTAACTAAAAACACAAGGACAAGAGTGGAAGTTGAAGATTTGGTGTGTTAAGAGTTCAAAGGGATATTTTTCAGTAATTATTTCCATCGTTCCGTGAGAACAAGAATAGAGAAGGATTTTCTCGAGCTGAAGTGGAAGGAGAATGAATCTATCAGAGGCTATAAGATGAACTTCTCCCAACATTCACGATATACCTCTAGATTTTTCATGGATCCAAATGGTAAGGTTGATAGAAGCTTCGATGGAATGAGACCTCATATGTGGAAAAAACTAGCCAACCGAGACTATGAATGCTATGAGGAGATCGTGCGAAGTGTGATGAATGTCGAACTGGAGTTTGTTGAGATGCAGTGGTCTCATAAATCCAGTGATAAAAAGAGATCAATGGAGCCAATCTAGGGAGGATCTTTGATCAAGGAAGAGGAGGCAAGAAAGTGAAACATCCCATGTGTAATAAATGTGGGAAGAAGCATTCGGGGAACTGCCTGATCGGGAGCTAGAAACTCTACCAGTGTAAAAGAGATGGAAATATTGCGAGTAATTGGCGTAGTGAGGTGAAACCTCAACTTCCAAACACTAACGACAAGGGGAATATTGTGAAGTCCCTACCTGATGTCCAGTGCTTTAAGTGTGGACAACTTGGGAACTATTCCAATCACTGTCTAAATCCAAGCGCAGTGGAGGGGAACCACCATCAGCCACAGCAAATGCCAAGTGATCAAGGTTGTGCTTTTGCTATCACGACAACCGAAGTTGAAGCTCCAAATGATGTTTTAGTAGGTACTCTTATTGTTTTATCAAAGATAGCAAGTAATTTGTTTATTCTAGTTCTACACATTCCTTTTTTCCTCCATGTTTGCAAAGAATTTAGAATAAACCCCCGAATTTCTAAATGTAGAGTTATCAGTCAAGACACTTGGTGGGATTATCCAAGAATCATTAGTGTTTAGAAACTCTAGTATTTTCTTTGGTGTGCACTATATTATCGCAAATCTAGAAGCTATTCCCTTGCTGGAATTAAAAATTATACTAGGAATAAACTGGCTCTCAAATTATAATGCAAAGATCAAATGAAGATGTAAGTAAATCTCAGTAGTCTTGAATAGAAAACATATAGTTATCTTATAAGAAGAGATATCTCAACCTGATCTTCATCTAGAATAACCTCCCATATCCTTCTTTATGGAATTAATTAGTGAAGAAGAAGAAGGAAATGAGAGTTTGAGGATAGAAAATGTACCCATCGACCAGAAATACATTGACTTATTTCCTGAGGAGTTGCCTGGACCTCCCCCAGAAAGAGAGGTAGAGTTAT
The DNA here is from genome assembly GCA_963277665.1 of Viscum album. Lineage (NCBI taxonomy): Eukaryota > Viridiplantae > Streptophyta > Magnoliopsida > Santalales > Viscaceae > Viscum > Viscum album. Next base: position 1,631,125,001 of record OY728141.1, read on the forward strand.
CCATTGTACTCATACCTGAATATCAACCATTATCAAAGACCTGGTATAGGATGAAAAATGTGGAGTTGGAGGAATTAAAGAAATATCTCCAAGATCTTCTGGAGAAGGGGTTTATCCGACCAGGTGTGTCTCCTTGGGGAGAACCTATTCTCTTCGTGAAGATGAAAGATGGATTGATGCGGCTTTGCATTGATTATAGAGAACTGAACGAAATCACAGTAAAGAACAACTACCCTCTTCCATGAATTGATGACTTATTTGACCAAATTAGTGGGGCTCAATTATTCCCTAAGGTTGATCTTTGATCTGGTTATCATCAATTGAGGGTGAAGAAAGGAGATATTCCAAAAACTGCCTTTCGATCAAGATATGAGCATTATGAGTTTTTTGTTATGAATTTTGGACTCACTATTGCACTGCTATTTTTATGGATTTAATGAATAGAGTCATTAAGAACTACATTGATAACATTTTCGTAGTTTTTATTGATGATATTATAATATATTCCAAAATTCGTGAGGAGCATGAGGATTATCTAAGGGTTATTTTTCAAACTCTATTAAAGGAGAGACTTTTTGGAATGTTCAGTAAATGTGAATTTTGGTTATAACAAGTTTCTTTCTTGGGGCACATTGTTACCAATGAAGGAATCATAGTTGACCCTGCAAAGACAAAAGTTATAGGGGAGTGGCCTCAGCCTACAACAATAACTGAGATTTGTAGTTTCCTTGGAATAACCGGATGTTATAGGAGGTTTTTGAAAAACTTTTCACAATAATCTAATCCATTAACCAAGTTAACATGAAAATGGGTCAAGTTAATCTAGACAAAAATGTGTGAGGATTGTTTCCAAGAGTTGAAGAAGAGATTGGTTAGAGCACCGGTGTTTACTCTTCTCTCAAGTTGAGAAGGATTCGTTATTTTTAGTGATGCATCTTTGAAAGGGATTGGGTGTGTCCTCATGAAAAATATCAAGATCATTGCTTATGCATCTTGACAGTTGAAGACTCATGACCAATATTATCCTACACATGATCTGGAGATTGTTGCGGCCTTTTTTCTTTGAAGATATGGAGGCATTATCTTTATGGGGAGAAATGTGATATATACACAGACCATCAAAGTTTGAAGTATATTTTCACACAAACGAAATTTAACATGAGACAAAGGAGATGGTTGGAGCTTCTTAAAGACTATTATTTTTCAATTAATTATCATCCTGGAAGAGCAATCAAAGTTATAGATGCATTAAGCAGGAAAGTCCCAGTTGTTCTTTCCATGATAAGGATTCAAAAAGATCCTTTGATCTATGACGTAGTAAAGCTGGACATGGGAATTATAAGGGAAAGGACATCATCAACCATAACCCGAATGATTTCTCAACCGTCACTACTAGAGAATATCAAGAAAGCTCAGAAAGAAGATCCTTTGTTACATAAGAAGTTTGATGTTTTGAAGGATGTGATGTTTCCTAAGTTCAATACTAATCAAGAAGGTGTACTGAAATTTCATACAGGACTATGTGTTCTATCTATTCTGGAAATAAAGAAGGAGTTGATGGTTGAAGAACATAGCTCTACATTCTCTATATATCCTTGAAGCAAAAAAATGTATAGGGACCTTCGTGATCATTATTGGTGGGATAATATGAAATGCAAGATTGATGACAACACTTCAAGGTGCCTAGTATGTCAGCAAGTGAAGACAGAGCAACAACTTCTTAAAGGGGCATTGCAACCACTACCCATACCAGCATGGAAGTGGGAAAATATCACTATGGAATTTGTCACTAGTCACTCGAGAATTTCCAATGTAAATAATTTGATATGGGTTGTTATGGACCATCTCACCAAAACTGCCCAATTTATCTCCATTCTAGAAGATTTCTCTCTTGATCAACTTGTCAGGATTTACGTCAAGTGGTAAGGAAGCATGGAGTTCTACTTTTTATTGTATCTGATCAGGATCCAAGGTTCACATCAAAATTATGGAGAAGTCATCAACAGGCTCTAAGCACTGAATTGAATTTTAGTACGGCTTATCACCCCCAAACTGATGTCCAATCTGAAAGGACTATTCAAACACTCGAGGACATACTAAGAACTTGCTCAATAGAATTTAAAGGTGGATGGGATCAACATATTTATTTAGTTGAGTTCTCTTACAATAACAGCTTACACTCGATCATTCCAATGGTACCCTATAAAGCTATTTATGGGAAGTGATGTAGAACTATTACTTGTTGGGATTAAGCTGGTGATAGAATTCTTCTTGGGCCTAATATTGTGCAAGAGATGAAAGAAAAGGTCCATGGCATCCAACAACACATTAAGTATGCTCGGAGACGGCAAAAGAGCTATGCTGAAAACTATCAAAGTTACTTGGAGATTGATGTTGGTGACAAATTCTTTCTTTGTATTTCACTTTGTAAGAGATTCACATGGTTTGGGAAGAAAGGGAAGATCATCCCTCAGTACATTGTCCCCTATGAAATCCTTGATCTTATGAAATTAGTGGCCTATTGGCTTGCACTTCCTCCAAATCATTCCCAAGTTCATGATGTCTTCCATGTATCCCTCTTGAGGAAGTACATACCAGACCCTTCACATGTACTAAATCTAGAGGATGTACAACTGGAACATGACCTCTCTTATGAGCAACAACTAGTTGAGATCTTGGATCATAGAGACAAGGTTCTATGCAACAATACTACCTACCATGTTAAGGTGTTGTAGAGTAACCTCAAATGTGAAGAAGCCACATGGGAACCGGAGGAGTCTATGAGAAATAATTACCCACACCTTTTCCTATCAGAGGGAACGAGATAAAATTTTAGGGACAAAATTTCTTAATGGAGGAAGAATGTAATGGCCAGAACTTTTTAATTATATTTTTTCCCTAATTTTGTGTGTATAATTAAAATGTAACCGTTGTGTTTCGACTATTATATGACTGTTGGTCAATATAACCATTGGAAACTATAATCATAACATTTTGTTTTTATAAATACGATTATCTTGGTAAATTAATACAGAATGAAGATTGAATGGCGTCATCCAGTAGACTTGAGCTATATGAAGCCCATCTATCGAAGCTTGGGAATGAAGTAGCATCACTGGGCTTTGGTCTGGACCAAGCCCAAGCTGAACTTCAACATATGAGGCTTGAATAGAATCGCCTAAGGGAGAAGTTCAAGTTGATAGAAATCACCACTCAGGCAATGTTGTCTGAGCCACCCCATGATTATATCACCATAGCACACCTAACACTTAGATCCTATGGTGGTGTAATAAGGGGCTATGTAACGATACCTTAGTTGCTTTGTGTAATCCTTTTATAAATAAATTTGTTATTTCTTCTTATGGAAAAGTTTGTGAATTTCAAATATCTATATAAATAGAGGATGTGTATTATTGATGAATTTAGGAAAAAAGGGTGTTTTAATATATTTTTGTATCTATTGAATTTTTAATAATGTGAAATGATTTTCAAAAATGGGTCTTCTACAGCTGTGTGTAGTGAGAAATTTAGAGTCTAATAAGATCAACATGGTTTTTAGTGAATAGTAAAGTAGGAATAGTAGCATATCCATATGAATAGTAATGAATAGTAATTTGACCAAAAAAATAGAAACTTCACCCATGAATGTGTAAATACATTTTAGACATCTTAAAAGTGAAAATACGATCATAGTTTATGTTTTGGTAATTTTGTATGCCATAAATATTTTATTTAAAATTATATAATTAATTTAAAATTTTAAAATGGAAATTTATTTTCATAAAATTTAATCATAAATTGTTACTTTATTTTCTTATGGTTATATGATAATTTTTTGGGACCTTGATTACATTTTTTAGGTGTTAAAAAATGAGTTATTGTTTTAAAGTTGTATTTTTGGAATAAATAATGATTTTATTAAAAAAGTAAATTAAAATTATTTAGAAAATTATTTTCATGAAATGGACTTAATTTTTGATTTCAGAGAATCGATATTAGGTTAGGGTGGGTTTTTTGGTTTTTTTTCTGAAATAGTTGAATTTTCGGTGAATAGTAGAAATGCAGTTTTGAGTTTCATGTGTTTAATGAAATCATTAATGATGTAATAATGATGTAAGATTTCCTGTCGGCTTATGAATAGTGAGATATTCTATTAGGTGTCCCAATTGGCCAATACCATGGGAAAATACAATTGGCAAGCCTGTGGTTTTTCAAATACCACCGATGAGGTTTCCCTTAGAAATTAATAATTTATTAACTCACTTTCCCTATAAATACCAAGCCATTTACCTCATTAATTTCATTCCAAAGTCATCCTCAACTATGTTCTGGTATTATTACGTCCAAAGGAGTCCTCCCAATGTGCCCTCAAGCCCTCTAAGGTCACTACTTTTAAGGATTCGAAGTTACTCTTCTAGGTAAGGGATCCTTTCACCCTCCTCTTTTGAGTCATGAATTCATTTATGTTGTGTCTCCTAGTTTCCATATCTTTATGTTGAGGGTATGTTATTATATGTTCTCATTAATTTCCATTTCTTGTCTAATTTCTGAAATACCCTTTCCTCTCTCATCAATTTTTTTTCTTAATTTTTAAGTGTTGTCGTTAGGCTGCCGAATTTCTCATAAAGGAAATCACATCTTCTCTTTTCTTTCATGTTTCCTTTTCATGTGGTATGTCATTAAAATATCCATATGATGTTCTTATCTCCATGTTATTTTATTTTTATATTGTAATATGAGTTATTTATGAGTGGTTTACCCTTGTACCCTCTATTTTTATTATTTTCTAAAACTATGTTACATAGCCGTTATGCTACAGAATTTTCCTCTAAAAATTTCTATCTCTTTCTCTCAAGAAATTATCTTGTTTATTTATGTGAATACCCAGATTTATTTTATTTATATGGGTGATCATAAATATATAAAAATGATATATTTTATTCTGTAATGTACATACATATGACCCTCACTCCTCTTCCCTGGGTTATAAATGATGTAATGATCTTATTTTTAAGAACATTTAAAACATCACGATTTTGAATTGAAACCCATTTCTTTTATTCTCTATGGGTTATTTATGAAATTTTTTATTATGATCTATGTGGATCACATGAATGTAAATACATATTAATGGTGCACCTTGATAGCGCTCTAATACATTGGGTAAATAATTAATCTCTAGAGATGACATGTTTCACGATACCTTGGTGAATAACCTTGGTAATTTTTTTTGACATCTTGGGGATGGAATTTGGTGATACGTTCATGAATGTATAAATGAAATGTTGTAGCTGAATATTCATGTTATGATTCAAGATATTTTTATTATGATATGTCTATAATTCCTTTGCTTATATCCTTATGTTTTTATTCAAGTTCTTATTGATTTCAAAAGTAAACTGATTCCCTTGTTTACCCTTACCCGACCTTCTTCTCACCCTTTCCTTTAAATGTATGTCCTCAGGTTATGAGATGTAGAAATTGTACTTAATATAAACTTATAATAAAGATGTAAAAGTGGATTAGAAGAATTTTTAGGTTTTTTTTCATGTTTTATGTTCCTGATTTCCAAGACACTATAATTTAAAGATCATTTGTTAGTAAAATGTAATGAAAGGTTATGTAATAAAAAGGCGGGGCACCATAGTTTTTCCACAAAACCTTTACCTGGTGAATTACCTTATTCTACAAAACTTTCTTTCTTCAGTCAATAATCTGGATTTTTTGTTCCTCATAATTGATATTCTTTTCCAACTGAACTACCTATGTGCTCAAAACATGATATGGATCTGGAATATACTTTCTCAACATCGAAACATGAAAAACATTGTGTACCTGGGATAAACATGGAGGTAAAGCCAATATGTATGGAAATGATCCAACTTTCTCCAGGATTTGATAAGGTCTAATTAACCTCAGACTCAACTTTCCCTTCTTACAAAAACACATCACACTTTTCCATGGATAATCTTTGAGAAAGACATGATCACCTACCTCAAAAGAAATATCCTTCCATAGGTTATCCGTATAAATTTTCTGTCTTCTATGAGCCATTCTCATGTGCTTCTGAATCAACTGAACTTTCTCTGCCATTTATTCTACCAATTCTGGTCCCATTAGCTTCCTTTCACATACTTCATCCCAAAAATATGGAGTTCAACAACATTTTCCATATAATGTCTCAGATGGTGCCATCTGTATTTTGGACTAAAAACTGTTAATATAAGAAAATTCAAACAAAGGAAGATGTTGTTCTCAACTTCCCTGGTAATCTAGTGAACAAGAACATATCATATCCTACAAGGTATGAATTGTTCATTTTGACTACCCATCTGATTGAGGGTGAAAAGATGTACTAAAATATAATTCAGTACCCAATGACTTCTGAAGGCCTTTCCAAAAGTTAGAAGTAAACCTAGGATCACGATCAGATATAATGGAGAGGGGAACTTCATGAAACTCTACTATCTCTTAATCATAAAACTGAGCAAGTTGATCTAGAGAAAAAGTATCTCGAATAGTAATTAAATGAGAAGATTTATTCAATCGATCAAAAATAAACCTGATTTCATTATTACCTCAAGATGTCTTTGGTAATCCCACAATGAAGTCCACAGATATATTTTTCCATTTCCACATAGGCACCGGTAAAGGATGAAGCATCCCTTTTGGTAACTTCCAATCTGCTTTATCCTTATAACAAGTGAAACACTTCATAGTAAAATTAGAAATATATCTTTTCATTCCATCCCACCAGTAATACTCTTGAAAATATATGTACATCTTAGTACTACCAGGAAAAACTGAAAATGAGGAACTATGTGCTTTACATAACTACTCATTCTTCAACTGTGAATCACAAGGCCCGCATAATCTCATTCTAAACCTAAAAACACAATAATAATCAATGTTAAATTCAGGAAACTTACCTTTCTGAAAAAACTCTACATTTTTCTACAACTCACTGTCTTATTTCAATGCTTTCATTATTCTGTCTGATAGAGATGATTTCACTGACACCTGAAACAAAATAGAAGAATTTTCTACACCTAAAACTTCTATGCCAAATTTCATCAAATCAAAAACCAAAGGATGTCGTTCCAAATGTAACATGGTTAATGATGCATTACTTTTTCCACTCAAAGCATCAGCCACTTTATTTTCTTTTCCCAGATGTTAATGGATTATGTAATCACAATCCTTTATTAATTCTAGCCATCTCCACTATCTCATGTTCAATTATTTCAAAGTGAAAATATACTTTAAACTTTTTTGGTAAGTATATATTTTCCATTTTACTCCATACAAATTATGCCTCAAAATTTTTAAAGAAAAAACTACAGCAGATAATTCAAAATCATGTGCAGGGTAATTTAACTCATGTGGTTTCAACTGACGTGAAGCATAAGCAATTACCTAATGATTCTACATAAGGACACACCCAAGTCCTTTCAATGAATAATCACTATAAATAACAAACTCACCTTTTTTGGAAGGCAGTGCCAAAACTGGAGCATTCATCAATCTTATTTTCAATTCCTAAAAATAATCATCACATTCTTTTGTCCAAATGAACTCGACACCTTTTCGAGTTAGCTTAGTCATTGGACTAGATAACCGTGAGAAATTCTCAACAAACCTCTGGTAATAACTGGCCGAACCATGAAAACTACGGATCTCAATAATATTTGTGGGACTTTTCCATTCTTCAACAACCTTTGTTTTAGAAGGATCAATAGTTATTCCATTTTTTGAAACAATGTGACCAAGGAAAGAAATTTGTTGCAACAAAACTCACACTTTCTAAATTTACCAAATAGTTTCTTTTCTTTGAAGGTTTGCAAGAAAACCCTTAATTGACTTTCATGTTCCTCTTTGATTTTAGAATAAACTAAAATATCATCAACAAAAGAAAGCACCATTTATCACCGGATTCAACTAAGCCATCACTACAACAAACTATTCAACCCTGATTCTGACTATCTCAGGATGCTATTTGAGAAGGCCATTTCCCTCTATATGCCTTTCCAACACAACTAACCTATTTGTACTATGAAAAACTGTTCATAAGAGAGAAATATCTTAGGTGAAGCAACATGGTAATCTGTATACGATATCATTTCAACATTAAAATAAAATAATTTATGGAATTTAATTTAACAATACCGTAACTCCTAAAGTTATCCAAACCGACCTCTAATACCAACTATAAGGACCCATCCTTAAAAAATTACATAATCATGAATTAAATGAATAATTCCCAATAAGTATCTTTTCAGGTTTAGAGTTTTAGATAATTAGTTTATAAATATAACATTTCATCTCAAAAAAAATACAAAGTATACACTTCTACTCAGTTTCTATTTTTTTCAAAAAACAAGATCTCTTGAAAAAAAGAGTCATGTCTAGTTCTATGTTTAAGACAACATGAATTTTCCTTGATCCCATCCTTGACACTATTCTGCATTATATCGCGTGAAAAACATTTCAAAAACATGGGATGAGCCTAAAAAACTCAGTATGGGATACACAAGGAAGGAAGACTATTAGATTTTCAAAACAACAAGTAAACCATGAATACATTAACCTAAGTAATAATTTTCACCTATATGAAGTAGTAAATACTCTTTACTAAATGAAAGATCACTAATTACCCTATTGTAACCAAAATATTACCATAAAACCCATATAATGAACACAAAACATATAAAGGTAACTTGGGACATAAACATACATAAATGGAATAACCATACGGTCGACTTCCACACATATCACTAAATGGAATAACCATACGGCTGACTTCCATACCCAATGAATTGGAGGTTATAACGTAACCACCCATCCTGGTTTATCACGGCACCACCCATCATTTGGTTTATCATGTAACCACCCGTCAAATTTCCAAGTACCATTATAAAATCATAACACATAAAATATTGAAAATATAAAAATTTCAATAATAACATTTAATATTCAATCACAATAAATAATTTCAAGATATTGAAATAATTAATCTTTTTAAAAAATCATTTTCAATACCAAATCACCCAAAAACAGAATAAGGTATTTCCTTCTCATTTAAGAAAACATTAAGGCTTATAGAGGAAGCCAAATAATGATTACGGTAGCGGTGAGGTTATTATCACCGCAAACGTTAAAAACATTCCATTTGTTTTTTAGTAAAAGGATTTGTAGAAAAATATTCCATTTGAATGAAAGTAAATGAAAAAGGGTTTTATTATACACCGTGTAAAAGAAGAAGGTTTATATTATCGAAATATGCCTCAATGAAAGGATATTGAGATGAAGTCCCTTACCTCATGTCCGACTTAACTCGATCGTTCATTAATCTCCTGAATAATAAACTAAAGTAAATTTCTACTTTCTTAAAAATATTTTTTCAAGTTTATTATTCCTTTTGTATCACTTATTACTATGTTATAAACATTATATAGTCATTTAAGTTAATAATGTTCATTTTTTCAATATTTGGTACTTGAGTCACAAATGAACACCATATAGTTACAAGTTGTTCACATGGTCAAAAGTTCGTTATATCCAGAGATATTCATGATTTAGATATCATATATATCATATATATCCAGTATATACATGTATTTATTATAGTATATAACATTTGGAGGTATGAAAGGAAATGCACCATTCATGGAGACGGTAAGTCGTACGTACGTATGTATGCTACTTCCATTTCTATTTCTAATTTTAATGGAATTAAAAAATAATGATACAAAGGTATATTATAATTACAGTATAATATCATATATCATTCCATTAACTCTATCCTTTATACATCCCACATATGGCATCAACGAGTCATATCACATTGAGGGGGCGGTAGTCCGCACTTCCTCAAATGAAATTATCGCGTTTACCCATAATGGAAACCATAAAGGTATGCTATAAAAGAAAAATACAGAATCATAAAGAAAAAATAATAATATATATCATATATAAATATAGTTTCATATTAATTGCCACCATGATAGGTGGTAGGATATAATCGAACAATAATCATTTCGTGAGGCGTTAGTTTTCCATCCACAGAAAAGTTATTTTCTTCACCCATTAGTTAGAGGTGTGTGTACGTGTAGTTCGAATACGTCTCATAAAAACATCCTAGTATATTGATGATACTGTTGTTGTTATAAAATAATGGAATAAAAAGAGTTAGGGGTTGGATAAGTAAAATAAAACAAAAGAAGTAAAGAGAAACTGTTACCTTTAATTTGGGTAACTTCCTTTGGTTTGAACCAAAATGGTTTGTTGAAGTGCCTTCTGCCTAAGGTAAGACTTCTAGGTGGAAGAGAGGGATGTAGGTAACCAAATTGGGTAGAGTTTGGATGATCCAAAATTCTTGAGAGTGTGAGGAATAGGTTAGAAAGGGTCTCCTTTTATAAAGGGGAGGAAGGGCTCTTTAGGAAAGTGTGAAAATATTATTTTATTATATAATGATATTCAGTTTTTAAAGGTAAAAAAATAATTAAATTCAAAGATAAGATGGATCATAGTCGAAATAACATAATCTAATAGGAATTGGATAGGTTTTGGATAATATTTTAATTTTTATAATCTTATTTATTTAAATTATTTATTAATGAGGTAACCACTGCATCATTATTGTGTAATTAATAATTTAATTTATTCAATGTCTAAAAATGATAAAAAAAATACCATGATGTTGGAAATAGTTTTATATTTATAAATAATATTTATAGTCAAAAATATAATTTATATAACCCCTTTTAAAATTTAATTTAGTAAAAGATATTTGTTTTTGTCATTTTTGCCTTTACATTAAATTAATTAATCTAAAGTGTCATTATCATTCATAAGTAGCTCTATGGTGTCCCAAAAGTGACCCAAGGATGTAAATTTTCGGTAGTTGATCATTCAATAAGGTTAGGAGAAGTGTTAAAGTAATTTTAAATTATTATAATATACTTTTTACCTTGAATTACCCTATTTACCTTTAACCGCGGTAAATAAAAGTCAAAAGTAACTATTCACCAAAAATTATTTTCATATAATTGAACCAAATTTTACTTGCTAATAACAAACATGTTTTTTGGATTTTAGAAATTAAATTCACATAAGTGGTAAAATTTCATTTAAATGAAAAAAGTCAGTTTTTTTAACTGCTACTAAGTGGTTTCACTATTCATCAAAAATTGATGTTTTTCAGAAAAATACCAAAAATTCTGACTAAGATATATTTGATATTCCAAATTCAAAAATGATGTCTATTTTACAAAATTATAAACTTATAATTTTCATTAATTATTTTAAAATTAATTCTCATTGTTAAAACAAATAGCGTGTTTTTAAGAAACAACAACTATCAAAAGATTGACACTTGTTTATACCCAAATTCAATGTGAAATTAATTACAATGAAAAAAATTAGATGAAATGGTAAAAATATATTCTAATTAAAATTTTAAACAAATTAAAAAGATAATATAAACATATAAATAAATAATATTAAAACGCATTTTAGAATTAAAATACAATATTTTTCACTATTCATTAAAAATTAACTTTATCGAAAAAATGCCAAACATTTACACAATGTAAATTTTGATGTCCCCATTCAAAAGGAGGATATTATTTAGTAAAATAAAATGTATTAAAGTTACCAAATCTATATTTAAAGAGGGTTCTCCATTAATAGGTGGTAAATTGACTTTTTAATGTAAATTATGCTTAAAATTTGATTCATTCTCATTTTAAGCCACTAACTTTTATTGGATAAATTTAAATACATTTAAAAAACATGTATAGTGATATTGTAGTTATTTTTTTTCATTCCCTCCAATAAAATAGCTAGGAGCTAACTACTATTTAAAATAATAATACTATATTATTAGTGTGCAATGTAAGATTTCAAAGAAACCCATTGTTGCGTATCAGGTACGCTATCGAACATAGCAACCTTTTTAAAGGGAAAATAATATTTAATTCAAAAATATTAATAAAAATGAAAATCTATTATTCTTCATCTACATAGGATGTTACAATCTAACCCTAAGTTCCTTTAAAATTGATTAATAATGGTGAAGAGAGATGCGATGATATGTAAACCCTTCAATAAAACATAAATTCACATTTTTAAACATGTAATGTTTTATCTCAGTTGGTTTAATTTTACCATTTTGATTTTCACCCTTATAAATTTTTTATTTAACCTATATAGTCTATACTTGAAGAAAAAAATAAATTGATCGTTATTAAATAATTTTGGATCCAATAATCCATATTATTAAATTCAATTTATTAAATATATATTCATTTTTTGTGGAAAATTATTTTTTTCAGAAGTACATGTAAAGTAAAAAAACCTCATTTTACCCTCAACTAGGGTAAATAAATTTTACCATGTTTACTAATAATTATTGCCAAAAATTAAGTTGACCATATTAAATGATATTAATTTTTCTTATTAAGATTTTACAATATATTTTACCAAAATCAACCAGTTGACATGGGAATATTTAATTTAAAATTGACCCACAAATAGTGTCCAAAACAAGTTTTCATGAAATGCATTTTTGAAGCATAAGATTATCCTACATAAAATATATTATAAGTGAACATAATTATATATATTTTAATTAAAATAAAATATATATATATATATATTATATTTCATTTAAATATTTCTTTTTTTGATTATTTTAATAAATTAAAATTGAGGAGCATTATCCATTTAAAAATTATTTTATGAAAAACTAGATTTTAGTCTTAAAATATATATATTCTAAAATTTGGAATAATATGATTTAAATGTGATTAATTATTTTAAAAATAACTGAATACTAATTTTTTTACTTAAAATTAAATTTAAAATAATTTTGGTACATTATAATACATTATTTAATGAGTAGAAATAACTGTTTTTCAAAAAGTGGTATTTTTCACTATTCACTGAACAATCACACTTTTCAAAAAAAATCCCTAAATTCCATCCAAATATAATTATAATATACTTATTTAAAAAACAAATTTGTATTTATTAAATCCATATTTGAAAATTTTTAATAGTTAATTATATTGTTACCTCACAAAAGCTGAATTTTTTTTTTGATAAAAACGTACTTTTGAAGAATAAATTGACTTTACAAATAATTTAGTGATTATTATCCATAAATATATATTTATTTGGACCTATATATATTTTATAATTTGGTTAATCCTATTCATATTTTCCAATTCAGTGGCTATGTTTTAATGGTCATATTAAAATAATATATAATAGGTCATTTCAGCTTGGCATTGTGTCTCATATACGCTGTCGAGTAAAATTTCATTCATTTAGAATATTCGGATTGTGTGAACAACAAGATATAAATGAGATTAAATTTAATTAAAATATGTATACTTGAAATCTCTTGGTGTTACATTCTCCCCACCTCAAGTAAATTTCATCATCACAAATTGAACATTAACTTGGATATCGAGGGTTTGAAATTTGAAAATTCCTTTATAGAGAAACCATATAATAAAAAAGGTTTATAAAACATCAACATAAAAGATGGAAATGGAAATAAGAGGGTTATTTCGAAAAATGTGTCACATGGATTCTATGTTAGAGCCTCTGGAGGGATGTGAAAATATGTACATGGAATAAAAGTGTAAATAATTAGGGAGAGGGATTGAGATCATTGATATTTAGAATGTGAATTAGTAGTATAATTCCAATAAGCACAAAACCATATGTCTCTGATGAGATAAAAGATCAATGATTCATCATATATGATGGTGATAATATATTTTTTTTGTTTTGATATCCTTTTCCTAGAGTTGAGTAATTCCATTACCATATAATCTACGAATGTAAAGAAATGTATTTACTTGATATCCATTTATTTCACAAGAAAAATTTTATTATTTGATTGTGCTCTAATTAATTTAAAATTCATGTATTAAATATCAAATATAAAATATTTATTCTTTATAAATTGAAATTAAATTTTAATGAATCAAGAGATCCATTAATGAGTGAAAATACTTTCCATATGTTTCCAAATATTTTCCAAAACAAAAATGATAACTGTAAGATTATATAATAAATTAATATTTACACCTCAACAATAACACCCTAAGCTAAACTTATTATTTATAAGTTAAATTATTTTAATTAAAAAAATTCATATTAGTAAGGACATCACATAGGCTGTTGGATATCAAAACACCCTTGTTGCCCCTATGTTGTGGGTTCATTTCCCTCGACCTCACTAGATGTGATGGGTTATCCCTCAATATGTGGGCAGTCCTTTCATTAAGAATGTATTAATATAATTCTGATAATATTCAAAAATATGATTAAAATACTCAAAATAACATTTATCATTAAATCACTTTTTGACCAATAATTATGTTGATACATATTATTTTTTCCAAAAATATCACATAATCCTCATGGATTATTATTTTTATTTAACATAAATCATCATATTAACACTAATGGGTGTACATAACCTTAAACATATGTCCATAAAAAATAAAATAATTATTCCTCCTATAATCGTTTCACTAAACCATATTCTGAATAAATTGGTTGTATTCCAATTAATGTTTCCCAAAATAAACTCAATCATATTATACACTCATCACATAAAACCCTTCAAATGGTTATTTACTCGAGTAAACCTATGATAAAATTTAATCATATCAAACTATGAAACATTATGTTAAAATTATTTCATTTAAGGTTATCATCTATTCAAATCATTTATAATAGTTTGTAAAGAAAATAAGAATTGACCAAAGAATATGCCCTGGTGGGTCCTACATGGTGCAATGTAAGGCCCATTGGCTTGTACTAGTTTATGATAGACTAAATTCCAAATTCTCCATTTTTAGATTTATTACCAAAGGATACTATTGTTTTATAACCATGGCGACTTGGAGTATCAAAATTGTAATTCATTTCATAGAAAAAACACATAATATATTTCAAAACAAAATATTATGATGCTCTTATATAATTATCCTCAAAGTATATCACAGGATTATGTTAATTAATCTATGTCTTCCTAAATCTAGTTCCCAAGGTTTATAGAGAAAATCCTCTGATTCAAGTAGTAATGACCCCAACCTTAGTAGACTTGGGCCAATGTTTACTAAATTATAAAAATATACAACTAATTAAATCATAAAGAAATAAAACATTTAATATTCTTGTTATATATATAATACAATTTTAGTTACATTTTAAAATATAAATTTTGATATTGTGAAGGTAAATATTCGACATCCTTGAACTCATTAAAAAATTCATTTTTAAATTAATGGGAAAGGATAAAAATAACAGTGAGCTCAAATCCTCATTAAGGGTTATATACAACAAGAGACATCATGCATAAATATGTCATAATAAATATTTAATGATAAATAAATAAATATATATTACATTCAATCAATAAATTGAATTTTTAGAATATATTTAGAATAATAAATATGATATGGTAAATAATGGAAAAGACGTGCCATTTAATCAACATTTTGAGCACAAAATTAATACATTGATATTATCAATGTAGTAATTGCATGGATAATAATAAATAATTCACAATTAAGGAAATGATAAACATTAAAATTCATGACTTAAACATCATGATATCTATATAATTAAGACCGTTCATAGGACAGTTTAAAGCTATGGGTGAAAACCCATTTATTACTAGATTAATCATTTGAATTATGAGACTGTCAGTGCATAAAGGAAATATATAATTCAAGGTCCAACCCATAATAGTATTCCCATTTTATTCATCCTAAATCATATGATCGATTAAATTTATAAATAATATGTGTTATCAACAAATATATGTATTTAGTAAATAACACAAGTTTATCAGTATTTCCGTAGTTAATCAATTAAATTTCTAATTAAACACCGTATATAAACATTGTTTATGGTCTACAAAATAATAATATACATTATATAATGAATATTGATATTTGAGGGAAATGTATTGTCCCAAAATCACAATAAAGTGAACGTTCTAGGAGAAATTTAGTGAGTAAATAATTAATCAAGAGACTGAATTTTAACACATTACCATGTCAAACTAATTATAAACAATATAGATAAAAGATATCAAAGGCATCATTTCAAAATATCCTCAATTCAGTATAAGTGAAAGAATTTTTTGTTGTCATTAATGAATAATAATACCATAAAAGGTCATTAAAAACATTATTGTTGAAAATATCATTCTAATTACGAAAATATCTTTCTAGAACTAATAGTTTTTTAAATTTTAGGAAATATTATTTCCTTGGAAATATATTTGTCATATTTTAATTTAATATTGAAAGAAATGAGTGGTCATAAATGAGGGAAAATTTTTTATATGATAATTATGTTAAAACAATGATTCCTTAAAGATTTTTGTAAGAAATGTCAATAGGTGTCTTATTTAGAAATTGACTGAAATATTCATTTTAATATAACATAAAATTAATATGTCAGTCAAAATGTATTCAAAAAATAATTATAGGGAATTTAAATAATTACTCAATATAATTTCTGAAAATAGAGATTTGAAAAAAAAATGATTTTTGACTAAAGAGAGAAATGAATTCGTATTTTATTAAGAGAGATTGATTAATCATTATAAGTACACAAAATAGAGGAATATGGAATTATTACATGAAAATTTCAAATATAAATAGTGGATAACAAAATTAAGGGTTTTATTATAAAAATACCATGTAATTTCATTAAATGGATGTTAAAGCCTAAATAATCCCTATTGAAATGAGATTATGAAATAAACCCTTATAATATTGGCAATTTTTGAATGATATCCCCCGAAAAAGAAATAATTTCAAATAAAAAATTAAAAACCATGGATAATAGAAGTTTCATGATATGAAATATCAAATTTAATGTAGATACACATAATATAAGCATATAGGGGTATAAAATAACAAATGTACCAAAGAAGACATTTTGAGACAAGAAACCCTTATAGTGATCATGAAATTGAAGTGGGAATTACAAAATGAAACAATTATGTGTTTCAAATATAAATACACATAAATAAATTTTAAATAAAAGATAATATAATCAAACATAATTACACACATAATCGTATAATATCAAAAACAATGAAGTGGTAACTCAATTCAATTGAAAATCATGAGTTATGAAATCTATTGCAAATTATTAAATTTCAGGTCAAATCCATTGGGATGAAAAAAGAATAAATAAAACAAAAAATATCAATAATTATGAATTAATCATGATATTAAATGTAAAAGGGGATGTATATCCACTATTTAAAATAAATTAGGAACATAACAATAAAGCAATCCTCATTGAAAGAAAATCAGGAAGAAATCTGTTACCTCATATTTACCCTAAGATGATTGGGACTTTAACTCATGTATAATAGTTTTAAACTAGTTTTTAATTTATTCGAGAACCATTTTAATATTTATGATATAGTAGATCATCCTATTATAAAATCTTACTACATGTTTGTTAAAAATAATTCATTATTACTATTGTTTGGGTGTTAATTAGTTTGTTTTCTCATGGATGTTTTATTATGAATGTTATGATTCTAGATTATTGGATATATTTAATCCTTATCTATAATTATATTAGCTTTATAAAGAAAATATTTAATCATTAAATATATTTTTTGAATCATTATTCAATGTTGTACATGGAAAACTAATTTCTTTGCTTCGTGGATATGGTAGGTCATATGCGCACACGAGCACTAAAATCCATTACATGCTGGGTGAAATGGCATGGAAAAGGAAGATATATCAATTTTAAAGATATAATATCATGTAACATATATCATATATATTCATTATATCCATCATTATGACTATCCATGTTAGTGGGCGATGCAAAATAAATTGCATTAGTTTCTAAGCCGGTGGTTCTCCATACACATGAGTGATGGATTTGTTTCCTCCATTGAAGGATAAGAATAAGGATACATATTATAATATAAAAATATTAATATCTAATTATATTTTATATAATTGTTTTATTTTGTTAAAATATTGAAAACATAATTGATGGAGATAAAATTTGAAAAAATAAAGAATATAGTGAAGAAAAATACATTTTGATTTAAGAACATCATTTGGATCACTTATCAAAGAAAAAAGGGCTAGTATTTTAGGATGAAAAAATATCTATAATTATGATAAAAAAATTCAATGGATTTTTGTGGAGTTGTTGAGACAAATGGATTTAGAGGTGTAAAGAAGTTAGGGGATGGAGTTCCCTTCTATAATTGAAGAGTGAAGGTTTTGAAAATACCAAAATATATTCAATAATTGAAAGTCACTCTCACACTATGTGCTTAAGATATTAATAAATAATAGATTGGATGAATGTTAAGGTCGATCCAAACCTCCAACACATAAAAAAACATTTTTAGTCATGTTCTTCATTATCTTCTATGTTTTCATAATCATACCCATTTTTTCCCAATGCAAATTAGTTTACATAATGTAGGATATTGATCCCTTATGAATAAAATAATCTGTACCTTATTAGATAATTTAGAACAAATTATACTAAATATGAAGTAACATTTATCAAATATAAACTATATATGTGAGGATAATTAATTTTAACATAAGCGAAGATGATGCACAAAACCATGTTTTAACATTATGTGTAATAAAAACATTATCGTATTTTCTAATAATTTTGAAATAAAATTAATTTGACCATATTTTATAAAATTAATTAATATTATTAAAAATATAGAATCAATTTTACCAAATTATACTCATATCAGCGGAAATAATTTATTTTTAATTTACCCAATAATAATGTTTAATTTTTTTCTTTCAAGAAACGCATTTTCGAGAAAAAAATATCATTCATTAACTACTTGACTAGTGATCATAATTATATGGATTTAAATTTATTTATATTGATATATAATCTATCAATTTCATTTAAATATTTCCTTCTTTGTTTTTTATGTAATTATAATGGTGGCACAATATGAATTTAAAAATGGTTCAAAGAAAAATAATTTTTAAGATTAAAATTAAACACATAAAAATTGAGTATAAAGATGAATAAATAGAAATTAATTATTGTAAGTATAAATAAATAATAATATTTTTACTTTGAAATAAAATTAAAATTATAATGGGACTTTTATGTTACATAATTTACCGAGAAGCAATTACTATTTTTCAAAAAGTGGTATTTTTTAGTATTCATTAAAAAATCGCTATTTTTCAGAATAATATTAAAAATATAAACTGATCGTTTTTATTAATTATTAATTTTTTTAATAAATAAATTTTCTAACTATGGTAAGAACTAATTATATTATTTTTCCACAAAATTAAGAAAAATCATTTTTGATCAAAATGTCTTTTTATAGAATAATTGTACTTCTCTTAAAATTGTGTGATTATTATGAAATAATTTTAGTAATTAGGATACATATATATCAAAATTAATTTAATCCTATTAATACCATACATTTAAATGTCTAGGTTATAATATTAATACAAAGAAAATATATCTCAAGGGTCATTTAAGCTCAGTGTTTCATGTCATAAAATGTTATCAAACATAATGTTCATAATTCAATATTTTATGGTTTTGGTTACCCAAATATATCAAATAGATTATGTTTATTTAAATTTAATAATCTTTAAAACATTCCAGTTTTACAATAGTGATTGACATGGATGTCCGGGTTGGGGTTCTTCTCTTCCCTAGTGAGAGTGGAATCCTCTTGAGTGTTATCGGGGTGGTAAAACAATAGAAATACAAACACAATTTAAAAAATTACTATAATAGTTATTTTTATGTACTTCTATGGGAAACCTATACTACTTATATTGGATTTAACCCCAATTAGTTTGTAACATCCATGGTTTTCTAATGGGTAATTTCTCAGTGTAATTTTGATTTTTTTTGGTGGATAGACCAATTTGAATTAAATGCTTTAGAATCTGTTAATAAATGTTTGAATAATACAAGGTTAGGTTTATAGATGGTTTCTAAGGAACCATGCGTGTATTGATATTTTGGATGGGTTTTTCGATCACTGGGATAAGAAATCTCAGTGTCAGGAAACATAGACATGTGTTCATCGTTTGTATAATTGTGCGGCCTAAAAAATGAATAACCTTATACAAAAACATAAAATAGAGTACTGGTGTATATATTCCCCCCAAAATTTAACCCATATATGGTTAAACTATGTTGTCTAGAATGTGAGAGGTGACGTTTAATTAGATTTTGAGCACCGTACAGTTTGTAACAACCCGAGATTTTGTGAAATATATTTTTCCAAAATAATTTTTTATATTTTTCAATTCACGCAATAATGAATCCAGTATATATATATATGTGTGTGTGTGTGTGTGTGTGTGTGAAATAACTATGTTTTACTTTAATTCACTACATTCACAACTAATATTATATTGTGATACATGCAACACCGACTTGTCTTTCAATACACAGAAAACCTAGTTTTTACCAAACATCATTTTAATATTATAATCATCTAAACAATATAGTTATAAAAAAGATGTTAAAAATGGAAATATTAATTTTAATAAATAATTTTTAATTATAATTTTTAATTTTTAATAAAATAATAATGAAAATGAAATTTTTTTTGTTAATGACTTTTTATATTTTAATACACTATTTTCTTAAAGGAACTTCTTATTATGTCATGATGTGAACAACAGAAAAATTGACTCTAGACAGTCATAGATATTGAATTTGAACAATTAATATTCATTTTTAAATTCATATTTCTGAAATTCTATTATGATAATTTTTTTTGATATTTCTAAGAATCTTCATTTTCAGATGAATAGTTAAAAATTCTAAATTTTATTTCAAAACTGCTTTTTAGCTAATTTATTTTTATAGTAAAATTAAAATTTATGTTGGTTTTAAATTCAAAATAAATTAGTTATACATCCATTAATATAGATTAGGTAACATGAATTTTTTTATATTTAATTTATATATAAAATTTTAGTGAACTTTTGAACATCTTGACTTTGAAATTCAGCTTCTTCTCCACATTTGTAGGATTAACATTAAACATAATTTTATATCTTCTATAAATTAAATTTAAAAAAAATTCACGCTCATTTTTTTAATCAGTATGATATTATTTTTTCAATAAGAACATATTAATTTTTAACCCAAATTTTTTGTGAAATATATTATTATTTATTACAATGATTAAAGTAAAATTAAGCATAACAAGGGAATAAACCATAAAATTTAAGACCAAATGTTCTACACTATCACATTTATGTCCTTAATTTTAGGTATTTTTCTCTTCTATTATTGGTTTACCAATACCCTTATGTTTCCTGTAGCCCCCCTTGATTTTTGGAAGAAAATGGGAGGGGGTGTTGTGTGGCCTAAACAGGCCGCACAGTTTACTAACCCGTGTAGACAAATCATGTATTGTCATTATGGGAAAAAATATATATTGACCATTTTAACTTCCCAAATTAAATCAAATGTTATCCTTTTCTACCCCATTAGTCTATTTTGTATATATTAGTTTCCTAGCTCCCTAAATATCCAATGGAACCCATTTTTAAGGGGTTTTTATGGGGAAACATGAAGATCCTTAAAGTAAGTGAGTATCTCTTGGTTTTTCATCCTTATCTTTTGGGTTAATTCCATACATGAATTTATAAATTTCCAATGGATAGGGTTTCTTCTATAAGGTTTAATATTTATTTTTTAGGTTCAATATTAATAAGTAGGTTTTATTCTAACTCACTTGTGTTGAAGATGTTGTGTGTTTGAAGGTTTTCACAAATATTTGAGGATTTTGATATTCAATGTTGGTGGATCCACATGTAAATATTCTTTGATGAATCTATATTTATTGATTAAACTATTATTCATGTTTCTCATCAATTTTTTGTTATGATAAATCCATTTTGTAGTATTGATTATGTGTTTAATTTTAATGTTTCATTTTGACAAGGAATTGGGTGTTTTTATTTTTATCACATGTTGTTTCGTTTGGGGTTATTTTATGATTCATGAAATTCATTTATAAAATGGTGTCGGGGCTACCAATTTTGGTTTGGCATGGTAGTTTTGGGTGTTTTTCCTTAAAAAGAGATTTTGAATGAATTTGTGTTCAAACCCTTATGTTTACTTTTGAAATTGTCTAATAAAATTTTTAAAGGGTTTATTAAATTACATTGAGGGTGCAGAACATGGTTTTGTAATTTTGTGTGTGTGTATGATTTATAAATGGTATTATGAGATGGAAATGATATTTTAAAACATGATTAACTTGGTTGAAAACAATGATGTAAGACATATTTTTTATGTGGGAGGATTATGACTAGTATGCTAGTGATTCGGAAGTGGCATTGTCCCGGTTTCACATAAAAAGTTTGATGAAGTCAAAATTGATTAAATATTGATGATTTATAAGAGACCACTAGGTTATGGGTGTTGTCACATACATGAAATATTTTAAAGGTATTTTTCATTTAATTTACATCCTTGATTTGTTTTGGGGATTTTCCATGCATTTTTGAAGGAAATGTTTGGTTCCTAAAATTTGGGCAAACCCGAGAGCCCATTTCTAGTTTTGAAAGTATATTTTGTTTCTTTAATAACTCCATTTTAAACCTTTTTCACCCATTAAACTTCCAAAATGAACTTAATTTAACTATTAAAACCACCAAAGACATTTGGGCCCATTAAAAATTCATTAGCATCTTGGATTTGGGTTATCAAATTTGGTATTGGGCCAACCCGAAAGCCCATTTCCAGTTTTAAATTTTTTTTTTAATTCTTTCATAAAATATTCATGTTTTAGCTTTTTTTGGTGATTACACCTCTCACCTGCTCCCACTGTACCTAGTCTCACCCCCAGATTCGTTTTCCCCACTTTGGAGATTTTATAAGTTGGTAATTAGGGACGAACTTCTCAGGTTTCTAAAATCGTCCATATTTTTGTAGTAAGTGACTATCCTTCTAAGTTCCTTCCCTTTCCTTAAGATTTATCTTTTTTTCTTGAATCCCTAAATGTACAGAAGCTAGGGCTTCATACCTAGGGTTTCATTTTGAGTTTCTTGGTCTAATACTCTGGTTTTAGGTTTCATATCACTCCCTTGTGGTGCGGTGGTGGTGTGGTTGAAGTTTCGCACTAGGATTTGCGGTTCTTGACTCTTTTGGTAGGTCATTCCATGTTTATGCAATATTTGTGTCTTAGCATGATGTATTTATCAAACTTTTAGGTTTATATCATTTTATTATTTCTGTAAAAAATAGTTTTATTGGTGTTTGTTTTGCAAATAAATTTTTAAATTCAAACTTCATGTGAAATTTGGGGGGATTTCATGGGAATGTTTTATTGGTTTATAAGGGAATTCCCGATTAATACTTAATTGATTTTATTGAATATAATAGGTCTTCCGATAATTTTTTTAATTTATCCCCTTTGTTTTTTCCTGTAAAAATGGGTTTTAATAGTGTTTGTGGAACAAGTGAACTTTAAGTCCCATGTTTGTGTAAAAATGGAGGGTTTTCAAAGTTATCATTTATTGGTTCACAAGGGGATGCCCTTAAAAACGATTTTTTGTTTTAATAGAAATGTATTGGTCTGAATTTTCTATTTTGGTAACCTTATGGTGTGCACATAGTGTGCAAGTTTGGATTTTAAGGAGTATGATGTGTGAAACATTACAGGATTTGGAGGAATTGTTTTATTAATAATCTAAGTGTTTTTGTGTGTGTTTAAAGTTGTATAAAATGTGATATCTACTATATTATTTGTGTGTTATCAGTTGTAGTGTGTTATATGAAAATAGATTTATGTTCCATGATGAAATTGATTGAGAAAAAAAGGGGTGTTACGATTTTGTTGCTCATTGGATTTTTGGTATTTACTCATGTAATAGGGTGTGTTTGGAAGTAAATTACAGTAGCTAAATTTTTTATTTTAATGTGTTAACATTCTTAAATTCTCAGATTGAAAACTATTTTCAATTGAAAGTTGCATGTCATGTAATTTTAAAACTATTTCACCTTCTGTATTAAAATTGCTTGTTTTGTTCACATTATATTGAATGCTCTTTGGAATCATATGGTGGTGTCCTATTGGTATTCGGATCACACCCCAATTACACCCATTGGGTGTAAGTAGACCTTCTTATTCTTGACTCAAGTAAAGGGAAGGCTAAGGGTGATGGCGGTCCAGGGTGTTAGTCCCCATCGCTGGGGTAGAGTTGTGGAGATGGCTTGCGGGTGATGACCCCCTTGTCTTGTAGAGTCCATGGGGATGTCTTTCTGTTGTCATTATCTGTACTTGGACCACTAGTAATGTCTTTAAACAAATTTATTCAGATCTGGTTTTGTTATGAATTGTTTATCATGAAAATTTCAGATTCTAATTAGTGATGGATTTTTTATGTTTTATGCTTTCATACTCGAGTAAATCATTCCCAAAACAGATTTTTTTGATACCCGGGAACTTTTGCCAGCCCATGGGGATAGGGAATGCCCTTCGGGCCTTACCACATGCTAGGTTTGGTTCCATTAATGGTTGCGACCAGATTCGGTTCGGGACAGGTGTGTTCTCTACTAGTGTCTTCTTCATGAGAACATAGTTTTTTATGGCATATATGCCAAATTTCATCGAGATACAATGTACCTTGTGTCCCATTGGTATCTAGTTCCTAGGGGTATTTTACGTGACTATGGAACATTTGTTATATTGTACATATTATAAGAATAAAGTTTGTTTGGATAGTAAATTTATTAGTAG
This sequence comes from Viscum album, assembly GCA_963277665.1. NCBI lineage: Eukaryota > Viridiplantae > Streptophyta > Magnoliopsida > Santalales > Viscaceae > Viscum > Viscum album. Next base: position 1,631,149,809 of record OY728141.1, read on the forward strand.
GTGTATTTTCTTTATAATTGATTATTCTTTAAATTTTCCCTCCTAAAAACTATTTTTATTTAAAGATGCATCCAATTAAAACTGTCACTAGAATTTCCTGTTTATAAATACATTAAATATTTCTGTATTATAATGTTTATAACATGGAATATTTTCTTGGGTACAATATTATTGGTCTTAGGCTCACACTCGGCTGACACCTTTGCATGTTAGTGGATTTGGTAATGTTTGACAGAGGTAAGGGAAAAGCCTTTAGAGATGGTAGTTCGGGTTGTTAGCTTCCTTCCATGATGTAGATTTTTAAAGATTACTTGAGGGAAATCCCCACATTCATTGTGGTGGTTCTTTTGATAGTATTTCGGCTTCGTTTTGTTGTATTCTTTTTCAGGGGTGGTTTTAAACTACATAACTCAATTATGAATCTTTGTTAAGACTTGTTTGGTATGAATTTTCATATTTGAGCTGTTTATTATTAATACTTTTTTACATTTATAAACAAAGGTAAATCATTCCCAAACATTTATTTAGGATACCCAAGAACATTTTAAAGCCCTTGGGGATATGGAAGACCCATCATGACCTACCATGGACCATGTTAGGTGCTTGATAGATGGAGACAAGACTTGTTTCGTGAAAAATCACATTAATCATGGTTATCCACTTTGGGTCATATTATTTGGGTTGAGTCTAGATAGACAGGAGAATGGACTATCGGGGCTTAGTGTTTTGGATGTGATTATAGTACCTAAGACACACCTCTCGTGACATACATCGAGTTGCCATGGGATATTGGGATTCTTGTTTAACATCACTTCTAGGTGGGACGTGCGGGAAACAGAATGCACGTGCCCAGTGTTAAGGGGTGAAGTAGTTTATTATTTCATTATTATGATGAGTTTTTATTATTTAAATTTTCTGTTATTTCTGAAATTATTCAAATTTTTTGAACTTATGTTTTCTATTGTTACTATTTCCTTTTTGTAGAAACATGCCTCCCTAGAAAGCTCATATTTACCCAAAAGAGAATGAAAAGGCATGTTCTCGCTCACCACTTTATCAGAATCTGTTAGATTATGTGGTTTGGTTTGTTAAACCTATGGGGTAGGGAGTGGGTCTAGCTCTTACTACAGTTAGAGAATACGAACCTGATCTGAGGAAGGATAAAGCCCAGGAGTCTCCCAGGGGAAAGAATCCTACTTTTTATGGAATTAAAGAGGCACTAGAAGAAGAGGAGTAGTTCAATAAGATTGAGAGGATGTTTGAGTTTCTTAATACACTTGAGAAGGTAAAGGTTAAATGTGCCTCATTGCTTCTAGAGGGTCCCAATCTCAGGTTGTGGGAATTAGTGCTTTATGTTGGGAAGCACGAGCAGATGAGATGGAAGACATTCAAGACCATATTCAATGGGATGTATCATCCTGAGGACCTAGCCGATGATAGATCCTAGGAGTTTATGGATTTTTCCCAGGGATACCATTTAGTAATGAAATATTCTAACCATTTTTCTATGCTAGTGTGGTACACAGTATAGATGTTTTCTAATGAATTAATGAAATCTTGGATTTTTGAGATGGGACGGGACCAGAGATTTACTCTCAGGTCTTCTTGTTCATACTGGGAACCTATGTAGAGGCAGTTCATCGAGCTTTCATGTTTGAGATTGATCAGAATGGAATGTCTGGGGTTTCTACTGTGGTGACTGATGTGGGTAATGGAAACTCCTCAGAGAAATAGAGAAAGCGGGAAAAGTAGCGGAATAAGGGAGGTGGTATTTCAAGCCATCCATCTGGGAAGTCTACATATATAACTTTTGATGTAGGGTATGTGGTGTTCCATCAGTTCAGGAATGAAGGGAACATCCAACCTACATGTACCTCCCTTTATTGGCCCTGTTATCTATGTGGAGTTATGGGGAACATGCAACACTTTTGGAGAGTCATACACCCATACCAAATTGGGGTGGGATATATGTCTTCTAGAGGTGTGTAAGTTCAGTTGGAGCTGACTAGAAGACTGGGATCACATTTTGGTGGTTGTGGTGGTAGGGTTGGATCTTCTTCTAGTTAGATCCAATTCAAGGAAGATCCACATGCCAGTGGTCATTCTCAGCCAGAGACAATGAATATTCATATAGTTGACCAGACACCAGCGGGATCAGATGCAAGGACTTTAGCAGTTCAATGTACCATTTTGATTGCAACTTCTATAGTAATTGTTCTCATTGATACTTGTGATTATATTTCTTTTATATCCTCCCATATTTTGAATATTCTAAATTTCCCAATACATTTATTTCCTTTTATGATGATGTTGGTGATGTCATTGGGTAAGAAGAAAGAGCAAGGTCTTTGGTGCCTATCATGTACACATTTGATGTCAGCGATTGAGATGTAATGGGTCCTCCAAGTATTGGATATGGACCTTTTTTATGTAATCATCATCATGGATTGGATAGTGTAACTTCAAGCACAAATCAATTTCTAGAGGTAGTGGGTGAGATTCATGGAACATGTTGGGAGTCCTCAAGTTTTTCTTGGGTAATGGAATACTTAGTTGGATCTTACGCGACCTCCAATACCAGAATTGGGAAACTATATCTTCAAATTATCATTGATCGTTCTAGAAAAATATATTAATGCTCCTGATGGTGGATTAACTCATGTAGTAAATGAGTTCTTAGAGGTATTTCTAGATGATTTTTCTGTCTTTCCCCTAGAATGAGACACAGAGTTCTCGATTGATTTGGAACCAAGAAAATGACTAATATATTTCCCATATCATCATTTGGACCACACTGAGTTGACAGAATTTAAGATACAACGGAATGATTTGGAATCCAAAGGATTCATTAACTTGAGAATCTCTCCTTGGGCCGCTCCTACTCTTTTTTTGAAGAATTTTGATGGGTCCCTCTGTTTATGCATTGAATACTAGAAACTGAATAAGGTAAACATGAATAATAAATATCTGTTTACCCAAATAGATAACATGTTTTATCAGTTTAAGGGGGAAATGTGGTTTTCCAAGATAGAATTTTGTTCGGGTTACCACCATGTTAGGGTGAGGGAGGTGGATATCCCAAATGAAGCCTTATGTAGTACGTACAACCACTTTGAGTACTTGGTCATACATTTTGGATTGACCAATGCTCCAGTTGTCTATTTGTAGCTCATGAATAGGGTGTTCCAGCAATATATCAACTCTTTTATTGTGGTATTCCTGGAATAATTCATGGTTTACTCCAGATCCAAGGAAGAGCATCACTATCATTTCCAGATTTTTTAGGGAACGTTGTGGGATCATTGCTGTTATGAAAATTTATCCAACCACACATTTAATATTTGAGAGGTGATTTTTTGGGTCATGTCATCTCTGAACAGGGGGTTTTGGTGTACCCCAAGAATATTAGTGCAGTTATTTCATGGGAACATCCAAATAATGTGTTCGAGTTAAGGATTCTTCTTGGTCTGGTAAGTTAATACATGCAGTTTTTTCAGGATCTCCCTTACATTTCTTCACCCATGACCGCACTCACCCAGAAATGGGGGATTTTTGATTGAGGCTCAGAATGTCAGGAATCCATCGAGGAGTTGAGGTGGTGGTTAACTTCCTCCCCCCAAGTTAATGATCCTAGAATTTGTAATGGGATATGTTGTGTATTGCGATGATTTAGGTACAAGTCTCATGTGTTTTTTATGCAGTGTGATCATGTGGTGGAATATGGGTCTTATCCACTCTAGAAACATGAAAATAATTACATAACCCATGTCTTATATTTAGCATTGGTGAATCATTCTTTGATGATGTTATGTCAAAACATCTATGGGGTGACGTTTATGGTTTACTATGATAATAAGAGCATAGCCAAGATCTTGTCACAGAAGGATCATAATATGAGGTAGTGCTGTTGGATCGCATATTTGAGTGAGTTATACTTTGATATCATCTATACCAAAAGAAATGGTATAGTGGAGGCTAACACCTTGAGTAGATATTTAGTAATCATGGATTTGGGGACGTCTAGTGATGAGTGGACTCTAATGGGACTCTTTGTAAAGATGCATGTGGAGACCAATGATCATATTAAATGTGTGTTCTTGGAAAGCTTTCTGTTTACTCCCTCTATTATTGAGGTGATTTAGTGAGGGAAGGCCATTTATGTTATATATTATCTTTCTATGAACATTCTTCGTGGTGTGTAGGCATCTTATGATTGGTCTTTGTCTCCCATGGGGATCTTGTGCTTCAAGGGCCATTTAGTAGTTCCCTTATCTCTATGGAAGGTGGTGATGCTGGATATCCACCAATCTCTGTGGGTTGTTCATCCTGGAGCTAACAAAATGTATTATGATGTTCATTTTTATTTTTGGTAGAAAGGTATGAAATGATACATAACTGATTTTCTGTTGATATACTTTACATGTAAACTGGTAATAGAATAATATCAAAGGCCCTCTGGTTTACTCCAGCCGTTAACCATTCCTACTTTAAAGTGGGATAAAGTCACCTTTGATTTCATTATTATGTTAACTCATAAACCATAGGGTATGAACTCCATTTTGAAAGTGATTGATTGTCTAAAAAAATCATCCGACTTCATTCTGATCAAAGATACAACTAAAGTGGATGAGATGGGATGATTGTATATCATATAGGTTGTAAGGCATCCTGGTGTGCTATAAGTAGTTGTATTAGATAGATACCCTCATTTTACTTATAGATTTATGGAATTATATCATAAGGCCTTGGTTTTGGAAATTATGATGATCACGACAGACCATCCTCAAAAGGATGGCCAGATAGAGCAGGAAAATCAAATTCTGGTGAAAATTCTTCGTGCATGTGTTTTGGATTTTTCAGGATCTTGGGATAGCCATGTGGGATTGGTAGAATTATATTATAAAAATATTTATAAATTCTCTATTTTAATTTCTCATTTATTTGTTCTCAATGGACAGCCATGTTGTTCCCCCCATGGGTTGGGCTGAGGTAGGTGAGACCTCACGATTAGGGCCAATATTTGTGCAAGAGACATCTAAGAAGATCTAGTTGATTAGACAATGGTTATTGACATCTCAAAGATTAAACAAATATAATTTTTATCAAAGGATTCACGATCTTGAGTTCTTAGTGGGTGATTAGATATTCTTTATGGTGGCCCTTTATTTGTACCATCATCATTTGGGAAAGTATGGAAAACCAATGCTATGGTATGTCAGACCTCTTGAGTTTGCCGATTAGATTGGAAAGGTGGAATAAAAGTTAACATTTCTCTCTTAGTTGAAATATATTCATGATTCATTCCATGTCTCCCAATCAAAGAGGTAAAAACTGTATCCATACCACACGTTGAAATTGGAAGGGTTAGAAATAGATCCTGATTTAACAGTGCTGGAATAGCTAGTGCCAATAGTGGATTACAAAGAGAAGGTTCTTTGAGGATAGTCTATTCCCCATCTTTGGGTCCTTTGGTAGAATTGGAATTATTGGAAAGAAAATTAGGAATGGAATTCATGGTTTGAGCAAGAGTACCCATTCTTGTTTTCCAATCAAGATTCTTGTCGACATTCCATGGAAAAAAGTGTTCATGGTTGGGAGAATTATCAAATATGTGTCCTTCATTTCAGGTATTTTTCTCTTCAACTATTGGTCAAACATTCACCCAAGGTTTCCCCTAGGATCCTCCTTGAGTTTTGGAAGAAAATGGGGGGAGGGTTTCCATAATAGGTTACACAGTTTGACTGAATGGTTTACCATACCGTGTGAACAAACATTGCATAGTTTCCTGGTATTAAAAATGGATTTTGACCATTTTACCTTCTAGAATAAATCCCAATTCACCCATATTTTCCCCCATTTTACTATTTACACCATATAAGGCTCCCATGCTCCCTAAATCTCCCATGGAACCCATTAATGAAGGATTTTATGGTGGGGAATCATCAAGATCCTTCTAGTGTGTGAGTCAGTCATTGTTTTTTTCATTCTATATAGTGTTTCATTCCTCCTTATTGAATTTCTAAATTTACAGAAGTCGGTGCTTCATCATAGGGTTATTTATGGAGTTTCTTGGTTCCATATTCTTTGTTGGGTTTCATTTTCAGTCAATTTTTGTGGGGTTGATGTTTTACACAATGATTTAGTGTTTTTTATATTCAAGGTAGGTGGTTCCCTGTGAAAAAACTATTTGATGAATTTTCTTTGCTTGAAAAACCTATTTAGAATGTTAAAATATCCATTGTGTGTTGTGTGAAATCTGTTTTTGGTATCATTTATTAAGTTGTATATTTTAATGCTGCATGTTGACAGGGAATTGGGTGTTTTTCATGTGTATTCCATGTTGTGTCATTTGGGGTTATTTTATGATACATGAAATTGATTTATTAAGTGGTGTTATGGGTTCTAATTTTGGTTTGGTATGGTATTGTAGTGTGTTTGGCATTAAATAGTATTTTTAATGGATTTTGTGTGAAAACACGTGTGTTACCTCTTGAAATTGTTTTATAAAATTTTTAAAGGCTTTAATAACATGAATTACTAGTGTAGAACATATTTGTGTAATTTTTGGTTTGTGTATGAATTAGAAATTGTGTTTTTGTGTAAAAAAGAAATTTTACTAAATGATGAACTTGATTTCATACAAAGATGGAAGCCCATGTATATAGGTGGGTGGACTAAGAATAGTATGCAAGTTATTCGGAAGTATCCTTGTCACATTTTCACCTAGAATGTTTGATGATGACAGCAAAAACTAGATAATTATTATAGATCGGAGTCCACCAGTTATGGGTGTGTTTCTATATATTGTCTTGTGCATTATTACATAGTTTAATTTGGCTTATATGCCACATTTTATCGAGATACAATGTACCTAATGTCCCACAGTTTCCTAGTTTCTAGGGGTATTTCCAATGAATAGTGATCATTGGTTATATTGTTCTTGCTATTAGAATATGGTGTGTTCGGATTGAAATTTTAGTGTCATGTGTGTTTTCTTCCAAATTGTTCATTCATTAAAGTTTCTGTCTTGAGAAAAGTTATTATTTAAAGTTGAATTCCTTTAAAATTTTAACTAGATTTTCTTGTTTATAAAAACATGAAACATTTTTCCTTATACTATTTGTCACATGAAGTATTATCTATGATGGAATCCTAATGAGCTTATTCTCACACCCTACATACACCTTTAGGTGTATGTAGAGTTTCTAATGTTTGAAACAGGTATGTGAAAGGACATGGGAGACAACAGTTCAGGTTCTTAGCTTCCTTCCTTGGTGCGGTGCAGTGGAGACGAGTTGAGGGAAAATCCCACTTTCCATTTTGTGGTTCTTGGGATAGAATATCTGCTCAATATTGTTGTGATCCCCATTGGGTATGGTTTCAAACTATGTAATGCAGTTATGAATTTTTGTTAATAATTTTATTGGGTGAATTTTTAGATTCAGTTTATTTATTATTATTGGTTGTTTTACGTTTCAAATCTCGGATAAATCAGTCCCAAACATTTATTTTTGATACCCAGGAACTTGTGCCAAGCCACAGGATAGGGAACACCCATGGGTCCTTGCCATGGAACAGTTCAGGTGTTGGTTTGATTGAAACCTGACTTGGTTTGTGACATTTAAACATGTTCCAAATCCATTTTCTGGCCATAATTATACCTCATACCTTCCATATATGAGTTTTTTTTCTTTTTATATTAACCATGTCAGGTAAAAACATGGATACACATAACTTTTTTTCAGAAATTCCATGTATGTTCCCTCCCTCCCATATAAAAGGCTACCACCTCAACCACTTATTCACACCTCTCAAAACACATAGGATTAATAAATATCTACCAAATTCACTCTACAAAATTCATTCCTTTCTCTACTAACCCTACCATTGTTTATAAACAAATCTAATGAATCCTTTTTTGTATAAACTAAAGGAATTTTCCATAGAAGAGGTAACATCCTTCTCAAAAATCATTTATTTTATTTTTATTATCTACCCCCTAAAATATGATTATTATATTATTATAAAAAAATATTATCCTAAATACAATAAAAAAATTATTCAATGCTTTCAACCTACACTTCCACACACATCCATATAATGGGTAATAAACATAATATTTATGTGTATAATGAACTACCATCCCAAAAAATGTGTATTGTTTGATTTTCATTTACCAATTTTCATGGTAGTAAATTATTATAGAAACAATATTTATATATGATATATATGATATATGTAAGAACCCGGTTTTTTCTGCGAAGGACTTCGGAATATTCCTGATGTTATTCCAGAGCAGCGCTTTCAGACGACATCTGATTCTGAGCCCCGGAGTGACCGGAATTAAATTTTCAGTGAGTTCACACTGGAAACACCAAATAAATGAGATAACTCCTAAATGGTGATCCGGATCAGAGATCCGAGTGTACGGATGGCTCCGGAATGGGGTGTTTACCCTAGGAACGACATAAAGTGTGTCGTCATGAGACATTTTTACCCCTTACCCGCTTCTGGATGTTCAACCGATAAATTTATTTATTTATTTATTCGTTTAATGGTGAGACTCGAGTATCTCTTAAACAGTGGCTCATATTGGAAAACTGAGGGCACTGTTGAGTTCAGTGCGTGCCGTTCACCCTAGGAGGGGTATAAGTTCTGCGGGCGTGGGCTGTTAGGGAAAAATGGTCCCAGGGGAGTTTTCGTAATTTGGTGCCCTCGGGAGTTGAGTTTAATAACTTTTGAACGGGGCCTCAGATTAAATTTCTAAGACCGTCGTTGTCCTCGGGAGGTGGTGTTTACCCTAGGAAAGGCTTAACCTTGACCCTGCTGAGGGTTCGGGTATGGGGCCCATGCGCGGGAGTTTAAGTGTTTTGTTTTTAAACAATTCCCCCCCTCTAGGTGGTTTTACCTGGTGCAAGCTCCCCCTCCTCCCTCTTCCCTATCCTCCTCCGGTGAGGCACCTCTGGTGAGACAGCTCCGGCAAGGCACGACTCCGATGGGTCAACGGCGAAGCATCGGGCTACGCCCAAGAGGTAGGCAGTGTTCGTTTGAGTTTTAAATCCTGAACCCCCCCTTTGAACCAAAATTTTAGAATCAATTTGTTGTTTAATCTTCAAAAAAATCCATGGTCATGTAGTACACATTTTACTCTTTACATCACTTCTTTCGGAATCTAAATCTGAGTTACGAGGAGGCCGCAGCGGTCCGACAAAGTTTACGGGAATTTCGGGAGTTCTGGGGGGTTTTCAGACGGTTTTCGGCGGTTTCCAGCAGCTTCTGGCAGCGCGGCAGACCCGGGTGCAGGGGGTGGGAGTCCCACGGCAGCGGCGACTCTCAGTGCGGTGGACCGGGGTCACGACTTGCGACCCCGCAGGGGAGTAGGACCCAGGTCGCACGGGTCGTCGTGTGGCGACTGGCCACAGCCGGTCGACCAGGCGGTGGACCGGGTCCACCGCCGGCCTGCACTGCTGAGCCGCGGGCCGGCCTAGGCCGGTCCAGCCCAAGGAACGTTGCCCCCCCTCGACTTCGGACGCCCGTAATTTTCATTACGGGTGTCCGTTTTACTTTCCATCTGGGGAAGTGTCTTCCTGACGTCGGGGCGGACTTTTTGAGATGGTTTCAAGAATTTTTAATTCTTGAAATGAGGGGCCTCGGAGGCACGTCACGTCTTTAAGTGGTTTGACGTTTTCTTCAGGAGATCTTGTTTTGGACGGCGCGGGCGCATATGACGTCCCTTTTGAGCGCCGTCAGTGTTGTTGGGACCCTGGTGTTGGGTCGAAACTTTCTAGGGTGGTTTCGGGCGTTGAAGCTAGAGTTGAGGCGTGGGCCCCACAGCCCTTCTTTCGAGCTGCGTGCAGCGTTTCACGACTTTTTCATCGGACGTCTGTTCGGGGCATGTGAGCAGTCATTTTTGGGTGTTTTTCCGAGGCGATTGCAATGGTGCAATTCGCCCGCTCTAATTCCACACGATGGTGCGGGGCCCACGAGGGTCGTTTGGGTGTTGACGGTGATATTTCCATCTCTATCACCGGGCGACCATTTTGGACAAGTGAATAGTCCATATTGTGTGTTTTTTTGAGGGGATCGCAACGGTGCGATCCGTCCGTTGAGTTTCAGGACCGAGATGTCGGTCCCATGTAGCACCGCTCGTGTGCGGTGCGCCGGAATGCATCTTTTTCTACGGATATCTATTGTGCTCAAGTGAGCAGTCTTTTTGACATGTTTTCCCGAGGGGATCGCAATGGTGCGATGCGCTCGACTGTTTTCGGGGCCGAGGCTCGGGACCACGGGACATCGTTCGGGCGTAAGGCAGTATTGGCGACTTTTCCGTCGGATATCCGTTTGAGGCGATTAAGTAGTCTATCTCTCGTGTTTTTTCGCGAGGATTACAACGGTGTGATCTGTTTTTTTGTGCGGAGCCTCTTGTAAAATCTTTTTAAATGTGGAAGCATGAAAGGTGCTCCGGTGGTGGTTCATCCTACCATGTTTGTAGCGGACCCTTGGCGTGTGATTGCGCACTCTTGGGAGAGTGTTTTAAATGATTCATAAGATGTGGTTGGCCATGATTTGGCCTTTGAAGTGGAGTTGTTACGTCACACCTTTGCGTTGACATTGGGTTTTGTGTACACGATAGCCTTTGGGCTGGAACATGATATACGCTGGGAGTATATGGGAAGGCTTGGAGGTACATGTGGTTGTTTGTACCTGAGAATGTTTGTGCGCATGGTCGGGGTTGACTTGGGGTCACACATCGCATGGTCCCCATGTGTGTGCCGTGATCTGCTTTACGTACTTTTGACCTCTCGCGACGTAGAGGGTCCCTTTGTTCTCATTTTTTGACCAGCAGGGTTGAGTTTTCCCCTGGTCCTCTTCCCGATGGTTTTGACCAGCAGGGTTGAGTGGTCTCCCCCTAGTTTCGTTCTCAATGGTTTGGCCGAAAAATATGGTTTTTTCCTCAGTTTCTTCAGCTGTTAGGGGTTCCGGTACCATGCCCTTTCACCAGACTGCAACACCGTTTGCGACTACGTGTGCTCGTACTGTGTGGGTGTTTTCCCACCTTCTGGGATGAGTTGTCTCAATCCGCTTCAACAGTGACTCAGCAGATTGGAGCTTGATCACCTTGAGAGGCCTGGGGAGTTTCTCCCATTACTTTGTGTTCCATGGTAGAGTTCTTGTGGATTTGGTGTGACCAACACTTTACGCGGGCATCGATCCTCTTCCCTGGAGGTTGTTACCAGCAGGGATGAGGTATTTACCAACAGGGCTGAGGTTGTTTCCAGCAGGGCTGAGGTTGTTTCAAGTAGGGCTCGCCAGTGGGTTACCATCCAATAGGGATGGCTAGTATAGTGGCGTTCATCGAGCAGTACCATCCAGCAGGTATAGCCAGAGCAGTTTCGGGTTTACCTCCAGCCGGGCTGGGCTGTGGTCCCCGATACCGGGCTTACCTCCAGAGGGGCTGGGCAGTGGTCCCCGATGCGGGGCTTACCTCCAGCAGGTCTAGGAAGTGGTCCCCGATGCTGGGCTTACCTCCAACTGGGCTGGGCAGTGGTCCCATCACCTACTTTAGTCGGGTCTCCCTCCAGTGGATTACCCTGTTACGGGACTGGGCAGTGTGGTACCCATCGACTTTCCGGTTCTCCCTGTAGTGGGAACCGATTGACTTCCAGGGACCCTCCAGCGGGGCTAGGCAGGGGGTCGCCTGTCGACTTTGAGAAGACCTGTTGATTGCGGGGCAGGGACGAGTTGTGGTTTGACGTTCCCCCAGAACTCTCAAGTACGAGGAGCACTTTCCCCACCGAGATGCGTCCTTGTGACGCGACCTAAAACTATGCGGGCGAGTCAGTGCCGCCCAAAGCGGATAGTGTCGAGGTGCGGTGATTGAGCCATTAACTTGTAGTTCTGGCCAGACGTGCGGGATTATGGGCATCGATGGTGTTATTTCTGGGACTATTGGTGACTCACTTTTTCTTGGGCTGAGCTACGGGATGGATATCCCCTTATGACCTTTTTCGGGCTTCTTATTGAGCATTTGTATTTGTATATACCTTATTTCAGTACCCACTTCTTGGGTTTGGTTACTCTCCTTCCAGAAGAGGTGAAGATTCGTGGGGTATGCCATGTGCTTTCCGTGTCTAGATTCTCGTGGTTGGACGAGTCTACTCTCCTTCTATAGGTAGAAAAGACTCGAGGGGAAGTTCATCTTCCCACTATTTCCAACTCGTTGTGTCTGGACGAGTCTACCTTCTTCCTTCTTGTTGGGTTGAGCTGGAATCTTTACTACACTCCCGGTTGTACTCCTTTACTTTTTCATGTTTTCTCTACTGCTCACCCTTCGGTACCTCCTTTGTTTCTCCCTTGAGCCTTAGGGGTATCCTACTGAGTATTTTTATACTCACCCCCTAATGGGATTTTCCCACACTTGGTGTTCCCTTGCAGACGACAGACAGGTTGGTCGTGACATCAGAAGAGCTTAGGAGCCGAGAGCTTGGACCGCGTGCGGTGGTCATTGTCGGGTTCCAGGTGTGGGACCCTCCTAGCTATTTGTTGTTGTTTTACCTGTTACCGGGTTGTGGCATTTTTGGTTGGGCGCATGTTTTGCCCCTTTTCTTTTCATTTTTCTTTCAGCTTGTACTTTGTACTGTTTAGAGGTCGATGTACATTTTTGGTTTTTATATATAGCAGTTTTTCTTTTTACTCTTCTTGTCTTTTTATTTTACTCTACACCTCTGCATTGAGTGTGCTGTGTGTGTGTGTGTGTGTATAGGTACTTAGGCAAAGGCCTCCCCGAGTTGTTGTGCCTTTGGCGCTGGTCGCCAGCCTCTAGCCTATGGAGGTGAGCTTGGGGTAGTTGCGGCTCGAGCCCGGGTAGGGCCGGGTCGTGACAAAGTGGTATCAGAGGTAGTTCGTTCCTTGGGACATTGTGAGGACGTCCCTAAAAGAGGAATAGGTTGGTATTTAGGGAAATGATGTTAATGTGTCTCGAGAGTGGCTCTCAGACCAGGGAGTCCAGTGATGGTGCGTCGGTCGACGTATCCAATCACCAGGACCATGATAACCTGCTTGTCGACTAGGCATGCTGAGACACTCGTTGCAGGGAAATATTTGTTTGTGCATCACATAGGATTGAGTCTTTGACTATCCTTCTTGAGTCATCTCCCCATCGTTGTTGTTATTGGTATATACATATATGCTCATCTGATCGCGGCACTCTTTGATAATATTCAGGATATCTCCGCAATGATAGTCAGCCAGGATACCAGCTTTGGTTTGTGACAATGACCCTGTGAGCTATGAGGCCACAGTCTGGGACCCATCATGCGAGCCCCTTTCTTCGGGTGGGCCGGTAGCAGCACCCTCACCTGTTGAGCAGCAGGCAGCTTCAGCAGAGCAGACGAGGCTTGAGCGCAGGTTGAGTGCGCTTCGTGAGTTCCAGCGGCAGAGACCGCTAAGGTTCAGTGGTGAGCCAGACCCTTAGAAAGAAGAGGTGTGGCTCCATGCAGTGGTTCGCCTTTTCAGGCTTGCGCAGATGCTGACAGATCAGAGAGTGGCTTTGGCAGCCACCCTTTTTCATGGAGCAGCTCGGCGTTGGTGGAGTCTGGTGACTCAGTTTCTTGATGAGTCGTCGCTTTCATGGGATGAATTTCAGTTGTTGTTTCATGAGGATTTTGGCCCCTCCTTCTTGCGCTCTGTTTGGATTCAGGAGCTCCTTCAGTTTCAGTAGGGAGGGATGATGGTGGCCGAGTACGCATCTTGTTTCGCAGACCGTGCACGCTTTTACCCGGACTTGGTCCGTGATGACAACATCCGAGCACGGAAGTTTGAGCAGGGTCTCTGGAAAGAGATTTTTGTTTTCATAGTACCCTTGGGAATTTACACATATGCCGGGGTGCAAGAGCAGGCACTGGTGACAGAGAGCTTCCTGTCACGTTCAGGAGTTGGTGGTGGCAGTAGGCACGTTGGAGCCGAGATGTCTGCCGCAGCTAGTGGGCGTCAGCAAGAAGAACCTCGACGCATGTGGATTTCTGACAACCGGACTCAATGGAGTGGTCGTACACCACAATGCCTCCGGAGGACACCAGTACAACCCAAATAGAGTCGGTGCTATGCTTGCGATGGGCGAGGCCACTGGGCATGAGACTGCCCGACCCGAGTTGCTGAGACCTTCGTGCAGGCAGCAGGCACACCACCACGGCAGAGGCAGCACCATGATTGGAGTAGTACCCAGAGAGGTGGTGCTAGCAGAGGAGCGGGAGGAGCTGGTAGTGGGGACGACTTTACGAGATCTTCCCATCACCACTAGGTGGTTCAAGACAGGCTCCAGGAGCTGACAGTCGGGACCGAGGAAAGCTGCGAGCATTGGATGTCTATAATCCTGTAGAGCATGAGGTGATAAGAGGTATTCTCTACAACTCTTATACCCTTTTGAAGTAGAATTGTTAGACTCTGTGTGTGGAATGATTTCCTCCTTGCTCTTTGCTTGAGGTGTTACCAGGGTGGCGCGGGGCGTCGGTGTAACCCTGTGTTGGTAAGGTAAAAGGCGTGAGACCTTTTTCTTTAGTCGATGGTGTCAACTCCATCTCTTTCCAAGTGTGTAAGAGAGTCTTGGTTGAGAGACATCGACTGGGAAATATTGCGTGACCAGATATCCTTGGGTGTTTCACCATATGAATATTCTGAAGGAGGGAATCACTGGGCCTTGTTCCAGGTGCAGGCAGTGATTCCAGTCATGGAGTGCGATGTAAGGGTTCAGTCGGGGAGGTGATATAACCCCGAGAGCCTTTGGGACGTTTGAGACCGTGCGAAGGGATGGTGAGGTTCCCTACCGCCTTGCCCTAACCCCAAAAGCTGGTTTGGGGTGCATAGCGTCTCCCGCGTGACTCACCTGGGGAGATGTGTGCATACTCCCATGCACATCATCGGAAAGGGCAGACCTCGCGTGGATGAATCAAATCCTTTGGTTTGTGAGCGGTGGCACAGAACTGTGCGAGGATTCTTCTTGGTATGGGAAAGCCAGGTATCGGCATAGTACCCCATGTTTCTCCCTAGTTTTTCTTTTCAAGGATGAAAATATTGAAGGAGGGAATGATGTAAGAACATGGATTTTGCTGCGAAGGACTTTGGAATATTCTTGATGTTATTCCAGAGCAGCAACTTCAGACGACGTGCGATTCCGATCCCCGGAGTGGCCGGAATTAAATTTTCAGTGCGTTCAGACTAGAAACACCATATATATGGGATAAATCCTAAACAGTGATCCGGATCATAGATCTGAGTGTACGGATGGGTCAAGAATGGGGTGTTTACCCTAAGAACGACATAAAGTGAGTCGACATTGTACTTTTGGACCCCTCGCCCGCTTCCGGAATATTAAACGGATTAATTAATTAATTAATTAATTCGTTTAATGGTGAAACTCGAGTATCTATTAGACGGTGGCTCGGATTGGAAAACTGAGGGCACCGTTGAGTTCAGAGCATGCCATTTACCCTAAGAGGGATATAAGTTCCGCAGGCGCGGGCTGTCAGTGAAAAATTGCCCCAGGGGCGTTTTCGTAATTTGGAACCCTCGGGCGTTGAGTTTAATAACATTTTAACGGGGCCTTGGATTAAAATTCTGAGACCTCCTTTGTCCTCGGGAGTTGGTGTTTACCCTAGGGGAGGCTTAACATCGACCCTACTGATGGTTCGGGTATGCGGACCACAGGCGGGAGTTTAAGTGTTTTGTTTTTAAAAACTACTCCCCCCTCTAGGTTGTTTTCCCTGGTGCAAGCTCCCCCTCCTCCCTCATCCCTATCCTCCTCCAGAGAGGCACCTCTGGTGAGATATCTACGGTGAGGCGCGACTCCGATAGGTCAACGACGAAGCATCGGGCTATGCCCAAGAGGTAGGGGTGTTTGTTTGAGTTTTAAATCCCGAACCCCCCCATTGAACCCCTATTTTAGCGTTTATTTTTGTTTAATCTTAGAAAAAGTTCCATGGTCGTGTAGTACGCAATTTACTATTTCCATCGCTTCTTTCGGAATCGAAATCTGAGTTACAAGGAGGCTGTAGCGGTCTGGCGAAGATTACAGGAATTTCGGGAGTTCTGGGGGTTTTCCGTCGGTTTCCGGCGGTTTTCGACAGCTTCAGGTGGCGGAGGCTTGGGATTCAGGCGGCGCGGTGGACCCGGGTTCAGGTGGCAGGAGCCCCACGGTGGCGGCGGCTCTCAGTGCAGCGACCACGCTTCAGGCGGTAGGCGGAGGGCGGCCACAATGCCCCGCGGTGGACTGGGGTCGCGGCTTGCGACCTCGCAAGGGGGCACGACATGCATCGCACGGGTTGTCGTGCGATGACCGTCCTCGGCCGGTCGACCAGGCGGTGGACCGGGTCCACTACTGGCCCGCATGGTTGAGCCGTGGGCAGGCCCAGGCTGGGCGGACCGGCCGGTCCAGGCAGGTCCAGCCCAAGAGACGTTGCCCCCCCCCCCTCGACTTCGGACGCCCGTAATTTTCATTACGTGTGTCCGTTTTACATGCCGTCTGCGGTAGTGTCTTCCTGATGTCGGGACGGAATTTTTTAGATGGTTTTGAGAATTTTTAATTCCCGAAATGTGGGGCCTCGGAGGTGCGTCACATCTTTAAGTGGTTTGACGTTTTCTTCGAGAGATATTGTTTTGGACGACACAGGCGCGTCTGACATCCGTTTTGAGCGCCGTCAGGGGCGTTGGGACCTTGTCGCCGGGGTGAAGCTTTCCAGGGTCGTTTTGGGCGTTGAATCCAGAGTTGAGGCGTGGGCCCGGCCTGTCTTTCGAGCTGCGTGCAGCGTTTCATGACTTTTTCATTGGACGTCCGTTCAGGGCGTGCGAGCAGTCGTTTTTGGGAGTTTTTCTGAGAGGATTGCAATGTTGCAATCCGCCAGCTCTAATTCCACATGATGGTGCAGGGACCACGTGGGTCGTTTGGGAGTTGACGGTGATTTTTTCATCTCTATCACCGGGCAACCATTTTGGACAAGTGAATAGTCCATCTTGTGTGTTTTTTCGGGAGGATCGCAATGGTGTGATATTCCGTTAAGTGTCGGGACCGGGATGTGGGTCCCATGTAGCACCGCTCGTGTGCGGTGCGCCGGAATGCATCTTTTTCTCCGGATATCTTTTGCGCTCAAGTGAGCAGTATTTTTGACATGTTTTCCCGGGGGGGATCACAATGGTGTGATGTGCCCGACTGTTTTCGGGGTCGAGGCTCGGGACCACGGGATGTTGTTCTGGCGTAAGGCGGTATTGGCGACTTTTCCGTCGGATATCCATTTTAGGCGAGTAAGTAGTATATATCGTGCGTTTTCCGCGAGAATTAAAATGGTGAAATCCGTTTGTTTGTGCGGAGCCTCTTGTGCGATCTTGTTAAATGTGGAAGCATGAAAGGTGCTCTGGTGGTGGTTCGTCCTACCATGTTTGTAGCGGACCCTTGGCGTGGGATCGCGCACTCTTGGGAGAGTGTTGTAAATGATTCATAGGATGTGGTTGGTCGTTCCTGGGCCTTTGAAGTTCAGTTTTTACTTCATGCATTCGCGTTGACGTTGGGTGTCGTGTGTACGATATCCTTTGGGATGGAACGTGATATACTCTGGGAGAATACGAGAGCTCTTGGAGGTACATGTGGTTGTTTGTACCTGAGAATGTTTGTGTGCTTGGTCGGGGTTGACTTGGGGCCACACGTCGTGTGGGCCCCATGTGCATGCCATGATCTTCTTTATGTACTTTTGACCTCTCAGGACGTAGAGGGTCCCTTTGTTATCATTTGTTAACCAGCAGGGTTGAGTTTTCCTCTAGTCCTCTTCCCAATGGTTTTGACCAGCAGGGTTGAGTGGTCTCCCCCTGGTTTTATTCCCGAAAGTTTGGCCGGTATAGATGGTTTGTTCCTCTTTTTCTTTAGCTATGAGGGGTTCCAGTACCGTTCCCTTCCATTGGACTACGAAACCGTTTGTGACTACGTGTGATCGTACTGTGTGGGTGTTTTCCCACCTTCTGGGATGAGTTGTCTCAGTTCGCTTTGACAGTGACTCAACGGATTAGAGCGTGAATGCTCTGAGAGGCCTGGGGAGTTCCTCCCATTGCTTTGTATTCCCTAGTAGAGTTCTTGTGGATTCGGTGTGACCAACACTTTATGTAGGCACCGATCCTCAACCCAGAAGGTTGTTACCAGCAGGGCTGAGGTTGTTACCAGTAGGGTTGAGGTTGTTACCAGCATGGATGAGGTTGTTTCCAGCAGGGCTGAGGTTGTTACCAGCAGGGTTGAGGTTGTTACCAGTAGGGATGAGGTTGTTTCCAGCAGGGCTGAGGTTGTTTCAAGTAGGGCTGGCCAGTGGGTTACTATCCAGCAGGGATGGCCAGAACAGCAGTGTTCACCGAGAAGTAACATCAAGCAGGGATGGCTAGAGAAGTTCCGAGTTTACCTCTAGCCGGGCTGGGAAGTGGTCCCCGATGTCGGGCTTACCTCCATCTAGGCTGGGTAGTGGTACCCGATGCCGGGCTTACCTCCAGCGGGGTTGGCCAGTGGTCCCCGATGTCGGGCTTACCTTCAGCTGGGCTGGGTAGTGGTCCCCAATGCTAGGTTACCTTCATCTGGGCTGGGCAGTGGTCCCGTTGCCGACTTTGTCTGGGTCACCCTCCAGTGGATTACCCTATTACGGGACTGGGCAGTGTGGCACCCGTCGACATTCTTTGTCTCCCTGTAGTAAGAACCCATTGACTTCCAGGGACCATCCATCGGGGCTGGGCAGGGGGTCGCCTGTCGACTTTGAGGAGACCTCTCGACTGTGGGGCAGTGAAAAGTTTTGGTTTGACGTTCCCCCCAGAACTCTCAAGTATGAGGAGCGCTTTCCCCACCGAGACGCATCCTTGTGACGCGACCAAAAACTGTGCAGGCGAGTCAGTTCCACCCAAATCAAATAGTGTCGAGGTGCGGTGATTGAGCCCTTGACTTGTAGTTCAGGGGCAGACGTGCGGGAAGCTAGGCATCAATGGTGTTATTTTTGGGACTTTTGGTGACTCACTTTTTCTTGGGCTGAGCTATGGGATGGAGATCCTCTTACGACCTTGTTCGGGCTTCTTATTGAGCATTTGTATTTTTATATACCTTGTTCCAGTACCCACTTCTTGGGTTTGGTTACTCTCCTTCTAGGAGAGGTGAAGACGCGCGGGGTATGCCACATGCTTTCCGTGTCTAGCTTCTTGTGGTTGGACAAGTCTACTCTTCTACTATAGGTAGCGAAGACTCGATAGGAATTTCATCTTCCCACCATTTCCAGCTCCTTGTGTTTGGATGAGTCTACCTTATTCCTTATTGTTGGATTTAACTATACTCTTTACTGCACTCCCGGTTGTACTCCTTTACTTTTCCATGTTCCCTCTACTGCTCACCATTCGGTACCTTCTTTTTTGCTCCCTCAAGCCTTTGGGGTATCCTACTGAGTATTTTTATACTCACCCCTACTTAGGCTTTGCCCACACATCGTGTTCCCTTATAGAAGACAGACAGTTTGGTCATGACATCAGAGGTGCTTAGGATCTGGGAGCTTGGACCGTGTGCGGTGGTCGTTGTCGGGTTCCAGGTGTGGAACCCTCCCAGCTGTTTTCTATTGTTTTACCTATTGTCGGGTTGTGGCATTTTTGGTTGGGTGCGTGTTTTGCCCCTTTTATTTTCAGTTTTCTTTCAGCTTGTACTTTTTACTATTTAGAGGTCGATGCACATTTGTGGTTTTTATATATAGCAGTTGTTCTTTTTTACTCTACTTGTCTTTTCCTTTTCTCTGCACTTCTGCATTGAGTGTGTTGCATGTGTATGTGTACTGGTACTTAGGAAAAGGCCTTCCTGAGTTGTTGTGCCTTCGGTGCTGGTTGCCAGCCCCTGGCCTATGGAGGCGGGCTTGTGGTAGTTGCGGCTCGATCCCGGGTAGGGTCGGGTCGTGATAATATATTTTATGTTTCTAAACATAACTATTTCTTTTATAACACAAATCTTTATACTTCCCATCTTGTGTAAATACAATAACATTGTTTGTATATGTGTGGACTACCACCTCTTGAATGTGATTTGATACTTTCACAAAATACATGGAATGTATTAAGGATGGTTTTAGTTAAAGATATGTTACAGAAAAACATATATATGATATTAATTATATAATTTGCTTCTGGAGGTATAATATATAACTTTCTTTATTACCCATTTCACATATAAAAAGTGGTAATGTCGATCGTTGAGGTGTGGACTACCATCTCCTCAATGTGATGTGATTCCTTTTACATGATAAGAAATATATATATATATATATATATATAAGTATATATGATTAAATAAAATATTAATTATGATATAAGGACAATTATTTAATGATGTAGTGTTTCTTACTTTCGTTCCATAATGACCATTGAATAATGGAAACATTACTCATATGTACGTACTACCTACCATCTCCATCATTGTAACATTCGTTCATTTTTCATGATCTACATTAACGATTAGATTTAAAAATATAAATGATGTATAAATATAAAATTTATTCAAGGATTATTAATATTTATTTGATTATATAATGACCCATTTGACCATTGTTCGCCTACTGTAGTAATTGTTTACACATGAATCAAATTTGAACATAATACCTATCCTAAATTTAATTGTTTAAATAATTATATTCAATATGATAATATGTTAAGTAAAATTAATAATAAACTAGAACATTTTTAAGTATGTATTTAATTAAAATATGTTTATTATACATGATGATAAAGTCACACGTTACACGTATGACGCGTGGTAAGGGTTTTTATCATCTAACTTTAATTTTTCATGAATCACAATCTATGTCCACCTCATATTTTTTATTTGTTATGTGTATAATGACCATTTATTTATTCTATGATTATCATAATTATATTTATGGGTATTTAAATTCCCATTTGATGATCTTTATTTCTTGGCATTTATGTTTCAAATGTTACCAAATCGGTAATGTACTTTTTTCATAATCTCCCTTCTTTGAGATGAATGAAATGTTATGAAACTATATGTTTTTTATAAGATGTGTATATACATCCTTTTAGATGTTACATCACGAATATACTGGTTTTCAATTTATTTTAATCTCCAAGTTATTTCATTTTCATTTACAGGGAGTATAGTTCAAAGTTACCATGTGGTAAGAGTTTATTGAATCAATCTCATCAATTTTTGATATTTTTTATGATTATTTTTAGTTTGATGAAATATTATGATCCACATATGAAGGAAACTCATAAATTATCTTATCATTTGGTTTAACATTGTACAATTTTACACAAATTTTTACTGAAGATAACTAAGGAATATTTTTATGAATGTCTAACTTTATTTTTCCTTTTGGTCGGGAATTTGTGATCTTTAAAAATAACGATTTATAAAAATATTACAAATAACGTTTCAATACTATCCTATGATGTTAATTAATTGGAATTTTTACCCCATATTTACCTTTTAGAAAATGTTTTTAGTAGGAATAATCTTGTCATTTTATGATTAAGACACATTTTTGAACTTTTAATGTAAAAAAGAATGTTCTGTATGTATGAACATACCCTTCATCAAGTCCATCTTTTCCATGAATCATCTATTGTACATTTAAAAGTTTATATTTGATGAAATTTTTTTTCTTAATATTATGCAAATTTATTATTTTAAAGTGGTTTTCATTGAAAATGGGTTTCAGATATATTTTATGGTTTTAAAAAAATATTTTAAATGATTTCATGCTTTCTTGATATGTAGTCAATGAATTTTTCAAGAAAAAGTTTTCAAATAAAAATCATGATTATTTTATAATTTTAGAAGGGAAAATTTCTTGAAACATTTTTAAATCATCTTCTATAATATTTCAAGAGAAAATATTTTTCAAATTTATTTCAATCATACTTTCTTAATTTTGAATGCATTTTAAAAGAAAATGGTTTAAAAAATGTTTTAGGTTTTAAATATTATATAACAAATAAAAAACGATATTTCAATCAATAATTTTTTTAAATTAAATTTTAATGATTTCATTATTAGAAATGTATTTTTGAAATGGTTTTATGAAGAATATTTTCAAAGAAAGGATATTTTGTTAATAAATGTTCCATGTGATCTTTCAAAATCCTTCTCTATATAAGATGGAATAATTTATGATATAATATGATTTAATTGGGTATAATTTTGGAATTTCATTAATATTATTTCTTTAATGGTTTATTTTTTGTTGGAATGATGATAATAGAACCTCTTCTTCTTCCATGGGTTATATGATTTTCAAAACCATTTATTTTTATGGGATATGCACTAATGAAATGATTATGAAACCTATAACTTTTTTATCAGTAATGATATAATAGAATGTATTGATACCAATTCCAGTTCATGGTTAATGATATGATGGTTACGACACCATTTTTTTATGTATCACGGAGTGATGCATGTTTTATTATCTTGTGGAACATGTATGAAATATTTTATTATGCGATGGGTTGGACCTATATATCCCTGCAACACATTTGGTAACGAGAAATGTATTATGATTTATAGAGGGTAAAGATGAGGGAATCCCAAAACTGTATTAAGAGGGTACATGGGAGGGCAACCCAATCAAAAAAAAGATGGCATCTTAAGCCTGAAACAAGAGGGTACATAGGTGGACATACCAAGCCTAAAAAAAGATGCTACATGGGAGGGAATACCAAACTTGGAAAAGATACATGGTTTATTATTCCAATACAAACATGTTGTGAAGGTCTTTATAGGTAGAATTTACATTTTATTTTCAATGATTATGTGTATTCCAAATATTCTCTGTCTTATTTCTATGATATTATTTCATATATTATGATCATGCTTCCTTTATGATTAATGTATTATGAACGGAAAAATAATTATTCCTTGATTAATGTTTGTGATCTTTGATATACATGGTATGATCTTATAATGTTATTATCACATTCTCATACCCCTATGATCATGTTTATTCCTACATGTCTCTATTTTTTCCTTTATTGTGGATCTGATATCACCAATTTTTATGTTCCCATCACCATTTTATAAAGATTTGTATTAAGAATGATGTGTCTAATAAAGGTTCTAGTCATTAAGAACTAAGTGGAGGATAATATAGATCACTTATGTACTAGTGATTATATTTCTATGTTTCCAGAAGACAGTAAACTAATACTAACTTAGGGAATCGGTTTTTGCAATGTTTTATGTATTCTACAAAAGTGATGTAATATATATGTATGTTAAAAATGGGTTTTTATATGGTTATCACAAAATTTTACAAACAATGTGGTAAACATGATTCTTTTTATGGTAAAAAATTTACTATTTTTCCCTACATCTATAAGACTACTCTTCATCATTTCTCACTCCCACATGAAACACCTACCAATAGGTTGTGGAGATCCTCTCCCCCTCTATCTATGATTTTACCTCCAATATTTAGTTAAAATCTAATTGATGATCTGTCAATTTATATTGATTCCACCATGTACATACTTAAATAATATTTCTTATATTCCCTGTTTATATCTCCATATGT
Source organism: Viscum album (assembly GCA_963277665.1). Classification (NCBI taxonomy): domain Eukaryota; kingdom Viridiplantae; phylum Streptophyta; class Magnoliopsida; order Santalales; family Viscaceae; genus Viscum; species Viscum album. The sequence continues at coordinate 1,631,173,385 of OY728141.1, forward strand.
AATGACAAATCCATGAATGTTATTTTCTATATTTTCTGGGAATTTGTCTAAAATAAATTTTTTACTGATATGGATCAAGGTATAGGCCGATATTTGTCTAGAGAATGCCAAAGTGTATAAGTTATGTGGGTATTAGATTTCCCCTTAATTATATTGGTGTCATTGGGTGTGTTATTAGATACACACATGTGAGTTTTTTGAGAGAAATACTTAATTAATTAATTATTTTTGTAAAATTGAAATTAATGTTATGAGATACCATTGGGCATAGTCTTACTTATTTAAAACTTTATTAAGATGTGTATGTGGATATTGAAAGATAAGGAACATTATTCCAGCTTTAGAAATTGGTTATATTAATTAAATTTTATGATATATCTAGAGTTATGAGGGAACCTTATGAGAATGGCCATGTTAATGAGGTGATGTGGATCACCAGATTTGATGTGCCATTATTTGTTAGGTTATTCATAGCCTAAGGATTTTGTTACTTGGTATGTATGGATTATGGACCGTGGAAATTATTAACATTGATATGATGTTATTTTGTGACATTTTAGTACATTATTATATGATCTTACAAGGATGATATTGAATATTTATTTTCGTATGACAGTTAGGAATTATGTTTTTATTTAGAAATGGTAGCATGACTTGGGCTTGTTATTTATACTATGATTTATTATTTCATCCGGTAGGTTTGACATTTTTTAATTTTATTTAGTTTTGGAATTAGGAATTTTATTATCAAAATAACTAGAGGGTATTGTCTCCTAACAATCGCATATTTATACCCTCACTATTATTCAGTAGATTTTGGCTTATGGGGAGGCATGCCTATGGACCAATGGTCCACCGACATGGAGAATAAGTTAGGTGTCTCTAAAATGGTGGTGTCATAAGTGGTATAATATGGGCATATTTTAATTTTATCCCATTTAATTTGGGAAATAATATACTATAATATTGGGTCTACTTAGAATAAGTTAAATAGATTGTTTGTGGGTGCTACAACCTAATGAAATGAAAACATACTTGATTTCCAAAGGTGGGAAATTGATGTTATGATTTACACTGTTATAGGTGACTGATTTTTTCCTCGAGGGGTACAATTTGATGTGATGTTATTGGATTATAATATTTTTACTCTTCTTCTGGTATAGGAAGGGAGGAGTATTTAAGCATCCTTACAATAACATAGTCTCATATTATGTATGAATTATCTTTTGATTATCATTGGGAACCTAATATACATTATGAGGTCCTAGGATTTTTAATGTTCCAACAAAATGAAAAGTTGTGTTTTTTAGATGAGAAATTTCAGTGGAATTCTACTCATACAGTCCAAGTATGTAGTTCATGATGAGATTGGTATGTGATGTCATTCATGTATGATATGTTGGACTGACTCTATTATTGCAACACCCCGTAAATTCTAAAAGAGTAACTTTTATTTGATAGCATGCATGACATGAAACACCAAACGTAGAAAAAAATATAAAATTTCAAGATTTTATGGTATATTTAATATTTAAAATGAAATTAAAATAGTATATATCATGTATTGAGAAAAATATAGAGTGATATTGCATCTTATAGAAAAAATTCATTCTTTGATACATTACATTGCACCTAAGACCGATTTTTTACTGAGCGACAATATATTAAAAAATTAATATTATTTAATAAAATAAGATATAGCCTAAAAATTAAATTAGAGGTTATGAATAAGATTGATTATATTTTATAAATACATTTTTTTATTTCATTAGTTTATAATTAAATAGAAATGGATATCAAATCTAGTTGATAATATAAAAATATTTTAATAAATAACTATCTTTTTGCTTCCAATGATTTTTTCTCTAAATAAATTAAACTAATAACTATTAGTGATTGATTTTAGTATATATTTATGTATTATGTATTCAATAATTTATTATTTATATTCCTAATATATATTATATTGTCATGGGACAAGAAAAAATCAAGTTTTATGCTTAAAATAGTATTTTTCATAAAACGAAATTTTTACACCTTTTAACCAAGATCATATTTTAATCCAATTTTTGAACTTTTAAAAATTTAATTGTAAAAATAAAATTCATTTTTGAAAGTGGAGCACACATATTATATAAGGGTTATTTATTAGTATTTTTTTGTGCAATTTCATTTTTTGATGAATAGTTAAGACTACTAAATATTAGTTGAAAACCAATTTTTCAAATAATTTATTTATAACTATAATTTTTTTGTTTTATAGTTTAATTAGATAAATTATACATATATTTATCCTAAATAGGTCATTATAATCAGTTTATCATTGATATTAGATATTAAATCATTTCAAACTTTTGATCATTTTTACTTAAAACCAACATTGTCATCCCAAATGGGGGAATAATTTTAAATTATTCTTACCACATATTTGATTTTACCATGAAAAAAAATATATCACATATTTAAAATCATATTAATTTATAATTTATAATAATTTCATGTTTTTTTACAAAAAATATTACTAGAATTAATAAAAATAAATTACAACGATTAAGAAAAATTTAGCTTTAAAAAAGACTAAACATTAAGCTTGATGGCCAAAATGAGGTACACACACGTAAAAAATAAATTAAAGGGACCTATATAGACATTATACTATTTTTTTAAATATTTATTCATTATTATATACATATTATGTAAGGAAAAACTCTCAATATAGTTTAACGTTTTATATTTACAATAATGGCACTCTTCCTCTGTAATGACCCGAATCTAGGGCCCCTCCAATGGTGCCCAGTACCCGGTTCGCCACATGACCTCAAGAGCATTTCCCTGAATGCCAGAGGCTGCCGACTAGTAGCGAGGTACTTGGTGTGTTGGTGGGGAAACTATGCCCCCATTTGGTAAGGTATAAAACGGAAAAACAACAGTCAACAGCGGAAGTAGTAACAATATGCATAACAATAGAAAACAAAAAGCAGAAACAATGAATATATATAGAAATGGTGACAATAATGCAGCAGGTACAAGTATATAAGGAAAACAACAAACACAAAAACGTGCTGAAATAAAACTGAACCATGTTTAAAAGAAGAACAAAATAGACTCCTCGGCATCGCGAGCCACGGCTCGGTCCCATGCTCCCCAGCTCCTGGTGCAATCAAGATCCTGAAGTAGAAGGGAAATTTCCCTTGTCTATACCTACAGCAACATAGTCTGTAAGGACCCAAAAGCATGGCCCAAACAGGGTGTGAGATACAATCCCAGGAGACAATCGACCAATTATTTGTGCCTAACAATCAATGAATACATGGAAGTAATACAAACAAGAAGAAGCAAATAGGAAATCCCAAGCAGCTAAAATCCACAGTTCTAGCAACAAAGTACACAAGTAAACAACCAATAACAAAAGAAGAAACGGGTAACCCTCTGGGTAGCTCTCATAGCCTAACCCCTATGGTTCATCCTATAGTACTAGCAACCCTCTGGGAGGCACACATAGTCTCACCCCTCTGGTTCAGCTACGTGATTAAGCATACTCTCTAGGGAAGCACTCAACGTCAATTCCCCCTATAGTCTCATATCGTGCTAAAGGCTCTCTGGGGAAGCACTGAATGTCAATTCCCCTTATGGCCCACGTCGAGGATCTACAGACTCTCTGGGGAAGCACTCAACGTCAATTCCCCCCATAGTCTCACATTGTAATTAAAAGACACTCTGGAGAATCCCTTCCATCAATTCTCCCTTTGGTCTACTACTCTAGGTTCTCACAGTCCTGAGTATAACTAAACATGCTTAATGCACATATATCGTCCCATGTAAACATTAGGAACTACTTGGCTAACAACTAAGGCCCAACATTAAAATTAAAAAAAGAGTTCCACTATCCTAAAACTAGGCATGGAAACTGGAAAAATGCCCTACATGAAAAACAAACATGGGAAAGCAACCTAATCACAAAATAAATTACTCTACTCACAAGAAACAACCTCTACTAAAGCAAATAAGAAAAAGAAGGAAAACAGTAGGAAAAAATAGGAAACACGCAATACCCCATTCAAGGGTATTGGTGGAATTTATACATAATATTCATCAACTTTCTATGTAAAGGCACAAACCACCTACCTCGATCCTAGGAGATAGATATACGTGAACCATGATGACATATTCCTCTTAGAACAATGTAGAACTAAGAAAACACACAAAACGTTCATCCCACGATAACTTGGAAATGAGGAGGAATCATGAAACAAGGCTAAAGCAGAAGGGAGAACTCACCGCTGTGATTACAACGCAATCGATTGTGCTCAAATCGGCGAATGGAAGGTGAGGTGGGAGCTCGAAGAAGATTCGGACGTATGGCCGTTTCTGGGCGGAAGAAATCTGGAGAAGAAGATGATTTTGGTGGTTAGGCATGACCCCATTCTGTTTAATGAAAAAAAATAAAGTACACAGCCTGTACTTCTTGATTACACGGTGTGTACTTCAATTTTCCGTACTCAGAATTAACCGGCCTCCACCTCAGCCTTACACACCATGTGTATGGCCCGGACACGGCCAACACACGAATTCGAGCAAGAAAAGAGTACACGACATGTACTCAGAAAGTTCACGGCATGTACTTTGAAAATTTCCAGAAAAAACATTTTTCTTAAAAACATTAGAAAAAGGGGAAATGTACCTGAAAAGAATATCCGGGTTCTTAAAAACATCCCCCTTAAAGAAATTCATCCCTGAATTTCCCTAACGAGACGAAGAAGAAGAAACCCCGAACAGCTGCAGCCATTGTGATCGTACAATGGCCTCCCTCTCCCTCATCTCGTCCTGTACTCGCCTATTCTACCATAGCACCCATACCAGAGGAACAGACTACCCGTGGAGAACCTTCGTACTGCGATCGAAAACTTGGATAGGATGCTCCTTGAATGATGCATCCGCTTCAAGCTCAACTTCCTTAGAATTAAAGACATGAGACGGGTCTGAAAAGTAACGTCGGAGCTATGAGACGTGGAAGACGTCATGCATGGCCTGATACCTCTGAGGTAGCTACAACTGATTGGCGACCGACCCAACTCTCTCCATGACCACAAATGGACCGACGTACCGCGGTGAAAGCTTACCCTGTCTCCAAATCCTCTTGTGTCCCAACCTCGGTGCGACACGCAGGAAAACCTGATCACTAACTTCGAACACCAGAGGTCGTCTCCACTGATCAACATAAGACATCTGTCTAGACTGTGCTGTATCCATCCTCTTCAAAATTATCTCTATCTGCTCTAAAGTCTCCTGAACAATACGAGGTCCCAGCAAAGCTACCTCTCCTGCCTCCAGCCATCACAAGGGTGATCTTCATGGCCTACCATACAAATTCGCGTATGGTTCCATCTGAATGGTCACCTGGAAACTGTTTTTTTAGGTGAACTCCACCAGAGGAATATGCTTCTCCCAAGAACCACCAAAGTCTAGGATGCAAGCTCGAAGCATATCCTCAAGCACCTGGATCATGCGATCGGACTGGCCATTAGTCTGGCGGTGGTATGCTATACTCAAAAGTACCTCTGTACCTAAGGCCTTCTGATGTCCTTGCCAGAACCAAGAGGTAAAACGTGCATCCCTGTCTAAAACGATGGAGTGTGGGACTCCATGTAGACGAACTATCTCTCAGATGTAATGTTGTCCCAGATCATTAACACTAAAGGTCTCCTTAATTGGAAAGAAGTGAGAAACCTTCGTAAGCCTGTTGACGATAACCCAAATAGCATCGTTCCCTTGAGGCGACCTCAGCAACCTGGTCCCGAAGTCCATCGCGACATCATTCCACTTCTACTCTGGAATGGGTAGCTGCTGTAAAAGGCCAGCTAGTCACTGGTGCTCTGACTTCACCTACTGAAAAGTAGAACATGTCATGAAAAAACCAGCAACATTCATCTTCATACCTGGACACTAGTATTGACGATGAAGGTCCCGATACTTCTTGGTTACGCCAAGATGAACTGCCCAAACTGAGAAATGAAAATCCCACATCAGCTCTTCACGTTTGTCTACTGGAACCCATAAGCGTCCATGAAAACGCAAGATCTCATCCTCGCCCACTGTCCATCCAGGAAGAGGGTCCCTCCTGACACACTATCCTATAAGACTAATCCTTCTGAGTCTGATAGCTACCTCATCCGTACCCGATCAAGTAGCGTGGTGGTAACAGCTACAAGAGATAGAAAAGTCTTTCCCCGTCTGTCGTGCACCTCTAGATGCATCTCAGAAAACAGAGCAATTAGCTGCCACTCACTACTGGCCTCCTGAACTGCCTGAATCTGAGTTCTCCTGCTCAACGCATCAGCCACTGCATTGACCTTTCCCGACGTACAGGCAAGCTCGAAGTCAAAATACTGAAGGTACTCGACCCACCTGTGCTTCCTCAGATTTAGATCACACTGAGTGAAGATAAAATTGAGACTCTTGTGGTCAGTGAAGACCATAAAGTGCTCTCCCAGAAGATAGTCTCTCCAACAGTGTAAGGCATGAACAACAACTACCAACTCCAGATCGTGTGTAGGGTAGTTCCTCTCATGTGGCCTCAGCTGCCGAGACCCATAGGGAATGACTCCATCTTCCTGCATAAGCACAGCTCCCATCCCAATACCTGAAGCATCACAGTAAACAGTGTAGCTCTTTCCTGGCTCTGGCAAGACTAGTATTGGTGCTGACATCAACCTCCCTTTCAGCTCCTGAAAGGATGACTCACAAGAATCTGACCATAAGAACATCACCCCCTTCTTGTTCAGACCTATCAAAGGTGATACTAGATGAGCAAAGTACTGAATGAAGCATCTATAGTATCTAGCCAGCCCTAGGAAGCCTCGTACCTCAAAAACATTCTTCTGATGCCCCTAGGAAACTACAGCTCTCACTCTCTTTGGGTCCACAGATATTCCTACCTCTGAGATGAAGTGACACAAGAAGTGAATCTAATCCATCCAGAAGTGGCTATTTGAGAGTTTAGCATAAAGCCGATGCTCTGTCAGTGTACTCAGAACGATCTCAAGATGTGTGGCATGATCGTGTCGAGGTTGAGAGTACACCAAGATATTGTCCATGAAGACCACAATGAAGGAGTCTAAATAAGGATGGAACACTCGGTTCATCAGTTCCATGAAAATTGTAGGTGCGTTCGTGAGTCTAAAAGGCATGACTGTATACTCGTAAAGACCGTACCTGCTCTTGAAGGCTGTCAGAGGTATGTCTGATGGTCTAACGCGCAACTGATGATAACCATACCTCAATTTGATCTTCAAGAACACCTGGGCTCCTCGAAGATGATTGAAAAGTTCATAAATCATTGTCAAGGGATATAGGTTCTTGACCATCAACTGGTTCAGCTTCCGATAATCCACACAAAACCAAAGGGTACCGTCTGCCTTCTTCGCAAACAGAACAAGAGAACCCCAAGGAGAATTACTAGGTCGGATGAAACCCTTAGCTTGTAGCTCCTCCAATTGCTTCTTGAGCTCCTGAAACTTAGTTTTGGCCATCATATAGGGAGGAATGGACACTGTTTCCACTCCTGGGACGACCTCAAAAGATAAGTCTACCTCACGCTCTGGAGGCAACCCCGAAAAGTCCTCTGGAAAGACATCCTTGAAGCGATCCACTACTGGAGAAAAGTACAATTGTTGAGTCCCCTGATCATCCATATAAAGGCTAGAAATCTGGGCTGTCACCCCTCCTTGGCCAAGATGCTCGAGTCCTTCCCAACTCGCCCGAACATCCCATTCGCCTCTATGTAGAAAAGATTCACCCTCTTGTGAGACGAAACTCACTCTGCGGCGATAGAAGTCGATGACTTCCCGGAAGGGAATCAACCAGTCCATTCCAATAATGACATCATAGCCTGCCATCTCTAGGAAATAGATATCCCATAAGAAGTGATACCCTACCACCTCGATAGGGCACTCTCTACACTGGTGTACACTAGATGTCCTCGTTTACAAAGGTGTGTCTAGTGTCAACGAGTTGGCAGAAGAAACGATGCAGAGTCCAAGGCTCTCCACAACAGCAACAGAGATAAAGCTATGCGTAACACCAGTATCAAAAAGGGATGAAGATAAAACTAAGGCTACTAAAATCGTACCTCGAATAGTTGAAGGGCCGAGATCATGCTCCTGACAAGCCTACACCATGGCAAAAGACTGGCCCGTGCCACGGCCCTGCGCCCCTAGCTGACCACTCTGAGCTGAACCTCCCTGCTGGTGCAGTAGAACTAGTGGCTGACTGCCACGGCCTCGACCTCCACCTCGGCCCGAAAGGCTAGAAGAACTCCAGTTCCCCGACTGGTAAGAAACTGGTGGGGCTGCTCCTAAATGAGGAGTCATGGAAGAACCCCAGTCACGTGCTGCTGGTGAGAAAACCTGGCAGAAACACTAAAGGTGACCCATCTTGCCACAAGATCGGCACTCCATGGGGTCCCTCTCGCACTGTGGCCTCGTGTGCCCTGACCGGCCACACTGGTAGCATGTCACCTGGGTGCCTGAAGAGGAGTCTCGCTTCCTAGATTCACTGCGTGTAGGCTCCCTACATCGCTTCTTGCTGTCATCTAGAGGAAAACTAGCTCTGGAAGCAGAACTTCCCTGACTTGCAGCTCCAGAGTCTCTCTGATTGCGCTCTGCAATCAGTGCCCGGTTGACGATGAAAGTAATGGAAGTCAGCTGGAAGATGTTTACCTGCGACCAGATCTCCCACCTGAGTCCATCGTCAAACTTCCTTGCTGAGAACACCCCAATCTCATCCCGAAGGGGTGTAAAACACTACAGCTCAGTGAAACGAGAGGAATAATCCATGACAGATAGTGTACCCTACTCTAAGCTCATGAACTCCCGGGCTTGATCAGCCCTCAGGTTCTCCGGGTAGAAGTAGTCGTAGAAAACGCATTGGAACTCCTCCCAAGCCATATCCTACTACTGACCCGCCTGTAAGATCATGTCCCACCACCTCTTGGTGGAGTCTCGGAGGATTTAGGTGGCGAGCTTGACCCGCCTCTCTGGAGGCGTCTCTAGACGCTCAAAGACTGTCAGCATGGCTTCCAACCATGACTTTGCAGTATGAGGTCCTACTTCCCCTAAGAATGTGGGAGGATGATACTGCTAAAATACCCACATCAAGTCTGCCATAGACGTGGCAGGAGGCGTCGCTCCCTGGAAGGCCTGCATCATCCCCATAACACCTCCCCCGAATTGCGCGTCAGCGCCTACAACTGTTATGAAATTCGGTGACAAGGGTGGCCCGACTGGAGGATCAGCAATAAGTCCCTGATTAGACCTGTCTGGAGTCTGATCACCGCCTCATGACAGACGTACAATCATAGGATGTCTCGGAGGCATTGCTCTGAAGGATCAAAAGCACATCTTAGATCAGGAAAACAAGGACAGAGATGACAAGAGTACAAAACGGGAATAGGGGAAGAAAAAGACACAAGATTTCAAAACATGACTACACTGTGTGTATAAAAACTACATGGCGTGTCCTCTTAAGACACTTAAATGGGCGTGTAATCCTTCCCTACAAGTCGTGTAACACCTCAAACTACACGGCGTGTTGACCCCAACGAACGGTGTGTACAAGAAAGCTAGTCCCCTGCCCTAGTATCATTACATGGCTAACCCACACGGTCCGACTCAACCCGAGACTGCACGCCGTGTTCGAAAAAAACACGGCGTGTACTAGATAAGGCTTTGACGACCCGTGTTGTTAAGCACATGACCATCTACATGGCTGAACCTTACATAGCGTGCTCCGAGAAAACACGGAGTGTATAGGTGAAGGTGACACCGACCCGTGTTGTTCGTGACACGGCCGGGTACCTGGACAAGACTACACGACGTGTTCCGAACAAACACGTCATGTGGAAAAGAAGTTCACACCAGCCCGTGTTGTTCGTGACATGGCTGGGTACCTGGACAGGAATACACGACATGTTCCCTAAGGACATGGCGTGTTCTACCCGAGCTTTCCCGGCCCGTGTTGTTAGTGACACAACCGGGTACACGGCTTTAAACTCACACGGCGTGTACCAATGGTACACGGTGTGTTCCTAAAGTTACTCCCACGTCACCGTGTTCTGCTCACACGGTCAGTGAAACGACCTGAAAAATACACTGCGTGTATCCAAAAAGTACACGCTGTTTATTCTGGGTTTTTCTGGGCAGTAGCTCAGAAACTACGTAGAATTCCAGAAACTCTAAAAACAAGGGAAAAAATGGTTCCAAATTCTGATCCGTGAGGGCCCACAACACTTCAGGAACTAAAATTTGGCATTCATTTTAATCAAGGAAAAAAACACTAGTTTTCTAACATAACAGCATAGAATCTATCAAGCATCTATCACAACATCACACATAATCTACACAGAGCCTATCACAATAGCATGAAATCGCTAATGCACCCTAGATGACATGGCAAGAATGCCTGACATGTGATTTCTAGAAGTTCCTATATGATGCATGAGATGGAATAACCTCATCTCATCGGGTTGTGATAGAAATAGAACCGAAATATCAAAACAATAACCGCACAAGTCATACAAATCACTCTAGGTGAAAACATACCAACCATAAAATCTCAAAACCATAAAAACTGCAATTAACGAGGTAGTATGGCTTTTCCCTATACACGGGTTAGCTACTCTCGAGCACATCTTAATTCCATGTACCGAATCCGTACTATCCCTAGATAATGTCTCCAAATAGAAAGCAAGAGAAAAGAACCACCTCTGATACCACTTAGTAATGACCCGAATCCGGAGCCCCTCCACTGGTGCCCCATACCCGGTTCTCCACATGACCTCAAGCGCATTTCCCCAAATTCCAGAGGCTTCTAACTAGCAGCGAGGGCCTTGGTGATTTGGTGGGAAAACTATGCCCTCATTTGGTAAGGTATACAGTAGAAAAAAAACAGTCAACAGTGGAAGTAGTAACAACATACATAACAACAGAAACCAAAAAATGGAAATAATGAATATATATAGCAATGATGACAATAATACAGCAGGTACAAGTATATAAGGAAAACAGAAAACACAAAACCATGCTGAAATACAACTGAACCAAGATTAAAAGAAAAACAAAGTAGAATCTTTAGCATCGCGAGACACGGCTTGGTCCCATGCTCCCCAGCTCCTGGTGCAATCAAGATCCTGAAGTAGAAGGGTGCTTTCCCTTGTCTATACTAGCAGCAACATAGTATTCTTGGGCCCAAAAGCATGGCCCAAACAGGTTGTGAGATAAAATCCCAGTAGAAAATCACCCAAAGATTTGTGCCTAACAGTCAATGAATATATGGCAGTAATATAAACAAGAAGCAGCAAATAGGAAAGCACAAGTAACTGCAATCCACAGTTCTCGCAACAAAGTACACATGTAAACAGCCAAAAACAAAAGAAGAATCAGGAAACCCTCTGGGTAGCTCTCACAACATAACCCATATGGTTCAACCTATAGTACTAGAAACCCTCTGGGAGGCACACACAGTCTCACCCCTCTGGTTCAGCTACGTGATTAAGAAGACTCTTTGGGGAAGCACTCACCGTCAATTCCCCCTATAGTCTTGTATCGTGCTAAAGACTCTTTGGGGAAGAACTCAACGTCAATTCCCCCTGTGGCCCTCATCAAGGATCTAAAGACTCTCTAGGGAAGAACACAACGTCAATTATCTATATAGTCTCGCATCGTAATTAAAAGACACTCTATAGAAGCCCTTCCGTCAATTCTCCCTTTGGTATACTACTCTAGGTTCTAACAGTCCTGAGTATAGCTAAACATGCTCAGCGTGCGTATATCGTCCCATGTAAACCTCAAGAACTACATAGCTAACAACTAAGGCTCAACAGTAAAAATAAAACAACAGTTCCACTATCCTACAACTAGGCATGGAAACTGGAAAAACGCCCTACAGGCAAAACAATCATGACAAAGCAACCTGAGCACAAAATATATTACTCTACTCACAAGAAACAACCTCTAGTAAAGAAAATAATCAAAATAAGGAAAACAGCAGGGCAAAACAGGAAACACGCAATACCCCGTTCAAGGGTATTGGTGGAATTTGCACATAATATTCATCAACTTTCTATGTAAAGGCACAAACCACCTACCTCGATGCTAGGAGATAGATATACGTGAACCACGAAGACATATTCCTCTTAGAACAATGTTGAACTAAGAAAACACAAAAAACGTTCATCCCACGATAACTTGGAAACTAGGAGGAATCATGAAACAAGGCTAAAGTAGAAGGAAGAACTCATCGCTGCGATTCCAATGCAATCGATCGTGCTCAAATCGGTGAACCGAAGGCGAGGTGGGAGCTCGAAGAAGATTCGGACGTACGGTCTCTTCTGGGCGGACAAAATCTGGAGAAGAAGATGATTTTGGTGGTTAGGCATGACCCCGTTCCATTTAATGAAAAAAAAGAAAGTACACAGCGTGTACTTCTTGATTACACGGCGTGTACTTCAATTTTCCGTACTCCGAATTAACCGGCCTCCACCTCAGCCTTACACACCGTGTGTGTGGCCCGGACATGGACAACACACGACTTCGATCCGGAGAAGAGTACATGGCATGTACTCAGAAAGTAAATGGTGTGTACTTTGAAAATTTCCAGAAAAAACTTTTTTTCATAAAAACTTCAGAAAAAGGGAAAACGTACCTGAAAAGAAGATACGGGTTCTTACATCATCCACTATAAAAAGGTTCTCACCCCTCCCACTTCTTCAGACCATTAAATCCATTTTATCACAAAACATATTTACAAATAATCTCCCTACATCTAAAACCACTCCTAGAATACTATGTTTTGGATGAAATTTATATAATAATGTACTTTAGTATAAACCCGAAGGAGTTTCCTAAATAATACGTATTGTTTTTCAACAATCATTTTTTTTTCAACTAGTTCTATAAAAAATAACATTTGTATAGAATTATTATATAATAACCTATGTATATTAAATATACTGATATGTTTTTATGGATAAGTGTCTGAACAATACTTTCACACAACCCCATCAGTATGGGATACATAATCATTGTTCGTGCGTACGGTGAAGTACTGCCTCACAAACTGATGTTGTTCGTTATTCAATTTACCACCATTCAATGTATGAATAATGATATAATTATAGTTTAAATATTATATATATGTCTTATTTATAATGAATTTTTCATTTTTAAATTATTTTATAACATATACATTCATGCTATACATTTTGTGGGAATACGATAACATTTTTTGTGGGCATGTGGAATACCGCCTCCTCAAAGCAATATGATTATCACGATTTACGTGGAATCTATAAAGAATGGTTTTCATAAAAATATATATAATATGAAACATAAATATGATACTATAATTATAATATACATATATATCATTTAATTTTCACTCTTTTAATATGGAAATCATATTAATGTACTGTCCATGTGTAATTCTGACCTGCCATCTCCAAGACTGGTGCATTTAATTTCCTATGTCTACATAGTTTGGATTATTCTAAATACATAAATACAAACTATATATGATAAAAAATCATTTTTTATATCCTAAATTTTAGGAAAACATAATCAACATAAGGGGATCAAAATTAAAAAGTTAAAATGTACTCCAAAAACTAGACAACTTGCATACAAAATAGTGAAAATAATGATTGATTGTTAGAAAGTGGGTAATAGGATATTATAAGAAGTTAATATATGATATTATATATATTATTATGGATATTTTATAGTTTAATAACATTATTAAATCTATTATATGATTGGATAACTAAGGATCATTGAAAAGGAAAAATAGTGTGAGGGATTTTCATCAAATTTTTTACATCTATGAGATAAATGTCATAATCACAACTTATATACTTTATTTGGGGTATCTAATACTCCTTTTCATATATTATATCATTAATTAATTTATAATAATTTTATTTAAATGTTTAATTTAAGGAATATTACTCATGTGGTTATGGTTCCAACTTTACCAAATCCTTAATGTATTTTTTTCACAATTTTCTTTCTTTGAGCTGTTAGTTATGTTATTCACCTATATAATTAATTTGAGAAAGATATAATAATTTTTTTTCATGATATATCAGGAATATCTTTAATCTCATGATATACATAGTTTTATTTAATTTAAATCTTTCATGTATATTATGATTCAATAATTTTAATGTGGTATGTGACACTTCAAATGTTTAAATATATTTTCCTCGAGAATGTATTTAAAAGAAATTTCTATAGTATTTCATTTCATTAATGAAAATAAAACATCATATTACTTCACATATTATATTTTCATTTGATAATATCCTTATTCTTCCTCTAGATGGTTTATTACTCATTTTTCCAAGGATAGTATTGAAATTCACATCCATGGTTCATTTTTATTGTCCCCTTTAAATATTATATTTCCAGTTATCATTGTACATTAAATTTACCCTAAATATCCATATAATTTATCATGGATATGATTATTTCCAAAATAGTATACCACTTTTATACAGAGTGTTTACATTGAATGTTATTTGATATCTAGGTACATATTTACAAACTCATACCATTTACTTAATGAATATATTTGATAATGCAAATTTTTCATGAATTAAATAGACTATTTGATATATGTAGAATAAATTGGACTCGTAGGACATGAGCGGGACCCAATAATAGATTTCCCCTTGATGCGTCGATAATCTCATGGGATGATTTAGTTGGCTTGCCTTAGTGGGTTTTAACCCACCATGTTACAAACATTATTTCAAAAGTTATTGATTGTATGTGTACCATGTACCTAGGAAACATGGAATCGAATAATTAGGAATTTCCTTCATTTTTATCCATTTATTTTTATCCATGAGAGTTTCACTATGAAAAATTAGTCGATTAATTTCATTCTCAGTTTATTGATTACACGACATGGTTTTTAGTTAGTTACCATGATAAATTGATTTTTTCTTATCCAGTTATATTAAATGGAAAGTGTGTTCATTTATTTAACTTTTGATTTTGATTATTATAATTGATAGATTATTTTTTAGGCTTTTATTGACCCTTAATAAGAATTTTATATCACCAATATTTTGTTTCCTATCCCCAGGAATCCATGAAGTGTATTAAGAATGACGTGCAAGTATATACTATGTGGGAATAAACTATTTATAAAAAATAGTTTTGTAACTAGTGTATTCATTTATAATATTTGGATCACGTATATATGTGGTTTAAAAAGTCTAATATACTCTTTGGTCCTTTTATATTTGATTCCTTGTAATGATGTTTGTTTAATGGTAATATAAACCGACACCAATCTTATTGGGGTGAGTTAGCTACAGTTGGTATCAATGGAAGATCAATAGACCCCTTGGGAACTAGATTCAGTAAAACATAAATTAGTGAACACAACCCTATGATATATATTGAGGATATGTATTGTTTAATATCCTAAATATTCAGTTAGATAGAGATTGTGGTATTTTCCTACAAATACATCCTAATCTAGATACAACAAGTGGATGTGGTTCTCACACAGATGTACCTAGGGGTAACCTCTCAAAAAATATGTGAAATTATTGACTCTATCATAACATGGTACATGAAAATTATCCATATTCCAAACCTATTTTGACACTCAGAGTTGATTTTAATAGAATAGTTGTAATTTTATTTACCAACCATTATGTAGAAGAGGAATAGATGATAAAATAGAATATTCTAGGTTAAAGGTAATGTGATTTAGATTTAAAACAAGATCATTGAAATAAATAATAAAGAACCCATCCTTTTACACATATCATTATATTATTTTAAGTATCGTATTACAAGGAAAGTATTGTAATGTCTAGTGTCTTGGAAAACTAGTTACATTAAAATGAAAACATGGACCCAAAAAAATTCTTTATTTAATATTGATATAGAGATCTTAACTTTCATTGACCTCATACCACTTCATAGGATAATCATGGGATGGAATGAATAAAGGGATGATATAAAAATCCCATTCAGGGAATAAACACAAGAATAAAGCATTATCAGATGGGTTTGAAGGATTAAATAATGATATAAAACGACATAGAACATATGGAATCATGAAATATAAACATGAGATCACATTACAATGGATTCATAGTAATGTTGAAGAAAAATAAAACATTAATTTAGCATGAGTCAAGGGTCATTGAACATATAAGAGCACAAGTCAAGGTTAGCCACAATGACCCCTACACTTGGTAACACGACTCAAGGCTAGCCCTTAAGATAGTTTCAAATAACATATCATGAGAATAAAATGTACCCATTAATTAAAGAGATATATGGGACAACCCATCATAATATGGTCATGAATATTCTTTCATTATATAGAATCATACGTAATCAATCATATATAACCATAAGGGTACTTATGGAAAGAAATGAGTATTATAATCATGTCATAAAGAATAATTAATTGGAATATCATAAAAGTGCCCATTAATGAAAGGAATTAGAACATAAATCTAAATTCATAAGTTAAAATAAGTATATATAATGGTTAATCATGTCAAAAAAAGTTACAACATGTAAAAATAGTACTTAATAAATTTTTGTATTAAAATATTTTAGTGAGGTTTTGAGGAAAATTCTGAAGAGCATTTAAAATAAAAAAGGGAATAATATTTTATATTGAACTAGAATTAAAAAAAGAAGGTTTTAGTTATAAAAATAAATATTTTATAAAAATCATGGTGACTTAAAATAGATTATATAGTGTACTTGAAAATGGATAAATATTTGGGAATTTCCCTTAAACGGGTTTCCTAATCAGAATGTATTGAGGAGGGAACCACATAAAATCATATAAATCCTTAAAAAATGATTAATGGACCTTGATATATGAGTTTTTAAAATATAAGAAATAATTATAATATATACATAAAAATATCAGAGAACTACATTAGGGTAAAAAGGATAGAAAAACATGAAGGAATAATTGAGGTTTGGATAGAATCCCTTACCTTAAGTAAAATGGTGTCCTTTAAATGATCATAATGACCTGAAAAAACATATTAAATTCATTGTGTAATATTTCCAAAACCTTTTATTCATGTAATTTATTTATTTTAACATTATTAAATTCATTCATATGATTTTTAATGGGTTAGCAGGTTCAATTCTATGGTTTTTGAGCATTTAATTCCGTGGTTTTCATGATTTGTTTACTTATATATATGTAAGGATAAACAAGTAAGATGAGAATGGTTTCCTATAACTAGAGTTATATGTTACTAGTTATCATCCAATATATTACATGGTAATATAATTCAAATTGGTTATTTGGAGTGGTGGTGTTTCATTATATAACACATTAATGATAACTGTTTTGGATAATTGGTGGGTTTTTATAACATCAAACAAATTTTTATTTATAAATTAATATCATGTATAAAAAAGATTCCAAACCCTTAAATTAGACATAATACATATATTATGGTCTATTTAATCCATAAAAAACATTTCATGACCACAATTGAAGACTGTAATAGAAATTGAAAACGCTTCACCCTTGAATGTGAGAACTTAACACATCTCATATGGTGCTTTCATTTCTACTATAAACGAAGGGGAAAAGATGGATGATGAAAAATTATTCAATTATCATAACAAATTTTTAGTACTTGTATGTTATTGGAGTTATCATAACATCTAGATGAAATCATTTTATGAATGAAAACGAATAGAATGGATCTTGAATGAAAATAATAAAATGAAAAGAGGAATTTACCTCTGGAAAATGTCTTGAGAAAATCTTTATGGTAGAGGATTCGGACTTTTAACTAGAAAAATGGATTCTAGACATGGGATAGAGGCTTAGAAAAATAGTTGAGAGAAATTTTGGCTATTAACAAGGCTTGAGAGGTGTACGAAGGTGAGTTAAAGAGGGGTGGTATTTAAAGTAGAAAAGAGGAGGGTTTTCAAAAATATTTTATTCATTATTTTATTATTTTTCTCATGAAAATATATATTAAATAATATTGTGACAAAAAAAGTAATATGTGTGTGTGAGTTAAAATCCAATGATCTTACATCATCCATGACTCAATAAAGAGTGTATTTAACATATAATGAATATATACATCAAATTATCTAATTTTACTATTCACCAAAAAATCAAGTATTTCAAAAAAATCCCAAAAAATCACTCCAGATATATTTTGATGTACATATTTAAAAAAAAATCATATTATGAATATAATTTTATAATTATTTTAATTTTTTTTAATTAAAGTCATAATTTACATGAAAAATATAAATTTTTAAATTAAAACTACTTTTCTAACTCTTTAAAAAAATTAATTAAGGAATCATATAATTTTAATAAAATCCTAATTCATACATATTTATGAGTAAATTTTATGGAAATAAATTTTCTTTTTAATTATTAAATTAATCAGAAAACTACAATTAAAAATACATGTCTTACCAAAATTGAACCCCTTTATTAATAATTTTTAAATATATATTTACTTATAATATGATATAATTATACCATATTTTCACTTATAATATGAAGAAATTTTATTTATTCTTTGATTTGTGAGGTCACTATTACAATGGCTGGTTAAGTATTCAAAATCGTCACATTACTATTCCAAAGCTCATGTTACTATTTCACTGGTATGGATTCCCTAACCTCGAGAGATACCTTTTATTTAACACTTTAATTACTTATAAAGATTTGGTTTTGTTTTATATATAATGTTATGGGATTATAATATAACAAATAATAATAAGAAGATAATTCCATTGCTAAAACATTGGGTTGTTACATTCTTCCCACCTTATAAAATATCACCCTTGAAATTTCTTTTTACATTCTATGTCATAAGCAGTTGGGGGTACTTTTGCATAATTACATCTTCTAGTTACCATGTTTACTCCACATACTTTTGGTTCTTCTAGAGTACATTGACCCAGTCAGTAGTCTTGTTTCGTAAAACATTATCTCTATGATCCTAGATCTTCACTGGCTTCACCTCTTTAGAACGATCATTCTCGAACTATATCACATTTGAAGACATTATGTGAAGGATATGGTATATAAATTCTTAAGAGGGATACATGTAAGACATAATGTTTTGTAGACTTTATAGGTGAAAGTTCTAGTTAATAGGCCACAACACCAACATGATCAAGAATTTAATAGGGGCTGATGTATTTGAGACAAAGATTTACATTCTTCCCAAAACTCATGAGATTAATCCAAGAGATATGTAGAGGAATACCATGTCTACAAATTTGAATTCAAGGTCTCGTCAATGATTATATGTATAACTCTTCTGTTGACTTTGTTCTACCTTGATTTGGTACTGAATGTTATTCACAATCTCCATCAATTATTTGATAATTTCATGTTCTAGAAGCATACCCTCATGGACTTCATCCCCATAAGATAGTGTTCTACACCTTTTCCCATAATGGTATTCATATAGTGCCATTCAGATACTGGAGTGGAATCTATTATTGTAATAGAACTTGATCAGTGGATGATGTTGATCCCATCTGCCTTTTATTTCCATGGAACATGCTCTCAATATTTCATATAGTGTAGGAATAGTTTTCCAAGATTGGCCTTCAGTTTGAGGATGATAGGACAAAATGATATTCAGTTCTGTTCTTAGAGCATGCTACAGACTTTGCCAAAACATCCAGGTGAATATTATATCTCTATAAAATACAATATATAGTGGTAATACATGCAGACTTACCATTTATTTGATATATATCCATGAAAGTGGATCAAATAATAAGTCCAATTGAATTGTGATATGGTTTTTTGTCTTTGTAATATGATCCATAGTGACCAATATAGCTTTCATTCTTTTTAATGACTATAGAATTCTTGTGAAAAAGTACATGTTGATATTCTCCCACTAACATGTTGGTATAGGTAGTTGTTTCATCATCCCCTTATACTTTTCCCTTTCATCCTTAACTTTCTGACATACAAGACACTTTTATGTATACTTAGCAATCTTCATCATCATATTGTCCCACAAAATTTCTTCTATATATCTCAATACATCATTGTTCTCCCTGGGTGAATAAATAATGTTGAGCTATGTACATTACTTAGAAGCTCCTTTTTCATAACTAGACTATATGATACACATAATCATGACCCAAATCATATAACTCCTTCCTCCTTAATATTGAACATATTGGATATCACATTTTTGAAAGATTCCACACTTTTCTGAATTTCCACATCATTTCGTTCAGAATCCTTTATTTTATCTATGAGGGATGGTTGAGAAAACATTTGATAAGGGATTTATAATGTTACTTACTTACTGATTACTATGTATTTTGTCTGTAAATATAAGAAGATTGTATCCTTTTCAATTTTCATCATTGATAAAGATTCAGGTTCCTTTGTACATAGAGAATCTGCGACCTTATTTTTCTTAGTGGGAGTGTTGTGGATTGATAAATCATAATACTTGATGAGCTCTAATAATGTTCACTGGAAAATATTAATATCCTTTTGTGTGAATATATATTTGAGATTCTTTTGATCAATATATATCTCACACTTCTCCACATAGAGATAATGCTACCATATTTTTTACATAAAGATCTCAACCACCAACTCCAGATCATGCATTGGATAGTTTTTCTCATGTATTTTAGGCTTCCATGATGATTAGGATATCACCTTATAATTTTTCATCAAAACATAGCTTAATAGATTCTTTGAAGCATCACTGTTCACCACAATGAGTTCTATGCTTATTGAGAGTGTTAGTATTGGCATAGTGATAATTATATTATTGAGATCTTCAAACCATTCCTCACATTATTGAGTCCATAAAAACTTCACCCCCTTCCATTTCATCTTTGTAAATGTGTTTTAAAATTTTTAAAATGTCTTAATAAATCGCTGAAAATACTCACTTGAACTATAAAGCTATTGATCTCTATTGTATATGTAGTCCTGGGCCAGTCTTTAATTACCTTATTCTTGGAAGGGTCCATAGATATCCCTTTGAAAATGATTACATGCCCCAAAATGACACTTCCTCCTTCTAGAACACACATTTTTTATAATTTTCACAAATGTTATCCCTGTGAAAAGTCATCAATATAGTATTCAAATGCTCCTCATGTTCCTCCTTAAACTTGGAGTAAATCATAATATCATTGATAATGGCTACAAAAAGATTACTAAGTTATATATTAAGACTCTATTCATTAAATCCATGAATATTAATAGATAATTAGTGAATCCAGAAGGCATAACTATGATATCATAGTTTCTATACATCACTCCAAAGGCTGTTTTGGAAATATATTCCTTCATCAACATTAATTGAAAATATCCTGACCAAAGGTCCACTTCAGGTAAATAAATGGCTTTATATAGCTGATCAAAATAGTCATATATCCATGGAAGGGGAAAATTTTTCATTATCGTGATTTATTTGAGCTCATGATAATCAATGCAGAGGTTCATTGATATATCATTCTTAATAAAAAATTGGAATGGTGCACCCCATGGTGACGCACTCAGGAATATTAAACCACTCTCCATATTATCATATAAATGCTTCATCAACACTTCTAGCTCCACGGTGGCCATTCTATATGGTGTCTTTCATATTGGCATGAATAAAAGAAAATTATCAATTGGTAATTCAACCTCTTGATCAAAAGGAAGACCAAAGAATTCTTCAGGAAATACATTAGTGAAATCTGTCCTGATTAATTGTATTTAAGCAGAATCATCTCATTTTTCTCAATCATTTGACCTAGATATGATTTCTCATAAGGTAGTAATATCCATAGTTGAGACAATGATTATAATGTAGATTCATCTTCCTACTTACAATTTTAAATAATTTGGGGATTCATTGTGATGTTAAGAGTGATATCATTTTCCTGGTAATTGATGTTGGATTTTTATAACGATATCCAATCCATGACCAAGATAACATAGAACATCACTATAAGAATTATTATGAGATATTCTAGGTGATTCAGTCCAAAAATAGTTTCCAGGGGGGATTTATAAACCTTGGCTGAAATAATTTCCCTATTCACTATTCTAAAAAATGAATCAACCTCTAAATTTTGAGGTGGGGTTAGAAGAGTTCTACTAAACATGCTTGATATGAAATAATGCATAGAACCAGAATCAAATAGTGTGCTTACTATTCTAGAATGAATAACTAGCATACCTATCACTACATCATTATCCAGCACCAACTCAATAGTACTGATAGTATAATCCCATGATTCCTTGGAGGTTTTTATTGATTTCCTCTGACAACCCTTGGCTTAGGGGAGTTGTTTGCAAAACTCCAATGCTTTGTGATGTTGTAACACTACACTACATTCTATGTGTTGATTTTAACCATTCTTTATTCTTCCACATTAGTGGGATTATTCATATCAATTAAGTAGTTTTTATCTAGTTGTCTCATTCTTCCACATTTGATTATATTATTGGTTCCCTTTAAATATATTACAAGATGTTTTATCCCAAAATTTTGACATGTGGTATGTTTTATCTTAATTCCATCATGGGATATATTTTCTGAACAACCCATATTAGACTCCATTTTCCACTTTTTTCACCAGAACGATGAGTCTATTGAGTGTCTCCAATAATCATTTCAACCATGATGGATCAATGAAAAATCTAATCATAAATATGAATGTCCCAAAACTCTAACACTTTTTTTGCAGAAATGGATTTAATTCACTATGAAAGAAATCTACCTTACTTTTGGCGTTCATGACAATGATTGAGGCGTATCTTTTATGCCTAGTGAATTTTGCTTCAAATGCCCCTATGGACTCATATTCCATCTAATTAAGTATGATGGACTATTTTCGATATTGAGGTGGAGGGTTTGTGGAAAATAATTATTGAAAAACATTTTCACGATTTTTTTGAAATACATGGAATCAATTTATTATAAGGACTTCATATTCTTGATTAGTGTCCACAATTAATCATTATCCATATCAAAACAATAGACTTACAGAAAGATATTTTATTCTTCTAAGCATTAGAGTATATAAAATATCTTTTCAGTGGAGTTAATTCATTGTTTCATGAGGAGGGGATCGAAATATCTACTAAGCATGGGAAGGATTTTCTTTTTGAAGGATTCGAAAGCAGTGTTATTTTTACATGGAGGAGGAGTGTGTCCCACATGATTCAACTTATTATTCCTATCTTGAGCTAGCTGATAATGTACTATCATGATGTTTTGAGAACTCATTCCCATCATATTTGGCATATCATGGGGGAAATCTTCACATTCCTTATCACATTGAATATTGGAACATGTTCATATATTTCTCACCATTAAATAGGAAAAAAAATGTATAATTAGGGGGATATAATACTTATATAGTAATAACAAAAAAGAAAAATATAAACTTAAAAGGATAAAATCTAAAAGAAAAATTATATCCTAACTTATGATTCCCTAGGTTTAAAATTAGGTTATCCTTTATTTTTTATTTAACATATTTTCTTATGGGAACTTTTTTTGATCCCTTAATAATGGTACGTACAGTGATTATGAATTTACCAAATAATATCCCCCATGAGTTTCAAAACAAGAGTACAATAAGGATGTTGTCATTCACATGTTCCTGTTTGAGTCTAGATGAATGTGTTGTTTTCATGTTATAAACATAGATACATTTATGAAAGTCCCAAATCCACTTCTTTGTATCCATTTAGGGATTTATTTGCATTATAAACCACTTACTCTATATTTACCCAAATTTAGGGATGTTTTCTTATACTTAGTTTCATCCCTAAGGTTTTTAATAATGTCCTCTATTACTAATATCCAAAAATAACTAGACGTCCAGTTGATACGAATTATAGAGACACCGGTCTTATCAACTTATCATTACATGATTTTATACATCAGATCGTAATGTCTAGTGTCATGGAAGAAAAGGTACATAAAATTGAAAATCGAGAACAAAGTAAAGAATTTCGTTATTTAATATTCTTAAAGATCTCTTAAATTCCAATGATCTAAAACCACTTAATTGGATAACCTGAGTATGACATGAACAATGGGAGGAGCTAAGAAGTCCAGTATGGTAATAAACATAAGAACCCAGCTTTAGAATATTGTTTAGAAAGAATGACATAATGATATAAAAAGGCATGGAACATATGGAATCAAGACATATAAACATGATATCATATATAATGGGATTAATTGTAATGTGGAAGCATCATAAAACATTAATTTAGCATGATTCAAGGCTCATTTGATATAGGGGAACACAAGTCAAGGTTAACTACAAAGACTATTGAACACAGTACTAAGAGTCAAAGCTTACCGCCAAAACTGTTTCACATAACGTCTCATGAGACTAAATGTTAACCAATGCATTGGAAATATATATGGAAATACATATCATAACATCTTCATGATCATTATTTCCCCATATATAATTATGCATATTCAATCATACATAAACACATTGGTACCAATGGAAAGAAATGGGTATCATAATCATGTCGTAAAGCATAATTAATGAGTGTATCATACAAGTGCCCATGAATTAATGAAATTAAATACTCAATAGACATTGATAAGGGAAAAAAATCACATATCATGTAAATTTATGCCAAACAAAATTGACAACAAGTAAAAATAGTATTTATGAAATTTTATCAGTAAAACTTTTTAGTGCAGTTTTAAAGGAAATAGTAATGAGCATTTAAGATGGAAAACAGTATAATATTTTATATAAAACTAGAATTGAAACACGAAGGTTTTCATAGAAAAAAAAATATATTATAAAAATAGTGGAGGATTAAAATATATTATATATTATACTTGAAAATGGGTAAATATTCTGGGAGTTCCCTTAAATGGGTTTACTTATCGAGAAGGATTGAGGATGGATCCACATAAAATCATGTAAATACCTAAAAGATAAAGATGAATAGACCTTGATTCATGAGTTTGGATCTTTTACATAGGGTTTATAATATGTAAATAAAAATAACATATGGCTTTATTTGGGTAAAAAGAATGATAGAGGAACCCAAAGGAATAATTGTGGTTTGGGTAAAATCCCTTACCTGATGTCCAATATGGTCTATCACTTGATCCTAATTTCCCATATAACCCAATTAGATTCATTAATTAATATTTATGGAACCTATTATAAAGTTAATTTATTTATTATAACCATATTAATTCCATTTATGGTCTTTTTGATGGGTTAATGGGTTCAATTTCATTGTTTGGGCACGTTTGTTTCCTTGGTTTTCAAGATTGGTTTACCAAAATACATGTATGGATAAAGTTTAAGATGAGAATGGTTGTCTATAATTGGAAATATATGTTATCAGTTAAAATACATAATTTTACATGGTTATAAAATTCATTTTTTATTTATAGTGAAGATGAAACATTATATAAATCTTTAATGATAACTGTTTTGGTTAATTGGTGGTGTTTGGATCACATCAAACCCATTTTTCTATATAAATTAATATCATGTATAATAAGTTTTAAAAAAACCCTAAATTAGAAATAATACATTTATTGTAGTCTGGTTCAACCATAATAATGTTTTATTGTCTATAATTGAAGACGGTAATAGAAATTGAAACCCGTCATTCTTGAATGTTTTAAATTAACACATCTCGGATGAAGTTTTAATTTCTAGTATAAACAATGGAGAAATGAGGGATTATGATTATTTATTACATTATCATAAGAAATATATATTACATATATGTTATGGTAGTTGTCATAACATTTGGATGAAAGGAGTCGTGGAAAAAAAATAAAAGAATGGAACATAAAAGAAAATAAAAGATTGAAAATAGGAATTTACTTCGTGAACATGTCTTCCTTGAGAACCTCTTCAATTGAGTGGATTTCGACTTTTAAATAGGAAAATAGATGATAGAAATGATATATAGGATTTTGGAAATATTTTTGTTGAATTTGGTCTAGTCACAAGGCCTGCGAGGTGTGAGGAGATGAGGTAAATAGGTGTGTTTTTTATAATGGAGGAGAGGATGGTTTACTCAATACTTTATACATTATTTTATTATTTTTCTCTAGACACGAAATAGTAATGATTCCTGTGATAAAATTAATATGTTCATTTTATTTCTACCCTATGTTTCTTACATCATCCATGACTCAATAAAGAGTGTATAAAAAATATAACGAATATATAGCACAAATTAATGTATTTTGCTATTCACCAAAATTCATGTATTTTAGAAAAATCCTAAAAATCCAACCCTACCAATTTTCATGTTCTATAATTAAAAAATTAAGTCTATTTTATGAAAATAATTTTCTAAAGTTGTTAAATTTAAATTTTAATTAAAATCATAATTTAATTGGAAAATACTAATTTAAAATTAATAGTTATTTTCTAATACATTAAAATTTTAATTATGATATTTTAATGTTTTCATATAATCATAATTAATACTTATTTAAGAATAAATTATATGAAAATAAATTCAATTTTAAAATTTTAAACTAATCAAAAAACTGTAATTAAATATACATTACTTACAAAAATAAGAACAACTTATTAATAATTTTTAAATATTTATTTATTTTTACTATGATATAATTAGACCATATTGTCATATTTAAGATGGATAAATTTTATTTATTATTTAATTGGCGATCTTACTATTACAATGGCCAGTTTACTATTCATAACTGTCACGTTACAATTCAATAACACATGTTACTATTTCATCAGTATACATTCATCAAATTTTTCAGATAGATTTTATTTTACTCACTCTTCATTTATAAGGTTTGTATCATGTTCTATATGTAATAT
This sequence comes from Viscum album, assembly GCA_963277665.1. Classification (NCBI taxonomy): domain Eukaryota; kingdom Viridiplantae; phylum Streptophyta; class Magnoliopsida; order Santalales; family Viscaceae; genus Viscum; species Viscum album. The sequence goes on from OY728141.1 coordinate 1,631,200,285, forward strand.
TATATGATTATACTATAATACATAATTATACAAATGTAATTACATTTTTAATACATTGTTTCATTACATAAAAAAATATTTTTGATTTATGTGTTGAGATTAAACCTAGATTAAGGATATTTTGGAAGAAATTTATTTTAGTACAACCCAATCATTTAGTTAATATTTTGGTGGAGAATTAATTTCTGAATAATGAGTTGAAATTTTTTTGGTATAAGTTTTAAGGTATTGATAACCTTTATAAATGACATTAAAAAATGATTATTTGACTTTGTAATAAATATATATATAAACGTAGTATTGAAAACCTTAGTTAAAAGTCTATTTTATGATTAAATTTCATTGATGTACATAATATTTTGGAAACTATATTAATATGGTTTTAAAAAATTGAAAACTTGTATATTGGGTGACAACCCATCAAATCTGGAAAGGTAGTTGGGCTTGAAACAAGGACTGATTGATGATAATGGTTTCATGAATACCACTAGCCTATGTGATGTCCTGGTTAATGTTTCATTAATTTTAGGTAAACTATTTGGTGAATAAATATTTATGGTGAACCAATGAAATTTTCTTTTAGGTGTAGATATTAACATATAAAAAATATTTGCTTTGGAAAATATATAGACAGAGAAAAAAAATACTTTTCACCCTTTTAATTACCTTACAATATTTTAAATGCGAATTTTAATGCTTCCAGAATCAAAGTTAATTTTTCGATATTCATTACTTGATTCAAGTGATGATCAAGAATTTGGTCAAAGCACAAGAAAAGGAAGAATTTTTTAACAAAAATTTCTGGTATGTTTATTTAATTATATTAATGGATGATAAAATAATTTTTCAAAATTTAAAAAAGGATCTTAAAATATATATGGTATGCTAATATCTTTATTTTTGTTGAATTGATGGTCTTTTAAATAATCATATATTTTTTCCTTTGAGTACCTCAATATTCCATTTATTATTAACTTGATTGTGATCAATGTACCAAATCACACCTTATTAATACCTTCAATTTTCACACCAGATCATACTTTCATGTACCACTAATGTTATCTTATGTGGAACCCTAGTTATATGTTATTACATATGACCATTTTACTTATCATTCTCTATTATTAGGAGGATATTTTATAAATTATTTTAAGATGTGGGATTTTTATAGCAAGGGAATTTTGAAATATCAAACCCTCATATTCCAAGACCAAATTTATACTGTGAGTACACAATTTATTTAATGTGGGGATAATTTAACACCTCCAAAATTATATAAGAGTAACTTTTATTGAATACCATTCAAGGAACAAAAATACACACGTAGAAAAGAATATAAAAGTTTAAGAATTTATGGTATATTTAAAATTTCAAATAAATTTAAAATATTCAATATCTTTCCATGCATGAAATAATGAGTCAGTATGCATCTCACTTAATAAAGACTTTCTTCGATATCTCCAGTTGCATGTAAGACCGAGTTTTACAATAAAAAATATTATTAAAATATTATTTTTAAATATAATAAGATATAACGTAGCCTTTAAATTCTTTTTTTAATAGTATTTAAGAAATTATGAAAATATATTTTCAAATTAAATAGTTTATAATTATATTTAAATGAATATCGATTCTTATTGGAAATATATGAAATAATTTTATAAAGATATATTTTTTTGCTTCCAAAGGTGTTTAGAACTAAAAAATTAATTTAATAACATTTAATGAATGAAATTAATTAAATATTTATATAATATAATCAATAAAATATTTTTTATATTCATTAAATTTATATATTTTTTTATAATGAATTAGTTTTATGTTTAAAAATTTTATTTTTCTAAAAAGGCAATTTTATCACCTTTTAAATGCAAACCTATTTTAATTCCAATATTTGGAAATTTTATACATTTCAGAAGTCAATATAAAATTCATTTTTAAATAGTAACATAAAAATTATATTAGGGTTAATTTGTGTGAGTTATTTGTGTACATTTATTTTTTGGTAAATAGAGAAAATATTTGAATTTAAATTGAAAAATTATTTTCATCTAATTTGGTTATAATGATATTCCATATTTTTTATTAGTAATAAATTTTAATTAGATAAATTATAAATCTATTTATCCAATTTATTTAATTATATAAAATTTAACATTTATATTTGATGTGAAAACATTTCAATCATTTGATCATTTTTTACTTTGAAAACCGGCTTTATCTTCTTCTAGGTGAGATTAATTTTAAATTAATTTCTACTTGTTATGTGATTAGAATTTTTAGAAATGGATTTATTAATTGATATAAGTATAATTTATAATATATTATATGGTGAAATATTATTTCTACAAAAACAATTAGTGTACATAATTAAAATTAATTAGAGTGATTAAGATAAAAATTATATTCACAAGGGACTAAACATTAAACTTAAGATCCAAAATGACCTAGAAACATGCTAAAAACCAATTTTATAGATATATATACACCATATAATCCATTTTATTTAATTTGGTTTATTAAATAAGGCACATGATATAGAAGAGACCGCTCAATAGCATTTACATTTTTATATTTTCAAGAATACCACTCCTCCTCCACTATAAAAAGACACTCACCCCTCCATCTTCATGAAACCTTTAAAGAACTTTATATCACCAAAACTACACACAAATAGTCTACAAAAATCTCTATAATTCAACCATAAGCATATATGTTTTCATAAATCAAAACAGGGATGTATTTTTGTATAAACCAAAAGGTGTTACCCGAATAAGAGTTAAAATTCTCGTACAATCACTTTTGTTTAATTTACTTCTCCACCCTTTAAATTATCTTTATACCATGATAATATAATATCATTATTATATTAAATATATTTATAAATTTTTATTCTAATATTAAGACCTAAAATTTCAAATATAGACATCAATATGGGATAAATAATCATCATTTAAGTGTATGACATACTACTATGTTGAGAACAAATGTCATTATTTCTTTTATTTACCACCTTTCATGGTCATAATAATGATTGATTTATAGTCTAAATATATTATATATGATATTGATAATGTATTTAGGAATTTGTAATTATTTTATAACATTAAAATTCCAGCTTTATGTTTTTTAGGAATATGATGACATCGTTAATGAACATGTCGACTACCGCCTCCTCAAAGAGATGTGATTCGTTCAAATTTTACATAGAATGTATGGAGGATGGTTTTCATAAAAATATTGGAAATATAAGACATAAATATTATAATGGAATTATTATATACATATTTATAATTTACATTTCATTCTTTTAATATGCCAATGAAATTGAAGTAGCATTCATGCGTGTGTACAACATACTGTCTCCAGGAACGACACATTTCATTTCCTATATCCATATATTAGGGATTAATATAAATAAATATGTAATGAAAATATAAAATATTTAAATAATTTTTTACAACCTATATATTATGATATAATGATCAACATTCTAAGAATAAAAAATAATAATTCAAAATAAACTAAAAAACTAGGCAATTAACATCCGAGATAGTGAAAATAAAAATAGATTGTTAACAAAAGTGTAATAAGATATTATACTAAGTTAATAAATGATATAATATATATATTATTATGGTTCTAGTATAGGTTAAAAAATTACTAATACTATTATATTGTATTTTTAAGTATTTTCAATAAAAATGAAACACAAGTTAAGGGATTTTCATCACACTATTTACGTTTGTGAGATATATGTCTTATTCACCACTTAATTATTTTAAGTGGTTTTCTTAATACAAATTTTTAATAATTATATAATGAAATATTTTATATTTAGGGTATTTAACAGATTTATTTAATTACTATTGTTCATGGGGTTATAGTATCAATTGAACAAAAGCTGTTGATGATTTGGTTTCACAATTTTTCCCATTTGAGAAATTTGTTATGTTATACAGGTATATTAATTTGCTGAGATTTATTTTTTAATAATTTAAAATCATATGTACTAAATCAACTTGTTTTCATGATATTATGTGTTTCATTTAATGTAATTCCTTTTTAGTTATTCTTATTCAAACAATTCAAATTAGTTTGAGACACTTTGAATGTTTAAATATATTTTTCTCAAAAATATTTTTAAAAGATATTTTTATTGTATTTACTTTCATCAATGAAAATATCCATTGATTTTATTCCAATTTTAATATGTTTTATTCATACCATCCATATTATTCCTCTGGATGGTTTATGATTATTTTTCCAAAAATAGTATTAACATTTACTTATATGATTCATTTTAAACCCCCCTAAAAATATTCAATTTTAAATGACCAATAACCATTATGTTTCCCCTAAATATCCATATCATTTATCATGGATATGATTTTTTCGTAAATAATATAACATTTTTTACATATGGTGTTTACTTTTAATGTTATTGGATATCTAGGAAAATATTTATAACTCCATATCTTTAACTTAATAAGGATGATTGATAAGGAAAATTGTCTATGAATTAAATTTATTATTAGATATATGAATAATTATTTGGGTAGGTACAAAACAGGTGGGGCCTAATTACATATATCCCCTCAATTCAATGGTATTCTTTTATGATGAGTCGTATGAGTATCCTTAGTGAGGTATTCACTCAGTATGTTATAAATTTCCTTCTTAAAGGTCAAAACAGGTAATGTACAATGTACCTTTGAAACATGTCATCCAATAATTAATAATTTCATTCATTTTTATATAATTATTATTATTCATGTGATTTTAAATAGAAAATAGTTTATATATGAATTAAATTATTAGTTTTTTGATTAAATTACATGATTTTCAGTTATTTACCTTTCCATATTGAATATGAATTATCGAGTCATTTTAAAGGCATGTATATTCAATTGTTTACCCTCACATGTTAATTATTCCTATTGATTAATTATTATTACCTTTATATGTAAGACTTATTGAGATTTTGAGAATTCCATTATTTAGTATCCATTCCCCAAGAATTTATAGAGTTTAATATGAATATCATACAAGGATATCATAATTTTTAATAAGTTTATTGTCAAAAAAATTTTTTTGTTATCAACATACTAATTTGTAATAGAAGAATTATGAATGTATCTAGTTTACCAAGACTGCTAAACTCTTCATTCCATGGAGTTTTGATTCTTTGCAATCACGACAATGTAATGGTAGTAAACAGGAGTTCCATGAATTCTAGGGTTAGGTTGAAACAATTATGGGTATACCGGGATAATGATAAGGGGGTGTTTTTTAAAATTTCAAAAAACATAAAAAAATAATTTCCTTCTTAGGTTTTTGGTGGTATTTTACTCATCCATCCATTATTGATGATATATGATATACATGATTTTTAATTCATGACTTTTTTAAGGGTAGGTATGGGGCCATGAGGCCATTTGACATTTGAAATGGTTTCAGTAGGGGAGTGTAAGGGTGGTGGGATGTGATCCCAATTACAACATTCCATAACTACATTGTATATATATGGTTGTATTGATCGTGGAATTATGTATTCATTGTTATTCCACCTAGACTAATTCTAGTGAAATTTGTAAAATATGTGGTGCCACTAGAGCATGTCTGGGATGAGTACCGTGAGGGTGAGGTAAGTCACAAGGCATAGTTATAGGCTCTATTATTGGAGGGGGATCCATGGTAGATTAGAAACATTGGTCCATATATACAAGATATGATCAGGGGGATCTTGGTATGAGTGATATAGTGTATTGACTTGGGAGGTCATAAGGATGATTTTTCCATATCTTATTTGGATCATGAGTTCTAGTATCAACACCCACCAATATATCAGGGTGAGTATAAACCACATGTATTAGAGAACTAGATCAAGTTCGTGGATATGATTTTTGTCCATCTCGATAAACCTCCTGATATGAGGGTGAATATGGTTACTTATATAAGAAATGGAGTGAAAAAGCACTGGTGGGATGTATATGTTTGGGAAAGAAGGCATACAAGACTGTCTTGGAAGGATTTTGAGGCCAATGTATTTGAGAATTTCCTCCTAGTGATTTTTTGGGTGGATAGAGCATGTGCATTCATGAGTCTATGGTTGAGAGATAGATAAATTATGGATTAAATAGTAACCTTGATATATCTATCCATATTTTCTCCATCTATGACAGGTGAGTAAATATCCATGGTGATGAATTTGGAGAATGGTTTATAGAATACCATCATGGTGTAGGTAAACATCATCAGGTTGACCTCATTCTCAGAGGTGGTGAATCAAGATTTAATAATATATGAAAACAAGATAGACTGGTTGTATTTGTGCCAAGTGACAACATCAGGTGTGTTTTATAGTGATAAATATATTATCCAAGAGTGAGATCATGAAGAGTCTTAGTAGGGATGTTAGGCCAAAGACTCTTGTCAGCCATCGAGGAGTCATACTATGATGTTATTATTCTAGTTCAGGCATCCTTGTCATGTTAGGAATCAGCATGAGCGACCTATAAAGGAGTGATGAGCATTTTGATAGATGGGGAATATGAAGAGGAACTAAAGGAATACCTCTTGAAATTATGGGTTCTATGGAATAGGTCAGATCTAGGAATATGAAAAAGCACTATGAGTGATACCCAAACATGGTATCCAGGATTCATCTGCACAAATAGTTCATGGTAGGGAGAGTGAGAGACCCATTTGTGTGGCTAGTGACGAGTTGTTGGTGCATCTCCATAGAGAGGCTAGGACTCATGTAGTTGGGATTCATACCAGTTGCATGCCATTGATCATGGAGGTTTAGATCATGTTGAAGACCTGAAAAATATGATAGGAATTGTTTGTACATAGTGCAATATTTTTTGGTGTAATAAATATTGGTGGAAGACGAGCATGTGTGATAATTGAAAAAACAAAGCACTGGTTAGTGTGTGGAAATCAGACACGATTTATGATACGTATTATATGCGTATAAATCTTGAATATGATGGTAATGAATATATATATATATATATATTATGAGGGATTTATATTGAGCATCAAGTGTTTTATAGGGACATTGGCTATCTTATGGGATGAGAGACTCATATTGTCATGTACGACATGGGAACTAATTAGCATTTAATGGGATACATGATTTGATGAGAATTAGGTATAACCAGAGTGTAATTGAAAACCTTATAAGGTGGAAGAAATATTGGGTGTCCTGGGAGAATTTTTTTGTCCAGGGTTGGTTGATGTAACCCTAATAATTTTTTATCATTGGGTCAGGAAGCGACCATGTAAGAAATTCCTAAGGTAGAGATCACTATATGGGAGATTGATCAAAGATAAAAACTTTGGTAGAATGACTATATGTAAATAATATGAGAATAAATTGTAATATATTTAAATGAGGATACCAATCTCAAGGACAAGTTATCATTATGTTGGGAGGTCATAATGTCACTTTATTTTTAAGGGGTTATTTTCATTGGTAATTTTGATCTTTATGATTGTTGGATAGAAAAATATAAATTGTAAAATTCTGAACTGAAATATTTTTTTACACTACAACGTTTTTTAGATGGGTTTTCATTCTCGGTGTGTTCCTTGAGAGTTTGGATTAGATTCAGTAGTGTTTTTCTTCATAATCATGGTTTTTTAAAATACAGACAAGGGGACATGTTTGGAACACACATTATATAACCTTAATGATTAAACCATGTATATCATTATGGGGAATAGTTTTCCAAAATAGTGTGTAAACTTCTTGAAATGTTTTCATTTGTGTGTAGGTGTGATGATTCACCCATTGGGTTGGTGCATGGTTTGTCAAACCGTGTGGCCAAACCGTGCGACAGATGTTGTTATTGGACAATGAGAACTGCATGTTTAATGTAGGTTTTACCAATGTGGTGGTAATCATACAAACTTTTAAAGAATCCAAAATGACTTTTTCATCCCTCATTATTTAAGATACATCTTCCACTTTTCCTCTTCCCATGGGTAGCACCACCCAGTAGGCCATGGACCTCCTCCTTCTATCTTCCTAGAGTTTGGTCTCCCATATTTACTTGGTCTCAGATTTAGGATCAATCAATGCATAAGGATTTCCCATGGAAATGCCTAAAATCAAATTTATCATATTCATATATTATCATAATGTATATAATTCTAAATCCATCTGATCATTTTTTCCTTATTCTCATAGTTTTTGTCTTAAACTCTAGGTCCTTCTGATGCCTCTCATGTTCGAGGAAAAATTCAACAAGTGAGTGTCAATGAATCTAAAGTAGATAATGAACATATTTATCATTAAATGTACATGTGTTATGGTTTTATTATTATATTTACACATGTGGTATTTATGGGTTGACCCAATAATGAATTTAATATTGTTTTTAAAATGAAATTAATGTTTTGAGATGTTGTTTGGCATGCTCTTACCCCCATTAAACTGTTTTAATCCTGTTATGTGGAATTTGATGAATTGGGTTGGTTATGTAAAATGATTAAATAATTTACATTAATTAAATTTGAGGTTACTGCATGTGATCTATGGAAACGTGTAAGGCATGGACTAAGGTATTGAGGTGATATTGATCACCAAATTTGAGGTGATCAGGTCCATCTAGTTGGGCTTACCCTCAAATACATGGGGTGTTGATGATCACCGAATTTAAGTCATTGATGTCATCAGGATAATGGAATGGGTCATAGAACACGGGATGGTATTAACCATTGGTCATTGGTGGCACAGTTCATATTTGTAGATTTGGTTTCTGGTTTGTGTGGCTTACATAAATGATAGTGATTTCATCTCACCATTGTTGGATGACATTGTTATTGGAGTCATGTGCACACATATTGGACTCGATTGAGTTTTTTTTAACCACTCATTATGGGTGGAGGTCTCCATAGTTATTACATCATAGGATATGGTGTTGAACATTGTTTATGGGGGATGTGCTCATTGTATAAAGCCACAGTTGATGGTTTTTGGGACTATCAGTTTGGGGCTACGACTTGCCACTATATTTGAGGGCAATGGGCCTAGATTTTTGGATGAAAAATACAACCATTACACTAAACATTTATCCATTGAAGAAATTATTTTTAATTATTCATTAGAGGGTGGATATATCCATGCCATAGGAAGTTAGGCTATTAAGAAAATGGTGACTTTGGAATAAAGGCATATGGGGAAATTATGGGAATGTGACGAGTTCTTGGTTACTCAATTGGCAGCACCTAATGTTTCAGATATAACGAGCAATCATTTGATGCATATGTGGATGAGATACCAAGGTAAGTTCAGTATGAATTACAATGGATTTATAGTTCCAATCCAACAATGATGAAGTTTTTGAAATGATCACTTGTGACTCTTGAGCATAAGTGAATCAATTTTATTATTTTCATGTGTTATTTGAGGATATTTGTTCCCGTAATAAAACACTATATAATTATAGATTTAATATAGGAACACTTTTTAGGTGTTCAACTAAGTTCAAACTCACACCCTATAGGGCCCCCTCAAGACGCATGTAGACTTCATGGTTTTTGAGATTAAGTTAGGGGTAGGGTTTGGTCTATGGACCATAGTGATCAAGGATGAAGTTACATGGTATGGATGGATTACGGACCATGGAAGTTCATTTCATCGATATGGAGTCGAATTTGGGTATTTGATTACATTATTATATGACTGACGATAGGTGATCTCCCATGTCTATTTTGTATGATAGTTATGACATGTGTTCTTATTTAGAAATTATTGTTTACCTGGGGTTTGTTATTATTATTTTAATTCATTCCACTAAGGAATTTATTTATTTATTTATTTATGTTATGTCATTATAAATATTATTATTTACAATTCCATAAGGTATAATATCTCCCTATCACTTAATTAGGCCTCGTTGCTAGTCACTGGTCTTCTATGTATATGGAGGTGCACCTAAGGCCTAGTGGGACACCATATCAGAGAACATGTTAAGTTTATCTGATGTATGGGCACTACAAAAGTGGTGTTCTAAGTAAGGGAAATATTTTTGGATCAGAATTTGGGTTTGTGACAACACCCCAATGTGGTAGATGAGTTTCTCTTAGGTGATCGGGATGAAAATGAGTACATGGTTCCTAATGGAAGGTATAAAAAATATAGAAGGGTGGTAAACCTTTTGGGTAATCAGTTGATTGGATTTTTGGTTATGGGAATAGTCATATAGAAACCTTTCTTAAAATAGAATACTCTGCCTCATAGTAATGTGTAGAGACAAACTATACATGATATAAATCTAGTTAAATCTAATCTATATTCTAATTTATTCAAAATGAGGGTGGAATATTAATTTATTTATTCTCTATAGGTTAGATAATTGGGTTTGGATATGGAGTATCCGATAAGGTTAATGTAACACCCCAAATAAGTAATGAATAATAGATATTTTTATCTATGTCTATTAATGATTAAGTTAGTGTTATAGAGGCTTAAAATGAAAATAAATACAATCTTATGCATGGAATACACTAATATTCTTACAAGATTGTTTTACTGCCTTTTAATGGCAAACCATTTTTGAATCTATATTTTGACAATTTTATAAACTATGTTTGTCAAAATAAACTTATTCTTTATGATTGGGACATCAAAATTTACTTTGTGTGAATTTTTGGTATTTTTCTGACAATGTTCATTTTTTAATGAATAATGAAAAATACTGCATTTTACATTAAAACTGCTTTTTAATCTAATTTATTTATATGATTAGATTATCTTTTGAATTGTTATTAATGTGTAATATGAATATATTTTTACCATTTTATCCAATGGTGATCATTGGAATCAATTTCACTTTGAAATTAGACTTAAACTGGTGTCAATCTTTTGATACTTATTGTTTTGTAAAAACACGCTATTTGCTCTGGCAGCGGGAATTAATTATTAAATTAATTAATTTGATATATATGTATTGAATTTTGTAAAATAGACTTCATTTTTGAATTCGGAATATCAAATATAGCTTAGGGTGAATTTTTGGTAATTTTCTGAAAAACTCCAATTTTTGATGAATAGTGAAACCACTAAGTGGTACTTATAAAGACTGATTTTCCGTTTAAATGAAATTTTGTCATCATTGTGTTTTGAATTTAAAAAATCCGACATACATGGTTGTCATTCAGAAGTAAAATGAGGTTCAATGAGATTATAATAATTTGTTGGTGAATAGTAACTTATTAAGTTCTTAATCGCGATTAGTGGTAATTAGGGTAGTTTAAGGTATAAATAATGCTTTAATAATATGAAATGACCTAGAACAATGTCCCAACCTTATTGTTTGTGTCATGGCCGACCAAGACAAGCCATGGGTCAACTTGGGGACCCCATGGATCCACTTTTGTTGGGAAATGACAAAAATAACTTTTTATTTAATGTAAAAGTAAAAATGACACAAACATAATATGTTTTACGAAAAAAAAATTTACATGGGATTATAAAGATCAGATTTTTTATTATAAATAGTCATTGGAAAGATAAAAAGATTTACTACATCATAGTATTTTTTTTATAATTTTTAGACATTAAATAAATTAAATTATTTATGACATAATAATGATACAGTGATGACATCATTATTTGACGATTTAAATAAAATGGAAAGACAATGTAAAATCTATGAACTAAACATGGACAAAACCAATTGAATGAGTGGATTTCGAACCCTTATCACCTTATCCACGAATTATATAAATTTGTGACCTTTTAATACCGAAAAACATTTTCAAATAATGTAATATTTCTTTACTTTCCAAAAGTGCCCCTCCTCTCCTCTTATAAAAGGCCCTCCACCTCTACCTCATTTCACACACTCCTCAAGCATTTGGATCGGCCAAACCCTGCCCATTTACTCTCTCCACATCCCTCTCCTCATCCTAGAGGATTCCCTTTGGGCATAATCCTTTCAAAGGAAGCCTTTAGGCTCAAATCAAAAGGAGTTACACTTGTAAAGGTAATTCATTCTCTCATGTTCATTTGTTTTATTTTGCTTCTCCAACCCCCCTAAACTCTTTTTATTTACTTATTTTGTAACAACACCAGTATCTTCAATATACTAGGATGTTGTTATAATATTTATTTGAGCTACACTCGCACACAACTACATCAAATGGTTAAAGAACATACTGTTTCCGTGGATGGTGAAATTCTGCCTCCCGAAACGATGATTGTTCAATACTCATTTAACACCTTCAAAGGTGGACATTATGATGTCAATAATTTTGTATATGATATATTATATTTTTATGTTTTCCTTAATCTTATTTTTATTTCATTTTGGGAATACCTTTATGGTTTCCATTATGGGTAAACACGATATCTTCATTTTAGGAAGTGCGGACTACCGCCCCCTGAAAGTGATTTGATTCGTTAATACCATATGTGGGATGTGTAAAGGATAAAGTTAATGATATTATATATGTTATTATACTGGAATTATAATATACTCTTATATAATTATGATTCCATTCCAAAAAAAAATACGAAATAGAAATGGAAGTAGCGTTCATGCGTACATACGGCTTACCGTCTCCATGAACGGTGCATTTCATTTCTTACCTCTAAATGTGATGTAATATTATAAATAAATGTATATTCTGAATATATATGATGTATATGTTATCCAAATCATTAATATCATTCTGGATATAATGAACCTTTGACCAAATTAACAACATGTAAGTGTAAGAAGTCTATTTTTGACTTAAGAACCATATACCGACAAAATGAACATTATTAACTTAAATGATTACATGATGTCCATAACATGGTATAAAAGGAATAATTAACTTGAAAAAGGTTCTTAAGAAAGTAGAGATTAACTCAAGTTTATTATTCAGGAGATTAAAGAACGGTCGGGTCAAGTCGGATATGAGGTATGGGACTTCGTCTCAATATCCTTTCATTGAGGCATATTTTATTTTATACACAACTTTCTTTTATACGGTGTATAAACCCCATTGACTATTAAGTTTATTCAAAAGGAATATTTTTTATACGAAGCGTTTACTAAACAACAAAAGGGAATGTTTTTGTCGTACGTATGCGGCGACAACGACTTCTCCGCCGTCGTGACCGTTATTTGAGTTTCGGCTTCCTCTACAAGCCATACCTTCTTTTTAAAAGAAAAATTAATACCATGTTTTACTTTTCTTTTATTTTGGTATTGAAAATGGTTTTCACAATTTTTTTTGTGTTGTATTGATATCTTGTGATTGAAATGTGGAAATGTTATGTTTCCTTTATGCATGTTTTATGTGATACGATTATGTTATGGTTCTTGGGCATTATTATGAAGACGGGTGGTTCCGTGATAAACTAAGGGTGGGTGAGCCCGATATAGCTCTCCAATGCATTGGGTAACGCGAAGGAGTGAAACGTTAAGGTTTCTCCGAAGAGATTTAGGGAATATACTGTGATGGGTATTCCAAACGTAACCAAGAAGGTTACTCCCTACGTAAGAATTTTATGAATGCCTCAAGTTACCTTTATGTCTTATGATTTATATGATTTATTCATGATTTTATGAGGTATGTTAAAGTGCCTATGTTTTATGGGTAATGTATGATTTCATTCTTATGTATATATGAACTCATGTTTCCTTTCCATGTATTTTTATAACCCATACTGAGTTTTTATGCTCATCCCAAGTTTTTGAAATGTTTTTCACAGGTCAAGGGAAAGGTACATGATAAGATGATAGAGTCAAGGATGTGTCAAGAAATAACCCATGTTTTATTTTAAATGTGTTTCCATTGATGGGAATGAAGAATACTATCTTTATGTAACCACTTTGTTTTTATGTGGAATGTAATGAAGGTTTTATGATCTAATTCTCTAAAACTCTAAACCCGAAAAGATCCTCAATGTGTAATCTTGTAATAACTCATGATTAAGTAAGGTTTAAGGCTGGGGCATTATAGTTGGTATCAGAGGTCGGTTTAGATAACTTTAGGAGTTAGAATTCTATTGAATGATTATCCAATTTTTTTTTGAAATGATATAGCATTTAAAGATTACCATGTTGCTTCATCTAAGACACGTTTGTTCGGAATGGTTTTCCGCAGAGGAAACAGGGAAGCGGTGATAGGAAGGCATACAGAAGGAAATAACCTTCTGAATCAGCATCCAGAAATTGTCGGAATTGGAACTGAACAGTTTGTTGCAGTAATGGCGCAGTTGACTCAAGTGATAAATGGTGGTGGTATCCATGCACGAGATCAGCCAGATCAACCGCAGAGGAACATGTCAGTGGTGGAACATTTCATGAGGCAACATCCACCATCATTCAGAGGATCATCTGACCCTGTGCTAGCTGAAGGGTGGATTAAATCACTGGAGAAGATTTTTGATGTCATGGGGTGTTCAGATAATCAAAAGGTTAGTCTTGCTATTTACCGTTTGGAGGGTGAAGAAGATCAGTGGTGGTCTATGGTTAAAAATATCTGGGACGCCGATGAGATTGATGCTCTTGAATGGGATGAATTCAAAGGTATGTTTCTTGAGAAGTATTTTCCTAAGGCTGTTCGACTTAGGATGGAAAAGCAATTCTTGGAATTGAGGAAAGAGGAAGACTCAGTGGCTACCTATGAAGAAAGGTTCACTCGATTGGCAAGGTATGCTCCAAATTTTATTCGAGACCTTGATAGTAAAATCAATCATGTTTACTCAGGATTAAAGCCAAAATATCGAAGGGAATTAGATTCTAGAGAGTTTAAAAGTTATGATAAGCTTGTTCGATGTGTTGAGAAGGTGGAAATGGAGTTTGCCGATGACCAAGTGTTCTATAACAACCAGCAGAAGAAGAGACCGAGGTGACAGGAGAAAGGTAAGAATTCTTCAAAAAAGTCTGATGGTAAGAGAACTAAGTTTCCAATTTGTGATAAATGTGGCAAAAGGCATACTGGGGAATGTCTTCTTGAATTCTGGGAAGTGCTACCGATGTGGTAAGATGGGACATAAGGCTCGTGACTGCACTGAAAAGGATCAAGGTGAAGGTAAGAAAAAATTTGATTTACAGTTAGTGAAATTTTATAAGTGCAATGAGATGGGTCACTATGCAAACGAGTGTCCGACAAGGATCTTGAGTGATGGGAAGCAGTTAGACTACAAGAAGAAATGGGTGGTGAAATCTTTTGAAACTACTTCAGCAGATGTCAGGCCATCAAATGAAGTTGTATCAGGTACTTTGTTTGTTTTTTCAGATTATGCCAGTGTGTTGTTTGATTCGGGGTCTACACATTCTTTCATCTCTGAAACCTTTTCTAGTAAAATGGGAATACCATCTCAAGAAATGACTCCTGAACTTTTGGTAAAAACACCTGGGGGGAATGTTGAGGCAAAAAGAATTTATAAGAATCTTCCTATCCTTATCTTTGGAAAGAACCTACTTGCAATACTTATTGTTCTACCTCTATTAGAGTTTGATGTTATCCTGGGTATGGATTGGCTCTCTATTTACCATGCTAAGATTGACTCTAGAGCTAAAGAAGTTTCTTTTCAGAAAGAATTTCAGTTTGTTTACAAGAATGAACCCTTACTTTTGATAACATATCAAGAGGCCGAGAAACTTGTAAAAGATGGAAATGAATGTTACCTTGCACACGTCGTTGAAAATAAAGGAACTGTTCAGATTAATGATGTGCCAGTGGTAAATGAGTATCCTGATGTTTTTCTTGATGAGTTGCCTCGAATAATACCAGATCGAGAAGTTGAGTTTACTGTTGACTTAGTTCCTGATGCTAAGCCAATTTCAAAACCCCCTTATCGAATGGCACAAATTGAACTTTTAGAGTTGAAGGAGAAATTGAATGATTTATTAGATAAAGGTTCCATTAGACCTAGCACATCACCATGGGGTGCTCCTGTTTTATTTGTTAAAAAGAAAGATGGTTCTATGAGACTTTGCATTGATTATAGAGCCTTGAATAATATCATTGTTAAGAACAAATATCCTTTGCCTCATATCGATGATTTGTTTGATCAGCTCCAGGGAGCTCAGTTTTTTTCAAAGATTGACATGAGATCGGGGTACCATCAGCTGAAGGTAAAGGAGGCAGATATTCCGAAGACCGCGTTCCGTACGAGATATGGCCATTATGAATTTGTAGTAATTCCTTTTGGGCTAACCAATGCACCTGGTGTATTCATGGACTTAATGAATAGAATTTTCCATGAGTTCCTGGATAAGTTTGTGGTGGTTTTCATTGATGATATTTTGGTGTTTTCTAAAAGTAAAGAGGAGCATGAAAAACATTTAAGGGTTATCTTGCAAACCTTAAAAGAAAAGAAACTGTATGGGAAATTCAGCAAGTGTGAGTTTTGGTTGCAACAATTTTCCTTCCTTGGTCACATTGTTTCTAAAGATGGAATAACTGTTGATCCTGCAAAAACAAAAGTTGTGGAAGAATGGACAAGACCCAAAAATGTAACCGAGATTCGTATCTTCCTTGGTTTGGCGGGCTATTACCGAAGGTTTGTTAGAAATTTTTCACGGTTATCTAGTCCAATGACTAAGCTAACTCGGAAGGGTGTTAAGATTATCTGGACAAAAGAATGTGATGATTGTTTTTAGGAATTGAAAAGAAGATTTGTGAATGCTCCAGTTTTGGAACTACCTTCCAGGAATGGTGAGTTTGTTATATATAGTGATGCTTCATTGAAAGGACTTGGTTGCATCCTAATGCAGAATGATCAGGTAATTGCTTATGCTTCACGACAGTTGAAAACTCATGAGGTAAATTACCCTACACATGATTTGGAATTAGCTGCTGTTGTTTTTTCTTTAAAAATTTGGAGGCATCATTTGTATGGAGTAAAGTGTGAAATATATACCGATCACAAAAGTTTAAAGTATATATTCACTCAGAAAGGGTTAAACATGAGACAAAGGATATGGATAGAATTAATCAAGGATTATGATTGTACAATTCATTACCCTCCGAGAAAAAAAAATAAAGTGGCTGATGCTTTGAGTCGAAAAATTAATGCTTCATTAACAATGTTGCATTTGGAACGTGATCCTTTGGTTAAGGATTTGATGAACTTTGGCATAGATGTTGTTGGTGCAGGAAGTCCTTCTGTTTTGTTTCAGGTATCAGTGAGATCTTCTCTATCAGATAGAATCAAGCAAGCACAAAAGCAAGACAGTGAGTTGCAGAAAAAGGTAGAGCTGGTTCAGAAAGGTAAGTTGCCTGAATTCAACATTGATAATGATTGTGTTTTGACATTTGGGAAGAGATTGTGTGTGCCTTGTGATTCACAGTTGAAGAGAGAGTTGTTATGTGAAGCTCATAGTTCTCCGTTTTCAGTTCATTCAGGCAGTACTAAGATGTATATAGTTCTTCGGGAGTATTACTGGTGGGATTGAATGAAAAGAGATATTGCTGATTTTACTGTGAGGTGTTTGACTTGTCAGCAGGTTAAAGCAGAGCGGCAGTTACCGAAAGGGATGCTTCAGCCTTTACCAGTTCCAGAGTGGAAATGGGAGAATATATCCATGGACTTTGTTGTTGGATTACCGAAGACATCTCGAGGTAATAATGCAATCTGGGTTATTGTTGATCGCTTGACCAAATATTCTTATTTCCTTGCTATACGAGATACTTTCTATCTTGATCAACTTTCCCGTTTGTATCTTAAAGAGATAGTCAGGTTACATGGAGTTCCCCTCTCCATTGTATCGGATCGTGATCCCAGGTTTTCTTCTAACTTTTGGAAAGGCCTTCAGAAGTCGTTGGGTACTGAATTAAATTTTAGTACAACTTTTCATCCTCAATCAGATGGGCAGTCAGAACGAACAATTCATACATTGGAGGATATGCTACGAGCTTGTTCTATGGATTATCAGGGAAGTTGGGACCAACATCTTTCTTTGGTTGAATTTTCATATAATAACAGTTTTCATTCCAGTATACAGATGGCACCATTTCAGGCATTATATGGGAAGCGGTGTCGAACTCCAGCTTTCTGGGATGAAGTGGGTGAAACGAAGTTGATGGGACCAGAATTGGTAGAAGAGATGGCAGAAAAAGTTCAGCTGATTCAAAAACACATGAGAACAGCTCAGAGCAGGCAGAAGAGTTATGCGGATAACCGGAGGAAGGATCTATCTTTCGAGGTAGGTGATCATGTTTTTCTCAAGGTTTCTCCTTGGAAAAGTGTGATGAGATTTGGTAATAAAGGAAAGTTGAGTCCAAGGTTCATTGGACCATACGAAATTCTGGAGAGAGTTGGATCAGTTGCATACCGAGTGGCTTTACCTCCGAGATTATCTCAGGTACACAATGTTTTTCACATTTCGATGTTGAGAAAGTATATGCCAGATCCATCTCATGTTTTGAGTCCAGAGGTAGTTCAGCTGGAAGAGAACATATCTTATGAGGAACAACCGGTCCAGATTCTTGACCACATGGAGCAAGTGTTACGGAATAAGGTGATTCACCAGGTAAAGGTTTTGTGGAAAAACCACATGATTGAAGAGGCAACATGGGAATCTGAAAATGCAATGAGGGATAAGTACCCCCATTTATTCGATAAGTAAATAAATTGCGGGGACGCAATTTTCTAAAGGGGGTAAGGATGTAACATCCCAAATAAGTAATGAATAATAGATACTTTTATCTATGTCTATTAATGATTAAGATAGTGTTATAGAGGCTTAAAATGAAAATAAATACAATCTTATGCATGGAATACACTAATATTCTTACAAGATTGTTTTATTGCCTTTTGATGGAAAACCATTTTTGAATCTATATTTTGACAATTTTATAAACTATGATTGTCAAAATAAACTTATCCTTTATGATTGGGACATCAAAATTTACTTTGTGTGATTTTTTGGTATTTTTCTGACAATGTTCATTTTTTAATGAATAGTGAAAAATACTGCATTTTACATTAAAACTACTTTTTAATCTAATTTATTTATATGATTAGATTATCTTTTGAATTGTTCTTAATGTGTAATATGAATATATTTTTACCATTTTATCTAATGGTGGTCATTGGAATCAATTTCACTTTGAAATTAGACTTAAACTGGTGTCAATCTTTTGATACTTATTGTTTTGTAAAAACACGCTATTTGCTCTGGCAGCAGGAATTAATTATTAAATTAATTAATTTGACTTATATGTATTGAATTTTGTAAAATAGACTTCATTTTTTAATTCGGAATATCAAATATATCTTAGGGTGAATTTTTGGTAATTTTCTGAAAAACTCCAATTTTTGATTAATAGTGAAACCACTATGTGGTACTTATAAAGACTGATTTTCCGTTTAAATGAAATTTTGCCATCATTGTGTTTTGAATTTCAAAAATCCGACATACATGGTTTTCATTCAGAAGTAAAATGTGGTTCAATGAGATTATAATAATTTTTTGTTGAATAGTAACTTATTAAGTTCTTAATCGTGATTAGTGGTAATTAGGGTAGTTTAAGGTATAAATAATGCTTTAATAATATGAAATGACCTAGACACATGTCCCAACCTTATTTGTTGTTTCATGGCCGACCCAGACAAGCCATGGGTCAACTTGGGGACCCCATGGATCCACTTTTGTTGGGAAATGACAAATATAACTTTTTATTTAATGTAAAAGTAAAAATGACACAAACATTATATGTTTTACGAAAACAATTTTTACATGGGCATATAAAGATCAGATTTTTGATTATAAATAGTCATTGGAAAGATAAAAAGATTTCCTACATCATAGTATTTTTTTATAATTTTTAGACATTAAATAAATTAAATTATTTATGACATAATAATGATGCAGTGATGACATCATTATTTGACGATTTAAATAAAATGGAAAGACAATGTAAAATCTATGAACTACACATGGACAAAACCAATTGCATGAGTGGATTTCGAACTCTTATCACCTTATCCACGAATTATATCAATGTGGGACCTTTTAAAACCGAAACACATTTTCAAATAATGTAATATTTCTTTACTTTCCAAAAGTGCCCCTCCTCTCCTCTTATAAAAGGCCCCCACCTCTACCTCATTTCACACACTCATCAAGCCTTTGGATCAGCCAACCCCTGACAATTTAATCTCTCCACATCCCTCTCCTCATCCTAGAGGATTCCCTTTGGGCAGAATCCTTTCAAAGGAAGCCTTTAGGCTCAAATCAAAAGGAGTTACACTTTTAAAGGTAATTCATTCTCTCATGTTCATCTGTTTTATTTTGCTTCTCCAACCCCCCTAAAATCTTTTTATTTACTACTTTTGTAACAACAACAGTATCTTCAATATACTAGGATGTTGTTATAAGATTTATTTGAGCTACACTCTCACACAACTACATCAAATGGTTAAAGAACATACGGTTTCCGTGGATGGCGAAATTCTGCCTCCCGAAACGATGATTGTTCAATACTCATTTAACACCTTCAAAGGTGGCCATTTTGATGTCACTATTTTTTATATGATATATGATATGTTTATGTTTTCCTTAAGCTTCTGTTTTTTTCATTTTGGGCATACCTTTATGGTTTCCATTATGGGTAAACACGATATCTTCATTTTAGGAAGTGCGGACTACCGCCCCCCTGAAAGTGATTTGATTTGTTAATACCATATATGGGATGTGTAAAGGATAAAGTTAATGATATTATATATTTTATTATACTGGAATTGTAATATACTCTTATATATTTATGATTCCATTCCAAAAAAAAAATACGAAATAGAAATGGAAGTAGCATTCATGCGTACGTACGGCTTACCGTCTCCATGAACGGTGCATTTCATTTCTTACCTCTAAATGTGATGTAATATTATAAATACATGTATATGCTGAATATATATGATGTATATGTCTTCCAAATCATTAATATCATTCTGGATATAATGAACCGTTGACCAAATTAACAACATGTAAGTGTAAGAAGTCTATTTTTGACTTAAGAACCAAATACCGACAAAATGAACATTATTAACTTAAATGATTACATGATGTCCATAACATGGTATAAAAGGAATAATGAACTTGAAAAAGGTTCTTAAGCAAGTATATATTAACTCAATTTTATTATTCATGAGATTAAAGAACGGTCGGGTCAAGTCGGATACGAGGTACAGGACTTCGTCTCAATCTCCTTTCATTGTGGCATATTTTATTTTATACACAACATTCTTTTATACGGTGTATAAACCCCTTTGACGTTTACGTTTATTCAAAAGGAATATTTTTTATATGAAGCGTTTAATAAATGACAAAAGGGAATGTTTTTGTCGTACGTATGCGGCGACAATGACTTCTCCGCCGTCGTGACCGTTATTTGAGTTTCGGCTTCCTCTACAAGCCATACCTTCTTTTTAAAAGAAAAATAAATACCAAGTTTTACTTTTCTTTTATTTTGGTATTGAAAATGGTTTTCACAATGTTTTTTGTGTTGTATTGATATCTTGTGATTGAAATGTGGAAATGTTATGTTTCCTTTATGCATGTTTTATGTGATACGATTATGTTATGGTTCTTGGGCATTATTATGAAGACGGGTGGTTCCGTGATAAACTAAGGGCGGGTGAGCCTGATATAGCTCTCCAATGCATTGGGTAACGTGAAGGAGTGAAACGTTAAGGTTTCTCAGAAGAGATTTAGGGAATATACTGTGATGGGTATTCCAAACGTAACCAAGAGGGTTACTCCCTACATTAGAATGTTATGAATGCCTCAAGTTACCTTTATGTCTTATGATTTCTATGATTTATTCATGATTTTATGAGGTATGTTAAAGTGCCTATGTTTTATGGGTAATGTATGATTTCATTCTTATGTATATATGAACTCGTGTTTCCTTTCCATGTTTTTTTTATAACCCATACTGAGTTTTTATGGTCATCCCATGTTTTTGAAATGTTTTTCACAGGTCAAGGGAAAGGTACATGATAAGATGATAGAGTCAAGGATGTGTCAAGAAATAACTCATGTTTTATTTTAAATGTGTTTCCATTGATGGGAATGAAGAATACTATCTTTATGTAACCACTTTGTTTATATGTGGAATGTAATGAAGGTTTTATGATCTAATTCTCTAAAACTCTAAACCCGAAAAGATCCTCAATGTGTAATCTTGTAATAACTCAAGATTAAGTAAGGTTTAAGGCTGGGGCCTTATAGTTAATGTACATTGAAACATCCAAACAGGAATGATCATAGAGTATTTACAGGTCACTAAGATATTCAATTATGGAGAGTATTTATTAGAATATTTCATATTTATTTATAATTTAGATATAAAACATCAATGTGTTACTTAATATATTTAATTTGATTTATTATTCATCACAATGTAGCAGTTCTTAGTGGGAATAATCCTTTATTCCACTTGAGGATTATTTTTATACCTTTATTAGTGAGTGGGACTTTCATATAGGCTATATATGACTTGATCATTTTCAAATGGACATGATCGTGAACCAATTTTAAATAATAATTTTACAGGAAGAGGATATGTGTAACTGGTTCATCCTATTTCAGTATATTTGTATTAAAATATTTTTACTATAGACTTATATTGGTTTCCTTTTGAGATATAGGTTTCGTTTATAATCAATTTAGTTAAATGTATAGACCCCATATTTATACCACCATATAGGAAGGAACCAACAATGTTGAGATAATCAATGCTTTATTAAGAGGACTTAGAGGCTATGGAATTTATTCACCCAATATATCCACCATGGGGTTCACCCATTTTGTTTAATAATAAGGAACACGATAGATTATACCAATATGTGGATTAACTAAAATTCAATTATGTGAATATAAAGTCTTTTTATCTTCTTCCATGCATAGAATACATGTTCTAATAGATGAGGGAGTCCAAGTGGTTCTTCAAGATCAATTGGAATTTGGGATTTCATAATCTCTGTATGAGGGAAACAAGCATTCCTTATATTTTATTCAAGAGATTATTTAGTCTATATGAATAAATTTTTATTTCATTTTATTTGATGAAAACACTATTTATGTTTAAAACCTTTATTAATAGGTAATTCAATCAATATTTTTATTGTTTTTCAGTTACATTACTCAAGAATATATTAGTGTAATAAAAAAATCAGGGAGGTAGTGGTTGATATTTAGATATTTATTGGTTAAAATTTAGAGATGATATTTCTATTCCAATCACTAAAAGTGTTATTAGTGGATTTAGAATGTAATATTTTTATATAACATGGTATCTAATCTAGGTATATTAGTGGATTGTACGATGTTCATGGATCAGTTTTATTGGAAGCCTGTAGAATCCTCGACCTGGATCCCCCAAAAATTTATTAAAATAGCGTTCCAATGATTTCTGAAACACCTCTCCATACACAACATGATACCAACCAGTAATGAGGGTCTAGAAGGTGATATTAGAAATACTATACCCCCATATAATAATAATTAATAATTAGCAGAATCAAAACATTTCAACAAGGAATATAAAGTGTAACAACCTGAAACACCGAGTCCCACATGGATGGTGAAATACATGACTTCCATAGCCCCAAGACCACATCTAGATTCTATGGGATGGTGAAAATAACTTATAAGAAATAACTCAAATGAAAGGAATTTTCTTAAAGTGTTAATATGCACACAGTCGACCACCTCACTGAATAAGTGTAGAGGAATTAAAATAAAATACAATAACATGTAGAGTAAAAAACCATACATGTAATAATATATACGGAATAAGAAAGAACAAGATAGTGTAATAAAAAATGAAAAGAAAAAAAATACACACCCACCCCAAAAAAGTTATTTGAATTTGAAAATAACTAGAATAGAAAATAGCGAATAGAGCCACAATCCTGATATCTAAGACCAGAACATTGCATGGGGTAAATGCACTAGAGAATCTCTATATTACTGTAAAATCACCATTTATCTATATTTTATTTTCATAAGACATGACATGTGATGGAAAATACCATGCATGGGTGAGTATATACATACCCTGTAAGAAACCAAAAAAACTATAGACAGAGAAATAAAAGACACAATATAATAGTCAGATCAAACAAATCAAAAGGGAAATGTGACCCAAAACACTTATATTTATGCTCATATAAAAATCGAAAAAATGAGAGAAATAGTATCTCTGTTTCACAACCCAACCTAGGCTGATGAGTTTGAATCTATAAAGTTCCATTAGTGATTCCCATAATTTCCCATATCTATTCAAATTTGTCCCAAGGAGGGACTGCACCTCCCCACTTGTCCATATCCCATGGAATCACAATCTCCAAATGATATAAGACCCATTAAATGATATTATATGTGGATTCATCTCATTAAATAGAGTAATTTCACCTATGTAGGGGAGTACGGTCTCCATATATGTGTAGAATACATGGGATCTGCACCCCAGCAAGGTAGGAGAGTGACATCCCAATAGATAGGGGACCCATGCCCAAAATAGGGGAGTTCGATCTCTATCTAGATTAAAGAGTATGAGGGATGCACACACTAGTGTGAAAAGTGAGTATAGTCTCTATAGTCAGAGGACCCACACCCGAAATAGGGGAGTATTGTCTCTACTTGGAAACTCTTTAATGATGATGACCAATAAATGTCGTCATCAAGAACCACCTAAAAAAGCATACTACATAGATCATTCCACATCAAATCTTTAAATCAACTATTATGGATATCATTTCATTCTATAGGTAAAATATCTCAAAAAGGTTAATCACTTGCTAAAATCACCTTTTGGTCCAAATACTAATGAGCACATAGGTCTTGTCATCAATATATTTAGATAAAATGAAAATCCACTAATGTTTCATCTCAAATGGAAATGAATTGAAAAACTATATTTCAATATAGTGATCCTCATAGAAAAAGACTATGGATATGCAATTTATTTTTTCAATACGAATACTCGGTAAAAGAACAAACTTTTTTCTATAACACATAAAACTATGATCTATTTACCTGAGATATGAGTACTAATAAAATTTAAATAATTTTAATTTAATCTAATTCCTCAATTTCGGGGTCATTATGGCACATATGGTTCATTATTTTGAAATGGAATGAATAAGTTATGACTGAATCAATGTTTCCCCAAAAAATTTATAAAATAATAATAATATTTTTTCTTTAAATGTTATTAAAAGGGATTCCATGCCCAAAATCCTTTCCATAAACTATATTTTACACATTCAATCCTCAATATGGGGTTACGTTTTATTTTTTATTATTTTCATTTCTTTTCATTTCACAATAATTATTATCATTAGTAATCGTAAATTAAAAGAAATATCTCCTTATGGTGTTCTTGTTGAGGCCACCCTGTAGTAGCACCTCCTCTTAGATTGAATATTATTTTTAAAAATATTAATAAATATCATACGTTTATATTATTAAAAATAATAAAAAAATTCATCACGTTCTTTTACTAAAATAAATAATATCACACACCACCATCCAAGATATACCTATAAATAGGATTTCATCAATTCTTCACTGAAAAACCATCTTGTAGTCACCAAACATTTTTTCAGTGAAATTTACCTTATTATAGTAATTTTATATAGTATAATCAAATAAAATAACATTAATAACAGAATACA
Source organism: Viscum album (assembly GCA_963277665.1). Taxonomy (NCBI): domain Eukaryota; kingdom Viridiplantae; phylum Streptophyta; class Magnoliopsida; order Santalales; family Viscaceae; genus Viscum; species Viscum album. The sequence continues at coordinate 1,631,225,933 of OY728141.1, forward strand.
AACATTATAAATAAATATTGAATTAATAATAAGTATTTCTCAATTTTACGAAACTTATACCAATGAAATAGTAACATGACATTTGGAATAGTAATGCGATCCTTATAAATTTTAAACGAGCCAATAGAATAGTAACCTCATCCAAGAAAGTATAAATAAAATTTATCCATATTATTAAAGAAAATATGATATAATTATATCACTTTATAAATAAATAAATGTTTTAGAAATTATTAATTATGTGTTGACATTTTTATGAATGATAAGAATTAATTTTCAATATTATATTTAATATAATGTTTAAAACAGAATTTATTTCCATAAAATGTATTAATAAATTATTATATTTTCTACTGTGGTTATAATGTAATATTTTGAGACCCTAATTAAAATTTTCAAATTGTAATAAAATCAGTTATAATTTTAATATTGGGATTTTCCATGTAAATTGTGATTTTCATTAAAAAATAAAATTTATCATATTTAAAAAAATATTTTCATAAAATATAGTGTAATTTTTAATTATATATGTTGATAAATTATTAAGGTAAATTTTTGGTATTTTACTAAAATTATTGAATTTATGGTGAATCGTAAAATATGGTAATTTATTTTATATATACATTATAATTGAAACAAAAATTTACATGAGTCATCACTGATGCAAGAACCATAAAATTGAAATTACACAAATTATTTTATTATATTTTTTGATAATTCTCAATCTATTAATAGTCTTGAGCTATCTTAATAAACTAATGAATAAAATAATGAGAAAACATTGAACTCCTCCACTATAAATACCACCCTAGACAACCTCTTTTAATCACACCTTCCAAGATTTGATCCTAGTCCAAATTATTTAAAATATTCTTAAAAATACCCTCCCCCATGAAAAGGATATCTTGGTCTCATATATATACCATAATCGTTTCCCTAAATAGGTTTTCAAGGAGGATAAACTCAAGGGGTAAACTCCACTTTACTTTCCCTTTAACATCATTCCAAGTTATCTTCTTTTTCTATCATCACGTACACTCATAAAAATGGTTTTATAACTCCAATAACTAAAATATAATATAATCATGCTATTATAATGTATTAATCCATCATTAAACCCCTATCCTATTCCTCTTATTCTAGGAATAAAAATTTCATTCGTAAGGTGATAATTTATCTGCTTAACGGTCGGAAAACATTAATTTTCCCTTAACTCCTTCATGTCCAGTCATAAAACCATTTTAGTGGTCAAAAAAATTATAAGATATTTATTAAATACTATTTAATGTTCTGTAATCATTATTTTCAGATAATCCTAATGAATATAACAAAAAACAAGTTAATTTTGAGTGAATGCCACCCAAAATTATATAAACAATTATCATTAACTATTTATCTTATTATTCATCCTCGGACCATATAAAAATTATTTATAGGATATTTAAACCATAGGGATGTTCATTTATGACTTATAACTTAAATTTTGTAATTTTAGTTCCATTTTACATGAACAACATCACTCTTATCCAATCGAACCGATCATGAAATCTGAGAAAACGACCACTCACAAATGATAAAATTGAGCATTATAACTCATAAAAACCAATAATTAAACACAGTAATATTATTAAAAACAAATTAAATGGACCAAAGGTTCCTAATTAATTCATTAATGAATTTAACTTGATTATTCAAGACATTATGATCAAGTGCAGAACCATTTCATATAAAAGGTAGCAGATTCTACCTAGATCGCCATTTTTTTCTTTGGATTGATCATTCTCTCTCTTTAACCTCAGGTAATGTTTATTCTGTTTTTTAATTCTTATAACTTAAGTTCATATGTGATAAGCTCATTTATCTAGATAATATCATCTATCTATGATTGGTTAATATATTTTTTAGAAATTTTCCCTCTCGATTCTTCTTAATAAGCTAGCCCGATTTAGGGGAACTTTCAGATTTCTTTCCCACTTCCAAATGTGCTCCATAATCCATTTTATGTCACCATAATTTTTATTAAATTACTCATCATATCAGGGAAAAATATTTTGGTTAATATTTTTCTTTTATGGAAACAAATATTCCCATTATTCATTAAATTATATTTAATATTTTCCTTAAACCGCACTAAAATGTTTCATTTTTAATGATTCTTAAAAACTCTTTTTACACGATTATAGATAAATTAGATATAAATTGTCATGATCCATTCATATTTTCCATTATTAATTTTCATTTATTTTTAGAATCCATTGTTTGATGGAAACATTTATGATATGCTCATTTGTTATGCCTTGTGACATGATTATGATACCCATTTCTTTCCATGGGTAACTGTTATGTTTATTCTTAATAGGGAACACATATTCATAAAAATGTTATTAAGGGTTAAATTATATAGTATTCTAATGAATTGGGTATTTTTGAGTCTCATGAAACGTCATGTTGGGATAGGGATTGGACCAAATTCATTTAGCGGACTTTTTCCACCATGTTATATAGTCTTGGAAGTTAGCAATGAATCAAATTTTTCAGGTTATATTTTATATCCACATTCATATTATGCCATGATTATATGTTCCCATGTTAGACATGTTATTATTCCATATGTTTTTTTATGTTACATGCCTTTTGTTTTATTGTGTTATTCCCTCTAACCCATGTCCTATATTTTATTCCTATTCATATTCCATACTAGGATTTTTAGATCACCCCATTTTTTATGTATTCCCCATGTTATCCTATAAATATTCATGAGGTAAATGGATGTTAAGAGTTAAATATGAAGATTAAATAATATATGATTTTATTTTGGTTTCATGATCTTTAATTATGCATCCAATATTCCAAATACACAAGACTTTATAAACCTTGGATTTTAATTTGATGGTTGATTATGTTTAAAATCATTTAATGATATGTGTAAAAGGCTAGGGATACTATATTGGGTATTAGAAGAAAATATTTATTTTCTTTTGGGATCCGGACTACAAAAATATAGCAAAATACTTAGGGATAAGATTATATATGAGAAAAAATCCCTAAATTATAGTTGGTATAGAGTATGTGGTTCATTAATATAATACATCATTGTCTGGAAAATGCAGGTGGATGTTGTTCTGGTATATATGTACTTAGGAGTAACAACTAAGACAAGGAATTATTGGCCTAACTTGGAGTATCCTGGTACACAATAATAGGTCTTACTATGCACCTAGTTTAACACTCCTAGTGGATACGATTTGGTAAATTAATAATCTAACTACGAACCATTATTAAGCGACAAAATTCCCATAAGTTTATCTATATGAAATAGATTGGAGATAACCTATATTAAAACCTTGGGAATCACATGTTATGATATACTTTTCTTTTACAATTTTATCATTTTATGTTCAAATATTCCTTTTATTATGATTATTTGTTATGTATTAAATCTCACTAATTTTATATTCATTATAGTATTAATTTTTTTGAAATATAAAAACATGTGCCAATAATCAATGTGATAGGAAATGTGATGATATCTTGAATGATATTCAAAATATAATGGGAATGGGTGCTCAAAACATTATGAAAGTAATTGTTCCACTAGATAAAGTTATGAATAATATATTGAATCATATTGAATGCCCTCTTTCCCATAAGAGAGCGAATTTTTTTGTCGAACTGTTTATCCCGAAAAGGCCTCCCATGTTTGGTGGATCATCTGATCCCCTTCTCACAGAAAAATGGATTAAATCCTTTGATAATATATTATCTATCTTCTAGTATTCAGAATAAGATAGAGTAGGCATGGATGTTTTTCATTTGGATAGATAAGCTGATCAGTGGTGCAAATTGATCAATAATTCAAATTCCAAAGATAAAATTGATTATAATGAATGTGATGATTTAATGAAAATATTTTCTCTAAATATTTTCACTGAACCCCCATATGATGTTGGAAATGTTATTCCTCAGATTGATGCAAAAGGCATATGAGTCTATCAGGGAATATGAGGAAAACATCACAAGGATTTAAAGATATGCCTTTAAATTATTCCTGAACACTGAAAGAAAGGTGGATTCCTTCTTTATAATATTATAGGATAACCTAAAAAATTGTTGGTAATTTGAGACTTTGACAACTATGAAGAGATTGTAAGTTCTTTCCTCAAGGTTGAAATAGAGATTGAAGAATCTCAATTGTCTAATGGACTTGGGAAAAAAGATTAAAACAGATTTTAATATGGGTAGATCAATAGATAAATACCATGATGAAAAGAAGACACAACATTCCATGGGTCAATAGTGTGGGAAGAAGAATATCGAAATCATTTTAAAAGAAACCAAGAGATACGTAATTTGTGGAACACATTGTAATATTCCTAAAAACTTCCAAAGGGATATGAATAATCACATTAATTCAATGAATAATGTAAGGTTTAGTTCAAAATTCAGCTCGTAGTTCATTGTTTCCACTTCATGGAGCTTGGGACTTATGCAAGCCATTACCCTAAGATAAGGGTTGTTGGAGGCAATCAATTACAAAAAACCTCAAAGGCAGCATGGAAGGACATATTATATAACTACTATGGAGTTGGAGTCTGAAAATGATGTGGTGAAAGGTAAACTAGTAATTCAATTAGTAAAAGTGAACATATTATTTGATTAGGATTCTAGGAATTTTTCATATCATTCAAGTTTAGTCAAACTATTCACGAACCACATAAAAATATGGAGGTTGAATTATCTATGAGAACAAAAAATGGGTAACCTATTACATCCAAAGTATATTAAACCTTCCCAGTTAGTGTTTCTGGACTGAACCGAACATCTTATCATTTTATACACCCTTCAGTAGGGTTTTATGGTTTTTTGGGTACAAATTGGCTATATTTATATAAATCAAATATCAAATATCAGGAAAATAAGATCACTTTTTACATCCTGAAGAATCCTCTAATTCTATTAATGTGTAAGGAAGAGGATTAATATCCTTTTGAATCATCGTTCAAAGTGTCGATATTTTTTCCTTATGAAAAAGAATTTCTAGCTCAAATTATTAAGATAAAGGATTGAATCTTGCTATATTAAATGACCATCGTGATGGACTACACTGATGAGTTACCTAAAGAGTATCCTAGTCTTCCTCTTAATCATTACTTTGTGTTCTTAATTGAGCTTATTCTTGGATCTCTTTCTATATCAAAGAAACCTTACATAATGACCAATTTTTATCTTGACATTCACATAAGCAGTTATAGGATAATATAGAGAAGGGTTCTATGCGCCCAAGAGCATCGCCAGGGGAGAATGATTTCTCTTTGTCAAAAAGAAGGAAGGATAAATATTCCTATGCATAGATTATCATGATCCCAATAAAATAATGATATAGTACATGTTTCCCCTTACATGGATTAATGACTTGTTCGATTAGAAATGTTGTCCCACTTATTTATCTAAGGTGGGACTTTAGTAATGATATCACCAATTAAATTTGAAGACATGAGATATTCCCAAGACATCATTTTGAATGAGGTATAGATAGTTTGAGTTTATAGTGATTACCCTTATTACATACTAATGCTCCAGAAATTTTCATGGATTTAACGAGTAGATTCTTTAGAGAATACCTTGAAAAATTCATGGTAGTATTTTGCGATGATATTCTAATATACTACAAGAGAAAGAATGAAAATGAGGAGCATTTGAATATTATGATAAATGATTTACTAAGGTAGAAACATTATGAAATATATACTAAATGTGAGCTCCCTATTAAACAATTAGCATTCATGGGGAATTTTTTCACTAGTAAAGGAATATTTTTTTACCCTTACAAGATAATGGAAATCAATGAGTGGCCTTAATAAACATCTGTAATAGAAATTTCTACATTAAATGGTCTAGCTGGGAATTTCTATAAATTTGTGAAGAAATTATCTTGATTTTAAAACCCACTAACCATGATAACTTGTAAATGAGTTAAATTTGTCTGGACTAGTGAATGTAAAGACTGCTTCAAATATTTTAAGAAGAGGCTTATCATTGCACCAATACTCAGACTTCTATAAACTAGGGAACTATTTTTGGTGTAAAAAAATTCATAAAATAAGGGAATAGGATATGTCTTAATGTAAAATGATAAATTTATATCCTATGCCTCCCATTAGTTGAAAAATCATGAGCAATACTATCCTACACATGATTTGGAATTGGCAGTAGTGATCTTTTCATTGGAAATGTGGGTGTATTATCTCTTTGGGGAGAATTATGAAATAAATACTAATCATAAGAGACTAAAAGATATATTCTCAAAGAAGGAGCTTCATATTCACCAGCCATGATGGTTATATCTCTCATCAAGGATTATGACTGCTCAATCCAATAACATCCTAGTAAGGAAAATAAGGTAGCAGATGATCATAGTAGAAAGGATCCTGCATCTTTATCAATGTTGATAATTGAAAAGGATACAATATTCTTAGACTTGGAAAAGATAGAAATTGGAATCATTAAGTAAGGAACATCATCAATCCTTTCTCAAATGATTTGTCAACTATCTATTATGGAGAAAATAAATTATTCTCAAAGTAATGATGTGTAAATTCAAAAATGGTTGAAAGCTATCAAAAAGAAAAAATCCTCCAAGTTAAAGATCAATGAATATGGAGTAATAAAATTTTGATCACAACTACATGTACCATTCAATATAGCGAAAAAAATGAATTTTTTAATAACACACATAACTCAACCTTCTCTATTAACCCAGGGATCACCATGATCTATTGAGATCTCTGAGATCACTATTGGTGGGACAATATGAAGAAGGATATCACAGAATATACATCATATTTATTGGTGTCTCAACAAGTTATGTTTCTAAGGGAAATGTATTAGGGAATGAGACAATCACTACCCATACCTATATAAATGTGGGAGAACATCACCATGGTATTTTTTAGTGAACATCAGAAGACATTGAGAGGAAACAATGAAATATGGGTCTTATGGTTCATCTTACAAAGACAACTCAATCTGTTACAATTCAAGAGGAAGTCCTACTAGATCAACTTGCAAAGATATACATAAAATAATTGGTAAGAATTTTTGATGTACAACTATTGATTGTATCCGATTGATATTTTAGATTGACTTACATGTTCTGAAAAAATATCCAATATGATCTAAGCACTGAGCCAAAGTTCAGTATGAACTATCATCCTCAAAATGATGGAAAATTTATGAATACTATTTATACACTATAAGACCTATTAAGGGAATGTTATATTGACTTGGGAGAATGATGTGACTATTATATTCCACTAGATGAGTTCTTTTACAACAATAATTTCCACTCGAGCATCCAGATGGCACCATATAAATCCCTTTATGGGAAAAAATTTAGACCACTGGTGTGTTGGGATGAAGTTAGTGAATATAAGTGAAATGGTTGCAGAAATGGGGTAGAAGGTGAATATCATTCAATAGCACATTATGGAGGCCTAAATTTGACAGAATAATTATTCAGACAATCATCGACGTGACCTTGAATTTCAGACTGAAGACATGGTATTCATCCACATATCTCTCTGGAATTGGACCATGAGATTTTGGAATAAAGGAAATATAAGTTCCATGTACATCTTCCCCTTCAAGATCATTGGTCATGTCGAATATGTGGCCTATCAACCAAGACTTCCACGGACCTTATCTCAAGTACACTATGCATTCCTTGTATCCAGTCTGAGAAACTATCTACTAGATCCTTCACATATACTTAATTCAGAGGTTGTATAATTGAAGAATTAAGACTCTTACGTTGAGTAGTTGATGAAGATTTTGGACAATAGAGATAATTTTCTACACAACAAGATGGATCACCTGGTCAAAGTACTACGGCGGAACCATAAGTACGAATAGGAAACATGGGAACCATATGAAGGAATGAAGGAGAAGTAATCTGAAATTTTTTTCCCATAGTATGTAAAATGAAATTTTGAAGGTGAAATTTTATAAGGGGTGATGAAGAAATGTCACAATATTTTAGAAATGAAATTTTTATTTTATAATAATTTTATATAGTATAATCACATAAAATCACAATAATAACACATTACAAAAATTATAAATAAATATTGAATGAAATTAGAGGTATTTATAGATGTTAAGGAACCTATTCTAATAGAATCGAATCTTGACCATTAGAATAGTAATGTGACACTTATGAATTGAAAATCATCCAAGAGAATAACATCCTCACCCAAGAATTTATAGATAAAATTTATCCATCTTAAAAATGGAAATATGATATATTAAAATCATAGTATATGTTAATAAATGTGTTTAAAAATATTATTTATGTGTTGATAATTAAATTAAATGTAAGTTCTTATTTTAATTATCATAATGAATATAATGTTTTAAAAGAAATTTTACTTCCATTAAATATACTCAAAAATTAAAATTGTGTTTTCTTTTGATTATAATATTATTTTGTGAGACCTTAATTAATATTATAATGCTTTATAAAAGAAGTTATAATTTTAAATTTTGTATTTTCCTTGTTAATGTTGATTTTAATTAAAAATTAATGTTATCATGTTTAGAAATTTATTTTCATAAAATGGAGTCCAATTTTTAATTCTACACATTTGAAAATTGTTAGGGTGAATTTTTTGGATTTTTAAAAAACTATTGAATTTCAGGTGAATAGTAAAATAAAATAATTTACGGTATACATACATTGTAAGGTAAAAACACTATTACATGAGTCATTTCATATGTAAGAACTATAATTTCAAAATTAACTTAATTATTTTATTATATATTTTTATAATGCTCAAACTATTCATTGTCTTCAAACAAATTAATAACCTAATGTATAAAATAATGAAAAAAAACCTCTCTCTTTCACTAAAAAAACACCCATCACCACCACTTCCCCTCATACTATAAAATCATTTATTTTTATATAAATTATTCCTAATTCTCTTACAATTCCCCCCCATGTTCGTGAGCTCTTAGTCTCTTCAAATAAAAAAAACATTTCCCTATGGAAGGTTTCAAGGAGGAGAAACTCAATAAGAAAATTCATCTTTTCTTTTATTTTAATTTATTTTCAAGTTCTTTTCATATTATCTCCCCAAATCATACCATACAGATGTTATGATAACTCCACCACCTCACATATAAAATAATTTTATTATTATAGTGTATTAATCAATAATTACACCCCTGTCATCACCCTTTTATTCTAAAAATTAAACCTTCATTCATAAGGTATTAATTTATTACCTTCAAGGAGGAAATTTTATCATTTTCCATTAATGAATTAAAGGAAGGTCTGTAAGACCCAGAATTCTTATGGAACTTCATTTGAAATACATGGGGATTTTACATGTCCGCGATTTCTGACGGTGCCTGATTCCAAGGCCCGGTGTGCCCGGAATCAATTTCTGATGTTTTGTTCGGGTATGTTTAGTAAACATGCATGCATGATTTATATCTTTTGAACCGGTGCCCGAAATTGAAATATAAGGGCACCATTGAACTCGCAGCGCCGATATTCGCTTATGGAGAACTTTACCACGATTTCATTTTATCGAGAATGAAGGTTAGTTTTGGGGTTTTTAATTAAGATTAAAAGTTAAATAAAAATGTATGTGTAACACGTTTTTATTTGAAAGGTGGTTAAATTATAACATCCCAAACTCGGGTGCCATGCAACGGGTGCCCCGAGCCCGGTTTGCCACGTGACCTCAAGCGCATTTCCCCAAATGCCAGAGGCTGCCGACTAGCACCGAGGGCCAAGGTCTGATAGTGGGGAAACTATTCCCTCATTTGTCAAAGTGTAGTGCAGCGCAATACCAAAATAAACATACATGACCGTGGAAGCAGTAAACATACACAACTGAATAACTACAGAAGTGGATAGAACCAACAGTATATAAGTGATGATGCTATATGTTTCAAGTTCTAAGAAAGCAGCCAGAACATGTTACATATCAATGCAGTACAAAAAAATACAGAGTACAACAAAACAAGCAAAACAGCTGGCAGCGGCATCGCGAGCCTAGGCTCGGTCCCATGCCCTCCTACTCCACAGCAACAATCAATTACCTATATAGGGACTCTTGCACCTATCTACACCTGCAACAACATAATTTGTTTGGGCCAAAAAGCGTGACCCAAACAGGGTGTGAGAAATATATCTCAATAGGCACCCACCAAAGGCCCGTGCTCAACTGTGTATAAAACATGCAACAAGTGTGCAGTAGTAAAATGCAATAACTAAGCAGTACTCAAAAGAAACTAACTTAATAGTTAAATTTCCATTTTATTATTAATTTAATTCTTTAATTTAGTAACTTTTTTGTGCTCAACAGCACCAAGCCCTTAGGCCAACCAGAACCGTGCCCTCAGGCTAAAATAGTAACCATTCCCTTAGGCTTTACCTCAGGCCATACAGAATCCAACCCATAGGTATTTCCCTCAGGTGTAACAGAAAATTCCCTCAGGCGTAAGAAGTGTCTCCCTCAGGCACAAAAGTCAAGCCCTCAGGCACGAAAGGTTTCCCTAAGGTGATATACGACAGTCCTCGGGCTAAACCAGTCACACCCTCAGGCCAATCACAACAATGCCCTCAGGCTAAACAGGTAACTGGGTCATGCCCAAAATATCAAAATGCAGTAAACAAGAAATTCATATCGAGGAAATTCTACAGTTACTACATTTAAGGAATACCCTCGGATAGCCTGGCCAAACGGCTAAACAGAGAAACACACCCCTTGGGTTGGTCCTGGATCCAAGCAACGATCCCAAACAGCATTTTTTACAACTTTAGTTAATTACCTATATAGTTCTAGGTAGTTAAATTATCCACGGCCTCAGCCTCACGACACCCCAATATGGGTTCGTAGCTCAAAAATGCACAAAAACGCATGACAGTTGGAAAAAAATTAACAAAAATCCACCTACCTTATACGTCAACGAGCGTTATATCCGAGCACTGACTCCAGAAAGACCCAAAAATGGTGTAGATCTGACGAATAACAAAACCCATTAAAACTTAAATAACTTATGTTAGGAGAAGAATTGGTAAGAACGGTACTAGGAGAGGGGAGGTCTTACCCGTGCGGTTCCAACGAGATCGTCCGAAGCAGAATCGGATTCCAAACGAACTCCCAGAGGATCATGAAAGGTTCGGCCTCCTCCTTTGGTTCCAATATGGCTCAAATGCCTCCTCTTCCAAATGAGGAGTCTACTGCCTGTTTTAATCCAAAAAACAAAGTACATGGCGTGTACTTATGAGTACACGACGTGTACTTATTTCATTTAACTGTTCATTTGGAAGTATCGCCACACTGTTCACCCGTCGAACTGAGTACATGGCATGTACTCATGAGTACACAGCGTGTACTATCACCCAGTTGGAAGCGTCTCCACCACCTTACTATTTAAGTCTGCCGACTGACTACACGGCGTGTAAGGTACCACTACACGATGTGTAGTCGGCTCCTACACCCCTCATCGCCGACAAGGCTACACGCCCCATGTACTCATTCCAACACGGCAAAAAGTACATGGCATGTGGAAAAGGTACACGGCGTGTAGTTTCGAAATTTATCATTTTTCCACATTTTCCATATTTTCTCAAAAACACTTAAGGAAAAGGAAAAAGAAGATGCCCGTACCTCAAAAATAAGAACCAGGTTCTTACAAACTTCCCCCTTATAGCAATTCATTCCTAAATTGGCCTTCCAAGGGTGGTGAAGAAAATGCTCAGAACAGCTCTGGCCACTGAGCACGTACGTCGGCCTCCCGCTCCCAGGTCTCGTCTTATACTCGGCCATGCTGCCATCACACCCGTACGAGAGGAACTGACCGGCCTCAGAGAACCTTTGTGCTCCTGTCAATGATACAGATCAGATGCTCCTCAACGGACGCATCATGATGAAGCTCAACCTCCTCTGGATGAAAGGTGTGAGATGGGTCTAAATGATAGCAATGCAACTGAGACACGTGGAAGATGTCTTGCATGGATCGGTACCGTTGCGATAACTGCAACTGATAGGCGACCAGCCCGACTCTCTCCAGAATCTAAAATGGCCCCACATGCCTTGGTGAAAGCTTACCATGTCTCCTGATCCGCTTGTGTCCCAGCCTCGGCGAAACACGTAAGAAAAACTGATCTTTAACCACGAACTCCAAAGGTCATCTGTGGTGATCAGTGTAAGAGTTCTGATGAGACTGCGCGGTAGCCATCCGCTTCCGAATCAGCTGGACCTGCTCAGATGTATCCTACACGAGCTGTGGCCCAAGTAAAGTTGCCTCACCTGCCTCTAACCAGCATAAAGGTGATCGTCATGGCCTACCATATAAATCCTCATATGGTGCCATCTCAATAGTCACCTGAAAAAAATTGTTATAGGCAAACTCGACTAAGGGTATATGCTTCTCCCAAGAGCCCCCAAAGTCCAAGAAGCATGCGCGTAGCATGTCCTCTAGCACTTGTATCGTCCGCTCTGACTGGCCATCTATCTGATGGTGGTATGCTGTGGTAAGAAGCACCTATGTACCGAGTGCCCTCTGAAAACTCTGCCAGAAACGAGACGTAAAGCGGGCGTCCCTATCTGAAATGGATGAAAGAGGGACCCCATGAAGACGTACGATATCTCGGATATACAGCCTTCTGATCTCGTCCACGCTGAATGTCTCGTTGATTGGAAATATGTGAGCTACCTTCATGGTTCTGTCCATGAATACTACCAAAAATGAATCAAGGTACGGATGGAACACACGATTCATCTGAGCCATGAAAACTGCTGGCGCGTTCGTGAGTCTGAACGGAATAACTGTATACTCATATAGACCATACCTACTCCTGAAAGCTGTGAGAGGTATATCAGATGGTCTAACATGAAGCTGATGATATCCGGATCTCAAGTCAATATTGGAGAACACTTGTGCTCCACGAAGCTGATCAAACAGATCATCTATCCTCGGCAAGGGCTATAGGTTCTTAACCGTCAACTGGTTCAGCTTTCGATAATCCATGCAAAGTATGAGGGTACCGTCTGCCTTCTTTGCAAAAAGGACTAGAGAACCCAAAGGAGATGTACCGGGTTGGATAAAACCCTTTTCCTACAGCTCCTCTAACTAGCTCTTGAGCTCCTACAACTCAGGCGTGGCCATCCTATAAGGTGGAATGGACACCGGTGCTGCTCCTGGAACAAGCTCGATAGAAAAATCCACCTCACGCACCGGAGGTAGACCTGAAATGTCATCCGGGAATAAATCCCTGAAATGATCAACAATTGGAGGGAAATCCATCTAATAAGTCCCCTGAAAATCCATATATAAGCTCGCAATCTTAGCTGTGACTCCACCTCACCCATGATGCTCTGGTCCAGCTCGACTCACCCGAACTTCCCATTCAACCTTGTATAGAAAATCTCCACCCTCCGGTGACGTGAATTGCACCCTACGATGATAGCAGTCTAGAAAGGCTCGAAAAGGATCCAACCTGTCCATCCCGAGAATGACGTCATAGCTCATCATCTCTAAGACATAGAAGTCCCAAAGAAAGTGACACACTCCAACCTCAAGGGGGAACTCCTTGAACTGATGCACACCAGCCGTCCTAGTCCCCAACGGATTGTCTAGCATCAAGATATCGGAAGAAGTAGAAACACAGAGCCCAAGGCTCTCCACAACGGGTACATATATTAAACTATGTGTAGCACCCGTATCAAAAAGTACTGAAGACAAGACAAAATCTACTAGCATAGTACCTCTGACTGTAGAAGGTCCAGGATCCTGCTCCTTCTAGGTTCGTTGCACAGCATATGCATGCCCAGTGCCGCGGCCCTGCGACACAGCCTGGCTACCCTGAGCTGTCCCGTCCTGCTACCTCTACGATCCTGGTGTCTGGCTACCACGACCACAACCACCGTCTCTGCCTGCACGCCCTGATGTATTCTAGTTCCCTGACTAGTAATAAACCACTGGTCCTGCTCCCGCATGTTGAGTCTGCATAGAACCCCTCTCACTAGCCACTGGTAGAAACACCCTCCAAAAGCACTACAGATGACCCATCTTTCCGCAAGCTCGACACTCCACTGGGTCTCCTGGACACTACGGCCTCTTATACCCCTCTCTGCCACACTGGTAGCACCTGATCGGTCCACCTGAAGCAACTACCTAGCTGGTAATTCCACCCAGAGAGAATTACATATCTCTATTCCTCTTCCCAGTAGAAATAGTACCAATAACAGGTGCTGGACCGCCCTGGCCCACACCACTCAATTCCTGCAGGTTCCTCTCTGTAATCAGTTCCTGGTTCACAATCACGTATACAGTAGGCAACCTGAAATCATTCACCAGCGCTCAGATGTCATACTGAAGACCATCCTCAAAAGGTCTGGCTCTCAAAGTCTCATCACCCACTAGCACGGGTTCAAAACGCTGAAGCTCCGTAAAACGAGCTGAATAGTCCATCACCGACATAGCGCCCTACTGCAAATTCATGAACTCTCGAGCTCTATCTTCCCTTAGCGTCTTGGGAAAGAAGAATTCATAGAAGACTTCCTGAAAATCTTCTCATGCCATGTCCCTATGATGCTCTGACTAGGTGGTAACATCCCACCACCTCTTGGTGGAATCACGCAGCTTGTAAGTCGCGAGCTTGACCCTCTGCCCTGGAGGCATCTCACGATGCTCGAAAATAGTCTTCATCGATCCTAGCCAAGACTCCACAGCCTATGGTCCGCCATCCCCTAAAAACGTAGGCGGATTCTACTGCTGAAAGATACGCGTTAGCTCGACCATAGATGTGGCAGCCTGTGGTGCTCCCTGAATGGTCTGCATGAACCGCAATAATCCTTCACGGAACTACGCCTCCACTCCAGTGTCCGGTATAACAGCTGGTGCCGCATCTGGCTCTGCTGAAGGATCAACTGGTATCCCATGGCCCACCATCTCCGGAGTATAATCGTTGCCGCTCTCCTGGCGAACAACTCGCGGTCGTCTAGGCGGCATGACACTACAAGGTCAAAAGCACGCCTCAGATTCAAGATTATTAAGATCTAAAAGTGAAGGAACCTCAAAGGAAACAAGAGGAAGAAGGCATTTAAAATTTTCAAAACAAGACTACACGGCATGTACAATGACTACACGACGTGTACTTGACTTTCCTTCCCCTTCCCGGGTCCTTCTACATGGCTAAGCCACACGACTTCCGTTGAACAAAACTAAACGGCATGTATAATATCTACACGGTGTGTACAGTGTTATTTTTCCAATTGCCCGTGTCATCTGTGACACGGCTGACTACTCGGCCTAACTCCACACGGTGTGTTACACCCGTACACGGCGTGTACAACACCCTGTTTCCCAGCCACATGACTAACTCCACACAGTCTGTCCTTGGACAAGCCTACATGGCATGACCCACAGGTATTCGGAATGTCTGAGGAGAGGTGACACTGGCCCGTGTTATAAGTAGATGGCCGAGTCCCCAGGTCACCCTACATGGCGTGTCTAGCATTGACACGGCGTGGTCTGTACAGGAGTTCACCGACCTGTGTTGTTAGTTACATGGTTGGACTCCGGGTCACACTACACGGTGTGTCCATTCGGTACACGACGTGTTTTAACCAAGCCTTTCCCTACCCCGTGTCGCCGCCCACACGGTTTGTGACACGGGATGAGACTACACGGCGTGTACTCAAAAAGTTCATTTTTCTTCCCGAACAGAAGAGCATACAGGGCGTGTATAAAAATATTACACAATGTGTATACTGGGTTTCCGGACAGTATGCCTCAAAAACTTCTCTGGAACCCAGAAAATACCGAAAAATGACACCTAAGTGTCAAATTCCGACCCGTGAGGGACCATACTCCCCACGAATCAAAGTTTGACATCTTATATGTGTCATAACCAACAAACAGTCAATGATCCACCAAATTCTGGTCAATGGGGGCCCATACTCCAAAAAAAAGTTTGGCGTCTATTCTATAAACAAGCTTAAACAAAAAACATACCATATAACAAGGCATGTATTTATCAAGCAGCTATCACAGCAGCATGCTTTTCTAGCACAACAACTATCACAACAACATTGAATTTCTAATGCACCTACATGGCATGGAAACTATGCATGAAATGTGATATCTATCATGTTCCTATATGATGCATGAGACAGAACACCATCCTCTCACCGGGTTGCAACTAAATAGAACCAACTGATAAAATATAACAGCACAATTCAAGTGTGTCACCCAATGATGAAAACATGTCAACCGTAAAATTGGAAAATCAAAAGAATGAAAAATATGAGGTAGACTAGCTTTTCCCTATACAAGGGTTAGCTACGCCTAGGCACCGATTATTACCAACTACCATTCTGTCCTATCCCTAACTACGGCTCCAAATAGTAAGTCAAAGAAAAGAACCCCTCTGATACCACTTTGTAATATCCCAAACCCAGGTTCCACACAACGGGTGCCCCGACCCCGGTTTGCCACATGACCTCAAGTGCATTTCTCCAAATGCCAGAGGCTGTCGACTAGCAGCGAGGGCCCATGTCTGATAGTGGGGAAATTATTCCATCATTTGTCAAATTGTAGTGCAGCGGAATACCAAAATAAACATACACGATAGCGGAAGAAGTAAACATACACAACTAAATAACTACAGTAGTGGATATAACCAACAGTATATAAGTGATGATGCTACATGTTTCATGTTCTAAGAAAGAAGCCAGAACATGTTACAAATCAATGAAGTACAACAAAATATAGAGTACAACAAAACATGCAAAATGGCTGGCAGCAGCATCATGAGCCTAGGCTCGGTCTCATGCCCTCCTACTCCTCAGCAACAGTCAAGTAACTGTATAGGGACTCTTGCCCCTATCTACACCTACAACAACGTAATCTGTTTGGGCCGAAAAGCGTGACCCAAATAGGGTGTGAGAAATATATCTCAGTAGGCACCCACCAAAGGCCCGTGCTCAACTATGTGTAAAACATGCAACAAGTGTGCAGTAGTAAACTGCAAGAACTAAGCAGTACTCAAAAATAACTAACTTAACAATTAAATTGCCATTTTATTATTAATTTAATTCCTTTAATTTCGTAACTTTTTTGTGCTCAACAGCACCAAGCCCTCAAGACAACCAGAACCGTGCCCTCAGCCTAAAATAGTAACCACGCCCTCAGGATTTCCCTCAGGCCATACAGAATCCAACCCGTAGGTATTGTCCTCAGGCGTAATAGAAATTGACCTCAGGCATAGTAAGTGTCTCCCTCAGGCACAGAAGTCAAGCCCTCAGGCACGAAAGGTTTCCCTCAGGAGAGATACGACAGCCCTAGGGCTAAACCAGTCATGCCCTCAGGCCAATCACAACAATTACCTCAGGCTAAACCGGTAACTGGGCCATGCCCAACATATCAAAATGCAGTAAACAAGAAATTCCCTTCAAGGCAATTCTATAGTTACTACATTTATGGCATACCCTCGGGTATCCTGGCCGAATGGCTAAACAGTGAAACACACCCCTCGGGTTGGTCCTGGATCCAAGCAATGACCCCAAACAGAATTTTTTACAACTTTAGTTAATTACCTATGCAGTTCTAGGTAGTTAAATTAGCCACTACCTCATCCTCACGACACCCCAATATGGGTTCGTAGCTCAAAAATGCACAAAAACGCACGACAGTTGGAAAAAAATAAATACAAAGCCACCTACCTTATACATCAACGAGCGTTTTATCCGAACACCGACTCCAGAAATGCCCGAAAAATGGCCTAGATCTGATGAAGAACAAAACCCATTCAAACGTAAATAACTTACGTTAGGAGAAGAATTGGTAAGAATGTCACTAGGAGAGGGGAGGGTTTACCCGTGCAATTCCAAAGAGATTGTCCAAAGCCGAATCAGATTCCAGATGAACTCCCAGTGGATCTCCAAAGGTCTGGGCTCTTCCTTTGGCTCTGAAATGGATCAAATGCCTCCTCTGCCAAATGAGGAGGCTAATGCCTGGTTTAAGACGAAAAAACAAAGTACACGGTGTGTACTTCTGAGTACACAGCGTGTACTTCTTTCATTTATCATTTCATTTGGCGGCACCGCCACACTGTTCACCCGTCGACCTGAGTACACGACATGTACTCTTGAGTACAAGGCGTGTACTGTCGCCCAGCTAGCGGTGACTCCACCGCCTTACTGTTTAAGCCTCCCGACTGAATACACGGCGTGTAAGGTACCACTACACGGCATGTAGTAGGTTCCTACAGCCCCGTTCACCTACAAGGCTACACGCCCCATGTACTAATCCCAACACGGCCAAAAGTACACGACGTGTGGACAAGGTACACGGCGTTTAGTTTCGAAATTTAGCATTTTTCCCCATTTTCCATATTTTCTCAAAAACACTTAAGGAAAAGGAAAAAGAAGAAGCTCGTACGTCAAAAATAAGAACCAGGTTCTTACATAAATACTCTAAGAAGAGGTTAGGGGTGGGGCCTAGCACACCCTAACCTCTCTTGGGAGGATTTAACTAGGGGTGAGGACCACTAGTTTAAACCCCCCCTTAAACACCCCATGTGACTCTCAATTAAATTTAAAGAGAGTCTCTTAAACTTACCATAACCCCTTTAAACCCCTTAAACTCCAGGTCTTCCCATTAATGTGCCAACACAATTAATTGACGACTAAATTAATTAATTTGTGTGTTTGAATTATTTTGAATTCATTATTCCAACATCAAAGTGAGAGATGATATTCATTTACTTCGGTTGGAATTATTTTGGTGGAACATAGGTTGAGAAGAACTAAGGAGAACTTATTTCCCTCAATAAAAAACGCTTATTCTCCTTTCAATGAAGAACAACGAGCATCGTCTTCTTCCTTTCAACCGAGCTAACAGGAATAACGCCACCCACAAAGAACGTCACCAATGACAATGTGACCTCTTTCCGACATCAATGGAACAACGCTGCCATCCCGCGACTTTGTCAATGGTCAAAGACAATAGAGGTAGGGTTTTGAATTCAAGTTTGAATTCCTTTCTTTTAAGTTCTTCTTTTCCCTTAGATAAAAACAACAACCACAGATCGACCCCTAACCATGTCGATCCGCAGAATGGATGTTGATTGTGGGATGGGTTAGAGATTAAGATAGGGTTTGTTTCTAGTCCAATTATATGTTGGATTACTGTTTAAGCCTCTAAAGCAGAGGGAACGGGCTAACGAACAAGTCCGGACCCTCCGCCAATTCGTTCATGATGCATGGTTTGATGGGCGACGGGTGAACGGAATGACAACCCTGATTTGAGGCCGTCAGAGTGAAGAACAGGACCCGAGGAGGCCGTAGGCGCATAAGAGAGGAAAAACGGACCACCGTAATAACTCTGGTGGCCCACGGAGGCGCGCGGCCGCGCCATCAACTGGAGGAGGCGACCGTCATTGGCCGCCGCCTTGGGGCGGCGGCGCCCCTCGCACGCCGCTAGAAAAAGGCCGTTGCAGCACTAGCTGCGACGGTGGAGCGGAACCCGCATCCGTGGGTTCCAGGAAGGACGGGCAGTGCCAGATGGAATCACTGGTATGGGACACCGCCCCCCACCACCCCCCCTTCCAGCCACTCCACATGCCTGGGGTGTAACGCTCTCGGACAGATGGCCGAGCCACGACCGACCGGGCGGGCCGGGCCACCTACCACGAGGGTCGGGCCGCACCCGCCGGGCCGGGCCGCAGCCAACGGGCTGAGCTGCACCTACTGGTCCAGGGCGCTCCCTACTGGGCCGGACCTAGATCCAGGTCAGTTCGACCCGATTCAGGCCGACCGGGAGTGGGTGGGGTTGGGTCGGACCGGACCGAGACCCCCCTCTTCGGACAACTTTGGGTTTGTCGCCCATAACATGAGCTACGAACCTCCGATCAATGCACCGTCAGTTTCGTAGGATTCCTTGGATTGAGATGGTCATTTAAGAATATCAAACTCAAGGTTTTGGAAAATTTTGGGTATGTTCGGGTAGGTTGTAACCCGAAACCAACCGGGCCCTCAGAGCGGAAACGCTTATAACTTAAGGACCGGACGTCCGATTGACATGCCATCAACTACGTTGGTTTCCTTTTTATGAGACTGTCATTTTGGCATACTAAACACATAATTAGGATAAGGTTGGAGTATGGAGAGTTTGGATTGTACCCAAAATGAAACCGTCCCCTTGGAACGGAAATGCCAATAACTCTCAGACCGGGCGTCCTATTGACGCACCGCCTGTCGCGTTGGGTTCCTTATGATGAGATGGAACTATAGGATACATCAACTCAGAAATTTTTATAGTTGATGTATCGACACTTGTATTGAGGATTGGCCCCTTCCGAAATCGAGCGTGCTATGTGCGGGAACCCTAGGGCTGGCTGCGACTAAGATGATGGAATCCTTCGTGGGTTCGACAGCGACGACTTCTGTACCAGGATCCTATGTGGGTTCGACAATGATGACTACTATAATGGAATCCAAAATTGGTTTGACAATGAAAATTTTTGTACCATAATCCTACATGGTTTAGACAATGGGGACTACTGTACCAGAATCCTACGTGGGTTCGACATTGACGACTTCTGTACCAGGATCCTACGTGGGTTTGATAGTGAATACTTCTATACCAGGAGCCTATGCGGGTTCGATAGTGATGACTACTTTACTGGAATCCTATGTGGGTTCGACAGTGATGAATTCTGTACTAGGATCCTACGTGGGTTCAACAATGATGAAAACTATACCGGAATCCTACGTGGGTTTGATAGTGATGAATTCTGTACCAAGATCCTACGTGGGTTCGACAGTGATGCCTACTGTACCGGAATCATACGTGGGTTCGACAGTGACGACTTCTGTACTAGGATCCTACGTGGGTTCGATAGTGACGACTTCTGTACCAGGATTCTACGTGGGTTTGACATCGATGACTACTGTACCAGAATCTTATGATTGTTCGACAATGACGACTTCTGTACCAGGATCCTATGTGGGTTTGACATCGATGACTACTATACCAGAATCATACGTGGGTTCGACAGTGACGACTTCTGTACCAGGATCCTACGTGGGTTGGACAACAATGAATACTGTACTGGAATCCTATATGGGATCGACAATGCTAATATTGTTCTAGGATCTTATGTGGGTTCGACAGAAGAGATGATTCAGAGGCTACATCCAATCATCTCTACCCCTCTTCGTGAGTGGTATACCTGTGTGATCTGAGTCATGTCTTTCAGCCATTATCAATGTGGTGATTGAATTTACTTTCTTTTTGGAATGTTTTTTGCTTGGGCTTGAGATTTTGAGCCATACTGTGATTGATAACTTAGGTATATGTATGGGCATATACCTAAATAGGGTTGGTTGATACTTCGTGATTGTATCTTTCTACTGTGGTTTGTCCTTTGTGGATTTTGTGAGACCTTGAGGGTCTCGGGGTCCCTACTAAGTATCATGATACTCACCCTTGCACGGGCTATGCCCGCACCTCTTTGTGTTGGATGTAGACGACAGACAGCACTGACCGAGGCAGAGTGTATGAGGACTGGATGGTACACGGAGGTGGACCTCACGACAAGTCGGTACCTAGAGGAGATAGACGGACGTGGATCACTATGGAGGATATCTGTACCTACCCTTTAGGTATGAACTGTGGTGGATGATCTAGGAGCTACTAGGAACCTTCCATATTTTTGTCTTTTCAGTTGTACCTGTTTGTCCTTTCCTTATACTTTATAGTTGGGCTTGTATTTCTTTCCGTTGTACTTTCCAACACTTCTTCTGTATTCAGTTTTTACTTAGAGTGTGCCTCTTCTTGTTATCTAGTTTTGGTTGTTTTCAGTTATAAATTAAATGCCTTCCCAGTTTAGGAATTTATGCCTTTGTTGCTTGTCGACAACCCCTGGCCTACGGAAGGTGGGATTGGGGTAGTTACGACACGGTCCCCAGAGGACAGGTCGTGAAAAGGTCATACAAAAAATTTATAGTTAAATAATTATAATATATTCATTATATACTACATCATTTTTTGGAATCATTATATACACATAATGTTAAAAAGTAAAATAAAACAAGTTTGTTGTGAGTGAAACCCAATCAAAATAGTCCAAACCATTATCAATAACTATTTACATAATGATTCATCTTCATATCATATAAAAAATGATTTATTAGATAATTTAACCTTATTTATTATCAGGAATTACTTATAACACCATTACTAGATTTCTATTTCCATTTTACACGAACATCCATACTCATTTGTAAGCGAACTGATCATGAAAATTAAGAAAAGGAGCACTCCAAAATGATGAAATTATACACTAAAAATCATAAGAAAGGGCATAAATGAATTTAACAAAGTTTTAATAATTATGTAAAATTTATAAAAGGTCATTAACTAACTAATTAATGGATTTAATTTGATTATCCAAGATATTATGATCACGTGAAGAATCATTTTTGACATAACCTAAGGGGTTCCACCCGAACCTTCATTTTTTACATTGGAGTACTATTTCTATCTAACTAACCATGTTTAATTGTTATTTGTTTTTATATATATCTTCTACATTCAATTTTTTTATTCCAAACTCATTTATCCTACTCATATCACCTCTCTTTGATGGGATAATGTGTGTTGTCGAAAGTTTCCTTTTTCAATTATTATTGATAAGAAAGCCTCACTCAATAGAACACTTTGATTTCTTACCCTCTTCTATGTGAAATCCATAATATGTTCTAACCCACCGTTAATTTACTAAATCAATCATTAAATAATAAAAACATTCTTGTTTCATTTTTGGTTTTTTTAAGGAAATATGTATTTTCTGCTTAAAATTATCTTCAATATTTTCCTTGAAGTGCACTAAAATGTTTAATTTATAATGTTTCTTACACACACTTTGTTACATGTTTCCACTTAATTTGGAAATAAATTATCATGATCTATGCCTATTTTCCCTTATTAATGTCCATTTATTTTTAGAATCCAAAATTTCATGGAAACATTTATGAGATGCTCATTTTTAATGCCTTTTAACATGATTATGATACCCATTACTTTCCATGTGTATCCATTATGTTTATTATTAATGTTGAACACATATTATTTAACATGTTATGATGAGTTCAATCAGAATGTGGTCCAATTCATTGGGAAATGTTTTGTCTCATGAGACACCATGTTGGGATAGTGAGTGAACCTAATTCCTTTATAGGACATTGTCCACTATGTTATATAGTCTATGACGATAACCATGAATCATGTTTATGTCATGTTACATGTATTTTTCACATTCCTATGATTCCATAATTATTTGTTCCCATGTTAGAAATTTTATTTCTTCATATGTTTATTCATGTTTCATGAATTTTATACCATCTTGTTATGCCCTCTAACCCATGTGCTATGTTTTATTCCTATTCTTGTTTCCATATTTGAATTCTTATATCATACCTTTTTTCCTTTTAGTCCCCAAGTTTTCCTATGAAAATATATGGGCGCAATGGATGTTAGGGGTACATTATGGAGATTAAATAAAATATTTTTTTATTTTGGTTTCATTGTGTTTAATTATATACCTAATATTATAAATAAACTCCATATTATGATCCTTGTATTGTAATTTGATGGTTAATTTTTTTTAAAACCATGTAATGATATGTGTAATAGTTTGTCGTCATTATACTTCAATATCAATATTTACCAACTACTCGTCAACGAATTTGCCTTCTATTCACCTTCCGCTAGACCTCGTTACCTTTATAGATCCACACACCATATAGTATCACCAATATCATGAAAATTTCATAAATATATCTGGAAAAATTCAATCCGCATGACATTCCTGCTACCACAATGAATATAGGGTTTTGATCTCGCTCTAACCCTCCCCGAAAATGTCAACTTGTGGCCCCGTAGTCCAATATTAGAGAACAAGATGAAGTGAAAGGGGAAAAGCATAAAAAAAACTGAACCATTACCATTCAAGGGTTCTTGGAAAATAATTTGATAAACTAGGTGATATCAAGGGGAAAAAGGGGTTTAATAGATCAATAATATTTTAAGGAAGTATGCCTCATTTAATTAAATAAATAAATTATAGATAAAAAGAAGATAATTAATCCATTATCAGTACTTTATTAAAAATTGAGAAATCCAAAATTGAAGAGTACTAAATCGATTCTGGATCAGTCATTGGTGATGAATGTGTTCACTAATGTTGGAGAATATTCATTGTATTCGCTGCCTCTAGATCCACATCGATCTAGTTTTTGTTTATCGTTTGATGTTGATATGCCATCAAATAATGTTCAACTCCTCCTTTCAGATCTAGAAATATTTATGAGGATAAGTCATGGAAAACAATCATAGGATAATATTAATAATTGATTTTAGTCAGGTCATTAAATAAAACAAACAAACAAAATATTTCTTTATTTTAATCAAATGCACCTTTCAATAAATTAATTAACCAGAAGTATGGAATTCAGCAACCTTAGGCCACACCTAGGGTAATTATAGTACACCAAATTCAACTATGGTCTTATATTTCTAATTTTATATTCATGTAATGTTATATTCCATTTATTATAAAAAAACTACATCAGTGTGATTCTAACGTATTTTATTTTTTTGTAATATCCATTCTGAGATCACTATACCTCAGAATCTTATGTTTTCTTAGTACCTTTATATAATTTTTTTAAATATATTTTAATGTCTTATAGGAGAAAGAAAATAATCTACATTATTACTTATTTAAAACCACTTCATCCCCCCAAAAGAAAAAACTAACAATAGGGGATAATAATCCTAGATCATGATCGTCTAGTCACATGACCTCTCCTACATGATCCCATAATACCACAACACACATAAAAAATAAATGTTCTATTCTAGTATGATATTCTCCTCTTGATCCCTGATTTCTATCAACTACTACATAAATTTTTCTAAATCCTCTATGTCTACCTCATTCCTATAAAAAATGTAAGTAGGATCAAGTATGTAACTCCTCAATTGTGACACATGGAATACTTATTGGACCCTGTAAAAATGTGTGTAAGGCTGTGTGTTAATAAACATTTCCAACCCCCAAAAGATCTTGAATGGAACGATGGACCATGGAGATAACATTCCCCCTATAAAAATCATTACAATCCTCATCATGAGGAGTTTCTCAAGAAATCATGGTCTCTATATTAAAACACCAATGGCCTAAAAAACTGATCTACATAAGATTTATACCTCCCCTAGGTTGTCCACATCCACTTATGGATCACCCGGACATTCTCCAATGCCACCTTCACCATCTATTTACAAACAAGAGATTCTTCATTGATCTCAATTCGACATAAGGGAGACCTATAGGGTCACCCATATAGGTCCTCAAAAAATTCCATGCTGATATTAGAGCGATAACTATTATTATAGGAAAACACAAGTAATAGAATGTGATCCTCCATGTTCCAACCAATGTCCAGAACCCATGCTCCATAATTATAACCCAAAAACAAGGATTGTGTGCTTAGTCTGCACATCCATTTATGGGTGAAAACTACACTCATCCTCAATTGGGTTCTAAATGGATCCAAAAATCCAATCTCCATCTATGAAGTGAACCATGCATCAGAGTTAGAAAAAATCATTGATAGAAACCCATGAGGGTGGTGGATCTCCAACATGTAAAACTACAAAAAAATACCCCCCATAATCTTATGCCTAACAACAAGGAAATGAGTTGAATGGGTAAGTTAGTCAACTATCACCCATATAGAATTATAGAATATCACTATCCATAGAATCCATTTCCAAAAATCCAAAGATATCATATCCCATTTCTTCCCTGAGATCTCAAGATGTTATGAAAAACCTACAAGAACATGGTGTTTAACCTTCACTTCCTGATATGTGGGACATCCAAATACATACCCAATAACAATTTGCCTCATTCCATCACACCAATAATTACCATTGATCTTCTTTGTAAAAATTCCAAAAAAAACATAATGTACATCAATAGGATAAGTGTAAAAAACCCTCATTAACTCCTCTCGCAACATGACCAAAACCACATTCCATCATTTGAAAAGGATTATACTATCAACTCCTTCAAAGAATCCTTATAGTGAATCTTTCAAAGATATCTTTTCACATAAGTCCTCAAAATAGAGGTCTCCTTATTGAGTCTCCCTCACATGATGGATAAGTAGAGGTGGTAAAACCATCAATTGAATAGATGTTTAACCCATATCCTCCTCCATTGTATGATGAAATGAAGACAAATTCCCATAAACCTCACCTGCCTGAATATGAAAAAAATCATTCTAAGTTAGCCGACCATCATATCTCCCTTCCCAGGATTATAGAATATCTCAATAGTATAGTCCAATGAGAAGTCCAACCACTCTATCTATAGCTGGTTTAGATTTTTATACGTTAATACATACAACATAATATAATGGTCTATGTAAACCATAATATACCATCTTAGAAGATAGTTCCCCCACATCATTAGAGTGAAGACTGCCACTTGAAACTCAAGGTCCAGAGTTATGGTGTTATGTTGATGAGGTCTCAACTGACTCAACCCATATGTGATCACTACATGCCTCTACATCAACACAGTAACGATCTCAACTCATGAGGCTTCATAATACCTTACATACTCCATGCCCTCCTTTGGTTGTCTCAAAATCGGAACACTCGTCACCCATATTCTCAATTACTCAGAATATCATTGACACTACCCAATTTAGGTTATAAAATTAAATTTCCATGGATGAGTGGAAAAAGGTTCTATAATGTTATTAAATTCACAATTGAACCTCCTATTGTACTATACTATGTCAAGATAAATCGACACCTCTAACATGCTCTTGTGTAGTTCCAAATAAAGCACTACATCAATAACTTCTATGTCCAAAACTAATACATCCATTGAAATGAATTTTCCCAAAAATTGAACCTCAATGATCTAGAAACACATGTGATCATTCAAATGACTGAAATCCATCACCGGAAACTCATAGTGTCCATAGTGACATTATAATTATAGATTTAGAATATTAGCCTTGTGAACCCTAAACTGGTGGTATCCAGACCTAAGATCGATTTTTGAGAACCGTATCATCTCAAAACATATCAAAGAGGTCATCAATCATAATAAATAGAATCTTTTCCAATATCACAGCCTTATCCAAGTGATAACAATCACTATAATGGAGCAGGAACATATATGCATTTTTCATGAAAAAGCTAGTGCTACTAAGGTAGACACATAAGGTCTGATAAATCCCATCTCTTGAAGTTCCTTAAATTGCACCCTTAGATCCTAGGGCTCTGTAGTAGCAATCTGTTATGTTGTAGAAGTCATCGGTTCAGTTCTAGTTTGAATGTAAATCCATAGTTCCATCTACTACCTCAAAGGTACAATATGGGAAAATTTGATATTTGAGATGGGGAAGGTCCTATCGAAAATAGTATGTCAGGTGGGACAATTTGTGACCAGACCCACTTCCCAACGCAATAGGTTTGGCGTGAGTTGTACGATAAACCCTGGGAAGGGTATTTGCGATGGGTATAAAATCCCGACGCAAATACCCGATGCCGTTTTTTATTTTTTGCGATGATATTTATATCCAGTCAAACATAGTATATCGGTGGGTTGGTATTTACGATGGGCCCCTTCACAAATACGTTTTTCACCACCGCCCCAAAATAATGGGGTTCGGGGGGGGGGGTGTTAGCACTTCTGATGGGTCTCGTCACAAATACTACTATTTGCAGCAGGAATCCCATCCCAAATATTATCGTCGCAAATAATCTAACAAATATATACCCGCATCGGTTTTCCCATTCCACTAATTTCTCTACCCCTATCTCCCTCACTACTTACATTTTTTTCATAGGTTAAAATTCTAAATTGGTGGAATATGTTTGTCTTATATCTTCCAAATGAATCAATTTTAAGGTATTTATCTATTTCATTTATTTGTTAGTTAATTGAGTTTATTTTATATAAGTTGTAATTATTTTTAATTAGTTGCAACTAAATTAAAATGGAATTAGGTAGTTTTATTAATCATTACTTATTTTTAAAAATAATTACATATCATTTTTAATAATTAGTATTAATTAGTAACAATTAGTATTAATTAATATTAATTAATATTAATTAATATTAATTTCTTTTAATTTCAAAATTATTAATATGTAGTTATAATTAGTGATAATTACTAAAAACTAAGGATAAATAGTAATAAATTGGAATACATATTTATAAATAGTAAAGAATAGTTATAATTAGTGATAATTAGAAATAATTATCATTAACTAGTTGAAATTAATAATAATTAGTAATAATTAGCAGGAATAAAAAAAATTCATTGGAATTAGTAATAAATTGTACCAATTAGTAAAAAATATTAATAATTTTTAATTATTTGTAATAAATTCTAATAAATTTTAAGAATTAGTAATAAATAATTATAATTAGAAATAATTTTTAAAAATTAGTAAAAAATAGTAGTAAATTGTAAAAAAATTTAATAAATTGTAATAAATTGTAAATAATTGTAATAATTAGTAATAATCTTAAATAAATTGTAATAATTAGTAATAAATTATAATAATTTGTAATAATTATTAATAAATAGAAATAAAATATAATAAATTGTTATAAATTGTAATAATTACTATTGATTTGTAATTATTACTTATAGATTGTAGTAATTTAGTAATAATTACTAATAAATTGTAATAATTAGTAATAAATTGTAATAATTACTAAAAAATTGTAATATTTAGTAATAAATTTTTATAATTATTAATAAATTTTAATAAATAATTATAAATATAAATAATTACTAATAAATTGTAATAATTAGTAATAATTAGTGAAAATTCTAATAATTAGTAAGTTGTATCAAATTATAATAATTAGTAAGAATTAGTAATAGATTGTAATAATTACAAATAAATTGTAATAAATATTAATACATAGTAATAAATAGTAATAAATAGTAATAAATAGTAATAAAGAGTAATAACTAGTAAAAATTATAATAATTAGTAACAAAGAGTTATAATTATTAATAAATTGGATTAATTAGTAATAAATTATTATAATCAATAATAAATTGTAATAATTACTAATTAATTTTAATAACTAGGAATAGTTAGTAATCAACTATAATAATTAGTAACAAATTGTAATAATTAGTTATAAATTTTAATAATTGGTAATAAGTTGAAATAATTAGTAATCAATAGTAATAATTACTAATAAATTGTAGTAATTAGTAATAAATTTTAACAATAAGTAATAAATTTTAACAAATAGTAAAAATTTATAATAAATTGTAATAATTTGTTATAAGTAGGAATATATCATAATAAATTTAACAATTATTAATAATTATAAGGACCAAGTTATAATTAATGTTAATTAGTAATAAATTGAAATAATCAGTTATAAATTTCATTAATTAGTAATTATTAGAAATAATAAGTAATAATTTTTATTAAATTTCAATAAAATGTAAAAAGAATTTAATAATTAGTAATAATTAGTACTAAATTTTAATAATGAGTAAAAATGAGTAACAAATTGTAAAAATTAGTAAAATATTATACTAATTAGTAATAATTCATAATAATTAGTATTTATTAGTATAGTAATAATATGTAATAATTAGTAACAACTAGTAACAATTACTAATAATTACACATTATTAGTGGTAATTAGAAAAAATTGTTCTATATTAGTATAGATTAGTAAAATTTTGATATAAATAATATAAATAACTATGATTTAAAAGAAATTATTATAAATTTCTAGAAATGTGAATTTAAATTTTGTAGATGGTGTTTTTATAATATCAATTTATTCAAAAAAACTAATTAATTTATATTTTTAGAGAAATATGGAACACAGAAGATGAAAATAGACTTTATTAGATGATATCTCCTTGATAAATCATCATAGGAATCCAAAAAGTATTCATGTCATGACACAAAACCCTAATTTTAACTCGTAAAATATTATATCATCCCTTTAATGGGGATTCATATAAAAAAATTGACTATGTACATCAATAATTCACTTTAGAAGACTAAAACATGCAATTACATCATTCTACTGATAGTTCTTTTTCCATATGGTTCTTACGGTAGTCAGTATTCATGTTGGCATTTCTTTATAACACCATACAATTTACCTCCGTGGATGTTGTTGAAGGATCCATATATCCTTTTCACCTTATTAATTCCAAGATATCTGAAACAGAATATTCATGATTATATGAAACCATTGATTGATGAGTTAAATTCATTGTGGAGTAATGATGTCAGTACATATAACATTGATGTGAATAAAATTTTGACTGAATGCTGCATTGATGTGGAAAATTAGCGACTTTCCTACATATGACATGTTATCTGGATAGAGTACACCTAGTCCAACATCATGTTCATATTGTATGATGGAAAAAAGTGTGTATGCTCATCAATTACGAAAAACATGTATTCTCAACTTTCTCCACAGATTCCTTCCAACCGATCATATTTTTTGGAGGAAAAAATATCATTTTAGAAAGGAACTATTGGAAGAATGGAATTATATAGTTCTCTCAGCAACATATTTAAAATAAATTGTCTCTTAATTTCCTCCCCTTAAATATTTCCCAATAATAAACAAATATAAAATTGAAGGCTTTGGCAAAGAACACAATTGGATAAAATGGATCATTTTTGGATCATCCATATAGTTCTGATTTGATGGTCTATCAGATGTTAGATGTCAATAATTTTAGTAATAAATGTTTTAATAATTTATTTTATACTGTTCTGGATACATCAGGTAAGACCAAAGATAATGTGATTGTATGATTAACTCTTGATAAAATTTACAGGTGACCATAACTTGAAATATTTGAAAATGCGAGATCAAATATTTTAATGAAGTCAAAATCATCTTATACACTGACCATAAATATTTATTAATATTTTTACTGTATTAAATATTTGCGACTTCTTGATGGTTATGCATCCAATTTGAGAAGATGTGTTACAAATGGTCATGTTACCAAATAAAAAATTCATCACTATAATTTTGTAATGAAAATGTTTCTTCAAATTTGATTAAGAGGATAGTTGATTTATATGATTTTGGATGCGAGAACAGACATATTATATTTCTCTGAGATTTGTGTGTGGTAAAAACAGACCATGATGCAATAATAATATTTAATTAAGATGTTGTTTTAATTTTATGTAAACTAGAAAAAATAATTTCCTAGGATTTCATTGACTCAATGAAACATTTGATATAACATTTTCCACAAGAAAAGAACTATAGAGGTCTGATATTGTTCTGATGGATATACCCATCTGAGAGATGCATGCAGAAATTGAAGAAAAAAGTGCATAACAAAGCATCAATTGAAGGCTCAATACATAATCATATTTACAAGAAGAAATTTATTTCTTATTCTCACCTTATTTTCAATCTAAATATCCCTAAAAACCACATGGGATGTAAGAAGGGAAAATTTTATGGTGAAATGAGAAATAAATTTTTAGTTTTAATCATCCCAAACATGGCTTTGGTGGAGTTTATGAATGATGAAATTCAGATGATGAACATCACAAAGCTCATACATATGTTTTTATAAAATGTGAATAAATCAAATCATTTGTACTTTTAGTGCTTCTATCATTTATTTTATAATAATTGTTATAGTAAATTAATATTATTTTATTTTTAGGTTATATGATAATCCCAACACGAATTGGAATCGACAAAATATAGAAGGTTCACTTGATGAACGTCGGAAAAATAATTTTTTCTACTGGTTTCAAAAACAAGAAACATAAATTATTGATGTTTTAACATAAAAAATCTATTTATTACTCCCTATATTGATAATTGTTTTCGAAATGTTTTGGTATCTGAATGTGCTAATAAAATTAACAATCAAATGTGTGTCATGAGTAACACACCGTCAAAAATTGTTAAATCTTATAATTCATTTGTGGGGAATGGTTTTCGATTTCATATACATTCATATGGTGAATCAAAAAATAACATCTAATAGTTGTGTTTTCTTGAGAGGATCTCATCATGTAGAAACTGAATTTGAATTTTACATATTGGTAGAAGAAATTATTGCATTGTGTTATCTAGGATAGAATTATATAACAATATTAACATTTTAGTGGTTGAATAAGGAAAGAGGATTGCATGTTCATCCGTCTCATGAAATTGTTTATATTACATATATAAGTCTTATTGCAGTAAATGAACCATTTTAATTGGATTATCAAGCATATAAATTTTATTATAAAAATTACTATGCAACTTAAATATAGGTAGGTGATTATTGTAGGATATGAAAAAATAAATCAATGTAAAATCAGTTTACTCAAAGTGAATGTGGTTCCACTAAAGGGTATGGAATTGAAATTTTCACAGAGACTACTCCAAATCCATCTTTTTAGTGAAGATACATGAATATCAATGATGAAACACAAAATTTATGGTTGGATGGTGATGATGTTACTAATGATGTTAGAAATGAATTTGCAAGAGCCTAATTTACCTTTGGATGACCAGAATGTTGTATCATTTGACCCTCAGACTACTAGCAGAACTATGAGTACATAGAGGGGGTGTGGTCTTGCAAAATTCCTGATTTATAACCCTATACCTGATCTATGTTCATGAATTAGCTTTGATCTATGCATGAAGATGTATGTTTACCGGCGTATTTTAGTTATCTATCATTAATTTATATATATATTGGTTGTTTGATTATTTTATCTTTTTTTCAAAACATTTCAAATATATCCATTGGATAGGTGAACATTATATTGATAAATTATTTTTCTAAATCATTGATCACATGGGATCATATTCCCATTAATGTTGTGCACCACATTTACAATCATTTTATAGTGCATATATAAGTAATACTTATTTAGAAATTTATTAAAAAAATTGATATTTAAAATTATTTTTAGCTTTTATGGTATCTCAGGGATAAGAGCTTGTCTAACGCTATCTGGAAGGCATGAGATGGGTTTATGAATGAGCGTTGCTATCACTTTTTCATAATTTGAGAAGGAAAGCAATGATAAAAACAAGAGTGACATTTTTTGATGAGTCTTATCCTGCACACTGACCAGATAACAGTTCATCTTAGGTTTTGGATGGATTATGTTCACAATTTCTAGGTGTTCATTTTCATAGGGAATTAATAGTAGATCAACAAAACCAGGAGAGACATGAGGGGACACATCAATCTGGTAGTCATCATTCAACACACATAGGGAACATATGGTAAGTATATTTTTTAAATAAATTATATTACTTTACATGTAAAAAGTTTATTTTCTATTCACATCAGTAGTCAAATAGCCTGATATTACAGAGTTCAAAGTTTATTGGATTATATACAACGATTTAGTCACTAAAGATATTAGAGGTGATTGCAAATATCAGAGTGTGGTCATTATAATATTTTTTTAGTTTTAAAATAAACTACAAATAATATTTTAACTATTTTAATTTTTAATAGAAATTAAAGCAGTCATATGAGGTTGTAATGTCCTCGACACGTATTGATATTTTGGTTGAGACTGATTATCAGACCCATACCCATCGATTTGATGAAGAAGTATAGATGCAGGTGACCCAGTATTCCTTTGAGAAAGGTCAAGTTGTCTGTATCATATCTTGATTGATAACTGAGAGTTATTGGGGTACCACGGCGATGTCGACATCTAGCTCGAGAGGAGCTTGTGGAGATTCATCATCATCATCTGCACAGTATCAAGAGAGGATACTTGCTCAGGGTGAGTTTATTTAGAGTATGCATATGGATTAGTAGGAGATTAGTCAATGGTAGCAGCAGTAGCTGGAAGAGCTCTAATGGTAGCCATAGCAGGAGGAGATGCATCAATGGCAGCAACAACACCATGAGTATATGGAGAACATGTGACATCTAACTTATAGTTTAGGGATGTAGTTCCTTCCCCCGTCTTCTCCAACTCCACTAGAATCCCCCTTCAGCGATGAATTATTTTTTTGATAAAACATATAGAATTTAATTTCTTTGAGATGTTAACTATTTTCATTTCTATATAGTTCATTTTTTATACTGTTGTAAATATAGATTTTATTTTAAATTTTTTAGTTTTTTATTATTATATTACATTATTTAATTTTATTATTGATATTGTTGATATTTTATTACTTTATAAATTATTATTTTTTATTATTTTATTATTACTATTTATATATATTTTTTGAATATTGATGTTTTTATTATTTTATAAATTTTTATTATCTTACTAATATTAATATTACTATATTATTAATATTAATATTAATTTATTATTATTATATTATTATTATTTATATTATTAGTATTAATAATTCTATTATTTTCTATTATTGTTATTATTATTATTTTATTCAATTTTATTTTTTAGAGATATTTTTGACACACCCTTATACGACATGCCATTGTAATATTATTTCTATAAAACCTCAGGAAAACTATTAGAGAGTAGATGTGGACCCGTTGTAAAAAAATCATTTTGAGACGCCCATTTTAGAAGAGGGGAATTTGCGATGGGGTCCCATCACAACTGATTTTTTTTTGTAATGGGACCCCATCACAAATGCCTTATCGTATGTAACCAAATTTCTAGTAGTGGTAGTCAAAAAAGTAATCAATGATATATCCATATCATCCTTAACTCACCCACAGACATCGTTTAATTCATGAGGGCTGTGATCAGATAAGAATTTATTGTTTCCCAAACTTCACTTGCTACTGAGACATTGTATAGTGATAGTCTGGGGTCGATCCAAGATTGAATGAGGCTAAAAATGGTGGCCTTTAGATTATAACCCTTTGGTGTAGGAGTCCTAATGAGTTGATTTAGTTTGGAATGGGTAATTCTAGAGTGTGGAGGTATGAATTTATGAATAAGAAGGGGATCTAGAACAATTTTTGGGATCTAAATAAAATATGATCATTATTATGACTTTGTAGGATCCTATGGATTATGCTACGAACCAATTCGAGGATTCTAGTTGATTATGTTCAAATTGACTAGTTTTTCCATAGTGGAAAATATTCTTAGGTCTGGAGATAGTGAAAACATAAGTGAATTACGATTTGCTTCTAAGGTATAAAGTGTCTCAATCTATTGGTCATAGCCTAATCGACTCCATCCTAGATAAGGTCCTTCATTCAAATATCTCATGGTCAAGGATATTCATATAAATTGGAATGACACATGTTATTTATCCATATTACTAACCCTTAAGGTTACCATGTTTATAAATAATTATATGTTGAGTTCAGACACCCCTACTATCGATCCCTACCCTAGGTGGTTTAGCCACTCAATATAAATATAATCATGAAAGAGAAAGAGATCGAAAGCATATTGAATTTAAAAATATAAATTGGGATTAAAAAATTATAGGACACGTATGGAGTGGGAATTATTAGTTGATGAACATATAATCATGAATTTACAATAACAAGATGTATTCAATCACAATTAAAAAATATTTTCTTACTTTAAATAAGGATGCGAACATATGTAGAAACTATTCACTGTGGATTTCTAGTTGAAATGAAGAATGAGAAAATAAATATTTGGGAATGAAAAATAGATTGAAAAATGAACTTGAATTCGGTCCAAAATTCTTAGATTAATGTAAAATAATAAAATGGAACTATGAAATTTTGAGTTTGTGTAACATCCCAAGATTTTATGAAAAATATTCTTTTTAATTTCACTAATGTGTTGTGTTGTACGCAACACAAAAAGGAGCTTGCACAACACACATCCTTTACTTGCCTTGCATTACACGCAATCACAACCTTCCTCGATAGCGTGTGTAGTACGTAATACTGAGTTTCACTAAACAACGATATGCTATTAAAATATTATTATAACTAGCCGTTATGAATAGTAATAACCACCTTTTAAAATTTTAGAAATTTTAGCTCTCAAAATGGACTTCATTTTTGGATTCGGAGTATCGAATTTAGCCTAAGGTGAAATTTTGGTACTTTTCGGATAACTTTCATATTCTGATGAATAGTGAAAATTACAAAATTATAATTAAAAACAACTTTTTTAATCAAAATAATTAATAGTGATAAATTATTAATTTGAGTTGTTTTAAAGTATATTTAGAATATATTTTTACAATTTAATACAATGTTGGTCATTGGATGTAATTTCACATTTAAACCAGACATAATCAAGTGTCAATCTTTTGATAGATATTGTTTCTTAAAAACACGCTATTTGTATTAACAGCGGGATTTAATTATAAAATTAATTAATGCAATTTCTATGTTATGAATTTGGTAAAATATACTTCATTTTTGAATTCAGAATATGAAATATATCTTAGGATGAAATTTTGGCATTGTTCTGAAAAACATCAATTTTTGATGAATAGTGAAACTACTAAGTGGTAGTTAAAAAACTGAATTTTTCATAAAACATAATTTTACCGCTTCTGTGAATGGAATTTCAAAAATCCGAGAGACACGATTGATGTCAGTAAGTAAAATGTGGTTCAATGAGATGAAAATAATTTTTGGTGAATAGTAACTTTTTACTTTTATTTACCACGGTTAAAAGTAAATAGGGTAATTAAGGGTAAGAATGATATTAATATTACCCTAACACATGTCCTAATTCTATTGGACAAGTGTATCTAGACCAAAAAAAACCTTAAGTGTAAAATATTATCATTTAGGCCCACTTGGATTAGATTAGGACATTTATTATTATTTAATTCAAAGAAGAGTTAAAAGAGTTAAAATCAAAGTTTATTTACTAAAACATTTTTAATATAGGGTTATACATAAGATAAATTCCATTGTAAATATTCATTAGAAATATAAAAAGATATCCTACATAATGATATTTTATTTATAATTTTTAGACTTTAAATAAATTAATTTATTTATTACACAACGATGATGCAGTAATTACCCTTTTTAAGGAAATATTAACATAATTGATGTTATAAATGCTCAAATGAATGTAATTTGAGACTTTTTATGAATTACACTAATTTTATAGGTTACTATGATATATTAGTGTTGCTTTAATAAACTTGTTTCAAACATATAATTCTGTTATGACTTTCACAAAAATCATATATCAAATAGTGTCAAAATTGACACAAAATAGTTTTTAAATCAAATATTATATTATTAATTGTTATTTTATTCCTAAAAATCTACGGTTCGGCCAAATGACTTAGATAAGGATATATATATTAATAATAAACAATTTGGGGTTCTTTTGGCATGTTATAGTATGTTTATTAACCATATAGTGAAACAAAACAAAAAGACACAGTAAAAGTTAAATTATTTAACTTAGAGTTAAATCTAATTGATAATGTTAAAATAATACCCTAAACTTGTCTAAATCCTATTGGATGATAGGATTTCGACCCATCCCCACTTTAGCTTCGAAATAAGACCCCTTGTAACCATTATAAACCGATTTTGACTTTAATATAAAATAATATTTTGAGATATTCCTAAGGTGCCCCTCTCCTCCCTTATAAAAGGACACCTCCTCCCCCTCCTCCTCACACCAATTTGAGCACTCAAGCTCGGCCAACCCCTGCCAAAATCCCTTCTCCACTTCCATAGAATAATCCTAGAGTTCCTTCTCTTCTTCAAAGACCAATCTTAGTTCCCTAAGTGGAGGATTCAAAGAGGTGTTCCAAAGAAGAGGTAATATCCATTACCGATCTTTTCAATTTCTTTCTTCTTCAACTTCTTCTTCTTTAGTTGTTTCATGATAAAGAAATGACATCAGTATTTCTTATATACGGATATGTTATTATAAATATGAAACAACTCTAATTCACCTTCTATCCATTCTACGGAAAAATGAAATCACCGCGCGTGCGTACGTACGGAATACCGTCTCCACGCCATGGTGTAATCTATTTTCCACCACCACCTTACATGCATGGGTATAATGGTGTAAAGAATAACTATACATAGTTATTACAACATCATATTGATTATGATATATTGTATAATCCACTCCACTCCAATTCAATATTTATGGAAATGATATCATCGCTCGTGCGTACGTACGGACTACCGTCTGCACGACGCGATGAGATTCATTCTCCATGTTAACCATTTAATAATGATTATAAAGTTTATATAATAAATAATAATGAAATATATGACATTATAAATCTACTGGATTTATGTATATATATATATGTATTCCATCTACTTACTTCCATTCAAGACAATAAGGAAAGGAAAACAGCGTTCATGTGTACGTACGAACTACCGTCTCCATGAACGGTGTTTTTCATTTCATTTATCTATCTATTATATATATATATATATATACTGAATATATATGATATATAAATCATATTTTATATTCTGGAAGTAAGTAAATCATGATATAAGTAATAATAATGTCAAGAACAACAAGTCAAAACACCTACGATAAATGAAACGATTTTACCCAAAATGCTTCTTTAACATGGAATTTACAAAAGAACGGGTAATATAATGTCATAAGTGGACCATATATGATATAATAACAATGAATATGATTCTGGAATAAGTCAATAACAAGATTTAAATCATTATACAGGAGGTTCGGGCACTTACGAAGAAAAACAGACCTAAGGTAAGGGAAATGTCACAATCTCATTTTATCCGAGATTGTTTATTCGTAAGTATTTACTGGGGTGTATTTTATCATCCAAATCCATTTTCACTCAAAATGTAATATTTTTTTCATCCACTTACAATAGTTTAAATCCAATTTTACCCTTCGGTGAGTTTTTAGTAAAAGATATGAAAGGAATCTTTTGTCGTTTTTCGTACGAGGTACTTTTTTTGACTTTTTTGACAAAAGTATGAGAAGAATGTTTTTTTACTTATACGACATGAATGTATTTTTAAAAAATTATTTCCAAGAAGCTTCCTTTACAAGTTTTAAAGTTTATTTTTAATCATCTTCTTTTTTTTAAAGTCGTATGACATGTTATGAAAGGAAAAATGTTTTTGAAGTAGAAAGAATATTTTCCTCAAGAATGGAGTTCAAGTATTTTATCAAAATTATTTTCCATCTAAGATAATAAAAGGGTTCTGTTTTTATCCCTATTATTACATGGATTTGATTATGTTGTGATGGAAATATTTTTATGAATTCCTTTATCTTATATGAATTGTTTTATGATGTCATGATGTTCCAAGAATCCCATTTTCGTTACATGTGTTATGCGATGATGTATGATTTATGATTATGTGGCACAAATAAGAAAGGATTCATTATAAGATGGGTGGGACCTATATCTCCCTCCAATGCATTGGGTAAAGATTTTATATCTCATGAGATAGACCGGGCTGGAACGGTAGGTTATACCGGTTCAGTGAAATAGGACTGAAACGAGGGTTACTCGATTCAGAAAGGGACTTTTTCCACTAAGATAGTCTTGGAAATGAGTCTTGACTAACAAGAAATGATTCTCTATGATTTTGTGTGAATGCCACAAAGTTTCATGTTTTAAGTTATGATTATTGTGATTAAATTTCACTGCCATGATTTATCCCATGTTATGAAATTATGATCTCTTTTGCAGGTTAAGATTTCCAAAAGTTATGTGCTTGTGTATATGATGTGATTGATATTTCTTTTGTTTACCCTTACTGAGCATTTGAGCTCACCCTTTTATGTTTTCTTTTCCCCAGGATATAAAAAAGGGTTTTAGGTAAAAAAAAGGGAAGATCTTTATGGGAGATATTGAAGATCTTTCACCACGATTAGAAGATTATGTTCCGAGTTTCCAAAGACACTAAACTATTACGATCCTTGTGTGTGTGTTTTTGTTATGTACCAAGTATTCCGCAAAAGTAATGTAATGTCCATGTACGTCAAGCTTCGGGTCTCTACAGTTGGTATCAGAGGGAGGTTTAGTCAACCTTTGGAAACTAGGATGCGAGAACGTTAGTGAGATCCCTATAGATATTTCTAAGGTATGTCTAGGGATGTAGCTAAGGTTAAGTATACGTATAGGTTATAGTACTAGAATTACGCTAAAGATCATAGAATTAAACCTAAGATGTTAGATATTGAAGGTACTCCCCCTTTATTATGTTGTTTTCCCTAGCATGATTTTTTCCTCTCACACTATTCTTTTTGGGTTTTAGACGATGGCTGGAACCCGAAGGAACCATGTTGATCAATGCAATGGACAATGAAATGATTGTCCTCCTGAACAAACAAATGTTATGGGAGATGGAGTGCAAAATCTTATTGCTATATTTACACAAGCTATGAATCATTCTGGACTTCCAAATGAGCAGAGAAGGGAACAATATTCTATTGAGTCCTTCATGAGGCAACGTCCACCTTCTTTCAGTGGGTCTTCTGATCCACTTGTTGCTGAACAATGGATCAGTACCACTGAAAAGATATTTTCAGTTCTTCAATGTTCTGAACATGATAAAGTAATCTTTGCAGTATATCGTTTGGAAGGTGAAGCTGATCAATGGTGGAATCTTATCAAGAATACAAGGCAAAGAGATGAAATTGAGTCCATGGAATGGGACGAGTTCAATAACTTATTTTTCATTAAGTACTTCCCTCGTATTCTTCGAACAAATATGGATAAGGAGTTTCTTGAACTAAAGCAAAAATATGATGAATCTGTTGGTATATACGAAGCGAATTTTACAAGACTTTCAAGGTATGCATATGGCATTATCATCCAACCTGAAAGTAAAGTTGATCGACTTTTCAGTGGCTTAAAACCAAGTCTTCGAAGGGCATTAGCTATAAGAGACTTCAGTAGCTATGAGGAAATTGTGCGTTGTGCTATCAAGGTAGAAATGGAAGTTGGTGTTACATATCCATCTCATGGTTTTGACAAGAAACGAAAGATGGAGTTCAAGGAGAAATCTCAGAATAATGGTGAAAAGAAGATGATTGTTTCCTTATGCACAAAGTGTGGAAAGAAGCATGGTGGAGATTGTCTTAAAGGGACTAGAAAATGTTTTAAGTGTGGAAAAGAAGGTCATCGAGCAGCTGAGTGTCGAAGTAATGGAGAAAGGGATTCTAATGATGTGAATAAAGCAAACACTGTAGAGAACGCACCACCAACACTTCAATGCTTCAAGTGCAAGGAAATGAGGAATTATGAAAATAAATTCCCAAATCCAAGGGTTAGTGATGATCAACATGAGCAACCACTGAAGGCAAAGGACAAAGGGAAGTCACATGCGATCACTATTGGCAATGTTGAATATGACAACGATGTGGTAGAATGATTAAGTGTTTATGTAATGGGATTCCAAAATAATGTTGTATCACTGATTATTGCAATATTTATTGATGTGGTATTCAAAGTGATTGAGATATTTTTTGGAAATAAGATGATATGCGCATAATGAAGGGAAAACGAGAAAATGAAATGTTTAATAGTATTCATGAGCTCATGATTGATATATGGACTAAGTGATATCATGGTTTGAGTATATAGAATTTTGAGGATTTTGGAATGTGGAAAGTGTTAACTTTAAACTGCATTCATGTTTTCACTAAGGCATTCAAGAGAATACATGATTAAGGACTTTGAATGTTTGGAATGTGACCAAAAAAACATATCTTATGATATATGGGGATCAACGATGGTATTAAATCTCTGGTAATCGTTTTCACTATGTTATGAGAGTGGACTGCAGTATTATGGATAAGCCTAAAGATTGAAATGGATTATGTTGGACATAAGTGAGTATTGTTTAAGGATAGAAGTTTTTTTTCGATGGGATGTTATAGTAATGTAGTTTTAGAAAAATGACAACCTGCAGGACGGGTGACAGCCCATCACGTCGGACAAGGATATGGGAATCGAACCCACAACCGAAGTGCGACTGGCCTTTATCTCCTACCACTGGCCTACAGGAAGTCCCTATTTAGTAGAAACTAGTTTTATTATATTATGCAGTATGATATATGAAGTATAATTCCATTTTAGGAACCATATGTGATTAATCTCACTATAGATCGACTTATGTATATAATTTTTGCTAACCTTTTGTTTGAGACAGATGGAATGACCTGTCATTCTATCACATGATCTGCTAACACTTCACGAATAAGAAATTCAAGTTCATTTATTTAAGAGATGAAGTGGAAATTGTTCAAGGAATGAACAACAATGAGATTGTACCAAAATAAAGAAAGTATTTATTCTAATTCAAATTTTCAACTTTATGGAAATGATCTTGAAAACCAAAAATGTTGTCCTAGTGATCTTATACCTGATGAATCGGATGGTAACTTAGATCATCACAAATTTATGGATTTGTGATTGTTGGCTTTTCCATAGCCATGTTCTCTACCACTCTCCATCAGAACATGATGGTTAGATTTTTCTTCCATATCCATATTTTCACCTATGTGGAAACCCAGTGATTAGTTTATTTGGGTAACAGTTACGTTTCATACTTTCGTTTTTAAAGATTGGTTTTGGTATTCCTTTTTACGATGTGGGTTTCTATTAAATAAAATTTCTAATAGTAAACCATTTATAACCCCGACGAATTTCGAGGGCGAAATTCATTTTAAGGGGGGTAGAATGTAACAGCCCAAGATTTTATGAAAAATATTCTTTTTAATTTCACTAATGTCTTGTGTTGTACGCAACACAAAAATGAGCTTGCACAACACGCATCCTTGACTTGCCTTGCATTACACGCAATCGCAACCTTCCTCGATAGCGTGTGTAGTACGTAATATCGTGTTTCACTAAACAACGATATGCTATTAAAATATTATTATAACTAGCCGTTATGAATAGTAATAACCACCTTTTAAAATTTTAGAAATTTTAGCTCTCAAAATGGACTTCATTTTTGGATTCGGAGTATCGAATTTAGCCTAAGGTGAAATTTTGGTACTTTTCGGATAACTTTCATATTCTGATGAATAGTGAAAATTACTAAATTATAATTAAAAACAACTTTTTTAATCAAAATAATTAATAGTGATAAATTATTAATTTGAGTTGTTTTAAAGTATATTTAGAATATATTTTTACAATTTAATACAATGTTGGTCATTGGATGTAATTTCACATTTAAACCAGACATAATCAAGTGTCAATCTTTTGATAGATATTGTTTCTTAAAAACACGCTATTTGTTTTAACAGCGGGATTTAATTATAAAATTAATTAATGCAATTTCTATGTTATGAATTTGGTAAAATAGAATTCATTTTTGAATTCAGAATATGAAATATAGCTTAGGATGAAATTTTGGCATTGTTCTGAAAAACATCAATTTTTGATGAATAGTGAAACTACTAAGTGGTAGTTAAAAAACTGAATTTTTCATAAAACTTAATTTTACCGCTTCTGTGAATGGAATTTAAAAAATCCGAGAGACACGGTTGATGTCAGTAAGTAAAATGTGGTTCAATGAGATGAAAATAATTTTTGGTGAATAGTAACTTTTTACTTTTATTTACCACGGTTAAAAGTAAATAGGGTAATTAAGGTTAAGAATGATATTAATATGACCCTAACACATGTCCTAATTCTATTGGACAAGTGTATCTCGACCAAAAACAACCTTAAGTGTAAAATATTATCATTTAGGCCCACTTGGATTAGATTAGGACATTTATTATTATTTAATTCAAAGAAGAGTTAAAAGAGTTTAAATCAAAGTTTATTTACTAAAACATTTTTAATATAGGGTTATAAATAAGATAAATTATATTATAATTATTAATTATAAAGCTAAAAATATTTCCTACATAATTATATTT
The DNA here is from genome assembly GCA_963277665.1 of Viscum album. Lineage (NCBI taxonomy): Eukaryota > Viridiplantae > Streptophyta > Magnoliopsida > Santalales > Viscaceae > Viscum > Viscum album. Next base: position 1,631,269,865 of record OY728141.1, read on the forward strand.
TATTTTTAATTTTTAGACTTTAAATAAATTAATTTATTTATGACACAACGATGATGCAGTAATTACCCTTTTTAAGGAAATATTAACATAATTGATGTTATAAATGCTCAAATGAATGTAATTTGAGACTTTTTATGAATTACACTAATTTTATAGGTTACTATGATATATTATTGTTGATTTAATCAACTTGGTTCGAACATATAATTCTGTTTTGACTTTCACAAAAATCATATATCAAATAGTGTCAAAATTGACACAAAATAGTTTTTAAATCAAATATTATATTATTAATTGTTATTTTATTCCTAAAAATCTAAGGTTCGGACAAATGACATAGATAAGGTTATATATATTAATAATAAACAATTTTGGGTTCGTTTGGCATGTTATAGTAATTTTATTAACCATATAGTGAAAGAAAACAAAAAGACACGGTAAAAGTTAAATTATTTAACTTAGAGTTAAATCTAATTGATAAGGTTAAAATAATACCCTAAACTTGTCTAAATCCTATTGGATGATAGGATTTCGAACCATCCCCACTTTAGCTTCGAAATAAGACCCTTTGGAACCATTATAAACCGATTTTGACTTTAATATAAAATAATATTTTGAGATATTCCTAAGGTACCCCTCTCCTTCCTTATAAAAGGACACCTCCTCCCCCTCCTCCTCACACCAATTTGAGCACTCAAGCTCGGCCAACCCCTACCAAAATCTCTTCTCCACTTCCCTATAATAATCCTAGAGGTCCTTCTCTTCTTCAAAGACCAATCTTAGTTCCCTAAGTGGAGGATTCAAAGAGGTGTTCCAAAGAAGAGGTAATAGCCATTACCGATCTTTTCAATTTCTTTCTTCTTCAACTTCTTCTTCTTTAGTTGTTTCATGATAAAGTAATAAAATAAGTATTTATTATATACTGATATGTTATTATAAATATTAAACAACTCTAATTCACCTTCTATCCATCCTACGGAAAAATGAAATCACCGCGCGTGCGTACGTACGGAATACCGTCTCCACGCCGTGGTGTAATCTATTTTCCACCACCACCTTACATGGATGGGTATAATGGTGTAAAGAATAACTATACATATTTATTAAAACATCATATAGATTCTGATATATTGTATAATCCACTACAATTCAATTCAATATTTATGGAAACGATATCATCGCTCGTGCGTACGTACGGACTACCGTCTCCACGACGCGATGAGATTCATTCTCCATGTTAACCATTTAAGAATGATTATAAAGTATATATAAGAAATAATAATGAAATATATGACATTATAAAGCTACTGGATTTATGTATATATATATATATGTATGTCATCTACTTACTTCCATTCAAGACAATAAGGAAAGGAAAACAGCGTTCATGTGTACGTACGGACTACCGTCTCCATGAACGGTGTTTTTCATTTCATTTATCTATCTATTATATATATATATACTGAATATATATGATATATAAATCATATTTTATATTCTGGAAGTAAGTAAATCATGATATAAGTAATAATAATGTCAAGAACAACAAGTCAAAACACCTATGATAAATGAAACGATTTTACCCAAAACGCTTCTTTAAAATAGAATTTACAAAAGAACGGGTAATATAATGTCATAAGTGGACCATATATGATATAATAACAATGAATATGATTCTTGAATAAGTCAATAACATGATTTAAATCATTATACAGGAGGTTCGGACACTTACGAAGAAAAACGGACCTAAGGTAAGGGAAATGTCACAATCTCATTTTATCCGAGATTGTTTATTCGTAAGTATTTAATGGGGTGTATTTTATCATCCAAATCCATGTTCCCTCAATATTTAATATTGTTTTCATCCACTTACAATATTTTAAATCCAATTTTACCCTTAGGTGAGTTTTTAGTAAAAGATATGAAAGGAATCTTTTGTCGTTTTTCGTACGAGGTACTTTTTTTGACTTTTCCGACAAAAGTACGAGAAGAATGTTTTTTTACTTATACGGCATGAATGGATTTTTAAAACATTATTTCCAAGAAGCTTCCTTTACAAGTTTTCAAGTTTATTTTTAATCATCTTCTTTTATTTTAAAGTCGTATGACATGTTATGAAAGGAAAAATGTTTTTGAAGTAGAAAAGATATTTTCCTCAAGAATGGAGTTCAAGTATTTTATCAAAATTATTTTCAATCTAAGATAATAAAAGGGTTCTGTTTTTATCCCTATTATTACATGGATTTGATTATTTTGTGATGGAAATAATTTTATGAATTCCTTTATCTTATATGAATTGTTTTATGATGTCATGATGTTTCAAGAATCCCATTTTTGTTACATGTGTTATGCGATGATGTATGATTTATGATTATGTGGAACACAAAAGAAAGGATTCATTATAAGATGGGTGGGACCTATATCTCCCTCCAATGCATTGGGTAAAGATTTTATATCTCATGAGATAGACAGGGCTGGAACGGTAGGTTATACCGGTTCAGTGAAACAGGACTGAAATGAGGGTTACTCGATTCAGAAAGAGACTTTGTCCACTAAGATAGTCTTGGCAATGAGTCTTGACTAACAAGAAATGATTCTCTATGATTATGTGTGAATGCCACAAAGCTTCATGTTTTATGTTATGATTATTGTGATTACATTTCACTGCCATGATTTATCCCATGTTATGAAATTATGATCTCTTTTGCAGGTTAAGATTTCCAAAAGTTATGTGCTTGTGTATATGATGTGATTGATATTTCTTTTGTTTACCCTTACTGAGCATTTGAGCTCACCCTTTTATGTTTTCTTTTCCCCAGGATATAAAAAAGGGTTTTAGGTAAAAAAAGGGAAGATATTTATGGGAGATATTGAAGATCTTTCACCACGATTAGAAGATTATTTTCCGAGTTTCCAAAGAAACTAAACTATTAAGATCCTTGTGTGTGTGTTTTTGTTATGTACCAATTATTCTGCAAAAGTAATGTAATGTCCATGTACGTCAAGCTTCGGGTCTCTATAGTTTGGGGTAGAGGATGTAGTGGAAAATGAGAGAGGAATCAAAGAACAAAAGATTTATATTTTTTCACTTATAATATCGAATGTACTACTTCTATATAAATATGGAAAATATTTTAGGACATGTAATTAGATTTCAGATTGATGACTGGTTATCCAAGGGTTTCTCTATGAATTTTCAGTATGTAAATATATCACACGTATCTCATCCGATATTGGAAACTTTGACTCTTCTCACAATGTGTAATTTGGATTCACGATGTATATCTTACTTACAACAATATCTTTGGAGTGAGAATTGTGTTCAAAGGGTTCTTGACATGTATCTAAAACTCAGGTCGTTTAATGGATTATCCAATAGTAGTTTTCAAGAATTTTTTCATGACTTTCTTCATGACATGGAGCATGTGGGAAAACTATACTTCACATAATTTAATGATGTTTCACAATGTGTAATAGGAAAATGTTATCCTTTTCATAATTTTATGATTTTAAACATTTGTATCCTAATTCCAACCAAAATCGACAAATATCGAGCGAATTATGTAATAAATAATTGAAAATTATAAACTATATGATAATGAAAATTATATATTATATTAGAATGTTAAATTCCCCCATATTTGAACAGTTTCTTTTTCTCAAGAAAAAAAATCTCAACATGGATTACTAAGAGGTATGGATATTTTAAAATAAGAATTTTACATGACATCCATGAAAATAATACTATGTGTATGAAAAATGTTTTTTCTCTAGAATCACTCCTGTATAGAAAATCAGTCTCACTCATAGATCAGATCTTGGAAGAAATTCTTAATCTCTTAATTATAGTATCTTAACTATTTCTTGAATTATACATCCATTCGTAATTTACCTCACATTGATTTTACTATCATCACACCTAGTAAATTGAAACTCTACTTATTCTCAAACCCTGAGTACATGATCCTAACCATAGTCTTGCATTGGTTATATCATCTCCACTTTATAAAGACAAATAACAAATCAAACATGAGGGTTTCAACAATTTGGTTTTAATTACTCTAGGGTTGTGAGAAGGTAGGTAAATAATGAAAAAAATAAAAAAGGAGTGTACGCCCTGATGTATAATGAATGAATGTAGTGAAAAGTGTAATAAAATTACTCAACCATAACTAATAAATTACACACTACCAATAAATCAAGTTGGACCCATATATATATATATCATTTAAGTGAAATAAGGGTATCATGTTCCTCCCTTTTTCTTTTTATTATTTTTCAAAAGTCAAGCCTACACCAAATATCACATTACCCCCCCCCCCCCCCAAAATCATATGATACATCAAGGGATTCATCAATCTAGAAATGGTGATTTTTTACACATATAATACCCAAATCATGTTAATGTTTTTCATTTCCTTTTTTATTTTTCATTAGAATGGGATAAAAGTCAAATTTGAGAATGTATACATAGATCACAATCAAAATTTCTGAAGATAAAAAAACACATTTCTGTAGTAGAATCATCATATACTGATTAAAATCACCCCCATGATTGTTCAATGCAATGTCATGAATTATATAAAAATTAGTTTAGGATGGTATAATCTTCTTGGAATAGATGCATCCAATACGGTGATTCATGGAAACAACAGGATTAATAAGGGAAAGATTTATGGTGGGTCTTGGAAAAAAGCAGGTCAAAAAATATTGCTTGAATTGTTTTAAAAATATATTTTTTCATTCATATCCTCAATAAGATCTCAATGAAACTTATGATAGGTTTACAACTCCATGTATCATTCATGAAGTATGTTTAGAAAATAATATGCACTTTTAGGCTTAAAATTTTCTCAGGAATGAGAAAAAATAAATAAAATGGAAATCACTATGGGTACAAAACCAAGTAATAATTCAATTTAAAATAATTTAGAAAAATGGTTAATTTGAATTAAATCAGTATGATTAAAAATCATTCTAAAAATATAGATACTGGTAAAACATTTATTTCCAACAATTAACAACATATCTATATCTTTTATTTAAATGGGTAAATTGATTTCCATGTTCAAATGATGATTCTCGTTTTAAAAATGTGTCATAGATAGATAGAAAATGTAAAAACTCAAGTGTGTCAAATGTGTAAGTCACGAATATCTCCCACACACATAGAAGGAGAGAGTTTTTTCACTATCCATGGATTTAAATTAGGATGGGTATGGTATATAAGTATTTTAAAAATGAAATGTCAATTAAAAAATGAAGACGAAGGAAATTAAGAGCTCCATATACATAGTGGGTTTACTTGAGGTAACATGTGTGTCCAAAGTTAGACTTGGGGGATAAATAAAAAATGGTTCAGAAATATTGTTAATACACTAGATTAAAATCTATTAACCCAATTTAAAATATTTGTATGAATAATTACAGAAAATGACACAATATGATGAGAAAGAGTAACCAATTTTATTCAAGTGAAATACTGTTTATAAATTATTGATAAAATGGACTCATAACAAAGATAAAATGTCTCTATAACGACAATTAAATAAAAGTATCAAATGAGAAATGTGATGAACTACGGGTTGCCTCCCATAAAGTTCTAACAAATAACGTCATCAGCTATAGAGATGGATCAAAGTATCATGTAGTGTGGTCCAAAATCATAGTATTTCCTCTATTGTCTGCATCTAGTCATTGAATTTTCCTCTAGATCTCTATTCCTTTTTATAGGATTGATGCCTTCTAGAGCATACCACACACGATGTTTGTGTGGAAGAAAAGGTATTTTTTCTCATCGTGGTAGCTATTGTGCATGAGTTTCTAGTGAGAGATCCAAAATTTAATGTTTGATCTCAGCTGGACATTGAGTTACTCATTGAACCAGTGAAGATTGTGGCCCACGAGCATAGAAAACCATATATGAAATAGATAATCTAGATATCTCTCCTAAAAATAATGATAAATATTTAAATTTAACCCCTGTTATATGGAGAAATAATCAGTTAACATATATAGATAATTGTAGTAGTAAAGAATTTTGGGATATACTGACTATAATGGAAGATAATTCATCCCTGAAACAAAAGTCAAAACCTAAAATAGAAATGTGGCTAACTAAGATAAGCCAAATAAATAAAAAATATCCTCTAACAACCACTCCAGATCCGGTGGTGGTGGTAGGTTTCCAGATGGATCAGTGTAGTGATGGAAGATGGGGCAAGTGGATGAGCTATAGAGGGTGGATTTGTGGTTCTTGAATAATGGGATGAGGTAGTTATTGGATAGGTTATAATCATAAGTGAGGTCATGAGTCTTGTAGATAGATTCACATGTGAAACCTCAACAGATATGGTTGTGGCTGACCCCCAGCTCTGTCAGGCCTCCTAAGTGAGGCACTTCTGCTGGGTATTAGGGTCATTAAGATACGAGGGAAGTTCAGAATGTGATATGTGTGGGGTGGGAGTAATATAAATGGAGTATATGACATGTTCTAATGGTGGTTGAGAGCCCATGGGTGAAAAAGGTGGCGGTGGGGTTGTAAAATGTGGAATATTGGTGAATGGAAGGTTCATATTGCCAAAGATCAGTCACTAGTTGTATTTGATGCATTTTTACGGGCCCCAGAGATTTAGAGGGCTATTATAGGTGGGTATAGAAGTTATTGATATGGTAGTGGTAGAGTCAGGGACATGGGTGGGAGGTGCTTGAGGTGAAGTGGTGGATGGAACAAGTTGTGGATTCGCTACCGATGGTGGGTCTACTAAAGGTGGTTTGTATGATTATGGTGCTACCTCATGTACTCCTAGTTCCTAGTGGTTAGTGTAATCATCCCTCACCAAGATCTGCATCTTTTGAAGCATCAAATAATAAATGGCCTCTATAGGCCCTAGTGATGTGAGGAGATGTGCAACATCAATGAATCTGAGATGTCTCCCATGGTGGGTTATAAATGAACTTCCCATCAATGTGTTTCTGTTCTACTATGGGTTAGTTTGATAGTTTTAGGTGAACTAGAAATCGATATTAGTAGCTACTCTACCCATGGTTTCTACCCAAATGAGAATTTCTACTTGTCTTACACTCCCATGAGACTCTTCATAGGTAAATAATGAGTGGGTAAGGGCTTTATGGAGTATTCCTAGTTCTAGTATACATAGTTGAGTGGACTTGGTTATCCAGGGGTCCTATACAATCTATGCCTCTCATGTTATCATATAACACATTCTACTTGAATAATAATGGAGAGTATTGAGTAGAAGAGTCATAAATATCATAGACATGGAAAACTCCTCTATATAGATACCCAGGACAATGCTGAATTCGGAAAATGAGAGCTCATTTTTTTCAGTTGACCAGATATAAGTGAAGGTTATATACAGCTACTTCAATGTGAAGAGGGGAACTCCAGGAAAAAATCTCTTTAAATTTACTCATGTACCTAAATAATACATTAAAAATAATGTATAGATAGAACTTCTAGTATGCCATTGTTGATGTTGAGATGGGCAGGAATGGCCATATTGAGGCTCTTGTTTTTCATAATGGGGTTATCAAGTAGCCGATTGAGTTTGAAAAAAGATTCTGATTTTAGAATCATATAATGTGTTGAAAATCAAGGTTTCCATATCTATTTGATCTATCAGAGCTAGTCTAGTATTTGGATTGAGCAGCAATTGCAGCACATGCTATAGTGGAAGGTGGTGGGGATTCTACCATAGGTGCTGAGGGTGTGGAAGGCGCGACACCTTGTGTATGTTGGGTTGGGGGTAGATATCTATTGCTTTATGATGACTCTTAATGTGCAAGGAAACATGTTTTGGTCAGCGCCATTATAGGAGAGAGGATTAGGGGTGCAGGGGATGAAAGGATGATGGGTGGAGGGGTTTGGGTTAGGATGAAAGAGGTTGGGGATGAGGGATATATGTTTTCTATTCTGAAGATGGGGTTGGTGTAATGTGCCAAGAGTGGAGAAAGGGGGGGTGTTCTTGATAGGTAGGGAGAAGGGAATGGAGGGGGTGAATGATCAGAATAGTATGAGGGGGTCTAAGTTATAAAGTAGGGTGGGTGGGTGCAGTGCTGATAGAGGAGGATGGAAGGGAGGGGTGAGGATTTTCCCAGGAGGAAGGTGGATTGATGGGGAAGGATGGTGGGGAATTCTGTCATGAACCTACGGTTCATGAGATATTATTTAAAAACATAATTGAGGTATTACACAAATCGAAACTACGATTCATGTCATATTCTATAGGGTTTTTAGAATTATTGTTAGAAAAGGTACAAATTATGTATAATCATTACATGACATGTAATTGACATTTTTTGTTTCATATTTGGTACAAACCATATCATTTATCTCATGGGAAATCCAAATATTTCATAAGGATATACTAATCTAATCTAGTCTAGGATGACGTACCCTGGGTATCCCCCCAGCCTGCTCTTCCTTTAACATTTAGATCATGACTCCTTTAAGGATCTGATAAACATTTGGGTGATGGAAAAACCATCACGTAAGGGTTTTGGAAATATTTTAATCCATTGACCATTAACATTGAAAGGTGTTATTCCTTACTTTTGAATTTCAATGGTCACATAAGGGAAACATGAATGACTTATAAAGGGATGAGAAACTGGGATTTTAGCTTCCCAGGGAAAAATTTCAATCTAAAATTGAATTAGAGAACCCTATTTCTAAGGGCAATGATTCATCTTGAAATGTGCTGATCATTAGTTTTCATAGTTATCTCCGTGTAGAATATGGAATTTACATAAGATTCTATTATAATTTCTTCTGATTATTCATGTTACAACATTTGATCTTATCCTCCTATATGGGAATGCAAATTTAACTTCTTAATTTCCTAGTGCAAGCAATGCCCTATTCCAAATACAAGATGACACAAATTCCCAAAACTAATATGAAAAATGTAGTACCAATTGGTGTTTTGTACACTATGTGGTACACCCATAATGTATCATCCAGTTTCAAACTCCAGTAATTTGGGCTTGTGTTCACAGTCTTTTCAATGATTTTTTATTTCCCAATATTACAATTCAATTTTCCCACTTGTTTTTGGGTGATAGGTAGTTGTTGTGTTATAGAGGATTCCATACTTTTAGAGTAATGCATTAACATATTTATTGGAAATTTTTTTTCCTCAATCACTATGGATTAATATAGGAAATACAAATATTGAGAACACATTAATTTTTAGGAAATCCGTGTCTACTTTTTCTATGTCATTTGATGTGGGTTCAGCTTCTACCCACTTTTCTAAATAGTCAATTACAACAATATGTTAGGATTTTATATGTGAATTTGGAAAAGATCCCATGGATTTTTTTCCCTAAACATCTAAACTTCAACACCCATGATTGCGATTTGTGTCATTTTGACACTTTTTCTAGTGGTCCTAGTTTGTTGGCACCTATCACATATTTGGACATATTCCCTTGTATCATGGTGTAAAGTTGGATAGAAAAGTAAACTTTTTAGAATAATTTCTATAATGATCTTGGGTCCCTAATATCCTCATGTTGGTTACATATGAAACATTTATATTACATTTGGGATTTCATTTTTAGTAATACAACATCAAAACATGCAATAAATGAAACATTTCAATAGGAGTGGTTCAACCCAATAATAATGATTGTATTTCACTAAAAAATTCATCCTCTATGTGTAAGAGAGGTATTGTTCTAAATATACCATGGAGATAAAATTAGAAATGTTAGAAAACTAGGGTTGTACCTTTTTTCTAAAAAGGGTTTCATCAAGAAAATCGATTACGATGTCGATATCATCATCATCCTTGATGAGTGATAGAGGGAGACATGATAGATGAATAGTGATAAAATTTTTCATTCCTTTAGTATCTTTGATGGAAATATGATATTCTTGGAGTTGGGGAATCCACCTTATCAAACTTTTTTTGAAATACTTTTTTTCATTAAATTCTATAGTGCAACATGATCGGTTTGCCCAACCACCTTAGGCAAGATCAAATAATAATTTTTTTTGAAATCATACACAATAGCTAAGAGTTATTTTTATGTAGTTATGTATTTGAATTGAACTTCATTAAGTGTGTGGCTTGAATATTATATAGGGTATAATATGTGACCAACTCAATTCCCAAAAACAACACTAACAATAAAGTTGTTGGCATCACACATTAATTCAAATTCCTCATCCCAATCTGGGGAAATGATTACGGGGGACGATATCAAAATTGTATATAATGTGTCTATTTCATGTTGACATTGTCAAATGAATTAAAATGGAACATCCCTTGAAAACATGTTAGTCATAGGGCAGTAATCTTTTTGAAATTTCCTTTACAAATTTCTTGTAGAATCCATCTTGTCCCACAATGATTCTTATACAATTAACTATTAATTGTTTAGGTAAAAATTTAATGACCTTTACCTTATATAGATAATCTTATATTCCCCCTTGGAAATTCTATTTCTGAGGAATATTTATTTTTGAACCATGAAATTTCATTTTTATCAATTCAAAATGAGGCATTTCTTTTCACAGTTTCACATGAATAAATGAAGAATTCTTATGTACACTTCAAAAGATCATCCATAAACATATAAGCGAACCATGAAAATTTCAATAAATCATCCTTCCAAATCATGGAAAATATGTGTCGTGTATCATTTTAATTTTTTTGGAGCATTACACATACCAAATTAAATGATTCTGTAGGAGAAGGTTCTAAATATACATGAGAATGTGGTTTTTGAGTAATCAGCTGGGTTGACCTTAATCTGATGGTATCCTAAATAACCATCATAGAAATAATAGATTTCATTTTCTTCTAGTATTTCCACTATTTGATCCATAAACGGTAAAGGAAGATGATATTTCTATATTAATGCATTTATAATTATTTATTCTACAAAATGACTCTATCCAATGACGGTGCATGTTGAGATCAATTAATTTTCATCAATTTTTTACCAATGTGATCACACTTTTCTCAGGAACTACTTTTAGCAGTATCACCCACTGACTATAATATATTTAAAATATTATTTAAGCATTAATATGTTTTAGTACTACCCTTTTATCAATATCCTTCATTAGTGGTGTTATTTTCCATTAAGGTTTACATTTGGGGTTTGCATCATCTCAAGCAGAATTTTGTGGGTGTATACAGTAGTAATGGTTCGTTTGATGTCAACTACTGCTTCAGTAATTGACTCCTTGTGTTTTTTCAAGAATTCAACAAATTTTTATTCTAGTGACTGTGATTTTTCATAGTTCATGAATATTGGAAAAGATGTTGAAGCTCATATGTTTATATAAAAAAGAGTACTGGATAGAGGATTAAGCTCTTGTTTTGGTTGTTGAAAGCTGTAAATGTAACCCTTATGAGATGTTCCCTAAATCTAACTTCTTAAAAATCATACACATTTTCTTCTTTAGAGAGTGATTCCTTACTATATTCTTCTAGGGCCATGGATTAATTTTTTTATTGGGTAAGAGGGATACCATAGAAATAAAATGCATCATCAAATCATTTATATCTTTCAATGATGTTTAAGACTACATATTCTACACTGAATCGATTGATTAGATTCCCTTAGTTTGCATCTTTTATAGATTTTCCTTTGTCCATGAAAGGTATTCTGAGAATAATGGGAATTTCACCTTCTCCTTCCATATCCAAAACTAGGATGTCCATGACAACTATGAACATTACGTCCTTGACCAGAACATTCTCAATAATTCTTCTAGGGTACATTATTGATCAATATAACAGTTGTAGTGTTACTCAAGTGGGTTTGAGCTCTTGATGTCCCAACATGAAAAAAACACTCATTAGAATGAGGTTGATACTTTCATTGAGATTTCATAGAGATATTCCAATTTAAATTCTCCAACAGAACATGAGATTGAAAAACATCCTTGGTATTTCATATTTAATGGGATTTTTCACTGAAAAATAGAATATAATTATTCATCTAGTGTGGTGACACCAATATCTTTCACATTTTTTTTGGAAAACAGATCCTTTAGTAATTTAAAATAAACATCTATATGAGAAATAGCCTATACAAAGGGTAATTTGATATGAAATTTCATGAATATTTTTATGAAATTACTATACTATGCCTCCATTTAGATTTGTCCTTCCCTTTTTATGAAAGGAAGAGGTGTTTTGTATGGTGGTGGAGTAACATAGACTATCTCTTTTGAATTATCAGGTGTTTGGGTGTTTGTTGCTAGTGATACAACTTGGGGAATGACAAGAGTTCTCCCATCATCTTTTTCCTCGTCAAATGGTGAATGCTTGAAAGGATATTCAATTTTTCATTCGAATTTTCCACCTGGTAGTTGAAAGTCCAAAATTTTCCACTTCCCATCACTACGACCTTAGCTTCTTCTCTTGGGTATGTCTCCATATTTCCAGTTAGAGTTCCTGGTAATCTTTCTGATAGAGACTTTAAGATCTGTCCCATCTCAACATCGATATTACGTAGGTAATCTCATTCGTTTTGAATATCCATATCTTGTGTATTCTATCACATATCTTCATTTTGAACACTTGTATAAAGTAAATTCTCCAGTTATTATAGAGATTAGATTTTTGATGTTGAGATTTTGGTTGAGATGGATCAAACTATTGTTATAATCGTTCATTGAATGATTATTTTTGTGGATATTGGTTTGGTCTTTTAATAGAGTTCATGAGTGGGTACCATGGTGTCCGTGGGTTATAAAATGTTTCTTGACCATTTATTTCTTGAAAATAGACCCTGTTTTTTTGAGGGGGATCCTTTTTAAGAATGTTCTGCTATTAATGCTAATTATGTTGAAATTGGGGATTTGTCTGATGGTACATGATGTAATTAAAATATTGATAATTTTTTATTTGACTCATTCCTTTCAGTATTGGTATAAGATCATGCCACCACAAAATTCACATGACTTCATATACATTACTAGGGATGGAGGGGTGGTGTAGTAGGAAGATGTCTTGACTCTAGTTTCTTTGTGAGCAATTCAACTTGAGAAACTTGTCATGTATTTTCATCCAATATGTTAATTCCATGATGAGGTGGTCCATGAAAACTCTTCCACATGCTGGAATCAGGAGATAATTTATCACAAATTTCACTACTAGCATCATGTGTTTTTAATATAAGTTCTCCATCAACTACAACATCGAAAACTATCCATGATGCTGGTTGGAGTACTTTGTAGTATTTATCGAGCAACACCTACATGTCTAGTCCAATGTGTGGGAACTTCACCATAATTTCCATTATTCTTTCCCAATATTCCCATGCTGAATCTATGTCAATCTGAGTGATGTTTTCAATTTCATTATTGATTTCCAAATTTAGATTGGTGGGAAATATTTGTCAATAATTTTTTTTCTAGATCATCCCAATTTGTTATAGACATCAGATCTTGAATATTGAACCAATAATTTTATTGATCATATAGAGTGAAGGGAAATATGAAAAGTCTCATTGCATTAAATAATATCTCCTAGTATCCAAAGGTAACCCATGATTCCAGAAGTTGGGGATGCAATCCTATAGATTTTCACATTGTAGCCCACTAAACCAGCCCATGTTTTAGATCATGTTAATGAGACCAGGTAATATTTCAAAGGTATGTGCCTGAATAGGAGGGAACACGATACATCGTGTGTAACCAATGATTGATGAGAATCCATAATCCATTATGGTTCTTTCTTATTTCATTTGGGTGCACTAAAGGAAATACCTATTGCATGTTTGGGGATTAGGGTGGGTTGGGTCCTGCTAGATTATTTTGGTTAGCCATGGTTGACTGGTGTCATGCGAAGAGATAATATTAGATTTCATGTTGTAAGACTAACTAATATTGTTTTTAAAGGATCCTTGAATGATTTGAAGGGCCACGATGTATGAAATTTTCCGCCAGGGTAGAGTCTCAATGGTGTCTGAAAGAAAAGAAAAGATGGAATGAGATAAGGGAGAGGTAATTACAGGTCCTTTATGAAAAACCTTCTTTTAAAAAGAACAAAATTCTATTCCCCTATGGTAGCACAAAAATTTTTTATGCCCGCATGAGTCGGTAAATTTTCATGGGTTGGGGTTAGATTAGATGTATTGTTTCCAAAAAATCACATATTACTGATACATAGTATTAAGATAGTTCGAGGTCAAAACTATGAATAATTACAATGGAAATGGAGACCTTTGGTATAGATCCCTTTGGTGTAGAATTCCACATGAGTTAATTCAGTTTGGGAAAACTAATTTTAGATAGTTGAGGTTTCAATTTTGGAATAAGGAGGGAATAGGGATCAATTTTAGAGATATATAGAAAAAAATGATCATTATTCTGACATGGTAGGATCCTATAGATTAGGTTGTGAAGCAAAAAAAGGTATATTATTGTCTATGGTCAAATCAACTGGTTCTATTTAATCATTAACTATTACTTAGTCTAGAGATAGTGACAACTTGGATGAATTACGCATAGCTTATAAGACTAAATGTTTCTCAGGCTATTGGTTATAGCATATTCCACTTCAACTTGGATAGGGTACGTCATTCAAATCACTCATTGTTAGGGATATTTGAATGAATTGGATTGAAATATTTTATTTCTCTAGAATACTAACCTTTAAGGTTACCATGTTGAGATTGCAAGATTTATTTAATTTAGAAAACTCTAATCTTGATCCATACTGAAGGTGGGTAATCACTCATTGTTGAAATAATCATGAAAGGGAAAGAGATTGATTTTTTTGGAATATAAAAATTGAAATGGGGATTAAATAATTAAAGGACGTGCATGGACTAGGAATCATCACTTAATGAACATGAAATAATGAATTGACAATAATGATATTGATTCAATCACAATCATAACTAATCCACTTTAATGAAACAAGGATGGGAGAAAACACATCAAAATTTAATCATTGACTTCTAGTCTAAATGAAAAATGAAAAAAAAAATTAGGAATAAAAAAAAGATAAAAAACCATGAATTTGGTCCACAATGATTTTATTGAAGTTAAAAAATAAAACAGAATGAATATGATTTTAGTTTGGGGTAGATGAAGTTGTGGAAAAAGAGGGGAATGAATGAAAAAATTTGTTTGTTTTTCTGATTTTGAAATCCTCTACTCTTCTACTACATAAATTCGGAAAATTTTACATGATGTGTAATAGGATGTCATGTTATGTAATTCCTATCCATGGTTTTCTTGATGGATTTTTAATATGTGCATATATCATCTGAGATTTGAATCTATGACTTCTATCATGACGTGTAACTTCGATTCATGACATTCACTTTCAATAAAAGTTATATCTTTAGTGTGGAAATTACATTTAAAGTGTTCACGACATGTATCTAAAATTTATTTCATGCAATAGATTGTATAATTTTAGTTTTCATTACTTACTTCACGAATTTAAGCATGTGGTGAAGCTCTACTAATATTCATGAAACAAGGTGTCTTGACGTTTAATAGGAAACTTTGATCTTTTTCTTCATTTTCATATTTTAATCTTTGGAGGCCCCATTCCTACTAAAATCAACACATACCAAGTGAATTATAAAAAAAATAATTGAAAATCCATAAATATATGACATAAAATTTATATATGATTTCATCCTATCAAAACTCTATGATAGAAGGAACCTAGCTGCCCAAAGAGCCTACTACACTAATGTATAAACATTCAAATTTAAGGGTGATGTGTTGGAACTTCCTACCCACAAGACCTACTCACTCCACCAGAATATCTCTCTCACCAAAAATGGGTAATATCTCCCCATTTGTTTAAAGTCAAATAAATTTCACTCAATGATATTCAATCTTGGATTGGACTACAGAAAACTAATCAATAGTCAATATTATCTCATAAGGTCTCATTTTTATGACCAAGAGGTCCCACTAGAAACTCTCTCTAGAAAGTGATAGGTTGCACTACCATTAGATAAGTTATATTGATGAAGAACCCCCAGTAGGAAACTCCTAGAAAATAACTTGGTCTAAAGATAAAATTGGTAGCTCCATCACTCCCACTAAGAGTAAGGATGTGAATGAATGACTTGAACATGTTTCTTCTAGAACTTTATAAATATTATGATAAAAACAGATAACAAATCTTACAATCTCATCAGTTGTTAGGTCGTATGTCTCTATGGTCTTCATCTATTCATGACCCAATCTATTATCTCCCAAATCCTGACATGGACTACTTGGTGGTGTTTTTTGTGGTTGAATAATCTCATAGTGTTTTCCTCCATAAGAATCTCATCCTCCTAGAACCCCACCTACTCCTATTCCAGTTCCACTACCATGGGGGCTACCTTGGACATGCCTGGGAGAACATTGATCATGGTGCTTCATCAACCATAGTGGTTCATCCACTGTCAGTCCTCCCTCATATTCTTCAAAAATTGGGTAGTAATTCTCCACTTGACAACACCTATCACATGAAAAGCATCCCCATCTATTGGATTCCCTAGTCTTAGTCTAAATACATGTGTTGTACGAACACATGTTTGAGTCTATGCATGGGTACTTAATTATTCCCAGAAACATGTTGTTTTCTAGTCTCTACAGTTAACATAGCCATGTGATTCCTACTAAGGGATCCACCCACATTACAACCCTTAGATAGGAATAACTTTTTCACATACACCAACATCAAAACTATGACCAACATGGGAATGCACAAGGGTACCACACTGAAATGGATGTCTATGTATAGACCCCACTTGAACATCCTTTCCCATAATATAGAATTCATAATTGTTTCAAGGTATTACATCAAAAGGTCACATATCCTTGTAGAATAGTGATTAATTTTCATCCTTACCTAATGATGCACCAAGAAATCATGAATTTGAACAAAAACCTAGCACATAGGGTAGTCCACCTCATCAAATAGCAGTTGGATGAAGGAAAATAATAGTGAAAAATCATCACACATCTCTATGAATTGACTCAACTAGTTCTATATTTTTCAATAGAAAAAAATATTTTCCAAAACATCCATATAATCACTCAAGGTTTTCAAATTACTGAAAACTCATATCAATGACTCAAGCTAATCATCCATGACCTGGGGATCGAGGCCACATCAGAACCTCGATGACCTATTGCACTAGAACTCTCTACCCTTTCTATGAATTTACACATTATTTTCAAGATATACTTGTAAAATATGATGCTCAACATGCTGGATTGCTGATAACATCATTACTAGAGGTATGGTCTCAAGAGATGACCCCTAAACTGAGGCCTCATCATTTATCGGATCATCGTCACAATACTAAATTAGTAACCAAGATGGATAGATATATTGAGGGAGGTATCATGAAAGGTATCAATACATACCATGATCAAATGATCATATATATATATATATATATCTGTGTGTGTTTGTATTTGACTCCAGAAGTATAGTTAATGGACCCAATTTGATAGGATTCATGTTCCAATATTCCCTTTAACTAATGTCTCGGTAATGTGGTTCGAAAAAGTTTTTGGTAGAGTCTTGGAGTATAGATACACCCGAAACTATTCCAACAATGGGTTCCCCTGACTAAAATATATATTTGAAAAACATAGGAACTATTGAGCTAAATTCTTAACCAATTATAATAAAGGGAAAAATCTCAAAAAACTATACTGAGGTCGAACAACCTCTGATACAACAATGTAATGACCCGAACCAATTAGTCTTGTCAGGACGGTGGAATACTAGGCCACCAAAACAATAAGCCTGCCTCCATAGGCTAGGGTCTTGTGAAAAGTACCAAGAAGTAGCAACGAAAATGGGAGGCTATTTTTCTAAGTACATGTACACATTCACCTAATAATTTTCTTGCATAATTTAATGGAATAAAAATAAAATATAATAACATATTGAGTATAAACCATGAATGAAAAAATCATCAGGGAATAAAAATGTGTTAAATAAAAAAATCCAAAATGAAAAGGAAAAAAATACATTCCCACCCCAAAAAGGTGTCCCAAAATAACAAAAAATGAAATATAAAATATCTAAGAGAGTCAGACTCCTAATATTCAAGCCCCAACCAACGCATAAAAACAATGCACTTGATTGTCCATATGATCCTTTGAAATCACTGTTGGTCTATCATTCATAATTATAATACCTGACATGTGTGTTAAAATACTATGATGTTTTGAGTATATAAATACATTTCTAAGCCATAGAAATGGAGGAGGGTCAAATACATTACACAACAGATGTAGTCCACTCAACCCAAAGAAGAGGGAAGAAAATTCCAACATCACAGATACATATATAATTATATATGTTCATATAATAAACTCAACTGAGAGAGAAAGGAGATTTCCATATCCCAGCCCTCCAAATGCTCTAAAGGTCATCAATGTACCATATATATTATGTCAATATGAACAATTAAGGAGGGGGGCACACACATTTCCCCTAATCCACATCTCGGTGGAGCATAATATCGAAAATATAGAGGACCCACACACTAGTACAATAGGGGTGTTCCAATCAGTAGACAGAGGACCCATTCCCATGTTGTGGAGAACCATATTTATCTCTATAAAAAATATGTGTCACCCGTGTCCTGGTGTTAGAAGAGAGTATCATCCCCATAGATATATGACTCATTCTTTGAATAGGGGAGTACTATCACAACATGGTATAATGAGTTTGGGGGACCCACTCCCTGGTTAGAATGAGGATTACTATCCCTATAGAAAGAAGAACTATTAGTTGAATAAGGGAGTAAAATATATACCTTGAATATATATTATAGGGTACATACTACCTAGTGATATAGCGGAGTACCATCCCCATAGATAGAGGACCCACTACCTAAATAGGGGAGAACAATCCCTACATGGAATTTCTCAAATGATCACCCTTGATCACTACCATTGTCAAAAAATCACCTAAAGAAGAATCACACTCAAAAAATTCCATATCATATTTCAAAATAATCTAAAAAGTCTATCATCATGTTCTATATGATAAAATTCATTGAATAAGCTATTTGA
Organism: Viscum album; assembly: GCA_963277665.1. NCBI lineage: Eukaryota > Viridiplantae > Streptophyta > Magnoliopsida > Santalales > Viscaceae > Viscum > Viscum album. The sequence goes on from OY728141.1 coordinate 1,631,288,916, forward strand.
GGGCCACAACCTGAGTTTTTTCAAATACCGAATGGACGAATGAGGATCGTTGTCAGTTTGTCAATATAAAATTCCAATCCACCGATATGTCACCACAAATAGAAATGAATGAAAAACGGATAACACTATTGTGATATTCATAAAAAAACTCAGGATACACTATTCATAGTCCCTAAATAGATTTCTAATAAAATGAGTCATTTTTTCCGTAACAAGTACATATAACACTTCATAGACCCATAGAATGTATCCAAATTTAGTATTGATTATTGGTCTTTAATCGGCCACCACAATGTTGTGGTGATGATGGAATAGAAGGTTTATCGTCCCAAAACCTCAAAAATAACTTAAAACAAAATCATGGTTTTTATTGAAAATATAAAATAATAATATTTCATATATTTTAAACCATATTCAAAGGGATTCCATGTCCAAACACCTCCCCATCCTCCATTATGAACACATGAACACATATACCTTGGTTTCCCGTCACTTTTTTATTTATTTATTTTTTCTATTCTAAAATTATTATTCGAAATAATAATAACAAAAGAAATGAATAATAACCCAACAATGTAATTCCCAGGTCACCCTTATAGTGGATAATCCTCTTTAATTAAAAAACAACAAAAAAACAATAAATACTAAATTTTGTTATTATTTAAAATAATACTAAATAAATTATTTATTTTTACTAAAATTAATAATAATAAAAACCAACCTCCACATCTGGATGAAAATTTGATTCTGGTCATTCATTGTTGAAAAAACGTCCACATACATCTGTAGTAACTGCACGTCTCTAGACTCTCCTTTTATGCACCTTATACTTGATCATATCTCCCCTAAGGATAATGAATCCATAGAGTTTCACATGTATCATGCTACATTAATCAATCTCAATAAAAACAACAATCCACATGTCGTTCGGGCTACAATAATGAATCTGGGTGCTTGATCACCCCCCAACATTACCCAATAAAGTCGAGACATGACCCCATAGAAATAAAGCGAAGATCAAGGTGAATAGATATGGGAAAATCATAATGAAAATCTGAACCATCATTATCCAAGCATTATTGGCCTATGATTTTATAAATAGGGATATATCAAGGGAAGTAAGGAGTTTATAATATCAATTATACAATATGGAAGTATAGATCGTATGAAGGGATAAATAAATCACATATCAGAAGTAAATAATTAATCCATGATCAATATTTTAATAAAAAGTGTTAAATATACTATTTATTATCCCTATCTAAATTTTGGATCAATCTATGGTGAATAATTCATTCATCAATGACGGAGAAGACCCGATGAGTTCACTGCCAATCGATCCACCTCCATTTGATATCCATTCATCGTTGTATTTTGATACACTAATGAAGAAAACTATCCTCATTCTCTCAAATATAGAATTATATATAAATAACTTCCTTGAAAACCATTCAAAATAGTGTATTTATAGAGGATTTTAATTAGATCACTTAATAATAAAAACAAACAATTTATTTTTTATTTTAATTAAACCCAAACTCCGACATCTACTTTAACAGAATGTCATGAAATGAACCACCATAGGTCTCTCAAAAGATTAATACTATTCTATATATATAGTAATAGCCTTAGAATTTAGATTTATACTCTCTTAGGGAGATAGTATATTATTTCTGAAGTATTTTTCACACATGATTATAATATATTGAATATATTTAGAATATTAGTTCTAGGTTAATAGGGCCCTAGAATCATGAACTGTCCTATTTCATGGATTAGAAAATAGATATAAATTTAGTTTAAGGTCATAAAATGAAAAATAGAGTCTATAGATATAGTCACATTTACATAAAACCAGAAATATAACTCTATTTTTGCAAAATAAATACCAATATTGTCAATTTGGCCGTATAAAAATAAAACGGATCATATATAAGATGATAATTTATAGACATATCTAAAAGTAAAAGTAGAAAAACTGCAGGTGTACTTCAAGTATCCAAACTACCATGGCCAAAATTCATCAATGTCCTATCATGTATCCACTAACCGTCCAACATATTATGAAGAAGGCACCAGGTCCTTAGCTCTTCCTATGTCTTGAATCATGAAATATACAAGCATCCAGGTTGGCTTGTGTAGAGAATGAGTATAAATTTAGTAGGACACCTCCAATAGTGTCTTTAGATAATATCAATATTTATAAATGTGTAAGGAAATTTAAATATATGAAAACCAAAACTATTATTAAAACCTACTCTACTCCATGTTCCACTAGACATGGGTGGGGACATTAACTACTTCTGCCAAGGATGGAGTAGGATGATGCCTCAATGGTATGAACACAACCAAGGGAGAATAATGATTCACCCATCATCTCTTAACCAAGGAACACACCATCACCATAATTATGGACTCTTAGTGAAATTTCAATCACTAAACCACATTCCATGGTTTTCCTCATCACATCATGGCTTGAAAGCTACTTAAAATTTACATCCAATTATATTTATCTAATGCGACTTATCTGAACTATGTGTATAGAAAGAACTACGTGAGTAGGATTACTTACAAAACCAATCCCACCATCCTTGATTTATTCCATATGTATGATGGTCATCCCACTCCCAACCAGTGATTCAAATCACCACTTAATTATTATATCCACCAATGATGTATCCCTAAAATAGTATTCTGATCAACACCATCACCCTATGATGTTGATATATGTTGGATACCACAAAAAATCTAGTGGTCAACACCACCTCATGGTCCATACTCTCTATTATCATGTCCCCAATGGCTTAGACCCCATGATAATCAAAATCATTAACATCTTATAGCCACAAATTGATTAATAATCATTGATCCACCCTCGATGAACTAAATATCAACATCACACATGTTGGCGAATCCCAACACCCCAATATGTCATGGATTACACCATTCAGGATATCAAAGAACAACATTAATAAAACCATCCCATGAGATTCTTATTTATAACACACAATAAGTCTCGATGAATTTCATGGATCCTCAAATGAGGAAAGAATATGAAACATATGTCTAGAATATCATTTCCCACATTAGAATACTTTCTAGCATATCACGTGAATAATAGAAATTAATAGTGGTTATATTTTCAATTTCACACACTACCCTACTCATGCCAAAAACCCAGATTACGTATATGCATATATACCGTAATAAGAAAATATAGAAACTGCACACATGGTATGCATAGGATCCTATAAATTGAATATCACTAGTTGATTCAAATCTGATTGGATGAAAATGGGTAACCAAAGAAAATATCTAAAATCGATATTATAGTTGAAATATCAATAATAATGAAAAATCTAGAATCTGATGAAGATATAAAATGTTTCTTATTCACAATGACTCCCTATGATAGATAAATTAAATAATAATATACACATGAAGATTATTCCACTTTAGAAGAGAGGGGAGTAATTGAATGAGAATAAGGAGTTATCACCAATACTATTTTCTCAAACGAGGATTATTTTATATTGTAATGATTAACTACATTAGTAAATTTAAAAATTAAGAAATTTAATGAAAATACTATTGAGTTCTAGACCTATCTCTAATGGGAAAACACATCTTCCCTAGATCCAACATAAAATTCCGATCCCCCAGTTCAAGCTAAACTATAGTGTGATTCTTATTATAATGGCATGACACTACCATCAAAGTGGGAATAATGGTGAATGATTCACATATTGTGACGTGATATTCACCCTTATCCCTAAATATATGCATAAAAAATCACAAACCCCTCAAAAATTCCCTTAGTTATGGCGTGAACCCTGACCTATAGTTAAAATATCATTTCAAGACATTACTAAAACCTCAAGTAATACTCCTCATGATATCAAAAAACCTCAAAAGAATATAACATTTATAATTACACATGATCTTGTTGAATAGAATACCAAAATTAATAATCTAATAACTCGAGACACTAAAACCTTCCAAAGTAGAATAGAACATCCTAGATCCCTCACCACCTATATACTATCCAAACCCATCAATTACTTTATAATTTTCCATAGATCTCCCTCATAAAAAATGATAATGGTGAACACATATGTCTACCCCAAACCACCATTACTAATAGAAATAATGTATGAAATTTCAACCATGGGAACTCCCCACGATATAGTTATGTACCCACTCACGTCATAATGAAACTATTTGACTTGATATTGGTTATGTACCAAACCATAATACCCATATTTATCACATAAAACGGGTAAATAGTTATTATGCATCATACCAGATTCCCAAACCTCAAATTGAATTTTTTTGAACCTCAGTCAACATACGCACACTATAAACCATCTCATATAAAGAAAACCCTGAATCATATAATCATTGAATACCACTAACATTAAAAAAATCACTATAATTCTAAAAAACCTATCTCAACCACATGTAACTACCCTTATCAAAGACATCCATATGTATAACCTCCCTCTAACTACCAAAGTTTCCTTTGATCCACTATATGTATATCTTTATCATCCCCTCCCTCAGGGGACCCAACTATTTATTGCCACAATGAAACCACATAACCACCATACTAACACACCAATGGAGGCTGTCGAGGTGGAATGCCACTGAGAACCAGATACCATGCTGGATATATATAACTAACCAAATATTAAAAATAAAAAAATATATATATCATTTATCACTAACCCATAGACATACCTACTAAAACCCTAGATCCATATAATCTATCCTTACAACCCTACCAACCAGTTTTAGGGTTAGGTACTTCACACAATACAAACACATAGGATCTGTATAACTACTAACACTATGAATCTTGAATCCAGTTTAGTTGAATAAAATTACACAAAACCACTATACATTAAATCCCTATATTTCATTTTGTTGATTCTTTAAAAAACCAAACACCTTTTAGAACAAAAATAGAAATAAAAATTAGAAACATGAAGGCCATGTGAGTCATATGTGCATATAATGATGCATGGGTACTATCTATATCCCCCACAAGTCTATGATTCTGAACCATAAATCAATAACATAAAATATCTTATTTAACTAGATTAAATAACTCAAGAGTAGTATCAAAAAATAAAACACCAATCCCAATTACACTAATTCCATAAAAATAAAACTAAACTGCTATTTTCTAGGCACACAATATGATATATTTCCAAATACTTGAGACATCCCTAAATCTCCATATACCATACTTCAAATAACAATAAAAAACCCACTCAGTACTATGTTGTTGAATATTATCCATGTACCACTTTTTAGACTCCCGGATTTATTTTTTGAACAACACTCAAGATGATGATCCACTGACCCAAGACATGCCTATCTATATTACAATGCCTTTTTAATAGTTGTAAGGATTTAGGTTGTGATAGTAGAGAGACAACACAGTTTGATAATAAGGATATAAACATCAGCATATACAAAACAATACATGAGTGATTATATCATCACAAATAATTTCAACATGAAATATAACTCACGGAAGGGAAAATAAATTTCTAAAATGTCATATGAGCTTTTAAAATGTAAACTTGATCACCCATAGGCTGATCATGTACATAGATGTTTAGAAGAAACTAATGATGAATCCATCTTAGCACCAGAGGTCCACTTAATCATCCCAAAAATCTATTTATGTTCTAATATGTATATAATGTATTTATATCCTACCATGGATAAGTAACACGGCCCCTACCCTTTCTTATTTTACGAATCATAAATTATTTATCTTTTGTGGAGGCCCCTTGAAGGGTGATAGTGTGAAATCTCTAGACCCCCACCAATGGTGTCACCTGATAATATCTATATGTATATAAGTATAAAAAAAATTATAATATTTAATAGAGTTATTAAAACCCACTCCTCTCTAAATTTTAATATCTAAGAATATTAAATTTTCCAATTTTTTCTAATACTAATGTGGGATATTTTACCCACTATTTGATCACACATTAAAGGATAATTAGTTATCACCCATCATATTTTAACCATGAAATAAACAATTCTGATTCTCATTGGTTTGTTGTGAATAAATTATCACTGAATAATTTTCCATGACCATCCACCACACTTTTAGGCTAAAAGACCCAAACCATTCCAACCATTTCCTCTAACCTATGTTAAAATGTCAAAGTTTCCTATAAGTAATACATCAATAACAACCTATTAATTATTCCTTACTAACCCTGACCCATTTTCATTGAATTATTCCAAAAATTTGATAGGAATCTAAATCCAAATGAATGATTACAATCACCCCTCACATACTATGGAAACATATTAAATATCACTTCCATGTTATGATGGTTATCAAAATTATCCTAGTATTCTCATATGTGGAGAATATGGAAAAATATAAAACACCCAACAACAACTCATGGGACCTTATTTTGGTGCATACAAGCCCAACAACCTTTGTCCCATATCGAGAAATGACACTAACATCCTATAAACAAAAATAGGGGATCCACAGTCATTCCACTAGTGGTTAATGATATATGACCATCAAACATTTCAGAAAACTAAAATGCTCTATAGTCACATGGGTTACACCAATTATGTTTTTATAGAAACACATCAATAAAAACATCCTAGAAACTTCACCTTATGACACAAGAAAACACTCAAAGACCTATTGGAATCTACCAATAATGAAACAAAAACACACATATTATTAATACCATAACTACCCACAATTTAATACCTTAGAAATATATCATGAATAATGAAAACAACTCGTGTTTCTATTCTTAATAACACAAATAACCCTACACATACATAAAAACCCTATAATGCATAAACACATAAATAAAAATATAAATATCTACGCACAATCTACCATCTACATACAAGTTCTTATACATCTAATATCATTTCAATATTCAAATCTTATTCAGTGAAATAATGATACTAGAGAAAAATACATAAATATATATCTTAGTTGAAACTCACTAAAATTGTGCAAAACCCAAAATTGGATGATTAATGATGAAGTGTCTTATGTATGATTACTGCATATTGTAGCAATCATGAAGAACAGACCAAAAATGATGAGGATACTACACGGGAAGAGGGTGGTTCAAGAGAATGAGAAAAGAGAAATATCCCTTTTATTGATACCCCAAATTAGATTAATTCATCATTTTAAATATTAAACAATACATTTAATTAAAAAAATTCAAATTTCAAGTTTTTAACAGACCTTTGGATCACTATTCAATGCATGTTTTGTAAAGATAACCTTGAAAATTGACTCCCCTACTTAGGCCACATGACAATGTGATCTGTTTGTTTATGACATAAAAACCCTCCATGAAGTATAACAACCTATTGAAGTTACTATCCCTTCTAAATAATGTATCAAAAAAATATCATTACAATATACCACCATTACCATTTTGGTTTTCAATTTAGTGAATAATGAAAAACATTATATAAAAAAATCCCATGTAATTTGTATCAATTGTATATTTTTTCCATTATATATGAAAAAACTTAATCAATAATGATTCTTCAACATCTCCCACAATTATACATAGTGGTTTCTAGATACGTACATTTCCTCGATTAATTTTCATGATCATGTTATAATAAAATATTAAAATAAAAATTGTTATTATAATATACAAAATATTAACATGAAAATGTCAATCAAAAATTTTATTCCACTATGAATGCTAAAATTTTATCATGTGATACTTTTGGTTCAATCTATGACTTTATATATTCAGTCCTTGGTTATCTATGATCATTTTTATATTACTCTCTATTACCTAATTAGTAATAATGATACTCAAATTGATTATAATGGTTACATAACATATCACCATGTTGTGTCACATATGGGGATCCACTATGACTCATTTTCACAGACCATGTGATGATTGAGTTAATTGATGTGTGATGAAATTTTACAATATTTTTCTATATCATTACATTAAATTACAAAGTATTTTAAATAAAATTATAGGAGAAACTATAGTTTTTTGAACTTTAATAATATAGAATTAAATTGTTAAATGGATCGAATTAATAATTTTTGTTGATATATTATATTATTGGACATAATTTGATAAACCCATATGATTTTTTTTATTCCAAATTAAAATTGGAATTGATTTAGGAATTTTAACTAACATAGAACTTTAAAAATTAATTGTTTTGATACTATTTTCAATTGATTTATAAATTTTATAAATCATAGAAAAATAGTTCACTCAAAAAAGAATATTATTTCTAGAATGAAATTGAAAAAAATGTTAAGTTCCACATGGCTCTTGGATGGTGATATGAACACTAAATATCTCCTTGAAACTCAACTCTTTTCTGCTCCAAAAGGAAAACTTGTGCAAACAAACTTTCAAAGACAAATAGATCTCAAATGGTGGTAGGAACACTAAATTTTATAGTGTCCTTTATAGATTTATGAAAACTTGTCACCCTTTATCATTTCTTAAAAATAATGACACTCTTTTTGATTCTGATAAATCTATATCCAATCAGGTGGTCTCCTAATTTCACTATACCTTCAATGGTCCTAACATCAACAAAGATGTCATTCCGGGGATCATCCCAAATCTGATCAATGAACAGGATAAACTCCTTCTTTTAGGCATTCCTCAGGACCAAGAAATAAAAGATACTATCTTCAGCCTAACTCAGATAGAGACCTTAGGCCTGATGGCTTCAATAATGGTTTCTTTCAAAATCATTGGGTGGTAGTTCACATGGACGTTTTCAAACTGGTTCAACATTTATTGACTAATGGTGTTATTCCTTATGGCCTTAATTCCCAATTCCTGACCCTTATCCCTAAAGTTGATAATGCCTCTGAGATCCACCTCTTTAGTCCCATTGATCTCATTAACTCTCTCTATAATATAATTACTAAACTCATTTCCAATAGTCTTTCTCCCCTATGTAACAAGATCATATCCTGGAATCAATTTGGGTTCATAATGGGAAGATCCATTCAATATTGTATTTTAACTACCTCGGAATGCATTTACTCCTTAAATAAAAAGTCTACAGGTGGAAATATCACAATCAAACTTGATATTAAAAATCCTTTTACACCATTGATTGGAACTTGATTTCCAACGTCCTTAAGAACTTCAGATTCAATGAAACCTTTACTAGCAGGATAAATTACCTTTTAAATCTAGCTTCTATTTACATCCTCATTAATGGTTCTCCTAAGGGGTACTTTAAATTCTCAAAAGGAGTGTGGATAGGTGATACCCTTTCTGCGATCCTCTTTTACATTGCGGAAGATTACCTTAGTAGGTATATTTCCTATCTTGTTCATCAAAACAATCTCAAACCCATTCAGGCTGCCAGAAACCTTGTTGTTCCAACCCATATCCTATATGCTGATGACATCATTTTGTTCCTTAATAGAGGTAGAAAAAAATTCATAATCTCAAAAAGGCCCTGTCGCACTATGAAGAGGTCTCTGGTCAAGCAGTTAGCTGGAATAAATCCTCTATCTATTTTTGAAAAGATTTTACCCCCTCTAGAAAAGGTTTTATCATTGAATGTCTTGGTATAAAAGAGGTATCCATCCCTTTTACCTACCTTGGAGTTCCCCTCTTCTTCGGTAGGACTAAAACTATGTATTTTAATACGGTCATGGACCAAGTGACTAAGCAACTTTCCTCCTGGAAAGGGAAATCCCTTTCCATGGCTGGCATGATCTGCCTCGTGAAATCCACTATTATATCCAAGATGGTTTACCCCCTGTTGTTTTACAAATGGCCCAATAGACTTATTAAAAAAGTTAATGGCTATATTAAATTTTTTTGGACTGGTACCATTCTTGAATGAAAGCTTGTTACTGTCCCCTGGTCGACATGTTGCAAACCCCTTGAAAAAGGTGGTCTTGGGATTAAAAACCTAATTTTTTTAATGAGGATCTTCAATCTAAACTCACATGGAGGTTGATCACTAACTAATCTGACTCCATAACCTTCCTTCACAACAGGTTCGTGCAAAAACATAAAAAAGGTCAATCTAATTATCTCAACTCCTCCCTCTGGCCATCCAATCGTAATGACTTTGCTGGAATCATGCGTAACTCAAAATGGATGGTTAGTAAAGACTCCACTATAAACTTTTGGCTAGATAACTGGACTTGTACTCCCCTCATCTCCATGCTTTCTCAGGATACCTCTCTAGATTACACCAATCTAACCATAAATCAGTTCATGCACTCTATTATAACCAATCTCCATGATCACATTAAGCCGATTGTGGGCAATTACCCCTTTATATATGGGTATGAACTCCTTACTTGGGATCCAGCTCACAACATTATTTTGGATTCCAAAAACATCTATCAACATTGTTTCAATAATTCTGATCACATTCCCTCATGGTTGATGTTTTTTTGATAAGTCTTGGATTAAACCTTCAAGGATTAACCTTGTCTGGAGCATCTCCCATAATTGTATTCATACTAAGGTTTGTATTCTGTCTTTTGGTGTACAGGTATGCTCTAAATGTAAATTTTGTCACCAACACAGGGAGGAAACTAATCACCTATTTTTATCTTTTGTTATAGACTTTTCTCATTGGAATTATTTTACCGACTTTTTTGACTGTAGATGGTTATCTGAAAAATCTATTTACTCCCAACTTAAACACTGTGTGAAACTTGACTCTTCTCGGAAAATCGAGAATCTTTTCCTATATGCAATTTCGGAGCTCCTTCATATGATCTGGTATGATAGAAACACAATTATTCACAACAATTACTCATATAATCTTAATTTAGGTCGGATGAAGATCATTATTTCCATTTGGGACACAACCCTCCTTCACAAAAGACAGTGCGACACCTCGTTTGGGGAATTTATGATTCTTTGACACCTCAACATAGATGGAATTTACACAAATCCGAAGCTCTATTCGGAGGTGTTCTGGAAAGCCCTAACTTTTGGATGGATCACGATCAATGTTGATGGAGCCTCTAGACGAAATCCGGGCCCTGCATGATGTGGGGCCATTTTCAGAGATTATCTGGGTTGTTGTCCCGACTACTTCATTCGAAGCTGTGTCACTGCCTCTTCCCATGAAGATGAAATTATGGTAGTGATTCATTCCATTGCTTTTGTTAAGCTAAAAGGATGGAACAATAACTGGATAAAGAGTGTCCCCACCACCATTGTGCACGATATCTGGAATGGAGTGATTCAACTTGCATGGACTCTCACTGCCCGATAGATGAACTGCCTCAATTCCCTTCTTTAAATCAGACACATTGCCACCCATACATATCGGGAAGAAAACACAGTTGCAGATGGCATTGACAACAGAGGATTCAATCAAACCATGATAGGGAATGACACTATACCGGTTGATCTCCTTCCCCATTTCGTTAGAGATTGTAATAAGATACCATCTTTCCATTTCATGTAACCTTCCTCTCTCTTTTATTTCTCAATACATTTTTTTGTTGTCTTAAAAAAATGTTAAGGGACACACATGGTTAGGAGACTGATCAGGAACAACTGAATGCGCCTTGAGCAGCATGCGTATAGTAGTTACACATCCTATTAATCTACTAACCATGTTCCACCTCCCCATGCCTTCCCCAAGAATCCACTACATCTACCCACATGACCATGGAACCCATCATAATCCTACCATGATCTATTCTCACAGTCATACACCCTACCACACACTATCAGCTTCCCATATCCATCCACTAAAAGCCAATTTTTTGCATAGTTCCTAAAATAGCATGCCCTAACCCCCCTTCATAGACACCTGTCCCATGACCATCTATTGAACCAATCAAAATTTAACCATTATAAATTTATAAAAACAGTGAATGATTAGTGGACAAGAACATATGAGAACACCAAGCTTGGGCAAAAAAGTTGTGACCACATCCGAGATCCCCACAAACTCCATAATTGGATCCCCACCACGAATCACAAAAAGTAACCCATATAATATAAATATGAACCCCCTATCAAGACCATTCAAAAAAATGAATGAATATAACACCCTTGATATTTTCTTCTCTTTTCAAACCATCACTTTTAATATTTCTCCACAAGTATAAATCGAGCAACACTACAAAATGAATCCAAACACACTGAGAAATATAAAACCCTCAATGGATCATGTGGGAGAAAATACATGTTGTTTGATGAATGTTCACCAGAAATAACCCTCTCTACTAATTAGTCATGTAAAAACCATTGATTCACCCCTATATGACCTCCATGAATCCTCGGCATCAGTTGCCTTGAAAAAGAGGAGAACGCTGCACATATCATGCAGAGAAGAATTGATGATCTTTTGTAACGCCCCGACCCCAGTTACCTAGAGTCGGTGCATTATTACATAACATTGGCATGATCACAAAAATGATCAAATCTCAAAATACCTATTGGGTTAGTAGCCTTGGAAGCACTAGATATATTCATAAGTCTTACATTACATCATTAAGTGAAAAACTACTACAACAACATAATGTCTCCATAGTCCACACTATTATCCCTTCATAATATCCCTACAGGTCATTCGTAACTTACTTCTTCACATCCTGGGAAAAATAAAATATAGAAAAGGGGTGAGGTCAAATGCCCAGTAAGGATAAAAATATAGAGGAAACATTCCAAAATAAGCATAAACATTTAATGCAATGTATAACTAAAACAAAAGCCTTTTAAAGTTTAACTTCAACATATTATGGAAAAAGTAAAGTGAAATAATGTCATTTACTTATTCACATGGATATTCTACTAATCGAATAATCACATGCAAAATCAATAACCACATTCATAATGATGGAATGTATAATGCCAGACTATCATAACCACATAGCCAAGGCCTCGTTCCAAGACTACAAATAAGATTTTTCCAAGGCCTTGTTCCAAGACACTAGTTTGTCTCATGAGACCTACCAATGCATCGAGGATCTATATCGGGCTCCCCCCATCACTTACTATGTCCAATTTATTCCCATATGAAAAGTTTTAAACATAACATAAACATTCGTATTAAAACTAGCATACGAAATGTCAATACTTTCTCTATAAACCATGAATGGTATAAAAATAACACATCCACAGTCAAACATAACACAAAACCTTCAATACATTATGGAAGTTTTGTATCATAATAAATCAACTTCATATAATCATAAAATCCATAAAAGGATGTTGATATAGATGAAATCAAAACTATTTGAGAGAAATATCTCCTTTTTTTGAAATCATTTAAAAGTCACACATTTATAAAGGAAGTAATTAAAAAGAGAATTTTTAATAAAAGTGTCCCATACCACTTTAAATTTTTTTAAAGGAATTAACATTTTAAAAACATTCATTTCCATATAAATAAATCCTTAAAAACCATTTTGAATACATGGACATTAATTAAAAATATTTAGAATGATAAATCTTTAAAACATTTAAAATTCTGATTTTGATAGAGTACCTTTCCAAAATTCTTAAAATATTCATTTTGAAATAATTTAAAAGTCACATAAATATAAAATAAAACATTTAATTTGAAAATATCCTTGTAATATTGTAAGGTAAGCATTGAAAATTTTATAACGGCGGTAAATTGCCGCATCCGCCATATAAGTTAAAAAGAACATTCTTACCTTAATTTTGTCGAAAAGGTTAAAAAACACCTTGTTTGGAAAACGATGGAATGATTCATTTATAAACCTCTTATAAAAATTCAAACAAGGATATAAATGACTTTAACCCATATCTTAGTAAATAGTAAAAATGTTTTGAAATTCATTTTTAAGAAACATGGATGTGGATGATAAAGAGATCCCAGTAGATTATTACGTATAAACAACCTCGGATAATGAAGAGATTGCGAAATAAACCCTTACCATGCACTTTTCCTTGGTTGGGGTAGGTTAACCTCTTGTATAATGGTGAAATAATTGTTATTAAATTATTCAATAATCATATACATTAATATGATATCATATATGATCTTTTAACATTGCTTTGTTAATAATATCATAGAATTATCGTCGTTTCGGGTGTTTACTTGCTCGTTTTCCTTTATATGTTTTGTTACCTAAGCCATGTTTGTAATAGATAGGTTGTATATTATTCATATCCATAATGATATAAAGTCCTTAAACATCATTTTTAAATCATCAAATGATAATTATACTTGAATGGATATGATGGAGAATGAATCTCATCGCGTTCGTGGAGACGGTAGTCCGTACGTACGCACGAGCGACAATATCATTCTTTTGATATTAAAAAAATATATAATTCAATGGTATATCATATATAAAGAATCCTTATAATGTCATATTTATTATTTACATGAGTTAAACATCATTATTATACCCATCCAAATAATAATTTATTGAATAACAATTACACCACGACGTGGAGATGGTAAGCCGTACGTACGCACGTATGGTGACATGTTATTCAAAAGATGGACAGAATAGTGAATATGGTTGTACCATATTTATAATAAAATCACAGTATATATATGATAATGATTTATTATTTTATAATGGTAACAACAAAAGAAGAAGAAGTGGAAGAAGAAAGGATCTTGAAAAAGGGTGGTGAAATCATTACCTCTTCTTCGGATTCTTCCTTTTGATTTGATCAAAAGGGATCCTTAGGTTGGATTTATGGTAAAACTAAGGCCTCTAGGTTGTAGTGAGGGAAGTTGGGAGAGTATTTGTGTATAGTTTTTCCGAACCCAAAGGCTATTAAGGTGTGAAGAAATGAGAAGGAGGAGTTCCCTTTTATAAGAGGGGTGAGGGGTACCTTTGGAAAAGCCAGAAATGTTAATTTATAATAAATTCATATTCGCTTTCTAATGGCTCCAAAGTGTATTATTTAAATTTTAAGGTGGGGATGGGTTGAAAACCACTCAACCAATAGAATTTAGACAGGTTTGGGTACTTATATTAACATTATGTTTAAGTATTAACTCTATGTTAATTAGTTTCACTTTTACAATGTCTCTTTGTATTTTTATATTATATGGTTAATAAACATACCATATACATCCAAGAGACCCCCAAGTGGTCAATTAATGATAAACATATAATTATATAAGTCTCTTGGCCTAAACGTAGATTTTTAGGAATTTAATATCAATTAATAATATAATATTTTTGTAACAAAACTCTTTTATGTCAATTTTGACACTATTCAATAGTTGATTTTTGTGAAACTCATAACAGAATTATTAATTCGAAAAAATTCTATTAAATCAATCCTAATATGTAATATTATCCTATAAAATTAGTGAAATTCATTAAAAGTCTCAAATTATATTTATTTGGGTATTTATAATATCAATTATTTTAATTTGTCACTATTATGGTTATTACTGCATCATCATTGTGTCATAAATAAATTAAATTATTTAAAGTCTAAAAATTATAAATAAAATATAATTATGTAGGAAATCCTTTTATATTTCTAATGAATATTTATATTCCAAACTATAACATATATAACCCTATGTAAAAATTGGTTTTCTAAAAGATATATGCTTATGTCATTTTTGTACTTATTTTAACTTAATTAAAATAAAGTGTCCCTATCACCTACAAGTGGATCCATGGGGTCCCAAAATCAACCTAAAGATGTATATGGTCGAACATGTATCAACCAATAAGGTTAGGACACGTTTTAGGGTAATTTAGTATTATTATAATATTATTTTTTTAACCCTTATTTACCGGATTTACCCTCAACCATGAGAAATAAAATATTTACCGAAGTAATTATTAAAAATGTATAAACATAAAAGTTACCTATTTACACAATTTGAACATCCTGATTCAAAATACGGAATCCATTTTTCCAAACTCAAAACACATAAGTGGCAGAAATTAATTTAAAATTAATTCCCGTTGTTAAAACAAAAAGCGTGTTTTTAAGAGATAATAACTATCAAAGGATTGACACTTATTTATGTCTGGTTTAATTGTAAAATTATCTCCAATGACCAACATTGTATTAAATGGTAAAAATATATTCTAAATATACTTTAAAACGACTCAAATTCATTATTTATCACTTTTAATTATTTTGATTGAAAAAGTTGTTTTTAATTAAAATTTAGTAATTTTCATTATTCATCAAAATATTAAAGTTATCAGAAAAGTACCAAAATTTCACCTTAGGCTAAATTAAATATTCCGAATCCAAAAAATGAAGTCCATTTTGACAGATAAAATTTTAAAAAGTTGGTATTACTATTCATAACGGCTAGTTTGATCGGTTGTGGTGTGTGTTAAAACTCTAAGTTCCGTACAACACACGCTACTGTATTATTCAAAGGAAAGCATACCGTGGAAGATTGGGATGTTTCATTTTAAATTTTTGATGTCCCCATTTAGTCAAAAAGTTTAAAATATTGTATTTAAAAAGGGTTCACTATTAAAAGTTGATAAAAGTGCAATACTGAAAATGAATTTGTTCTTGCATTATGTCTAAGAAACTCATAATATGGATTCTAAAATTATAAGTATATATTAATTTAAAATTTAGTTAATACTATTCATAACCTCTTTTGAATGGCTTGTTTGGTAAGTCATGGTGCGATTGAACTCGGTGTTGCATGTAGTGCATGTTATTGAATTATTTTGAAGAAATAACACACTATGAAATCTTGGGGTGTTATATTCTCCCCTCCTTCAATAAATTGCGTCCTCACAATTTGAAATTGTTCTTCAAAAATAAAAGGTTGAAAATAGAAAATATCTTTGTGGGAAAACCCATATCGGAAATTGGGTTACTAAAATTTAGTCTTAATATGAAGAAAAGAGAAATGAAAGGGTCACCACCAAATTATGATCTCTATTAGGAGAACGTTGGTGGAAATTAGAGACATATAATTGGAGGAAAAACGTAAATATTTATAAGTAGTTATTGAGGTCATCAATCACAAAAAAGTGTAAAATTGAGGTCCTTAAATTCATCAATCTATGATGATTTGAAATACCATCGGTTCAACAAAACATAGGGTATTAGGATAACAAATTTCTAGTTTTAGGATTCCTTAAATAAAGTATAATAATTAATTTATTCATAGAATAAGAGAAGAAGAAAAATATATTCTTGACATGTAGAGTTCCATCCTTTAAATAATTTCTACCACAAACTCATCTTTCACTCTAAAAGATAATAGAACGTAAAAAAAAATATTCTATTTATCCTATTCGTATAGGGTTCAAAAAAATGAATTTATAATTCATCTACCAGATCTTTTAAAAAAACTACATTATTTAATATCGGACATCACCTAGGTCAGTGGTAGGTGATACACCCTTGTCGCCCTTCAGTTGTGGGTTTATGTCTCGCGGCCTTGCCGGACACGACGGGTTGCTGCCCGACCTCTGGGTTGTCCTTTTATGGCAATCCAAAATAATCCAAAATAGAACTATCCAAAATACTTCAGTCCAAAATTTATATGGAAGGTAAAAACAATGAAGAACCTTTTTTCTTTCCGCGTAATAACATGTGATCACCTTCATCATGTATTCTTTTAAAACACTGCAACATCCTGAATTATCATAAAACCTTATTGATTACATTCATGATCCCTTATTCCTCATAGAATAATAGATATACTCCTTCAATACAAAAATGTTTTAAACCCCAAAAATTATGGAATATACAAATCATTAATCAGTTTCAAGGTAGTCAAGAATATCCAATATAATTTATCCAAAACAATCATGTATTATTCTAAAATCACTACCTCGGTATCAGAACCATATTATGGTTTATCTTTCTCTCAACCATATATTTTCCAAAAAATTAACATGTTATTGAGTCACTTTTCTTTTTTCCACACAATCTCACGTCCATAATGAAATAGTACTGCAGTAGAATCCTTATATACTCCATAATTATTATAAAAAGTACATTGTTGATACAACACTCAAATGACATAATCAACATAAGAACTCTAATCATTCCTCTTAATCTGTGGTAGTATCATAACTTGATTATTATCCAATAGCATCATTTGCGGCATAGTCTGATGACTGAGACATAGGTTCGCATAGTGTCCAAACTCCTTGCAAATGAAGCATTGTACATTTGAAACCATTTTCTTACCCTTGCAGTCACATACTTTGTGCCCTTTTCCTCCACACTTATAACAAACTCCCATTCCTTTCAGGCAAGTTCTAGGGTGTTTCTTCCCACAATTATCACATATGAGAAAATTATTCTTTTCCCTCCTCCCTTTATCCATCTTTCCCTCTTCCATCATTTTCTTCTCTAGATTCCCTTTAAATCCATAGGACTCATTAAAATCTTTACTTATCTTATCAACACATGATATTATTTTTTCATATGATGATAATACATGGGAGACTATTTCTCTTATAAATTCTAGCTTCGGACAATGAAAGATATGATCCTTCTTTGTCTTTGGATCATGTGCATTGCTGGAGTTCTCATTCCTTCTCCTGGGCGCCATTTCTAAACAATGGCATACAGTAGATTAGTTTATGAATTACAATACCTAATCCCAAACTTGGAAAACACATAACATAAATTAAGTAGTTTATGGATATAATCCATAATCATAAAAATGTCTCCTTTGAGGAAGAATATACTCATAAACCCTTCATAATGGTTTGTAAAGAAAATGAGAATTATCCTAAGCATATCCCCCGGGAGTGTCGTAACCAAGACTACAGAAAGGCCCGTTGTTGTGAACCAGTCCCAGTTCGAGTCTAACTCAAAGCGGTATTTTCGGGTTTTACCCCTAGGTACATCTGTCCCAGAGCCGCCTCTACCGGCTCGTATCCAGACAGGGATGTATTGCTCGGAAAACTCACAAAATCTCTACAATACCAAAATTCTAGTAAGTTCTTCTATACTAATCCTCAAATTCCATCTTAGGTCTATGTGCTCTAATCAGAGTTTAACTAAATCTAGCTTCCAAGGTTTTTACTAAACCTCCCTCTGATACCAACTGTAACGCCCCGACCCCAGTTACCTAGAGTCGGTGCATTATTACATAACATTGGCATGATCACAAGAAAGATCAAATCTCGAAAAACCGATTGGTTTAGTAGCCTTGGAAGCACTAGATATATTCATATGATTTACGTTACATCATAAAGTGAAAAACTACTACAACAACATAATGTCCCCATAGTCAACACTTTTATCCCCTCATAATATCCCTCCAGTTCATTCATAACTTACTTCTTCACATCCTGGGAAAAATAAAACATAGAAAAGGGGTGAGCTCAAATGCCCAGTAAGGATAACTATATAGTGGAAACTTTCCAAAATAAGCATAAATAGTTAAGGCAATGTATAACTAAAACAAAAGCCTTTTAAACTTGAACTTGAACATAGTATGACAAAAGTAAAATTAAATGATTCCATTTACTTATTCACATGGATATTCTAATAATCAAATAATCACATGAAATATCAATAACCACTTTCATAATGATGGAATGCATAATGCCAGACTATCATAACCACATATCCAAGGCCTCGTGCCAAGACTACAAATAAGATTTTTCCAAGGCCTTGTGCCAAGACACTAGTTTGTCTCATGAGACCTACCGATGCATCTAGGAGTTATAGTGGGCTCCACCCGTCACTTACTAAGTCCAATGCATTCCCATATGAAAAGGTTTAAACAGAACATAAACATTCGTATTCAAACTAGCATAAGAAATGTCAATACTTTCTCCATAAACCATGAATGGTATAAAAATAACACATCCACAGTCAAACATATCACAAAACCTTCAATACATTATGGAAGTTTTGCATCATAATAAATCAACTTCATATAATCATAAAATCCATCAATGGATGTTGACATAGATGAAATCAAAAACTATTTGAGAGAAATATCTCCTTTTTTGAAATCATTTAAAAGTCACACATTTATAAAGGAAGTAATTAAAAAGAGATTTTTGAATCAAAGTGTCCCATACCACTTTGAAACTATTGAAAGGAATTAACATTTGAAAAACATTAATGTCCATATAAATAAATCCTTAAAAACCATTTTGAAGAAATGGACATTAATTAAAAATATTTAGAAAGATAAATCTTTAAAACATTTAAAATTCTGATTTTGATAAAGAGTACCTTTCTGAAATTCTTAAAATATTCATTTTGAAATCATATAAGTCACATAATTATATAAATAAAACATTTTATTTTAAAATATCCTTGTAATCTTGTAAGGGAAGCTTTGAAAATTTTATAACGGCGGTAAATAGCTGCACCCTCCGTATAAGTTAAAATAACATTCTTACCTTAATTTTGTCCAAAAGGTTAAAAAACACCTTGTTTGGAAAATGACGGAAACATTCCTTTATAAACCTCTTATAAAAATTCAAACAAGGGTATAAATGACTTTAACCCATATCTTATTAAATATAAAAAATGTTTTGAAATTCATTTTTAAGAAACATAGATGTGGATGATAAAGAGATCCCAGTAGATTATTACGTATAAACAACCTCGGATAATGAAGAGATTGCGAAATAAACCCTTACCTTGCACTTTTCCTTGGTTGGGGTAAGTTAACCTCCTGTATAATGGTGAAATAATTGTTATTAAATTATTCTATAATCATATACATTAATATTATATCATATATTATCTTTTAAAATTTCTTTGTTAATAATATCTTTGAATTATCGTCGTTTCAGGTGTTTACTTACTCGTTTTCTTTTATATGTTTTGTTACATAAGCCATGTTTGTAATGGATAGGTTGTATATTATTCCTATCCAGAATTATATCAAGTCCTTAAACATCATTTTTAAATCTTCAAATGATAATTATACTTGAATGGATACGATGGAGAATGAATCTCATTGCGTTCGTGGAGACAGTAGTCCGTATGTACGCATGAGAGAAAATATCATTCTTTTGATATTAAAATAATATATAATTGGATGGTATATCATATATACAGAATCATTATCATGTTATATTTATTATTTACATGAGTTACACATCATTATTATACCCATCCAAATAATAATTTATTGAATAACAATTACACCATGATGTGGAGAGGGTAAGCCGTACGTACGCACGTATGGTGAAATGTTATTAAAAGGATGGATAGAGTAGTGAATATGGTTTTACCATATTTATAATAAAATCACAGTATATATATGATACTGGAGTTATTATTTTATAATGGTAACAACAAAAGAAGAAGAAGTGGAAGAAGAAAGGAACTTGAAAAAGGGTGGTGAAATCATTACCTTTTCTTCGGGTTCTTCCTTTTGATTTGATCAAAAGGGCTCCTTGGGTTGGCTTTCTGGTCAAACTAAGGCCTCTAGGTTGTAGTGATGGAAGTTGGTAGAGTATTTGGGTAGAGTTTGGCCGAACCCAAAGGCTTTGAAGGTGTGAAGAAATGAGAAGGAGGAGTGCCCTTTTATAAGAGGGGTGAGGGGAACCTTTGGAAAAGCTAGAAATGTTAATTTATAATAAATTCATATTCAGTTTCTAATGGCTCCAAAGTGGAATATTTAAATTTTATGGTGTGTATGGGTCGAAAACCACTCAACCAATAGAATTTAGACAGGTTTGGGTACTTATATTAACCTTATTTTTAAGTATTAACTCTAAGTTAATTAGTTTCACTTTTACAATGTCTCTTTGTATTTTTATATTATATGGTTAATAAACTTACCATATACATCCAAGGGACCCCCATGTGGTCAATTAATGATAAAAATATCCTGATATAAGTCTCTTGGTCGAACCTTAGATTTTTAAGAATTTAATATCAATTAATAATATAATATTTGTTTTATAAACTATTTTATGTCAATTTTAACACTATTCAATAGTTGATTTTGGTGAAACTCATAACAGAAATATTACTTCGAAAAAAGTCAATTAAGGCAATCCTAATATGTAATATTATCCTAGAAAATTAGTTAAATTCATTAAAAGTCTCAAATTTTATTTATTTGGGTATTTATACTATCAATTATTTTAAATTGTCACTATTATGGTTATTACTGCATCATCATTGTGTCATATATAAATTAAATTATTTAAATTCTAAAAATTATAAATAAAATATCATTATGTAGGAAATCTTTTTATCTTTCTAATTAATATTTATAGTACAATATCAAACATATATAACCTAATTTAAAAATTGGTGTTCTAAAAGATATATGCTTTTGTCATTTTTGTACTTATTTTAACTTAATTAAAATAAAGTGTCCCTATCACCTACAAGTGGATCCATGGGGTCCCAAAATCGACCCAAAGATGCCTATGATTGAACATGTATTAAAAAATAAGGTTACGACATGTTTTAGGGTAATTTAGTATTATTATAATATTATTTGTTTAACCCTTATTTACCGGATTTACCCTTAACCATGGTAAATAAAATATTTATCGAAATAATTATTCAAAATGTTTAAAAATAAACGTTACCTATTTACAAAATTTGATCATCATGATTCCAAATATGGAATCCATTTTTCCAAATTCAAAACACAGAAGTGACAGAAATTAATTTAAAATTAATTCCCGTTGTGAAAACAAAGAGGCTGTTTTTAAGAGATAATAACTATCAAAAGATTGACACTTGTTTATGTCCGGTTTAATTGTAAAATTATCTCCAATGAACAACATTGTATTAAATGGTAAAAATATATTCTAAGTACACTTTAGAACTACCCAAATTTATTATTTATCACTTTAATTATTTTTATTAAAAAAGTTGTTTTTAAATAAAATTTAGTAATTTTCACTATTCATCAAAATATTAAAGTTATCCGAAAAGTACCAAAATTTCACCTTAGGCTAAATTCGATATTCTGAATCCAAAAGTGAAGTACATTTTGAGAGATAAAATTTCAAAAAGTTGGTGTTACTAGTCATAACGGCTAGTTTGATCGGTTGAGGTGTGTGTTAAAACTCGAAGTTGCGTACAAGACACGCTACTGTATTATTAAAAGGAAAGTGTACCATGGAAGCTTGGGATGTTTCATTTTAAATTTTTGATGTCCCCATTTAGTCAAAAAGTATAAAATATTGTATTTAAAAAGGTTTCACTATTAAAAGTTGATAAAAGTGCAATACTGAAAATGAATTTGTTCTTGCATTATGTCTAAGAAACTCATAATATGGATTCTAAAATTATAAGGATATATTAGTTTAAAATTTAGTTAATACTATTGAAAAACTCTTTTGAATGGATTGTTTGGTAATTAATGGTGTTATTGAACTCGGTGTTGCATGTAGTGCATGTTATTGAATTATTTTGAGGAAATAACACACTATGAAATCTTGGGGAGTTACATCTTTACTCAAGACCAACATTGAATTCAAACTCCATCCAAGACCAAGAACAATTTCTAACACATAAAATAGTAACCAAAAATCATTGGAACAAATATTAACACAATGGTGGAGAAAGGACGCATCATAATAATTGAATCAAACTATCAGAGCGTAACATGTGGATCAATCCATCAAGATCATCGGAGAACTAGATTTCATGGAGATGGAGGATAATGAAGCCTCATATTCTATATAAATATCTCTCACAATTGGACATTATAAATATTCATCATCTTCTAAAAATATATTGTTTTATTCTTATATAATTTCATCAATCACTTTTATGTCAATGTTCACTCTATTCACTGTACAAACATGGTTTTGTTCTTTCCCATTTCCATTTAGTCAATTTTCTCACCCCTGTGATGTCCCAGTGACTTTGATCACTATGATAATTGGGAGATAACCATTTGTGGGTGGCCCCAAGAGGAATCATAGTAATTATATAATAGTTAAAAATTCAATTACTAATCAAAATTCTATTTAATTCTCTTGAGATAGTGAAATTAGAATTTAGAGGAGGGGATTATCACTCTAAAATCCATTTACACTATCATGCTCTTCCAGCTATAAGAATTCACTATTTTACTCTATTTTGGGCTGCGCTTCATATGATTAGAGTTGTGTGGATTTATTGGATGAATGGTATTCTATTTTTGCTAGTTGTGTGAGTGAGTTCATTCACCTAATTGAGGGATGTTCTCATCCATTCACCCAAGAGAATACATGAAATGGATGGTATTCTTATGGATCTAATTATAAGATTAATGGTTTCATACCATATAATTTTTTTAGGATGAATAGGTGAATGATATTGTATATAGTCATTTAATTTGATGATTGAGAAAAAAGGTAAATGATGATATATCTCACTCAAATTGTTCATTTGGTCAATTTTCACATCCTACATTCATTCTACGTTCATTTTCATTTCTACATGATTCCATTTTTATATTTAATCAATAAAAATACAAACAATTATTGTATCTTCTTTTAAAATTATGGAAAAAATAATGATACTTAAGTACTTGGATTTTGAGACTTGCCTACTATTTATTTTTGAGACAAACCCTAGTCAGCCACTACGGTTCATTAAGAATATTATAAATTGTATTTGACCATGAACCATAAAAATCAAACATAATGATGAATTTCCCAATAAACCAACAAATAGATGAATATAGAGACACGATTAATGAATTAAATTTTTTTTAGCTACAACAACCACTTTCTTATAGAGCTTCTGGATAAATGGAATCAATAATAAGGTGAAGATTTAGATCCATTGGGGTTTTATAAAGAATATATCCCCTAAAATAATTTATGGTTATAAAAGTCCAATGATCTTCTACTATTGACCATAAAGTGCATCTTCCTACAGCTTGAGTTCGGAAAAAAGAACCACATGTTAGAAACATGTGAGGGGGACCATAATTCAAAATATACTTTTTTCTAATTTAATCGAAAATTAATTTCCTATTTATACCCCTCTAATTTTTAATGAAATCCCAGAATTAGAACAAATATTGTAATATCTGGATGATTGTGATGGAGTGGATTCACTCATATATAAACAGAATATGGAATTCCCTCTACTACCACAATCCGAAAAGTAAAATTTCAAAGTGTCATTTTTTCCAAGAAAATGATTTACATAAAGAAACTTCTGAGGGAGTTAAGACATAAAACAAATAATTTCATTCTAATTTGGTACAAGATGAATTGTCTATTAGCCCCCCTAATAAAATGTATATATACAGTACCATTTATGACCATCCATGATGATGATGATAAAGAAACTACAATAGCTGCCCTTGAATGATTATCAGAGATGAAAATAACTGATGAGAATATTGAGTTGCTAGGAACTGATGATTAATATTTCTAGGATGAAGGGAAATAGAATATTGATGAATACTAAACTGATAATTTTCTTAGATCATCTCTAGAAGTAGAACCCCTAATGGCAAGTCAACCTGGAACACACTAGATGATTAATCCTACTGATAGTAAAATAACACAAATAGCTTCGGAAGTGGATGATCATCATGAAGATTACCTAGGACCTTTGGTGAAGACACAACTATGTCAAAACTATTAGGAACACCATATAGGGGGAGGAAACATAGAACTAGAAGTATTCACAATGGCTATTACCCAGGAAGATATAGAGGATGATACTGTTTGTAAAAGGGTGAATTTTGATTGAAACTCAACATATTTTAATTTTATTAAGCATAAAATATTTAATAACTCTAACTCTTCATAAAAATAATAAGTAAGTGACCCAAATTTAGTATCCCATAGAGGAAAATAATCTAAAAATTTCATTTCAGTACCCGAGGAGGCCCTAATTTTGATTATGGCATCCTACATTTTAAGACACACTACACTGTTGAGGTAGTGTACAAGTAGTGATCTGTTTTTGGGGACCTATAAAGAGTGGAGTTGAGTTTTTGTTGATGAAAATTAGTGTGGGGGTTCATACCACAGAAGAAATACCACCAAAAAATTGGGGGTAGTAAACACACTATCCATCTATGGATAGTCTAACTACAACACATTGTGTGTGTGTGGGTGGGGGGGGGGGGGGGGGGTTAAAACCAAGATCCATTCCATACATTTTCAATTTAAATTTATTTATTGTAATATAATTATAAAATGTAAAATGTCCATATTTTTATATAGTTTTCCCTATGTTGAAAATACATAAGTGGATATATCAAATTTACAGAGAGCATGTAGGGTAGAGATCAACTAAAACCTAGTGCATGAAAACTGTCATGTTGTCAATCCATTTTTATAAAATTTATTTTATATATTTTTGTTCCTTTTCCTGGAACCTAATGAATAGTGTGATAAATAATTATAGAGGAGGATCTTCACACATGTTTGGAGTAGTTTTTAAAATCATTTTAGTATATTTTTTAATGTTTGTCAAAAAATTTTGTTTACTATTTTTTATGAGGATTTTTTAAACTAAAAAAATAGAAATGTCCATAAGAAAATATAAAAAATAAATTTCTAACAAAAAATATTTTAAATGATATTTTTCAGTTGATTTTTTTATTTAATTAAAAAAATCAAAAATTAGATTTGTTTACATAATATATGTTTTTGTTTTTTTGTAAACAATGTTTTTTATGTAAATAAAACGTTTAATAGTCTTTTGTTTTTATTTATCATCACTTTAGTGAACATATTTTACTTCCAATCCTGTATGAATTTACATTATTGAGTTTTGGGAATTTATATGTTAGAAAATTGAGAGGATTTATATGATTACTGGGTGTGTTTATTAATATATTTGTAAAATTTATTTTTTAATAATATGATTTGGTGTGTGAGAGAAAAGAATTTAGTAGAATCAATTTCAAAACATTATGTAACTAGAATTTTTAACTCATTTTAATGTAAATAGAACAATGTGCGAAAAAATCCTTAGGGATAATGCTTAAATGAAAATGATATAATTCATATGAACCTGAAATAAAAATGAACAATTGGGAACCCACAATGGAACATTGAGACATGAGGGACCAGGTGTGTTTCTGTAATTAAATAAATCTCTCTCAATAAGTGCTATGAATAATTCTTTTCACCAAATTATGGATGGGAAAAAATTAAAAAAAGGGTCCCAGTAAAAAAACTCCCCATTCAGATGAGGGGAATAGTGAACCCATGGAAAGAGGGAAAATTAAACTATAACAAGTGAATTTATTTTATATTTATGGTGTGTGAAATACAATTATAGTTTAATAAACTTATAAAAGAGGGATAATTATATATTTTTAAGCATTGATTCCACTCAACTCTAATTTGAACCACCCCTAACCCAAACCATAGACTAATTTAAAATAAAGATGTGGATTGATTTAAATATGAGTCCTATTATTTATCACTTTTGAATAATCTGTGATTTATGTTCAATATAGATGGTAAATTTAGACTTAGGAAATATTTTTTAATTCTATTTAAATAATTTGACTTCAATGATAAATTACTTGAGAGTTAAATAATCTAATTACTGGGGAGTGATATGATATATAAATTTCCCATATTTTTATTTATTTTTACCTGATTGTACCCTTGATTTTAATTACAATATGTAGTGAAACTATAGTTTTTTTGATATTTAATTATCTCTATTTAAATGATTAAAGGACTAGAATTACTAATTCTTACTGATATAGTTTTTTATGTACTTAATTTGATCAATACATGCAGTTATATTTTTATTTAAATATAGATTTTGAATTGATTTTTTAATTTGTAGAAATTTAAATAATTCAAATTAATTTTTCATATAATATTTTTAATTTATTTTTAATTTTTTTATAAGGAAGTAAATTGCTAAATAGAAAAGAATTAATTTTTGGAATACCGGTGAAAAAATTTCAAAGGCCGTCCACAATCCAATGACTAATTGTGTAATGTTTCCCACACCTTGTGAGCCCTTCTTTCTGAAACTCTACCCATGGTTAGTCTAATAAATATGATCTAACTACCCCTAAAAACCATAATAGCCACCACATCCACCCATATAACCATTGATATCATCTTGATATGATCATGATCTCTTCTCACGGCCATGCACCCTACCGCACACCATCATCTGGCTATACCCATCCATGAAATCCACCATTTCAAACAATTAATTCCACAACCATCATAAAATATACTTCATGTTCACCACTTCCATGGCCATATATCCAACAGAATTAAAAGGAACCACCTATAAATGAGAAAACCAATAAATGATTAATGGAACAGGAAAAAATACACCACCAATCTAGGAAGAATTGGTCGTAGGCACATCTAAACACGTCACCACCTCTATGGACGAAACACCACCATGAATCACAAAAAAAAACTCAATGGTAGAAAGAGGAACTATCAATTTGAAACTTTGTACCCACATGAATGAATAATACACCTTTATCTCATCTTCTTATACCAAAACATCAATGTATAAGCTACACCACTAATAGTTATCGTGCACCAACACACTATGAATCCAGAAAATTAAATGCACTAAAAAACCCTAAACAACACAAGTTGGAGGAAATGCATTTCACATGGTTCCATAATATTTTAAATAACCCTTGATGCTCATCATACATGTAAATTCCATCGAGTCAATGATAACCAGCCACCATGAATCATCATGTACCACCACGTTGCTGTAGAGGAGACCACTCCATGCCACCTGTAAAGAAGAACAAGTGACAATCGAGACTGAAGATTAGAATTCAAGTTAAAATCTATCCACAAATAGTCCTAATTTCGGTAAATTATAACTTTCACAAAGAATTATTGGAAAAATATGAGTTCAATGGTGGAGAGAGGATGATTTAACATAATTTATCGAAACAATTGGAGCTGAACACATGGCTTACATCCAAGAATATTTCTAAGGCACTGAATATTATGAAAAATAAGGTTTCACCTACATCACCTACTTTATAAATATCTCTCACCCTTGGAAATTATATATATTCATCCTCTAAAAATTAGATTTAGTTTTATTTTTCTGTTATTTATTTCTTCCCTCTTAAGTTAATGTTTATTGTATTCTTTGTTCAAATATTTTGTTGTCCTTTTCCAATCAATTTATTCTTGTTTAATTCATCTTTTATTCCCTAGTGAATAAAATATCCATGATAATGGATAGGGAACCCATTATAATTTGTCCCAATGAGAGTCATATTAATGATCTTGAATTTAGTCATTTAATTATTAATCCATCTCCCCTCTAAATATAGGGAGATAACTCAATTGAAATTTAGAAGAAACAATTGTCACTCTATAATCAATAAACATAGTCATTATCTTCAATAAATAATAATTAAATTTCTCCATCAATATTATTATACAACTCATATTGTTGGAGTTTTGTGGTTCGATTTGATGAATGGTATTTAATTTATGCCAGGTGTGTGAGTGAGTTCGATCACTCGATTGAGGGATGTTCTCACCAATTCAACTAAAAGAATACATGGAATTATTGGACAACCAGATAATATATTGAGACTATTAGTGGTTTAATACTAAATAAAATATTGTAATATTTATTGGTGAATGATATTGATCCATTTAATTTAGTTAGACGTGTTAGAACGAAATAAAAATATGATAAATTTCACTGTAATTCATCTATCAGTTAATTTTCATTTACTATATCCATTCAATGTGCATTTACATTTCTATTCACTAATCTATTTTTGTTTAATCAAAATTAAATAAACTAATAAATATTTTTATAATTCTAAAATTACGAAAATAAAATAAATATATATAATTTATAAGATAGTAAGACTCCCCTTCCTTTTTACTAGTGTGACAACCATGGTTTTCCACTAGGATTCATTAAAAGTATTAGAATTTTTTTTGACCATGAACCTTGAGAATCACACATCATTAATATGAAACATTATCTTTTCAAGCTTATTACCCCTAGATACATCTATGTTAGATCCTATATGAACTTTTAGTATACAAAGATGGAATCCATTTTTGGAAAATGACAAACAAAAAACATAACCAAAAGGTTAGGAAGTTAACCAATATATTGAATCATAACAAAATAATTCTAAATATTTATAATCATAATATATAAAATATAAAAAATTACCTCAAAAATCCTAAATGGTTATCTATACCATTGAAATTAATATTGACCTTAACTTATCAACAATTTATTAAATTTTTAACTCATAAATTATCCCCAATGGATTACATCATAATAACCATGTTTATCTAAACCTAGATATGATAATAACTATAGTATCATGTATGTATCACTATCTATTCCACATCACTTATAGAAAATATTTCATTACAACACATACCCATGATATTTAGGTTTAGTTTTTTAGTAAAGTTGGCGAAAAAATTAACAAAAAAACCTATGTTATTTATATCAATTATACATTTTCCCATTATATTTAAAAACTAATTAATCCATAATGAGTCTTCAACATATCACAAAAATTATCCTTATAAGAAACTATTCTATATATTTTATAATTTTCCAATCATTATAACTAATTCAAATATAAATATATGAATGTGGTGAACTCAAGTGCACTGTAGTGGAAAAAAAATAAGAGATAGAATTTAGATATAATTTGTGATAATAAGATGATCACATTTTTATAATCATGTTCCATAAACAAATTATTCCCAATAAAGAAAAAATTATACTTCATGAGATAAGGTTTGAAGTAACATAACACATGAATGAGTAAATAATTATGTTCCATGAGAGAAGAACATACTAATGAGAATAAATACAAAACTGTGACATCTTTGATATATGGAAAAATTTTTATATAGTGATACATTACACTCATGATCCACACTATCTATTCCCACACATATGAGGAAATAAAACATACTTGTAAATACTCATCTCATGATATATAAACATTAAAAAATGTATTGGAGGGTGATATAGGACCTCTCCCATCATTAAATCATACTATAGAGTGACAATTGATAATAATTCCCTTATCATAACAAAAAGATTCCATGGAAATAAATTGGGTTTCATAAATACATCAAATAAAAAAAATTTATTTTTTTGTCAAATAAGAAACCCTTATAAAATAATTGGTTTCATATCCTTTTCAAATGGATTCATACAAGGAAATAATTAATAATTTTATCAGTAATCATATGATGATAATCCCATGGAAAATAAATGTGTATCCAATGACATCATATATCTTTTTAGTAAGATACCATCTAATAATGTTAATAAATAATAAAGTAATTAAACCATTTAAATAAAGGGTACACACTAAAGATAATAATTTCCCCAATTAATCGATGTGTGGAACCTAGGAAAACACTCTTAAATAAAAGGAAGTAAATTAAATGTATTTAAATTGAAAAAACATCACCTTATCACTCTTATTTATACACAATAGATGATTCGGAACAAAAAATGTAGTGATGGATCATTCCTTAAAAACAGAGGGAAATAACCTTATCTATCCATAGAAATAAAGTGATTGATATTTTTTTAGGAATATACATTTGCGGGTATAATATTTTTGAATGAGTAATAACATAGTGGAAAAAATATATTCTGATGTTTTAGAAAAACCACATTGTATGTAAGAAATATTAATGATTATTGACTTTTTTTAAAAGAAATACATCATTAATCAAGGAGGAAAAAATTCATTTTAGAAACCATGAAAAAATAGAGATACATATTTATATGAAATAATAAGCATGAGGGAATTATGTGTTCACATGAAAACCTGAAAAGATAATCTTTTCATAATTGATTAAAATAACCCATACAAAAAATATTTGGATTTCATTAATTTTTTTCAAAGATGTTCATGTACTATAAAATTATCTGAATAAAATATTTAACTATAGATAAGGTCATTTTAAAAATAATATAATGAATATGTATATGAAAAATGGAGATTTGTGACTTAGATGAAGAGATATAATTTGTTTTACTTATATGAAACACATTTGGTAAAATATGAGTCAAGGGGAAATGAATTTTTTTGGGGACATGTAAAACCACATGAATATCAAATAAAAACGATGAGGGTTTTTATAAAGAAAGAAAACTAAACTAATGGATAATAATTAAAAAAATATAGCTTTGAAAATAAATGTATATCAAAACCATAATATGTGAGTAAAAAATAATAACCCCATTCAACATTGGTTTTTTTGAAACATATAAAATATAAATAATGTATATTATATGTATCATTAAAGACCATGAGTACAGAAATAATAATTAATTTGGATGTAATAAAATAATCATAATGGTATCATGGTAAACATTAATAAATATGTCTCAATAAATAAAATTTGATATAATCTACCCCTCACCTCAATTATTTATTTCTCAAAATTCACATTAACATCTAGTATGACACATGAAAATATCTTAGTCACCTATTTTTGAACTTTTTTAAAATCTATAAATATTTGGAAACATCATTTTCTATAATTTTATAGATGAATATTAGTTTGTTATTATATATTTTTGATATTGGGTGTAAGTAATATTGATAATTTTGAACTAGTTTCTGAATAAGAGCTTGGCTGTTAATTCAATCCCAAATGTTAATCATTCATATATCAAAAAAGATTTTGGAAATGATGTTTTATAATAATTTTAATGTTATAGTTTCATTTTATGAAGTTTGGGATATTGATTTTAAAGATGAAATTGGCGATAAACATCACATTATTTACTTATTTTTTTTATATATTCTACGAAATTAAATTCTTATAGTAATTTGTGATATAAAACTATCAATATTTTTATTGGAGGTAAATAAAACCTATAAAAATCTTATCACTTAATTAATTGATGATTTTAAATTGATTTACATATAATATTATTATAATAGAAGTATAATGATATTATTTTGTGTATGGTGGTTTGTTATATCCTAATTATAAATATGTACAAGAGATATAAAAAATATAAGATTTTATTTCACATTATGATGAAATATTTATTGGTTTTAGATTTATATTATATGTTTTTGGATTCACCATAGTTTTTTGTCATCCATATTTTTTTATAGGATTCAAAATTTTTATTTCCATAAAAATAATAATAAAAAAATTATATTAATTAATTTAACCCACTCTTAGACGTACCAGATTAGGAGGTGTTGAAAAGAAAAATAGATATCAATTATTTCATAGAGGGAGTATCCCCCATGTATTAATAGATGAGGAATTAATTTTAAATAGAAATAAACAGATAATTAATATGGTGTTTCATTTCATAATTTTGAATATGTTTTAAATATAATAATTATAAATGAAATTCCATTTTAAACCAGCCATATTATGTGGTAAATAAAATGAATAAGTTACTTCATGGAGCCAGTATTCCATATAACACATGAATAATAGTTTCATTTTTAACAAAGTAATTGGGAAAGGTGGATAATTTTTTTTCATAATTATCATAACATAATTGTATAACAATTATAATTAAAATTTAATTTTAAGAAGATTTAACAGATTTTGGGGAATAATAATCACATTCAAAGAATTATAAATGAGAAATGAGTAGTAAGAATTGTATTCCTCATTTAATAGATTACCTCCACTATAGTGGTTGTTACCCCGATTAGGAATGGTATTTTGAGAAGACCATAACCTCTCAAAGGCATATATGAATGTTTGAGAGTGGTTTTAAAATATTTAGGGGCAAAATTAATGAGTTCTTTGGGTGAGGGTAAGTGAGGAGAATATTTACCATTTAATAATTAAAAAATGAATGAATTTTATGTAAATACCGAAAAAAATTTAGTAATGGGAAATCACAATCATTGAAAGTGGTTAACAAATTGAAAAATAACGAAGAAATAAATATATAAGGTTGATCAATTCCACACCACCCTTTCTAACAGATGTTTTAAACAAGTTTTTAACTCACTTCCATTTATTTATTTATAGTTCCTATTATTATCTTCTATTGTGAGAAATAGTTTTTACGAAAGCTAATTTGTTTTACCAAAACCAAAATAAAACATATTACATTATTAAAACCTACTAACTGGAATATTTAAATCCACTTTAGTTTATTAAATTTTTTAAAGTGAAAAAAATTATTTGTAAACAACTATATATATATTTTATAAAAAATTTATTTCCATAATTACCACACATGTTCTAAAATGTTAATTATAGGTTTGTAAAAAGAATATATATTTTTAAATTTAAAATTTTACTTTTGAAATGATTGTTTTTTTCAGGAAAATGGTTTCCATAAATTTTCAAACTGTACTTATAGATGAACAATACCATAAAAGGGCTTGAATTTTTAAATACAATACATTGGAATAATATACATGATATAAAAAATTTTAGAAAAAAATTATTTATCCTAAAAAAATATTGAAAATATATATCCAATAATTAATTTTTTTATAAAATTCAATTTCTAAATTTTTATGTTTTATCTATAAATTAAAATCATATTATTTAACTAGATACTATTTTTATAGGAATATAACTTTTTTAAAAGTTTGGTTATTATTATTCTTAATTTCTATAAAACACTAATAAAGACAACATTATTAAATCAATATAATCTTTATTAAAATTATCTTTTTACAATAATATTCTCAGTTTCCATTAGTAAAATGAAAGACATATGAAAATATATATCCTGATATATAATATTTGTTTTTGTGAATTTTTTTGAAAATATCACATATATATATATATAATAATATATTTCATAATTTGGTTTCTCCTATTCATACCTACAAATTTAATTATTTGATATTAATAATATAAAGGTATTATAGTTTCATCTTAGTTTAGTGTTGAGTTTAGAGTATGATATCAAACACATTGTTAATTTATGTAAAATATAAATTGATTGTTTCATTACGCCCCATAAAATAACTTGCATCCTCATGTTTTCAATTATTTTTACTAAAGAATGTTGGTGAGGATATTCTTAATAGATTCACCATTTGGGATATAACATCTAATATGACATCTAACATAATCTCTTAGGCTATATCAATTTACTTATATTTTCTCAAACAAAATTACCCATTCATACAGTCATGTAACCTATATGTATATTATACAATCATATATTCTTGAAAACATACCTATCACAAAATCAATTTATTCTCTAAGACATTAAACCACTGTAAGATATTATATTCCTCTAAAAATAATATCTACCATTAACCCATAAATTTATTAATCAGTATTTCATAATTTTATAAACTAAGAAATATATATGATAATCCCACAAATATTACAAAAATTAATATAAAAACAATGAAACACATTTTCTATAAATCAATAATCACTTCCAAGGCAATTAAAACAATCTAATATTCATTTATCAAAATCAATAAACCCTTTATTTTCACAACATCATACTTATATTCAATATAAGATTTTGGAATACCTCAATCACTAGTTCTCTATTGGTTATCCCTAAAATATAAAATTATCATAACATAACTTATCATGTTTATAATACAATTTATTATATGATAAAAATCCTTAAATAAATTAATAGGGAATAATATGATTATTTTCACCTAAATATATAAATTTTAGAATATTTTAGAATATTATACATAAATATAACTCCCTAGGGAAATATATAAGATTAATAATAATTAATTATTATTCTGATATAAAACTCACTATATTAGTCAATCATAAAATAATCACCATTTCCATCCTAATTTGAATATACTAAGATTATAAAACATTTAAGTATGCTCCCTTTTTTAGTTATAAGGCATATCAGTTTCTATATACATAACTTTTTTAGCTTTATTTTCATGATCTTTTTTTAACCGAACCATATAAAAAGGTTATTGTGATATCCAAAATGTGACCATGAAAAAAATCAGTACAATGTTTTCTTCCCCTACTACACCTTTTTTTTAACATATGATAATTTTGGTTCAATATATGTCACTATTTTCACTATTCCTGGTCACCATCATCATTTTATTATTAGTTTCACTAACCTAGTTAGATTTAATCATAATAAAAATATTTATTATGATTCATAAATAAGAATATGAAATAACCATTTTATATCCATAAATAGTTTCAAACTAGGTTCACAGTTAGTCCTCATTTTCATATACCAGGTTATTATTTTGTTAATATCGAACATTATCTTTTTAGGGTTATTACTATTAGATATATCCAATCTAGAGAATACATCCACTTGTAGCATCTAAACAGTGATTCTATTTCTAGGAAACAAATATTTTCAAAATTTTACCAAAATATTTGCATGTTAACCAACTCATTGACTTATCCCTCAAACATCAAGATGTTCTCTAATGATAATCCCAAAATATTGGAAAATTATTCAACTAACGTAAAGGGTTTTCTATAAATTTTAAATTACTATCATCCTTAATGTATCAACCTTTGATGACATTCCTAACTCTTAAATTATCCTCAATAAATAAAATCCAAATGTAAAAAATTTGTCTAAACCCTCCCCTTGTACCAACTGTACGAGTCCAAAGATGTTACCATCTATTCTAAATAAAATAATTATAATATTTCAGTATGAAACATACTAATGAACATTAGGTTTATATTTTTAGAGAAACAAGATAAAGGATAAACTAAAATCCCAAAATATTTGTATCAATTTGATATTTTACCCATTATATATAAATCTACATAGTCTATAAAAAGTATTCATCATCTCTCGAAAATTATCCACATAAGATACTATTTTATAAATATTATACTTTTTTGATAATTATAACCTATGAAAATAGAATGAAAAGAAATAGGGGATCACAAATTCTCAGTAGGGGTTCATATAAGTGACAAAAATTTAATATAATTTGTGACAATAAGATAACTATATAGGTATAATCCTGATTATAGCCAAAACAATCATACGCCATACATCATAAATTATGTCTTTCATAAAATAATACATGAATGAATCTATAATAATGATCATTGATAGTATAACATAACAATGCTAATAAGAATAGAAGTGTGACATATTTAAAATAAGACAAAAATCATTTTTAAAGGGAAACATTACTTTCATGAGACAGACCATCTGTGCCTCCACTTACGAAAAAATACAATTTACTTATGAATAATTAGTTTAATAGATGGATTCCATAAACCAATTAATTGGAAGGTGATATAGGAACCCTTCCATCTATCACATATATATAAAAGTTCTAGTTTAGAATCATTCTCTTATCAAATCATGATGAACCAATAGAAATAAATTAATTTTTAAAAAACATTTAATGGAAAATAATTTAATTCTAATAATATAAATAACCCATAGAAAGAAAACTGGTTTATATCATTTTCAAATAAATTAAAATAAGTTAATCATTAATAATTTAATAAATATTCTTATCGTTATAAAACCAGGGAAAATAAATGGGTATTAAAATATATCATGTTACATTATTTGTAGATACCATTCAATAAAGATAATAAATCATATTTAATTTACAAATATAGATAGAGGGTATATAGTTAAGATAAGATTATACCTAATGAATTGATTTATAGAACCAAGGCGAAATATTCTAAATCAATGTACGTAAATATAGTGTGTTAAGAGGGGAAACATATTATAATATTTTTTATATGTAAACAAAGTGGATGATTAATAATGGACAATGTAGTGATAAACCATTCCTAAAAATGACAAGGGAATTACATAATCCATTTAATTAAATAAGGTTTATGGTATTGTTTGACGAATATAAATGATCAAGTATAATATATGTTAATTAATAATAACACAGATGGAAAATACTTTTTTGATGTTTTAAAAATAATCATTTTATCAAATAAATGTTATTTATGTTTTCATTTCATTAAATGAAATGTTTTATAACAGTAGTAGAAAAATAATTTAATTTTTAACTATTAAAATATTGATATATGTTTTCATATAATATAAAAATGGTGTAAAATTAAGGTGGCGAAATTATGTTTTCATAATTGAGAAATTTTTTAATATAAAATATAAAGGGGGTAAAATTAAGGGGGTGATATGTTTTCATATGATATATAAAGGGGGTGAAATTTTGTTTTCACATGTAACCATTAAAAGAGAATCTCTTCACATTAGGTGAAAATGAACTGTAAAAATATATTAAAATTTCATTAAAACGTTAAAAAGAATGTAAAGTCAGAGAAAATGAACTAAATTAATTATTTAGTAATCCTTAAAGACACTTTAATAAAAATCTAATGAATATAAATATTAAAATAGAGGTTCATGATCAAGAAGGAGATACAAGATTAGTTTTACATATAAGAAATAATTTTTCATAAGGTATGAGTCAAGGGAAAAGAAAATTTTTAAGGGAAATTTAATACCCACTAATTATAAAATTAAAATGATTAGAGTTTTTATAATGAATAAAAATATACCAAATAAATTATCATTATGAATAAATATTTATTTTAAAATTTGACTAGCAATCAAAACCCTTAATGTTTCAGTTACATTTTAATCAAAATCCCGCTAATATTTGGTATAATTCCAATAAAAGGCCATTTTTAAAAAATAATATATATATATAGATATATATATATATTAAAAACAAATATGTAATGTAAATCAACTTAATTAGGAATTAATTAGATCATATTAATGGTATCACGGTGCATATTCAGAAATCTGTCTCAAGAAAACAATTTTCATTCAAAGAACACCTTATTCCAATTATATATTATTGAATTTCTCTATAAAATCCTTCATATAAATAAATCTACCTTAATCACCAATATCAGAAACAGTTTCTTAATAATAAAAGTTTTAGACTGCATTTATAATTATTCTCTCTCTCTATATATTTTTTATTTATTATATATTTTTGATATCATGTGCAAATAATCTTAATCATTTTGAACTAGTTTTTTAATAATGGGGTTGTTATTAATTCCTCTAATAATGATAATAATTAAAATTTAATATAAGGTATTTGGAGTAATGTTTTAAAATCATATATAATTTTATAATTTCACACTATGGTGTTTTTGGTTTTAATTTTTAAGGATTAATTTTGCATTGATCATGCCTCGATGATTCTTAGAAAAATAAATGTGTTTTTATAAATAATGACACAAATTTTTGTATTATAATTTAAAAATCTAATTATTTAATAATTTTTATTATATATTAACAAAAATTAAATTTCTATAGTCACCTATGCTATTAATTTGTTAATACTGTTCAAGTATGTGGTTAATGAAAGAAAAACAAGAATATACTATGATCAATGGATGATTATTATATGGTAGTGTTATTAAATAATAATACAAGAATAATTATGATATTATTTAGTATTTTTTAGTTTGTTATATAATAATTTTAGAAAATTGGAAGAATAATATATCCTATAAAATGTAATTTCATAGTAAGAAGAAACTATTTTTTTCAGAACTCTCTTTTGGACGTTTGAATATACCTTTGTTTTTTATTGCTCATATTGTTAGTAGGTTCTCCAATATTAGTTCATAGAAAATTAATAATTAAATAAAAATTATAATTATCCATTAAAATAATTCTAATTATAATCCAAATATGGTGGATATGAAATGAATATTGGAAATCATTCGTTTCATGGAGGCAGATGTGTACACATATACATGGATGATGGTTTCATTTTAAATTGAATAGAAAAGATAAGTAATATTTTTTTCATTTAATAATAATAAATATATTATATATATCATAAATATATATTAAATTACCTTTCAAAATATTAATTTTTTGAAGTGGATGAAATAAACCACACTTCTTAGTATATGTGGTAGTTCACAAAACAAATAAATGAATATTTTATTTATAGGAATAGAGAAATTTTGTTAACGGTTGTACCATAATTATAATAATATTAAATTATTATATTGATAATGATGTCATCATTTTAATATGTTGTAATTTAATATAAGGGATTGGTAGTTCACATAGTGAAATAAAAATGAGAAAAGTGGAATTTGAAATATATACTTCACTTATTGGATTATCTCAATTGTAATGGGGGATAAGACTTTGAGGGGTGTTATTCTGAGAAGACAGTAACCACTTTAAGTAGGATCATAATGTTAAGGAGATTTTATGGTAAATTTCTCACCATATTAATTGTGTTTGGAATGAGGGATAACGATGAGAGGAGTGCCCCATTTATATGTGAGAATGGATTGAATTTTTTTAAATTCCCAAAACATTTAAATAATGGAATGTCACTCTAAAGGTAAGTGTATAAAAAATTGAGAAATAATGTATTGGGTAATATATAAGGTTGATATAGTAGTCAAATTTCTATTCCAACAAATTTTAAAACATTTCTCCACACATAACCGTTAGATTTTTTACTTCTAGAATATTATTTTTCACTATGGTAACAAGTTTTTACTATAAGTAAATAATCCTTCAAGGCCCAAAATAAAATGGACATTATTAGATAATTTCTAAATAATGATTCCAAAAGTTGAAATAAATAGAATTATATTAACTTTATTATCATAATAATAATTAATTTTAATATAATTAATGTTCATGTGTTAAAAATATTTTTTTTAAAATAATATCGCTCATGTTCTAAAATGTTAATTATTGGTTTTAAAATACAAATATGGTATATTTGAATTTAATATTTATCTTATAAAATATATATTTTTCCTTTAAATTGGTTTCATAAATTTCTCAATCATATGTAGAAATAATAATTTCAAAAATGGAATATTATTTTTGAAAATGATATGTTCCACCATTCCTTCTAAATTAAATATATTTTTGAAGAATATTAAAAATTAACCATAAAATAATATTTAAATTATAAAATCCAACATAATTTTCATGTTTTTATATTAAATGGATAAAAATTTATATTTTAACTTTTAAATAAAATCATAAAATATAAAGGGAAACAATTTTTATAGGGAAATAAAATTTTAAAACACTATTTATTCTTATTAATAATATCCACGAAATAATATTAAATATAAAATTTATCAATAAATAATTATGTTTATTATAATAATCATGTAATACTAATGTTATTATATTCATTTTAAAAAAATTACAATGCGTATAATGATAGATTCTTAAATACCACAATGAATGAAGTAAAATTGTATAAAATTACATTTTCATATAAAAATATATATATTAATACATTTTATAATATGGTTTCTCCTGTTAATTCCTAATTATTCAAAAAAAAGGTTCTAACAGTCTAGATATATCATTATTTTATTTTAGTTGGGTGTTTCATATATATAAATCTGTCAAACACAATGTTTACTTAAAGGAAATGTATAATGAAATATTAGGTCATTATATTCTCCTAGTTAAATAAATTTCCTATTAAAATTGTAAATTATTAATAATTAATGAATGTTAGTGTGGTTATTCATAATATATTAATAATTCTGGAAATAACATCCAATATGACATATTTTCTACTCTCTTAAGACATATAAAGTAACATATGATTCCTAAATCAACATTAACCATTAATATAATCTTATACTTCAGTATGTATATTACCTAATCATAGATTCTCTTTAACATACCTCTCCAAAATCCATTTGAATATATAATACATTAAACCACTTTAATAATATTTATTTATATAAAAAATAACTCTATCTTTGAACTCTAAATATATTAATCACTAGTTTCTAAAATCACAAATTAATAAATATATATCATAATCCCCAAAATTATATAAACTTGACCAAAAACATGATTGATAAATATTTCATTAAATAAATAATATATTTTAAAGATATCAATATTATATAAATTAATTTTACCAATGTCAGTCAACACATTCTTACCTTCATATCAATCATATAATAAACCTAATTTTTTTCCAAATATCAATAATATGTTCTACAATTGTTTCCCAAAATTTCAACCCCTTAATAAAATGAATTTTCATGGTTATTTATAAACTTGTATATATATATATATATATTTATAATATTTCAAATATAAAAATATTAGAGAACTATTTTAATATATTTTACATAATTCCTATACCATTTAAGATAAAAAGAGATAATACCAAAAAAATCACTCACAAGTAAAATATCTATGTGTATCAATAATTAATTGCTAATAATATTTGAACTTAAATACCTTAATATAGACTATGAAAATAACCATTACATCTCAAACAACTTATATTGAGGTTTTCAACCTATTAAGTATGATCCCTTATTAAGAAATAAGTCATTGTAGTTTGTTGATACATACCATTCTTAGCTTAATTTTTTGATCCAAATTAAACCAAACATTGAAACCAAAAATTTATATGGTAACATAAATGATATAAAAATCAAAAAATTACTCAAATGATACCTTCCCATCTGTAACCTTTATCTTTAAAATATGGTACTCTCAATTCAACATATGCCTCTCTTTTTTCAATTTGTGGTTATCCATTATCATTTTCCTTTTAGGTTATCCAACCTAATAATTTATCATAATTATCATATAATTAATAAGGGTTCATTAATGAGAATGTGATTTAACCATAGAATATTACCCATGAGTGTCAAGCCTGATATGTTGTCTGACCTCTTCTTTATGCAGAAAGTGATGATTATTTTAATAACCAACAATCCACTTTAATGTTAATTACTCCTCTTAAATATGTTCTTTAAAGAAGGACCACGTTTAATATCTATAAAATGATGTGATTAATAGGAAAACCACATACAAAATACTTCACTATTTATTTTGGATGTTAAACTATGTATAAAATTATCACTTTGGATTTCAAAAGAATTCTTATTTTAATCCCTAAAATATTCAAAATTACCTCAACTAACACGTAGGGCTATTTATAGCATTTAAATTTTTATTAACCCAATATTATCAACCATTTTTTAAAATTTATATCTCTTAAGTTATCCTCAATTAATAACATACTAATCAATAAAAAGATCATACTATTTCTTTTATAAAAGTTATTACATCTTGTATATGTTACTATCTCATCTATAGATCTTAATTAAATATTTCATTCTATTACATATGCAAGTCCTTTTATTTATAGAGTATTAGATAATTAATATAAAACATTATCTAACCAAATCCATGTTCCCTGTATCAATTTTATATTATTTTTCCATTATATATGAATGTAATTAATCACTAATGAGTCTTTGACTTATACTAAAAATAATATATATATATGAAACTATTTTTTAAACTTTATATTTATGTTCTAATTATATTCTAGGAAAAATTGAAACATAATAAAGGGTTGAGATCATATGAACAATATGGGTAAAAATAAAAGTAAAAATAAAATATCATTAGAGAGAATTAGATGAGTGTATGGGTATAATCAAGAGTCTTAAGATATTTATTCCCAAAAAATCATAGATCATACATCACAAAATAATTATTTGAATAAAATAATACATAAATTATCCAATAATGAAAATATATGATATCATATAATAAAAATTATAATAAGCATAAAACTATGAAATATTTCAAATAAGACACCAAGAAATTAGTAATGGGAAATATTACATTCAGGTGGTATGTAATTAGTGGCCAAATCTAAGAGGAACTAATACATACTCACTAATACTTATCTCATTAGATATAAATTTGAAACCAATTCATTGGAGAGTGATGTAGGTACTCACTCATCATTCATCCATACTTTTTTGTGCCACTTTAAAGTCATTTATATATCACTTCATAAATAACTCATGTAAATAAAATTGGTTTCTTAAAACATTCATATTAAAATAACTAACTTTTTATATCGAAAAGGCCCAAGGAAATAAAGTTGGTTTTATTAAAAAGAACATATAAAACAAGTGTATGTGAAATGGGTTTCATATACTTTTCAAATTTATTAAAATAAGGAAATCATTAATAATTTATACATTAATCAGAACATGATCATCCAATGGAAAATAAATGTGTATATGATGACATTAAATAATTTATTTTAGAGTAATTATAATTGAATAAAAATATTAAATCCTTTGATATTAAAAAATAATATAAAAAGGATGCATGGTAATGAAAATAATTTTGGTAATAAATCAATATAGGGAACCTAGGTGAACACTCTTCAATCATATGAATGAAATTTAGTGTGTTTATAGATTAAAAACATTGGAAGATAGCTCATATATGTACATAATGGATTATTAAAAACACAAAGGTAGTCATGTATAATTACTCTAAAAGATAGTAAAAATATATAAGTAATCCCTAGAGAGAAGGTTAATGGTTTAATTTTAACAATATCCTTAATTAATTAAAATATTCCTCAAATAACAATGACTTGGATGAAAATCAA
Organism: Viscum album; assembly: GCA_963277665.1. NCBI lineage: Eukaryota > Viridiplantae > Streptophyta > Magnoliopsida > Santalales > Viscaceae > Viscum > Viscum album. The sequence goes on from OY728141.1 coordinate 1,631,333,187, forward strand.
TTTTTTTGATGTTTTACGAAATTCTATTTTGATGAAAGGAATATTATTGATATTTTGTATTCATTATGAAAGAATTTTTTTATAAATATATGATAAAAATAATTTTTTATAGATCAAGGAATTGTAGAGATAAATAGTCCTATAAAACAACAACGGTGGTGGAATGATGGGTTCACTCATAAACATTATAATAGAATTTATTCACATTTGAAAAAAACCCATAAAAAATTGATAAAATTTCATTAAATTTTTTAAAAGTAGGTCATTTAGTAGTAAATGACATCAATAAATTATTAAATAATAGATATGGAAACATTAAATGGAATCCAATAAATATGGAACTGGAAAAAGAGGTTAACATCTAAGAAGAAGAGAAGGGGTGAGTTTCACTTATATGAAACTCTTTGGATAAAATATGAGTAAATTAGAATTAAACATTAGAGGGGAAATTCCAACACCCATGAATATTCATTGAAAATTATAATGTTTTATAAAAATTAAAAAATATATCCATATCAATTATCTTTATAAAAAAATATTATTTGAAAATAAGATAGGAAATTAGATGCCTTCTAATTTGAGTAATATTTTAATCAAAAGTGATTTCCATATTTTTATATTTTTAATTGAAGGAAATTAAATTAAATTAAATTATATAGATATTTATATGCCATGTGTATCAAAAAATAAATTCCTTAGGAAGTAGTCACACCATACTGAATAATTTAATGCTTCAGTTAAGAAATATGTCTCATGAAATTAAATTTGAGACAATGAACCCCTTACCTCAATTCTGGATTAGTCTAAATTCACTCTATTATACTTTATAAAAATAAAAATAGTAAAAAATTGAACATTTTTAGTTTCTATGAAATTTAATAAAATAAATTAATAATTATTCACTACATGTATATTAGTTATTATAATTTTTGATATCGGGTGTGATAATTCTAGATCATTTTGAACTAGTTTTTTAAAAAGATTTGTTTATCTCAATTATTCTCTAAAATTTCATTATTCAATGGTGAAAAAAGTGAAATTAATATAGGTTTTATAAATATTTATAATTTTTTTAATTTTATTTTAACAGTGTATTTGGAATGATTTTATTGAATAATTTAGCAATTATCTTGTTTCGGTTATTTTATCCAACATATGGGGTTTTATAAATATGGAATTAGTTATTTATATTACCATTAAAATCCCAAATTAAACTAATTATTTTATTATTATTATCATATAGTAAAATAAATTTAATTCCCATAGTCATCCATGATATAAATCTATAGCATTGTTCATGTAAGTGGTTAAACCATCCCAAATAAGAACCTAATAAAATTATTGATGATTACGAGTCGATTTAGTTTTAATATTATTATTTATAAAAAATTTTGATATTATTTTGTTTTTATTAGTTTTTTATATCATAATTATAATGATATAAGAGAATAATATATCCTATATAATTTTTTTCATCATATAAGAAATCATTTTTAATAATAGAACACTATTTCTAATAGTTTAATTAACCACAATTTATTTGTGAGTGATTGAAGAGTTATAGAGTGTTTCGGGGTTATAAAACACAAAAATATGAGAAATGATTCCAAAAGTGTACAGTGTATAGTTGGAGGATGGTTAGTTTAGACCATGAACATGTCCTAGGAAATCATGACGCATGGGAACCAATTAAAATAAAGAGATAACATATGATTATCATAAGGTTTTCCAAACCATGTGGGGGCCCCTAGGAAACTGTGTGACATGGATCTTCCTATATTGAGGGATCCACATGGCTGTTGTATTGTTTGCAGACAATACTGCCAAACCATGCTACCCATTAAAAGTGGGAAGTACCCATTTTCACTTATGAACCAATTTATTTCTCCCTAAATTGTTCACCGTATTCCTCCTTCAAATAATTCGGTGATATATGTAACCCAACAAGACATCTCAGAGTAGATTATACTTTGATTATTATGTAATTGAGGTGCGTTTTGCTGTGAATTAAATATCTAGGTGAGACTAACACTTTTATTTTCTATATTTTCAATATTATGGCTTGTAGAATCAATCCATTTCTCCTGAAACCCAAAAACAAAAAATTATCAATTGCGTTTAGGATTTTCTTTAATAGGGTATTTGAGGTAAAACTAAGGGTGAAGATTAAGATATTATTTTCAACAACCGTGAGGTTGGTGGTCACAAATCTTTTTTCCATAGTCTGGATTCATTATATGTGGATTCGGTTTTTCAACATCACTATTAGGTTTATCTATGATATATTATGTTATAGAAATGGATTTGGAACTTATTTTGAGGTTTGAGAACCATCACGGACCCTATTGGGGTCATTGATGATGAGAGACCAAACCTAGGGCTACCAATGGGGTAAGTCGGGCACTAGTAATTGGTGAAGAAAATTAGTAATACATGAGATAGGGGTATTATGAGAGGGAAAGGGTTGTGAAAATGTAATTTATGGTGGGTATGATTAATATAATTATTGAAACAATTTATAAGTGGGTGTTTGTAAATGATTTAATGGTTTTTAAATGAGTTTGATGGTATGTTTGAGGATTGGACTGAGTTTATATTTATTGATTGAAAATGATGTATGGAACTGACAAATGTTTTTAAAGGAGTTGGTGATAACAAATTGATTCAAAATGTGTTTTCTATGAGATATAAAATAGTGTTTTAAATGGGAATAAGGTTCCAGTTTTGTAAAAATGGTTAAATGGTTGTCTTGATTGGTTGAAAAGGGACATAAAATCCTTGGTCATGTTTAGGTTTTTCAAAGGGGAAGACCCGTGTTTTTTAAAGTTTTGATTCAAGATTATTTCAATGGGTTTTTTTAATTGTGTTAATTTCCATGATGAATTCCTAAAGGTCTGATGGGGACATATTATTTTAAGGTTTGTATGTGTCTAGTGAGATAGAACCCATAACTATTATGATGGAATTTTAACATGATTATTAAATGAAATAAATGATTAATGGGCTTAGTTGATGATATAGAACAAGGGTGTGTTTGGAATAATTGGAAAATGGATTTAATGTAATTAATTTTAATATCTAAAATGGATTTTGAATTGTACATAAGAGGTTAATACATGAGATATTTTGAATTGGTTAAGTGAGTTAAAATATGGAAATTATATAATATGAAAAATAGGATAATGTATGGGGATTAATGAATGTGATTAATGAGTTTAGGCATAAAAAATTGGAGTTGGGATAAACAGCTATGTAATAAAAGTTTCAAATCGGATAATGGGTTATGGAATATTATTAATTATCATGTTGATTGTTATTAATGATTATTTTTATTTGTATTGGTTATGGTTAGTTGTGATATGGTATGTGTTTGGGGAGTGGATAGATAACCATGTGCACCGATCTTGGTAGTTTTGGGTATTGACATGAGTATCTTCGCCCAAGGGGCAAGTTAGACTGTGGGTTTGAACTACATCTCATAATGCATGGGTTAGGAAAGGGATGAAGTATCTATTCCCCGAATGGTTGAATTTGATTATCCCACCTAGATTGAGGCTCCAAGGTGAGTGTGATGTATTTTTTTTGATATATTCACCCCTAGTGATATATGGAACATGATTTACCTTGTTATATGTGTTTATAATCCTGATTAACTTATGGTGTAATGGATTTACATTAGGATCCCATGGAACATGAGATGAAGATGATTTTAGAAACGAATAAAACATAAGATATGAAATGGTAATAATGATGAAAATGTATTAAATGAATATTGTAGCTAATGATTATGGGATGAGTTGTTATTAGTTAAATCCCTTATGGTTAAATATTTGCATCACCCAATTTTATATGGATTAGACTCTCTGAGTGACATGAGTTAGTTATACTGAGTTTTAAATTCTATAGAACATAGTGGGTAATAAGATATTAGATAATTAATTAAATGTTATATTTAATACTTTTTTTATTTGTTTCACTTGATAACTTCATACACCTTTTTACAAAATATAAAATTCCTTATAAACTACTGGTTGGGGTCTACATTGTTGTATTGACACCCTACTCGGGCCTCCATGGTACTTGGGTACCCAAGAAGATGTTACATGTTTTTATGTATATGTTCTGGATAGGGAGCTAATGTTTGGTTGTTCATGGGATGAAGGGTCAAAGCATGGGAGGTCAAGAATGGGTTGTGACTCAAGTATGAGTTCGGAGACTTTAAATCTTTTTTTCTGGATTTTTATTGTATGAAAACTTGACATATAGTACTTTCTCAAAATTTTTTATAGCATGGGAACTTGGTTACTCATTATTTTTTTAATATTTTGTCAATGTATTGTTTTTGTTTGATATTTTATATATTTATATTACTTCTATTGTTTCTACACTTTGATAAAAAGGAATATCCTTCCCATGTATATCTTTAAACTTGTGCTGTTAGTCGGAAGCCTTTAGCATATGGGGAGATGCACCTGAGTTTATGTGATGACTTGGGTTAGTGGACTAGTTATAGTGGATTTCAGGCCGGGGATGTTACATTGTCATATCAAAGTAGGTTGTATTTTTTTTCTTACAATTTTGGCATGGTACACATGAGTCTAGGATATTTTATGGTCTTGTTAATGAGATTATTCCTATGTTCCTATAGCCCCACGTATGAGGGAAAACCCAAGTCCAAGAGGTGGGAAATGATGTTATATTTTGTTCATTTATAGTTGGTTGATATGTCCAAATCACGTGGCAATATTGGATGGTATGTTGTTTATTTATGAGGTTTAATCTCTCATTATGGCATGTCAAGAGATGGAATTTGAGTTCATGCATCATGTTAGGAAGATAGGATAGATAAGTCATACATATGTTGCAAGTGACTGACTTTTGAATGAAATGATAGTAAAAAAATTGTGGATACAAATAAAAATTGAATGAAATAATGGGAATTTAAATATGGGTTAAAAAGGGATTTAATAAGAGTAAATCCTTTTGTTTAAAAAAGGGTAATGTTTTTAAATGTTATTTTAAATAAAGGTGAGATTTTTGAAATGATTTTATTATAAAAAGTATTTGTAATGTTTAAATTCCTAGGTTATGAAAATGGAATGTTATAAATAATTAATTAGTGGGTTAAAAAGGTAGAGTCTATATAATAAGGTAAATGTAAGAATAATTTAACATTTTGGGATGCTAGTGACAGTTTTTCTTATGTAATCTATTGACCATTGGTATGTGTGGTTGGGGAAGTGATAGTGTAAAATATTGAGACCCAATGTTATTAGATATGAGATCATTTGGAGATGGGTGTTCTAGTTAATGGGATGTTACATGTTGCAACTTCAGTTAGGTTGTGTCATTTGAGTTGTGAAGTGAATATTGTTAATGTAAATGTGGCTATCCTTTTGGACTGGAATCTTTTGAGTTGTGTTTTGGTCAATGGAATGAGTTTTTAGTTCATCATACCAATTTACAAGTGCGTGTTCACATGGTGTGGTAGATAGGGTAAATGGTTTTCTGGTGCATTATAGATAGTATGTTCGGAATGGGGGTAGCATGGTTGACATAGAAAACTACTTGTTTGAGATGGTATGTGTAGATTAGAGAGATATGGTTCCCTCTTCATAGTGTAACACTAGTTTGGGGAATTGGTATCGTTAGAAATTTGAAGATGACCCGTGAAAGAGGTCGGTCGGGGTGTCAATTCATATGGGTGCATGAGGAACAGGTAGAAGTTTTAGACCATGGATGAGGCACACAATGAGTGTTTAATAGTGTATTATTAACCTAGTGGTATATGTGTATGGGTTAATGGAATTTGGAGGTTTAGTTTTAGTTGTGGTAATGAGTTGAAAATATTGAGAAATTGTGGGTAGCCTTAAGGTAGGTTAGACAATTTATGCAGGTGCCATGAAATGTGATGCACATGTGAAATATTCAGGGTTGAAATCAATGCACGATGGGTTACCTTGAGTTTTACTAAATGTAAATGGTTATGTATTGTAATATCCTTAGGGAATCACTTGGGTGATTACGTTTGGATGTAAGAGTGGTTGTGATGGGAAGGATCATTCAGAGACCCGACCCTATGGTTTTATGGGAGTTAAATGTGAATGGAAATATTGGTTAGGGGTGGAAAATGTTATGGTCATCAAAGAGAATATGGGAATTTTGTCAGAGTAGTTATTATTGGGTTTAATTTTGAGAAAAACATGGCTCCAATGATGATGGTTGATCTGGAGGTTTGATCATCTCTTGTGAGATAGAGATTGGTTTTTTTTGTTTTAGCACAAGAATGTGTGAGACCACAATGGTTCCTATGTTTATCGAGTGGTGGAAACATGTTAGAGATTCATGCTGCATTTGGAATATGTTCCTAGGTGTGTTAGATGTATCCATATAAATTTTCCATGAAATCAATGTAGGTAGGCCCTAGTTGTGTGAGAGACTAGTTGCATTTGGACCAGTGGAATGATTCATTGCGTATCTACTGTGAACATAGTGACTATTATAGAATAACCCTAGAGGGACGATGATAAAGGTTCAAAAAAGGAATGACGGGTCATGTCGTCTTGGTAGAGGGTCATGAGGTAGATTTTAGTCTGGTTTGAAACACTATTAAAGTGGTGGTGTTTTAGTGTGGATAGGATATCAGCGGCTAGGGAAAACTAGGATCATAAATAGGTTGAGGTATCCTCTTAGTAAAAGGTAATTCTTAAAATGGTTAATTTTTTTGGGTTTTTTCAACGAATTTATTACATATTATTAACTAGTGATGATCATTCCCAATATTATGACATCGACCAGGTGTGATTAGAAGGCTATGGCTTTACACATAGCATATTGAGTGAGTTTTGGTTGGATGCGGATAACGTGGGGGATAGACTCCATGAGTGATATGAATGTGGGAGTAGTATAGTGGTGGATTACACAATCTAATAGATATAGGAGCGGTCTCATGAGGAATTTAAGGTCCAAAAAAATCCATGGATGTAATTATTAGAAGCTGAGAATGAGTAGTAGGAGGTGATTTTTTTATTATTACAATTGATGCTATAATGCTATGTCCATGATTTGGGGTTCATCTTGTGATCACGTGTGAGTTTTTGAGGTCTGAATTTCTTGAGGAGAGTGATGAAAATGAAACTCCTTAGGTGGGGAGTGTTATGTTATGTCGTGGCTGTTTGATGAAAGATATGAAATCGATGTAGTGGAATTGATATTCCAATGATAAACCTATGGGATTTATTCTTGGCTTCCTTGGGGAAAACCATGTTGGTATTTGTTTTAGTAGTTAATCGAGCTGAGTGATGGCTTCGATTTTGAACTAATTCTAATGATAATTAGAGTGATATTTTCATAGATGTGTTGAGGGGTTCTATAGAGCATGAAAATGGGTTGGAGAGATGAGAATGAAATGGAAGTTGAAATTAATGGAAATCATAGATAAATTAGGTAGGTGCATGAGGATTTTAGTTGTATACTTTGAATTAAAAGGTGTCACTGAAAAGTAATGTGGTGATGTAGAAACAATGGAATTTTGGCATTAAGAGAGTGATTTGATAGGGGTGGCCCAACTCGGCTGGGAAAAATGGAATGGATTACATGGGATATAATCCACCTTTTATTAGTTCTGGAAGGATAAGTTCATTTTGGTAATGAAAATGGGGTTTTAAAAATATCCAAGTTACCCTTTTAAATGAGGGTGGACAATGGAGGTATCCAATCCAGGTGGATTCGAATGAAGGGATGAATGCCAATATTGGGCACTATTCTTGTGGAGTTTTGGGGATGGTGAATTAGGGAACATGTCTGGTATGTTTTGAAATTTTGAGTTGAGGTACTCGGTAATTTTTTTGATTATGAAGTGATAAATATCATAAAAAAGTTTGAAAATTGGGTATATAGTGAGAATCGTCATTTCAGGAAACTAGCTATTTAGTGATGTAACCTACAATTTTAGATGGATGGAATCAGGTGGGAACCATTTTGGTGTGTCAATTTTCGTGACATACACTTTCTTAGAGTTCAACGGTTGATTACCTTTATGAAGAGTATGTTTGGATTGTACTTTTCAAATGATCAAAAATGAACTGAGGCTCTTGGGCCTTAAGTGGCAGATTGAGGTAGGCGATGACATGTGTTTAAGATCACAATGTTTCCTTCGATGATGGTAGTACTGGGACACAATTAGAGTCTTGAAGAATTGGATGATATGGAACCTAGTTATTTGGGTCGTGAGTTGTGGATAATATCGAACTGAGGGTGTTCTAGTTGGATCAATCATGGTAATTTAGTTCCATGTCAGTATTCATTTGTGAAGTGGTCATATGGTGTGAACCAGGTGTTTTAGTTAGTCTTGGTGTTTATAATGATGATTCTAATGTAGTTTCACCCTTTAAGTGCATCAATTCATGAGTGTAGACCACCAAGGGGGACGTTTCAATCAGGGTTATATTATTTCCCTAGTCCGAGTATGGAGAAGGAGTGGCCGTTTCTAGGACTCTTTTGAGGAACTAAAATTGTACAGGTAACCCCCATGGACCGACCTTTGGACTTGGATGATCAATAAGGCTTGGAATAAAGGCTCATTGAAGAGACTTTATATGGTTATCAGGTTGTAAGATCCCTTTATTTAGCAAAATAATTCGCTTGTTAAAAATATTAGTTTATTAGTATTTTTTAGTTAACGAAGTGAATCTCATGTACTTGATGAGTTTTGGAGGTTTTCTAGGGGTGAGAGACATGAAAAGAGATGAATAGTGGCCAATAGTGAATAGTGAAAGGTTGGTGTTGTGTTATTGAGAAATGTGCACTTGGATCAAGAAACTATGTGACATAGGAACCATTTTAGACAGAGTGCTTGCACCCAATTAATGAATTTTTTAGAAAACAATGTAGGTGCCCCAACAAAACCATCTTACATGGATCCTATTGGACATAGGGATCTACATGGTGGGTGCAAGGTTTGAGAATTTTTTGGCAAAACCCTGAAGCCCGTAAATTGTAAGAAATTACCATTTTAACCATACAAACCTATTTCTTTCTCCCCTAATTTGTTTCCATTTTCCTCTTCCGACAACATGGGTGAGGACCCAAACCCTCCCTGAATACAAAGAGGTGATTTTCCTTTAGTTTTTAAGAATTTGGGGTGCATTTGTGTGAGAATCAAAGATCTGGGTGAGTGTAACACTCCCCAGTATTCTATTTCCTATATCATGTACTGTATAATCTCTCCCTTTATTATAAATCCCTAAACACATAACAATTTCATGTATTTTAGGTTTGGTATTAAGTGGGTGGTTGAATTTGAATCATGGGTAGAGATTAAGAAAGTGTTCATCAAGGATTTGTAGGTAGGTGGTCTTAAATCTTTTTCCCATAGTCCTGATGTGTTATATGTGTACAGTTCTTACATTTCACAACTATATTGAATCTTCATATGTTTGGTTATGTAATGGTATTTGGATTTTATTTTGAGCTGCAATACCCTTCACAAACACTATTGGGTTCATCAATGATGTGAGACTAATCCTAGGGCTACACATAGGGTTAATTAGGCCCTTTTAATTGGCGAAAAAATTGGAAAACCATGAGATAAGGTTATTATGAGAGATAATAAGTTGTGACAATGTAATTGATTTGTTGGTAAGATTAATGGAAATGATTGAAAAAAAAATTATACGTTTGTTTTTGTAAACGATTTAATGGTTTTGAAATGAGTTTAATTGTATCTTTGGGGCTTTGACCAGATTTAAGATTTATTGATATAAAATGATGTATGAAAGTGGGAAATGTTTTGAAAGGATATGGTGGCCATAATTTCATTAAAAATGGGTTTTATAATAGATTTAAATGATGTTTTAAATTTGAATAAGGTTCCCTTTTGTGAAAATGGTTTAATGGTTGACATGATTGGTTGACAACAAATATAAAATAATGGGGAATGTTTTTCATTTTAAAAGGGGAAGAACTGTTTTTTAATGGCTGGTTTCATGATGATTTCAATGATTATTTTGATTTTTTTTATTTCCATGATGAAGTTATAATAGTATGATGGGAACATAATATTTTAATTTATGTAGGGTTTAGTGAGAGAAAAACCATATAAATTATTTTGGAAACATGATGTGATTATGAAATGAAATAAATGATTAATGAGATCAATTGATGATATCGAATAAGGGAGTGTTTGGCGTGATTATAGAAGGAGTTAAATGGGATTAAAATGAATGTGTTCAATTGATTATGATTTGTACATGAAATGAAAAAGTGGTTAATACATAGGAAATTATGATTTGGTTAAGTGAGTAAACATATGGAAATTGTTGAATATGCTATATGGGATAATGTATGGGGAATATTGAATATAATTTATTAATTAAGGCATTATAAATGAGAATTGGGATAAAAATATATGTTATAAAAATGTAAAATGTGTTAATGGGTTATGGAACAATATTAATTCCCATGTAAATTCTTACGGATCATGATTTTTATTTGTATTTGTTAGGGTTGGTTGTGATAAGGTATGTGTGTAGTGAATAGATACATTAGAATGTGAACAAGTCATTCTAGTGTGGGGGTATTGACTTGTGGCTCAATGCACATGGTTTGAGTTAAACTAAGGCTTTAAGATCCTCTATAAAATTCATAGGCTAGTAAAGGGGATGGAGGATCTATTCCTCCAATAGTTAAATTTGATGAGACCACCTGAACTACGATTATAAGGTGTGTTTTATGTATTTTTCTGATATGTTTATCTATAGATAGATAGATTGAAATAATTGTCCTCTTTTTCATGGTATTTGACCATATTAGGATGTGGTGTAAATGATGTAAATTCATAAACCATGGAACAAAAGATGAAGAAGAATTTTGTAATGAAGATTGCTTATGTGATGAAATGGTAATAACAGTTAAAATAGATTAAATGAACACTGTATCTAATGAGAATGTGATATGTTTTTAACTAGTTAAATGTGTTATATTTATATGTGTGTGTCACCCTCTATTCCATGTCATAGACTCCTTGTGTGACCTGTTTTTGTTTTTCTAATCGGTCAATTCTAGGGAACATAATGGGTAAATATAAATTAGATAATTACTTAAATCTTCCCCCTATTAATTTTTTTATTTGTTGCACTAGATACCTATATTCACCTATGTGAAAACTAGAAAATTTCATAGAAATAGTTGTTGGTGGTCTACTAAGTTGCACTCACACCCTGATTTGGCACCATGAAACATGGGTACCCGATTTATGGTCTTGATTTATATTTTATGCCTCCCAGACATATATTATATTCTCAAGATTTTATTATAGCATGTGTACATGGAAAGTCATTGGAATTGTCATATATTGTCCATTTATTGTTTTGGTTGGATATTTTATCTGTTGATGTTACTTAAGGGGTGGTATCGGTCTAATATGTGGGTATAGTCTCCCCACATTTCTCTTTAGACCTACAATAATATTCTATAGACTTAAGAATAGGTGGTGGTGTGCTTGAGGTCATTTGATGACCTGGCTCGGGGAACTGGTTACAATAGCTTTCGGGTTGGGGATCTTATAACTAAGATAATAATTTTCATAATAAATCAATATAGGGAACCTAAGTTAACACTCTTCAATCATATGAAATATATTTACTGTGTTTTAAGATGAGAATATTTGGAAGATATCTCATATTTGAACATAGTGGATGATTAAGAATGAAAAAGGTAGAGATGCATCATTCTAACAAAAGAGAGGAAAATTACATAATCCATCCATATATTGATATTGAATGTAATGTTTTGAATAATTTACATGATCTAGTAAAAGTTGGTCCAAAGAATAATTAATTGTATGAAAAACACTTTTATGATGTTTTTGAAAATCCTCTTAGGAACTACATAATATTATTGATCATTTGAAATAATTTTAAAATAAATGTATAATAATAACAAGAGAAAAATAAATTCTTTTAGAGACCATGTAATCATAGAGACAAATACTCTTATAAGATAACAAATGGGGTGGAATTATATGTTCCCACATAATATGTAAAAGATAATCTATTCACATTTTACAAAAATAACCCATACAAAAAATGTTTAAATTTCAATAAAACATTTAAAATAAGGTCATTTAATATTGAATTGCCATAATAAATTATTAATTCATAGATATAGATAATTGAAAATTCATCCAATTAATATGTATATAGAAAATGTAGGTTTTCATATGATAATAAGAGACAAGGTGTGATTCAGTTATCAAAAACTCATTGGGTAAAATGTGAGTAAATTAGAATTTTAATTTTGAGGGAACTTGTAAAACCCCATGAGTATACATTGAAAATGATTAGGGTTTGTATAATGTATAAAAATTCACCATATTTATTATATTTTAAAAACACTATTATTTTAAAATAAGATTGAAAATTAATATCCTTCATGTGTGAGTAATATTTTAATCAAAATTGAGTTCAACATTGTTAGCATTTGAATTGATGTGAATTTAATAAAGGAAAATTATATGGAAATTTACACCTCATGAATATTGTAAAATAAATTCCTTAGTAATTAATCACAACATATTAAAGGTATTTTGGTTCCTATTAAAAAATATGTCTCATGAAATTAAATTTGAGATAAAGAACCCCATACCTCAATTCTAGATTATTATAAATACACTCTAACCTCTATTATAAGAAATAAATATATTAATTAACCATTTTATAATGTGTTTAATTTATTAAAAATCTATAAAATGAATTTATAATTATTTTCCACAAGTATATTAGTAATTATATGTTTTTAATACCAGGTGTGAGTAAATTTTATTGTTTTCAACATTTTTTATAATAGATGAGTTGTTATCCATTAATCGCCCAAATTTCATCATTAATAGATGATATAGGTGAATTTAATTTATTTTTTATAATTATTTATACTTTTATAATTTTCACTCATATAGATTATTGGTTAATATTTTTAAGGATTAATTAAGAAATTACCATGTTTAGGTGATTCTTAGTGAACAAATAATGTTTTTAAATAAAGAATTAAATTTTAATATTACCTTTAAAAACCCACAAAAATCATTATTTTATTATTTTTATCATATAATAAAATAAATTAAATTCCCATAATCATCAATGTCAAAAATTTATATCATTATTCAATAGGTGGTTAAACCATCCCAAACAAGAACTTACTATATTAATGGATTATTATGAATTGTTATAGTTTTATATTATTATAGAAAATATACTAATATTATTTAGTTTTTATTAGTGTGTTACATCATAATTAGAAAGATATTAGAGAATAATATAACACATATGCATTTATTTCAAAGTATAATTAAATCATATTCTTTATCATAGAATGGTATTTTGAACATTTAAATTTACCACAGTTGTTTATTTGTTCTATTGATAATAAGTGGTGAATTTATTTTTCATAAAAAATAAAAATTTCATTAAATAAGAAAATTTACATCATCATTATTTGGATAACCATTCTTTTATCACGTTGATGAAATAAACAGAAATCAATTGTTCTATGGTAGAGGTAGTCCACATGTACTCATGGATGATGCTTCAGTACATAGTATGTTAGATATGATAAATATGGTTTATCATTTAATAATTTTAAATATGTTATTGATATATTAATTATTAATAAAACTCTATTTGTAAACAAAACATGTTAGGAGGTGAAATTAAATGAACACGTCACATCTGGGAGGTGGTATTATGGACCATACATGAATAATAGTTCCATTTTTCTAAATAGAAAAGGGGAAGGTGGTTAATTTATGTATCAAAATTATAGTAACATAATAGTATAATAATGATATTTATATATCATTTTATGACATTTTAATGTAATTTAAAGAAGATTAATTACATGAATGGAAATTGAAATGAGAATGTAGAAGCTATAATGTTATAATTCACTTCTTGTATTATCTCCTTTTAAATGTAAGTTAAACCTTTAATTTATTGGTCTTTTGATGTACATATCCCATATAAGATGTATATGAATATTTCAGATGTTTCTATTTTTTTAAGTAAGTGTGTTTTGTTGTGAGATGATGTGAGGAGAGGAGTGCCCCTTTTATAAATGAAAGGTGATGGAATATTTTTAAACACCAAAAAATTCATAGTAACGGGAAGTCTATCAAAATGAATGTGGTAGAAAAATTGAGTAATAATGGGTATTTGAATAAATATTTTCAATCTATAACTCAAAAAAAATTCACAAACATGTTTAAACATGTTTATAATTCATTAACAATAGATTTTTTATATTTACCCTTATATATTTTATTTTGTTAACTTGTTTTTACCTAAGGTAATTTATCTTTTATGCCCAAATTAAAATGGACCTTAACAAATAATTTAGAGAAAAATGTTCTAAGTTTAATTACCATTTTATTTGATTAAATACCTATAAATATTAAAAATTATTTTTGGAATACATAATATATAATTAAATATAATTTTTTTTTAGAAAATTAAAACTCATGTTTTAAAATTTTAATTATCAGTTTGTGAAAAATACATATTTAAAAATTTATAATTTCATTTATAAAATAATTATTTTCATTAATTTAAAAATCAATTTTATAAAACTATAATTCCATAAAAGTCACATTATCTGTGAAACCGATATATTTCACTTCTCACCTTAAAATAAATTTTTTTTAGAAATATATCAAATTTACTCTAAAAATTATATGAATATTATATATACAAAAAATTTAATTTAATTTTTCATATTAAATCTCAATAATTTTTAATTATAACATTTAACAAAAATCAAAATATATAATGGGAAGTTATTTTGATATGATTTTTTTAAAAAATATTAGTTTTTCTTATCCTTGAATTCTATAAAACAATTATAAATATAGAATTAATCAATCAATAATATGTTATTAAATCCTCATTTAGAAATAATATAAATAGATTTATTTAGTAAAATATATATAGAATAAAAAAATTTATTCTGAAAATAAATATTTACTTAAGTAAATTTTTGTAAAGTAGGCCATATATATTTCATAATTTGGTTACTCTTTTTAATACCAAATAATACAAAAAACATGGTTTTAACAATTTATAAATATCATGGTTCTATTTTAGTTTATTTTTTCACCTAGAGAAATTTATCAAATACATTAATTATTTAAGGAAAATGTATAGGGAAATCTTTGGTCATTATAACTAGTGATTGATGAGACAACCTTAACACATTCAAAAGTGATAAGCTTTCCAAATTGTGAATATAATAGTTTAAAACCTCTTACCATGTTAAAATCTTATTGGGTGTGGTTGAAACCCAACGTATTATAAATTTTTTTATTGTAAAATATATAAATATTAAAACACCACATTTTATTCTATGAATTAATCCTCCAACCACTCAAAGGTTCCTAATCACATATTAAAAAAACCAATGAAATATATTGCATTATAGAGTACCCTATGTAATTTTTGATATACATATATTTATGAGATTGGAAGGCTATTATAGATGATTCATTTATGAACTCACAAGATTGGAAATGCTAATGTTGACTCCAACTAAGAAGGGTGTGATGTTTGTGTGATTAGATTCCTAGATAGAGACATCCAAGAGCTATATAGAATATTGAAAAGCCTAAAAATACTATCCATATCTTAGAAATTGTGTATTATAGATTGTATTATGATTTTCATGAATACGAATTGGTGTTGTATTGATATAGGATGAGGGAGTAGTCATTTATCGATCAAGGTGGCTAAGGTATAATGATATGAACTACTTGACTCATAGACAACATTTAGTGGTGGTTGCACATCCATTGAGTTGTTGGTATCCTTATATGATTGGTGAGAGTCACAAGGTATGCACTAACCACACTAGAATTAAGTAGAAATTATCATAGTCTGACTAAAACATTTGGAATACATTTTGGGTCAAATACCTCAAACCATTCAGCTTCTAAATGAGATAAATTCATTGGAACAATATTATGTTAGATGATTAACTGAGTAGAAGGATGGATGCTTAGGTGGTGTTAGTGTCTAATAGTGGGAGATATCCAATAACATTTTTTTTACTAATATTCACCTAGATATTTATGGCTTTCAACATAGTAAATCCCTCTTAGATATGAAAATCAAAAAATCACTACATGATAGGGTAAATAATAGTCACCATTAAGACTTAGATTCATTGGTCATAAGAGATAACATATATTATGGGGACTCATAACAACATTCAGCCATATAAAATGATGGGATCTTGTATATAGTAGGTAAATTATTTTCCTTTAAAAGCATGTATGAGGAAATAATTCAATATTCACATGCGTCAAGTTAAGGGATTCCATGGGTTCGATTCTAATATATCATGACATTCATAAGTATTAATAGATGCATTCATTGTAGATGAACATAAAATAGTTCATATTGTAGAGAATCACCTATCATTAGGTCTAGTTTGAAAATTATATTCTAATTGGTCTTCTTCATCATCTACCCATTCCCATGATGAAATGGGACAAGGTTTCTATGATTATTTTGACAATATTTATCAGGTCACCTCTAAAAATTAGTATGATATAGTTCATTGTGTATTGAAAGACTAAAGTGGGTCATTTTATATGAATCACTATATCAAAGTATGTGAATGAGTTAAACATGATCTATTTAAGGGAATTATTTTATTACAAAATCTTTCATGGAGAATTTTTTCAGATTAGAATGCTTGAATGACTTCAAATTATTGGATGGAAATAGACCAAGATTTGGGAACTGTGGTAATGTTGATAACAATTTACTATATTAAGATTGATGTTTAGTATAATAATAACAGTTGGCTATTAAAGTATATTATTTAAACATTCATTAGATATTTTTTATGATTATGGGAGATTCTTTAGAGATTAGTGATATTTTCATATAATAATTGTTATCTTGATTCTAATTATATAACACTAGTTATAGATTAATATATAGGCCATATCAATATTCATTATACTAGTTAGAGGTTTGGGAGATTTGTATTATTAAGTTGAGAAATATATTAGAGATATTAGAGTATATTTAGTTGAATAAGATATTGTTAGTCACTTTCCAGAGTTGGTAACATTCATACATAGAGAAAAATGTTGACCTTTTGAGTTTGATGGAGGTGATAGAGTATTTCTAAGAGAAATTTATATAATGGATAAAAGAATATTGAGGGGAAGGGAAATTGTAACATCCCAGGTAAATAAAGAATAAAGCATTTTCATATATTTGCGAATTGAATATTAATTTTACTTTAAAGGGGTTGTTATGTTCGATAGCGTACCCGATACACAACAAAGAGTTTCTTTGAAATCGTACGTTGCACACTAGTAATAAAATAATATTATTTTAAATGGTAGTTAAAACATAGCCGTTTTATTGGAGGGAATGAATAGAAATAACTAAAATATGATTTTATATGTTTTTTTAAATGTTTTTATATTTACCCAATAAAAGATAAAGGCTTAAAATAAGAAAAGAATTCAATTTTAGGCATAGATACTCTAATATTCACTAAAGGTCCACTTATCGGCTTTTCACAGAGAACCTTCTTTAAATATAGCTTTGGTAACTCTTATACTTTATATTGTACCAAATAAAACTATCCTTTAGAATCTGGACATCAAAATTTACTTTGTGTAGATTTTTTGTATTTTTCCGATAAAGTTCCTTTTTTAATGAATAGTGAAAAATGTTGTGTTTTCATTTAAAACCAATTATTAATATAATTTATGTATATGATTAGATTATAGTCTAAATTGGTTTTAAAGTGAAATTAGAATATATTTTTACCATTTAATCCAATAGTGGTCGTTGGAATTAATTTCACCTTGAAATCGGACATAAACTAGTGACAATATTTTGATACTTGTTGTTTCATAAAAACGCGCTATTTGCTCTGACAATGGGAATTAATTATTAAATTAATTAATGAAACTTATATGTTTTGAATTTTGTTAAATAGAATTCTTTTTTTGAATTCGGAATATCAAATATACCATAGGGTGATGTTTTGGTTTTTTTCTGGAAAACATCAATTTTTGATGAATAGTGAAACCACTAAGTGGTACTTATAAAAACTGATTTTTCGTTTAAATGAAATTTTACCACCTCTATTGTTTGAATTTAAAACATACGACATACATGGTTGTCATTAATAAGTAAAATGTGGTTCAATGGGATTAAAATAATTTTTTTGGTGAATAGTAACTTTTATGTTTTTAATCGCGATTAGAGGTAATTAGTGTAATTTAAGGTAAAAATAATGTTTTAATAATATGAGATTAGCTTGAAACATGTCTTAACCTTATTGTATGTGTCATTTACGACCAATAAAATCCATGGGTCAACTTGGGGACCCCATGGAGCCACTTTGGTAGGAAAATGACATTAATATCTTTTTATTTAATGTTAAAAAAAATGACACAAACATGAGTTGTTTTACTAAAACAATTTTTACATGAGGTTATACAAGTCAGATTTTTGACTATAAATAATAATTGGAATGATAATAAGATTTCCTAAATCATTGTATATTTTTTATAATTTTTAGACATTAAATAAATTAATATATTTATGACACCATGATGATGCAACGATTACCTCATTATTTAACGATTTAAATAAAATGAAAATATAATGTAAAATCTAAAACCTACACTTGTCAAAAACCTATTTTATGAGTATATTTCGAACCCTTATCAACTTATCCTAAAAATATATCAATGTGGGACCTTTAAATCCGAATCCCATTTTAAAATAAGGTAACATTTCTTTACGTTCCAAGAGTGCCCCTCCTCTCCTCTTATAAAAGGCCCCCACCTCTACCACCATACCCACACTTCCAAAGCCTTTTGCTCAACCAAACCCTGCCCATTTTGTCTCTCCACATCCCTCTCGTACTCTTAGAAGCCTCACTTTGGGCAGAAGTCTTTTCAAGGAAGCCTTTGAGCTCAAATCTAAGAGAGTTACCCGATTTTAAGGTAATGTCTTCACTTGTGTTCTTCTGTTTTATTTTGCTTCTCCAACCCCCTAAACTCTTTTTATTCATTTCTTTTGTAACAACACCAGTATCTTCCATATACTAGTATTTTTTTATAATAAGTATTCTAGCTACACTTACACATAACTACATCTAATGGTTAAAGAACATACTGTTTCCGTGGATGGTGAATTTCTGCCTCACGAAACGATGATTGTTCAACACTCATATATCACCTTCAAGGGTGGCCATTAAGATGTCACTATATTTATATATTATATATAATATGTTTATGTTTTACTTAAGATTGTTTATTTTTCATTTATGTCATATCTTTATGGTTACCATTATGAGTAAACGCGATATCTTCATTTTAGGAAGTGCGGACTACCGCCCCCTCAAAGTGATTGATTCATTAATACCATATGTTGTACATATAAAGGATATATTTAATGATATTATATATTATACCATACTGGAATTAAAATACTATTATGTATCATTATGATTTAATTACATAAAATATGAAATAGAAATGAATGTAGAGTTCATGCGTACGTACGGCTTACCGTCTCCATGAACGGTGCATTTAATTTCATACCTCTAAATGTTGTGTAATATTATAAATTCATGTATATATTGGATATATATGATATATATGATATATACATCATGAGTATAACTCTGGATATAATGGATACATGAATAACTTGTAATTATAAAGAGCATATTTTGACTCAAGTACCAATGATCGTTAAAACGACCGTTATTGACTAAAATAATTACATAGTGTTCATGACATGGTAAAAAGTGATATAAAAGGAATAATGAACTTGAAAAATGTTCTTAAGCAAGTAGAAATTAACTCAAGTTTATTATTTAGGAGATTAAAGATTGATCATTTCAAGTCAGATACGAGGTATGGGACTTCGTTTCAATCTACATTCATTGAGGCATATTTTGTTTTACACACAACCTTCTTTTTATGGTGTATAAACCCCTTTGACTTTTACGTTTATCCAAATGGAATCTTTTTTATACGAATCATTTTACTAAACAATAAAAGGGAATATTTTTGTCGTACGTATGTGGCGACAAAGACTTCTCCGCCGTTGTGACCATTATTTGAGTTTCGGCTTCCTCTATATGCCATACTTTTTTTAAAGAAAAATAAATACCATGTTTTACTTTTTTTTTATTTTTGTATTAAAAATGGTTTTCATAATGTTTTTATAGAAATGTGTTGTATTGATATCTTGTTATTTAATGGTGGAAATGTTATGTTTCCTCTATGCATGTTTTATGTGATACAATTATGTTGTGGTTCTTGGGCACTATTATGAAGACGAGTGGTTCCGTGACAAAATAAGGGCGGGTGAGAACGATATAGCTCTCCAATGCATTGGGTAACACGAAGGATTGAAACGTTAAGGTTTCTCCGAAAATATTTAGGGAATATACTATGATGGGTATTCCCAACGTAACCAAGAGGGTTACTCCCTACGTAAGAATGTTATGAATGCCTCAAGTTACCTTTATGTCTTATGATTTCTATGATTTATTCATGATTTGATGAGGTATGTTAATGTGCATATGTTTTATGGGTAATGTATGATTTCATTCTTATGTATATATGAACTCATGTTTCCTTTCCATATTTTTATAACCCATACTGAGCTTTTTATGCTCATCCTAAGTTTTTGAAATGATTTTCACAGGTCAAGGGAAAGGTACATGATGTGATGATAGTGTCAAGGAAGTGTCAAGAATGAATCTATGTTTTATTTTACATATGTTTCCATTGATGGGAAAAATTAATACTATCTTTTATGTAACCACTTTGTTTAAATGTGGAATGTAATGAAATTTTTATGATTTAATTCTCTAAAACTCTAAACCTGAAAAGATCCTCAATGTGTAATCTTGTAATAACTCAATATTAAGTATGGATTAAGGTCGGGGCCTTATAGTTGGTATCAAAGGTACGTTTAGACAACTTTAGGAGTTATAAAAGTGTAAAATTATAAATTAATTTATGGTATGATTGAAATGATATAACATTTAAAGATTACCATGTCCCTTCAGCTAAGGTATTTCAATGTTAAGAGTGGTTTTTCATAGAGGAAATAGAGAAGCTTTTTTGGGAAGGCATGCTGAGGGAAATGACCTTCCAAATCAGCATACGGAGATGGTCAAAATCATAATTGAGCAGTTTAATGTAGTGATGGCTCAGTTGAATCAGGTGATAAATGGTGGTTGTGTTATTGATGATATTTTGGTGTTTTCTAAAAGTAAATAGGAGCATGAATGTCATTTAAGGGTTATCTTGCAAACCTTAAAAGAAAAGAAACTATATGGAAAATTCAGAAAGTGTGATTTCTGGTTACAAAAAATTTCTTTCCTGGGTCACATTTTTGAAAAGATGGAATAACTGTTGATCCTGCTAAAACAAAAGTTGTTGAAGAATGGCCAAGACCCACAAATGTAACCGAGATCCATAGTTTTCTTGGTTTGGCAGGTTACTACCGAAGGTTTGTTGAAAATTTTTCATGGTTATCTAGTCCAATGACTAAGCTAACTCGGAAGGGTGTTAAGTTTATCTGTATAAAATAATGTGATGATTGTTTTCAGGAGTTGAAAAGAAGATTGGTGAATGCTCCAGTTTTGGCACTTCCTTCCAGAAATGGTGAGTTTGTTATATACAGTGATGCTTCATTGAAAGGAATTGGTTACGGCCAAATGCAGAATGATCAGGTAATTGCTTATGCTTCACGACAGTTGAAAACTCATGAGGTAAATTACCCTACACATGATTTGAAATTATCTGATGTTGTTTTTTCTTTAAAATTTTGGAGGCATCATTTGTATGGAGTAAAGTGTGAAATATATACTGATCACAAAAGTTTAAAGTATATATTCACTCTGAAAGAGTTGAAAATGAGACAGAGGAGATGGCTGGAATTAATCAAGGATTATGATTGTACAATTCATTACCATCTGGGAAAAGAAAATAAAGTGGATGATGCTTTGAGTTGAAAAAGTAATGCTTCATTAACCATGCTACGTTTGGAACGAGAACCTTTGGTTTTTGATTTGATGAACTTTGGCATAATTTTTTTGGTGCAGGAAGTTCTTCTGTTTTGTTTCAGGTATCAATGAGATCATCTCTATCAGACAGAATCAAGAAAGCACAGAAGCAAGACAGTGAGTTGTAGAAAAAGGTAGAGCTGGTTCAGAAGGGTAAGTTGCCTGAATTCAACATTAATAATGATTGTGTTTTGAGTTTTGGGAAGAGATTGTGTGTGCCTTATGATTAACAGTTGAAGATAGAGTTGTTATGTGAAGCTCATAGTTCTCCGTTTTCAGTTCATCCTGGCAGTAATAAGATGTACAGAGATCTGTGGGAGTATTACTGGTGGGATGGAATGAAAAGAGATATTTATGATTTTACTGTGAAGTGTTTGACTTGTCAGCAGGTTAAGCAGAGTGGCAGTTACCGAAAGGGATGCCTCCGCCTTTACCAGTGCCAGAGTGGAAATGGGAAAATATATCCATGGACTTTTTTGTGGGATTACCGAGGACATCTCAAGGTAATAATGCAATTTGGGTTATTATTGATCGATTGACTAAATCTGATCATTTTCTTCCTATTCGAGATACATTCTCTCTATATCAACTTTCTCGATTTTATCTTAAAGAGATAGTCAGGTTTCATGGAGTTCCCCTCTCCATTGTATCTAATTGTGATCCCAAGTTTACTTCTAACTTTTGTAAAGGCCTTCAAAAGTCGTTGGGTACTGAATTAAATTTTAGTACAGCTTTTTATCCGCAATCAGATGGGCAGTCAGAACGAACAATTCAGACCTTGGATGATATGCTACATGCTTCTCTATGGATTATTAGGGATGTTGGGACAAACATCTTTCTTTGGTTTAGTTTTCTTATAATAACAGTTTTTATTCCAGTATACAGATGGCACCATTTGAGGCATTATATGGGAAGCGGTGTCGAACTCCAGATTTTTTGGATGAAGTGGGTGAAAGGAAGCTAATGAGACCAGAATTGGTAGAAGATATGGCAAAAAAAGTCCAGTTGGTTCAGAAACACATGAGAACAGCTCAGAGCAGGCAGAAGAGTTATGCAGATAACCGGAGGAAGGATCGATCTTTCGAGGTAGGTGATCATGTTTTTCTCAATGTTTCACCATGGAAAAGTGTGATGTGATTTGGTAAGAAAGGAAAGCTTAGTCCAAGGTTAATTGGACCATATGAAATTATGGAGATAGTTGGATCAGTTGCTTACCGAGTGGATTTACCTCCGAGTTTATCTCAGGTACACAATGTTTTTCATGTTTCAATGTTGAGAAAGTATATGCCAGATCCATCTCATGTTTTGAGTCCAGAGGTAGTTCAGCTAGAAGAGAACTTATCTTATGAGGAACAACCAGTCCAGATTATTGACCAAAGGGAGAAAGTGCTATAGAATAAGGTGATTAATCAGGTAAAGGTTTTGTGGAAGAACCACATGATTGAAGAGGCAACATGGGAATCTGAAAATGCTATGAGGGATAAATACCCCCACTTATTTTGATAATTGAATAAAATTGAGAGGACGCAATTCCCAAAAGGGGGGAAGGATATAACATCGCAGGTAAATAAAGAATAAATAATTTTCATATATTTGTGAATTAAATATTAATTTTACTTTAAAGGGGTTGCAATGTTCGATAGCGTACCTGATACACAACAAAGAGTTTCTTTGAAATCTTATGTTTCACACTAGTAATAAAATTATATTATTTTAAATGGTAGTTAACACGTAGCCGCTGTATTAGAGGAAATGAATAGAAATAACTAAAATATGATTATATATGTGTTTATAAATGTTTTTATATTTACCCAATAAAAGATAAAGGCTTAAAATAATAAAAGAATTCAATTATAGGCATAGATACTCTAACATTCACTAAAGGTCCACTTATCGCCTTTTCATGGAGAACCATCTTTAAATATAGTTTTGGTCACTCTTATACTTTTTATTGAACCAAATAAAACTCTCCTTTAGAATCGGGACATCAAAATTTACTTTGTGTAAATCTTTGGTATTTTTTCGATAAAGTTCATTTTTTTAATGAATAGTGAAAAATGTTGTATTTTAATTCAAAACCTCTTTTTAATCTAATTTATTTATATGATTATATTGTAGTTTGAATTGGTTTTAAAGTGAAATTATAATATATTTTTACCATTTAATCCAATAGTGGTCGTTGGAATTAATTTCACCTTGAAATCGTACTTAAACTAGTGTCAATCTTTTGATACTTGTTGTTTCATAAAAACGTGCTATTTGCTCTGACAGCGGGAATTAATTATTAAATTAATTAATGCAGCTTATAAGTTTTGAATTTTTTAAAATAGAATTCATTTATTGAATTCGGAATATCAAATATAGCTTAGGTTGATGTTTTGGTTTTTTTTCTAGAAAACTTCAATTTTTGATGAATAGTGAAACCACTAAGTGGTACTTATAAAAACTGATTTTTCGTTTAAATGAAATTTTACCACCTATGTGGTTTGAATTACAAAAATATGACATACATGGTTGTAATTATGAAGTAAAATGTGGTTCAATGGGATTAAAATAAATTTTTGGTGAATAGTAACTTTTAAGTTTTTAATCGCGATTAGAGGTAATTAGTGTAATTTAAGGTAAGAATAATGCTTTAATAATATTAGATGAGCTTGAAACATGTTCTAACCTTATTGGATGTGTCATGGCTGACCAAGAATATCCATGGGTCAACTTGGGGACTCCATGGAGCCACTTTTGTAGGAAAATGACATTAATATCTTTTTATTTAATGTTAAAATAAAAATGACACAAACATGAGTTGTTTTACTAAAAAAAATTTACATGGGGATATAAAAGTCAGAATTTTTACTATAAATAGTAATTGGAAAGATAAAAAGATTTCCTACATCATATTATTTTTTTTATAATTTTTAGACATTAAATAATTAAATTATTTATGACACCATGATGATGCAGCGATTACCTCATTATTTAACGATTTAAATAAAATGAAATGATAATGTAAAATATTAGCCCTACACTTGTCAAAAACCTATTGGATGAGTATATTTAGAACCCTTATCACCTTATCCTCAAAATACATCAATGTGTGACCTTTAAAATCTGAAACCCATTTGAAAATAAAGTAACATTTCTTTACTTTCCATGAGTTCCTCTCCTCTCCTCTTATAAAAGGCCCCCACCTCTACCACCTTAACCACACTTCCCAAGCCTTTGGCTCAGCCAAAACCTGCCCATTTTTTCTCTCCACATCCTTCTCTTACTCCTAGAATCCTCATGTTGGGCAGAAGGCTTCCTAAGGAAGCCATTGAGCTCAAATCTAAGATAGTTACCCGATTTTAAGGCAATGTCATCACTTGTGTTCTTTTGTTTTATTTTGCTTCTCCAACCCCCTAAAATATTTTTATTCATTTATTTTGTAACAAAAACAGTATATTTCAAATACTAGGATGTTTTTATAAGAATTATTCTATCTACACTTACACACACCTACATATAATGGTTACAGAACATACTGTTTTTGTGGATGGCGAATTTCTGCCTCACGAAACGATGATTGTTCAACACTCATATATCACCTTCAATGGTGTCCATTAAGATGTCACTATATTTATATATTATATATAATATATTTATGTTTTACTTAAGTTTTTTATTTTTCATTTATGGCATATCCTTATGGTTACCATTATGAGTAAACACGATATGTTCATTTTAGGAAGTGCGGACTACCACCCCCTCAAAGCGATTTGATTCGTTAATACCATATGTGGTATGTGTAAAGGATATATTTAATGATATTATATATGATTACATACTGGAATTAAAATACTATTATGTATCATTATGTTTTAATTCCATAAAATACGAAATAGAAATGAAAGTAGCATTCATGCGTACGTACGGCTTACCGTCTCCATGAACGGTGCATTTCATTTATTACCTCTAAACGTTGGGTAATATTATAAATGCATGTATATACTGGATATATATGATATATATGATATATATGATATATAAATCATGAGTATAACTCTGTATATAATAAATACATTAACAATTTGTAATTATAAAGAGCATATCTTGACTCAAGTACCAATGATCGTTAAAATGACAGTTGTTAACTAAAATATTTACATAGTGTTCATGACATGGTAATAAGTGATATAAAAGGAATAATGAACTTGAAAAAGGTTCCTAAGAAAGTAGAAATTAACTCAAGTTTATTATTCATGAGATTAAAGAACGATCAAGTCAAGTCGGTTACGAGGTATGGGACTTCGTCTCAATCTCCTTTCATTGAGGCATATTTTGTTTTATACACAACCTTCTTTTTACGGTGTATAAACCCCTTTTACTTTTACATTTATCCAGAAAGAATATTTTTTATACGAAGAGTTTTACTAAATGACAAAATGGAATTTTTTTGTTGTATGTATGCGGCGACAACGACTTCTCCGCCACCGTGACCATTATTTGAGTTTCGGCTTCCTCTATAAGCCATACTTTTTTTAAAGAAAAATAAATACCATGTTTTAATTTTCTTTTATTTTGGTATTGAAAATGGATTTCATAATGTTTTTATAGAAATGTGTTGTATTGATATCTTGTGATTGAAAGGCGGAAATGTTATGTTTTCTTTATGAATGTTTTATGTGATACGATTATGTTGTGGTTCTTGGGCATTATTATGAAGATGGGTGGTTCCGTGATAAACTAAGGGAAGGTGAGCCCGATATAGCTCTCCAATGCATTGGATAACACGAAGGAGTGAAATGTTAAGGTTTATCCCAAGAGATTTATGGAATATATTGTGATGGTTATTCCAAACGTAACCAAGAGGGTTACTCCCTACGTAAGAATGTTATGAATGCCTCAAGTTACCTTTATGTCTTATGATTTCTATGATTTATTCATGATTTGATGAGGTATGTTAATGTTCTTATGTTTTATGGGTAAATTATGATTTCATTCTTATGTATATATGAACTCCTGTTTCCTTTCCATATTTTTATAACCCATACTGAGCTTCTTATGCTCATCACAAGTTTTTGAAATTATTTTCATAGGTCAAGGGAAAGGTACATTATGTGATGATAGTGTCAAGGAAGTGTCAAGAAAGAATCTATGTTTTATTTTACATATGTTTCCATTGATGGGATAAATGAATAGTATCTTTTATTTAACCACTTTGTTTAAATGCTGAATGTAATGCAAGTTTTATGATCTAAATCTCTAAAAATCTAAACCAGAAAAGATCCTCAATGTGTAATCTTGTAATAACTCAAGATTAAGTAAGGTTTAAGGCTGGGGCCTTATAGAAAGATAGTGATATTTTTTTAGTTCCCTTAAATAAAATTTAGTGGACCATTAAAATTAATAGAGAATATTTTTTCCTTAGAAATGTTGTGTATTTGAAAATGTGTTTGATATATCTGTAATTTAGAGATGTCGTCTCAACCAATAAAATGTGATCGATGAAAATTTTATGTAAATGGTGGATAATTTTCTATATAAGAAACATGTTGTGGGATTAGTGGATCATATTGAGGATATAATTTGAGGAAATATGGAACCTCTGTTAACAAATTCAATGGAATCTAAGGCATATCTAGAAGGAGACTTGGGGGGAAGAAGGTGAGAATGCGAGCATAAGGCCATATATTTTCATTAATTAAATTTATTGATGCATCTACATGACATGTAGAAATATATTTGGAATTTTTTTACAACCCCAACATAAAAAATGTATGAATTATATTTTATTTTATCCAAAGAACATGTATTTTGTTGATTTTAAACTATTATATTGGTTGGTAGAGGATGATGGTTGGAAATGGGAGAAACAACATAGTAGTGGATAATAATTGAAGTATTAACAATAATATCAATTATTAAGTGACTTATTTTTTATTAACCAAGGTCAAAAATAGAAAATTGGTGGCCTAGGTAGGCCAACTTCTACCCAATGGCCATTATATGGGTACCTAATGAGAGTAAGTTCAGTACTAAGTGGATTCATGTAATGTTTATTTATTTATATTTATAATAATAAATTAATTGTTCAAATTTTTATAAAATCACTCAAATCACCCCTCATTGTCCAAACATTATATGAACCCCATCATTCTCATATTTTCTTCACTTAAAATGATGGATTCTGCATTGTTTGTAATATGATTTTATCCCCACTAGTTTTTTGGATTTACAATGGAAAAATTGAAAGTATCCTCTATTTTATTGTGATTCTCCCAACTAATTCATCTTAATTTTTTTCAAAATAAATACTTTCATTGATTTATCTACTTTTAGGATTTCTTCGGATTGAGGTTTATTCATTATAAAATCATTATTAAGAGGAATCCTATTATTTTTGGACAGATGGATCCTACGTTTTCCAATCATTTTATATATACGATAAGAACAATTTTGTGTATAGGGGTGGTTATAAATTTATGAATGTATCATAATGGAATAAAACTGGGTTTTCTAAAATTCTATTATTTGGGATGTTTATCTTTTAGAAATTTTAGGTTCTTTTAGTTATAACCATTGATCACATGAATTTCGACCGCTATGCCAAATATATAAAATATTTGTAGATCATGGAATAATAACATGGTGGGGGTGTGTATTGATGTGAAATTATTTATGATATCCTAATATTTATTATAATGTGTTCCTTAATGATGGGTAAGAGCATGTGTAATAAGGTTTATGTTTATCTTTTCTTAGTAAGGGTTTCATGGGTAAATTGAATAGTGTATTTGGTTTTGGTTTAAGTTTAACTAGGTTTTCCATTTGGTTTATTATTTAGGTGTAATTATGAACATATTTCATTATTTTTAAATATATTGGACATTATTTCCACCATCCCTACATAATATTATATTGGGTGGACATGCTACTAACAATGTTGCTCAACAAGTAATAGGATTGATAAGATACTATTAATATCCCTTGTTAGTTACCTTGGTTACCAGTGATTCAAATTATAAATATCGATATATCTAGGGTTGGGGTTTACTTTAAAAAAATTTATTTGTATATAGTTACTTGTAATAATAACCTTCTCATTGAGTCTATAGATTTGGTGTTATTATAAACTTTTTATTCTTCAACAATTGTGTTCGGTGTATTTCCTACAATGAAATTATTTAAATGTTGGTTGGGTGAAATTATAACAATGTTTTTTGTATTTTTTGGTTATATACTAGTAATTATATTAAAGTGATATATGTTATATGTGATAAGAACCATGACCCTTATTTGAAATTTGGCATGGAATTTATGCCAACCATCTTCTTCTTATGGTATCTGGGTTAGGCATGATGACAATAATATTTTAAGTTTTCATTTCGATTAAACATATTACCAACCATTTTTATTTTGGGGTTATTAGTTGTATTTCATACCACTTATCTCCTTAGGTTCCTTGTTTATGTTTTATGTTATATTCTATTCTTACCCACAATATCATTTTTAGATATATCAATTCTTGAAACCAGTAGTATCCAAACCATGTAACAAAACATTTGGGTGGATTTTTTGTACTCAATGATGAGTTGAGTTTTTATTATTGATGTTTTTTCTACTATATCACATCATGATTTCAAATTTAAATTTTTTAAGAATTTTTTATGTTCATTACTAGTGGATTGTAATTATATTTTCTACTCACACCCTATACATTCACCTGGGTGGATGTGTTTTTTTCAAGACCATGGATCTCTATAAGGAAAAGGTGCCACGACCCGTCCTCGGGGCCCGTGCCATGACTACCCTAAGCCCACCTTCCATAGGCCAGGGCTGGCGACTAGAACCAAAGGTGTAAATCCCGATAACATGGAAGGCATTGCCTTTATAAAAGTAAACATATACCACAGAGTATAAGCGGAAGTAAAACACTATGTAAAACTGAAACAAGTTGTGCTGAAAGAAAGTGGACCAGTATACAAACCCAAACTGAAAGTAAAGTACAACTGGAAAGGGAAAACAAAAACTGAAAAGTAAAGCCGCAACGTCGAGCTATCCACTGGAAATCCCACCTAAAGGGTGGGTACAGAAAGCCTCCACTGCTCCTCGGGTCCAGCCTACCGCTCTGAGTACGACCCGACCAGTGGTCCACCTCCAGGTACCGTCATGCTTCGTAAGCCTCCACCACGATCAGCGATGTCCGTCGTCTGCAACCAACACAACGTAGTTCGGGTGTAGCCCGTACATAGGTGAGTATAAGATACTCAGTAAGGACCCCGATACCCCCGAGGGTCTCCCAGAATCCACAAAGGATAAACCAAAAAGGAAAGATACAATCACGAAGTAACATCCGACACGGCTTAGGTATATGCCCATACATAAACCTAAGTCATCAATTCTCATTGGGTTCCAAAATCTGAACCCAAGTAAAACCCAGTCCACATAAGAAAGCGAAACGTATATCCACACAGGATAGCACAACACAGTCCACAAAGAAAAGAAAAACTAAAATCCACACAGGATATCACAACACAATCCAATAGGAAAGAAAAATAGGATTCAGCTCACACAGGTATACATTTTCGTATGATGATAGAGATAATCAGATATATCCATTGATTCATCTAAGTCATCAGACCCACAAAGGATCGATAGGTACTAACCCCCGAAATGAAATACAAAGGATCTGACCCACAAAGGATCGATAGGTAACTAACCCCCGCAATGACCCACACAGATTCGGACCCACACAGGATCTGTAGGCGCTGGCTCACACAGAATCGCTGAGCGCTGACCCACACAAGATCAGACCCACATAGGATCGGTAGCACTGATCTACATAGGATCTCCGAGTGCTGTAGTCTTCACCGTCGAATCCACTGAGGATTTCTGTACAGTCGTCGGCGTCATAGTAGCAAACGCAGCCAGCTCTAAGGTTCCCGCACAAAGCAAGATCGTTCGGGAGGGTCTGCTACATGAGTCGAGAGGCTGATACATCAAATGACACATAGTCCAGAGTTGATGTATCCAAAAGTTCCGTATCGTCAACAGGAACTCAACGTCGCAGATAGTTCGTCAATCGGACGCCCGGTCTGAGAGTTATTGGCTTTTTCGTCCCAGGGGCCCGGTTGGTTTTTAAGGAAAAACTAACCCGACCTTACTCCACCTATGTCCAAACCTCGGGCAGAGTAAGCCAAAAGATTCGTCTCTCTAATAGGAATCCAACAAAGTCAACGACACGTCATTCGGACGTCTGAAGCTTAAGATATGAGCGTTTCCGCTCCGAGGGCCCTGTGGCTTTCGTGTACGAACCAACCCGGCCAAACTCAAAGTATTCTGAAACATTGAGTGCGATATGCCGAAACGACCGTCTCGATCCAAGGATCGCATCACAACTGACGGTGCGTCGATCGGAGACCTGTAGCACAAGTTATGGGCGTCCGACCAGAAAAGGTTTGGTATTAAGGGGATCAGGCCCGGTCCGACCCGGCCCGATACCCCCGGGGTCGACCCGAACCAGGTCCGGGTCCAGCCCGCTTGGGCGCGGCCCGACCCGGCCTGGGCACAGCACGCCCAGCGCGCTGGCCCGGTGCTTGGCCAACCGGCCGAGCCGTTTGGCAATGGGGGTGGGGGGCGCCTGCCCCCTGGTGTAACCACGACCCCCCCCATTAAATGGGGGCTATTTTGTGATGTCCGGTCGCGGGTTTGAACCCCCGGATGCACACCTGTCTGGCCAGCCCACCCCGACCGGCCGGTTTCTACCTCCACGGGACCGGCGACGTCCGGTCCCCTCCCTGCTCCGACACCGGCAGCCCAGAACCGGCCGCCGGTCACTCTGCTCCGCCGCGGCCCAGAACCGGCCGCAGTTTTGGTTCGTCCGGCACGGCGTGATGGCGCCGCGCCCCTCTGCCGCGGCCCCACTTTGGCCGCAGTTTCTTCAGTTTTCTTCGATGCGGCGCGACGACGCCGTGACTTGGTTCAACTTCATGGCGCGGCGTGACGGCGCCACACATTCCTTTTCGCACGATCACACGCGGTGCGATGACACCACACCATACTCGTTTAAAACCACAAAGAAACAAAAAACGGATAAGGGAGGAGGGTCTGCTATGTTTGTGCGGTCTAGCCCCCTCTCGTTAATTGATAGCATTTAGTCGTATATCCATGAAGAACGAAATACTGGAAATAATGAACAAAAATAATTAAATAATTTAAACCCCTACCTTGAGCGTAGCTAGAACGGGGGTTCGCCACAGAAAACGACGACGCAAGGTGAAGCTTCGTAAGTTGACGGAGAATGACCGAGGAGGAAGTGGTGTCTCCTTTTCGTTGACACGGGAAGGAGATCGAAAGAGGGTGTGTCGTCGATCTTCAGATACACACCGGCTGCGAAGAGGAAAAGAGATGGCACACCGCTCTCTTCTTACGGTGACGACGTTCTTCGTTGAAGTCTTGGTGTTCTTTGTGATGAAGATGAAGAGCTCTCTCCTCAATTGTCCACACACAACATCCAACCAAAATAAAATGAGGCTCACCCTTATTTTATTAACTCAAGCCACAATTCAAAAATTCAAAACATAAATTAATTAATTGAATTGGGTGTTGTCATACTTAATGAGAGGAGAGGTAACCTCAAAAAGGGTTACACAACTTAAGTGGGGGGATTAAGAGGAGTTAGGGAGTTAAGGGAATTGAAAAGGTGGGGGCTCGTGTGGGCCCCACCTCACCTTTAATCCACTAAAGAGAACCTAACAAATAGTGGGTCCCACCCTAACTCTTACACTTAGGTTCTAACTCATGGAGAAGTGAAATCAAATTCTTAACGAAAATTTTATTTCACTAATACTTAATCCACAAATTTATACAACTCATAACGAGCAAACACAACTCCAGAAAAGGCATTCCTAAGCAATTACCAGTGCTGCGATTCCATCGGTGCCCTTAGAATTCGATTCCGAGCACCGGTTCAAAAGATAGGAATCCATGCTCGTTCGTTCACTGAATGTACCCGAGCTAAACTTTGGATAGAAATTCCGGGCACACAAGGCCTCAGAATCAAGTGCCGTCTGAAACTGCGTTCTTGTAAAATCCCAAAGAAAATTAAGAAAAAACGTTCCTTGAATTTTACAAGTCTTTACATTACTCCCACCTTAGGGATTTACGTCCCAGTAAAGATACATTATAAGCTAGGGAAAAAAATGTGGGTACTGAGCACGCATCTGAGCCTCCCACTCCCAAGTGCTCTCCTAAAGATTCCTGTGCTGCCATCTGATGCGCACTAGAGGAATATACCGTCCACGTAGGACACGCTCCTGTCAATCCTCGATCTCCAATGGGACCTCTGCAAAAGTCGCCCCATAATCAATGTCATGCTCCCCATGGTCAATGATATGCGTCGGGTCGTGCACGTATCTCCTCAGCTGAGATACGTGGAAGACGTCGTGCACCCGGTGCAACTAAGGTGGTAGAGCCAGGCGATAAGCCACCTCGCCAATCCTGCTAAGGACCTGGAACGGTCCGATGAAGCATGGAGACAACTCGCCGCCCTGGACAAATCTCCGTAGTCCACGTCGAGGTGAGACACGCAAGAAGACGTGGTTCCCATCCTCGAACTCTAGTGGCCTCCGCCTCCTGTCAGCATAAGATTTATTCTGGCTCTGAGCTGTCCTCATCCGCTCCTGGATGATCTGGACCTTCATTGTCGTGGCCTGGACCATCTCTGGTCCCACAAGTGCTGACTCCCCAGGGTCTGTCCAGCACAAAAGAAATTTGCAAGGTCGGCCGTAAAAAACGCCTCGTATGGTGCGATCCCGATGGTGGAGTGCTAGCTGTTGTTGTACGCGAACTCCACTAAGGGTAGGCGGTCCTCCCATCTGCGACCAAAGTCGAGGATACATGCGCGGAGCATGTCCTCGAGAGTCTGAATGGTCCTCTACGTCTGACCATCCGTCTGAGGGTGAAAGGCTGTGCTCAGACGTAGCTGTGTCCCGAATGCCTCCTGCAACCCCTTCCAAAGACGGGAAGTAAAGAGAGCATCTCGATCGGAGACGATAGATGATGGAACACCATGAAGCCGCACAATCTCCTAAACGTAATGTCGTCCCAAGCTCTCTACTGAGACCTGCTCTCTGATGGGTAAGAAGTGATCCGACTTGGTGAATCTGTCGACAATCACCCAAATGGATTCGTGACCTCTGGAAGTGTGTGGAAGTCCAGTCAAGAAGTCCATAGATATCTCGTCCCACTTCCACTCTGGGGCCTCTAAGGGCTGTACCAAGCCTGTTGGTACCTGGTGCTCTGCCTTCACCTCCTGGCAGGTGAGGCATCGATAAACAAACTCTGCCACATCCTTCTTTATGCCCGACCATCAGTGCTATCGTCTGAGATCCTGGTACATCTTCGCCACTCCAGGATGTACCGCCAAAGGGGAAGTGTGAAACTCTCTCAGCACCTCCTCTCGTAAAGCGAATGGTACCAAGGTATGTCCTCTGAAAAGGACGTCATGCTCTTCTCCAAAGGAGAAACCATTAGGTTCCTGACTTGAGGATATCTGTGCATGCCGCGTCTCACAGTCTGCGTCCCCACGTTGTGCCTCTCTGACCCGCTGCAGTAGTGGTGGGGTGACTGTGAGTGACTGAAGGAAGGCTGCTCCATCTCTATCCACGAAGGATGTAACACCCGAGACTTTTATGTGAAATATTTTGTTTTTATTTTATATAAATCATCAAAGGAATCTTTCACTACACACAAAACTAGCTTGGCTTGATTTACACGCAACTGCGGGCTTCCTCGATAGCTTGTGTCGTACGCAATACCGAGTTTCCCTAAACAATGATATGCTATTAAAATATTATTAAAACTAGCCGTTATGAATAGTAATAACCACTTTTTGAAATTGTATAAATTTTATTTTTCAAAATGGACTTCATTTTTTGATTCGGAATATCGAAATTAGCCTATGGTGAAATTTTGGTATTTTTCTGAAAACTTTCAATTTTTGATGAATAGTGAAACCACTAAGTGGTAGTTAAAAAACTGAATTTTTCATAAAACATAATTTTACCACTTCTATGAGTGAAATTTCGAAAATCTGAGAGACACGGTTGATGTCAGTAAGTAAAATGTGGTTCAATGAGATGAAAATAATTTTTTGGTGAATAGTAACTTTTTACTTTTTTTTACCATGGTTAAAAGTAAATAGGGTAATTAAGGGAAAAAATGATATTATTATTACCCTAACACATGTCATAATTCTATTGGACAAGTTTAATTCGACCAAAAACAACCTTAGAATAAAATATGACCATTTATTCCCACTTGGATTAGATTGGGACATTTATTTTTAATTTATTTAAAGAAGGGTTAAAATAGTTAAAATCAAAGTTTAATAAGTAAATCATTTTTAATATGGGGTTATACATAAGATATATTCGACTATAAATATTCATTAGAAAGCTAAAAAGATTTCCTACATAATGATATTTTATTTTTAATTTTTAGACTTTAATAAGTAAATTTATTTATGACACACAGATGATGCAGTAATTATCTTATTAATGAAATATTGACATAATTGATGTTATAAATACCCAAATAAATATAATTTGAGACTTTTAATGAATGAAACTAATTTGATAGGTTAATATGACATGCTATTATTGATTTAAGTAACTTGGTTCGAACTAATCATTATGTTATGATTTTCACAAAAATAAATTACTAAATATTGTCAA
The DNA here is from genome assembly GCA_963277665.1 of Viscum album. Taxonomy (NCBI): domain Eukaryota; kingdom Viridiplantae; phylum Streptophyta; class Magnoliopsida; order Santalales; family Viscaceae; genus Viscum; species Viscum album. The sequence continues at coordinate 1,631,369,018 of OY728141.1, forward strand.
AATTGGCATAAAATAGTTTTTAAAACAAATATTATATTATTAATTGTTATTTTATTACTAAAAATCTAAGTATCGGCCAAATGACTTAGATAAGGTTATATATTTTAATAATAAACAACTTTGGATTCGTTTGTCTTGATATAGTAAGTTTATTAACCTTATAGTGTAAGAAAACAAGAAGACACGATACAAGTTAAATTATCTAACTTAAAGTTAAATCTAAATGATAATGTTACAATTGATACCTAAACTTGTCTAAATTCTATTGGATGAGATTATATAGACCCCTACCCACCTTACCTTCTAAACATATCAATTTAGAGCTATTAAAAACCGAATTTGACTTTGTAATAAAATAATATTTTTTGTTATTCCAAAGGTGCCCCTCTCCTCCCTTATAAAAGGGAACCTCCTCCCCCTCTTCCTCACACCACTTTGAGCCTTCAAGCTCGCCCAAAACCTGCCAATTTCTCCTCTCCACTTACCTAGACACATCCTAGAGGTTCTGTTCTTCTTCAAAGACCTATTTTAGTGCCCTAAAAGGAGGTATCAAAGAACCACTTCAAAGAAGAGGTAATGTCTGTTACTGATTCTTTAATCTTTATTTATTCTTCCACTTATTCTTCTTTAGTTGTTTCATTATGAAGTAATAACATCAGTATCACTCATATACTGATATGTTATTATAAGTATGAAACAACCCTATTTCACCATCTATCCATCCTAATTAAAAAGAAATCACCGCGTGTGCGTACGTACGGAATAACATCTCCACGCCGTGGTGTAATCTATTTTCCACCACCACATTATTTGACTGGGTATAATGGTGTAAATAATGACTATATATGACAATTATAAATTGATCTTGATTCTAAAATAGTATACATACACTCCAATACAATTCCACGATCATAGGAACGATATCATCACTCGTGCGTACATACAGAATACCGTCTCCACGATGTGATGCGACTCCTTCTACATGATCTTCATTTAATAATGATTATATAAATGAATTTAATGAATGAATATGATATATATTACACTAATAACATTCTGGAAATGAGGTATCTATATCCTAAAGAGAAGAATAATAATTTATTCGACAAAACACGCATAAGAACAAGAAGTAATAAACACCCAAATAACAAGTAGTAATGAAATATTACTAATAAGAAGCTAATAATATGACCATATATGATATCATAAAAATAAGTATGATTCTGTAATAATTAAATAACATTATTTAAATCATTATACATGAGGTTCGGACACTTACGAAGCAAATCGGACCTAAGGTAAGGGAAATATCACAATCTCATTTTTATCCGAGATTGTTTATACTTTGGAATTTACTAGGGTGTATTTTATCATCCACATCCATGTTTCCTAAATATGTAATATTTAAATCCTTCTACAATAGTTTATATCCAATTTTACCCTTCGGTGAGTTTTTAGTAAAAGATATGAAAGGAATCTTTTGTCGTTTTTCATATGAGGTACTTTTTTGAGTTTTCTGACAAAAGTACGAGAAGAATGTTTTTTTATCTTATACGGCATGAATGGATTTTAAAAAAATATTTCCAAGAATCTTCCTTTAAAAGTTTTCAAGTTTATTTTTAATCAAATTCTTTTAGTTTATAATTGTATGACATGTTAAGAAATGAAAATTGTTTTTTGAAGTAGAAAGGATATTTTCCTCAAGAATGGAGTTCAAGTGTTTTATCAAAATTATTTTCCATCTAAGATAATAAAGGGTTCTGTTTCTATCCCTATTATTAAATTGATTTGATTATGTTGTGATGGAAATATTTTTATGAATTCCTTTATCTTATATGAATTGTTTTATGATGTCCCGATGTTTAAGATTCCCATTTTTATTACATGGGTTATGCAATGATGTATGATTTATGATTTTGTGGCACACATAAGAATGGTATCATTATGAGATGGGTGGGACCTATATCTCCCTCCAATGCATTGGGTAAAGATTTTATATCTCATGAGATAGACATGGCTAGAACGGTAGGTTATACCGGTTCAGTGAAACACGTCTGAAACGAGGAGTGAACTCGGTGCAGAAATAGACTTTGTCCACTAAGATAGTTTTGGCAATGAGTCTTGACTAATAAGAAATGATTCTCTATGATTATTTGTGTAGGCCAAAAATTTTCATGTTTTATGTTATGATTATTGGGATTCCATTTCACTACTATGATTTATCCCATGATATGAAATTATCCTCTCTTTTGATGGTTAAGATTTCCAAAAGTTATGTTCTTATGAATATGATGTGGTTGATATTTCTTTTGTTTACCCTTACTGAGAATTTGAGCTCACCCTTTTGTATGTTTCCTTTCCCCAGGTTAGGAAGAAGGTTATTAAGTAAGATATGCCAAAAGGGACTGTAGATATGATGAAATAAATGGGAGACAGTGTAGACGCTTTATGAACCAGTTGTTTATGTTTCCCAGTTTCTAAAGACACTATAACTATATGGTCCTTTCGTGGTTTTGTTATATGTTGTAATAAGTATGCTTCAATTTTGAAGTATTAACAATGTATGTAAAGTATGGGTCGTTATAGTTGGTATCAGAGGAAAGGTATAGTCAACCTTTGGAAACTAGGATGTGAAAGCCTTAGTAAGAACCCTAAGGATAAGTCTAAGCATAGAACATAGGCTTAGTGTTTTAGAAATGTTCATGAATAACCTAGGATAAGACCTTAAGTGTAAAATTTTATTCTTGATTATGTGGTTTTCCTATTATAATTAGTGTTTCTCACATTATTCTTCTTGGTTTTAGTCAATGGCTAGAACCCGAAGGAACCGTGTTAATGTGGAATGCGACGGGCAATGCAATGATTGTCCCCCTGAGCAACCAAACGTTATGGGAGCTAGAATGCAAAATCGTGTAGCCATGCTCACACAACTTTCTCAAGCTATGAATCATGCAGGACTTGCAAACGAGAAAAGTATGGAGCAACATTCTGTTGAATCCTTCATGAGACAACGTCCACCTTCATTCAGTGGATCTACTGATCCATTAGTTGCTGAACAATGGATTAGTACTACTGAAAAGATATTTTCAGTTCTTCAATGTTCTGAGCATGATAAAGTCATCTTAGTAGTGTATCATTTGGAAGGTGATGCTGATCAATAGTGGAATCTTATTAAGAATATGAGGCAAAGGGATGAAATTGGGTCCATGGAATGGGATGAGTTCAAGAACTTATTTTTCAATAAGTAATTCCCTCGTATTCTCCGAACAAAGATGGAGAAAGAGTTTCTTGAACTGAAGCAAAAGTATGATGAATCTGTTGGTACCTATGAAGCAAATTTTACAAGACTTGCAAGGTACATTTCTGGTATTATTATCCAACCTGAGAGTAAGATCGATCGATTCTTTAGTGGCTTAAAACCAAGTCTTCAAAGGGCCTTATCCATAAGGGACTTCAATAGATACGAGGAAATCGTTCGATGTTCTCTCAAAGTTGATATGGAGATTGGAGTAACCCATCAGTCATATGGGTTTGATAAGAAGAGGAAAATGGAATTCAAAGGAAAATATAAAGAGCACACTGAAAAGAAGATGAGCTTTCCCTTATGCTCAAAGTGTGGAAAGAAACATGGAGGGAGTTGTCTTAAAGGGACAAGTAAATGTTTCAAGTGTGGAAAGGAAGGTCATTGGGCATTTGAATGCCGCGATGATGGGAAGAAGATGTCTAATGATGCAAACAAAGGAAGGGATACACAGAATGAACCTACAAAACTTCAATGTTTCAAGTGCAAGGAGATGTGAAATTATGAAAATAAATGCCCTAATCTAAGGGTTGATGATTATGGTTGACGTCAATAAACTCTTAAGGCTAAAGACAAAGGAAAGTCACATGCAATTTCTATCAGCGATGTGGAGTACGATAACGATGTGGTGAAAGGTACACTTACCATCCACTCTAAAGTAGAAAATGTTTTATTTGATTCTGGATCCACCCACTCTTTTATTTCTGAAGAATTTTCTAAGGATATCACCGTATTACCTCAACAATTAGATTTTGAGTTAGCTGTGACAACCCCTAATGGCACAACAGTCACATCAAAAGTTTATAATTCTTCTCTGATTGAAGTTTGTGGGAAAGTGCTTCTTGCCAATCTTGTGATCCTTCCTATAGTGGAATTTGATGTGATTCTTGGCATGGATTGGATTTCTTTATATGGTTCTCATATCAATTTCCAAAGAAGGGAAGTCACATTTCATATTCGAGACCAATCTATGATTGTCTATCAATGCAAGGATGAACATAACCTTCCAGTGGAAATTCCTTCTACCTTATGGGTCTTGATTCCACTAAATGAAGGTTATTTATCTCAAATGGTTGGTGAGAAACTCACGATTAAGAATATTCCCATTGTACGAGAGTTTGATTATGTCTTTCCGGAGGAATTACCGGGTCTTCCACCAAATCGTGAAGTTGAGTTTTCAATAGAACTCGTACCAGGTGCTTTGCCTATTTCAAAGACACCATATAGAATGGCCCCAATTGAGTTGCAGGAATTGAAGAAGCAACTCCAAGAGAATCTTGATAAGGGATTCATACGCCCTAGTGTGTCACCTTGAAGAGCACCTGTTCTATTTATTAAGAAGAAACATGGATCAATGAGACTCTGCATTGATTATCGAGAACATAACAAGATCACTATCAAGAACAAATATCCTCTCCCTTGCCTTGATGACTTATTTGACCAACTACGCGGAACTCAATACTTTTCCAAGATTGATCTTTGTTCAGGGTATCATCAATTAAGGGTCAAAAGGGAGGATATACCAAAGACGACTTTCCGTACAAGGTATGGACACTATGAATTTATAGTGATGCCATTTGGTCTTACTAATGCCCCTGATATCATCATGGATCTGATGAATAGAGTCTTTAGAGACTATCTTCATCAGTTTGTGGTAGTCTTTATAGACGATATTCTTGTCTATTTAAAGAGCAAGTAAGAACATGAAGATCACTTGAGAATTATATTGAAGACCCTGAGAAAGGATAATCTTTATGAAAAATTTACCAAGTGTGAATTTTGGCTTCAAAAAGTTTCATTTTTGGGTCCCATAATCTCAAAATAGGGGATATCCGTGGATCCAGAAAAAATAGAGGTTACCGAAAGATGGTCGAGACCAGCAACAGTGAATGAGATCCGAAGTTTTCTTGGTTTGGCTGGATATTATCGACGTTTTGTGAATGGTTTTTCATGATTATCTAATCCACTCACCAATTTGACTCGGAAACAAGTTAGGTTTGTTTGGACGAAAGAATGTGAAGAGAATTTCAAGGAGTTGAAAAGAAGGTTATCCAGTGCACCTGTGCTCACACTTCCTTATAGTGGAGAAAGGTTTGTGATCTATAGTGATGCATCCAAGAAGGGATTGGGGTGTGTTCTTATGAAAAATGATTTGGTGATAGCTTATTCCTCACGAAAGTTGAAAATCCATGAGAAAAATTACCCAACACATGATTTAGAGTTAGCTGCGGTAATCTTTGCATTAAAGATTTGGAGGCATTATCTTTATGGAGAAAGGTGTGACATTTATACAGATCATAAAAGTTTAAGGTATTTTTTCACACAAAAGGAGCTGAATATGCATCAAAGAAGATGGTTGGAGTTGATTAAGGATTATGACTGCTCAATCCATTACCACCCTGGGAAGGAAAACAAGGTGGCAGATGCATTAAGTCGACAAGACCATTCCAGTTTATCCGTGATGAGGATCACAAAAGATCCAATATTTATGAATTTACAAAGGATGGATCTTGGAATTATAATGGAAGGGGAAAAATCTTATCTTTCTCAAATGAATGTTCAACCATCTATACATGTGAATATTAAAGAGGCACAGAAAGAAGATGTCGAGTTACAAAAGAAGGTGAGAAATGTTCCTGAATTCATCCTTGATTGTGATGGGATAATAAATTTCAGGAATCAGGTTTGTGTTCCTCCCATCTCGGAATTAAAGAAGGAGCTGCTAGATGAGGCTCATAGTTCTTCATTCTCTATTCATCCTGGAGCACGAAGATGCATAGGGACCTGAAAGAGTACTTCTGGTGGGATGACATGAAAAGAGATTTTGCTGAATATGTCTCTCGATGCTTGGTTTTTCAGCAAGTTAAATCTGAGAGACAGAAGTCTAAGGGGGTGTTACAACCATTACCCATACCCGAATGGAAATGGGAAAACATCACTATGGACTTTGTCACAGGACTTCCTAAAACATCCAAAGGCAATAATGCTATCTGGGTCATAGTTGATCGTCTTACCATGTCTGCACACTTCATTTCTATTAAAGGGGATTTCTCTCTAGATCAGCTTGCCAGGATATATGTAAAGGAAGTGGTAAGATTGCATGGAGTACCAATATCTATTATATCTGATCGGGATCCGAGATTTACCTCGAAGTTCTGGCAAATTTTTCAGCATACTCTGGATACAGAGTTGAGTTTTAGCACTGCTTATCATCCTCAGACAAACGGTCAGTCTGAGAGAACAATTCAAACTCTAGAAGATATGTTGAGAGCTTGATCTATGGATTTCAAAGGTGGTTGGGATCAACACCTACCATTGGTGGAATTTTCTTATAATAATAGCTTTCACTCCAGTATTCAGATGGATCCTTATGAGGCTCTCTATGGAAAGAAATGCAGGACTCAAACTTGCTGGGATGAAGTTGGGGAAAGAAAGCTATTAGGACCTAATCTCGTTGATGAAATGATAGAAAAGGTCAGATCTATTCAACAACACACAAGACCAGCTCAGAGTCGACAGAAAAGTTATGCTGACAACCGAAGAAAAGACCTAGTGTTTGAAGTCGGTGATAAAGTGCTCTTACGAATATCTCCCTGGAAGAGAGTCATGAGATTTGGAAAGAAGGGGAAGTTGAGCCCTAGATATATCGGTCCTTTCGAAATATTGGATCGTGTCGGGAAGGTAGCTTACCGATTGGCGCTTCCACCTAATCTCTCTCAAGTACACGATTTGTTCCATGTATCTCTCCTGAGAAAGTACATAACTGATCCTTCACATGTACTCAGCTCAGAAGTTGTACCGCTGGATCAACATCTTTCTTATAAAGAATAGCCGATAGAGATTCTGGATCGTAGTGAAAAAGTCCTACGAAACAAGACCACTCGCTTGGTGAAAGTTTTATGGAGGAACCACCAATTAGAAGAAGGTACATGGGAGCTTGACGATATGACGAGGGAGAGGTATCCTCATCTGTTTGTCACAAAGTGACGAATTTCGAGGGTGAAATTCATTTTAAGGGGGGTAGAATGTAACACCTGAGAATTTTATGTGAAATATTGTGTTTTTATGTTATATAAATCATCAAAGGAATCTTTCACTACACACAACACTATCTTGGCTAGCTTTACACGCAACCGCGGCCTTCCTCGATAGCTTGTGTCGTACGCAATACCGAGTTTCACTAAACAATGATATGCTATTAAAATATTATTAAAACTAGCCGTTATGAATAGTAATAACCACTTTTTGAAATTGTATAAATTTTATTTTTCAAAATGGACGTCATTTTTGGATTCGGAATACCGAAATTATCCTAGGGTAAAATTTTGGTATTTTTCTGAAAACATTCAATTTTTGATGAATAGTGAAACCACTAAGTGGTAGTCAAAAAACTGAATTTTTCATAAAACTTAATTTTACCGCTTCTGTGAGTGGAATTCCAAAAATCCGAGAGACACGGTTGATGTCAGTAAGTAAAATGTGGTTCAATGAGATGAAAATAATTTTTTGGTGAATAGTAACTTTTTACTTTTTTTTACCACGGTTAAAAGTAAATAGGGTAAGTAAGGGTAAAAATGATATTATTATTACCCTAATACATGTCCTAATTCTATTTGACAAGTGTAATTCACTCAAAAACAACCTTAGAATAAAATATGACCATTTAGTCCCACTTGGATTAGATTAGGACATTTATTATTAATTTATTTAAAGAAGGGTTAAAATAGTTAAAATCAAAGTTAAATAAGTAAATAATTTTTAATATGGGGTTATACATAATATAAATTCGACTATACATATTCCTTAGAAATATAAAAAGATTTCCTACAGAAGGATATTTTATTTTTAATTTTTATACTTTAAATAAATTAATTTATTTATGACACAAAGATGATGCAAAAATTATCTTATTAATGAAATATTGACATAATTGATGTTATAAATACCCAAATAAATGTAATTTGAGACTTTTTATGAAATAAAATAATTTTCTAGGTTAATATGACATGTTAGTATTTATTTAAGTAACTTGGTTAGAACTAATCATTCTGTTATGATTTTCACACAAATCAATTACTAAATAGTGTCAAAATTGACATAAAATAGTTTTTTAAAAAAATATTATATTATTAATTGTTATTTTATTCCTAAAAATCTAAGGTTCGTCCAAATGACTTAGATAAGGTTATATATTTTAATAATAAATAACATGGGGTTCGTCTTGCTTGATATAGTATGTTTATTAACCTTATAGTGTAAGAAAACAAGAAGACACAGTAAAAGTTAAATTATATAACTTAAAGTTAAATCAAAATGATAAGGCTAAAATTGATACCTAAACTTGTCTAAATTCTTTTTGATGAGAGTATTTCGACCCCTACCCACCTTATCTTCTAAATATATCAATTTGGAGCTATTAAAAACCGAATTTGACTTTTTAATAAAATAATATTTTTAGTTATTCCAAAGGTGCCCCTCTCCTCCCTTATAAAAGGGCACCTCCTCCCCCTCTTCCTCACACCACTTTGAGACTTCAAGATCGGAAAAACCCTGCCAATTTCTCCTCTCAACATCCCTAGAAACATCCTAGAGGTTCTGGACTTCTTCAAAGACCTATTTTAGTGCCCTAAAAGGAGGACTCAAAGAAGCACTTCAAAGAAGAGGTAATGTCCGTTACTGATTCTTTCATCTTTATTTCTTCTTCCACTTATTCTTCTTTAATTGTTTCATTATTAATTAATAACATCAGTATCACTAATATACTGATATGTTATTATAAGTATGAAACAACCCTATTTGACCATCTATCCATCCTATGGAAAAAGAAATCACCGCGCGTGCGTACGTACGGAATACCGTCTCCACGCCATGGTGTAATCTATTTTCCACCACCACCTTATTTGAATGGGTATAATGGTGTAAATAATGACTATATATGACTATTATAAAGTGTTATTTATTCTAAAATAGTATACATACACTCAAATACAATTCCACGATCATAGGAACGATATCATCACTCGTGCGTACGTACGGAATACCGTCTCCACGATGTGATGCGACTCGTTCTACATCATCTTCATTTCATAATGATTATATAAATTAATTGAATGAATGAATATGATTTATATTACACTAATACCATTTTGTAAATGAGGGATCTATAACCTAAAGAGAGGAATAAGAATTTATTCGACAAAACACGCATAAGAACAAGAAGTAATAAACACACGAATAACAAGTAGTAATGAAATATTACTAATAAGAAGCTATGAATATGACCATATATGATATAATAACAATAGTTATGATTCTGGTATAAGTCAATAACATTATTTAAATCATTATACAGGAGGTTCAGACACTTACGAAGCAAATCAGACATAAGGTAAGAGAAATATCACAATCTCATTTTTATCCGAGATTGTTTATACTTTGGAATTTACTGGGGTGTATTTTATCATCCACACCCATGTTTCCTTAATATGTAATATTTATATCCTTATACAATAGTTTATATCCAATTTTACTTTTGGTGAGTTTTCAGTAAAAGATATGAAAGGAATCTTCTGTCGTTTTTCGTATGAGGTACTTTTTTGACTTTGCCGACAGAAGTACGAGAAAAATGTTTTTTTAACTCATACGGCATGAATGGATTTTAAAAAAAATATTTACAAGAATATTCCTTTAAAAGTTTTCAAGTTTATTTCTAATCAACTTCTTTTAGTTTAGAATTGTATGACATGTTAAGAAAGGAAAATTGTTTTTGAAGTAGAAAGGATATTTTCCTCAAGAATGGAGTTCAAGTGTTTTATCAAAATTATTTTCCATCTAAGATAATAAAGGGTTCTGTTTCTATCCCTATTATTACATTGATTTGATTATGTTGTGATGGAAATATTTTTATGAATTTCTTTATCTTATATGAATTGTTTTATGATGTCCTGATGTTTAAGATTCCCATTTTTATTACATGGGTTATGCAATGATGTATGATTTATGATTTTGTGGAACACATAAGAATGGTATCATTATGAGATGGGTGGGACCTATATCTCCCTCCAATGCATTGGGTAAAGATTTTATATCTCATGAGATAGACATGGCTGGAACGGTAGGTTATACCGGTACCGTGAAACAGGACTGAAACGAGAAGTGAACTCGGTTCAGAAATGGACTTTGACCACTAAGATAGTCTCGTCAATGAGTCTTGAATAATAAAAAATGATTCTCTATGATTATGTGTCTATGCCACAAATTTTCTTGTTTTATGTTATGATTACTGGGATTCCATTTCACTACTATGATTTATCCCAGGTTATGAAATTATGCTCTCTTTTGCAGGTTAAGATTTCAAAAAGTTATGTTCTTATGAATATGATGTAATTGATATTTCTTTTGTTTACCCTTACTGATCATTTGAGATCACCCTTTTGTATGTTTCATTTCCCCAGGTCAGGAAGAAGGTTATTAAGTAAGATATTCCAAAAGGGACTATAGATATGATGAAATAAATGGGAGACAGTGTAGACACTTTATAAACCATTTGTTTATGTTTCCCAGTTTCTAAATACACTATACCTATACGGTACTTTCGTGGTTTTGTTATATGTTGTAATAAGTATGCTTCAATTTTGAAGTATTAACAATGTATGTAAAGTATGGGTCGTTATAAAGGACATCTGCAAGCCAGCTAGATGCTCTGCCGCCTCCTCAAGTAGCTGAATGCTCGTCCTCCTGCTGAGAGCATCGGCTACTACATTCCCCTTCCCAGGAGTATAGACTATCTCAAAGTCATAGTCCTGGAGGAACTCGACCCATCGCCGCTGTCTCACATTCAGGTACTTCTGAGACAAGATGTACCTGAGACTCTGATGGTCAGAAAAGACTGTAAAGCGCTCTCCCATCAGGTAGTGTCACCATGAATTCATAGCGAAGACCACTGCTGCTAACTCTAGGTCATGGGTAGCATTGTTCTGCTCATGCGGCCTCAACTGACATGATCTATAGGCGATCACGGCCCGCTCCTACATCAGGACACATCCGAGTCCAGTCCTTGATGCATCGCAGTAGACTACGTACTCTACTCCCTCCTCAGGCAACCTCAAGAAAGGTGCGCTGGTCAATCTCTGTATCAGCTCCTGGAAGATCTGCGGACATCTGTCTGACCATACGAAGGGTTTCCCCTTCTTCCTTAACGTTCTACAAAGATGCAAAGATTTCTCCTTTGCCGAAAAGGGAAATCCGGTCTCATCCCCTGGATGAACCACGTTCCTTGCCTAATACAGTCAATCCCGTCATGATTAGTTAATTCATGGAATGGATGACGTCGTAAGGCCTCGACACTGCTACCAAGAGATCCAACCGTTACTCTCACCTCCAAGGGTTGAGTCACACTATCGGCATCAGTGTGTCGTTATTGGGTCTCCTCTAGTAATAATCTCGCAACTGAGGGTCAAGTCAACAATTTTTAACCGGCACCACTTAGTAATAACAAACAAAAGACAAGAAAGAAAACGTCACCAATGCAAGTGTCTTTTATTACTTCAACTCAAAGTAAAAGGACACAAGACAACACAAACTACGAAGCTAGAGGCATTATGGGAAAAGGACTCTATGCCTGGAGCTAGTACCGCACTAGTCCACCTGCTTCCGGAGCTCCATGATCGTAAGATTCAGTTTCCTGAAGCTGTGCTCTCCCCTGAGGTTGAAGTGGACCTGCCGGTGGTGGTAGTGGTAGAGCCTCAAAACGTCGTCCACCACCGGCTGCTCAGCCAACTCCTCTGCCTCGTCCGAATTCTCCCTGCGGACCGCCACGGTCGAACCTCTGCCTCTGCCTAGGTGGTTCCTCAACTGTCTGTTGCTCCTCTGCATGGTGGGTCGGGCTGTCACGAGCCATGTGGCCTTGTCCGCCGCATGAGTAGCACTGCCTACCTCTCGAAAGAATGGATCCGTGCTGTGTGCCCCACACTGCTGTGCTAGTGTCCTGAGGTCGTCTGCTTGAGGGTCTGGTCTGCCTGTACCCATGAGTCATCCGTCGAATGCCTGCTGCAGAAGACTCTGCTACGTGCCGCCCCGCGATGGGTCTCAGCGATGGTGTAGACTCAGCAAGAAAGATCTCGATCAAAAGGGCTCTCTCCAGTACTCCAGTCTGAGTCGGAATGCTGAGGGAGATCAGCGATGCCCTGATCTCGTGTCACAATCCCGGCTCAAAGGTCTGGGCCCAGAAGAATGGGTCCCGTACCATGTCTGTCGAGTACCACGATAGATCGATAAATCTCGCCAAGTACTAGGCGACTGTAAAGCTGCCCTGCCGCAGCTGAAGAAGCTCTTGAATGCGCACCGCACAGAGGGTGGCTGGGACGAACTCCGAGCAGAAGAGGCTCTAAAAGTCCGTCCAGAGGAGATATGCCTCATCGTGCACCTGGAGAATCAAACTCCACCATCAGCCCGCTGCCGCGTGCATTAGGCTCGCTGCGAGGATCACCATGAGGTCTGCTGGTGTCCTCACTAACCGGAAAACTCATACCACCGCCTCCAGCCAGTCCTTGGCTGCCTGGGGGTCCGTCTCCCCGCGGAACTTGGGTGGTCGCTGCCGCTGGAACTCAGGCAGTGCACTAAGGCGACGTGCATCCTCAGTGGCTGGGGATGGTAGCATCGGTGGCTCGGCGGGTAGAGACACCGCCAGTGCCTCAGCTGACAAAGGGCCCTACACCGAGGCCTCGTCGCTCGGTGGCTGTCATCACGCTCAACTCTTGGAACCCTAGCTGGCTGCCATCATGGGGCCATCCTAAAAAGAAACAGGTGTGCCACGGTCAGAACAATATACCTGGTCAGCTGACACAAGTAATCACATAGAAAACTTGAAACACACATGCAATCAATGTTTTTAGGGAAAAACTAACCCGACCATACTCCACCTGCATCCAATCCTCGGGAAGAGTAATCCAAAAGATCCTTCTCACTAAGAGTAATCTAACAAAGTCGACGACACGTCATTTAGACGTCCTGTGCTTATGATATGAGTGTTTCCGCTCCGAGGGCCCGGTTGGTTTCGTGTACGAACCAACCCAGCCGAACTCAAAGTATTCCGAAACCTTCAATGAAATATACCAAAACGACCGTCTCGATCCAAGAATCACATCAGAACTGACGGGGCATCAATCGGAGACCTGTAGCACATGTTATGGGCGTCCGACCGGAAAAGGTTCGGTATTAAGGGGTTAGGGCCCGGTCCGACCCGGCCCGATACCCCCTTGGTCGACCCAACCCGGGTCGACCCGAACAGGGTCCGGGTCTGGCCATCTTGGGCGCGGCCCAGCCCGGCTGGCCCAGCCTGGGCACATCGCGCCCAGTGCGCTGGCCGGGCGCTCGGCCGACCGGCCGCGCCGTTTGGCAAGGGGGGGGGGGGGGGGTTGCCCACCTGGTGTAATCGCGGCCCCCCATTAAATGGGGGCCATTTTGTGCTGGCCGGCCGGGGGTTTGAACCCCCGACTACACACCTGTCCGGCCGGCCCGCCCTGGCCTGCCAGTTTTTACCTCCACGGGACTGGTGACGGCCGATCCCCTCCCTTCTCCGACACTGGCGGCCTGGAACCGGCTGCCGGTCACTCTGCTCCGCAGCGGCCCGGAACCGGCCGCAGTTTTGGTTCGTCCGGCACGGCGTGATGGCGTCGCGCCCCTCCCCTGCGGCCCCACTCGGGCCGCGGTTTCTTCAGTTTTCCCAGACACGGTGAGACGGCGTTGCGACTTGGTTCAACTTCACAGCGCGGCACGACGGTGTCGTGTCCTTGTTCGTTTCCATGGGGCGGCGCGACGGTGCCGCACATTACTTGTCGCACGATCACACGTAGTACGACGACACCGCGCCATACTCGTTTCAAACCACAAAGAAAAAACACACAGATAAGGGAGGAGGGTCGGCCGTGTTTGTGCGGTCCGGCCCCCTCTCGTTAATCGATAGCATTTAGTCGTATATCCACGAAGAACGAAAAACTAGAAATCACGAATGAAAATAATTAAATAATTTAAACCCCTACCTTGAGCGTAGCTAGAATAGGGGTTCGCTGCGGAAAACAACATCGCGAGGTGAAGCTTAGTAAGTTGACGGAGAACGCCCGAGGGGGAAGTGGTGTCTCCTTTTCATTGACACGGGAAGAAGATCAAAAGAGGGTGCGTCGTCGATCTTCGAAAACACACCGGCTATGAAGAGGAGAAGAGATGGCACACCGCTCTCTTCTTACGGTGACAACGTTCTTCGTTGAAGTCTTGGTGTTCTTCGTGATGAAGATGAAGAGCTCTCTCCCCAATTGTCCACACACAACATCCAACCAAAATAAAATAAGGCTCACCCTTATTTTATTAAGTCAAGACACAATTCAAAAATTGAAAACGTAAATTAATTAATTGAATTGGGTGTTGGCATACTTAATGAGAGGAGAGGTAAAGTCAAAAAGGGTTAAACAACTTAAGTGGGGGGGTTAAGAGGAGTTAGGGAGTTAAGGGAATTAAAAAGGTGGGGGCTCATGTGGGCCCCAACTCACCAATAATCCACTCAAGAGAACCTAACAAATAGTGGGTCCCACCCTAACTCTTACACTTAGGTTCTAACTCATGGAGAAGTGAAATAAAATTCTTAACGAAAATTTTATTTCACTAACACTTAATCCACAAATTTAAACAACTCATAACGAGAAAACGAAACTCCAGAAAAGGCGTTCCTAAGCAATTACCGGCACTACGATTCCATCGGTGCCCTCAGAATTTGATTCCGAGCACCGTTTCAAAAGATAAGAATTCCCGCTCGTTCGTTCACTGAACGTACCCGAGCTAAACTTCGGATAGAAATTCAGGGCACACCAGGCCTTGGAATCAAGTGTCGTCTGAAACTGCGTTCTTGTAAAATCCCAAAGAAAATTATGAAAAAATTTTCTTTGAATTTTACAGGTCTTTACAAAAGGTCCATATAGATAATGGGTTAACAAGATAAATGGATTTATTAGGAGATAGGATCAAGTGGACCCTCAAACCTTTAGTTTTTAGCTTTCTTGGTTATTTTATTCATTTCGTATTTTTTATATTATTATTTATCAATAAATTGATTCTACAGTTTATATATACCTTATATGACATTACATTGGGATCATATTATATTAAAGCATGTAGTGTTATATTATGGTTAAATAATCATTTTAAGGTCCCTATTTTGTTGATATATCGTTGATTACATTTTTATTATTTACAATATTATTTATGGTTATATGATAGAGTGTATAATATTTGAATAGTTTTAATTGAACCACAATATTATTTTTTAACCATTAAAATATGAGGATCTTGGTCGACAGGGTTTTATTCCTTTCTCTTATGGATGTTCATGATATGTAGGTTAGGTATACTAAAATTTTGTATGTCTAAGATCAGGTGTTTTAATTAGAGTACATAAGGGTAAATGTTTAATCTAATGAAATAATATTGGATATGTAATTACCATAAAGGGTCATTGAATCCTAATGAAGGTGTTAGAAAGGTGGGATATCATTTAAATTATGGAATATTAGGATATATGGAATAACCCCACATAACTAATAATGTGTAATAAACACTGCGATGATTTCTCATAATGTATTAGCATTATACAATTCAATTATTCTATATTTAATGGTATGTGCAACAAAATATATATTTTCCAATTGTTGAAAATATACTAGTGTTTAAAAATAATAAAGAGTTAATGGATAAAGCTTGACTTTTTTTATTCACGTGATAATGAAAAGGATTGTTAGTTCAAGGAGGTGGATGAAATTTATTAATTAAAAAGTAAAATAGATTTGAATAAAATATATATATCTTCCTATTAATTTCAACTATATGATAAGGGATTTTTTTATTTATTATATTTTTTGAATAATATGATATGGTTTTTTGATATATACATATTACGATCAATGTAATATTATAATTACTATTTAAAATAAGGGATAAATGGATTTTTATCTAGAATAATTGTTTATGTTATTTATTAAATTAAAATGGAAAGGGCTCCCATCACCGGACAATGAAATATTTTAATGAATAAAATCTTTTTTTAGAATATATCTCAGAAAAAATAATTCAACATATGGTATGAATATACATTGTATTTATTATATACTAAAAAAACGAAATAATTGGTATTTTCTATTATAAAATAGTTTTTATCATAGACATATATTTTAGAGAATTTTTTTTAAGGTTAGTGGAAATATGTTTAAACATGCATATGAACAAGTGAATTTAATTATTATACGAGTCTAATTGAAATTGAATGTCACTTTATATTATAATGGATTTTAGGGTATGTTTGTAATGAATTAACTTAATGTAAAAAGTTACATTTGAATTAATTACCTAATGATCTCAAATAAACATGGGAAAGTAAATTTTCCATGATGACCATAGTGATCATGTAATGATTTCTAAGTACACAATGTAAAATTATTTATTAAAATCTAAACATTATATGTTATGATTAAAATTAGTTTGAATATTTTTATTACATAATTGAAATTAATTATTTTGAATCACAATATCACCATTATTAAAAAAAATAATATAATATTTTAATTTACTAATGTTTTATGCTGTAAGATTTATAGTATGGTCAAATATAGATATGGAATGAATTATACAGTGATGTAATGAGTTTAACACAACCTTGGTAATATAACCAACAAAAGGTATATATAGTGTTTTAAAACCTTTTATATGATTAGAATGATAATTATTAATGGTTATATTAGTAATCATGTTGGATTTTAAGAATATATAAAATATTTCAAAAAATAAAAGTGAAACCTTTAATTTATCATTATTTCTTTTTAGTTATATATATTGAAAGAATTGAAATTATAATTAAACTCTGAATGTATGATTTTGAGTTATCCATAATCAATGGTCGTCATGGAGTATTATAATTCACCTTGATTTAAAAAACATTAAAATAGAATAGGTTTCACATAGTGATATATAAACCACACATGATGAAAAAAGGGTTTTGTGTACTGGATGACCCACTACTTATACCACATAGAGTGTTAAACACTATATTTTTTTTTATTATAGGGGTTCACATTTTATGTGAATCCCCCATTAAATAGGGTTGATAATATTACAATTATGAAAACATTAAAACATTTATACAACTATTATTGCACCATTGATGCTTCCCTAATTAGTGGGAAGATGGGTATATTTGTATTCATGTCATCTATTGAGGTTTGACTAATATGATGTTATTCCGTTCATACAAAAATATTTACATTGGATCGATAGATTGGGATTATATGAGGATGTATATTTTTGTACGAAAAAAGTGAAATTAAATTTATTTATTAAGAGAAATGGGTCATTTGATGTACTCATTAATTTTGGTAAATGACGTATGATATGTTCATTCCCCTGGTCAGTTTATATATAGATAATGAAGAACATTTTGGTATTCTCTATTGTATTTACATAATATGTTTCTTTTTATCACTCAATATCTTAAAAAATATGATTTTATAATTAAAAAAATTTAAATTATATAAATAAGTGATAAAAATATACATATAGACAAGTTTAATTGGGATCCCACCTGATCTATTTATTGTTTAATAGAACTGCTATTTTTCTAGAGGAAGATTGTTGTATAAAATTATGGATTAGATAATTCAAAATTATTATGAATTATATAAAGCCTCATAGGGATATTATTTTGCTTTTGTTAATTAGTGATATGTTTTAGTATAATACTTTGGTATAAAATAAGGGGGGTAACTAAAAAAGTGTTTTAAGTCATATAATGAGACTTTAATACCAATTTTCAAGAGTTATTACATATGATGCAACATTTGATGAAAATGAATGATAACTTCTATAAAACTTGTTTTGGTGGGTTTTCAAAAGGAATTTTTGATATGTTTTGTATAGGTGTTACATTTCATGTTATGTAAAGATTATTTACACTAAATCAATATGGATTTTGTGTATGTGGGATATTAGTAAAAAAATCCCAAATTGAGGGATTTATATATTCCTTAAAACTAATATTATTTTATGATAGAAGGAATTCAATTGGGGACTTATCATGCATGTGATGGATAGATATATCATAGACAATGATTGAGTCATATAATAAGGGGACATGAAAATTTTATTTTTATGCCACTACCTACACAATCATATTATATATTTAAGATACTCATAAATGAATGGAATGAATAGCATGATATATGATTTAATTACCAATGTTTCCATATTTTATGAATTATTATATAACATGGAATATAGTATTCCAGTGTATATTATTATAGAATATTTTTAACGTCAACTAATTTACCCACATTGTCTTTTAATTAAATTGTTGTTACATGAGAAGTACTATTAGGGAGTCTTTATTCCTAAAAATATTGCATAATATGATGACCCATAACATTATCACACCACAACAAAATATTTTATAGAAAATAAGTTCTTCACATACATTCCAATTAATATTTTTTTAGTGTTTTAAATAATAATTAAAACAATTATATTATAAAAGATTACACTTCAAAGAATATATGTTTCCCCCACAAAATGGTTTCTAGAATTGACACCCCTATTTTATTAATGGCACATATACATCATTAAATGTTAGTATTTATAACTGAAATATTTACCATTCAATAGTTCTTATAGATCCATAAACACTATAAAATTATTTGATAATATGGGATGAGAAAATAAATTTTAGTGAGGGATATTAAAATAATGGAGTCCATTTATTCAAAATATAAATTTATAAACCCATTTGAAAATTTCCCCTTTTTACATAATAAATGATTATCTTAAATAAAACATTACTATATCATGAAATAAAATTCACTACTCAAATATTTTCATGCAAAATATTGTATGAAATTGTAATGGAAAATAATAATAGTTATGGTTACTTGAGAAATCATCTTTATATCCATCTTATAATTGAATAACCATCTTTGTTAATTCCATTATAAATCATAAATAAATAAACTACTCAGTTAACTACAAATATTCATCTTAATGAAAATAAAAAAACATTACAATTATATCATATTTATAAGAGTAACTTATATCTAGTAACAACATCATTATTAACTAATAAATTTGGGGTAAGATATAATAGACCCACAAATCACAAATATAATTTCAAAGAACAATAACTTGAATGAAGAAAATTATTAATTTCACCTTTTTAATAAAACAAAGAAAAATAATAATTTCAACACCTAAGAATAAACACTTATATGTATTTAAAAAAAATTAAAAGGAAATATCCTTTTCAATGATAAATAATGGAAATGAAATATTAACTAAATGATGGAAATTATATTTACATATAAAATAACTAA
The DNA here is from genome assembly GCA_963277665.1 of Viscum album. Classification (NCBI taxonomy): domain Eukaryota; kingdom Viridiplantae; phylum Streptophyta; class Magnoliopsida; order Santalales; family Viscaceae; genus Viscum; species Viscum album. The sequence goes on from OY728141.1 coordinate 1,631,388,713, forward strand.
TAAGTTGACATTTAAGATTTATAATAAAGAATGTTCATGATGTTATGAAAATGTTATCATTCAGTAAACCTTATAGAAATGCATTCCCCACTTTTGTGTATAACATCAAGGGTTATTTGTGTGGAAACGTGAAATGGGATCCTTTTAGACTATTTTAAATAAACGCAAGGACAATAGGTAAAGTCCATATAAAATAATATAAGTATAAATACTGAATTTTATAAATTAAAATAAAGAATATAGATATGGTGGAAAAAGAGTTGAACGGAAAACATAAAAATATCTGATGTAATGTTAAAAACAAGAGAAATTTACCACAAGTCCTAACTCATATTGTACAAATTCTAACCCCATGAATAATATAATTATATTAATTAATTACATTATTATGAATCATATTATTTTTATTTATTTATTTATTATTACTTTTATTTTATTTATAATCATGATTCTTTTATTTAAGAAATTAGTATAGTTCATATTGGTCTTTTTAGGGTTGTTCTATTCATAATATACAAAAAAGAATAGGTGACCTAGTAATTATAAAAAATACATGAAAAATGGTTACAAAATTTCTATACATGGAATGGTATATAGTAAATTTTATTCTTAAACCACGAGAGTTCAATAAATCAAGAAACAGTGACATTTATATGCACCTTCCTTGATAAGATTGTTTTGTATTACTTAAAATTACCACGATTTCCCATTTTGAATTCTATTATTAAGATGAATATTCAATCATTATATAATCATTTAAGAATATTAAATTCTTTATTATTATCTAAATTCATCATTATTTATGTTTTATTAATCATTCGATGCATACAAATTATAACCATTCACGTTGTTAGTAAAACTGATCCAAAAAATAACATGTTATAATGTCCCAATGAGTGGGATGATTTTATTGTATAGTTATATTATAACATTTAATAAATCATTAAATTTGAAAACATATATAAAAAAATGATAAACCAGATTGATTAATATTTAAATGGATAAGATTAATGAAATAGATTGGTAATAATTTATTATATGAAAAGTGTGTCTTAATTATAATTATACGAAGAAGAATTTTATGATGTCCATTTAATATTAATTTTAATATATAATGGAAACTTAATATTTAGAGGAAATTAATCATTTTATAAATATCTTATAAATTTATTAAATTTTTTAGAATCATCCATGTATTTTGGTGGTGAAGAAATATATCATTCATAGGGATAATTGTAATATGTAACACATGTGGTGTTTTAACATTCCAATCGATGGAAGGAATGTAGAAAAAAGTTTTTAGATAAATAAAATAACATTTAAATTAACTAATGATACTTATTTCATTATATTATTGTGATAAAAATATATATGTAGGAGGTTGAAGAAGATAAAAACATGAATGAAAGTTGTTATGACTATGAACACTTCCTCAGATATCCTCTTTTAAGCCACGAGACAATCCTTCTTATATTGGTATTTTTGGGATAAAAGACCCTATAAGATGTGAGAAATATAATATAGGAGGTATTTTTAAATATATTTGTTGATTTAAGGAGATCAATGTTTGTGGATAAGTGACATGGTGAAGGTATCCTTTTATATGTGAGAGGAAAGACACTCTTCTGGATATATATTTTGTTTATAGATAATAAATTCTATAGTCATTTTAAGTGGAAAAAAACGATTTTTTAAAATATTTGATAATTAGGGTTGATAAATAACCATTAAAATAAATTAAAAATAATATTTTATGGCATAATACCATAGTTTATCCCCAATCTTATCCATTTTAAACATTTTAATGTTGATATTCTTGTATAATTGTAACATATATTTATGATCAAAAATGAAAATGAAAAATTAAATGAAATTGAATCTTCTGATTAAAAATGTATTTTTTTGGACAATATTAAATTACCATAGGTGGTAAAAATAATTTATGACATAATAATGCGTAATGGAATAAAGAATAGTATTTAGGAAAATGTATTTTGAAGTGTAAAAATGAATTTTAACCAAAATCATGTATAATATTGATAATCTGTATGATTATTTTTTATGAAAAAAAACAGAGAGTTATTTGACATTAAAAAAGGATACCTTTGTAATACATTATCAATGGAAAATTTAAAGTATCTAAAAGCAAGATATTTTAAACTATTCATCTATAAATCAACCCTTTTTGAAAACCCCAAAAATTCATCCTAATTTTTTTGAAATAGTGAAACCAAAAATTGATTTATTTTTATCAACTTTCAATTATAAATTTATAATAATCATTTTAAAAAACCATATAATAAATGTTAAATAAATTAGTTGGAGTAATGACTAATTGTTTTCAAAATTAAATTTTTCATTATATATATATACATATGTATTTATGAGATAAATGTTATTATTTTTACAATTCATATTTCTTAAATATTAATTTAATGTATTTACAAAATTTATTGAGATATTTTAATACAAATTTGTAATTAAATATTTTATAATGATTATTAAACATGTAATCAATCTAAAAGAACATGTACTAAAATTATATAGTAATATTTTTTTAAAAGATATATGTTTTTACTATATATTTTTGTATTTTAAACGAAATAATCACTATTTATTAATTTTGAATTCATTAAAGATATATATAAATATATATATATATATATATATATATATATATATATATCTAAATATTTTTAGTTAGCATGATATATGAGAAAAATAATTTTATACTTATAATATACATTTTTCTCTAAACACATCTTTTATGTAATATGTGTGCTTATGCTAAAATTAATTTTTATAAACTGACAAAAAATATTATAATCTAAAAAATTCATGTTTTTGGTCACCAATATTCAAATTTAGAAATAATATTATCTATATTTTTACCAAAAAAAATTATAGATTACACATGTAAATATTAGTTAACACTGTAAAACAATTAATTGTCAAAAAATTGTTACTATAAACATTAGGGAATTTTTATCTAATTAAATTTTTCTTTTTTTAATACTATATTTTTATTTTTAAATATGTGAGAAAATATATTCATACTCATTTAATTATTAATTGATAGGGAATAAGAATAAAAACCCTTAATGTATCAAAATATAATTTTCCCTGTGAGCAATATTTTCCTATATCTTATATATCAATTTATAAATTAATTTTATCATATTTATAATGTGAATTAATAAAATGGTGTGAGAATTTTGAATCATAATTTCAAAACATTTATAAAAATGGTTCTCTTATATTTTTAGTGAAAGATTAGTTTCTATTGAAAAACTATAATCATGGTTAATAAGGGTAATTAATTACAGATTACATATTATTTTACGAATTTTACTATATTAACATTATACATAAACCTCATATAATACCTTTTTTAGATTTTTATTTCATACCCAAAAGTCTCGCCAAATTTCCCTCACCTAAATCACCAAACTCACATATCGTTGCATCATTACCACATAAATTAAATTACATTCCAAGGAAAAGTAAAAAAAATTAAACAATAAAAAGAGATAACATACACAAAATTTATTCCAAAATTGCCCATTTAATTAATATTTAAATTCTACTCCTTTTACCTCCCTTATAATTATTTTTTATAGTCTTCATACATTCGTTACAATAATGTAATCTAAGTCCTTGACTTCTAAAAATACTTTCAAGAGATGAATCAGGTCCTCAACAATACCATTATCAACACCCTAACCAATTATTCTATGTATTTATCCATCAAAAATATCCTAACCATAGAAATATAATGAGATAATTTTAATTAGATTACCTAAATTATATTATTTTAATAGAATAACTATTTTATACTTTTGTCCCATCCATTGAAAAAAATGAAAACATTGATCGTCTTCTGTGCAGATTTCCATCTCTATGAACGACATATTTCTATATTCATCACCACATTTCGTTGATGAATCTGAAATTTTTTTAACAAATAATTATGATATTTAGGAAATGATTAATTATATTTAGAGATAAATTTGACATTCTATTAATAGTTTGTGTTGATTGAAAATTTAATTACCTAAAATGAGCATACCAAGAAAAAAACAATTATCATTTTAACAAAAAGAATCTTATAATTTCTTGTTCCTTTATATTTTATATTCAATATCATTATTCTTATATAATAATTAAATAATAATAACATTCGTACTCATCCATTGGTTATATGAAGTTATTTTTTGGTTCATTTTAACAACCTACATGATCTTTGCTATAAATTTATATCATGTATTGTTATGGAAGATTAATTATTAGCAAAATATTATAGTAATATATAAATAAATGTTTTTATGATATTATTATTAATATCAAACCCATTACTAAGATATTACATTTTAAATGGTGAAATGTTGTGATACAAGCTAGTAATCAATTTTTTTTCACAAATTATAAGTAAAAATATCTTGAAATGGAATTATATCTTTATAAATCAGTATAAAAAATATATTATATTACCTTAAATAATCGTGGAAAATTGAACGAGGTTATAATGGATGGAGAATAATATCGACATTATAAAGCATGTGTAAAATAATCTATGTAACTAACATCTGATGATGAAATTAAAGAATAACTAATAAATAAATGTATAATAATTAAATAGGAAAAATGATATTTTATATGAATAAGTTCATAAAGTAAATAATTAATATTGTTATATTTATTATACATGGTGTTAATGTAAATTCATGGAATTTAACAAAAAAGTTAATGGTTTTCCTAAACTCAATTTTTTAATTGTGTTATAATGTTTCACTTTGAACTTCAATATGATAATTTGAGGGAATTATACCCATTTATTGTATTATGTTTTATTTAATTTTTTTATATTATCATATTTATCAAAAAAAATATTTTTATTTTTTTACTTCATAATGTTTGATGTTCATATTATTTTATTATTTAAATTTTCTTTTTCTCAGATGTACGTAAAATTACCAATTTGTTTTATGTATCTATTATATATATATACCTATGTATTACTTTAATTATACATTTTGTTAAATTTAAATGATTTATAATTCCATATCATGTTCTATATTCAAGGAATTTTGATTCCATAGTTAACAATGTCATATGAAATATTATAAACTCAACTCTCTCTTCTTTGAGTTATAATGGAAAATATACAAATATTTTATTTTATGTTCAGTTTCCCCCACCTAAGGATTTAGTTGTATGGTATATCCCCTTTCAATCGAGGAAAAGTGAAAACTTTAATCCTATGTTTATTTCTTATGAAATTTATTTCCATTAAATGTATAATATTTTCAATAATAATTCAAATCATTAATATTAATATCTTTCTCCTACATGCCCAAAATATTTATTTACATAAATGTTTTATTTTATTATTACAGAATCCAAATGTTAATTATATACGGTGGCCTTCATAATTTTATTTTTTTCAAAAGTAATATTTATAAGTTTTTTTATTTATGCGCATTTCAAAGATATTTTGAAGTACATAAAAGGAATTTAGTTCAAATATTTTATCTTCCTGTCCACATTATTGACATAGAAAATTATAAATTTAATGTATTTATTATTCATATTTCATTTAAATTTGTTATTTTAAATGTAATTATTATCACTATCTCTAAAATGTCTTTTTAAATTTACTCATATCATCAAATTATTATGATATGGCTAAAATTGATTTATGAAATATCTTTTTATGGTTTCACTTCCTCATTCATATTTATCTTTCTAGGATATATCATATATAGAGTTATGTTTTATGAATTAAGCTATACATTTATTTATTAAATACTTTTTTCGGTGATTGATTTTTTTGTATGGACATATCTAATTCTTGATGTAAATTTATGTGATACCATTTGAGAATGTAATAGAAACCATTTTATTTCTATTGGTTTCTAGGATATAATGTTTTATTTTATGTGAAACAAATATGGATTGTTACTATGTGATTTTTGGGATCTATTATCTCCCTCTTATGCATTGGTTAATGTTTTATAATTTATAAAAGAACATTTAGCATGGACGAGATTAGTAGGTTTCTTTGTTCACAATGTTATGATTTCCTATGATTATTCTCATGACACATTTCTATTTTATATAACTATTTTATTCTATTTTTCATGTGTTTATTGTCTAATATTTCTGCACTCATATTCCATGGTATATGTTTTTATCATTAATGGTCATATTTCATTCTATCATGTATTATGATAAACTCTGACTATTCAATATTCCTCCCATTTTTTCACATATGATTAAGACCAAACATCTTAAAGATTCATTGAGATGTTTTTACCTTACTAATCATTTTAGATCACCCATTATTATTGTATCTGTTATCAATATTTTGAATATGATTATGGCATATGATATTTTTAGAGGATGGTCTAATATGGTGAAATTGTGGATAAATGTTGACAATTATATGAAATAAAAAATTTATGTAAATAATCACCAATGAAATTAATCCATTGGGTTATAGGATTTTGAGACTATTTAAATATGTAATGTTTAACTAATTTGAAATTTTTGGGACGTTTATATTGGGTCATATCACTTGGTAAGAATGTTGGTACGTAAACCTTGGTTTTCGGCACTGGACTAATGAGTATATGTCTAGGGTATCTCACTTTTTATCAAATCAAGCATACCAGGTTTCTGCTTATTATACAGGGACCAAGAGTGTGGGTCTTAACATTCTTAGTAGGTATTAGAGTTGGGTTAACAATATTAGGGGATTACTTTATTTATTTTTGGGGATTAGGATGAGAATAAATTAGTGAAAACCCTTGTAATAATATTAATTATAAGAAAAATACATCATTAATTTTTTTAAAATTGTATATTGTGTGGTTTAATTGAAATAAAATTCATATATTGATACAAAAATGTGGGATACATATCCATTATAAATTATCATATGTTTAATAATTTAGAAAAACAATAGTTGGGTACTAACCAGATCATCTGTTAGTGATGAAAGTGGTCCAAATTACAATCTTGGTTTGGAACTACTAAGGGATATGGTTTGGGCATTTCAGTTTCCCAATATGAACCATTATGAAATATTTATATTGAATTTTAGTATGTAATATAAAACTACAAGGTTATAAAACATAATATGAAAATAAACTTGGAAAATTTTGGTATGACTGAAGACAATATTGGTCAATCCAATTATATAATTGGTAACCCGAAAGTGTCATAGGTCCAATTTATGGTGTCATCATAGAAGAAATTTTAATTTTTTTTAATAATAATTTGATATTTTAATCTAATTTAAATGGATTTATTCATAACCATTTTGGTTGTAGTGTTTGGTTTGAAGCAGGAATGTGGAAATAATGAAATGAAAGGTATGTATCAAAAAAATCATTATAATTATAGCCATATAAGGATGAATACTTTGAAAAATTATATGATTATCTCCGTATATTAAAATTATAAAATAAAATATGAGTTTCCAAGTCTTACCCAAATTATTTAGGTTTAAATATAATTATAAATTATAATTTATGTTATCTATATCTCATTGATCCCTTATATAGTTTCATAAGTGGTTAATATTTACAATTTTCAGATTTCAATTTACCTTTGTGAGAATAATTTGACAACCTAGTTATTTGGACCCATTATCTTTCTCTTAATTACATTTATATAATCCAATTCTTTTATATTCATTAAAAAGAATTAAAATTAACTAGGAACTAAGGCATATAAGATATGAATAAAACTAACAACACTTTATTCATTCCTAAAGGATGATTTTGAAAACGGTACATGAAACAATCTATTTCATACCATGGATTATTATATCCATTAAAAGTTATTAAATTAAAATTGGATAGTAAATTAAAAATAATATTATCTTAAAAACTATGAGATACCTTGGATCATCATTACCATTGACAATCACCTTTACTATCATTCAAACTGCGATGATAAAGAACATAATAAAAGTATAAATATTTATGTGAAATATAAAATTAAAAGGAATGATATAAGTGACATAAGAAGTTGGAATTAAATTATTTTATATAATATAATTTTGGTAATAAATCCATTACAAGTAGCATTATATGAATTTAAAATAGGGTCATTGAAAATATTATTGTATTATATATGGTTGTTGGATATTCATGTATCTAATAAGAATATTTGACTTTTAAAAATCATAGTAAAAAGTTGAAAATAATATAATTCTCTATTTAATAATAAAATATTTTTTAATTAAAACAATTTATTACAAAAATTATATATATTTATAAGATAAAAATTATAAGTAGTTTTATTGTCATTTTAAAGAATGAATTGATTTTTTATAATATTCAAAGAAATATTTTAATTCTAATATATTTATAATATATGAGTAAATATTTTTAAAAAAGGAATCATTTTTAATGAATTAGGAATAAAATAAGTTTGTGATAAGAAGAGTTTTTCTCAAAGAATTATACTTTTACGATATATTATATATTTTTAAACAAAGTGATCACTATTTCATTATGTTTAATACATTAATAATATATAAACAAATTATTTTAACATAAATATTTTCAATTTTCATGAAATACAAATTAATTCATTTTATTCTTAGAAATTACTTTTTTTATATAAATTTATTTCATTCGGCTTGTAGGCATATGTTAAATTTTATTTTCATAAATAATTAAAATTGAAACTAATAAAATAATTTTGGAATTTTTAATCATAATATTCACATTTTATAATAATTTAAAAAAATTTTTATCAAAAAAAATTTACTTACGTAAATATTTATTACCATCGTAAAGTAGTTATGTTTTGAAGGATTTTTTTATAATCATTATATAGTATTTACGAAAATAAATTGATATCTTATTTTTAAATCTATTAAGATCTTTACAAATTTAAAAAATATATTGAAAATCATTTAATTTTTAATTTATATGAACGAAGAATAAAAAACACTTAATACATAAAAGGACATTTTTTATACAAATAAACTTTTTTCTATATAATATATTTTAATTAAGAAGTTAATTATATCACATTTTGAAAATGAATTTGATTAAACTAAGTCAATATTTTTAATCAACAAAACCAAATTTTGTAATAAGGGTCATATTATATTTTTATTTATTGAATATTTACCATGGTAAAAATATAATCAATGTTAGTAATTGGAAAATGAGGAAACATATTGTTTCTCTAACCTTTGTAAATTAAATTGACAATTATAATTTATAGTATATCATTATGATAGTATAAATTCACAAAAAAATCTTAAAAATTTCCCCACCTAACACATCACACTCACTTGGGAGTCCATAATTACATTTTCTCCAATATTAGTTTGCACAAAAAATTACGGTTTTCACCTATAAAAAGTTCATAATGCCACACAGTTCAATCTAAAATTACCATCATATTTCCACTTTAATACACAAAAATTTTATATCTCTTATAATAATATTCTATTTTTTCACCTCTGGTGACAATAATGTTACTGAATTCTTCGATTTTTAAGATTTCATTCAAGAGAATACTCAAGTACCCAATGTAATTATTATCAAATCTTTAACCATTTAATCTAAATATTTATCCTATTAAAAGATCATAAATATACTAATAGAAGTATATAGTTATATTTTTTATACATAAATTTTGATTAAATAATAGAATAACCATTTTATATCTTTCTCCCAAATATTTCAAAAATAAAAAATGTCGATTGTGTTACATGAAAACTATGACATCCATTATTGGTGTTTTTAATTTTTCACCACTATATACCATGAGTTGTTAAAAAAATGTATTTAATAAGTAAACAAGAAATTTATTACCTGATTATTATTCCATAAATATAAACTCTGCATTCTATTAACAACATTAACAATTCGTGATTATTAAAAATATAACCACTTAAAATGAGCATACTAAGGGGGAAAGAATAATTTTATTCATAGTTACATTTAAAAAATTATCTAACCTAATTCCACCATATATTCTCAATTAATATATATTTCTAATAAAGCATAAAAAATATAATTATTCATATATAAATATGATATTATAACCACATTCATAGTCATCAATATTTTATATCATGATATTGTTTGTGACAGTTTAAGTACCTTCCAAAACGATGTTATAAATTTTTTCATACATGATTTTTATAGAAAATAAATTTAAGATATAACATTATATTATAATGGTAAATAAATTTTTTCTTTAATGGTAATATTATTTTTTAACTAATTATTAAAAACCATTATTTGTTTGTTAAAAATTTCCAAAACAAGATCATCACTGATTTTTATTTCATGAATCATATCTACTCAAGGAATATATATATAAATTTAGTAAACAATTATATAACGTATATAAATAAGAACCTTAAATTATATATGAATTATCAACTTCATATCTATGTAAGAGGATCAACATCGATATTGCAAATTATGTATGAAATTAACAAATTCACTTTCATCCAATGATGAAAATCAATAATAACTAACTAATAAATGTTGAATAGATGAGGAGTATAAAAGGAGATATATATGAATAAGGTCATAAAATAATTCATTAATATATTTTTGATAATATTTGTGGTTAAATTTCTATTGCGAAAGTGATATTAAAGGAAAATGTTTTTCTTAACTCAATCCTCGTTCATTGAGTTATAATATTTATTCTTGAAAGACATTATTATAAGTTGATTGAATTATTCCCTATGTTTATATTATAATATATTACACTTTTATTTAGGGGATTTTTAATTTCTATCACAAAATACCATTTCAATGTTTTCTTAATTTATAATGAATGAGATTGACATGGGTTTTCTCGTCTCAATTTTCATTCTTTGAGACATATAAGAAATTCAAAACTTGTTTAAATTTTTGGTGTATGTAATTAAATTTGAATGATTTTTATCAAAAAAAATTATAAAATTAAAATTTTTTAGAAATCAATATCAACAACTCTTTTATAGTAATTTGTAATCAAAATTTACCAATGTCCCAAGGGATTCTATCAATTCAAATCTGCTTTCAGTCATAACGGTTCTTCTACAAAATATTTATTTAATATTTGATATCTTCCACCCTATTATATAATATTATGGTAATTTATCTTTAAATTATAGGAAAATGTAATTTTCAGTTCAAAGAATATTCCATGATGAATTTCTTGGTCATAAAATTTTGTTTTTACGAATAATTGACATCCTCTCTAACAAACTCATTATCTTAAATGTCAATATCCTTTATTTACCTAAATTATTTACTCTTTTATCTTAGAATGAAAATATGAATAATATTTAGTGTAATTTATATTTTTATTTAATATTTTGAGATGTAATCTTTAATACTTTTTAAACAATGTTGGTCTAAATAAAATCATTTTAATGTTTTTAAAACAGTATTTGTTTTCATGTTCATGTATTTTAACATTCATTCCACATTATTCACATAACCATTTTTTCATTAAAGGATCCACTATAGGGATTTATATTAATGTTTTTTAATTATAATTCTCTCACCTTTCTGAAAATGAATATCTAAAAGGATCATAAATTCTATATTTTTATGAAAATGATAAAAAGTTTTAATAAATATATTGTTATGATTTCAGTTTCACTATACCATTTTATATCCAAAAGATATATCCACAATGAAGTTATGCTTTATGAATTTCCCTAATAATATTATATTGTAATACACCTGTTAGGTGATTCGAAATTAGTAATCAATTGATGTAATTCATGATGTCAATTAATTTTATACCATTTGAGAATGTAACAAAATCCATTTTTTCCAAGGGATTTTTTGATACGATGATTGATTTTAGGTGGAACACATATTGATGATTTGTAAGTGATGGGTGGGGTCCTATAACACAGTAAAAATTTTTATTTGAGGTTTTAAATCTTAGGATATTATATGATTTAAAATGTGTATGATCAATTGTTAGATATGTTATCGAGATTGAGTATGGGAATAATTTGTAGTCAGCTATGTTGAAATTGTTGAGTGTGGACCTGATTAACCATTATATATGATCAAAATATTGATAATGGTCATGTTTTGTGGTCATCTAGGTCCACAATATTTATCACATGCCCAATAATCCTTTGTATATTATTACAGGAGTTGTTTATGGACATGATTGAGGGTTTCTATGTTAACATTGTTAAGTTTTCTTATAGTTAATCAATTACCACATTTCTATTGGATTTGGTGTTCTAGAAAAAATTTATTATAATTTGGATTAAATATAAAATCTATGATTTTACTATAAATAAAAAAATCTTATTATATAATTTTCATTGTTCTATATGAAATTAATGTAATAATTTCTCAGATTATCTACCACATTGATAAGGTCATAGTGGTTTCCCACTATGATAAGAACCATGAAATTTCTTGTCGATATCATTAAACACCATCTGATTGTTAGATATCATAATATTATGTTACCCATAAAATATATATAGTCAGTTTTTAGTACTCTTAATAAGACGATTCTTCTTCATATTAAGTTTGCAATTTTTAACCTCCAATAATGATAACTTCGAGAACAGACCCAACTATCAAAATTCTACCTACTCATTTTTTATCAGATATCCCAATCTTGGATCATGTGTAATGGTCCTTATACATAATTTTTTTAATTTATGTCATAAATTAAATACATAGATCTATAACCTTAAACAATGAGAAGAATAGTTCATGGAGATGTTGGTCACATTATGTGAGTTATGAATCAAATGTTATAAATTAACATTTTTAGTAAGGATTTTTCCCAAAAATATATATAGAAGATGATATCCCATAACTTTTATTGGAAGAGATCCATCACTTATAATCCATGGCCATCGTATAATGAGATGTCAATTGCGTAGAGTCTAAGAATGATGAATCAAAAATATAAGTTGATGACATAGATGGGCTACCTTCTTGTTGAGGTATCAATAAAGTGATTATATTACACAATATAAAATATTATATTGATATCAATAATGTTAAATTTATTTCATTCTATTAGGTTTCTTTACCTGTTTCTAGATAGTAATCTTGAAATTTAGGCTACCATGTTTAATTCTTACAAGAATGAATCCAAGTGGGGAATATAATACGAGTTTCAATTGATCTTGATTAAATTATATTTGAATTTAATTAATATTATTAATATTTATCTATAACTGAAAAAATAATTTTATTCAGGTTTTATCGATACAAAATTGTTATAAATATTTATTCATCAGACTGTGAATAATATATTTATTCTAATTATTTCATATTTAAAAAATATTACTTATTCATATTATGAAGAAAATATTTAATGAAATATATTTTTTGTAATTAAATAATCAAAATCGATGAAAAAATGACTAAGAGTGTTTTTGGCGATATTTATTAATTTACAAGCTCGTAAAATATTATTTAACTTTATGCCAATTTCTGAAATCCATAAAATAATAAGAATAATAATATTAATAATATATGGAATGGGGTATGAAATTATATAAAATATTATTTATTGGGTAGTATAAAAATAAATAATATTTTATCAAAAACCTTAACTCTATAAAATGATGGTTATGACTACTGTAAAGGGTAGATCAAGAATTGATAATTGATGAACACAATATACTTCTTTCTCTAATTATTTCTTCTCTTTTATTTTTATCAATGAGAGTAATTAGTGTATTCTAAAAGGAGATTTTATAAATCAATAGGATCAGAAAAGAAAAATTGTCCTATATTTATTCACTTGATAGTCAATTGATGTCATTTAGAGATAAAACATGATTTATAGATCACCGTGTGATGGATTCTACACATTGATCATGAAATAAAAACATTGGTTACCCCAAAAAGGTATATTGGATGATCAAAAATTACTTCATCAATGAAAGTTTCTATTATTATGAAATATTTCTTTTGATCACTCTTAATTTAAATATTAATTTAATGTAAACAAAATCTTCTTTAGGTTCTATGTTTTTCTATTTTAAAATTTTATGAAAAAAATCAATTGGTCGTGATAGTTATGTAAAAAAAATCGTAAAATGATTCATCTAATACAAAAGATCATTTATGGTTATTATCCCACAAAAAAACTTATATTACACCCATCACATTCCACTTGTATTAGAGTGATCACGTTTTAAATTTATAATTATTTATTTGATTATGGATCGATTATCCGCAATAGTGATTTGATTTTTATTTTCCAAATTATTCACAATTTAATATGTTTTTTAATTAACATGGTTTTATAATTTTAATTAATTTATTAATGATTTATATTTTATTAAACGTATAATAATTGATCAATAATGATCGATGATTCCATCAAGATGTGCCATAAATTTAGGATGGTTTGATTATGATACATGAAATGTATGAAGAGTACACACAAAGTACCCATATGCACTTCCACTGGCCAAATTTCAAGATAATACGATTTTAGTAGATCATAGAGGTGCTGACATTATTGTACACCATGTGCTGACCAGGTCAACCGAGAATACAACTTATTAAATTAAATGTTTTTTAGGTGAAAAGCACATTGTTTATTTTACATGGTTGAGGGGAATAATTTGTGCTATCCACATGTTTAAATACTAAATTGGACACAAAATATGATTGAAAATAAAAATATTTAATGATAAACAAGAAATTTATCCCATATACATGTCGTGTAACGCATTAATCCCTTTGTATTAACTATATACCAAGTTCTTTGTTGAGTTAGGTAGAAAAACACGATGCAGAACTCATAGTCTATAGCTACAGTACACATCATGTGGTCCCATATCCGAATAACTCATCTAGTCCTTAAAAGGGTTGTATGAACACATGAAAATCATGATCCACAATATATAGCCAGATATCACATGTTTTTTAGTATTTCCAAGGTACATTTATAGATCCAATGCATTTATATCGAGTATGCGAAAAATGAGGAACACATCATGTAACGTGATACTACATGTCGTGTTGTATCCAAATAAAGGATATAATTAAATTAAATAAAATTATTAACATCAAAATTAACACCTAATTACACTGATTAGTAGTAGATATGTTTGAAAATTTAATATTGGTTTAAAATAATGATAAATTATGAATTAATTTTTTTTAATTATGCATAATTATTCATTATGATTTTTTTTACATGAATAAATTTATGATGGGTATCTACAAGATAATTCTGATGGTCATTATTATATAATGAAATCAATTAATTAATTTATTAATTAATTTATATGTTTTTTGTCTTTATAATAAAGAACTAACATAAATTAATGTTATCCAGTGTACTTTTTCATATTATTTTCATGTGTATGTCAATTTATGATCTTGAACAATACATCTGTGTGTGTTTGCTTAATTTAATTTAATTTATATCTTGGTTTAACAATTATTATTTATGAAATTAAAAAACAATTCCAATGATTCTTCACTCCATTATTTGTTATGAAGGCCCTCTTTTAAAATGTTATTCATGTAATTCCCCTTAACGAATCCTTAAGTTCACCTCACCTATGTGTGAGTTATAAATAAATGTAACAGATGGAGTATCCTAATTAGTAAAGAGGTAGTTCAAGATGGAACCAATATTATTAAAACCAAGGTTATACAATGGTGGACACGTGGAATGATATAAATTATGTGAAGACTAACACAATGAGGTTTCCCCTAGTTCAGAGTTAGATTTATTATCCCCTATAATATATACTATGAAATTTTTTCATTATCTGATAATAAATAATCTTTTTATTCTACCATACACATTATTTACTTTATGGATGGATGATTGTGATAACATAAATAAATGTATTAATATGAAAATATTGAATTTATATAAACAGGTTATGAATTATTATTTTATGAAAACCACTTATGTAAAATACACTTAATATTTACAAGGCATTTAATTAATAATACATGAAATATTTACTCATAATAAAACAAAAATTTCTTATGTTAATATCAAGTCTATATTCCTACCATCATATTATTTAATGTGAATCCATAGTTAAGGTTTTTGTTTTACCTACAACGATAGAAATTTTATTAATCAAAAAGTCCTAACTGTGATAGAGGGTTGAATTAACTGAATTTGATTCGGGTTTAATGAAATATATCTATCTAATAGAAATTTGTAGCTAAATATTAAAGATATCCCACTTAGGATTTTTTTATTGGGGATTACACTCAACAAATCAAGGAATTTAAATCATATAGTTGGAAAGACTACCTACAAAAATCCTTTTTTAAATATCCATATACTATGAATAAATTATTAAAAAGGAAATATGTATGATTTCCATCATATTGACTTTAGTGATGAGATGATCTATAATTAATGGTGAGTCCCATTAAGAAGGGATTAAATAGTGGGAGTCTTAATAAAATTTTATTTTATTATTTCTTACATGAATTGTAATAAATTAATATACTAACAATGTACATTAGTGTAATTGTAGAATAATGTATTGTTTATCATATACCATATCCTTGTGATTCATTATAGAGAAAGGCCATATTTTTACTATTAGTAACATCTTGGAATGGTTCAGATGCCTTCAGGTTGTGTTGTACTGTGAATTGAATTATTACATGTTAAAATGCCTACCACATTATCAACCCACATAGGGGGAAGGTTAGGGATAGTTCACTATCTATTATAAACACATGAGTTACGAGATCAATATTTAGTGAATAATGTTATCATACATGATTAGTGATCTCAGGAATCCACATGGAATCATGGATAACTAATTAGTTATTGAGGATATATGTGGCCTATATCAAAAAATAAACATATATGAATTGTTTGAGAAATAAATAGCGTTGTTTCAGAGTTTTCATAGAAAATGTTTGCTATCTAGGCCTCATGCATTCATATTAATTGGCTACATTGAGTGAATATAGGTTATACATATTAAAATCGCTTAATAATTGTTCAATGAAATCACTCTTACACCACATACAATGATATTATCTATATTTATTGTTAATTTTAATATAAAAAACATTGATCCTTATAGTGAAATATGGAATTACTATGTGAGGACATAAAATAACAAATATTCCTCATATAAACCTTCAATGTTGAGAAATACCAATCGGAATGAAATAGAATAATAAGTTTTTTTTTCAAATATGTAAAGAGGGTCTATTAGAATAATAATTATACATACAAAAAAAATAAAGGGAAATATTTAGGTGAATTTGTTATCGAGCGAAATTTTTTTATTTCATAAAATTGTATATTAAGAAAAACATGTGGTTTCAAAAAATAAGTATTTAAATTCTAGAACCATGTTGATTCATGTTGATTGATCATTGAGAGGTGGATCAATGAGCATCCAACCAATTTAAACATGATATTGTGTCTATCATGGACTACCAACTCAAAATGATAATGGTAGTGATATTTGTTTTAAAATATTATTATTACGAATCACATATTACCAAAAAAAATTATTTTTTGTTGCAGGCTAGATATAGATGGATTAACATAAAATTTGAAAATGAATGTTTCTTACATTATAAATATATCATTTTGTGGAATGAGATGTTTAATAACATCTATTAAGAGTTCTATTACATGAACCATGTAATAGAAATAAATAATCAAACCTGTTCATATGACTAATACCAAACCCAAATTAAGAATAATTATATAGTTCATGTAAATGAAAATAATTTATGTACATTAAACAAATATGTATATTTAGATTTCATTAAACCATAACCTCTTGGTCTATGTAATGTGTGTTTATAAGGAAAAATTACCAAAACCCCATTTAGTGAATAAGGTGATAGAGCTAAAGGAAATCATGAATTAGTTAAACAGATGTGTGTGGACAATGTCCTATTGAATAAATGGGTGGGTGATCATTTTTAATAACTTTTACTAATGATTTAAGTAGATATGTAAATGTATGATTAATAAGGTACAATAATGATTCCTTTGACTATTTCATTGAATACAAGAATAAAATTTTGAACCATCTTGGTAATAAGCTATGAAACTCCACACAGGGTGAAATGGATAATATCTTAATCAATTAATCATTGATTATATATATGGTTTTTGGATTGTCTCCAAAACCACTCCTCCTTATATGACTCAATGTAATGGTGTAAGATAATGGAGAAACTACACCCTTTTGGATTTGTCAAGATAATTGATGAGTCAAGAGAGTCTTTAATTATTCTTTTGGGGATAAAAATTACCAAAACTATCATACACACTTAAATGATTAAAAAATAATGTATAAGATTAAATTATATTCAAATTATAGAGTGAAATGGAATATTTATTGTCATATGTACTTGTATGGGACTATGGAGACCTTTTTAATGCATATTGAGATGAAAAACATACACCCCAGGAAAAAATTGTATCTATATAGAATATACTAAGGAAACAAGGGGATACTACTTTTAAAACCCTTAAGATATTTTTTTGGTTGATCTATGTCTCACGGTAGTTGAGAAGGATCATATTTATAAAAGATATGGTGAGAGTGAGATAAACATTGATGAAGTTCATGATCGTGATACAAAATATTTGTTATAGGAAAAAATTACACAAATCCCTGTAGAAGAATATGTTTGAGGGACACAAGTACTACATAAGAGTACATTAGAGGTCATAGAAAAAGTTATTTGTGGGTTTCTAGTCATCTAGAACTGTAAATATTTAAATGTTGATAATAATAATCATAAAACTTATAAGTAACCATTATGTGGAAAAAATGATACCATGTGGAAGGAAGATCACAATTTTTATGTGAATTCTAGGTACCAAAACCAGGTCTAGATTTTGGTAGATCCTCTAATGGATGAAAATAAAAGTACTTTAAATTAGGTATTCAAGAAAAAATTATACATGGATAGAAAATTCAATATATATACGTCATGACTTGTAGAAATATGTTTCAAATAGTGTCAAGGATTGGAATATGATGAATCAATTTCATCATTATCTATACTAAAATCCATTATAACTATTCACTTATTTTAACATTTTCAGGGATTCATGATTTGGAAAATGAATTTTATAATAATGTTCTTTAATTGTAACCTTAATGAATATTTCTATATAACACAACCTAATGGGATCATGCATCTAAATGATGAAGATATCATATATAAATAACAAAGACCCATTTATGGATTATATTAATCATCTTGGTCATGAAACATTTAGATTAATGATACTATAAAATAATTTAGTTTTATAAGGAATGATGATCAGAATTGTATATATAAGAGTTTTAATGGCGTGTGATTGTTTTATTATTAGAATATATTTATGACATGCTACTTATTAGAAATGAAATACAAGTCTATCAATTACTAAAATCCATGTTGAATAAATTATTACGTATGAAGGATTTTAGTTATGTTTAAATTATTCATGGGATCAATATCTTACATGATAGATCTAAGAGGTTGATTAGTCTAATCTGAAGTACATATATTGAAATTATACTAAATATATTTATTATGTAACAATTAAAGAGGGTATTTTTACCAATGTCACATGGAATTTTTCTTTCAAGGAATTTTTTTTCCGTAGAAACATAAAGAATGATAGAGGATGGTAGGGATCCCGTAATCTTATGAAAAACATTTAGCCTTGTTTTTTATGCTAGGTACTAGTCTTGATGTCTTATAAACATTATGTCTGGTAAGACGATATTAGGATGAACAAGGTGAATTCCATTAGATATAAGTTGAACATGTCATAACTTATATAAGGAATACCAAGGATTTGTTTTTAGTTTTTTTTTGGATACGAGGAACTAGTCATGAGAGGATATGTAAATTATTATTTTCCAAATAGATAAAGAGATTTACATGGTACCTAGTAGTAAAAATCCCTCCACAAATTATTGTCATAATACAATAAAAATTCCCCTTTTCGTTTAGCCAATGTCACTTTTGGGGATAAATAAAATACATTAAAAGTGTCATCCATTTATTTTTTCCCTCAAAGAGTTAAAGTTTTATTTCACTTATAATCAACAGAATACAATGTGGTAAACCTCTTGACTAAAGCCTTAATTAATAAGTAACATGATCATTATATGTGTTCTAGAAAAATTAAGCTCATATGCAGTTTTCTCTAGTCCAAGTGAGAGTCTATTAAATTTGATGATCTAGAACAAAAATCCTGTTCTGTTGATTACATTTATGTTCATTTATTTGAATATTAATAAAAATATCTTATTACATATTTTTCTTTATTATTCATGGTTTTGAAAAAATAATTTCCTTGAATATTTGTCACATTGATATGGTTATAGTAGTTCATTGTAATGAAGAGAACCAAGATATTCTATAATGAAAATATTAAATAAATTTATATGTTAGAAGGAATACTGCTATAGGACCCAAAGAATGTAAACTATTTAGTGAGGGTACAATTAATTAGATAAGACATCATATAATTAATTTGACACATGATAATGTCCAATATGAGAGATTTTGATAACATACCCCCTATAAATTTTTTTTTGTTTATATGTAATTGGACTTTCCTATCTTCCAGCATATGTAATGGTCTATAAATATTATGATTATTATTAATGAGTGTTATGAACCATGAAATCAGTTGTATTTTCATATACCACATTGATAGTAGTTCATGGAGATGTTTGGTACATTGGGTGCATCAAGAAAGTTTTATTATTAATTAATAAAGATAGGAATGATCTTCACTTCAATATTTATAGAATATGTTATCTTATCCCTTCGATTTTAATGAAAATGAAACCATAAATTTAAAATCCATGGTGTAATGAAGCCTTTAGTTGAGATATTCAAAGAAAAATTTATCAAGCATATAGGTTGATGACATAGGAGTGAAATGTTCATGATGAGATATTTTTTTAAAAAGGAAATATATCACAAAATATGTGATTATATATGGCTTCATACATTGTAACATTATGTCCCTTCTCTTGGGCTCCTAGACCCATTGATAGATAGTAATCTTCAGCATTATAGATGTCGACTTAATCCCAAAGAGAAATAATTCTATAGGGCCACACACTATGTGTTTCAATTGAACTCTATTAAGTTATATTTGAATTTAATTAATGGAATAAATATTATTCTCATGGTTTTGGAAAATTTTATTCATTTTTTTCTAATTATAAATACTAAATAAGAATTTATTTTCGAGACTATGGGTAGAATATTTTTTTTATCTATTGAATTTTTGATAAACATTTATTGAACATATTTTCAAAAAAATATTTATATATGTAAAAAATATTTAAATAAATATTTACTTGGTTAGTAAATAAATATAGAGGAAGACAAGTGTACCAAGATAGTGTATAGTGATAAATATGAATTTACAAGTAGATTGCATAATATCTATCTGTGCACGAGTTAGAAACCACCATAAAATAATAATTATAATTATTATAATATATTTAATGGGGTATGGAATTATATATTATATTATTTACGGTCCTATACAAAATAAAATTATACTTTCATATAAAATTTAACTTTATAAATAGATTTTTATGTCTATTGGGTAGGGTTAATTGAGAATTGATAATTAATGTGAACAATAGGCTTATATCATGAATTATTTTTTATCTCATCCTCTCAAGAAAGAGAATAAATCCTTGAATACCAAAGGATATTGATGTGATGAAGATGAACAACAAAAGAGGACTGACCCACCATGATAGCATCCTCTAATAAAAAATTTTCATTCAAAGAATAATGTTGCACATGTGGATCATCACTATAGTTATTCTATAATTTGATCATACTTGTGATATTATTGTTATGTAGAAAGGTTTTTAGTTTGATCAAGAATAGATTCATTGAATATAGTTATTATGATGAGGTAATATTTGTTTTGATCATACAAAAATTAATTATAAATTTATTGTTAAAAAACCTCTTAGGGATTTGGGTTTTCCTATTCAAGTATTCAAGGAAAAAAACTCATCAATCATGACATTTTAATCTTGAACAATTGGATAATAATTAATGAGATTTCAAAAAACCATTACAGTTATTTTTCCACCATGGTGCTCTCGCTAAAACCAAAACCTGTTATTTATATTATATATTATTTTGTTATTCTCCATGGGTTATATTTGTTGTATCATGTTTCTATAATCATTTTTAACGGTACATATTTTATTAATTGGCTTTACATTTCTTTCTTTTAGGAAATATGGATAACTGTTATGGTTTCATTTTACTGCCATGTTTTCTTAAATTGTTACGATCTAACCTCTTAATTATATATGGATAATTTTTTCCCTTACTAAGAATTTGACATAACTCGTTCTTATGTTTTACTTTTCCGTGGTTTGGTATATTAATATAGCATATGAGATATTTATAATATGTTATATTACAGGTAAATTATAGACACATGATTACAATTATGGGAAATTTTTTAATGTAAATAATTCCAAATATACTAAACAATTAAATTTTATTATTGGGAGATTATTTTGAGATGTATAATTTAAATAATGTTAAATATTTTTAATTCTATCTTGGGTTTCCACACTTATTATCATAGATTTTATATAAATTATTTGTTTTTAGCACTCAACCTAGTAGTGTGGATCTGGAGGGTCTCAAATAGTATTATAGATGGTATATAATGTATGTGTTTTTATAATTGTATTGAGGACTGTGGATTAGAGGATCCACACTTTTACATATCATAAAATCATTTTTTGTATAATAATAGGAAGTCTCATTAGACTTATTTACAATTATGCACATAGATTCCCTATTATAAATAATGCTTGGATGAAATCATTTTAGATAAGGTAATATTACAATAAATCTCCCAAACTACTTTTAACCTAATGTCCATCCATTACCATACATGAATAGTCTGTTATTAACTAAAATATGAGTATATTTATCTTCTATGTCATACATTATAAATTTATCATTCAACTTATGAAAATATTTATCTTGTTAAAAATGTAATATATTTAATTCATCACTTAAAAGCCTAAGAAGAATATCATATCATTCTTAATTGAAATCATGAAAAATTTTACCATTTTATGTATTAATTATTCCAAATATTTTCTTATTCCAAAATAATATTTTTACATCTAAATACACTCTCACTTTGTGTGAGTTAGTTATTTTTTCTAATTAATAATTTTTTTATCCACGGGGGCACATTTGAATGTCATCATATTCAAGAAGTTATCATGTTTTGAATATAATGAAAATGATTTTTATTGTTTCTATATATCACCTTTTCAGCCAAACACTCTAATATTATTACCTTCAAAAGTAAATCTATGTTCTTGTTTAGTTTATAATTCTACATCAAAGTACACATTTAAGAAACTAGACATAATATAAAATTTTATGATATTATAATCACTATGAGTAAATGTTGAAAAAATGTATTTATTACTTCACGTCATGATATTTGAGAAATATTATCATTAAACTCAGTAGTCTCAATTTGAAAATAGCCTTTACAAACCAATAAAGATTTATTTCATGTTATATCTTCATTCATATTGAGATTATTTTTTAAAAAAGATTTATATGAAAATTATTCTATTTATGAAGATACAAAATATATTGTTTGTTTATATTATTTATTTGATTAAAACATTCATTAATGGTAGAATCAAATTATTCAAGTTTCATAGATTCTTTATTAAACATTAGATAAATTTAATAGAGTAAAATTTTATAAGTTTTATTTGCAAAAATATTTATTTTTTGGACTCATTAAATATAATTTCATTGGAATTATATGGCTAACCATATTTTATAAGCCCATAAAAATTCATAAAATTTTATTTAATAACCACTTCATCTGTTAAAATATTAGAATTAGATTGTAGAAGTTTATTTTCTACATAAACTATAATTTAAATTAAATTTATTTACAAATATATATCATGAGACTCTATAATATAATATTTAAACTACATTTATGTTATTTGAGTAATAGAAAAATTTATAAAAATAACATAATTTTTGTCTATAATATTAAATATATTCTTTTTTTTCATCTACAAATCCTACTTATTGCATATCCATGTAATATCCAATAATTTTAAATTTCATCCAAATTTACAAAATTTTGTTAATTTGGAAGAGTCATGGGATTTACTATAAGGCCCCAGCCTTAAACCTTACTTAATCTTGAGTTATTACAAGATTACACATTGAGGATCTTTTGGGGTATAGAGTTTTAGAGAATTAGATCATAAAACTTTCATTACATTCCACATATAAACAAAGTGGTTACATAACGATAGTATTCTTCTTTCCCATCAATGGAAACATATTTAAAATAAAACATGGATTCTTTCTTGACACTTACTTGACACTATCAGCATATCATGTACCTTTCACTTGACCTGTGAAAAACATTTCAAAAAACATGGGATGAGCATAAAAAGCTCAGTAAGGGATATAAAAATATGGAAAGGAAACATGGGTACGTATATACATAATAATGAAATCATAATTTACCCATAAAACATAAGCACTTTAACATACCTCATCAAATCATGAATAAATCATAGAAATCATAAGACATAAAGGTAACTTGAGGCATTCATAATATTCTTATGTAGGGAGTAACCCTCTTGGTTACGTTTGGAATACCCATCACAGTATATTCCCTAAATCTCTTCGAAGAAACCTTAACGTTTCACTCCTTCGCGTTACCCAATGCATTGGAGAGCTATATCAGGCTCACCCGCCCTTAGTCTATCACGAAACCACCCGTCTTCTTAATAATGCCCAAGAACCTCAACATAATCGTATCACATAGAACATGCATAAAGGAAACATAACATTTCCATATTTCAATCACAAGATATAAATACAACACATTTATATAAAAACATTATGAAAACAATTTTCAATACCAAAATAAAAGAAAAGTAAAACATGGTATTTATTTTTCTTTTAAAAAAAGGTATGGCTTGTAGAGGAAGCCGAAACTCAAATAATGGTCACGGCGGCGGAGAAGTCGTTGTCGCCGCATACGTACGACAAAAACATTCCCTTTTGTCGTTTAGTAAACGCTTCGTATAAAAAATATTTCTTTTGAATAAACGTAAAATTAAATGGGGTTTATACACTGTATAAAAGAAGGTTGTGTATAAAACAAAATATGCCTCAATGAAAGGAGATTGAGACGAAGTCCCATACCTCGGGTCTGACTTGACTCGGTTGTTCTTTAATCTCCAGAATAATAAACATGAGTTAATTTATACTTGTTTAAGAAGCATTTTCAAGTTCATTATTCCTTTTATATCACATATTGCCAGGTCATGAACACTATGTAATTATTTAAGTTAATAACGGTCGTTTTAACGATCATTGGTACTTGAGTAAAAAATATGCCCTTTATAATTACAATTTGTTCATGTATCCATTATATCCTGAATTATAATCATGATGTATATATCATATATATCCAGTATATACATTCATTTATAATATTACATAATCATTTAGAGGTAAGAAATGAAATGCACTGTTCATGGAGACGGTAAGCCGTACGTACGCATGAACGCTACTTTCATTTCTATTTCATATTTTATAGAATGGAATCATAATTATATAAAGTTATATTATAATTAAAGTATAATATCATATATAATATTATATTTTCATCCTTTATACATCCCACATATGGTATTTAACGATTCAAATCACTTTGAGGGGGCGGTAGTCCACACTTCCTTAAATGAAGATATCGCGTTTATCCATAATGAAACCCATAAAGGTATGACCAAAATGAAAAATACATAAGATTAAGTAAAACATAAACATATTATATATCATATATAAATATAGTTTCATCTTAATGGCCACCTTTTAAGGTGTTAAAATTATGTTGAACAATCATCGTTTCGGGAGGCATAAATTCACCATCCACGGAAATAGTATGTCCTTTAACCATTAGATGTAGGTGTGTGTAAGTGTAGCTCGAATCCTTCTTATAAAAACATCCTAGTATATTGAAGATACTGGAGTTGTTACAAAATAAGTGAATAAAAAGTTTTTAGGGGGTTGGAGAAGCAAAATAAAACAAAAGAACAAAAGTGAACACATTAACTCAAAATCGGGTAACTCTCTTAGATTTGATCTCAAAGGCTTCCTTGGGAATACTTCTGCCCAAATTGAGGCTTCAAAGAGTAAGAGAGGGAAGTGTAGAGACAAAATGGGAAGGGGTTGTCCGAGCCAATGGCTTTGGGAGTGTGGGTAAGGAGGTAGAGGTGGGGGCCTTTTATTAGAGGAGAGGATGGGCACTCTTGGAAAGTAAAGAAAAGTCACTTTATTTTAAAATTGAATTCGGATTTAAGAGGTCCCAAATTGATATAATTCGAGGATAAGGTGATAAGGGTTCGAAATCCACTCATACAATAGGTTTTGGACATGTGAAGGTCTTAGATATTACATTATCTTTCCATTTTATTTAAATCGTTAAATAATGAGGTAATCACTACATCATCATGATGTCATAAATAATTTAATTTATTTAAAGTCTAAAAATTATAAAAAAAATACTATTATGTAGAAAATCTTTTTATCTTTCCAATGACTATTTATAATCAAAAATAGGACTTGTATAACCCCATTTAAAATTTTTTTTAGTAAAACATATCATGTTTGTGTCATTTTTACTTTATCATTAAATAAAAAGATATTTATGTCATTTCCCAACCAAAGTGTCTCCATGGGGTCCCCAAGTTGACCCATGGATTTTTTTGGTCGGCCATGACACATCCAATAAGGGTAGGACATGTGTCAAGCTCATTTAATATTATTAAAACATTATTTTTACCTTAAACTACACTAATTACCTCTAATCGCGATTAAGAGCTTAAAAGTTACTATTCTCCAAAAAATTATTTTAATCTCATTGAACCACATTTTAATTCTTAATGACAACCATGTATTTTGGATTTTTGAAAATCAAATCACAGAAGTGACAATGTTTCATTTAAAAGAAAAATCATTTTCTTTAACTACCACTTAGTGGTTTCACTATTCATCAAAAATTGATGTTTTTCAGAAAAAAACCAAAACTTCACCCTAAGCTATATTTGATATTCTGAATTCAAAAATGATGTCTATTTTACAAAATTAAAATCATATAATTCACATTAATTAATTTAATAATTAATTCCCTCTGTCATGACAAAAGGCGTGTTTTTTTGAAACAATAAGTATCAAAAGATTGACACCAGTTTAAGTCCAATTTCAAAGTGAAATGTATTCCAATGACCACCATTGGATTAAATGGTTAAAATATATTCAGATTACTATTTAAGACCAATTAAAAATATAATCTAACCATATAATTAAATTAAATGAAAAAGCAGTTTTGAGGTAAAATGTAGTATTTTTCACTATTCATTAAAAAATGAACATTGTCAGAAAAATACAAAAATTTTATCCAATATAAATTTTAATGTCCCAATAATAAAGAATATGTTTATTTTGACGAATATAGATTATAAAATTGTCAAAAGTTTTATTTAAAAAGGGTTTTCCATCAAAAGGCAGTAAAACAATCTTTTAAGAAAATTAGTGTATTCCATGCATAAGATTGTATTTATTTTCATTTTAAGCCTCTAAAACACTATCTAAATCATTAATAGACACAGATAAAAATATATATTATTCATTACTTACTTGGGATGTTACATTCTTCCCCCCTTTAGAAAATTGCGTCCCCGCAATTTATTTACTTATCAAATAAATGGGGGTACTTATCCCTCATTGCATTTTCAGATTCCCATGTTGCCTCTTCCATCATGTGGTTTTTCCACAAAACCTTTACCTGATTAGTCACCTTATTTCGTAATACTTTCTCCCTATGGTCATGAATCTGGACAGGTTGTTTCTCATAAGATAAGTTCTCTTCCAGCTGAACTACCTCTGGACTCAAAACATGAGATGGATCTGGCATATACTTTCTCAACATCGAAACATGAAAAAAATTGTGTACCTGAGATAAAATCGGAGGTAAATCCACTCGGTAAGCAACGGATCCAACTCTCTCCAGAATTTCATATGGTCCAATGAACCTTGGACTCAGCTTTCCTTTCTTACCAAATCGCATCACACTTTTCAATGGTGATACTTTGAGAAAAACATGATTACCTACCTCAAAAGAGAGATCCTTCCTCCTGTTGTCCGCATAACTCTTCTGCCTACTCTGAGTTGTTCTCATGTGTTTCTGTATCAGCTGAACTTTTTCGGCCAACTCTTCTACCAATTATGGTCCCATCAACTTCCTTTCACCCACATCATCCTAGAAAGATGGATTTCGACACCGCTTCCCATATAATTCCTGAAATGGTGCCATCTGTATACTAGAATGAAAACTATTATTATATGAAAATTAAACCAAAGAAAGATGTTGGTCCTAACTTCCCTGATAATCCATCGAACAAGCTCGTAGCATATCCATTAAGGTCTGAATTTTTTGTTCCGACTGCCCATCTAATTGAGGATGAAAAGCTATACTAAAATTTAATTCAGTACCCAACGACTTCTGAAGGCCTTTCAAAAAGTAAGAAGTGAATCTGGGATCACGATCAGATACAATGGAGAGGGGAACTCCATGTAACCCGACTATCTCTTTAAGATACAAACGGGAAAGTTGATCTAGGGAAAAAGTATCTCGTATAGGAAGGAAATGAGCAGATTTAGTCAAGCGATCAACAATAACACAGATTGCATTATTACCTCGAGATGTGTTCGGTAATCCCACAACAAAGTCCATGGATATATTCTCCCATTTACACTCTGGCACTGGTAAAGGCTGAAGCATCACTTTCAGTAACTTATGCTCTGGTTTAACCTTTTGACATGTCAAACACTTCACAGTAAAATCAGCAATATCTCTTTTCATTCCATCCCACCAGTAATACTCCCGCAGATCTCTATACATCTTAGTAATTCCAGGATGAACTAAAAACGGAGAACTATTAGCTTCACATAATAACTCCCTCTTCAACTGTGAATCACAAGGCACACACAATCTCGTCCCAAATCTCAAAACACAATCATTATCAATGTTGAATTCAGGCAACTTACCTTTCTAAACCAGCTCTACCTTTTTCTGCAACTCACTGTCTTGCTTTTGTACTTGCTTGATTCTATCTGATAGAGATGATCTCACTGATACCTAAAATAAAACAGAAGAACTTCCTGCACCAACAACTTCTATGCCAAATTTCATCAAATCCTTAACCAAAGGATCACGTTCCAAACGCAACATTTCTAATGAAGCATTACTTTTTCAACTCAAAGCATCAACCACTTTATTTGCTTTTCCCTGATGGTAATGAATTGTACAATCATAATCCTTGATTAATTTCAGACATCTCCTCTGTCTCATGTTTAACTCTTTCTGAGTGAATATATTCTTTAAACTTTTGTGATCAGTATATATTTCACACTTTACTCCATACAAATGATGCCTCCAAATTTTTAAAGCGAAAACAACAGTAGCTAATTCCAAATCATGTGTAGGGTAATTTACCTCATGAGTTTTCAACTGTCGTGAATCATAAGCAATTACCTGATCATTATGCATTAGGATGGAACCAAGTCCTTTCAATGAAGCATCACTGTAGATAACAAACTCACCATTCCTGGAAGGTAGTTCCAAAACTGGAGCTTTCATCAATATTCTTTTCAATTCCTGAAAACAATCATCACATTCTTTTTTCCAGATAAACATAACACCCTTCCGAGTTAGCTTAGTCATTGGACTAGATAACCGTGAAAAATTTCTAACAAACCTTCGGTAATAGCCTGCCAAACCAAAGAATATATGAATCTCAGTTACATTTGTTGGTCTTGTCCAGTCTTCCAAAACTTTTGTTTTTGCAGGATCAACAGTTACCCCATCTTTAGAAACAATGTGACCAAGGAAAGAAATTTGTTGCAACCAAAATTCAGACTTGTTGAATTTCCTATACAATTTATTTTCTTTTAAGGTTTTCAAGATAACCCTTAAATGTCTTTCATGCTCCTCTTTACTTTTAGAAGACACCAAAATATCATCAATGAAAACCACCAAAAACTTATCCAAGAACTCATGGAAAATTTTATTCATTAAGTCCATGAATACATCAGGTGAATTGGTTAGCCCAAAAGGCATTACTACAAATTCATAATGGCCATATCTTGTACGAAACACAGTCTTCGAAACATCTGCTTTCTTTACCTTCAGCTGATGGTACCCCGATCTCAAGTCAATCTTTGAAAAATACTGAGCTCCCTAGAGCTGATCAAACAAATCATTGATATGAGGCAAAGGATATATGTTCTTAACAGTGATGTTATTCAAGGATCTATAATCAATGCAAAGTCTCATTGAACCATCTTTCTTTTTAACAAATAAAACAGGAGCACCCCATGGTGATGTGCTAGGTCGAATGAAACCTTTCTCTAATAAATCATGCAATTTCTCCTTCAATTCTAAAAGTCAATTTGATCTATTCGATAAGGGGGTTTTGAAATTGGCTTAGCATCAGGAACTAAATCAACAGTAAATTCAACTTCCCGATCTGGTATTATTCCAGGGAACTCATCAGGAAAAACATCAGGATACTCATTTACCAATGGCACATCATTAATCTGAACAGTTCCTTTATTTTCAACGATGTGTGCAAGTTAACATTCATTTCCATCTTTTACAAGTTTCTCGGCCTCTTGATGAGTTATCAACAGTAAGGGTTCATTATTGTACACAAACTGAAAGTCTTTCTGAAAAGAAACTTCTTTAGCTCTACAGTCAATCTTAGCATGGTAAATAGAGAGCCATTCCATACCCAGGATAACATCAAACTATACTAGAGGTAAAACAATAAGGTTTGCAAGTAGGTTCTTTCCTCATATTACGATTGGAAGATTCTTATAAATTCTTTTTGCCTCAACATTTCCCCCAGGTGTTTTTACCAAAAGTTCAGGATTCATTTCTTGAGATGGTATTCCCATTTGACTAGAAAATTTTTCATAGATGAAAGAATGTGTAGACCCCGAATCAAACAACACACTGGAATAATCTGAAAAAACAAACAAAGTACCTGATACAACTTCATTTGATGGCCCGACATCTGCTGAAGTAGTTGCAAAGGATTTCACCATCCCTTTATTCTTGTAGTCTAACTTCTTCCCATCACTCAAGCTCTTTTTCGGACACTCATTTTCCTAGTGACCCATCTCATTGCACTTATAACATTTCACTAACTATAAATCAAATTTGGTCTTACCTTCACCTTGATCCTTTTCAGTGCAATCACGAGGCTTATGTCCCATCTTACCACATCGGTAGCACTTTACAGAATTCAGAAGACATTCCCCAGCATTCCTTTTTCCACATTTATCACAAACTGGGAACATAGTTTTTTTACCATCATACTTTTTTGAAGAATTCTTATCTTTCTCCTGCCACCCCGGTCTCTTCTTCTGTTGGTTGTTATAGAACACTTGATCATCGACAAACTCCATTTACACCTTATCAGCACATCGAACAAGCTTTTCATAACTTTTAAACTCATGAGAAGCTACTGCCCTTCGATATTTTGGCTTTAATCCTGAGTAAAAACGATTGATTTTACTATCAAGGTCTTGGATAAAATTTGGAGCATAAATTGCCAATCGAGTGAACCTTTATTCATAGGTAGCCACAGAGTCTTCCTCTTGCATAAATTCCAAGAATTGCTTTTCCATCCTAAGTCGAATAGCCTTAGGAAAATACTTCTCAAGAAACATACCTTTAAATTCATCCCAGTCAAGAGCATCAATATCATTGGCGTCCCCGATATTTTTAACCATAGACCACCACTGATCTACCTCACCCTCCAAACAGTAAATAGCAAGACTAACCTTTTGATTGTCTGAACACCCCATGACATCGAAAATCTTCTCCAGTTCTTTAATCCACCCTTCAGCTAACACAGGGTCAGATGATCCTCTGAATGATGGGGGATGTTGCCTCATGAAATGTTCCACCATTGACATGTTCCTCTGCGGTTGATCTGGCTGATATCGTGCATGGATACCACCACCATTTATCGCTTGAGTCAACTGCGCCATTACTGCAACAAACTGTTTAGTTCCAATTAAGACCATATCAGGATTCTGATTCGGAGGGTTATTTCCTTCTGTATGCCTTCCTAGCACTACTTACATGTTTCCTCTGTGGAAAACCATTCTGAACAAACATGTCTTAGATGAAGCAACATGGTAATATTCAAATACTATATCACTTCAATTTGACCATAAATAAAATATATATATTTTTGGATAATCATTTAATAGAATTATAACACCTAAAGTTATCTAAACCGACCTCTGATACCAACTACAAGGCCCCAGCCTTAAACCATACTTAATCTTGAGTTATTACAAGATTACATATCAAGGATCTTTCCGGGTTTAGAGTTTTAGATAATTATATCATAAAACTTGCATTAAATTCCACATATAAACAAAGTGGTTACATAAAGATAGTATTCTTCTTTCCCATCAATGGAAACATATTTAAAATAAAACATGGATTCTTTCTTGACACTTCCTTGACACTATCATCATATCATGTACCTTTCCCTTGACCTATGAAAAACATTTCAAAAAACTAGGGTTGAGCATAAAAAGCTCAGTAAGGGATATAAAAATATGGAAAGGAAACATGGGTACGTATATACAAAAGAATAAAATCATACTTTACCCATAAAACATAATCACTTTAACATACCTCATAAAATCATGAATAAATCATAGAAATCATAAGAAATAAAGGTAACTGAGGCATTCATAACATTCTTATGTAGGGAGTAACCCTCTTGGTTACGTTTGGAATACCCATAATAGTATATTACCTAAATCTCTTCAGAGAAACCTTAACGTTTCACTCCTTCGCATTACCCAATGCATTGGAGAACTATATCGGGCTCACCCGCCCTTAGTCTATCACGGAACCACCCATCTTCTTAATAATGCCCAAGAACCTCAACATAATCGTATCACATAAAACATGCATAAAGGAAACATAACATTTCTACCTTTCAATCACAAGATATCAATACAACACATTGATATAAAAACATTATGAAAACAATTTTCAATACCAAAATAAAAGAAAAGTAAAACATGGTATTTATTTTTCTTTTTTTAAAAAAAGGTATGGCTTGTAGAGGAAGCTGAAACTCAAATAATGGTCACGGCGGTGGAGAAGTCGTTGTCACTGCATACGTACGACAAAAACATTCCCTGTTGTCATTTAGTAAACGCTTCGTATAAAAAATATTCCTTTTGAATAAACGTAAAAGTCAAAGAGGTTTATACACCGTATAAAAGAAGGTTGTGTATAAAACAAAATATGCCTCAATGAAAGGAGATTGAGACGAAGTCTCATACCTCGGGTCCGACTTGACTGGGTCATTCTTTAATATCCTGAATAATAAACTTGAGATAATTTATACTTGTTTAAGAACCTTTTTCAAGTTCACTATTCCTTTTATATCACTTATTTACATGTCATGAACACTATGTAATTTTTTAAGTTAATAACGGTCGTTTTAACAATAATTGGTACTTGAGTAAAAAATAAGCCCTTTGTAATTACAATTTGTTCATGTATCCATTATATCCAGAATTATAATCATGATTTATATATCATATATATCCAGTATATACATGAATTTATAATATTACATAACGATTTAGAGGAACGAAATGAAATGCACCGTTCATGGAGACGGTAATCCGTACGTACGCATGAACGCTACTTTCATTTCTATTTCGTATTTTATAAAATGGAATCATAATGATATAAAAGTATATTATAATTCCAGTATAATATCATATATATTATCATAGTTCCATCCTTTATACGTCCCACATATGGTATTTAACGAATCAAATCACTTTGAGGGGGCGGTAGTCCGCACTTCCTTAAATGAAGATATCACGTTTACCCATAATGGAAACCATAAAGGTATGACCAAAATGAAAAATACAGAAGCTTAAGGAAAAAATAAACATATTATATATCATATATAAATATAGTTTCATCTTAATGGCCACCTTTTAAGGTGTTAAAATAATGTTGAACAATCATCGTTTCGGGAGGCATAAATTCACCATCCACGGAAACAGTATGCCCTTTAACCATTAGATGTAGGTGTGTATAAGTGTAGCTCAAATACTTCTTATAAAAACATCATAGTATATTTAATATACTGGAGTTTTTACAAAATAAATGAATAAAAAGTGTTTAGGGGGTTGGAGAAGCAAAATAAAACAAAATAACACAAGTGAACACATTACCTCAAAATCGGGTTACTCTCTTAGATTTGAGCTCAAAGGCTTCCTTGGGAAGAGTTCTTCCCAAAGTGAGGCTTCAAGGAGTAATATATGGAAGTGGAGAGACAAATTGGACAGGGGTGGGCCAAGCCAATGGCTTTGGGAGTGTGGGTAAGGAGGTAGAGGTGGGGGCCTTTTATAAGAGGAGAGGAGGGGCACTCTTGGAAAGTAAAGAAAAGTCACGTTATTTTAAAATGGTATTCAGATTTAAGAGGTCCCAAATTGATATAATTCGAGGATAAGGTGATAAGTGTTCGTAATACACTCATACAATAGGTTTTGGACACGTGTAGGTCTTAGATATTACATTATCTTTCCATTTTATTTAAATCATTAAGTAATGAGGTAATCGCTGAATCATCATGATGTCATAAATAATTTAATTTATATAAAGTCTAAAAATTATAAAAAAAATACTATTATGTATAAAAGCTTTTTAGATTTCCAATTAATATTTATAATAAAAAATATGACTTGTATAACCCCATGTAAAAATTGTTTTAGTAAAACATATCATGTTTGTGTCATTTTTACTTTATCATTAAATAAAAAGATATTTATGTCATTTCCCAACCAAAGTGGCTCCATGGGGTCCCCAAGTTGACCCATGGATTTTTTTGGTCGGACATGACACATCCAATAAGGGTAGGACATGTGTCAAGCTCGTCTCATATTATTAAAACATTATTTTTACCTTAAACTGCACTAATTATCTCTAATCGCGATTAAGAACTTAAAAGTTACTATTCGCCAAAAAATTATTTTATTCTCATTGAACCACATTTTAATTCTTAATGACAACCATGTATGTAGGATTTTTGAAAATCAAATCACATAAGTGACAAAGTTTCATTTAAACGAAAAATCGGTTTCTTTAACTACCACTTAGTGGTTTCACTATTCATCAAAAATTGAAGTTTTTCAGAAAAAAACCAAAACATCAACCTAAGATATATTTGATATTCTGAATTCAAAAATTATGTCTATTTTAAAAAATTCAAATCATATAAGTCAAATTAATTAATTTAATAATTAATTCCCGCTGTCATGACAAAAAGCGTGTTTTTATGAAACAAAAAGTATCAAAAGATTGGCACCAGTTTAAGTCCAATTTCAAAGTGAAATTTATTCAAATGACCACCATTGGATGAAATGGTAAAAATATATTCAGACTAAACATTAAGAACAATTAAAAATATAATATAACCATATAATTAAATTAAATGAAAAAGCAGTTTTGATGTAAAATGCAGTATTTTTCACTATTTATTAAAAAAATGAACATTGTCAGAAAAATACCAAAAATTTATCCAATATAAATTTCAATGTCCCAATCATAAATAATATGTTTATTTTGACAAATATAGATTATAAAATTTTCAAAAGTTTGATTTAAAAAGGGTTTTCCATCAAAAGGCAGTAAAACAATCTTTTAAGAATATTAGTGTATTCCATGCATAAGATTGTATTTATTTTAATTTTAAGCCTCCAAAACACTATCTTAATCATTAATAGACATATATAGAAATATATATTATTAATTACTTACTTGGGATGTTACATCTACAAAACATTTAAATTAATCCTATTTTATTCTAAATATACCATATATTATAGTCCTTGTTGGTGGAGTTTTATTTTGTAAAAATTTATCTTTATAAAGAGTCCTTATTGATGTTGCATGTCCATAAAAATATTTTTGAGTGACCTTACTAAATAAAACCATTCTAACCATACTAACCAAATCTAAGTGAATTATTTGTGAAACTACATTTTTTTTGAATTTTTAGAGATATATATTGATGAAATATCTTATAAGTTTAATGATATACATCAAACTCATTATCTATGAAATAAAAACTATGATCACTTTGAAATGTGTTTATTGTATTTCATGGTTCCTTGTTATATATACTATGATAAAATTTAAAAAAAATTGAAGCCTATGATTTAGTTTATATAAAAATAACATAATTCATATGTGTAAAATTATCAATAAATGTTATGAATTACTTATCTAACTTTGTTAATTTATTTTTAATAATCTCTCACCCCTATATATGAGAATATTATTGTAAAACTCCTCTATCAATTTTGATATTTTTATCTTTTACATTATATCTGTACATTTCAAAAAAATTATCAAGAAGTGGATATATTAATTTTGAGTTTATGAATATTTTTCACAGTATTGTTAAGTATGATTCATGTATTAATTAATTCATTTTATTCTTTCCATATTATTTATAATCAAATGTATAAATATTTAATTACATAGATCAGTTTAATATTTCAAACTCCAACAACATGAAGTCTCTCTCCCATTATTTGGAATAGGTTTCTATTTTTATATTTCAAAATCAATAAGGTAATTTAATCCTTTAATATTTTTAATGTAATCTTTTTCAACTGGAATTTATTCTCATTGTTGAACAATTATAAAACACCCAATAAATTTTTATCAAGCCACTAAAAAGGAATATATTTTGAAATGATGTTTTTATGACCAAATTGTGTGGTTCTAGTATATATGATGTTTAATAAAGAATCAATTAAAATTTTTAACACTTCTCCATGTACCCTTTCAACACAATTAAATAGGTTTTCATTATAATTTATAATCATTGGTCAATTACCTTTATTATTACACACATAACTATAAGATAATTTTACAATGTAATAGTTTTCACATTAGTTATTTATAACTGACATAAAAATATGATTATATGACATTTTTACATTGGTATTTAATTAATTGATGAAGAAAATAATGACTTCAAATAGGTTATATTAAAAAATACTTAAAAATGCGTATTCACAAATATTTCACATCATTTTTATAAATAATCAATGTGAAAGAGGAATTTTGAACGTCAGTTATCTTATAACCGACTTGAATAAATGTATTTTCACATTGGCTAAATGATTATTGACATAAAAAATCATTTAAAAATTTATGAATTAATGGAGGTTTCAATTAGTAATCTTCCATTATCATGACATAGGTATCATTTATCCTCTCCAAAGAACCAACTCTCTGGTTTCTTCAGTCAAGTGATCCAATTTTACATTATGTTCATAATAAACCATCAGATTTCTTGAGAATCATGTTACACAATGAAGATAGATCTTATGTTAGCCTCACACATTTTAATTTCTCTCATTCTGGTATTTATTTTGAGTATAATATCTTAGAGATGATTGTTCAATCAGATGCACTTCATTTTTGCATTACCAACTTTATGCACATTTGTTTTTTAGCTTCACCACTGTGTGTTCAATTCTAAATCTGATCAAATACAATTTGATTAACTAAAGGTTTGAATATATTTTATAATGTGTTAATTAGTTATTCGTGGTTTTATTTCTAGCATGAATTTGTTTTTGTCATTAAATATAATTTTCCATTTGAATACATTAATATTATTTTATACAATCTTTAATTCTAAGGATTTTTTAGCTATACCTACTATATGTAAAGGTATTAATACCATATTATTACCGGTGATATGTAATGTAACACCCCGAGATTTTATGAAAAATATTTTTTTTAATTTCATTAATGTCTTGTGTTGTACGCTACACCAAAAGGATCTTGCACAACACTCATCCTTGACTTTCCTTTTATTACATGTAATCACGACCTTCCTCGATTGCGTGTGTAGTACTCAATATCGATTTTCACTAAACAACGATATGCTATTAAAATATTATTAAAACTAGCCATTATGAATAGTAATAACCACTTTTTGAAATTTTTTAAATTTTATTTTTCAAAATGGACTTCATTTTTGGATTCGGAATATCGAAATTATCTTAGGGTGAAATTTTTGTACTTTTCGGATAACTTTCATTTTCTGATGAATAGTGAAAATTACTAAATCTTAATTAAAAACAACCTTTTTAATAGAAATAATTATTAGTGATAAATTATTAATTTGAGTGGGTTTAAAGTATATTTAGAATATATTTTTACAATTTAATACAATTTTGGTCATTGGATGTAATTTCACATTTAAACCAGACATAAACAAGTGTCAATCTTTTGATAGTTATTATCTCTTAAGAACACGCTATTTGTTTTGACGACGGGAATTAATTTTTAAATTAATTAATGCAACGGATATGTTATGAATTTGGTAAAATATAAATCATTTTTGAATACATAATATCAAATATATCTTAGGCCTAATTTTTGGTATTTTTCTGGAAACATTCAATTTTTGATGAATTGTGAAACCACTAAGTGGTAGTAAAAAAAAAGAATTTTTCATAAAACATAATTTTACCGCTTCTGTGAGTGGAATTTAAAAAATCCGAGAGACACGGTTGATGTCCGTATGTAAAATGTGGTTCAATGAGATGAAAATAATTTCTGGTGAATAGTAACTTTTTACTTTTTTTACCACGGTTAAAAGTAAATATTGTAATTAAGGGAAAAAATGATATTATTATTACCCTAACACATGTACAAATTCTATTGGATAAGTGTAATTCGACCAAAAAAAATATTAGGACGAAAATATTACCATTTAGGCCCACTTGGATTAGATTAGGACTTTTATTATTAATTTATTTAAAGATGGGTTAAAATAGTTAAAATCAAAGTTTAATAAGTAAATCATTTTTAATATAGGGTTTTACATAAGATAAATTAAACTATAAATATTCATTATAAATCTAAAACTATTACCTACATAATGATATTTTATTTGTAATTTTTACACTTTAAATAAGTTAATTTATTTACGACACAAAGATGATGTAGTAATTAGCTTATTAATAAAATATTGACATAATTGATGTTATAAATACCCAAATAAATGTAATTTGAGACTTTTTATGAATTACACTAATTTTATAGGTTAATATGACAAGTTATTATTTATTTAATTAACTTTTTTCTAACTAATTATTCTGTTATAAGTTTCACAAAAATCAATTACTAAATAGTGTCAAAATTGACATAAAATAGTTTTTAAAACAAATATTATATTATAAATTGTTATTTTATTCCTAAAAATCTAAGGCTTGGCCAAATGGATTAGATAAGGTTATTTATATTAATAATAAATAAATTGGGGTTCGTTTGGCATCTTATAGTATGTTTATTAAACATATAGTTTAAGAACACAAAAAGACACGGTAAAAGTAAAATTATCTACCTTAAAGTTAAATATAAATGATAAGGTTAAAATAGGAACCTAAACTTGCCTAAATTCTATCGGATGAGAGTATTTCGAACCATCACCCCCTTAGATTCGAAGTAAATCAATTTGGAGCTATTTAAAACCGAATTTGGCTTTATAATAAAATAATATTTTTAATTATTCCAAAGGTGCCCCTCTCATCCCTTATAAAAGGGCAGCTCCTCCCTCTCTTCCTCACACCACTTTGAGCCTTCAAGCTCGTCCATCCCCTGCCAAATTATCTTATCCACTTCTTTATAAACATTATATAGGTCCTGGTCTTCTTCAAAGACCAATTTTAGTTCCCTAAGAGGAGGACTCAAAGAGGCGCTTCAAAGAAGAGGTAATGTGCGTTACCGATTCTTTCAACTTTATTTCTTCTTCCACTTCTTCTTCTTAGGTTGTTTCATTATGAAGTAATAACATCAGTATCCCTCATATACTTATATGTTATTATATGTATGAAACAACCCTATTTCACCATCTATCCATCCTAAAGAAAATGAAATCACCGCGCGTGCGTACGTACGGAATACCGTCTCCACGCCGTGGTGTAATCTATTTTCCACCACCACCTTACTTGGATGGGTATAATGGTGTACATAATAACTATATTTGATTATTTTAAAGTGATATTTATTCTGAAATAGTATACATACACTCCAATACAATATGACGATCACGAGAATGATATCATCGCTCGTGCGTACGTATGGACTACCGTCTCCACGACACGATGTGATTCATTATCCACATTAACCATTCATGAATGATTATAAAGTATATATAATAAGTAATCATGAAATATATGACATAATAATGATACTGGATTTATGTGTATATATATATTTATGTTATCTACTTAATTCCATTCAACTCAATAAGGAAACGAAAACAGCGTTCATGCGTACGTACGGCCTCCCGTCTCTATGAATGGTGTATTTCATTCCATTTATTGATCTATTATATATATGTATATTATGAATATATATTATATATAAATCATGGTTTATAATCTGGAATTATTTAATAATGATCTATTTTATCATATGAATAATTACAAGTCAAAACACAGACGACAAATGAAACGATTTTACCCAAAACGCTCTTTAACATGGAATTTACAAAAGAACGGGTAAAATAAAGTCATAAGTGAACCATATATGATATCATAACAATGAGTATGATTCTGGAATAATTCAATGACATTATTTAAATCATTTTACAGGAGGTTCGGACACTTACGAACCAAATCAGACCTAAGGTAAGGGAAATATCACAATCTCATTTTTATCCGAGATTGTTTATACTTTGGTATTTACTGGTGTGTATTTTATCATCCACATCCATGTTTCCTCAATATGTAATATTATTTCCATCCACCTAAAAATTTTTAAATCCAATTTTACCCTTTGGTGAGTTTTTAGTAAATTATATGAAAGGAATATTTTTTCATTTTTCGTACGAGGTACTTTTTTGACTTTTCCGACAAAAGTACAAGAAGAATGTTTTTTTATACGGCATGAATGGATTTTTAAAACATTATATAAAAGAATCTTCCTTTAAAAGTTTTCAAGTTTATTTTTAATAAACTTCTTTTAGTTTAAAATTTTATGACATTTTAATAATGGAAAATGTTTTTTGAAGTAGAAATGATATTTTCCTCAAGAATGGAGTTCAAGTGTTTTATCAAAATTATTTTCCATCTAAGATAATAAAGGGTTATGTTTATATCCCTATTATTACATGGATTTGATTATGTTGTGATGGAAATATTTTTTTGAATTATTTTATCTTATATGAATTGTTTTATGATGTCACGATGTTTAAGATTCCCATTTTTATTACATGGGTTATGCTATGATGTATGGTTTATGATTTTGTGGCACAAATAAGAATGGTATCATTATGAGATGGGTGGGACCTATATCTCCCTCCAATGAATTGGGTAAAGATTTTATATCTAATTAGATAGACATGGCTGGAACGGAAAGTTAAACCAGTTCAGTAATACAAGACTAGAACGAGGAGTGAACTCGATTCAGAAAGAGACTTTGTCC
The DNA here is from genome assembly GCA_963277665.1 of Viscum album. NCBI lineage: Eukaryota > Viridiplantae > Streptophyta > Magnoliopsida > Santalales > Viscaceae > Viscum > Viscum album. Next base: position 1,631,430,386 of record OY728141.1, read on the forward strand.
ACTAAGATGGTCTTGGAATCAATGCCTTGGATACTATGGAAATCATATCATGTGATTAATGGTTTCCACAATTACATGTTTTATTCCCATGCTATTTTATCATTCTTAATGTTTCTTTATGATCTATTCCTTACGTACTTCCATGTTTTTTGTCATTTCCCAAGCTTTTGATGTTTAAACATTATGTTCATGTTTTTAAGTTCAAATGTGTATGGTATGTTTTATTTTATCCATTCATACCCTTACTGAGCATTTGAGCTCACCCTTTTTATGTTTTATTTCCCCCAGGATATAAAGAAATGTTTTAGGTAAAAATAAAAAAGGGAAGATATTTATGGGAGATGTTGAAGAGCTTTCACCACGATTAGAAGATTACGTTCCATGTTTCTAAAGACACTAAACTATTACGGTCCTCGTGTGTATATTTTTGTTATGTATTAAGTATTCCGCTAAAGTAATGTAATTTCTATGTACGTCATGCTTTGGGTCTCTACATGTAAAGGTAATAATACCATACTGTTATTAGTTTTTTTAATCAATGTGATATGATATGAAGTATTTGATAATGTTACTAAACACAAAAAAAAAAATATATGGTAAACAACTTTTGGAGGATGTCATCTGACAACCACATATGATATGCATAATCTAATGTTAGATTCAAACTAACCTAAACCATCCTCCATACATTGTACATATGAATGTAAAATGATGTGAAATTAAGAATAATTAGTTTTTAGCTTAACTGTCCAAGAAAACCAATTTACTGTCAGTGAAACTACTCTGGTAGAATTAAATTAAAGATTCACATTCTACAGAAACACAGTAATATATTTGTGATAAAAAATGAAATCATGTTATTTGAACAAGTGTTATAAATGATCTAGGCTTTCAGTTTGGGTTTATCATTAGATTTAACCATATTTGAGTGTTTATTTAGCTCTTTGAATTGATTAAACTATCATTTTATATTATTTTCACAACATACCCTATCAATATCAAAGTTTTACAGCTTCATGTCTTCTGCTTATGAGTCAAAGGGTCTATTGTGAGTGAAACACATTGTGTTATATTGCTGGTAGCCTCATAAATGGAATTTTAAATCAATATAAGGCTATTATACACTGAACATGATGTAAAATAATATAAAAATAATCATTTTTTCATCCATGGCTTGGATCTAATAGTATATCTAGAACATGTATCACAAGAATCAATTTAAACACTCTTTATGTATATAGTATGAATAAAATTATTTCAATATACATACACTTGTATTCATACCATATGAATCATTATGTATAGTTTAACAGTGTACACCGATATCATAATTTTATTATAAATAGTAATAGCTGATCATATTTTTATAGTAGTAAATATCAATATAAATTTTAAAATAGTTAAAATTTAATTTTTTTGAAATTCCACTTATTAAAGCCTTTGGTGTAGATTGAATTGCATTTATAAATTAAATTTATGTACATTAATGTACCTAGATATATTATTAAATGGTACTCGAGGGCATTATAAAATGAATTAATGGGTGATGAGTCTCATTTTAAAGTAGCAGATCCACCGTGTACTCTATTAGGGAATACCATGTACCGTAAGAAGTCCGATGAAGTATTGTTTAATGTGATATTTTGTCAAAAGAAATAATCAATTTTTGATTCCAATATATTGTTAATGACAAAACATATTTTTTTTATAACTGATCAACATAGAATTAGTTTTTCTTAGTCTATATATTTTTTATGGATATTGTTTTATAGATATCACGGTGCATATTTTTTAATAATTTCACAAGGATATATTCATTTATTTTTATTTTAGAAATATTTGAAATGAATCTATATTGTAATTACTTCCACATGAATGAATTTTCTAATAAAAAGTTTCTATTTTCCTTATAATTATTCCATTTTTGGTTTTACATACTTTTTGATTTCATTTCTAATCTGAATAACTTATAAATTACTCCCATTGTTTTTTTGTATTTATTTTTGTACTTTTTAATATATAACAACAAATCAATGTCAGATTAATGCACCTCAAACATGTGATGAATATGGGGATGGTGAAAATGATTTTTTGGAATTTTATAAATGAAATGTTCTTATTTGAAACATATTTTTATGTCCATGTCAGGAATGCTTAAATTTTAAAAAGTTTGAAAGAATAGTGATCAAGGATTATTTAATTTTACTTGGTTTTAATTATCATTATAGCTCTTGTATTTGGAAATGTGAAACTATGAATAATTTTAAATCTATTTATGATGGTTCCTTATATGATGATAAATCAGATAAACTTGATGAAATGTTTTTTTTCATAGAAGTAGATTCAACTATGAAACAAAAAAAATTGAGTCTTAATATGGTTATTCCGAAAAAATGTTGTATCTTAGTTGTACAAACTATATGGTATTATTGATGGTTTTATGATTGATTTAATTTAACACAAAACACAAATGGCATGATAATATTTTTATAGTTCTGCAAAAATTGTTGAATTATGTTCTTCCAAAAGGAATTGATTATCCAGGTTGACATTATAAATATAAAAAAATATTATTCTTTAAGTGAGTGTGGGATATGAAAATAAATGTGTACCCAAATGATTGTGTTCTATATAAGAAAAAATACAAATTTATTTCAGAGTGTCCTAAATGTGGGAGGTCACAGTATACGATGAATGAAAAATCATAGTTCTATTTGGTATCTATAGAGATCACTACCAAGGACCTTTGGAATGTTACTATAATTCTTCATTTCGAATGGTTACTTAAAAATTAACATGATGAAAAAATGTTGATATGGAATGTATATGTGTAGATATCTGTTGGAAAATTATATCATCTAGTTCATTGTCCAATGTAGAAGAAAATTGATCACTTGTTTTCTATATTTGGAAATGTGATTAGAAATATCAGACCTGAACTATGCATGGATATAATGAATCCACTTCGAATCCTTAGTATCACACATTGTTTTTACCCTATTTATTGATAATTTAAAAATTCTCTCTTGAATAATTTATGAAGAAAAAATATATCATTTGGACATTAATTATATCCGGACTAAAACAACCTGAAAACGATATTGAGGTTTTCATATCACCATTAATTGATTATTTGAATATTTTATGGGAAGAAGATAATATGTGGTATGATTCTTATGAAATTTAATGTTTTCCACTACATATGATTATTTTGTTCACAATAAATTAATTCCAAATATATGGTATTTTTTTGCATATAACATTATGTGCCATAATACTTCTCTAATTTTGATCAACAGAATTCCTATTAACAACTACATCATTGGAGAAAAATATTATACATGGTTCATAGAATGTTTTTTCTTATGGATCAATCGTATCAATTATTTAAAATGGGATTAAATAGAACTTATGAATTTGATAGTTCCAGAAAACCATTTTCCACTGATAACTATTTATAGAGGTTGAAAAACATTATTGTGATATTTATAAATACCATGAACCTGGTAAAGTTGGAATAATTTGGAAGAAACGATCTATATATTTTGAGATTCCATATTAGAGATATCGTGTGGTAACACAAAACATTGATCTATGGAATGTGTAATATAACATCTATGAAATACTTATTTGAACATTGTAATATAATAATGTAAATACTAATTATGGGTTGAATACAAGATTGGACTTATTCTAAATATGAATATGTTGGATGTTATCTCCCACTCCTGGTGGAAAGAAAACAATCTTGCCCCACACTAATTATAAATTATCCATGTGGGAGGAAATTATCTTTTTTCAGTGTGTTTATTATATCAACTTGTTGTGGATATATTCTTCAAATAATATTGTTTTGGTACTTTAAAGGATTTTATATTTATAGGTATGAAATAATTGGATTTCCACTTCAAGATGCAATAACTTTTACTCATAGCATTATGTGGAATATTGATTATCTCTGTTACAATGAATATCATGAAAGTTGTTATTTCTTAAATTCAATTATTAATAAGTTGATTGATCTAAATTAACTGAAAAAAATGGATAACTATGTTCTTTATACACTTTTTCAATTTGAAATTTATTATCCTCTATCATGTTTTGATATCATGGTTCATTTGGTGTATGAATTAATGATTTTTAGAACTATATATCTACCTTGGATGTATAATTTCGAAAAGAATATGATGATATTAAAGGGATATGTTATATATATATTGACAAAGATCCTCAATTCATTAGAAGATTATTTTTATGGATGTTTCAGAGCGTTGTACAAACTATTTGTCTATAGTATAGAACATCATTTTTCTTACATCATTCCTTGAACGAGTCAGTTATATGAAAAGGGGACCTGTGGCTTGAAAGTAAAATCATTGATATGTAAAGAGATAAAGAAGGTACATTTATACATCTTCAGTTACATATATGATGATAAACAAGATATAACATTGCATATTGATGTTTTAAAATAATGTTATCCAAAAATGAATGATATGTGGATTATGAATGAGCATAAAAAACTATTTTTCCCAGGTTTCAAGAGACCATGATTGGTAGATCATATGGATCTAAAAAATTTATATGACCAGTGAGAGGTCAAAGTTTATATTTCAAAACATTTTTTGTGTATGATTTTAATGGAAATACATTTCATATTGAAGATCAAAAAACATATGTTTGATTCTGAATAGTGGTGTATTGGGGTTTGCAAAAGAAATTCATTTTTGGAGCCCTAAGAGAAAAAACAATTATTTGTATCATGTTCATATTATAGAGTCATTGAAGAAATTTGGTAGGTTGATTACATTAAATTTCAAGATCCAATGTTAAAATAAAACTGGTTTACTAGTAATAAGAGTGTCAAACACAATGAATTTGGAATAAATATAGTTAATATTAATAAATTGGAATACATAGATAATCCATTTATCATGGTGACACATGAAAAACAAACATTCTATGTTATTGAACAATAAAATATGAAGTGGTCTATTTCCTTACAAGATAAAGGTATTTTAGTGTTGATAATCATGACAAAGATATAAATTTATGCGAGATCTCTACATTTATAGAATGATTAATTGATAATGTAGATGAACATGGAAATGACATGGTTTATTCAATAAATAAAGATCATAATGAATTAATTTTGGAAAAAAAGTACTTTAGTACATTCATAATTTTATATGTATCCTTTTTTTTACATTGTTTTTATTTTTAAAATTTCACAAAATGGTAGATATATTATTATGAATCTCTTTATTAAAACATGTATCAAAACAATTTTTTAATTTTATTTCATTGATTTATGTCAATTCAGATCACATTAATGATGTTAGCATTTTTGTTAAATATAAAAAAATATGAATTAAATTGTGATAAGTTTAGATTAGTATACTTTTATGATTATTTTACTTTTTTAATTTTATTTTGAATTAAATATTATTATTTTATTTTTTCAAGTTATTGTTTGATTTTTTTATTTTTAGTGTAATGAAATAGTCAAAAAATTATACTCCACATACGTTTTTAGATGATCGTGATCGTGATACCTCTGGGGAACAACACACACATTATAATGTTTATGAGTCTCCTCGTCCTTATTTATAGCAGACAACAAATTCTATGTGGGAAAAGAGTTACAGGCTGGGTAAACGTGGCATCACATATTTACAAAAATTATCTATTTCATAAAGTCAAGAATAAAGGATATATTTAGACTTTTATGGTAATGATATTCCAAGAGAATGAAATGAAAAATAAATCAAGACTTTTATTTTAGTGCAGCACAAAATTAAGGTTAGTATTTTGATTAATAACTGGTGATGTGTTGAGAAAGTTCCACATCTCTCCTATGGGAGACTATGTAGGTAAGATATATAATTATCATTTAACATAAATTGATATTTTTATAGTTATATATGTTTTCAACCTTCTTACCAGATTACATATAATATTCCAAATAATGGAGGCGTTAGGAGGAAATTTTTGTCTTTGGATTCTCAGAGAAAGAGGTATTTGATGTCTTTCCTCACCTCAAAATTCATTTTTAGGAATAAAAAACATGAAAATTCTAGTCATATATATCCATATATAGATGATGATACCTGTAAGAAAATTTTTAAATGAATATGAGGATAAGATTTTTTAAAAAGTACAATGTTTCCTTTTAGAAGTTATTTTACATTAATGATCATTTTAAGGATAAAAATAATGATCACATTAATGATCATATTAGTGAATTTCTATTTATTAATCTATATAAATCAGAGAGATCTCATCAGGTGAGAAGATAAAAAAACATATACCATCAAACTTTATCTTAGGGAAGGAATACATTATTTGATGATAAAATTATTGTAGGTAAATTTCAAAAACTAAGTTCTTCATCTTCATGTTCAGTAGCGATTGGTCCTCCACCCCCTCACAAGGCATGAAAACGGAAGAGGTCTTTGATGAACAAAAAATGATATTATCTTATTTAAGAGTTGAGGGTTGTAACTTTGAAGATTGTAATACGTTTACATTATTAACTTATTTATGTTTAAATTTTTTTTATATATTGTGATTCAATACAATAATTTTTAAAAATTTCATATAGGATTATATTAATAATCAGATCACATAGGGGGCCTTTATATCTGAGGGTAGGTATGATATTTTCACTGCAACATTGAAAAATAGTTTGAAACCCCGATCATGTATGAGGATACCTTACTTGTGTATCAGTAAAACAAGTGTTCCCTCATTATAAATATTTTTCAAGGGTGGATATTTATAAAAAATAGACAGATTGGAGGATAATGTTTAGGATATCCTTGTGAATATGGAGGATATAATCAGAGCTTCCATAACGACGATGTATGAATACATGATAAAACTATTTCAGAAATCTAATCTATCTCCTCCACCTCTACCAACTCTGTCAGATGATCCCAATCCAAGTTATCCTACTTATAATTATCTACATTCCGACCTTACTCTTTCTAATCATACACCAACACACCTCCTCCTCAACTTCCTAGTTATTTTGAGTTGTATGTTGATGATCCCCAACATATTGTTTCATATGGAATTATATTTTGTTTGTAATATTTATTTCATCATGAATATATAGAGATAAATAATCATAGTGTCACTGTAAATGATATTATACAAAGATAAAAATAATTTCAATTTCTTACATGTGAGGTGAATATAGATGGACAATATATCAACCATCAAGGGTTGTTTGACATATTACTATAGAGGTATGTGAATATGTTATGTTTTATTTCAGTTTGATATTAATTTTGTTTTGTCACTATAATATATATATATGTATTTTTATACATTAAATGAAATGAAATATTTTACAGTTAATAACATATACAATGTGTTATTTATTTAGATGCAATTTCTTCTACTTTTGATAGACTGTTGAAATTTTCAAATATGATATTGGATTTATATAAGAATCCAACTAATGATGTAATTTATGGGAATGCAATGAAGGATGGAATTTTGAAAAATGATATAATGGATCTTTTAGATAGAGATCAATTGGGAATCAACACGATGTATATCATTTCAATTTAATTCATTAAATTTTTTTTCCAATCATTTTATTTTATGAAAATTTCTACTTCATTTTTTGTATTTAGTATATTTTTAAAATTTTTATAAAGTACAGAAGGAAAATTTTATATCGATTTATGGATTTGTAATTTATTTTACCCTTATCTAGGATAATTAGTTGTGTAGATATAATAGTTTATATTACTGAAACATTTTAGAAAAATGAAATTATTTAGTGCTCAATATTTCCTTATCTTCCATAGTATGAATCATTTTTCTCGAAAATATTATTATATCTATTAACATATTAACCATTCATTTCAATTTTTTATATATTTGTATCTGTTGGATGTTGGGTCTTTTTTTCATGATAGAGGACATGGTACAGGCTATTCTTAAACCACATCGAACTGAATAAATATATTAATAATGTATTGAATAAGAATGTGTCAGTATTTTAACACATGTTTACGTTATCATTAATTAAATTTATTTTATTCATATTTTTTTTCAAATATTTCATGGGATACACATCAAAACTCTATACGAAATTAGCAAGACAATATCAAATATGTAAAATCATAGGTGCATTTTCATTTAAAATTATTAAATTTTAAATATGTTACATATTAATGTTATTTATAATTGATAATTTTTTTAAAATAATAATTTCATATACAAGGAGAAAAGAATATTGATACTATGTTTTAATATTTATGTATTAAATTGTTGAAAATATAATGCTTTGGATGTTTAATATGGTAAGATTTATTTATAAAATTCTCCTTTATATCTCATTAGTTTTATTCAACAGACCAACAATATAAACAATTTCATTATGATTTATATCTTTTTTATGACACTCAACCTTATAATGAAATATATTTTAGTCACTTTATAAATGAAACAGTGAATAATTTCATAGGAATAATTTGTTTTTAGTTTGTTTGTAATATATAGTGTAAACTAGGAAGTTAAAATTTCTTGTATACTGGTTTTTTGGCTCTTCTATACTAGTTTGATAATTGTGTACCCTTTTATTCTTTTTTATGCTAGGGGGGGTTAGGGTGGATGGTTTTTATTTAAAAATAGTATTTTTTTCACATCACTTATTTGTTAACTGATGTAAAAACCCATAAATATTTTTTTTTTCATATTGGTTACCAAATAAGAGACATGAAAAACAATATTTGACATCGTTTACACTATCAAATAGGTATGGAATACTTCTCAATTGATGTTTCATATAGGTGATCAAATAATTTAAGTGAAATATTTATAGACACTCTCTTTTGGGTTGTTTATATATATAACTTATGTGAATGAATAATTTCAGCTATCATTCACATCAGTTTTTTATTAATTGATGTGAAAATGATTATTCCATGTGGGTTATTTCATATAACCAACCTATGAGAGAAATTTTCATTCAGTTATTTAAAAACTGAATTGACAAATAGAAATCTTTTTTTTAATTTTTGTTATTTAGAACTGACATTATTAACCTATTTACTATGTCTCTTGTAACAATATCTCATATTAACTGATGTAAAAAAATATAATCCAAAATAAAAAATCAATATTTTCACTAATGAAAATTGGGGACCTATGTAATATAAATTTATAATATATAAAATACATGAATTATCTTTCTTCAATTATTAATATGAAACCTCATCTCCCATTGAATTTTTATGAATAATCCTCCTATTTTAAAAATATTTGGAGTTGGCACATGGAATAAGTTTCTCTACTAGAACAACGATGAATTAATTATAATTATATTGTTATTGATCTTTTTTATAATATCTCAATGATATAAATTAACCATCAATTTTACTATATAAACATTGATATATATAGAGTAATTCATTAGTTGTTCTGTCTCTTTAATTTAGGACTCTTTGGGGTGATCACCCAAAGATGTTACAAATTGGTTTCAATGACTTAAATTTTATATTATACTACTTGGGTAATACTAGTTGAATATTGCATTTGAAAGAAAATTGTGTGAAACAATTTCTTGTATATAAATCACACTTACATGGGAAAAATCCATGACACCAATGATTGATATTTTTTATTTATATTCAAATGTTATGTTTTTTATTTCATGAAATATATTGTGTAATTAGTATATTTTTTCTTCATCTGGGGTGGGAAAAGGGTGTATGGTCATGAATCATATTCATTACATATTAATAACATGAAATATTTATTCTTAAATGTTATTTAACATAGAATTATTACAAGTGGGTTTTATTTAAATTATAATTTATATATTATACAGTGTTTCCATATATTATTTATTTATTGAAATTTACAAGAAAAAATCTATGTATACTGGTTATTTATTAGTGATATTATTTTATGATATATTATATGGATCTTTTTGTAATATTTATAGAAACCTAGAAGTTGGTAGGTTCTTCTAAGAGATTATTAAGATTGTATGAGACCATTCTATTTTTAAATCATGTCTAGATTAGTGTGATGCATTGATTATTAATAACATTTCTATATTTTTAATTTAGTAACTATGATAGATGTGTACTAAGTAATTCATTTTTATTTTGAAATATATTCCAACTGGAATACCTCTAATAGATCTCAAGAAGTTAGGGGTCGATAATGCGTTAGTTGTTATGGAATCAGAGACTCTTGTTATAGTAGGTATTACTATGGATAAGTAGCTTAACATGATATGTCTCTAGGTTATATTGTTTGTAGATCATCCATCTATGTTAGAGTTTTTGTGGCAGTTTTACATGGAATGTAAAATTATATTCAAATGTAGGAGTGGTCTTTTGGGTGTGCATATTTTGGTATAGTCTATGTGGAATTTTTTATCAGATTTGAATAACCATTTAGAGTAGGGTGAATCATGGGACATAAATGCGTTGAGGAACAACCAAGAATTATATGGTATTTAAAATTATATTTGGGATGATATGAGGGCATATCCAGGATGGAAATTCAGACCATTATTTTCGAGTATGTCTTTCATAATACCATGATGTAGAGTAGAGGCTGTAGTTTTCTACATATCATATGTTGGTAAATGTTAGTGATGGATTATATGAAACATATCATAGAGACTCTTAATGTTTAACCTATATTTTTTTAGGATAAGGATATTAGGGTCATTTTCCTTAATAATGGAATGCGATATTCTGTATGAGTTCAAGTGAACATCTTTTGAGAATAATCTATGCCCTAAATGATGAGGGGAATATGTAAAAGGGTAGTGGTTTTGGGTTGTTTACTACTTATACTGGTACTGATATCTATTCATTGGGTATTATAATTGTTAGGATAGATTATTCTCACCTAGGAAGTGATATAAGATGAAGTTAGAGATGTCATTATTCTATTTGTTTATGAGAGAGGACTCCTCTCGTGTGTTATTAGTGTAGAAATATAGTAGAAATATGAACAGAATGTCATAAATTTATAGCAGAGTGATAATTTTAGGTTATATGGGATACTTATAGTGAATCAATTGTAGTGATCACTCTGTAGGTACTAGCCAATGTAAGGGACATGTTTAGTGATCAAAATCAGGGTCAGTGGAACCACCCTCGAGTACCAATTGTGATTTTTCAAATTGATTTATATCAAAAGAAGGACATGGTGTGTAAGGATAGGGGTGATAATAGTTTCAATGTGGTAAACCATATTCTAATTAGGTGACCAAATTTTAGGTTATAAAACCAATTTTATGAATTGTTTTTAGGATAAAGAAAAATTCACATGATATTGGTGAGGGGAGGTCAATTGTACAAGTTCTGAATCTTGAAACAACCACTCTATCATTATATTTATTTGATAAGAGCATGGGATTCTAAATTTTTTTTCCATAGGATAGTAAATTAGGTTGGTATATAGAGTTTATGATATTATTTTTGGAAATTTAAATAGCCTTAGGGGTGTGATATGAGAGTATTTATAGGGTTTATAGGTACTTTATCATGGATATTAGTTATAGGAATATCTTAAATTTATTTATATTATTTATATAGAACATTAATGTGATGAGTGAGACAAAATAATTTAACTATCATTGAAAATACATTGATTTTTATCATCATAAAGTTCCATTATCATCTCTTTCGGATGATTTTTATTCTTTTTTTGGTATGTATAACATTTCAGTAGTATATTTAAGACCCTACTATCACGGTTTGGGAAAGATCATTACCTAATTTTCTACCACCACATTGGGGAAATATTAAATGTGATAACTGGATCTTCCTACTATAATAGAATTGTATCGGAACATCTATACAAATGACTTATCAGGGTTTTTTTTCTTGATAGTTGTTGAATTTACTAATGATCTAGGGAAAGGTATATTTCACATAAATATAACACTACATTGGATAAAACCATAAATTCGGATAGTGATAATATTTTTTTCATGGACATGGAGGATAACATATTTATTCTCTTTTTAAATTCATAGTGGGGTGCAACAATTTTATTTTTATAATAAGGGAAATGAATGATTGTTACTATGTATTGATTACACAGAACAAATTTAGTTTAAAATCATTTCTTTTTAACCAATCCCATGAAAAAATGACTTGTTTGATTAGATGAGGTGATCCATGCGGTTCATTGATATCAATTTGAGTTTGGTCTATCATTATATATTTATGAGGTAAGACCACATCCCTGTATTTTTTTCAATAGAATGTTTCGTCTCTATGAATTACATTTTATTTCGTTTCATTTTAATAACAGACCTGTTTTGTTTATGGCTTGGATGTATAAGTCATTACATCATCATTTGGATTGTTTTGTGGTTATATATCTTAAGGTTATCTTGGATTACTTCCAAAACCTGAAGGATTATTATTGAAATTTATATAATATTTTGGGAAAACTCAGATATTATCAACATATTTCCAATCTCTCAAAGTGTTATTTATGGATTAAAAAGGCAATATTTATAGTGAAAATGATTTATAATGTATTTATATTAGTAAACACTATGATTTTTTAAGATGAATTTTCTTTTTATTATTAGCATGCTCATGCTAGATCACTAAAACGATACTAGAACGAGAGAGACACCTACCTCAAGCATGCATCCCCATACAACATAGGATACTAACTAGTATCGGTGGTCTAGAAAGTGATAGTTGGGATACTATACCAACTAATTATAATACAAAAATTTGTGGAAACAAATCACATCAACTATCGACATATTTTTACATCTATGTTGACTAGAAATATAAATAATTGAATGAAAAATAAATACCTATTATTTAACAAAGGATGAAAAAAATTAAACCGAATAAACTATAATATTATCAATTATAGAGATGTTAAAAATTTATAGAATAATAATCTATATTGACGTTAAGGATCCACCCTACCCTACCAAAATTCCATCATAGTTTTATTATTTATTCATTTCATCTCTGACCCACTATTCCCCAAACACATGACCATTACCTATTTTAGTTTCCCAATTCATTAAATATGAATGCATCTTAAAGGACCTTGGAAGTGTGTGAGTATAAAAATAGTAGTCCACCACCAATAATTTCCCTAGAAAATTCCCATATGTATAAAAAGTGAATAATATTAAAACCAACATAATTAACACAAACCTCTCTAATCCACGATCAAATAGACATGAGTGAGAACATTACCAATATCATCTAGTGTTGGAGTGGGATGGTGAATGCATTATCTAAAAACCCCCATGGGATAAAATAAATAACTCCTAATATCTTAATGAAGGAAACCACATTCTCTATACTCATGAATTCTATATGAAAAAAAGGAATCAGCAATACATGTTCCGAAACCACACTCCACACCTCCTATCTCAACAACACAAAAAAAATACATCAAATATGACTCATAAGATCCAACTCATCTGATCTAATTGTAAGTCATACATTAAAAACTAATTGAGAAATATTTCTTATTATTCATAACCCATCGGTCTCGATGATTTCCACATACACACTCTGAATCCCATACCAAACTGGTGATCACAATGACCTCTCAATTACATTTTCCAGCTAAAATGAGTCCCGCACATTGTTGTATGATTACCACAATCACATAGGGCCTGTCATCTATAAAGGGTACCACAAAATATCTAGTGGCCAACACCACCTCATGTGTCTATCACAGCCTAGCCACAACACCGACAACATAGACCCAAGGGTAAATAACATAAATACTATACAAAAACAAAAACTCAATGAACCTTCATTGTTCCAACATTAATTAAATATATATAACCATAATAAATTTGAGTAAACCCTATCACCTCATTGTCACATGGTTAGTACCTATTACATTCCCAAGGAACCACATTATGAAAATCATCCAATGAACAACCTCCTTACAAAACATAAAAACATTCAAGGTAATTTTTTGAACATCCAACACAAAAAATAATAATCCATAAATTTCCTACACCATAATTATACACATGTTACTATAATTAATCATATATGATTAACAACTGAAACTACTAGTGGTTTTATTTCTTATTGCACACACTACCTAACCTACACCTATAAATCATGAGATGCATAAACTCATTTATATTTAAAATATATATATGAATCACATAAGTGTTATACATAGGATAATGCACAAAAACTCATAGTTTATTTGACTCTTGTATAGAGAAAAGGAGAAACCAATGAAAAATAATGAAAATAGTGATTTTAGATGAAATAAATGCAATGATGAAAAACCCAGAATTACATGAAGATAGAAAATGATTCTTACCGACAATGAATCCCTATGATTGATAACGTAAAAAATATAAAAAAAAAAGAAGAGTATTCCACTTTGGATAAGAGGTGAATGATATATTGATAATATGGAGAGATCCCCTTTACTGTTGACTGAATTGAGGATAATTACATAGTATAAATATTAGTTAAAATGATAAATCAAAAAACATCAAAATTAAAGAACACTAAGGTGTGGCCTTATAACACATGGTGTGACACATATTCCCCAAATACAACCAAGAAACCCGACCCCCTTCTAAATAAATGGTATGGTGTGATCAGTAACTTTATAAAGTGACACTCACATAGACTGAGCATTAAAACTGGAACCTTCACCTAGTATGATATGATAAGACACCACCACCTGAATTTACTCTTTCATGACCACTCACCCTAACAAAATTACATTAGATATGGTGTTACCCCTTATCTTTAGTAAAATTTATAGGTCAATACTTCTAGAAAGCCTCAATCACTACTCCTGAGGAATTTACATAGACCGCAAACAACTCTACCATTCCTAATAATACATTATTAGGTTGAACTAAAACCAAAAAAATGTTACCCAAAAACCCTAGACAATATTACCTCCCCAAAATAAAAAAGGTCATCTATAAGCTATCTACGCCTATAAACTGTCCAAATCCAAACAGAACCTAAGAATCTCAATGGAATAAATTTCATGAAAATAAGATGATGATGGACAATTATGTTTACTCTTGAACAGCATGAATATTAAACAAATTTACACAATTCCAACCATGTAAAATAATGTTATCCAAAAATGAATGACATGTGGATTATGAATGATCATAAAAAAACTATTTTTCCCTGGTTTCAAGAGGCCATGATTGCTAGATCCTATGGATCTAAAAAATTGATATGGCCAGAGATAAGTCATAGTTTATATTTGACAACATGGTTTGTGTATGATTTTAATGGAAATACATTTCATATAGAAGATCAAAAAAATAGAAGTTTGATTCCAAATAGTGGTGTATTGGGGTTCTCAGAAGTAATTCATTTTTTGAGTCCTAAGAGAAAAAACAATTATTTGTATCATGTTAATATTATGGAGTCATTGAAGAAATTTGGAAGGTTGATTAAATTAAATTTCAAGATCCAATGTTAAAATGAAACTGGTTTACGGGTAATAAGAGTGTCAAACACAAATAATTTGGAATAAATGTAGTTAATATGAATAAATTGGAATACATATATAATCCATTTATCATGGTGACACATGAAAAACAAACATTCTAGGTTATTGAACAATAAAATATGAAGTGGTCTATTTCCTTACAAGATAAAGGTATTTTAGTGTTGATAAACCTGACAAAGATGTTAATTTATATGAGATCTCTACTTTTATAGAATGATTAATTGATAATGTAGACGAACATGGACATGACATGGTTTATTCAATAAATAACGATCATAATGAAGTAATTTTGGAAAAATGTACTTTAGTACATTCATAATTTCATATGTTTCCTCTGTTTTTTACTTTGATATACTTTATAAAATTTCACTAAAATGGTAGATATATTATTATGAATCTATTCATTAAAACATGTATCAAAACAATTTTTTAATTTTATTTCATTATTTTATGTCAATTCATCTCACATTAATGATGTTATAATTTTTGTTAAATATAAAAAATTATGAATTAAATTGTGTTATGTTTAGTTTAGTATACTTTTATGATTATTTTACTTTTTTAATTTTCTTTTGAATTAAATATTTTTATTTTATTTTTTTAATTTATTGTTTGATTGTTTTATTTGTAGGGTAATGAAATATTCATCAAATGATACTCCACATACTTTTTTAGATGATCGTGATCATGATACCTCTGGGGAAGAACACACACATTATAATGTTGATGAGTCTCCTCGTCCTTATTTATAGGAGACAACAAATTCCATGTGGGAAAAGAGTTATAGGCTAGGTAAACGTGGCATCACATGTTTACTAAAATTATCTATTTCATAAAGTCAAGACTAGAGGATATATTTAGACGTTTATGGAAATGATATTCCGAGAGAATGAAATGAAAAATAATTCAAGACTTTTATTTTAGTGCAGGATAAAATTAATGTTAGTATTTTGATTAATAATTTTTGATGTGTTGAGAAAGTTCCACATCACTTCTATGGGAGACTATGTAGGTAATATATATAATTATTATTTAATATAAATTTATATTTTCATAGTTATATATGTTTTCAAACTTCTTATCAGATTACATAGAATATTCCAAATAATGGAGGCATCATGAGGGAATTTTTTTCATTAGATGCTCTGAGAAAGAGGTATATGAAGTCTTTCCTCACCTCAAAATTCATTTTTATGAATAAAAAACATGAAAATTCTAGTCATATATATCCATACATAGATGATGATACCTGGAGGAATTTTTTTGAATGAATATGAGGATAAGATTTTTTAAAAAGTACAATGTTTCCTTTTAGAAGTTATTTTACATTAATGATCATTTTAATGATAAAATTAATGATCACATTAATGATCATATTAGTTAATTTCTAATTATTAATTTATATAAATCAGAGAGATCTCATATGTTGTGAAAATAAAAAAACATTTACCATAAAACTTTATATCGGGGAAGGAATACGTTATTTTAAGTGAAAATTATTGTAGGAAAATTTCAACAACTAAGTTATTCATCTTCATGCTTAGTAGCAGTTGGTCCTCCACCCCTCACAAGGCATGAAAGTAGAAGAGGTATTTGATGAACAAAAAAACTACATTATCTTATTGAAGAGTTGAGGGTTGTAACTGAGAAGATTGTAATATGTCTACATTATTTATTTATTTATTTTTAACAAATTTTTTATATATTTTCATTCATTACAAGAATTTTTAAAAATTTCATATAGTATTATCTTTATAAGCAGAGCACATAGTGGGCCTTTATATCTGAGGGTAGGTAAGATATTTTCACTGCAACATTGGAAAATAGTTTGAAACCCCGATCATGTACGAGGATACATTACTTGTGTATCAGTAAAAAAACTGTTTCCTCATTATAAATATTTTCTAAGGGAGGATATTTATAAAAAATAGACCCATTGGATGCTAATGTTCAGGATATCCTTGTGAATATGGAGGATATAATTAGAGATTCCATAATAACGATGTATGTATACATGAGAAAAATATTTCATACATATAATATATCTCCTCCACCTCTACCACCTCTATCAGATGATCCCACTCCAAGTTATCCTACTTATAATTATCTACATTCTGACCTTACTCCTTTTAATCATACACCAACACACCTCCTCCACAGCTTCCCAGTTATTTTGAGTTGTATGTTGATGATCCCCAATATATTGTTTCATATGGGATGATATTTTGTTTGGAAGATCTATTTCATCATGAATATATAGAGATAAATAATCATAGTGTCACTGTAAATGATATTATACAAAGATAAAAATTATTTCAATTTCTTACATGTGAGGTGAATATAGTTGGACATTGTATCATCCATCAAGAGTTGTTTGACATATTACTATAGAGATATGTGAATATGTTATGTGTTATTTCACTTTGATATTAATTTTTTTATCATTATAATTTATATATATATATGTCTTTTTATATGTATAAATTAAATGCAATGAAATATTTTACACTTAATAACATATAAAATGTGTTATGTATTTAGATGAAATTTCATCTACTTCTGATAGACTGTTGAAATTATCAAATATGTTATTGGATTTATATAAGATTCCAACAAATGATATAATTTATGGGCATGCAATGAAGGATGGAATTTTTAAAAATGACATAATGGATATTTTATATGAAGATCAATTGGGAATCAACACGATGTATATCATTTCAATTTAATTCAGTAAAAAAAATTTACAATCATTTTATTTAATGAAAATTTATACTTTATTTTTTGTATCTGGAATATTTTTAAATTTTTTATAAAGTACAAAAGGAAAATTTTATATCGATTTATGGATCTGTAATTTATTTTACTCTTATCTAGGATAATTACTGGTGTGGATATAATAGTTTATATTACTGAAACATTTTAAAAAAATGAAATTATTTAGTGTTAAATATTTCCTTATCTTCCATAGTATGAATATTTTTTCTCAAAATGATTATTATATCTATTACATATTAACCATTCATATTCAATTTTTTTATATATTTGTTTCCATTGGATGTTGGGTCTTTTTTTCATGATAGAGGACATGGTACAGGCTATGCTTGAACCACATTGAACTGAAAAAAAAATATTAATAATGTATTGAATAAGAATGTGTTAGTATTTTAATACATGTTTACATTATCATTAATTAAATTTATTTTATTCATATATTTTTTCAAATATTTCATGGGATACACATAAAACTTCCATAGGATTTTAGAAAGACTATATCAAATATGTAAAATCATAGGTGCATTTTCATTTACAATTATTAAATTTTAAATATATTATATATTAATGTTATTTATAATTGATATATTTTTTAAATAATAATTTCATATACAAGGAGTAAAGAATATTGATACAATGTTTTAATATTTATTTATTAAATTATTTAAAATATAATGCTTTGGATGTTTAATATGGTTACATTTTATTATTGAATTCTACTTTATATCTCATTAGTTTTATTCAACAGACCAACAAGATAAACAATTTCATTATAATTTCTATCTTTTTTATGACACTCAACCTTATAATGAAATATATTTTAGTCACTTTATAAATTAAAGGGTGAATAATTTTGTAGGGATGATTTGTTTTTAGTTTTTTTTGTAATATATAGTGTAAACTAGGAAGTTAAAATTTCTTTTATACTAGTTTTTTTGGATCTTCTATACTAGTTTGATAATTGTGTACCCTTTTATTCTTATTTATGCTAGGGGGTTAGGGTGGATGGTATTTATTTAAAAAAGTTTATTTTTCACATTGCTTATTTGTTAACTGAAGTAAAAACCCATAAATATTTTTTGTTCATATTGGTTACCAAATAACCGACATGAAAAACAATATTTGACATCGTTTACCTTATCAAATTGATATGGAATACTTCTCGATTTATGTTTCATATAGGTGATAAAATAATTGAAGTGAAATATTTATAGACACTCTCTTTTGCGTTTGTTATATATATAAATTATGTGAATGAATAATTTCAGTTATCATTCACTTCAGTTTTTTAATAATTGATGCGAAAATGATTATTCCATGTGGGTTATTTCATATAACAAACATGTGAGAGAAATTTTCATTCAGTTATTTGAAAACCAAATTGAAAAAAAAAATCTTTTTTTCAAATTTATGTTATTTAGAACTGACATTATTAACTTATATAAAATGTCTCTTGTAACAATATCTCATATTAACAGATGTAAAAAAAATATAATCCAAAATAAAAAATCATTATTTTCACTAATGACAATTGGGGACCCAAGTAATATGAATTTATAATATATAAAATACATGAATTATCTTGCTTCAATTATTAATATGAAACCCCATCTCCGATTGAATTTTTATGAATAATCCTCCTATTTTAAAAATATTTTGAGTTGGAACATGGATTAAGTTTCTCTACTAGAAAAACAATGAATTAATTTGAATTATCTTGTTATTGATATTTTTTTATAATATCTCAATGATATAAATTAACCCTCAATTTTAATATATAAACATTGATATATATGGAAGAATTCATTAGTTGTTGTGTCTCATTAATTTAGGACTCTTTGGGGTGATCACCAAAAGATGTTACAAATTGGTATCAAAGCCTTAATTTTTATATTATACTACTTGGGGAATACTATTTGAATATTGTATTTGTAAGAACATTGTATGAAAAAAATTCTTGTTTATAAATCACACTTACATGGGAAAAATCCATGACACTATTGATTGATATTTTTTATTTATATTCAAATGATAAGTTTTTTATTTAATGAAATATATTATGTGATTAGTATATTTTTTTTCTTCATCTGGGGTGGGAAAAGGGTGTATGGTCATGAATCATATTCAATACATATTAATATTATGAAATATTTATTCTTAAATTTGATTTATCAGAGAATTATTATATGGGGGTTTTATTTAAATTATAATTTATATGTTATACAGTGTTTCCATATATTATTTATTTATTGAAATTTACATGAAAAAATATATGTATACCGGTTATTTATTAGTGAAATTATTTTATGATATATTATATGGATATTTTGGTAATATTTATAGAAACCTAGAAGTTGGTAGGTTCTTCTAATAGATTCTTAGGATTGTATGAGGCCATTATATTATTAAATCGTGTCTAGAGTAGTGTGATGCATTGATTATTACTACCATTTCTATATTTTTAGTTCACTAAATATGATAGATGTGTACTAAGTAATTCATTTTTATTTTCAAATATATTCCATCTAGAAGACCACTAATAGATCTCAAGGAGGTAGGGGTCGAGAATGCGTTAGTTGTTATGCAATCAGAGACTCTTGTTATAGTAGGTATTACTATGGATAAGTATATTAACATGATATTTCCCTAGGTTATATTGTTTCTAGATCATGAGGATATGATATATTTTCCATCTATGTTAGAGTTTTTTGGGAATTCTTACATGGAATGTTAAATCATATTCAAATGTAGGAGTGGCCTTTTGGGTGTGCATATTTTGGAATAGTCTATGTGGAATTTTTTATCAGATATGAATAACCATTTAGAGGAGGGTGAATCATGGGGCAGAAATGTGTTGAGGAAAAACCAAGAATTATATGGGTTTTAAAATTATATTTGGGATGATATTAGGTCCTATCCAGGATGGAAATTCAGACCCTTTTTTTCGAGTATGTATTTCATAATAACATGAAGTAGAGTAGAGGCTATAGTTTTGTACATATCATATATAGGTAAATGTTAGTGATGGATTATATGACACATATAATAGAGACTCTTAATGTTTAGCCTATATTTTATTATGATGGGGATATTAGGGTCATTTTCCTTAATTATGGAATGCGATATTTTGTATGAGTTCAAGTGAACATCTTCTGAGAATAATCTATGCCCTAAAGAATGAGGGGAATATGTATATGGGTAGTGGTTTGGGTTTTTTACTACTTATATTGGTACTGATATCTAGTCATTGGTTAGTATAATTGTTAGGATAGATTATTCTCACCTTGGAAGTGAGAGAAATTGATGTTAGAGATGTCATTATTCTATTTGTTTGTGAGAGAGGACTCCTATCGTGTGTTATTAGTGTAGAAATATAGAAGAAATATGAACAAAATTTCATAAATTTATAGTAGAGTGATAATTTTAGGTTATATGGGATACTTATAGTGAATGAATTGTAGTTATCCCTCTGTAGGTACTAGCCAATGTAAGGGACATGTTTAGTGATCAAAATCAGGGTCAGTGGAACCACCCTCGATTACCAATTGTGATTTTTCAAATTGATTTATATGAAAAGAAGGACATGGTGCATAAGGAGAGGGGCGATAATAGTTTCTGTGTGGTTCACCGTATTCTAATTAGGTGACCAAATTTTTGGTTATAGGACCAATATTATGAATTGTTTTTAGGATAAGGAAAAATTCACATGATATTGGTGAGGAGAGGTCAATTGTACAAGTTCTGAATCTTGAAACAACCACTCTATCATAATATTTATTTGATAAGAGCATGGGATTCTCAATTTTTTTCCATAGGATAGTCAATTAGGTTGGTTTATAGAGTTTATGATAGTATTTTTGGAAATTGATGTACCCTTAGGGGTGTGATATGAGAGTATTTATAGGGTTTATAGGTACTTTATCATGTATATTAGTTATATGAATATCTTAAATTTATTTATATTATTTATATAGAACATTAAGGTGATCACTGAGACAAAATAATTCATCTATAATTGAAAATACATTTATTTTTAACATCGTAAAGTTCCAATATCATCTCTTTCGGATGATTTTAATTCTTTTTTTGGGATGTATACAATTTAAGTAGTATATTTAAGACCATACAATCATGGTTTGGGAAAGATCATTACATAATTTTCTACCACCTCATTGGGGAAATATGAAATGTGATAACTGGATCTTCCTACTATAATAGAACTGTATTAGAACATCTTTATAAATGACTTTTCAAGGATTTTTTTCTTGATAGTGGTGGAATTTACTAATGATTTAGGGAAAGGTATATTTCCCATAAATATAACACTACATTGGATAAAACAAGAAATTCAGATAGTGATAATATTTTTTTCGTAGACATGGAGGATAACATAATTATTCTCTTTTGAAATTCATAGTGCGGTGCACCAATTTTATTTTATAATAAGGGAAATGAATGATTGTTACTATGTATTGATTACACAGAACTAATTTAGTTTAACATCATGTCTTTTTAACAAATCCCTTGAATAAATGATTTGTTTGATTAGATGAGGTGATCCATGTGGTTCATTGATATCAATTTGAATTTGGTCTATCATTATATATTTATGAGGTAAGACAACATCCCTTTATTTTTTTCAATAGAATGTTTCGTCTATATGAATTACATTTTATTTCGTTTCATTTTAATAACAGACCTGTTTTGTTTATGGAATTGATGTATAAGTCATTACATCATCATTCAGATTGTTTTGTGGTTATATAACTTAAGGTTATCTTGGATTACTCCCACAACCTGAAGGATTATTGTTGAAATTTATAAACTATTTTGGGAAAACTCAGAGATTATTAACATAATTCCAATCTCTCAAAGTATTATTTATGGATTAAAAAGGTAATATTTATAGTGAAAATGATTTATAATGTATTTATATTAGTAAACACTATGATTTTTTAAGAAGATTTTCTTTGTATTATTATCATGCTCATGCTAGATCACTCAAACGATACTAGAACGAGAGAGACACCTACCTCAAGCATGACTCCCCATAAAACATAGGATACTAACTAGTATCGGTGGTCTAGAAAGTGATAGTTTGGATACTATAACAACTAATTATAATAACAAAATTAGTGGAATCAAATCACATCAACTCTCAACATATTTTTACATCTATGTAGACTAGAAACATAAATAATTGAATGAAAAATAAATACTTATAATTTAACCAAGGAAGTACAAAATTAAACCGAATAAACTATAATATTATCAATTATAGGGATGTTAAAAATTTATAGAATAATAATCTATATGGACGTCAAGGATCCACCCTACCCTACCAAAATTCCATTAATGTTTTATTATTCATCCATTTCATCTCCAACCAACTATTCCCCAAAAACATGACCATTACCTATTTTAGTTTCACAATTCATTAAATATGAATGCATCTTAAAGGACCTTGGAAGTGTGTGAGTATAAAAATAGTAGTCCACCACCAAAATGTCCCTAGAAAATACCCATATGTATACAAAGTGAATTATATTAAAACCAACATAATTAACACAAACCTCTCTAATCCATGATCAAATAGAAATGAGTGGGAACATTACCGGCATCATCCAATGTTGGAGTGGGATAGTGAATGCATTATCTGAAAACCCCCATGGGATAAAATAAATAACTCTTAATATCTTAATGAAGGAAACCACATTCTCTATACTCATGAATTCTATATGAAAAAAAAGGAATCAATAATACATGTTCCAAAACCACACTCCACACCTCCTATCTCAACAACACAAAATAATTAAATCAAATATGACTCATAAGATCCAAATCATCTGATCTAATTATAAGTCATACATTAGAAACTAATATAGAAATATTTATTATTATTCGTAACCCATCAGTCTCGATGATTTCCACATACACAATCTGTATCCCATACCAAATTGGTGATCACAATCACCTCTCAATTACCTTTTCCAGCTAAAATGATTCACACACATTGTTGGATGATTACCACAATCACATAGGGCATGTCATCTACAAAGGGTACCACAAAATATCTAGTGGCCAACACCACCTCATGTGTCCTTCACACCCTGGCCACAACACTAAGAACATAGACCCAAGGGTAAATAACTGAAATACTATACAAAAACTAAAACTCAATGAACCATCATCATTTCAACATTAATTAAATATATATAACCATACGGAATTTGATTAAACCCTATCACCTCGTTGTCACATGGGTAGTACCTATTACATTCCCATGGAACCACATTATGAAAATCATCCAATGAAAAACCTCTTTACAAAACATAAAAATATTCAAGGTAATTTTTGGAACATCCAACACAAATAATAATAATCCATAAATTTCCTACACCATAATTACACACATGTTACTACAATTAATTATATATTATGAACAACTGAAACTACTAGTGGTTTTATTTCTTATCGTACACACTACCTAACCCACACCTACAAATCAAGAGATGCATAAACACATTTATAATTAAAATATATATATGAATCACATAAGTGTTATACCTAGGATAATGCACAAAGAAACTCATATTTTTTTTGACTCTTGTATAGAGAAAAAGAGAAACCAATGAAAAATAATGAAAATAGTGATTTTAGAGGAAATAAATGCAATGACGAAAAACCCAGAATTAGATGAAGGTAGAAAATGATTCTTACCGACAATGACTCCCTATGATTGATTACTCAAAAAAATCAAAAAAAAATGAAGTGTATTCCACTTTGGATGAGAGGTGAATGATATATTGATAATATATAGAGATCCCCTTTACTGTTGACTGAATTGAGAATAATTACATATTATAAATATTAATTGAAATGATAAATTAAAAAACATTGAAAATAAAGAACACTAAGGTGTGGCCCTATAACACATGGTGTGACACATATTCCCCAAATACAACCAATAAACTCGACCCCCTTCTAAATAAATGGTATGGTGTGATCAGTAACATTATAAAGTGACACTCACATAGACTAAGGATTAAAAGTGGAACCCTCACCTAGTATGATATGATAAGACACCACCACCTGATTTTACTCTTTCATGACCACTCACCCTAACAAAATTTCATTAGATATGGTGTTACCCATTATATTTAGTAAAATTTATAGCTCAATACTTCTAGAAAGCCTCCAACACTACTCCTAAGGACATTACATACACCGCAAAAAACTCACCCATTCATAATAATACAAGATCATGTTGAACTAAAACAAAAAAATTGTTACCCAAAAACCATAGACAATATTACCTCCCCAAAATAAAAAAGGTCATCTCTAAGATGAATTCGCCAATAAACTGTCCAAATCCAAATAGAACCAAAGAATCTCACTGGAATAAATTTCATGAAAAGAAGATGATGATGTGAAATTATGATTACTCTTGAACACCATGAATATTAAACAATGTTACACAATCCCAACCATGTAAACTCACAACCATAGGTGTTACCTACATAGTAAAGTCATAATAAAAATACAAAACATGATAATTGTTTCATACGCAAGCATCATCCCAAAATTTTTAACATACCATCAATTTTTGAATACAAATCATGCATTGTACCCAATGTCCATACTTTAAATATCACATGTTGGATCCTTTTTCTACTAAACCATATTGTTCATCATCACCTATCATGAAATACTAGAATCATATAATCATGTAACACCGCTAACAGTGAAAGTCTCTCCAAACAACTCTAAAAAACCCATAAAAACCACATGATACTCCAATGACCCCTAACCTCTAGATGTCTAGAATCCCTCCACCAAACTAGGTTTCATTATAACCTGTTCATTGGAAAATTATTAACCCCTCGCTTAGGGGACCTGACTGTCACATGCCTCTATGGAACCACATCTCATCTATGTTAACAGAAACTCATGCGACACTACCCACCTTAGGAGTGTCCATGTCTTCGTAAGAACTAGCCGCTCACCGGTGTGCTATTTTTGAAACACTTTAACACACGGGTGACGTTCCTCGAACTACGATCACCACCTCATAAGCACACACCAAAAATAAGGCAACTTAAGCTCTAAGGGTACTACCTAGAACGGACTAGTCCCTTACGAAGCACATGCGTCGACCCTAACTCTTGGTCATGCAAAACAAGGATTACTAGGCTCAAATACCTCTTTCCATTTTATCCATTTCATTAAGGGCGAGTGTGAATCTCGGGTCGGCGATGTCTTTCGAGGAAATATTACGTGACCAATTTTAGTTGGTCGATCGTGATTCAACCGTTTTCATGGGTTGAGGTCCCTATAATGGCCTCAGATGTAAGCTCTTCTTTGATATTTCAGTAGTAACATGAGCGTTGGATCGCGTTGTAAAGGCTTAAGTGCATTCTTCATAGAAAATTCTTAAAGGTGCATTGGGCGTTGGAAACGCAATACGATCAATTGAATGAAACTTGAAGACCCTTGTAGGTCGGGTGATGTTTTCGTTGTTTTACGAAGGCTTCTCGGGGACGAGAAGTTTTTTTAGGTGGGTAGTTTGTAACGAACCGTTTTTTTAGAGCGGATAAAATGCGTAGGTTTTTGAACTTTTTCTTCTATCAGCGAGTCGGTTTTAAAACCGAGCTTCGGAACGAGGTTCCGAGTTCTAGAGCCATTTTAATCGGTGACACTCGGACCGCGTGTGGTAGGTTTAACCGTGCAGGTGGGTGCGTTTTAATTTTTTTTATAATTAAAATAAATGAAAATAAAATAAAAGAAAAGAAAAAAACCTAAACACCTCCCTCCCCCTCTCTCGGCCAGGACCCGCGATGCACCCCCTCCTCTCCCCTTAGCCGCGCGCGCGACCCCCCCCCCCCCCTCCACGGCGCCGCCTCCTTCCCCGACCTCTCCCTTTGTCGATTTCCACCGGATCTCCACCGGTTTCCAGTTCGAATCGCCACAGTAAGCTATTTTCTCCTTTCTCCTCCCTGTTTCTGGCTTCTTTTCGACCTAATCGGCGCCCGGTGAGGTGCAGCCGAACCCTAGGTCTTAGAGGTGATCCGGTTTTTCGTCTTGATCTTGTTCTAGGTTGGCGCGGAAGGTCCGTTGGGACTCCTTGGCGCGCGTTCCGGCAACCGCCGCGGAAGGCGAAGCGGTTCGGGTGGTTTCGGATCATCGGAATGGTTTCGGGGTGAGGTTTTCACCTTTCCCTTTGTTTTGAACTTGTTAAATTTGGGGCTTTTGATGGTTATGAGCCCCGACTTGATGTTGGAAGTGCGTTGAGCTCACGGTGTGGGTTCGCCTTTGTTTTGGTTTGTTGCCAACACCCGAGGTAAGGGTTTATTATTTCTGGTTGGTTTTTTCTGGCTTAAATTGGTTTATCTTTGTGTCCTAAGGTTCGTAGTGGTTGTCTTATAGTGCGCTGGAGCTTTCGGTAGGATTTCGGGTTGCCGGAGTTTAGGCGACTCACCTGCGCAGGCATAGGTACGTATTTATATGTACGTGGGTTCCCCCGGCGTGCATATATTTGTCCATGGCAGCGAATATACACACGTACGGGGCTTGTTGTCCCCATTACATATATAAAAAGTGCCTGTGCAGGTGAGCGGAGACAGGCTTATGTGTATAAGCATATGTGTAAGGATCCTCTTGCGCATGCCCATGGACATGCGGAGCGTGTGCATAGGGGCTAGGTGTCCTTACACGTATGTGAAATCACATATGCCTCGTGGGGGAGTAGTTGCGGCAGATTTAGTTAGAAAGCGCCAAGATCCAGAGTGGACGGATGGATCCACCTTGAGGTAGGGTCCCTCTCCTTGCCCTTTAAATTTAAGTAAAGTAATAGTGAGTTTAATATTGCACTTATCATTTTAATTATGCAAGTTTAGTTCCGATTAAATGCTTCTGTGCAAATTGTGTGAATTGCAGGATTAAGATAAAAGTGGTTGCTTGGTCACTAAACTAACAATTTAATAATAAAACCCCTCTTTCAAGGTGCGCTGCCTTCAATCTAAAAATGTAGCAATAGAATTTCATGATTTCCTTCCTTACTGTTTTGCTTCTTAACTTTGTTAAGTGTTGAATGAGTTTTAAATTAAATTCTAAATATCTCTAAATGAATTGTTTGATGAAGTAATGACATGTTTTCTAATAAAACTCCTCCAATGGAGGTGAGGTGACTTCAAAATAAACGTGTAGTAGTAGATTTCCTTTTTTGTGATTTCTTGCTTAAAAGTCTTATGACTCTTTATGATTGACATTATACTTGATAAATGACATGCTTCTACTTGTACCTTACTGGTTAACTCAAAAGACGTTGCTTCCTGAGAAATAATAAACGAGCCATGACACCTCCTATGTTCATGGATTAACATGTAATTAGAACTTTTAGGGTAGGGTGTTTACCCCCTTCCCTTTACATCGGTGCTTATGTCATGCCACGTCTTGTGTCGCTTGTCGCAACCTTCCGGCAATGCCTCCTTATTTATTATTGAAATGCTTGGGTGGTTCGCTCATGCTCATTGTGGCCCTCGTTTATGGTAAAGTCCACCCTAGGTGCTCGCCTTGCATCTTGGCCACCCCTTTGGGTGTGCCCCGCCTAAATGCCCCTTTTTCATTGTTCTTTTAGTTATAAATTTTATTTAATAGTTTTAATTGAATGTCTTGCTTGAGCAAGTTTGTTAGCTTGTACCATTTAATGTCATTAATCACCAAACATAGATCCATGTTGATGCCATATGCTTTTGTTTACCTTCTATTGCTCGTGCAAGTTCCAGAATGTTGAAAAAGGATGATTAATTATGAGAATTGATTATAAAAAGTTGAGATCTGAGTTGAATGACCAAATGTGATACGGGGTGTTAGACATGGCGATCTACACCAAACGATTATCTAGGTGTTAGACATGGAGATCTACACCAAACGTGATACGGGGTGTTAGACATGGCGATCTACACCGAACGATTATCTAGGTGTTAGACATGGCGATCTACACCAAACGTGATACGGGGTGTTAGACATGGCGATCTACACCGAACGATTATCTAGGTGTTAGATATGGCGATCTACACCAAATGTGATACGGGGTGTTAGACATGGTGATCTACAACGAACGATTATCTAGGTGTTAGACATGGCGATCTGCACCAAATGTTATACGGGTTGTTAGACATGGCGATCTACACCGAACGAATGATAATAATGATTTATGAAAAGAATGAGAGATGTGGGTAAAACCCGAGTGATCTGTGATCAAATAAAGAAAGGTAAGAATGAGTGGGTTTCCAGTCTAAGTTGAAATGATAAGTGAATAAATAGTGTAAGTGAGCAAAATGATAAAAAGTGTTTTTAGGCTTGAACCAAATTTACTTGTGTTGTTTTAAACAGGTTCTCATCCCGGCTATGGGCCGAAGCAGGTAGTGTCGCCAGGTGTCCTTTCTGGAACTAGGATGGGCGTTTATTGTTTCTATTGTGTCGTTATTGTTCGAAAATACCAGCACTTTGTTTAATTATATTTCATTGTCTAGAGTGGGCTAGACCCCGGTGGTTCCGGCCTACTGAGATATATATCTCACACCCTACTCGGGCAGCCATTGCACTGTGGCACCCGAGTAGATTCCATTTGGTTGCAGGACCTTGTTGTTGCTATTTCTTGTACTTGGAGTTAGGAGAAAAGGACCGAGTTGGGGCTCGGGATTCTCATGGATATTGCCCTCAGGGCTTGAGTTTTTTGTTCATTTACTTCTACATTGATGTGTAAGTATGTCGCGTGATTTAGTGCTTTCATTGTATCATTAGCATGTCATGCATGCATCTCTTATATAAACCGCCGTTCGCCAAATTTATTCAAACCCTATAAATGAAAAATGTTTTCCGCTATTTTATTATTATTATTTACACTACTTCCGTTGCTGTATTTTTGGTCCCTTTGTTCCACTTTGATAAGAGGGTAAAGTATCCCCCCTGACTTACCTTACACCCTCGCCGCTAGTCAGCAACCTCTGGCGTAAGGGGAGACGCGCTTGAGGCCATGTCACGGGCCGGCTCAGGTGACCTGGTTGTCTGGTTCTTGGTCGACCTGGGTTGGTTCGTGACAGTAATACTTTTCACCTTTCCGGAGAAGTAAAAACTCTTCACTGAATAAAAGTTCATTACTTACCCTTCTGTAACCAAAAGATTAGCTTAAAACCCATATAAATATCACATAACATATAAAGGTAACATGGGACATAAACATACATAAGTGGGATAACCGTAAGGTCGACTTCCACACATATCACTTAATGGAATAGCCATTTGGCCAACTTCCACACATACTTAATGGAATAGCCATACGACAGACTTCCATACCAAATTCATTGGAGGTTATAACGTAACCACCCGTCCTGGTATTCACAGAACCACCCGTCATATGGTTTATCACGTAACCACCCGTTACATGTCCAAGTACCATTATAAAATAAACAAAATGGAAAGAAAACATTTCCACATTCCGATCACAATATATCACATAAATATATTGACATAAAAAATCCATTATAAAAACCATTTTCAATACCAAAAATACATAAATGAGTATATGGTATTTATTTCACTTAAAAAAAACATTACGGCTTGTTGAGGAAGCCAAAGACCAAATAAAACTCGCGGCGGCGGAAAAGGTCATTGTCACCACGTACGTAAAAAAAACATTCCTTTTTTTCCGTTTAGTAAAACGCTTCGTAGAAAAATATTCCTTTTGAATAAAAGTGAACGTCAAAGGGGTTTATACAACGTATAAAAGAATGTTGTGTATAAAAAGAAATATGTCTCAATTAAAGGAGATTGAGATGAAGACCCTTACAAAGACTGTATCCTTGGATTAAGGATAAATCAATTACATAATTATGTGTGAAAAACGAACACATCAAATATAAGTGGATATTATGTGTAAAACAATCAGATGTTATTCACACATATTCATAGAACAACATATTCAAAGAGTACAAGTTTATCCCAAAGAATCAAAATTGGGTTAAGAAGTTCCCTTGCAAAAATTCGATAGCCTAACGACGTCACTTCAAAATTCAGAAAATGAGTTGATGAGAGATAAAAACGGTATCTCAAAACTTGGACATAAAATTTACATCAATAAGGATATATGATAAAATATCCCAACATAACAATATGTAAATTAAAAGACCCAACAAAAGAAGTCTTTTAAAAAGAGGAGGGTGAAAGGTTCCCTTACCGACATGGGTATCTTTTGAGACATGCACCCCGTGAAAGAAGGAAAATACAACATTGATGTAAATACTCATAAATGAATGTATTATACACAATGTGTAAAGTAATGGGCAGTACATACACCACTCAAAGGAAATTGTGGCAAATGTAGAATAATCTCACGGGAATAAGAGTGAGATGAAAAATCCCTTACGAAAACTCGGCAGCCTAATGACGCCACAAAAATAGATTGATGAGATCAAATAGGGTCTCTCATAATATTAACATAAATATTACAGAAAGAAGAATATAAAAGAACATCCCCCAACATAACAAAGAGGAGCTTAAAAGAAGTGACATAAATGAGAGTACCTAAAAAGAAAGAGATAGGTTAGATCTCTTACGAAAATTCAGCAGCCTAACGGTGCCACTTAAAACTTCCAAAATGGATTGATGAGAGAGAATATGGTCTCTCATCATATGAATAATAAAAAATAAATTAATAGTAATATAAAAGAACATCCCAATAACAAGCAATATGAGCTTTAAAAGGAATGACATAAAAGAGCGTACATAAAAAGAAAGAGAGGAGTAGGATCCCTTACCTCGGGTCCGACTTGACTCGATCGTTCTTTAATCTCCTGAATAATAATGTTGAGTTAATTTATACTTCCTTAAGAACCTTTTTCAAGATCATTATTCCTTTATATCACTTATTTCTATGTTATAAACATTATGTAATCATTTAAGTTAATAATGTTTGTTTTGTTGATATTTGGTTCTTAAGTCGAAATTCTACTTCTTACAATTACATGTTGTTCGTGTGGTAAATTTTTCTTTATATCTAGAATGAAATTCCTGATTTGGATATCATATATATCATATATATCCAAAATTTACATGTATTTATAATATTAAATAATCATTTATATGTAATAATTGAAATGCACCATTCATGGAGACGGTAAGCCGTACGTACGCATGAACGCTACTATCATTTCTTTATCATATTAATGGAATTAAAACTAAATGAGAGGTATGTATATTTTAAATCCAGAATTATATTCATAATTTATATGTATCATTAATCATATATATCCATTATATACATGTACTTTTAATATTACATTACTTTTGGGGGTAAGAAATGAAATGCACCGTTAATGGAGACGGTAAGCCGTACGTACGCATGAACGCTACTTTCATTTCTATTTCATATTTTTATAGAACGGAATCATAATGATATAAAGTTATATTATAATTCCAGAGTAATATCATATATTTTATCATAAATCCATCTTTTATACGTCCCACATATGGTATTAACGAATCAAATCACTTTGAGGGGGCGGTAGTCCGCACTTCCTTAAATGAAGATATCGCGTTTACCCATAATGGAAACCATAAAGGTATGCCCAAAATGAAAAATACAGAAGCATAAAAAAACATAAACATATTATATATCATATATAAATATAGTTTCATCTTAATGTCCACCTTTGAAGGTGTTAAAATAATGTTGAACAATCATCGTTTCGGGAGGCAGAAATTCTCCATCCACTGAAACAGTATGTTCTTTAACCATTAGATGTAGGTGTGTGTATGTGTAGCTCGAATACTTCTTATTAAAACATACTAGTATATTTAAGATACTGGATTTGTTACATAAGAAATGAATAAAAAGAGTTTAGGGGTTTGGAGAAGCAAAATAAAACGAAAGGACTCAAGTGAAGACATTACCTTAAAATCGGGTAACTCCCTTTGGTTTGAGCTCAAAGGCTTTCTTGGGAAGACTTCTGCCCAAAGTGAGGCTTCAAGGAGTAATAGAGGGATGTGGATGGACAAAATGGGCCGGGGTTGGCCGAGCCAAAGGCTTTGGAAGTGTGGGTAAGGAGGTAGAGGTGGGTGCCTCTTATAAGAGGAGAGGAGGGGCACTTTTGGAAAGTAAAAAAACGTTACTTTATTTGAAAATGATTTTCGGATTTAAAGGGTCCCACATTGATATAATTCTAGTATAAGGTGATAAGGTTTCGAAATCCACCCATAAAATATATTTTGGACATGTGTAGGTCTTAGATATTACATTATCCTTCCATTTTATTTAAATCATTAAGTAATGAGGTCATCGCTGCATCATCATAATGTCATAAATAATTTAATTTATTTAATGTCTAAAAATTATAAAAAAATACTATGATGTAGGAAATATATTTATATTTCTAATGACTATTTATAGTAAAAAATATTATTTGTATTACCCCATGTAAAATTTTTTTTAGTAAAACATTTCATGTTTGTGTCATTTTTTACTTTAACATTGAATAAAAAGTTATTTATGTCATTTCGCAACCAAAGTGGCTAAACGGGGTCCCCAAGTTGACCCATGGCTTTTATTCGTCGGCCATGACACATCCAATAAGGGTAGGACATGTGTATAGGTATTTTAATTTTATTATAATATCATTTTTTCCTTAAATTGCACTAATTACCTCTAATCGCGATTAAAAACTTAATAAGTTACTATTCACCAAAAAATTATTTTAATCTCATTGAACCACATTTTACTTCATAATGACAACCATGTATGTCAGATTTTTGAAATTCAAAACACAATGATGGAAAAATTTCATTTAAACGGAAAATCAGTTTTTATAAGTACCACTTAGTGGTTTCACTATTCATCAAAAATTGAAGTTTTTCAGAAAATTACCAAAAGTTCACCCTAAGCTATATTTGATATTCCATATTCAAAAATGATATCTATTTTACAAAATTCAGAACATATAAGTTACATTAATTAATTTAATAATTAATTCCCGCTGTCAAAACAAATAGAGTGTTTTTATGAAACAAAATGTATCAAAAGATTGACACTAGTTTAAGTCCAATTTCAAAGTGAAATTAATTCCAACGACCACTATTGGATTAAATTGTAAAAATATATTATAATGTCACTTTAAAACAAATTAAAAAGATAATATAACCATATAATTAAATTATATAAAAAACAGTTTTGATGTAAAATGCAGTATTTTTCACTATTCATTGAAAAATGAACATTGTCAGAAAAATACAAAAAATTAACCCAACGTAAAATTCAATGTCCTAATCATAAATAATATGTTTATTTTGAAAAATAGAGCTTATAAAATTTTCAAAAAGTGTATTTAAAAGGGTTTCACCATCAAAAGGCAGTTAATCGACCTTTTAAAGAATATTAGAATGTTTACGCTTAAAAACTGGATTCATTTGCAATTTTAATCCTATAACAGTTATTGTAAAGAGTAAAAATATCTGAAAAACATATATAATCATTTTTTAGTTAGTTCTGTTCATTACCACCATTACAACGGCTAGGCGTTGACTACCATTTAAAATAATATTATTTTATTATTAGAGTGCAACGTAAGATTCCCAAGAAACTCATTGTTGCGTATTGGGTACGCCATCGGGCATATCATCCCCTTTAAAGTAATATTAATATTTTATTCACAAATATGGATAAATATAAAGATGTCATATTATTTATTTACCTGGGGTGTTACATCCTTCCACCCTTTTGGGAATTGCGTCCTCGCAATTTTAAAATTGGTCTCAGAAACATCCTTGATAGTCCCACATCGGAACAAGAGTCGGTAAAACAATCACTCTAAAATAAAAAAATATAAGTACAAAGGTCACCCGAGTTAAACCATACTAGGATTCCAAGTATGAAAATATGGACATGGAGGAAAAAAACAAAGGGTCATGTTCTGATGGAGAGTGATAGAAAACATGTTTAGGAGAAAGTTAACCATAAGAAAATCACAAACTTGTGATGGGTTAAACGGTATTCGATTCCCCAGTAGGAAAAGTTAATAGACAACATTTTTGTTTTAAGTTACTTTTTATTGAGGAATTTATGCATAAGGAAACATAATCACTTATCATATTGACTTTCAACTTTTATTAAATTCCTTACACAAAATCATATTTTCTCCAAAAGACGAGTATTTAGGAAGACTTATTCACATTAATAGTACTATAATAAACTTCTAGAGAATCACCTAATCCACAAAAGAGAACTATATACTTCCCATGTCCTTAGACATTAACCAAAACCAAAACCAAAAAGGTTAGTACAAGATCAGATAATCCAGAAAAGGATAACCCTTTATAAAAAGAAAATCTATTCTTAATCTCCAAAATTTTGTCTAACAAAACCCAAAGTTCAACAGGGACCATCCGATAAACAATTTGTCCATAAAATTCTTCAAAGTAAACCAAAATAAAATTGAAAACCAAATATTTTAAGGTTTTAGTCACATAGTCTTCCAAGTTAAATCGTAACATTTATCTCCAAATAACATCAGTTGCTCTTAAAGTCTCGTATTGAAAAGTAATTAACCTAATCACATATCCTCTATGATAGGTTAAAAAATTTCCATAGATAACCCAAAATCATCTTACTCTTAATTCATAAAATCATCTAACTAAAAAGAATCAGTCAAACTAACCAGGGACTTCACGTAGTCTAGTGGTAGGCGATAAATACCAGTCGCACTTTGGTTGTGGGTTCGATTCCCGCAGCTTTGTCCGACACGACGGGTTGTCACACGGTTTGCGTGTTGTCCTTTTTCCAAAACTATATAGTTCTCAAAACATTTCCCCAAAATGAGATAAAATATTCAAAAATGATCATAACATATTTTAACCTCAAGTTTATCTCATTCCTTTCATTTTACATCATATCATAGAGTAACCCATAATTACCTAAAAAGTAAGGATCATATAAACCCTAATGGTTACCTTTATAATTGTTACCTGAACTTCCACATCGATTGGTCATCTCGTACATGATGCATTACAGATCATACCAAGGTTCAAGTGGTTGATCATGACTCCTTGATAGTTGGTTTAGAACAACCACTAGTTTCCTCAATGAATCCCCCATTTTATCTAGTATCATAATCATAGAACCACCACAGTTTCCTTCAAACCTGTTGTCTCTTTGGTGCCTGCTAGATCCATCCATTCAGTAAAAACAGAAATGTCTGTGTGAGTATATCAACAAAACCATCATGTACTAATGAGTAAGATAAACACTAATATATACTTACTCATTCACTTTATCTAAAACGAGGACTCTTTCTGAAATCCTAACCATTATGGTAATGTCACTTATGCTTAGAGAATACCCTAACCTCTAAAGTTATCTAAACCGACCTCTGATACCAACTATAAGGCCCTAGGCTTAAACCTTACTTAATATTGAATTAAATGAATAATTTACATTGAGGATATTTTCAAGTTTAGAGTTTTAGAGAATTAGTAAATAACTATTACATCTCAAAAGATTACAATGTAGAAACTTCTACTAAGTTTCCATAAAATAAAAACTCTTAAAAAGAAACATGTCTAGTTCCATGTTTTAGGTAGAATGACTTTCCCTTGATCCCATCCTTGACCCTATTCCACGTTAAGTCCTATGAAAAACATTTCAAAAACTTGGGATGAGCATAAAAAGCTCAGTAAGGGATACGGAAAGAATAAAAACTTTTAGTTTTTTCAAAACAACAAGTAAACCATGTATACTTTATCAAAGTAATACTTTTCACCTTTTCGGAGTAGTAAAAAATCTTCACTGAATAAAAGTTCATTACTTACCCTTCTGTAACCAAAATATTACCATAAAACCCATATAAAGATCACATAACATATAAAAGTAACTTAGGACAAAAACATACTTAAGTGGAATAACCATAAGGTCGACTTCCACACAGATCACTTAATGGAATAGCCATTCGGCCAACTTCCATACATACATAATGGAATAGTCATACGACTGACTTCCATACCCAATGCATTGGAGGTTATAACGTAACCACCCGTCCTGGTATTCACGGAACCACCCGTCATATGGTTTATCACGTAACCACCCGTTAAATGTTCAAGTACCATTATAAAATAAACATAATGGAAAGAAAACATTTCCACATTCCGATCACAATATATCACATAAATATATTGACATAAAAAATCCATTATAAAAACCATTTTCAATACCAAAAATACATAAAACAGTATATGGTATTTATTTCATTTAAAAAAAACATTACGGCTTGTTGAGGAAGCCAATGACCAAATAATACTCGCGGCGGCGGAAAAGGTCGTTGTCACCGCGTACGTAAAAAAAATCCCTTTTTGTTGTTTAGTAAAATGCTTCGTAGAAATATATTCCTTTTGTATAAAAGTAAAATTCAAAGGGGTTTATACACCGTATAAAAGAAAGTTGTGTATAAAAAGAAATATGTCTCAATGAAAGGAGATTGAGACGAAGTCCCTTACAAAGACGATATCCTTGGATTAAGGATAAATCAATTACATAACTATGTGTGACAAAAGAATACATCAAATATAAGTGGATATTATGTGTAAAACAATCAGATGTTATTCACACATATTCATAGAATGACATATTCAAAGAGTACAAGTTTATCCCAAAGAATCCAAATTGGGTTAAGAAGTTCCTTTGCAAAAATTCGATAGCCTAACGGCGTCACTTTAAAATTCAGAAAATGAGTTGATGAGAGATAAAAAGGGTATCTCATCACTTGGACATAAAATTTACATCAATAAGGATATATGATAACATATCCCAACATAACAATATGTAAATTAAAATAACCAACAAAAGAAGTCTTTTAAAAAGAGGAGGGTGAAAGGTTCCCTTACCGACATCGGTATCTTTCGAGACATGCACCCTGTGAAAGAAGGACAATACAACATTGATGTAAATACTCATAAATTAAAGTATTATACACAATGAGTAAATTAGTGGGCAGTACATACACCACTCAAAGGAAATTGTGGCAAATGTAGCATAAATCTCACAGGAATAAGAGTGAGATGAAAAATCCCTTATGAAAACTCGGCAGCATAACGACGCCACAAAAATGGATTGATGAGATCAAATAGGGTATCTCATCATATTAACATAAATTTTACAGAAATAGGAATATAAAATAACATCCCCCAACATAACAAAGTGGATCTTAAAATAAGTGACGTAAAGGAGAGTACTTAAAAAGAAAGAGAGAGGTTAGATCTCTTACGAAAATTCAGCGGCCTAACGGCGCCACTTAAAACTTCCAAAATGGATTGATGAGAGAGAATAGGGTCTCTCATCATATGAACAGTAAAAATTACAGTAAGAGTAATATAAAAGAACATCCCAATAACAAAAAATATGATCTTTAAAAGGAATGACATAAAAGAGCGTACTTAAAAAGGAAGAGAGGAGTAGGAGCCCTTACCACGGGTCCGACTTGACTCGATCGTTCTTTAATCTCCTGAATAATAAAAATGAGTTAATGTATACTTCCTTAAGAACCTTTTTCAAGATCATTATTCCTTTATATCACTTATTTCCATGTTATAAACATTATGTAATCATTTAAGTTAATAATGTTTGTTTTGTCGATATTTGGTTCCTAAGTCGAAAGTGGACTTCTTACAATTTTGTGTTGTTCGTGTGGTCAAAGGTTCTTTATATATGGAATGAAATTCCTGATTTGGATATCATATATATCATATATATCCATCATATACATGTATTTATAATATTACATAATCATTTAGAGCTAAGAAATGAAATACACCGTTCATGGAGACGGTAAGCCGTACGTACGCTTGAACGCTACTTTCATTTCTTTGTCATATTAATTGAATTAAAACTAAATGAGAAGTATGTATATTTTAATTCCAGAATTATATTCATCATTTAGATGTATCATTCATCATATATATCCATTATATACATGTACTTTTAATAATACATTACATTTGGGGATAAGAAATGAAATGCAGCATTCATGGAGACGGTAAGCCGTACGTACGCATGAACGCTACTTTCATTTCTATTTCATATTTTTATATAATGGAATCATAATTATATAAAGGTATTTTATAATTCCCGTGTAATATAATATATAATATCATATCTCCATCCTTTATACGTCCCACATATGGTATTAACGAATCAAATCACTTTGAGGGGGCGGTAGTCCGCACTTCCTTAAATGAAGATATCGCGTTTACCCATAATGGAAACCTAAAAGGTATGCCCAAAATGAAAAATAGAGAATATTAAGGAAAAAATAAACATATTATATATAATATATAATATATAAATATATTTTCATCTTAATTTCCACATTTGAAGGTGTTAAAATAATGTTGAACAATCATCGTTTCGGGAGGCAGAAATTCGCCATCCACGGAAACAGTATCTTCTTTAACCATTAGATGTAGGTGTGTGTAAGTGTAGCTAGAATAATTCTTATAAAAAGATCCAACTTTATTTAATATACTTTATTTGTTACAAAATAAATGAATAAAAAGAGTTTAGGGGGTTGGAGAAGAAAAATAAAACAAAAGGACTCAAGTGAAGACATTACCTTAAAATCGGGTAACTCCCTTTGGTTTGAGCTCAAAGGCTTCCTTGGGAAGACTTCTGACCAACATGAGGCTTCAAGGAGTAAGAGAGGGATTTGGAGAGACAAAATGGTCAGGGGTTGGCCGAGCCAATGGCTTTGGAAGTGTGGGTAAGGAGGTAGAGGTGGGGGCCTTTTATAAGAGGACAGGAGGGGCACTTTTGGAATGTAAAGAAATGTTACTTTATTTGAAAATGAGTTTCGGATTTAAAGGGTCCCAAATTGGTATAATTCTAGTATAAGGTGATAAGGGTTCTAAATCCACCCATCCAATAGGTTTTGGATATGTTTAGGTCTTAGATATTACATTATATTTCCATTCTATTTAAATCGTTAAGTAATGAGGTCATCGCTGCATCATCATGATGTCATAAATAATTTAATTTATTTAATGTCTAAAAATTAATAAAAAAATTATATAATGTATGAAATCTTTTTATATTTCCAATGACTATTTATAGTAAAAAATATGACTTGTATTACCCCATGTAAAAATTGTTTTAGTAAAACATTTCATGTTTGTGTCATTTTTTACTTTAACATTAAATAAAAAGTTATTTATGTCATTTCCCACCCCAAGTGGCTCCATGGGGACCCCAAGTTGACCCATGGATTTTCTTGGTCTGCCATGACACATACAATAAGGTTAGGACATGTGTCTAGGTATTTTAATTTTATTATAATATCATTTTTTCCTTAAATTGCACTAATTACCTCTAATCGCGATTAAAAATTTAATAAGTTACTATTCATGAAAAAATTATTTTAATCTCATTGAACCACATTTTAATTCATAATGACAACCATGTATGTCATATTTTTGAAATTCAAAACACAATGATGGCAAAATTTCATTGAAACGGAAAATCAGTTTTTATAAGTACCACTTAGTGGTTTCACTATTCATCAAAAATTGATGTTTTTCAGAAAATTACCAAAAGTTCACTCTAATCTATATTTGATATTCCAAATTCAAATATGATGTCTATTTTAAAAAATCCAGAACATATAAGTTGAATTAATTAATTTAATAATTAATTTCCACTGTCAAAACAAATAGCGTGTTTTTATGAAACAAAATGTATCAAAAGATTGACACTAGTTTAAGTCCGATTTCAAAGTGAAATTAATTCCAACGACCAATATTGGATTAAATGGTAAAAATATATTCTAATTTAAATTTAACACAAATTAAGAAGATAATATAACCATATAATTAAATTATATGAAAAAATAGTTTTGATGTAAAATGCAGTATTTTTCACTATTCATTGAAAAATGAACATGTCAGAAAAATACCAAAAATTAACCCAAGGTAAATTTCAATGTCCCAATCATAAATAATATGTTTATTTTGAAAAATATATCATATAAAATTTTCAAAAAGTGGATTTAAATGGGGTTCGCCATCAAAAGGCGGTTAATCGACCTTTTAAAGAATATTAGAATGTTTACGTTTAAAAACTGGATTCATTTGCATCTTTAATCCTCTAACATTTATTGTAAAGAGTAAAAATCTTTGACAAACATTTATAATCATTTTGTAGTTAGTTCTGTTCATTCCCGCCATTACAATGTCTAGGCGTTGACTACCATTTAAAATAATATTATTTTATTATTAGAGTGCAACGTAAGATTTCCAAGAAACTCGTTGTTGCGTATTGGGTATGCCATCGAGCATAGCATCCCCTTTAAAGTAATATTAATATTTTATTCACAAATATTGATAAATATAAAGATGTCATATTCTTTTTTTACCTGGGGTGTTACAAATGGTACTAGAGTGTCAGTATTACCCTTCATGGATTTATAGCCCTTGAGGGGGAGTGTATTTTGATGTTGCATGTGATTTGATGCTAAGGCCGAGATAGATGATAGGGAATGATGGACTGGTGTGGATTGACATGGGTTCATGATGATAACAAGTGATTAAACACATAAGATATGACCATGGAGAATTGTGATCATGAGTGATTAGAATGTCATATCATTAGTGGGGAATGATGTTCGATGTGACTTAACAAGAAGAAAGAAAAAGAAAATGTAGAGCTAGTGTGGTATGACATGGACTCTTCGATCATGTACAACTATCAAGAAGCTTGAGGATGACACTTTTGTGATATATACAACATAATTGCATTATGGCTGATAGTAATCTGACCTAAAAGATAAAGGCATGTTCGACTATTAGATTTCGTGAGGCTGGATCTAATGTTGAAACATTCCTAGGATTATTCTATTTTTTTTCTAAAATGGAGTCAAAGTAAGTAATACTACGGGTT
Source organism: Viscum album (assembly GCA_963277665.1). Classification (NCBI taxonomy): domain Eukaryota; kingdom Viridiplantae; phylum Streptophyta; class Magnoliopsida; order Santalales; family Viscaceae; genus Viscum; species Viscum album. The sequence continues at coordinate 1,631,472,627 of OY728141.1, forward strand.
TTCAGGGCGTAGTTAGTGCATGACCACTCAGTTTTACATTTTACGCTAATGTTTGTTTTAAATTTATCATTATTAGGGAATAAAATTGTATATGTGATAACATTATATTAAGGAGACATTGAGGGTGTCCAACTGATTCCTGTACTAAAACAGTTCTAGAGATCTAGTATTTTTATTGTAAGAAATTGAAATATTTCTATATATATTTCTAGAAACAAGTGAATATATATCGCGTGATTTTGTGGCATGGTGTGCCCATAAATAAATTTATAAATATATTTTATATATTTTATATTAGGTATACAAATATTCATAATGAAAAAATAGATAACACAGAAATGGTTAATTGGAACATAAATCTAAGACCGTGGTTGGGTGAGGAATGTGATTTTTTCCCTAATTGTTAAATAAAAAGAGTCAATACAGGATGTTGGGACCCCTTTCTCATTAGAAGTACAATTATGTGGAATTAATAGTAATTTAATTAATTAAATTAATTTCCCATAAAATATGTTTATAAATATATAGTTTAAAAAATTCTAGGCTTTTATCCTTTTTTTTTCTAAAATCCTCAGCAATCTCTCCCATCCTCTATTATGTTGGTGTGTCGAATCAAAAGACAAAAAAACACCACTATTAATCATTTTAGGACACAACGAAAACATAAGATCATTCCAATAATATTGAGAGAACATTATTCGTCAGTGGTTGATCCAAAATTGTTGTAGGACTCATCAATTGGTGTTTGACACCCTTCAATTAAATGTTTGAGCTGATAGCACATTTTTCTTCAATATACAACTATTTTGTAGTCTTTTTATCAACCTATATACCAAAATAAAAATGTTTGCCAATAATTTTTTAACCATGGTTCTTGTTAATTATTTTTAACCAAAAAATCTTGTTCGATGATGTTTACAACTCTAATTTTTGATGTTTTTCCTTCTCATTACACCATGTTCTTCCCTAGTGAAATCCCTATGGTTCTCAGTTAAATGATTTTGTGGTGGCACAATGCTCGATCGAGTGACTAGATTAGTGGATGATATATGAAACATGAACTGTTTGATGATTCAATAATAGATTTGGAAATCCTATGAGGGTAGTATGAACGAACTTATGATTTAACATCATGATCATGGAGAATGGAGCTATGATGACGTGTAGAATGAATGGTTGTTGAACCAATCCTCAAGAGAGAATATTTCATAAGAACAAAATCCATGATCTATGAGTTACGACTAGATCCTATGTTTTTATATGGGTTCACAATATCATCTAAAGTGGATTGAGCATATTCTTGTAGAAAAAATAATATTTGGTATTCTGGTGAAAATACCAACTACCCATCATGTTCCCGGATGAACACAAAACATGGAGCCTCCCTCAGTGGTGATTCTAGGGTTTTGGAAATCGCAAGGAAGAAACAATATGTATTCCCCTCATTAACACCTTGTAACACATCTCTGTTTGAAAAAACCATGTGATAGACCACACAAGAAGGTTTCCACATAGAAGTACACAGACAAAACATATGTAAATGGGAAACATCTCATGTGAAGCCAAAATCCATCTACCATTGCACATGGACACAAGGTCTGATTACACAGAAAAGACTAGTAGCACGCTGCAATTTCCAAAGATATGTTTGAAATTCTATTTTTTAACCTAAACTACATGTCATTCAACATGGTTTGGAGATGTGTACTACAAAGGGACATGTCCAGGTGGTGGACCAGGTCCATACGTCCTTTGAGAAACCCCAAATTTCATGTTCCCCTGGTTTCTTCTTTAGGAACTTCAACCTCTCAAATCTCCATTAATTGAACTTATATTTTTGTCAATGTGTATCCTATCCTATGTGTTTTTACATGTAGAATTCAATTATTTCCTCAGTTTTGGATTTTGAGATACAATGTGAGATGTTTTGGGTTTTTCACACACTGATGTAACACCAGATGATGACAACAATAGGGAAGAATCGCCAGAGATTTTTGGGTGGTACCCTCTAGTCAGGATGGGATGTGGGGTTTATCAACAATGTATTTTCTAGGAATTACCACCATAAATTCCAGGCAGGGGAGTTCCCTGATGATCTTTCTAAATTACCCTTCACCAGGACTGGGTATTTATGTTCCTCAATGTTCCATGTAATACCCTCACGAAGGGATGGGTAGTGGATATAACTTAATTCATTTGAAAGTTACCCTCCAATGAGGCTTTAAAGTAGAGTTCCCCAATAGATTATTCTAGGAATTACCCTCTAGTAGGGCTGGTCAGAGGATTTCCATGAAGAAATTCCCAAGAGATACCCTCTAGAAGGGCTATGCAGTGGAGTTCCTCGGTGACTATTAGAGTAGGACACTCCATTAATATTATGGAATGTGATCCCTACATAAGGGTTTCCACCCTTCGACTATATGTAATAGTGATGAGAAGCTGTCTGATGTAGCTTTGGACTCATGAGCAAAAGAAATTTGTTCCTCAACGGGATGCATCCATGTGACATGACCTAAAACAATGTGGGTGAGTCAGTACCTCCCAAAGAGGATAGTAGTACAGTGTGGTGATTGAGGTCCATAGTCATGTGTTTTCAGGGAAAAAAAGTGGTATGTTGTGTATCATGATGAAATTTTGTAATTATTGGCGACTTTTCTTCATGGAAAATATTGTGAGATTAAGATCCCATTAAACTCTCCTTTGGTTTTATTTGACTGAGAATTTTTTTATATCTGTAGTTTCTTCAGGATCCATACCTTTGATTTTCACATTATCCTTATATGAGAGTAAAATATATATGGGATATTCCACATTATTTCAGTTTTTATCTTCTTTTGGTGTCATGAGTCTACTCTCATGCTATCAGTGGAAAATATTTCACAGAGTGAAAACTACAAAGGCACAAAGTGAGTGGATTGATAGGTATAACCACCTCTATATTAGAGGCTTAAGCATGTGGAATATTAAAAAGGATAAATACACTAAATATTAAGACATTTTGGAGAAAAATTATGAAGAAATTGCGATTTAAGATCCTAGAACTCAGTAAATTATATTCTCCATACATTGTTTACAGAGTTCGATTCCAATCGACAAAAACTATTTTTCAAAAAAAATGTAATATCTTTTTGAGTTTAAACTATCTTTTATTGGGGGTTACCAATTTCTCTATAAAAGTGTTAGAAAATTAATAATGGTATATTGATATTGGGTTATAGGTGTTGAAGACACAACATAGTTCATATAATGATTTTTGTATCCCCTTATACTTAGATGAGAAAACGTTCACTCTCCTCTTGGTTTGAGTTGTAATATTTCACTATACATGTTTCTATCTACTATTTTTTATTCAATATTATATCTTACTAACCCCCCTTCAAATATTCCGGGTGTTCTACTGGGTATGTATATACCCACCCCACCAGGGATTCTCCCACACATGTCATGTTTTTTGATGACTGCGGAAAGCTCATCCATGACTTCAATGAAGCATAGAGATACTGGGTTCATGGAACACATTCAATGTCCATATGTTGAGACACTGATGATGGGATCTCTAATCAATTTACTATTTTCAAGTTTAGTTAGGATGGGAAATATTCTAGGGTTGTCTTGAATTTTCCCCTCTTACATTCCAGTATACACTATTGTAATTTTTTACTATCTAGAGGCTCCTGTGTTTTTTTATTAGTTTATAAAAGTGTTAAATAAGTTTTAATTCCCAATAAACTATTTAATTTAGATTATTGTGTTCATATATAAATATTTTTAGGTAATGGTATCCCCATGTTATTTATTCCTTCAGTGATATTCAACACCACCTGGCCAATGGAGGCTGGCATGTGGTAGTTGTGGCTCGATACCCAGATTGAGTTAGTTCATAACAAAATGGCTTCATGGAATGTTAATTCCTTATGATGTTGTTTCGAAATTTCCTCTAATAGCACTGTTTTGATTTAGCGAAATAGTTTCCAGGTTTCATGAGTTATTCTCTCAATATAGGGAGTCTAGTGAAGGTTCATGAGTCTGACAAATCCATTCATCAGGACAATGACTATGTGCTTGTTGACTCGACATGTAGTGAAATTTTCTATGGGGATAAACAATACATGAGTCATAGAGAATTGAGTCCTTTATTATCCTTCTTAATTCATCTCTACATTATTGATGATATATATATACTCTTGTTTGACCATGATAATCATTGAAAACTCTTAGGATTTCCCATGATGCAGGATACCAACTCTAGTTCTCGATAAAGATCCCAATAGTGAAGAGGCCTCAATTAAGGGTCCATCCTCCAAACCCCTTACTCTAGTTGGATAGGTAGAATTACCTCCACATGTTGAGAAGAATATCATCCCAACTATGAAGGTTAAGGATATGCAAATTCTTAGCATTCTCTGTGCGGTCTATCATTAGATACCATTGAGTTTCCGTGGTGATGAAGATCCTTAGGCAACATATGATTGGATATAGTCAGTGCTCTATGTCTTTAGGATCATTCATGCACTAATATATTTTGTGGTTTAAGTTTTATCTAGATTTTTACATGGACCAGTTGGCCACTGGTGGAACCTATTTACATAGATTCATGATTAGTCGAGAAAAATGTGGGATGACTTCTTGCAGCTATTCTATGAGAATTACTACATCTCATTCTTATGCTCAGTCTAGATCCTAGATATTATAGACCTAAATCAGGGAGAGGGGATGATAGTTGACTACATAGAGAGGTTCACAACATGTAAACTCCACTCCATTGACATGTTCCAGGACAGACACATCTGATCATGGAAGTTTGATCATGTACTCTATAGAGAGACCCTGGTGAGTGTTGTTACATTGTGAATCCCCACCTATGATGGGGTGATGGAGAGGGAATTAATGACAGAGATATTTCTATTGTAAGGAAATCACATAGCTGGATCTATTAGTGGACATCATGGAGTAGAGTCATTTGTGGAATCTACTAGGTTCTAGTCGACGATATCTCAGAGAAGGAGACCCATTTGCGATCAGGATCAGGAACACAGTCTTATAGGGTTGACACCAGAAGAGGACTAGAGTAGCCCATTAAGGGGAATTTTTTTTTCTTGTGAATGGAATGGTCACATGGAATGAGACTTCCCAACCATACCTTCTGAGCATCCCATGAATATTACTGATGGGACACCATGGGAGAGGTAGCTCCATGATCAATAATCTCCCAGGTAGGGAATGGGTGGTCCCCCTGGTGGTTGAGTTAATAGAGTATGAGGAGTAGCTATTGGTGGATGATGATTCTACATGTTCTGTCCACCACCACCACCACAAGGTACCCCTCTTTTGTATCATTGGGCTGATAGTAAGGGCCACAGACTGCTGCATGCTTTGGATGTCTACAATCTGGTAGCACATGAGATGATACGAGGTACAATATGTGTTTATTTTTTGATTTTATCAGTATTAGAATACATTATTGTTATTTATTACATTATATTTTAACTATTGATGTGAGATCTAGATCTCCCATTGGATAACTAGCACACCATTTTCATCTATATGTTCTTATAGGGAATTCTTTATTTGTATCATTCATCAACATGTACTGTGTGTTGTCAGTCAGACGATATTTATTCATGTGGGACCTTTTTTTCATTATTATAGAACCTTATAAAATCATCTTGGGAATGGATTGGATTTCCATGGACTAATAACAGATTGATTGTCTCTACAGACATATCAGATTACTATGAACACATTAGATGATATTATCCTTTTCTAGAGAGATAGACATGTGTACATCGAAAGTGGGTTAAGTGATAAAGAGTTTTTAGACCATCAACCATTAGTTGGGAAGCGTAGACCTTGTTGAAATAATCAATTTTGGAATATGGGATCCTTAATTTGTGTAGGATTATATAGAGGTGTTCCTCGAGGACATCTCTGTATACCTCTGAGATGGGAGATGATGTTTTGTATCAGTTTGCATCCAGGGACATTCCTGATATCTTTTGTGGCATATTGAATGGATCTTAATAAGTATTATGAGTTACATTTGTATTTGTAAGAAATTTGTGGTAAAGGTTTTATAAGACCAACTATGTCCCCTGGGTGACTCCAGTCTAGTTTGTAAAAAATATAAACATGATCTTTCAACATTACATTTATTATCATCACCTTAAATATGAAATGTTAAAGAAAATTTACCCCATTATTGGAAATTAAGTCATATTTGACTTGATTCAAAGTGTGATATGGTTCTCCATGATCGATCTCAATTTTTACTACCATCAGTTAGGGTTTCTCGAGGATGATATTCTAAATATGGAATCTGATGTCTCTAGGAACACTATGTGTTCCTAGTGATACCCTTTTGTGTGAGAAATTACCCTATTGTGTTTATGAATTTGATGAAACTGGTCTTTTAGCTCTACAAGAAACATTTTTTTCTACGTCATCAATTACATACCCATCTACTCTACAATAGAGGAGTTCCATGACGAGAACTTGATGAAGTTCATTGATTTACTTTGAGAGAAGCAACATAATGAAAAGAACTTGTAGTTATAGATATAGATACATGAGTTTCACTTCCTTATGAATTTCATTTCTGAAAAATGTTTATCCATGGATCCAATGATGATTAAAGTAGTGTTTTCTTGGTATCCACCCAATAATGAGATGGCAGTGAGGTGATTCCTTATCTTGGTGGGGTACTACAAGAGTTTTGGGATAGTATTATCCAAGACCATAGCCCCTTTTACTTCCCTAATATAAAAATGGTCTCCATTTATAAGGAATTAGCAGTGATAGAGGGACATTGAAAAGTTTAGTATGAGGTTTATGAGTGATTCAATTTTGGGACTACCAAAGGAAGGTGTAGAGCTCGTAGTGTGTTTGGATGCCACCGAAGTTGGTATTTGCTACATTTTGATGCAATGATAAGAAGTCATCACATATGGGTTGAGGTAGTCGAGACCCGTGGAGAATAACTACTTGACTCACAAACAAGAACCATAAAATATAGTCTTCTCCCTTATTATGTTGATACAATACATTCTATGAGAGGGTTTTTTGGTTCACTCTGACCCCCAGAGTCTCAGGTACGTCTTCCTAGAGAGAGACCAGAACCTCAGGAATCTACGGTGGTTGGAGTTCATGTAGGACTATTTCATCGAGATAGTATATATTCTGGGAAAGTGATATATTGTAAATGATTACCTTAGTTTTAAGTCCCATTCTCTCTTATTGCAGGAATATTTGGTGTAGATAGATTATCTACACCTGACCCTGGTAGAGAAGGAGGGTACATCATTTCTTTAGTCAATGAGGTTGACTCCTTCACTCTTAGAGCACGTCATAAATTACTATATTAATGAAACTGAATATGAAGTCATACATGATCAGATATCCACATGTGACTCACTAGATGATTATTTTGATAGCGGGAATCACAACATATTACTGTAGGGCAAACAATGGTTCCATTCGCGAATACGATGTGGTGATGTGGGAGTTACACTATTTTCCCCTAGTTGTACATCCTAGTGTGAGGAATATGTATATATAACTTCATAAACTATTTTGGAGGTATAACATGAGACAAATCCAATCTTAGTTCCTCTATTGGTGCCTCACTTGACAGCAGGTGGAGGCATATCACCATGTTTTGGAGAGTTTATTGTGCCTCCTTGACATCCTGGAGTATAAATTGGATGTAATATACATGGAACTCATCACATGGATTCCATGAATTTAAAAGGTCCATGAAGTCACCTAGGTGATAGTTTAACAACTCAAAATATCAATAAACTACCATGCTATAACTGAGAAATGTTCAGTGGAGAGATTGCGGTTGTTGTATGTATATGATACCATTCACCTTCATAGAGTACCCTCAATTATTTTACCAAAATCACGACTCATGGTTTTCATCAAAATTGTAGAGAACCCAACTGGAAGATTTTAAGACCTAATTTCACATTATTAAAACATTTCACCCTAGACCAATGGGGAGAAAAAATGCCTTATCCACGCTATAGAGGATTTGATAAGGGCTTTCATGTGGGAATTCATCTAGAGTTTGGAGGATCACATTACCTTGGTAGAGTTTTCATACAATAAAAAAACTACTCTACCATCCACATGACACCTTTTGAGGCATTTCATAGGAGAACATTCATGCCACCCTTTAACTATATAAAGATCAGTGAGTCATATCTGGTGGGGATAGAGTTGGTGTAGGTGATAATAGAGAATGTTCAAGTCATCCATGACTGGATGAAGATGGCCCAAAATAGACAAAAATCCTACACAGATCCATATACTAGGATGTTTGAGTTTGATCAAGGAGAAAAAATTTTATTCCGAGTCTCCCCTTGATGAGGAACATAGTGGTTAATCTGTGGAGGAAATATATCCATGATGTTCATGAGGCCGTTCAAGATCATGCATAGGGTTGTAGAGGTTTCTATATATCTTTCCCTACCCGAAGAGATTGAAGGGGAACACAACATCTTACATGTGTTACAAATGAGTAGAGATGTGCATGACCCTATGAACATCATTGACTGGGGAGATCAAGACATCAATGATGGATCCACCTTTATAGAGAACTTGGTGGTGATCAATGATCGATAGGATAGGACCCTATATGGATGGACATTTCCCTTTTTTTTGCATGTGTTGGATGCACAGAAACAAACAAGAGAGTTCATGGGAGAGGGAGAGCCATGTTGAGGCTTAGTATCCTGAGTTTCTTTTTTTTCATTTTTTGGGATGAAAATAATGAAGGAGTGAATGTTTTAGAAACATGATGTTTTCCTTATAGTACTTTGATATATACATATATATATATATGTAGACCTTGGTGCTAATATAGTGTGTGATTCTAAGGCCCTATGTGCATGAAATAAATTTTATTAAAATAATAAATATATTTTATATTTTGTGGACATAGATAATTAATGAAAATGAAAAATCTCCTATGTGGTTGATTAGATCCAGAATCCGAGTCCACAATCGGGTTCGGCGCTTGGTGTTTCCATGGGTGCGAAATAAAATGAGTCAATGTGCGATGTTCAGGCCCCTCGCTCATTGGTTTTATTTTTAAGTGGATTAATAATATTATTAGTCAATGAATTAATTAATTAATTAAATTAATGTGACCTAACATGTTGATTATATTAATAAATCATTAATTGAAAATTTTCATCATTTGATCATTTTTTTCTAAAATCACTTCCGATCTCTCCCATCCTCCTTTCCATTGGAGAATTTAATCCAACGATTACAAAAATCGCAGATGAAGCAGATCAAGACACAACGAATGAAATGAATCCTCCCAGTCATTGAGATGTCACATTATTCAAAAGAGGTCAATAGAAAATAGAGTTATGACTCATCAGTTGGTCTTCCATTCCATTTCTATTAAATGAATGAGAAGATCAAATATTGTTCTTCAATATGAACCTCTTTTGAAAACTATGCATTATCCTAAGTATTTGAATCTGAATTTTTTTCAATAGTTTTATAACCATTTTGACTATTCTTTATCATTTTCCAATAAATCATGCCCGAAGGTCTTTAAAACTTTATTTTTTTGTGCTTTCCCCCCTCACTACATCACGTTCATTGTAACACCCGAGACTTTTATGTTATATAAATCATCAAATGAATATTTTTATACACACAACACTTTCTTGGTTTGCTTTACACGAAATCGCGACCTTCCTCGATAGCTTGCGTCGTACGCAATACCGAGTTTCACTACACAACGATATACTATTAAAATATTATTAAAACTAGCCGTTATTAATAGTAATAACCACTTTTTGAAAATTTTTAAATTTTATTTTTCAAAATGGACTTCATTTTTGGATTCGGAATATCGAAATTATACTAGGGTGAAATTTTGGTATTTTTATGAAAACTTTCAATTTTTGATGAATAGTGAAACCACTAAGTGGTAGTTAAAAAACTGATTTTTTCATAAAACATAATTTTACCGCTTCTGTGAGTGGAATTTCAAAAATCCCAGAGATACGTTTGATTTCAGTAAGTAAAATTTGGTTCAATGAGATGAAAATAATCTTTTGTGAATAGTAACTTTTTATTTTTAATTAATATGGTTAAAAGTAAATAGGGTAATTAAGGGTAAAAATGATATTATTATTACCCTAACACATGTCCTAATTCTATTGGATAAGTTTAATTAGACCAAAAATAACCTTAGGAATAAAATATGACCATTTAGGCCCACTTGGATTAGATTAGGACATTTATTATTAATTTATTTAAAGAAGGGTTAAAATAGTTAAAATCAAAGTTTAATAAGAAAATCATTTTTAATATAGGGTTATACATAACATAAATTCAACTATAAATATTCATTAAAAAGATAAAATTATTTCCTACATAATGATATTTTATTTTTAATTTTTAGATTTTAAATAAGTTAATTTATTTATGTCACAAATATGATGCAGTAATTTTCTTATTAATGAAATATTGAAATAATTGATGTTATAAATACCCAAATAAATGTAATTTGTGACTTAGTATGAATTCCACTAATTTTATAGGTTAATATTACATTTTATTATTGATTGAATTAACTTTTTCGAACTAATAACAATGTTATGATTTTCACAAAAATCAATTACTAAATAGTGTCAAAATTGACATAAAATAGTTTCTAAAAACAAATATTATATTATTAATTGTTATTTTATTCCTAAAAATCTAAGGTTCGGCCACATGAATTAGATAAGGTTATATATATTAATAATAAACAACATGGGGTTCGTTTGGCTTGTTATAGTAAGTTTATTAACCTTATAGTATAAGAACACAAGAAGACACAGTAAAAGTAAATTTTTTTATCTTAATGATAAATCTAAATGATAAGGTTAAAATAGGAAACTAAACTTGTCTACATTCTATTGTATGAGATTATTTCGACCCATCCCCACCTTAGCTTCTAAATAAATCAATTTGGAGCTATTTAAAACTGAACTTGACTTTATAATAAAATAATATTTTTAGTTTTTCCAAAGGAGCCCCTCTCCTCCCTTATAAAAGGGCACCTCCTCCCCCTCTTCCTCACACCACTTTGAGCCTTCATGATCGGCCAACCCATGCCAATTTCTCCTCTCCACTTCCTTAGAAACATCCAAGAGGTTATGTTCTTATTAAAAGACCTATTTTAGTGCACTAAAAGTAGGTCTCAAAGAAGCACTTCAAAGAAGAGGAGGTTCGGACACGTACAAAGCATATCGGACCTAAGGTAAGAGAAATATCACAATCTCATTTTTATCTGAGATTGTTTATACTTTGATATTTAATGGGGTGTATTTTATCATCCCCATATTTGTTTCCTCAATATGTAATATTATTTCCATCCACCTACAATTTTTTAAATCCAATTTTACCCTTCGGTGAGTTTTTAGTAAAAGAGATGAAAGGAATCTTTTGTCGTTTTTCATATGAGTTACTTTTTGAATTTTCCGAAAAAAGTACGAGAAGAAGGATTTTATAACTTATATGGCATGAATGGATTTTTAAAACATTATTTCCAAGAAGCTTCCTTTACATTTTTTCAAGCTTATTTTTATATCAACTTCTTTTAGTTTAGAATATTATGACATGTTATGAAAGGAAAAGTGTTTTTGAAGTAGAAAGGATATTTTCCTCAAGAATGGAGTTCAAGAGTTTTATCAAAATTATTTTCCATCTATGATAATATAGGGTTCTGTTTCTATCCCTATTATTACATGGATTTTATTATGTTGTGATGGAAATATTTTTATGAATTTCTTTATCTTATATGAGTTGTTTTATGATGTCATGATGTTTAAGATTCCCATTTCTATTACATGGGTTATGCTATGATGTATGGTTTATGATTTTGTGGCACACATAAAAATGGTATCATTATGAGATGGGTGGTACCTATATCTACCTCCAATGCATTGGGTAAAGATTTTATATCTCATGAGATAGACATGGCTGGAACGGCAGGGTAAACTGGTTCAGTGAAACAGGACTAAAATGAGGAGTGAACTCTGTTCAGAAATGGACTTTGTCCACTAATATAGTCTTGGCAATGAGTCTTGACTAATAAGAAATGATTATCTATGATTATGTGTGTATGCCACAAAGTTTCATGTTTTAAGTTATAATTATTGGGATTACATTTCACTACTATGATTTATCCCATGTTATGAAATTATGATTTCTTTTGCAGGTTAAGATTTCCAAAAGTTATGTTCTTATGTATATGATGTGATTGATATTTCTTTTGTTTACCCTTACTGAGTATTTGAGCTCACCCTTTTGTATTTTTTATTTCCCCAGATCAGGAAGAAGGTTATTAATTAGGATATGCCAAAAGGGACTCTAGATATGATGAAATAAATGGGAGGCAAAGTAGACGCTTTATGAACCAGTTGTTTATGTTTCCCAGTTTCTAAAGACACTATACCTATACAGTCCATTCCTGGTTTTGTTATATGTTGTAATAAGTGTGCTTCAATTCTGAAGTAATAACAATGTATGTAAATTATGGGTCGTTATAGTTGGTATCATAGGAAAGGTATAGTCAACCTTTGGAAACTAGGATGTGAAAGCCTTAGTAAGAACCCTAAGGATAAGTCAAAGGATAGAAAACAATCTTAGTGTTTTAGAAATGGCCATGAATAACCTAGGATAAGACCTTAAGTGTGAAATTTTATTCGTGATTATCTGGTTTTCCTATTATAATTAGTGTTGCTCACACTATTCTTCTTGGTTTTAGTCAATGGCTGGAACTCGAAGGAACTGTGTTAATGCGGAATGCGATGGGCAATGCAATGATTGTCCCCCTGAGAAACCAAATGTTATGGGAGCTAGAATGCAAAATCTTGTAGACATGCTCACACAACTTTCTCAAGCTATGAATCATGCAGGACTTCCGAATGAGCAAAGGAAGGAGCAACATTATGTCGAATCCTTCATGAGACAGCATCCACCATCATTCAGCGGGTCTACTGATCCATTAGTTGCTGAACAATTGATTAGTACTACTGAAAAGATATTTTCAGTTCTTCAATGTTCTGAACATGATAATGTCATCTTAGCAGTGTATCGTTTGGAAGGTGATGCTGATCAATTGTGTAATCTTATTAATAATACAAGGCGAAGGGATGAAATTGAGTCCATGGAATGGGACGAGTTCAATAACTTATTTTTCAATAAGTACTTCCCTCGTATTCTCCGAACAAAAATGGAGAAGGATTTTCTTGAACTAAAGCAAAATGATGATGAATCTGTTGGTACCTATGAAGCAAATTTTACAAGACTTGCAAGGTACACTTCTTGTATTATTATCCAACCTAAGAGTAAGATCAATCGATTCTTTAGTGGATTAAAACCAAGTCTTCGAAGGGCGTTAGACATAAGGGACTTCAATAGCTACGAGGAAATCCTTCGATGTGCTCTCAAAGTCGATATGGAGATTGGAGTAACCCATCAGTCATATGGGTTTGATAAGAAGAGGAAAATGGAATTCAAAGGAAAATCTAAAGAGCACACTGAAAATAAGATTAGTTTTCCCTTATGATCAATGTGTGGAAAGAAACATGGAGGGAGTTATCTTAAAGGGACAAGTAAATGTTTCAAATGTAGAAAGGAAGGTCATAGGGAATTTGAATGCCGCAATGATGGGAAGAAGATGTCTAATGATGCAAACAAAGGAAGGGATACACAGAATGAACCTACTACACTACAATGTTTCATGTTCAATGAGATAGGGCATTATTCCAATCAATGCCAAAATCCAAGGGTTGATGATGATGGTCGACGTCAACAAACTCTTAAGGCTAAAGAAAAAGGAAATTCACGTGCAATTTCTATCAGCGATGTGGAGTATGATAACGATGTGGTGAAAGGTACACTTACCATCCACTCTAAAGTAGCAAATGTTTTATTTGATTCTGGATCCACCCACTCCTTTATTTCTGAAGAATTTTATAAGGATATCACCGTATTATCTCAACAATTAGATGTTGTGTTAGCTGTGACAACCCCTAATGGCACAACAGTCACATCAAAAGATTATAATTCTTCTCCGATCGAAGTTTGTGGGAAAGTGCTTCCTGCAAATCTTGTGATCCTTCCTATAGTGGAATTTGATGTGATTCTTGGCATGGATTGGCTTTATTTATATGAAGCTCATATCAATTTCAAAATAAGGGAAGTCACATTTCATTTTCCAGATCAATCTATAATCATCTATCAATGCAAGGATGAACATAACCTTCTAGTGGAAATTTCTTCCATTTTATGGGTATTGATTCCACTAAATGAAGGTTATTTATCTCAAATGGTTGGTAAGAAACTCACGATTAAGAATATTCCCATTGTAAGGGAGTTTTATGATGTCTTTCTGGAGGAATTACCGGGTCTTCCACCAAATTGTGAAGTTGTGTTTTCAATAGAACTCGCACCAGGTGCTTTTCTTATTTCAAAGACACCTTATAGAATGTCCCCAATTGAGTTGCAGGAATTGAAGAAGCAAATCCAAGAGAATCTTGATAAGGGGTTCATACGCCCTAGTGTGTCACCTTTGGGAGCACCTGTTCTGTTTGTTAAGAAGAAAGATGGATCAATTAGACTCTGCATTGATTATCGAGAACTTAACTAGATCACTATCAAGAAAAAATATCATATCCCACGCATTGATGACTTATTTGACCAACTACGCAGATCTCAATACTTTTCCAAGATTTATCTTCATTCAGGGTATCATCAATTAAGGGTAAAAAGGGAGGATATACTAAATACGGCTTTCCGTACAAGGTATGGACACTATGAATTTATTGTGATGCCATTTGGTCTTACTAATGCCCCTGTTATCTTCATGGATCTGATGAATAGAGTCTTTAGAGAATATGTTGATCAGTTTGTGGTAGTCTTTATAGACGATATTCTTGTCTATTCATAGAGCAAGGAAGAACATGAAGATCACTTTAGAATTATATTTAAGACCTTGAGAAAGGGGAAGCTTTATGCAAAATTTACCAAGTGTGAATTTTGGCTTAAAAAAGTTTCATTTTTTGTCCACATAATCTCAAAAGGGGGGATATCTGTGGATCCAGCAAAAACAGAGGTTATCGAAAGATGGTCGAGACCAACAATAGTAACTGAGATCCGAAGTTTTCTTGGATTGGCTGGATATTATCAACGTTTTGTGAAAGATTTTTCACGATTATCTAATCCACTCACCAAGTTGACTCGGAAAGGAGTTAAGTTTGTTTGGATGGAGGAATGTGAAGAGAATTTCAAGGAGTTGAAAAGAAGGTTATCCAGTGCACCTGCGCTCACACTGCCTTGTAGTGGAGAAAGGTTTGGTATCTACAAATATGCATCCAAGAAGGTTTTGGGGTGTGTTCTTATGAAAAATGATATGGTTATAGCATATGCCTCACGACAGTTGAAAATAAATGAGAAAAATTACCCAACTCATGATTTGGATTTAGCTGCGGTAATATTTGCATTAAAGATCTGGAGGCATTATCTTTATGGAGAAAGGTGTGACATTTATACTGATCATAAAAGTTTAAAGTATATTTTCACACAAAAGGATCTGAATATGCGCCAAAGAAGATGGTTGGAGCTGATTAAGGATTACGACTGCTCAATCCATTACCACCCTGGGAAAGAAAACAAGGTGGAAGATGCATTATGTTGACAAGACCATGCCAGTTTATCCATGATGAGGATCACAAAAGATTCAATATTTATGGATTTACAAAGGATGGATCTTGGAATTATAATGAAAGGGGAAAATCGTATCTTTCTCAAATGAATGTTCAACCATCTATACATGTGAAGATTAAAGAGGCACAGAGAGAAGATCTAGAGTTACAAAAGAAGGTGAGAAATGTTCCTGAATTCAACCTTGATTGTGATGGGATAATAAAGTTCAGGAATCGGGTTTGTGTTCCTACCATCCCCGAATTAAAGAAGGAGCTACTGAATGAGGCTCATAGTTCTTCATTCCCTATTCATCCTGGAAGCACGGAGATGTATAGGGACCTAAATGTGTAATTCTGGTGGGATGGCATGAAATGAGATGTTGCTGAATATGTCTCTCGATGATTGGTTTTTCAGCAAGTTAAAGATGAGAGACATAAGTCTAAGGGGATGTTACAACCATTACCCATACCCGAATGGAAATAGGAAAACATCACTATGGACTCTGTCATCGGACTTCCTAAAACATCCAAAGGCAATAATGTTATCTGGGTCATATTTTATCTTCTTACAAAGTCTGCACACTTCATCGTTATTAGAGAGGATTTCTCTCTGGATCATCTTTCCAGGATATATGTAAAGGAAGTGGTAAGATTGCATGGAGTACCACTTTCTATTATATCTGATCAGGATCCGAGGTTTACCTCAATGTTCTGGCGAAGTCTTCAGCATATTCTGGATACAGATTTAAGTTTCAGCACTGCTTATCATCCTCAGACAGACGGTCAGTCTGAGAGAACAATTAAAACTCTAGAAGATATGTTGAGAGCTTTCTCTATGGATTTCAAAGGTGGTTGGGATCAACACCTACCTTTGGTGTAATTTTTTTATAATAATAGATTTCACTCCAGTATTCAGATTGCTCCTTATGAAGCTCTCTATGGAAAGAAATGCAGGACTCCAAGTTTCTAGGATGAAGTTGGGGAATGAAAGCTATTAGGACCTGATCTAGTTGATGAAATGGTAGAAAAGGTCAGATCTATTCAACAACACATAAGAGTATCTCAGAGTCGACAGAAATTTATGCCGACAACCGAAGAAAATACCTAGAGTTTGGAGTGTGTGATAAAGTGTTCTTACGAATATCTCCCTGGAAGAGAATCATGAGATTTGGAAAGAAGGGGAAGTTGATCCCTATATATATTGGTCCTTTCGAAATACTGGATCGTGTTGGGAAGGTAGATTACCGATTGGCGCTTCCACCGAATCTCTCTCAAGTTCACGATATGTTCCATGTATCTCTCCTGAGAAAGTACATACCTGATCCTTCACATGTACTCAGCTCAGAAGTTGTACCGCTGGAGCAAGATCTTTCTTATGAAAAACAGCCGATAGAGATTCTTGATTGTAGCGAAAAAGTCCTACGGAACAAGGCCACTCTATTGGTGAAAGTTTTATGGAGGAACCACCAATTATAAGAAGCTACATGGGAGCTTGAGGATATGATGAGGGAGAGGTATCCTCATCTGTTTGTTACGAAGTGACAAATTTCGATGGAGAAATTCATTTTAAGGGGGGTAGAATGTAACACCCGAGACTTTTATGTTATATAAATCATAAAAGGAATCTTTTTCTACACACAAAACTTGCTTGTCTTTCTTTACACGAAATTGTGACCTTCCTCGATAGCATGCGTCGTACGCAATACCGAGTTTCACTGAACAACGATATACTATAAAAATATTATTAAAACTAGCCGTTATGAATAGTAATAACCACTTTTTGAAATTTTATAAATTTTATTTTTCGAAATGGACTTCATTTTTGGATTCGGAATATCTAAATTAGCCTAGGGTGAAATATTTGTATTTTTCTGAAAACATTCAATTTTTGATGAATAGTGAAACCACTAAGTGGTAGTTAAAAAACTGAATTTTTCATAAAACTTAATTTTACCGCTTCTGTGAGTGGAATTTCAAAAATCCGAGAGACACGGTTGATGTAAGTAAGTAAAATGTGGTTCAATGAGATGAAAATAATTTTTGTTGAATAGTATCTTTTTACTTTTATTTACCATGGTTAAAAGTAAATAGGGTAATTAAGGGTAAAAATGATATTATTATTACCCTAACACAAGTACTAATTCTATTGGATAAGTGTAATTCGACCAAAAACATCCTTAGGAATAAAATATGACCATTTGGGCCCACTTGGATTATATTAGGACATTTATTATTAATTTATTTAATGAAGGGTTAAAATAGTTAAACTCAATGTTTTATAAGAAAATCATTTTTAATATAGGGTTATACATAAGTTAAATTAGACTATAAATAATAATTAGAAAGATAAAAATATTTCCTACATAATTATAATTTATTTGTAATTTTTAGATTTTAAATAAGTTAATTTATTTATGACACAAAGATGATGCAATAATTATCTTATTAATGAAATATTGAGATAATTGACGTTATAAATACCCAAATAAATGTAATTTGAGACTTTATATGAATTGAACTAATTTTCTAGGTTAATATGACATGTTATTATTGATTTAATTTACTTTTTCTGAACTAATCATTCTTTTATAATTATCACAAAAATCAATTACTAAATTGTATCAAAATTAAAATAAAATAGTTTTTAAAAACAAATATTATATTATTAATTGTTATTTTATTTTTAGAAATCTATGGTTCAGCCAAATGACTTAGATAAGGTTATATATATTAATAATAAACAACTTGGGGTTCGTTTGTCTTGTTATAGTAAGTTTATTAACCTTATAGTATAAGAACACAAGAAGACATGGTAAAAGTAAAATTATATAACTTTATGATAAATCAAAATGATAAGGTTAAAATAGGAACCTAAACTTGTCTAAATTCTATTGGATGAGAGTATTTCGACCCATCCCCACCTTATCTTCGAAATAAATGAATTTGGAGCTATTTAAAACCGAACTTGACTTTATAATAAAATAATATTTTTAGTTTTTCCAAAGGGGCCCCTCTCCTCCCTTATAAAAGGGCACCTCCTCCCCCTCTTCCTCACACCACTTTGAGCCTTCAAGCTCGGCCAAACCCTACCAATTTCTCCTCTCCACTTGCCTAGAAACATCCTAGAGGTTCTGGTCTTCTTCAAAGACCTATTTTAGTTCCCTAAAAGGAGGTCTCAAAGAAGTGCTTCAAAGAAGAGGAGGTTCAGACACGTACAAAGCATATCAGACCTATGGTAAGGGAAATACCACAATCTCATTTTTATCTGAGATTGTTTATACTTTGTTATTTACTGGGGTGTATTTTATCATTCACATCCATGTTTCCTCGATATGTAATATTATTTCCATCGACCTACAATTGTTTAAATCCAATTTTACCCTTCGGTGAGTTTTTAGTAAAAGATATGAAAGGAATCTTTTGTCATTTTTCATATGAGGTACTTTTTGACTTTTCCGACAAAAGTACGAGAAGAATGTTTTTTAACTTATACGGAATGAATGTATTTTAAAAAAAATTCCATGAGGCTTCCTTTATGAGTTTTCAAGTTGATTTTTTTATCAACTTCTTTCAGTTTAGAATTTTATGACATGTTAAGAAAGGAAAAGTGTTTTTGAAGTAGAAAGGATATTTTCCTCAAGAATGGAGTTGAAGAGTTTTATCAAAATTATTTTCTATCTAAGATAATATAGGGTTCTGTTTCTATCCATATTATTACATGGATTTGATTATGTTGTGATGGAAATATTTTTATGAATTCCTTTATTTTATATGAGTTGTTTTATGATGTCATGATGTTTAAGATTCCCATTTTTATTACATGGGTTATGCTATGATGTATGGTTTATGATTTTGTGGCACACATAAGAATGGTGTCATTATGAGATTGGTGGGACATATATCTCCCTCCAATGCATTGGGTAAAGATTTTATATCTCATGAGATAGACATGGCTGGAACGGCAGGTTAAACCGGTTCAGTGAAACATGACTGAAACAAGGAGTGAACTCGGTTCAGAAATGGACTTTGTCCACTAAGATAGTCTTGGAAATGTGTCTTGACTAATAAAAAATGATTATCTATGATTATGTGTGTTTTCCACAAAGTTTCATGTATTAATTTATGATTATTGGGATTACATTTCACTACTATGATTTATCCAATGTTATGAAATTATGATTTCTTTTGCAGGTTAAGATTTACAAAAATTATGTTCTTATGTATATGATGTGATTGATATTTCTTTTTTTTACCCTTACTGAGAATTTGAGCTCACCCTTTTGTATGTTTTATTTCCCCAGGTCTGGAAGAAGGTTATTAAGTAGGATATGCCAAAAAGTTACTCTGTATATGATGAAATAAATGGGAGGCAAAGTAGACACTTTATGAACTAGTTGTTTATGTTTCCCCGTTTCTAAAGACACTATACCTATATGGTCCTTTCATAGTTTTGTTATATGTTGTAATAATTGTGCTTAAATTTTGAAGTAATAACAATATATGTAAAGTATGGGTCGTTATATTCATCACTAGTGAAATCCATACGGTTCACGATACAGTTATTTATGAGTGGAATCAAGCTCGATCGGGCCATTGAATTCACAATATATATTTTAAAAATGATATATTTGAAGATTTTATAATATATCTAGAAATATTGTGAGGTGTGAATGATGGATCTATTTATTAAACATCAACACCATGAAGAATGGAGTTGTGGTGGTATGCAGAATGAATGATGGCTCATTGAATCCTTACCAGATCTGATTTCTGGAGAACATTGTATATGATTTCTGTGTTTTGGATAGATGTGGATTATTCGAACCAATTCATTGTAGGATATAAATAATGTGAAGTAAATTGATGAATAATTGATTGGTTTTGTAATTCCGGTAAAAATCTCGACTACTCATCATGTTCCTAGATGATCACCTGGCATATAACCCCCCTCAGTGGTGGCACTAGGTTTTTGGAAATATAGAGGACACATTGTGTAGTCCCCCATACATGTCTTCTACCCATTACCCAGTTAGACAAACATTGTGATGTACGACATTGTATGGGGTCTTTATAGATGTACATAGATACATCTTGAGTGCATGGGAAATATCCCATGTGAAGCCGCACATCATGTACCATAGTACACTCACATGGGGTCCAAGTACAAGGACATACCAAAAAGAATATGGCCTGGTCCCTTGATAAAATGGACAAAAAATGTAGTCCACCTGCACAATATGTACTTTTGCACCATTAGGAACCGTTTATTGGCTGAAAGACATGGCCATGCGGTGGAGCGAGTCCACCCAATGTATTACCAAAGGTTCTTTTTTAAGAACTTTGACCTCTTGTATCCCCTTCATTTGAACATATATTGTATTCCATGAGTATCCAATCTTGGGTGTTATCTATTTATAACAATGACGTTACATTAATTTTCTATTTCAAGAAATGATGTAAAATATTCTTGGGTTTGGAATGTACTGAGGCCATACCCGGTGATGGTAGCGATCACGAAAAATCACTAGGGCTTTACAAGAAAAATCCACTAGTAGGTCTATCAAGATGTGTTCCTAATGATGTATTTTCTAAGTTGTACACGCCTTCAGAAATGGTCAATAGAGTTCTCCAATAATATTTTAGAGTTATACTATAGCAGGGATGGGCAGTGGTGTTCCTTGACATTCCAGCAGGTACCCTCTAGACGAACTGGGAAATAGGGTTCCTTGACTTCTTCCGAGAATTACCCTCAAGTGGGGCTTGGTAGTGGAGTTCGAGGACGGCTTCATCTAGTTGTTACCCACTATAAGGTTTGGTAAGTGTAGTTACCTAATGAAATTCTTCAGCGTTACCATCTAGTGGGTCAAGATAGTGGAGTTTGTCGATGACTCTCAGAGTAGGACAATCTTATCATACCATGGCATGCGATCCATTTCTATCGGTTATGACCCCTCAATTTTGAGACACAGTGACAAGATGTGGATTAATGAAGCTATGGACACACGAGTAAGAAGAAAACATTCACCACAATGATGCACCCTTGTGATGGGATATAAAATTTTGTGGGTGAGTTATTTTCACTAGAACTAGATGGTATTAAGGTATGGTGATATAGTTCCATAAAATTTTGTGTTTTGGGAGGATGTATGGGATGCTGAGTGTTGTTGATGAACTTTTGGTAACTTTACTTCTTGGGATGAGCTGGGAGATGGATATACCCTTACTATCTCATTTTTTATTCTTCTACTGAGCATATATATATATATATATGTGTGTGTGTATATATATATATTCTTTCATCTAGATTCTCTCCTTGAATTTTGATACTCACTTTCTCGGATAGGAGAAGGTGTGTTGGGTAAACCACATGCTTTCCATGTTTATATTATCATGGTTAGAAGAGTCTACTCTCTTTATATATGTGGCGAAGGCTGGATTGGTAGATCATCTACTCACCTTGTTTATCCCAATGTGCTTGAATGACCTTAATTTCACTCTCTTATAATGTCGAGATGTACTATTTCACTGTACATTGTTCACTAAATTTTTTTAATCATCATTTTTATATATTAATGATCCCATCACCAATTGGTGGAATTCTATTGGGTATGTATATAGAAACCCCTTCACGGGAATCACCAACACATATACTGTCTTTTGTAAACGATGGATAGGTCAACAATGAATTGTGTGGATTTTAGAGATATTGGGTTCTTTGACTAAATATAGTGGTTGTAGCTTAAGATATTGGATATAGGATATCTAACTTATTTACTCATTTTCAGTTTTTTTAGGATGGGTTATATATCTTGTTCGGAGTGTGTTTTTTTCATTTCACATATTATTATACATTATCTTACATTTGCACTATCTAATGGTTCATCCATGATTATTTTTCTTTATAGTAAGTTTTGTCTTTTCTCTTATACCTCTACCATTTTGCATTTACTTTTCTGTGTGTGTGTGTGTGTGTGTAGGTTTATTTGGAAAAGGCCACCATGAGATAGTTATTACTTTGGTTCTAGTCCCTAGCACTAGCCTACAGATGTGGTATGTGGGATGTCGCAGCTCAAGCTTCAGCATGGTTTGGGTCGTGACACCCTACTTAGGTATTTTGATGTACTTGTAGATTTCACGAGGGATCTTGTGAAGGGAAAGGTCCCAATGATGGATAGTTGAGTAGAGGAGACGAGATATAGTAGATGATCTAAATGCACTCAGGAGAACTCCATATTTTTTTATTTACTATATCTTATTTATTTTCTGTGTATATTCTTTCCACTTACATTATATTCTTTTATTTACTTCAATGTATGCAGTTTATTCGGTTTTTTCATTTTACTCGAATATTTTATTCATTTTTTATTATTTTTCCCTATTCCCCTTCTCGATGGAATGATATAGAGGGTATAGTATCCCAATTATTAGATATATACACATGTTACTAGTCATCATCCAATTGCATATGGGAGTTTCACATTTGGTCATGCGACATTAAAAATCATGCCTCATGGTTTGGTTATAGATGTTACCAAATGGTATTAGAGCATCATGATTAAATAACATAATCTTCCCTTATTCAGGATATGGTTGGATAATAATGTAATTGGATGGTTGGGACTCGGCTAGGGGAACAAAGACAATGCTTGGATATCACTGAATAATAGACCTCCCTATTTCCATAATGAGGGAATTTATGTTTTTCTATTAATATTGATTAAATTAAACTTCAGTGATTCACATGTTGTTTATTTTGTGATTCAGGTAATTTTGATTGCATTCATGCATCATTACATGCATCTTTGGTTCACATTCCATATATATAACTATTTTTAATGATTTATAGTTGTTGATTAATTAAATACCTTTATTTTTATTATATATTTTTAGGATAGTTTCACTTTTTGTGATATATTCGTGTCATATTTTATTGTGATATATCTTTACTGGTATTTAGTAGTTAAACTGATCATGCTATTGGGTTAATATATATATCATGATAGTGAATAATTTACAGCGAAAAATACAAGGTTTAGTGTCAAGAGGGTTATACCTTATGTTGTAGGTAGACTCCTATCGATGCATTTGTGCTATCCCATACTCTCACTAGGATTTGTTATATACCAAAGGTTCCTCCTATTAAGGATATGTGAAACCAGGGGTATGATGTCCCAACTCAATGCTATGAGTTTTTCGATAATAACCGCAAGGGATACATCCTAGGAATGAGAAGTTGATAGAGGGGGATAATTATAATCTATTGATTTTTTAAAAGATAATTAAAACCCTCTTTGATAATAATTTATAATTACTTACTTGCGACAGATTTATTTTTCATTAAAAATAACTTAATAATTTATTTCCATGGAATTTCATAATTGTAAATGCCTATGAATATTATATAATGTATTTTCTTAGCTAGGTGTTGAGATAGAATGTGATATTGAGGCTGGCATAGCCTTGACATAGAAAAAAAATATAAAATAAATTATATGACTTAGAAAATTTATCCAAAATAATTGAATATCTCCCAAATGGGTAGTCGTATGGGAAATCTGAGACAACCCTTTGGTCCTAGAGGTAATTTTTACCATTGGCATGGTATACCAATTATGATCTTCAGGTGTTTGTTCAAATCACATGCGTGGATAAGCTATTTAATATTTTTTACATATTATTTTTAGAAAAAACTATTGTATCTCTCAAATGGTGCATTGTCGGAGATAAAATATACCACTATTTTGTCTAGAGCATGGAGTTTACCCAAGGTGGAGTATAACACTTATTCATGTTGGATGTCTGGAAACTTCACTTTCTATAATACCCATTATATATTTACATATATTATTATTCCTAGTTTTAAATAATGAATAATTAATATCTCTAAAATGGTGTGTCAGATGAGAAATATGATTCCACCATTAATTCTATGATGTTGGGTTTACCCTCGATGGGGTGTTACATTAATGTGTGTCATATGTTTGGTCAGATTGCACCTATGAAAAATAATAACTATATTGTTCTGATTTTCATTAAGAAAAGGAGGTATAATGTGTAATTTTTTCACTTATTTAACGAGTGACGTTTCGATGTGGGTGAAAATTTATTATGGGGTTAAATAATAATTGTGACATTTTTACATGTTCCAATTAAATGAAATTGAGGGATTAATTTATTATATACACATATTTAAAAAAGTTATAGTTGGGGAAACATTAATGGTGATGATAACGATATATATTTAATAATATAAATAATAATAATATAAATTATTATTATTATGAAATTTTGAACAAATAAAATTTGTTTTCAAAAAATTAAATTATATATATATGGGATAATTATATATATATATATATGGGTGTATGTACTGGTGGGTTTATATAAATATATTATTTATATACGTTGGATAAATAAAAATATATATATTTATGTGTGTGGGTGTATATATATGTATATATGGATGTGTGTGTGTATATTTATAAGATGTATATATATAGTTAAATATATATATATATAAGGATAATCTGTATTTGTATATTTATGGATTATTTTTAATATATATAAATATTTTCATTTATTTAAAATATGAAATTAAAAAAGTGTGGAAGATGAAATCTTTGGGGGCACATAGACTTTAAAGGAAAGAGAAAATAATAAAATAAAAATTAGTTAATGAAATAATGAAATAATAAATATAATTGTATGGAATATAAATATATAAGTAGAATGGGATGGACCTTCTTCCTCCCACATGCTTAAACGTCCCCAGGTATCTCCCTCTCCCTTTCTATCCCTCGATCTGAAATTCATTTATTATTATTATTATTATTTTAAATTATAAATTCTATATCTTTTGTGATATTTAAATTAATTGTGTAACTATTATATCATTGGATTCATATTGATGAGAATAAATTAAAACCTATTTTTTATATTGATGATAGTACGTTGTTTTGAATCAAGTTTTTTCCTTTTCAAATGGATATTTTAAAAAGTTACTATCAAAAGATAAATACATAAAAAGCTTACCAAAATATAATAACATATAATTATCATATTACACATTAATTGAAATTATTATAAGGTAATGATCAATGATAAATTTAAGTAAATTATTGATGGATAATTTATTATTAATGGAATATTGATTAAATAATCTAAATATAATCAAATTAAATTATCAAAAACAATAATAAAAAATATATGAAATGATAGAGATTAAATTATGAATGATAATTTAAAGAGAAAATTATTATTTTAATTATAAAAATTATCCAAGGGTAATTATAAGAATAATTATCAAGTGGTAATGATATCACATAATTAGAGGATAATTATGAATACTATCAAGGATAATTTTATGTCTTGTAAACAAATAATTATAAAGAATACCACATGTGTTCCTAGTTTATTTTAGAAATAAAAAAATGGTACATAATTTTATAAATATTCTTGAGGAGAATATTTTGAGGTCAGGCCTTCGCCTAAATTGATAATTTATAAATTAACCATGGGGGAGTATATGAACACATGTGAAATTTTATTTTTCTTTGAAATAAATTATCTAGTTTTAGTTTTAGGATTCCATGGTGGTCGATTGTTTTTCTAGTTGGTGTGAAAACATGGTTTAGGTGATGAGCCTTCAAAGGAAATTTTTATTGAATTCGAGGACCCTGAGGTCAGAAGTTCTCTACCTTTTTAGGATCTTTATATATATATTTCAATTCCATTCTTCTTGTGTTGGAATGTTTTATGTATACACTTGAGTTTTGATATCTTGTTTGTGTGTGTGTGGCCCATGGAACTGTATTACTATTCCCCATGATTATTGTGGAAATAGATAGATTCCATGTTGATGTTTGAGTCACCTGTTGTATCTTTTATAATTCTATATGTACACATGATGTGTGACTTGATATTTATTCCTTAATATATGGAATTTATATAATTCCATTGTTTCATTGAGATATGCTTGGAAGATGTTATGATGGGTTTTCTTATGCATGGTAATAAAGTGACAGATAAACCCATCGTGGATTAGTTCTAATGAACGACAATTGATGTACATGGACATTACATTTATTTTTTGGAATACTTAATACATTAAAAAAATAAACCCCAAAAGACCATATTTGTTTACTACCCTTGGAACTGGAACAGATAACCACATGTTTAATAAAACATCTACATCATCTCCTGCTTTATCCTTCATAACTATAACCACTTTTTGACACATCTTACTTAATACCCTTCCTCAAATCCTGGGGGAAAAGAAACATGAAATCGATGAGCTCAATTTCTCAGTAAGGGTAATCCTGAAAAATATCTTATAAAAAATAAACATAATAATGAAAAAACATGGACATAAAATTTGAATAAAAATATTATATATTTAACATATATCCAAGTCATGAGTCATAGAATAAATTTTATTAGTTCATAAGGCATAAATCATGTTGGAACCAACAATCATTAGAAACTATCATTGGTATAAAACATGGAATTGTGACAAATAAAAAAAACATAATATAATTTCTAAAGTATCCAAGGAATTATTTCCAAGATGATCATAGTGGGAAAAGCCCATTTATGAATCAGGATTACATGTTGTTCCATCCATGTATTACTGAACTAGATTTACATGCTTTTCCATCACTGTATTACATAACCATATTTACATTCCATTACGGTCATGTCTTTCTATTGAGATATAAATTATTACCCAATGCATTGGAGGGAGATATATTTCCCGAACATATCATAATGAAACCATTCCTACATGTTCCAGAAAAATATAAACCATTCATCATAGCATAACCCAAGGAACAAAAAATAGGTTTCTAAGACATTATTTCATCGTAATCCATATAAAATAAATGGGTTTTATAAAAATAATTCCATTATGAACACAATAAAAACAATTTAAGATTATAGATAGAAAAATAACCCTGTAAAAGATAATTTTTTATAAAATACTGGAAATTAATTCTTGAAGAAAATATCTTATATTTTTATAAAATGTTGTTTTTCAAAATGCCAAGCAATTTTAAAAGTAAATAATTTAATTGAAAATAAACTTTAAATATTGTAATGTAATATTTGGGGAAATACGGTGGTATGAAAGCGTAAAAATATATTGAATCTGTATAAGTTAATGAACATTATCCTCATACTCTTGATGGAAAAGTCAAATAATACCTCTTATAGAAAAAAGAATGAATGATTCCATCCATACAGTTTAATAAAAATTCACCAATAGTTAAAATTGACTATAAAAAATATTATAAGAATATAAATAATATTATATACATAGGAAACATGGATTTGGATGATAAATATACTCTAGTAAATACATACGTATAAAAATATCAGATAATAATAAGATTAAGAAATTGTCCCTTATCTTATGTCTGATATGATTCGTATTTATCTGGTCCTCCTATATAGTGGGTTTAGATATATTATTAAATTATAATAGAACAATAATAATATTTATTATATCATATATGATTCACTTATGACTTTATATTACACATTCATTTATCCATTCCATGTTAACACAATGTTTTAGGTGATAATAATTTTATTTATTATTTGTGTTTTGACAATGTTATTCTTGATCTTATTACCTAGATAGTTATTTAAATACTTTAATAATGTAAAAAATTATTTATATAGAATATATTTTCATTATATAAATATAGATAAAAGATAGATAAATAAAATGGAATATACCGTTCATGGAGACGATATGCGTACGTACGCATTAAGACTATTTCGGGTTCCTTATTGAATGGAATCGAAGTAAGTAAATGATATATATATATATTCACATATATATAGTTGAATTATTATCTCTTATATTTAATAATTATTTATTATATACACTTTATAATCATTCTTTAATGGTTAATGTGGAGAATCAATATCATTGCATCATAGAGATGGTAAGTCGTAGTATGCACGAGCAATGATATTATTCATTTGATTGTTAAATAATGTAAAATTGGATAGTATATTAATTTTATATAATTTTATTTATATTCATCAATATACTCGTAAAAATAATTTATAGGTGAAAAATATTTTACACCACAGCCTGGAGATGGTAAGTTGTGCGCACACACTTATGGTGATATTATTTTTCATAGGATGGGTAAAAGGAGGAATATGGTTTCCCTATAATCATAACAACATATCAGAATATATAAGATTCTATATTTTATATCCTATGGTGAAATCATAGCAATAGGGAATAAAAGAAGAAATGATCTTTGAAAGAAGGGATAAAATGATTACCTCTACTTCGGGTGTCTTCATTTAATTTGCACAAAAGGAAACCTTATGTTGGTTTTATGCCCATATGGTGGCCTCTAAAATTAATTTAGGGACGTTAATAGGACAATAGGGGATTTTTTTTCAGATCCAATGAGCATTGGAGGTGTGAATAGAGGATAAGTAGAAGTTCCCTTTTATAGGAGAGGTGAGGGAACTTTATGAATGTATTGAATTATTAATTTATTACAAGTTTATTTTGAATTTCTAATGGTACCAAACTCATCTATAACAAAGAAAATATGGGGATTGTTATAAAACCTCTCAACCAATAGGTTTTATTCCTTTTTAGATCCCAAAATTAACATTTTCATTTATCTCTAACCCTTAGTCAAAAACATTAACTCTTACCATGTCTTCTTTTATTTTCATAATATATAGCAAATATAGTTACAATAAAATGCCAATAAAACTACAAGTGGATATTTAATTACATTTTTAACATTATATATGTAATATTTCCCAATATTATATTTTTTATTCCTGTTATATCACTTAATAAAATGATATTTGATTTAAGAACTCATTTATGTCCATTTTGACACTATCTGGAAATTGTTTTTTAAGTCATAACATATTTATTACTTAAAAAAATTAATTATCTCAAATATATTTTTTCATAGTAATCCATAAAATCCTATTCTGTCATGAAAATTTTCTAATTACATTTATTTTAATATTTATAATTTCATTTATTTGAAAAATTCCTTAATATGGTAATCACTACATCATCATTATGTAATAAAAAAATTAATTAATTCATTGTATAAAAATTATAATTAAAATAACATGATGTAGGAAATATATTTATATTTATAATTAATATTTGGAGTAAAATATATTAGTTATGTAACCTTATATTAATTTTTTTAGTAAAAGATACATGTTTATGTTATATTCCTCTTCACATTAAATAAAAAATTATAAAAGGTCGTTATATAAACCAAGTCACTCCATGGGGTCCTAAAATCGACCCAAGGATTATAATGGTCAGAAATATATAATCCAATAGGATTATTACAATTTTTGTGGTAGTTTTATATTATTATAATATTATCATTTTACCCTTATTTACCAGATTTACCCTTTAACCCTGGTAAATAAAACTAATTTCTGAAGTTACTATTAATAATGTCCAAAAATAAAAGGTATATATATTTAAACAATTATGACATTTTTATTTCAAATATTGAATCAATTTTTATAAATTAAAAACCCATAATCTTCAAAAATTAATTTAAAATTCATTCTAATCGTCAAAACAAGAAAACAAGTTTTTACGAAATAAAATCTATCAGACGATTAACATGTGTTTATGTCCAATTGAAATCTTGAATTATTTAAAATGATCAAAATTTTATTAAATTATAAAAACCTAATACAACTACTCTTTAAAACAAATTTAAAATATATTCTATCTATATAAATAAATTAGATGAAACGACAGTTTGGAATTAAAATGTAGTAGTATTCACTATTCATTAAAATATGAATTTCATTAGAAAAATAACAAAATTTCTACAAAGGTAAATTTTGATTTTACTCTTTTAAATAATAATTATATTATGTCAAATTGGACTTACAAAATTTTTATAACGTACTTTTGATCAGGGGTTTCCATCAAAAGGTGGAAAAACAATATTTTTTGAAAAATACATCTTTTATCAAAAAAAATTAAATTTTTATGTATCATATCTATAAAACATTTAAGATGAATTTAAACATTAAATTGAATATATTATATATAAATTTCACTAATAAAATAAAAATAGTGTGATTTTCTTAGTTTATAGACTCATATATTTAATTTAAATATACTTGTTTGAAGGAAGTTAATACTATTCATATCCGCTGTTATAATGAATAGTTTATAATATTTAGTTATCAATTTTTCAACTTATTCTAGAAGTTTATTATATCAAAGGAACTTGAAATTTTTTGTAACACAAGACAAGACTAGTGTTTCATATACTGCAAGCTTTTATGGTGTTGCGTATAACCCAATCTAATCTTTGTGTAACATACAACACAAGAAAACACTGAAATTAAAAAGAACATATCTCATAAAATATTGGGGTGTTACATTATACACCCCTTAATATTAATTTCTCCATCAAAATTCATTGGGGTTATAAAAGGATCACTACTTTAATGTTGCATTCATAGAAACCCACATATTAAATAAAAATACTAAAAATTCATTTTAAAAAGGAATGTTGGAAACATAACTGTTACCCAATGGAACTTATCACTAGTTTTTAACATAAGAGAACATAAGTGGATAGTGAAAAAATGGATATGTAATAAAAATATAACAATCATGTTTTGATAAATAGTTATAGGTAACAAGATTTATAGGATATTAACAACCAGAAAGCCATAAATCTATGATGATTTAAGGGATTCTATGATACATCAAATAAGAAGGTACTATGATAACATTTTTTATTTTCAATATCCTTTCTCAAAAGTTGAATAATTTTTCATGAGAATAAATACTTACTTTATTTTGGTACAATTTCACCATTTTTTATTCCTTGAATAACTTACACATCATCAATTATTTAAATAAATGAAGTCGAATGTTTCTTTCATTAAGTGTCAGCAGATCATGTGATAGATTGATAGGTCATTCTATCTACCTTAAAAAAATGTTTTGAAAAGGTTTTCAAGTATGAATAAGTCCACCTATTGTGATATAATACATAAATCCAAAAAACATCAAATTTAATAAAACATATACTATCCATAAATGGATAACAATATAATTCTTTAAAAAATGAAAATATAAAACATTAGAAAGTAGTTAATTGAATCAACTTAAAAATTATCTCTAATATATCATATGCCTATTATTTTTTATCACATTCCCTACATTTGAATACCTTAATCATGTATTCTCTTGAAACAAGGTAATAAAATGATTTTTCATAGAACCATATTGAAAAAATGAATTCTATAAAATTTAACTCTTTCCTCACACCAAAAATAAAGAAAATCTATATACTCAATCCATGATATCACTTTTTCCTCATAACATTCATGAATTCCTTAATATAATAAAACATCTCATTATATTATTATCCCTTCATTATGCACGTAACATGAACTTTCACAAAATATTTCAATAACTTTTCATGGTTAATGGTACTATAAACTTAGGTAAAACCACTATGGACCAATAAATTGATATTCGACTATTCAATAATACTATAAAAGATATTGTACAACATTATTTTGGAATCGCATTACAAAAAAACTAAATCATTCGACCACTTTATAGTAATACTCAACATCCCCAAAAGTGATCGCATGTGATTTGCCTTTATCTTTGGACTTAAGAGGTTTTTGATGTCGATAATCATCTATAACCCTTGGATTAGTACATTTTTTAAGAAAAATTCCCAATTTATTTTTACTTTTAACATTGATGTGTGGGTGGTCCATTCCTTATTGTCTTTTCCCTATTAACATCATTAACAACCCTATTCCTATTACTTCGAAACTCAACTACTCGAAGAACGTATTTAACACACAGAAAACTCTAAATAGTCTCTTTAAGACAATATACACCATGCTTCTTTCCACACTTTGGGTAAAATAAAAAATTCATATTCTATTCACCATTGGATTGAGATTTTCTCTTCAGCTATCTTTCATTTATCATCAAAACCATGAAATTGATATGTTACATGAACATCCATTTATACATTTATAGAACAAAAAAATCAATTCATATCTACTAAAGTCTCCTATAGCTAATTACATTCAAAGAAATTGTATTAATACAAAAAATAATCTATCAACACAAATTTCAGTTTTGATGATAATACCAGAATCATACCTTGAAAGTATTGTAAAATTTTTCTCATTTGTACCAACAGATTCATCATCCTTCTTCTTAAGCTCAAGGAACTCTTTTTCCTTATTTTTATGAAGAATATGAAGAATGTACTTATTGAAAAATAAGTTCATGAACTCATCCCATTCCATGGATCCAATATCATCATTCTGCCTTGTATTCTTGATTGGAGTCCATCATTGGTTCGCGTCACATTTTAAATAATAATATTCGAAATTGACTACTTCATGTAACGAAAATCGATGGATAGAAACTATCCTTTCAATGGTATGGATCCATTATTTTGAAATAAGTGGATCAAAAGACCCACTGAAAGAAGGTGGATGTTTCCTTATAAGGGACTCAACAGAATGTTGTTCCCTTATCTTCTTATTTGGAAGTCTAGAATGGTTCATAGCTTGTGTAAGTATATAAATAATATCTTTATTTCAATATTCCATATCATTTGTTTGTTTATGAGGGAAAAAATTTATTTCTTAGTGCATTGATCATTAAAAAGGTTCCTTAGGGTTCCAACCATTGTTTAAAACCCAAAAAGAATAGCATGAGAGGTAAAATCATACTTGGAATATGACATAATCAATGGAGATTACTTTCAATATATAACAACAAAGGTTTAATCCTAGGTTATTAATGATTGTTACAATAATTATAGGACATTATCCTAAAGTTAGACATACCCTTAGGGAAATCCCTAGACATACCTTAGAAATATCTATAGGTATCTCTCTAAGGTTTTCGCATCCTAGTTTCCAAATTTTAACTAAAACATAACACTGATACCAACTCTAATGACTCAAGCTAGACATACACATACATTTATTTTCATTTGTAGAATAATTAATATCGTAACAATATACACTCCCAAAGACAATATTATTTTCGTTCACTTGGATATCGAAAAACATAAACAAATGGTTCATAAAATATATACATTGTCTCGTCTTTTATCCTTCATAATTATAACCCCTTTTTAATAGATCCTACTTAATACCGTCCCTCATATCATGGGTGAAGGAAACATGAAAAGTGGTGTGATAAAATTCTCAGTAAGGGTATACATGGAAAATATATTAAAAATCATAAAAATATGAATGTATAAACTTGAACATAACTTTTCAAAGAAAAAACATACCACATTAAACATATACCAAAATCATGAGTTATGAAATAAATCTTGGTAGTTCATAAGGAATAAATCATATTTGAATCATGATCCATGATAAAATATTATTTGTATAAAACATGGAATTGTGGAAAACAAATAATTAAATAATATGACATCCATAGTAGAAAATTCATTGTGGTGAATACCATCATATTGTACAAATTCTATTACGAACCGGGTTTACTTGTCATTCCATCCATGTATTACTAAACTATATTTACCTGCCATTCCAAACCTCTACTACTGAACCAGATTTAATTTCTATTCTAGTAATATCAATACCATGAGATATAATTCATAATCCAATGAAATGGAGAGAGATATATGTCTCACCCCTATAATAATGAAATCATTCGTACATGTGCAACAAAAACATAAACTATTCATCATAACATTTCCCAAGGAACAAAAAATGGTTTTCTTAAACATCATATCAGCATAATACTGAAAAAATAAATCCATTTTATAAAATTAATTTATTCCTAAACACAATCAAATAAATGTAATAAAAGGGATATAAATATTACCATATTGAAGATAATTTTGTTAAAATAGAAGAAAATATTTCTTGAGGAACATATCCTTTCTTCTTCAAAAAAATTTGTTTTATCAAAAATGATATGAAATTTTAAACGAAAATAATTCAATTGAAAAATAAACTTGAATTATTTTATAGGAATCATTATGGAAATATGGTGTTATGAAATCATAAGAATATTTACAATCCGTATAAGTAAAAATACATTCTGATCGTATTATTGCTAGAAAAGTCAAAGGGTACCTCGTGTGGAAAATGCAAGAATTATTCCTTATATAACGTTTAATAAAAATTATCCAATGGGTAAAATTGGCTTTAAATAATAATATAATAATTTAAATAATATTATATATTCAGGAGACATGAATGTAGATGATAAATATACCCCAATAAATACTTATGTACAAACAATCTTGGATAATAATAAGATTATGAAATTATCACTTACCTTAGGTCCGATATGCTTCATAGATATCTGAAAATCCTATATAGTGGGTTTAAGGATATTATTAACTTGTAATATAACTATAATAATATTTATAAATCATATATTATTCACTTATGTCTTTATATCACCCATGGATTTAGCAATTCCATGTTAAAGCAACATTTTGGTTGATAATCATTTTATTTATTGTATGTTTTTTATTGTTAATATGTTAATTATTACATAGATCATGAATTACGTACTACTATAATGTAAAACATGATTTATATATCATATATATTATGTATATAAAGATACATAATAGATAGATAAATAGAATGGAATACACTATTCATGGAGACAATAGGTTGTACATATGCATGGACACTGTTTCCATTTACTTATTGAATTGAATGGAAGAAAGTAAATTATATATATGTATATATATATCCAGTTGCATTTTAATTTCATAAATTTAAATATTTTTTATTATATATAATTTATAATCAGTCTTGAATGGTTCCCATGGATAATGAATCTCATCACATTTTAGAGACGGTTAGTTATCCACAATAGCGGCGATATCATTCCCTTAATGGTTAAATTGTATAAAATTGGATGGTATATGAATTTGATAGATGTAATACATGTTATATTTATTATTTAATTCATTTATATTCATAATTATACCTGTATAAATACTGTATAAGTGAAAAACAGTTTAATCCATGGCTTGGAGGTCGTATGTCGTACACACACACATGGTGATATTGTTTTTCATAGAATGGTTAAAAGGAGGAAAATGGTTGTCCCATTAGAATTAAAACATATAGAAATATATTCTATTCCTGATTTATTATTTTGGTATCATAAAAACAAAGTAATTCGATGTAGAATAAGAAAAGACCATTGAAGGAATGGATAAAATGATTTCCTCTTCTTCGAGTGTCTCCTGTTTGATTGGCACAAAATGACTCTTTGAGAGGGTTTTTATCACATATGGTGGCCTCTATGATGAAGTGAGGGACATTTTGAGGAGATATGGATGGGGTTTTGTTGAGCCAAAGAGCTTTGGAAGTGTCAATATAAGAGAAGGAGGACTTCCCTTTTATAGGATAGGTGAGGGGCACTTTAAGAAAGTCATGAAATATTAATTTATTATAAATTGATATTCGGTTTCAAATGGTCGCAAAATTAATTATTTATAAGATAATATGGGGATGATGGGATTAAATCTCAACCTATAGGTTGTGTAAAATATTAGGTCCCAATTGTAAATTTATCTTTTATCATTAACTCATAGTTAAAAACATTAACTCTTACCATGTCTTCTTGTATTTTCATAATATATGGTTACTATAGTTACAATAAAATTACAATAGAACCAAAAGTAGATAATTCATAAAAAATATTCATTATATAAGTCATTTGGCTGAATCATATATTTTTAGTACTATTATATCAATTAATAAAAAAGTATTTGTTTTAAAAACTCATTTATGTCTATTTTGACACTATTTAAAAATTGATTTTTGGTAATGTCCTAACAACTTGATTCTTATGAACAGAAAGAATTAACTCGGTGATATTATGACATATGAGTCCATAGAATTTATTTATGATATCAAAATGTTCCAATTACATTTATTTTAATACTTCTAATATCATTTATTTGAATCATTCATTAATAAGGCAATAACTTCATCATGATTGTTTCATGAATAAATTTATTTCATTAATGTATAAAATACTAAATAAAATATAATAATGTACAAAATACAATTATATTTCAAATTAATTTTTATATTAAAATTTTTCGGTTATATAATACTATATTAAAAATGTTTTAGTAATAGATACATGTTTCTATGAAATTTCTCTTTACATTAAAATAAAAATTATAAAAGGACATTATCACACCCATGTGGCTCCATGGGGTCCTAAAATCAACCCAAGTGTACCCTATAGCCGAAAATATCTCATAAAATAGGATTATGACACAGTTTAGGGTAGTTTCATATTATTAAAATATTTTTTTGTTAACATTATTTACAAGATTTACCCTTTAACCATGGTTAAAAAACAATTACTAAAGTCACTATTCATATTTTAAAAAAAATGGTACCTATTTAAATAATTTGGAACTTATGAGCCAAGATATGTAATCCATTATTCTATATTCAAGTCATATAATTTGATGAAATTAATTTAAAAATAATTTATGTTGTCAAAACCAGAGAGCATGTTTTTTAAAAGCAAAAACCTTCAAAAGATTGACTTGTGTTTTTGTCCAATTTAAATGTAAAATTACTTCAAATGACCAAAATTGGATTAAATTATAAAATAATAAACCAACTATTATTTAAAGAAAATTAAATATATATATATATATATATATTAAACTAATAGACATTTTGAATTAAAATACTATATTTTTCACTATTCATTAATAATATTAATTTCATCAGAAAAATACACAAATTTCTACCAAGGTAAATTTTTATGTTACTCATATAGATAATATGTTTATTATGTAAAATATAACTTATAAAATTGTGAAAAAGTATTTTTAAAAGGGGTTTCCATCAAAAGGCAGTAAAACTGTATTATTTGAGAAATACAACTTTTAATTGAAAAATTGAATTTATTCTTATATCAAATATTGAAAACAAATAAGATTAATTTAATATATTAAATTGAATATATTATATATATATCACTAATAAAATCCATAAAATGTGATATTATTATTTTCTAGACTCACTTATTTTATTTTAAATAGTTTTTTTGATGGAAGTTAATCCTATTCATACTCACCATTATAATGACTTGGTTATAATATTTATTATCACTTATACTAAGTATTTAATTAAATGGATTCTTTTAGAAGATATTGAAATTATGCATAACAAAATCCAATAATAGTGTTGTGCATACTTCAAGCTAAAATAATGTTCAATATTACATAATATAATCTATGTGTAGCATACTATAGAAGTCATCAAAAAAATAATAAAAAATCATCTTAGAAAATATCACGGTGTTACATCAGTATCCCTTTTGGGAGAACCTGTTTAGATACTGTATGGGACTTAATAATATGGTCGATATGAATTATGCCGCAATATGGTCTAGTGTGGACTGTACTAAGGGCATGGCGATCACGAGTGATCAGAATCATATGTTATGAATATGGGGCCAAATGATCTTGATTGGTGATACCTGTGTGGAAATATTGGGGAATGATGGTATATGTGTCCAGATCTAGAGATAACACTAGTTCCTGATGTTCTAGTGTTGTTTGACCTAGAGGTTTGGGGCCAGTATGGATATCGAAGAGCTCGAGGATGAATCAATTTTGATATATATAGCACTAAAGCATGAAGGCATATTATTGTTCGATATGAAGGCCTCAGGTCTGTATAACCATTGAGAATATTGCAGCTGTCTTTGACATTGATACATTCCCATGATAGTTCTAATGTTTTCTAACATAGATATTAAGAAATAATGACTGAGGGTTTGTGGATGCTAGGTTAGCATACGAACACTAATATTTGGATCATATGGTTATTATAACTAAACATTTATTATTATTATTATGTCATATAGTTATATAATTGAGAATAAAATGTTATGTACACCTTGGTTGCGTCTTATTGAATCTCATACTCACAACCTATTCCATAATTTTGATGCTCTTGTAGATTGTATGAGGGATATAACAAAGGGAATGTGACCTATGATGGATAATTGATGAAGGGATTATAGAGCTGGTAGATGATTGTGATGGAGATTGGAGAAAAGGTTGTTGAATTATATAATATATCTACTCTATTTCATGTTGATATAATTTATACTAATGGGAGTTACGTTTATTTATTTTACAAGTATTCAATTTATTCAATTTTTTTTATTTTCATATGATTATTTCTTCATTATCTATTTATTATTAACTATTTTACAACTCGATGACATGATGTAGATGTTATAGTCTCCCAACTATCATATTTATCTCCTTGCTACTAGTCAGAAGGATCTTGCGTATGGGGAGGTGTGCAAGAGGTCATGTGGCATTCCATCTCTTACTCAGTGGTTCAGGTTGGGATAATATAACAATATATTACAATAGTAATTCCCTGATACCACTTTATGTAATCCCTATCTGATCACATAAAAAACCCATGAGATGGTGATCCAATTTCTATAGGAATTTATCCAGGTATTCCATTGTATTTCAAATTAATTCTAGGGTCTAGGTATGGATATCGGAGAGACAACACCCTATAATAATAATGATAGAAAGATCAATGAATAAAACACTCTAATTAGAATATAATCACATATATGTAAAACATTAAATATAACCCATTGTATGGAAGATAAATATCTGTTTTGTCCCATGAACTATTAAAAAGTAAATTGGATCACCCACACACTAATCATATGCCACCAGGTTTAAAAGTAACTAAAGACTACACCATATCATTATCGAGGATCTATATAGAGCATCAAAAAATTGATTTATTTTCCAACATAAACCCACTATACCAACAATCATATATAAATGCATTACATGGGCCTTACACATGCATGTTCCATAAATCATAAATTTTGCACATGCCTGATAGGTCCTATTATGGGTTTCAGTTTGAACTTAGTTGACCATTACTAAAGGTGTTAAAAGATAATATCCTTATAGATAATAGTGCGTAAAAATTAAAATATATGATAATAAATACTTTCAACACAACCCACTACAATCCATGATGGAATTTTCATGGGTGAGCACATTATCAACTTTAGTCAATGCTGATGTGGGTTGATGTACCTAATGTCTAGTCACGCAACTAGAGAGATAATAATGAATCACCCCTCATATTATTACTAATTAATACACCATTTTAATACCCAGTGGCTCCTGGTAAATGAGGCATCAGCCAAATATGTTTCACATCGACCATGTACCCTTCAAAGCTAAATTACCCAAAAAAACATTCAAACCTTTTCTCCTCACATGTGATAGCTTATCATAATTCCCCATAATTCAAACAACAACAACCAAGTAATCATGATTCCTTACCCATCCTGAAAAAATTTACAAGATATATTTTTCCCATATGAAAAATAAACCACTCAATAATATTGATTAAATCCACTACTTAGTTATTATGTCCAAATATGGAATATTCCTCCTTTTAAGGTTTTTATTCCCATAACCATAAGATACTCATCTATGGATTGTAGTTCCAATCATCTGGTGTTCAAAACCATCTCATGGACCCTGGATTGTGCACACATAACCCCAAACACATTTCATACATGGTAAAAACACCACTAAAATCCTATGACAAAAACACAATGATCCTCCATCACTTCATGAATGATAAAATTTATATCACTATCACACATTCTAGAAAAAATTATTTCTCCGTAGATACATGGGGCACAATCATTATTTTACTATATAACCACCTTAAAAACATATCCCGAATCACCCCTTTAAAAAACATTAAGAATTTAAATTAGTTCCTTGAAATTATAATCTACAAAAAAATTCCATTTTGATATTAACCCACAATTGAGTAAATTATAATACAATAGGCATCACATATGATTAATTAAAACAAATACATATTCCAATCTATACCACTCACATGACCATACCGATTATTACAAATCACATGATAGAGGAGAGAAAATTAAACAATATAAATATATATGAAACAATTTCCTTTTATATAGAAGAGGCTTTACATATAATATCATGGTTTTATTTTACAATTATTCAAAGAAATTATGAAACAAGAGAAAAACATATAAAATTAAATTTAAAGACCCTTAAAATTCAAGGGAAATTTTTTCGTAATTTTCTTTGGGATTTTACAAGAACGCAGTTTCTGAAGGCACCTGATTCCAAGGCCCGGTGTGCCCGGAGTCATTTTCCAAATTTTGGCTCGGGTACGTTCTGTGAACAAACGAGCGGGAATTTCTAAATTTTTAACCGGTGCCCGGAATCAAATTCTGAGGGCACCGATGGAACCGCAGTGCCGGTAGTTTCTTAGGAACTCCTATTCCGGAGTTGTGTTTACGTGAGTGTTGATAATAAAAATTGTGGAAGTTTATTTTATACATACACTACAATTTTTATTATTTTACTCTAAGTGTTTTCTTGATGGAAGTTGGGTAACAACCCAACCTCCCTTGGGTGGTTATGAGGGTGGTGGGGCCCACACGAACCCCACCCCTTCATATCCTCTAAAACCCCCCTCAACTCCCACTTTAATTTTGTTATCTTAAGGTATAACCTATGACTTAAATGGGATGAGTTTAATGAGGTGAGTTGTGGGTGGTTTTGAATTTCAAACTCTTGAAATTCAAATGTGTTGTTGTGTTAATAAAATAAGAAAGAGTCTTATTATATTTTCTTTGGTTAGAGTTTTTTCACTTTGAGAGATTTGGGAAGCATCTTCTTCTTCTTCTTCAACCTCGACGAAGAATACGAAGAACGCCGTCACCATAAGAAGAGAAAGACGTTCCATCTCTTCTCTTCTTCACAGCCAGTGTGTTTCCGAAGATCGATGACGCCACATCTTTCGATATTCTTCCCGTGTCAATGAAAGGAGAGGCCGCTTCCTCCTCAGGATTTCTCCGTCAGCTTACGAAGCTTCTCCAACGACGTACCTCTTCGGACGCACCTCGACGTCAACGGAATCGACGTAAGATTACCGT
Source organism: Viscum album (assembly GCA_963277665.1). Lineage (NCBI taxonomy): Eukaryota > Viridiplantae > Streptophyta > Magnoliopsida > Santalales > Viscaceae > Viscum > Viscum album. Next base: position 1,631,514,414 of record OY728141.1, read on the forward strand.
GACGCCTGACCTCCGTGCCGCTTGTCTTCCGTGGCTTGTTGACGTGCTCCGCTCTTGAAACTGAGGTAGGGGAATTTATGTTGGAATTCTCTTATCTTTTGAGAATAGAACGACGAGCGCGGACCAACCAATTCCAGGTTGATCCATGGATCGTTCGTTCATGCGGATTGATGTTGAAGTTTATTATTTAATTATTTCGTTCGTGAATTCTACCTTGTCATCCTTCGTGATTTTACAACCAGTTGTTATCGATTAACGAGAGGGGGTTGGACCGCACAAACACGGCCGACCCTCCTCCATTATTGATATTGTTTCTAATATGGATGGAACGGAATGGCGTGGTTCCGTCGCACCACGCGAGAATCGCTCGGCAAGTATTAAGCGACGTCGTCGCGCCACACCGAGAAGTCGAACAAGAACGCGACACCGTCGCGCCGCGTCGAAGGAAGTCGAAGGCGCCGCAGCCAGAGCGGAGTCACGGCGAAGGGGCGCGGCGCCCGCACGCCGCGCCGAAGAACCATGAAGACGGCGCGTTTCGTTTTGACATGCGGATTGACGGGCGACGATGAAGAAGGCTGTTTGGGCGTTTGAATCCCTTCGCAGTGAAGGTGGGGTCCCGGTGGGACCATAGGCGAAGACGGAGGAAGGAACGGACCACCGGAGCGCGTCCGGTGGTCTGTGGAAGGCGGCGCGCCGCCGGAAGGGAGGCGGCCGGCGGTTCCGCCGGCCTCAATTAACGGAAAAGGGCGGGGGAGCCGTGCACCCCGCCCGAGAATCGGCTCGGCCACGCTGGACGAGCCCCGGCCGGCCGGTCGGGCCGGACCGAACCGGACCGAGCCGGGCCGGGCCAGGCCCAGCCGGGTCGGACCCTTGTCGGGTCGACCCGGTTCGGCCGACCCAAGGGGGGGGGGGGGGGGTCGGGCCGGGTCGCCCCGGGCCCAGACCCCCGTTTTCGGGCCTCTTTCGGTCAAATGGTCGTAACTTGAGCTAAGGGACTCCAAATGACTCGCCGTCAGCGGCGATGCGATCCCTGGATTGAGACGGTCGTTTCAGTATATTGCACTCATGGTTTCGGAGTACTTTGAGTTCGTCCGGGTTGGTTCGTACACGAAACCAACCGGGCCCTCGGAGCGGAAACGCTCATATCTTGAGCTACGGACGTCCGATTGACGTGCCGTTGACTTTTTTGAGTTCCTCTTAGTGAGATGGATCTTTTGGCCTACTCCGCCCGAGGATTGGACGCAGGTGGATTAAGGTCGGGTTGATTTTTCCTTAAAAACCAACCGGGCCCACTACTACAAACACGCCCATTATCAGCGCTGATAAAGCCAGCGTAGATAAAGGGGGGGGGGGGGGGTTCCCTTTATCCGTTCTCCGAAAAGCACTGATATAGGACCCCTTTATCAGCGCTCAAAAAAAAAGCGCTGATAAACGTACCCCTTTATCAGTGCTGATAAAGGGGTCCTATATCAGCGCTTCCTTTATCAGCGCTCTCGTTTTAGCGCTGATAAAGGACCATTTTATCAGTGCTTTTAAAAAAGCGCTGATAAAAGTTAAACAAATTTAAAAAATACTACCAATCGGGGGGGCTCTATAGCGCATGAACCCCCCCTTTTACATCCCATTTCCGCCCCTATACAACACCCCCACGCACCCCACACACCCTCTTCCCCCCTTTAACAGCGCTTGCTCTAATATTCCCCATGCGCGCGCACCCCTGCCTCCACCAGGATTTGAACTCGAGACCTCCCCCCTGCGCGCCTAAGCCCTTATTACTACTCTATTTTGATTTGCTTTCCAATTCATGATATCTCTATATATATATATTTATATATTTAGTTATATTTATTCTTATAGTAATATATATATATATATTAATATATATATATATATAGTTATATTATAATTTATATATATAGTTATATTATAATATATATAGTAATATTAATATATATATATAGTGGTATTAATATATATATATATATATATTTAGTTATATTTATTCGTATAGTAATATATATTTATATTAATATATAGTTATATTAACATATATATAGTTATATTAACATATATATAGTTATATTAACATATATATAGTTATATGAATATATATTTATATAGTTATATTAATATATATATAGTGATATTAATATATATATTTATGGTGATATTAATATATATATTTATAGTAATACTAATATATATATATGTAGTTATATTAATATATATATAGTTATTAGATTAATATATATAGATTTAGATTAATATATATATAGTTAGATTAATATATAGGTATATAAATATTCATATGTTGGTATTTTAAATAAAATGGATATTAGTTATTATTTAGATAAAGCTAATATATTTTAAATGTAAATATGTTTAATTATTTATTTAGAAAATTTAATTTTTAGGTGCGAATATATAAAAAATATGTACATATAGTTATATATTTGATTATAAATAGCAGTTCATTATAAAAAAGGATGAAATTTCAAAGACACAATATCAATATGAATGTAATACCTTGGAATAAATTTATTCCCCACCAAGAAAATCCAATAATACCCCCTTAAACGAGTTTGAAAATCCACAAAATTTTAAAAAATCTGGGTACCCCGAAAAAACTCAGTTTTGGAGGCCTTCTGGGCCACTTTTGGCCTTGGAAAACGCTTTACTGGGGTCTTCCCCAGTCACAGCGACGTAGAGCTCGTCGCAGGCTTCGATTTGATATGTGGTAGAGCTCAAACAGACTCACTGATCAAAAGTTATGGCCGTTTGAAGTTTGAGTTTCATTTTCAACATATTTTGGATCTTTTTTTAATTTTTTTAGTCCTCAAATTGTTATTAAATGACTATTACTCCATAATTATTATCAAAATATTAATTAAAAATATTTTTTCAATTTTTTAAGAAGTCATTTTCACTAAATATCTTAAATATTAAGTATAATAAGTGTAAATGTACATTTATACTTATCTAAAATATATTTAAAAATATATATTATATTTATATAACAATATAACTATATTTATATATTAATATATTTTTAATTTTTTTTGAAGCCGACCCTTTATCAGCACTAAAAAAAGCGATGATAAAGCCCCCCCCCTTTATCAGCACTACTAAGAAAGCGCTGATAAAGGGGGGCCCTTTATCAGCGCTGATAAAGGGGGGCGCTGCGAAAAACTGTTTTTGTGGTAGTGGCCCCTGGGACGAAAAGGTAAATAACTCTCAGATCGGGCATCCGATTGACGCTCCGTCTATTGCGTTGAGTTCCTGTTGACGATACGGAACTTTTGGATACATAAATTTTGGACTTTGTGACAGTTTATGTATCAGTCTCTCAGCTCGTGGAGCGGACTCTCCCAAACGAGCTTGCTGTGTGCGGGAACCCTAGAGCTGGCTGCGACTGCTACTGTGACTGCGACGAAGACTGTGCAGAGATCCTCAGTGGACTGTGACGATGAAGAGTGTTGGTCTTGTATCCTATGTGGGTCCCAGCCATGCTGGTCTCGTATCCTTTGGGGGTCCCAGCTTAGATGATTCAATACTGGTCTTGTATCCTATGTGGGTTCCAGTATAGATGAATCAATGAAGACAACTGGTCTTGTATCCTACGTGGGTCCTAGCTGTGCTGGTCTTGTATCCTATGTGGGTCCCAGCTTAGATGATTCAATACTGGTCTTGTATCTTATGTGGGTCCCAGTATAGATGAATCAATGAAGACAGCTGGTCTTGTATTCTATCTGGGTCCTAGCTGTGCTGGTCTTGTATCCTATGTGGGTCCCAGTATATATGAATCAATGAAGACAGCTGGTTTTGTATCCTATGTGGGTCCTAGCTGTGCTGGTCTTGTATCCTATGTGGGTCCCAGCTTTGATGATTCAGTGCTGGTCTTGTATCCTATGTGGGTCCCAACATAAATGAAACAATGAAGACGACTGGTCTTGTATCCTATGTGGGTCCCAGCTTAGATGATTCAGTATCTATATCTGATCATCTCTTTCACCTTTTCGATGATGTATACCTGTGTGAGCCGAATCATGTTGCTTTCTTGTGTGGATTGCATTGTGCTATCCTGTGTGGATTATGTTTTGCTTTCCTGTGTGGAATACGTATACTTTCCTGTGTGGACTGAGTTATACTTGGGCTCGGAGGTTGGAGCGTATTGAATTGATGACTTAGGTATATGTATGGGCATATACCTAAGCAGTGTCGGTTGTTACTTCGTGATTTTATATTTCCTTTGTGGTTTATACTTTGTGGAATTTGGGAGACCTTCGGGGGTCTTGGGGTCCCTACAGAGTAGCTTATACTCACCCCTGTAAGGGCTATGCCTGCACTACGTTGTGTTGGTTGCAGACGACGGACAGCGTTGATCGTGGTTGAGGTTTGCAGAGCAGGACGGTACCTGGAGGTGGACCACTGGGCGGGACGTACTCGGAGCGGACGGCGGGACCCGAGGAGCTGTGGAGCTATCTGTACCCACCCTTCAGGTGGGATTTCTAGAGGACGACTCGATGTAGCTGCTTTTACTTTTCAGTTGTTGTTTTCCTTTTCGAGTTATACTTTACTTTCAGTTGGGGTTTGTATACTGGCCCATTTACTTTTCCGCACTTATAGTTGTACTCTGCTTTCACTTAGTGTTTACTTTCTGCTTGCTTACTCTGTGGTTCTTGTTTACTTTACAAAGGCAATGCCTTCCCTTTTTACTGGGATTTACTCCTTGCTGCTAGTCGCCAGCCCCTGGCCTATGGAAGGCAGGTTTGGGGTAGTCACGGCACGGGCCCCGAGGACGGGTCGTGACATTAAAATTTATGTTAAAACTCACCAAAATTAAGATAAAATATTATTTATATGAATATGGATGATTAGTATTACTTTTATATATACCATATGATTTAAAATTTAAATTATGGAAAACAATTGAAGAATATCTATCTTGGGGTGATATGGGTATAATAGAAAAAGAATATGGTGATTTCTATTTTTTCCTCCTTCAAATAGGGAGAAGACCTCAGTTTAAGGATTTTCCAAAATATTTAAATAAATCTAAAAAATATAAGTAATACTTTTGAATGGACATATAGATTATGGTTTAATGAATCTTCCATAAATATAACCCAAAATATCGACTCCCCAACTCAGGCCACACTACAGTAGGATCCATATAATTCGGAAAAAACACTCCCCTCAACCACATATTCATAGTTAAACATTCCCCGATTATATTGTAATATGAATCTAAGATAAAAATTTTAATCTTAAAAAAAACACAATATTGTAATACACATATCTTTGGAACTACCCCTGACAAACAAAAATAAAATTTAGATGGAGGAATGGCCAAAATCTCCAAAATTAATTCTCCATCATCAAATAAACCCTACAACAACTCAAATAATCGGAAACAGATAGTGATGTAAGGCATAAATAAAAATTCATTTTAGAAATAAGCTAATTTTTATTAGATATATGTATTTTTTATATTTTAATTCCACTATAGAAGATTAATTTAGGATTTCCCCAGATTGGAATCACTAATGATGAAACTAACCAACATGGGTGGGAATTTTTTCTTGTTTGATTTGTAGAGATATGATTACATGATTTAAATCGAATATTGAAAACCATATCAATCAAAAAAATTAGATATCATGATTAAGGATAACTTATTTTATTTTGATATGTTAGAAGTAGGGCTTGGATGAGTATTGATATCAGATGGTTGAGTAATCTCTTATGGGTCTATGATGACGAGGTATACTAAAAAAGAACTTCAATAATCAGGAATTGGAGTTGGTAGTGGTTTTCCATGCAACAATATTTTGTTATCGTTATCAATTGGTTGTAAGATTCAGGCTCTATAATGGAAAAAAGATCCTAATGTTAATATTATCCAAATATAACCTAAACCATTTGTAACATCCCAGGTAAATAAAGAATAAGAAATATTTCACATTTATTAATATTTGTGAATTAAATATTCATTTTACTTTATAGGGGTTGTTATGTTCGATAGCGTACACGATATGTAACAACGAGTTTCTTTGAAATCTTACATTGCACACTAATAATATAATAATATTATTTTATACGTTAGTTAACTCATAGCCATTGTATTTGGTGGGATTGAACAAATCTAATTAAAATATTATTATACATGTTTGTTAAATGTATTTACGTTTAACAAATAAATGTTAGAGGCTTAAAATGTGAATGAATCTAATTCTAAGCATAATTTACATTAAAAGGCCGATTTATCACATTTTAATGGTGAACCCTCCTTAAATCTATTTTTGGTTACTTCAATACATTCTATATGACCGAATAAAATCATTCTTTAGAATGGGGACATCATAATTTAATTTTTTTAAAATTTTGTAATTTTTTTCGATAAAGATCATTTTTTTAATGAATAGTGAAAATATTGTATTTTAATTCAAAATTGTGTTTTAATATAATTTATTTATATGGATAGATTATCTTTTTAATTTTTTTTTAGTGTAATTAGAATATATTTTTACCATTTAATCCAATTTTGGTCATTGGAATTAATTTCACTTTCTAATTGGACATAAACAAGTGTCAATATTTTGATAGTTATTGTTTCTTAAAAACACGCTATTTGTTTTAACAACGAGAATTAATTTTAATATTAATTAATGAAAATTTATGTCTTGAATTTGGAAAAATAAATATCATTTTTGAATTTTGAATATAAAATATATCTTAGGCTTAATTTTTGGTATTTTTTTGAAAAACATCAATTTTTGATGAATAGTGAAACCACTAAGTGGTTGTTAAAAAAACTGATGTTTTCATTTAAATAAAATTTTACCACTTCTATGAATTGAATTCAAAAATATGAAATATATGGTTGTTATCAAGAAGTAAAATGTGGTTCATTAAGATGAAATTAATTTTTGGTGAATAGTAACTTTTGACTTTTATTTACCGCGGTTAAAGGTAAATAAGGTAATTCAAGGTAAAAAAAATATTATAATAATTCAAAATTACCTTAACATTTGTCCAGAAATTATTGGATGAGTAGTGGCCGACAATGGGAATACTTCGGTCGATTTTGGGACCCCATGGAGCCTCTTATGAAAGATAATGACACTTTGGATTAATTAATTTAATGTAAATACAAAATTGACATTAACAAAAATATTTTAGAAATTAATTTCTATCTAGTGTTATATAAGTCATATTTTCAAATATAAATATTCTTTGGAAAGAAAAAAATATTTCATACATGTTAGTATTTTTTTATAATATTTAGAAATCGAATAAATTAAATTATTCATGACACAATAATGATGTAGTATTTACCTCATTAATAAATGATTTAAATAAATAAAATTATAATGATTAAAATATTATGCAAAACATGTCCAATTATGATTGGATGATTTTATTACGAATATTAGTCATATGATATTCGACCTTAATGATATTTGGACCATTAGAAACGGAATATCATTATATAATAAAATAATGCTTTCACACGTTTCTAAAGAGCCCCTCCTCTCCCTTATAAAAGGAGACCATTTCTATCCAATTCCTCACACCTCTCAAGACATTTGGATCGTCCAAAATCATCCCAATGAAGCTCCCTACATACCAATCCTCCTCTTATAATCCTTACCTTAGGAAGAAGGCACTTCAATAAGTCCTTTGGTTCAAACCAAAGGGATTTACCCAAATTAAAGGTAATGGTTTCTCTTAAATTGTTTTCATTTATTTTACTTCTCCAACCCTAAACTCTTTTTATTTCATTTCTTTTGTAACAAAACCAGTATCCTCAATATACTATGATGTTGTTATGATAATTATTCTAACTACACATACACACTCCTCCATCTAATGGATGAATGACATAATGTTTTTGTGGATGGAAAACTAACGCCTCACGAAATGATGATTATTCAAATACATCTTACTGCCTCTCATGGTGGAAATTATGATGTCACTATATTTATATATGATATATATTATGTTTATGATTTCCTCACTCTTCTGTACTTTCCAAATATATCAAGCCTTTATGGTTTCCATGGTGGGTAAATACGATAATCTCATTTGAGGAAATGCGGACTACCGCCCCCTCAAAGTGATGTGACCCGTTAATGCCTTATGTGGGATATATAAAGGATGGAGTTAATGATATTATATATGATATTATACTGGAATTATAATATAACTAAGTATAATTATGTTTTAATTCCATTAAAATAAGAAATAGAAATGAAAGTAGCATCCATGCGTACATACGACTTACCGTCTCCATGAATGGTGCATTTCATTTCTTACCTTCCAATGCTATGTACTATTATAAATACATGTATATACTGAATATAAATGATATACATGATATTTAAATCAGGAATATCATTCTGGATATAATGGAATATTGACCACATGGACAACTTGTAAATATAAGGTGTTCATTTTTGACTCAAGTACCAAATATCGACAAAATGAACGTTATTAACATAAATGATTACATAATGTTTATAACATGGTAATAAGTTATATAAAAGGAATAAAAATCTTTGAAAAGGTTCTTAATCAAGTATAAATTAACTTTAGTTTATTATTCAAGAGATTAAAGAACTATCGAGTCAAGTCGGACGTGAGGTAAGGGACTTCGTCTCAATCTCCTTTCATTGAGGCATTTTTAGTTTTATATACGGCTTTATATTATACAGTGTATAAACCCCTTTTAATTTTAATTTTATTCAAAGGGAATAATTTTATACGAAGTGTTTTATGAAATGAAAAAAAAGAATGTTTTTTAACGTAAGTGGTGACAATGATCTTTCTTCCGCCACGAGTATTATTTGATCTTTGTCTTCCTTAACAAGCTGTGATGTTTTTAAAAGGAAAAGTAAATACCATATACTCTTCTTAAGTATTTTGGTATTGAAAATGATTTTGAGAATGAATTTATTATTTCAATATATTGAAATGATATTTTATTATTGCAATGTGGAAATTTTATATTTCTTTTATGCTTATGTTATGTGTTATGATCATGTTATGGTTCTTGGGAATTATTTACGTATACAGGTGGTACTGTGATAAACCTATGGCTGGTGAGCCCGAGATATCTCTCCAATTCATTGGGTAACGTGATGGAGGAAAATGTGAATGTTTCTCCTAAGAGATTTAGGGAATGTACTGTGATGGGTATTCCAAAGTAACTCCCCATGTAGCTATGATAACTACAATGTATGTATGATATAGATGCCACAAGTTACCTTTATGATTAATGATTTCTATGTGTCTTTCATAAATATTATGATTTCATGAGGTAAGTAAATGATTTCATGTTTTGTATTTATTTATGAACAAATGTTTTCATTATTTGATTCATAACTTTTACTGAGCTTTTTATGCTTATCCCATGTTTTGAAATGTTTTCACAGGACTTAAAGATGAATAGGGTCAATGATGGGATCACGGAAAAGTCATGTTGTCTAAAGCATGTAACTAGACATGAATCTCTTTTTAATAGTTTTTATTTTATGAAAAAATGGAGATTGTGTAGATATGTCTACCTTGAAATCTTTTGAGATGTAATAGTTATGTCCTAATTCTATAAAATTCTTAACCTGAAAAGATCATCAATGTGAATTATTCATTTAATTCAATATTGTGTAATGATTAAGGTCGGGTCCTTATAGTTGGTATTAGAGGTTGTATTAGATAAAATTAGGAGTTAGGGTGTTTTTAAATAAATATCCATAAAGTAATTTATGTTAATATTGAAATCATATAGTATTTACAGATTACCATGTTGCTTCGCATATGATATTTCTTTGTTCTGAATGGTTTTCCACAAAGGAAACAAGGCAGCTATGTTGGGACGATATCAGACGGAAGACAACCATCCAAATCAGCAACCTGAGATGGTCAGAATCGGAACTAAATAGTTTTTTGCAGTGATGGAACAGTTGACTCTGGCGATAAACAGTGGTGGTATCCATGTATGAGATCAGCCAGATCAACCACAGAGGAACATGTTAGTAGTGGAGCATTTCATGAGGCAACATCCCCCATCATTCAGAGGATCATCTGACCCTATGCTAGATGAATGGTGGATTAAACCACTAAAGAAGATTTTTGATGTCATGGGTTGTTTAGAACATCAAAAGGTTAGTCTTGTAGTTTACCATTTTGAAAGTGAAGCTGATCAGTGGTGGTTGATTTTGAAAAATATCAGGGATAATGAGGATATTAATGCTCTCAATTGGGATGAATTCAAAGGTATGTTTCTTGAGAAATATTTTCCTAAGGTGGTTCATCGTAGGATGGAAAAACAATTCCTAGAATAGAGGAAGGAGGATGACTCAGTGGCTGCTTAAGAAGAAAAATTCACTCGACTAGCAAGGTATGCTTCAAATTTCACACAAGATATTGATAGTAAAATCAAACATTTTTACTCAGGATTAAAGCCAAATTATTGAAGGGCTTTAGCTTCTCATGAGTTCAAAAGATATGAAAAACATTTTCTTTGTGTAGAAAAGGTGGAAATGGAGTATGCTGATGATTAGGTATTCTTTGACAAACTACAGAATAATAGGTCGAGGTGGCAGTCGAAAGGGAAGAAGTCTTCAAAAAAGGATGATGGTAAGAAATTTAAGTTTACAGTTTGTGAAAATTGTGGTAAAAATCATGATGGGGAATTTCTTCTGAATTCTGGTAAGTGTTATCGATGTTGTAAAATGGGGCATAAGGCTCGTAATTGCACTGAAAAAGATCATGGTAATGGTAGGACGAAATCTGATTTACAGTCAGAAAAATGTTTTCAATGAAATGGGTCATTTTGCAAATGAGTGTCCAACAAAGAACTCAACCGAAGGAAAGCAGGCAGAATACAAGCATAAAGGGGAGGTTAAATCCTTTGCAACTACTTCGGCAGATGTTGGTCCATCAAATGAATTAGTACCAGGTACATTGTTTTTTGGTTCAGATTATGGAAATGTGTTTTTTGATTCAGGATCTACACATTGTTTCATTTCTGAGAAGTTTTCTAGTAAATTGGGAATTCCACCTCATGATATGAATACTGAACATATGGTAAAAACACCTAGAGGAAATGTTGAGACAAAAAGAAAACATAAGAACATTCATGTCCTTGTGTGCGGAATGAATCTACCTACAAACCTTATTATTTTTTCTCTAGTAGAGTTTAATGTTATATTGAGGATGGATTGGCTCTCTGTTTATCATGCTACGATTGACTGTAGAGCTAAAGAGGTTTCTTTTTAGAATGATTTTCAGTATGTGTACAAGAATGAACCCTTGCTTTTGATAACATATCAGGAAGTCGAACAACTAGTAAAAGATGGAAATGAATGTTACCTTGCACATATTGTTGAAAACAAAGGAACTGTTCAGATTAATGATGTTCCAGTGGTAAATGAGTACCTTGATGTTTTTCATGATAATTTTCCCAGTATTATACCAGATTGGGAAGTTGAATATACAGTTGACTTAGTTCCTGATGCTAAGACAATTTCAAAACCCCCTTATCAAATGGCTCAAATCGAACTTTTAGTGTTAAAGGAGCAGTTGCAGGAGTTATTAGATAATGGTTTCATTCGACCTAGAACATCACTCTGGGGTGTTCCTGTCGTGTTTGTTAAAAAGAAAGATGGTTCAATGAGACTTTTCATTGATTATAGAGCATTTAATAACATCACTGTTAAGAATAAGTATCCTTAGCCTCATATCGATGATTTGTTTGATCAGCTCCAGGGAGCACAGTATTTTTTGAATATTGACTTGAGGTCGGGGTACCATCAGTTGAAAATAAATGATGTAGACATTCCAAAGACTGTGTTTCATACTAGATATGGCCATTATGAATTTGTAGTTATGCCTTTTGGGTTAACCAATTCACCTATAGTTTTCATGTATTTTATGAATAGAATTTTCCATGAGTTCTTAGATACGTTTTTGGTTGTGTTAATTGATGATATTTTGGTTTATTCCAAAAATAAGGAGGTACATGAAGGTCATTTAAGGGTTTTCTTGCAAACCATAAAAGAAAAGAAACTATTTTTTAAATTTAGCATGTGTGAGTTTTTGTTAGAATAAATTTCATTCCTTGTTCACATTGTTTCATAAAATGGAATAACTGTTGTTCCTGTAAAAACAAAAGTTATTGAAGAATGGACAAGACCCACAAATATAACCGAGATTCATAGTCTTCTTGGTTTTCCAGGTTATTACCGGAGGTTTGTTGATAAATTTTCACGATTATCTAGTCCAATGACTAAGATAACTCGAAAAGGTGTTATGTTCATCTGGACAAAAGAATGTGATGATTTTTTCAGTAATTGAAATGAATATTGGTGAATGTTATAGTTTTGGTAGTGACGTCCAGAAATGGTGAGTTTGTAATCTATAGTGATGCTTCGTTGAATGGACTAGGTTGTGTCCTAATCCAAAATGATCAGGTAATTGCTTATGCTTCACGTCAGTTGAAACCACATGAGTTAAATTACCCTATACACGATTTGGAATTGGATGCTGTTGTTTTTTCTTTAAAAATTTGGAGGTGTCATTTGTATGGAGTGAAGTGTGAAATATATACTAATCACAAATGATTGTAGTATATATTCACTTAGAAATAATTGAACATGGGACAGAGGAGATGGTTAGAATTAATCAATGATTATTATTGCACGATCCTTTATCATCCGGGGAAAGAAAATAAAGTGTCTGATGCTTTGAGTCAAAAAATTAATACTTCATTTACCATGTTATGTTTGGAATGAGATCCGTTGGTTTTTTATTTGATGAACTTTGGAATAGAAGTTGTTGGTGCAGAATATTATTCTGTTTTGTTTCAGGTGTCAGTGAAATCATCTCTATCAGACAGAATTAAGCAAGCGCAGAAGGAAGATAGTATGTTACAGAAAAAGGCTGTGTTGGTTCAGAAGGGTAAGTTTCCTGATTTTAACGTTGATAATGATTGTGTTTTGTGATTTGGAAAGAGATTATGTGTGCCTTGTGATTCACATTTGAAGAATGAGTTGTTATGTGAAACTCATAGTTCTCCATTTTCAGTTCATCATGGTAGTACTAAGATTTACAAAGATCTTCGGGAGTATTACTGGTGGGATGGAATTAAAAGCGATATTGTTGATTTTACTGTGAAGTGTTTGACTTGTTAGCATGTTAAAGCAGAGCGGTAGTTACCAAAAGTGATGCATCATCATTTACCGGTTCCAGAGTGGAAATGGGAAAATATATCCATGGACTTTGTTGTGGTATTACCAAAGACATCTTGAGGTAATAATACAATCTGGGTTATAGTTGACCGATTGACTAAATCTACTCATTTCCTTCCTATTAGAGATACTTTTTCTCTAGATCAACTTGCTCGGTTGTATGTTATAGAGATAGTCAGGTTACATGTAGTTCACCTCTCCATTGTATCTGATTGTGATCCCAGGTTCACTTCTAAATTTTGGAAGGGCCTTCAGAAGTCATTGGGTACTGAATTAAATTTGAGTACATATTTTCATCCACAATCAGATGGTCAGTTAGAATGAACAATTCAGATCTTGCGGGATATGTTACATTCTTGCTCGATGGACTACTAGGGATGTTAGGACCATCATTTTTCATTGGTTGAATTTTCTTATAATAACATCTTTCATTACAGCATACATATGGATCCATTTGAGGAATTATATGGAAAGCTTTATCGAACATTATATTTTTGGGATGAAGTAGGTGAAAGGAAGATGATGGGACCAGAATTGGTAGAAGAGATGGCAGAGAAAGTTCAGTTGATTCAGAAGCACATGAAAACTGCTCAGAGAAGACAGAAAAGTTATGTAGATAATCGGAGGAAGGATCTTTCCTTTGAGGTAGGTGATCATGTCTTTCTCAAAGTTTCTCCATGGAAAAGTGTGATGTGTTTTGGTAAGAAGGGAATGTTGAGTCCAAGGTTCATTGGACCTTATGAAATTCTGAAAAAATTTGGATCAGTTGCATACAGAGTAGCTTTACCCCATGTTTATCCCAAGTACACAATGTTTTTCATGTTTCGATGTTGAGAAAGTATATGCCAGATCCATCTCATGTTTTGAACCCAGAGGTAGTTCAGTTTGAAGAGAATCTCTCTTATGAAAAACAAGCAGTCCAGATTCTTGACCGTAGAAAGCAGGTGTTGTTGAATAAGGTAATTCACCAGGAAAAGGTTTTGTGAAAAAACCATATGTTTGAAGAGGCAATGTGGGAATCTGAAAATGCTATGAGGGATAAATACCCCCACTTATTTTGATAAGTGAATAAAAATTACGAGGACACAATTACCAAAAGGGGGGAAGGATGTAACATCCCAGGTAAATGAAGAATAAGACATATTTCATATTTATTAATATTTGTGAATTAAATATTAATTTATATTTAAAGGGGTTTCTATGTTCGATAGCGTACCCATTACGCAACAACGTGTTTCTTTTAAATCTTACGTTGCACACTAAAAATATAATATTATTATTTTAAACGCTAGTTAACTGATAGCCATTGTATTGGTGGGAATGAAAAAAACTAACTACAATATGATTATACATGTTCAATAAATGTATTTACATTTATCCAATAAATGCTAGAGGCTTAAAATGTGAATGAATCTAATTTTAAGCATAATAAACATTAAAAGGCCAATTTCTCACCTTTTAATGGGGAACCCTCCTTAAATATAGATTTTTTACTTTAATACATTCTATATGACCAAATAAAATCTTTCTGTTGAATGGGGACATCAAAATTTATTTTTTGTAAATTTTTGGAATTTGTTTCGATAAAGTTCAATTATTTGATGAATACTGAAAATATTGTATTTTAATTCAAAACTGTGTTTTAATATTATTTATTTATATGGTTAGATTATATTTTTAATTGGATTGAAAGTGTAATTAGAATATATTTTTACAATTGAAATTAATTTTGTTCATTGGAATCAATTTTACTTTCAAATTGGGGATAAACAAGTGTCAATCATTTGATCATTATTGTTTCTCTAAAACACGCTATTTATTTTAACAACGGGATTTAATTTTAAAATTAACTAATGACAGTTTTATGTTTTTAATTTGTAAAAATAAACATCATTTGTGAATTTTGAATATAAAATATAGCTGAGGTTTAGTTTTTGATATTTTTCTGAAAAACTTCAATTTCTGATGAATAGTGAAACCACTTAGTGGTAGTTAAAAAACTGACTTTTTCATTTAAATGAAATTTTACCACTTCTATGAATTTAATTTCAAAAATACGACATACAGGGTTGTTATCAAGAAGTAAAATTTGGTTCATTAAGATGAAAATAATTTTTGGTGAATAGTAACTTTTTACTTTTATTTACCGCAGTTAAAGGTAAATAAGGTAATTCAAGCTTAAAAGAATATTATAATAATTCAAAATTACCTTAACACTTGTCCAAACCTTATTGGATGAGTATTTTCTGAAAATGGGAATCCTTGGGTCTATTTTGGTAACCCATGGAGGCACTTATGAAATATAATGACACTTTAGATTAATTAATTTAATGTAAAGGCAAAATTGACATTAACCAAAATCTTTTAGTAATTAATTTTTTATGGTGTTATATAAGTCATATTTTCGACTATAAATATTAATTGGAAAGAAAAAAATATTTCCTAAATGATGGTAGTTTTTTTTTAATTTTTAGACATCTAATAAAGTAAATTATTCATGACATAGTAATGATGTAGTATTTACCTCATTAATATATGATTTAAATAAATAAGATTATAATGATTAAAATATTATCCAAAACATGTCCAATTATTTATTAGATGATTTTATTTCGAATATGAGTAATCTTATCTTAGACCTTAATGATTTTTCGACCATTAGAAACTGAATATCATTATATAATAAAATAATGTTTTCAAACTTTCCTAAAGAGCCCCTCCTCTCCCTTATAAAAGGAGACCATTTCTATCCAATTACTCACACCTCTCAATCCATCTGGCTCATCCATACTCTGACCAATTAATCTCCCTACATCCCTCTACTCATCCTAGAAGCCTTACCTTAGGCATAAGGCACTTCAATAAGTTCTTTGTTTCAAACCAAAGGGAGTTACAAAAATTAAAGGTAATGGTTTCTCTTAAATTGTTTTCTTTTATTTTACTTCTCCAACCACTAAAACATTTTTATTTCCTTTCTTTTGTAACAAAAACAATATCCTCAATAAACTGTATTGTTTTTATGAGAAGGATTCGAACTATACTTACACACACCTCCATCTAATGGATGAATAACATAATGTTTCTGTGGATGGAAAACTAACGCCTCACGAAACGATGATTGTTCAATTACAACTTACTTCCTGTCATGGTGTCCATTATGATGTCATTGTATTTATATATGATATATATTATTTTTATGATTTCCTTATACTTATGTACTTCCCAATTATATCAATCCTTTATGGTATCCATTTTGGGTAAATATAATAATTTCATTTGAGTAAGTGCGGACTACCGTCCCCTCAAATTGATGTGACTCGTTAATGTCTTATGTGGGATATATAAAGGATGGAGTTAATTATATTATAAATGATATTATAATGTAATTATAATATACCTATGTATCATTATGTATTAATTCCATGAAAATAAGAAATAGAAATGAAAGTAGCATTCATGCATACGTACGACTTACTGTCTCCATGAACGGTGCATTTCATTTTTTAACTCCCAATGTTATGTACTATTATAAATACATGTATATACTGAATATATAAGATATATATGATATTTAAATCATGAATATAATTCTGTATATAATGAAATATTGACCACATGGATAACTTTTAAATATAAGGTGTTCATTTTTGACTCAAGTACCAAATATCGACAAAATGAACAATATTAACATAAATGATTACATAATGTTTATAACATGGTAATAAGTTAAATAAAAGGAATAATAAACTTGGAAAAGGTACTTAAGAAAGTAGAAATTAACTTTAGTTTATTATTCAGGAGATTAAATAATGATCGAGCCATGTCAGACGTGAGGTAAGGGACTTCGTATCAATCTCCTTTTATTGAGGCATTTTTAGTTTTATATACGACTTTATTTTATACGGTTTATAAACCCCTTTGACTTTTCATTTTATTCAAAGGGAATCTTTTTATACGAATTGTTTTAATAAATGAAAAAAATGAATGTTTTTTTAACGTAAGCGGTGACAACGACCTTTCTGATGTCGCGAGTATTAGTTGATCTTTGGCTTCCTTAACAAGCCGGAATGTTTTTAAAAGTAAAAATAAATACCATATACTCTTTCTACGTATTTTGTTATTGAAAACAATTTTGAGAATGTATTTATAATTTCAATATATTGAAATGATATTTTATTATTGTAATGTGGAAATTTTATCTTTCCTTTATGCTTATGTTATGTTTTATGATCATGTTATGGTTCTTGGGAATTATTTACGTATACGGGTGGTTCTGTGATAAACCTAGGGTAGGTGAGACCAAGATAGAACTTCAATGCATTGGGTAATGTGATGGACGTAAACATGAATGTTTCTCCTAAGAGATTTAGGGAATATACTGTGATGGGTATTCCAAAGTAACTCCCTATATAGCTGTGATAGATACAATGTATGTATGATATGGATGCCACAAGTTACCTTTATGGTTAATGATTTCTTTGTGTCTTTCATAAATCTTATTATTTCATGAGGTAGGTAAATGATTTAATGTTTTGTATGTATTTATGAACAAATGTTTTCATTCTCTGATTTATAACCCTTACTGATCTTTTTATGCTCATCCCATGTTTTGAAATGTTTTCACAGGACTTAAAGATGAATACGGTCAAGGATGGGATCAAGGAAAAGTCATGCTGTCAAAAACATGGAACCAGACATGAGTTTTTTTAAGAGTATTTATTTTATGAAAAAAATGGAAACTGTGTAGATATTTCTACCTTGAAATGTTTTGATATGTAATAGTTATGTGTTAATTCTCTAAAACTCTAAACCTGAAAAGATCCTCAATGTGAATTATTCATTTAATTCAATATTATGTAATGTTTATGTCCGGGTCCTTATACCATTAACGTAGAATGTTGGTCAAATACCTCAAAACAATTAAAATTTGGACTATATGAATTCAAAAAAAAAATGTGTAAGTTGACTCATTGAGTTGAAGGACTCATTATTAGTTTTTTTGGTTGGGTATTAGTGAGTGTTAGGTCATGAGTATCTTCACTGAGATAAACCATGATATTTATTAGTATTAGAGAAGGTAAAACCACATAGATTTGAGTATAACATGATCAATTCATGATAGGGTAAATGTTAGTCATTTGTATCACAAAAATTGATGGGTGATGAGGAATAACAGATATGATGGGGATCCATGAGCATTTTCAGCACAAGATGGGGATGTGATAACATATAAAAGAGGTAGAGTAATGGTTATGATGATAATGGGAAAAGAGCTTATGTAATATTCATATACCTCAATATGATTGATTCAATAGGGTTTTACCAATAAATTTCACAAAAATTGTTGCTATTAATAGGGGTCTGGGATGATGAAAATAGTATGATTCATATCATGGCGCCTCACCTACCAGTTTTTGAAGGGTGGTCGTTAGAAAACCATTGGTCTTATGAATCATCTACCGATTCTTAATAGGAAAGAGGATAATTTTACTATGATTGATTTGAAAATATTACATAGACCACATCAATGAAATTGTATAACCTGGGTCATTTTTTATTATAATACTGAATTGGGTTTTTTTATAAACATTAAAGGAACTTAGTAAGTGGATGATTTTATCAATAGATATATAAGGCGATTAGGTTGAATACAAAAAATTTCTAGTAGAATTTTCTCAAACCAAGATTCTCGTTTCACTTCCCATTCCTGGAAGGGTTTGGAATAGGATTTGGGAATTCATGTAATATTGATCATCAGATACCATATATAGATTTATGTGTAGTCCAATTGGACTATTTTGGAGATAATGGGAATAATTAAAGAATGAATCGTATATTTTGGATGATAATGGGGTTGTAATTAAGAATTCATAGTGTTTTACAATAATAGAAGATATTAGGTGTCTATCCATATAAAAACTTCCAAGGATTAACATATAGGCCTCATAAATAAACTCTGTGCTTGTTAGAGTTAGAGAAGACATTTATTATTGTAATGAGAATGATAAAGGATACATTAGAGTATATTTAGTTTAATTAAATGTGTTTGGTCACCAGAAAGAGTTGGTAATGATCATTCATTGAAAAACCCATTCACCTATGCAGTTTGAGGTCGGTGGTGGAGTAATTTTCAGAGTTATATCTATAATTGTACGTAAAATCGTTATATGTTTTGAAAGATAAATATATTTTGTGGGTCCCTTTAAAAATATTGAGAGGAATGGAATAATAGAATAATGAATATTTCTTCTTGAGAGATTCAATGTTCTTCACAATGTTTTTATTTATATCAACTTTAGAGATATCATCCCGACAAATCCTTTGTCATCTGTGACAATGATGTGGAGATTGTAAAACTTGAATCATTCAAAAGATGATTTGTTTGTATAACGGATCTTAGTAAGAATATCCTTTAATTAAAAATGGATCCTCTGTTTTTAATTAATCAAAAAACTCAAGTGTATCCAGGATGTGACATGGGAGTATAAGGTTGGCATGTGAGTATACGGTCAATGATTTCCATCAGGGACTCATGATGATTTATCACAAGGAAAATAAGTTAAATGGGTGGGGGGATTACTTTATGAAAACCATATATAAGGGTAATAATTTTATAATAATTTTATTAAATCATGTGTACCTTTTGTATTTTAGACTATTTGAGTGGTCGGTGGATCACAATGATTGGAAATGAAGGAAATGTAATGGTAGGGGATAATTATTTAAGGGTGATAGATAGAATCAATAGTGAAGGTACGATCAAAATATGAATGTTGATGCTCAATTACTAGAGGTTGTGGGGGTGAATTGTTTGTTTAAAAATGTTCATTTTCACTATATGAAAAACTATGTAAAAAAAATTAAAGAAGGTAAATTCAAAGACCCTAAAATAGTTTTATAAGACAAACTTGATAGGTTACAAAAATATGATTTCAGAAACAAAACAAAAGGAAAGTTATCAGGGAAAAGATTCTACCATAAAGCATATAGAATCTTATTTATCAGAGTAAATAATAGTACAAGAACGTATGAGAAATTTATACATTATTCCTTTATCTAAATTCAACTAAAATAAAACATGAAACAAAACAAGTATCTAGTAATAAATCTTTTATCCTAAATAGTAGGACATCCAACAACCTTGGATAAAGGTCTCTAGATTTATAATTTCAAGAAAGTATGTTTTAACCACACCATAGTATGCCCTCAATTGGAATATTGGAATCTATATTGTTATCCCTGCAAGCCCTCAATCATTAAGGTAGTTGACACCTCTGTCTTCATATCCTTAAAAGCCCTCAATTATATTTGGAAACAATCGGATTTTCACGAAGAAAACAGAACAGGATGTTTAGTTCCACACAATTCATGAGAGTCTTTCTCTCTAGAAATCACTTTAGAGAATGTAATCACTATATTAATGAAAAAATGTCTCGATCTTGTTCAAATGAGATCCAATTTATTGTTAAAAATCCAATAGTCGACTCCCTCCTCCAACAGTCATATTTTTTCTTAAATCTCAGAGGGGCCTATACACATGTCAATTAACTCACGGTTATTTAGAAACAGATTGCATGACATCATTTCATAGCAATAACATGTATACGGATAATGATGCTACAAAACCAACTCTATTTATCAGAGTCTAAGGAAAAATAGAATGCAGAATTCAACCAAATAATAATTCAGAGTTTATATGTCATGGACCATTAGATTCTGTTTCTCAAAGTATTTGGAATCTTAATTCTATAGATTCTAGAGTCTGAATTCCAATGAATTGGAAATATGGATTTTGAGTAATTCAGATTATGAATTCTTATGAATTTAGAATGGTAATTTTTAGGTATTTGGAGTCTAGATTATTAGGAATTTAGAGTCTAAATTCTCTAGAATTCTATGTCTAAATTTTCAGGAATTTCAGGTCTAAATTCACAGGAATCTAGATTCTCAACTTCAAGGAATTATTAGTTATAATTTTGGAGAATTTGGTGTCTAAATTTCTGAAAATTTAGAGTTTGAATTTTAGAGAATCCAGATTCTATGTTTCAGAAAATTGAGAACCATAATTTCCATTAATTCAAAACCTGCAAATAGAACACACTATATCCAAGAAATTATAATATTCCAAGGTTTTTCATAAAAATCCTATTTTTATACATATTAATAAAATAAGTTTGATCTAAGGAGATTATAAATTAAAATAATGAAAACAATAGTATGGATAAAAATATTCTTAGAGAAGGGAAATTTAACTTTTGAAAATAATTCACAGGGAATAATAATTTTCCATAAGATAAAGAGTTTGTGATTTTAATAACATACAAGAATGGAAAAGTCATAAGGAAACAATATTGACTCAAAAATAACCAACTTTTTGGAAAGTAGAAACATATTTACAAAATGCAATATAAGGACTAAGAGATGTAGATGACTTAAAAAACTGATCTCCCTTTACTTAAACATCATGGTGAATATGAGTAACTCTCCCCTAGGTTTTGAAATCCCTAAAGATCATATCCCTGACCTCCATAAATAGATATTTCTTTTTCTTTTATAAGGAAATATTCTTTTTGTATACTCCCCGTTAGATAGACTCCACCTTAGATACAAAATTCTATTTGTTAGATAGTATTCTCTTTTATCATTCCTTTCTTCCAATTTTGGATTTTTAAAAATGAATAAAGAGAATGGAAAAAATATATGGTACCTGAAAAATTCGAACTATATACAATAAAAAAATGAATCATATCAAGAATTTTCATTAAGATTTGATATATTGATACAATGAAGGTACAACAAAAAATATAATTCGAATGAAAATTATTCAAACTTCTTTTTTACTTCAACATGAAATTATTCCCTATGGTCTTCAGTTTTTTAAGCTTATTATGATCTTATTCAAATTTCTTGAGCATTTGTTCATGATCTTCATTTTTCTTCTCCATAGCTTAGATATTTTCATCCTGAGATTTTGGGATTTCTGCCTATGAATTCAAAAGATCTTCTTGCATGTTGAAATTTTCCTAAAACACTATTTTGATATCCCTTTCCCTCTACAAATTCATGGAATCTGAATTGATCTTCCCATTCTTATATTTTACTTATTTCATCACGGGAAATTGATCTAGGTTCAGATTTTTTGAAAACATCTTGTATGCTCCTTTATCTTGTCATATTCTCTATCAAAGGCATCCCACACATTGTCTTCCATGTCATCAATAATTATCATTTATTCAATCTCCTTCTTGGATCAGTTATTGATTTCCATACAAGATCATCTGTGTGAATCATACTCAACATATAATTTTTCGAAGTCAGCCTCAATCCTGATGAATTTCTCTATAATCAAACAAAGAGAATCCAATTTTTTATTGAATTAATGCTAAATAATTTTACACATTGAGTCAATAATCATAATCAAAGGGATAATGTCAACTAAAATATTCAATGATTGAACCACAAATTCCTAAACCACAATGAATGATTATGAATTTGATTCCCTAATTTGTGGGGATACATTCTCTATCTAAACATCCTTTCTTTTTAAAAATAATCAACAACTTTCTTAGCTACCACATGTTTATTAAGTGTTTCATGTAAATACCCGTAAAATTCAAGGGAAATTTTTTTCATAATTTTCTTTGGAATTTTACAAGAACGCAATTTTTGACAGCACCAGATTCCGAGGCCCGGTGTGACCGGAATCATTTTTCGAAGTTTAGCTCAGGTACGTTCAGTGAACGAAAGAGCGAGTTTTTCTAACTTTTTAACCGTTGCTCAGAATCAAATTCTGAGGGCACCGATGGAATCACAACGCCGATTTTTTCTTAGAAACATCTTTTCCGGAGTTGCGTTTGCTAGGGTGTGGTTTTTAATTTTTGAGGTTAAGTTAAGAAATAAAATACAAGCTGTACAACCGATTTTTATTTTATTTTGCTTAACTTATGTTAAGTGGGTGATGTGGGACCCACAATATCCTACCCACTTGGTAGGATATTTGTGAGGTGGGGCCCATATGAGCACCACCATTTCTTTAACCTTTTTTTCAACCCCCTCTTTAATTAAGTAATGCACCCGCACCCCCCTTTTTAATTAAGTCAACCCTTGTGTTTATTGTAGTTAAGAAACACCTCATTAATTGGGTGGTTTTAAACTCCTCATTTAATTGTTCATTTCATTTCTTTTTGAAATTCAAATGTTGGCTTGTACGTTAATAAAATAAGACAACTCTTATTCTTTTGGGATGAAACTTGTTGCATGGAGAGGATTTGGAGAAAATCCTTATCCTTCGATGAAGAACGTGAAGAACACGAAGAACACGAAGAACGCCGGATCCTCGGAGATCGACGACGCGATGCTTCTTTTGCAATGTTCCTTCTTCCGCGATGCTTCTTCTATGACGCTTCTCCGCGACGCGAGGATCCTCCCTCCGCGACGCCTTCTTCCGCGACGGTTATTTCCGCGACGAATCTTCACTCATCAAATTCAACATGGTAGGGGAATTATTATTTCGTTAGTTCCTGATTACTTCATCGTTGTCTTATCGTCTATTTGAGGCCTCCTGTTATCGCAATAACGGGAGGAGGTCGGACCGCACGAACATGGCCGACTCTCCTCCCATTTTGGTTGTTTGATATTGTTGCAGCACGAGCAAGGCAACGAGGTGCTGAAACACCGCGCGAGAATTTTTAGGAAAGGGGGAAGAAGCGCAGCGCTGTCGCGCCGCGCCGTTGAAGACGAACCAAAGACACGGCGCCGTCGCGCCACGCTTTTGAACGAAAAAAGAACCGCGGCCGGAGCGGGGCCATGACGGAGGGGCGCGGCGCCGGCGTGCCGCGCCGGACGGACCAAG
The DNA here is from genome assembly GCA_963277665.1 of Viscum album. NCBI lineage: Eukaryota > Viridiplantae > Streptophyta > Magnoliopsida > Santalales > Viscaceae > Viscum > Viscum album. The sequence goes on from OY728141.1 coordinate 1,631,538,519, forward strand.
ACCGCGGCCGGTTCCGGGCCGCCGGCGTCGAAGCAGAGGGACCGGCCCTTGCCGGTACTGTGGCGGCAGCAGCCGGCCGGCCAGAGTGGGCCGACCAGTTAGGGGAAACCGGGGGTTCGTAACCCCCGGTCGGCCAGCAGGTGGGGCCCCCCACATGGGGGCCGCAGGTTCTCAACGCGGGGGGCAGCGCCCTCCCCCCCTTCACCGCTTGGCCGTTACGGCCAAGCCACCGGGCCGCGCAATCCGGGCCGCGCCGCGCCCAAGCGGGCCGGTCCTGGACCCAGGTCGGGTCGACCCGGTTCGGGCCGACCCTGGGGGTATCGGGCCGGGTCGGACCGGGCCTGAACCCCCTAATACCGAACCTCTTTCGGTCTATTGCCCATAACATGAGCTACGTGACTCCGATCGATACACCGTCAGTTGCGATGCGATCTTTGGATCGAGACAGTAATTTAGGTATATTACACTTATTGTTTCGGAGAACTTTGGGTACGGCCGGGTTGGTTGGTACACGAAACCAACCGGGCCCTCAGAGCGGAAACAGTTATAACATGAGCTCCGGACGTCCGATTGACGTGCCATAGACTTTGTTGGATTCCTCTTGATGAGACGAAACTTTTGGCATGTTTCCCCTAAGTTTTGGATGCAGTTGGATAATGGCCAGGTTGGATTGAACCTGAAATCCAATCGGGCCCCTAGAATGGAAAAGCTGATAGCTTTCAGCCCGAACGTCCGTTTGACGAACCGTTAGCGGTGTTGGTGATCACGTTGAGAAATGGTCCCTATGATCATAACCTATGAGAGTTTGGGGTACAGTCGATATACAGCCAGGTTGGTTCGCACAAGAAACCAAACGGGCCCCTTGGACGAAAAGCTAGTAACTCACAAACCGAGTGTCCGACTGACGCGCCGTCTTTTGCGTTGAGACCCCAAAGACAAGGCGGTCCTTTGAGATACTTCTTTATGGAACTTCGTGATACATAGAGTATCGACTGGTAGCTCGTGGAGCGGACACTCCCGGTGATGATCTAGCAGAGTGCAGAGACCTAGTAGCTGGCTGAGACTTGACGACTGATGATCTATCGACTCAATGTATTTCGGAAAGCCCAGTGGGGAGCGCTTGGTTGTAGCGATAGACCCACAGCGGAGGAGCGCTTGGTAGTAGCGGCAGACCCGCGGTACTCAACACGAAGGAGTACCTCTTGAAGCTATGAGGGGGAGCACTTGGTTGTAGCGGCAGACCCACAGTAGAGGAGTGCTTGGTAGTAGCGGCAGACCCGCGGTACTCAACAGAAGGAGTGCCTCTATAGGCTATGATGGGGAGATCTTGGTTGTAGCGGCATAACCACGGCGGAGGACCGCTTTGTTGTAGCGGCAGACCCGCGGTACTCAACAGAAGGAGTACCTATGGAGCCTATGAGGGGGAGTGCTTGGTTGTAGCGGCAGACCCATGGAGGGAAGCACATGGTTGTAGCGGCAGGCCCACTGTACTCGAAAGAGGAGGAGTTCTCCAGTAGCCGTGGTTTTGACATCATAAAAGAAGTATACCTGTGTGAGCTGAGTCTTGATTTTAAAGCCTTATCTTCGATAAGGTTGACTTGATATCCTGTGTGGATTACGTTATGCTTTCCTGTGTTGATTTGGTTGTGTTTTCCTATGTGGACTGGGTTGTACGTGGGCTCGGATGTTGGACCCGAACGAGAATTGATGACTTAGGTATATGTATGGGCATATACCTAAATGGTGTCGGATGTTACTTCGTGATTGTATCTTACCATGTGGATTATCCTTTTTGGATTATGGGAGACCATACGGGGTCTCGGGGTCCCTACTGAGTAGATTATACTCACCCCAGCATGAGCATTGCCCGCACTATGTTGTGTTGCTTGCAGACGATGGTAAGCGCTGATCGTGGTTGAGGTACGAGGAGCAGGTCGGTACCCGGAGGTGGATCACTGGGCAATATGTACACGGAGCGGACGGCTGGACCCGAGGAGATGTGGAGGCTATCTGTACCCAACCATTAGGTGGGACTTCCAATGGACGGATCGAGGCTGCTGCTTTACTTTCAGTTGTTTTTTCCCTTTCCAGTTGTACTTTACTTTCAGTTTGGGTTTGTATTCTGGCCCACTTACTTTTCCGCACTTACTGTTGTACCTAGTTTTTACTTATTGGTTACTTATACTACTTGCTTCTTCTGTGGTGTTTGTTTAATTTACAAAGGTAATTCCTTCCATTTTCTCCGGGAATTATACCTTGGTGATAGTCTCTAGCCCCTAGCCTATGGAAGGCGGGCTTGGGGTAGTCCCGACACGGGCCCCGTGGATGGGTCGTTACAAATTGGTATCAGAGGAGTTCGGTTCTACCACAGAACTCAGGATTATGATCTTTTTCTATGTGAAGCAATAGTGTTAAGAGTGTTGAGTGTGGTTATTAGTCCAGGGAGTCCAGTGTTGGTGCGGCGGCCGACGTATCCGTACACCAGGTCCCCGACTTCTGATTTCCGACTTAATGCATGAAAAAATTGATTGCATGTGTGTTTCAAGTTTTCTTTGTGATTACTTTGTGCCAGCTCACCAGGTATACTGTTCTGACTGTGGCGCACCTGTCTCTTTTGAAGATGGCCCCACGACGACATCCAGCTAGAATTTCGAGCATTGTGCGTGACGACAGCCCACCGAGTGACGAGGCCTCGGTATAGGGCCCTTTGACAGTAGAGGCACCAACAATACATCTACCCGTCATGCCACCCATGATTCCAGCCCCAGCCGCTGACGATGCACGTCGCCTTAGTGCACTGCACGAGTTTTAGCATCAGCAACCGCCCATGTTCTGTGGGGAGACCGACCCTCAGGCACTCGAGGATTGGCTGGAGGTAGTTTTACGAGTTTTCCGTTTGGTAGGGACACCACCTGACCTTATGGTGGTCCTTGCCGTGAGCCTCCTGGACGCGGCAGCAGGCAGATGGTGGAGCTTGATGCTCCAGGTGCACGACAAGGCATCTCTCCTTTGGACGGACGTTAAGAGACTTTTCCACTCAGAGTTCATCCAAGCCACCTTCCGAGCGGTGCGCATCCAGGAGCTGCTACAGCTGCGGTAGGGAAGCATGACAGTATCCCAGTACACGGTGAAGTTTACAAATCTCTTACGCTATTCGACGGATACGGTACGAGACCCATTCTTTAGGGCAGGAACCTTCGAGTAGGGTCTCAGGAGAGAGATCAAAGCTTCAGTTGTTTCTCACAGCATTCCGACACAGACAGGGGTGTTGGAGAGAGCCCTCTTAGTAGAGAGTTTCCTTGATGAGCAGTCTCCAGCAGCAGGACCCACCACTAGACGGCATACGGCATAGTCTTCTGCAGTGGGCAGTAGACAGATGACGCAAGGGTCCAAGAGGAATAGACCTAAAGGTGGTCAACTGCATGACACATGATTGTTTGTGGGAGGCACCCGGGGTGGACAACGACATACCATGAGCGGACAGTGTTACTCCTGCGGCGGGGTTGGTCACATGGCTCGTGACTATCCGACCCACCATACGAATGACCAGCAGATGAATGAAGGACCTCCCAGGCAGAGGGAGAGGTTCAATCGAGGCGGACCGCATGGAGCAGGAGACCGTGGCATGGGAGCTGGCCGTACAGCTGGAGGTGGGCGACGCTTCGAGGAGTTTCCACCACCAGGAGGTCCACCCCGACCGCATGGAACTGGTGGACATGGGAGAGCCCAGCTTTTGGCAGCTGAGGCCTATGATCATGGATCTCGGGAAGCAGATGGACATGAGAGGGACTAGCTTCAGACCTGGAGACTTTTGTTTATGCTGCTTCTAGCCTTGTTGATGTTTGTTTGTAGATGCTTTGTGTCTTTGTACATTGAACTGCAGTAATAAATCACAACTTTCTTGTGGCGTTTACCTTCATGTCCTCTCTTTATGTTATTACTAAGAGGTTCCGGTTTACAAACCGTTGACTTGAACCTCACTTTGAGATACCTACTGGAGGAGGCCCAGTGACCACACACGGATGCCGACAGTGTGACTCAACCCTTAGATGCGAGAGTAACGGATGGATCTCTTGGTAGTAGCGTCGAGGCCTTACGACGTCATCCTTGGAATGGATTAGTATCGTCCATGTGTGGATTGACTATATTAGGTGAAGAATGTGGTTCATCCAGGGGATGAGACCAGATTTCACTTATCGGAAATGAAGAAATATCAGCAGATCTTGTAGGACCAGAAGGGTCCAAGTCATCCAAGAGCGGATGAGGACAGCTCAGAGCCGGGAAAAGTCTTGTGCTGACATGGGGCGGAGACCACTAGAGTTCGAGGTTGGCGACTATGTTTCCCTACGGGTCTCACCTCGACGTGAGTTACGAAGATGTGGTCGATGCGACAAGTTATCTCCGATGTTCAACGGACCTTTCTAGGTCCTCAACAGGGTAGGTGAGGTGGTTTACCACTTGACCCACCCACCTCAGTTGCACTAGGTGCACGACGACTTTCAGGTATCTCAACTGAGGAGATACGAGATCGACCCTTCACATTTCATCGACCATGAGGAGCTGGACTTGGGCGATGGGGTGACCCTCACGGAGGTTCCAGTGGGGATCGAGGAATGACAGGAGCAGGTCCTACGAGGACGGGTCGATTCCTCAGGTTCACATTCACTGGTAGTACGGGAACCTCCAGGTGAGCACATGGGAGCGGAAGGCTCAGATGCGTGCTCAGTACCGCTTTTGTAACCCTAGTTTGTTTTAAAGCTTTATGAGGACGTAAAGCCCTAAGGTGGGAGTAATGTAAAGACCCGTAAAATTCAAGGGAAATTTTTTTCTTAATTTTATTTGGAATTTTACAAGAACGCAGTTTTTGACGGCACCTGATTCTGAGGCCCGGTGTGCCAAGAATCATTTTTCTAAGATTATCTCGGGTACGTTCAGTGAACGAATGAGCGGGTTTTTCTAACTTTTGAACCGGTGCCCGAAATCAAATTCCATGGGCACCGATGTAATCGCAGAACCCGTTTTTTATTAGGAACATCTTTTCTGGAGTTGCGTTTTCTTGGGTGTGGTTTTTAATTTTTGAGGTTAAGTTAAGAAATAAAATAAAAGCGGTACAATCGATTTTTATTTTATTTTTCTTAACTTATGTTAAGTGGGTGATGTGGGACCCACAATATCCTACCCACTTGGTAGGATATTTGTGAGGTGGGTCCCACACGAGCCCCACCGTTTCTTTAACCTTTTTTTCGACCCCCCTCATTTAATTAAGTAATGCACCTGCACACCCCTTTTTAAATAAGTCAACCATTGCGTTTATTCTAGTTAAGAAATGCCTCATTAATTGGGCGGTTTTAAACTCCTCATTTAATTATTCATTTCGTTTCTTTTTGAAATTCAAACGTTGTCTTGTGAATTAATAAAATAAGAAAACTCTTATTTTTTTTTGGGTTGAGACTTGTTGCGTGGAGAGGATTTGGAGAAAATCCTTCTCCTTCGACAAAGAACACAAAGAACGCGAAGAACGCCGGATCCTCAGAGATCGAAGATGTGAAGCTTGTTCCGCAATTTTCCTTCTTCCACGATGCTTCTTCCGCGACGCTTCTCCACGAAGCGACGATCCTCCCTCCGCGATGCCTTCTTTTGCAACGGTTATTTCCGCGACGAATCCTCACTCATCAAATTCGATGAGGTAGGGGAATTATTATTTCGTTTGTTCCTGATTACTTCATCGTTGGCTTATCGTCTATTTGAGGCCGCCTTTTATAGCAATAACGGGAGGAGGATGGACCGCATGAACATGGCCGAATCTCCTCCCCTTTTGGATGTTTGATATTGTTGCGGCACGAGCAAGGAAACGCGATGCCGAAGCACCGTGCGAGAATTTTAAGGAAAGGGGGAAGAAGAACAGTGCCGTCGCGCCGCACATTTGAAGACAAACCAAAGACGTGGCGCCATCCCGTCATGCTGGACGGACAAAGACCGCGGCCGGTTCCGGGCTGCCAGCGTCGATGCAGAGGGACCGTCCCTTGCCGGTCCCATGGCGGCAGCAGCCGACCGGCCAGAGTAGGTCGGCCGGTCTGGGGAACCCAGGGGTTCGTAACCCCCTGTCGGCCAGTAGGTGCGGCCCCCCACATGGGGGCTGCGGGTTGTCAACGCGAGGGGCAGCGCCCCTCCCCCATTCACAGCTCGGCCGTTACGGCCGAGCCGGCTGGCCGCCCAGGACGGGCCGGGCCGTGTCAGCCAGGCCGGGCTGCGCCCAAGCTGGTCGGACCCAGACCCGGGTCCGGTCGACCCGCTTCGGGTCGACCCTGGGGGTATCAGGCCGGGTCGGACTGGGCCCGAACCCCCAAATACCGAACCTCTTTCGGTATGTTTCCCATAACATGAGCTACATGCCTCCGATCGATGCAAAGTCAGTTGCGATGCGATCCATGGATCGAGACGGTCATTTTGGTATATTACAGTCAGGGTTTCGGAAAACCTTGGGTTCAGCCGGGTTGGATCGTACACGAAACAAACCGGGCCCTCAGAGCAGAAACACTTATAACATGAGTTCTGGACATCTGATTGACGTGCCATCGACTTTTTTGGATTCCTCTTGATGATACGAAACTTTTGGAATGCTTCACCTGAGTTTTGGATGTAGTTGGATAATGGAAGGGTTGGATTAAACCCGAAATCCAACCGGGCCCCTAGAACGGAAAAGCTGATAGCTTTCAGACCAGACGTCCGTTTGACGAACCGTCAGCGGCGTTGGTGATCACGTTGAGAAATGGTCCCTATGTGCATACCCTATGAGTGTTTGGGGTACAGTCGAGATACGGCCAGGTTGGTTCACATACAAAACCAACCGGGCCCCTGGGATGAAAAGGCTAGTAACTCACAGACCGGGCGTCCGACTGACGCGCCGTCTGTTGCGTTGAGACCCCTAAGACGAGGCTGTCCTTTGATATACTTCTTCGTGGAACTTCATGATACTTGGAGTATCGACCGGTAGCTCGTGGAGTGGACCCTCCCGGTGACGAGCTAGCAGAGTGCAGAGACCTAGGAGCTGGCTGAGACTTGAGGACTGCTGATCTTTCGACTAAGTGTATTTTGGATAGCCCAGTGGGGAGCACTTGGTTGTAGCGGCAGTCCCACGGCGGAGGAGTTCTTGGTAGTAGCAACAGAACCGCGGTACTCAACATAAAGAGTACCTATTGCGGCTATGAGGGGGAGCGCATGGTTGTAGCGGCAGACCCATGGCAGAGGAGGGCTTGGTAGTAGCAGCAGACCCGCAGTACTCAACAGAAGGAGTACCTTTGTAGGCTATGAGGGGGAGTGCTTGGTTGTAGCGGCAGACCCACGACGGAGGAGTGCTTGGTTGTAGCGGCAGACCCACGATACTCAATAGAAGGAGTACCACTGGAGCCTATGAGGGTGAGCGCTTGGTTGTAGCGTCAGACCCATGGAGGGAAGCGCTTGGTTGTAGTGGCAGGATCACTGTACTCGACAGAGGAGGAGTTCTCCAGTAGCGGTGGTTTTGACATCATGAAGAAGTATACTTGTGTGAGCTGAGTCATTATTTTCAAAGACTATCTTCGATAAGGTTGACTTGATATCCTATGTGGATTACGTTATGCTTTCCTGTGTTGATTTGGTTGTGTTTTCTTGTGTGGATTGGGTTGTACTTGGGCTCAGATGTTGGAGCCGAACGAGAATTGATGACTTACGTATATGTATGGGCATATACCTAAGTGGTGTCAGATGTTACTTCTTGATTGTATCTTACCTTGTGGATTATCCTTTGTGGATTCTGGGAGTCCTTAGGGGGTCTCAGGGTCCCTACTGAGTAGTTTATACTCACCCATGAAAGGGCTATGCCCGCACTACGTTGTGTTGGTTGCAGACGACAGACAATGCTGATCGTGGTGGAGGTATGAGGAGCAGGTCGGTACCCAGAGGTGGATCACTGGGCGGGACGTACACGGAGCGGACGGCTTGACCTGAGGAGACGTGGAGGCTATCTGTACCCACCCTTCAGGTGGGACTTCCAGTGGATGGCTCAAGGCTATGGCTTCACTTTCAGTTGCTGTTTTCTCCTTCCAGTTGTAATTTACTTTCACTTTGGGTTTGTATTCTAGCCCACTTACTTTTCCGCACTTTCGGGTTGACCCAGTTTTTACTTAGTTTTTACTACTACTGATTGCTTTCTCTATGGTGTTTGTTTACTTTACAACGGAAATTCCTTCCATTTTCACCGAGAATTATGCCTTGGTGCTAGTCTCCAGCCCCTGGCCTATTGAAGGAGTGCTTGGGGTAGTCACACCACGGGCCCCGAGGACGGGTCGTGACATTTCAACTATCACCTGTTTTCCTTTATCAGCTCTAGAAATGGTGTCTGCAGCTTTTGGGTATTCTTGTTCACTATATAATACTTGAATGATTTTTTCCTCATCAACCTTTTCCTTCTGAGCATCTTCCACAAGACCATGTAGTTGAAAAAGATCTAGATTACTTCTTTCATCATGAGATGGTTTAAATACTTTTTTCCTGGCTTTCATCATTATTCATAGGGAATTTTTTTTATAATTTGACCTGGGATGTCTATATCAGTATATTTTTAAAAGAACATTCCATGAAAAGATATTCTTCAACTTTTGTTATCATATAATCAGTGTCATTGCTTCTTTCATTCCCTTCATCTTCCACTTCCTCTTCCTGAACAATATCTTCCTCTTTATCCAGTTCCATAATTACCATTTTTATTGTCAGATTCATAGGTAATGATTATTGTAGAATGTTTTATGTTATCTATATTTGTTTGGATGCTTTCATAGTATCTTTAAGATGATCGTGAACTATTTCAGCCTCATACATATTCTTATTTTTCTTTTTTTCTTTTCTATATTCTCAAATTCATCACTAGCCTTAATCGTTAATGATTTTTCCTTAGTAGGATACATGCCAAATCTAGGATCTCATTCCTTCATAGTCTTCTTCTACTCTCTCCGCTTAGCAACCAATTAATCAGGGTAGGTTTTTGGCTTCTTAGACTTTGGGGGTGCTGACTGAGTTTCCTGAATTACATGATTTTTTCCATTTAATCCTAGTTCCTTATGCTTTCTCTTATTCCCAACCTTATTGTAGGTCTCAGTAACTTCCAATTTCATAGATAAGGCTTCTATTTAATTTCATGAAAATTGATAAAATTCTCTTGATTTACTATTAAAGAAAATATTCATCCTCCTCAGGGTATCGTCACAAGAAACAAAACCATGAAATTTTGTGGCATAGAACTGCAAGGGATTTTGAACCAATCTAGGAAAGGACAATAATCTTGGATATGATTAATAGATACATGATAATTTGATATTTTAGAATCACATTATTGATATTAGTAACATTCAGTAGGATGTACTTCACCAAATTTATATTTCTCAAGTTTACCAAAAAATCCATAACATAGATATCACATTTCCGAATGGTTTCCTTATCAAATTTTCTTGGAATGATTAATCACATAACCCATAATGCTATGATCCTGAAGATTATTGAGAGATGATTTATTTTCAGTGTCATAAATATTGATAGACTCAGACACTCTATAGCCTTCTCTTTTGAAAACTACCTATCTCATCTGGTAATTTATGAGTACAGAATATAGCTTCACCCCAAAAATAATTCCAATGATGTTTGTAGCCCTAATAAAAGAAAGGGAATATGTTTTCCCATAACATTTGAAAGAGAACTTCTCAATCTCATTTTGATTGAAAAAACATACAGTCTCATAAAATTCTATAAGAAAATCTTGAAAAACTAGATCTTTTCCTTTTGGTTTGGCTACGCAAAGACTCTCCCAACTATTCAACTTGATATTTTTCGTAATGAGAGAATCATACAGAGAAAATAACATTAGATCAACTAACCATTCTATGTAGAATTGAAAATATAAAATTTCCTAAAGGACATTTTCTTATAAGGAGATGCTTCCAAAGAAATTTAGAGTTAATAAAACCTGAGTTAAAAAACAATCCTTAAGTAGATAAGTAGTACTTTGGCACAAAAATGCTTGAAAATGATGTGGGACAAAGAATATGGGGACTTTATATAGGTGTTGATGCGATTGTTCATATTCCCAAGATTAATCAAACAGTTGAAAAAATCTCTATATAAACGGATGATTGAGATGAAATCCAAAGTATAATTTTGTATATTCTAATCTTTTGAGGGTTTTTAGAAAATAATTCGGATTTAGTAAAATGAAATCTGAAAAATTTTCATAAAACAAGATAAAAATACCAACAAGTACCAAATTTTATTACAAAAATTTATCTAATGAAACATACCTTCTAGAATTGTATGAAAAATTTTAATTAATAAGGAATATTCTTTTTGAAGAACTTTTAGATTTCAGAAAATTTTAAAGAAATTAAATTTTTTGATGTCATAAAATTCTATCATGTAAACATAAATTACGTTCTAGAATTTTGAGTTCTGAAAAAATTGGTTTAAAATAATTGGTTTACCAAAAAAAATTGACAAAATAAAATTTTATTACAAAAAATATGATTACGGAAAAAAAACTTTATGACAAAAAAATTTGATTATGAAACATTTTGATTTTGAAAAAATATTTGATTATACAAAATTTTTAATTATGAAAAAATTTTGGATGCTAAAGTAAATGTACTCCCCCTATGAATTTTTTTTTCTTAATGTAAGGAGATAGGTATCAAAAAATGTTAATATTGAATATTACCTTAAGATGGTCCTTTATACCTTTTTTTAATATATTCAAATCTATCAGAGGGTATAGATTTTGTAAAAATATCAGCAAGCTGATCTTGAGTTATGATAAATTAAAGAATGATATATCCTTTTAGTGCGTTATCCCTAATAAAGTGATGCCTAATATCTATGTGTTTTTTCACGGGAGTGATGTGTATGGTTTTTTCATAGGGGAATTTCACTATTATTATCACAAAATATCTATGTTTTGGTAAAGATCAAGCCATAGTCTGTGAGTGTGTGTTGCGTCCACAATACTAGAGCACAAAAACTTCCAGGGGCATCATATTCATACTCAGCAGTGGAGAGTGCTACTGAGTGTTTCTACTTGCATGAATAAGAATCTACTGAATCTCCTAATAAATGACTTATTCAAGAATTACATTTTCAATCCATTCTATATCCACCAAAATCAACTTCCAAAATACTTTTTAAAATAAAATCATTTCTGTAAGTATATAAAAGTCCAAATCCATGGTTCCCATTAAATAGAGAAAAATTATTTTAATTTATTTTAAATGAGATACCATTGGATTATATTGATATCTTGTACATAAGAATAATGAAAATTGTGTCTGGAATACTTTCTTTCAATTATAGTAGACTTCCTATCATACATCTAAATGATGTTTGATCTACTGGATTCCAATCTTCATCAAGATCTTAAAAAATTGATGTACCAATTAGAGTACTTATACTTTTTGTGTTGTCATATCAAAATTTTTAAGAATATAAATATAATTAGGTTGAGATATATATTTTCTAGCTAGTTTTTGAGAAATTTTAAAACCTATAAAAAATGTTAAGTCACTCCTCATAATCATTTCAAAATAATATTTAATTAGATTGGAAAATGAATCAGTTAGAGATTGCTGAGTTGAAAAAAATATTATGTCATCAACATTAATTTGAACAATCAATTTTTTTCTTATCATTATTTATAAAAAGGGTTTGATCATCAGTTCATTTATCATAATTGTTTTATTACAAAAATGATTCAAAGTATATCATACTAGGCTTTAGGGGCTTATTTAATTCCATATAAAGCTTGGGTATGTTTGAAAACATGTTCTGGATGATTTGTGTCTTAGAAATGAGGTGACTGTTCAACATAAAATTCTTCTTGAACATCTCCGTTAAGGAAAGAACAGATTACATACATTTATAAATGATTGAAATTAATGAATATTTCTATGGCATGTAAAATGTGAATAGATTTGAGTCTAGCTATTGGAGCATATGTTTCTTCATATTCTATTCCTTTTCTGTTGATTATAGCCTTTAGAAAACAATCATTCCATATTTCTTATTATGATTCCATTCTCATCACATTTATTTATGAAGACTCATATTAGTCTAATTACAGAAGCTTCCTTAGGTCATTGAACTAAGGTCTTGACATTATTAATTTCGAATTCAATTAGCTGATCTTGCATGGATTTAATCAAATCATCATCACCTAAATCTTCATCAGTTCATTTTTTTTCGAATTGGTATTGTAATTCAAGAAGTTCTAATTAATTTCTTATGGAACCCTTAGTACTTACAGGTTGATTTACATCACTAATGATACTATCACTGGGATGATTCCTAATAAACAACTGATTTGGGGTTTGTAAAACCTGTTCATATACATATGGCCATAAATATTCCGGTTTAAATGCTTCAAAAATATTTTCAGGAGCATTTTAATTATCCAAAGGATCATTTATCAAGGGTTGAAAATCAGATTTTGAAAACACATACAAAGATGTAGGTCGGGGTTGTTTAAAAACATGAGGATCAGTTTCATCAAATTTAACATGCACTGTTTCATCAACAATACCAGTGTTTTTATTAATAACTATATAAGTCTTAGATGTTGTGGAGTAGCATAAGAAAATTCCTTCATCAGATTTGGGTGAAAACATATGTATGTTATCTTTAGTATTCAGGATGAATACATTGCAACCAGATACCTTGATGTAATAAAGTATAGTATTTATAACATTCCATAATTCATAAGAAGTTTTGTTAATAAAAGGTCTAATTAAAACAAAATTTATAGTATAATAATAATTACTAATATCATTAGACCAAATGTGATTATCAATTAAATATTCACTCAACATGGTTCTAGTAATCTCTTTAAGAATTAGATATTTTCTTTTAACAACTCCATTCTGTTGAGGATTTCTTGGTGCTAAGAAGTTATGAGTAATTTCTTTCTTACTAAAAAAGTGTCAAAATTAGAATTTTGGAATTCTCCTCCATGATCACTATGAATATTTATCAAGTGAAGGTTTTTCTCATTTTTAACGTGGGCTCTAAAAATCATGAAATGTGAAAAGGATTCATATTTAATTTCTAGAAAATAGACCCACGTAAATCTAGTGTAATCCTAAACTAATAAAAATACACAATAATTTCCTCCAATAAAACCATTTTGAGTTGGTCCAAAAAGGTCCATATACACTAACAACAATGCATCAGAATTTGATACTTCATCGACTGATTTAATACATGATTTATGTTGCTTTCCAAATTTACAATGTAAAACACTGAGATTTTATGAGATAGATTCATTATAATTTCTTTGATGTCTTGTGTTACACACAATCTCACGTTCTTATGAAAGAATTTAACACTGAGTATATATTTATTTCAATGTAAAAATGAACTATGTTTTGATTATTATATACACAAAACCAATGGATGCATTCACTACATGAAACACTGAGTTGGTTTTCATTACATTAAAGAGACACCTTTCTCAATAGCTTGTGTTGTACATGATACTGAGTCTGACTAATCAATGATATGTTATAATATTATTATGAACTAGACATTATGAATAGTATTAATCAAATTTTGAATTATATAACATTATCGTTCATCTTACATATTTTCAAGAACATGTTATGTGAACAAAATCAATATTTCGGATAAAAGAATTATTTTTTAAAAAAATTTGGTTTTACTTCCTTTTGATGGAACACCCATTTAAAATATAATTTTTGACACATTTTTATAAGTTCTATTTGGAAAAGTAAACTTATTCTCTTGAATTAGGATATGAAAATTTATTTTGGATAAATTGTTTATATTTTTCTGATAACTTTTATATTTTGATGAATACCAAAAATATGCTATAATTTAATTAAAAAAAATTCATTGAGATAATTGATATCGTTAAATTATAAAATTGATAGGTTTTAAACTATAAATAGAATATATTTTTACCATTTAATATAGTTTTTTTCATTACCATTACTTATACATTGAATTCATAGGTAAAAACATTTCAATCTTTTACAATGTTTCAACTTTTGAAAAATGTTTTCTCATTTCATCAATGGGATTAATTTTAAATTAATTACTCCAACTTATGTGTCTGTAATTTTCAAAAATGTATTCCATATATAGAATATTTTGGTTAATATTATGTTAATAGGATACTTTTATTTTTGGGTATTATAAATAGTAACTACAATAAATTTTATTTACCATAGTTAAAGTTAAATCAGGTAACTGTGGGTAAAAATAATATCATAAAATTATCCTTACACTTGTATTAATATAACTGGATAATTATGTTTCTCCTTAAAACATACTTGGGTCGAAATGGTATTTATTAAAACCCACTTTAATGAGATTAATACATTTAATTTATTTTATTTAATGAAAAGTGAAATATATCTCACTCAAACATTAATAATTAAATTATTTTTAATATTTAGTTTTACATAATATAATTTAGATTATAAATTCTCATTTGAATGATAAAATATTACTATTTATGAAGGTAATTTATTTGTAATTTTAAAGAAATATATAATTACCATAATATATTTTACATTAATGATGGAAGAATTATATATTTAGTGAAAAAATAAACAATATAGTATTTATTAAAATACTAATACCCATACAAAGGCCAAAACACTTGAAAAACCCATATTAGTAATGTATATCAAAACCATTACCATACAAGGGTCATCTTTTTGACCATTTGGAGCCCAATAATTGAGATTATGAAACTTATATTATTTTTTTTAAATGATGTCATAGTTGTCACCTTCATAATTTAATAAAAATATAATTTTAATTTTTTGGGTTTAAAAAAATAATTTCAACTAAAAGTATTATTATGAAATATGTTAGATTTATCTGTATCCTAGAATTTTATTTTTAAATTTTAATGCATCAAATAATTATATTAAATAATTATACAAATATGTTGTATTAATTATTTCATTTAGTGAAATATCAAATAACTGGTTTTAAAAATATTAAAATAAATACTATATTAACTAATTAATGTTCTACACGAATTTTATATATGAATATGTCATGTTAAGAATATATTAAATATTTTGGTTCAAATCTATCTTTTGTGGTGATTTTATTTAAATTCAAATAAAGGAATACTTTCAAAATTGACAATATTGATATTTTATAAAAATATCTTATTATTAAATTGATTAAAAATCACAAAAAATATTTAAAAATTAAAAATTGGAAATTATATGGTCTAAAATTTCATAATGCATCCAATTGTTAACAATTAATAACACATAATTATGTATTCATAAAAATTTAAAATTTAGAATATTATTATCGCAAATAAAATTAAATAAATTAAATAAGGATAAATCAAAATGAGAAGGTTTAAAAATTAATCGTAACATGTCTAAATTTTATTTGATGATGATATTATGACTATATATAATCACATATTCTAATTTGGGTTATTTTGTAGTATATTTATGTCAGTTTTAATTTTATTATAAATTAATATTTTTGATGATTCCAAAAATTCCCCACTACTCTCTTATAAAATGAAACCACCTCCCTCTCCTTTTCACTCTATTTTGAGTCTTGAAAGTCGTCCATAACCTGTACATTTCCTTCTACACTTCCCTATAAATATACTTGTGGTTCTGGTCAAGCTTTAGTTCCCTATGAGGAGGTTTAGAAGAAGTATGTTGAAGAAGAGGAAATATTCTTTACCAATTATTTCAAAATTCTATATTCTTATAATTTTTATATATGAGTTGTTTCATTATTAATTATTAAATATAGTATCACTTGTATACTTATATTCCATCTTCTATCAATCCTATGAAAAATGAAACCACCACGGGTGCATATATATGACCTACCGTCTCCACGCTATGGTGTAATTTGTTTTTCATCACCAGCATACATGGATGGGTATATTGAAAGAATAAAAAACTATATATGATTATTGTAAAATTATATTGATTATGAAATATTATACAACATACCATACAATTCCACAATCATGGGAATGATATCGTTGCTCGTGCGTATATACGGCCTACTGTCTCTAAGATTTGATGTGATTCATTCTACATGATCTTCATTGAAAAATGATAATATAAATGAATTTAATGTAAAAATATGATATATTTTATACTAATTCCATTCTTTAAATTAAATAACTATATCCTAAAAAGATAAAGAATAATTGATTCGACAAAACATGCATAAGGACATAAAGCCGTTAACTCCCGAATGACGAGTAACAATGAAATGTTACTAATAAAAAAAATAATAATACTACCATATATGATATCATAAAAATGACTATGATTTTTGAATAAGTAAATGAAATTATTTTAATCATTATATTGGAGGGTTGGATATGAAAAATTCATATCGAACCAATGGTAAGGGAAAATCTCACAATCTCATTTTTATCTGATATTGTTTATACTTAATTATTTACTGGGGCATATTTATCATCCACGTCCATGTTTCATAAATATATTGTATTATTTCAATCCTAGTACAATTTTTAAAATCTAATTTTACCCATTGGTCAATTTTTATTAAAATATTTTATAGGAATTGTTTTCGTTTTCAGTAATAGATTTTTTTATTTTCCAACAAAAGTACGAAAAGAATGTTTTTTTTAACTTATATAGAATTAAAATATTTTTATGGTTTAATAACTCCTTAATTAAATGAATATTACCCTTCATGATTTAATGATTATTTTCAACAAAATTATTTTCTTTAAAATTGCAAGACATTTCAAGAAAAGAAAATGATTTTGATGATGAAAGGATTATTTCCTGAAGAATTCATTTTAATTGTTTTATCAAAACTATTTTACATATAAGATGACATTCATTACTACGGTTATGATTCATGTATAAGGTCCCCCATTATTTACATGGTTTTATTAGGCTTATGAATAAATGATATAAATTTTTTTTATATGGATTAAGTTATGATGAGATGATGTTTATGAAACCCATTTTATTCATTGGGATATGATGAATGATTTCTGTTTATTTTATGGAACACATAAGAATGATTTCATCATGAGATGGGTGGGACCTATATCTCCCTCCAATGAATTGGTTAATTATTTATATATCATGAGATTAATATGACTGGAATGTCATGTAAATTAGGTTCAGAAATACATGGCTGGAATGATAAGTAAACCCTATTCAGTAATAGAGTTTGGCCACTATGATGGTCTTGGTAGCAATGCCTTGGAAAATATGGAAATAATAATATGTTATTATTAGTTTGAAACAATTACATGGTTTATTCAAATGCTATTAAATCATGGATAATGTTCCTTTATAATCTATGTCTTACATACTACCATGATTTCTGTCATTGCTCAAGATTTTGATGTTTAAACTTTATTTTCATATTTTTCTAAGTTCAAATGTTTGTGGTTTGTTTTTTGTTTTCCATGTTTAACCATTCTGAGAATTTGAGCTCCCAATTTTTATGTTTTATTTTCCCTAGGATATAAAGAAGTTTTTTAGGTAGGAAAAAGTGGAATATATTTATAGGAGATGTTCAATATCGTTCACATTGATTAGAATATTTTGTTTCGAGTTCCAAATAGCACTAAACTAATATGGTCTTTGGGAGTATATTATTGTCATGTATTACGTATTACACAAAATTATTTTATTGTACATGTATGCCAATCTTGGGTCTCTATGGTTGGTATCAGAGCGAAGGTTTAGTTAACCATTAGGAACTAGGATGCAAAAAATTCTGTGAGATCCCTAGAGACATTTATAAGGTATTTTTAGGGATGTCCCTAAGATTAAATATAACTATAGTTTACAATCCTAGAGTTATGTTAAAGATCATTAATATCCTAGGGTTAACCTAAGGTGTCATGGATTAAAGAAGGTTTCATAAGGTTTACAGCCAATAAGTTACGTTTTATTATTATATAGTTACTCATTATTTTAATTGTTCCTTGCACTATGTTTTATTGTTTTAGTCAATGGCGGGAACCATAAATAATTTGGTTTACATTAAATCTCACAAAAAAATTGGTGACTATGACCAAAAAAATTGTGTAATGCCTATGGAGAAATATATTTTGATTATGCCGAATCGGTCAACGTGATATATGATTAACAAGGTAATCTTTAGTGGTATTCTTATTTCATTAAATAAAATGAAGATGAACTTTCATTCATGTTCACATGGTGAGGAATGTAGAGGAATGAAGATTAGGCTTTCTACATATCAAGAAGAATGGAAGAAAAACCTTGATAAATAAATCAAATGTAGGGGAGATGTTATGTGTGTGGGTAAAAGGGTCATAGAGTGATGAACTATCATGGTGTTAAATTTCTTATATGTGGAGAACACAAGAATTACCACAATCAATGCCCTGACATAAGAGGATACTTCTAAAATGAGGAAGGACCCATTCCATCTCAATCATTGAAGATGGGGGAATGAAGTGTTTATGTATTAGTGTTCATGAATAAATTTTTAGTGGTACATTTATGGTATTATGATATATTGAAATATATATGGTCCATTGTGGTTTTCCATTAGAATATGTTACCAGTAACCATGAGAAGTGACTGAAATATTTTTTAAAACACATGATATGAACATAATGAAGTGACTAGGAGATAATGGGATGGTTTATAGTATTAATAACCCCATGCAGGATATAATGAAAAAGTGATATCATGGTAAACTATTTTGAATATTTTGGGTTTTGGTTTGAGGAAAGAGTTCACTTTTGACAACATTTATGTTTTCTCTACGGTTATATGGTAATTCATGATTTAATATCAAACAAGATCAATGTATTCACTTGTTTGGAATGTGACAACCATGAACTACCATATGAGATATGGGAGACAAATGTTATATAGATTTAGTTAACCTTCATCTAATGTTTTATATATTTTTTGGAAGGATTGTAATGTTATCCATTTATGGGTAGTATAAGTTATATTCCTTTTTAATTTTGTTAGATTAATGTATTATGTCACTATAGGTGTACTTATTCTTATTTAATTACATGTACTAACCGTTTTATTGAGATAGATGAAATTACTTATCATTCTATAACATGATCTGCTAACACATCACAAATGAAAAATTCAATTACATTTATTTAAATTAGAGATGATGTAGAAAATTTTCAAGGCACGACCAATTAGGATATTTTACTAAATTAATGCAATTAATTCTTCTCGTGTTATTTATATTTAAGGAATGGATATTGAAAACCAAAAATGTTATCCTTGTACCTTCTTATCTATTTAATTAGATGGTACCTTAGATGATCAAAAATTTATGGCTTTTTGATTATTGAATTTTTCATCGCCATGTTCTCTACCACTCTCCACGAGAACATGATGGTCAGATTTCTCTTCCATATCCATGTTTTCACTTCCCACCTATGTTCTCTTATGAGTTACTTTGGGTAACCATTATGTTTCTAACATTCCTTTTAAAAATTATGTTTTAGTATTCTTTTATACAATGTGGGATTCCATTACTGAAACATTCAAGTAGTAAAAGATTTATAACCCCAAAACATTTTGTGGGAGAAATTCATTTGAATGGGGTTATAATGTAACACCCTGATATTTTATGAGAAAGATTCTTTTTAAATTCATTGATGTCTTCTATTACACACAATTTCAAGTTATTTTGATAGAATTAAACCCTAAGTATAGATTTTTTTCAATGTAAAAATGAACTAAATTTTTCTTCTACTATACACAACACCAAAGGAAGCTTTCACTACATACAACACTGAGTTAGCTTGCGTTACACGCAAGAGCGGCCTTCCTCGATAGCTTGCATTGAACACGATACTGAGTTTCACTAAATAAAGATATATTATAATATTATTACTATCTAGACATTATGAATAGTATTAAACACATTTTTTATTTTATAACATTATCATTCATCTTATACATTTCTAGAACACAATATGAGAACAAAATCAATTTTTCAGAAAAAAGAAGTATTTTTTTAAAAAATGAAATTTTACCGCCTTTTGATGGCGTACCCATTTTTAATATAATTTTGGACTTTCTTATTAGATCAATTTGACAAAATAAATTTTTTTCATTTGAATCAGTATATAAAAATTTACTTTGGATAAATTTTTAAATTTGTTTTGATAACTTTCATATTTTTATTAAGAGTAAAAATACGTTAAATTTTAATGATAAACAACTATTTTCATCAAGATAATTTTATTTATTAAATTATAATATGGAATAGCTTTAAATTATAAATTGAATATATTTTTACTGTTTAATATATTTTATATCATTACAATTAATTTTATATTGAATTTATAGGAAAAAACATTTCAATCTTTTGCAATGTTTTAACATTAAAAACATATTTTCTCATTTCAACAACAGAATCAATTTTAAATAAATTACTAAATCTTATGTATCTTGATTTGAAAGAACGGATTCCTTATTTTTAATCATTATATCCAAATTATTTTAATAGGAAACTTTTGTTGTTGGGAATTATAAATAGTAACTATGGTAAATTTCAATTTCCACACTTTAAGGTAAATCATATAATTTAGGGTATAAATAATATTATAAAATTACCCTAACACTTGTCTTAATATAATTGGATGCTTATATTTCGACCTAAATGATACTTGGGTCGAAATGATATCTATTATAACCCACATGGTTGAGATTAAGACATTTAATTTATTTTATTTAAAGAAAAGTGATATATATTCTACTCAAACATTAATAATTAAATTATTTTAAATATAAGGTTATACAGAATATAAATTTGATTATAAATAATCATTTAAATGTAAAAATTGTTTTCTTTATAATTCTAGTTTATTTTTAATTTTTAAGAAATATGTAATAACCTTAATATCTTATATATTAATGATGGAGAAATTATTTATTTAGTGAAAAATTCATAATATAGTTTTTATTTAAATAATAATACCCATCTAAAGGTCCAAATACACGACCAAAACATATTATTTGTGTATATATAAACCATAATCATCCAATTTTGTACTTGTTTCCCATTTGGAGACTTATAATAGAGATTATGACACTTATATTATTTTAAATGATGTCAATTTTCTCACCTTCATAATTCAATAAATACAACATTTTAAATGTTGTGTTTTTTAAAAGATAAATTATACTAAAAGAATTATTACTAAATATATTATATTTATCTTTATAATAGTATTTTATTTTATTTTTTATGAAACCAATAGGTATATTAAATAATTATTCAAATATATTGTACTAATTATTTTATTAAGGGAAATATCATATAAATGGTTTTAAAAATATTAAAATAAATATTAAATGATTTAAATAGTATGTTCCATGAATTTCTAGATGAATATAATATGTTTTTAATCTATTAATTTTTTTTCAAATTTATCTTCTTTGTGGATTTTATTTAAATTCAAATAAATAAATAGTGTTAAAATTTACAACATAGATATTTTATATAAAAAAATTAAAATCTTTAAAAATAACAAAAAATATTAAAAATTAAAAATTAAAAATTATATTGTCTAAAAATACATAAATTATCCAATTATGGACAATCCACAATACAAAAATATGTATTTATATCAATTTAAAATTTAGAATATTATTACCCGAAATAAAATGAAATAGATTAAATAAGTATAAATCAAAATGATAACATTAAATATAAAATCAAAACATTCCTAAATTTTATTTACTGATGATATTGAAACCATATCTCATCTAATATGTTAATTTGAGTCTTTTTTTGAGTTTTTCAAGTGGGGTTTTATTTTATTATAAATTAATGTTTTTGATGTTTTCAAAAGTTCCCCGCTCCTCTCTTATAAAAGGGAACCTCCTCCCTCTTCTAGTCACTCTATTTTGAGCCTTGAAACTCAGCCAATACCTATTTATTTCACTTATCTACTTCTATATAAAAGTACTAGTTTTCATTGGCTTCTTCAAAGACCAACATTACTTCCCTAATAGGATGTTTAGAAGAGGTATGTCGAAGAAGAGGTAATACGCTTTACTGATTCATTCAAACTTCATTTTTCTTCTAATTTATCTATTTGAGTTTTTAATTATTAAGTAATAAATAATGTTTCACATGTATTCATATATTTTATTATGAATATGAAAAAACCATATTCGATCTTTTATCCATCCTATGAAAAATGAAATCACCAAGCGTGTGTATGTACGACCTACCTTCTCCATGATGTGGTGTAATCTGTTTTCCATCACCGACATAATTGGCTGGGTATAATGATGGAAGAAATAACTATATATTATTATTGTAAAATGATATTTATTATGAAATATTTTACACCATACAATACAATTCCACAATCATTGAAATAATATCGTCACTTGTGAGTATGTATGACCTATTATCTCAACGATGTGATGCGATTCATTCTACATGATCTTTATTGAATAATGATTATATAAATGTATTAAATGAATAAATGTTTTAAATATTATACTAATCATATTATTTAAATGATATAACTTTAACAAAAAAAAAATTAATAAGCATTTATTCGACAAAACATGCATAAGAACATAATGCAATTAACACCTGAATAACGAGTAACAATGAAATGTTACTAATAAACAGAGAAGAATATGACCATATATGATATCAGAAAAATGAATACGGATTTTTAATAAGGCAATGAAATTATTTAAATTATTATACATGAGGTTCAGATATATAAAAATCTTATCGGACAATAATAAAGGGAAAATCCAGAAATCTCATTTTTTATTCGACATTGTTTATACTTAAGTATTTACTAGGGAATATTTAGCATCCACTTCCTTAGTTCATTAAAATTTAATATTATTTATATATTCCTAAAATTTTTTAAATTATATTTTACCCATTGGGGAATTTTTAATAAAATACATTGAATGAATCTTTTGTTGTTTTTTCTACGAGATACTATTTGACTTTTCTGGAAAAAAATATGAGGAAGAATGATTTTTAACTTATACAACATGAACAAATTTTTAGTATTTTATAAGGAATTATTTCCCTGAATATTAATCTATAATATTTCGTTATTATTTTCAAAAAAATTAATTTATTTTAAAATTTCATGGAATTTTTAGAGAAGAAAATGATTTTGAAGAAGAAATGATATTTTCCTCCAGAATTAATTTCTTATGTTTTATAAAAACCATTATCCATATAAGATGAAATTATTTAATATATGGTTATGTTTCATGTATAAGGTCCATTTTATTTACATTTTTTTATTTTATTTATGATTAAATGATATCCATTTGTTTTATATAGATTTTTTTATGATTGGATGATGTTCATGAAAACCATTTTATACGTTGGGTTATGATGAATGATTTATGTTTATTATGTGGAACAAGTAAGAATGATTTAATTATGAGATGGGATATATCTACATCACCCTACAATGAATTGGGAAATGATTAATATCTCATTATATTAACATGACTACAACCACAGTTAAATACGGTTTGGTAATATATGGCTCGAACAGAATGTAAACGTGGGTCAGTAATGGAATTTTTCCACTATAATGTTCTTGGTAGAAATGAATTGAAAACTATGGAAATCATAATATGTTCATATTATTTTTCAATAATTATGTGTCTTATTACAATGTCATTCTATCATGGTTGATGTCCCTATATGATCCACGCCTTACGTACTGTCAAGATTTATGTCATTGCTCAAGATTTTGATGTTTAAACATTATATTCAAGGTTTTTCTATTAAAATATTTATAGTTTCTTTTATGTTCTCCATGTTTAACCTTACTAAGAATTTGAGCTCACCCTTTTTATTTTTTCTTTTCCCCATTATATAAAGAATGTTTTAGTTTGGACAACAAACGGGGAAGATCATTACAGGAGATATTAAAGATCTTTCACCATGATTAAAAGATTTTGTTCTGAGTTTCCAAAGACAAAAAACTTATATGGTATTTAGGAATATATTTCAATTTTGAATTAATTATTCCACAAAATTAATGTAATTTTCATGTACACCATTCTTCGGTATCAACAGAAAAGGATCAATGACTTTTAAAGAATCAAATCTATGTTCCGGTAAATCCTTAATATGTATTTTCTTCGAGAGTTTTCATAAGTTCATAATGTTATGGTGTCCACATATTCTATGAGATAACCAAGATTGATCTTCCATTGTATAATTGAAAGGTAGATCTTGTATCCTATGGGCTTATAATTTTAGTGTGTATAAATTTTCATTCCTATGTGAAGAAAGAATAAACTCTTCCATGGAATTGTTTAATAAGAATTTATCATTCCAAAAATTCACAAGGTAACCTTCATCAATTAATTGAATTATGCTATTGTGATTGTTCTTAAGACCCTTAACAAATAAAACATTTGAAATTAATGTTTATTTAAGAAGAAAAATATTACCTACTACAACAATTTATCCCTAAGAATTATCTCTGAAAGATACTTTTCCTGCTTTCATCATGATAATATTTTCAACAATTTTTTTTTTCTAATCATAATCTGGTAACATCCACTATCCATGTACCATGTATTTTTATTGATACATTCTTTTTTTCTTGAATATAAAATAGGTATATGTTCAAAATCCAAACATTCTTAGATCTGGATATTTCAGAAAGTAGTATTTTATGAAGCCACTTTTTCTTAGAAAAATAATATTTACGAAAACCTAAGGATTTCGTTTTTTAAGAACAATTTTTCTCCAAATTTCCACCACATTAGCATTTAGTAAAAAATGGATCACTTTGGGGAGAAAAATATTTATTACAAAAAACTGGTTTAAAATCGCAATAACCAAATCCATAACGATTCCTCAAAGGACGAATTTGCGAATACATCATGTCAAAATTTTCATTAACCGAGGTAGAATTTAACCAGAATATACTAAAAGAAAAAATTTCTGACTTTAGTTTATTAATAAAATTTTTATCCTCAATAACATTATTTTTTGAGCTAGAGTTAGCCTATAAAATATTTTTTAAAAAAATTGTATTTTTATGATCCTTAAATGATTATCCTTCTGAGAACTAACTTCTTCATTTTTTTCAGAAATACATTCAAAATCAGATGTTTTCTTATCAATATATTTAGAATGTTCTGATAATTCTTTAGTTAAAATATATATTTTAGAAACTTATTTATCTAACTTATTTTCTCTTTTATAATTTTAATTTCCAAGACGTTTAGAAAATATATACACTTATTCATAAGAACGTAATGTATTATCTTCTGATGAGGAAAATTCATCATTTGAAGAATCATAATATTTATCATCTGTATATTTTCATTCTAAGAAACCTTAGAGATAGATTAAGTATTAGGTACCTTGTCTATTATGCAATGATTTTAAATATGTAGTTTGACTAATAGTCCAAGATTCATCTGTCCATAAGATTAAAAATATAAATATTCAACTGAAGAGTCACTACAAATGGAACTCCATGTGTCATTATCTTTCAATAATTTTTTGGCTATAGATTTGTAAAACATTTTTTTATTTCTCTCATAATTCTTTTCCATTCTATCCTTTCTTTTGAGCATGGGAGAATCTGGCATGATTTTTCCAGTCTATTTACATTCATAGAATGTATCTTCTGAATCTTTCTTGTATTTTTTTATTTCTTCGTATATCTATAGTGATAGTATTTCATTCCAACAATCTTGTTCATCCTTTGATCATGATTAGATATCTCATTTTTAGAAAGATCTCTTTAATTAGATTTAGATAGAACAATGAAATTCTTAGTATTATATCTTGTAACCCTTTTCCAGAGTCCTCACATTAGTATTACTAAAGGCTGCACTTCCATTTCCCTTCTTCTTCTTATTCATATAAAAATATCTTTTCATTTTTTTCTAATTTTGAATAAGAGTTCCAAAAATCCCATTTTGGGTAATTTAATATGCTTTCTTATTAACAAAAATATATGTTATTTTTGACTCCCACTCATTTGGAATAATATATATGATCTTTTGCACAAGAGAATTATCATCTAAATCGTTTCTCCCGTATATTGAAGACTATTGATGATTTAAAAAAAAAATTGCACAATACAAACAGTTTCTCTATAAGAAAATATAAATCCATGATATTATGCTCCCAATATAGATCTTATAGTATTTATTAAAATAGAAGTACCAAAATATGTAACATA
The DNA here is from genome assembly GCA_963277665.1 of Viscum album. NCBI lineage: Eukaryota > Viridiplantae > Streptophyta > Magnoliopsida > Santalales > Viscaceae > Viscum > Viscum album. The sequence continues at coordinate 1,631,564,779 of OY728141.1, forward strand.
ATGTTTCTTCCAAATGTAGTTATCATCTTCACAAGAAGATATTTGACTGTATATGTTCCTGGTCATATAATAGAACAAAGTATTTCATACCTTTTAATTTACTGGATATTATGATTTTTCTTGGTTGGTGATGGTTCTGAAATCCTTGTCTGAGATTTTTTAATCGCCAATAAGCATGAAAATTTTTTCTACTATAATATTAATAAAAAATTTCTCCATTATATCTCTCGAGTACTAATAATCATTCCTGTAAAAATAGGTATTTTGGTAGGATTAATATTATCAATGAAACAAACATGTATACCTTCCCTTGAAATAAAAGAAGCATCTTTCCACAAAACTTGTTAATATAAAAATTTTATAAAAAACATAAAGGTCTCTAAACAAAACATTATAATGAAATGTTAAGAATTAATAATTTAGATCAATGAAAAATTTTAGAAGGAAAAATTATCTGCGAGTATAATTACTTTAGCCACCTTCTCTAATACCAATTGTAGGATAGAAATTATAATATTGATACTCAATTATAAGAGGGGTTTAATTATATGAATAAAAACTTTCATTTTTAACCTTACGGAAAAATATGTTTAACAATGTTAAACTAGGTGGATTCACAACCCCAAAAATAGTTCTATTATACTAAATTGACAGGTTCCAGAAATATGATTTTGAAAATGAAACTTAAGGAATGTTTTCAAGGATAAGTTCCTAAATTTTACTGTATAAAATCTTATTTATGAGAGTAAATAAAAATATAATAACATATAATAATTTTATACTTTATTCATTTATCAAAATACATCAGAAATAAAAAATGAAACAAAAAAATAGAATGTATAAAATTGAGTAACCCAAATATTAGGGTATCAAACAACCAAGGATTAATGTCCCTTGATTTATACATCCATGAAAGTCTATCTTACCCACACTAGGCTAAACCCTCGATAGAAATATCAGAATATGTCTTGTTATCCCCAAAAGCCCACAATCATTAATGTAGTCGGCACATCTGTCTTCCTATCCTTGGAAACCCTCGATTGTACTCCGCTATAATTGGTGTCGCATGAAGAAAACTGAACAAGATTTTTTGTTCCACACAAATCATGAGAGTCTCTCTCTCCAAAAATCACATCGCAACATGTAATCTCTAGATTAATGAAACAATTTTTTATGCTTGTTAAAACAATATCCTAATTATAACACAACTTCAAAGGGTGGATCCCTCCTCCAATGATCCTATTATTTCTTGAATCTCAGAGGTACCTATACACGTGTCACTCAACCAGTAGTTAGTTGAAAAAATATTGGATGGAATCATTTCTAAACAATATTATGTTTAAGGAAAATAGATTTTCTTAACCATATCTATTTTCAGAGTCTAAGGAAAAATATAATTTAGAATTTAACCAAATAAATATTCAGTGTCTATAAGAAATGAACATTTATATTATATTTTTCCAATAGTTTAGAATCATAATTCTATATATTCCAGAGTTTTAATTCCAATGAATTCAAAATATGAATTCTGAGAAATTGGGAGACTTAATTCTGAAGAATTTAGTGTCTTAATTCTGATGAATTTAGAGTCTGAATTTTGAGGTATTCGGAGTCTTAATTCTAAGGAATTCAGATTCTAAATTTCAGAGAATTTGAAGTCAGAATTTCTGAGAATTTGGTGTCTAAATTTTTGATAATTTAGATTATGAATTTTAGAGAATTCCGAGTCAATATTTCAGAGAATTCGGAACATGAATTTTATAGAATTTGATACCTGAAAATAGACCACACTATATGCAATAAATTATTAGATTTATATGTTTTTCATAAAAATAAAAATTTTATACTTAGTAATAAAATGATATTGATTTAGAGAGATTATAAAATAAAACAATGAAAACAGAGGTAACGATAAAAAAATTCACAAGTAATTGAAATTTTCTTAATGAAATTAATTCATAGAGTAAAATAATATTCCTTAAGATAAAGTGTTTGTGATATTCCAAACAAAGAGGAATATAAAATTCATAAGGAAACCTTATAGACTCAATAGTGTCGGGACTTTACATTGAGTACCCAGTGGATAAAATAGAAAATAGATGGCCTAGGACAGACATAAGACACATAGTGGCCCTTTGGTGGGAATCCAGTTTGGTACTGAGTACCTATTTGGAGTAGACTAGGTACCTATTGGATACATAATCTATTATTTATTTCTATTTTTTAAAATATATTAGAGGTTTAAATTTTTATAAAATCACTCACCAAACCCCTCTTCAATTAAACATGAGATGAACTCCAACACATTTTCCTCCCTTGAAATCTTTGATTGTCACTTGTTTGTACTATGATTTAATCAACATTGGCCCATTGCATTGGTAATGGTCAAACTAAACATATCATTAGTTATAAAATGGTTGTAATCCACTAATTCATTACCCTAGACCCAAAATACATATTTTAATGGTTTTACATAATATTAGGTTTTATTCTTAGTGATCATGAATCATTTAATGATATTAAACAAGTGGATTCGTACGACTATAAAGTAGATGAAACTAAAATTTTTCACAAATTTAAAATATATTTTAAGAACCATTTGTTATGTAGGTGTGGGGGAAATTTTAAATGAATCTTAGAGGATCCAAACACTATTCCAAATATGTTGATAGCTAGTAAAAGTCAGTAAGGTAAATTTTAGGTTCCCTAGTTGTAAAAATTTATCATATGGAATTTTATGGTAGTGTATTATATAGAAAGTATTGGTACACCATGGAATGAGAACCTTGGGGTGGTGGGTGTTGATGCAGAGTGATTTATGAGACCTAAATAGGTATTTTAATATTTTATTAAATTCCAATTAAGTATATATAGAATAGGTATTGTGTTAAATTTATCTTAGTAGGAGTCTTTATATGTAAATTGAAGTGTATATTTGGGTTTAGTTTATTTCTAACCAGGTTATATATTTGGTTTATTAGTTTGGTGTAATACCAACCATGTTTCTATTTTTTTTTAAAAAATTAGGAATGCTTTCCTTTATTCCAATTTTATATTACATTGGTTAGGCATGATAATATCCATGTTTTTTACTAGGTAATAAGCTGGACATGATGATATTAATTTCAGATTGTTGTTAACTTTGTTGGTTGTGATTTTAACTATGTCAATGAATTTATATAAGGTTTAGATATAAATATAACCATTTTTCATTTTTTGGTATCTGGGTTGGCCGTAATGCTAAATATTGCCTCATTTAGTATAAATATTGAGTTTAATAAAAACGCTAGTTTTAATTAAGAGTTTTGTCAAGAGTAACTCAAACCATGATTTTATTTGATATTTAGGTTGGTTGGAATTGCAACTATGGACTTTACTTGTTATTTGGGTTTGGTTAAACGCCAATAATTCTTATAAGTTATATAATTTCCATTTAATATTAGGCATTATTGTTATTTGTAATTTTTATTGGGTGTGAGGAAATTCATTATCCTCTTATTGTATATATCTTAGGTAACATGACAATAATATTTCACATTGTTATATAGGTTTTGTGTATTACTAAACACTTGTATTGATGGTATATTTGTTGGATTTAACTATAATGATCTCACTAGGTTCCCCATTTATATGTTATGGTAGATTCTATGCTATACCGATGTAATCTTTATAGATATTTTATGAATCGACACTAAGAGTATCCAAAACATGTATGGTCACATTCAGGTGGCATTTTCAGAACTCATGGATGAGATGAGTATTTATTATTAATTTTTATTTCAACCAAATCAAATTAGAAATTCACATATATATATATATTATTTATTTTAATTAACTATTCGTCGACTCCAACTATGTTTCATTCTCACAACCTATACTAGAAATGTTTTGGGTGTGCCGACTTCATGACTAGGGAAGCAAATAAGGGAATGACCATATAGGTCATGGTTAAGATGGATAGATGGATGCATTTATGGATGATACTAGGTTCATCCTAAAAAATATACTTTTTTGATATATCTATTCATTAAATTATTTTGTATTAGGATTAAAATAAGATTTAATTGTCAATAGATCCCGAACATTATTTACACCTTGTATTAAATTAAAGTTGGTTGATATTATATCATATCATGTAGTGTATTGTAATTGACGAATTATCATTGTAATGTCTTTATCATAATATTATTCTATGGATGATTATTTATAACAATTTACACTATTATTTATGGTCATCATGTAACACCCCACGATTTTATTTTTAATTCATTAGAAATAAAACATTAATTATTTTTAGGTCACATTACACACAACCCTGAGTCTAACTAAATCATGATATAGAAAACCGTTTAAACATATCAATTAATATAACTTATATGAATATAAATAAAAAACTATAAACAATATTTATATAGGTTTTAAAAAATTATTTTTTTATTAATGCATAATAATAAATTACTCAATTTTATTTAATGTCACATTTCGTTTTCAATAATATTATTTATCCAAAAATAGTATTTATCACATTTTCTACATGGAATGTTATAATTATTTTATAAAAATTTTAGAAATTTTATTTGGGAAAATTAATACCACTTTGAATCTTTCATGTCAATATTATATTATGGTGATTTATTAGTATTTATTTAAAAAGATTAATTTCGTAGTGAATAATAAAAAATAATGATTTTTGTAAAAACTATAATTGGTTTTAAATAAATGACCAAATATATTTTGAATTTGATTATATAGTTACATAATTATCCTATAATTATAAATAATCATACTTGTTAAATAATAATCATCTTTATTCTTGAATTTGATACATGTTCATTTTTTACCTTGAAAACACGTTTATCTAAAATAAATTCTTGATCACAATGGGTTTTTATTATAATAAATACAAGCAATATTGATTGATTATTGGTATTAATTTATATTATAGACTATATATTAAATTATGTATTTTAACATTGATTTATTTTACATGGAAAAGAAATTAATTAAATTAAATTTTATTTTTAATGATTCATTCTTCTGAAACAAATTTTCATTACGGGTTGCACGATTATTTAAAATAATATTCCACCACTTAAATAAATTGGATATTACAAAATTAATTCATTATTTTTAGTAATAATAATTAATATAATCTAATAGGATGATCATATTTATTTCTCATGTTGTATAGTAAAAATAGTAACATTTTTTTGCCACGATTAATATTAAAATAGGTGTATCATAGTGGTTAAACTGTGAGATAAGTGTTTGATTTCCCTATAAACATATATATTTATTATTTATTGAAGATATTTAATCCAAATATTATACAATATTTAGATGAAAATCTAATTTCATCAAAATTACTAGGGAATATACATTATAACATTGAAATTTTTTATGAAATTCTATTTGTGTCCCTCCAAATAGTTATAAAAGGACATTTATTCTCCCCTTTATTCATACAAAATGATCCTTCTAACTCAGATAAAAACTACACCGAATGCTTCCTTGATACTTCTATTTAACCTAGATATTTTATGTTCTCTTAAGAATAATACTTCAATGATTTAGTTATAACCCAAAGGATGTCTCTCAAAGAATATATGTATATATTTTTGAATATATTTATATTAAATTTCATATTCTACTTCATCTACAGATTTTAAATCCTTGAAAACATGAATAATAATTTATCTTAAATATATTGAGAAAATATTATGGAGATTTAACAACCATTAAATATAAGGACCTGTCCATAAATAGTACATATTTTTGTTATTTTAAAACAATAAATCACTTTCATTTACCAAATATATTTAGATTTATAGTTGTATGGAATTTAAAAGAACACTTAAATAGAATGCCCATACATTTCATGTGGCCAGTTATACTAATTATCAGTTTCTTCCACTTAAGGTAACCCTTCTAAAATAAAACATGTATTATTTTCATGGAATGTCATCTTATAATTGTTATTGACTTCATTCATGTCCCTGATCTTCTTTAAAATCAAGGGAAAAACATTTCAAAACATTGGATGAGAATAAAAATATCAACAAGGGAAATAAAAGAAAGAAAATTTTTAGTGTAATGAAAATCCTTAATAAAATTTCCCACCAAAATTCAATGTTATCCAAAAAAAGAACTAAATTATCAAAACCTTCATTATCTTATATTTTGAAAATCAAACAATTTCAATGAAAACACATCAGTAAGAATATTAAACACTTATAGGTTCCCTGTGAAATCATCATCATAAAAACCTTATAGAACCCTTACAAATTAGAATAACCATACAATTGACATAAAATATAACTTCCCAATGGAAAAAATAATTACCCAATGCATTGGAGTGCTATTTAGGAGCACCCATCATATAGGGTATAATGGTCTCTCCATGTGCTATCTTAACACACCCAACATATATGATATAACATGATCCTTAGAAACTAACTGGGCACACCCATAATAAATAAATTCCAAGGAACATATCATGAATAAAACCCCTATAAATTCTTTTAAACCCATTTATAATACAGTATTGAATATCAAAATACCATATTGATGTGAAAAATTTCATTTCAAATAAAATAACCATGCACATAATAATAGAAAAATTTTATATGAAAATAACTATGAAAAATTATAAATGAAACTTCCGAGAAATAAATCATCTAGAATTATATATAATCCTCTCATGATGCATGTGTTAAAAAAATATATCTTTATATTTTTTTTAAAAAAATTTGACAAATGAAAATTAAAAGAGGATTTTAAAAACAATCCACTTACCTATAACATCACAAAGATTCTCTTTTGAAAAAATATGAGAGAAATTTTGAAAATCAAATTTCAAAACACTAATTTCCATATAAAATATTTCATAAATATTATTTTAGATACATGGGCATGAATGATAAATATTTGGAATGAAAATAATTATAACATTTAAAAAGATATTTTTTAGGTAAAGAGTCCCTTACCTTGATTACCACACATCACACACACTCATAATAATTATGAATAATAAAAATATTTTAATTATTTAATTTATTAGTAACCCTATACATATTAATTATTCATTATATATGACTAATTTCTAATGTATATATAATTACTCAATCATTTATGTTCACGTCGAACATTTTGGAAATATTCAGTACCTAAGTCCAAAATGGATTAATTAAGGTGAATATTATCAAAGTGGTAATAAATACATAATATCAATAGTAAGATTCATGACATAATTATCACGTTCAAAAAAAATTATAAAAAAGGAAATATGTAACCATCATTTAGATGATGGGTCATACATACACATTAGTAATGTTACCATTTTTCAATAGTCATTATGAAAAAATGGCCTGTATATTTTTTCTATTATTCTATTAATATCATAAATATCATATTAATTAATTAATTATAGTTATATATACCATTCATGCATTATGGTGGTGAAAAATGAACCACATCGCTTTATGGAGGCGGCAGTCCACAGGGAAGCACGAACACCATAATCATTTTTACATAAATGGATAAGTATGAATTTAAATTATATTTTATATTTCAATTTTGATGAATATTTATTCAATATTCTATATATTAATTAATTCCATAATTATGAAAATTCTTATTATACTGTGATAGAATATATATTACATTGGTTTATGAGGGGGTAGTCCATCATACACATTAATGGTGATTTTTTTTACCATTTCATATAAAAGGAGATGGATATGGGTTATGAAACTAAAATAATGACATCTCATTACATAAATTAATGGTGAGTTATTATTTTATCAATGTTATATAATATACAAATAAAGTGGAAGAATAAATAAAATAGAAACACCTGATTAGAAATGATACAATTTTTTAGACTATCTCCATTGAATAACAACTTAAGACCTTTAAGTTCAGTGTTATGCATAAAATAAGAACACTATAATTTGGGTAGGAATCCTAATAGTATCTTTGGGATTTTATTGAATGAAAAAGGGTTTTTATGTGTTAATAAATGATAATAAGAATTTACATTTTATAGGGGATGGGAGGAGAACTCAAGGGAATTTAAAAAATATTAAATTGAAATAAATTTATTTTCATTTTCATATGGATCAAAATTTATTTATTTTTAATGTAATTTTATTATTGATATAAATCATTTTATTATATAATTTTAAAAAATGATTAGGTTTCATGATTACCCTTTTCATTTATTTTCAACCCTTATTCAACCCCATTAACTCTTACAATGACAACATAGATTATAACTCCTTTGGGGTCATTATTGTTACATTAAAATTAATAAAATTCCCCACTAATGTATCATGGTTGATTTCTTAAACCTTATACTAATTAATTGGTTCAATTTAAAATTTTTATCAATTTTAAATCATTTAATATAATATTATTTATTTTAAAATATTATTAATGTCAATTTTGAATCTATTCATTACTTTGACTTTTGAAAAAATATCTATCAAAAAGAGATAACATCTAATTTGTTTAATAAATCCTTAACATGTCCATTTAATAAATAAAATTATTTTATTACATTAATTTAGAAATATTATAAATATTTAAATATTATTTAAATAATTTATCAGATTTTTCATTTAATCAAATAATTAATGCATCAGTGTTGTGTAAGAATTTATGTTAATAATTTATTCACTCAAAATTAAAAACAAGTTATCAAATTGAATATAAATCTATAATATTAAAGAACACTATTTAAATTTTAACAGATCGTATGGATAACAACATATTAAAAATATTACACTTATTAAAAAAAAGAGTGTGACTTTTTTGGATTTTCATTAAATAAAATACTATAAAGGCCATCGTCGAATCCAAGTGACCATAAATGAAAATATAAACAAAAAATTAATGAATAGAGATTAATATTACTCATAAAATAAAATTGAGGAAAGTGTTAGTGTCATTTTTTGTCCATTATTATTTTATTATTATGATTAAATACCTGGTTGATCTTCTACCATGGTAAAAAAATTACTAATGTTACTCTCCGTACTATCCAAAGTCCAAGGTTTCATATTAAAAAAATATATAACTCCTTATTTCAAATACAAAATCCATTATTCAAAATTAAAAACAAATAATTTTTTTTCATTTTATTTTAAAATGTATCCCAAAAATCTCGACGAATATAGTTTTTTTTGGGAAGAATGCATTTTTTCTAAAACTAAAATGTTTTTATAGTAAATTCCAGAAAAAATATATTTGAAAAACATTAATTAGACTATTTTAAATAAAAAGTATGAAATTATATTTTAAAACAAATCAAAAATATTATTTTCCCATGTAAGTACTTGAAAAATATATTTTTTAATAAAAATCTATATTTTCACAATTCATTGAAAATTGAAAATGTTGGAAAAATTATAAAAATTTTACGACAAGAAAATTTTTATTTCATAATTTCCATCAATATAATTATTTCATAAGATAAAATTTCTAAAATTTATAAAAAGTTTTTTTATTATTCTTTCACAAACGTATTGAAAATCATTTTTTAAGAAATTGTATTTCAAAAAAAATTACATTACTAAAATTAGGTGCTTAATTGTCAAAACCATAATTAATAAATTCTTTTTTAGTAAGAAAATTTAATCTTTCATAATATAGTTATTACTCTTTGTTACATAAAATTTTACATCTAGGTTATAATATTCATATAATAACAACACATTGTTATTCATTTAAGCTCAATTTTACGTATCATGTATGTTATGGAACATAATGTTTCCAATAACGAAAATATGAAGATGTTATATTTTCCCCCTTATGGATATTTCTTCCTCAAAAGTTTTATCCCAGGGTCCGTAAGTATGTTCTATATTTTCAAAATAGATTTATTTAAATCCCACATCATAAAATGATAAATAAAATGTCCATTTCAATTGATATAAAGGGAAGTATGATGGACATATGAAATAAAACATAACTAAGTTCACATGAAGAAAAAAATGGACATGGATAAGAAAAGATAACACCCAAACACTGATAGAGAGTGATAATATAACATGTTAATGAGAATGTGAACCATCAAAAAACCATTAATCAATGATCTATTAAAAGGTTATTGATTTAATTATTAGAAAATTAAATGTATAACCTTTTTGTTTCAAGTTGATTTTTATATATTTGAGGAATTGTTTTACTACATGGACTAAGAACATAAGGAAATATACTTACATGAAAAGTGTTATTTCATTACTTAATCCATTTCCAAATTAATCTCATATTTTTTATTGAATCGATGTTTATTCATGATGATTTATTCATGTTTAACGAATTATAATTGTAATATCTAGGACCCTAATTCCACTCGACAATGCCCCGATCCAAGTTTTTCACATAGACTCTAGTTCATCTCTTCAAATTCCCAATGCTTTCATCTACGAGTGAGAGACTAGTTGTGTTTGTGGAGAGAATCTTCCCCCATATCTATAGTGTAGCACCACATATTAAATATTACTGAAATGTAGATGAAGTAGTATAAAAAATAGACAACATATAAGTAAACAAGATAGGAATATATAAATTGAGCACTAATAACATATAAAGATGATGATGATACATTTCAATAAAATATAGCCAAAATAATTATACAATAGTACAATAAAATACATTTATATAAATAAAAAAATACTAAAAACAATCCCCATAGAACCATGAGCCACATCTCTGTTCTATGCTCCCTATTCCTAAAAAGCAGTCAAGAAACTATTTCTGAGAACCTATCCTTACCCTTACTGGAAATCATATCATTTTTCATGTACCCAACAATGATTCAAACATGGTGTGAGATAAAATCCCAATATCCAACCACCCAAGGTCTAGTTCCATCTAGTCAGTATATATATAATGAAAACAATGTGTCAGAAGTAAAATAATAAGTAAAGTATGTGCTAAAATTAAACATTGTATAATTTCTGAGTTCTCATTTTATGAAAAAAATCATTTAATAAAGAATCATAATTTAATATTTAATTATCAAGAACTGGAACATAGCCTTGAAACCCTTGTATGGACATAATCCAAAGAAGTGTGATCATGTTATCTATAAAGTGTAAGACAAAGAAAAAATCAATTATTGTTCCTTGTCTTAGAGGATGTGCCTTATAAATAATTTATTTATTTATTCAATTTATAACCAGTTCCCATCCATTCAATTTCTAATTTCAAATCCATCACAACAGAATATTTCAACATAGTCAATAGAGGCATATCTATTGGTAAAATAATATTTTCTATTTGAAAAATGGTTTAACAACACATATGTCTCTTCCAAAAAAAATTTGTAAAAATTATGTCATTAAATGTTATTGTGATAGAAAAATAAGTCTGTTTCAATTATAATAATACCAATGTATAATATATATTATGGAAAAAAATTTATCAATTTATTAATACGACTAATATATCTAATGAAAATATTATTAACTTTTATACACAATTCTAACAATAAATATCCATGTGTAAATTATATTTTAAATGTTGATATTAAAACATTTTTTATTAGAAATTTTTATTTTATTTCTTAATATTGTTATATATAATATATTATTATATTTATTATATATAGTGAATCATTATATTTATTTCGAAATAATTATAAATATATCTTTTATAAAACACCAAAAAATTTAGATTTTATATGAAATTAACATATAATTGTAATACATGTTGAATCATTAAGAAATGAAAATAATATTAAAGAATCATGATAAAAACATGTTTGAACACATACAAAAACTATGTTACTTTTAATGAAACTCAATGAAACTTAGTCTATAATCTATTTACCATAAACATAGAATGTTGGTGTCTTCTAATCACTATCACTTTAAATGATCTATTATCTTTAATAATTGGTCTATACATGAAAAACATCACAATCATACATTGGATTTCAGTTATCCAACCATCAATATTTGAAGGTGAATATTCCCCATCCCTGATCGGATGACAAACTATGTTTGATTGTAGTGGACCTTCATAAATTGAATATGAACTACATCTATGTTTGATTGTAGTGGACCACCACCATCCCACCTCTTACTATCCCATCACTTATCCCAACTTCACTATTATCCATTTGAATAAGAACTTATCCCAAAATCTATCAAACAACCAAATTGTCCAACACTCGATGAAAATTGTTAGATCAGTTAGTGAATAACAATAATGGATAATGTAAAACCACATTTTTTATACCTTCTTATACCACATTAAATTTATCCTCTATTTTGTTTCTACATAACCATTTATAATGAAAAACAAAAACATAACACCCCATTAAATTCATATAAAATGAATTGGAATAATTCAAATACACATGTTTGGTCATGAACATTTCCTGAAAAAATCCATGAATTCAAATTTGACATAAAATGAAAATAAGGTATCAAATCATGGAAATCATACCCAAAGAAAAAAACATCCTAGAAGAGAATACATTTTATAGTCATCTAGATATGAATGACACCCAAAACCATTAAAATAATACAGAATATATATCCACCAAATATATTGGATTCAATACTAATAGAAACTCAACCATGATCTATGATATTAAAAAATATCTTCTATAAATAAAAGATCATGAAATAATATAAAATAAGGGAGACATAGTGTCATTGGTTTGGAAGTTTTTTCTATAATTAGGGGTAGTTTAGTTCGTCTAAATGAGTTACCTTGAGTACTTTTCACATGATATATTACATTTAATAATAAAGGGTTCTTCATAATAATAACATATATATGGTGATCTACTTGGGGTTTTATAGGGGTGGGTTTTATCAATTCTTATTCCAAGTAGTGGAAATGATGAAAAAAATTAGTAGTCGAAATAATATATTTGTAGTAGTGGAACAGTTTGAGGACATGTATAATGATTATGGAAACATGAGAAAAATTTATAGGATTATTAAAATGATATAATAGTTGTGTTATTAAATAGTACATGTTAACATGTTGTTTTGTGAGTTTTAGATCATCAATATGCTAAAAGAAATGGAAGCATGTCTGTTATTGATAAAAGCATTATATTCTATTTAAATCTGAAATCATTGTGAAATTATGAGGGTATGGTTTGTGTGTCGGTAGATAACCTCATTATAAAATTATATGACCCTATATTTTTCTCTATAAATAGTAATTATCGGAAGCAATATAAGTGTGTAAAAGTTATTATCATACAAATATGCATGAATTTACATCATCATAGGAAATATAAACCAATATTGGAAGTTTATATAGCTTCCCGATCATAGTTTTAAAATGGTTCAAAATTACAATTCCCCTTTCATAATACATATATATCAACCAAAAAAATTCAACCACGCGTGGACATATAAAATACTGTTACAAATAAAAGTGGTGATAAAAACAAGATGAAAGTCATCAATCTAGAAAGGTACTCAGTATGGGGTCAAATTATATTTTTCATCCATAAAATCATTCATAACATAAATGTATACACTTTTTGATCACTAATCCCTTAAAAATAAATTAATGAACATATATATATATATATATTGAATTTGGTAGTATAAGTAAGAATATAATATTATAGTTAACAGGTGAGCATAATTTGGAGTGTTTTGTTTTTATACTCTGATTTAAAAACATTTCATTTTTTAGAGTATCCACATTATCCCATGGTAATTATCTAAAATAAACAATTGTTATTTTTTAGAGAATTATTCTATGTTTTACAGTGAAAATAGTTAAAATGCACTCAAATGGAGCATGTGATTATACATTGAAAGAAACCACAAGACATGTCTAACCATAAAATCACATAAAATAATTGATGAATTCTATTCTATTATCTAAATATTCTCAGAGTATATAATGGGAATGTACAATGAAATATGAAATATTGAAGAACATCTTGGGATAAAATGTATGTACAATGTTAATATGATTCTAATATAATAAACTAGGATACTTTTGAGGAATATATTTTATTATTAGTTATGATATTTTCATATCAGTTACAATATATAGAGACCGAAATATGTGTATTTAATATCTCTTATTGTGTGAATAATAGTTCAAACATATATAAGATAACAATTTTTGTTCTAAAATAATATGTATTGATCAAAATACATATACGACATTCATTCTAATTTTTATTGATCAAAATACATATTGGATATGAACAACTATTATTTCAAAACATAATTTAGTTCAAATATAATATTGTTATAAATACATATACCTATAAATAACTCATATAAAATATTCATATTACATATTAGTTAAAACCAGATATTACTTATTTAATGTTTAAAATATTGTTAGAAAAATATGATATTGTATTTGTATGGAGAAAAACTAATATTAGTTTTGAAACAAATATTGATCATAGTATATGTATTTCCTTTTCTTTATTTACATTTCTACTCATATATGTTAGATTAAATATTACATCATATATACCACGTACTGATCCAAAAAAAATTTCACAGTATATATTGATCTAATAACATATATGTTCTAAACTGATATTAGTTATGAAACATATATTCAAATTTATAAATATTATTTGTGATTAATACATATTAGATTTTTACATTTTTATTATTTAGTTTAACTCTAGGGGTTTCAAGTAAGGTAATATATTATTTCATCATGCACACGTTAATTATAATTAAACAAATATAAGAATATTCACATATATGTTCATTGTTGGTTCTATATTATCATAAAAGAACATTCTTCGATAATGAAATACTGAATATAGAAGGATTATTATATATTTTTTGTGAAAATATTTAAAAATTTTGTGAAAAATATTTAAATTTTCACATATAGTGATTCAAGGTTATACAAAAATTAAGGCACATTCATAGAGGATAAGATACAGAAAATAGAGGGATTAATAAATATTTTTTTATGAAAAAATAGAGCACATTGGTGGAAATAACGAAATAGTTCAAACCAAATGAATCCATATTAAATAAAATTAATTTACACTGTGTTATATAAATAATCTCATGAAATTGAGGACAAGAATAATGAAAAATAGATAGAGATATTGAAATAAATAATGCAGAATCTAGAAACTAAAACAACCAATAAAATTCTGCATGACAAGTAAGTCACTAGGATACAAAGATTAAAATGAGGAATATTCACAGTAAATTAAAAAATAAATTGAAATTTTAAAAATATTAAAACAAACCTATTTACAAATTTTTTATGATTATGCAAGATTGACTATACATCTGAAATTGGTCTATGAAATGCCTCAAAAAGATAACATTTTTCAAAAAAAGTTCTTCACTATAATGAATGAGATGAAATGGGAAACTGCTTCGGGTTAGGGTATGAAATTTGAGAATGGAGGTAGAGAATTTAAATGAAGCAACGAAATTAGGGATAGTGAAAAATTTGAGAAAAAACTCACTTGATTATTCATCTCACCTGAAATGAAAGTGGAAGAACAATGAAAATGAGTTTGAATGATGTAGTGATGGAGGAGTGATTTTTAATTGTAAAACATACCATTTGAAATTTATGGGTAGAATTAGCCATTTTTGATGTTAATGAGGAATGTACAATAAAGTGTCAAAGGAAGGAACCAATGGACGAGAATCGATGAAGGGGATCCTAGAATGTAGACTAGATAAATGCGAAAAGAGTGTTGGGAGGGAGTGTAGGGTATAGAATATGAAGGAACTAAATAAAACCATATAACATATAGAGATATAGAAATCTAGAAATATGGGGATTTGGAGACTGGGAGACAAAGGTGGTGAGGTGGGGGCATGATCAGAGTCACAGAAGAAGTAGTAAATTTTCCTTAAAATAAAATAAAATATTTCTTAAAGAAATATAATGAAATAAATAATAAAAAAAAATTAAAATACATATAATGTTGTAATTTAAAATATTAATAAAAAAATGAAAATAGAAAAACCATTAATTTAATAAAACTAATTAAAAATCATAGAGAATAAATAAATTACATATGAAATTTCAATATGTGAAAAAATATAACAAATAAATAAATTTTTGATATGTAAATACTCATTACTAATTAATTAATTTACATTTATATATTAAATATAAAAACTATTATATGTTGATAAAATTAATATTTCTGTTTAATAATATAAAACAAATTTCAATTTTTGACTTTCATTTATAAATTAGTATGATTTCAAATTTTTCTGATTTTTTATTGAGAATCATGATTTTATTTAATATGTTCATTAAATTTAAATATCGAATTTTTAATTTTTTTTATTAAATATGATTACATTTTAATTAAATGATATGTATTAGAAAATATCACAACTATTGATACTTAGTAGAAATTGAAAATTAAAGTCAATTAATGAGGTATTTTTAATAAAAACACTAAAAATTTATATTTAATTTGGTTATAAAAATAATAATCTTAAAAAATGGTTTCTCTTAATTAGTATTGATCATGGAATGCCTTACTGTGTAAAATTTAATTAATGAAAAAATATTTCATGGTAATAGTTATTGCTAATATAATATTCAACTATATGTAAAAAATGATTGTATAAGTATTATAATATAATAGATTTATTTGTTGGTGAAATATTTTGTGGTGTTAAATTAATAAAACCAGCAGATATATCAGTAGCTAAAACCAAAATTTGGACATTAAAATCCATACCAAGAAAATAATTTTTTTGTAATTGTCCATTTTTACAAATATATATTGTATCTCAATAAATATTTTTAGGTATAGTCTATTTTTGTAGATAAGGTATTTCTCTCGGTATTGTATAAACGAATACCCCAAACCAAGATTCTCGTTTCACTTCCCATTCCTGGAAGGGTTTGGAATAGGATTTGGGAACTCATGTAATATTGATCATGAGATACCATACATAGATTTATGTGTAGTCCAATTGGACTATTTGGGAGCTAATGGGAATAATTAAAGAATGAATCCTATATTTTGGAAGATAATGGGGTTGTAATTAATAATTCATAGTGTTTTACAATAATAGTAGTTATTAGGTGTCTATTCATATAACAACTTCCAAGGATTAACATATAGGACTCATAAATCAACTATGTGCTTGTTAGAGTTAGAGAAGACATTTATTATTGTAATGAGCATGATAAAGGATACATTAGAGTATATTTAGTTGAATTAAATGTGTTTGGTCACCAGCAATAGTTGGTAACGATCATTCATTGAAAAACCCATTCACCTATGCAGTTTGAGGTCAGTGGCTAAGTAATTTTCAGAGTTATATCTATAATTGTACGTAAAATCTATATATGTTTTGAAAGATAAATATATTTTTTGGGTCCCTTTAAAAATATTTAGAGGAATGGAATAATAGAATAATGAATATTTCTTCCTGAGAGATTCAATGTTCTTCACAATTTTTCTTTATATATCAACTTTAGAGATATCATCCCAACAAATCCTTTGTCATCTATGACAATGATGTGAAGATTGTAAAAGTTCAATCATTCAAAAGATGATTTGTTTGTATAATGGATCTTAGTAAGAATATCCTTTAATTAAAAATGGATCCTCTATTTTTAATTAATAAAAAACTCAGGTGTATCCAGGATGTGACATGGGAGTATAAGGTGGGTATGTGAGTATATGGTCAAAGATTTCCATCAGGGAATCATGATGATTTATCATAAGGAAAATAAGTTAAATGGGTTGGGTGATTACTTTATAAACACCATATATAAGATTAATAATTTTATAATAATTTTGTTAAATCATGTGTACCTTTTGGATTTTAGACTATTTGGGTGGTCGGTGGATCACAATGATTGGAAATGGAGGAAATGTAATGGTAGGGGATAATTATTTAAGGGCGATAGATAGAATAAATAATGAAGGTACGATCAAAATATGAATGTTGATGCTCAATTACTATAGGGTGTGGGGGTGAATTGTTTGTTTAAAAATGTTCATTTTCACTATATAAAAAACTATGTTTAAAACAGTTAAACAAGTTAAATTCAAAAACCCTAAAATAGTTTTATAAGAAAAACAAGATAGGTTCCAAAAATATGATTTCAGAAACAAAACAAAAGGAAAGTTAGAAAGGAAAAGATTCTACCATAAACCATATAGAATATTATTTATCAGAGTAAATAAAAGTACAAGAAAGTATGAGAAATTTATACATTATTCCTTTATCAAAATTCAACTAAAATAAAACATGAAACAAAACATGTAGCTTGTAAGAAATCTTTTAACCTAAATAGTAGGACATCCAACAACCTTGGATAAAGGTCCCTAGATTTATAATTTCAAGAAATTATGTTTTAACCACGCCATAGTAAGCTCTCAATTGGAATATCAGAATCTATATTGTTATCACTGCAAGCCCTCGATCATTAAGGTAGTCGACACCTCTGTCTTCCTATCCCTAAAAGACCTCAATTGTACTCGGAAACAATCAGAGTTTCATGAAGAAAATAGAACAGGATGTTTAGTTCCACACAATTTATGAGAGTCTCTCTCTCTAGAAATCACTTTAGAGAATGTAATCACTAGATTAATGAAAAAATGTCTCGATCTTGTTCAAATGAGATCCAATTTATTTGTAAAAATCCAATAGTCGACTCCCTCCTCCAACAGTCATATTTTTCCTTGAATCTCAGAGGGGCCTATACACATGTCACTCAACTCACAGTTAGTTAGAAACAGATTGCATGACATCGTTTCATAGAAATAACATGTATACGGATAATGATGCTGCATAACCAACTCTATTTATCAGAGTCTAAGGAAAAATAAAATGCATAATTCAACCAGATAAACATTCAGAGTTTATATGCCATGGACCGTTAGATTCTGTTCCTTAAAGTATTTGGAATCTAAATTCTATAGATTCCAGAGTCTGAATTCCAATGAATTGGAAATATGAATTTTGAGGAATTTAGAGTCTGAATTCTGATGAATTTAGAATGTTAATTTTTAGGTATTTGGAGCCTATATTTTTAGGAATTCAGTGTTTGAATTCTCTAGAATTCTAAGTCTAAATATTCAGGAATTTCATGTCTAAATTCTTAAGATTCTAGATTCTCAACATCAAGGAATTATGAGTTATAATTTCGGAGAATTAGGTGTATAAATTTCAGACAATTTAGAGTTTGAATTTTAGAAAATCCAGAGTCTATGTTTCAGAAAATTGAGAAACATAATTTCCATGAATTCAAAACCTACAAATAGAACACACTATATCCAAGAAATTATAATATTCTGAGGTTTTTCATAAAAATCCTAATTTTATACATAGTTATAAAATAAGTTTGATATAAGGAGATTATAAATTAAAATAATGAAAACAATGGTATAGATAAAAATATTCTTAGAGAAGGGAAATTTAACTTATGAAAATAATTCATAGGGAATAATAATTTTCCATAAGTTAAAGTGCTTGTGATTTTAATAACATACAGGAATGGAAAAGTCATAAGGAAACAATATTGACTCAAAAACTACCAACTTTTTGGAAAGTAGAAACATATTTACAAAATAGAATATAAGGACTAAGAGATGTAGATGACTTAAAAAACTGATCTCCCTTTACTTACACATCATGGTGAATATGAGTAACTCTCACTTAGGTTTTGAAATACCTAAAGATCATATCCCTGACCTCCATAAAGAGATATTTCTTTTTCTTTTATAAGGAAATATTCTTTGTGTATACTCCCCGTTAGATAGACTCCACCTTAGATAGAAAATTCTATTCGTTAGATAGTATTCTCTTTTATCATTCTTTTCTTCCAATTTTTGATTTTTAAAAATGAATAAAGAGAATGGAAAAAATATATGGTACCTGAAAAATTATAACTATATACAATAAAAAAATGAATCATATCAACAATTTTCATTAACATTTGATATATTGATACAATGATGGTACAAAAAAAATATAATTCGAAAGGAAAGTATTAATCCTTCTTTTTTACTTTAACATGAAATTATTCCCTATGGTCTTCAGTTTCTTAAGCTCATTATGATCTTATTCAAATTGCTTGAGAAATTTTTCATGATCTTCATTTTTCTTCTCCAGAGCTTAGATCTTTTCATCCTGAGATTTTGGGATTTCTGCCTATGAATTAAAAAGCTCTTCTTGCTTGTTTAAATTTTCCTAAAACACTATTTTGATATCCCTTTCCCTCTTCAAATTCATGGAATCTGAATTGATCATCCCATTCTTATATTTTACTTATTTCATCATGAGAGATTGATCTAGGTTCAAATTTTCTGAAAACATCTTGTAAGCTCCTTCATCCTCTCATATTCTCTATCAAAGGCATACCACACATTGTCTTCCATGTCATCAATAATTATCATTTATTCAATCACCTTATTAGATCAGTTATTGATTTCCATACAATATCATTTGTGTGAATCATACTCAACATAGAATCTTTTGAAGTCAGCCTGAAGACTGATGAATTTCTCTATAATCGAGCAAAGAGAATCCAATTTTTGATTGAATTATGCTAAATAATTTTACACATTGAGTCAATAATCATAATCAAAGGGATAATGTCAACTAAACTATTAAATGATTGAACCCGAAAGTCCTGAACCACTATGAATGATTCAGAATTTGATTCCCTAATTTGTGGGGATATATTCTCTATCTCAACATCCATTCTTTTTAAAAATAATCAACAACATTATTAGCTACCACAGGTTTATTAGGTGTTCCATGTAAAGAGCCGTAAGAATCAAGGCAAATTTTTTTCATAATTTTCTTGGGAATTTTAGAAGAACGCAGTATCTGACAACACCTGATTCCGAGGCCCGGTGTTCCCAGAATCATTTTCCTAAGTTTAGCTCAGGTGTGTTCAGTGAATGAACGAGCGGGTTTTTCTTACTTTTGAACCGTTGCTCGGAATAAAATTACGAGGGCACTGATTGAATCACATCGCCAGTTTTTTCTTAGAAACATCTTTTCCAGAGTTGCGTTTGCTTGGGTGTGGTTTTTAATTTTTGAGGTTAAGTTAAGAAATAAAATAAAAGCGGTACAACCGTTTTTTATTTTATTTTTCTTAACTTATGTTAAGTGGGTGATGTGGGACCCACAATATCCTACCCACTTGGTAGGATATTTGTGAGGAGGGGCCCACAAGAGCACTGCTGTTTCTTTCACCTTTTTTTCAACCCCCCTCCTTTAATTAAGTAACGCACCCGCACCCCCTTTTTTAATTAAGTCAACCCTTGCGTTTATTCTGGTTAAGAAACACCTCAATAATTGGGTGGTTTTAAACTCCTCATTTAATTGTTCGTTTCGTTTATTTTTTAAATTCAAACGTTGTATTGTGCGTTAATAAAATAAGACAAGTCTTTTTTTTGGGATGAAACTTGTTGCGTGGAGAGGATTTGGAGAAAATCCTTCTCCTTCAATGAAAAATGTGAAGAACGTGAAGAAAACGAAGAACGCTGGATCCTCAGAAATCGATGACGCCATGCTTCTTCCACAATGTTCCTTCTTCCGTGATGCTTCTTCTACAATGCCTCTCTGCGACACGATGATCCTCCCTCCGCGACGTCTTCTTCCACGACGGTTATTTCTGCGACGAACCCTCGCTCATCGAATTCGATGAGGTAGGGGAATTATTATTTCGTTTGTTCCTGATTACATCATCATTGGATTATCATCTATTTGAGGCCTCCTGTTATTGCAATAACGGGAGGAGGTTGGACCGCACGAACACGGCCGACTCTCCTCCCCTTTTGGTTGTTTGATATTGATGCGGCAAAAGCAAGGCAAAGAGGTGCCGAAGCACCGCGAGAGAATTTTAAGGAAAGGGGGAAGAAGCGCAGCACTGTCGCGCCGCACTGTTGAAGACGAACCAAAGAAACAGCACCGTCGTGCCGTGATGTTGAACCACAAAAGAACCGCATCCGGATCGGGGTCGCGGCGGAGGGGCGCGGCGCCGGCGCACCGCACTGGATAGACCAAGACCGCGGCCGGTTCCGGGCCGCCGGCGTCGAAGCAGATGGACCGGCCCTTGCCGGTCCCATGGCGGCAGCAGCCAGCCAGCCAGAGCGGGCCGACCGGTCAGGGGAAACCAGGGGTTCGTAACCCTCGGTCAGCCAGCAGGTGTGGCCCCCCACATGGGGGCCGCATGTTGTCAACGCGGGGGGCAGCGCCCTCCCACCCCCTTCACCGCTCGGCCGTTACGGCCAAGCCACCTAGCCGCCCAGGCCGGGCCACGCCAGCCGGGTCGGGCCGCACCCAAGCGGGCCGGACCCAGACCCAGGTCGGGTCGACCCAGTTCGGGCCGACCCTGGGGGTATTGGGCCGGGTCGGACCGGGCCCGAACCCCCTAATACCGAACCTCTTTCGGTCTGTTTCCCATAACATGAGCTACGGGCCTCCGATCGATGCACCGTCAGTTGCGATGCGATACTTGGATCGAGGCAGTCGTTTTAGTATATTACATATAGGGTTTCAGAGAACTTTGGGTTCGGACGGGTTGGTTCGTACACGAAACCAACCGGGCCCTCGGAGCGAAAACACTTATAACTTGAGCTCCATATGTCCGATTGACATGCCGTCAACTTTTTTGGATTCCTCTTGATGAGATGAAAATTTTGGAATTTTTCGACTGAGTTTTGGATGCAGTTGGATAATGGCCGGGTTGGATTGAACCCGAAATCCAACCGGGCCCCTGGAACGGAAAAGCTGATAGCTTTCAGACCGGACGTCCGTTTGACGAACCGTCAGCGGCGTTGGTGATCACATTGAGAAAATGGTCCATATGATCATACCCTATGAGAGTTCGTGGTACAGTCGAGATACGGCCAAGTTGGTTCGCACACGAAACCAACCGGGCCCCTTGGACAAAAAGGCTAGTAACTCACAGACCGAGCGTCCGACTGACGTGCCATCTATTGCGTTGAGACCCCAAAGACGAGGCGGTCCTTTGAGATACTTTTTCATGGAACTTTGTGATACTTGGTGTATCGACCGGTAGCTCGTGGAGAGGACCCTCACAGTGACGAGCTAGCAGAGTGCAGAGACCTAGTAGTTGGCTGAGACTTGATGACTAATGATCTATCGACTCAGTGTGTTTCGGATAGCCCAGTGTGGAGCGCTTGGTTGTAGTGGTAGACCCACAGCGGAGGAGCGCTTGGTAGTAGCGGCAGACCCACAGTACTAAATAGAAGGAGTACCTCTTGAGGCTATGAGGGGTAGTGCTTGGTTGTAGCGGCAGACCCACGGTGGAGGAGCGCTTGGTAGTAGTGGAAGACCCACGGTACTCAATAGAAGGAGTGCCTCTAGAGGCTATGAGGGGGAGAGCTTGGTTGTAGTTGTAGAACCACGGCGGAGGAGCGCTTTGTTGTAGCGGCAGACCTGCGGTACTCAACAGAAGGAGTACCTCTGGAGCCTATGACGGGGAGCGCTTAGTTGTAACGGAAGACCCATGGAGGGAAGCGCTTGGTTGCAGTGGCAGGCCCACTGTACTTGATAGAGGAGGAGTTATCCAGTAGCCATGGTTTTGACATCATGAAGAAGTATACCTGTGTGAGCTGAGTATTGATTTTCAAACCTTATCTTCGATAAGGTTTACTTGATATCCGGGGTGGATTACATTTTTCTTTCCTGTGTTTATTTGGTTGTTTTTTCTTGTGTGGACGGGGTTGTACGTGGGCTCGGATGTTGGAGTCGAACGAGAATTGATGACTTAGGTATATGTATGGGAATATTCCAATGTGGTGTCAGATGTTACTTTTTGATTTTATCTTACCTTGTGGATTATACTTTGTGGATTCTGGGAGACCTTACGGGGTCATGGGGTCCCTACTGAGTTGCTTATACTCACCCCTGCACGGGATCTGCCCGCACTACATTGTGTTGGTTGCAGACGACGGAAAGCGCTGATCGTGGTTGAGGTACGAGGAGCAGGTCGGTACCTGGAGGTGGATCACTGGGCGGGACGTACACGGAGCGGACAGCTAGACCCGAGGAGATGTGAAGGATATCTATACCCACCCTTCAGGTGGGACTTCTAGTGGATGGATCGAGGCTACGGCTTTACTTTCAGTTGCTGTGTTCCCTTTCCAGTTGTACTTTACTTTCAGTTTGGGTTTGTATTCTGGCCCACTAACTTTTCCGCACTTACTTTTGTACCCACTTTTTACTTAGTGTTTACTTCTACTGCTTGCTTGCTCTGTGGTGTTTGTTTAATTTAAAAAGTAAATTCCTTCCATTTTCACTGGGAATTACGCCTTGGGGCTAGTTTCCAGCCCCTAGCCTATGGAAGGCGGGCTTGGGGTAGTCACGGCACGTGCCCCGAGGATGGGTCGTGACAAATTGGTATCAGAGGAGTTCGGTTCTACCGCAGAACTCAAGACTCTGATCTTTTTCTATGTGAAGTAATAGTGTTAAGAGTTTTGAGTGTGGTTATTAGTCCAGGGTGTCCAGTGTTGGTGCGGCGGCCAACGTATCCGTACACCAGGACCCCGACTTCTGATTTATGACTTAATGCACTAAAAAATTGAATGCATGTGTGTTTCATGTTTTCATTGTGATTACTTTGTGTCAGCTCACCAGGTATACTGTTCTGACTGCGGCGCACCTATATCTTTTCAAGATGGCCCCACGACGGCATCCAGCTAGGGTTCCGAGCGTTGTGCATGACGAAATCTCACCGAGCGACGAGTCCTCGGTACATGGCCCTTTGATAGTAGAGGCACCGATAGTACATCTACCCACCGAGACACCGATTCTTCCAGCCCCAGCCGCTGACGATGCACGTCGCCTTAGTGCACTGCATGAGTTTTAGCGTCAGCGACCACCCAGGTTTCGTGGGGAAACAGACCCTCAGGCAGCCGAGGATTGGTTGGAGGTAGTTGTACGAGTTTTCCGTTTGGTATGGACACCAGCCGACCTTATGGTGGTCCTTGCAGTGAGCCTCTAGCACGCGACAACAAGAAGATGGTGGAGCTTGATGCTCCAGGTGCACGAGGAGGCATCTCTCCTTTGGACGGACTTTGAGAGCCTTTTACGCTCAGAGTTCGTCCCAGAAACCCTCCGAGCGGTGCACATCCAGGAGCTGCTACAGCTGCGGCAGGGCAACATAACAATAGCCCAGTACGTAGCGAGGTTTACTGATCTCTCGCGCTATTCGAAAGACATGGTACGAGACCTATTATTCCAGGACCGAACCTTGGATCAGGGGCTCAGGTGAGAGATTAGATCTTTAGTTGTTTCTCACAGCATTCCGACACAGACATGGGTGCTGGATTGAGCCCTCTTAGTAGAGAGTTTCCTTGTTGAGCAGTCTCCAGCAGCAAGACCCACCACTAACCAGAATGCGGCTGATTATTCTGCAGCGGGTAGTAGACAGATGACGCAAGGGTCCAAGAGGACTAGACCTACAGCTGGTCGACCACATGACATAGGATCGTTTGTGGGAGGCACCCGGTTGGACAACGACTTACCATGGGCGGACATCGTTACTCCTACGACAGGGTTGGTCACATGGCTTGTGACTATCCGACCCGCCATACGGATGACCAGCAGATGAACGACGAACCTCCTAGGCAGAGGGAGAGGTTCGTTCGAGGCGGACTGCATGGAGCAGGAGACCGTGGCAGGGGAGCTGGCCGTGCCGCTGGAGGTTGGTGAAGCTTCGAGGAGTTTCCACCACAAGGAGGTCTACCCCGACCGCAGGGAACTGGTGGACATGGGAGAGCTCAGCTTCAGGCAGCTGGGGCCTATGATCATGGAGCTCCGGAAGCAGATGGACAGGAGCGGGATGAGATCTAGACCTGGAGACTTTTTTTATGTTGCTTCTAGCCTTGTTAATGTTTGTTTGTAGTTTCTTTGTGTCTTTGTACTTTGAGTTGCAGTAATAAAAGACACCTTTCTTGTGGCATTTACCATCATGTACTCTCTTTATTTTGTTACTAAGAGGTTCCGGTTTAAAACCCGTTGACTTGACACTCACTTTGAGATACCTACTGGAGGAGACCTAGTGACCACACACTGATTCCGACAGTGTGACTCAACCCTTGGAGGCAAGAGTAACGGTTGGATCTCTTGGTAGTAGCATCGAGGCCTTATGAAGTCATCCTTGGTATGGATTAGTATCATCCATGTCGGGATTGACTGTATTAGGTGAAGAATTTGGTTCATCCAGGGGATGGGGATGAGACCGGATTTCTCTTATCGGCAAAGAAGAAATATCAGCAACTCTTGTAGGACCAGAAGGGTCCAAGTCATCCAAGAGCGGATGAGGACAGTTCAGATCCGGAAAAATTCTCGTGCTGACAGGGGGCGGAGACCACTAGAGTTCGAGGTTGGCGACCACGTTTCCCTACGGGTCACACCTCGATGTGAGTTACGGATATGTGGCCGCGACGACAAGTTATCTCCAAGGTTCAATGGACCTTTATAGGACCTAAACAGGGTAGGTGAGGTGGTTTACCACTTGACCCACCCACCTCAGTTGCACCAGGTGCACGACGTCTTCCAGGTATCTCAACTGAGGAGATACGAGCTCAACCCATCGCTTTTCATCGACCATAAGGAGCTGGACTTGGGTGATGAGGTGACCCTCATGGAGGTTCCAGTGGGGATCGAGGAACGATAGGAGTAGGTCCTACGAGGATGGGTCGAATACTCATGTGCGAAGTCACTGGCAGTACGAGAACCTCCAGCTGAGCACATGGGAGCGGAAGGCTCAGATGCGTGCTCAGTACCTATTTTGTAACCCTATTTTGTTTTAAAGCTTTACGAGGACATACAACCCTGAGGTGGGACTAATTTAAAGACCCGTAAAATTCAAGGGAAATTTGTTTCTTAATTTTCTTTGGAATTTAAAAGAACGTAGTTTCTGACGGCACTTGATTCTGAGGCCTGGTGTGCCCCGAATCATTTTCTGAAGTTTAGCTCGGGTACATTCAGTGAACGAAGGAGAGGGTTTTTATAACTTTTGAACCAATGCTCGGAATCAAATTCCAAGGGCACCAATGGAATTGCATCACCGATTTTTTCTTAGAAACATCTTTTCTGGAGTTACATTTTCTTGGGTGTGGTTTTTAATTTTTGAGGTTAAGTTAAGAAATAAAATAAAAGTGGTATAACCGATTTTTATTTTATTTTGCTTAAATTAAGTTAAGTGGGTGATGTGGGACCCACAATATCCTACCCACATGGTAGGATATTTTTGAGGTGGGGCCCACCCGAGCCCCACCATTTCTTTATCCTTTTTTTCAACCCCCTCCTTTAATTAAGTAACGCACCCGCCCCCCCCCTTTTTAATTAAGTCAACCCTTGCGTTTATTCTGGTTAAGAAACACCTCATTAATTGGGAGGTTTTAAACTCCTAATATAATTATTCGTTTCGTTTCTTTTTGAAATTCAAACATTGGATTGTGCGTTAATAAAATAAGACAACTCTTATTTTTTTTGGGGAGAGACTTTTTGTGTGGAGATGATTTGGAGAAAATCCTTCTCCTTCGACGAAGAACGCGAAGAACGCGATGAACGCGAAGAACGCCGGATCCTCGGAGTTCGACGACGTGACGCTTCTTCCGAAACGTTCCTTCCTCCGCGATTCTTTTTCCGCGATGCTTCTCCGCGACGCGAATATCCTCTCTCCACGACGCCTTCTTCCGCGACGGTTATTTCCATGACGAATCCTCGCTCATCAAATTTGACGAGTTAGGGGAATTATTATTTAGTTTTTTCCTGATTACTTAATCGTTGGATTATCGTCTATTTGAGGCTGCCTGTTATAGAAATAATGGGAGGTGGTTGGACCGAACGAACACGGCCGACTCTCCTCCCCTTTTGGTTGTTTGATATTGTTGCGGCACGAGCAAGGCAACGTGGTGCCGAAGCAATGCACGAGAATTTTAAAGAAAGGGGGAAGAAGCGCAGAACCGTCATGCCGCACCGTTGAAGACGAACCAAAGACGCGACGCCGTCCCGCCGCGCTGGACGGACCAATACGGCAGCCGGTTCCGGGCCGCGGCAGAGCAGTGGGACCGGTGGCCGGTTCCGGGCTGCCGACGTCGATGTAGAGGGACCATCCCTTGCCAGTCCCGTGGCGGAAGCAGCCGACCAGCCAGAGCGGGCTAGCCGGTCAGGGGAAACCGGGGGTTCGTAACCCCCAGTCGGCTAGTAGGTGCGGCCCCCCACATGGGGGCCACAGGTTCTCAGTGCGGGGGGCAGCGCCCCCCCCCTTTACAGCTCGGTCGTTACGGCCGCCCAGCCCGGGCCGGGCTGCGTCATCCGGGCCGGGCCGTGCCCAAGATGGATGAACCCGGACCCGGGTCGGGTCGACCCACTTCGGGTCTACCCTAGGGGTATCGGGCCGGGTCAGTCCGGGCCCAAACCCCCAAATACCGAACCTCTTTCGGTCTGTTTCTCATAACATGAGCTACGTGCCTCCGATCGACACACCGTCAGTTGTGATGAGATCCATGGATCGAGACGGTCGTTTCGGTATATTACACTCAGGGTTTCGGAAAACATTGGGTTCGACCGGGTTGGTTCGTACACAAAACCAACTGGGCCCTCGGAGTAGAAACGCTTATAACATGAGTTCCGGACGTCCGATTGACATGCCGTCGACATTGTTGGATTACTCATGATGAGGCAAAACTTTTGGCATGATTCGCCTAAGTTTTCGATGCAGTTGGATAATGGCCGGGTTGGATTGAACCCGAAATCCAACTGGGCCCCTGGAACGGAAAGCTGATAGCTTTCAGACCGGGCGTCTGTTTGATGAACCGTCAGTGGCGTTGGTGATCACGTTGAGAAATAGTCCCTATGAGCATACCCTATGAGTGTTCAGCGTATAGTCGGGATAAGGCCAGGTTGGTTCTCACACGAAACCAACCGGGCCCCTGGGACGAACAGTCTAGTAACTCACAGACCGGGCGTCCGACTGACGCGCCGTCTGTTGCATTGAGACCCCTAAGATGAGGAGGTCCTTTGATATACTTCTTCATGGAAAATCATGATACTTGGAGTATTGACTGAAAGCTCATGGAGCGGACCCTCCTGGCGATGATCTAGTAGAGTGAAGAGACCTAGTAGCTGGCTGAGACTTGACGACTGCTGATCTATCGACTCAGTGTATTTCAGATAGCCCAGTGGGGAGCGCTTGGTTGTAGCGGCAGACCCACGTCGGAGGAGCACTTGGTAGTAGCGACAGACCCGTGGTACTCAACAGAAGGGGTACCTCTTGAGGCTATGAGGGGGAGCTCTTGGTTGTAGCGGAAAACCCACGGTGGAGGAGCATATGGTAGTAGCGACAGACACACAGTACTCAACAGAAGGAGTACCTCTGAAGGCTATGATGGGGAGCGCTTGGTTGTAGCGGCAGACCCACGGCGGAGGAGAGCTTGGTTGTAGTGGTAGACCCACGATACTCAACAGAAGGATTACCTATGGAGCCAATGAGGGGGACCGCTTGGTTTTAGAAGTAGACCCATGGAGGGAAGCACTTGGTTGTAGTGGCAGGACCACTGTACTCGACAGAGGAGGAGTTCTCCATTAGCCGTGGTTTTGACATCATGAAGAAGTATACCTGTGTGAGCTGAGTCTTGATTTTCAAAGATTATCTTTGATATGGTTGACTTGATATCTTGTGTGGATTACGTTATGATTTCCTGTGTTGATTTGGTTGTGTTTTCTTGTGTGGAATGGGTTGTACATGGGCTCGGATGTTGGAGACGAACGAGAATTGATGACTTAGGTATATGTATGGGAATATACCTATGTGGTGTCTCATGTTACTTTCTGATTGTATCTTACCTTGTGGATTATCCTTTGTGGATTCTGGGAGACCTTAGGGGGTCTCGGGGTCCCTACTAAGTAGCTTATACTCACCCCTGCATGGGCTATGGCCGCAGTACGTTGTGTAGGTTGCAGACGACGAACAACGCTGATCGTGGTTGAGGTACGAGGAGTTGGTCGGTACCCGGAGGTGGATCACTGGGCGGGACGTACATGGAGCGGACAGCTGGAACCGAGGATCTGTGGAGGCTATCTGTACCCACCCTTCAGGTGGGACTTCCAGTGGACGACTCGAGGATGCGGCTTTACTTTCAATTTCTGTTTTCTCTTTCCAATTATACTTTACTTTCATTTTGGGTTTGTATTCTGGCCCACTTACTTTTCTTCACTTACTGTTTTACCCAGTTTTTACCTAGTGCTTACATCCACTGCTTTCTTTCTCTGAGGTGTTTGTTTACATTACAAAGGCAATTCCTTCCCTTTTCACCGGGAATTACACCTTGGTGCTAGTCCCCAGCCCCTGGCCTATGGAAGGTGGGCTTTGGGTAGTCACGCCACGGGCCCGAGGATGGGTCGTGACATTTCAACTATCACCTATTTTCCTTTATCAGCTCTAGAAATGGTGTCTGCAGCTTTTGGGTATTCATGTTCACTATCTGATACTTGAATGATTTTTTCCTCATCAACCTTTACCTTCTGAGCATCTTCCACAAGATCATCTAGTTTAAAAAGATCTAGATTACAGCTTTCATCATCAGATGGTTTATATATTTTTTCCTGGCTTTCATCACATATTTATAAGGACTTTTTTTTATAATTCGACCTGAGATGTCTATATCTGTATCTTTTTAAAAGAAAATTCCTTGAAAATATATTCTTCAAATTTTGTTATCATATAATCAGTGTCATTTCTTCCTTCTTTCCCTTCATCTTCCACTTCCTCTTCTTGAACAATATCTTCCTCTTAATCTAGTCCCATAATTACCATTTTCGTTGTCAGAGTCATAGGTACTGATTATTGTAGAAATTTTAATGTTATCTATATTTTTTTTGATGCTTTCATAGTATCTTTAATATGATCTTCAACTATTTTGGCCTCATACATATTCTTATCTTTCTTTTATTCTTTTCTGTATTCTCAAATTCATCACTAGCCTTAATCGTTAACAATTTTTCCTTAGTAGGATCCATTCCAAATCGAGGATCTCATTCCTTTATATTCTTCTTATACTCTCTCCAATTAGCAACCAATTAATCAGGGTAGGTTTTTGGCTTCTTAGACTTCGGGGGTGCTGATTGAGTTTCCTGAATTACATGATTTTTTCCATTTACTCCTAGTTCCTTATGCTTTCTCTTCTTCCCAACCTTATTTTAGGTCTCCGAAACATTCAATTTCATAGATAATGATTCTATTTCATTTCATGATAATTCATAAAATTATCTTGATTTACTATTAAAGAAATTTTTCATCCTCCTCAGGGTATCATCAAAAGAAACAAAACCAAGAAATTTTGTGGCTTAGAACTGCAAGGGATTTTGAACGAATATAGGAAAAGGAAAATAATCTTGGATAGGATTGACAGATACATGATAATTTGAGATTTTAGAATCCCATTAATTATATTAGCAACATTCAGTCGGATGTACTTCCCCAAATTTATATTTCTCAAGTTTACTAGAAAATACATTACATAGATATTAGATTTCTTCATGGTTTCCTTATCACCTTTTCATGGAATAATTAATCACATAACCCATATTGCTATGATCCTAAAGATTATTGAGAGATGATGGATTTTCAGTGTCATCAATATTGAGAGACTAAGACACTCTATAGCCTTCTCTTGTGAAAACTACCAATCTCATCTGGTAATTTATGAGTATAGATTATAGCTTCACCCAAAAAAAATTCCAATGATGTTTGTAGCCCTAAGGAAAGAAATGGAATATGTTTTCCCATATCATTTGAAAGAAAACTTCTCAATCCAATTTTGATTGAAAAAACATGCAGTCTCATAAAATTCTATAAGAAAATATAGAAAAACTAGATATTTTCCTTTTGGTTTGGCTACGTAAAGACTCTCTCAAATATTCAACTTGAAATTTTTCGTAATGAAAGAATCATACAGACAAAAGAACTTTATATCAACTAACCATTCTATATAGACTTGAAAATCTAAAATTTCCTAAAAGACATTTTCTTATAAGGATATGCTTCCAAATAAATTTAGATTTAATAAAACCTGAGTTGAAAAACATCCCTTAAGTAGATAAGTTGTACTTTGGCACAAAAATGCTTTAAAATGATGTGGGACAAAGAATATGGGGACTTTATATAGGTGTTGATGCGATTGTTCATATTCCCAAGATTAATCAAACAGTTGAAAAAATATCTATATGAACTGATGATTGAGATGAAATCCAAAGAATAATTTTGTATGTTCTAATCTTTTGAGGTTTTTAGATAAAAATTCGGATTTAATAAAATGAAATCCGAAAAATTTTCATAAAACAAGATAAAAACACCAACAAGTACCAAATTTTATTACAAAAATTTATATAAGAAACATACCTTCCATAATTCTATGAAAAATTTATATTAATGAGGAATATTCTTTTTGAAGAAATTTTAGATTTCAGAAAATTGTAATGAAATTAAATTTTATGAAGTCATAATATTCTATCATGTAAACATAAATTACGTTCTAGAATTTTGAGTTCTGAAAAAATTGGTTTAAAAAAATTTGGTTTACAAAAAAAAAGTTGAAAAAATAAATTTTATTACAAAAAATTTGATTACGGAAAAAAATTTTGATGACAAAAAAATTTGATTATGAATCATTTTGATTATGAAAAAATATTTGATTATGCAAAAAACTTAATTATGAAAAAATTTTGGATACTAAAGTAAATGTACTCTCCCTATGATTTTTTTCTTAATGTAAGGATATAGGTATAAAAAAATGTTAATATTGAATATAACCTTAAGGTGATCTTTTATAACTTTTGTTTAATATATTTAAATCTATCAAAGGGTATAGATTTTGTAAAAATATCAGCAAGCTGATCTTGAGTTCTGATAAACTAAAGAATGATATATCCTTTTAGTGTGTTATCCCTAATAAAGTGATGCCTAATATCTATGTGTTTTTTCAAGGGAGTGATGTGTATGGTTTTTTCATAGGGAAATTTCACTATTATTATCACAAAATATCTATGTTTTGGTAAAGCTCATTCCATTGTCTGTGAGTGTGTGTTGCGTCCACAACTAGAGTACAAAAACTTCCAGGGGCATCATATTCATACTCAGCAGTGGAGAGTGCTACTGAGTGTTTCTACTTGCATGACTAAGAATCTACTGAATCTCTTAATAAATGACATATTCTAGAATTACATTTTCAATCCATTCTATATCCACCAAAATGAACTTCCAAAATAATTTTTAAAATAATTTCATTTTCGTAAGTATATAAAATTCTAAATCCATGGTTCCCATTAAATAGAGAAAAATTATTTTAACTTATTTTAAATGAGATAGAATTGGATTATATTGATATCTTGTACATAATAATAATGAAAATTGTGATTGGAAGACTTTCTTTCAAGTATAGTAGACTTCCTATCATACATCTAAATCATGTTTGATCTACTGGATTCCAATCTTCATCAAGATCTAAAAAAATTGATGTACCAATTAGAGTACTTATACTTTTTGTGTTGTCATATCAAAACTTTTTAAGAATATAAATATAATTAGGATGAGATATATATGTTCTAACTAGTTTTTGAGAAATTTTAAAACCTATAAAAAATGTTAAGTCACCCCTTATAATCATTTCAAAATAAGATTTAATTATATTCGAAAATTAATCAGTTAAAGATTACTGAGTTGAAACAAATATAATGTCATCAATATAAATTTGAACAATCAAATTTTTTTTCTTATATTTAATTATAAAAAGGGTTTGATTATCAGTTCCTTTATCATAATTGTTTTGTTACAAAAATAATTCAAAGTATGTCATACTAGGCTTTAGGGGCTTATTTAAGTCCATATAAAGCTTGGGTATGTTTGAAAACATGTTCAGTATGATTTGTGTCTTCAAAATGAGGTCCCTGTTCAACATAAACATCTTCTTGAACATCTCCGTTAAGGAAAGAACAGATTACATACATTTAGAAATGATTTAAATTAATGAATATTTCTATGGAATGTAAAATGTGAATAGATTTGAGTCTAGCTATTGGAGCATATGTTTCTTCATAGTCCATTCCTTTTTTGTTTATTATAGCCTTTAGAAAACAATCATTCCCTATTTTTTATTAAGATTCCATTATCATCCCATTTATTTATAAAGACTCAAATTAGTCTAATTATAGAATCTTCCTTAGGTCATTGAACTAAGGTCTTGATATTATTTATTTCAAATTCAATTTTCTCATCTTACATGGATTTAATCAAATCACCATCACATAAATCTTCATCAGTTCATTTTTGTTCGAATTGGTATTGTAATTCAAGAAGATCTACTTCATTTCTTAAAAACCCTTAGTCCTTACAGGTTTATTTACATCACTAATGATACTATCACTGGGATGATTTCTAATAAAGAACTGATTTGGGGTTTGTAAAAACTGCTCATATACATATGGCCATAAATATTCCGATGTAAATGCTTCAAAAATATTTTGAGGAACATTTTAATTATCCAAAGGATCTTTTATCAAGGGTTGAAAATCTGATTTTGAAAACACATACCAAGATGTAGGTTGGGGTTGTTTAAAAACATGAGGAGCAGTTTCATGAAATTTAACATGCACTGGTTCATCAACAGTACAAGTGTTTTTATTAATAACTATATAAGTCTTAGATGTTGTGGAGTAGCATAAGAAAATTCCTTCATCAGATTTGGGTGAAAACATATGTATGTTATCTTTAGTATTCAGGATCAATACATTGCAACCAGATACCTTGAAGTAATAAAGTATAGTATTTATAACATTCCATAATTCATAAGAAGTTTTGTTTATAAAAGGTCTAATTAAAACTCAATTTATAATATAATAAGAATTACTAATATCATTAGACCAAATGTGATTAGCAATTAAATATTCACTCAACATGGTTCTAGTAATCTCTTTAAGAATTAGATATTTTCTTTTAACAACTCAATTCTGTTGAGGAGTTCTTGGTGCTAAGATGTTATGAGTAATTCTTTTCTTACAACAAAAAGTGTCAAAATTAGAATTTTGGAATTTTACTCCATGATCACTATGAATATTTATCAAGTTAAGGTTTTTCTTATTTTTAACTTGGGCTCTAAAAATCATGAAATATGAAAAGGATTCAGACTTAATTTATAGAAAATAGACCCACGTAAATCTAGTGTAATCCTAAAATAATACAAATACACAATATTTTCCTCCAATACAACCATTTTGAGTTGGTCCAAAAAGGCCCATATGCACTATCTACAATGCATCAGAATTTGATACTTCATCGATTGATTTAAAACATGATTTATGTTTCTTTCCAAATTTACAATGTAAAACACTGAGATTTTATGAGATTGATTCATTATAATTTCTTTGATGTCTTGTGTTACACACAATTTCAAGTTCTTCTGATAGAATTAAACACTGTGCATATATTTATTTCAATGTAAAAATGAACTATGTTTTGATTATTATATACACAAAACCAATCGATGCATTCACTACATGAAACACTGAGTTGGCTTGCATTACATGAAAGAGCGACCTTTCTCAATAGCTTGTGTTGTACACGATACAGAGTCTCACTAATCAATGATATGTTATAATATTATTAAGAACTAGACATTATGAATAGTATTAATCAAATTTTGAATTTTATATCATTATCGTTCATCTTAAATATTTTCAAGAACATGTTATGTGATCAAAATCAATATTTTGGATAAAAGAATTATTTTTTAAAAAAATGTGGTTTTACTACCTTTTGATGGAGCACCCATTTGAAATATAATTTTTGACAAATTTTTATAAGTTCAATTTAGAAAAGTAAACCTGTTCTCTTGAATTAGGATATAAAAATTTACTTTGGATAAATTTCTTATATTTTTCGGATAACTATAATATTTTGATGAATAGTAAAAATATGCTAGATTTTAATTAAAAAAAAATTCATCGAGATAATTGATATCGTTAAATTATAAAATTGATAGTTTTTAAAATATAAATAGAATATATTTCTACCATTAAATATAATTTTTTTTCATTACCATTACTTATACATTGAATTCATAGGTAAAAACATTTCAATCTTTTACAATGTTTTAACTTTTGAAAAATGTTTTCTCATTTCAACAATGAGATTAATTTTAAATTAATTAATCCAACTTATGTGTCTGTAATTTTCAAAAATGGATTCCATATATAGAATATTTTGGTGAATATTATGTTAATAGGATACTTTTATTTTTGTGTATTATAAATAGTAACTACAATAAATTTTATTTACCATACTTAAAGGTAAATCAGGTAAATGTGGGTAAAAATAATATCATAAAATTATCCTTACACTTGTATTAATATAACTGGATAATTATGTTTCTCCTTAAAACATACTTGGGTTGAAATGGTATATATTAGAACCCACTTTGATGAGATTAATACATTTAATTTATTTTATTTAATGAAAAGTGAAATATGTCTCACTCAAACTTTAATAATTAAATTATTTTTAATATATAGTTTTACATAATATAATTTTGATTATAAATTCTCATTTGAATGATAAAATATTACTATTTATGAAGGTAATTTATTTCTAATTTAAAAGAAATATATAATTACCTTAATATATTTTACATTAATGATGGAAGAATTATATATTTAGTGAAAAAATAAACAATATAGTATTTATTAAAATACTAATACCCATAAAAAGGCCTAAACACTTGAAAAAACCATATTGGTAATGTGTATCAAAATTATTACCATCCAAGGGTCGACTTTTTGACCATTTGGATCCCAATAATAGAGATTATGAAACTTATATTATTTTATTTTAAATGATGTCGTAGTTGTCACCTTCATAATTTAATAAAAATATAATTTTAATTTTTTTGGTTTTAAAAAATAAATTCAACTAAAAGTATTATTATGAAATATAGTAGATTTATCTTTATTGTAGAATTTTATTTTTAAATTTTAATCCATCAAATAAGTTTATTAAATAATTATACAAATATGTTGTAGTAATTATTTCATTTAGTGAAATATCAAATAACTAGTTTCAAAAATATTAATATAAATACTATATTAACTAATTAATGTTCTACACGAATTTTATATATGAATATGTCATGTTTGTAATCTATTAAATATTTTGTTTCGAATCTATCTTCTGTGGGGATTTTATTGAAATTCAAATAAAGGAATACTGTCAAAATTGACAGTATTGATATTTTATAAAAATAACATATTATTAAATTGATTAAAAATCAAAAAAAAATATTTAAAAATTAAAAATTGGAAATTATATGGTCTAAAATGTCATAATGTATCCAATTGTTAACAATTAAGAACACATAAGTATGTATTCATAAAAATTTAAAATTTAGAATATTATTACCACAAATAAAATTAAATAAATTAAATAAGGATAAATCAAAATGATAAGGTTTAAAATATAATAATAACATGTCTAAATTTTATTGGATGATGATATTATAACGATAAATAATCACATAATCTAATTTGGGTTATTTTGTAGTATATTTGTGTCAGTTTTGATTTTATTATAAATTAATATTTTTGATGATTCCAAAAATTCCCCACCTCTCTCTTATAAAAGGAAACCACCTCCCTCTCCTCTTCACTCTATTTTGAGTCTTGAAACTTCTCCAGAACCTATACATTTCCTTCTCCACATCCCTATAAACATACTTGTGGTTCTGGTCAAGCTTTAGATCCCTATGAGGAGGTTTTGAAGAAGTATGTTGAAGAAGAGGAAATATTCTTTACTAATTCTTTCAAACTTATATATTCTTATAATTTTTAAATATGAGTTGTTTAATTATTAATTATTAAATCTAGTATCACTTGTATACTTATATTCCATCTTTTATCCATCCTATGAAAAATGGAATCACCACGGGTGCATATAAATGACCTACCATCTCCACGCTATGGTGTAATTTGTTTTTCATCACCAACATACTTGGATGGGTATATTGAAAGAATAAATAACTACATATGATTATTCTAAAATTATATTTATTATGAATTATTATACAACATACCATACAATTTCACAATCATGGGAATGATATCGTTGCTCGTACATATGTACGACCTACCGTCTCTAAGATTTGATGTGATTCGTTCTACATGATATTCATTGAAAAATGATAATATAAATGAATTTAATGAATAAATATGATATATTTTATACTAGTACCATTCTATAAATTAAATAACTATATCCTAAAAAGATAAATAAGAATTTATTCGACAAAACATGCATAAGAACATAAGGCTGTTAACTCCCGAATGACGAGTAACAATGAAATGTTACTAATAAAAAAATAAGAATACTACCATATATGATATCATAAAAATGACTATGATTTTTAAATAAGTAAATGAAATTATTTTAATCATTATATTGGAGGGCTGGATATGAAAAACGCATATCGAACCTAAGGTAAGGGAAAATCTCACAATCTCATTTTTATCTGATATTGTTTATACTTAATTATTTACTGGGGCATATTTATCATCCACGTCAATGTTTCATAAATATATTGTATTATTTCAATCCTAGTACAATTTTTAAAATCTAATTTTACCCATTGGTTAATTTTTATTAAAATATTTTATAGGAATTGTTTTCGTTTTCGGTACTAGATCTTTTTCTTTTCCAGAAAAAGTTCGAAAAGAATGTTTCATTTAACTTATATAGAATGAATAGATTTTTATGGTTTAATAACTCCTTACATCCATGAATATTACCCTTCATGATTTAATGATTATTTTCAACAATATTATTTTCTTTAAAATTGAACTACATTTCAAGAAAAGAAATGATTTTGATGATGAAAGGATTATTTCCTCAAGAATTCATTTCAAGTGTTTTATCAAAACTATTTTCCATCTAAGATGAAATTCGTTACTATGGTTATGATTCATGTATAAGGTCCCCATTATTTACATGGTTTTATTAGTCTTATGAATAAATGATATAAATTTGTTTTATATGGATTGTGTTATGATGAGATGATGTTTTTGAAACCCATTTTATTAATTGGGTTATGATGAATGATTTATGTTTATTTTATGGAACACATAAGAATGATTTAATCATGAGATGGGTGGGACCTATATCTCCCTCCAATGAATTGGGTAATGATTTATATATCATGAGATTAATATGACTAGAATAGCATGTAAATATGGTTTAGAAATACATGGCTGGAATGATAAGTAAACCCAGCTCAGTAATGGAGTTTGTCCACTATGATGGTCTTGGTAGAAATTCCTTGGAAAATATGGAAATCATAATATGTTCTTATTATTTTGAAACAATTACATGGTTTATTCAAATGATATTCAATCATGGATAATGTTCCTTTATAATCTATGTCTTACATACTACCCATATTTCTATCATTGCTCAAGATTTTGATGTTTAAACATTATTTTCATATTTTTCTATGTTCAAATGATTGTTGTTTGTTTTTTGTTTTCCATGTTTAACCATGCTGATAATTTGAGCATACAATTTTTATTATTTATTTTCCCTAGGATATAAAGAAAGTTTTTAGGTAGGAAAATGTTAAATATATTTATAGAAGATGTTCAATATCTTTCACATTGATTAGAAGATTTTGTTTCGAGTTCCCAATGGCACTAAACTAATATGGTCTTTGGTCATATATTTTTGTCATGTATTATTTATTCCACAAAATTAATGTATTGTACATGTATGCCAATCTTGGGTCTTTATGGTTGGTATCAGAGCGAAGTTTTAGTTAACCATTGGGAACTAGGATGCAAAAAATTCTGTGAGATCCCTAGAGACATTTATATGGTATGTCTAGGGATGTCCCTAAGATTAAATATAACTGTAGTTTACAATCCTAGAATTATGTTAACGATCATGAATATCCTAGGGTTAACCTAAGGTGTCATGGATTAAAGAAGGTTTCATAAGTTTTACAGCCAATAAGTTACATTTTATGATTATATAGTTACTCATTATTTTAATTATTCCTTACACTATGTTTTCTAGTTTTAGTCAATGGAGGGAACCATAAATAATTATGTTTGCATTAAATCTCATAAAACATTTGGTGGCTATGACCAAAAAAATTCTGTAATTCCAATGGAGAAATATATTTTGATTATGCTGAATCGGTAAACATGATATATGATTAGCAAGGCAATATTTAGTGGTATTATTATTTCATTAAATAAAAGGAAGATGAACATTCATTCATGTTCGCATGGTGAGGAATGTAGAGGAATGAAGATTGGGCTTTCTACATATCAAGAAGAATAGAAGAAAAACCTTGATAAATAAATCAAATGTAGGGGGAGATGTTATGTGTGTGGGTAAAAGGGTCATAGAGTGATGAACTATCATGGTGTTAAATTTATTATATGTGGATAACACAAGCATTACCACAATCCATGCCCCGACATAAGAGGATACTTCTAAATTGAGGAAGGACCCTTTCCATCTCAATCATTGAAGAGGAGGGATTGAAGTGTATATGTATTAGTGTTCATGAATAAATTTTTAGTGTTACTTTTATGGTATTATGATACATTGAAATATATATGGTCCATTGTGGTTTTCCATTAGAATATGTTACCGGTAACCATGAAAAGTGACTGAAATATTTTTTAAAACACATGATATGCACATAATGAAGTGACCAGGAGATAATGGGATGGTTTATAGTATTAATAACCCCATGGAAGATATAATGAAAAAGTGATATCATGGTAAAATATTTTGGATTTTTTGGATTTTGGTTTGAGGAAATAGTTCAATTTTGACAACATTTATGTTTTCTCTACTGTTATATGGTAATTCATGATTTAAGAGCATACATGATCAAGGTATTCACTGGTTTGGAATGTGACAACCATGAACTACCATATGAGATATGGGAGACAAATGTTATATAGATTTTGTTTACCTTCATCTAATGTTTTATATATTTTTTGGAAGGATTGTAATGTTATCCATTTATGGATAGTATAAGTTATATTCCTTTTTAATTTTGTTAGATTAATGTATTATGTCACTATAGATGTACTTAATCTTATTTTATTACATGTACTAACCGTTTTATTGAGATAGATGATATTACTTATCATTCTATAACATGATCTGCTAACACATCACAAATGAAAAATTCAATTACATTTATTTAAATTAGAGATGATGTGGAAAATTTTCAAGGCACGACCAATGAGGATATTTTACTAAAATAATGTAAGTAATTCTTCTCGTGTTCTTTATATTTAGGGAATGGATATTGAAAACCAAAAATGTTATCCTAGTACCTTCTTATCTATTTAATTATATGGTACCTTAGATCATCAAAAATTTATGGCTTTTGATTATTGAATTTTTCATAGCCATGTTCTCTACCACTATCCATCAGAACATGATGGTCAGATTTCTCTTCCATATCCATGTTTTCACTTCCCACCTATGATCTCTTATGAGTTACTTTGGGTAACCATTATGTTTATAACGTTCCTTTTAAAAATTATGTTTTATTATTCCTTTATACAATGTGGGATTCCATTACTGAAACATTCAAGTAGTAAATGATTTATAACCCCAAAACATTTTGGGGGAGAAATTCATTTGAATGGAGTTATAATGTAACACCCTGATATTTTATGAGAAAGATTATTTTTAAATTAATTGAGGTCTTCTATTACACATAATTTCAAGTAATTTTGATAGAATTAAACACTAAGTATGGATTTTTTTTCAATGTAAAAATGAACTAAATTTTTATTCTATTATAAAAAACACCAAAGAAAGATTTCACTACACACAACACTGTGTTAGCTTTCATTACACGCAAGAGAGGCCTTCCTCGATATCTTGCGTTGAACACGATGCTGAGTTTCACTAAATAAAGATATATTATAATATTATTATGATCTAGCCATTATGAATAGTATTAAACACATGTTGTATTTTATAACATTATCATTCATCTTATACATTTCTAGAACACAATATGAGAACAAAATAAATTTTTCAGAAAAAAAAGAAGTATTTAAAAAAAAATGAAATTCTACAGCCTTTTGATGGCGTACCGATTTTTAATATAAATTTTGACTTGTTTATTAGATCAATTTGACAAAATAAACTTTTTTCCTTTGAATCAGGATATAAAAATTAACTTTGGATAAATTTTTAAATTTGTTTTGATAACTTTAATATTTTGATTAATAGTAAAAATACGTTAAATTTTAAAGATAAACAACTT
Source organism: Viscum album (assembly GCA_963277665.1). NCBI lineage: Eukaryota > Viridiplantae > Streptophyta > Magnoliopsida > Santalales > Viscaceae > Viscum > Viscum album. The sequence goes on from OY728141.1 coordinate 1,631,607,089, forward strand.
TTTTCATCGAGATAATTTTAAATATTAAATTATAATATGTAATGGCTTTAAATTATAAATTTAATATATTTTTACTGTTTAATATAATTTATTTCATTAAAATTAATTTTAAATTGAATTTATAGGAAAAAACATTTCAATCTTTTGCAATGTTTTAACATTTAAAACATATTTTTTCATTTCAACAACAGAATTAATTTTAAATAAATTACTGAATATTATGTATCTTGAATTTGAAACAATGTATTCCATATTTTTAATCATTATATCCAAATTATTTTAATAGATTTTTTTTTGGGAATTATAAATAGTAACTACGGTAAATTTTAATTTCCACACTTTAAGGTAAATCATATAATTTAGGGTATAAATAATATTATAAAATTACCCTAACACTTGTCTTAATATAATTGGATGATTATATTTCACCCTAAAAGATACTTGGGTCGAAATGATATCTTTTATAACCCACTTGGTTGAGATTAAGACATTTATTTTATTTTATTTAAAGAAAAGTGAAATATAATCTACTCAAACATTAATAATTATATTATTTTAAATATAAGGTTATACAAAATATAAATTTGATTATAAATAATCATTTAAATGTACAAATTGTTTTCTTTAACATGCTAGTTTATTTTTAATTTTTATGAAATATGTAATAACCTTAATATCTTATATATTAATGATGGAGAAATTATTTATTTAGTGAAAAATTCATATTATAGTTTTTATTTAAATAATAATACCCATCAAAAGGTCCAAATACACGACCAAAACATATTATTTGTGTATATATAAACCAAAATCTTAAAATTTTGTACTTGTTTCCAATTTGGAGACTTATAATAGAGATTATGACACTTATATTATTTTGAATGATGTCAATGTTCTCACCTTCATAATTCAGTAAATACAACATTTTAAATGTTGTGTTTTTTAGAAGATAAATTAAACTAAAAGAATTATTACTAAATATATTACATTTATCTATATAATAGTATTTTATTTTAATATTTATGAAACCAATAGGTATATTAAATAATTATTCAAAAATATTGTACTAATTATTTTATTAAGAGAGATATCATATAAATGGTTTTAAAAATATTAAAATAAATATTATATGATTTAAATAGTGTGATCCATGAATTTCTAGACGAATATAACATGTTTGGAATCTATTAATTTTTTTTTCAAATTTATCTTCTGTGTGGATTTTATTTAAATTCAAATAAATAAATAGTGTTAAAATTTACACTATAGATATTTTATAAAAATAAAAAATTATTAAATTTTTTAAAAATCACAAAAAAAATATTAAAAATTAAAAATTGATAATTATATTGTCAAAAAATACATAAAGTATCCAATTATGGACAATCCACAATAAAAAAATATGTATTTATATCCATTTACAATTTATAATATTATTAATAGAAATACAATTAAATAGATTAAATAAGTATAAATCAAAATGATAATGTTAAATATAAAATCAAAACATTCCTAAATTTTATTTTCTGATGATATTACAACCATATGTCATCTAATATATTAATTTGAGTCTTTTTGGAGTTTTTTAAGTGGAGTTTGATTTTATTATAAATTAATGTTTTTGATGTTTTCAAAAGTGCCCCTCTCCTCTCTTATAAAAGGGAACCTCCTCCCTCTTCATGTCACCATATTTTGAGCCTGGAAACTCATCCAATACCTATTTATTTCTCTTATCCACTTCTATATAAAAGTACTAGTTTTAATTGGCTTCTTCAAAGACCAACATTAGTTCCCTAATAGGATGTTTAGAAGAGGTATGTCAAAGAAGAGGTAATACGCTTTTCTGATTCATTCAAACTTCATTATTCTTCTACTTTATCTATTTGAGTTTTTAATTATTATGTAATAAAAAATGTTTCACATGTATTTATATATTTTATTATGAATATGAAAAAACCATATTCTATCTTTTATCCATCCTATGAAAAATGAAATCACCAAGCGTGTGTTTGTACGACCTACCTTCTCCACGATGTGGTGTAATCTGTTTTTCATCACCGACATAATTGGATGGGTATAATGATGGAAGAAATCACTATATATGATTATTGTAAAATGATATTTATTATGAAATATTTTACACCATACAATACAATTCCACAATAATTGAAATAATATCGTCACTTGTGAGTACGTATGACATATTATCTCCACAATGTGATGCGATTCATTCTACATGATCTTTATTGAATAATGATTATATAAATGCATTAAATGAATAAATATTTTATATATTTTACAAATCATATTCTTTAAATGATATAACTATAACCAAAAAAATTAATAAGCATTTATTCGACAAAACATGCATAAGAACATAAAGCAATTAAAACCTGAATAACGAGTAACAATGAAATGTTACTAATAAACAGAGAAGAATATGACCATAGATGATATCCGAAAAATGAATACGATTTTTTAATAAGTCAATGAAATTATTTAAATTATTATACATGAGGTTCAGATACATAAAAATCTTATTGGACATTAATAAAGGGAAAATCCAGAAATCTCATTTTTTATTCGAGATTGTTTATACTTAAGTATTTACTACAGAATATTTAGCATCCATGTCCTTATTTCATAAAAATTTAATATTATTTATATCTTCCTACAATTTTTTAAATTTTATTTTACCCATTGGGGAATTTTCAATAAAATACATTGAATGAATCTTTTGTTGTTTTCGCAACGAGATACTATTTGACTTTTGTGGAAAAAATATGAGGAAGAATGATTTTTTAACTTATACAACTTGAACAAATTTTTAGTATTTTATAATGACTTATTTCCATCAATATTAATCTATAATATTTCGTTATTATTTTCAAAAAAATTCATTTCTTTTAAAATTTCATGGAATTTTTAGAAAAAAAAATGATTTTGAAGAAGGAATGATATTTTCCTCTAGAATTAATTTCTTGTGTTTTATCAAAACCATTATCTATATAAGATGAAATTATTTTATATATGGTTATGTTTCAAGTATAAGGTCCATTTTATTTACATTGTTTTATTTTTTTATTATTAAATGATATCCATTTGTTTTATATGGATTTTGTTATTATGGGATGATGTTCATGAAAACCATTTTATGCGTTGGGTTATGATGAAAGATTTATGTTTATTTTGTGGAACAAGTAATAATGATTTCATTATGAGATGGGAGAGATCTATATCACCCTAAAATGCATTGTGAAATGATTTATATCTCATGAGATTAACATGACTACAACCACAGGTAAATACGGTTTGGTAATACATGGCTCAAATGGAATGTAAACCTGGGTCAGTAATGGAATTTTTCCACTATAATTCTCTTGGTAGAAATGAATTGACAACTATGGAAATCATAATATGTTCTTATTAGTTTTCCATAATTATGTTTTTTTATTATAATACCATTCTATCATGGATGATGTCCCTTTATGATCCATGCCTTACGTACTGCCAAGATTTATGTCATTGCTCAAGATTTTGATGTTTAAACATTATATTCATGGTTTTTCGGTTAAAATATTTATAGTTTCTTTTATGTTCTCCATGTTTAACCTTATTGAGAATTTGAGCTCACCATTTTTATGTTTTCTTTTCCCCATTATATAAAGAATGTTTTAGGTTGGACAACAAAAGGGGAAGATCAATACAGGAGATATTAATGATCTTTCACCATGATTAAAAGATTTTGTTCTGAGTTTCCAAAGACACAAAAATTATATGGTATTTAGGAATCTATTTCAATATTGAATTAATTATTCCACAAAATTAATGTAATTTTCATGTCACCATGCTTCTGTATCAACAGAAAAGGATCAAAGACTTTTAAGGAATCAAATATATGTTCCGGTAAATCCTTAATATGTCTTTTCTTAGAGAGTTTTCATATGTTCATAATGTTACGGTGTCCAAATATTTTATGAGATAACCAAGATTGATCTTCCATTGTACAATGAAAAGGTAGATCATGGATCCTATGGGCTTATAATTTTAGTGTGTATAAATTTTCATTCCTATGTGAAGAAAGAATAAACTCTTCCATGGAAATAGTTTAATAAGCATTTATCATTCCTAAAATTAACAAGGTAACCTTCATCAATTAATTGAATTATTCTATTGAGGTTGTTCTTAAGACCCTTAAATAATAAAACATTTGAAATTAATGTTTTTTTAAGAAGAACAATATTACCTACTACAACAATTTATCCCTAAGCATTATCTCTGAATGATACCTTTTCTTTCGTCTTGAAAATATTTTCAATGAAATTTTTGTTTCTAATCATAATCTGGTAACATCCACTATCCATGTTCCATTTATTTTTGTTGATAATTTATTTTTTTCTTGAATATAAAATAGTTATATGTTCAAAATACAAACATTCTTGGATCTGGATATTTCAGAAAGTAGTATTTTAGGAATCCACTTTTTCTTAGAAAAATAATATTTATGAAAACCTAAGGATTTCGTTTTTGTAAGAACAATTTTTCTCCAAATTTACACCACATTAGCATTTAGTAAAAAATGGATCACATTGGGGAGAAATATATTTATTACAAAAACTGGTTTAAAATCGCAATAACCAAATCCATAATGATTTCTCAAAGGACAAATTTGGGAATACATCATGTCAAAATTTTCATTACCCGAGGTAGAATTTAAACGGAATCTTCTAAAAGAAAAAATTTCTAACTTTAGTTTATTAATAAAATATTTATCCTCAATAACATTATTTTTAGAGCTAGAGTTATCCTATAAAATATTTTTCTTAAAAATTGCATTTTTAAGATCCTTAAATGATTATCCTTCTGAGAATTAACTTCTTCATGTTTTTCAGAAATACTTTCAAAATCATTAGTTTTCTTATCAATATCTTTAGAATGTTCTGATACTTCTTTAGTTAAAATATATATTTTAGAATATTATTTATCTAAATTATTTTCTCTTTTATAATTTTAATTTCCAAGACTTTTAGAAAATATATACACTTCTTTATAAGAATGTAAAGTATTATCTTCTGATGAGGAACATTCTTCACACTACGGGAATGCTGGCCTTTCCCCACGGTTAGATACCAACGGTTCTTCGAAACCGTTGGGGAAGGAGGTTTTTACCAACTGTTCATTAGAACCGTTGGCATAGAGGTTTCCAGGGAGCTTTTTCCCAACGGTTCATGAGAACCGTTGGGATAGATGGCAGGTTTATCCCAACGGTTCTGTAGAACCGTTGGGATAGATAGCCATATGCCAACGGTTTTTAAGAACCGTTGGCAAAGGTCCTCCCCAAATTCCCAGCCGCCTGTTCTCTCCCCAATTCGCGATACACAACCCTAAAACGGGAGCAGCAGCGGATTTAGGCGATTTTGGAGGTACCGCCGGCCTTCAATTTTCCAGCTCTTATTCAGGTTATTATTCTTCTTAACTGAAAATGTATTCAAATGTTTGGATAGTATTTAAACCTATTTTCATTTTTCCCATCAGTTTAGGTGATTTTGGTGCTACTGCCGGCCGGACCAGCCTAAGGGTGAGTTTTCTTGAAAATTCCTTTTTGGATTTTACCCCTTGAACATGGGATGTCATTTGTGAAAGGTTATATAAATCGAATTGATTGTTCGATTTCTGAATTGAATTGTAAATTAAATTAATTAAGGGTATTTTATGGTTTGCATTCCCCTTTTAACACATGAATGCCAATTATTTTTTAACACATGTTTTAATTGTATTGCCTTGCCAATGTGAGTAAAGTAGAGACTATGCTATGAATCTATGAAATTGGATTGAATTTATCTTATATTTTATGTTACCATGTTATATATATTATAACTAATGCATGTGATATCTTTATAGTCTTGTTAGGAGTGTTCTATTAAAAATTCCCATGTGAGTGCTTGAATTTTCATTGAATTGCTAGCCATTATGAGTTATGTTGAGACCATGATATGGAATTGATTGATTAAGCAAGGGAATCTAATTATCTTGTCATTACAACATGAGTAAATGAAGCTTCATTCTTTTCAGGTTATTATTTGATTGAGTCGCCATTTTGAGGTGAGTTGTATTAAATACCTTAGTTTTTGACCTTGGTATGTTTAATGAATCGTTTAAATGAAATGAAATTCATTAAATGATTAATAGTAAATAGTGATACATGGATTCTATTAGGATGCCAGGTATATAATCTTGTTTCTATTAACTTATACGCTTTATGTGATAAATGGATTCACAGTGGAATTCCACGGATAGACTCATTTCTTTGAATATTGATTAAGCCATGGGTGATACATGGATCCAAGGGAGGGATTCCACAGATAGACTTATTGAATGTAGAATTATATTCCAATTGATACATGGATTCTTATGATAATTCCATAGATAGACTTATTGAATGTAGAATTATATTCCAATTGATACATGGATTCTTATGATAATTCCATAGATAGACTTATTGAATGTAGAATTATATTCCAATGATATGCGTCTTGTGTGGTGGTGGTGTGGTTTATGTGTTTTATGGTAGTAGTGAAGTGTGTGATTATGTAGTTAATGTGAACCCATAGGTTGAGTATTTTGTGCTATCTATATATCATGTATTTTTATGTTATTTCTACACATTCCCAACCAGAGTTGGATAAACTTACCAACGATCAGAGGTTTTGAGTTATGGGTATTTTTTCTAATATCTAGGATGGTGGTTATATGTTTGGATAGCTACCATGTCTTCCCTACTCTTCCTTCAAAAGTGATTGACCATGTGTTTTTAGGCAAGATGCGATGTGATTGTCCATGTGTCTTCAGGTGAGATGTACTATGATTTCCCTAGTGTTTTTCGGTGAGGTGTGATGTGATAAGGCTATTATAAGATGTGGCATGTGATTGGGGTCATGTAGGGTAGGAGGATGGCACAAGGTTGATGTTATTCATGTTCATGATACCCTACTAATATGGTTATGGGATGAGTCATGCTGTTATGTGATATAACACATTAAGTTCTTGTTGCTTTTACATTTTTTCAATAACACATTTGTATGTTTTTTTGACATGTGTAGTTGATACCTTGATTATTTTCTTCCTTTATCGTTTACTTAAATGTATATTCTATTATAGTTAATGCCTATTGAATTGTTTATGACAAAATGACTTATATAAATTCATTTTACAGAATGGACAGAAGTTGGATGTATGAAACCGATCGGATCTCAGATGATTTTCAAAACAATTTGGAGAGCTTTATAGATTTTGCATTTCACAATGCTTCAGATAGTGGTCGCATACACTGCCCATGTTCCAATTGTGTTGGTAGACCTTGGTTGAGCTGTGAAGAAGTCAGCTACCACATAACCAAAAATGGGTTTCAAGCAAACTACTTTCTGTGGTATCACAATGGGGAGAAAACGAAATCTCAAATTGGTGATGATCGAAATGAAAAGACTGGAATGGAGAATTTGTTAGATGATCGGTTTCCGTTTATTTGTCATCATGAAAAAGAAAGGATTTCGACTCAAGAAGACTTCGATATGAGGACAGCTGATGCATCTAGTGAAAATGATGATATTGATAGGGTGAAAAAATTGAATGATGCTGCCACGACTCCAGTATATCGGCAATGCGATAAAATGAAAAAGCTGGAATTTTTAATCCGATTATTTCATGGGAAAACTATGTATGGGATTTCTAATACAGCAATCGATTACATTCTTACCCTCTTGAAGGATTTACTTCCAGATGATGCAGATATTCCCTCAAACCACTATATGGCATGAAAGTTAGTTGAGGAACTTGGATTTTCAAGAAACAAAATTCATGCTTGCCCGAAAGATTACAGTTTATTCTGGGAGGAAACCGCTGAACGAAATGATTGTATAAAATGTGGTACATCCCGCTGGAAGTCAAAATCTGATGGAACACCATCCCGTGTTCCACAGAAAGTAATGTGGCACTTTCCATTGATCCCCAGACTCCAGAATCTTTTTATGTCTGATGACATATCAATAAAAATGAGATGGCATGATACCGAGAGAAAGAAGACTGATGATGAGTTGGTTCATCCTGCAGATGGATTTGCATGGAAGAGATTTGATGCTCGACATCCTGATTTTGCAGCTGACGTGCGTAATGTGAGGCTGGGTCTTTCATGCGACGGTTTTAATCCGTTTGGGCAGATGCTTACTTCGCACAGCACATGGCCAGTTTTTATACACATTTATAATCTTCCCCCATGGTTGTGTATGAAAAAACCTTTCACTTTCATGAGTATACTCATATCTGGTCCTTCTGATCCTGGCATTGATATTGATGTATACATGCAACCTTTAATAAAAGAGTTGAAGCTTCTTTGGGATGTGGGTGTGCGCACATACGATGCATGTTCGAAAGACATATTTCAGATGCGCGCTGCGCTTATGTGGACAATCAATGATTTTCCGGCTTATGCAATGATGTCTGGATGGAGCACGAAGGGGAAACTGTCATGTCCAGTTTTTATGAAGAATACACGATCCAGAAGACTGAAACATCGTTGTAGTTTCAGTTTTATGGGACATCGACGATTTTTGCCAAAGGATCATCCATATAGAATGAATCGTCGAAGATTTGATAATACTATAGAGACCGATGATCCACCTCAGCGTATGTCTGGAACTGATGTGCTTAATGAATTGAAAGATTTCAGTTTTTCGTTCGCGAAGGGTCAAATGAAATCTGGAAAGAGAAAGAATGTTTCCACAGAAACCTGCTACAATTGGAGGAAGAGGAGTATCTTTTTTGATTTGCCTTATTGGTCAACCAATTTGCTACGTCATTGCTTAGACGTAATTCATATTGAAAAGAATATATGTGAAATGTTGCTTTCAGTTCTTCTAAATGTCAAGGGGAAGACAAAAGATGATTTACGATCTCGACGTGACTTGGTGGATTGGGGCATCAGACCAGAATTGCATCCTGTGCGTATCAGTGAAAATAAATGGCAACTTCCATGTGCTTCTTATGTGATGACACCTACTGAAAAAAACAATTTTTGGAAGTATTAGAGACTATTAGAGTTCCTGATGGCTATTCAAGCAACATATCTAAACGGGTCAACAGAAGAGAGTTGAAGCTAAAATCTTTGAAGACTCATGATTATCATGTTCTACTGCATGAGTTGCTTCCAATAGAAATCCGTCATCTTTTGTCCAATAATGTAAGGGTGGGTGTTATTCGGTTGTGCCATTTGTTTAGAGATATTTGTGCTAAGAAGTTGTCCAAGTCTTTCTTGCAAAAAATGTTGACAGATGCCCCATTAATTTTGTGTGAGTTGGAGAAAATATTTCCCCCATCATTTTTCACATGCATGCTGCATCTGACTGTCCATATTCCAACTGAAATACTTCTCGGAGGACCTGTTTCTTTTCGTTGGATGTATCCAACTGAAAGAAATATGTTCACATTAAAGTCTTATGTTCGAAACAAGAATCATCCCGAAGGTTCTATCGTGAACGGTTACTTAGCTCAAGAATGTATGGATTTCTGTTCAATGTATTTGTCTGATCTTACTACAAGAATGAACAGACCAATGAGAAATGAAGAAGAACAATATGAGAAAATTGAACCCAGTTTTCCATCACTTCCTCAAACAGGAGGAATTCCTGGATCATATACATTGAAGACATTAAGCCATGAAGAGTGGGAGATGGCACATCGCACAGTTTTGTTCAACTGTGATTTGTTCGATGACTATATCAGGTAACAAAATTGAATATGTATATCTTACATATATATCTGTTAAACTATTCATATTTTTTTATCTACAGGGAACATAAAACAATGATAAATAGGAAGCATCGTTCTTTATCTTTGAGAAGGAGAGAGACTTTGCATAGCAAAGAGTTTTCTGCTTGGTTAAAATTGAAGGTAAAAATATTACTGTTTAAATTAATTATTTCAATATTTACTTAAGTTTAACTGTCATTTATATTGCAGGTATTGAGTTTGTCTGCTGACTCTGTCTCTGAGGAAATAAGAGCTTTGGCTTTTGGTCCTAATACCGTGGTTCGTGACTGTAAATCAATTGTTATCAATGGGTACAGATTTATTGTCACTGAACGAGCCAAAAACATGAGAACACAACATGATGGTATTATGGTTACTGCCACAACAGATTGTTATGCCAGCGCATCAGATAGTAGACCGTGACTTGAAAATGTGGGTTATTATGGAGTCGTTGAGAAAATAATAATATTGGATTATTACTCTCATGGACGAGTCACAATGATGAAATGCCATTGGTTTGATTCGATGACGAGACATGGCACATTTATTGATGATTGTGGATTTCGAGTAATTAATATGACCCGCACTCTTGCAACCGAAGAACCATATGTGTTGGCATCAATGGCTAAACAAGTTTTTTATGTCAAAGATCAACTTCAACCTGAATTTGGTGTCGTAGTTGAAGTAATTCCAAGACATATTTTTGATGATGCTGATGATGGAATTGACACTGTCCCTATTGCCATTGGAACCAATCCATTTATTTCTTTTGATGACTCCAATAGCTCAATTGTCAGAGATGATTGTGAACCTGAAGTTGTGGTTGGAAATATATAGAATCATTCATCCATGTTCTCAATTCTTTTGGTTTACCTCGATTTGGGTTGTTAAGGTTGGTAATATTCATATTTATTTAGTATTGATCACAAATATGTTTTAGCTGACTTGACCGTTATGTGAATTTTAAATGTTTATTGGTTGCTGTTTTATTTGAATTGCATTTTCTAATTTGGAATTGAACTGTATTCAAACCAAATCAAACAATATTTCTAACTTGGTGAACATTACAACTTGTATGTTTTATTAAATTCATTCAAGCTCTTCTAAAACAATTGATAGCTAAATTACCAATGAATCCCCTCATTCCCTCATATATTTAGTTTTTTGGTTTACACATTAATTTTCATTTTCTAATTAATTACATATTTGTTTTCCAATGCAGGAAATGAAGCCAATTGAAGAGAGACGAAGAAAAAAATGGCGGAGAACAATCGTCGGATGGAGGAGATGGGAATTCCACCATTAGTGCCTATAGTGAGTACTTTATTTCAAATATATATATATATATATATTTACAGAATATATAATGTCATGTGATTAATTTTTTTTGTAAACTTTTTTGTAGGATCCACCATTACGTCGACAGTTATTCGACGAGGAGCCTAGTACTGGTCCGAGTACTCAGGCCGGTGGTACGAGGAGGGTTCATACCAGAGGTGGACATAGAGCTGCGCGTGCCCGACTAGACCCTGCCCCTCCCACTGACATTTCAGCCTTCCCACATTCTGATCCCGGTGTGTCGTTAGGGACACACGGGATATTTAGACCTCCCATGTTTTCGCTACCTTCTGCATCTTCTGCCCCATCATTTTCACATCCCATGATGATTCCCACTCCCCAGTCAGCATCAGGTCATACAGTTGTTCCATCTTCTTTTCCTTCTACTTCTGTCTCTCCGAGCTTTTATATTCCATCGTCTTCGACTCCTGTTCCACCAGAGGGTGTTCCATCAGGTTCTGTGGATCCGGCGCCACTCATTGATCAGACTAGCACAGGTATATTTATAAAACCCTATCAAATTTTTATAGTAATATTTATTTTCATTATAACATGTTTTGATAAAATATTTGTTTTTCTTTCATGACAGATACATCTACTGAAAGGAGGCGGGGGGCGGGGCCGTACACGCATGCGTTCGGTGTGGAACCGTCGCACACAGGTTATGGTGGAATATAATGAAGACAATCAGATGGTTGAGAAAACAGGGCAGCAATGTCGGAGTTTTATGGCGACGCTTGCCAAATACTCCGACATCATTCCCGTCAGCCCGCTGTCGTGGAGACATTTGCCACATGAGGTCAAAGATAGAGCTTGGGCAGAGATATGGGTAAAAAAATCTGTTGTATTTAATGCCATGAATTTTTTTTGTATTTATATAAATTAATATTTTCATTTCAGCTTCGATTTAATTTTCCTGATGGTGAGGGTGCACGAATGGAACGTCTAAAGGATTTAGGCGAGCTTTGGAGAGCCTACAAGCATGAGCTGTATATTGGCTGGCGTGCTAGAGTTGGCACTGAGTTAGAGGCGGTACCAGTCGTGGATGATTGTCCTATAGAGCAGTATCGTCAGATGATTACTCATTGGACGAGTACCCAGTTTAAGGTATGAATTACATTTGAGGTATTTAAATAATAACTTTCAAGTTTTTCATTAATATTATCCTTTGCATTATCGAATTTTATTTAGGAATCATCTGGAAAAAATAAAAAAAACATTGATGCAAAAAAATACCTCCATACACTAGGACGCACGACGATGCCGGATCATGAGAGGCAGCAGGTATGAAAATTGTTTATAAGTTTTCTTTACGACTTACATTTTCTTTTTTTTCCTCAATTATTTAATTATTTGCTGAAGTCTTTATATAAATTTTGTTTTCAATGTCATTGTAGAGGCAAGTACAAAATATTGAAGGACGTGTGCCTCGAGCAAAACTGTTTTGCTCGAGTAGACGAAAAAAGGATGGACGTGCAGTCAACGAAGCGACTCAGCAGCAGATTGTAAGTTTTAATCTGTTGATTTTATATTTTAATATCTATTTCGTAACTTAACAATATATTTATATTTGTAACAGGATGCTTTAGAGGCCCTCGATGCCCAAGAAGCAGACAATTTTGGGCCATCTGATCACTTACATCAGGTGTTGGGAGATGATCATTCTGGCAGAGTACGCTGCCGACCTAGGATAGCCCCGACGAGGTATTGGCCTGCCTCAGGTACGAGTTGTAGTGCCACCGAGCTGCAGCAAGTTAGGGCACAGGCAGAACAGGCTGAGAAAAGGGCCACAGAGACGGCAGAACAGTCTGCAAGGGCAAACAGTGCCTTTATGAAATTTATTGAAGTTCTACGTCCAACACTTCCAGCAGAGGCCAGCCCAGCGATTAATGAATACATGTCGTCGATACATTCTATATATGGTGCACCAGGTGGCAGTTCCAGTGGTGGTCAGGCCGATGTCGAGCTTGAAGATGATGATGGCGAGCAGTCTGATGCGGAAGAGGAGGGAGATGAGGAGGGCGAGGAGGAGGGCGAAGGCAAGGAGGAAGGCATTGTGGAGGGTGATGACGATGAGGAGGACGATGACGAGGGCGATGATGATGATGATGATGGAGATGGTGATGCTGATGTGGGACATATTGATCCGTTACATTTTTGACTTGAGATTTGATGTTTAATCTATTCTAGTTGTTGGTTTTATCTAGACTCGTAGTAAAGTATTGGAGTTGAATTATTTTTATATATTGTCTGTTTTTATGGATGTTGTTGTCTTTTAGTGGTTGTGTGTTTGACAACTCCCTGGACAACCCCCCTCATTCTTTGACGCCCGTTCTGGCCGTTTATGACACCATAACTGCGTTGTCGGTCACCGCGGGCACACGACAAGTCCGATTGACGTGCCGTCTGCTCGACCACTTCAGAAATCACTCACCCGTATTTGTCGTCTGATTTCAGGCCATTCCGACATCGTTCGGCCCGTTTGGACCCCCCTCACGCGCGTTTACGAAGCGCGCGCATCACTTAAAACACCAATATTGAGCCGTACCGCGCAAACCGCACGTCCGATTGACGTGCCGTCTGCGCGTACACGTCACGAATAATAATTAGAATGTTTCACGGTGGTTTCAGCTCAATCCGGAGACGCAGTGTGGCCGACACCACTCAAAGTGTCCGTCATTTGTTTCAAAAGGACGTCATTTTAAGTGAAAAGCATCAACTGGCTTACGGAAAACCGACCAAACGCATTCCGAATCTGTTGATAATTTATCCCAACAATCCATGGGTCATATGTGACGTGTACGAGCCAACCCGGGATGAATCCGAGTCGCGGTGTGGCCGGGATAAGTTTAAGTGGCTCTCTTTTGTTTAAAATGAACACCATTTTAAGTACATACGGAAAAACGACCAAACGGATTTGGTTTCCGTTGAAACTTTAGGAGAACGATCCATGGGTCATATGTGACGTGTACGAATCAACCCCGCCACAATCGGAGATGCGGTGTGGCCGACACCACTCAAAAAGTGTCGGTCTTTTGTTTCAAAAAGACGTCATTTTAAGTGAAAATCATCAAGTGACATAGGAAAAACCGACCAAAGGCATTCGGACAGTGTCGACACTTTAGCACAAGGATCCATGGGTCGTATGTGACGTGTACGAGTCAATCCTGCCTCAATCCGAGGTGCGGTGTGACCGACACCGTTCTAACTGTCTATCTTTTGTTTAAAATGGACAGGATACGCAAAACCGACCAAACGCAAAACCGACCAAACACATTCTGAATCTGTTGATAATTTATCACAACGATCCATTTTTGCACCCCTCTCTTTGGATTTTAATGATCACAATCACTCTAATTGTATTATAACTTGTTTTCAAGTGTTTTTGATGATAGGAAATAGGGTGCCTAGAAGCTCGCCCAAGAAGAATTCAAAATGGACTGTTTAAGTCCACCGGCCAGCCGGTGTGAGACCACCGGCCAGCCGGTAAGGTCACCGGCCCGCCGGATCCAGCCCATCGGCCAGCCGGTGGACCAGGCAGAAGGCCTTGCCCTCTGCCAGGTGCCACCGGTCCGCCGGTGTCTGGCCACCGGCCAACCGGTGGGCCCAGACAGAATGGCATACCTTCTGTCCAGACCACCAGCCCGCCGGTGCCTGACCACCGGCCAGCCGGTGGAACCCAGACAGAATAGCATGCTTCTGTCCAGACCACCGGCCGGCCGGTGGCTCAGCACCGGTCAGCCGGTGGAGCCAGACAGAAATCCCTTGCTTCTGTCTGGTGCACCGGCCAGCCGGTGGATCAGCACCGTCAGCCGGTGTTCTCAGTCAAACTGACCAGGCTGGCCCACTTGATCCCCAACGGCTCCGAAAGCCCTCCAACGACTATTTTGAAGTATTTGGGAGCATTTATCCTATAAATAGACGTACATGGATGCCGGGAACACTACCGATCATATACCGAAGCATACCAAAGCTATTTTAATCATTTGAGGCTCCTACGACAATTCTCAAAGGCTACTTGAGATCCAATTGCCATCCTTGAAGCTTGGGCTGCCTCTACATCAACTACACTCACCTCTTGGCGCTCAAGGCTTCCTCTAGTTTTTTCTAAATTATTTACTTCAATTGTTTAGTTCTTAATTGGGTTTGTATTAAAACAAACCACCCGTTTTCTTCCTTCTTTCAATTTGGGTTTCTTGCTACAACCATAATAAAAAAGCAAGCTGTAAGAAGGTGATCTAGCCTACCTTAAAACGGCTAGTGGGTTTCTTGATATAACCATTAAAAAGCAAGCGGTCGTATAAATCTCCTAACGGTTGAGTTGGGAGCGGAGACGTAGGCTTGAGTTTAAAGCCGAACTCCGTTATCAATTGTGTCTTGCCATTTTACTTTCCGCTGCATTTAAATTTGTTTTAAATTGTTAATTAATTTTAAAAAGGCAATTCACCCCCCCTCTTGCCATCACCTCCGACCCAACATCCATCAGTCATATGTGACATGTACGAGCCCACTCGGGCTCAATCCGAGTCGCGGTGTGGCCGGGATCTGTCTAAGTGGCTCTCTTTTGTTTAAAATGGACATCATTTTAAGTACATACGGAAAACCGACCAAACGCATTCGTTTTCCATTGAAACTTTAGGAGAACGATTCATGGGTCATATGTGAGGTGTACGAATCATCCCCGCCACAATCCGAGGCGCGGTGTGGTCAACACTGCTCTAACTGTGTCTGTTTTGTTTAAAATGGGTAGGATTATAAGTGAAAAGAACTGGCATACGCAAAACCGACCAAACGCATTCGGTTTCCATTGAAACTTTAGGAGAACGATCCATGGGTCATATGTGACGTGTACCAATCATCCCCGTCTCAATCCGAGACGCGGTGTGGCCGACACCGCTCTAACTATGTCTCTTCTGTTTAAAATGGGCATGATTATAAGTGAAAAAGAACAACTGGCATACGCAAAACCGACCAAACGCATTCCGAATCTTTTGATCATTTATCACAACAATCCATGGGTCATATGTGACCTGTACGAGGCAACCCGGGTTCAATACGAGTCGCGGTGTGGCCGAGATCAGTCTAAGTGGCTCTCTTTTGTTTAAAATGGACACCATTTTAAGTACATACGGAAAACCGACCAAACGCATTCGGTTTCCATTGAAACTTTAGGAGAACGATCCATGAGTCATATGTGACGTGTACGAATCATCCCCGCCTCAATCCGAGCCGTGGTGTGGCCGACACCGCTCTAACTGTGTCTGTTTTGTTTAAAATGGACAGGATTATAAGTGAAAAGAACAAATGGCATACGCAAAACCGACCAAACGCATTCAGAATCTTTTGATAATTTATCACAACGATCCATGGGTCATATGTGACGTGTACGAGCCAACCCAGGTCAATCCAAGTCGCGGTGTGACCGGGATCAGTCTAAATGGCTCTCTTTTGTTTAAAATGTACACCATTTTAAGTACATAGGGAAAACCGACCAAACGCATTCGGTTTCCATTGTAACTTTAGGAGAATGATCCATGGGTCCTATGTGACGTGTACGAATCATCCCGCCTCAATCCGACATGCGGTGCGGCTGACACCACTCAAAGTGTCCGTCTTTTGTTTCAAAAGGACGTCATTTTAAGTGAAAAACATCAACTGACATACGGAAGACCGACCAAACGCATTCGGATTCTATCGATACATTAGCACAACGATCCATGGGTCATATGTGACGTGTACAAGTCAACCCCGTCTTAATCTGAGATGTGGTGTGGCCGACACCGCTCTAACTATGTCTCTTTTGTTTAAAATGGACATGATTATAAATGAAAAGAACAACTGGCATACGCAAAACCGACCAAACGCATTCGGAATCTTTTGATAATTTATCACAATGATCCATGGGTCATATGTGACATGTACGAGCCAACCCGGGATGAATCTGAGTCGCGGTGTGGTCGGGATGAGTCTAAGTGTCACTCTTTTGTTTAAAATGGACAACATTTTAAGTACATACGGAAAACCGACCAAACGCATTCGGTTTCCATTTAAACTTTAGGAGAACGATCCATGAGTCATATGTGACATGTACGAATCAACCCCGCCTCAATTGGAGACGCGGTGTGGTCGGCACCACTCATAGTGTCCGTCTTTTGTTTCAAAAGGACGCCATTTTAAGTGAAAAACATCAACTGGCATACGGAAAACCGACCAAACGCATTAGGATTCTGTCGATACTTTAGCACAACGATCCATGAGTCAAATGTGACGTGTACGAGTTAACCCCGCCTCAATCTGAGGTGCGGTGTGGCCGGTATCACTTCAGGTGTATGTATTTTGTTTAAAATGGACATCATTTGAGGTAAAAATATATGGTATAGAAAAAACCGATCATATTATGAATTGAATTTCAGATTCCACGTATAATTGTAATCTAAATTTTAAATTGAATTCTATATGAATTATGTATGTTTATGAATTGTAATTTAATTATGGATTTGTATAGTTTCAGGATCCATTATATGTTAAATGTGTATGAATTTGTTCGTAATTGAATATGTATGTTTTATTTTATTACTGGTACAATAGTTGGATCGAAAATGAGGTGAAAATGAGGTGAAAATGAGGTGAAAATGAGGTGAAAATGAGGTGAAAATGAGGCCTGATGACTGGTGGTGATGGACAGGGGACAGGGGCTGTGCAAATTGCAGGGTGCTGCAATTTGCAGCATAGGTATGCCAACGGTTTCAAACCGTTGGAATATAAGTTTTTAGCATGTCTTTTCCAACGGTTTTGAACCGTTGGGAAATAGTGTATTTCCAGTAGTGTCATCTAAAGAATCATAATATTTATCATCTGTATATTTTCATTCAAAGAATCCTTAGTGATAGATTAGGTATTATGTACCTTTTCTATTAGACAATTATTTTAAATATGTAGTTTGACTAATAGTCCAAGATTCATCTGTCCATAAGATAAAAAATATAAATATTCAACTGAAGAGTCACTACAAATGGAACCCCATATGTCATTATCTGTCAATAATTTTTTGGCTATAGATTTGTAAAACATATTTTTATTTCTCTCATAAATATTTTCCATTATATCTTTTCTTTTGAGCATGAGAGAATATAGAATTATGTTTCCAGTCTATTTACATTCATAGAATGTTTCTTCTGAATCTTTCTTGTATTTGTTTATTTCTTCTTATATCTATACTGATAGTATTTCATTCCAACAATCTTATTCATACTTTGAGCATGATTAGATGTCTCATGTTTAGAAAGATCACATTAATTAGATTTAGATAGAATAATGGCATTCTTAGTATTATATCATGTAACCCTTTCCAGAGTCCTGAAATTATTATTAGTAAAGGCTGCACTTCCATTTCCATTCTTATTCTTAATCATATAAAAATCTCTTTTCATTTTTTTATAATTTTGAATAAGAGTTCCAAAAATCCCATTTTGGGTAATTTAAGATGCTTTTTTATTAACATAAATATTTTTTCTTTTTGACTCCCACTCATTCGGCATAATATCTATTATCTTTTCCACAAGAGCGTTATCATATAAATCATTTCTCCCGTATATTGAAGACTATTGATGATTTTCAAAAACATTTTTCCCCATACAAACTGGTTCTCTATAAGAAAATATAAATCCATGATATTATGATCTCAATATAGATCTTATAGTCTCTATTAAAATAGAAGTACCAAAATACGTAACATAAAGTTTCTTCAATATGTAGTTAACAGCTTCACAAGAAGATATTTGACTGTATATGTTCCGGGTCATAGAACAGAACAAAGTATTTCATACCTTTTAATTTAGGTGATATTATTATTTTTCTTGGTTGGTGATGGTTATGACTTCCTTGTCTGAGATTTTTTAATCGCCAATAGGAATGAAATTTTTTTCTACTATAATATTAATAACAAATGTCTCCATTATATCTCTCGATTACTAATAATCATTCCTGTAAAAATAGGTAGTTTGGTATGATTAAGATTATCAATGAAACAAACATGTATACCTTCCCTTGAAATAAAAAAAGCATCATTCCACAGAACTTGTTAATAGAAAAAGTTTATAAAAAACATAAAAGTCTCTAAACAAAACATTATAAATAAATGTTAAGAATGAATAATTTACAACAATGAAAAATTTTGGAAGGAAAAATTATATGCGAGTATAATTACTTTAGACACCTTCTCTAATACCAATTGTAGGATTAAAATTATAATGTAGATAATCAATTATAAGAGGGGTTGAATTATATGAATAAAAACATTAATTTTTAACCTTATGGAAAAATATTTTTAATAATGTTAAACTAGGTGGATTCACAACCCCTAAAATAGTTCTATAATACTGAATTAAAAGGTTCCAGAAATATGATTTTGAAAATGAAACATAAGGAATGTTTTCAAGGAAAAGTTTATAAGTTTCAGTGTATAAAATATTATTTATGAGAGTAAATAAAAATAAAATAACATATAATAATGTTATAATTTATTCATTTATCAAAATACATCAGAAATAAAAAATGAAACAAAAAAATAGAAAGTATAAAATTGATTAACCCAAATATTAGGGTATCAAACAACCAAGGATTAATATCCATTGATTTATACATCCAAGAAAGTATATCTTACCCACACTAGGCTAAACCCTTGATAGAAATATCATAATATGTTCTGTTATCCCCGAAATCCCACAATCATTAAGGTAGTCGGCACATTTGTCTTCCTATCATCGGAAACCCTCGATTGTACTCCTCTATAATTGGAGTCGCATGAAGAAAACTGAACAAGATTTTTTGTTCCACACAAATCATGAGAGTCCCTCTCTCTCCAAAGATCACATCACAACATGTAATCTCTAGATTAATGGAACAATGTTTTATGCTCGTTAAAACAGGATCCTAATTATAGAACAACTCCAAAGGTTGGATCCCTCCTCCAACGATCGTATTATTTCTTGAATCTCAGAGGTAACTGTACACGTGTCACTCAACCAATATTTAGTTGAAAAAATATTGGACGGAATCATTTCTAAAAAATATCATATTTATGGAAAATAGATTTTCTTAACCATATCTATTATCAGAGTCTAAGGAAAAATAGAATTAAGAATTTAACCAAATAAATATTCAGTTTCTATAAGAAATGAACATTTATATTAAATTTTTCAAAGAGTTTAGAATCATAATTTTATTGATTCCAGAGTTTTAATTCTAATTAATTCAAAATATGAATTCTGAGAAATTGGGAGTCTGAATTATGAAGAATTTAGTGTCTAAATTCTGATGAATTTGGAGTCTGAATTTTGAGGTATTCGGAGTCTGAATTCTATGGAATTCAGATTCTAAATTTCAGAGAATTTGAAGTTAGAATTTTTGAGAATTTGGTGTCTAATTTTTTGATAATTCAGAGTCTGAATTTTAGAGAATTCCGAGTCAATATTTCAGAGAATTTAAACATGAATTTTATAGAATTTTATACCTGAAAATAGAACACACTATATGCAATAAATTATTAGATTTCTTTGTTTTACATAAAAATAAAAATTTTAGACTTAGTAATAAAATGAGATTGATTTAGAGAGAGTATAAAATAAAACAATGAAAACAGAGGTAAGGATAAAAATATTCACAAGTAATTGAAATTTTCTTAATGAAAATAATTCATAGCGTAAAATAATATTCCTTAAGATAAAGTGTTTGTGATACTAAAAACAAAGAGGAATGGAAAATTCATTAAGGAACCTTATAGACTCAGTAGTTTCAGGACTTTACATTGAGTACCCAGTGGATAAAATAGAAAATAGATAGCCTATGACATAAATAAGACACATAGTGGCCCTTTGGTGGGAATCCAGTTTGGTACTGTGTACCTAGTTGGAGTAGACTAGGTACCAATTGGATACATAATCTATTATTTATTTCTATTTTTTAAAATATTTTAGATGTTTAAATTTTTATAAAATCACTCACCAAACCCCTCTTCAATTAAACATGAGATGAACTCCAACACATTTTCCTCCCTTGAACTCTTTGATTGTCACTTGTTTGTACTATGATTTAATCACCATTGTCCCATTGCATTGGTAATGGTCAAACTAAACATTTCATTAGTTATAAAATGGTTGTAATCCACTAATTAATCACCCTATACCCAAAATATATATTTTAATGGTTTTACATAATTTTAGGTTTTATTTTTATTGATCATGAATCATTTAATGATATTAAACAAGTGGATTCATACGACTATAAAGTAGATGAAACTAAATTTTCTATAAATTGAAAATATATTTTAAGAACCATTTGTTATGTAGGGGTGGGGGAAATTTTAAATGAATCTTAGAGGATCCAAACACTATTCCAAATATGTTGATAGCTAGTAAAAGTCAGTAAGGTAAATTTCTGGTTCCTTAGTTGTAAACATTTATCATATCGAAGTTTATGGTAGTGTATTATATAGAAAATATTGGTACACCATGGAATGAGAACCTTGGGGTGGTGGGTGTTGATGCAGAGTGATTTTTGAGACCTAAATAGGTATTTTAATGTTTTATTAAATTCCAATTAAGTAGATATAGAATAGGTATTGTGTTACAATTATATTAGTAAGAGTTTTTATATGTAAATTGGACTGTATATTTGGGTTTAGTTTATTTCTATCCAGGTTTTATATTTGGATTATTAGTTTGGTGTAATACCAACCATGTTTCTAATTTTTTTAAAAAAAATTAGGAATGATTTCTTTTATTCCAATTTTATATTACATTGGTTAGGCATGATAATATCCATGTTTTTCACTAGGTAATAAGTTGTACATGATGATATTAATTTCAGATTGATGTTAACTTTGTTGGTTGTGATTTTAACTATGTCAATGAATTTATATAAGGTTTGGATATAATTATAACCATTTTTCATTTTTGGTATCTGGGATGGCCGTAATTCTAAACATTGCCTCATTTAGTATAAAGATTGAGTTTAATAAAAATGATGGTTTTAATTAAGAGTTTTATCGGGAGTAACTAAAACCATGATATTATTTGATATTTAGGTTGGTTGGAATTGCAACTATGGACTTTACTTATTATTTGGGTTTCGTTCCACGCCAATAATTCTTATAATGTTATGTAATTTCCATTTAATATTATGCATTATTGTTATTTGTAATTTGGATTGGGTGTGAGGAAATTCATTATCCTCTTATTGTATATATCTTAGGTAAGATGACAATAATATTTCACATTGTTATATAGGTTTTGTGTATTAATAAACACTTGTATTGATTGTATATTTGTTGGATTTAACTATAATTATCTCACTAGGTTCCCCATTTATATGTTAGGGTAGATTCTATGCTAACCCGATGTAATCTTTATAGATATTTTATTAATCAACACTATGAGTATCCAAAACATGTATGGTCACATTCATGTGGCATTTTCAGAACTCATGGATGAGATGAGTATTTATTATTAATTTTTATTTCAACCACATCAAATTAGAAATTCATATATATATATATATTATTTATTTTAGTTAAATATTTGTCGACTCCAACTATGTTTCATTCTCACAACCTATACTAGAAATTTTTTGGGTGTACTAACTTCATGACTAGGGAGGCAAATAAGGGAATGACCATATAGTTCATGGTTAAGATGGATAGATGGATGGATTTGTGGATGATATTAGGTGGATCCTAAAAAAATATAATTTTTTGATATATCTATTCATTAAATTATTTTGGATTAGGTTTAGAATATGATTTAATTGTCAATAAATCCCGTACATTATTTACACCTTGTATTAAATTAAAGTTGGTTGATATTCTATCATGTCATATAGTGTATTGTAATTGACGAATTATCATTATAATGTATTTATCATAATATTATTCTATGGATTATGATTTATAACAATTTACACTATTATTTACGGTCATCATGTAACACCCCAAGATTTTATTTTTATTTCATTTGAAATAAAACATTAATTATTTTTAGGTCAGATTACACACAACCCTGAGTCTAAAAAAATCATGATATAGAAAACCTTTTAAACATATAAATTAATATAACTTATATGAATATAAATAAACAAACTATGAAAAATATTTCTCTTGGTTTTAAAAAATTATTTTTTATTAATTCATAATAAAAAATTACTCAATTTTATTTAATGTCACATTTCGTTTACAATAATATTTTTTATCCAAAAATAGTATTTATCACATTTTCTACATGGGATGTTATAATTATTTTATAAAAATTTTAGAAATTTTATTTGGGAAAATTAATAACACTTTGAATCTTTCATATCAATATTATATTATGGTGATTTATTAGTATTTATTTAAAAAGATTAATTTCGTAGTGAAAAATAAAAAATAATGATTTTTGTAAAAACTATAATTGGTTTTAAATAAATGACTAAATATATTTTGAATTTGATTATATAGTTACATAATTATCCTATAATTATAAATAATCTTACTTGTTAAATAATAATCATCTTTATTCTTGAATTTGATACATGTTTCTTTTTTCCCTCGAAAACATGTTTATCTACAATAAATTCTTGAGCAAAATGGGTTTTTATTATAATAAATACAATCAATATCGATTGATTATTGGTATTAATTTATTTTATAGACTATATATTAAATTATATATTATAACACTAATTTATTTTACATGGAATAGAAATTAATTTAATTAAATTTTATTTTTAATGATTCATTCTTCTGAAAAAAAATTTCATTACAGGGTGCATTCTTAATTAAAATAATATTCCACCACTTAATGAAATTGGATATTACCAAATTAATTCAATATTTGTAGTAATAATAATTAATATAATCTAATAGGATGATCATATTTATTTCTCATGTTGTATAGTAAAAATAGTAACATTTTTTTACCACGATTAATATTAAAATAGGTGTATCATGGTGGTTAAACTGTGAGATAAGTGTATGATTTCTCTAGAAACATATATATATATTATTTTTTGAAGATATTTAATCCAAATATTGTACAATATTTAGATGAAAATATAATTTCATCAAAATTACTAGGGAATATACATTATATCATTGAAATATTTTATGAAATTCTATTTGTGTCCCTCCAAATAGTTATAAAAGGACATTTATTCTCCCCTTTATTCATACAAAATGATCCTTCTAACTGAGATAAAAACTACACCAAAAGCTTCCTTGATACTTCTCTTCAAACTAGATATTTTACGTTCTCCTAAGAATAATACTTCAATGATTTAGTTATAACCCAAAGGATGTCTCTCAAAGAATATATGTATATATTTTTGAATATATTTATATTCAATTTCATATTATACTTCATCTAAAGATTTTAAATCCTTGAAAACATGAATAATAATTTATCTTAACTATATTGAGACAATATTATTGAGATTTAACAACCATTAAATATAAGGACCTATCCATAAATAGTACATATTTTTGATATTTTAAAACAATAAATAACTTTCATTCACCAAATATAATTTAGATTTATAGTTTTATAGAATATAAAAGAACACTTAAATAGAAATCCCATACATTTCATGTGGCCACTTATACTAATTATCAGTTTCTTCCACATAAGGTAACCCTTCTAAAATAAAACATGTATTATTATCATGGAATGTCATCATAGATTTGTTATTGACTTCATTCATGTCCCTGATCTTCTTTAAAATCAAGGGAAAAACATTTCAAAAAATCGGATGAGAATAAAAATATCAACAAGGGAAATAAAAGAAATAAAATTTTTAGTGTAATGAAAATCCGTAATAACACTTCCCACCAAAATCCAATTTTATCCAAAAAAAGAATTAAATTATGAAAACATTCATTATCTTATATTTTAAAAATCAAACAATTTCCATGAAAACACATCAGTAAGAATATTAAACTCTTATTGGTTCCTTGTGAAATCATCATCATAAAAACCTTATATAACCCTTACAAATTATAATAACCATACAATTGTCATAAAATATAACTTCCCGATGGAAAAAATAATTACCCAATGCATTGGAGTGCTATTTAGGTGAACCCATCATATAGGGTATAATGGGCTCTCCCTGTTCTATCTTAACACACCCAACATATATGATATTACATGATCCTTAGAAACTATCTGGACACACCCATAATAAATAATTTCCAAGGAAAATATCATGAATAAAACCCCTATAAATTCTTTTAAACCCATATATAAAACACTATTAAATATCAAAATAACCTATTGGTGTAAAAAATATCTTTTAAAATAAAATAACCATGCACAAAATAATAGAAAAAGTTCATATGAAAACAACTATGAAAAATTATTAATGAAAATTCAGAGAAATAAATCATCTAGAATTATATATAGTCCTCTCATGACACATGTGTTAAAAAAATATTTCTTTATAATTTTTTCAAAAAAAATCGACAAATGAAAATTAAAAGAGGATTTTAAAAACAACCCACTTACCTATAACATCAGAAAGATTCTCTTTTGATAAAATATGAGAGAAATTTTGAAAATAAAATTTCAAAACACAAATTTCCATATAAAATATTTCATAAATATTATTTTAAAAAAATGGGTATGAGTGATAAATATTTGGAATGAAAATCATTATAACATTAAAAACAATATTTTTTAGGTAAAGAGTCCCTTACCTTGATTACCACACATCACACACACTCATAATCATTATGAATAAAAAAAATATTTTAATTATTTAATTTATTCGTGACCCTATACATATTCATTATTCCTTATATATGACTAATTTCTAATGTGTATAAAATTACTCAATCATTTATGTTCACGTCGAACATTTTGGCAATATTCAGTACCTAAGTCCAAAATGGATTAATTAAGGTGAATATTATCAAAGTGGTAATAAATATATAATATCAATAGTAAGATTCATGACATAATTATCATGTTCAAAAAAATTATAAACAAGGAAATATGTAACCATCATTTAGATGATGGGTCATACGTACTCATTAGTAATGTTACCATTTTTCAATAGGCATTTTGAAAAAATGGCTTGTATGTTTTTTTCTATTATTCTATTAATATCATAAATATCATATTAGTTATTTAGTTATAGTTATATATACCATTCACGCATTATGGTGGTGAAAAATGTACCACATCGCTTCATGGAGGCGGTAGTCCACAGGGAAGAACGGACACCATAATCATTTTTACATAAATGGATAAGTATGAATTTAAATTATATTTTATATTTATATTTTGATGAATATTTATTCAATATTATATATATTAATTAATTCCATCATTATGAAAATTCTTATTATACTATGATAGAATATATATTACATTGGTTTATGAGTTGGTAGTCCATATTACACATTAATGATGAATTTTTTTACCATTTCACGGAAAAGGAGATGGATATGGGTTATGAAACTAAAATAATGAAATATCATTACATAAATTAATGTTGAGTTATTATTTTATCATGGTTATATAATATACAAATAATGTGGAAGAAGAAATAAAATAGAAACACCTGATTAAAAATGATACATTCCCTCAGACTATCTCCTTTGAATAACAACTTAAGACCTTTAAGGTCAATGTTATGCATAAAATAAGAACACTAGAATTGGGGTAGGAATCCTAATAGTATCTTTAGGGTTTTATTGAATAAAAAAGGGTTTTTTATGTGTGAATAAATGATAATAAGAATTTACATTTTATAGGGGATGGGAGGATAACTCAGGGGAAATTAAAAAATATTAAATTTAAATAAATTTATTTTCATTTTCATATGGATCAAAATTTATTGATTTTTAATTTAATTTTATTATTGATATAAATAATTTTATTATATAATTTTTAAAAATGATTAGGTTTCATGAGTACCCTTTTCATTTATTTTTAATCGTTATTCAACCCCATTAACTCTTATAATGACAACATAGATTATATCTCTTTTGGGGTCATTATTGTTACATTAAAATTAAGAAAATTCCCCACTAATGTATCATTGTTGATTTTTTAAAGCTTATACTAATTAATTGGTTCAATTTAAAAAAATTATTAATTTTAAATCATTTAATATAATATTATTTATTTTAAAATATTATTAATGTCAATTTTGAATCTTTTCATTACTTTGACTTGTGAAAAATATCTATCAAAAAAAGATAACATCTAATTTGTTTAATAAATCCTTAACATGTCCATTTAATAAATAAAATTATTTTATTACATTAATTTAGTTATATTATAAATATTTTAATATTATTTAAATCATTTATCAGATTTTTCTATTAATAAAATAATTAATGCATCAGTGTTGTGTAAGAATTTATTTTAATAATTTCTTCACTCAAAATTAAAATCAAGTTATCAAATTGAATATAAATATATAATATTAAAAAAAATATTTAAATTTTAACAGATCTTATGGATAACAACATATTAAAAATGTTACACTTATTAAAAACAACTGTGTGACTTTTTTGGGTTTTCTTTAAATAAAATACTATAAAGGCCATAGTCGAATCTAGGTGACCATAAATGAAAATATAAACAAACAATTAATGAATAGAGACTAATATTACTCATAAAAGAAAATTGAGGAAAGTGTTAGTGTCATTTTTTGTCCCTTGTTATTTTATTATTATGATTAAATACTCAGTTGAACTTCTACCATGGTAAAAAAATTACTAATGTTACTCTCTGTACTGTCCAAAATCAAAGGTTTCATATTTAAAAAATCCAGAACTCCTTATTAAAAATACAAAATCCATTATTCAAAATTCAAAACACATATTTTTTCATTTTATTTTAAAATTTATCCCAAAAATCTCGACAAATATAGTTTTTTTTGGGAAGAATGCATTTTTTCCAAATCTAAAATGTTTTTATAGTAAATTCAAGTAAAAATATATTTAAAAAACAATAGTTGGACTATTTTAAATAAAAAGTATGAAATTATATTTTAAAACAAATCAAAAATATTATTTTCCCAGGTAAGTACTTGAAAATATATTTTTTTAATAAAAATCTATATTTTCACTTTTCATTGAAAATTCAAAATGTTGGAAAAATTATAAAAATTTTATGACAAGAAAATGTTTATTTTATAATTTCCATCAATATAATTATTTCAGAAGCTAAAATTTATATAATTTATAAAATTTATTAAAAATTAAATTACTAAAATTAGGTGGTTAATTGTCAAAACCATAATTAATAAATTATTATTTAGTAAGAAAATTTAATCTTTCATAATATAGTTATTACTCTTTATTACATACAATTTTACATCTAGGTTATAATATTCATATAATAACAACACATAGTTATTCATTTAAGCTCAATTTTACGTATCATGTATGCTATGGAACATGGTGTTTCCCATAAAGAAAATCTGAAGATGTTATATTTTCCCCCTTATGGATATTTCTTCCCCAAAAGTTTTATCTAAGGGTCCGTAACTATGTTCTATATTTTCAAAATAGATTTATTTAAATCCCACATAATAAAAGGATAAATAAAATGTCCATTTCAATTGATATAAAGGGAAGTATGATGAACATCTGAAATAAAACATATCTATGTTCCCATGTAGAAAAACATGGACATGGATAAGAAAAGATAACGCCCAAACACTGATAGAGAGTGATAAGATAACACGTTAATGAGAATGTGAACCACCAAAAACCCATTAATCAATGATTTATTAAAAAGTTATTGATTTCATTATTAAAAAATTAAATGTATAACATTTTTGTTTCAAGTTTATTTTTATATATTTGAGGAATTGTTTTACTACAAGGACTAAGAACATATGGAAATATACATACATGAAAAGTGTTATTTCATTATTTAATCCATTTCCAAATTAATATCATGTTTTTATTAAAATGATGTTTATTCATGATGATTCATTCATGTTTAATGAATTATAATTATAATATCTAGGACCCTAATTCCACTCGACAATGCCCCGATCCATGTTTTTCACATAGACTCTGGTTCATCTCTTCAAATTCCAAACGCTTTCATCTATGAGTGAGAGACTAGTTGGGTTTGTGGAGATACTCTTCCCCCATATCTATAGTGTAGCACAACATATTTAATATTACTGATATGTAGTTGAATTAGTATAAAAAATATACAACATATAATTGAACAAGGTATGAATATATAAATTTAGCGCCAATAACATATAAAGATGATGATGATACATTTCTATAAAATATACCCAAAATAATTATACAATAGTATAATAAAATATATTTATATAAATAAAAAAATACTAAAAACAGTCCACATAGAACCATGAGCCTCATCTCTGTTCTATGCTCCCTACTCCTAAAAAGTTGTAAAGAAACTATTTCTGAGCACGCATCCTTAACCTTACAGGAAATCATATCATTTTTCAGGTACCCAACAATGATTCAAACATGGTGTGAGATAAAATCCCAATATCCAACCACCCAAGGTCTAGTTCCATCTAGTCAGTATATATATAATGAAAACAATGTGTCAGAAGTAAAATAATAAGTAAAAGATGTGCTGAAATTAAACATTGTATAATTTCTGAGTTATCATTTTATAAAAAAATCATTTAATAAAGAATCCTAATTTAATAATTAATTATCAAGAACTGGAACATAGCCTTGAAACCCTTATATGGACATAATACAAATATGTGTGATCATGTTATCTATAATGTGTAAGACAAAGAGAAAATCAATTATTGTTCTTTGTCTTAGAGGATGTGTCTTATAAATAATTTAATTATTTATTCAATTTATAACCAGATCCCATCCATTGAATTTTTAATTTTGAATCCATCACAAAAAAATATTTCAACTTAGTCAATAGATGCATATCTATTGGTAAAATAATATTTTATATTTGAAAAATGGTTTAACAACACATATGTCTCTTCCAAAAAAATTTCATAAAAATTATGTTATTAAATGTTATTGTGATAGAAAAAATAAGTCTGTTTCAATTATAATTATACCAATGGATAATATATATTTTGGTAAAAAAATTATCAATTGATTAACACAACTAATATATCTAATGAAAATATTATTAACTTTTACACACAATTCTAACAATAGATATCCATGTGTAAATATTTCTTTAAATGTTGATATTAAAACATTTTTTATTAGCAATTTTTATTTTATTTTTTAATATTTTTATATATAATATATTATTATATTTATTATATATAGTGTATTATTATAATTATTTCGAAATAATTATAAATATATCTTATAAAAAACACCAAAAAACTGAGATTTTATATGAAATTGACATATAATTGTAATACATGTTCAATCATTAAGAAATGGAAAGAATATTAAAGAATCATGCTAAAACATGTTTAAACACATAAAAACACTATGTTACATTTAATGAAACTCAATGAAACTTAGTCTATAATCTATTTATCATAAACATAGAATGTTGGTGTCTTCTAATCACTATCACATTAAATGATCTGTTATCTCTAATAATTGGTCTATACATGCAAAACATCACAATCATCCTTTGGATTTCAGTTGTCCAACCATCAATATTTGAAGGTGAATATTCCCCATCTCTGATTGGATGAAAAACTATGTTTGATTGTAGTGGACCTTCATAAATTGAATACGAACTACTTCTATGTTTGATTGTAGTGGACCACCACCATCCCACCTCTTACTATCCCATCACTTATCCCAACTTCACTATTATCCATTTGAATAAGAACTTATCCCAAAATCTATCAAACAACCAAATTGGCCAATACTCGATGAAAATTCTTACATCAGTTAGTGAATAACAGTAATGGATAATGTAAAACCACATTTAGTAGATCTTCTTATACCACATTAAATTTATCCTATATTTTGTATCTACATAACAATTTATAATACAAACGAAAAACACAAGACCCCATTAAATTCATATAAAATGAATTGGAATAATTCAAATACATAAGTTTGGCCATGAACATTGCCTAAAAAATCCATGAATTAAAATTTGAAAAAAATGAAAATAACGTACCAAATCATGGAAATACTACCCAAAGAAAGAAACATCCTAGAAGAGAATACATTTGATAGTCATATAGATACGAAATATACCCAAAACCATTAAAATAATACATATTATATATCCACCAAATATATTGGATTCAACACTAATAGAAACTCAACCATGATCAATGATATTAAAAAATATCTTATATAAATAAAAGATCATGAAATAATATAAAATAAGGGAGACATATTGTCATTGGTTTGCAAGTTTTTTTATAATCAGAGGTAGTTTAGTTCTTCTAAATGAGTTACCTTGAGTACTTTTCACATGATATATTACATTTAATAATAAAAGATTCTTCAGAATAATAACATATATACGGTGATCCAATTGTGGTTTTATAGGGGTGGGTTTTATCAATGCTTATTCCAAGTAGTAGAAATGATCAAACAAAAATTAGTAGTAGAAAAAATATATTTGTAGTAGTGGGACAGTTTGAGGACATGTATAATGATTATGGAAACAAGAGAAAAATTTATAGGATTCTTAAAATGATATAATTGTTGTGTTATTAAATATTACAGGTTAACATGTTGTTTTGAGAGTTTTAGATCATCAATATGCTAAAAGAAATGGAAGCATGTCAGTTATTGATAAAAGAATTATATTCTATTTAAATCTGAAATCATTGTGAAATTATGAGGGTATGCTTTGTGTGTCGGTTGATAACCTCAATATAGAATTATATGACCCTATATTTTTCTCTATAAATAGTAATTATAGGAAACAATATAGGTGTCTAAAAGTTATTATCATACAAATATGCATGAATTTACATCATCATATGAAATATAATCCAAAATTGGAAGTTTATATAGCTTCCCAATCATAGTTCTACAAGGGTCCCTAATTACAATTCCCCTTTCATAGTACATATATATCAAACAAAAAAATTCAACCACATGTGGACATATATAATACTGTTACAAATAAAAGGGGTGATAAAAACAAGATGAAAGTCATCAAGCTAGAAAGGTACTCAGTATGGTGTCAAATTATATTTTTCATCCATAAAATCATTCATATCATAAATGTATACACTTTTTGATCATTAATCCCCTAAAAATAAATGAATGAACATATATATATATATATATTGAATTTGGTAGTATAAGTAATAATATAATATTATAGTTAACAGGTGACCATAATTTGGAGTGTTTTGTTTTTATACTCTGATTTAAAAACATTTCATTTTTTAGAGTATCCACATTATCCCATGGTAATTATATAAAATAAAAAATTGTTATTTTTTAGAGAATTATTCTATGTTTTACAGTGAAAATAGTTAAAATGAACTCAAATGGAGCATGTGATTAAACATTGAAAGAAACCACAAGACATGTCTAACCATAAAATCACATAAAATAATTGACGACTTCTATTATATTATCTAAAAATTCTCGAAGTATATAATGGGAATGTACAATGAAATATGAAATACTGAAGAACATATGGGGATAGATTGTATGTACAATGTTAATATGATTCTAATATAATAAACTAGGATACTTTTGAGGCATATATTTTATTATTAGTTATGATATTTTCATATCAGTTATAATATATAGTGACCGAAATGTGTGTATTTAATATCTCTTATTATGTGAATGATAGTTCAAACATATATAAGATAACAATGTTGGTTTTGAAATAATACGTATTGATCAAAATACATATACGACATTCATTCTAATTTTTATTGATCAAAATACATATTGGTTCTAAACAACTATTAGTTCAAAACTTACTTTAGTTCTAATGTAATATTGTTATAAATGCATATACCTCTAAATAACTCATATAAAATATTCATATTACATATTAGTTAAAACGAGATATTACTTATTTAATGTTTAAAATATTGTAGGAAAAATATGATATTGTATTTGTATGGAGAAAAGCTAATATTAGTTTTGAAACACATATTAATCATAGTGTATGTATTTCCTTTTCTTTATATACATTTCTACTCATATATGTTAGATTAAATATTACATCATATATACCACGTACTAATCCAAATAAATTTACATAGTATATATTGATCTAATACCGTATATGTTCTAAACTAATATTAGTTATGAAACATATATTCAAATTTATAAATATTATTTGTGATTAATACATATTAGATGTGTACATTTTTATTATTTAGTTTAATTATAGGGGTTTCAAGTAAGGTAATATATTATTTCATCATGCACACGTTAATTATAATTAAATGAATATAAGAATATTCACATATATGTTCATTGTTGGTTCTATATTATCATTAAAGAACATTATTTGATAATGAAATACTGAAAATAGAATGATTATTATATATTTTTGGTGAAAATATTTACAAATTTTGTGAAAACTATATAAATTTTCACATACAGTGATTCCAGGTTATATAAATAATATCATGAAATTAGGGACAAGATTTATGAAAAATAGATAGAGATATTGAAATAAATAATGCAGAATCTATAAACTAAAACACCCAATAAAATTACACAATGCATCCCACTCCTATGTCTCGTCTTACACATGACCAATTCCCATAGCACCCATTATATAGGAATTGACCAACATTGGAGAACCATCTTTCTACGATCCAAAATAAGAATTGGATGCTCCTTAAAGGAGGCATATACCTATAACTAAAAATACATGGAATGAAAATAATGATAACAATTTAAAAAATAGTGGTGTATTAGATATATGTGGAACTCTTCAAGCATGACCTGGTACCTATGTAGGAACTGCAATTGATACGCTACTAGCCCTACTCTCTCATGAATCTCACACCTCCCAACATACCGTAGTGGATTTTCACACTATTTCATGATCCTCATGTGATCCATCCTCGATGAAACATGTAAAATATCCAATACCCCACCTCTAACTATAGATATAAAATTCGATGATCAAAATAACATTTATATCAAGACTATGAAGTATCCATCTACTTCTAAATAAACTGAACATTTTTGTAGTCTCTGAATAAGACAAGGTCCAAGCTTATAAGCTTATCCTTCCTATAACTTGAACAACAATCATTGTCATATCCTTTTGTTAAAATACTCATAAGGCTCCATTTGTATAGTATCTTGAAAACTTTTATCATAGGAAAATTAAACCACATGT
This sequence comes from Viscum album, assembly GCA_963277665.1. Lineage (NCBI taxonomy): Eukaryota > Viridiplantae > Streptophyta > Magnoliopsida > Santalales > Viscaceae > Viscum > Viscum album. The sequence continues at coordinate 1,631,641,513 of OY728141.1, forward strand.
ATATTTTTATCCCAAAATATTAGATGAATGCGTGAAACATTTCCTCAGAAACCAATATCATATGCTCTAACTATCCAGCATTTTAAGGGTGGTATGTTGTGCTCAGAAGAAAATGTGTACCAAGTTCCCTATGCTATATGTAACATAAATGAGACATAAACATGAAAATATTTTCTTAAAGGATATTCTGTAGGACCACTTATAGTTATATTATCTCACAGATACAAAACCTCCCAAGATAATCAACAAAGAATCTTCATTGATAGGTTGGAAATAAGAGACCTTTTTTAGCCTATCAACAATAAACAAAAAAGAATCATTACCTAGTGGTGACCTCGTAAATCCTATTATGAAATTAATCTCAACATCATCTAATTTACACTCATGAATTGGAAGCTTCTGTAAATATACAAATACTCATTGGTGTTCCGTATTCACCTACAAATAGGTTGAAAAAGTGATGAGGTAACTAGATACATCTCATTCCATAACCATATAAAAATATTGATTATGTAAATCCCAATAAATCTTGGTGACACGAGGATGCATAACCCATGATGAAGCCTAAATCTATTGCACCTGCAACCCCACTAATGTCTGATTAAACCCATACATGACCATGTATACACATTCTTTTACACTCTACTATTTTCCAACTAGGATGAGGGTTCTCACATTAAAAACTAACTTGTATAACAAGGTTGTCAGAATACAATAGATTCCTCATCCTCACTCTATCGTCTAAGATATATATAAATGATACGAATGAAAAAAATTCTATTCCTAACCATCATGCTCCTCCAAGTGCATCTCATAGTAAAAAACTATATGCTTCCACTCACTACTATCCTATTGCGCTACCTATATCTTATTCATTATACTTACTGTATCTACCACTACATTTACATTAATAGGCATGTAGGAAATCTCTATAAAAAAATACTGTAGGAACTCAACCAAACTTTTCTTCCTCAAATTCATATCACACTATTAATATTTGTACATGAGGCTATTTTGGTCCATGTAAACCACATAAATCTCTCGAATTTTTTAATTTATACAATAACACGATGCATCAAAAAATGAATCTCACTCGATATCATGGATTAGAAAATTTCCATCATGGGGCCTCCCCTACCATGACCCGCACACTATGAATTTGTCACCGAATATATAGTCTACTCTATACTTAATACCCAATTCATAAAGATAAATAGAGTAACTCCTGTATAGATTTGAAAAATTAGTATCGATGCAGATGTCAGTTTCAATTTAAACTTCTAAAAGGTCGTATTTATAGAATTAGACCATATAAACTTCAAACCCTTCTTATTTAAGCACATAAAAGGTTCTATTATGAATGATAAGTCATGTATGAAACACCTATAATAACTATATATCCATAACAAATTCTATAACTACATGATTTTCTTGGGATTCTCCTGGAAAAATAGAGCTCTCATTTTCTTTGGTTCAATTGATACTCTTGTCTTGAAGATAAAGTGACCCACAATGTGAATCTGATCCATCAAGATATGGTACTTTCAAATAATAGAAATTAACTGACACCCTCTCAGTGTTTCCAAAATTATTTCCTTATTTTTCCCCTAGTCATGTTAAAAATAAAAATACAATAAGATAACATCCATGAAAACCACCACAACCGAATTTAGATAAGGGTGGAATTCTTAGTTCATTAGTTCCAAGAAGACTGTAGGCATGCTCATGATACCGAACAACATAACCAAATACTAGTACATATTATACCTACTATGAAAAGTTTTGCAAGTTATGTAAGATGGTCTAGCACAACTCATGATACCCGGATCTGAAATCAACCATTGAGAAAACCAAAGATCCTCAGAACTAGTTGATGAAATCACCTATTTGTGGTAGATCATAGCTATTATTAATTGTGAGATGGTTAAATTTCTTTTCATCCACATATATCCTTAATGTATGATCTATATTTTATTAAAAATTATCTAGAAAACTACACAATTATGTACTGGGTCTAATAATACCCTTTTCTGCCAAATCATCTAGAAGCCTCTTGAGCTCAAGAATATCCAATGTAGAAAACATATGAGGAGGATTGGATATCTGTGAAACTCTGGGATCATGATCAATAGATTAGTCTACCTATCTCACTATAGGTATTCAGAATAAGTTTTTTTGGGAATATGACCATGAAAATATCAACCATTTGAGGGAAATCTGCATGATGTGTTCCCTGTTCATCTAGATATAAACATGCAATCATGGTTGTCATCCCACTAATCCCATAATGCTCAGGTCTAGACCATATTAATTTTACATCTAATTAACACTTGAAAAATAAATCTACTCCCTTTAGTGTTGTGATGGTCACCATAAAATGATAGAAATCAATGAATTCATGGAATGTGACAAAACATTCCATCCTGATAATTGTTTCCAAACATTTCATATTAGGGTAATAAAGGCAACATATGATGTGACACCCACCAATATCTAGTGGTGTCTCTTAAAACAAACATACATCCTATATTGAAATCACTAAAGGTGTATCAATAGTCCTAAAATAATCATATATTTGAACACTGAGCCCCTATATTTACAAAATTGATGCATATACAAAGCTATGAGAAGCTCATGTGTTGAAAAGATATGATTCTAATGTATAGGCTACTAGAATAGTACAAGTTACAGTAGATGGTCTAAGACACTACTCCTGAGGGGTTGGTTTCATTGAAAATATCTAGGCGGATTTGAATTCCTATTATACAACCTGGATACCATGAGAAGATATTCTCTACTATTATTGAAAAATGGGTCATCACTACCACAACCATGACCACCACCTCTACCTGATCGATCGAATATACCCTAAGTCCCTCCCTGATGAAAAGAAATTGCTTGATCCTACTTTTGGAGTCAGTACAGAACCTCTCTATAGTTGTTGGAGAAAAAATTATATATAAGAATTATAAATGGGCTATATTTCCACATGATTAGAACTCAAATGGGTCCCTAGTACACTAAGGTCTTTTTTATCAGTCTACTACACTTGTAACACCTCACACGGCTACCTAAGTATGCGCTCTGGAAACTAATTTCACAATGTGGAATCTCTAGATGTGTTTCCTACTATTAGTTAATGTTTTTCCCAAACTACATTTATAACCAACCTAGAATACACCCCCAACTTCTCTCTTACACTATGTGATAATTGACTGATTCACTTCTCAAAAAATGGCAGTCAAATGAATGACATTCAACTAAAAGTAGATTTTCTACCTGATACCATCCTCGAATCACCAAGATCTAGATAACATGTCACCCACAAATATTAGTGGGAAACACTAGAGCCATTTAAAATGGGCAGAATTATCCATAATTGATATCATGCCCTACAACAGGTGCATGAACACTTGGGCTCTATTGGACCTCAGCATCTTGGGATTGAAGTAGAAATAGAAGGCTATATGAATATTAGACCAAGACACCCCTGATAACGATATTCCTATGTAAGGAAATCCCACCAGATCAGGGTATAATCACCAAACATATAACTAGAAATAATTATCATCCTATCAAGAGGAATCTTTATATGATTGAATATAGATAACATAACCTCTATCCATGACCCTGTAGCCTGTGGCATGAAATCAAACCAAAATATGGGTGGATGGTACTAAATAAACTCATTTTTTAACTCTTCCATGGTCAAGGACGATTATTGTGCTCCCAGAATGGTCTTCATGAAACACATCATACATTTGTGGAATTGTTCCTCCTCACCTATGTCCAATACAATCACTCATGCATCAGCAGGAAAAATTGGAGGATCCACTAGTATACCATATCCCACCACCCCTAGATCATGATTCTCTCAAAACTACTAGTGTGGGACAGGAGGTCATTGTGTTGGACTGAATCTAGAAAGAAAAACACAAATTGCAGATCTATATAATTTCATGCTTCATAAACAAAAGTATGTATATTAAAAAATTATAGGTGCACACCTTCCCATATAAGAACACATACCTCTATATATTCCAAGAGATCATTTTGTTTGAAATTAAACCCATATCAATGCCATATATATAGCGTACTACCCACTATTAAGGTATGTTCTGGTTCAAGTTCACTTCTATTAGATATTCCAGTTTGAAATTCATTTTTATACACATTTTATATTTAATTTACTTCCCATTTACATCAAAATTTATTTTATAAGGCTGAAACAAATGGTTCACCATATTTTGATCCATAAGGGTTCATGATCCTCGTGAAACAAATTTTGGTTCCCACATAATCCACACCATATCATCCTATAGAATACCAATCTTAACAGTAGGTATATATATCATGGTACTTATCACAACAACATGCAGTATGTAATGAATCCTAAATGCCATGACATAATGTTGGCATGTTATTCCTATAAATTTCTAAAAATTATTAATGAGATGGAATACCCTCATTTCACTGGGATGAAAAAATGGAATAGAAAATCATATCAATAACACCATCAAAATTCTTTTACATCACGCAACGGTGGATTCAACTCAACTATAATAATAAAAATCCTGAAGAAACCGTTTATTTTAATGAATTTCCGACTTTTCTTGTTCAAAGGTCAGTTATTCTCATTCATAAGTCATTTCCATATTCCTATTCCTTCTTATCACATTATATTGTCTCAAAATATTAATGAAAACCAAAAAAATAATTATTTCTTATACAACTTTTTAACTTCCCAATGTTGGATCCCACCCAATAGTGTCTCGAGCCCAGTTGGTTGTATGTCCTCACATGCATCTCCCTAAACACATGAGACTTCGTACTAGTAGTGATGTCCAAGGTCTATATATAGGTAGAATATTCTGATATCATGATAGTGTAGAAAAAAAGATATATAATAGAAAATAGGGAGAAAAATTAGTATAAAAAATCTAACAATAGATAAGTAAACAATATAAAAATGTTAAAAAATCAATAATTGATCTCATATACCAATGATGATGATACATGTCTCTACCAAGAATACATAATAGGCACACAATATTTCAATAAAGTATATGTATCAACATACCAAAATACCAAAAATTGTCTATCTAGTATCACGACCCTTTGCTCGATCCTCTGCTCCCTTGAACCTAAGAAGAAATCAATAACCTATACTGAAGATCATATCCTTATCCATACCTAAAATCGCATAGTGTGTTCAGATACCTAATGATGGTAAAAATATAGTGTGAGATAAAATCCCAGTAGGTAACCACATAAGGTCTACTTTTATCCATTCTGATAACATTGTGCAGACAGTAACTGAATAAGTAATGTAATTAATGAGAGTAGAATTACTATAAAGTCAGAGTTCTAATTTTATTAACAAATTAATTTAATCACATTGGATCATTTAATAAGTATTTTTGGTAATTGGAATATATCATATTATCCCCTATATACATAATCAAAAGAATCCAATGTAGGACATATATAAGGTGTAATGCAAATACTGAATACAAGTTTGTGCTTTTTCTTGGTTGTTACGTCCTATAAAAAATATCGTTATTTATTCTATTTAGAACCTAATCCCATCATTGGCCTTCCTAATTATCAATCAAGGTATTTCTATACGTATCATATGAACCAACACCCTACAAGCTCATACATTGACTTCCTCATTACGATCCTATTATCAATATAGCTGTGGTAAAAAATAATTTCCACTTGAGTATGCCCTCGGTTTCCCACTAAGGGAGCCGATGTATCACTCATGGAATATATGATCATATTACTTCTTAGACTAGCATTGGATGTCTACTAAGGGATCCAAGTAAAAATCTACTTTATATTGAAGCATCCATTTGATTCCTTCCTTGTATGTCCACTAAGGGATCCAAGTTCAAATCAGGCGTGTATTAGTGAATCCACTCAGTCCCTCCTTGGAAATCATCTAGAGAGCCCAGGGGTCAGTCAGGAATAAGAAATTAATTACTCAAATTAATTAATACATTGAATTTATATAAGAACCCACATGTCACCCAAGGTATTTAAGAATTCAATATCATTTAATTGTTCAATGGTTAACACACTAATAAAAAATGTTTGTTCCTCTTCATAGAATTTGTCATAAGGCATGAGCTATGCTTAGATCGCTTTGTCTATACTTTATATCACATTGTGAATTTCATTATAACAGGTAAATCAAACTTAATCCACCTATTACATGACAGAGTTAGGGACATGGCCTCAATTACTTTTCATTATCATTTATGTTTTCAATTCATATTAGAATTAAAATAAAAAATTAAATTCGGAAATTAACATCCCTTAGAAAGGGGAAATGAAACCCCTTAAAGGTAAATCATGTCCATTCCACCCGTGGTGATATAATTATTTAACAAAATACAAATGTCTGCTTATAATTAATGGTTACTAACCAATAACATTTATCATTAAGACTAAATAATTACACATGATAAACTAATCAATTTAACTCCCACAATAAATTCCACTTTAAGGGATAAAATATTATAATTGGGAATAAAGAAGAAAGAAATATATATAAACACATTGGAATTATAGGAAAATCCTGAGACCACCTGCCAATGGACATTAGGGGATTTATTTTCTTGTAAAAACTACCGATTTGACTTATATTGGGAGAAAATTGAAGAACCTCAAAAAGAACCAATAATTATAGAATATTAAAATTAACATAAATAGGTATATAGATACCAAATAAAATTATGAATGACAAAATTAATTTAGATCATATCGGTGAGGGTCTAAAGAAATAGATTGTTCTTGATTTCATCCCTAGATGGAGAAGATCGCTCAAATCCTACAATAGTCACCGAAGTGAGCTAAAAAATTGTGAGTTTTCACTATGGAAGAAGAATGAAATAGAAATTGGATTAATAGATTTAATTAGGGTAAAAATAATAAGTTCACCCAAAATATATGGTCACATGGTTTACCTATAGGTTTTTACAATCTTTTCTCCGAGCATCTTCCCTTTTTTATAGGAATGGGAAAACATGTATGGTTAGTACTCTTGGTTTTAATATCCTTGAGAAAACCCTACAAAAATTATTTTTCAAAATTGCATATAACCTCATATGATCATTCACCCCCAAAAAAATTTTCTGAAAGATTGTGCAACCAGTAGATTCCCTCTTTCCAGCATAGCACAGTGAAAAGTAATTGTGTGGATTACCTCACATGGTTTCTACTAAATGTGTGCTAGACCATTTTCACCCAAATGCAAGGTTCAATGATATGAATATGTCTCGTAAAACCCAAATACCTCTATTAAATCAATGTTAAATCGTGTTTAGAAACAATAAAGAATTTAAACTAAAATTTTTTGGAAGGGAAAGGATTTATATTTCAAATAAGAATAAGTTTCTTACAAGAATCAGCTTCTATTGAACTAAAATTTCACAATAGGATAAAGGTATATTAATTATATCATTAGAAATTAACCAAAACAAAAATTGATAGAATAAGATTATATAATTATAAATAATTAATAAAACATACCATGTAGAAAAACTAATCATAATATCATATTTTCAGTAGTAGAACCAAAAATTCAACTTATATCACTCAAAAAATAACTATCCTTAAAAGTCATAAAATTAATCTAGACTACGATTGAACCCCAAAATTCAGAATAATTTGATCACTCAATATTATAGATAAATATAAAAATTGTATCCCAAATAACATAAATAATTATTAATGTCCCATACAAAGAAAATATAACTTCTGAAATCAAATAATCTCCAAGTATGTTAAACATTTCAATAAACATCATCAATCAATATAATTCCACGATAAATCATATATGATCAAAAATATAATTCAATCTATATTCATCAATTAAAATCACATAGTATTCAATTTAAATTAATCATGCTCGGTTACCATAATAGTGAATGTCTTCCAAAATAACATTTATCACTTCAACACCAAATAAATTTTCCATCCCATCATTATCTATACAATAAAAAATATGTTCCCAAAATAAAATTATTCTTCATTAGTTAATTTTTTTGACTAAAAATAAAATTTTATACTAAAAACTACTTCACATAGGCTAGTGGTAGAAGATTAACCCTTGTATACATTTATTTTTCAGTTAAAAACATAATTTATTTCCATATGTGTTGACTTGTAATAGGGTATGCATGAAATCCTTTTCTATAACTATGTAATTATTATGAGATTTCCAAAAATACGATAGATAAATAAAATAAAATTAATATATCCAACCAAAATAAATGTTTAAACATCAACGTTCATCTCACAATTTTTATTTTTCTTCTCTAAAATTAATAACCCATAATTACCTCAAAAACAAATGTCTTAAAAAATATCATTATTCACCTTACAATTTCATAACCTAAATACACATATAGGATTTATAAAACATTAATCATATGAAGAACCTTAAAATTTTAAATCTTTGTTGTTATAAATACCTCTTAGTAAAACCTCACATGAAACCATAATAATTTCTGTATTTATCTAATCTCTTCTCTAACAACAACTATAAGGTCCCAACCTTACAAATAAAATATTCTAATTATTTTAAAACTAAATATAAAATTATTTTCCAAAATTTATTTTATTTATACATTTGTATTGAATTAAAAATAAATATTACATAGTAAACACATATATTATAAGTGGAATCCTAAACCCAATATATCTTTCTTAATCCAAAAAAATCCATTTTAAATTATATCATGTTTCTTTTCTTGAAAAGTAATAAAGAATTTGATATTGACTGAATCATTGTCCCAGATATTTCATAAATTCCAATTAATTTTATAAAATGTGGGATGAGTAGGAAAATAACAGTAAGGGACATAAAAGAAAGAAAAATTTTAGGCAGGTGAAAACACATAATTTTTTTTAAAAAAAATCATTTTCACTATAAAAAAGAATTTATCTTTTCATAAAGTTCATTATCTTACCATTTAGGAATGAAATTATTATCATCATACCTCATTAGAAAATATATAAATGTCATGTAGGTTCCAAGGGATATCATTGTTTACGAACCCATTCAAAAACCATTCAATTTTGTATAACCATACAACAGACTTCCAATATAATTATCTAGAGAAAAAAACCCTTACCCACTGCATTTGATCACTATCAGGGTGCACCCATCACATAAGCTATAATGATATTACCTTGCACTATTTGGGTAAAACCAATGTATACGATCTAATGGGATCCCGAGTGATATTTAGGTTCACTAATAATATGTAATGTATGTGGATAATATCATGAAGAAAATAATGAAAATTATTTTAAATCCATTTTTAAAATACTTTCAGATATCAAAATATAATTTTCTTGGAATAAATATCTGATAAAATCTAAAAACAATGAACATAACAATAAAACCATTTTAAATGAATACAACTGTGGTAAATTTAAAAGGAAACATAACAAAATGAAGATTCAATAAATTATATAACAACTCTCATTAAATATAATCCTTAAAAAATATTTCTATATACTTTTGTAAAATGAGATAAAAAGAAACATTAAAATTGGAATTTTAAAATAAAGTTGCTTATAGAAAACATTAAAAAAATACCCTTTTGAAAAAATTTGTGATAAATTAAATAAAAAATCTTACTGAAATGATAATTTAATTATAAATACATTCATGAAAATAAATTTGACATTATGTTACTGAAAGATAAATATTTATAAAATAAATAAATAAAATATTAAAAATTATGTTTTTTTCATAAAAGTGACCTTTATCTTGAGTCCCTCTTTTCACGTAAAATATTTATCTTCTAAAATATTAAACATTGGTTAATTATATATTTTGTTTATATCATTATTCATGTTTATTAATCCTTTTATATCAGTTATTTATATTTAATATACTATTTCTTAATCATTTATGTCCATGTAAGATGTTTAGAAAAAATTCGGAACATAAGACGAAAAATGATTCGGTAAGTTGGATATTGTTAAATATGTCATAATTCAATCATACCCAGAATAAAATTTATGAAATAATTAAATCATTTATGATTCAATTAATAATATTAATAAAACTAGGAATTATAGTTATGAAAAATGAACTATATTACAATTATGGAGATGGTAGGCCATGCATACACATGAGTAACATTTCTATTTTCCTATTTTCATTACCAAATAAATGTATATATTATTTATCTATTAAAAATGTTAATAATATAAAAATTATCATATTAATTATTTAAATATACTTAAATATATATTAATGGGATATGGTGATGAAAAACAAATCACAACACTTCATAGAAGTGGTTGTCCACACGTATGCCTGAACGAATTTGACATTTTTTTGTCAATGGAAAAGGAATAACATAAATGATATATTACATTTCTTTACTGATAAATTCTTCATTTATATTATCTAGAATACTAATTGAAAATTTATAAACAGTCTTTATAAATGATGATGAAAAAATTGCATAGGTTCGTGAGGTGTCAGTCCTCCTTACACTCGAATGATGAATTAACTTCCCATTTGATGGAAGTATTAGTTAATATGGGTCATGAAAAAAACCTAATATCATATAATTATATATTAAATAATTCAATTATAATTTTATACCTGTTAAATTATATATTAATGATTTAGAATAAAAAATAAAACAGAACCACTTGATTAAAATTTATACCTCTTCATTAGATAATAACATTTTTTAAACTACTTAATACATCTAAGATGGATGTTTTACCTAAACGAAGTCATCTAGAATTTTGGGAGGGATTATATTAAAATATTTTGAGAGTTATTCGATGAACCAAAAAGGTTTTTCATGTTAATAATAGGGAATAATAATATCCCTTTTATAGGAGAGGGGAACAGTACTCTTGGAATTTAAAAATATATTAAATGAATTTAATTTAATTCTATATTAAAAATGTTTCCAAAGTGATTTATTCCAAATAAAATTTGATTTGAACCTAAAAAACTCTCATAGAAAATATTTGTACATGTCTAGGTCAAATTATTTCCCTAATATCTAAGTTTTGACCATTGTTTAACCTTTTAACTCTTATTATGATAACATTGATTTTGACTCATTGAGGGAATTTATTGTTAAATTAAAATTAGAAACAACCATAAATGGATTGTTATTTTAATCCTTATAATAATAAAATTGACAAATATAATATACTTAAAAAATTTATATCATTTAATAAAATATTATTTATTTTAAATTATTATTAATGACAATTTTTCAACTATTCATTACGTTGATTTTTAATAAAAAGAAATACAACAAGATATGTTGGGAAGAAATAATATAATACGTCCTAAATATTTCACTATAATATATAAAATTTTGTTATTACATAAATTATACCATATTATAATTATTTATAATATTGTAAATATCATTTATTTTATTTCTCTATTAATTAAGTTATTATCGCATAAGTATTGTTCACGAATTTATGGTAATTAATTTTGTAATAATATTTTAAAATAAATTACTATGTTGATGGTAAATATATTAGATTTTAAAATACTATTTATAGTGGAACATATCATCTGGATAACACCATATTACAAATACTATTATTAATAAAATCAATAGTGTGACTTGTTCGAATTTTCATTAAAATATTTATTATAATGGTCATAATCTAATCTAAGTAACAATAAATTTTCATATAACCAAACCATGAATTATTAAGGATGAAAATTTATAAAAAAAACTCGAGAAGTGTTAGGAACAATTTATAGTCCATATCAATTTATTTTTACACTTAATTACCTTATTTACCATTTACAATAGTAAAAAAAGTACGATCATAACTATTCATATTGTTAAAAAAAAATTGACAAATATAATAAATTTTGATATCATAATTTCCAATATTAAATCAATTTCTTAAATTCATAACATATAATTTACAAAATATAATTTATAATTAAATGGAAAAAGTTCAACGTAAAAATATTTTTCATAAATCTTCCCTTTTAAAATATATAATGTTCTATACTAAATTCAAGTATAAATCCAATTTTGAAAACAATCGCTGTATTGTTTTAATGAAAAAGGAATAATTTATTTTTTAAAACTAATTTAAAATATAATCTGACCATATAAATACTTTAATATTTATATTTTTTATGAAAAAATTATTTTTCACAAGTAATTGAAAAATCTAACTTATAAAAAAAATCAAGATCTCACCGTAGGTTAATTTTGATATTTTGATATAAAAAATTGATATTTATTTCATTAAATATAATGATATTTTAGTGATATTTGTTCTATAAAATCATAATTTGTTGATTCTTATGAATTATTGAGAATTTGATCCAATTTTACCATCTTTATTATATCTTTAGATGGTTTTATTATGAATATGAAATTTTTATGAAAGTCGTATCATTTCCAAGACTAATGAATTGATGATAATATGATCATTTCATGATCATATGGAACAAATATGTATCGTTCTCATAATGTGGTGGGTTGGATGAGAATTATATAACCCTCTAATGAATTACGTAAATAAGGATATCTTAAGAGATAATATGGATAGGAATGGTGTGTGAGCCCAATTAAGTAATGAAATTTTTTTAATAAGAAATTATTGGGGGTGAAACATAACTAAGGAAATAATGGAATGGGGAGTGAAACCAATCAACTATTCTATTTTAGGCAGTGATCCTTGGCTATGTAAATTATTTTCCATTTATATATGCATGATAAAAACATATTTCATATGTATATAATATGATTTCAGGGATCATGATTGATTATCGATGATTCCACAGTCTTATATCTATTAGATTTTTATTGATAAACCATTATGGCATGTTCATGATTAGTATATATGAATTGATGGTTATAATTTTCAAATCTCACGATCCTCACTCCAACCATTAGGCTTATCTTATAAAAAATTATGATCATTGATTTGTATCTATTATGTTTACGCTTACTAAGGATCTATGCTCAACTGTTCTTATGTTTTCCTTCCCCAGGTTATGAATAATACTTTACATATGTTATGACTAAGAAGAGTGATACCTTTTAAGAACTAACAAGGAAATGATGAAGATAAATTATGTTTACAGTTTTTATAAATCAATGTTTCCATATACAGTAATCCTTTATGGATATGGTTTGTATTATATTGAAATGTAATGTATATTTATGTTAGTAAGATGTATTATTTATGCAAGATAAGTATGGATCACTGTAGTGGGTATTAGAGAATAGTCTAGTAAATTATGGAATCATGGATGAGAAAACTGTTGAATGAAACCCTAGGATAATACAAAGTATAGATGTACATACTATTTTATGATAAAGAATGTCCTTTGTTTTCCCTAAGAAAAATATACCTATTTGTATAGTACTACTGGACAATGGTTTTTCATATATGAATATAGGGGTGATAAAAATGAAATGATTTTGATGACTATTTGTAGAGCATTATTATGGTGCATGGTGAATGAACCGATTCTATTAACCTGATTAGATACTCTCAAGGTGTATTCATATGTTAATAAAATGTATCTTTAAAATCTATTTCAACAGATTTGAATAGATAATGACCATGGATGACATACATGAAAAGTAATGTGTCATAGATTGAAAATTTGGCATTGTGATTTAGAAATCAGATAAATAATTTTGAAGATTACGTGATTTACCTCTATGATTTATTTGGATTGTACAATGTTTTTTTGGTTTTATTTAATGGTCAAAATCAGAAAGAACTATGATAATGCTAAATGTGATGTACAATGAAATTATTTCTATTTGTGAAACTGAATGTTATAGGAGCGATAATGAGAAATCATGTTGATATATGAATGTAAATTTATCTGGAAATGAATCACACCAAACATATATGTGTGAAAACAAGGGACCAATTTAATATTTATTCCTTCATGAGGAAACATGAAACTTCTTTTAGTGGGTATATTGATCCACTGGATACTGCATAATGGAGCAACACCAATGAATGGACATTTTCTATTATATAGTTTTTTGAACAAGAAATGTTTATCAAAGTTTTTATCATTTCAAAGGTGAAGAAAATCAATAGTGGTATCTTATCATGAATATGTAGCAATAATAAGAAATTGAGATCATATAGTATGAAATGATTAAGTTATAATTTTCAATAATTTATTTCCCCAAATTCTTTATATGATGATGGAAAATGAAATTTTTGATCATAAATATTAGAATAAATAATTCATTTCTAAAAAAGATTTACATTTTAATAGGATATTTTGGTATAACCCTGGTATTATTATTGAACCATAATATAAGATGCATCAATTATTTAGTGAATTAAGTCCATGTATTTTAAGGAGATAGACAAAAATACTTCATTATCTATGAATAAATTATTCGATGCTCTATACAATAGGAAATACATATCAGAGTCACAAATAAATTTCACAGTTTTAAAAGGAAAATAAATATTTAATTGATGGAAATTTTAATAAAGAAACCATGGAGGGAATTATATGTGATTTCCATTATGCTAGAAGTGTTTAAAGTATGAATGATGATGTTTTCTAAAGGGGTTGAAATTTTTTTATGTATTATAAAGATGTTACATCATAAATAATATAAAAAATAAATGAGTAGTTATTAGATAATAAATAATATCAGGAGATCTCTCCCCAAAATAAATAATCCACACTTTAATGATATAATTTCTTGAAGAATGGTAATTATCATAAATAATTCTTGAAAAATAGGGTTCTGGACAGTGATTGAAGTTAGAATCCTCTTAATCCCAGAGACAAATGGAAATCTCATGCGATTACTACTTTTGATGTGGGGTGAAATAATGAAGAGGTTAAAGATACAATTATCATCCATTATATAATTACAAATATCTTATTTGATTCAGGTTCTACCCACAACGTTATATCTAAATAGTTTTCCAAGATATCCACATTACCACCTTAATTATTGTATGTTGAAATAATAGTAAAACCATCAAATAGTATGAAGATTTCATCCCAAGTCTATGAATCATTCCTAATTGTATTTTGTTGGAATGTGCTCCCTTAAAATCATGTTATTCTTCTTATTGTAAAATCTTATGTGATTTTTGGCATGAATTTTCATTATTTAAGTAAATATGATATAAATTGTTGTGGAAGGGAAGTAGAATTTTATATTTCTGAATAACCTAACATTATATATCATGTGTAGATAAATATCAATATCCAATGGATAATATATCTATTTCATGGGTCTTGATTCCCATTCTAGGGGGATGTATATCTCATTTGGTTTGAGAGAAGTGGACATCAAATATATGCCTATTTTTTGAGTGTTTATTGATGCCAGGAAAGATAAGTTGCCTACCCTTTCATCCAAATTGACATGTCATATTTTTAATAGAACTAATATAGAGTGTTACATGTAGTTCAAAACTACATATCCAATAGACCTGATTATGTTGTTAGAATTAAGGAAGAAAATCTAAGGGAATCTTGATAAGGGATTTTTTAGCCAAGTGCTTCACCATGGGGTGAACCTATTATTTTTTAAGAAGAAATATAAATCAATGAGAATATGATTTTATTATTAGGAAATTAACCAGATCATGGTGAATAACATTTATTCCCTACCCCATATTAATAATTTATCAAATCCATTATGTGGATCACAACATTTTTCCTTCATTAATATTCAATATGGATCCTATAAATTGAGGGTCAAAGTGAGTAAATATCATAGAACACCTTCATATCGGGGTATCAATAATTCAAATTTATATTCATGTTATTTAGTATTACTAATTCTCCTTCTATATTCACGGATCTAATAAATATTCATTAGAGATTACATTGATCTGACTGTGATAGTATCCATATATGATATATTTATATATTCCTAGTTCAGGGAATATCATGATGATAACATGGGGATTTTAATTAATACCCAAAATAAAGAGAATAACTATGAAATATTTACCAATTGTGACTTTTTTTAAGATAATGTTTCATTTTTTATATGTATAATCTAAATTTTCACTATATAAGTTGATCCATCCATGAATGAAGTTATTCAATAATGGCCCATATCAATGACAATGACTGAGATCACTAGTTATCTAAGATTGGAGGGTTATTATTGATTCACTATTAAATATTTATCATTGATATCTAATATAATCACCATGTTAAATTTTATTCTATTAAGGTTCCATTGTTCTGATTATTGTGAAGAACATTACATGGAACTGAACAGAGGGGTTGTTAGTACAACTATTTTCATAATACCCTACAATAGAGAATGGATTTTGATTTATATTTTTTCTTCAAAAAATGGTCTTGGTTATTTTATTATATAAAATCTTTGGGTGATAAATTATTTCTCACACAAATTGAAGGATAAGGAAAAAAATTATCAGATTCATGATTTAGAGTTAGAAATCACAATATTTTCATTAAAAATATAGTCGTGTTATCTTAAAGAGATTGGTGTGAAATATATACTAATCAGAAACTTTTAAAGTATATATTCAACCATAAATTGTTGAATATTAACCATTCAAGATGGTTTGTGTTTATTAATGATTATGAACTCTCAACAAATTACAACCCTAGGAAAGAGAACAGGGGGACCAATGCTTTGAGGAAAAATGATCATGCCAGCTTATCTATGGTAAGGATAACAAAATATTTAATATATATGAATTTACAAAGGATTAAACTTGAATTATTGAATTATGTAGAGAAAAAATATAATTAAAAAATGAGATTTCAACCATCTATCAATATAAATATTAATGTGGTGCAGAAAGTGGATGTGGAACCAAAAAATGGTGAGAAAAGTTTCTATATTCAAACTTGACTACATTGGAATGATATAATATATGAATTGACAATGATCCCCAAAAATAAAATACCTAAATAAGGAACTATTGGATTATTTCTTATATTATAATTACATATTCATCATGGAAGTATGAAAACATATCGATATATAAACGAGTATTTATGGTCGGACAACCTGAATAGAGATACTATGGATTAAGATTATTGGTACGTGCTATATTAGAAAGTTATGTTTTAGAATTATATTTCTAAGGGGATTCCACAACCATTACCCATACTAGAGTAGAAATGGTAAACAAAACTGACCATATCATCATCAGACTGCCAAAAACATCTAAAAGATATTAAGAAATATGGGATACAGTCATTCCCCTTAGAAAATTATCACACATCATTCTGTGAGGAAATATCATTATCTCAAGATTATCTTTACAGTATATATATATATATGGTTGTAAGATTATATTGGGTAACTTATTCTATTTTTTCATATCAAGATATTAGGTTTAACTTGATGTTCTACATAAGTCTTTATGTAGTTGTAGATACACAGTTGTGTTTCAGTACTACTTATCATCCTTAGATATATGTCCAGACTGATATAACTGTCTAATCAAATAATGATACGTTGATATCATTTTTTATAGATTTCAAATGGGGATGGTATTAAAACGTTCATCTAGTCATGTTTTCTTACAACAATAACATTCAATCAAAAATTCAAATAGATTCTCATGAATTAATATATATATATATAAAATTTTTTGAACCCTGATATGCAATGATGGACTTGAAGAATTAATGATATTGGGACCTATATTATTTAAGGAAATTTTATAGAATATTCATGAAATTTAATAACCCATAATGGATGCTCAAAACCAATAGAAGATTTATATCAATAATCACCAATGATATCAGAAATATGATGTCATTGAGATGGTTTTCCAATGAATTTGTACAAGGATGAATATTATGACATTGAGAAATAATGGAAATAATCACCCTAGATATATTGGTCCCTTATAGATTCTTTATCTAGTAGGGAATATTGATTATCTTTTGTCACTCCCACCAAAACCCTCATACGGTCATGATGCATTCCATGTATCCCTCTAGAGGAAGTACATACGTGATCCTTAATATGTACGATACCCAAAGATTATATAAATGTAGCATGATATTTCTAATAAACAACAACTAGTTTAAATATTATATCACATAAATAAATTTAAACCAAAAAATAGTATTCAACTTGTTAATGTTTTTAGGGGAATAATAAATTTTAGAATGCTACATGGGAATATGAGGATGTGATAATGTTAAGATAACCTATTTTCTATATCAAACAGATTGAATTTCATGGGTGAAATTCATATTAAGGGGGACAAAATGTATCTCCCCACAATTTTTATGTATTTTTATAGATATAAATACATTATAATTCAACGTCATTCTTTATATAAAACCCTATGTCTAAATAAACCATGATATAATAAACGTTTATTACCTAGAACATAAATTTTCTTGAATTAATAGTAATAAAAAAGTAAAAAAATAACTATAAAGTTGTCTAAAACATAAAATGTATTTATTAATTCATAATAAAAAAATAATAAATTTTTATTAAATCCGTTTTACACATTAAAAATATATTTTTTTTCAGAAATGGTTTTTATTAGCTTTTATGCATGGAAACTTTATCACATATTTTTTCCCATTTCTAGAGATTTTATTTTAAGAAATATGTATCATTTGTTAAACTAGCTTGTCAATATTATCTAATGATTATTTTTTAAGACATTCCTAAAATATTTCTTTTTTAATAAATAGTGAATATTTTAATTTTTGTAAAAAAATTTCATATTATTCATTTAAAAGTCCCATTAATCATTAAATTTTATCAAAAAGTAAAAATTTTATCTTTTAATAATAAATAATATAATTAGTTATATAATAATCATTATCATACTTTATCTTGGTACAAGATCATTTTCAGCATTAAAAAACCATTTTTCTAAAATCTTTTTTTAATTCCTGCATTATTTTTTAATATTAATAAATAAAATAAATATCTATTTGTTAAGGGTTTTACTTATATTTAAAGATTCTTAATTCAACCATATATTTTAACATTTATTTAACGATTTTTACAGGGAAAGGAATATAATAAATTATGTTTTATAATGAGTTTTCATTACATTTTGAATACTAATTGAAAATTTAATTACAATATATATAGAAATTTTATATATTAATATGGATACAATTTTTAAATAATAATAATGAATATGTTCTAAAATGTTGAAAATACATTTTTTCCTAGTGAATAGAAAAAATAGAATAAAATGTCTTTATTGTTTTGGTTAAAACTAGCTTACCAAGGGTTAATCCATGTTTTAAGATAAGTATTTCCAACCATTGATACATAATTTCTAGTTTTGAAGATATTTCATCATTATATTATCCTAAATTTTAATCCATTTCCATTTTGAGAAATATTATCTTAAAATTTACCGTATATCATTGAAATAATTTAAGAAGTTTGATCTATGTCCCTCCCCTAAATTATAAAAGGCCACTTATTCTCGTCAATTTATAACAAAATTTCAGCCTAATATCATAGAAATACAATCTAAAAATATTACTATAATATTTCCATTCATTGAAGATCATCTTTTCTTCTTTTAATATCCAAAAGTCAAGGAATAAGGTGTAATTGTAAGGAGGTCTCTCAAAGAAGATGTATAGATCTTAACCCAACTCTTTCAATTTTATATCTTACTCTATATCATAAAAAATGTTTTATCTAAAAAAATTGGGAATAAAGTATCATAAATATACTTTCATGTTAGTATGGTTATTTCAAAACCATTTACAACATCTTCTCAACGAAATGGGAGACGAAAATATTTCATGTTTGTATGTGTTGAATACATC
Organism: Viscum album; assembly: GCA_963277665.1. Classification (NCBI taxonomy): domain Eukaryota; kingdom Viridiplantae; phylum Streptophyta; class Magnoliopsida; order Santalales; family Viscaceae; genus Viscum; species Viscum album. Next base: position 1,631,661,326 of record OY728141.1, read on the forward strand.
CTCCACATTGCGATGTGATTCATATTCCACCACCATCATTAATTGTTATAAATTTTGATGTTAGTAATTTTTATATATTTTATTTATGTTAGAAACATTATTCATTTGTCATGAAATTAAATCTACCATTCTTTCTTTGAATCCACTGAAAATTGGAAACATCACTTGTGTGTACCTATAGACTATCATCTACATATAACGGTGTAATTAATATTTTTATTTCTAATTAATATGAATGGTTATAATTATTTATATATTTGATATAAAATATATTTATATAATTATTTAAATTCATGAGACGAAGGAACCATGATTGATGTTAATGGACCACAATCTTCAAATGAAAACATACCTAAAAATGAAACAATTAACACCCTAAATGATGATGATAATTATTTACTATTAATGATAATGTGATATGTTTTTATAGGTAAACCTTTTACGTTATTAAAGGGATAATTATTGTTATTTTACGTAATTTTAATAAAATTAAAATTTTTTATAAAGGGAGCTAGGGTGCTTATGATGAATGGAAAAATTCATGTATGGGTTTTATGGTACAATCCTATTTTTAATGGGATTATTTATGCATAAATTTTATGAGGTTGAAATTTTATGATCTAACACACCAAAATTTATTTTATTTTTTCTCTTCTGGTTATTTAATGTTATTTTATGTTTTTGATTTAATTTTCCTTTCTTTTTGTAAAAACAGATGAAATAATGTATTTAAGGAAATCTAACCATATTTTTCAATTCAGTTAGAAATATTTTCTTCCTTGAAAAAATTTTAATAAAAATGATTTCATGAACGTTTTTTATATTACAAAAATATAATTTATATCCATTTTGAAAATATTTTAATTTCTTTAATTTTTCTTAAAAGGAACATTCCTACCATTTCTCAAATGTGGAAATTTTGAATTTTTAATAAAAATATGAACACAGTTATTACTTTTCAAAAATTGTATGAAATAATTATATCAAAACAATTAATACACTTTTGTTGAATGATTTATATTGAATATTATTTTTTAATTTCAAAAAAAAATATTTTCCTTATTATTTTGGATATTTAAAATTTTTAATAAGTGTTTCCAAATAAAATAAAAATTTTCCTCAATAAATTTTATTGTTAAATATCAATGGTATTTTTATCTAATAACATTCTTTGATGTATTTTTTGTTTCAATGATGGTATGATCCGATTATACTATATTTATTCTTTTTTCTGAATGGTTTAGGGTTATGATGATGAAATGATTAACAAAATCTTAACATTTCTATTGGTAATGATTTCTCTATAAGTTGAATGTTTTATTATATTATAGATAACACATGTATGGTGTTTATTATGTGAGACATGGTCATGGAATTATATAGAACTCAAATTAATTAGGTAATGAAGGATTCCACAAAAGATAATAAGGACAATAATGGGGATTGAATACATTTATGTAATCAATGTTTAAAATATGATAGTATTGGGAGTGAACATTAACAATGAAATTCATTGACTTAGGAGTGATCCAAATATAATATGATAGTTTGTGTTGTGATTACTGACTAAGAAATGTTTTTATATACTAAATTTCATTCCAAAAACATATATCTTATTCTTATGATATTTTTCATGGATCATGACTGATTGTTTATGATTATTCCCTCGTATTTCTTTTGTATTTTGATTGATAAAACTTTTTCTCATGGTTCATTATTATGATATATGAATATATGGATATGATTATATAATATTAATCACATATTATCATACACTTATATTTATCTTATCATCCCTTGTGATGACTGAATTATATCTCTAATATTTACCCATATTGATAGTCTATGATATCCATTTATTATTTCTCCAATTCAAATGTTATGGAGAAATATTATAAGTATTTTATTTCTAAGACGAGTGATAGTTTGGATGATCTAAATGATAAATGATGAAATTTTTTTATGTTATAATTATTTTTGTATTTATGTCTCTAAAGAAACAAACATATTTTACTTCTATAATGGATCATATTAATATGTAGTGGATAATTCAACAAGTATTTTATAGTATTTATATTATAAATTTTTGTATTTGTATAAAAATGATATCGTTTATATCGTCCACATGGTTTTAATTGACCCTCCCCACAATTAAGTAACATTTGTTATATGGAGAGGGATGACTGGGGTGTTTTGTCTCTCTCCCTTTGGGATTTTCTAGCTTATTGGGTTGGAGACACTACAATATGGTTGGTCTAAGATCTATTATTGTAATGAGAGTATATAAGGGTGAAAAAATTAATATATAGGGGGAGTATTATAGTGTTTAATATTTAACCTAGGTCATAGAAATATTAATAAGGTGTTATAAAGGAGGGATAATATTTGAACTATTGAATGCTTCGAAATTAGAGAGTGATTTTCCCAAAATACCTGATTGCATATAAGAAACAACTTGGATATTTCACATAGGGTATTAGTAATATATAATTTAATTATACTATTTTGAATAGTATGTGAACAAACTATATATTTTTAAATTATTGAAAATATGTAGGTCTTCAAAATTGATAATGATTTTATTTATATAGCTTGATGTTTTTCATTAAAGTTATTAAGAAAAGGGCAGTCACATGAAAAATGTGGATTAAATTGATTACCTCAAATCTCAGATGGATATGAATTATATATATATATCTAAATCTTATTTTATCTTATTTGATAAGGATGTTTACTTCTAAACAATGGTTATTACAAAACATATAATTTGGTTATTTTAATACACATGGTTTATGATTAATTTAATTTTATTACATGATTTGATAATAAGGAAGGAAAAGAGTATTATCTAGTATAAAATTGTTCTTAAAATTATTAGTTAAAATATAAGGGAAAGTGTTCATATCACAGATAAGTGACATATTGTAATGAATATAATCACCATTTTATAATAGTTATCTAAAAAAATATTATTATATATATGATATTGGTATAATGTTTACATTTTATATATTTTAAAAAAATGAAATATATTTAATTTTTTTCATAAAAGTTTTTGTATCATTAAATTATATTTTTGAAATGATATATTTTAATAGGTTAGTTAACTTATATTTATATTATTAGATGTTTAAAGTGTAAAAAATAAATATTTATACCATGATATTTTAATTTTAATTTCACTTTTTGTCCTAAATGTTTTTTGGATAGGCGTGTAAATAAATATGTTAATGTGATGTATCACAATAAAATTTGTTACGATATTATCTCAAAGAAAAGTTTAAATGAATTTTTTCAATATAATTATATTGATAAAGAAAATAGATAGAATTATTATATATAACATATGTTATTGACATCCAAACATTGAATTTTGTGATTAAAATAACTTTCAATATTATTTCCAAATAGTTGAATAAATGTATTAATAATCATAATGTAATGAATCTCTTTTTATTCCTAAAACATTATTATATTTTAAATAACTTTTGTGAAGAACTGAAATAATTCATCATGGGTTTCTGAGGACAACAGAGGCTCAATTTCGACATTATAAAAATATTAAATACAAAATATCAAGTTAGAATAAAATTTTATAAATAATGGAAAGTATATCGAAATTGGTCATAGATGGGAAAATTGATACCACCATTAAATCTATAATATAGTTTTTACACATGGCATGTCATGACATTAAAATTAATAAGGTGTTCATATTGAAAGTCATTCTGGGAATATTTATAATAATATAATAATATATATATTATTTATTAAATAGACAGATATAATCATATCCTATATAATCCCCTATATTAAAAAACCCTACGTTTATCTGTAAAACCTTATAGATTTGAGAAGGATCATAGAGGAGAGCCTTGATGAATTTAATGACCATGGGTTGATGATTCTTGGCCATAGATTTTGTATTCATCAAAAGTGATCATGGATCTCACCAATGGTAGTGACGTGAAACCATTATTCATCAAATATGAATCCAAATACAAAAAAAATGATGTTTTTATTTGATTTGATCCCTTTTCAATGAAGATGGTGTAAAAAATGAATGGATCCTTATAAATAATTGATTTTTGGTTTATTCATTGACATAAAGGTGTTGATTTCTCTACCTAGAATTAATCGTGTAAATTTCAAGATAACCCTTGAGTATTCAATGAACTTGACTCGTTCTGCGTCAAAATATTAATGCCAACATAAATTGTTTTCTATTTTTATTCCTCACAGATAAATTTCATGATTTTCGTCCCACTATCGTAAGGGGTCAATCATTAATGATCCATTTGACTGATGGGTTGAAAATTATCAAGAAAAAATCATTGCACAATGTATCTTTGGTGTAATGGGTTATTTTTGTTGGTTTCGGTTTTGGATTGATATTATTTCAGAGGTGTGATTTGGTGTAATGGGATATTATACACTTATCATAGAAAAGATCTAATGTTCTTCATTTATTATTGTTAGAATTTTATTATTCAATATGTTGTGGATGGTGCGCATGCATATTGGGTAGTATGAATCCTCCCATAAACCATAATTTTAATTTAGGGAACCTATTATTTTAGTTCCTTGGTGATTTTTTTGGCTAGACCGAAGGGGGGAAGATGAATGGTATGAAATGTTTGAAGACAATGAGACTATGTACTTTTTTTTAAATGGTGTGTAGTTTAGATGAACACACACTATGTAGTTCCCCCTATGAATGATAGGGTTTTCACATAGAATAGAAACAACACACCATGTGACATGTCACACACTATGTGACTAATAATTGGCGGCCTAACATATACCTTTGGGAACATGTGAACATCCTTTTCCATGTACATATGTATCATCAAAGTACACCTGAATGATCAGGAGCGTGAGCACATACTGTGCACATGGGCATGACTACAGTTCGCATGCATCCGATGTTGAACTCAAGAAGAGACACAAGAAGTTTCAAACATTATAGTGGATCCTATTTAGTCGGTATACATAGAGTTTACATTTTCTATGCTAGGTTGAGCCCCTCATTATCTTTGGTTAAGAACCATACTAGTAGATTATTTTCCCTCATTCCTTTCTTATGAGGTTAAATTAAGGAATATTGTCCAAAATATATAATTAATAATCCCTTTAATGAGATAGTCTTGATTAGATTTAGATACCCCTCACAGTATATTGGGTTGTGATCCTCATATATTTCTTCCAATGTTGGATAAAAATTCATGTTACCAGCTTCTAGGTAATGTGATTCCCATACTAGAGTGTGGAATCTGTGTAGGGACCTGTTTCCTAAATAGTCCCTACATGTGATCCCAAATATATGTATCAACATCCTTTGAGTTCTAATATGTATATCATTAGGGTGATTCCCAATTAGCCTTCCAGTCAGATGAGAACCATTAGTTATGGATATATATGAGGACAGAGTTATCCATGTTGGGGGTCACCACATCAACATATCTATTGATAAATGGCGGTCAAATGGAACTAGGTACACCAAAAATTAATGGGTGAGATATAGTCAAAACAAAATGTATGGTAGGTTGGAAGTACAAATAAAACACTGAGATAACAACTGCACCAAAATTCCCTAGCATATCATGGAAAGATAGGTAACTAATGTGCTCCAAGTAGAAGATGTATACAGGGGTGTGGTTGGAGAAAAAGGAGTAGTGTGGTCAATTTATTTTTTGAGAATGGAGCTAGGGGTGTTGATGAATTGGAATTTCTAATTCTACACAAATTTGGAATGGTTTGGAGGCCACAATTCTTGACAAGAAATAGATTCATTAATTTATTGATTATATATGTCTATGAATCTTTTTTATTTTATATCATTTTTTATTATATATTTCTTATAATTAGTAAGGTATTAAAACTATTTATTTAAATTAAGAATAATGTGCTAAATTTTTTTGATCGGGATCCATGAATGGAATAATGGTTGTAAAATTTCATTTATAATTAGTGTATATCTTTATTACATAAAGGTTTTTATTTTCATTATCACATATTTTGATTAACATTCTTTCAAGATGTTTTAATGAAACCCCACTTTATGCTTTATGTTTGGTGACTTTGGGGAGTTCTACTGGGAATGTATATACTCAAACATTCAACTGCCCTTCCCTCACATGTCAAGTCATATAAATAAGAAATCCATTTTGATAGAGTCCTAAGAGAACTATGACTAGGTGTCATACAATTAGACTATATGGGAAGTGGTTGGTTCTTAGAGTTACAATTCAATGAATTCTCCTCCTTTCATGATGTTTTAAATATTTTTCAAATTTTGGTTGGCTTGTATTTGAACATTTATTATTTCTCATATTTGTGTCCTATTGTGATGTGGGATATATTTTTGTCAATGAAACATGGTATATATTATATATTCACTTTCTTTATTATAATTTTTTTGATATGTGTGGATGTGTAGAGAAATTATAAGCCCTCCCATGTGGGTGATATGCCTACCCAATGCTTGTCTCATACCCTATGATTAATAGAGGTAGTATTGGGGGTGACAATTAACTTACCGCTATCCAAGAAGGCTCTGTTGGATCAGGTCTTGAAAGAGTGGTGTCAAAGGGATTGTCTTATGATTTTAATTCTCATATGGTATAATTATGGGGTTTGCTTTGGGAACTAGGGAATCAATGGTAATGTGTCTTGAGTTCAATACACATGTCAGGGAATCTAGTTTTTGTGTGGATATTGAAATATCCATTCAAAAGTAATTTCATATAATAAATTATTACTTAGTATATATATACATTAGTTTTAGGGAAAAAAGTTTTATATCATTATGTAAGAAAATTTGGTTGCATGCATGTTATTCATGAGTCGCCTCCCCATAAATAGTCTTTGAATGTGGTGCCCCTCAGCTATTTCAGGATGTATCTGGGATATTATCTAGATAGAATTACATAGTAGAATAGTCAAGATGATTAAAATAAGGATGAGTATTTATTTTAGGTGCCTATACATGAGGTGGTTCCTATGGGTGGGTTTTTTTATCTCAAATCTACTCGTTTAGAAGCAGGTTACTATGTCAGTGTCAAATGATAAGTTACAAAAGATTATAATTCGTTACCAATTCTAGAAATTTATTCCACTTATGTTTTCGGGTGATTTATTTCCCTATGATTTTGAGGAATGGATTAAAGATTTTGGGTTAGTTTTCGTCTCTTTCGGGACCCCTCTGGATGAGATATTGTTCCTATGAGAGAGTCGTATCCATGAAATCACATATAGATGATGGAATATAGTGTGTCCAACACATTATGTGGAGACTCTCCCATAAAATGATGTTGAATATTCCATTACTGATGTGTTATATGAAGCCATGTTGTGGGTAGTCCACATCTATGAGCATCAAAAAACACAATAAAGGGATCATGAAAATTGAAGACTACACACTAAGGTTTAAAACACACTCATTATACTCCTTGCATATGGTTTGTGACATGTTATTTTTATCATAAACCTTTATGAGTGTAATATTTATAGATATACAATTATTTGTGATATGTATTTTGATTCCTACATTTATAGGCTTTTATTGTGTTCCATAGTAGTGTAAAGATTTATTGTTGAGAACACAATACCAGTTGGTGCAAGAAGGGGGAACTATAGAGCTGAGACTTCGTTAGAAAGTATCCAAACATTGATATATTGATATTTATATGAGGTTAATTGAGAGATTGTCTCAGGATAGGGGGTCTATATTTCAAGGTCTCTGGATGGTTCCAGTTTTCTAATGGAGATTTGATGCTTCTCGTGTGATGGGCAGAGACATATAACATGGGATTGTCTAACCCACTATACCAATATTAGGGATATGGTTGATGAACATACAATATATAGGTAATGGATACATGAGGGATTTATGTATAAAAGAAGACATAGAATATGATTTTAGTGTGCTATAGGACATGGATAACGTTTTGATCTATTGGGACCACCACCCCAGGAGGTCAAATTTAGTGTCAAGGAGATGGTTTTTAAGGACTTGGGAAGCTACACGAAGTGGTAGACAATGATCCAGAGGGTCTATGGATGATTTGAGTAATTATATCAATATTATGAACATTAAATAAAATATTGATCGATACAAGCGTGAGCCACACTTTTCTTTTCACAAGCCTTGTTTAAAGTATAGAGATTCTAGTAGAGCCTTTAAGTAGACCATTGGGATTTGGGGCTTCGACTAGATGAGATTAAATGATCAAACACTTATAATGATATTATGACTTGAATCATATAGTAGATAAAATTTAATTAGATATTATTGAAACAAAAATATATTCTTATTACAACATTCGAGGTATAGAAATGATTTATGCAATTCATGCACATATTAGATACTCCATGTAGATGATGTGACACATATCTATAAATGAGATGAGTTTTTTACACTATTAACGAGACAGAAAACAATGTTCAGTAGGTTAGTATAATAAACAGAAGGATTCAACTGATTACCCACTATATGTCTTGTATTACCCTTTTAGAAGTAAATGTTATGAGATTTCAACTTTTTACAGTTAGGGTAGAGTTTTAGGATGTATTTCTTGAGGGAATTTTGGGCTTACCACCCCACCGAGAGATCAACTAATTCATATAATTTAACCTTGTGAAAACCTTGATACATATCAATTCATATAAAATGGGGACCATAGAGCTTTGTCAACTGAGGGTGAAATTAGAGGATTTTTAGTAGAGGGGCTTTGTCATACCATATTTTTTCACCCTAGAAAACCCATGTGTTGTTTTCTATAAAATTGGATGAGAGAATGTGTTTACATTTGGATTACCAAAAAATAATTCTAGTGGAAAAATACTACGTATCCACATTTAATAATTGGTGAATTCATCAACCATTTGAAAGGGTTGGGTGGTTGTTGATGAATGTCCAGAGATCAGGTCATCATCAGCTTTACGTTTGAGATGGCGATATTCTGAAGATGGAAATATGACATTACTATGGTCATTATGAATAATTAGTTATTCTATTAAACATAAAAAAATTCCCCAGATGTGTTATTAGAAATTATGAACCATATATTTTATCACTTCTGGTAAGTTTTCATGGGGTTCTTCATAAATGAAATACTTTTATTCTCAACATTCAAGGAGAAAAATACGTGGAATTTAAGGATTTTTATAGAAAAAGTATAAGAGAAGTATATTTATGGGAAGATAAAAAATATTCAGTACCATATTGGAGAAATCCACTTATAGGGACTTGTCACCTTAGAAGATAGACAACCACTGGACCCAAAAATGGTTGTAGTAGTACTATCTTAGGAGCCACGTAAGAACAAAATTGAGGTGTGATGCTTCAATGGGATGAAAGGATAATATTTTAATTTCATGAAATAATTCTATAGGATATAAATACACATTAATAAATTGACATTAAATAATAATCTATTCATGTAGACTAAGAGGATTCTATAGCATTTTCAGGATATTTTTATGTGATTTTCTAGTGCCCCCATTCTTAGGACTACCATAGGAGGGTGTAGATAAGGTTGTGTTCTATGATTCCTATAGAACTAGTATTAGATTTGTTCTAGTGTAGCGTCTAGTAGTTATTATCTACATGTTTGGATAGATTACGCCCCATGAGGATTTCTATGTCCCCCATGATCATGAGATGGAATTCATGGTCTCTAATATATAGATATACCGACACTACATTATGGGCGAGCATCTTATAATATAATCTGACCCAATGAGGATTAAGTATATCTTTTATAGAAATATATTAATTTTAGATAGAGGTTATGTATAGTGTTCTCCTAGTACGATGACTTAGAGATAGTCAAACCTCATTTTAATGAGAATGTGGTTGAAGATACTCCCATTAGGAGAACTATATCATAGTTATTGAGTGAGGTGTCAATGTTGTTATCATCATTACAGTTTTCACTAGTAGATGAGGACTATGTAGCTTATCACTAGTATATGGATTTTACAAATAAACATCTCCAGTGTCTTAGGGTGGATCAAAATGGATATACAATCTATGAGACCGTGCTTGACTACATATCTATTGAATGGGACCCTGATACATTTTATAATGGTTAATATCACATTATAAATTTTAATAGATGGTTTATTCAACAAATTTTGTTATGAGAGGATATACTCATGATATTTTATGCATTACCAAATGCAGAACATCGAAATTTGTATAAGATGTACCAAGATATTTAATTTTTTTATAGTGTCCAAGAGTGATTAGGTGTGTAGTTGATTTTGCCTATCAATTCTTTACATGTTAGAAGGTTATGTTTGAGCACTAGGGTCTAACAGGTTTGGATCAACCCCTTGAGTTTCCAAAATGTTCGTGGGATGGTATATGCATAAACATTGTGATTTTACATTCATATTAATATGTGGTAATGATGCTATATGACTGATTATAGCCAGAATCCCCAAGTCATCCCACTTCCCAACAATATGAGATTAGTGTCTGGTAGAGGGATTGAGAAACCTTCATGTACAGGAGATAGTGTGGATTCATTTTATCCCTCAATTATCATTGCTTACAATGTTTCTCAAATCACATCATTATTATGAACATGATTTTAGGATGCCTTTAATACTCAATTAAAGTTGTATACACCATTTTAACACAAAATAGATGACCAAACTAAACATACCACTCATGTTATAAAGGAAATTATTTAGGACTTCATGTTAGAATTTTTATATATTTGGGAGGACCACCTACCCTTGGAAGATTCTTCAAAGAGTAACAACTACCACTCCACCATTGAAATAACAATATTCAAGGCCATATACGAGAGACAGTATAGGTCAGATCCATGATTTATAGATCTAGGAGATTCATCACTAATGGGCCCAGAGTTAGTTTGTGAAACAATATATAATGTATAGATCATCTAAGAGTGTATGAGGACTTCCCAAAGTCATTATAACTCTTACTAATACAAATTTGGGATGCCACTATAGTTCTACATGGGAGACCATGAGTTTCTAAAGGAATAACATCAATGGGGATTTGGGATAGTCCATTAATATATAAATTTTTTCCCATGAGTCATTTGTCCTTACTAAACTCAGTATAGAGAGGGGGTGGTGGTGTACCATATATACCTACCACCATAGATATACCCGGTATTTGATTTCTTTAATGCGTCACTACTAAAGTGAAATGTGCCTGATCAGTCACATGTTATCGACCATGGTGAGATGGACACTAATTATGGATATACCGACATAGTTTACCAATTTGGGGTTGATTATTTTCATTAGATGATCCTTTATGGGTGATTTATTTCCATAGTGTGTGTATGATGGTAGAAATGAAATTTACAAGACAACACCTACAAAAAAGAGAAGAATATGAGAATTTTGTATCCCCACCTATTTGAGTTGGATTTTTCAATTTCGGTTAAAAAAACATGAGGTGGGGATAATGTAGTACCATTTTTTTCCTTTTAGAACATTGGAATATATTAATGTATGTTTAAAAAGATAGTAGTTGAGTTAGTGTGTGATTATAAGACCTGGGGATCGTCATTATTGATATAAAAAAATACAATATATAATATATCACAAACATAAAACATCTCTGAAATATTAGAATATCTAATGGATGGAATATCAAATGGAAAAAATGAGTCAAATATTAAATCTAGATTGCATGATATAAAACATTCAATACAATAATTTCATGAGATTTTGGTGTTTTGGTTAAATGTTCTCATAGGAGGATTGGGAATTAAGGAAATTAAATAGTATATTCATTATTTATTAAATGGCTAGAGTTAATCCTATTTATGAAAAATAATATAGGGTAAACTACACAACCAATGTTATTTGATAGGGATCATGGAGGAGATCTTTAATGAATGTCAACATCATGGGATTATGATCAATGTTCCAAGTAGTGTTCCATCAGCAACGGAGTTCATGAATCTTTCCCATATTAGATTTGTAGAACCATTCTTCACCTGAAATCAATCCAAAATTGTGGTAAGTTGTTTTTATAGACATGATAACTTTTTTGAATTCCATTTTGAAAACAGATCTAACCTTATAAAAAATTAAATCACAGGTCGACCATTGATTTCATGTTGATGATTCATAATTCTAGAATAAGGAAATGATATTTCATGATATATTTTATTATTCCATTTATTTAATAAATTTTCTATAAATAGATTATTTCCAACATGAAAATTGGATTACATGCATTTGTACCTCTATGTTTTTAATTCTATTATCCCCTCATTTGTTAGGTATACATCATTAATCTATCTTTTGACGAGTTGTTTAATAATTACCTATAAAAAAATCATTCCAAAATTGATATTTAGTTCAAAAAATCATTTCTATGGGGTTGGGATCAGAATAATGAACATATTTGAGGAATTATATGGTGTGATGGGAGATCATACATGGATTAGTTACTGAATGAAGTTTTCATCATTCATCAGTTTCTAGGATTCAATGATGTAGTGTGAAGAAAATGATCCACACATAAATTGGGTGTTTAAAATCATTCCACTGGTGATGAATTGAGTTTGGTCAACCATAGATCTAATCTAAAAAGTGTTTTGTGGGACTATATTAATGTTGGAATTAGTGTTGGTGTAAACATTTGAAGATTTAGTGATTTTGGATAATTCAATGTTTGAAACTCAAAAGCTTGGACAAACACAATACATGGTGTCCCCTTCTAAAATTGATAGGGTTTAAAAGAAAATATAAATATAACACACCCTTTGACCTTTATATGGAAGAAATATCTTTGGATCTTGTTAAATGGGAATGATAATGGATTGGTACATGGGAATGTCTAGTGTACACAGGAATGACTATTTACACATACATGACTAGTCTACATGGGCACAACAAGAGTAAACAAACATAGGATAATTAGCATGGGTAGGTCTATAATTATATGTACATTATGTATAATCCCAATAAATATTGTGAAATTTATATTGTGTAGTTTGAGGCTATAATTATCATCCTTTTAAACCAGTATTTGTAGGGTGTGTGACTTTTTTCCATCCCTATGATGATATAATGAAGAATCTCATCTTAAGAATATGAAAAGTGACCACATTGACTGGTTAGTCTCAATGATATTATATAATTCATCAGCACAGTCGGTGTTGTGATCCTCTATCATTATTCCATAGGTTGGGTACAGAATCCTATTACCGGCTTCTAAGACATGTGATCTCTATAAAAGAAGAATTACCATGGGTGCTGTCAAGTGTCTCCCATAGGCTCTAGATATTATCACCAATCTATGTGGTAATATCTTTTATGGTCATGTGTATAATTCATCATGGTAAATAATAGTGAGCCTGACCTATGAGATGAGTTCTATCAGTGATAAAAAGTCACGGATAGAGAGTTAATCTAAATTATAATTACATGAAAACCACAAGAGGGTTCCTAGTATCAGAGTATTTTCAGTACCGTACCATGTGACTTTTTTTCTATCATGTGTATATCTGGGTTATTATTATCATTGTATCATCTTCTATTTGACATTCCTTAATGGTGATTATATGACTACTTAGTAGATTGTTTGTGGTTGGTGATTTTGGTGTATCATACATCATATATATATATATATATTCATCCATATATGGGCTCTTCCAACACATGTCATATATAATACTGAATGTAGGTATTTCATAGTGACTTTGGATGGATGTGAGTGGTTAGATAATATATGGGATAAATGGAAAATATTTGGTTTTTTATTTTTATTTGATAGTAGAACCCTATTTATTAGTAGGCTAGAATCTTTTTCATGTTTTGGAGGGCTTATATTTGGACCTTTATGCTTTCCCAAAATTATGTCATACTGTGAGGTGGGGTTTAGTTGTTTTCATGCATCATGGTATCAATTGTATCTCCCCATTCTACATTACTCTTGTTTGGAGACGTGTGCATGCAAAGTGGTGCATACGATAAGGCCTCCCATTAGACTGATATTCCTAATCGATAATTTTTATAGCGCTTAGAATATTAGAGGCATGATTGGGGTGTCAGGCTTGACTTATTATTGACTAGGAGGGCCTAGTGGGTCGGTTAGTGAATCATAATCTTACAATGTTACAAATAAAATTGTTAAAATATTATAATATATTAAAGAAATTTAGTATGAGTATTTATCTTATATCCACATATATATGAGTTTAGGATTACAAAGCGATATATTGTGTATTTCTAAAACATAAAAATATAAAAACAAATCTAGTGGTTTATATTACAGAATATGAATAAAATGTTACTTATTCATGGTTTCAGTATTATTCATAATGTATTTAATAAATATATAAAATATAAGAAATTGAATAAAAGGAATCTCAACTTTATCATTATTTCACATTTTTTGTATATATTATCATACTTAGAATCATAAATAATCTCTAAATGTGTGAAATTGAATTATCCCTAAACAATAATAATCGGGGAGTATTATAATTTATAATGATATGAACTAATTAAAATGGAATTGGTCTCATATAGTCATATAGAAATCACTAAGGTGGGAAAAAATATTTTGTTATAGATTACCCACTACGTATAATAGATGGAGTTTCATACACCACATATTTGTTATACCTATTTTGAATGATATGTATCTAATCCAAAATTCCTTGGGTTGATAAAATTATGAGAATGAAAAATTTATTACATTGATACCGTTCTTATGCCATACTTTATGTTGAACTAATTTTTAATTATTCTTCACATATGATATGTTCTACATCAATTCCCTCAATTTTGATTAAAAAAATAATTATTTGGATATACCAAAATAATTTACATGCAATATAGTTTTTTTAAAATGGGCCTATGATATACACATCCATTTACGTGAATGAAAAGTGAAGTGTTCATTCATATTGTCAGTTTATACTCATAAAATCAAGAATATATGTGTAAAAACATATTTAATGTTTACATATATATTTTTGAAATATTTATTTATATATATTTTGTATATTTATATAAATTATAATAATATTCAGTAATTTTTTAGTCAAAGGGGAATTTTATTATTTTTAACAAAATTGGGTTTTCAATTATTATATGGTTTTATTTAGAATATTGATATCAAAACAATGGAATTTTAATTCTAAAAAATTAATCTTAATTATGAATTTATAATTTCAATATTATCTTTGGATTAGTTCAATGAAATTTTATGAATTGTATGATTTTTCAATGAATAGTAAAAAATATTTATTTTTATTGGAAATTATATTTTCTTTTCATGTAAATTAAAACAAAAATAATATTTTTTGATAAGTTATAATATTTTATTATTTATATTTTTTAAAACAATCAAATCATTGTCTATGGATTTAATTTTATTATTAAATTTGGGAAAAATTGTGCTTCAAGGCGCTCTTCAAAACAATGTTTTCATCATAATTTGCGAGTTTAATGTTATATAAATTGATGTCTTGTTGATAAATTTAATCAGGAAAAATTGATTATATATTTTTAAATGTGATTATTAAATTTTTAAAATAGGTCCATTTTATTTTTTATCATTATGCATAGTAACTTGGGTAAATATTTGTCACCTCAATAAAGGTAAATTGATTAGTTATGATTAGATACAGTCCGATAAGGCCTAAAAATCACCGTAACATATGTATTAATTTATTTGGATAATTAATTTAACCATAAACATCCATGGATCTAAAATTCAGAAAATTTATTACCAATTTCCCTCCATAATGACCTTAATATATTGTTAAATAACAAATAAAAACAAAATGTTACTCACTTTGTTTTGATATCTATAATTGTTTTTCATAGGGATAAAAATAGGATATGTTTGGTTATAAATTACTATTTGAATTGTAAATTATTTATTAATCATTTTAATTTTTTTTTTAAATTTTTATTTAAGGAAATAATTACTATAAAGTCAAACAAAACATCGAAATAATGCTTGTGCATGTAGTATAAAAATTATTTACCTAATTTAAAACATCAAAGGTTATAAAATTTGTTATGATTTACAGTGTGTAATGAATTATATTTATCAAAATAAAAAACTAAGGTTGTTTTAAAGGATTATATTCTAATTCCATTTATGTATTAAAGTTAAAAATGTCAAATTAAATGAATAGTTCCAAAAAATGGCATTAATGATATTTTATAGTATGTAATATTTCATTAAATTATTTATAAATAATAATAATATTTTATATATCCCTGTGAATGTTATATAGTATAAAATATCAACCATGATTCATATATGGGCCCCATGTTATTTTATAGTTTATTTCTTGACTCATATAGTGTAAAAAACATTGTTATCATGGTAATTTATAAAAAGGTCTAACATGGAATAGAATATGGAGATAAGGATGAAAAAATCACTTAAACTTATCAAAATTTATTTGAATGAGAATATTTTAACTAATTGTAAATTTATTATGAATTTATATCAAATTGGATAGATTTTCCTTGATAATTAGTGTATATTAATTAAACAATTAATATAAATCCAAAAGTGACCTCCCATCAATTATAAAAGGTCACCTCATCTCCTCTCATACTCACACATTATAAGAACTATACATTAGAGAATATTTTATTTATCCTCTATTTAAATTAGAAATTCTCATCCTAGAGACAATGGTTTTATTGAAAAGTAATCATTAGAAGGAATTTTCTATAAATATAAAGTGGTAGTTCAAAGAAGAGGTATTTTTTTAACTATGAAATTTTGTTTTATTTATTATTATTCTAAATAAAATGAATCATTTTTAACCATTTTTAAATAATAACATTAGTACCAATCATATATTGGGATGTAATTAATTTAATGGAAAAATCTATAACCCTTCCTTGTTTTATTAAACAGGAAGTGAACTCATTATTCTTGTGTACAGAGGACTATAACCATGAGAATTGATGCAATTCATTTTCCATCACTATCACTCAGTGATGAATATAATTATAGATTATATATATATATATTACATTCATAAAATTCATTTCATTCATAAAATATAATATATCATTTAATTTCATAAAAATATATCCATTGAAAAATAATATAATCATTTGTGTGTATGTCTGGATTACCACCTCCATGAATCGATGTGACTCATTTTTCATAAGAAAATCACATGGATGATTAAATAATTTTAATTAAATCGCTACTATTATATTGATTGTATAATCATCATTCTATATAGATAAAATAATACATAAATTTTTTCCATAATGATCGTTGAAAAATTGAAATAATATTCATGAGTATATATAACCTACCGTCTCTATGATTGTAACATAGTTCATTTTTCATAACCACAATTAATGGTAGGTATTAATGGTATAATTGAGGCATTAATGTTTTAATTATGTAAATATTACTATTTTTAAGATGACGTAAAAATGTCTTCAGTTACTATAGTAAACTAATCGTTTCCATTTTGAATAAATGAGCCAAATATCATCATAATGCCCGATGTGAACTTAAATGAATGAGTAATTGTTGAAAAAATTATAATATATAAATTAAATGAAATAATAAACTGTACAAGTCTTATTACATAACTAAATAATTAACACATGTTTATAATTTAGGAATATAATCAATGAATGTGGTAATTCAAACTTGAGGTAATAGAAACATTAACCAAAATTATCATTTTAAATGTTTTAATTATTCATATTCTGAATCATTTTTTCCAAATCCATAATTTTAAAATTATTTAATTTTTTTATTTATATAGACATAAATTAATTTTTAAGGATATTTTATATCTATATTAAATTTTATAAAAATGTTTTCTAAAGGAATGTTTTTATATATTTTATATGAATGTTTTGAATTTAATTTCAAAATGAAAGAGGAGTGTTATTTTGTTAATATATATGGAATGAATATATTTACCAAAATATTCTAAAATTGATTAATGATTTTATTAATTTATATTATTCGACATTTTCATCATAGAAAACCCCTTATTCCATTTTTGGCTGTATTCTTGGTTTTGAAAATTTGTTTTAAAAGGAAAGGGTGTTTCAAGATCAAAAATGAATTTAATATGAGTTAAAGGAATTTCAAGGGTTTTTTATGAAAATGTGAAATCATAAAGTGCTTTATTCAAAATACAATACTTGAGAATCATGATGATGATGAGATATACCAATGCAACATACATAAAGCGTGATCTCGATACACCATATGTGATCAATTAACGATCATTCAACTTATGCCACTAGTGTTCCTAATATTGCTTATTTTATGGGGGATTGTGTTACAATATCTATGAATTGATACCCAATACATATATCCATTATATTTAGTAATGATACCTTTCTTACAATGAATAAGGAAAAAGTTAACTACAATGGTTTCACTAATGGATTAAACATGGATAATCATATTTTTGACAAGGGATATGAATATAACTCTACACAATTTGTGAGTGATTTTATTTATTATCAATGTGTTTCAAAAAAACATTCATTAATAAAAAATTTGTTGGTCAGAGTGGATACTAAAAAAGGGGCTGAATTGAGTTCCAATTAAAAATTTCTATTAAAATTATTTCTCTTAAAATCCCCAAATTTAAAAAAATGTTAAACTGTAGTGAATCTATACAGAGTGTAAATATTCAATCAGTTTCTCAAAGATTAACTAGGTGTCAGTTGACTTAGTTGGAAGATTAAATTAACTTTTGAAACTGACTTACTGATTTACAATAAGTATAAACAGTTGTGAATTTAACTATCAAAGTATCTTTAAAATAGTTTTGTATTTCAAAGTAATAGCAGTGGAATAAGTATATAGTTTACTTATAGATTTAAATTAAAATGAATAGCAGAGTTAATCAAGAGGTTCAGTCTCAAGCCGAGAATTAGTCCTCTCTACAGTTTGTATAAATTGATCCACACCATGGATTAGGGTAAACAACAGTGAATGACTGTCCAGGCCACACAAGGACCTATACCACTGTTCTACGTGAACAAAAACAACGACCAGGCCACACAAGGACCACTTACATAGTTGATGTGGGTAAACAAGAGTTAAGAGTTTTGGATTGAGGATTTTATATCCTCTAGTTCAGTATAGGAGACATTGTGTGTATAAGATATACAGAGTACACCACACTGCTCGAAAATGTAAGTAAAGTAATCACTAAGAGATAATTTATCAGAACGTAGAAAGCTATAGTGATTTTCAATGCAGCTCTGGACTCGTTGGATTCAGCAGAGGTTCTTCTAAGTGCATCTCTATTTTTTCCCTTGAAAAACAGTGTATCGTGATTCACTTCCTTCACTTCCAGTGTAGGTGTTCAGCTCAAGTATGTGTTGTCATTATTTCTCTTGATCTTCCCCTTTGAACTTGTGTTCTTCATGTATATCAATGTTCATCAAGCTCTTCTTTTCATGTATGGAAGAATTCTATCCCTTTTTGTATCTCCGTTTCTGTTGTATATCTCTGTGTATCTTTTTTGTGTGTTCTATCTTTACTGCAGCTCGATCTTCCTTTTATTCCACAAGCTCCGGTAGTAGGAATGATCACCTTTTCAGAGGTATGAGGTACGGTCCCCTGACATGCCAACAATCAACATTAAATAACATTAATTTCATTAAGAACATCAATAATGACATTTAGAGTTAAATACGAATTTATAGAAATTCACACGGTTTTCATGACTATCGGTGAGTCATGTGATCGGTGAGAAATTTTGAATCTGTATTGGTTTTGGTAGAATCAGCATCGGTGTCTCAGCATCGGTGTTTTAGCATCGGTGTTTCACCATTGGTGATTCAGTATCGGTGTCTCAGCATCAGTGTCTAATGATTGGTGTCTCAGTATCAGTGTCTCAGCATCAGTGACTCATGATCGATGTCTCAACATTTGTGTATCATGATCGTCGGTATCTGTGACACATGATCGTCAGTATCTCTTTAAATCTTTGGTAGCTATCAGTGCGACCGTTCGTCATCGGTGCGACCGTTCATCATCGGTGTGACCGTTCATCATCGGTGTGACCGTTCATCATCGGTGCGACCATTCATAATTGGTGCGATCGTTCATCATCAGTGTGACCCTTCATCATCGGTTTGACCATTCATCATCGGTGCGACCGTTCATCATCGGTGACTCAGGAAAATGACTATCGGTGAGTCAAGATGAGGAATTCTTATAAAGTGTCTGTTCAATCGAGAATACTTCCAGGTCAACCATAACCATACATTGATCATAGATAAGCAATTTTAGATATGATTTAAACATATTTAGAACATGTTTAACAAGAGATTAAAAGTAAATAAATAAAACTAAGATTTGTGATTACCAAAATAACCATTCCACAGAGAGTTCAACAATCTCCTCCTTTTTGATAATCACAAATCAATGACATAAATGAAGAGAGAATACAATATTTCATTCATTATGACCCCCCTATAAAAAAGAATATATGAAAAAAGATAAAACATGGTTAGAATAGCATCCAGAACATATATATAACTGAGGCATTCTCCTCTTTCAACATTTCTCCACGTGTGTATACATTCATATGATAAATAGCCAGTATGGGTATTCAGGGCACCCATCCAGACATGATACATCCAGAGATGATGCATCCAGAGTTTGCATAAACATGCATGATTCACCTTTTTTCTCTCCGTGATTTCTCTCCCCCTTTGGGATTATGAAAAAAAGAGATTAAAGAAAGATAAGCAAGAATATTTCATACCAACAAAGTGTACACATATTAAAAATAAGAGAAAATAGTTCTGGAAAACAAACACCCTATCAAAAAAAATTGACAGTAACAGCTATTTCTCTGGGTGCAAGGGAGATTTCCCTTTAGAAGTAGAAGGAATTGAAGGCCTAAAAGGTTGTTGGGTAGAAGGTGGAACATGACTTATGGAGAAAGGAGGTAAGACGATCTGAGCTGGACGAACTGTGGGTTCCAAGGTCACCTGCTGCAAAGAAGGTCGTTCTGAAGGTTGTTGTTGAAAGACTGGTCTAATACTGGAAAGGGCTTGAGAAACATACATCTGGCCAGGAGAAACACTTGATGATTTCAGAGAATCAGTAGTAGGGAAAAAATTGCTTTTTCTTGCACATGGAGGTAGGGTTTTAGCATGTTGATGAAGTCCTGAATGAATTCTCCACCGTACTTCATGGATTTTTCAAAATCATCCTTATTTTGCATGAAATTTTCTAAAGTGGGGGTAAAATCTTTTATCTTCTGAGCTAGATCTTTAAAATCTTGAGTCATTGGACGGAGTCTCATATTATTAGCCAATACATTAAAATGATGATTCAACTCATGCTTTGTGTAGATCTTAGAGAAATAATGATATACTTTCTCCTTAATCCCGTTTTGAGCTTTTGTAGAATCCGCCGAATACAACTATATCATTTTATGAACATTATCACTATGTTCATTCATTTTCTTCAAAGAATGTAAATCTAAAATCTTTCCAAGAGCCGCCAGCTCTTCTCTAACAACATCTCTTAAGGTATCTAATTCTCGACCAGTGATCTTGGTCACCTTGGCAATACTAGCCTGAGCAATTAACTGAGTAATCTCAGTTTTTAACTTCCTCAAATCCACATTCTTTAAATGTTCTATCATAATTATTAAAACATTCTTCATTCCAGATATAGTTGTTCTGAACTCACCTGACAAAGATACAATATTTCTGCCTAACTCCGTAAGTGTTTGATTCAAAGAGGTAACATGCATGCCAATTGATTCCGTGTAATTGCACAGGTCTGGTTTGATAAGTTTTTCCACTCTTTGAGCCAATTCATTCATAGAATCATCATATAAAGGCAAAGGAGTAGGAACAAGAATATGAGATAACTCACTTTTCACAGTCTCCCTAACATCTTGAATCAATTCAATCTTGAAATTATCAAATTCTGACTGAGCAACTGTCAGATCAGGTCTAACATGAGATACCGAAGGATCTGGTCTGACATCTATTCTTTGCAAAAACTTGGCAACGAATTGAGCCTTAACAAAATCACTTATTCCTGCAAGATCCACTTCTACACCTTCCTCTTCCTCTAGGTAGTCTAATCCTAGAACATCAAGACATGTATTCTCTTCCCATGCCGCTTTGCATGAAGGGTATATAGGTTTCACAAACTGAGCTCGTCCAGAATTTTCAGGTGGGTCTTCTTCATCCTCATCACTCACCAACTGCTCTATCCTAGTTGCTTCTGGAATATTCTCTTTCTCAAGTGGTTGGGGTTGACGATCATCCGGGATCACATATTGACCTTTTAAAGGTCGTGCATCAACATCATCATCATTAATTTCACTATCACCGCTACTACCATCACCATCAGCATCACCCTTATCACCATCACCACCTTCATCATAATCATCATTAATTGATCTCTCATTAGAACTGTCTGTACTACCAGATTCATACTCCTTAGAAGTTGATTCAGTAGTCTCGCCTTCTTCTTCATCATCTAAAAGTGGTTCACTCTCTGGTAAATTGAGAGGAGGAATTTCTAAACCAAATTCCATCCTTCTTCTCTTTGGGCTAACAGTATCAGGATCACTCCTTTCATGAGGAGATGATTCATCCTCTTCTTCAGCATTTAGATTCTCATCAGCTTCTTTTTAATCTTTCGTTCCTTTCTTACTGGATTCACCAGTTTCTTTAGGAGCAACCACTTCCTCTTCTTCAACATAATAGATCACTTCCTCACCAGGATTTAATCTAGGATCTCATACTTCCCTTGGTCTTCTTGGATGATTAGTAGGATTGAAAGACTCATATA
The DNA here is from genome assembly GCA_963277665.1 of Viscum album. NCBI lineage: Eukaryota > Viridiplantae > Streptophyta > Magnoliopsida > Santalales > Viscaceae > Viscum > Viscum album. Next base: position 1,631,684,139 of record OY728141.1, read on the forward strand.
ACTTTTATTCATCAGCAACCCAGGATTTCTTCCATGGGTTCCAATTGATTTTCATTCTCTTACAGATAACTTTGTTGAAACAAAAGCTAACTAATGAGATACACTCATCTCCATCATCCACACAGCCTAAGAATTTCAGCATGGCCGAAATTTGTTTTGAATAAAAAAAGTGGTAGCTTTCTTTGATGGTTTTATCATCTCAACAATGTTCTCGGAAAAATATCTACATAGATTGATATTTTCACCATTCAGCAAATTAAATAGCAGAAAAACATCATGATACTTTACAGCAGCAAAATCACATTTTCTCGGACATACCTGATGTTGAATAAATTTGAACAGGATTTGGTTCTCACCATCCAACTCAACAGCAATTAAGCTTCGCGATTCAGAATCCATAGTCAAAAAATCCAGGGCTAAATAATAACAAAAGTAATTAGTTGTGGGACGAATATTCCCAGAATAGTCCTCGTATTTCCATTGTGAGGTACTCCTAGACATTCAGCCCATTGTTTTGATGAAAATGTAATCTTTTTCCCTTTTACTATAGAAGACAATCTCACAGTCTCTACACTATCCAAATCTATATCAAGGTTCAAATAGAAATCATTCTCTAGCTTCGAGTAAAAGACTCTATCATTATTATAGAACGACTAATTCCAGCCTTGAGTTTCCAAAAATTTCAAGATAACGGAATTTCTAGATAAAACCCATTCCGAACAAATTTCCTTTTCAGCTATAACTTCTCGTTTTTCTATCTCTGGGTTCGAATACCTCTGCGTTGTACTACTCGACTCACCTCGGGCACGCTTGATAGGTGAAGTTATTTCAAATTCCTTGCTCTGTCTCTTTTTTTTTGGAAATTTTGAGGTTTTGAGAAAATCGAGAGGCTTGGAAAGATCCAAAAGGCTTGGGTTACAGAGAAGAGAGGAGAGAGTTCAGTGGGAAATGGAAGGTCAATAGTATTTAGAGAATGGAATAGCAGCGTGTTATTATTTGTATAATTTAGGGTTATAGTTAATAAAATATCGATTAAGTAAAAAAAAATCTTTTTTAAACACACAAAAAATACGACCCAATTGGTAGCACTAGTCAACATGATAGATCAGTTTGAAAGATCAGTTCGCAAGATCGGTTTGACAGATCGGGTTGACAGATCAGTTTCACAGATCAATATGACATATCGGTTTGACAGATCGGTTTGACAGATCGGTTTGACAGATCGGTTTGACAGATCGGTTTGACAGATCGGTTTGACAGATCGGTTTGATAGATCGGTTTGATAGATCGGTTTCACAGATCTATCATACCTAAATCTTGTTTAATCGAGTTTAACCTTTCACAATTTAAGGGATTGGTGAAAATATCGGCTAATTGATGTTTAGTACCTATAAACCCAAGAGTGATATCAACTTTTTGGTAGTGATCTCTCAAAAAGTAATGTCTGACATCAATGTGTTTGGTTCTAGAGTGAGACACATGATTCCTTAATATGTTAATTGAACTAGTGTTATCACAATTAATTGAAATATGCATAAAATCATATACATAGTCCAAAAGAGTGTGTTTCATCCACAGAATTTGTGCACAACAACTACCAGCAGCAATGTATTCTGCTTCAGCAGTAGATAATTCAACTGAGTTCTGTTTCTTACTACACCAAGATACTAAGGATTGACCCAATAAATGAAAAGTTCCAGATGTTCTATTCCTATCTAACTTGAAACCAGCAAAGTCAGCATCTGAATAACTGATTATCTCAAAATATTTTCCTTTTGGATAAACAAGACTAAGTTTATAATGTGTTTAAGATACTTAAAAATTATTTTAACAGCAAGTAAATGATATTGTTTCGGGTTATCTTGAAATTTTGCACACATACACACACTAAAAATAATATCTAGTCGACTAGCTGTAAGATAAGGTAAGCTTCCAATCATACCTCTGTAATTGGTCTGATCCACTAGTTTCCCAGCTTCATCTGCATCTAATTTACAGATTGTACTCATAGGAGTATCACTTTCCTTAATACTATCCAAAACGAAACGTTTTAGACGATCCTTTTTGTATTTACATTGAGTCAAAATAGTACCATTTTCATTTTAAAAAACGTGAAATCCAAGAAAATATTTAATCTCTCCCATTAAACTCATTTCAAATTCATTTTTCATACTCTTTGAAAATTAAGTACATAAAGAAGGTTTACAAGATCCAAAAATAATATCATTAACATATATTTGAACTATTAAAACATCTTTAGAAATTCTTTTAATAAAATGAGTTGTATCGGCAATCCCTTTAGTAAAACATTTTGAAATTAGAAAATTACTAAGTCTATCATACCAAGATCTTAGAGACTGTTTTAAGCCATATAAATCTTTATAAAGTTTAAAAACTTGATTTGGAAAATGAGGATTAATAAATCCATGTGGTTGTTCAATAAAAACATCTTGAACAATAAACCAATTTAGAAAAGCACTTTTGAAATCCATTTGATATAACTTTAAATTCAGAAGAGCAGCATTTGCAAGTAAGATCCTAATGGCTTCTAATCTGGATATAGGTGCAAAGTTTTCCTCATAGTCTATACCTTCTTCATGACTAAATCCTTGTGCAACTAGTCTAGCTTTGTTTCTAACTATGTTTCCAGACTCATCAACTTTGTTTCTAAACACCCATTTTGTACCTATTGTTAAAGTGTCCTCAGGTCTGTCAACTAATTCCAATACTTTGTTTCTTTCAAATTGATTTAACTCTTCTTGCATATCCATTACCCAAAATTAATCATTGATAGCATCATTTCCATTTTTAGGTTCTTTCTGTGAAAGAAAGGCTTGAAGTTGAACCTAGTTTCTTAGAGAAGCTCTAGTCGGTGCCCCTCTATCAAGATTACCAACAACAACATCTAAAGGATGATTCTTTAGAATTCTGTTTAATCTAGTAAATGTAGGACTAGAAATTTCAGGTTCTTCTCTAGGTTAGGGTTTTTTAGGTACAGATTATGGAATAAATCCAGAACTGGTTGTCTTTATAGCAGGTTCTTTAGATTTGTCATTAAGGTCCAGAACAGATAAATCTTCTTCATGATTTTCAAGAGAGGTTTTAGGCTCATGTGGATCAGTTTCATCAAATTTGATGTGAACATATTCTTCCACACACTTGGTTCTTTTATTGAAAACTCTATAAGTCTTGTTGGTTAAAGAATATCCTAAAAAGATTCTTTCATCACTCTTAGAAGCAAACTTATCAAGATAATATTTTGTATTGAGAATAAAAACATTGCAGCCAAAGAATCTAAAGTAACTCACTTTAGGTTTTCTATTATTCCACAACTCATAGGGGTTCTTATTAAGAACTGGTCTAATTAATACTCTATTAATGATATAACATGTTGTATTGACAGCTTCAACCCAAATGTAAACAGGAAGGTCATATTCATTAAGCATAGAACTTGTAATTTCTTGAAGGGTTCTATTTCTTCTTTCTACTACACCATTCTGCTGAGGTGTCCTAGGATCATACAAGTTATGACTATAGCCATTGTGCGAGCAGTAGGATTCAAACTCATGATTCTCAAACTCACGGCCATGATCACTTATTAGGGTTTTAATCTTAAGACCACTAAGGTTTTCTACAGACTTGGAATATTTGACAAAGTAAGAACAAGATTCACTTTTGTGAGCTAATAAGTATACCCAAGTATATCTAGAAAAGTAATCTAATAGAAAAAAGACATAGTGCTTCCCATTTTAACTAGAAACCCTTGATGGTCTGAACAAGTCCATGTGAACCAACTTGAGAGGTTGAGAAGTAGAAACTTCTTCTTTAATTTAAACGAAATTTTATGTTGCTCTCCCTTTTGGCAGGGATTAAAAACATTGTCGATTGGGAATTCAAGTTTAGGTAGGTCTCTAACCAAGTTTTTCCTAGTTAGTTTTCTATGTGAATGGATGTTGCAGTGTCATAATCTTCTGTGCCAAATCCAAGACTCTTTATGAAAAGCATTTTGAAAAATAAACATTTTTCATAGATAAACAATTTAAATAAACTACATAAACATTTTCATTTCCTAAAGAAGAAAAGACTAAAAAAAATTATAATTAAAAACATTTCAAAAATCATTTTCAAATTTGAAATTAAAACCATCATCACACAATTGAGAAATACTTAGTTGATTATATTTCAGTCCATCAACAAATAAAACTTTGGAAATTAAAACTGAATCAATGTTACCAATTTGGCCAAGGCCGATGATTTTTCCTTTATAATTACCACCAAAGCTGACATGGCCTCCATTAATCTTGATTAGACTTTTAAAGCATGAGTAATATTCAGACATGTGTCTCGAACATCCACTGTCCAAGTACCATACCTTCTTGTGAGAACTTTTCAAACATGTTTCCTATAAAACAGATTTAGATGGAAAATGACTTTGGTACACAGATCTTCTTAGGTCCAGATAGGTTAGGAATCAAGGATTTTGGAACCCACATTTTTCTTATGGGTTTCATAGAATTTATAGAATCAATAAATTTTGAAAGATAATCTTTATTTGATTTATAACTATATGAATTACTAGTTGAAGCATATGAATGTCCAGAACTAGAACTACCAGTATTCTGACTAGATTTGGGAATAAATATATTCTTAGTAATCTGCCTTTGTCCAGGTTTGTAGCCTATTACAGTAGTGTATTTGGGAGCTACTTTCCTTCCTAGAATTTCAGTTAGTGTATCCTTTCCATTTGTAAACTTCTCTAAGTCTTTTCTAAGTTGCTCATTTGATATTTTCAGTTCAGTGTTTTCCATTAATAGTTAAGAATTTTTCTCTTTTTCAATAGTAAGTTCTGTTTTAACAGTAGTAGTGAGAGTATTCTGTTTCTTCATTGACTTGTATTTATCCTTAAGTTCATTTCATGTCTCTTCCAGAATATTGAAATATTCAAATAATTCCTCACTAGTCATGTTTTTATAATTAGAATCAGATTCTGCATCATCTCCAAATTGATAAGAATTTAAAACAAGAGTATCTGAGGTTACCTCAGATGTGTTGGTCATGAAACACATATTGTCACGATTCTTCTCAGAATCAGACATTTCAGATTCACTTGTACTATCTTTAGATTCACTCCAAGTAGCCTTTATAGCTTTTTTGTACTTACTGTCTTTATAATCCTATTTTTTCTTGAATTTTAACATTGGGCAGTCCGCTTTAATGTGTCCTTTTCTTTTTCACTCGTAGAAACCAAGTTCATCACTTTTATATGGCTTTTTCCAATCCTTCTTCCAATGTCCCTTATTGTCATACTTTCCATAGTAATTTGATTTTCTGAAAAATTTCTTCTTCCTATAAATTTTCATAAACCTCCTAGCTATCTGTGCCATTTCAGAATCACTATCTAAATTAGAATCCTCACTAGTTGAACTATCATTAGGTATTTTCATTTTCTCCTTGTCTTTGCTCTTTGAAGCAGTAGTCTTGAAAGCCACTGATTTCCTCTTAGGTTCGTCATATTCCTCTTTATTTACCTTGAGTTCTTCCTCATACATCATGAGCATACCAATAAGTTCTATGATAGACAGATCTCCAATTTAACATGATTCCTTGATTGAAACAGATGTGCCTCTCCATCGGTCTGGTAAACACCTCAAGATTCTCATGTTTTGTTCCTTTTCTGGAACAACCTTTCTGAGTGAATTCATTGTATTGACTATCTCATTGAACATGAAATACATATTAGAAATAGTTTCATCAGTATTCATGTTAAAATTATCATATTTAATATTATATATATTCAATCTCATTTCTTTAACATTAGTTATTCCTTCATGAGAAACACCTAAAGTATACCAGATTAAATAAGCATTTTTGCAAGCAGAAATTCTATTAAACTCATAATCTCCTAAAGCACAGTACAAGGAATTCATGGCTTTACAGTTATTATTGTAAACAGTCTTTGTATGTTCATCCCAAGTTGTTCATTTAGTTTCTATAATTTTATATTGATACTCTATAGCAGTCCAGATATCAAAACCCATACACTCTAAATGTATTTACATTTTAAGTTTCCACTGAGCATAGTTTATACCATTGAAGAAAGGTGGCCTGTTAGTAGCATCACCCTATAGTATATTATCCATAACTAGATTTTAGAAAGATAATTTAACGGGATAAAATTTAGAACTAACAGAAATTTAAGATCATTAATGATGCAAACAAAATCACATTTGAAAAACAGAGTGTTTCAAAAATCCTTAAAAAAACCCTCTGATACCAAATGTTGGTCGAAGTGGATACTCAATAGGGGGGTGAATTGAGTTCCAATTCAAAATTTCTTTTAAAATTATATCACTTAAAATCCCCCAATTTAAAAACAAATTTAAACTGTAGTGAATCTATAGAGAGTGTAAATGTTCGATCAGTTTCTCAAAGATTGATTAGGTCTCATTTGACTTAATATGAATATTAAATTAACATTTGAAACTAACTTACTGAATTAAAATAAGTATAAACACATACGAATTTAACTATCAAAGTAGCTTTAAAATAGTTTTGTATTTCAAAGTAATAGCAGCGGAATAAGTATATAGTTTACTTATAGACTTAAATTAAAATGCACAGTAGAGTTAACCAAGAGGTTCAGTCTCAAGCCAAGACATAGTCTTCTCAACAATTTTTATAAATTGATCCACACCCTGGATCGGGGTTAACAACAGTGAACAACTATCTATGCCACACATGTACCTCTACCACTATTCTACGTGAAAAAAAACAATGACCGGGCCGCACAAGGACCTCTTCCACCGTTGACGTGGGTAAATAAGATTTAAGAATTTTGGAGTGAGGATTTGATATCCTCTAGTTCAGTACAGGAGACAGTGTGTGTATAAGATATACAGAGTACACCACACATCTTGAAAATGTAAGTAAAGTAATCACTATGATAGAATGTATCATAGTGTAGAAAGATCTAGTGATTTGCAGTGCAGCTCTGGACTCATTGGATTCAGCAGAGATGCTTCTAAGTCCTTCTCTGGTTTCTCCCTTGAAAAACAGAGTATCATGATTCACTTCCTTCACATTCAGTGTAGGTGTTCATATCAAGTATGTGTAGTCGTTATGGCTATTGATCTTCCACTTTGAACTTGTGTTCTTGATGTGTATCAATGTTCTTCAAGTTCTTCTTTTAATTTATGGATGAATTCTCTCTCTTTTTGTATCTCCGTGTCTGTTGTATATCTGTGTGTATCTTTTTTGTGTGTTCTATCTTTACTGTAGCTCGATCTTCCTTTTATTCCACGAGCTCCGGCAGTAGGAATGATTACCTTTTCAGAGGTACGAGGTACGGTCCCCTGACATGCAAATAATCAACATTAAATAACATTAATTGCATTAAAAACATCAAAAATGACCGTTAAAGTTAAATACGAATTTATAGAAATTCAAACAGTTTTCATGACTATCGGTGAATCATGTGATCGGTGAGACATTTTGAATCTGTATTGGTTTTGGTAGCATCAGCATCGGTGTCTCAGCATCGGTGTTTCATCATCGGTGTTTCAGCATCAGTGTTTCAGTATCGGTGTCTCAGGCATCGATGTCTTATGATCGGCGTCTCAGTATCGGTGTCTTAGCATCGATGTCTCATGATCGTTGTCTCAGCATCGGTGTTTCATGATTGTTGGTATCAGTGACACATGATCGTCACAATCTCATTAGATCTTTGGTAGCTATCTGTGCAACCGTTCATCATCGGTGCGACCGTTCATCATCGGTGTGACCGTTCATCATCGGTGTGACCGTTCATCATCGGTGACTCAGGAAAATGACTATCGGTGAGTCAAGATGAGGAATTCTTATAAAGCATTTGTTCAATCCAGAATACTTCCAAGTCAACCATAACCATACATTGATCATAGATAAACCATTTTAGATATGATTTAAGCATATTTAGAACAATTTGAACAAGAGATTAAAAAGAAATAAATAAAACTAAGATTTGTGATTATTAAAATAACCATTCCACAAAGAGTTCAACAAAATTATTTCTAATTCATTTGGGTATGATTTATATCATACATTTAGTAACTCTTTTTATTGATGTAAAAATTTTACAGGTTTTCAAGTTTTTCACTATAGTAACATATTTTATTCTTTTATGTCCCATAAAACTATTATTTGGATCATCCCATATATTATAAAAATTATATAGGGTTTATGGATGATTAATAAAAAATAATAAGTCATGTTAAAACTGATGATGATTTTTTATGAAGCATAATCATTTTCACGTTAACAGTTTTATATTTTCTGAAAAATATATAATGAGTTGAGGTTTTTCTATTTGTAATATATGGGTTTGTTATGTAATATTAATAATCTAATAATCTAAAATTATAAGCCTAATAGATATTTGTGAATGAAAAAACATGAATTTTAGACCCAAATAACTAGATTATTTAATTGTTTTTTCATGTACCTTAAATTTGGTATTAGGAAAATTTTTAAGTAACTTTTGATGTAAGGATAATGTTAGTGATGTACCTTTGAATGATAATACATTATTCTTAGGTTGAAATTTTATATAATTTTAAGATTCCATGGTTTATTCATCTAATATATTTCTATTATAAGTTTTTTTCTACATTTTAAACATTGAATATGAAGAATTATGGTTAGAAGATGAAAATAGACATCCTAACCAGTAGCCTAGAATGGTTGGAATTATAACTGAACTATTTATTTAGTGATTTGTCATTTGAAAATAAATAAAAATGTTGGTTACATCCATTTTAGAAAGAAACTATATTTAATACATAGGAACATGTCAATATTTTCGAATTTCATGAAATAAAACCCCATTACATTATATAGATCCATTAATCTAGTGGTACCTAAAAGATGGATCAATGTGTAAGAAAATATATTTAAAGTCATGGGATGTTCAGAATATCGAAAAGAAAACTCATTATATTAATTATTTAAAATGGGACATTTATTGATTTTGGTATTTGGTTAATAAAATTAGGGAGTGTTACGAGATTGATTCCACGTAAAGGGATATATTTAATAATTTTTTTCAGATTAAATATTTCTCTAAAATTGTTAAACTAAGTATAGAGAAAGAGTGGTTGGAATTTTGGATAAAAATAAACACTCACCAGCTAAATATGAATAAATTTTTACAATATCGGATAGGTAGGAAACAAATTGGGACTTATGCGGTAAAATTAAAATATTTTTCACATGACTGAAACATATTTTCTGAAAAAAATTTACCGTATGATAAATAAAAAGTTATAATAATGTCATTTATTGTGGTGAGAATGTTGAGATGGATTTTTTCTGAAAATTATTTCGTGGATATTACAAGATTAATAAATATTAAATTTATAAATCATTGTAGGTGTAGTCAAAAAAATGTTGGAGGTTTTTCCCCAACATTTTCCATGTCTACTAAAAAATATTTGTAGAAATTTTTGATAAGATTTTGAAATTGTTATTAGTGTGCTGTGTTATTTCATAGGGCTTGTGACTAAAAATAAATTAGTTTAAAAAATAATAATAATTAGGTAACATGTAGTAAAACAATGTTGATATGTTTTAATTATGATTAATTGGGTCATTATTAAAATATGTTTGTAACATTAGCTACATAGGGTATAAATCATCCTGATTAAAATCAAGAATTTGTGTCAAAACTATTTTCTACTATAATGGTTGATGTTGGGCTATCTAATTATGTGGTTAAAAGTATGTCACTTGTTTATTAAAATTAATCAAATGCTCTTGTCAAATCTGGTTCATCATGATTATTTATATCTATAAAATTTTCATGTAAAATTAGAATATCACCTCCTGAAAAGATTATTGATATTCTGGTGAAAAGTATATGTGGAAATAATAAATCAGTAAATTTCTTATGAATCTCTATATTATTATTAGTTGGATGATCTTTCCAACAAATATTATTGAACTACCCAAAGTTGATATTGATATTACTATGGTTTGGTATTGGATTTTATTTTATTATAATAATATATATTTAATATGAAATAAAGTTGTATTCAATAATTTTAATCTTTTGACAATATATCATGATGCCGATAAATTGATTTTAAATGGAAGTGAATTTTACCAACCCACTAAGGCCTACATGGAGAGTGGAGGGCTACCTTTTAAATACCTAATTATTCCACAAATAATAAAGGTCTTATAAACAATCACTAATAAGGAATACTAAAAAATATGATGCCTTATCCAAAGGTACTTTTATACAATGACACAAACATCTCTTTGAAAAATTACAAAAGAATAATAAAATATAAGAGCATCTAGAGTATAAAGATGAATGAAATAAACCCTATAGTGTATATCATAGAATGAAAATATAAACTAAATAATAATGGGTAAATATTCACATTGACCCAAAAATTAACTCCATTCCTAAAAACAACATGAAATATGGGAAAATAATGAGAGATTCCCTTTCTTATTCGCTAAGTCAGTCTAGAAAACATTCTCAATACACATCAATGACACTATACACCCCAATGTCTCTACGTGTACGTCCTTAATCTGAATAAGACATGACACATGATATAAAATCCCATGTAGGGATGAGTATAAACATACCCAGTAGGATGCTCTGAAATCCAATATAGATAAATATGAATAATCAATAATAGTTAGCTCATCCAAATAAAGACATTTCAATAAGAAAATATGCGAAAAAAATATATAACAACATGTTGTCAACATGAATAAAAAATTCTTGATAAATAGTGTCTGCATCTTGATATCCCGGATATGTACCGTGGGCCATAATGAAGCTTTATAAGTCTACCTATAATGCCAAACAACATGAGAAATCATACAAGAATTTTTGTAGAGGGGTTTCTCGCTGCAAGAACTCGAATACAGGGGAGTAACACATTATTTTTATAGGACCCATACACCGTTTTACATAGTGGAATACCTTCTATTTCTATGTAAATAGAATGTGGGACTTACACCCAGGAGTGATAGTGGACTACTATAACTGGAATCTCTATGTTGAGACTTCCTGGATCACTTCTGTCCTCATGCACTATCTAATGAAGGAAAAATAATAAAAAAACCTCACATCATTTCTCATATGACTCAAAAAATGTTACAATCTTGTTTAATGTGAAACATTATCAAGATAGGCTATATAAGGAGCTATATCCAACTATTTAAGAATATGATATGAAATTGTCAAGTTATGAGGATGTGTACACTCTGTGTGTGGGGGTCCACACAATTTCGTCCCTCACTTCAACATAATTCTTGTAATACCCTAGACATGGGATTAGAAGACATTCCATACCAGAAAACATTTCCTCATGGGAATATGGAAACTATAACCACCAATGGTCTCGGTCATGTACACCTTGAACACGGTTCGACTGGCCAGGTATTTCCACAATGTGTACCATCATGGGTAAAAAGTGTGTATAATCGCATGGTGTTCAATGATGTGTACTACTACCACATAACATTGGTACCTGAGCAAGGTGACACAACTTGTGTCCCAACCACATAGAATTAGATTCTTAAATCTACTGAAAACCTAATATGTTGTAAAAAAAGAACACATCATGTATTGTTCGACAATAAACAATATGTATCCATATTTTTAAAAGATTGATTTGACCCTTTATAAGGTTTTGGATTCACCATCACCAACTCAAAACATGACATTTGACAACTCAAAATTGAATGGTAATGCCACTGACTATCAATATCTAGTATCCAGTTTTACGAATCTATGTTAAACATTACATATTATTATATCATTAAAATAAAATTCGCTTTCATACATTCCCAATGATATTTTAGGTTCATATATTAGAATGTAATTTCAAAAATATTACATTAAAAAACAATATATTATAATGTGGAGAATTCTATTCAGTACAAATTATTTACACTAGAAAAAAACATTATTGAGGTATTAATGTTTCTTTTTATTACACGTCTTCATAATTTTTATCAAGACCTCATCCTTTTCCCTGATTATCCTTACACCGCATGAATAGAATTTTTTACCATGGTATGATAATAGAAAACTCAAAAATGAACATAAAATGTTTTTATTATGATATTTTATTGCATAATTTTTCATTCTTTTAGTTTTTGAAATAAAAAACACATTGGTAAAACTATTTGTACTACTTTTATATCTCAAGTGTTATATTATGTTTTTTTAGAAAACATTAATTTATACACAAAATATAAATAATTATAATCTATTGCGAATATAGACTTATCAATCATCAATACGATCCATCATGTAAAGGAAAAGTCAGATTCATCGGGATAAACTTTATTTTGACTATTTGTAATACTTTTTCCAAGATTAAATACTCATAAAATTCATGATAATTGAACTAATAATGGTACTTATACATCGTACTGATCCTTATAAGGTTTATGTTATTGAAAAATGATAAGGAAGTCCATCAAAAGTTACTATGTTATTAAAAAAAAATTATAGCCATTTTTCTATTTTAAGAAATACAAAATAGTATTGTAATGTTGATAAATAGAAATACATCAAGAATTCTATTACAGATGAGATATTAAGAACCAACTATTCCAGGATGTTGCAAAAAACTCATAAATATTACCAATATAGATTCTTCTTTAAATAGAAATTAATTTAATCAATTTTAAAATGATACATTTTTGAAACTCATGCACTCTAATGATTTCATTGTGTGAATTATTCATTTCCAGTTTCTATAATTCAATAGAGAGTTTTCATTATAAGAAATTCTTATATGGTTTCCATGAGAATATTTTATTTTTTATTTTGTTTATGATCATTTTTATGATCATGGGAATCCAAGGATATGAATATGGAGAACTAAATCCATCAGATCAAGGGCCGCCAGGGATATGAAGAAATAAACGATTCATCATATTTAGGGATTTTGAATATAGGAAGACAATTAAAAATTTTCATATCGAGGTATTTCCTCATAAGGAAATAAATACCTTTAAAAGAGGTGTAAAACTATGGATACCTTTAGCAATTGTTATTTACTACCATTAAAATTTAGTTTAAAAGAGTTAACTATTTTAATATAGCTTGTAATTTATTATTAATTTTACATAGTAATGTAAATTTTGTTTTTCTACATGACATTAATTATGATGTGCACATCAAAATATGATGTTTGTTTTAAAAATATTTCTTATTAATCATGTTATCAGTGTATCTATGATAACAGTTTAAACATTCTCTAATATAATCAACTCCCTCATAAATGAAAAACCATCTTTGTTTGTCCTTTGTTCAAATAAATGTCCTTAGATTAGGTTCTACTCTTATATCTTGATGATTTTTTACTTTATTTTTTAATTCAAGGTATATTTGGTTTCTATATAAACATCTTCATTATGTAACATATTAATATAAAGTATTTTTAGAGAAAACGAATTTTTGTTTATTAATAAGATGGAATTTTTTTAATTCCTGATTTGGGAAAACACAATTCACAAACAACCACCAATAATTTTTGGAAATTAATATGATAATTATAGAGATATAATGAAATATTTTGTGATAAACCCTGTATTTGATAATTTAAAAACAATTAATCATAAATACAAGAATCTTGATAAGGATGTTTCTTTTTTTAGTAATGCTGAGATATTAGAATATTTGTTGAACTATAATGTTAGAAATAAATTATTGAGTTCTATAAAGAGGAATATCAAGAGTCATATATCCTCATGTGAAGCTTCCAATACCATTTGGATTAATTTGTATGTAACACACTTTGGAATATCCATTTTTATTGGAAAAATATATACCTTCTTAGATATAATTACCAAACCATTTATTTTTTCCTTGGTTATTCAGTTTCAATGATTCGCTAATGGTTTGTAACTATTATAAAATACTTACAATCATGCGGAGAAAAAGCTCAAGATGATGATATTTTAGTAAAATTATTATTTATATAATTACTAATGAGTTGGAATCTAGTAGAATAACTATGTTTGACATGAGTAATATTACCAATTCAACTCTTGATTGTCTAATTGAATCCCTTATACAATGTGAAGGACGATTGAATATAGATTTTTAAAATGCCAAAAAAAAGTTGTATTTTATTTGTCAATTAGACATACTATTCCTATTAATGATTAGTTAGTAGTGAATATAGTGATGTCTATGTTGAATAATAATGTTGTGATAGAATCCAATTAAATTTCATCAGTGCCTTCTAAAAATTAATTAGAAAATCATGAAAGAAGGATCAGAACGATCTTGGAAAATAAGGATTTTTAGTTCAATTATAAAAATATAATTAAGCTAGTAATGATATGATGGATTCATAAGATACTTATTCTAAATTCATGATGGATGAAAAAATCAGAATACATCTTAATAATATTAAATTAAAAGAAAGAAAACTGTGAAATATAGAATGAAATTAAAAAAGAATTATTACATGAATATGAAGAAGATAATATTTAATTATTCTCAAAAATAGTGTTTATGTGGTAGAGCTTTTTCATAATGTTCTTCTTTTAATGAATATCCTAGAAATATGACAATCAATTTATTTTCCAAATTACATATGGTAAATCAACCTATTATAGATAAGGTACAAACTATTCAATCCCTTAAATATTTATCTTTAAATGCTAATTATCCTAAAAGAGATAATGAAAAAATCAACATCTTCTTATGAATAATATCCCTCTACTATGTTGTATAAAACCATACCTAATTATGATAAAGAAGTTTGATTTTTGAGTCACTTGGAAAATCAAAATTGTAATGTGTGTAAAAACATTATAATAAAAAATAAAATCAAGTTACAGAAGATTCAATGATAACCATTTATAAAAATGAAATATCAGATCTTTATAGAAACCATGAAATGTTTTTTATAAAATACAGTATTTCTAAAGAACATGAAAATTATATTGCTGAGGAAAAAAAATTATTTTTAGAAACATAGTCATATAAATATTTGTAATGAGGATAATAATTTATTTTCAAAACCAATTTTGGAATATACTTTATGAAAAATTATTTTCTATGTTTACCACAAGAAATGAAAACTTTTACAAAATATAAAAAAAATTAAACCTCATATTAATAATACTAGAATGGGTTTTAATCATAATTCACCGATTGTATGAATGATCTTCCTGGTGATTTTCTCCCATTTTTTAATAAGGATTTTAATAAGATTATATCTTTTTGACTTTTATAGCTCCTTTTATTTCTTGATAAATAAACTATTCCTTGGTCTTTGATTGAGGAATCTCCTTTTTAAAAAAACCTATTTTATGTATGAATTACTTTGGGACTAAAATTTCTACATTTTCCCCTATGTGTAAATTGGGTGTAAATTGAAAAAGTAAGTGTCAATTAAATAAACATCAATATTTTGGTTTTCATAATACATATTTCATTATGGAAATGGAATTTTTCTAAAATTATTAATGTTGGAAATTTGTGGTTACCCAAAATACTATATAATAAAAATACCATACCCATGATGTTTTGGGTTCTTGAAATCTAATTCTTCTTCTTTTAGAAAATAAATGAAGTACCAACAGTGAAAATATTTGTTACATGGATAGTGGATATTCCACAAATATTACTAGAAGAAAATATTACATTATGAATATTATCAAGATGAAATCCTTCAATGTAACTATCGGGGATATTTCTCAAGGAGAGTAAATTTGTATATGAAAAATTTCACTTCGTGAGAAATCCCTAAATTAAAATGTTTTTTATAGGATTTATGAATATAATTATAAGCACAAGTCAACTATGTGATCATGGTTATCTTCTAAATTTTAGGAAGGATAAATGTAAACTAAATAGATCAAAATAATTATTTATTCTTTCTTTCAATCACATGAGAATGTTCACATAATAAAACATAAGTCTTTAGGATCCATGACATTTTATGTCTTAGGGAAATAAAAGATTAATCTTGGTTATGGAATAAAATATTAGGACACTTTAACATTATAAAAATATCAATGTTGACTAATAAAGGAATTGTTAAGGATTTACCGAAACTTATGTTTTGTAATTATAAACTTTGTGACACTTGTCAATATAGAAAGAAATATAATTCCAAATTTAAATGAATTTTGGATATCTCAAATTCTCATTAATTACAGTTAGTTCACATGGAATTATTTCTTCTTAAAGATACTACAATAATTGGTGGAAAATACTAGGTATATGGTTTAGGAAATGACTACACTAGATACACAAGGGTCAATTTCCAAATAGATTAATCTGGAGCCTTTAGTTATTTTAAAACATATTCAGTTGGAGTAAAAATGTGAAAAATATTCCCTTGATTATAATTCATAGTGATCATAGTGAAAATATAAAAATTATGATTTTGAATATTTTTTAGTGTGCAAGGTGTTGAATATAAATTTTCTTCAGCTTGGACTCCATAAAAATATGGGTTAGTTAAATTTAAAATTAGAGTTCTTAAACAAATAACATGAAGCATGATGAATGAATAGTTATTGGATAAATTTTGTGTGTGGAAGACGTTAGTAATTCTTATAATACTATAAACCAATTATAAATTATATAATTTAACAATAAAACTCACTATGAGTTTTTTTAATGAAGAAAACAAAAATATTAATAATTTAATAATTTGTTTCAATGTATTCATCCTGAATACTAAATATATCTTTCATATGTTTTCAGTATAATTCGATGAATGAACATTTTAATATTATTAAAATACTTCTAAGTAATATATTGTTTTTTTATAAAAATATAAGTACTATTGAGTATACAATACATGTTAAAATTTATGAAACAAATCCTTTTTTTCATACTTCCAAAACCTACATCCTTAGATAGTATTTCTAAAACTAATTATCATAATTTATAATAAAATTATTATCATCAGAAATTAACTCAAGAATATGTTTCTAATTTTATTATTAAATAATATTTTCTAAATATTTTTGAAGAATATACATTAAAACTGATGAAGTCATTTGTTTCGTATGAATCATCTGCGTAATGATATCATAGGTGATGTAGAAAAACCTGTTAAGACAAGAAGTTCCCTGACATAAAAAGTTTAACATTTGACATTATTATATAAATTCTAACCAAATAATCCAAATAATGATTTAGGTTATGAGAATTGGAAAATTTCTATGCAGGATGAGTATAATGATATTGAAATTTAAAATTATGGAGTTTTGGTAAATTGAATAAACAAACTTCTATAATTGGATTAAATTTTGTTTTTATAAAAAATTGTGTTAAAATTGGAATAATAGTTAAAAATAAATATAGTATTGTTTTTATAGGAAATAAAAAACAATGGAGAATTAAATCTGAAGAAACCAATGCACCTGTAGCTATACAAGAAGCTATTTGAAGATGTCCAATAGTTGTCGCATTCTTTAATTTCAATATTTTTTAAATAGATGTGAAGTTTTATTTCATTAATGGATATATTCTGATGTAATATTTTATATTACATCCTATAGTATTGAAAATAAAAAACCTAAAATTGTGTTTCTAAAAATACCAAAACATTCTGTAGACATAAACAAGCCCATAAAGCATGGTATGATAGATTAACTGGGTTTTTGTAACAATTAATTTTATTAAGGGAGATTTAGATCCAATAGTTTTTGTAACCGAATTTAATTTAAATACTATGATATTAAAAAAAATTAAAAAATTATATTTGGTTCCACTAAATAATAATTTATAGATTAATTTTCAGATCATGGGAAATATGAGTTCGAAATGAATATGATGGGTGAGTTATCATATTTTCTAGTTTTTCAAATATCACAAAAACCTAAAGGTACTTTTATATGTTAAGTTAAGTATATAAAAATTTACTTATGAAATCTTGGTATGAAAACACTAAAATTATTATTACTCCCATTGGGGCTTCCAACAATTTAGATCATTATGATGTTGGGAAACTAGTTGATTAGAGAACATTTATAGGTACGATTGGAAGCTCACATTACATAACATCTAGTCATCCAAATTTAATGTTTTAAGTATTCTTATATCCTAGATTTCACACAAATTATATATAATCCCATCATAATGTTTTAAAATTAATTTTTCATTACTACATGCGAACATTGGATTTAGAATTATTCTAGTATTCGAAAATGTTTTCAAACTAATTTTTTTAGAGGGTGGCATTAATAGATGTATAATTTTCAGAAACAGTACATAATAATATGTTATTTCTGAGGAGTTTCTATTGTTTCATGGTCATATATGAAATAACAGTCAGTATCACTTTCTACTGTTGAATCTGAATATGTGACAACTGAATGTTATGGTGCACATGTGTTGTGGATGCAAGATGCACTCAATGACTATGACATGAGTTTTACTAAAACTCAAATAATTTTTAACAAACCATGTTAAATTTATCTATTTAAGAACCTATAACATCCCTAAAATTCATTGAAAATAGATATAATAAACCATTTCCATCGGGGACACACACTTAAAGGATATATAATTTTAAAATTCATCAGACCACAAGAACAATTTATTGGTATTTTTAGAAACACACATTGTTTTTATAAATTTTATTATATTAAACATAACCTAGGAATGATCATTTTAAAGTGATAAAAAAATTATAATTCTAGTTTACCAATATATTTAAATTAATATTCTCATTTTCATAGGAATTATATATATATATATTGATTTTCAAGGAATTTTTTTATTTTTACTTTTTCTAAATTTTTTATCAAAATGATTTTATCATAATAAGTTTTTGACATAAAACTGTCATAATTAGTTTACATACCAATATTATAATAAACTTTTTCTTAATTCAACTACTGTAATCAGTTTTTTATAAAACTATTATAAATAGTTTTCATAATAATACTATCGTAATTAGTTTTCATAATAAAAATATTTTAATCAGTTTTCATAATATAACTATCAAATTCAATTTTTAAAATAAAATTATTTTAATAATTATTTGTAATATACTATTGTAATAAATATTTATTTCAAAAACAAATATGAACATGTTACTAATACTAATGAAACCTTCTACTCCAAAATGAAATCTTCTATTAGTTTAGTTTTTTCACAAATCCTTTACATTATTTTAAAAGTTTCTGTTTTTTACATATTGTACTAGTTTAAATACATTGTTATGTTTTAAATGAAATTTTTTTTCCTAATCATACTCTTATATATTGTGATGAATTTTTTTTATTTTAAGTGGTCAAATATCACTTTTAAACCATTCATTAATTAAAATACACCCTTGAGATTAATTTGGGGTATTCTCAACTATTTAGTGTTTTTAGTAATATGAATTGAAGTTTTCTCATGAATATTCAAGAATGGTATAACCTTTAGCCCACATATATTTGTAAATCATTTACTCATGAGCTCTAACCCACATAAAATCTTTCAGCTAGATTGTTTTGGTGTTCATCCAATCATCAGATCATATACTATTAGTATCGAATCTAAATATTTTTATGCCAATAGGTTTGTGTTCATAGAATAAATCATTAAATGAATGTGATTTTATATTTATGAATATTATTTCCAATGAATAAGCATTTTAAAAGTATGGGAATTTATTTATATAAAGAAACTGAATAATTATTTTATCTTCTATTATCCTTAGATTATCCGATAGTTTAATCCCTCATTTGAGTTTATTAAAAAATTGTGATAAGGATAATGTTTTTTCAAATTATTTGGGAAGAAATATGAGAATATAATAAAAGATATTTATATTTTTTTGGTTTTATTTTGGGTGGTGAGGCATAATTACCTTCTCATTAGTTATAGAAAAAACATGTATCTTTTGTCAAAATAAAATCTGATGCTTCATTGTTCCAATAATATGAGAAATAAAGAATGGTTTATTTTTTTATCTCCAGACTGAAGTGTTTTATCCCTTTGGATACAAGTATATTTTATTATAAGGAAGGGTGATTTGGATACATTTATGGTCTTTGATATATTTGTCTTATACTTTTTGACTAACATGTGATAAATAAACATGGATATGTTTATCTTTATTACAGTGGATGCTATCAAAAGATCCTTAATAAAATCAAATATTTCCATGTTTCCATATTTCATGAATTTTAATCTTTTGGGTTTTATGAAACAAATAAATTTTGAGAACAAAATGAATATGATTCATGGGATGATTTATTATATTAGTGAATATGAAATTTCTAGAATGATAACCATAGTTAATTCCATGTAAAATAATATTTTATTAACTCTTGATGGTTATGTGTCCAAAGAAAAACCTTATAAGATGGTAGAGGTTGTTGAGAATAGAAAAATAAAATATCAGTCATCCCCACTAGGGAATAAATAATAGAATATAAAGTCAATGACCATTTATATGTTCAAAAAGGAAGTGTATCATAAGGAAAAGAAGAAACCTATTGATTTTGAATTTGGTGTTGATAAGGCTAAAGTCTTTTCTTTGGAAAATAATTATGACGAAGAAATTGAAATCAATGAGAATTAAATAAAACAAAATAATGTTTTGGAAGATGAAAACACATTTGAACATTTGTTGAATGGGATAGAGAAAACATCTGAGAATCCAAATATACCATCTTCACATATCGATAAATTTATCGATGATGTTGGAATTTTCATTGAAGAAACATTATCTATTCTATTATAAGATCCTTATTTATATTATATGAATTAATATAAATATGTTATAGAATAAATAATACTATCAGTCTTAGAATATTTTCAAAAAGTATCTCAGAAACAAAAATAATTGTTATGTAAAATGGTTAGAACAATTGTTCGTAATATTGTAGGAAAATTTGAAAATAATCTCGAGGAAGATAATGATTAAGATAAAAAAGATGATGATGAAGAATAAGTGTAATATTATAAGTAATATGATGAACATGATGAAGAAATAAAAATGAATAATGACTAATGAAATGATAAAAAATCATTATAATAATAATCATTATTGGTGTTACCATTTCAATATGAAAAGGGTAATCATTTAGAAGGAATGGAAGAAAAATGTTCATTGTAAAAAAATCTATATTAAAGGAGGAAGATAATTTTTTTAATAGGAAGAATAATAAGATCAACAATCATAGAATAAATATTTAAAAAATCTCCATTCAAATAAGAAGGTCAATGTTGTAGTTGTTTCCAATGGTAATAAATTTTAGGAATGGAGAAAGATAAGGTAGTATCAAATTCATATTCTAGATCCTCTATACCAAGACATATAAAACCATCATAAAAATAATCATATTTTTTAGGAAACAATTACACAAAAAGGTTTTATTCTAATTTTTCAACGTTAGTGAAGGATACAACAAAACATTCCATATTTTCCAAATGTTGATCCAAATGAAATTTTTTTAAATGTTATTTGAATGAAAAATGGGATTTTTTTGAAATTTATTTTTATGTGATTTACCTGTATTGAGGTAAAAATGAAATCATTCCCTAAAAAATCTCAATCTTAAAAATTATAAAAAATAATATGGTGAAATAATCAAATCATGAGGATTTTGATATCATAGAACAAGACACTCAATTCATTGAAGAAACGGGAATTTTGTTTGAAATTGAAAAATCTTTTGAAAAGTTATGTTAAGATGTATCCCATCGAGTAAAGTTAATGGAAGAATTTAGATATAATACGGTTGATCATATAGATGAAGTAAAAGTTTCTAAATAAAAGGGTCATGATATGAAGTTAGTGAATTCCATTCTAATATCGAGATAAAATGAATTTATTATTATGATGTATGAGTATAATAATGTATCTCAAGAGATTTATAGATTGAACACGAATGTGTGGAAACATGACATGTTGGAAGATAAAATAAATAATTTTAAATCTTTAGTAGAAGAGTCTCAGAATCATCATCACGTGTTCAAGAAAATAAATTATTTTTTAAAAAAATATGATGAATAAATAATTTAAATTTTAATTTAGTTTGAACTATCATGTATATGTTTTATAAAATTTTATTGTTTTAGGAATTTCATTATCCTTAAATCTAATAATTCATGTTTAAATGTATTCAAATATTTATGGATGTATATAATTTACACTATTTCAATGATGATTAGTTATTTCACAATTTACTGTTTCATATGTTATCCTTCCAAAATATTTATAAAACCTTGGTCACAATAACATTATTTCTGTAAATCACAAAGGAGGGAATGTTTGATAGATTTAATGGGGAATATTTATTTAACGTGATAAGATTTTATTAAGGGGGGGTTTGTTAGAATAATTAAATTATTAAAGGGATAATTTTTTATAATTCTTTGTGAATTTCATAATGAGGGTAACTATCTTAAGGGGTTTTGTATGAACACGTTCCACCATATCTTGAAGTAGTTTAAACTTGGTGGGAATTATAATGTTTTTCTTCAATTCTCTTAAAATAATTATGGTATGTATATTTTTAATGTTATAATCATTCATTTATGTATTATGGTTTGTTATTTCCAAAAAGGGGGATATTAATGATGTAGATGTTTTACTATTTACATTTCTCTTCTATTAATTTTGGAAATCAAAAACACTATCATAAGACATTTATTACTCTGTTTTTATGTAACAAGTGTTTTAGTATGTTTTGATAGAAAAAATTTATTCTTATCTAAAATATAAATAATTCTAGTATATTAATAATATAAACATGTAACTTGAAATGAACCAGAATTTCCTTGGAAATTTTTTCTTAAATACATGGGAATTTTACTAGTCGGTGAAAATTAATGGTGCAAGATTCCGAGAAATGGTGTGCATGGAATCAATTTCTGATGTTTTTTTCGGGTGCATTTAGTAAACATACGAGCATGTTTTTATAACTTTTTTAACCGGTTCTCGAAATTGAAAACAGAGGGCATTGTTGAACTCACAGAGCCGATCTTCACTTAAAAGTACTTTCAACTCGACGAAAGATGGTCGGGAATAAAAGATAGTTTTTGGGTTTTATGTGGGAATAATAAAATAAAATAAGTGCATGTATTATTTTATTTTATTTTTTATAACCACTATGTCGATGTTGGTGGTGGTTACCACCACACCATAACCTCCCATGAGAGGTTATGGTGGTTGGGACTACCCTAACCTAACCTCCTATTCATATTTATTTTGGTGGGGACCACCCAAGGTTGAAACCCCTTGAACTCCCCATTAAGTGGGGAGAATCCTCTTGAGTTCCCCACTTTATGGTGACAAATCCTCTCAATTAATTAATTCAGAATATCAATTAATTAATTTGAATATTTTTGAATTATGTGCCAACGATTAAATAATAAGTAAGAATAATCTATTATTTTGGGCTGGCATTTGTCTTTGTGGAGAACTTGGGAGAAGGATCCCAGTGAAGAACGTGTTCCACAGATGAAAAATTATTCAACTGACAATGAACGTCGACCTTGTTCGTGACTTTGATTTCCTTCCTTGGTACCTCCTCGATTTAGGATGCGTTCATCACCAACGAATCGATATCCGCCTTTCTACGACTTCGTCAACGATCAAAAAAATGGTTGGGGTTCAACCTATTCATTATTTCTCGTTCTTCTTTTTCCGTCCAGGATTAAAAATCGAAGTCGCATGCTATCACCCTAATGTGGAGGGTGTGGGACGAACCGACATGGCCCGACCCCTCTGCGTACTTTGTGGAGTTTTATGTTAAATGCGGCAAGAGTCCGGGTTGATCCTTACTCATCAAAAATGGTTTCGGATTGAAGGCGTAGTCCCGAGAAGTGCACGACTTCTTCCGGAACAAGAATTGGGCCACAATAACTCGTCTGGTGACCCTAGGATGGTTCATCAATGGATGGAGCGACAATAGTCACTACATGGATGGAAGCGGTGCAACCGCGCCCCAAGAGGAGTAACCCATGGCCGACGAACCTCGGCGGTGCAACGGGGGCTGGCGCAAGCCCAGCCGCGAAGAAAACTGGCGGCCTGAGCCGCCGGGTTGCCGGAGAAGGCATGGCGCAATAGCTCCTCACGGTTGAGAAAAAGGGGGCCACAGCCCCTAGTCGCGGCGGTGAAACGACGGTTTGTGCAAGGAAGGTCGTGAGGAAGACCGGCGGCCTGAGCCGTTGGGTTGCTAGAGGAGACGCGGTGCATCCACACCGCGCAGGAGCCGGCTCCCCGCACGGCCAGCCGGGAGGAGTGGGACCCACCGCTGGGTCCCGCGTGATGCAGACCAGCACCACGTGGTGCCAGATTCTCTCTCACCCGAACGGAATACCCATTCGGGATTCCCAAGGGGCGTGACCTCCCATTGGACACGACAACGGCGGACCCCACGGCCCGAAAAGCACGCGGGGCGGACCTAGCGTGGGCCGGACCCAGCGAGGTTCGGACCTAGTGTGGTCCAGACCCCTAGCATGGGCCAAGCCACCCAGTGTGGATCGGGACACCCTCCCTGGCCAGACCACCCCTACGGGCAGGGCCGCCCTCGCGGGCCGGGTCGGACCCCTAAATTGGGTGGGACCCGCGAGTCGGGTCGGACTCCCGGACCTGGTCGGACCTGCGGACCGGGTCGGACCCGTGTACCAGGTCGGACACCCGGATTGGGTCAGAACTGTGTACCAGGTCAGACCCAAGGACGGGGTCAGACCCGAAGACTGGGTCGGACCCCAGTCCGGACCTGGGTGGGGCCGGGTCGGTCCGACTGGGCCAGACCGGACCGAGACCTATTTGACTAGTTTCTAATCTTTTGATCATAACACGATCTAAGAGCATCTGATTGATGAACCATATACGGCGACAAAAACCATGGAAGAATACAGTTCTTTTGGTATACCCACTCGTGGTTTGGACATAGTTGGGATATGGCCGGGTTGGATAAAACATAAATCAAACCAGGCCCTTGGAATGGAAATGCCAACAACTCACAGTTCAGGCATCCGATTGATGCACCTTCTGTCATGTTGAGTTTCTTATGGAAAGATGGATCATTTGGATACATCAACTTGGGACTTAGTTTATTTTGATGTATCGACACTTGGATTGAGGAGAGGACCCTCCCGGAATCAAGCATGATTTGTATGGGACCCTGTGGCTGGTTGTGCTTCGAAGATTGTTCCTAGATCCTGTGTGCGTTTGACAACACAGAGGACTATTACTAGATCCTATGTGGGTTCAATATCTTACACTACTCTTTCTGGATCCTCTGTGGGTCAGATAGTACAAACTACTGCACATGGATCCTTTCTGGGTTCGACATCTTTGACGACTGCTCCTGGATCCAATGTGGGTTCGACAACTCTGTTTACTGTTCTTGGATCCTGTGTGGGTTCTACAGTTCTGATTTCTATTTATGGATCCGGTGTGGGTTCTACCGAATAGATTATTCAGTGGATACATCCGAATATCTCTACATCTCTACATAAGTTGTATACCTATGTGAGCGGAGTCAGTAACTTTGTGTTTTCTTCATGATTGAGATGCATTACATAATAACTTTGGTATATGTATGGGAATTTACCTAAGTGGCGTTAACTGTTGTTTTCGTACCATGTGGTCTATCCTTGTTTGATTATGTGAGACATTGAGGGTCTCGGGGTCTCTACTAGGTATCGTTATACTCACACCTACACAGGATATTCCCACACCTCATTGTGTTGGATGAAGATGACGGACATCACTAACCGTGGCTGAGTGTATGACGACTGGACGGTACCTGGAGGTGGACCTCACGATGAGTCAGTACCCAGAGGAGATTGATGTACATGGAGTGCTGAGGATGCTATCTATACCCACCCTTCTGGTAGGATCCTTGGTGGACGATCCATGAGCTAATTTTCACCATTCAGTTGTTTTTTCCTTTTAATTTGTACTTGTACATTATATTTGGTCTTGTATTTCCGACCCCCTTTACTTTTCAGAACTCTCTTGTTATATAGTTTTACTTAGTGTTTTGTATCAAGATGTGTGCTCTATTGTGTGTGTTTACAGTTATAAAGGAAATTCCATCCTATTTTAGGGATTTATGCCTCTAGTGCTAGTCTCTAGACCCAGGACTATGGAAGGAGGGCTTGGGGTAGTCATGACACGTGCCCTGGGGGATGAGTGATGACATTACTCTTCAATAAATTCATCACATAAAGGATGAGTCTAATCCATCAAACTAGCCTTTATTCTAATCCTCAGCTGCATGAGTGAGTTTCACGAGTTCCAGAGCCAGAGGCCGCCCAGGTACAAGGGTGAGACGGTCCCAAAGGCGGCTGAGGATTGGCTGGAGGCTATGGAGAGAGTTTTCAAACTGGTAGGGACACCATCAGACCTTATGATGATCCTTTCCGCGAGTATCCATCAAGAAGTAGCTGGAAAATGGTGGAACCTGATGCTCCAGGTGCATGATGAGGTGACACTACTCTTGGCAGAATTTGAGAGACTATTTCGTGTGGAGTTTTATCCATCCATCCTATGTGAGGTGCAGATAAAGGAGATACTTCATCTATAGCTAGGTATCATGATGGTGGCATTGTACTCAGCGAGGTGCACTGACCACTCGCGCTACACCACAGATATGGTAAGAGAACTTTCTTTCAGGGCCCAGACTTTCGATCAGGGGCTCAGGAGAGAGATTAGAGCTTCGATGATCTCCCTTAGCATCCCGACGCAGGCAGGGGTGTTGGAGAGAGCCCACTTAGTAGATATTTTCCTTACTGGGCAGTCACAAGCAGCGAGACCCGTCCCGGGGAATCATGCTGTGGAGTCTTCTATAGATGAAAGCAGACAGATGTCGTAGAGGTCCAAGTGGACCAGACCATTCAGTGGATAACCTTACGACATGGGTTTGGTTGTGCGAGGCACAAGGGATAGAGCCAGTCATTTGAGGAATCGGTAGTGTTTCTCATGCGGCGAACGGGGTCACATGGCTCATGACAGTCTGACCCACCATTATGATGATTAGTAGACAGTTGAGAGACTCCCCAGGCAGAGGTAGAGGATTGATCAAGATGATATGCAGGGTGTAGGAGGACATGGTGGTGGAGCTGGTCATACAGCTGGTGGTGGAAAACGTTATGAGGTGTTACCACCACCACCACCAAGATGTCCACTCTGACCACAGGGAGAAGGTGGATATACAAGATCTCAGCTTCAGTAAACTGAGGCTTACGATCATGGCGCTCCGGAGATGATTCAAGGTATGATCTGTGTCTACTCCACCTTAGTTGCAGTTCTTATAGACACAAGTTCTAGTCACTCTGTCATTACCTCCACCCTCGTTCGGAGCTCAGAGATTCGGACAGAGCAGTTGGCTCGATATTTAAATCTAGATATTCCTACATGAGAAGATTCAATGATTACGCACTGGTGTCGGCAGTGTGAGCTTACTCTAGGAGGCTAGATCTTTGACTGGGATCTCTTAGTAGCGGCATCGAGGCCTTACGACATCATCTAGGGTATGAACTCGTTATCTATAGTCAATTATCAGATAGACTATATTAGGCGCAATGTGTGGTGTGTCCACATAGATGGGACTAGGTTCACCTTTGTCGGCGAGAAGGAAGCCTTTGCTGTGCAGGATGGACTTACTCGGAGGAGGGTGCAGCTGATCACTCATCAGTTGGCCTGCCTTACCCTCGGAGTAGTTGATGTGGGGAGTCCGATCTATCCTGTAGTTGTGGACCAGTACACGGATGTTTTCCCTAATGATGTTCCAGGTTTACCTCCTCACAGAGAGGTGGAATTTTATATTGTCATGTACCCCGGGATGGAACCAATATCTATACCACCATATCAGATGGCTTCCGCTGAGCTTCATGAGCTGCGGGTATAGCTGGAGGAATTACAAGGAAAGGGATTCATTCGGCCCAATGTTTCTCCCTGGGTAGCCCCGATTCCGTTCACCAAGAAGGCGGATGGAAGAACGAGGCTTTGTGTCGACTACCATCACCTGAACCTAGTGACCATGAAGAACATGTACCCACTCTCGAGGATTGACGACCTATTTGGTCAGCTAAAGGGAGAAAGGTGGTTCTTGAAGATAGATATCATATTAGGATATCACCATCTCAGAGTTCGACATGAGGATGTATAGAAGACGACCTTCAGATGTCGGTACGGTCACTACGAGTTCTTGGTTCTGCCTTTCGGAAAAACCAATGCTCCATCAGTATTCATGGTACTCATGAATAGGATTTTCAAGCCATACCTCGATCACTTTGTTGTAGTCTTCAATGACAACATTCTAATCTACTCGACTACTGAGGAGGAGCATGCCTACCATTTAGAGGTTGTACTGGACACACTTCGAGAGCACCAGCTTTATGGTAAGCTCTCAATGTGCCAGTTTTGGATCCGAGAGGTTCACTTCTAGGGACACGTCATCTTGGAGGCTGGAGTTTCAGTGGATCCAGTGAATACTGAGGTTGTACTTTCTTAGGAGCCACCTAGGAGTGTGATAGAGGTATGAGGTTTCCTTGGTTTGACTGGTTACTACCGGAGGTTCATTCTAGACTTCTCTAGAGTTGCAGCACCACTATCAGCCTTGACAAAGAAGGGGAAACAATTTGTGTGGTCAGAGAGATTCCAATATATCTTTCTAGAGCTGAGGAAGAGGCTGACTAGTGCCCCCCATCTTGAGAATTCCAGAGGAGGGAATAGGGTACGTTTTCTACTATGACTCATCAGGGACCGAAGTTGTGTGTGTCCTGATATTGGAGCGAGAAATGATCGCTTATGGTTCTAGTCAGCTAAGACAGCATGAGTAGAACTACACCACCCATGATGTGGAGTTAGTAGTAGTGGTCTTCTCATTGAAGATATGACAACACTATCTTATGGGTGAGCATTTCATAGTCTACTCTGATCACAAGAGTCATTGGTTTATCTTCTCTGAGAATTACCTGAACATGAGACAACAATTTTGGCTTGAGTTCCTCCAGGACTATGACATCGAGATAGTCTATACCCCTGGGAAGGGGAATTTTGTTGCAGATGCACTCAGTAGAAGATCTAGTATACATCTGCTAGGAGAGGCGACAAAGAAGCTGGCTTCCTTATAGATATCCTTTGTGGATAGAGATGAATAAACTATCCTCTAGTCACTTATAGTCACTCCCCCACTTCTTCAGTGAGTCAGGGAGGCACAATGTGGAGACGTTGATAGCGAGACATGACGTGGTCAGATATCTACAGTGAAAACACCTGTTTGATTTTTTGAAGGTGGGGATCATGTCATCCTTTTTAGTGGACGTACCTTGGTACCAATGACACATCAGAAGGAAGTGTTGATGGTGTTCCACTGTTCCCATCTAGTGGTACATCCAAGAGTGGAAAAGATTTATTAGGACCTCAGACGACAGAACTAGTGGACAGGAATGAAAAAAGAAGTAGAAGAATATGTCTCTCAATTCCTCAATTGTCAGCAAATGAATGAAGACCATAATGTACTAGGAGGCCTGGTTCAGCCATTAAAGGTCCCATAGTGGAAGTGGGATGGGATATTCATGGAATTAGTGATAGGAATTCCATGTACATCTAGTGTTCACGACTCGATTTGGAAGATCATTGACCGACTCACCAAGTCGGTCCATTTACCACCGATCAGAGAGCAGGGTTCATTAGAGAGCTTGGGATGCCTCTATGTTCAAGAGATTGTGCTGATACATGGAGTAAATTATTCTGTTATATCCGATCATGATGCATGATTAACTTCCTGTCTATGGAAGGGGTTGCAGGAGGCTTTCGGGACGCAGCTTCGTCTGAGCTCCTCCTTCCATCCTCAGACGGATGGCTAGACTGAGCGGACCATTCAAACTCTTGAGAACATTCTATATGCTTGTGTGGTTGACTACGATCATATCTGGTTGGATCACTTACCATTAGTGGAGTTTTTTTTACAAAAACCATTATCACTCCACCATTGGGATGTCAGCTTTTGGGCCCTTGTATGGTCGACCATACAGATCTCCACTGTGCCAGACATACCCAGGGGAGTGACCACTAGAGGGACCAGAGATTGTATGACCTACCACGGAGAAGGTACATATCATCGAGGAGTGGATGAATACTGCAAAGAGCAAAAAAATTCATATGCAGACAAGAGACAAATACCTCTAGAGTTTGGGGATGGCGACCATGTCTTTCAACAGGTCTCACCCCAATGAGGTTTATAGAGATTTGGTCGAGGTGTAAAGTTATCATATCATTTTATCAGACATTTTCAGGTCCTTAACAGAGTTGGCGAGGTGGAATACCCACTTAGCTCTTCCACCTTAGTTGCACTGGGAGTACGGAGTCTTCCATGTATCCCAACTGAGGAGATACATACATGACCCTTATAACATCATCGACCATGGGGAGATGGACATCGAAAATAGGGTGAATTTTATGGAGGTTCTAGTAGGGAGTGAGGATCGATAGGAGTGGGTCCTTTGTGGACATTCAATACCTCTATTTCACATTTGTTGGCAGCACTGGAACCTCTAGAAGAGCACATGGGAGCGGGAGGATCAGATGTTCGCTCAGTACCCCCATTTTTTCCCTTAGTTTGAGTTGTGGCTTACAGGGACGTAGAGCACTTTGGTGGGGAGAATGTAATGACACAGAATATCTATGGATATTATTATTTTTTAAAATACATGGGAATTTTACGAGCCTGCAAAAACTGACGGTGCATGATTTTGAGGCCCGGTGTGCCCAAAATCAATTTCTACAATTTTTTTCGAGTACATTTAGTAAACGTACGAGTGGGTTTTTATAACTTTTTAACTGGTTCTCAGAATTGAAATATGAGGGTCCTGTTCAACTCACATCACTATTATTCACTTTTGAATACATTCACCTCGATGGATGATTGTCAGAAATAAACGATAGTTTTTGGGTTTTATGTGGGAATAATAAAATAAAATAAGTAAATGTCTTATTTCATTTTAATTGTTATAACCACTATGTGGAAGTTGGAGGTGGGGACCACCACACCTTAACCTCCCATGAGAGGTTATGGTGGTGGGGTCCACCCGATCCTATTATCTTCTTCATATTTATTTTGGTGGGGACCACTCGAGGTTGAAACCTCTTGAATACCCCATTAACTAGGGAGAAACCTCTTGAGATCCCTACATTATGGTGACAAATCTTCTCAATTAATTAAATTAGCGCATCAATTAATTAAATTGAATCATTTTGAATTATGTGCCAATGATTAAATAATAGGTAAGAATAATATATTATTTTGGGTCGTAATTTGTCTTTGTAGAGAACCTGGGAGAAGGATCCCATTGAAGAACATGTTCCACCGACAAAGAACACTCCAACCGATGAAGAACGTCGACCTCAATCCCGACATAGACTTCCTTACTCAGAAGATCCTCGATGTAGGATGTGTTCGTCTACAATGAATCGACATCCGCCTTTCTGCAACTTCTTCAATGATCAACAAACATAGTTAGGGGTTTAAAATTTTCTTTGTTTCTCATTCTTCATTTTCCGTCGTGGATTATATATCGAAGCTGCATGCTATCACCCAAACGTGGAGAGTGCGGGCTGAAAAAACACGGCCCGACCCCTCCACCTATTTTGTAGAGTTTGACGTTAAACATGACATGATTCCAGGATGATCATTACTGATAAAAAATGGTTTCGGATCGAAGGAGACATCCGGAGAAGTGTGAAACTTATTCCCGAACATGAATCGGGCCACCAGAACTCATCCGGTGACCCGCGGAAAGTTCGTCGACGTATGAAGCGACAATCGTAACCGCATCAACGGGGGTGGGGCAACCGCACCTTAGGAGGAGTAATCCATGGCCGATGGACAGCAGAGGTGCAATGACCGCAAGCAGAAGCCTGTCCGTGAAGAAAAATTGTTGCCTGATCCCCCGGGTTGCCGGAGAAGGGGCGGTGCAACAGCGCCATGCGTTGGAGAAAAAGAGGGCCACGACCTCTGGCCGCGACAGTGCAATGGCGGCCGGTGCATGCCCAGCCGTGAGGAAGACTGGAGGCCCGAGCTACAGGGTCACCAGAGGAGGAGTGACACATCTGTGCTGCGCAGGAGTTGGCTGGCCACTCGGCCAGCTGGGTGGAGCGGGACCCACAGCTAGGTCCCGTGTGATGCGGACCTACGCCACGTGGCGTCGGTTTGTATCCCACCTGAATGAAATAGATGTTCGAGATTCCCACGGGGCACAGCCTCCCCCTGGACACAACTAGGGTGGACCCCACAAGCTTCCAGTAATGCGGGCCGGCAGCTGCGTGGGCCGTTAACCACATAAGCCGGACCCAGTGTGGGTTGGACCCAGTGCAGATCAGACCCCACCATGGGCCAGGCTGCCCCCGTGGGCCAGGTTGGACCCACAGACCGGGTTGGACACGTGGACTTGGTCAGACTTGCAGACCGGGTAAGACCCTAGTCTAGACTCAGGTCGGGCAGGGTCGGTCCGTCTGGGCCGGACCGGACCTAGACCCTTTTAACCAGTTTCCACTCTTTTTCCCGTAACATGAACTGCGGGCATCCAATTGACGAACCGTCTTCGGAGAAGGAGTCCTTGGAAGGATACATTTATTTTGATATACCCCAATCATGTTTTGGACACTGTTGGTGTATGTCCTTATTGGATCTAACGTAAATCCAACCGGGCCCTTTGGAACGGAAATGCCAATAACTCTCAAACCATGCGTCTGATTGACGCATCATCAGTCGCGTTGAGTATAATATGTCCAGACAAGATCTTTTGGATACATAAACTTGGGATTTCATGGCACTTTATGTATCGACACTTGGATTGAGGAGAGGACCCTCTTGAAATCAAGCATGCTTTGTGCGGGACCCTGTGGTTGGCTTTTCTTCGACGACTATTCCTGGATCCTGTGTGGGTTCGACAGCATTGAAAACTGTTCCTGGATCCTGTGTGGGTTTGAAAGCTCTGACTACTATTCCTAGACCACGTGATGGACCAAGAGTATAGACGACTATTCCTGGATCATGTGTGGGTTCAACAGCTTCGACCATTGTTCCTGGATCCTATGTGTGTTCGACAGCTCTGTTTACATTTCATGGATCCTATCTGGGTTTGACAGTTCTGACATCTATTCCTGGATCCTATTTGGGTTCGACAGAATATATGATTCAGTGGATACATCTGATCGTCTCTATCTCTCTACATATGTTGCATACCTATGTGAGCTGAGTCAGTAACTTTGTGTTTTCCTCATGATTAAGATGTATTACATGATAACATAGGTATATTTATGGGAATATAACTATGTGAGGTTAACTGTTGTTTTCTTACCTTATGGTTTATCCTTATTGGATTTTGTCAGACCTTGAGGGTCTCGGGGTCCCTAATGAGAATCGTTATATGAACCTATGAATGGGCTATGCCCACATCTCGTTGTGTTGGATGCAGACGACGGACAACGCTGACCGAGGCTGAGTGTACGAGGACTGGACGGTACCCAAAGAAGGACCTCATGACGAGTTGGTATCCGGAAGATACTGAAGGACGTGGAGTGCTGAGGAGGCTATCTATACCTACCATATAGGTAGGATCCGTGGTGGATGATCCTGGAGCTGCTTCTCACCTTTCAGCTATTTGTCCTTTTCAGTTTTACTTGTACATTGATGTTGTGCTTGTATTTCAAGCCCCCTTTACTTTTCAGCACTCTCTTGTTATATTGTTTTACTTAGTGTTTTTACCCATGTGTGTGCTCTGTTGGGTGTGTTTACAGTTATAAAGGAAATTCCTTCCCAGTTTATGGATTTATGCCATTGGTGCTAGTCGCCAGCCCTTGGCCTATGGAAGGCGGGATAGGGGTAGTCATGACACAGGCCCTGGGGGACGGGTGATGACATAACTCTTCAATAAATTCATCACATCAAGGATGATTCTGATCCATCAGACAGGACTTTATTCTAAAAACCAATTAGAATTTTTTTTATATTTTACTATTAAATGTCAAAACCATCCAACTGATAATGGTACTAATACATAAGACTAATCCATATAAGGCTTATCATTTTAAAAAATTATTGGAATGTCCATCATAGTATTTATTGTTTATAACAGAAATATGAATATTTTGGTTATATTTGAGGGAATATAATTTAGCAATGTAATGGTTTTTAAAAACAAAATCAATCATTCAGTTATAGATGATCCTTCAAGAAATATTTTTCTAAGGCCACTAAAGCAAACTCATAAATATAAATGTTGGATATTTTCTTATAAATAGCCTGTCATTATAAGATTTAGGATCTGATAAATTACCAACAATTATGTTTTCTATAGAATTTTTACCATGAAATATTCATTCATAGTCTTTATAATTCATTAGGTATTTTTTGTTCTATGTAAGCCTTATTAAGGTTATTTCCTTTAAAACATTATCTTTTGTATTCTACGTCTGATCATTGTTTCGATTTATGGATTATAGGGATATGAATATAGTGTATCTTTACCATAATATTGATGGATTTCTGGGACTGGAAGATGGATTGGGATCATCATATTGAGGGAATATAGAGATTGGAATAAAAATTTTAATATATATATTGATATATTTCCATGAAAATATATTCAAAACAATATAGGCAGTATAAACATGATGGTAAGTTTATTAAAGGTTATTGACTAAGTGTACTCTAATGGATAAAATAAAGAAATATTTTAATATTAAATGTAATTAATTCATACTTCTACATGAAATTTTATTTCTAATGTTTACAATAATTTTTTTCCTCTTTTCATATTGTGATAGAAATTTATTTTCAAATGTTTCTAAGTAATTGTTTTATTAGAGTAACGGTGATAGTGATTTAAACATACTCTAATATAATCACAGACTTTATTATTCTGATTCTAATAATTTGATAATCATATAATCTAAGAGTCTGATCATATTATATTAAGATGTTTTTTTATTTGTATAAGCTTAATACTTCAAACTAAAATTCACAAACCTCTTGTAACTATAACCATTATAGTTACTCTTTCGATCTAAAAGAGGCAGAAATAAACTGTTAGTCTATAAAAACTTATAGAAATTTTCCTTTTAAAAATAATATTTTTGGCTCAAAAAAGCATATTAAGAATTAAAAAAAATTTTAAGACCTAATATTTTCATTAAATTATTTTAAAAAATATATAACCAAAATAAGACTCATAAATTTTTCATTGAAAGAATGTAAAAATGATTACATATTTTTTACATTTTTATACATTTATCCCTTAAAAATTAGTATATACATTCCCTTAAATATGGGATCATTTTATTTCATTTATAAATTATATTATTGTGATAAAAATAAATATAAAAAACATTTATGTTACAGGTGAAATAATTTTAGAATAACCCTTATAATCACTCTTAAAAGTGGAATAACTATACGATTTAGTTCTACACCCATTGCATTAGAGGGTTTTTCTTAGACCCACCATTTCTTATTTTATCGTAAAACCATACATAATTGTTTAATAATTTAGACACACATCCATTCCTTATAAAAAACCATCCACCCTCATAACAACTCCCATAAAAAAACATGATATTTTTCATTTTAAGTCATTAGACTCATAATGTATCCTTAAGGGAAAAACATTTCCATTTTGAAATTAGTCATTAAAAAAAAGAACTGTGTAACTAATATGGAAAACATCCTATTTTTAAAAATATTATAAAATAAAAAATTTATCATGAAAAAAATATCAAACTTATTATAGGAAGAAATTTTCATGTCCTATAAGAAAAAAACATTCCTTTTAGATGTTTTTCAAAAATTTCATGAAGTGCCTTGCCTAGAAAATAATAAAAATATACAATTTATTTTTTTAAAAGAATAAGAATGTTTTTTAAAAGTTCTTTATGACATAATAATTTAAAAATAATAACCATCATTTAAGCCTGTTTATATTTTAGGGATGTCAAACATAAAGGGACTTTTAAGTGAAACATATAAAGTATATTTTAAATGAAATTTCATTAACATGAGTCTGACTCATCATGTGCATTATTTATCTTCCAAAATAATGAATTTAGGTTACTTATTTAGATTCTTAATAAATATTTTTAATTTTTTTAATTTCCTTTACTTTATCTCTAACCATACTATATTTTATTACTTAGTCAATTAGATTCATGTCCAATGTTTTGATGATATACAGTTTATAGGTCTAAAATGAATTAGTTATGTTGACTATGGTCTAAGTGTTCATTACTAAAAAATGTCCAGAATACTAATCATGACATAATTATCACTTATATATGTCAGTTATAATTTTAAATACAACTGTTAATGTTGGTTATGAATAATTATGCACATTAAAATAATAGAGATGGTAGGTCATATATATGCATGAGTAACCCTTACAATTTTAAAAAAATGTTATGGGAAGAAGGGAAGTCTTATTTTACATTTGATGAATAATCATAATATTATAAATATAATATTAATTATTTAAATATAATAATATATAACATCTATGCGATGTGGTAATGAAATAAAAATCACATTACATCATGGAGGCGGTAGTACATTTACCCACGAATGATAGAATCATTTTTAGTGAAGGGAGAATTGGTAAGGTAAAAGATATATTATATTTTTTATTATTATTAATATTTCATGAATATCATATATAAACATTAATTCCATCCTTCTATGTAATCCTATTATATGGGAAAGGAAAATAACATACATCGGTTTGTGAAGCGGTAGTACACCGTACAAGTGGATGATAAATTCCACTTTCACATGATGGAATTTTTATATGAATATAAGATATTCAATTAATAAATTATAATCCATATATATAAAATATACTAATGTTATTATATCATCCTAGTTAGAAAATATTTGAAGGATGTGTATAAATAATAAATACTAAAACATGCAGATAAAATTATACCTCTTCCTTGAGAAATTTCTATTTCATAACAGCTTATGACCTTTAATATTGGTATTATATGAAAAATAAGAACTCTATAATGTTGGGAGCGATGTTTGGAAGGCATTTGGGATTATTTTTTATGAAAAATAGTTTTTTGAGGGGTTATGTAAAGAGATGAATAGATTCTATTACATAAATGAGGGTGATGGAACCCTTGAAAATTTTCCAAATATTTAATTAATATAAATTAACCGTCAATTTCAAATGAATCCATGATGATTTATTTATAATTCAAGAAGATTATTGGTTTTAATCCTATTATACTGTTAAATGTAGACATATGTTTACATCCTTTTACCCTTATATTTTGGTTTGAACCCCTCCTTAACCCCATTCATAGTTACCATGGGAAAAAGAATTTTTTCACTATAAAGGATAAGATAGTTACTATAAATGGAAAAGAGGACGATAAATGTACCATCTTAGATATTATTAACCATATACTAATCAATATGAGGAATATAATTTTAATTTTAATTTATTTCATCTTTAAAAATATTATTCAATAATAAATTTCATTAATGTCTATTTGTATTACTATTCATTACATTAAATTTCATAAAATCAGTAAAATGTGTAAAATTGGATAAAAATATACTATATTACATCCATAACATTTAGTTTTTGCATTGAAAATTATTTTATCACACTAATAATCTCAAATTAATTGGCATATTGTATTTTTAGAATCATTTATTTGATTTATTTATTAATTCAATAATAAATGCATTCGTGTTGTGAAATTGTTTAAGGAAATTATTTATTCACTAAAAACAAAACTAAATTACCAATAATAATAAAAATTTATTGAGGTTTAGAAGTAATATTTATAAATAAAAAAACCTATTTATATCTCCCTTTTAAAAATATTAAAGTTATTAAAAACAAGAGTGAGTCATTTTCTAATTTTTGTGAAATTAAATATTATAAATTTCAAAGTCACATAAAAATGAAACATTTGGGTTGAATTTATAGAAAATATAACTATAAGATATAATTTTAGTATGTTTTAGTGTAATTTTGTATTACATTTCCTTTTATATTTTAACATTAATTACTCGATTCACCCATTATAGTGATAAATAAATTACTAATGTTACTATTCATATTGACCAGTATAAAATATTCATATTTTCAAAAAAATAATTCCCCTAATCATAAATATGTAATTCATTTTAATAAATTCAATTTTTTTTAAATTAAATTTAAATTTAATCCAGAAAAATGCAACGATAAATTATTTTTTCCAAAAAATGCAATTTTTAATATATAAAATGTTTTATAATAAAATCAAGTCTAAAAATTATTTTAAAAATAATAATTATATTATTTTAAATCATATTTAAATAAAT
Source organism: Viscum album (assembly GCA_963277665.1). Classification (NCBI taxonomy): domain Eukaryota; kingdom Viridiplantae; phylum Streptophyta; class Magnoliopsida; order Santalales; family Viscaceae; genus Viscum; species Viscum album. The sequence continues at coordinate 1,631,722,461 of OY728141.1, forward strand.
GAATTTTAATAATAACTCAAAATATAATTTTACTCTATAAATAAATAAAATTAAAATACAAATTTCAATTAAAAATTAGTATTTATTAGTTTTAATTGAATATTAAATCATCAAAAAATTAAAATAAATAATAATAATATAATATTGACATGAGAAATTCCAAAATTAAATTATTAGTTTTTTCAAATATATTTTCTAAATATGTTGAAATTAATTATAATATTCAGTCATCGAAAATGAAAACCTATTTTTGATGAAACTTATTTTTAATGAATAATATAACCACAATAATAAATAAAATTAGTAATTATATCATTAATTATTTCTATTGAAATTTTTACCATTAGAAGTTTAATAATTTAGTTAATAATATTCAACCCCACCAATTTAAAAGCAATGTTATCATGGTCTCATTTAAATATTAATATTTCATTTGTCGTTTAAGATCAATGTTGTATATCTTTTATTCTATTTAGCATAATATTTTTTTATAATTCTGGAATGTCAAATTATCTGATGAAAAAGAGATTTATTCCTTATGATACTGGGATAAAAAATGGGTTTGAATTTTCAAAATACCTTTGTTGAATTCATAGATCATAAATAGGGTTTATAAAACATCCACTTGAAAAGATAAATAAGGGAAGCAAAATGTTATTATTTATTTTAACATGACTAGGTTTCCATATATGAAATCATTTGGCGGAAATTTAAAACGGGGAAATTGAATAAAAAAATTACTCCCATGGAATGATAAATAGTGATAGAGAATAGGGTCGTGAGAATGTTAACCCTCTCAAAACTGTAATCTTGTGATGGATTAAAATACCATTAATTTCTCATTAATATAATTAAGTGCATAATGTTTTTCATTAAAAATAATATTATTAATGTTAATGAATTATTTTACTATGTAGAAAAAAAGTAAATATATATAAATTTGAAGAATAATTTCACCCTTTAATGAATTTGTACTTAAAAATAAATTTTCATGCTAAACCACTAAAATCAACTTTTAAAGAATCATATAATCCAACAGTGAATAGAACACAATTCTTGTTATCATTATACATTAACAAAAATGATTTCTTTAGCACCATTTAAGATAATTACCAAAATGAATAAAACTTTAATTGAATAAAAACTACATTAATATATAGATGTTCAATAACAATACACAATGTTCAACTTAAATAATCTGTTAAATAATTATCCTAGAAATTCATCAAAATATTTTGAGCTATGTTTAAAAGCAAATTTTTAGGGATTTTATCACATAATCATCCTAGGTGAATTTAACCTTTATGTCCAAATATTATCAATGACTCATATTGTCTCATAAAAAAATTAATTTCAATAATTAAATAATCACCATGAAAGTCTAATAATTTATATAAAGAATCTAAATCACCATAATCCAAAATAAAATTACACAAATTTATAAAGTATAATTCAACCATTATTCATAAAATAAAATTCAATTGTATTCTATTTCCCTTAAACATATATTTTTTCCCAAAAAATGTACTTCAAAATAATTATTATCACATAAACACCAATTCACTTTTTAATATCATGGTTATCTATAAAACAAAAAAAAAATTGAAATAATGGTCAAAAAATTTATTTCTCAGATCAATTAAATAATGAAAAACATTTTCAAACTAACAACGACATCATATTGGCATGGGTAGGAAATTATACCCTATATCCATTCAGTAGCAGGATCATGACTTGCAAACTAGTGAGATGTAAATTTATGTTGCCTAGTTTTTTGGTTATCCTTTTTATGAAACTAATTTAATATTATCTATATAATGTCCAATGATATGAGATAAAAAAATTAGACACATATTTAAAATTAAATAATATTTTAACCAACAAGGTAACATCAAACCTTTCATCTTGAATATCCAAAAATATAATTACCCTTAATTACATCAAAATGAAGGATCATATAAACCATGAATGTAATCCATACATTTAAACATTTTTTCGAAAAAATATATTGGAATTCCTCCTCAAATATATTTTTTACATGATAAACATATTGTTTACGTATAACTCAAACATCTATCAAAAATCAATAAATGACTCTAACAATACTCCCATCATCAATATAGTATTAATTCTTTTAAATTACGATCTTCAATCAATATACCATAACTATTAAATCCCTTTTATGTAGACAATTTCATCATTTATAATTACCTATAATCTATTATCTATGAGTTTCAATCATATTATTTAATAAATCATTCCTATATTGAAAAATATGAGTCATGTCCTACGATTTGACAACGTCAAAACAAAAGACACCGAACAATTTATACCATTTGTATATCAAATTAAATTTTGTCACAATTATTTGTGTTGGAAGTAGGTATTTATAAAAAAATATTTGTATGGTCTTAATGATCCCCTTCACGATTAATTCCCTTAGTAAATCCATTTACATAAAATCGATTCTACACATATTTATTGAATTTAATTAATACATCAGGAATATGTTTTAAACCTTCATGGAGTATACTGAACACTTCCATTTTCCTTGGAAGACTATTTATTTATGACCAAATTCACCACATATAAAACATCATACCATTACATTATGACATTTTTTATGGTTCTTATTTATTCATTATTGAAACATAGTTCATCAGTTATATTTACCATTATTATAAACAAAAATTAAATTGTGATTACATTCTTTTTTCATTGATTATTTTGGAAACTCACCATGGTAAAAGTAGTTAATAATTACTCTTTAAAGATTGTAATGAATAACCAAAAATGATTTTGTTGAAAATCACATTTTATTTGATGTCTTGTTCAGTCAAAAACCACCTCATCCCCCTCACCCATTTAAAATTTGGTTCCATCTTAATGAAACCATTTAATAATACAAAAAAGGAAAGTGTGAGATTATTAGAAAAATCATACGGGACAATATTATAAATAGGATTAAAACTAAGATATCTTTATTTGTGTTATCTCAATCTCTGTAATTTTATCCAAAATAACCAGGATTATCACTATCATGGTAACCATGTTTGTTATTAATACTTGTAAGTTATTTGAAAATAAAATCATAACCTCTAATTTTATATAAACACATCCTTGATACCCCCTATAAAGACATGGCCTTAATCATTACACAGTATAGTGAATATAATCTCAAATTAACTTTTTTACATTCACAATGATCTATAAGGACTATAATTTCAGAGTTCTAGGTTATATCACTTACATGAAGACCTTTATTTTCAAAATTTGACGCTTCTATTTAGTATCAATTTTTCTATAAAAATAAATAAATAATATATAACTTGGTTTCTTATCAAGAAAAATCTTCAAAATATTTATATTGACCTCACTCATGTTTCTAATCATCATTAAAACCTATGAAAAAAAGGTCAATATGAGGGATGAGCACAAGAAGCTCCGTAAGGTATATAAAAATTAAGAACGTAAGCATTGGTCGACAAACTCTTACAAAATATTTCTTTTTCATGAAATTAATTGGGATAAAAAAATCATACCCAAAAAATAATTTTATTTAAAAAATTATTTTCATAATAAATTTAATAAAAAAATTTCTTGAAAAATAATACCGATAAATGTTTATTTGAAATCTTGAGAAACTCATAAGAAATTGTTCACAATGATATACTTTTCACCCTTCAAATGTATAATGAACATTAATCTAATGATATGATCATTATCAAACATTTAAAAATAATAAGTTTCCCAAAAAACCAAAATAAATCATATAAAAACAAGTATGTCATATGGTACATCATTTATATATCACCATTACAATCACTTATACAAATCATATAACCATAAGGTCAAATTACATACCCAATGCATAGGGAGAGATTTCAAAAACCCACCCATCATTGGTTTATCACAGAATCACCTACCATTGGTTAATAACATAACTACAAATACTTAAATTATAATAGAACCACAAATAATAATAACTATATAGAAGACACAAAAAACATTAATGTTTTAATTTTACATCATTAAAATCATAATATGTTCATGAATAAAACAGCCTTTAAATTTTTAAGATACTTATTAGAAAATGAACTATGAAATTTTAAATGAAAACATTTTCATTCAGAATAAAATTTTAACATTTTAATTTAAGATTCCATGAAATTATTATTCTTAATATAATTATTTTTTCATTCTTTAGAAGTTGAAAAAATCACTCCAATCATACATTTTTAAAAAAATTCACAAAGTATGTCATTTGTAAAACAAGTGAAATATTGACTTAAAACAATTATTTGAGAAGTAAAATAAATGTAAAAATGAATTTAAACAATAATTAGTGACTATTAGAAACCATATTTGATACATTTTTCAATAATATATATATGTAAGGTAAAAATCATTTTAAGGGAAAATTTTAATTATGATTTTTCAAAATTGTACCTTATATCGAGTCTGAGTCATCACATAAATTATTTTTCATCCAAAATAACAAAACTATGGTAATTATTTAAATTCTAAATTAATTTTTTCAATTTTATTATTTCTATTCTTTTATCTCTTATCTACCGAAATTTATTTAATTAATAAATTAAATTATTATTTGATGTTATGATTATATTTGTTTCAGAAGTCAACAATGACATAAATGTGTTACCAATTGTAAAAGTGTTCACTAATACACTATATATAGAATAATAATAATGAAATAATTATCCATTTTATATAGAAATTATAATTTTATATTCATCAATTAAATATGGTTATGGAAAATTAATCATATTACAATCATGGAGACTATAGGTCATACATACCCATGAGTAACATTTCTATTTTTCAAGATCATTATGAAAAGATGGTAAGTAATAATTTTCTTTATATAATTACCATAACAAATAAATATATAATATTTTTATTTTAAATATATATATATATATATATATAATCCATGAGATGTTGTGAAGAAAAATGAATCACATCACTTTTTGGAGCTCGTAGTCCACACAGATGTACAAATAACATTTTTTTGATGATTATAAAATTAAAAAGCATTAATGATATAAAATATTTCTAGAATAATAAATATTTTATGAATAAAAAATATAAACATTAATTCCATCATTATGACTAGTCTTGATAGTCGGATATGGTAAAAAAATTAGATAGGTTCGTGAGACAATAGTCTATCAGACACATGAACAATGGATTCCTCTCTCATTTTATGGAAGTCAAAGATAAATATAGGTTTTGAAATGAACATAATAAAATATCAATATCTATAAGATAATTATTTTATTATATAACGTTTTTAAATGAAATTTCATGAATATGGATAATGACATAAAAACAAGTGGATAAAGCTATACCTCTTATTTGGAAAATCTACTTTTATTAAAATATATGACCTCTATGATTGGTATTATTCCTATATTAAGGCCTTATAGGAATGTTAGAAATATATTTGAAAATATTTTGTATGAAAATATTTTTTGTTATGTTTTCTATAATAAGAAGAAGAGAAATACATTTATAAGAGAGAGTTAGGGAACCATTGAATTTTCCAAAAATATTAAATTAATATAAATTACTATTCAATTAAATATGGATCCAAATTGATTTATTTTGAATATATGTTCATTATAGGTCGAAATTATATAATAAAATAAAAATTATACAATTTTATTCTATTCTTCTAAACTTATCCATTGGTTTTAACCCTTGGTAATCCCCATTTTACACATATAGTGACAAGAATGTTTACTCTATAAGAGAAATGATAGTTACTATAAATTAAATACTGGAACATAAATCGATAATGGTTTATAATATAAACCATATCCAGATTACTTTTCTGCAAATATGTTTTTTTTAATTTTATTTTATTTAATAAATTATTATTTATACTAAAATATCCCTAATGACAATTTGTAGAACTATTCATTAATTTGTAATTAATATCATCAATAAAAGAAGTAAAATTAAAAAATATATATTATATAAATAAAATATAATTTAAATATCAAAATTTCCATGATAATTTAAATGATATCATATTATATTTCTTATCATATTTTTTGTATCGTTTATATGATTTTATCAAATAATTTAACAATTATATTCTCATCGTTTTTGAAGAATTTATAGAAATTATTTTGTAACTAAAATTTAAAAATAAATTACTACGATGAATATATATTATTATTATTATTTTTCATAGACTACTTATAATTGAACATATATTTTTTTTTATCCACATGTTCAAAATATTATATTTAATAAAAACTAGAGTATGACATTTTTTAGAGGTCTTGATAAAAAATATTATAAAGGGAAATATAAAATCCAATATCTAATAAAAGTTCATATATTAGGCATTTGGTTGATTAATGATGAAATATATTCATAATATTAAATTAAGGAAATATATAGGATTATTTTATGGTGCTTATCAATTTATTTTATTAACATTAATTACATGATTTAGGATTTGTAGTAGTAACAAAGCTACTATTGTTACTGTTCATATTATTAAAATTTAATGGGAAATATTTACCAATTATGGAACAACTAATTATAAATATTGGATCCATTTTTAAAAAATTTAAATAAAATTATTCATAAAAAAAGTTTAAATTAATCTTTCAAAAGGAAATGAAAAAAAGTTTTTCATAAAATTCCACTTTTTAAATATAATAATATTTATTATAGATTAACATTTGAAATCCATTTCATGGAAAATTACTAGAATATATTATATAACTAAGAAATAATGGAAATTTTTAAATAACTCATAATATAATTATAATATGTAAATACATAAAATGAAAATGAAATTTAAAATAAAAGTATTTATTTTCATTTTCAATGTCAAATAAATCTTCTCAGAAAATTAGGAAAACATTAGCCTTATATAATTTTTACATTATGGATTGGAAATAAAAATTATTTTTTCTTATACAATTTTTAAATTTCCATAAATTAAATATACTATTAACTCATAAAACAGAATATAAAGCATTTTTGTTGAAGAAAAAATATTTTTAATGAATAAAATGTCTTTTCTTAAAATAGTGTTCTTGAAAAATAATAATTAATTAATTAATTATAAATGAGTAATGACATTTCATATTTCATAATTTGGTTATTATTATCCATTAATGCCAATTTGTCAGCAAGGTTATATTGATCACATTTAAAAATTAATATTTCTTTTTTCATTTAAACTCAATGTTCTGTATCTTGCATTACATAAAACGTAGTCTATGTTTTCAAAATATTTATATGATACATATATTTGGTAAAAATAATATTCCAATCACCCATGAATGATGTCTGATTCACATCACATAGTAGCTCCCTCAACCCATCGACACTCTAAAACCCTGATTCACAAATTTTGACCTGCATATCATCAGGATAATCTTCAAGTAACCTGAAATAAATCATTCGTACAAGTACCATGAATCTAATTTATTGATCACATTCCAAGACTCCCCGAAAATATATAAATTTGATCTCATGGGAAAATATAAATGAATGTAAGAACGTTGAGAATAAATGAACACACAAAAGGAGAAGTCATTTTTGACCAAGAATTAATGTCCAATGATCCCAAATCAAGGTTACAAAGTGTGAGTTAAATTTTATCGATGTTACTAAATTTTTGAGAGAGCTCATGCAAAGGTTTAAAAATTATAGATATCGAACCAGATAAACTGCCTCTTTCATGATATAATCAGTAGGTTGAGAATCCCATAAATAATGTACACTACCTTGACTATGGATTTTTTATTAGTAAAGAGTGTATTCACTATTGAATTAGAAGAACAATTGTGTTTTGTTCTTCTCAAACAACCTTGATCCAATCATTGGAAATCATCAACCCTGATCCATCAATAAAAAAATTTGCCCTCAAATCCATTTTGATATATGTATTTAACCCTAGAAAATATCATAATGTGATATTTATAGAAGAAATTAGGTTATTTATCTTATTAAATAAATAAAAAATTAATTATATGTTTTGATTAATGAAACCACAAATGAATGTCCCTATTAGATGCCTATTTCCAACCGACCCTAGGTCATGCTTACGGTAAAACCCATGTTCTAGAATCAATTATGGTCTCAGATTTCTCATTAGAATCCCTAAACTATGGTTAAAATATAATCACTAAAACTATCTACACACTTGTATTGAAATATATTATTATTTTAATTATATTAATTCCAAGGCCCCAAGACACCTATAAATCATTCCTACTAATAATATTACTCAAGATAAACATGATGAAATATTCAAAGGAATAATTGATCAAAACTAGTGTTTCCACATTCTCCCATATTCATTGATTTTCACATCAAAAACTATAATCTACAAAAAATGATTGGTGTACTGAGCCTGTAATTGGATATATTTATATTAACAGATCTTAAAAAGACTCTCATGCTACCAAAGAACACAAAGAAATTGGATGGTCTATGGACAAAATATCACTTCATTTCATTCCTTGATCGCTACTGGATACACCGTGAATGTGGATCCAACATCGACGTACAACTAACCTAGTCCATAATGTGATTACATCTATCAAAATATATCTTCAACAACACCAAATAGAAGAATTCACACACTCAATATAGTTTTGGGATTAATTCTTAATGGTAAGAACATCACTAACCTCCATAGGGTCTCAAATGTCTCAATTAACCTCAATGATAATATTTATCCATATCCAAAACTCCACAATATTTTTTTATGGTGACCATAAATAAGACATGGTATGTTAACACATACTCCATGGGCCTGTGAAAATGATTTTCATAAGATTTATTTTTTACTTTGGTATGTTCTCATGTGCTCAAGATTCACCTTGACTATCTCTAGATAGTTCTCAAGCATCGGTTATATCATGAAAATTTTACTCCACATTCAGCATTCATATCATCTTGTTCAACATCGTGAAATGATTCATTCGCATGTCTCCTTACTTATGAATTGTGGAAAATACCGAGAACCATGTCTTAATATAGACCCAGGGTCATGTAGAATGAATCCTCACAAACATAATATAGAAACTAGAAAAAGGTCATAAGATCCTTTAAGATAACCTGCTATCCTAGCCAAATCCACATGATCCATAAAGGGGCGATATCTCTTGGAACATAGATTATAATCAGTGAACTCTAAAGGCTACCATAATTAGTCCTCATGGGAATCATGATATCTCTTTAGAGTCCTCAAATTCTCATGGATGACCTACACCATTCAAAACCATCATTACCACCAACTCAAGGCCAACATGAAATAATTCCTTATTTCTCTAACAATTAGAGAAGAGAACCATAGTGTCTCAAATATGTGGGATCAAATGATTATCACCAATTGTTGAGTGGAAACTATTGTGATATGAATAAACATTCATGATATCTAATCTTCATAGTTATGGGAAAAAACCAATAATTGAACTTGATGATTTTCAACCAAACCACAAATGGCCCACTTTTTACATCCGTATAAATTGGGTAAAATCACTATTATCAACAAGATGTGAGTCCCAAATTCCACTGGAATATTCTCCAAAATCATGATGTTAATCAATAATCAAGACTAAAATTATATTTGAGAAAATAAATGGAGGAAATAGCAGCTCCTACACAAAAAATAGAACAAAATGTGCACTAATCTCGATGTTTTGATTGCTAGGACGTGGGACAACTTAGTGAGTTTGTCTATGATCACTCACATATTTTTGAGATCTATAAATTATTGTTCAAACTTGTATCATGAAAAAAACAAGGATTCCAAATGAAATTTAAATCCATATGGAAATAATTACCACAAACTATAGAGAGGTAATATATATAGTGTTTATCTTAGAATAACTACACAACATCTGTGGTCACCAATTAAAATTATATAGCATGTTGGTACAAGCACACGTATCCAGGGTGTTGTATTAAGGGAATGAAACCTCCTTAGTATCTTCTCTTACATCATGAAATGTGTCACCATCCATCCTTGAACAAGTATTATGAGTTCCCATCATTCTAAAATTCCATCTAAAACTTTCCCAAATCATGTTTGTTCATAGATGATCATGTAGTTTGTATATCTATATTGAGCCACCCAAGCATTTTGTAAAATATGTGGGGTAAAAACAATCAACCTGAGGTATACCAAACCACCACCTCTATTTGGGGTTAACCTAAAATGGTTGGACTTATCCATAATCACAATCAACAAAAGAATATTTAAAAAATCATTGTGACAATCTACATTCATGGACACGCCCTTATGTGGCTCTTGAGATGTCATTACCTCAGAATTTTCTAAGTCCACTATCACAACATTGTATGAGATTTCCTACCATAAAAGGTTTCTTCTTGAGTCATAAACTAACATAACGAGGGATCCCTATAAATTTGATACTCTTCGAGAAAATCCAAAACCCCCCTCATGTGTATCACATGCCCCACAGTTTACAACAAGTACACAACATTTTCATCAATGAATACAACCATTATCTAATAAATAAAGTTTTATGTAACCGATTCATAAGTCTCCTAAACACTATTGAGAATCCATCATGATAAAGGTATCACAAAGAACTCCTGGAAATAATAGTATCTCTAGGAATTGATGCTCAATACATCATCATCACAAACTGGTAAGCAATGATAATGCATCCAGAGGTCGAAACTCTAAGAACCACAACACCCCAAAACCACCCAATAAAGAATTAACTGATTCCCATTGGTGGATTCTTCTCCATTAATTTTACTAGGCTGGGGGGACGTCAATCCACACCATTCTTCATCCTCTTATTTTCCACATATGTGATCAAAACTAGCCCTCCCAAAACAATGCACATTATCTAACAAGCCACTGCATTAGAGATTACTCAAACTAAAACATTAGTTGCTTAAACAATAAGGTTTCATATAATTTTAAAGTGAAAATATCCATCCTTACCTAGAGAAATTATGTATAGAACACAACCAATTTATGTGGTGGTAATCATGGAACATACAAATATAATATTTATTCATGCCTCTCCAATCCCATTCACAATCCTCCCCCCGAGGACATCGATTAAAAAAAATTTAATCTCCAAACATTTGTTGAATTTAATTGACCTAGGAAGAAGTTTTTGCCCATCATAGAGTACACTGATCACTTCATTTTTCTATGGAAGATTATGATTTATAACTTAATTCCACAAATATAAAACATCATACACTTATTTAAGATAATTTCCTATGTTTTTATTTTTCATTCTTAACACATAGGTCATTAGTTATATTTAACATTATTATAATAAAAAATTCAATGCGGATGAATTTCTCTTCTATTTCATGCTTTAGGAAACTCATTAAGGATAAAGTAGTTGATAATTACTTCTAAAATCAGATAATGAATAATCAAAAAATGCTCTCATTGTAAATTCTATTATTTCTTATGGCATGTTCAAACAAACACAAACTTAACCTCCAAATCCATTGTTAATTTGGTTCCACCTTAATGAAACCATCTACTAAAACCAAAAAGGATAGTGTGATCTTATTAATAAAATCATAGGGCACCATCTTATAAATATGATTGAACCTAAGATATCCATATTTGTGTTATGTCAATCTCATTAGATTTATCCCAAATAACCTAGATTCTCCGTATCATGCTAACCATTGTTTTTTATAAATACATGTAACCTATTTTAAAATAAAATATTGACCTCTATTGTTTTATAATCTCATATATAAGGACCTGTCCTTAAATATTACACATTCTATTGAATAAAAAATATAAATAACATTTATACATTCTCAATGTTATATTAGGTTTTAAATTTTAAATTTTTATATTATAACACTTACAAAAAACCCTTATAATAAATATTGGAAACTTATATTAAGTAACTTTTTTTCAAAAATTAAAAAATATATATATGAAAAGTTTTATTTTCCGGAAACATCATCACAATTTTTATCCTAACCTCACCTTTTCCCTAATCATTGTTAATCCCTATGAAAGATAGTTGTAAATTAGTTATGATCACAAAACTCTTAGTAAGGTACATAAAGATAATGAAAGTAATAATTAGCCCACAAACACATATAAATTTTTTATTTTTCAAGACAATCATTGTTCTAAAATTAATAATTTTCTTACTCATGAAATAAATGTATCTATAAATTTCTTATCATAAAACATTTAATACTTAATAATAATGAAAAAACAATATTCATAATGTTTTCTTTGAAATCAAGAAAAACTCATAATAACATGTTCACAAAGGTATACCTTTAACCCTTAAAATGTAGAATATACATTACTCTATGAATATGATCATTATGAAACATTAAAAAGATAATAATTTTACTATAAAAACCCAAATAAATCATATAAAAAACATGTAGGTTACATGGTATATCATTTCTATATCACTATTACAATCACTCTTATAAATTAGATAACTGTAAGGTCAAATTCCATACCCAATGCAATGAGGGGATTTCACAAACCCACTAGTCATTAGTTTGTCAATGAATCACCTTCCATTAGTCTATAACATAAACACAGATCCTTGTTCTATAATTGAACCACAAATCATAATAACAATTAAAACATTTTAAAAAACATCAATGTATTCATTTTTCATCTTTAAAATCATAAGACATTCATAAAATAATATCCATTCCCTTTTTAAGTTACATATTACAAAAACAGTGAAATTATAAATGAAAACATTGCCTTTGAAAATAAAATTTCAAAATATTAATGGAAGATTCAATGAAAGTATTATCCATTAGAGTGGTATTTTTGTCATTCATTATATGTTGAATAAACAAATCCTTTCATAAATTTTAAAAAAATGTCACAAAGTATGATGTTTGTAAAACGAGTTAAATATTCATATAAATCCATTTTTTAAAAAGTATAATATACGTCAAAAATTTAAACAATCATTGAATAATAGTAAAAACCATATTTAAATAATTTTTCAATAATATGTATATGGAACAAAAAAGTGATTAAAGGGAAATTTTTAATGATGATTTTTAATTTATTGAACATTATCTGGAGACTGAATCATCACATGCATTCTCTTTATCATAAATAATAAACTTATGTAAATTATTTATTTTCGAATGAATTTTTTTCCCATATTATTATTCATATTATTTTATCTCTAAAAAATAGTTTTTTACTTAATAAATTAAATTCATGTTAGACATTATGACGATATTCGATTCATAAATCAATAATGACATAATTATGTTTATTGTTGTCACGGTATTAAATAATACATCATATCTAGAATAATAATCATGAAATAATTATCCATTTTATACATAAATTATAATTTTAAATTCATCAATTAAATATGGTTTTTGAAAATGAAATATGTTGCAATCATTGAGGCTATAGGTCGTACATACTCATGAGTAACATTTCCATTTTAAATTATAATTATGGAAAGATGGTATATAATATTTATCATCATATATTTACCATAACAAAAAATATATCATATTATTATTTTAAATAAGTATATATATATAATTAATGTGATGTAGTAATTTAAAATGAATCACATAGCTTTTTGGAGTTGGTAGTTCACACACATTCATAAATGACAATATCATTTTTTTGTGATTAAAAATGTAATAATGTAAATGATATACTAACATTCTAAAATAATAAATATTTCATGAATACCATATATAAATATTAATTTGATCATAATGAATAATCTTGAAAGTCTGATTTGGTAAACTAATTTCATAGGTTTGGGAGATGGTAATATTTCATACACACGGATGATGGATTCCTCTCTCCATTGATGGAAGTCCGAGATAGATATAGGTTGTGAAATGAATATTAATAAAATATCAATATATGTAAGATAATTATGTTGTTATATAATATTGGTTAGATAAAATTTTATGTATATGGAAGAGGACACAAAAAACATGGGGATAAAGTTATACCTCTTCTTAGTAAAATATTCTTTTCTTAATAACTTAAGTCCCCTAAGATTTGTAATATTCTTGGATTAAGGCCTCTATATGTGTGGAGGGATGTTAGAAATATATAGGGACTTATTTCTTATGAAAATAAATTTTAGTCGTGTTTAATGTAATAAGGATAATAGATATTCATTTACAATAGAGGGGTGGGGAACCATTGAAATTTCACAAAATATTAAATTAATATAAAATAGTGTTCAATTAAAAATGGATCAAAATTGATTTATTTTGAATATGTGATGATGAAATGTTGAAATTATATAGTTAAATGAAAATTATACAAGTTCTGTTTCGTCTTTTAAACACAAACTTGGGTTTTAACCCTTTGTAAACCCATTTTCTCACTTATTGTGACAAGGGTGTTAACTCTATAAGGGAAATGATAGTTACTATAATTGAAATAAAAACACATAAAAGATGACTATTTATAATATAAACCATATCATGATCAATTATATCGATATAAGTTGTTTTAGGAATTGTATTTCATTTAATAAATTACTATTTATAATAATATTTCAATAAAGTCAATTTATTAAACTATTCATCAATTTGACATTAATAACATCAAGAAAAGAAATACAATTCAAAAATTTTATTATTTTTATAGAAATAAATTTAAAAATAAAAATTTCCATTATCAATTTAATTATCTCAAATTATCTTTCATGTAAATGTTTTTGTACGATTTATATGATTTTTTCACTAATTAAATAATTATCTTGTCACTGTTTTATAATAATTTAAGGTAATTATTTCTTTAGAAAATATTAAAAATAAATTAAAATGATGAATATAAATTATTATTTTATTCAATTAAATATTTATTATTTAACATGTCCTTTGTTTATCCCCATGTTAAAAATATTATAGTAACAGAAAACTTGTGTATGACATTTTTTACATGTCTTAGTAAGAAATATTATAAAGTGAATTATCAAATCCAGTTTCAATAAAAACATCATATATTAGAAATTTGGATGATTATTAATGAAATATAATCATAAAATATAATTTTACAAATTTTTTGGATTATTTTATGGTACTTATAATTTTATTTTTTTTAAATTAATTACATGATTGAGGCTTTACCTTAGTAACAAATTAACTAATGTCACTGTTCATTTTGGTGAAAATAATATGGAACTATTTTCGAAATTTGGAACTAATAATTATATATATTAGATCCCTTTTTAAAAAAATTAATTAATAATTTTCATAATTTAATATAAAATTAAACTTTCAAAATTAATTAAAATATATATTTTAAAATATTTATGTTTTTTAATATAAAATGATTTAAACAAAATTAATTGATCAAATCCATTAAAAAAATAACTAAAATATTTTACGTAACATGGAACTAATGAATTTTTTTATGTAACATAGAATATAATTTTACTACGTAAATACATAAAATGAAAAAAATATTTTATATAAAATTTGGTGTTTTCATTATTCATTATAAAATAATATTATTCTTAAAAATAAGAATAAATCATTATAATATAATATTTACTTTTTGGATTAAAAATTATAATTATTTTTTCACATAAATTTTGTATGTTTCTATAAATTAATTATATTATTCACTCAAAAAAAGAAGAAAAATGAAGAATTTTTTTTGAAGAAAACGTATTTTTGAATTATAAAATGACTTTTTTAAAAACAGCGAGCTTGATTAAAAAAATTATTTAATTTATTATAATGGTGGAGGAACATTATATATTTCCTATTGCTTCTAATATTATCCATTCATTCCAATTTAACAACTAGGTTATAATGATCAAATTAATATAATGATATTTCATTTTTCATTTAAACTCGGTGTTACGTATCTTGTATGCCATCAAATAAAGTCTATGTTTTTAAAATATTTATATGTTACATATATTTAGTAAAAATCATATTCCAATCCTATAACATCCCAGGTAAATAATGAATAAGAAATTTTCCATAATTATTCATATTTTTGAATTAAATATTATCTTTACTTTAAAAGGGTTTCTATGTTCGATGGCATACTTGATATGAAGAAATAGGTTTCTTTGAAATCTTACGTTGTAGACAGGTAATATAATATTATTATTAAAAATGGTAGTTAACTCATAGCTGTTATATTTTCGGGAATGAATAGAATTAACTAAAATATGATTATACATGTTTTTAAATGTTTTAACATTTGTCCAATAAAATTTAGAGGCCTAAAATGTTAATGAATCAAATTTAAAGGATAATTTACCTTGAAAGGTTGATTTAACACCTTTTTATGGAGAACCCTCTTTAAATATAGTTATAGTCACTTTTATATGGTCTATTTGACCAAATAAAATTCTTTTTTATATTTGGGACATCAAAATTCACTTTGGGTAATTTTTTGGTATTTTTCTGATAAAATATATTTTTTAATGAATAGTGAAAAATAATATATATTTTTTTCAAAAGTGATTTTTAATATAATTTATTTATACGATTATATTTTATTTTTAATTTGTTTTAAAGTTAATTTAGATTCTATTTTTACTAATGAATACAATGTTTGTCATTGGAATTAATTTCTCTTTGAAATTGGAAATTAACAAGTGTCGATCTTTTGATAGTTATTGTTTTTACAAAACACGCTATTTGATTTGAAAACAAGAATTAATTTTAAATTAATTAATTAAACTTCATAGTTTTGAATTTGGTAAAATATGTATCATTTTCTAATTCAGAATACAAATATTTCTTAGGCTGAATTTTTTGTTAATTTTCTAAAAACATCAATTTTTTGATGAATAGTGAAACCACTAAGTAGTAGTTAAAAACTAAAAATTTCATTGAAATAAAATTTTACCACTTATGTAAATTGAATTTAGAAAATACAACATATATGGCTGTTATTACAATGTTATATGTGGTTAAGTATGATGAAAATAATTTTTGGTGACTAGAAACTTTTGACTCTTATTTATCGCGGTTAAAGGTAAATACAAAAATTCAAGGTAAAAAGAATATTTTAATAATGCAAAATTACCTTAACACTTATCCTAACCTTATGTGTTGAGTCACTTGCGAACATGGGCATATTTGGGACGATTTTAGGACCCCATGGAGTCAGTTGGGAGTGATAATTACACATTATTTTAATTACCTTAAAATAAAGGAAAAAATGACATAAACAAATATGTTTTAGTAAATAAACTGTTACATGGGGTTATATAATCTATATTTTCGACTATAAATATTAATTGGAAATATAAAAAAATTTCCTACATCATGGTATTTGTTTTATAATTTTTAAGCATAAAAAAAAATAAATTATTTATGGCAAAATAATAATGCAGTATTTACCTCATTAATAAATAATTTAAATAAATTTGATTATTAATATTAAACAAAATTTTAAAACTTGTTCCTTTCTTATTGGATGATTTTATTTTGACAATGAGTCATTGTATCTTCATATTTAATGAGTTTTTGAATATTAGAAACCAAATATAGGTTTATAATAAAATAATATTTGCAAACTTTCCTAAAGAGCCCCTCACCCCCCTTATAAAAATCCCTCACTTCTTACTCATTCCTCACAGATCTCAAGCCCATTGTCTCATCCAAAACCTGAAAAAATAATATTTGAAGATCCATATACTCCTCCTAGAAGCATTACCTTAGGGATAAAGAACTACAAGAAGTCATTTTGGTTCAAACGAAAGAGAGTTACTCAAATTAAAGGCAACGATTCCTCTTAACTAGTTTTCTTTTATTTTACTTTTCCAACCCTTAAACTTTTTTTATTACATTATTTTATAACAACAACTGTATCCAAAAAATACTAGGATATTGTTCTGATAAGGATTTTAATTACACTCACACACACCTCTATCAAATGGGTGAAGAATATACTGTTTCTATGGATAGAAAACTAACGTCTCATTAAAAGATGACTATTAGATTATCTCCTACCACCTCTCATGGTGGCCATTAAGATGAAAATATTATATATATGATATATATTATGTTT
Organism: Viscum album; assembly: GCA_963277665.1. Taxonomy (NCBI): domain Eukaryota; kingdom Viridiplantae; phylum Streptophyta; class Magnoliopsida; order Santalales; family Viscaceae; genus Viscum; species Viscum album. The sequence continues at coordinate 1,631,740,504 of OY728141.1, forward strand.
ATTTCTTCTTTATTAATCTATATTTTCCTTTTTATATCATACCATTATGGTTTCCATTGTGGGTAAATGTGATAATTTCATTTGAGAATGTGTGGACTACCGCCCCCTCAAAGTGATGGGACTCGTTAATTACATATGTGGGACGTATAAAAGACAGTGTTAATGATATTATATATGATATTATACTAGAATTATAATATAACTATGTATCATTATGTTTTATGTAACACCCCAAGCTTCCACGGTATGCATCTCTTTGAATAATGCAGTAGCGTGTTTGTATGCATCTTCGAGTTCAAACACACACTACAACCAATCAAACTAGCAGTTATGAATAGTAATACCCACTTTTTAAAATAATATACCTTTTATAATTCAATATGGAATTCATTTTTGGATTCATAATATTGAAATTATCTTAGGGTGAATTTTTGGTACATTTCTGATAACTTTCATATTTTGATTAATAGTGAAAATTAATAAATTTTAATTAAAAACAACTGTTTTAATTGAAATATTTAATAGCGATAAATTATGAGTATAAGTTGTTTTAAAGTATATTAAGAATATATTTTTACCATTTAATAAAATTTTAGTCATTGGAAATAATTTCACATATAAACCGGACATAAACAAGTGTCAATATTTTGATAGTTATTATTTTTTTTAAACATGCTTCTCATATTGACAACAGAAATTAATTTTAAATTAATTTCTGACACTCTTGTGTTTTTAATTTATAAAAATGGATTCCATTTTTGAATCATTAGGTCCAAATTTTTTAAATAGATTAATTTTATTTTTAGACATTTTGAATACTTATTTCGGTAAACATTTTAATTACCATGGTTAAAGGGTAAATCCGGTAAATAAGGGTAATAAAATAAAATAATAATAATAATAATTTACTCTAAAACATGTCCTAACCCTATTGGATGATACATTTCCGACCATGGGCATCTTTTGGTCAATTTTTGGACCCCATTGATCCACTTATAAGTGATAATGACTCTTTATATTAATTAAGTTAAAGTAAATACAAAAATGTCATATACATATATCTTTTAGAAAAACAATTTATAAATAGGTTTATATATATTATATTTTAGACTATAAGCATTAATTATAAAGATACAAAGATTTAATATGTAATTTTATTTTATTTTAAATTTTTAGACATTGAATAATTAAATTTATTAATGACACAATAATGATGTAGTATTTTACTTATTAATGAAAGAATCAAATAATTTGTATTATAAATGTTAAAATAAATATAATTTTAATGTTTTGACGATATACAAGAATTTTATTGGTTAATTTGAAATGATAGTATCTATTAATTGAATTTTTTTCTAATTAATAATGTTTTTATGACTTTAACGAAAATCAATTATTAAATACAGTCAAAATTGACCTAGAAGATTTTTTTAAAAAATATAATATTATTAATTCATATTATAATCCTAAAAATCAATGGTTCGTCCCAAGGACTTATATAATGATATTTGTGTCATTAATAGACAACTTGGGGGTTTCTTCGAAGTATATTGTATGTTTATTAACCATATAATATAAAAATAAAAAGTGACATGGTAAATGTCAAACTATTTAACAAAGAGTTAAATATAAATGATAAGGTTAATATAGTGACCCAAACCTATCTAAAATCTATTGGATGAAAGTATTTCTACCCATACCCACCTTATACGTTGAATAATCATCTTTGGAGGCATTTTTAATAGAATATAAATTTATTATAAATTAATACATTAAGTTTTTCCTAAAGAGCCCCTTCTCCCCCTTATAAAAGGACGCCACTTCTAACAAATTATTCATACCTTAAAAGTCTTTTGGTTCATCCAAACCCTGCCCAATTATCCTCTCAACTTCCCTCAATTCAACCTGGAAGCCTTAATTTAGTCAGAAATCCAACCTAAGGATCTATTTTGATCAAATCAAAAGGAAGAACCCGAAGAAGAGGTAATGTTTTCATCACCCTCTTTCAAGTTCCATTCTTCTTACACTTCATATTTCTTTGATATTTCCATTCTAAAATATTAACAGTAGTATATTATATATAATGTTATGTTATTATAAATATGGTACAAACATATTCAGTATTCTATCCATCCTTTGAATGACATGTCACCATACGTGCGTACGTACGACTTACCATTTCCACGTCATGGTGCAATTGTTATTCAAGACATTATTATTTGGATGGGTATGATAATGATATGTAATTGACATAAATAATAAATATAACATTATAATTAATCTTTTTATATGATATACCATCCAATTATATACAATTTTAATATCAAAAGAATGATATTGTCGCTCGTGTGTACGTACGGAGTACTGTCTCCATGAACGCGATAAGATTAATTCCCCATCATGTCCATTCGAAAATAATTTTCATTTTAAGGTTAAATATAATGTTTAAAGACTTAATAACATGATTTATATGAATAATATACAACCTATACATAAAAAACATGACTTAAGTAACAAATCATATAAAGGAAAATGAATCTGTTAACACCCAAAACAATGATAATACAAAGATATTATTAACAAAGTAATGTTAAAAGATCATATATGATATCATATTAATGTATATGACTCATGTATAATTTAATAAAAATAATTTCAACATTATACAAGAGTTTAACCTACCCTCGACCAAGGAAAAGTACATGGTAAGGGTTTATTTCACAATCTCTTCATTATCCGAGGTTGTTTATAAGAAAGTATCTTCTGGGACATCTTTATCATCCACATCCATGTTTCATAAAAATGTATTTAAAATCATTATTACTATTTTACAGACTATTGGTTATGGTAAATTATACCCTTGTTTGAATTTTTATAAAATTCTTATAAAGGAATATTTTCATCATTTTCAAAACAAGGACTTTTTAACATTTTCGACAGAATTAAGTTAAGATTGTCATTTTAACTTATACAGGGGGTGCGGATATTTTCCGCCATTATAAAATATTTGATTCTTCACTTACAATATTATAAATAATATTTTCAAAATAAATGTTTTATATTATAATTATGTGACTTTTAAATGATTTAAAAAAAGTTATATTTCTCTCAAAAAGTTTTGATTTCATCTATGTCAACACCCTTTGATGGATTTTAAGGTTATTTGAATTTGATTTATTATGATACAAAAATTCAATATTGAATTGAAGGTTTTGTTATTTGTTTGACTATGGATGTGTTATTTTTATACCATTCATGGTTTATGGAGAAAGTATTGACATTTCGTATGCTAGATTTAATAAAAATGTTTATGTTATGTTTAAACCTGTTTATATGAGGAATGAATTGGACTTAATAAGTGACGAGTGGAGCCCACTATATCTCCTTAATGCATCGTTAGGTCTCATGAGACAAACTAGTTTCTTGCCATAAGGCCTTGAAAAAATTTTATTTGTAGTCTTGGCATAAGGCCTTGACAATGTTGTTATGATAGTATGAGACTATGCATTCCATCATTATGAAAGTGGTTATTGATATTGCTTGTGATTATTCGACTAGTAGAATATCCATGTGAATACGTAAATGACATTATTTGATTTTATATTTTCCATATTATGCTGAAGATAATGTTTAAAAAAGGATTTTGTTTTACTTATACATTTCCTTAAATGTTTGTGCTTATTTATGAAAGTTTCCGATATATTGATATCCTTACTGAGCATCTGAGATCACCCCATTCAATGTTTTATTTTTCACAGGATATGAAGAAGTATTTTATGAATAAACTGTAGGGATAGTATGAGGTGATATGAAGACATGATGTTGTAGTTTTTCACTTTAGGATTTAATGTAAACTTTATGAATATATCTAGTGTTTCCATGGCTACTAAACTAATCGGTATTTCGAGACATGATCTTTTGTTATCATACCAATGTTAGGTAATAATGCACCGACTCTGGGTAACTGGGGTTGTGGAATTATAGTTGGTATCAGAGGAAGTTTAGTAAAATCTTTTGGAGCTATATTTAGATAAAATATGACTAGAGCACATATACCAAAGATAGACTTTGAGGATTAGTATAGAATAACTTTCAAGAATTTTGGTATTGTAGAGATTTTGTGAGTTTTCTGAGAAAATACATCCCTGTCTGGATACGAGCTGGTAGAGGCGGCTCGAGCACAGATGTACTTAGGGGTAAAAACCAAAAACACTACTTTGATCTAGACTCCAACGGGAACTGGGGCACGACAACAGGCCTTGCTTCACTCTTGGTTATGACACTCTCGAGGGATATGCTTAGGATAATTCTCATTTTCTTTACAAATTATTATAAAGGGTTTATTATTATATACTTTCTCAATGAAAACAACTTTTATGATTGTGGATTATGTCCATAAACAATTCAATTTACATTTGGTATTTTACACATTTGGAATTATTCATTGCAATTCATAAAATGACCTAGTTTGTGCCATTGTATAGAAATGGCGTCCAGTAGAAGGAATTTGAACTCCAACAATACGTATGATCCAAAGTGTAAGAAGGATCATATCTTCCATCGTATTAAGCAAACATTTAGAAGGGAAATAGTCTTCCATGTGTTCTCAACATATGAATAAATAGAATCATGTGTTAATAATATAAGTAATGAATTATCTGATTCCCATGGCTTTGAAGGGAAGCAAGAGAATAAAAGGTTTGAAGAGTGAAAGTTGGATAAAGGGAAGAGGGAAAAGAAGAATTTTCCCACATATGATAACTGTAAGAAGAAACACACTAGAACTTGACTGAAGGGAATGGGAGTTTGATACAAGTGTGGAGAAAAAGGACACCATATACGTGACTACAAGGGTAAGAAAAAGGTTTCAAATGTACAATTCTTCATCTTCAAGGAGTTGAGACACTACATGAACCAATATACAAATCATCCGAGTATGCCGCAAATGATGCTATTGGATAATAATCAAGTTATGGCAAAACCACAGATGAGGATGAATGATTAGAGTTCTTATTTTGTTATTAGATAATTATGTCATTTGAGTGTTGTATCAACAATTCAATGGTTATAATAATTATGGAGTATATAAGGATTGTACAGCAGTACTATTTCATTAAAGACTTGTGATTGTGTAGAACCATGAAAAGTTACTCAATAACAGGTTAAATTTTTGGAAAATATATGGTTGAGAGAAAGATAAACCATAATATGGTTCTGATACTGAGGTAGTGATTTTGGAATAATACATGATTGATTTGGATAAATTATATTGGATATTCTTGACTACCTTGAAAATGATTAATGATTTGTATATTCCATTATTGTTGGAGTTTACAACAATTTTTGATAGAAGGAGTATGTCCAGTATAGGGGATCATGAATGTAATAAATAAGGTTTTATGGTAATTCAGGATGTTGTAGTGTTTTAAAAGAATACACGATGAAGGTGTTCACATGTTATTAAGTGGCATAAAGGATCTTCATTGTGTTTACCTTCCTTATAAATTTTGGACTGTGAGTTTGGACAAAAGTATTTTGGATAATTCTAGTTTGAGATTATTTTTGGATTTCTATAAGAGGACAACCTGGAGGTCAGTCAGCTACCTGTCGCATCTGGTAAGGCCATGATAATTGAACCCGCAATAGAAGGGTGACAAGGGTGTATCACCTACCACTAAACCATGTTATGTCCTTGATTGAATAATGTAGTCTATTTTAAAAAAATCTGGTAGATGAATTATAAATTCATTTTTTTAACCCTATATGAATAGGATAAATCAAATATTATTTTTATGTTCTATTAGCTTCTAGAGTGAAAGATGAGTTTGTGGTAGAAATTAGTTAAAGGATGGGACTCTACTTTTAAAGTATATATATTTTTCTTCTTATCTTATTCTATGAATAAATTAATTCTTATCATTTAGTTAGGGATATTGAAACTAAAAATGTGTTATCCTAATACCATATGTTTTGTTGAACCGGTGGTATTTTAAATCATCATAGATTAATGAATTTAAGGCCCTATATTTTATACTTTTTTGTGATTGATGACCTCAATCACTACCTATAAATATTTACATTTTTCCTCCAATTATATGTCTCTAATTTCCACCAATTTTCTCCTAATCGAGATCATAATTTGGTACCGACCCTTTCATTTCCATTTGCCTCTTATTAAGACTAAATTTTATTAATCTAATTTCCGATGTGGGTTTTCCCAAAGGTATTTTCTATTTTCAACCTTTTAATTTTAAAATAAAATTTCAAATTGTGAGGAAAAAATTTATTGAAGGAGAGGAGAATGTAACACCCTAAGAATCCATGGTACGCTTCGCTTTGAATAATGCAGTAGTGTGTGTTGTACGCAACTTCAAGTTCTACCACACACCACAACCAATCAAACTATCCATTTTGAATAGTAATACCCACTTTTTGAAAATTTATACCTTATATATTTCAAAATGGACTTCTTTTTTGGATTCAGAATATTGAAATTATCTTAGGGAGATTTTTGGTACATTTATGATAACTTTCTTATTTTGATGAATAGTGAAAATTAATAAATTTTATTTAAAAAAACATTTTAAATCGAAATAATTAAGAGTGATAAATTATGAATTTTAGTGGCTTTAAAGTATATTCAGAATAGTGTTTTAACATTTAATACAATGTCGGTCATTGGATGTAATTTCACATTTAAACCGGTCATAAACAAGTGTCAATCTTTTGATAGTTATTATTTCTTAAATACACGTTTTTTGTTTTAACAACGGGTATTAATTTTAAATTAATTTCTGCCACTTTTATGTTTTGAATTTAAAAAAATGGATTCCAAATTTGGAATCAGTATTTCCAAATTATGTAAATAGGAAACTTTTATTTTTAGAAATTTTGAATAATTAATTCGGTAAACATTTTATTTACCATGGTCAAATGGTAAATTCGGTAAATAAGGGTAAAAATATAATATTATAATAATAATAAATTACCCTAAAACGTGTTATAAACCTATTGGTTGATACATGTAAGACCATGGGAATCTTTGGGTGGATTTTTGGACCCTATAGATCAACTTGTAAGTGATAATGACACTTTATATTAATTAAGTTAAAATAAATACAAAAATGACATAAGCATATATCTTTAAAAAAAAATTTACATAGGGTTATATATGTTATATTTTCGACTATAAATATTCATCAGAAATAAAAAAATATTTAATACATAATGGTATTTTATTTATAATTTTTAGACATTGAATAGTTAAATTTATTTATGACACAATAATGATGTAGTATTTTCCTTATTAACGAAAGAATCAAATAATTTGTATTATAAATGTTAAAATAAATATAATTTTAAAGTTTTGATGACATAAAAGAATTTTATTGGTTAATATGGCCTGATATTATTACTTAAATTAATTTTTTTCTAATTATTAAAGATGTTAAAACTTTGACAAAAATATATTACTAAATAGAGTCAGAATTGACATAAAAGAGTTTTTAAAACAAATATTATATTATTAATTTATATTCTATTCCTAAAAATCTAAGGATTGTCTCAAATACTTAAATAATGATAGGTGTGTCATTAATGGACCACTTGGGGGTTTATTGGAGTATATTGTATGGTTATTAACCATATAATATAAAAATAAAAAGTGACATGGTAAATTTCAAACTATTTAACTAAGAGTTAAATATAAATGATAAGGTTAATATAGTGACTCAAACCTTCCTAAAATCTATTTGATCAAATGGTTTAGACCCATAACCACCTTATACTTTTAATAATCCACTTTGGAGCTATTTTAAACTGAATATGAATTTATTATAAATTAATACTTTAAGTTTTTCCAAAAGAGCCCCTCCTCCCAATTATAAAAGAACACCACTTTTAACCAATTCTTCATACAATAAAAGCCTTTGGTTCAGAAAAACCCTGACCAATTATCCTTTCAACTTCCCTCACTTCAATCTGGAGGCCTTCCTTAAGTCATAAATCCAACATAAGGAGCCATTTTGATCAAATCAAAAGGAAGATCCCGAAGAAGAGGTAATGTTTTCACCACCCCTTTTCAATTTCCTTTCTTCTTCCACTTCTTCTTTGTTTGATATTTCCATTCTAAAATAATAAATATAGCATCTATATACTGTGATGTTATTATAAATATGGTACAACCATATTAAATATTCTATCCATCCTTTGAATGACATGTCACCAAACATGCGTACATACGACTTACCGTCTCCACGTCGTGGTGTAATTGTTATTCAAAACATTATTATTTGGATGGGTATGATAATGATGTTTAATTGAAATAAATAGTAAATATAACATTAAATTTTTTTTTAAATATTATATACTATCCAATTATATATGATTATATTATCAAAAGAAGGATATTGTCGCCCGAGCGTACGTACGGAATATCGTCTCCATGAACGCGATGAGATTAATTCCCAATCATATCCATTGAAAAGTAATTTTAATTTGATGGTTAAACATAAATTTTAAAGATGTATTATCATTCTTGATATGAATAAGATACAACCTATCCATAACAAACACGGCTTATGTAACAATGCATATAAAGGAAAACAAATTAGTTAACACCAGAAACCACGATAATACAAATATATTATTAACAAAGCAATGTTAAAAGATCATATATGATATCATATTAATGTATATGATTCTTATATAATTTAATAACAATTATTTCACCATTATACAAATGTTTAACCTACCCTCGACAAATGAAATGTACAAGGTAAGGGTTTATTTCACAATCTCTTCATTATCCGAGCTTGTTTATATGTAATTATCTTCTAGGACCTCTTTGTCATCCACATACACATTTCTTAAAAATTTATTTCAAATCATCATTAAAATTTTACAAACTATGGGTTAAAGTAATTTATACCCTTTCTTGAATTTTTATAAGATATTTATAATGGAAACTTTCCTTCATTTTCCAAAGAAGTTCCTTTTTATCCTTTTCAACAGAAATAAGGTAAGATTGTATTTTAACTTTTACAGTGGGTGCAACTATTTTCTGCCATTATAAAATCGTCGAAGCTTCCCTTACAATATTATAAGAATATTTTCAAAGTAAATTTATTCTTTTATAATTATTTGACTTTTAAATGATTTAAAAAAAGAGATATTTCTCTCAAATAGTTTTGATTTCATCTATGTCAACATAATATGATGGATTTTAAGCTCATTTGATTTTGATTTAGTATGATACAAACCATCAATATTGTATTGAAGGTTTTGTGATGTGTTTGACTGTGGATGTGTTATTTTTATACCATTCATGGTTTATGGAGAAAGTATTCACATTTCGTATACCAGTTTTAATACAAATGATTATGTTATGTGTAAACCTCTTCATATGAGGAATGCATTGGACTTAATAAGTGACAGGTGGAGCCCACTATAGCTCTTAGATGCATCGGTAGGTCTCATCAGACAAACTAGTCTCTTGGCACAAGGCCTTGGAAAAATCTTATTTGTAGTCTTGGCAGAAGGCCTTGACTATTTGGTTATGATAGTCTGGCATTATGCATTCCATCATTATGAAAGTGGTTATTGATATTGCCTGTGATTTTTCGACTAGTATAATATCATTGTGAATAAGTAAATGGAATTATTTTATTTTATCATTGCCATATTATACCGAAGTTAAAGTTTAAAAAAGGATTTTTTTTAGTTATACATTGCATTAAATGTTTATACTTATTCATGAAAGTTTCCTCTACATTGTTATCCTTAATGAGCATCTGAGCACACCACTTTCAATGTTTTATTTTTCCCAGGATGTCAAGAATTATTTTATGAATGTCCTATAGGGATATTATGAGTGGATATGAAGAAAATATGTTGTAGTTTTTCACATTAGGATGTAATGTAAAGTTTATGAATGTATCTAGTGTTTTTAATGCTACTATACTAATCGGTCATTCGAGACTTGATCTTTTGTGATCATGCCAATGTTATGTAATAATGCACCGACACTGGGTAACTGGGGTCATGGAATTATAGTTGGTATCAGAGAAAGTTTAGTACAAAACTTGGGAGTTAGATTTAGATAAACTCTGATTAGATCACATAGACCTAAGATGGTCTTTGAGGATTAGTATAGAATAACTTTCTAGAATTTTTGAATTGTATAGATTTTGTGATTTTTCCAAGAAAATACATATCTATCTGGATATGAGCTATTAGAGGCGGCTCTGGCACAGATGTACCTACGGGTAAAACCCCAAAACACCGCTTTGAGCTAGACTCGAACGGGAACTAGTTCACAATAATGGGCCTTGATGCACTCTTGGTTACGACACTCCCAGGGAATATTCATAGGATAATTCTCATTTTCTTTAAAAATAATTATGAAGGGTTTATGATTTTATACATCCTCAAAGAAAACATCATTACGATTATGGATTATGTCCATAAACCATTCAATTTACTTTAGGTCTTTTACAAGTTTGGAATTATTAATTGCAATTCATAAACTAACCTAGTTTAGGCCATTGTATAGAAATGGCGCCCAGTAGAAGAAATGTGAACTCCAGCAATACGTATGATCCAAAGTGTAAGAAGTATCATATCGTTCACAGTATTAAGCAAACATTTAGAATGGAAATAGTCTCCCATGTATTCTCAATATATGAATAAATAGTATCATGTGTTAATAAGATAAGTAAAGAATTATTTGAGTCCTATGGCTTTTAAGGGAATCAAGAGAAGAAAATGATAGAAGAGAGAAAGATGGATAAAGGGAAGAGGGAAAAGCAGAATTTTCCCATATGTGATAGCTGTGGGAAGAAACACCCTGGAACTTGACTGATGGGAATGGGAGTTTGTTACAAGTGTGGAGAAAAAGGACATCATGTACGAGACTACAAGGGTAAGAAAAAGGTTTCAAATGTACAATGCTTCATCTGTAAGGAGTTGGGACACTACGCGAACCAATGTCCAAATCATCAGAGTATGCCCCAAATGATGCTATTGGATAATAATAAAGTTATGATACTACCACAGATGAGGAGGAATGATTAGAGTTCTTATGTTGTTATTAGAGAATTATGTCATTTGAGTGTTGTATCAACAATGTAATGGTTATAATAATTATGGAGTATATAAGGATTGTACAGTTTTACTATTTCATTAAAGACTTGAGATTGTGTGGAACCAAGAAAAGTTACTCAATAATAGGTTAAATTTTTGGATCATATAAGTTTGAGAGAAAGATAAACCATAATATGGTTCTGATACAGAGGTATTGATTTTGGAATAATACATGATTGATTTGGATAAATTATAATGGATATTCCTGACTACATTGAAATTGAATATTGATTTGTATATTCCATCATTTTTGGACTTTAAAACATTTGTTGATAGAAGGATTATATCCAGTATAAGAGATCATGAATGTAATCAATAAGGTTTTATAGTAATTTAGGAAGTTGCAGTGTTTTAAAAGAATACATGATGAAGGTGTTAACATGTTATTAAGCATCAAAAATGATCTTCATTGTGTTTACCATCCTTATAAATTTTGGGCTATGAGTTTGGACAGAAGTATTTTGGATAATTCTAGATTTAGATTATATTTGGATTTCCATAAAAGGACAACCTGGAAGTCGGGCGGTAACCCGTCGCATCCGGCAAAGCCACGAGACTTGAACCCGCAACCGAAGGGCGACAAGGGTGTATCATCTACCACTGGACCACATGATGTCCATGATTGAATAATGTCATCTATTTTATGAAATTTTGGTAGATGAATTAAAAATTCATTTTTTTGAACCCTATATGAATAGGATAAATAGAATATTATTGTAACAGCCTGAGATTTTATGAAAAATATTCTTTTTAATTTTATTAATGTCCTGTGTTTTACGCTACACCAAAAGGAGCTTGCACAACACGCATCCTTGACTTTCCATGCATTACACGCAATCACAACCTTCCTCGATATCGTGTGTAGTACGCAATACTGAGTTTCACGAAACAACGATATGCTATTAAAATATTATTAAAACTAGCAGTTATGAATTGTAATAACCAATTTTTAAATTTTATAATTTTAGCTCTCAAAATGGACTTAATTTTTGGATTCAGAGTATCGAATTTAGCCTAAGGTGAAATTTTGGTAATTTTCGGATAACTTTCATATTCTGATGAATAGTGAAAATTACTAAATTATAATTAAAAACAACTTTTTTAATCGAAATAATTAATAGTGATAAATCATTAATTTGAGTGGTTTTAAAGTATATTTAAAATATATTTTTACAATTTAATACAATGTTGGTCATTGGATGTAATTTCACATTTAAACCAGACATAATCAAGTGTCAATCTTTTGATATCTATTGTTTCTTAAAAACACGCTATTTGTTTTAACAGTGGGATTTAAATATAAAATTAATTAATGAAATTTCTATGTTATGAATTTGGTAAAATATACTTCATTTTTGAATTTGGAATATGAAATATAGCTTAGGATGAATTTTTGGTATTTTTCTGAAAACTTTCAATTTTTGATAAATAGTGAAACCACTAAGTGGTAGGTTAAAAACTGAATTTTGCATAAAACTTAATTTTACCACTTCTATGAATGGAATTTCGAAAATCCGACAGACACGGTTAATATTAAGGACTAAAATGTGGTTCAATGAGATGAAAATAATTTTTGGTGAATAGTAACTTTTTACTTTTTTTTACCACGGTTAATAGTAAATAGGGTAACTAAGGGTAAATATGATATTACTATCACCCTAACACATGTCTTAATTCTATTGGATAAGTGTAATTCGACCAAAAACAACCTTACGAATATAATATGACCATTTAGGTCCACTTGGATTAGATTATGACATTTAATATTATTTTATTTAATGAATAGTTAAAATAGTTAAAATCAAAGTTTAATAACTAAAACATTTTTAATATGGGGTTATACAAAAGATAAATTCGACTATAAATATTCATTATAAAGATAAAAATATTTCCTACATAATGATATTTTATTTATAATTTTTAGACTTTAAATAAATTAATTTATTTATGACACAACGATGATGCAGTAATTACCCTTTTAAGGAAATATTAACATAATTGATGTTATAAATGCTCAAATGAATGTAATTTGAGACTTTTTATGAATTCCACTAATTTTCTAGGTTACTATGATATATTAGTGTATATTTAATCAACTTGGTTTGAAAATATAATTCTGTTATGACTTTCACAAAAATCATATATCAAATAGTGTCAAAATTGACACAAAATAGTTTTTAAAACAAATATTATATTATTAATTGTTATTTTATTCCTAAAAATCTAAGGTTCGGACAAATTACTTAGATAAGGATATATATATATTAATAATAAACAATTTGGGGTTCGTTTGGCATGTTATAGTAAGTGTATTAACCATATAGTGAAAGAAAACAAAAAGACACGGTAAAAGTTAAATTATTTAACATAGAGTTAAATCTAATTGATAAGGTTAAAATAATACCCTAAACTTGTCTAAATTCTATTGGTTGATAGGATTTCGACCCATCCCCACTTTAGCTTCGAAATCAGACCCTTTGGAACCATTATAAACCGATTTTGACATTAATATAAAATAGTATTTTGAGGTATTCCTAAGGTGCCCCTCTCCTCCCTTATAAAAGGACACCTCCTCCCCCTCCTCCTCACAACAATTTGAGCACTCAAGCTCGGCCAACCCCTGCCAAAATATCTTCTCCACTTCCCTAGAAACATTCTAGGGGTTCTGGTCTTCCTCAAAGACCAATTTTAGTGCCCTAAGAGGAGGTCTCAAAGAGGCGCTTCAAAGAAGACGAGGTTCGGAAACATACGAAGCAAATCAGACCTAAGGTAAGGGAAAATACCACAATCTCATTTTTATCTGAGATTTTTTATTCGTAAGTATTTATTGGGGTGTATTTTATCATCCACATCCATGTTCCCTCAATATTTAATATTGTTTCCATCCACTTACAATAGTTTAAATCCAATTTTACCCTTCGGTGAGTTTTTAGTAAAGAATATGAAAGGAATCTGTTGTCGTACGAGGTACTTTTTGACTTTTCCGACAAAAGTACGAAGAATATTTTTTTTACTTATACGGCATGAATGGATTTTTAAAACATTATTTCCAAGAATCTTCCTTTAAAAGTTTTCATGTTTATTTTTAATCAACTTCTTTTATTTTAAAGTCGTATGACATGTTATGAAAGGGAAAATGTTTTTGAAGAAGAAAGGATATTTTCCTCAAGAATTAATTTCAAGTGTTTTATCAAAATTATTTTCCATCTATGATAATATAGGGTTCTGTTTTTATCCCTATTATTACATTGATTTGATTATGTTGTGATGGAATTATTTTTATGAATTCCGTTATCTTATATGAATTGTTTTATGATATCATGTTGTTTAAGAATCCCATTTTTATTACATGGGTTATGAAATGATGTATGGTTTATGATTTTGTGGAACGCATAAGAATGGTATCATTATGAGATGGGTGGGACCTATATCTCCCTCCAATGCATTGGGTAAAGATTTTATATCTCATGAGATAGACATGGCTGAAATGGTAGGTTATACCGGTTCAGTGAAACAGGACTGAAACGAGGGTTACTCAATTCAGAAAGGAACTTTGTCCACTAAGACAGTCTTGGAAATGAGTCTTGACTAACAAGAAATGATTCTCTATGATTATGTGTGTATGCCACAAAGTTTCTTATTTTATGTTATGATTATTGGGATTTCATTTCACTACTATGATTTATCCCATGTTATGAAATTATGCTCTCTTTTGCAGGTTAAGATTTCCAAAAGTTATGTTCTTATGAATATGATGTGATTGATTTTTATTTTGTACACCCTTACTGAGCATTTGAGCTCACCCTTTTATGTTTTCTTTTCCCCAGGATATAAAGAAAGGTTTTAGGTAAAAAAAGGGAAGATCCTTATGGGAGATATTGAAGATCTTTCACCACGTTTATAAGATTACGTTCCGAGTTTCCAAAGACACTAAACTATTACGATCCTTGTGTGTGTGTTTTTGTTATGTACTAAGTATTCCGCAAAAGTAATGTCAAGTCTATGTATGATAAGCTTCAGGTCTCTACAGTTGGTATCAGAGTAAAGGATTAGTCAGCCTTTGGAAAATAAGATGCGAAAACATTAGTGAGATCTCTAGAGATATTTATAAGGTATGTCTGGGGATGTCCCTAAGGATAAGTATACATATAGGATACAGTTCTAGAACTACGGTAACGATCATATAATTTAACCTAAGATGTTAGATATTGAGGATACTCCACCTTTATTATGTTTTTTCCCTAGCATGATTTTTGCCTCTCACACTATTCTTTTTTTTGGGTTTTAGAAAATGGCTGGAAACAAGATGATTCATGATAATGGAGGATATGATGGACAATGGAATGATATTCTTCATAATGAAATGGGATTTGGAAGTCCAAACATCATTATTATGCCGAATTAGAAATCTCATAATATGATCAATAAAGTAAAATTTTGTAAGTTTCCTGACTCGGCTAATAAGAGAAAGATGCAGTTTCATGATGATCATAGAGGAAAGAAAGTTCAATTTCCCCTATGTAAATCATGTGGGAAGAGGCATCAAGGAGAATGTTTCAAAGGAACTGGAAGATGCTTTGGGTGTGGAAAAGAAGGACACAAAGCAAGTAAGTGCAAAGGAAAAGGTTCAGTTAACACCATGGATGAGGATAATGGTATTGCTATGACATCAACAATGGTTAAATGTTTTAAATGTGGAATGTACGGGCATTATGCAAACCAATGACCTAAGGGAAAGTCTCATGAAGATAATCAGTATGGTCGTATGGGAAGTATTTATGTTGATGATGATGAAGAGACTACAAATGATATGTGAGATGAAAGAATTGTTGAAGCTCGGTCAATGGTTTAAGAATGTAGTGGAATGATTACATGTTTATCATGTGTAATGTTGTATAAGAAATCTCATGGTACTATGGAATAAAGAAACATCTAAGGATTGTTACACTATTGTCTTTCCTTGAGTTATGAAAGTGTATGATTAATGGTACCACTATCCATGAAAGGTTATTCAGATATTTTTGGAATTTAGATGATATGCGCATAATGAAGGAATAATAAGATAATGAGGTGTTTTTTTGTATTCGTGAGCTCATGACTGATATAAGGAGAAGGAATTTTTGGATTTTGGTATGTGGAAAGAGTTAAGTTTTAACTGCATTCATGTTTTCACTAAGGTTCAATGGGTATTCAAGAGAATACATGATTGAGGCCTTTGAATGTTTGGAATGTGACTAACATGACATATCTTATGATATATGGGGATTAACGACAGTATTAAATCTCTGGTAATCGTTTTCACTATATTATGAGAGTGGACTGTAGTATTATGGATAAGACTAAATATTAGAATGGATTATGTTGTACATAAGTTAGTATTGTTTAAGGATAGAATATTTTCTATATTATTGATGGGATGTTATAGTAATGTAGTTTTAAAAAAAGGACAACCTGGAGGACGGGCGACAGCCCATCGCTTCGGACAAGGCTGTGGGAATCGAACCCACAACCGAAGTGCGACTGGCCTTTATCACCTACCACTGGCCTACAGGAAGTCCCTGTTTAGTAGAAACTAGTTTTATTATATTAAGCAGTATGATATATGAAGTATAAGTCCATTTTAGGAACCATATATGATTAATCTCACTATAGATCGAATTATGTATATAATTTTTGCTAACATTTTGTTTGAGACAGTTGGAATGACCTGTCATTCTATCACATGATCTGCTAACACTTCACAAATAACAAATTCAACTTCATTTATTTAAGAGATGAAGTGGAAATTGTTCAAGTCACGAACAATAGTGTGACTGTATCAAAAATAAAGTAAGTATTTATTCTAATTCAAATTCTTCAACTTTAGGGAAACGATCTTGAAAACCAAAAAAAAATGTTGTCCTAGTGATCTTATATCTGATTAATCGGATGGTACCTTAGATCGTCACAAATTTATGGATTTGTGATTGTTGGCTTTTCCATAGCCATGTTCTCTACCACTCTCCATCAGAACATGATGGTTAGATTTCTCTTCCATATCCATATTTTCACCTATGTGGAAACCCAGTGATTAGTTTATTTGGGTAACCGTTACGTTTCATACTTTTGTTTTTAATGATTGGTTTTGATATTCCTTTTTACGATGTGGGTTTCTATTAAAGAAACATTCGAATAGTAAACCATTTATAACCCTGACGAATTTCGAGGGCGAAATTCATTTTAAGGGGGGTAGAATGTAACAGCCCGAGATTTTATGAAAAATATTCTTTTTAATTTTATTAATGTCTTGTGTTTTATGCTACACCAAAAGGAGCTTTCACAACACGAATCCTTGACTTTCCTTACATTACACGCAATCACAACCTTCCACGATAGCGTGTGTAGTACGCAATACTGAGTTTCACGAAACAACGATATGCTATTAAAATATTATTAAAACTAGCCGTTATGAATGGTAATAACCACTTTTTAAATTTTAGAATTTTAGATCTCAAAATGGACTTAATTTTTGGATTCGGAGTATCGAATTTAGCCTACGGTGAAATTTTGGTAATTTTCGGATAACTTTCATATTCTGATGAATAGTGAAAATTACTAAATTATAATTAAAAACAACTTTTTTAATCGAAATAATTAATAGTGATAAATCATTAATTTGAGTGTTTTTAAAGTATATTTAGAATATATTTTTAAAATTTAATACAATGTTGGTCATTGGATGTAATTTCACATTTAAACTAGACATAATCAAGTGTCAATCTTTTGATATATATTGTTTCTTAAAAACACGCTATTTGTTTTAACAGTGGGATTTAATTATAAAATTAATTAATGCAATTTCTATTTTATGAATTTGGTAAAATAGTCTTCATTTTTGAATTCGGAATATGAAATATAGCTTAGGATGAAATTTTGGTATTTTTCTGAAAACTTTCAATTTTTGATAAATAGTGAAACCATTAAGTGGTAGGTTAAAAATTGAATTTTGCATAAAACTTAATTTTACCACTTCTGTGAATGGAATTTCGAAAATCCGACAGACAAAGTTAATATCAAAGACTAAAATGTGGTTCAATGAGATGAAAATAATTTTTGGTGAATAGTAACTTTTTACTTTTTTTACCACAGTTAATAGTAAATAGGGTAACTAAGGGTAAATATGATATTACTATTACCCTAACACATGTCCTAATTCTATTAGATAAGTGTAATTCGACCAAAAAAACCTTATGAATATAATATGACCATTTAGGTTTACTTGGATTAGATTATGACATTTAATATTATTTTATTTAATGAATAGTTAAAATAGTTAAAATCAAAGTTTAATAACTAAAACATTTTTAATATGGGGTTATACATAAGATAAATTCGACTATAAATATTTATTAGAAAGATAAAAAAAATTCCTACATAATGATATTTTATTTATAAATTTTAGACTTTAAAAAAATTAAA
The DNA here is from genome assembly GCA_963277665.1 of Viscum album. Taxonomy (NCBI): domain Eukaryota; kingdom Viridiplantae; phylum Streptophyta; class Magnoliopsida; order Santalales; family Viscaceae; genus Viscum; species Viscum album. Next base: position 1,631,759,104 of record OY728141.1, read on the forward strand.
TTATTTATGACACAACGATGATGCAGTAATTACCCTTTTAAGGAAATATTAACATAATTGATGTATAAATGCTCAAATGAATGTAATTTGAGACTTTTTTTGAATTACACTAATTTTCTAGGTTACTATGATATATTAGTGTTTATTTAATCAACTTGGTTCTAACATATAATTCTGTTATGACTTTCACAAAAATCATATATCAAATAGTGTCAAAATTGACACAAAATAGTTTTTAAATCAAATATTATATTATTAATTGTTATTTTATTCCTAAAAATCTAAGGTTCTGCCAAATGACTTAGATAAGGATATATATATTAATAATAAACAATTTGGGGTTCGTTTGGCATGTTATAGTAAGTGTATTAACCATATTGTGAAAGAAAACAAAAAGACACGGTAAAAGTTAAATTATTAAACTTAGAGTTAAATCTAATTGATAAGGTTAAAATAATACCCTAAACTTGTCTAAATCCTATTGTTTGATAGTATTTCGACCCATCCCAACTTTAGCTTCGAAATAAGACCCTTTGGAACCATTATAAACCGATTTTGACATTAATATAAAATAATATTTTGAGGTATTCCTAAGGTGCCCCTCTCCTCCCTTATAAAAGGACACCTCCTCCCCCTCCTCCTCACAACAATTTGAGCACTCAAGCTCGGCCAACCAATGCCAAAATCTATTCTCCCCTTCCCTAGAAACATCCTAGAGGTTCTGGTCTTCCTCAAAGACCAATTTTAGTTCCCTAAGAGGAGGTCTCAAAGAGGCGCTTCAAAGAAGAGGAGGTTCGGACACATACGAAGCAAATCAGACCTAAGGTAAGGGAAAATACCACAATATCATTTTTATCTGAGATTGTTTATTCATAAGTATTTACTGGGGTATATTTTATCATCCACATCCATGTTCCCTCAATATGTAATATTGTTTCCATCCACTTACAATAGTTAAAATCCAATTTTACCCTTCGGTGAGTTTTTAGTAAAGAATATGAAAGGAATCTTTTGTCGTACGAGGTACTTTTTGACTTTTCCGACAAAAGTACGAAGAATGATTTTTTAAATTATACGGCATGAATGGATTTTTAAAACATTATTTGCAAAAAGCTTCCTTTACAATTTTTCAAGTTTATTTTTAATCAACTTCTTTTATTTTAAAGTCGTATGACATGTTATGAAAGGGAAAATGTTTTTGAAGAAAAAGGATATTTTCCTCAAGAATTCATTTCAAGTGCTTTATCAAAATTATTTTCCATCTAGGATAATATAGGGTTCTGTTTTTATCCCTATTATTACATTGATTTGATTATGTTGTGATGGAATTATTTTTATGAATTCCGTTATCTTATATGAATTGTTTTATGATGTCATGTTGTTTAAGAATCCCATTTTTATTACATGGGTTATGAAATGATGTATGGTTTATGATTTTGTGGCACACATAATAATGGTATCATTATGAGATGGGTGGGACCTATATCTCCCTCCAATGCATTGGGTAAAGATTTTATATCTCATGAGATAGACATGGCTGAAATGGTAGGTTATACCGGTTCAGTGAAACAGGACTGAAACGAGGGTTACTCGATTCAGAAAGAGACTTTGTCCACTAAGATAGTCTTGGCAATGAGTCTTGACTAACAAGAAATGATTCTCTATGATTATGTGTGTATGCCACAAATTTTCATGTTTTAAGTTATGATTATTGGGATTTCATTTCACTACTATGATTTATCCCATGTTATGAAATTATGCTCTCTTTTGCAGGTTAAGATTTCCAAAATTTATGTTCTTATGAATATGATGTGATTGATTTTTCTTTTGAATACCCTTACTGAGCATTTGAGCTCACCCTTTTATGTTTTCTTTTCCCCAGGATATAAAGAAAGGTTTTACGTAAAAAAAAGGGAAGATCTTTATGGGAGATATTGAAGATCTTTCACCACGTTTAGAAGATTACGTTCTGAGTTTCCAAAGACACTAAACTATTACGATCCTTGTGTGTGTGTTTTTTTTGTACTAAGTATTCCGCAAAAGTAATGTAAAGTCTATGTACGATAAGCTTCGGGTCTCTACAATTATTTTTATGTTCTATTATCTTTTAGGGTGAAAGATGAGTTTGTGGTAGAAATTAGTTAAAGGATGGGACTATACTTGTCAAGTATTTATATATTTCTTCTTCACTTATTATATGAAGAAATTAATTGTTATACTTTAGTGAAGGGATATTAAAAACAAAAATGAGTTATCCTAATACCATTTTTTATGTTGAACCGATGGTATTTTAAATCATCATAGATTGATGAATTTAAGGCCATCAATTTTACACTTGTTTATGATTGATGACCTCAATCACTACCGATAAATATTTATGTTTTCCTCCATTTATATGTCTCTAATTTCCACAAATGTTCTCTTAATCGAGATAATAATTTGGTGGTGACCCTTTCATTTCACTTTTCCTCTAATTAAGAATACATATTACTAACCTAATTTCCTATGTGGGTTTTCCCAAAGGTATTTTCTATTTTCAACCTTTTCTTTTTGAAAAATAATTTTAAATTTTGAGGATGCAATTTATTGAAGGAGAGGATAATGTTACACCCTAATCTTCCACTGTAAGCTTCTCTTTGAATAATGTAGTAGCATGTGTTGTACACAACTTCGAGTTCTAACAAACACCACAACCAATCAAACTATCTGTTATGAATAGTAATACCCACTTTCTAAAATTTTATACCTTTTATCTTTAAAAATGGACTAAATTTTTGGATTCGGAATATCAAAATTATCTAAGGGTGATTTTTTGGTAAATTTCTGATAACTTTCATATTTTGATGAATAGTGAAAAATACAAAATTTTATTTAAAAACAACTTTTTTAATCGAAATAATTAATAGTGATAAATTATTAATTTGAGTGTCTTTAAAGTATATCTAGAATACATTTTTACCATTTATAAAATTTTGGTCATTGAACGTAATTTCACATTTAACTGGATATAAACAAGTGTCAATCTTTTGATAGTTATTATTTCTTAAAAACACACTTTTTGTTTTGACAACGGGAATTGATTTTAAACTAATTCTTGCCACTTATGTGTTTTGAATTTAGAAAAATTGATTCCATATTTGGAATTAGTAGATCCAAATTGGGTAAATAGGTAACTTTTATTTTTATACATTTTGAATAATTACTTCGGTAAACATTTTATTTAGCATGGTTAAAGGGTAAATCCGGTAAATAAGGGTAAAAATATAATATTGTATTAATAATAAATTACCCTAAAACACGACTTAACCTTATTGGTTGATAAATTTCCAAACATGGGCATATTTGGGTCAATCATTTGACCCCATGGATCCACATGTAAGTGATAATGACACATTATATTAATTAAGTTAATGTAAATACAAAAATGACAGAAGCATATATCTTTTAGAAAAACAATTTTTACATAGGGTTATATATGTTATATTTTAGACTATAAATATTCATTATAAATTTAAAAAGATTTACTACATAATTTTAGTTTAATTATTATATTTATATATTTAATAATTAAATTTATTTATGACACAATAATGATGTAGTACTTTCCTTATTAATGAAAGAATCAAATAATTTGTATTATAAATGTTAAAATAAATATAATTTAAAAATTTAGATGACATCCAAGAATTTTATTGGTTAATATGTCATGATAGAATTTCTTAAATAAATTTTCTTCTAATTAATAAAGTTTTTAAAACATTAACAAAAATCAATTACTAAATATTTTCAAAATTGACATAAAAGTGTTTTTAAAACAAATATTATATTATTAATTCATATTTTATTCCTAAAAATCTAATTTTAGGAAAAATGACTTATATAATGATATTTGTATCATTAATGAACCACTTGGGGGTCGTTTGGAAGTATATAGTATGTTTATTAACTATATAATATAAAAATACAAAGTGACATGGTAAATGTCAAACTATTTAACTATGAGTGAAATATAAATGATATGGTAAATATAGTGACCCAAACCTGTCTAAAATCTATTGGATGAAAATATTTTGACCCATACCCACCTTATACTTTTAAAAATTCAATTTTGAACCATTATAAACCGAATATAAATTTATTAAAAATTAATACATTAAGTTTTTCCTAAAGAGCCCCTCCTCCCCCTTATAAAAGGATACCACTTCTAACCAATTATTCATACATTCAAAGCCTCTTGGTTAAGACAAAACCTATACAATTAACCTCTCAACTTCCCTAAATTAATTCTAGAGGCCTTCTTTTAGTCATAAAGCCAACCTAAAGAGACCTTTTGATCAAATCAAAAGGTAGAACCTAAAGAAGAGGTAATGTTTTCACCACCCTCTTTCAAGTTCCTTTCTTCTTCTACTTCTTTATTCTTTGATATTTCCATTCTAAAATAATAAATCCAATATATTCTATATTTTATGATGTTATTATAAATATGGTACAACCATATTTAGTATTCTATCCATCCTTTGAATGACATGTCACCATACGTGCGTACGTACGGCTTACCGTCTCCACGTCGTGGTGTAATTGTTATTCAAAACATTATTATTTGGATGGGTATGATAATGATGTGTAATTGAAGTAAATAATAAATATAACATTATAATTATTCTTTATATATGATATACCATCCAATTATATATGATTTTAATATCAAAATAATGATACTATCACTCGTGCGTACGTACGGAGTACCGTCTCCACGAACGAGATGAGATTCATTACCCATCGTATCCATTCAAGAATAATTTTAGTTTGATGGTTAAATATAATTTTTAAAGACTTAATATAATTGTGGATATGAATAAGATAAAACCTATCCATAAAAAACATGGCATACATAAAAGAGCATATAATGGAAAACGAATCAATTAACACCCAAAACAATGATAATTGAAAGATATTATTAACAAAGAAATGTTAAAAAATCATATATGATATCATATTATTGTATATGATTCCTGATAACTTAATAAAAATTATTTTACCATTATACAGGAGTTTAACTTAACCTCTACAAATGAAAAGTACAAGGTAAGGTTTTATTTCACAATATCTTCATTATCCGAGGTTGTTTATACGTAATTATCTTCTGGGACCTCTTTATCATCAACATCCATGTTTATTAAAAATGTATTTCAAATAATTATTAATATTTTACATACTATGGGTTAAATTCATTTATACCATTTTTTGAGTCTTTATAAGATGCTTCTAAAGGAATCTTTCTGTCGTTTTCCAAACAAGGTCCTTTTTAGCCTTTTCGACAGAATTAAGGTAAGAACATCTTTTTAACATATATGGAAGGTGCGGCTATTTTCCGCTGCTATAAAATCATAGAATCTTACCCTAAAATATTATATGAATATTTTCAATGTAAATGTTTTCTTTTATAATTATGTGACTTTTAAATGATTTAAAAAAAGAGATATTTCTCTCAAATAGTTTTGATTTCATCTTTGTCAACATCCTTTGATGGATTTTAATCTTATTTGAATTTGATTTAATATCATACCAAACTTCCATATTGTAATGAAGGTTTTGTGATGTGTTTTAATATGGATGTGTTATTTTTATACCATTCATTGTTTATGGAGAATTTCTTGGCATTTCGTATGCTAGTTTCAACACGAATGTTTATGTTATGTTTAAACCTTTTCATACGAGGAATGCATTGGACTTAATAAGTGACGGGGGGAGCTCGCTATAGCTCCTTGATGTATCGGTAGGTCTAATGAGACAAAATAGTGTCTTGGAACAAGGCCTTGACAAAATGTTATTTGTATTCTTGGCACAAGGCCTTGACTATGTGGATATGATTGTCTGGGATTATGGATTCCATCATTATGAAAGTGGATATTGATATTTCATGTGATTATTCGACTAGTATAATATCAAATTGAATAAGCAAATGGAATTATTTAATTTTATCTTTTCCATATTATTTTGATGTTTAAGTTTAAAAAACTTTTTTTTAGTTATACATTTCCTTAAATGTTTATGCTTATTTATGAAAGTTTCTGATATATTGTTTTCCTTACTGAGCATTTGAACTCACACCTTTCAATGTTTTATTTTTATGAGGATGTGAGGAAGTATTTTATGAATGATCTGTAGGGATATTATGAGGGGATATGAAGAAAAGATGTTGTAGTTTTTCACTTTAGGATGTAATGAAAACATTATGAATGCATCTAGTGTTTCCAAGGCTACTAAACTAATCGGTCTGTAGATACTTGAACATTTTTTATCATGCTAATGTTATGTAATAATTCACCAACCCTTGGTAACTGGGGTTGGGGAGTTACATTTTAATTCCATTAATGTGCGACATAGAAATGAAAGTAGTGTTCATGCGTACGTACGACTTGCCGTCTCTATAAATGGTGTATTTCATTTCTTATCTCCCAAATGTTATGTGCTGTTACAAATACATATATATACTGAATATGTATGACTTATATGATATTTAAATCATGAATATCATTATGGAGATAATGAACTATTGACCCTATGGAAAACTCTTAATTATAGGGTGTTCATTTGTGACTCAACTACCAAATATCGACAAAACAACCATTATTAACATAAATGTTTACATATTGTTGATAACATAGTAATTAGTGATATAAAAGGAACAATAAACTTTTAAAAGGTTCTTATGCAAGTATAAATTAACTTTAGTTTATTATTCAGGAGATTAAAGAACGAACGGGTCAAGTCGGACATGAGGTAAGGGACTTCTTCTCTGTCTCTTTTCACTAAGGCATATTTACATAATATATACCTTCTACTTTTAAACGATGTATAATAGAACCCTTTGAATTTTACATTCATTCAAAGGGAATATATTTTCTATGAATCATTTTACTAAATGAAAAACGGAATGTTTTTAACATTTGCGGCGACAATGAGATCTCTGCCACCGTAATCGTTATTTGGATTCCTCTATAAGTCTTAATGTTTTCAAAAATGAAGAGAAAATCCATTATTCTATTTTTGGGTGTTTTTGTATTGAAAAGTGTTTTTGAAATGTATTGATTTTTTCAATATCTTGAAATTATTTCTTATGATTTCAAATTAAATGTTATTAGTGAAATGTTTATATTTGAAATATTTTATGTGTTTTGATTTTATAATGGTACTTGGACATTTGACGAGTGGTTAACTGATAAAACAAATGACGGGTTGTTCCATAAGAAACCAGGATGGGTGGTTACGTTATAACCTCCAATTCATTGGGTATGGATGTCGGCTGTAAGGAATTCAATTTAGTGATATGTATGGAAGTCGACTGTATGGTTATTCCATTTAAGTAAGTTTGTGTCCCAATTTTCCTTTATAAGTTATGTGTTATTTATATGGGTTTTATGGTAATATTATGGTTATAAAAGGGTAAGAAATGATATTTTATTCAGTGAATTGTATTTACTAATTAAAAAAGGTGACATGTATTACGTATGATAAAGTATGTATTGTTTACCTGTTGTTTTGAAACAATAACAGTGTTCCTTATTTGTGTATCCCTTAATGAGCTTCTTATGCTCATCCATCTTTTTTGAAGTGTTTTTCACTGAACATAAAGTGGAATAGGGTCAAGGATGTGATCAAAGAAATTTCATACTATCTAAAACATTGAACTATACATGACTCTTTTTTTCAAGAGTTTTTATTTTCTGAAAAAAATGAAACTGAGTAGATGTGTCTACATGTATTATTCAAGTAGTCGTGTATGTGTTATGGTCTAATTATCTAAAACTCAAAACCTGAAAAGATCCTCAATGTGAATTTTTCATTAAATTTAAAATTATGTAATGTTTTAAGGATGGGTTCTTATAGTTGGTATCAAATTAAGGATTAGATACTTTAGGAGTTAGAATATTGTTAAATTAATGTCCCTAAATTAATTTATGGTTTTATTGAAATGATATATCATTTAAATATTACCCTGTTGGTTTTCTTAAGATATTTCTATGTTCAGAATGGTTTTCCGCATAGGGAATAGGGTAGCTATATTGGGACGACATCAGAAGTAAGAAAACCTTCCAAATCAGCAACTTGAGATGGTCGATATCGGAACTGAATAGTTTATTGCAGTAATGGAAAAATCGACTCAGGATATAAATAGTGGTGTTATCTATGAACGATATCATCCAGATCAACCATAGAGTAACATGTCAGTAGTGGAGTATTTCATGAGGCAACATCCCCCATAATTCAGAGAATCATCAAAACATGTTCTAGCAGAAGGGTGGATTAAAGAAATGGTGAAATTTTTTGATGTCATCGGTTGTTCAGAACATCAAAAGGTTTTCCTTGTTATTTACCATTTTGAAGATGAAGCTAATCAGTTGTTGTCGATAGTGAAAAATATCAGGGATATTGAGGATATTGAAGCTCTTATTTAGGATGAATTCAAAGGTATGATCTATGAGAAATATTTCCCTAAAGTGGTTCAACATAGGATGGAAAAATAATTCCTGTAGTTGAGTCTGGTGGATGACTCAGTGGCTATTTACGAAGGAATGTTCACTAGACTGGCAAGGTATGCCCCAAATTTCAACTGAGATCTTGAAAGTAAGATAAATCTATTTTACTCAGGACTGAAGCTATGATATAGAAGAGACTTAGCCTCTAGTGAGTTAAAAAGTTATGAAAAACTTGTTCGATGTGCGGAGAAGGTGGAAATGGAGTTTTTGGTTGTTCAGGTGTTCTTTGACAGACAACAGAATAAGAGGTCCAGTTGGAAGGCAAAGGGAATGAATTCATCAATGAATATTGCAGGTAAGAAAACTAAATATCCATCTTGTGATATGTGTGAAAAAAAGCATCCTGGAGAATTTTTATCAAAGTCTGGGAAGTGCATCCGATGTTGTAAGTTCGGTCATATCTCTCGTAACTATAAGATGTATGATCAAGTAGGCAATGAAAATCCATCGATAAGATGTATTAACTGCAATGAAATGGGTCATTATGCAAATGAGTGTCAAGAGAAGAACTCAACTATGGGAAATCAACCATTCTTCAAGAATAAAGGGATGGAGAAATCCATTGCAACTATTTCATGAGATGATGGGCCATCAAATGAAGTAGTATCATGTACACTGTTTTTTCAGATTATTCATATGTGTTGCATGATTTAGGATTTACCCATTCGTTCATTCCTGAAAATTTTTCTAGAAAATTTGGAATTCTATATCAAGATATGAATCCTAAGCTTATGGTAAAAAGATCAAGGGGAAATGTTTAGATAGAATGAAATTATAAGAACCTTATTGTCCTTATGTGCGGGAAGAATCTACATGAAAACCTTATTGTTTTTCCTCTATTAGAGTTTGATGTTATTTTGGGTGTTTATTAGCATTCTTTTTATCATGCTAAGATAGAATGTGGAGATAATGAAGTTTATTTTCAGAAATAGTTTCATTTAGAATACAAGAATGAACCCTTACATTTGATAACATATCAAGAAGATGAGAAACTGGTATAATATTGAAAAGTATGTTACCTTGAACATATTGTTGAAAAAAAGGAATTGTTCAGATAAATGATGTGTCAGTATTAAATGAGTCTCTTGATGTTTTTTCTGATGAGTTACCTAGTATTATATTTGATCAATAAGTTGAGTTTACTATTGACTTATTTCCTGATGTTATGCCAATTTTAAAACCCCCTTATCTAATGGCTCAAATTTAACTTTTTGAGTTAAAGAAGCAATTGCATGAGTTATTTGATAATGGATTCATTCAACCGAGAATATCACCCTGGGGTGATCTTTTCTTATTTGTTGAAAATAAATATGGTTCAATGATACTTTTCATTTATTATAGAACATTGAATAAAATAACTGTTAAGAACAAGTATACTTTTCCTCATATCGATGATTTGTTTGATCAACTCCAAAAATCTCAGTATTTTCAGAAGATTGATTTGATGCTAAGGTACCATCAGCTGAAAGTAAATGAATCAGACATTCCCAAGACATCATTTCATAATATATATGTCCATTATGATTTTATAGTTTTACCTTTTGGTTTAACCAATGAAACTGTTATATTATTGGATCTTTAGAATAGAATTTTCCGTGAGTTCTTGGATATTTTGGTGGTTGTGTTCATTGATGATATTTTAGTTTATTCCAAAAGTAAAGAGGAATATGAAAGGAATTTAAGTTTTGTCTTGAAAACCATAAAATAAAATAATCTGCTTTGGAAATTCAGAAACTGTTAGTTTTGGTTACAACGAATTTCATTCCTAGGTTACGTTGTTTCAAAAAAAAAGAATAACTATTGATCCTGCTAAAACAAAATTTGTTGAAGAATGGCTAAGACCCACAAATATAACTGAGATTCGTAGTTGTATTGGTTTAGCAGATTATTACCAGAGGATTGTTAAGAATTTTTCATGGTTACCTATTCCAATGACTATGTTAACTGGAAAAGGTGTTATGTTCATTTGGACAAAATAATGTGACGATTGTTTTCAAGAATTAAAAAGTTGATTGTTGAATAATACAGTTTTGGAACTGCCTTCCAGAAATGGTGAGTTTTTTGTTTACAATGATGCTTCATTGAATGGAATTTTCAGTTTCGTTATGAAGAATGATTAGGTAATTTTTTATGCTTTAAGTCAGTTGAAACCTCATGAGTTAAATTACCCTACACATGATTTGGAATTAGTTGCTGTTTTATTTTCTTTAAAAATTTGGTGGAATCATTTATATGGAGTAAAATATGAAATATATGTTGACCACAGAATATTGAAGAATATATTCAATCCAAAATAATTGAACATGAGAAAGGGGAGATGGTTGGAATTAATCAAGGATTATGATTGCACGATTCATTTCCATCCATGAAAGGAAAATAAAGTGGCAGATGTTTTGAGTCGAAAAAGTAATGCATCATTAACCATGATACATTTGGAACGAGATCCTTTGGTTTTTGATTTGATGAACTTTGTCATAGAAGTTACTGGTGCAAGAAATTATTCTGTTTTTTTCAGGTGTTAGTGAAATCATCTTTATGATACAGAATAAAGCAAACGCAAAAAAAATTAAGTGAGTTGTAGAAAATGGTAGAGTTGGTGCGAAATGGTATGTTTCCTGATTTTAACATTGATAATGATTGTGTTATGAGTTTTGAAATAAGTTTATGTGTTCCTTGTGATTCATAATTGAAGAATCAGTTGTTATGTGAAAGTCATAGTTCCCCGTTTTCATTTCATCCTGGAAGTACAAAGATGTACATAAATCCTAGAGAGTATTACTGGTGGGATGGAATGAAAAGATATATTGTGGATTCTACTGTGAAGTGTTTGACATGTCAGCAGGTTCAATGAGAGCATTAGTTAACAAAAGGGATGCTTCGGTCTTTACCAGTGCCACATTAGAAAATGGAAAATATATCCATGGACTTCGTAGTGAGATTACCAAAGATATCTCGAGGTAATAATGCAAGATGGGTTATTGTTGATCATTTGAAACAATCTGCTGATTTCCATCCAATTCGAGATACATTGTCTTATGAAAAAATTTCCTGGTTATAGGTTAAAGAGAAAGTAAGGATGAATGGAGTTCCGCTCTCTAATGTATCTGATCATGATCCTAGGTTTACATATAATTTTTGGAAAGGCCTTCATAAGTCGTTGGGTACTGAATTAAATTTTATTACTGCTTTTCATCCGCAATCAGTTGAATAGTCAGAATGAAAAATTCAGACCTTGGAAGATATGTTGCGTGCTTGTTCACTAGATTTCCAGGGAATTTGGGACCAACATCTTTCTTTGGATGAATATTATTATAATAACAGTTTTAATTCTTGTATACAGATGGCTCCATTTGAGGCATTATATGGAAAGGGTTGTCGAACTTCAATATTTTGGGATGAAGTAGGTGAAAGGAAACTGATGGGACCAGAATTGGTAGAAGAGATATCAAAAAAGGTTCAGATGATTCAGAAGAAAATGAGAACAACTCATAGTAGAAAGAAAAGTTATGCGCATTAGCGGCTGAAGGATCTCTTTTTTGAGGTAAGTGATCATGTTTTTCACAATGTTTTCCATAGAAAAGTGTGATGTGTTTTGGTAATAATGAAGAATTGAATCTCAGGTTCATTGGACCTTATGAAATTCTAGAGGAAGTTGGATCAGTTGTGTAAAAAGCGGCTTTACCTCCATGTTTATCCCAACTACACAATGTTTTTCATGTTTCAATGTTGAAAAATTATAGGTCAGATCCATCTCATGTTTTGAGCCCATAGGTAGTTCAGTTGGAAGAGAGTCTCTCTTATGTGGAGCAACCAGTCCAGATTCTTGACCATAGATAGCAAGTGTTGCAGAATAAGGTAATTCACTAGGTTAAGGTTTTGTGGAAAACCCATATGATTAAAGAGGAAATGTGGAAATCTGAAAATACTATGATGGATAAATACCCCCACTTATTTAATAAGTGAATAAAATTGCGAGAAGACAATTACCAAAAGGGGGGGAGGATATAACATCCTAGGTAAGTAAAAAATAAAACATTCTCTATAATTATTTATATTTGGGAATTAAATATTAACTTTACTTTAAAGGGGTTTCTTTGTTCGATGGCGTACCCGATACGCAACAACTTGTTTCTTTGAAATCTTACCTTACACACTAATAATATAATATTAATATTTTAAATGGTAGTAAACTCCTCGATGTTGTATTAGCAAGAATGAATAGAACTAACTACAATATGATTATACATATATTTTAAATGTTTTAACATTTATCCAATAAAATTTAGAGGCTGAAATTGGTAATGAATCTAATTTTAATCATAATTTCCCTTAAAAGGTAGATTTACAACCTTTTGATGGTGAACACTATTTAAATGTAGTTATAGTCACTATTATATGTTCTATTTGACCAAATAAAATTATTTTTTTTATTTAGGACATCAAAATTTATTTTGGGTAAATTTTTGGCATTTTCTGATAAAATTCATTTTTTAATGAATATTTAATAATATTATATTTTTATTAAAAAGTTCCTTTCAATATAATTTATTTATATAGTTATATTATCTTTTTAATTGGTTTTAATGTGTAATTAAATTATATTCTTACCAATTAATACTATGTTGGTCATTGAATTTAATTTCACTTTGAAATTGGTCATAAACAAGTGTCGATCTTTTGATAGTTATTGTTTCTTAAAAACACACTATTTTTTTGACAATAGAAATTAATATTAAATTAATTAATGAAACTTCTATGTTTTTAATTTGGTAAAAACGACAATATTTTTGAATTTGGAATATCAAATTTAGATTAGGCTATATTTTTTGGAAGTTTTCTGAAAAACTTCAATTTTTGAAGAATAATGAAACCACTAAGTAGTAGTTAAAAACTGACATTTTCATTTAAATGAAATTTTACCACTTTTTTGAATTGAATTTATAAAATCCAACATATGTGGTTTTAATTAGTAAGTAAAATGTGGTTCAATATGAAGAAAATTGATTTTGGTGAATAGTAACTTTTTCCTTTTATATATCACAGTTAAAGGTAAATTTGGAAATTCAACGTTAAAATAATATTATAATAATACAAAATTACATTAACACATGTCCTAACCTTATTAGTTGAGTCATTTACTACCATGTTCATCATTGGGTCCATTGTGGGACCCCATGGAGCCACTTGGGAGTGATAATGACAGATTATGTTAATTAACTTAATGTAAAGGCAAAAATGACAGAAACAAATATCTTTTAGTAAATAAATTTTTACATGTGGTTATATAAGCTATCTATTCCACTATAAAAATTCATTTTATGGATAAAATTATTTTGTACATCATGGTATTTTTTTTAATTTTTAGACATCAAATAAATAAAATTATTTGTGACACAATTATGATGCAGTATTTACCTCATTAATAAATGATTTAAATAAATAAGATTATAAATATTAAAACAATATCCAAAACCTATCCAATTATAATTGGATGATTTTTTTAGGCAATTAGTCATCTTATATTTATCTTTAATGTGTTTTAGATTTTTAGAAACCGAGGATGGGTTTATAATAAAATAATATTTTCAATCTTTCCTAAAGAGCCCCTCCTCCCCCTCATAAAAAGACCTCACTTCTTACTCATTACTCACACCTCTCAAGCCATTTTTATTGTCAATAACCTTACCAAATAATCTCTAGAGTTCTCTATCCTCCTCTTATAATCCTTAACTTAGGCATAGGTAACTTCAAGAAGTCCTTTTGGTTCAAACAAAAGGGAGTTACCCAAATTAAATGTAAAGATTCCTCTTAACTTCTTTTTTTATTTTACTTATCCAACCCCTAAAATCTATTTATTCCTTTATTTTATAACAACAACAGTATCCTATATATACTGGGATTTTGTTATGAGAATTATGATAATTACACTTACACACACCTCCATCAAATGGGTGAAGAACATAATGTTTCTTTGGATGGAAAACTAACGCCTCATGAAAGGATGACTGTTAGATTATCTCATACCACCTATCATTGTGGCCATTAAGATGAAACTATATTTATATATGATATATTTTATGTTTATGTTTTTTTATTCTTATGTATTTTCCTCTTTATAGCATACCTTTATGGTTTACTTTATTGGTAAACACGATAATTCCATTTGAGGAAGTGCGGACTATCACCCCTCAAAGTGATATGACTCGCTAATTCCATATGTGGGACGTATAAAGGATATTGTTAATTATATTATACTAGTATTATAATATATCTATGTATCATTATTTTTTAAATAAATTCATGTATGAAATATAAATAAATGTAGCGTTCATGCGTACTTACGGCTTACCGTCTCCATGAACGGTGCATTTCATTTATTATCTCACAAATGTTATGTGATATTATAAATACATATATATACAAGATATATATGATATCTAAATCAGGAATATCATTCAGGAGATAATGGATTATTGACCACATGGATAACTTGTAATTATACGGTGTTCATTTGTGGGTCAAGTACCAAATGTTGACAAAACAACCATTATTAACTTAAATGATTACATAATGTTTATAACCTGGTAAGAAGTGATATAAAAGGAATAATAAACTTTAAAAATATTATTAAAGAAGTAGAAAGTAACTTTAGTTTATTATTTAAGATATTAAATAACAAATGGGCCATGTCGGATAAGAGGTAAGGGACATCGTATAAATCTCCTTTCATTGAGGCATATTTCGATAATATACACCTTATTCATTTAGATGATGTATAATAAAACCCTTTGACTTTTACTTTCATTCAAATGGAATATTTTTTCAACAAATCATTTTACTAAATGTCAAACATAATGTTTTTAACATTTGCGGCGACAATGACCTCTTCACCACTGTAATCGTTATTTGGCTTCCTCTATAAGAATTAATGTTTTATAAAATGAAAAGGAAATACCTTATTCAATTTTTGGGTGTTTTGGTATTTAAAATGGTTTTTGAAATGGATTGATTATTTCAATATCTTGAAATTATTTCTTATGATTGGAAATTAAATGTTATTAGTGAAATGTTTATATTTCCAATATTTTATGTGTTATGATTTTATAATGGTACTTGGACATTTGGAAGGTGGTCCCATGATAAAACAAATGAAAGGTGGTTTCGTGATAATCCAGGGCCGGTGGTTACGTTATAACCTCCAATGAATTGTGTATTTAATTCGGCTATATGGATATTCCATTTAGTGATATGTGTGGAAGTTCACTGTATGGTTATTCCATTTAAGTATGTTTATGTCCCAAGTTACCTTTATATGTTATGTGTTCTTTATATGGGATTTATGGAAATATTTTGGTTACAAAAGGGTAAGAAATGATCTTTTATTTAGTGAATATTATTTATTACTTAATAAAGGTGAAATGTATTACTTTTTATGATGTATTCATGGTTTAATTGTTGTTTTGAAAAACTAAGAGTTTTCCTTCTTTGTGTATCCCTTACTGAGCTTTTTTTTTCTTGTCCTAATTTTTTGAAATGTTTTTTACAGGACATAAAGTGGAATAGGGTCAAGGACAGGATCATGGAAATTTCATGCTGTCTAAAATATGGAACTAGACGTGACTCTTTTTATAGAGTTTTTATTTTGTGAAAAAAATGGAAACCGAGTAGATGTGTCTACATGTATTATTCAAATCGTCATGTATATGTTATGGCCTAATTATCTAAAACTAAAGACCTAAAAAGATCCTCAATGTGAATTATTCATTTAACTATATATTATAAAATGTTTTAAGGTTAGGTCCTTATAAATCCCCCATGACTTATGGCTATTTCACATCTTCGAGTAGCTCCTTTTACCCATCAATGATAGAGACCTGATTCATGAATTGTCACCTTCATATCATCTGGATACATCTATAAATCACCTCAAATAAATCATTCTCGAAAACCCCATGAATCTAGTGGTTTGATCACACTCAAACACACCATGAAAATATTGATTTGGAATCTCATGGGAAAATAGAGATTATTTCAAGAACATTGGGGATAATTGAACAAAATGAATGTGAAACCATTTTTGTCCAAGAATTCCTAACCAATGATCACAAATCAATGTTAAAAAGGGTGAGTAAAATTTTATCAATATTAATAAATGTGTCGGATAGCTCATGTGATGATTTTAAAAAGATTGAAATCAATGTAGATAAACTAATACATTCATGATTAAATAAATATGTTTATAATCCAATAAATAATGTAATCTACCTTGAATATGGAATTTTCATTTGTGAAAAATGCATTCAAAAGTGATTAATAAGACTAGTTCTATTTTCAACTTCTGGACCCACATCGATCCGATCATTGGAATTATTCAATCATGAACAATAAGTGATTAAAATTCCCCTCAAATTCCTTTAGAGCTATGTAGCCAACCATAGAAAATCTCATAACGTGATATTTATAGAGAGAATTAGGTTAGATCATTTAATTAAATAAATAAAAAGAAATCAATTTTCACATTTATTAAATGATTCCACAAATGAATGTCCTATCTAGACTCCTGGTTCCAACCCACATGTGGTCAGTCTTAGCATAAACCCCATGTTCTAGAATCAAATGTGGAATTGGATTTCCCCTCCGAGGTCCCCAAATATAGTAAAACTAAAAACACTGAAATGATATGCACATGTGCATTGAATTATATTATTATTTTAATTATATTAATTAATAGGTCCCAAGACACCCACAAATCATGAAGACAACAAGGATTAATCAATATATACATGATGAAATATTCAATGGAATAATTTATCAAACCTAGTGTTTCCACATTATCACCTCATTCATTTATTTTCACACAAAAAAACAGCATCCAACAAAAAATCAGGGGTGTACTGATCCTGTATTTGGATATATTTATCTTAAGAGATCTTCCACTATCTCTCATGCTACCATTGAACAAGAAAATGTGATGGTACTTTCACACAACATCATGTCTTTACATTCCTCAATAAACACTGGATACACTATGAAGGTGACCCCATCGTCGATGTAAAAATTATATTGTCAATAATGTGATTACATCAATGAAGATATCTCCTCAGAAACAACACATAGGATAAGTCACAAACTAAATATAGCTGTCAATGTAAGGCTCAATGGAAATAACATCACCAACCCTCTATAGGATCTCAAATGGCTCAATGGACATCATGGATAATATTAATCCTTATCCAAACCTCTATAATGTTCTTTGTGGGGTGACCCTCAGTAAGACATGGTATGATAACACATACTCCATGGGACTGAGATATTAATTTGCATAAGATTTATGTTTTATTTGGGATGTTATGATGTGCTCATGGATCACGTAAACTATCTTTAATTAGTTCTCAAGCATCAACTATATCGTGAAATTTTTACTCCACATTCATCATCCATATCATCTTTCTCAACATCGTTAAAAAATATATCCACATGTCTCCTTACCTATGACATGTAGAAAATACCAAGCCCCATGTATTAATATAGTCATAGGGTCAAGTAAAATGACCCCTCTCTATCTCTTTATAGTATTTATAAATAGTTCATATGATCCTCTTAAATAACATGATTTGTTTGCCAAATCCCCATGATCGATATTGCGGTGAGAACTCTAGGAACATATAATATATTAAGTGGACTCTAAAGGATACCATAATTAGTCATGAAGAGAATCTTGTTGTCTCTTAAGGGTCCTCATATTCCCAATGATGTTCTATACCATTCACAATGATCACTATCACCAAATCTAGGCCCACAAGAACTAATTCCTACTTTCTCTAACTATTAGAGAAGTGACCCTCCAGGTCACCTATATGTGGCCTAAAAAGATTCTCACTAATTGTTGTTTGTTAACTATTGTGATATGAAATAACCATCTATGGTATATGATCCTCCCAACTATGGTCCAAAACCAATAGTTGAACCTGAATATTTTCATCCAAACCACAAATAATCCAGTTATGATGTCCATATATATGTTGTAAAATCAACATTCTCAACTAGATGTGAGTCCCATATACCTCCATCATCATCTCCAAAATCATAAAGTGAGTCAATAATCATGAATAAATTTATATTTGAGGAAATTATATGATGAAATACCACCACCTGCACAAAAAACATAACAAACTATCTACTATTCTCTATGCTCTAATTGTTAGGATGTGGGACAAGTCAGTGAGTTGGTCTATGATCACTCAAATATTTTTGAGACCTCTTAATTATTATTGAAACATTTATAAATAAAACCATAGGATTTCATATAAAATTAACATCCATTATCTAATAATTACTACATCCTATAGAGAGGTGGAATATATAGTGTTTATCTTAGAAACACTCTATAACCTCTGTGGTCACCAATTAAAATTCTAAAGCATGATGGTATGAACACACTGCTCTAGGTTTTTGTATTAAGGGAATGAAACCTCCTTATTATCTCCTCATGAAGCATGAAATCTGTCAACATCCCTCCTTGAAAAAGGATTATGAGATCCCCTCATTTTTAAAATCCATCAGGAACATTCCCAATTGTTAGTTGGTCATAGACGATCTCGCAGTTTGTATCTCCATGTTGAGCTACCCAAATATGGTGTAAATAATGTGGGGTAACACAAATAAATAAGAGGTAAACCCCCACCACAACCTCTCTTTTGGGTTTAATTCAAATAGGTGGACTTATACGTCAAAAAATATACAAAATAAGATGTAAAAATTAACTATGAGAAGCTACATTCATGGCCACGACCAAGGGTGGCTGTCGAGCTATCACAACCTTAAATTTTTCTAGGTCCACTAACACTACCATGTATGGGATGTTATATCAGAGGTGTTTTCCTCTTGTGTTATGCACTAACATAACAAGGGATCCCTCTAAATTTTCTACTCTCTTAAAAAATCACAAACCCCGTTCAAGTGTTTCACATGCTCCACCTTTAACGGCACATACAAAATGTTTTCATCATTGAAGATAACTATGAATTGAGAGAAGAAGGGTTAAGGATCTGATTCATAAGTCTCCTAAACACAATTTGTAATCCATAATGAAAAGTGTATCACTAAGTACTCATGGAAAAATAGTATATATTGTAAAAAATTCACAATACATCCTCCTCTCGAACATGGATGGAACGATAATGAATCTTGATGTGGATGCTCTGAGAACCACATCACCCCAAAACCACCCGATGAAGACTTTATTGATTCTAATTAGTGGATACTCCCCCCTAAATATTACTAGGCTAGGGTGATGTTAATCCACACCTAGTCTCATGCTCTATATTCCACATGGGTGAACAACACTTGGCTTCCTAGGAAAACACACTAGGTCTAACAAGACACTTCCTTGAATATTCCTCAAAATGAACCTCACGTTTTTTGAAATACAATGTTTCATATAAAATGAAAGTGAAAATATATATGCATACCAAGTTCAATTCCATGTATAACACTACCTATTTATGTGGAGGTAAAATTGGGACATCCGAATAGATAATTTATTCATACCACTCAATCATAATAAGAATTGATATCTCATATCATCCCTTGATCCAAGTGTCATACTAGAATAATAATAATAAATCAGTCATAACTTCTTGTGCATGATCTCATCCATCTATTCTTAGGATTACATCTTTAACTAAAAAGGTTAAAAAAAATCCCACCAACTGAAGTACTCCACAACCCTCAGTTGTTGTATTCAATTGTTCTTCGTCAGTAGAACACCCATCCATACCAAGGAAAACATCATAGTGCCTCACTACCGACTATGGAAATATTCAATGTGGGGATCTGTATATCCTCCTATAGTAAGATCAAAAAATCAATATAACTGTGATTATAATAAAACTCTACTATTGTATCCCTAAATCTTAAGGTTCATTCTAAAAATACCATACAATTACTAATTGGCCTCAAAGAGAGGCTATATGAATAGAAAAGTAGCTTTTGACTATGTTCCAAAACTGAAACAAGATAAGAAAAGTCACATGTCATACATCAACCACACCTGGTTCCTTAGGGTCACATGACCCTACTACATGAATTAATATTTCCCATATCCAACCTATACACCATAACTATGGATCAAACTGAAACCATAACAAATTAAAATGACCTCATAAATATAATTCAATGGAACTTGTTCACCAAAATATAACACTATATTATTTGGGTGACACTGAACTTCCTGTATGGTTTTATAACACATCATAATAATTTTTTTTTGTGGGGGATAATATCCATTTTTTACTAGAATTCCAGAAGCCACATCATCATCACAAACACAAAAAACTATTGTACCCACCACATCACCCTAGAGAAATATCACATCAAGGACCACCCTTGAGAGTTTTCCTAACCACATGGGACATTTAAACCACAAGCTCAACCAAGTCCTCTACCACTTAAGATGGGGGTATGGACCACAACATAACCTATGTGGTCTCTATCCCTAGAATACTCAGTGCACAATATTCAAAATATCTTTATCTACATGTACCCAGTAGACCATATAATGCTCAATGAAGAAGATTGGTTCCAAGCACAAGAATTCGATAATCCAGGGTTCATAAAATCTTGGAAACATATACACTCAAGTAGATAAAATCCTCTACAACTTATGGGTCTTGGTTTTCATGAAACCTAATCGTTTTTCATCACTGGAACCCATGTAATTTTTAAAGCATGTGTTTTTTCCATGATGTCCTTCTAGATCCATCAATTACTCACCCAGGGTATGATCATATTACTACACCACCAGACAAGGATATATTTTCTTCTCAATAGGTTTTAACATTGATAGATTCCTTCCTATAGGATACACCACATGAATAATTCCATGAAATGATGCCTTATCACTCTGCTTGTGGTCATCATGACACTTTCTTGAAATCCTAACTGACTATAAACAAGGATCCATTAGGAAATTGATCATGATGTTCCATGGTAAAAGTCTATATATAGGGAGATGAATCGAAATGGAATGTCAATGGACTCAATCCAATATGATTCATTCACATTTTTTCTCTAAAAATATTTTCTTCATATAGCAAGTCAATATGTAGGTTTTTAGAGTGGTAGTGTATGTATTACTTAGTATCCCCATCATCAATGGGTCTCCTAGATATAAATTTTTACTCATGAAACTCCGAACACTAATTCAATATGTTAACAACCAATCATCACCGACGATCCATCTATACACCATCAAAGGTACAAACGAACATTGATATCAATCTCTCAAGACCCACCCACTTGGGCTTTCCATGAGGATGGAAGATAGAGTGTTGCAGTACTAGTTCCACCTCCAATAGTCTATTTGATGGAGAAAAGTGTTTAGAATTCATAGAAAAACATTTGAGGCGTTATTCTAAAATACCTATACTTATGCTCAAACCCATATCCATGAATTGTTTTTGAGGAATAAAAAAAATAACATCTTGGGTGTAATAATAAATGTAATAAACTCTTGATCAAACAACAAAGTGTTATGGTATAAACCAAATAATAAAGAAAAAATATAAATAACTAATAAGGAATACATTGATAACCTTAAAAAATAGGAAGAATGTAAAAACAATGAGAGAGACTGTCCTCATACCCCCAATCCGGACCAAAAAAATGTGGTCAATGCACCAAAGGATTACTAATATCCACCAATATCATGTTTGATTCATCCATAATCTTGAAAATACATGGATTATATGGTCAAAGATCATACATGGGTGAGCATATAACTACCTAGTAGGAAATTCCATACAAAATGGACTAATAGAAATATGAAAAATTAGTCAACTCATCCAAACAATGGTACGTCAATAAGTAAATTGAAAGAAAACCATAATAAACCATATATAATAATATAAAAACCAAAATGAGAGTCAAATTGGATTCCCATCTATACATCCTAGCTATGAATAATGAATATTCTTACATAACCTAAATTCCAACTATAATTAGTAACATCAGTTGAAACCATACAAGAATGTTTGTGGAGAAGACTGCACCACACTACTTTGCTGCATAGTCAAGGTAGCCAAAACAGTAGTTGAGAAATACCTCATAAACTCACCATAATTTTAGTGTAGATACCCTCCTAAAAATGTTGTGATCTATAGGTGAGGGAACCACAACACCCATAGATAACCCACTCACAGCCAGAGCTCAATTATGCGGTTGAAAAAATCCTTAGGTTTGGTACCCAAGCCCTACAATTGTATTGGATAGTATCACCTCTACCTATGTAAAGAGTATTGTGGACCCACACCCTATATGATAGGGTATTAAAAACTCTAAAATCTCGCTAATGACCCTTTCCTAACCACTACCATAATCAAGCGTATCCTAAAAATAAATCTCACATGGAAAAACTCACATCGTATCTTGTATACAAAAAATTAAGTATACCATATTGTTCTATATGAAAAAAAACATAGGATATATAATTTTTGGTCAATGTAATGAGTCCCAAATAAGGATAAATAGAATAGAGAAGTTAATTGGGGGAGTATATGATATGTTAGGGGGTCCACATGGTGTGTGACCTCACCTCACTTCATGGGAATGTCCCCCCCATAAAATAGTTTTTGAATCCATTTTATACGATATTGTGTTTCCTCTTGGGAACATGATGTTTATGTCTGCCCCGGGTCTTAGGAATGTACACCTATAGTAGTTTTTTGGCAGGTAACGTATAGACACCCAACATATCAACATGGTAACATAGTGTGTCATATCTGCCATTGTACTAGGATGTGTACTACTAGAACATGAGTTGACTACTCTAGTAGGGTCGCATAATGTGTGGGCCTAACAGAATTCCATCTGATACGTTACTCTAATGAAACCCCTAGTGTCTTGGAAAAAAAAGAACAAAATGACTGTTATTATATATTACACAATGTAGTAATGGTTTTTTTAAAACCCTCATACCCATCAAATGGATATATATTTAACTATGCTGCCTCAAAACATTGAATTTTCCCACCTGAAATTAAAAGGTAATGCCACCATATACTGATTTTATACCTCTAGTGGTCATAAAATATATTTTGATCACCCTCCATGGAGGTATATCATTCATCCTGTAATTCCTCCAACCACACGTCATAGCTCTGGATCCCAAATCCATGAATTTACACCCTAAAATTATCCCAATAAATTTAAACATGTCATCCCATATTTGTTTTACACAACCCCCATGACTATGGGGGTTTTATCATGCTAGAAACTCCTCTAACACAGTCAAACATCAACTTCCTGTGACAATGATAATGAATAAAAAGAACAGTGGGGTTAAATTCACACAAAAAAGGTGGTACTACTATCAAGAAAATCATTATAGGATAATAATAAAAATTATGGTATCTAAGGGTGGGATTAATAATATCACTAATATAAAATGTGTGCCAAGTATGAAGAAAATATTTTAAGTTTACATAAATAAATAAGGATAAAATAATCCATTCATTATTAAATACAAATCATGAAAATTAAAAAAAATTCCATAACTCGATTAGGGGTAATTTTATATTGAATGACACATTAATCATCAATAAATAAGACTCACTATGTTTATTGGTTCTTGATAAACCTAGACTAACTATTGGTGTTTATTGATCTACATCCATTAACAAATAATTCTCCACTCAAATCCAATCAGGTTTGTATGGACACCGTTAGAGAAATTTAATAGGGACATATTTCTAGAGATAATTATGATTGGTAATTTAATAATATAAATAAAAATTTTAATTAAGTAAATTATAAAACGCTACCACTAAAGGCTAAATCAAATGAAAACCCAATGAAGACCACCCTTAGGTCTTACCTATGGTAAATCCTACCTTTGAAAATCAACAATTTTTTCATATTTCCCATCAGATGTCCTGAAATATTTGAAAAATAAAATAACTAAAATGACGCACAAACAAGAATTAAAATATATTATCAGTTTTAGTATATAAATTATAAAATATTGATATACACAATAACCACACATTATCTAATGGTAAATATAGATATAAATGTATTAATACTCAGAGAAATGATCCATAAAGACAAGAGTCACTATGGTGTTATCCAAGACTAAGGGGTTGAGTTTACTATTGATTTAGATACAGATTATAAATCCTATTTCAATACCCTATATCAAATAGATCATGTATAACTTCGTGAATTCAAATATAAATTACAGGAGTTGTTAGATAAATGATTCATTCATCATATAACATCACCATGGGTGATCTTGTTTTATTTGTTTAAAATAAATATGGTACAATGAGACTTTTAATTGATTACAGAGCCTCCAATAACTTCACTAATAAGGAAATGAAAACATTTACATATATTGATGATTTGTTTGATCAGATCTAGGGATCATAATAAAATCCAAATATTAATCTCAAGTACTAATACTATTAGTTTAAAGTGAGGGGGAAGATATTTTGAGGATAAAATTTTAGACTATATATATGAATTATTAGTATGTATGTATTCCCTTTATATTTTCTAATTCACAAGTTATATTTATGGATCTTATGAGCAGAGTTTTCTATGATTATGTATAATTTTTTTGGTTATGTTTATCAATGATATATTGATATATTATAAAATTTATCAGGATCATGAAAGAATACTAGGAATTTTTTTTCAACCATAAAAGAAAATAAGCGATATAAAAAATTTAGTAATTGGGAATTTGGGTTGAAAAAACATCTTCCCTCAGAAATATTGTTTATAATGATGGAATAACTATTGTACCTTCTAAAAATAATGAATTTTAACAATGAACATGAAATATAAATACCATGTATATTTATAGTTATTTGGATTAGTGGGTTACTAACCTTGGTTTTTTTAATCATTTTTACTATTATATAACCCACAAACCAAGATAACAAGATAATGGTAAAATTAAACAGCATGAAAGAGTGCGTCGATTTTTTATAATAACTCATTTTAAGATTATTGAATGCTCTATTTTTTACATTAAATATAGAAATTGTTATTTTTTATCTACAATGAGTCTTTATGGAACAAACATGGTTTCCTTTTGATTCAAAATGATTTGGTAAATTCTTAATCTTCAAGTAAAATTAAATATCATGATTAAAATGAAACTACATATGATATTGAATTAATTATAGCAGTTTTTTTTTCATTAAAATGTTAATGGAATAATTTATATGGACTACTATGTAAAATATATACTGATTATAAATGTTTGAAGAATATTATCACAACAAAAGTGTTGATCATGATGTATTGAAGATGTGTAATGTACCAACACACGATCCACTAAATTGGTTTCATGATTTGGTTGGTCACGTGGCATCAAGTGAACATCCCCATTTTATAAAAGCTGCCAAATAGAAATGAGGGTACAATAATGATATTGTGGGGAGTATATACCCTCATGATCAGAGTAGTATTATGGTATATAATTCATAAATCAATAGCTAAAATATTATCAATTAAGGGAAGTGAATTTTTTTCCCAATAATGTAATATAGTCTATCCCATGAACAGTTTAATATTTTTTTATGTCATAATGAAAATAAAATTATTATTAAATTGAAAATAATACAATACATGAATAAATAAAAGAAGTAAATTCCAAAGTCCATCTCAATGATAATTTTGAGTAGCATGTTAGTCACATGTTATGATTCTCCCATGATGAAGAGTAACAACACATAACACAATACATAATCCTAAACCAACAAAAATGAAGTATTTTTGGTACCAAATGGTAGCCTAAATAGGTTGTTAGATAAAATAAATAGGCCACTAAAATGCTGCATACTGAAATCTAGTTTTGAGTATAAAATAAAACATTGTGAAGTTATTTGATAAATAAGTAAATAAATAAATGTAAACAAGATGGGACCTGGTTTCTCATAGACACCTGGAAATCCATACTAACTTTTACCTAAGGTTTAATTTTTCTAGCTAAGCCATCATTTATATATAAACATATATGTGAACATATATATGAATATATATATTTATATATATTCGCCTGTGAAGACCAATGGTATATAACAAATTATTTCATATATAAAAATAATACAGAATAATTCTCATTGTAAAAATAGGGGTACAAGACATAACCTCTGAATAGGGGATATATTTCTGTATGCTCAAAAATCACAATAAACAATGTGAAACATCATGTCCAACCTCAAAATCACCCGACATGTAACATCATGCCTAACCACTATAATGGATGTGAAATTCCATGTCCCATATCTCAGACCATGGGGTGTGAATGTTCAGACCCCAAAACCCTAACCATGTCCTCTTAATAACCACCAAATATTCTATAATCCCACATTCCATATAATACCTTAATGAAGGCATTCCATATATAGTAACCTCAAATATATCAAGATATAGTATACTTTTGATTTACCCATGAACCCATAGGTGGTAGTACTACCTAAATAATAGTGGTCTTCATAGGGCTTAATAATTAATCTAGCCCGTGATCCCATCCATGGAAATTATTAATTGTGATACTAAGGTGAATTAATTCTGTTATACTAGGAAATAGAGACATTTTCCTTAAGATGTAAACAATGTCCACAGGGTTGCCTCTGAAATTTTTAAAAGTGAATATAATTAATAAATAATTCCATGTTAGTAATAATGAAATATTATAATTCATGTATGGTTATTAATGGGGAAATTATAATAATCATTCCATTTAACAATCTAGGTATTCAATTTAATATTTTCAATTTATTATTAATTATGAAATCCATGGGAAGATCTACGCCACACATAAATTAAAAACATTATTTCATTTCCCATTATTATTAAATATGAGACTGAAAATAATAAGAGGTTTTATTATAATGTGAGGAATGATGTTCATAATCACTCATTTAATTAAATTTAAACATCTCTTACATATGAGTTAATCAGACACTCTTAAAATATAGTTAAATTATGTGTATGTAAGTATAATCAAGGAATAAAAAACATGCCAAAATGGGTGATTAAATTCCTATGTGAACAATCAGTCATCAGTACCCAAGAAACACACCCTAAGGGGCGGTTTGAGTTGAGCTAAATAACTTCAAATGGTCCAATTATATACACAATGACTATTAAATTTATGAAATTCACATTTACCAAATTGATTTTAAATTTAAGAGGTGGAATATAGAATATATGTTTTATGACACAATGATGTATTTATCAACATGTAATACATTATGTTAATGTCCAAATTCTATGTACCTCATGATTATAATTCTTTACTCATCCATCATCATGTTTTGATTCGAACTAAAATGAGATCAATCAGATAAATTGACAAGCCCCATGGAAATAGGTCATAAATGCATGCATTGAAATACATTTTCATATTGTGAGATAAACTAGGAAAAAGTATGGGGAATCATAGACATACTATTATCTATGAGAATTGATAAATTTAAACTTATTTCATACCTGAATGAGGGATATTTCACCATACCTAGAGGAGATGAGAAGCATTCATCACATGAGTGAATGATTCAGTGTGAAATGTGTAAAAAAATTTCATTATATATTAAAAATAAAGTAATATTAAAGGTTAATATCAAAAAATTTAATGAGGTTTTCAACTTGAAAAAACGGTAAGAAAAACTGTTTTTAATCTATATTCCAGCTCTACCTAATGTGAAACACCCCACAAAACATATTCATGGCTTGGAAAACAGCATGTATCCCATATATTTCTCTTATAAAACTTATATACAACATCATTAAATGTTTTTTTCTCCTTAGGAGTATAGTTCTAAAAATATTCTGACACTCCTATAGGAAATCATGGTTTTGGTGAACTATTTTAACTAATCATGTAGAAACTGTTAATCCCTTTACTTTTTCCCAAAAATGGGTTTTCTATAACCAATGATCCAGAAACAAATCCGAACGCCCGAGACACCACATAGGCATTAATCCCCACCTATAAGATGATTTTATTCATTATAATAATTAAATATACATTCAAAATCTTGTATTAAAATTATTCCCATCCACCTAATGAAAATATTAAATTCCTTGAGAAAATGAATTGGTTCATATGAATGGAATATTACAATCACTTCATCTAAGATCTTATCATCCTTGATAATCCATGGTGGGGATTAAAATGAAATACCCAACATAATAGGTTTAGTAATAGTCAAAAAAAATTCACAATTTGTTTTTTATATCCCTATATTTTTTCAAAAACCACATCCCACATTTGGTAATTAGGAAATTCCAAGATTAAGCTAATGATCATAACAACTAATGAACATAAAGATGGATATTACTCAAGACCTCTTAACTAGAGATATGATAACATCATCATCCATCCCATCACCTACTATATGTTTTATCTTGAGTGACCAACATAATTTCATGTGTAACTGACCATTGTAATTTCCAACATAAGCATGCCAAGAGTGTTTTAATGACTATTATAGTTCATTTTTTAATTAAATCAGATTTTCAATTCATAATTTCACTCATTTAGCCTTGGAATATTATCATTTCCATGAAAATCATAAACCGGCCCTTTTACTACAGCAAACTCATCCTGATTTCAGTCCTCATATAGTTCCTCACTGAACACATTTACTAAATCAAAAGATTAAAATTTCAAGACACAAAATGAAAATAGGTGTCCATTTGATAAAAATCACATAATGTTAAAAATAAAATTACTGAAAGAGACTGATTATATGTCTGGGGTAACCTCAAAATCATCTATGGGTGTCCATGGAGATCTTCCAATTCAATCCATTCTCAGAAATTTTATAAGTGATATGTTATTACACAGCTGAGAAATATACTTGTTATGAACACTGACTAAGTCCAACAACATGATATCCCATGTTGAAAAATCCAATTATTTGGATGATATACATGAGGATATTCATGTCCTTGTTACATAAAAATCCAAGGATCAGTCAAGATAGTCCAAGCCTCTACTATCATCCACACTCCCAATGTACCAATCATAAATAGTCTATTTATTAGGCCAATATGGCATTTAATTTTTCTAATAGTATAAATGACTCTCCCTCAACATGCACTTTAATATTTTAAGATAAGGGTTATGTTTATAAAAATAATTAAAGTGTAGTGATAGAGTTTAAACACAAAATATCCGGACCTAAAAAATATATTCTATATCTATTTGATATTCCTACCACAGTTTTCAACTTGCTTTTTCCAAATACTAATTAGAAGAATAGTCAAACCACTATTAGGTGTCTTCTTTTAACAGTGTTCAATTTCACCTTAAAATGTATCATTCATTATTGACTTCTATTTGTTAATTCTTATGTCATTAATTTTTCATCCAAATAATTCCCCAAGGCTCATAACAATTCCTTAGTAGATACATCAATGAAAAGTCACATATGTTATCTTATAGTTTCATAAAGAATACATAAGGTACTCAGATTAAATAAGACATAATTAAAAGCTAAATCCCTATATAAGATCTCGTTCATGTTACCTTAGGATCCCTATGTTAAAATTATCATTTGAGCTACCCACCATTGTAAAACTCTGACTCACAATGTATACTATGGTCAAGTTTACTTTTTAGTTTCACTATATCTACATGGAAGTACATCATAAAATATATTCAACATGACACTCCCCATCATAGGAGTTTCCAAGACATTTTTTACTAAGATTATGGTTTCCTCCCATGAAACAAACTGTATCCACCACCAATCTTGTGTTATAGATGTAGAAACATGATTTTACCGAGAAACAAATCGAAAATAAAGGAAACATTTTCATATAAAGGATTTAAAAATTATTTTTACTATAGAGTTACATATTACAATATCCAAATCCATGCGTATTCATGTCATTTGTATCCGGAAAATCACCCAAAACTAAACTTATTGGTAGTGTTACAAAACCTAACACCTTTCCAACATTATCTCGTGACACTAAGATAACAAAAACTAATCAATAAATCCAGGTCATTCCCCTCCATAAATTCCCCCTGAACATAGAACCATAAATCGCAAAAGAATCAATTCCACTAAACTCTTATAGTTTGTTGCACTATATTGTGAGTCTATAGGTACTGCGTCTATCAATACATACTGACTTATTATATCACTAGTGTAGAAGAATGCCCATTAGTATTATCTATAGATATATTATCCCCATGAATCGTTGTATGAGTTGTTTGAAACAAAGGATTTAATCCCATAGTAATATTATTCCATATAACTATTATTCTGGTAGAATACCTTATGATTCATCCATTAATGATGAAGGAGGGTCACATGACCTATTATGTGGATAAACATGACCTCAGGTTATCTAACCAACTATATTAGATAAGTACATGATGATCACACCCATAACAAGGGACTATTGTTCGCATGATCACCAATCAATAGTAGTGTCATTTTATAAATGGGAATCTTATATCGTGTATGTTGGTATATGAATTGAACTTATTTTTTCCTTAACTAATGAAATAATCCAACAATTCTTCTTAAAAACTACGGGAAACCAAAATATGGTACACCCATCGATTAGGCATCAAATCTAAAATATTTTCAGAAGAGATTCATTAGTAATTTCCATGTTCCCAGTCATGGTAACTCTAAAGATAACATTTTAAACTAACATCACATGAATATCCCTTCTATGAAATCTATCTAAGGTTTCTTTTCATAAATTTTCATTGATCCATATTAATTTTAAGAATTAATGTGGATTAGACATATTGAACACATATACCTGTTATAAATGTTACTGAACTATAAAATTTTCCTAGGTAATTCCATGGCACAAAATAGGCATACCTAAAACCCCAAGGGTGATATTTTTATTATTAATTTCAGATAATACCTTTTAAATTGAAATGAGGGTAAAATTTAAATGGATTAAAGGCCGAAAGGAACTAGTCCCAATAAATTTCCATTAAAGCCTAAAAACCAAACACCCAACAAAAATAACACTAAAAATTTTTATTAGCTTTTTTTCTCCAAAGTGTATGACCTACAATGAATCTCAGTATGAAATTCCCTTTGATGAAATGCATGGGGCCTTTTATGTATGTAAAAGTAATACCCTCACACTAATCCAATATGAATTTCATTATTGGTAGTTTATTCATGATAAGACCATGTCTTGGACTACACCTGGGTATCTAAACCACATTTTTTGTTTTTTCTTCTAAATATTCTTGTTGAACCATTCCCTCTTTTCACTAATTCTATCATCTCCAGTGCAACTATGTCCTAATGATTCTGATCAACACCACTGATTACTACTCCCTCGATTCTATAATTGGTTAGTCATATAACATGTTCCATATTTGATGTCATTGGTTCTATTATTGAATTGGGAAATTTCACCCTTGTTGAAGGACCGACACCACCATAATACCTGGATGCACCTCCAATATTCATGTGGGTAGAATATGAGACCAGTTTCCTTCTCACAAATGAACAAATCTCCACCAAGGTCCCACTTTTGACATGTTCCCCATACAATATATATGAACACTATAGGATTTCACCACACCAAAATGCTATGCATACTGAGTAGAAATTCACATTCTGAATATAATTGAGGTCCATCCAGGACATGTACCTAGTCATTGATGTTTGATAATGAGATACCTTACCACATAGTCTGAACCACAACTACATGAATAATAGGAAAATTATCTAAAAATGTAATTTTCAGACAGTCAATTATTATTTATGTAATCCAGATATCCTATAAATTTTCATAGCTAAAGATTATATAAAATCAAAGATATAGACGAAAACAACAAATATTCTGTAATTAACATTTTAATTAATGGAAGCCTTATAATATAAAATCTCTAAAAAATATAAATGGTATTTTAATAGATTTAGGTGAATCAATTCAATAATTTCCAGCTATAATTAAATATGTAACCCATACAACTGGCGGTCTACACTTTAAATAACCCTTAAATACAACATGAGTGTACCCACAAGGTGTTAAATACCACAGAATATCAAAATAAGGCCGACCGATGGCGGTTCCATCATCATAGCCTCGACCCATCTCAAATACAACTCAATACCAAATTCCTTATTAAATATTTTCTACATCATTAACAAGAAAATAATAAAAGAAATATACACCTACTAGCATACATGGGTTAGGTTTGTATTATGGGATCTAGTCATATAGGTCGTCATGCCTAAGTTATATAGGTACTAGTCTTTATAAGTGAAGATAACACTCAATTTTATTCATAACCATTTTTTCACACAGATATCAATTCATCATATATATATGTATATTATGGTTTAGTTAGATAAATTAACATTCCCTTGTTATAAAGGTACTTTTCTGTATAAGTTACAATCAGAATTCATGTATTTGTTACCATGATTTTATCTTTTGTCTTAGAATATTACCAGTCCTTACATAATGGTTGATTATTTGGGTTACAATTATCCAATTTATAAAGGCTCATGCACTTTATAAATTAAAAACTAGTAGCCACATAATAATAAATAGAAATGTTTCATCCCATTCATCAAATAGTCAATATCTTAAACATGATAGAATTGTTTAGTCAAATAAAATTCCATCATTAATAAATACATGAAAAAATTTAGGTTGACACATAAAATTTATTTAACACACTATATTACATAACTGAAATAGGTAATGGTAAAAAACTCATTAAATACAGGTTAGTGTGGTATATAATTACATAAGGCACATCAAACACAAATCAAAAAGCAAGAAAATTAAATTTACATGGCATGTAAAATGCATGTAATTTTAATACATTTATGATTATAATGGTACATAAGGAAATACATAATTTTCATACAATGATATGGGTATAATACAGTAAATCATAAAAATAAGTATTCATTAGAAACTACATAAATCAGTTCCAATGCAATAATAATCAACCGTAATAATAAAGAACATGAAAAATTGTCACATCTATGGGAACATAGTCTTTCCCCCATGTGTGGGTTGATCACTCCCCTTAATGATCTATTTTCAGAGTGTGGAAAAATTCCATCTCTCATGTCTAGCTACACAAAATTGTATGAATAGGGAAATGTTCCCCAAGACAATATTGTAACATCCCTGCACAGGAGGCACCAAACGGGTGCCACATGCTAATTGGTCACATAGCCTCAATCATGCCTCCCCATATTCCAAAGAATATTGACTAGAATCTATGGTCTAATGATGGTACAATGGCGAGATTATAACATCATGATCAAAGTAGAATAATTATAAAAAAATTTAAAATAAAAAGAAAGAATTTTACAAATAAAGGAAAAAAGAAAATAAATAAACCCTATGCTATTAATGGATTAAAGCCATAAATAATATCATATAATAAATTTTTTCATCTCAATACTAAAAAGAAATTAATGAATACATGTAACCACACACAAAATACATGCATAAAAGTGAAATAAATCTTGATGGTTACCTCCATGAGAATTATAAACATCAGCTTCGTCCTATTCTCCTATACTCCCAAATACAAGAGTAATAACACATCGCATAATACATGCTTCTCAACCTATAACCATGATTTATATTCAAGAACTAATTGGTATACCAAATAGGGTGTTGAATAAACTTAGTAGGCCAACACCAAAACTGTTTAATGAAATCTAGTTGGTGAATATAAAATACATCAATTTGAAGGTATATAAAGAAGAAGTAATGAAATAAATACAAAAAAGTAATTATCAGGTTCTTTAGGGGTACATGGATATCCATACCTTCTTCTACCTAATCTGGAGTACCTATGTATTTTTCATATCACTTTAAATTAATGTTAACCAATTATTGGGTGCAAAAATCCATGTCTAGGAAAATCTTTGGAAATTTGAGACTTCGACAACTTTGACGAATTTTTCTAATGAACCTTAATTGTTTAAATGGATATCAATTAATCTCATAGTTCTAATAGGGTTAAGAAATAGAAAACAAAGTTCAATTATGGTGCTATTATGGAGAAATATTATAATGGAATGAAATTCCAAAATCTCACTTATAAAAAGTGTGGGAAGGGACATCCTAGAATTTTTATGAAGGGGATGAGGAACTAATTTACATGTAGAAAGGAATAGAACATTGAATGAATTTTCAGATGGGATAAGACCAAAAATTATTTGGAATAAAGTAATTATCTTTACAACCCTCATAATATAGTCCAATGTTTCAATTTAATAGACAAATTGACACTATAGGAATCAATGCACTATGATCCAGATTGTCAATGGAAACTAAGAACAACAACATCCAAGGAATAGAGAGTTAGGGTGAGAATATAAAGTAACATCTTTGGAGTTGGATACTGAAAATTAAGTGGTAACTAGTATTATAATAATTTATTCAGTAATAATGAATAGTTTTTTATTTTGGTTTTATAAATTTTTTCATATCTGGACTTTTTAGTATAACTATAGAAGCACCACTTGAAAACATGGAAGTAGAGTTATCAGTGAAGATAGTGAAATGGTTAATTTTTTCATCCTGAGTATATATCATATCCATGATCCATTTTGGGGGATTAACTTCTTAATGAACCAAGTGATATTTATTTTAGTTGAAATTGATGAAATTTTGGGAATGAATTGAGCTTTTTTATATGGATCAAATATTAAATGTTGATATACAGTAATCTCTCTCCACATAAAAAATCATCCAATGATTCTATAAAATTTCATTTTGGAGGATGAATTTTCATTGGTATTTCTATTTATAGCATGCATATTCTAATATTATAATCAAGCATGTCTTTCTCAAGTGAGTGAGAATATAAAAAATATCAACATACCCATTTTAAGATATTATACCAAAGTATTCCATGAATAACATCTTATTCTACATCCTATTAGAGAGGTTGAATTTTCAATCAAGATTATTCTTGAATATTTTCCAATAAACAAGCCACACAATAGAAAAACCATTATTGACTAGATGAGCTAAAGTAGAAGATACATGTGAATCTGAACAAAGGGTTTATACACCCATGTACTTCACCATGAGGTGAACCAATCCTATTCATTAAGAGGAAGGGTGGTCATGGGATCCTCTTAATTGATTATCTTGGCCTAAAAAAGATACATATAAAGAATAATTAGTCTCTTCCAAATATTGAAACCTTCTTCAATCAACTAGGTGGTGTCAAATAGTATTCCATGTTGGATCGTTCGTCATTATATTATAAGAAATGGTGAAGAAGGAGGATATCCCCAAGACCACTTTTCATGCAATGTATTGGAACTATGGGTTTATATTGATGCCATTAGTACTCACAAATTCTCTTACTATCTTCATGATATTGATTGATATAGTATTTATAGATTACCTTCATTTTTTTTTTGACATTATAAATGTTATTCTCATCTCTATAAAAATAAATAAGAAACATAAGGATAATTTGAATGTTGTATTATGAAAAAGAAAATGTAATTTTTTATATAATGTAAATTAAATGAGAGTTTTGGATAGACAATGAGACATTTCAATGGCATGTTTCCACTATACATGATATATACATAGAAATTTCAGAAATATATGTAATAGAATGATGTCCTAGACCAATATAAATCTTGGAAATATTTAGCTCCCTTAGAATAGTTGGGTAATATTGATGATTTTTTTTAATCTTCTCTTGATTTTTAAGGAAAATAACCAGGAAAAAAATTAAGAGGGTACTGATTTTATAGAGTGATGAAGGTAAAGAGAGATTTAAGGAGTTAAAGAAAAGGTTAATCACATCACATGTTCTCACATTTCCAATTATTGTGGATATATTTGAGATCAACAATGATGATTGAAAAAAGGCCTTGGGTTTTTCACTCTTGAAATATGGAAATGTGATAGCCTATTCCTCACAAAAATTATTTATCAATGAAAATAACTACGTGACTCATAAATTATAACTGGATGGATTAATTTTCATGATGAGATTTTATAAATATTATCTCTATAGGTAGAATTGTGACATATATATGGATCATAAAGTCCTCATGTGTAAATTCGTGAAAAATGATAAAAATATGCTTTAATAAAGGTGAGTAGATATGATCAAGGATAAAGATAGTTAAATCCAATAACACATAGGGAAAGTAAATAATTTGAAATATTATCCTAATATGAAGGATCCCACAACCATATCCATGATGAGGGTTAAAAAGGAACTAGTCATCATAGACAAGAAAAGGATGTCAACGATATTAATAAATGGAACTTTATCCTAAATTTAAACATTAATTTCATAACAATCCATTGTTGAAAGGTTCAATGAGTACCACAAAGATAACAAGGGGATATAGAAAAAGTTTTTGAATATCATGGAGTTTAATGTTTCCAAATAGGGAGTTATAGGTTTTGAAAAACATAAATATGTATCCCATAAAATCCTCAGATAAATAGGGATCTTCTAGATAATGTTTATAACTCATCCTTATCTATTCATTTGAGAGACACAAACATGTATTAGGATATAAATAAAATATTATAGAGGAATGGAAAGAATAGGGAGATTGTGGAATTTATATCTCAATTCTTATTATTCTAATAATTCATGGATGAACAACAGATTTCTATGAGTACGATGAAAATATCTGTGATACCGTTATAGTAACGGAATCAAAAAACTATAAATTTTATTGTAGGACTCCATAAGACAACAAAATGGAATAATTTCATCTGGGTGGCTATCAATTTCCCTACTATGTTAGAACATTTCATTGCTATATAGGAAGTTTTTTCTTGGAAAAAATATGTTGTGATATACATAAGGGAAGTAATAATACTTTATGGAGTGCCAATCTCTATTATAGATTATCGAGATATGAGGATTAACTCTTATATTAGGAGAATAATTTAGAATGAGTTGGATATAGATATTAGTTTTTGTACTTAATATCACCCTAAAATGAATGTTCAATCAATGTGAACCATCCAAACTCTATAGGATATTCTATGATATTTTAAATGGATTTGCATAGTGTTTGGGATCAATAAGTTCACCTGATAGTGTTGTCAAAAAATAACAACATACACTATAAAATTAAAATGAATCCTTATGAGGATATGCATGGGAAGAGAAGTTATAATCTTACATGATGGGTTGAAGTTATAGAACTAAAGATGATGGATCCTAGTCTGGTCTAAGAGATGATATAGAAATTTCAAACTATTCAACGTTATATGAAATATATGAAAAGTCAACAGAAAATCTATGAAAGAAATAATCGAATAGTACATGTGTATGATGTTAGATATAATGTGTTCAATAATATATGTACATGGAATAAATTTTAAGGTTTTGTGAAGAATTCAATGAATAGTCCTATATAAATTTTCCCTTTTGAGTTCTATGATCTCATCAGAGTGGTGGACTATTGACTAACACCCACAACTAACCTATCTCATGTACATGATGTGTTCCATAAATCACTCTTGAGAATGTATATTCCAAACCCATAAATTGTAATTAAATTATATGTAATAGAATTTAATAAATACAATTCATAAAAATATTAATCTATAATGATCCAAGATACTAGTGAAAAGGTTATTTGAAATAGTAAAACTCATAGTGTCAATTTTCTCTAGAGAAACACCATATTTTTGGAAGGAACATGGGCACCATAAGGCATGAGGTACCTGTAGAGACCCGAAGCTTATCGTACATGGACGTTACATTACTTTTGCGGAATACTTAGTACATAACAAAAACACACACACAAGGATCGTAATAGTTTAGTGTCTTTGGAAACTCGGAATAAAATCTTCTAATCGTGGGGAAAGATCTTCAACATCTCCCATAAAGATCTTCTTTTTTTTTACCTAAAACCTTTCTTTATATCCTGGGGAAAAGAAAACATAAAATGGTGAGCTCAAATGCTCAGTAAGGGTAAACAAAAGAAATATCAATCACATCATATACATAAGAACATAGCTTTTGGAAATCTTAACCTGCAAAAGAGCTCATAATATCATAACATGGGATAAATCATATAAGTGAAAATGAGATCCCCATAATCATAACATAAGACTTGAAACCTTGTGGCATGCACACATAATCATGGAAAATCATTTCTTGTTAGCCATGACTCATTGCCAAGACTATCTTAGTGGACGAAGTCCCTTTCTGAACCGAGTTCACTCCTCGTTTCAGTCCTGTATCACTGAACCGAAATAACCTTCCATTCCAGCCATGTCTATCTCTTGAGATATAAAATCTTTACCCAATGCATTGGAGGGAGATATAGGTCCCACCCATCTTATAATGAATCCTTTCTTATGTGTGCCACATAACCATACATCATAACGTAACCCATGTAATAAAAATGGGATTCTTAAACAACATGACATCATAAAACAATTCATATAAGATAAAGGAATTCATAAAAATATTTCCATCACAACATAATCAAAACCATGTAATAATAGGGATAAAAACAGAACCCTTTTATTATCTTAGATGGAAAATAATTTTGATAAAGTACTTGAACTCCATTCTTGAGGAAAATATCCTTTCTACTTCAAAAACATTTTTCCTTTCATAACATGTCATACGACTTTAAAATAAAAGACGTTGATTAAAAATAAACTTGAAAACTTGTAAAGGAAGCTTCTTGGAAATAATGTTTTAAAAATCCATTCATGCCGTATAAGTTAAAAAAACATTCTTCGTACTTTTGTCGGAAAAGTCAAAAAGTACCTCGTACAAAAAAAACGAAAAAAGATTCCTTTCATATTCTTTACTAAAAACTCACCGAAGGGTAAAAATGGATTTAAACAATTTTAGGTGGATGGAAATAATATTACATATTGAGTAAACATGGATGTGGATGATAAAATACACCCCAGTAAATACTTACGAATAAACAATCTCGGATAAAAATGAGATTGTGATATTTCCCTTACCTTAGGTCCGATTTGCTTTGTTCGTGTCCGAAGCTCCTGTATAATGGTTTAAATAATGTTATTGACTTATTCCAGAATCATACATATTGATATGATATCATATATGGTCATATTATTAGCTTCTTGTTAGTAATATTTCATTGTTACTTGTTACTCGGGTCTTTATTGCCTTTTGTTCTTATGCGTGTTTTGCCGAATAAATTCTTATTCTTCTTTTAAGGTTATAGATACCTTATATCCAGAATGGTATTAGTGTAACATATATCATATTTATTCATTCAATTCATTTATATAATCATTATGAAATGAAGATCATGTAGAACGAGTCGCATCACATCGTGGAGACGGTATTCCGTACGTATGCACGAGTGATGATATCGTTCCTATGATCGTGGAATTGTATTGGAGTATATATATATATATTATTTCAGTATCAATATTAATTCATAATAATCATATATAGTTACTCATTACACCATTATACCCATCCTTGTAAGGTGATGGTGGAAAATAGATTACACCACGGCGTGGAGACGGTATTCCGTACGTACGCACGCGCGGTGATTTCATTTTTCCATAGGATGGATAGAAGGTGAATTAGGGTTGTTTCATATTTATAATAACATATCAGTATGTAAGTAATACTGATGTTATTACTTTATCATGAAACAACTAAAGAATAAGAAGTTGAAGAAGAAAGAAATTGAAAAGATCGGTAATGGATATTACCTCTTCTTTGGAACGCTTCTTTGAGTCCTTCACTTAGGGAACTAAGATTGGTCTTTGAAGAAGACCAGGACCTCTAGGATTATTCTAGGGAAGTGGAGAGGAGAAAATGGCAGGTGTTGGCCGAGCTTGAGTGCTCAAA
The DNA here is from genome assembly GCA_963277665.1 of Viscum album. Lineage (NCBI taxonomy): Eukaryota > Viridiplantae > Streptophyta > Magnoliopsida > Santalales > Viscaceae > Viscum > Viscum album. The sequence continues at coordinate 1,631,799,499 of OY728141.1, forward strand.
TTGGTGTGAGGAGGAGGGGGAGGAGGTGCCCTTTTATAAGGGAAGAGAGGGGCACCTTAGGAATATCTCAAAATATTATTTTATATTAAAGTCAAAATCGGTTTATAATGGTTCCAAAGGGTCTTATTTCGAAGATAAAGTGGGGAAGGGTCGAAATCCTATCAACCAATAGGATTTAGACAAGTTTAGGGTATTATTTTAACCTTATCAATTAGATTTAACTCTAAGTTAATTAATTTAACTTTTACCATGTCTTTTTGTTTTCTTTCACTATATGGTTAATACACTTACTATAACATGCCAAACGAACCCCAAATTGTTTATTATTAATATATATATCCTTATCTATGTCATTTTGCCGAACCTTAGATTTTTAGGAATAAAATAACAATTAATAATATAATATTTGATTTAAAAACTATTTTGTGTCAATTTTGACACTATTTGATATATGATTTTTGAGAAAGTCATAACAGAATTATATGTTCGAACCAAGTTGATTAAATCAATACTAATATATCATAGTAACCTATAAAATTAGTGGAATTCATAAAAAGTCTAAAATTACATTTATTTTGGTATTTATATTATCAATTATGTCAATATTTCATTAATAAGATAATTACTGCATCATCATTGTGTCATAAATAAATTATATTATTTGATGTCTAAAAATTCCAAATAAAATACCATCATGTAGGAAATCGTTTTAGCTTTCTAATGAATATTTATAATCGAATTTATCTTATGTATAACCCCATATTAAAAATGATTTACTTATTAAACTTTGATTTTAACTATTTTAACCCTTCTTTAAATAAATTAATAATAAATGTCCTAATCTAATCCAAGTGGGCCTAAATGGTCATATTTTATTCCTAAGTTTGTTTTTAGTCGAATTTCACTTGTCCAATAGAATTAGGACATGTGTTAGGGTAATATTAATATCATATTTACCCTTAGTTACCCTATTTACTATTAACCGTGGTAAAAAAAGTAAAAAGTTACTATTCACCAAAAAATTATTTTCATCTCATTGAACCACATTTTAGTCCTTGATATTAACCGTGTCTCTCGGATTTTCGAAATTCCATTCACAGAAGCGGTAAAATTAAGTTTTATGCAAAATTCAGTTTTTAACCTACCACTTAGTAGTTTCACTATTAATCAAAAATTGATGTTTTTCAGAACAATGCCAAAATTTTATCCCAAGCTATATTTCATATTCCGAATTCAAAAATGAAGTCTATTTTACCAAATTCATAACATAAAAGTTGCATTAATTAATTTTATAATTAAATCCCACTGTTAAAACAAATAGCGTGTTTTTAAGAAATAATATCTATCAAAAGATTGACACTTGTTTATGTCTAGTTTAAATGTGAAATTACATCCAATGACCAACATTGTATTAAATTGTAAAAATATATTCTAAATATAATTTAAAACCACTCAAATTAATGATTTATCACTATTAATTATTTCGATTAAAAAAGTTGTTTTTAATTATAATTTAGTAATTTTCACTATTTATCAGAATATGAAAGTTATCCGAAAAGTACCAAAATTTCACCTTAGGCTAAATTCGATACTCCGAATCCAAAAATGAAGTCCATTTTGAGATTTAAAATTTCTAAAATTTAAAAAGTGGTTATTACTATTCATAACGGCTAGTTTTAATAATATTTTAATAGCATATCATTGTTTCGTGAAACTCAGGATTACGTACCACACACGCTATCGAGGAAGGTTGCGATTGCGTGTAATGCAAGGCAAGTCAAGGATGCGTGTTGTGCAAGCTCCTTTTGGTGTAGCGTATAACACAAGACATTAGTAAAATAAGAAAGAATATTTTTCATAAAATCTCGGGCTGTTACAGTACCAAATCTACCCCTGCATGTTTTCATTTTAATATGTAGTATGAACATTTTAAGGAAAAATTCTTTATTGGGGGAAAAATTAAAAACCTGATTTTTTTTAAAAACAAAATTTCTTCGATAATGTATATGACACACAACACTGAACCTAAATAAACAATGATCATTTAAATGTGACCCTTTTAACCTATTTTTTATATTAGTGTGTTTAAATTGAATTATCTAGTACATATAAATGTCCAAATCATTATAAATTTGAAATTAAATTCGTAGGAAATAAGCACCCAATTTTTAGAAAAGTCATTTACTCCTAAAAAAATATGTTTTCTTTAAAAATGATTTCATTTAATTTCATGAGAAAATATTATCAATAATTTTGGAACATCTGAAAATCTTATTATATAAATTTAAAATAATTTAAGAAAAAATTTCTATATTACTGTATGGTGAAATTTTGGGATTTTCAGAAAAAAAAAATTATTTTACTAGTGAATTAGAAAAACTACTGATTTTTTAAATATTGTTATTTATTTTCATTAAATAAGTTAATTTTTACTTATGGATATATATTATTTATATTAAATTGATATATGAAATATTTTATCTGTAAAAATTTAATTTATTTCATTTTAAATTTAAACATTCATTATTTTTGAATAAGATTATTTTTATACATAAAAACACATTTCTTTATAATCCTTTTTAGCAACACAGTGCTATGTATTTTAATTAATTAAAATAACTGGTATAAAAAATATAAGAATGGAATGAAAAAAATATATATTTATTTAAAGTAATTTAAATTCATAACATGACTATTATTTTTCATATATTTAATGTAATATCATCGTATGTTGGGAAAATAAATTTCTAAATGAACCATTTTTTCATAATGATTGGATAGTTTAATTTGAAATTAAATTATGATTATTATCTGAATTAAATTTTATAAAATGGATTCTATATTTTTAATTAGAATAATTGTTATTATAAAATGAATTAAAATTACTTTTTTCCATAATGAATAGTAATGTAGTAGAAAACATGTTACCACTTTTAATGTTTAAATTTGTTTACCTGGTGTTAGACTAAAGATGTATTGTGAATAACAATGTTAAAATATGATATTTTTGGAAGTTTTTTTACATACCATCCATAAAATCCAATATTTATCAAATTTTCAGGCATTTGGATTGATAATGAATTCCCATTACTGAATATTTTTTCTTATATACAAGAACGTCACTCCTCGTTCCTTATACAAGTGACCCCCTCTCCTCTCATATGAGCACATAAAAACATTTAGTTTATAATATACCTACCCAAAATCATTAATATAATACTGTTACATGATCAATTGGCCTTGGTTTTGTTATAAAACCCTCCAAAGAAGAATTTTGTTGGAATCCAAAGCTGATAGTCTGAAGAAACAGTATCCTTTATAATAGGGAATTTTTGTTTGGTTTTTTCCTCCACTTATATATAAATTAATTCACCATGATGATATAATAACATAATTATCTCCAATATAATTTTTTGTCACTATGTAAATTTCATAACATTTATCTATATCTTCTTCCATCAAATGGGAACTGAATCTATCAATCGTGTGTTCGACAAACTATCTCCTCGCGAACCGATGAAATTCATTTTCAATCATCACGTCACAAGATTGTTTTTAATAATTAATTTTATGTATAAATATGACAGTATTGAAATATTAATAATTATTAAAAATAATATATTATATAATTTCTTAATATAAATTCTATTGAAAAATAAATATTTTCTTTTATGTGTATGAAAAACTACAACCTCATCAACTAATGTGATTTGTTTTTTACTACAGCATCACATGGATAGTATATATAAGTTCATAAAAAGAAATAATATTTTATTCAAGATATAATGATCATTTTGTAATGATAAATTAATATTTTCCTTCTTTCCATTATTATCATTGAAAAATTGAAACATTACCCATGCGTACGTACAACCTACCGACTCTATGATAGTAACACAGTTCATTTTTCATAAACATATTTCATGGTTGATTTTCAATGTATAATTTCCATATAAATATTTAAATATATTTATTATTATATTTATTATAATGGAATAATAATCTATTTGATAGTAATATATATATATAAGTGATTTTTGACAAATTATCTGAATATCATCAAAACATACAACATGTACCAAAATAAATATATAAATGAATATAAAAATATACTAAATAAAATAAAAAATTAATAGACATGAAATAGGATCATATTAAAGTAAATAATTTAAATAAATTTATTATTAATGAATAATAATAGCGTGCTTATTGAATCAAGTTCGAGGTAAGGGATACCACTAAACCACCATTTTATTTGGGATATAACAATTCTCATTCTAACTCACCTTATCTCTTTCATTAAAGTAATGGTATAATTATAAAATTTCTATATATTTCTATAATATATATAACTGTACAATTCATCATTCCTTTTATTTTTATATACAAATTTTATATTCATTAATCAAAAGTCGTCATTAAAAAACCAAATTTTAGTATGATATGAGGAGAGATTATAAAACCCATTTTTTATTTGGGTAATTCTTATTTATAGGAAATATGATTTATTTTCTTTTTTGGAACACATAATAATGAAGATTTAATGATTTTTTCCCTCATATGACACTCCCATGAATTGGGTAATGATATTGTCTAATGAGAGGTCATGTGTGGGATTATGGAGTGTACCTAACCCATTATGGGGCTCTATCAACCAAAGGATGTTTTCTCAATAGTATGAATTGAAATATTTTTATATCATTATTACATTTCATACACAATTTCTATATTCTTATATTCTTATGATTCCATATTATTTATATTATACTTCAATTTTGTTACTTTTTCATATTCTCTTCGGTGATATCATGGTATACATTTGACTCACATGTTATGATTCCTCATCATGCATGTTGCGTTTTTGGGTTTTTATCTCACCCCATTACATCATGTATTCCTTAGGTTATCCGTTATAATTTTAGGTTCCTAAATTGACTGTAGAAGCACGATATAGAGAATAAAATAAGTATTACATGTTTTAGTTTCGTTTTATATGTTATGAACCCAGGATTCAAAATATAGAATAATTTTTATCATTTTTATGTATTAAATAATATATATTATGAATCTTGTTAGTGGATTTGGTTGATTTAGAAAACTACAAGATGCTCCCCTCCGTCATCTAAAATAAGGCTAAAGATATAGGCTCAAACCCTACCCAGATTCTACAGGTTAGGACCTTCTCAAACAACATAAAAATTCAAGTGTCTCTTGTGAACATAAATGTGGCCTTTTACTAACACGAGGGATGCCAATCAGATATAGAAATCAATAGGTTCCTGAAAAGGGGAAAACAACTCCATTTATAAAATTAGGTAATATATACTCATATATATCATGATAATCTAAAATAAGAATTATGAGGCTCTGATATTGAGATAATAATCCCTAAAACGATATACTCCCTTGGATCAGACTCCAAATAGAGTGTTGATGGAAATCACTACATAGAGATACTCAATAGATAAACATAGAAATTCAAAAAATTGAGTGGATATGAATTATTGTGATGCCGATTTATATAATTAGGAATAAGCTATGTCCAAATAAACCAAGACTGCACCATTCATTGTACAAGTCCCAATATCATAATTTGTAGAATAGGTTGTACTATATACATATAAAATAATACAGAACCCTTTGTATTGAACTAATTTTTTGTAATTTTATTACCTTGATGTCATGAATGTCCCTAAATTTGAGAAACCCTACCACCACTTTGACCTATACAACCCATGAAATCCCAACATCTCACCTTTCATAGTGTAATATATACAGCTTTGGGACACTAAAATGAACCAAAATAGATTCCTTTGAGTTCACTCAATTTCGTTCTAAAAACCCTCTATAGATGAACCGTCCTCCCAATAGATCAACACTTATCCTACCTCCTTTCATAGTTCCAATGGTAATGACCTATCATGCTACACTAATGACTGACTACCACACTATATCCCTAGCTCCTCCATCTATCAGTTCTTTAACATGGCCAATCAATTTAGTGATTCCAAACACCAGATTACCCACTATAAACTAGTGTTTTTATCCTTAGATAATGATCCTATCTTAAATTTCTCTTGATAATTAAAGCCTAATTAACCATCAATGAGATTATGGTTAGGCATAATACGGTCACTTGTGCCTTTATTTGTTGCATAAGTCTATTCTAGAATATGGATTTCCTAGCAAACTCATAACTATACATAGATTGGGTGAACCAATATAACATAGTATTTCGAGTATATTTATCCATGATCGAAACACCAAACTTGTTATAAATTAATGAACTCATTGGGCTTTTCATACTTTTGGACCTCGAGGGAACATTGGTCAAGGAAACTATTTTAGTAATACATATATGTCATTACCACTAGATAATCACCCTAGTTCATGGGATCCCACTATCTCTTGGAATATACATGAAGAATATATGTGGGAATATTATTCCTTATCTTAGTGGGTTTATCCAGATTCTCAGTGATAGTATGCATTGTTTCATGAAATCAATAAGTTGTCAAGGTTCCACCCACTATAGAACAGGCGGAAGATTCTATAGCTGCATCTCCTTGGTCATCTTAGAAATAATCTATCTCAAACATAGTGAATCTCCCTCCATAGACTGTATCTTGTGAAAAAACCTCCCTTGTCTCCAAATCTATAACGTATAACAGGTGTCACAAGAGGTTCTATTGGAGGATTGTGGCTCTCTCTACCATGGGGATATACTCTCCAATAACCTCCTAGAACATATATAGTGGTCCATATATTGTAATTTATCTACAATGGAAAAATGAACACATCAGAACACATAACTATCATAGTACTTGATATCAAAATTTAGGGAAAGTAGAATAAACATAATCCCTTGAAATCACAACCTAGGTTCCCTTTGTATCCCCAAATACCCACAATAGGGTCATGTAAAAATTATAAGGAAGCATAATTTTATCACATTTATCTAAAATAACATTATTTAATTTGATCAATGTGTCACATATGATAATAATATAGATATTTATCATTATCAATTTACCTTATATTTTCAAAATTCCATAACCATAATTCTATTATATTCAATGAAAATCATATGTTATATAAGAAAAAACCTTTATGTTATGATTGAAACCCCATTTAAATAGAAAAAATTAAAATAAATGTTAATAATTTACAATTTCAACTAATTATTCAATTAGAGATTGGTTAGATAGAGTGACACTGATAATATATAGGGGAAATAACTCTTTAGATTAATGATTCGGAGATGAGCCCGTAAGGGGCAACGCTGCGCGAGGGTTTCTCTCCCGGCGCCGCCTCCTGGTTTCACCCCGGTCAGGCGATTCTTCCTCCCCCTTCTTGTTTGTGGTTAGCGGCGGGGACTTCCTCAGCTCGGTCACCATGACGGTGCGCTTGATTCAGCCTTCTTCATGGCGGCGCAGGCGTCGAATGACCGAGTCCCAAAGTCTGCGGGTTGAGGGAGTCTTCCCTGTTCGTGGTCACAGGCATCTGGTGAGGGGCGTGGTTTCCGGGGGGCTGAAGGCTGGTGGCGCTGGGTTTCGGAACTAGATCTAGTTTTCACTGGATCCTTTTTCGGTTTTTCTGCGTTTTTCTTTTTCTTTTTCTTTTCTTTCATTTGTGCCTCTGGTTTCGGGTGGGTGGATTTGGGTTGGCGTTACAAGGATGGATATGGCGGCTTCAGGCCACGGTTTTTGAGGTCCATGCGTCTTCATGAGCATGGGATGATTCTATCCCTCTTTGTTTTGAGGATGGTGATTTTGAGTGCGTGGATGTTTCTGTATGTTGTGATGGTTTCTCTTCGGCTTCCTCCGATGTTATCTGGTTTGCGCCGTTGATGTTTGTTCCGCTGATGTCGATGGACACTGAGATGTTAGTGACGACGACGACCGACGGTAGACAATGACGGTCGACGGTGGGTACGGTCGCCGGTGGTGGATCAGTAGTCGTTCTGGCGTGTCTCGCCGGCGACTTGAGGAGCGTTTCGAGGCGATGGTACGGCTCGAGGTGACAGCGCTTGGTGGCGCGTGTCGAGGTGTCAGAGTGGCATGCAGTCGCGTGACGGGCCCGGGGCTCGAGGTGGGACACGTGGTTGGACCTGATGTTTGAAATTTGAATCTGTTCATCGCTGTAATTGTTTGAATTTGGGTGTGGTTCACGGTTTTCCTCAAACCGGGCAGCATGGGAACCGGCTACCCTCAAACCGGCTTTTTGAAAATCTATAAAAAAAATGATTATCGGTAGATTAATGAATAAACATCAAAAAAACTACTAATGTCGTAATAAAAATCCTAGTTAAACAATAAATGTCATCATGAGTATTGAATAAAAATATCTAGGCCCTTAATTTGATGTATGAAAACATATCCTTTTAACATATTCCCCCAAGAGTATTAAGATGATATGTTTTCATACCTCATGGTTACTATTCCCAAATAGTAAATCAAATTAGATACATATTTTGAACAATTTTTTAATTCCCTCACTCATATTTCGTTGAGTTAGTTCCTTCATCCAGTTCCCCACATCATTATGCACTCCTCCCAAGATTCAAAAGGACACCGACATGATGTGATAGTCTATAGGGGGTATGGATAATAGAATATACCAATTGGATAGAGTTCAACAAAAATGTATGAAAGTAAACATCATATGACATCTCATCCAGACAATAAAATATATGTGAAAAAAGACTCTGTCAAAAACTATATAATGTCATAATAATTTTATGGATATAATTACCATGTTATATATATAATTATACCCATGAACATGAAGTCCCAAACTTAAAAAAATTAAAATAACAAATATATTTCAAGACATCAGCAGTCATATAGTCTAGCCCTCCAATTAATTAGGTATAGAAGGATTCCACAAGAGATAAAAAGGAATATAATGGGGAGTGAATACATATATTTAAGGGGATTTTTAAAATATGATAGTGTTGAGAGTGAACATTAAATAGGAAAATAATGTAATAAGGAGTGAAACCAATCTATTATGATAGTTTTGGTAGTCATTCCTAGATAATAAAGATTTTTACATACTTAATTTCATTCAAAAAACAAATGTCTTATTATATTGATATCTTTTCATGGATCACGGATGATTATTTATGATTTTTCACACTTATGTATTATTTATATTGATTGATAAAACTTTTTTCCATTGATCATGATTATCAACTACGAATCGATGGGTATGGTTATCTAATATCAATCTCATTTTCTCGTACAATTATACTAATCTTCTCAACACATATGAGGATTGATTTATATCTCTTATATATACCCATTTTGAGAATATATGATGTCCCTTTAATTTGACTCTAATTATGATGTTATGGAGAATGATTTAATCTATTTTATGTCTAATAATGGTGATAGTTCTGTTGAACATAATAGTGAATGATGTTGATTTTCTAGGTTCATGTTTTTTATGTATCTTTATTTCTAACGAAAATATGAATTTTCACTTCTACCATGGATCTTATTGATATGTAGTGGATTTTTCAGCAAATATTATATAGTATTTAAATATTAAATGTATTTATTGGTATAAAAATGATAGAGTTTATATCATCCACATGTTTTTAATTGACCCTCCCCACTATTCTGTTACATTTGGTATATGGGGTGGGATGAATGAGGTGTTTTATATCTCTCCCATTGGGATTTTGAGCTTATTGGGTGGTATACACTACAACATGGTTGGTCTACAATTTATTGTTGTAATGACTATATATAAGGGTGAAAATTTTTAATGTAGAGAGAGATTATTGGAGAGTATAATATGTAACCTATGTTATAGAAATCATAGTATGGTGATATAAATGATGGATAATGTTTGATATGTATAATTTTATTAAATTAGGGAGGGAATAGGCCAAAATACCGTATAGGGTGTACGAATAAAGTTGGAGATTGAAAATAGGGTATTAATATTATATAATTCAATTATTCTTTCTTTACTAGTTTGTGATCCAACTATAAATTTTTAAATTATTAAAAATAAATAGGTCTTCAAAGCTGATGAGTATTTTTTAGATATAACTTTATGTTTTTCATTCAAGAGAATGAAACATGTTGTTACTAGAAAAATGTGGATGAAATGGATTACATCCAAACTAAAATGGATATGAATATATATATATATATATCCATCTTATTTTATCTTTTATGATAGGGACATTTACTTAATATAATGGCTATTATGAAAAATACAATTTACTTCTTTTGATACACTTGATTTATGATTAATTTAATTTTATAACTTGATATGAAAATACTGTAGGAAAAGATTATTCTCTAGAATAAAATTGTTTCTAAATTTATTAGTTAAAATATAATGGAAAGTTTTTCTATCAAATATAAGTGACATATTGTAATGAATAAAATCTTATTTCTAGAATATTTAACTAAACACATATATTATTAGATATATGATATTGGTATAATTATTTCTTTTTATATATTCAGAAAAATATTTGAATAAGATAAATGTTCTTTTATAAAAGTGTTTTTATCCTTGAAATATATCTTGTGCAAAAAAATTTCTTAGGAGGATAGAGGAAGAATATTTAAATTTAAATATTTTTAAAGTTTAATAACTAAATAATTATACCAGGATAATTCTATGTTAATATCACTTTGTATCCTAAAAGTTTTTAGGATAGGTGTATAAATGAATATCATAATGTGATGAGTATAATTATAATTTTATAACAAATTACCTCAAAAAAATTTGTATTTAAAATTTTCATGATAATTATGGCGAGAATAGAAAGAGATAGAAGTATTTTATAAAACATATGTTATTCACATCAAAACATTTAATGTAATGAATAAAAGAAGTTTGAATATTATGTTTAAATAATTTTATGAAAGTATTATTAATGATAATATAATTATTTTATTCTTATTAAAAAATATAATACTATAAATAATATTCGTGAAGGTATGCCCTAATTCATCACAAGTTTCTAAGGACTAGGGAGCCTCAATGTTGACATAATTAAAATACTAAATATATAATTTCAAATGTGTATAAAGTTTTATAAATAATGGAAAATATTTCAAATTTTTTCTTAGATGGGAAAATTTAGACCCCTAATAAGTCAATAATATAGCTTTTACCCGAGGCATGTAATAAAATTCAAATACATAAGGTGTTAAGATTAAAAGTCATCAAGGGAATATTGATAAATAAATAAATAAATTTATTTATTTATTATTTTTTAAATGGACATATATAATCATATATTATATAATCCCATATATGGTAAAAACCTAGGTTTCTCTGTAAAACCATATAGATTAGAGATGGATCATAGAGGACAACCTTGATAAGTGTAATGAACATATATTTATAATTTTTGTTCCAAGGAGTTTTTTTAACAAAACTAATATATATTTTTCCAATGGTAGGGATGTAGAACCATTATTAATCAAAGATCAATCAAAATTATATGTATGATGTTTTCTTATTTGATTTCATACCTATTTTATTAACACCTTATCAAAAATGAATGAATCATTATAAAAAAATAATTTTTGGTTCAATAATTGACACAAAGGTGTTGATTTCCTAGAATTACTAATTGATATTTCTTGATAACCATTGAGTGTTCTATTTACTAAACGCTTTCTCCATCAAAATATTGATTCTGAACTGAAAACTATTCTATGTTTATTACTCATAATTAAATTTCATGATTTACTTCCCATTTTCATAAGGGGTATATCGTCAATGTTACATTTGAATGATGGGTTAAAAAATATACAGGAAACAATCATTACATAATGGATCTTTCGAGTAATGGAATATTTTGGTCGGTTCTGGTTTGGGATCGAAATTATTTATAAGCTATAATGTGTTGTGATCGAATATTATAAACATATCATATACTGGATCCTAAATTACACATTTAGTAGTGTTGGAATTTGATGATTCAATATGGTTTGAATGATGCACATGCATATTGGTTTTTAGGAATCCTCCCATCAAGAATAATTTTATTTTAGTGAACCTCAAATTTTTTTCCTTGGTAGTTTTTTTGTCTGGATCGAAGGGGGTGTAGAATGGGATGAAACGTGTGAAGTCTATTGGACAATGTAAGTATTTTTGTTAAATGGTATTTTGTTTAGATGAACAAACCCTGTGTATTTCCCCTTATTAATGATAAGTTTTACACATAGAATAAAAAACAAACAATGTGACACATCAGACATTGTCTGACAATGAATTGTGGGCCTAACATACACCTTTGGGAACACGGGAAAATATTTTTCCATTTACATTGGCATAACTAGAGTACATAAGAATGATCTGGTGCATGATTTCATTACGTGTACATGGGGATGTCAAGAGGTCATGGTCATGGGATGATAAATACAAGAATATGCATGAGAAGTTCCAAACATTATAGGGGATCATGTGTACCCTTAATACTTACATATTATAATTTATAAGCTAGTTTGAGGTCCTCATTATCTTTAGTTAAGACTCATATTAGTAGAATATGTTCCCTTATTCCTTCCTTATGTGGTAACAATGGGGAATATTGACATAAAGAGATTATTATTAATCCCCAATATGGGATAATATTTATTTAATTTAGTTATCCTTCCATGTATCTTGGTATGTGATCCTTGATCATTATTTAGTATGATGGGTAAAAATTTATGTTACCAATTTCTAGGGAATGTGATTCCCATACAAGAGGTTGTACTTTGTTTAGTGACATGTGTCCCGCATAGGACCTACTTGTGATCCCAAATCTACATATCAACATAGTATTAGTTATAATATGTACATCATCGTTCTGATTCCCAATTACCATATCCACTCAGATGAGCACCACCAGTTATGGAAATACATTAGGACAATGATCTCCAGGTAGGGGTCACCACATAAACATATCAATAAAGAAATGGTGGTCAAATGGAACAAGTTATACCAAATCTGCATGGGTGAGATATATTTAAACAGAACATATTAGAGGTTGGAATGACAGATAACACACTAAACTTTAAACTGCACCCAAAGGCCTTAGAATATCATATACTAATGGGTAACCAATTTTTTAGAGACCCGAAGCTTGACGTACATGAACATTACATTACTGTTGCGGAATACTTAGTACATAACAAAAACACACACACAAGGATCGTAATAGTTTAGTGTCTTTGGAAACTCGTAATAAAATCTTCTAATCGTGGTGAAAGATCTTCAACATCTCCCATAAAGATCTTCCTTTTTTTTACCTAAAAACTTTCTTTATATCCTGGGGAAAAGAAAACATAAAAGGGTGAGCTCAAATGCTCAGTAAGGGTAAACAAAAGAAATATCAATCACATCGTATTCATAAGAACATAACATTTTGGAAATCATAACCTGCAAAAGAGAGAATAATTTCATAACATGGGATAAATCATGGTAGTGAAATGTAATCAAAATAATCATAACTTAAAACATGAAACTTTGTGGCATTCACACATAATCATAGAGAATCATTTCTTGTTAGTCAAGACTCATTGCCAAGACAATCTTAGTGGACAAAGTCCCTTTCTGAATCGAGTAACCCTCGTTTCAGTCCAGTTTCACTGAACCGGTATAACCTACCATTCCAGCCATGTCTATCTAATGAGATATAAAATCTTTACCCAATGCATTGGAGGGATATATAGGTCCCACCCATCTTATAATGAATCCTTTCTTATGTGTGCCACATAATCATAAACCATACATCATAGCGTAACCCATGTAATAAAAATGGGATTTTTAAACAACATGACATCATAAAACAATTCATATAAGATAAATGAATTCATAAAAATAATTCCATCACAACATAATCAAATCAATGTAATAATAGGGATAAAAACAGAACCCTATATTATCTTAGATGGAAAATAATTTTGATAAAACACTTGAACTCCATTCTTGAGGAAAATATCATTTCTTCTTCAAATTTTTTTTTTCCTTTCTTAACATGTCCTAAAATTTTAAACTAAACGAAGTTTATTAAAATAAACTTGAAAACTTGTTAAGGAAGCTTCTTGGAAATAATTTTTTAAAAATCCATTCATGCTGTATAAGTTAAGAAAAACATTCTTCTCGTACTTTTGTCGGAAAAGTCAAAAAGTACCTCGTACGAAAAACGACAAATGATTCCTTTCATATCTTTTAATAAAAACTTACCAAAGGGTAAAATAGGTTTTAAACAATTTTAGGTGAATGTAAATAATATTACATATTGAGGAAACATGGATGTGGATGATAAAATACACCCCAGTAAATTTCAAAGTATAAACAATCTCGGATAAAAATGAGATTGTGATATTTCCCTTACCTTAGGTCCGATTTTCATCGTATGTGTCCGAACCTCCTGTATAATGATTTAAATAATGTCATTGACATATTACATAATCATATTAATTGTTATGATATCATATATGGTTCACTTATGACTTTATATTACCCGTTTTTTTTTGTAAATTCCATGTTAAAGAAGCGTTTTGGGTAAAATCGTTTCATTTATCGTAGGTGTTTTGAAATGTTGTTCTTGACATTATTATTACTTATATCATGATTTACTTACTTCCAGAATATAAAATATGATTTATATATCATATATATTCAGTATATATATATATAAGATAGATAAATGAAATGAAAAACACCGTTCATGGAGACGGTAGTCCGTACGTACGCATGAACGCTGTTTTCCTTTCCTTATTGTCTTGAATGGAAGTAAGTAGATGACATACATATACATATATACATAAATCCAGTAGATTTATAATGTCATATATTTCATTATTATTTCTTATATATACTTTTTAATCATTCTTAAATGGTTAACATGGAGAATGAATCTCATCGCATCGTGGAGACGGTAGTCCGTACGTACGCACGAGCGATGATATCGTTCCCATGGTCGTGGAATTGTGTTAAAGTGTATGAATATTATTTCAGTATCAATATCACTTTATAATAATCATATATAGTTACTCATTACACCATTATACCCATCCTATTAAGGTGGTGGCGTAAAATAGATTACACCACGGCGTGGAGACGGTATTCCGTAGGTACGCACGCGCGGTGATTTCATTTTTCCATAGGATGGATAGAAGGTAAATTAGAGTTGTTTCATATTTATAATAACATATCAGTATATAAGAAATACTGATGTTATTACTTTATCATGAAAAAACTAAAGAAGAATAAGTTTGAAGAAGAAAGAAATTGAAAAGATCGGTAATGGATATTACCTCTTCTTTGAAACGCCTCTTTTAATCCTCCACTTAGGTAACTAAGATTGGTCTTTGAAGAATACCAGGACCTCTAGGATTATTCTAGGGAAGTGGAGAAGGGATTTTGGCAGGGTTTGGCCGAGCTTCAGTGCTCAAATTGGTGTGAGGAGGAGGGGGAGGAGGTGTCCTTTTATAAGGGAGGAGAGGGGCACCTTAGGAATATCTCAAAATATTATTTTATATTAAAGTAAAAATCGGTTTATAATGGTTCCAAAGGGTCTTATTTAGAAGCTAAATTGGGGATGGGTCTAAATCCTATCATCCAATAGGATTTAGACAAGTTTAGGGTATTATTTTAACCTTATCAATTAGATTTAACTCTAAGTTAAATAATTTAACTTTTACCGTGTCTTTTTGTTTTCTTTCACTATATGGTTAATAAACTTACTATAACATGCCAAAAGAACCCCAAATTGTTTATTATTAATATATATATCCTTATCTAAGTCATTTGGCCGAACCTTAGATTTTTAGGAATAAAATAACAATTAATAATATAATATTTGATTTAAAAACTATTTTGTGTCAATTTTGACACTATTTGATATATGATTTTTGTGAAAGTCATAAAAGAATTATATGTTCGAACCAAGTTGATTAAATCAACACTAATATATCATAGTAACCTAGAAAATTAGTGGAATTCATAAAAAGTCTCAAATTACATTCATTTGAGCATTTATAACATCAATTATGTTAATATTTCCTTAAAAAGGGTAATTAATGCATCATCGTTGTGTCATAAATAAATTAATTTATTTAAAGTCTAAAAATTATAAATAAAATATCATTATGTAGGAAATATATTTAGCTTTCTAATGAATATTTACAATCGAATTTATCTTATGTATAACCCTATATTAAAAATGATTTAGTAAATAAACATTGATTTTAACTCTTTTAACTCTTCTTTGAATTAAATAATAATAAATGTCCTAATCTAATCCAAGTGGGCCTAAATGATAATATTTTACACATAAGGTTGTTTTTGGTCGAGATAAACTTGTCCAATAGAATTAGGACATGTGTTAGGGTAATATTAATATCACTCTTACCCTTAATTACCCTATTTACTTTTAACTGTGGTAAATAAAAGTAAAAAGTTACTATTCACCAAAAATTATTTTCATCTCATTGAACCACATTTTACTTACTGACATCAACCGTGTCTCTCGGATTTTTGAAATTCCATTCACAGAAGCGGTAAAATTAAGTTTTATGAAAAATTCAGTTTTTTAACTACCACTTAGTAGTTTCACTATTCATCAAAAATTGATGTTTTTCAGAACAATGCCAAAATTTCATCCTAAGCTATATTTCATATTCCGAATTAAAAAATGAAGTCTATTTTACCAAATTCATAACATAGAAGTTGCATTAATTAATTTTATAATTAAATCCCGCTGTTAAAACAAATAGCGTGTTTTTAAGAAACAATATCTATCAAAAGATTGACACTTGATTATGTCTGGTTTAAATGTGAAATTACATCTAATGACCAACATTGTATTAATTTTTAAAAATATATTCTAAATATACTTTAAAACCACTAAAATTAATAATTTATCACTATTAATTATTTCGATTAAAAAAGTTGTTTTTAAATATAATTTAGTAATTTTCACTATTCATCAGAATATGAAAGTTATCCGAAAAGTACCAAAATTTCACCTTAGGCTAAATTCGATACTCCAAATCCAAAAATAAAGTCCATTTTGAGAGCTAAATTTTCTAAAATTTAAAAAGTGGTTATTACTATTCATAAAGGCTAGTTTTAATAATATTTTAATAGCATATCGTTGTTTCGTGAAACTCAGTATTACGTACTACACACGCTATCGAGGAAGGTTGCGATTGCGTGTAATGCAAGGCAAGTCAAGGATGCGTGTTGTGCAATCTCCTTTTTGTGTTGCGTACAACACAAGACATTAGTGAAATTAAAAAAATATTTTTCATAAAATCTTGGGCTGTTACATTCTACCCCCCTTAAAATGAATTTCACCCTCAAAATTCGTCGGGGTTATAAATGGTTTACTATTCGAAAGTTTCTTTAATAGAAACCCACATCGTAAAAAGGAATACCAAAACCAATCTTTAAAAACGAAAGTATGAAACGTAACGGTTACCCAAATAAACTAATCACTGGGTTTCCACATAGGTGAAAATATAGATATGGAAGAAAAATCTAACCATCATGTTCTGATGGAGAGTGGTAGAGAACATGGCTATGGAAAAGCCAACAATAACAAATCCATAAATTTGTGACGATCTAAGGTACCATTCGATTCATCAGGTATAAGATCACTAGGACAACATTTTTGGTTTTCAAGATCATTTCCCTAAAGTTGAAAATTTGAATTAGAATAAATACTTTCTTTATTTTGGTACAATCTCTCTGTTGTTCATGCCTTGAACAATTTCCACTTCATCTCTTAAATAAATGAAGTTGAATTTGTTATTCGTGAAGTGTTAGCAGATCATGTGATACAATGACGGGTCATTCCATCTGTCTCAAACAAAAGGTTAGCAAAAATTATATACATAAGTCGATCTATAGTGAGATTAATCATATATGTTTCCTAAAATGGACTTATACTTAATATATCATACTGCTTAATATAATAAAACTAGTTTCTACTAAACAGGGACTTCCTGTAGGCCAGTGGTAGGCGATAAAGGCCAGTCGCACTTCGGTTGTGGGTTCGATTCCCATATCCTTGTCCGACGTGATGGGCTGTCGCCCGTCCTGTAGGTTGTCCTTTTTCTAAAACTATATTACTATATCATCCCATCAATAATATCGAGAAAACTTCTATCTTCAAACAATACTAACTTATGTCCATTCAAATATTTAGGCTTATCCAAAATACTGCAGTCCACTCTCATAACATAGTGAAAACGATTACCAGAGATTTAACACCATCGTCGATCCCCATATATCATAAGATATGTTTTGTTGGTCACATTCCTAACATTCAAAGGCCTTAATAATGTATTCTCTTGAATACCCATTGAACCATAGTGAAAACTTGAATGCAGTTAAAAGTTAACACTTTTCACATACTAAAATCCTCAAAATTCTATATACTCAAACCATGATATCACTTAGTCCTTATATCAATCATGAGCTCATGAATACTGTCAAACATTTCATTTTCCCTTTATCCCATCATTATGCATATATCATCTACATTCCAAAAATATCGGAATAACCTTTCATGGATACTTGTACCATTAATCATACACATTCAAAACTCAAGGAAGGACAACAGTGTAATAATCCCTAGATGTCTCTTTATTTCATAGTACCATGAGATTACTTATACAACATTACACATGATAAACATGTCATCATTCCACTACATTCTTAAACCATTGACCGAGCTTCCACAATTCTTTCATCTCACATATCATTTGTAGTCTCTTCATCATCATCAACATAAATACTACCCATACGACCATACTGATTCTCTTCATGATACTTTCCCTTAGGGCATTGGTTTGCATAATGCCCGTACATTCCACATTTAAAA
Organism: Viscum album; assembly: GCA_963277665.1. Lineage (NCBI taxonomy): Eukaryota > Viridiplantae > Streptophyta > Magnoliopsida > Santalales > Viscaceae > Viscum > Viscum album. Next base: position 1,631,818,364 of record OY728141.1, read on the forward strand.
CATTTAACCATTGTTGATGTCATAGCAATACCATTATCTTCATCCCTGGTGTTAACTGAACCTTTTCCTTTGCACTTACTGGCTTTGTGTCCTTCTTTTCCACACCCAAAGCATCTTCTAGTTCCTTTGAAACATTCTCCTTGATGCCTCTTCCCACATGATTTACATAGGGGAAATTGAACTTTCTTTCCTCTATGATCATCATGAAACTCCATCTTTCTCTTATTAGCCGAGTCAGGAAACTTACCAAATTTTACATTATTGATCATATTATGAGATTGCTGATTCGGCATAATAATGATCTTTGGACTTCCAAATCCCATTTCATTTGGTTTCTCATGAAGAATATCATTCCATTGTCCATCATATCCTCCATTATCGTGAATCATCTTGTTTCCAGCCATTTTCTAAAACCCAAAATGAATAGTGTGAGAGGCAAAAATCATGCTAGGGAAAACAACATAATAAAGGGGGAGTACCTTCAATATCTAACATCTTCGGTTTAATTTTATGATCATTAGCGTAGTTCTATTACTATAACCTATACGTATACTTAACCTTAGGGACATCCCTAGACATACCTTAGAAATATCTCAAGGGATCTCACTAACGTTTTCGCATCCTAGTTTCCGAAGGTTGACTAAACCTTTCCTTTGATACCAACTGTAGAGACCCGAAGCATGACGTACATGAACATTACATTAATTTTGCGGAATACTTAGTACATAACAAAAACACAAACACAAGGATCGTAATAGTTTAGTGTCTTTGGAAACTCGGAATAAAATCTTCTAATCGTGGTGAAAGATCATAAACATCTCCCATAAAGATCTTACTTTTTTTTACCTAAAACCATTCTTTATATCCGGGGAAAAAGAAAACATAAAAGGGTGAGCTCAAATGCTCAGTAAGGGTAAACAAAAGAAATATCAATCACATCGTATTCATAAGAACATAACATTTTGGAAATCATATCCTGTAAAAGAGAGCATAATTTCATAACATGGGATAAATCATGGTAGTGAAATGTAATCACAATAATCATAACTTAAAACATGAAACTTTGTGGCATTCACACATAATCATAGAGAATCATTTCTTGTTAGTCAAGACTCATTGCGAAGACTATCTTAGTGGACAAAGTCCCTTTCTGAATCGAGTAACCCTCGTTTTAGTCCTGTTTCACTGAACCGGTATAACCTACCATTCCATCCATGTCTATCTCATGAGATATAAAATCTTTACCCAATGCATTGGAGGGAGATATAGGTCCCACCCATCTTATAATGAATCCTTTCTTATGTGTGCCACATAATCATAAACCATACATCATAGCGTAACCCATGTAATAAAAATGGGATTCTTAAACAACATGACATCATAAAACAATTCATATAAGATAAAGGAATCCATAAAAATAATTCCATAACAACATAATAAAATCAATGTAATAATAGGGATAAAAACAGAACCCTTTATTATCTTAAATGGAAAATAATTTTGATAAAACACTTGAACTCCATTCTTGAGGAAAATATCATTTCTTCTTCAAATTTTTTTTTCCTTTCTTAACATGTCAAACAATTTTAAACTAAACGAAGTTGATTAAAAATAAACTTGAAAACATGTAAACGAAGCTTCTTGGAAATAATGTTTTAAAAATCCATTCATGCTGTATAAGTTAAAAAAACATTCTTCTCGTACGTTTGTCGGAAAAGTCAAAAAGTACCTCGTACGAAAAACGACAAAAGATTCCTTTCATATCTTTTACTAAAAACTTACCAAAGGGTAAAATAGGTTTTAAAAAAATTTAGGTGAATGGAAATAATATTACATATTGAGGAAACATGGATGTGTATGATAAAATACACCCCAGTAAATTTCAAAGTATAAACAATCTCGGATAAAAATGAGATTGTGATATTTCCCTTACCTTAGGTCCGATTTGCTTCGTATGTGTCCGAACCTCCTGTATAATGATTTAAATAATGTCATTGACTTATTACAGAATCATATCCATTGTTATGATATCATATATGGTTCACTTATGACCTTATATTACCCGATCTTTTGTAAATACCATGTTAAAGAAGCGTTTTGGGTAAAATCGTTTCATTTATCGTAGGTGTTTTGACTTGTTGTTCTTGACATTATTATTACTTATATCATGATTTACATACTTACAGAATATAAAATATGATTTATATATCATATATATTCAGTATATATATATATATATAAGATAGATAAATGAAATGAAAAACACCGTTCATGGAGACGGTAGTCCGTACGTACGAATGAACACTGTTTTCCTTTCCTTATTGTCTTGAATGGAAGTAAGTAGATGACATACATATACATATATACATAAATCCAGTAGCTTTATAATTTCATATATTTCATTATTATTTCTTATATATACTTTTTAAACATTCTTAAATGGTTAACATGGAGAATGAATCTCATCGCGTCGTGGAGACGGTAGTCCGTACGTACGCACGAGCGATGATATCGTTCCCATGGTCGTGTAATTGTGTTAAAGTGTATGCATATTATTTCAGTATCAATATCACTTTATAATAATCATATATAGTTACTCATTACACCATTATACCCATCCTATTAAGGTGGTGGCGGAAAATAGATTACACCACGGCGTGGAGACGGTATTCCGTACGTACGCAGGCGCGGTGATTTCATTTTTCCGTAGGATGGATAGAAGGTGAATTAGAGTTGTTTCATATTTATAATAACATATCAGTATATAAGAAATACTGATGTTATTACTTTATCATGAAACAACTAATGAAGAAGAAGTTTGAAGAAGAATGAAATTGAAAAGATCGGTAATGGATATTACCTCTTCTTTGAAATGCCTCTTTGAATCCTCCACTTAGGGAACTAAGATTGGTCTTTGAAGAAGACCAGGACCACTAGGATTATTCTAGGGAAGTGGAGAAGGGATTTTGGCAGGGGTTGGCCGAACTTGAGTGCTCAAATTGGTGTGAGGAGGAGGGGGAGGAGGTGTCCTTTTATAAGGGAGGAGAGGGGAACCTTAGGAATATCTCAAAATATTATTTTATATTAAAGTCAAAATCGGTTTATAATGGTTCCAAAGGGTCTTATTTCTAAGCTAAAGTTGGGATGGGTCGAAATCCTATCATCCAATAGGATTTATACAAGTTTAGGGTATTATTTTAACCTTATCAATTAGATTTAACTCTAAGTTAAATAATTTAACTTTTACCGTGTCTTTTTGTTTTCTTTCACTATATGGTTAATACACTTACTATAACATGCCAAAAGAACCCCAAATTGTTTATTATTAATATATATATCCTTATCTAAGTCATTTGGCCGAACCTTAGATTTTTAGGAATAAAATAACAATTAATAATATAATATTTTATTTAAAAACTATTTTGTGTCAATTTTGACACTATTTGATATATGATTTTTGTGAAAGTCATAACAGAATTACATGTTCGAACCAAGTTGATTAAATCAACACTAATATATCATAGTAACCTATAAAATTAGTGTAATTCATAAAAAGTCTCAAATTACATTAATTTGAGCATTTATAACATCAATTATGTTAATATTTCCTTAAAAGGGTAATTACTACATCATCGTTGTGTCATAAATAAATTAATTTATTTAAAGTCTAAAAATTATAAATAAAATATCATTATGTAGGAAATCTTTTTAGATTTCTATTTAATATTTACAGTCGAATTTAACTTATGTATAACCCTATATTAAAAATGTTTTAGTAAATAAACATTGATTTTAACTCTTTTAACTCTTCTTTGAATTAAATAATAATAAATGTCCTAATCTAATCCAAGTGGGCCTAAATGATAATATTTTACACCTAAGGTTGTTTTTGGTCGATATACACTTGTCCAATAGAATTAGGACATGTGTTAGGGTAATATTAATATCATTCTTACCCTTAATTACCCTATTTACTTTTAACTGTGGTAAATAAAAGTAAAAAGTTACTATTCACCAAAAATTATTTTCATCTCATTGAACCACATTTTACTTACTGACATCAACCGTGTCTCTCAGATTTTTGAAATTCCATTCACAGAAGCAGTAAAATTAAGTTTTATGAAAAATTCAGTTTTTTAACTACCACTTAGTAGTTTCACTATTCATCAAAAATTGATGTTTTTCAGAACAATGCCAAAATTTCATCCTAAGCAATATTTCATATTCCGAATTCAAAAATGAAGTCTATTTTACCAAATTCATAACATAGAAGTTTCATTAATTAATTTTATAATTAAATCCCGCTGTTAAAACAAATAGCGTGTTTTTAAGAAACAATTTCTATCAAAAGATTGATACTTGATTATGTCTGGTTTAAATGTGAAATTACATCTAATGACCAACATTGTATTAAATTGTAAAAATATATTCTAAATATACTTTAAAACCAATAAAATTAATAATTTATCACTATTAATTATTTCGATTAAAAAATTTGTTTTTAATTATAATTTAGTAATTTTCACTATTCATCAGAATATGAAAGTTATCCGAAAAGTACCAAAATTTCATCTTAAGATAAATTTGATACTCTGAATCCAAAAATAAAGTCCATTTTGAGAGCTAAATTTTCTAAAATTTAAAAAGTGGTTATTACTATTCATAACGGCTAGTTTTAATAATATTTTAATAGCATATCGTTGTTTCGTGAAACTCAGTATTACGTACTACACACGCTATCGAGGAAGGTTTCGATTGCTTGTAATGCAAGGCAAGTCAAGGATGCGTGTTGTGCAAGCTCCTTTTTGTGTTGCGTACAACACAAGACATTAGTGAAATTAAAAAGAATATTTTTCATAAAATCTTGGGCTGTTACAAATGTGCTCCAAGTGGATGATGTATACAGGGGAGTGGTTAGAGATAAATGAGTGGCGTGGTCAATTGAGTTGTTGGGAATAGAGATAAGGGAGAAAAATAATTGGAATTTGTAATTATAAACAAATTTGGAATTGTTTGGAGACCACAATTCAAGGAAAGGAATAGAATTATGTATTTATTGATTTTCTATCTCTATGAATTTTTTTATTTTCTATTATTGTGGGTTATCTATTAGTTTACATTTGTAAGGGACTAATACAATTTATTTCAAATAAATTTAAATTGATAAATTCATTGATCGGGGTCCATGTATGGAATAATGGTAGTGACCATTACTTGACAAATGATGTATATCTTGGTTACATAGATGTTTTTATTTTCATTATCACATTTTCTAATTTACATGCCTTCAAGATGTTGTATGGACTAACCACTTTATGCTTACTGTTTAGTGACTTTGGGGTGCCTTAATGGGTACGCATATACTCAAACCTTCATATTACCTTCCCTCGCATGTCATGTCATATAAAGAAAAAATCCATTTTAATGGTGTCCCAGGAGAACCAAGACAGGGTGTTGTACAGTTCTTTTAGATGGGAAGAGTTTGGTATCCAGAGTTACATTTGAAATAGTGCCCCTCTGTTCTTAATGATTTCAATATTTTTCATATATTTGAGGGACTGTATTTGAAAAATAATTATTTCTCATATTTTAGTGATACTATGATGTGGTATTTAGTTGTGTGAATAAATAATGATATCTATTATATCTTACCTTTCTTTATTAATGTTGTTTGGATATTTGTTCATGTGTAGATATATTCTAAGGCCTCCAAGGCGATTGATATTCATACTTGATGATAGTGTCTTACCCTTTGAAAAGTAGAGGTAATCTTGGAGGTCACACTCAACTTAAAACTTTCTAGGAAGGCTATGATTGTTCAGGTCATGAGAGAGTGGTTTTATATGGATTGTCATGTGATTATATTTTTGAGACTGTATGACTATGGGATTTGCATGGGGAACAGGGAAAACAACAAGAAATTTTCATGAGTTCTGCTTTGAAGTTATGGATTCTAATTTTTGTGTGGATAATAACATATCCATTGACAATTAATTTAATATAATTAATTATTACATAGTATATGTATCCACTGGTTGTAGGGGAAAATTTATGTATTATTATGTAAGAATATGTTGTCGCATGCATGTCATTCATGATTCTTCTCCCCAGATATAATCTTTGAATGTGGTACACGTCATTTATTTTAGGATATCTCTTTGATGTCATCTATATTTAATTAAATAGTATGATTGTTAATATTATTAAAATAATTATGACGCATTAGTTTAGGGTCCTTTATAGAAGGTGTTTTCTCTAGGGGGGGTAGATCTTATCTATACTTGTTGAACAACAGGATACTATGGTAGTGTAAGATTATAAGGCGCAGAAGATGGGAATTCATTATAATTTATATATATTTATCACAATTATGTTTTGGGGTGGTCTAGTTCATTAGTATATTGATTAAATGATTAAATATGTTGGTTGAGTTTTCTTCTTTTTCGGGACCCCACTAGATGAGATAATGTTTAAGAGGAGAGCCTTCTCCATGGAATAACATTGAGATGATGGAAAATAGTTTCTCAGAAACATTTTGGGGAGACTCTCCAATGGAATTATATTTAATATCCATTTAGTGAGGAGTTCTACCAAGCCATATTGTAGATAGTGTGCATCTATGATAATTAGTAACTCTAGTAGGGCATTATGATAGTAGAAGAGTAAACACCAAGGTTTAGTAACCTCTCACAGTACTCCATGCATATGGTTTGTGGAATGTTATTTTGATCACGAACCATCAAGGGAAAAATATTAAGAGACATAGTATATGTTTTTATATGTATTTTCATTCTGACTTTTATAGGATACTTGAGTGTTCATTAGTATTGTAGTGATTGCTGGTTGAGTATACACCTCTAGTTGGTGAAAGAAGGGGGCACTATAGAGCTAAGACATAGGTAAAAAGTAGCCAAATAATGACATGTGGATATAGATGTGTGAGGTTCATCAAGATATATTATTTGCATATGGGTTTCATACTTCAAGGTCTATAGATTGTTCCAATCATCTGACAAAGATCTGTTACTTCTACTGTGATGGGAGGAGACATATCACATGGGATTGTCTACTCCACTATACAAATATTAAGGATATATTCGATAGACATCAAAGATAAAGGTAACGGCTAGATATAGGATTTATGTATAGAGTAAGACAAAGAATACAATATCAGTGTGATATAGGACATGGATAACATTTTGATCTCTTGAGACCACCACCCCTAGATGGTCAATTCATGTTTCATGAATCTAATTGTTAATGACTGCATAAGGAACTGGAAGTGGTATCCTATGACCCAGAGGCTCTAGGGATGATTTGAGTAATAATATAAATTTTTTGTACTTTTTCTAAAATATTGATAGACATATTAGGGATCCACACTATTCATTTTACATTCATGGTTTGATGTAAATAGATTCTAGTGGATCCCTTAACTTGATGATAGTGATTAGAGGATCTAACTAGATGAAATTTAGTGATCAAACACTTATAGTGATATTATTTTTTGACTCATAGATTATATAACATTTTATTTGATCATTTTAAGCCAAAATGTATTCTTATGACATCATTTGAGGTATGGAATTGATCTATGAAATTGATGCACATATTTGATACTTCAAGTAGATGATGTGGTGAATCTCCATAAATGGAATGAATTTTTACATTATTAATGAGATAGAAAACCGTGTTTAAATAGATAGAATAATATGCAAAAGTATATAACTGATTACCCAATAGATGTCTTGTATAACCATTTGATCAGTAGCTGTTACAAGCTTTCATGTATCTTTAGTGGTGGTAGAGTAATAGGATGTATTCCTTGAGGACAAGTTAGGATTACAAACCCATTAAGAGATCAATAATATATGTAATTTAACCCAATTAAAACCATAATATCTTTCAAATAATATTAGATTTATCCCAGAGATCATTGACTACTGAGGGTGAAATTGGAGGATATTCAATGGAAGGTCTTTGTCAGACCCTACGTGTCATTGTGGACAACCCATGTGTTGATTTAGATGAATATGTATGAGAGAATTTGGCTATATACTGATTACCAAAATCTAATTCTGGTGAAAAAAATAATATTTATCCACATTTTACAATGTATAAAATATTCAACCAATTGAAAGGGGGTGGTTCTCGATGATAGACAAGAGTTCAGGTTATCATAAGCTACATGTTTGAGAAGGAGATATTTTGAAGATGGAAATATGAAATTACTCTTGTCATTATGATTAATTGGGATTCCTATAAATATAAATAATTCTTTATAAGGGTTCATGGGAATTTTGAACAAGATATTTTATCACTGGTTGTAAATGTTCATGGTGGCCTTCACTGATTACATACTTTTATACTCAAAATCTAAAGAGAAAAAACACAAGGCATTTAGGGATGGTTCTAGAAATAATTTAATAGTACTAGATTTAATGGAATATCATGATTCTTCAGTTCCAGATTTTAGATTTCCATTTATGGGGACATGTCATCTTATAAGATAGAGAAGCAGTGGACCCAACAATGTTTGAGGCAGTGCTATCTTGGGAATACGTAAGAACACAAATGTGATATTATGTTACCTTGGGATGAAATATTAATATTTAAAATTCATAACTAAATTCTCTAGGATATAAATATAGAAAAATACATTGACATTAAATGATAATCTATTCATGTAGACTATGAGGTTGTTGTATCATTTTAAGGAGATGTGTTAGTGATTGTCCAGCATCCCCCTTCTTAATTATTCCATAGGAGGGTGTAGTGTAGGTGGTGTTATCTAATTCCACTAGAAGAAGTATTATATGTGTCATAGTATAGATTCTAGTAGTTATTACCTATATGTTTTGATATATGATACCCCATGAAGATAACAATGAGACCCATGATCATGATATGGATGTCATGTTCTCCAATATTAAGATATAATGACACTACATTATGTGTGAGAAACTTATCATCTAATCTGACCAGAATAGTCTAAATTATATCTTTTATAGGAGGACCATAATTTTAGAAAGAGGTGTTGGATTGTTTTCTTCTATTATGATGAATTTTAGATAGTCTAAACTTCTGGGAATGGTAATGTGGTAGAATACACTCTCAGTAAGAGATCATGATTATAGTTGTTTTGTGATGTGTCAATGTAGTTATCATCATTATTGTTTTAATTTGTAGATGAAGAATATTTATATTATCTCTATAACATGTTTTTTACAAATAAATGACCCCAGTGTGTTAGGGAAGATCAATATGGATATACAAACTATGATATTCTACATGACTATATATCCTCTGAATGTGTTGCTGACACATTTTCTAATGGTTAAGATCACATAATCCATCTCCATATATGGAATATTATACTAGTGATGTTGTTAGAGGATGTACTCATGATGTTTTATATATACCACAAATCAGTACATCAAAAAGTGTATAAGATGTACCAAGACCATAAATATTTTTTATGGTGTCCAGGAGTGAATAGGTGTGCAGATGAATTTGTCTATCGATTCCATACAAGTTAGTAGGTGAAGGTTGAGAACTAGGTTCATGCAGGTTTGGGTTAGCCCCTTGAGGTTCCAAAATGTATGTGGGATGGTATATTCATAGACATTGTGACCGTACATACACATTCATCTTGAGGTCATGATGTTATCTGAGTGACTACTTACCAAATCTCAAAGTCATCCCACATCCCAACAATATGATATCTGTGTTCAGAAAAGGGATTGAGATACCTTCATGTAAAAGGGATAGCGAGGCTTCATATATTGTCATAAATGATAATTGTAGAGAATTATTCTCACATCAAATATTTTTTACAGAGTGGATTTTAGCATGCCTTTAAGACTCAATTACAGTGGTACACACCATTTTAACCCAAAATAGATGACCAAACTAAACATAAATCTCATGTTCTGAAGGATGTATTTAGGATTTGATGTTAGATTGTGTTCATATTTGGGAGGACCACCAACCCTTAGAAGAGTCTTCATATATTAACAACTGCCACACACCTATTGAAATGACAACATTCAAGGACATCTATGAGAGACATTATAGATCTGAAGTGTGCTATATAAATATAAGAGAATTAGAACTAATGGGCCCAGATTTAGTTTAGAAACAATATAGAATGTATAGATCATATAAGAGTGGATGAGCACTTCACAGAGAAATAATAATTGTTATAATTACCAATTTTGGATGCCTCTTTTGTTCTATATGGGTGACCATGTGCTTTTGAAGTACTCACATCGATGGGGATTGTGGAGATTCAATAAATGTAGTAAATTATTCCCAAGAAAAATTTATCTTTACTAATCTCTATGTATGGAGGGATATGTGGTGTACCTTGTATCCTGGTTACCATAGATAGACTGGGTATGTGACTTCCTCCATGTGTCACTACTAATGTGAAATATGATTGATCAGTCACAAGTTATCGACATGGGTGAGATGGAAATTAAGGATGTATGCGCCTTCATTGTCAACCCAATTGGGAGAGAGGATTTTCATTTTAAGATACATCTTGAGTGAGTGATTACCTTGGTGTGTGTCTGATGGAAGAAATGTAATTTACAAGAGGGAACTTGGGATATAGAGAAAAAGATGATAATCTAGTATCTTCACCTTTTTGAGTTGGGTTTCTCATTTTTTGTTGAAAATACTTGAGGTGGTGAGAATGTACCCAGTTTATTTCCCATTTAGAACATTGGAATATAATAAAGTATATTTCCAATGATGGGAGTTGAGTTATTGTGAAATTATATGACTCCGGGTGCCTCGTTATTGATATAAGAAAAATATAATATATAATATATCACAGTCATTAAAAATAATTGATATAATGGAATATTGTCAAGATGAGGTATCAAACCGGAGATTCGAAACTACAATTAAATCTGGATTACATGATTTACATTACGCACTACATAAAATTCAGGAGAATTGTTGGTTTGGATTAAAAGTACTAACAATTGGATCAATCAAAAATAAAATTAAATAATATATTAATTATTAATTAAACGGTCAAAGATATTTCTATTTATGAAAAAACCATAAAGTTAACTACACAATAAATGTTCTTTGAGAGAAATTGTGGAGGAGAGAATAAATGAATGTCATGATTGTGTGTTGATGATTGTTGTGCCAAATTTTTTTCCATCAATAAAGGAGTTCATTGATCTCTCCCACAATAGTGATGTAGAACCATTATTCACCTGAAATCAAGCCAAAATTGTGGTAGGGTTTTATTATAGACTGGATCACCATTTTTTTATTCCTTATTGAACACAAATAAAAAATTATAAAAAATTGATTCATGGGACGACCATTGATATGAAATTGATGATTCATCATTTTAGAATAAGGAATTTATATTCAATGATAATATTTTTTTATTCCATTCATTTAATGAATTATCCATAAATAGATTATATACAACTTGATAATTCGACTACATGCTTGCGTCCCTCGACCTTTTTCATTCTATAATCCCATCATTCTTCATTTATACATCATCAAACATTTATATGACTGATTTTTTAAAAATTACCTAGAAACCAATAATTCAAAAAAAATTATTTAGTTCATAAAATCATTTCTATGGGGTTGGTTTCAAGATAATGAATGTATTTGAGGAATTATATGGTGCGATGGGAGATCAAACATAGATTAGTTATTGAATCAATTTTTCTTCATTCATGGGTTTCCAAGTTTCAATGATGTAGTGAGACGAGGATGATCTTGTCATGACCCGTCCTTCAGGGCCCATTCTGTGACTACCCCAAGCCCACCTCCTAGAGGTCAGTGGTTGGAAACTAGAACCAAAAGGCATATTCTCAAAAATGGGAAGGTATTTCGATTAAACAAGTACAAACACACATTCTGAGAATAGAACAAGAAGTAACTGTGACGTAAACTGTTGTGGCAAAAGTGTGCTAAAAGTAACGAGGGAATGGAATACAAGCCTAACTGTAAAAGTAAATTTATGACTAGATGTAAAATTAATCAAAAAAAGGAAAATAGCTATTGGTTCATCCTCCGAGGTTCGTACCAGTATGGTTGGTACAAATCACCTTCTCAACACTCCACGTCCGTGAGTCTCTTCCGCGACACGTCACACCGAATATTCTACCTCCGAGCACCGTCTAGTCCTAGCTCCCTCTGCCTCGTTCAATGTTGTATGTAATCTGCACCCGACATGACAGGCTGTGGGTGAAGCCCATGCATCGGTGAGTATAACAATACTATGTAAGGACCCCAAGTCCCCCCGTTTGTTTCATAAAGTTTCACAAAAGAAAACCCACAAAGCAAGAAATCAACTCTACTTAGGTATATGCCCATACATATACCTATTTTATTGAAATATAATCATCTCATATATGAGTGAAGGAAACCACATTGGTAACACCATGAAGTAATACGTACCACACATGTAACAACATGAACATAACTCCATGAAGGTAACTCCACTATGGTAGAAGCACCACACGGGTAACATTATAATGATAGAAGTACCACACATGTAACACCATGAACACAATACCACCAAGGTAGAAGTACCACATAGGTAACCCCACGAAGATAGATGTACCCCACAGGCAGCAACACAAAGATATAAGTACCACACATGTAACACCAAAAAGATAGATGTACACCATTGGTAACACCACGAAGATAGAAGAACCGTATAGACAACTCCACGAAGATTGAAGTACCTTACATGTAACACCATGAAGACGATACCATCAAGGTAGAAGTACCACATAGGTAACACCACAAAGATAGAAGTACCACATAGGTAAAACCATGAAGATAGAAGTAACACACATGTAACACCATGAAGACGATACCACAAAGGTATATGTACCACATAGGTAACACAACAAAGCTAGAAGTACCACAGAGGTAACACCAGAAAGATAGAGGTACCACACAGGTAACACCACGACTGTAAGTATCTAGCTCACAATAAGTATATCTTTCATACAGAAGTACTGATGATTAGTCATAAACTAGATGATCTTATTTGGTTGTGAAGCACTGCTGCTGACCCACACATGATCGATAGGTAACTAACCCCCACTTAACCACACAGGATCGATAGGTAACTAACACCTGATGACCCAAACATGCTCGATAGGTAACTAACCCCCGTTGAACCATAAATGATCTAACCCACACATGATCGATGGGTAACTAACCCCCGCTGAACCACATAGGTTCTGACCCACACATGATCGAAAGGTAAATAACCCCCACTGACCCACACTGGATCCGAACAATACAAGATCGATATGCGCTGACCCACACAGGATTGTTGAGTGCTAACCCACACAGGATCGGTATGAACTATCTCACATAGGATGGTTGAGCGCTGACCCACATAGGATCTGATGATGACCCACACAAGATATGAAGATGACCAACACAGGATCTTATGATTCTTCATGTACAGCCAGTAGTAGGGTTCCTACACTAAGCATGCATGATTCCGGGAGATTCCACACCTCAATACATCAGTCGATACTTCAACTACCAATAAGTCTCATGATGAAGTATTCCAAAGGTCTATCACATCACAAAAGACCTAACAGGACAGACAATGCATCAATCAGACACCCGGTCTGTATGTTATTCGTGTTTTAGTTCTGAGGGCCTGGTTGGATTCAGATTCGATCCAACCCATCCATAATCTGACATTATACAAAACATTAGAGGAGTATACCAAAAGATCCTTCTTAATCCTAGGATCCTGGTTCCATAGACTGTTTGTCAAATGGATGCCTGATTCCCAAGATATGGCTATAAAAGTGTATCTGGGTCCAGAAGGGCCTGAGTCTGATCCGACCAGGTCATCTGACCCGGCACAACCCAGTTGGGCTGACCTAAACCAGTTAGGGAGACCCAACCCGGTCCTGGTCTAGCCCACGAAGGGGGAGGCCCAACCGCCTGGGTGCGACCCGGCCCGTGGTGGGCGCTGCCTGCTGGGGGCGGCCCACTGGGAGCGGCCCACAGCGGTGCGACCCACTCTGGTGCAGTCGAGTCAGAGTGGCCCGCGGTCAAGTGGCCCTCTATGGTGGGGTCCACCCTAACTGACACCTGGGAGAAAGGCGCCCACCCATTTGACCTGAACGGTCCAACGGACCAGTTGACTAGCATGTGGGACCCACCAAAGTAGTCTCGCCCGATGGGACGTGGATGGCCGGAATGGCCGACACTCTTTCCAGCAGCATGGGCACATGCAGTACCTCATGCGGCTGACTGTTTGTTGTCCACTTTGGTGCGCAGTCGCAGCCTTCACCTCCACCAACAGTGTAGATGCGCGCCCTCCCTCCTTCACACGGCCTCCTTCACTACTAGCAGCACAGACGCGCGCCGCCCCTAGTTCAACACGGCTGGCCGGGGGACAACCACCACCTTCCTCCACCATGGTTGCCGGACCACAGACACCTTCAGAGGCACGGTTGTGCCGCTGCCATCATCATGGACCCTGAAAAATGTGTCAAATTATGAGGATTGTGGAGGTATCAGGTCATGTTTTTTTGCCACACCCTCCACTTTAGAGTTATAGAAGGCGGTTCTAGTGATTCTATTCGACGTATAAACCACAAAGAAATAAAAAAAATCATTTCCATGATGTTTATTTGAGATTTCATGGGGAAGGAGATTATGATATTGAAGACGACGACGTCTGTTTCTCCCATAACATGCTTCAAAGTTTGATCCTCATCCTTCATCTGGAGGACGTTCATCATTGTAGTACGTTCTTCCTTCGAGATTTCTCTACCAAAGCTCACCCAAAACCTCCTCTTTTACAACACAAATTATCTCAACAAGAGATGAGGATCCAAATTTATTAAATTAAGTAAATTAAAAAATCTAATTGAAGGCACATTTAACAGGGGGAAAACCATGAGTTTCCACACATTAAAGGGGGAGTTAAATTCAAGTGATCCCCACCACAAAAATTCAAATAGGGGGTTTCAATAAAATAAAATAAAAGTTGTTTGTTTTATTTTTTTAACTCTCCCACGAAATTCTGGAAAACTATCATCCACCCTCAACATTTTGCAGTCACGGTGAAGGTATTATTAAGAGAATATCAACATTGTGAGTTCAACAGTATCCTTGGATTTCAATTTCGAGTAGCGGTTCAAAAGTCACAAAGCACTGCTTGCGCGTTTAATGAATGTACCCAAAACAATTTTGGAAAAATTATTAAAAGTCCCCCTCAACCCGTGCAGGTTGAGGTTAAGCTCTGGACAAGTGACACACATCCCAAATAACCCAAAAATACACTCAAACATCCAATCTATATTATCGTTTAAATGTTATGGATTTAACAATAAAATAATTTTCCATTAATTATTTTATTTAAGGAAAAAAAACTAACATTCACGAGTGGCTTGTGCATGCCAATATTTAACTAAAGTAGTCATACCCTCACAAGTTCAGTGGTGGTCTCAGATATTTAATCTGAGTTACCTTTTGTATGTTATTATAATTGGAAAAATAAAATAACTTTTTTTAATTATTTTATTTACGGTTATGCAATCTTCTATTTTTGTCCTAGGAGGCCCGCACCGACTAAACATAAGTTGCTCCTAGGGTAAACCTTCCATCTAGAGTGCAACGATGCCATCATATTTTTGATTCGTGTAACAGTTGAAGAGTTATTCCACTTTTTCTAGAAAAATTCTTACACGTGAAAATTAAAGCTTAACAATACTTCAACGGATCATTCCGGGAACTTTGGGCCTTATAATCACATGTCTTAAGATTTCATGGTCTTGAAATAATTCTATATAATTAAAAACAATTATATGGAGTTTTTGGGACATTACATTCTCCCCACATTAGATGTTTTCATCCCTGAAAGTCAAAATACAGACTGAGGAAAAAAATGGGGGTACTGTGCATGAATCTGAGCCTCCCACTCCCTTGTTCTCTATTGGATCCTCCAAAGATTACATCGAATGCGTACCTGACGTATCGATCTCCCACAAAGGACTAGCTCTTTTTGATCATCAATATCAATTGAAACCTCTCAAATTGTCGCCCCATTATATAGTTCTATCTCACCAGGGTCGATGAAATGAGATGGGTCCTGCACATATCTCCTCATCTGGGATACATGGAAGACGTGGTGCACTCTCTCCAAATGTGGTGGAAGTTCCAAGAGGTATGCCACCTCACCTATCCTCTAATTTATCAAAAATGGTATGATAAACCTTGGTGATAACTTTCCACCTCAGCCAAAACATTGTAATAAGACATGGTCTCCCTCCTTGAACTCCACAGATCTTTGTCTCTTGAACACTGGTCGGGCTAGATCTTTGCAGTATTCTATGGCTGACAAGTAAGGCATCATGATACAAACTTTTCCATTACTTCCTTCATCTCTGTCCACCAGTACTGGCGTCGGAGGTCCTGATACATCGTCATCACTCCCGGACGTACCATTAAAGAGGATGTACGGATCTCCCTCAACACCTCCTCTTGAAGCATCACTGGAACCATCATTCATCCTCTGAAGAGGATGACAAGCTCCCAACATTGATAAAATATATCAGGAGACCTTCTTGAGGATATCTGAGCACACTGGGCCTCGTAATCAATATGTCAAGTTGTGCCTCCCTAACACGTTGAAGGAGTGGGGGTGACTGTCATAGACTGGAGGTAGCTGCTTCATCTTTATCCATAAAGGATATCAGCAGCATTACTAGCTGCTCTGATGCCTCACACAGTAGTTGTAGACAAGACCTCCTGCTGAGTGCGTCTGCTACCATATTCCCCTTCCCATGAGTATAGACTATCTTAAGGTCATAGTCCTTGATGAACTCTAGCCATTATCAATGTCGCGGGTTCACTTACTTCTATGAGAATATATATCTAAGACTTTTGTGATCTGAGTAGACTATAAAATGTTCTCACATTAAGTAATGTCTTCACATATTCAAGGAAAAGACAACTGCTGATAACTCGAGGTCATGGGTAGTATAGTTCTTCTCGAGCTATCTCAGCTATCGTGAAGCATAAGCGATAACTACTCGCTCCTACATCAGGCCAAATCCAAGCCTATTCCTTGATGTGTCATAGTAGACAACATACCCAATGCCCTCTTTTGGAAGCCTCAAGATGGGGGCACTCATCAGTTCCTTCCTCAGTTCCTAGAAACTATGTTGGCATCACCTCATCCATAAGAAAGTTTTCCCTTCATTGTCAAAGATAACAAGGGTGCTGCATCTCAGGAAAAGTCTAGTTCAAAACTCCGGTAGTACCCAGCCAAAGAAGAAGTCCCTCCCTCTTTGGGGAGGTGACCCTGGAATCAACTTTTGAAAAGATTTCCTCACACTTTTCCACTCATGTTGGGAACTGAAAACTCAAAACTCCCATTACCATGAGGGTAAGGTTGGAATACGCAAGGGTGATTTTCTACACCCTCCTATGCATGAGTTTATCTAGTACTGCATAGGTTTTCCTTTTTCACCGACAAAGGAAAACCTCATTCCCACATTGTAGGTAAACCCTAAATTTTTTGACTAATACAGTCAATATGAGTATGAAATTTGGATGTCTAGTATATACCCAAACTAAAGTTGTAATGCCTCGAAACTGCAACCATGAATTCCAACCGAATCTCTCTCTTCAAGGGTGAGATCACTCCATCGTCGTATGTGTGATTATCAATTCTCCTCCAACAGGTATATCTATACGTGATGGTCAAGTCAACGGCTTAACCAGAAACTATATGTCTTGGACATGATTCGTGGAAGGAAGGAATGATCAGTTTCAATGTCTATTAATACAACAACATGTAGTAGACACAGACCGTTCATTAAATCATCCCTAGAGCACTTGGATCGCACTCCTTGACCATATGCAGCTACACCATTCCCCTATCCTCCAGCTCCCTGAGCTTGGTGGGGACCACAAAGGGGGTTGGTTGTAACAGGACCAAATGAACACCACCTCATGCTGCTCTCCATGGTTTTGTTCCACCTCTGCAGCCATACAGATTCATCATTCAATAACACTTCTTCTTCCTGAAAAGTTTTTACACTCCCAAGGATCTAATACTTGTGAACATTTCTGGATTTCCCACTACTAACATTCACTAGATGTATCTGCTCAACCAAAGTACATTCAATATAAAAATTTCTCTATAACACCCTAACATAAATATTAATGCCTTGAAGAATAGTTTTGGCTCGAACGTCCTTAAACACACCGTGCTCAGAAGTTAAAGCCCTGAATCACTGATCATATCACATTCATCATGTACCAGGAATGGTTAGTATGTCTCGATGAATACTCAGCTACCAAAATTTCATCCTATCTAAGATATGGAAGATCAAGAGAACTCTCAACCACCTCCTCAAGCCAGTCCTTAGCCGCATGTGAGTCAGGCTCACCTTGGAACCCAAAGGGTATCTAATGCTAAAACTCATGTAAATCACGATGCCTAAATGTTTCATCTACCAGAACTGCTGGTTGTAACTAAAACCAAATGGGTGGTGGTTCTACTAGTACACCACCTGAAGGTTCCAACGTATTAAGAGAGACATCCACTGGATCCTCATCGCTCGGTGTTCCTTCATCGTGTACTCTCTAGTGAGACCTGGTGGCTGCCTTTGCTGTAAAAAACTGAAATTTTCAAAGAATTTTTTTTCTTAATTTTTTAGGATTTTTACAAGTACGCAGTTTCTGACGGCACTTGATTGCGAGGCCCGGTGTGCCTGGAATCAATTTCTGATGTTTAGCTCGGGTACGTTCAGTGAATAAACAAGCAGGTTTTTTCTATCTTTTGAACCGTTTCATGGAATTGAAATCTGAGGACACCAATGAATTCACAGTGCCGATATTCGCTTAAGGGGACCTTCACTGCAGTTTCATTTTACGCGGGTCGAAAGTTAATATTAGGGAATCTATAGTTAAATAAATAAAATT
This sequence comes from Viscum album, assembly GCA_963277665.1. Classification (NCBI taxonomy): domain Eukaryota; kingdom Viridiplantae; phylum Streptophyta; class Magnoliopsida; order Santalales; family Viscaceae; genus Viscum; species Viscum album. The sequence goes on from OY728141.1 coordinate 1,631,837,336, forward strand.
GGTGTGTACAATTTTATTTATATCTGAGGTAGTTATATCCTACATAGGGGAGTTAATGTTGGAACCCACAGCCACCTTACTACCCAAGTGTGGATGTTTGAGAGGAGGGGCCCACACGATCCCCAACCTTTCATCTCCCTTAACCCACTTTAAACCACCTTCATTAAGTTGTAAACTCCTTTGTTTAATTCTTCAACCCCCCTTATTTATGTAATCTCTTCACCTTCCCCTGTCCATTAATTTTACCGAACAGAAACTTTAATTAATGAATTGAATCTTCTCAATTAATTAATTATAGCTGTTTGAATTTTAATGGATTGTGTGAATAAAATAATAGCTTAGATATTATTTTATTTTGTCTTTTGTTGTGTTAGAACTTTGGGGAGATCTTGATAATTAGAGAAGGGTGATCCTCTCTCAAAGAAAGAACACCATTCTTCCAACGAAGAATCGCCGAGGAACGTCATCTTCACCTGTGATCTTTTTCCTAGACAAAGGAGAAGAAGCCACCTACAAGGAATTCCAATGACAACGTTTCTTCCTTCTTTATCTCTACAACAATTGAGGAGACAGTGTTTCCTCCTCGGACGCACTCTGACATCGTCAACGAATCCACTTTCTGCGATGTCGTCTTCAACGACACTCGGCTACAATGAATGTTTTTCGAGGTAGGGGGATTTTTTATATTTAAGTTTACGTGATTTATACCCTCGAGCATGGAAGATTATTTTGTTGGGTGATAATTCAAACTACTAACTTGGTGGGTATGGACTAACGAACAAGTTCAAGAACACCTCCAACTTGTTCTTGATGCGCGGATTGTCGGGTGATGATGAAATGAGGCCGCAACAGTGTTTTGGAGACTTTCCACTAAAGTTCGGGACCTGAGATGACCGTCGGCACAATGAATAGGTAAAACGGACCACCGAAGCGACTCTGGTGGCCCGCAGAACCTCGGGGTGGCGCCCCAGAACACCGTTAGAGAAAATCCACTATGACAATACCCACAGCGGCGACGCGGAGGATCCCGTGGCCGCGCAGGATCCGAGACTACTGGGGGCGACACCAGCTGGAGCTGCCTATTCCAAATAGCAGGGGGGCGCCCCCACACTCGACAAGCTTCCCGACCCAGCACACCCTTCAGCTAGGTCGGGGAGGGCCACGATGGCCGGGCTGCGCTGGTCAGGCCGGACAGCGCCTGCCGGGCCAGGCCGGGCCATGCCAGCCAAGTCGTACCACGTCCAACCGGGCCTGACCCGGACCTGGGTCAGGTTGAACTGGTTCGGGCTGACCCATCGGGTGTTGGGTCGGGTTAGACCGAGCCCAGACCCCCTATTTTCGGACCGTTTTCAGTTAAATGACAATAACTTGAGCTACTGACCTCTGATCGACGCACCCTTAGTTGCTTAGGATTCCTTGGCTTTTGTTGTGTTGGAACATTGGGGAGCTCTTGAGAATTAGGAAGGGTGTTCTTCTCTCAATGAAAGAACATAATTCTTCCAATGAAGAAACACCGAGGAACATCATCTTCACCTTCGATCATTGGCCTAGAAAATGGAGAAGAAACCACCTGCAAGGAACACCAACGATGACGTGTCTCCCTTATTCATCTCCACAATAAGTGAGGAGATGCCATTTTCTCGTCAGATGCACTCTGACATCGTCAACGAATCCACTTTCCGCGATGCCGTCTTCCACGACGCTCAACTACTGCGAATCTTTTTCGAGGTAGGGGGATTTTGTATATTTACGTTTACTTGATTTATACCCTCGAGCATGGAAGATTATTTTTTTGGGTGATAATTCAAACTACTAACGCGGTGGGTACAGACTAACAAACAAGCCTGGACCCACAACCAACATTTTCTTGATGCGCGGGTTGACAGGCGATGATGAAACGGGGCAGCAATGGCGTTTTAGAGACTTCTCGGTAATGTTCGGGACCCGAGATGACCGAAGGCGTAGACGGAAGGTAAAACAGACCACCAGAGCGACTCCGGTGGCTTGAAGAACCTCGTGGCGGCGCGGTGGCGCCGACAACCGGAGACGACAGCCGGTGGCGGTCGGCCGCCTGGAGGAGGCAGCGCCCCAACGCACCGCTGAAGAAAATCCTCCGCGGCAACAGTTGTGGCGGCGACGCAGAGGATCCCATGGCTCTGCAGGATCTTGGACAACCGGGGGGCAGCGCTAGCTAGCACCGCTGGTTCCAAATAGCGGGGGGGGTCGTGCCCCGCATGCTCAGCCAGTTGGCTGGGCCAGCACACCCCTTGGCCGGGTCGGGGTGGGCCACGCGGGTCGGGCCAGACCATGCCGCCCGGGCCGGGCAGTGCCAGCCGGGCCAAGCCGCACCCAATTGGGCTGGACCCGGGTCGGGTCGACCTGGTTCGGGCCGACCCAGGGGGTGTTGGGCTGGGTCGGACCGGGCCCAGACCCCATATTTTCGGACCGTTTTCGGTTAAATGACCATAACTTGAGATACAAACCTCCGATCGACAAACCATCAGTTGCGTAGGATTCCTTGGATCGATAAGGTTATTTTAGTATAATAGACACATGTTTTCGATGATGTTTGCATACGACAAGGTTGGTTCAATCCTGAAACCAACCGAGCCCTTGGAGCAGAAAAGCTTATAACTTGAGGACCGTACGTCCAATTGACGTTCCATCAACTACGTTGGATTATTCATTATGAGAAGGCTAATTTGGAATACTCTAAGTGGGATTTAGAGTATGGTTGGGTTGTTTTTAAATTAAAAACCAACCGGGCCCCTGGAACGGAAAATGTAATAAGTCACAGACCAGACGTCTGATTGACGCGCTGTCTGTTGCGTAGAGACCCCTATGGCGAGGTGGTCCTTTGAGACACTTCTTAGTGGGATTTCACGACACTTAAAGTGTCGACCAGTAGCTCATGGAGTGGATCCTCCCAGACACGAGCGTACGGCGTATGGTGACCTTGTAGCTGGCTAAGACCAGATGACTACTTTTCTGATTTGATTCAGTGTGACTTGACTAGTCCAGTGGGGATCACTACTGTGTTGGGGAAATAGACACATGGTGGAGGAGCGCTACTGTGTTGGGAAAGCAAACCCACGGTACTCGAATGGAGGAGTACCTCTATAGGCTATTAGGGGGAGTGCTACTGTGTTGGGGTGGCAGACCCATGGTGGGGAGCGCTACTATGTTGGGGTGACATACCCACGGTACTCGATAGAGGAGGAGAACGTCAGTAGTATAAGGTTAGTGAGTGGCTGTAAAGACCCGTAAAATTCAAGGGAAATTTTTTCTTAATTTTCTTTAGAATTTTACAAGAGCGCGGTTTCAGACGGCACCTGATTCCGAGGCCCGGAGTGCCCGGAATTAATTTCCGAAGTTTGGCTCGGGTACGTTCAGTGAACGAACGAGCGGGATTTTCTAACTTTTGATCCGGTGCTCGGAATTGAAATCCGAGGGCACCGATGAACTCGCAGCGCCGATATTCGCTTAAAGAGACCTTTTCGGGAGTTGCGTTTGTTGCGGGTTGAAAGTTAGTTTTTGGGAGATTTATAAAAAAGTTGAATAAAAAGTGTAATTCTTTTTATTTTACTTTTTGTAGGTTAACTCCTCTCAAAGGAGGTTGGAAGTGGGACCCACACCCACATAACCTCCCTTGGGAGGATTAAGTGTGGTGGGGCCCACACGAACCCCCCCCCCACCTTTTCAACTCCCCACTCTCCCTCTTAATGTCTTGACAAGTTAACTTCTAATTAATTATACAATTCATGTATATTAAATAAGTGAGTTAATTAAGGGAGTTAAACCCTTTTTGAATTTCAAACCTTTGAAATTCTTTTGTGAATAAAATAAGACTTTGTCTTATTTTGTTGGGTTAGAACTCTTAGTCACCTTGGGAGGTTTTCTTGAGAGCTTTGGAAGCTTTCCTTTTTCTTCTTCAACTTGACGAAGAACCTTCGAAGAACGAAGAACGCGAAGAACGTCGTTATTCAACGAAGAATTTCTTCGCCGAAGAACACGGACTTTCCGCGACGCCTTATCCGCGACGTGACGTTCTTCTTCCGTATCATCTTTTCCGCGACGAACGCCTTCGACAACGACTCTTCCTCCGACGTCAAAGGAATCGACACCGATATTCCACGACTCCGTCAACGTGCGACTATCGAGGTAGAGATTCTTGAGTTCGTTGTTCTCTTTATAATTTGACTTTCCTCAAGACTTGACGTAGAACGCTCAAGATCCGACGAAGAACGCCGCTCCGCTCTTCTTCGTCTTCGGTGTCAACGAGGGAGAACACCGCACCTTCCTCGGACAACCTTCGTCGGCGTACAAGGATTCGCCAACGACGTGCCTCTTCGGACGCACCTCTTCGTCGTCGAATTTGACGATCGACGACCGCGACGCCCGACTTCCGCGACGTCGTCTTCCGCGGAGCGTAGCAGAACCTTTGAATCCTAAACCCGAGGTAGGGGTTGTCGATTTTCTTTTGGATTCCACTTTTTATTCTTGATCGTGCTTTTAGCAAGATTAACGTGTGGCATAATTTTCTTTAAGTTGCGTTTTTATTATTAACGCGAGGGGGGCCAGACCGCACGAACACGGCCGAACCCCCCTCCAACGTTCTTGTTTGTTCTTGCGGGTGGAAGCAAGTGGCGTGGTGCCGTCGCACCACGCGGATGATTGTGCGTTTATTTTACGCAACGCCGTCGCGCTACGCCGAGGAGAATCTTCAAGAACGCGACGCCGTCGCGCCGCGTTGAAAAGAATCGAAGCACGACGAAGGGGCGCGGTGCCGACGCACCGCGCCGGATGACGAACGCCGCGGACGGTTCCGGGCCGCGGCGGAACGAGAAGACCGCGGCCGGTTCCGGGCCGCGGCGGGACGAGGAGACCGCGGCCGGTTCCGGGCCGCGGCGGAAGGGAAGACCGGCGGCCGGGCCGCCGGCGTCGGAAGCCGAAGAGGGGACCGGATTTTCCGGTCCCGTTGGAGAAGACCGGCCGACCAGCTGGCCGGCCGGATGCCATAAAAAACCGGGGAATTTAATTCCCCGGCCGGTATAATAAAACCCCCCCTCTTTTAAAGAGGGGGCGGTTCTTTGAAGGGAGGGGGCAACCGGCCCCCTCGGCTCGTTTCCAGCAGGCCCCCCACGTGGGGGGGGGGGGCTTCTTTAAAAACCAAAGGGGCACGGCCCCTTTGTGCCGCGCAGCACACAAAAGCCGCGGGGCTGAGCCCCCGCGTGCGCCGCCAGCGCGGCCCGCCGCCGCCGCCACCGCGGCCCACCGCCGCCTCCGCCGCGCCGTCACCGCGCGCCGCCGCGCGCCGCCACCGGCCGCCGCACCGCCGCCGCACCGCCGCCGCACCGCCGCCGCACCGCCGCCGCACCACCGCCGCCGGCCGCCGCCGCCGGCCACCGCGCCACCCGGGGGGGGGGGGGGTCGGGCCGGGTCGGCCCGGACCCGGACCCCCCCGTTTCGAACCAGACTTGGTTTTTGGCTCATAACTTGAGCCTCGGACCTCCGATCGACGAACCGTCAGCGGTAACGCGATCCTTGGATCGAGACGGTCGTTTCGGTATATCGCACTCAAGGTTTCGGATTACTTTGAGTTCGGCCGGGTTGGTTCGTTCACGAAACCAACCGGGCCTTCGGAGCGGAAACGCTCATATCTTGAGCTACGAACGTCCGATTGACGCGCCGTCAGTCGCGTTGCGTTCCTCTTAGTGAAACGGATATTTTGGCATACTCCGCCCGAGGTTTGGACGCAGGTGGAGTACGGTCGGGTTGGTTTTGCCTTAAAAACCAACCGGGCCCCGAAGACGAAAAGGCCAATAACTAACAGACTGGGCGTCCGATTGACGCGCCGTCTGTTACGTTGACTTCCTCTTGATGAGACGGAACTTTTGACATACTCCGCCTGAGTTTTGGATACAGTTGAGATACGGCCGGGATTGGTTCGCACTCGAAACCAACCGGGCCCCTGGGACGAAAAGGCTAATAACTCACAGACCGGGCGTCCGATCGACGCGCCGTCTGTTGCGTTGAGACCCCTGTGACGAGATGGACTTTTGAGACACTTCTTCGTGGGACTTTGAGATACTTGGAGTATCGACCTGTAGCTCATGGAGCGGACCCTCCCAGTGACGAGCATGCGATGTACGGAGACCGTGTAGCTAGCTGAGACCTGACGACTGCTTGACCGACTCGACTTGGAGTGAGTCGACTAGCCCAGTGGACGGAGCACTACTTTCTGAGGTGCAGACCCATGGCGGACGGAGTACGTGTGTGACAGTGCAGACCCGCGGTACTCGTCCGGAGAGTACCTCAGCAGGCTACTAGGGGGTGTGCACTACTGTGTTTGGGTGACATACCTCAGCGGATGGAGCGCCAGGTAGTTGGCCGCAAACCCGCAGTACTCGACAGGAGGAGTACCTCAGCAGTCTTAGGTTAGTGAGCAGTACCTCGGAGTCGTGACAGGACTACTGCACACTTCAGAGACGGGGCTCTTCAGCAGTTACGGTTTCGATAATGAAAATCCTGGTTTGAGCTGAGACTTTTGACCTTGTGTTAACCTCATGATTGAGATGGGTCACTTGATAACTTAGGTATATGTATGGGCATATACCTGGGTAGTGGTTATCCGTTGATCTCATGATTCTTGTGTTTCCTCATGACTGAGATGGTTACTTAATAACTTAGGTATATGTATGGGCATATACCTAAGTAGGGTTTATCTGTTGAGATCTTCTTGTGTTTATCCTTGTTGGTTTTAGTGAGACCTTGAGGGTCTCGGGGTCCCTACTGAGTATCGTTATACTCACCCCTGCACGGGCTATGCCCGCACCTCGTTGTGTTGGTTGCAGACGACGGACAGAGCTGACAGAGGCCGAGTGTTCGAGGACTGGACGGTATCTGGAGGTGGACTATACGACGAGGCGGTACCCGGAGGTGGACCACTGGGCGGGATATACTCGGAGCAGACTGCGGGACCCGAGGAGCAGAGGTGCTATCTGTACCCACCCTTCAGGTGGGATTTCCAGTGGACAGCTCGGCGTAGCAGCTTTACTTTTCAGTTGCTGTTTTTCCTTTTTGAGTTGTACTTTACAGTTGGGCTTGTATTTCCGGCCCCTTTTACTTTTCAGCTCTTCTTTTTGTACTTAGTGTTTTACTTCCGCTTGTACTTTGTGGTGCTTGTTTTCTTTATAAAGGCAATGCCTTCCCAGTTATCGGGATTTTTACGCCTTTGGTGCTAGTCCCCAGCCCCTGGCCTATGGAAGGCGGGTTTGGGGTAGTCACGGCACGGGCCCCGAGGACGGGTTGTGACAAATTGGTATCAGAGGAGTTCGGTTCTACCGCAGAACTTATAACTCTGATCTTTCTTTCTGTGAAGCAATAGTGTTAAGGGTACCGAGTGTGGTTTTCAGTCCAGGGAGTCCAGTGTTGGTGCGGGCGGCCGACGTATCCATACACCAGGACCCTGACAACTGATTTCCGACTTTGTGCACGAAAACACTGATTGCGTGTGTGTTTTCAAAGGTTTTTCCCCTTACAACATCTCAAACCAGGTCAGCTCACCAGGTATAATCGTTTGATCGTGTTACGTTGTTTCTTTCAGGATGTCTTTTCTCAGAGGACCAGCTAGAGCCCGGAGGGATGAGCGTGCTGACAGTCTGTCGAGCGACGAGGCTTCGGTACAGGGCCCTCTTGCAGTTGAGGCACCAGCGGAGGCACCAGCGGTACTACCATACGTTGGGCCACCGATGCCACCAGCCCCAGCAGTAGGCGATGCACGACGCTTGAGCGCGCTGCACGAGTTCCAGCGCCAGAGGCCACCCAGGTTCCGGGGAGAGACGGACCCGCAGGCGGCTGAGGTTTGGCTGGAGGCTGTGGTGAGAGTCTTCAGGCTAGTGGGGACGCCAGCAGACTTCATGGTGATCTTTGCTACCAGCCTCCTTCAGGCAGCAGCAGGTAGGTGGTGGAGCCACTTGTTTCAGTTTTGCGATGAGATGATCTTCGCATGGGAAGACTTCGAGACCTTCTTCAGGGTGGAGTTTGTGCCAGTATCTCTACACCCCGAGCGTGTACAGGAGATTCTACCTTTTCCGCGTGTTTTTCGATCAGAAGCCGAGTCATCTGTGGGCAGTAGACAGATGATGCAGAGGTCCAGGAGGACCAGACGAGCAGTTGGGCGATCTCGGGTTTTAGGACCGGTGGTGCGGGGCACCCGAGGTGGGGTCAGAGCCAGGCGTGCCAGAAACGGACAATGTTACTCATGCGGTGGAAAGGGGCACCTGGCACGTGACTGTCCGACTCCTCGTACAGTTGATCCATAGGCTTTTGAGGAGCCACCGAGGTTGAGGCAGCGACAAATGCTGGAGCTCTGGGAGCAGGTGGACAGGGGAGGAACTTGTGGATACGTCTTTTGTACTTCTAGTTCCATGTTGATGTTGCTTTTGTGTAGCGTCTTGTATTATGAGCTGCAGTAATAAAAAGACGCATTCTTTTGTGATGTTTTCTTTCCTGTCCTCTTTTGTGATGTTACTAAGAGGTTCCAGTTGACTGTTGACTTGACCCTCACTTGTGAGACATCTACTGGAGGAGACCAGTTACCACACACTGATGCCGACAGTGTGACTCAACCCTTGGAGGCGAGAGTAACGGTTGGATCTCTTAGTAGTAGCGTCGAGGCCTTACGACGTCATCCTTGGTATGGATTAGTATCATCCATGTTAGGATTGACTGTTTTAGGCAAAGAATGTGGTTCATCCAGGGGATGAGACCAGGTTTCTCTTTTCGGCAAAGAAGAAATCTTGCAGCTCTTGTGGGACCAGAGATGGTCCGAGCCACGTCAAAAGAGGTCCATGTCATCCAGGAGCGGGCCCTACATGGACGATCGATTCCTCTTCTGCGCAACAGATGGCGGCACGGGAATCTCCAGGAGAGCACTTGGGAGCGGGAGGCTCAGATGCGTGCTCAGTATCCTCTTTTGTTTCCCTAGTTTTTGATGTAGCTTTACGGGGACGTAAAGCCCTGAGGTGGGAGTAATGTAAAGACCCGTAAAATTCAAGGGAAATTTTTTCTTAATTTTCTTTAGAATTTTACAAGAGCGCGGTTTCAGACGGCACCTGATACCGAGGCCCGGAGTGCCCGGAATTAATTTCCGAAGTTTGGCTCGGGTACGTTCAGTGAACGAACGAGCGGGATTTTCTAACTTTTGATCCGGTGCTCGGAATTGAAATCCGAGGGCACCGATGAACTCGCAGCGCCGATATTCGCTTAAAGAGACCTTTTCGGGAGTTGCGTTTGTTGCGGGTTGAAAGTTAGTTTTTGGGAGATTTATAAAAAAGTTGAATAAAAAGTGTAATTCTTTTTATTTTACTTTTTGTAGGTTAACTCCTCTCAAAGGAGGTTGGAAGTGGGACCCACACCCACATAACCTCCCTTGGGAGGATTAAGTGTGGTGGGGCCCACAGGAACCCCCCCCCCACCTTTTCAACTCCCCACTCTCCCTCTTAATGTCTTGACAAGTTAACTTCTAATTAATTATACAATTCATGTATATTAAATAAGTGAGTTAATTAAGGGAGTTAAACCCTTTTTGAATTTCAAACCTTTGAAATTCTTTTGTGAATAAAATAAGACTTTGTCTTATTTTGTTGGGTTAGAACTCTTAGTCACCTTGGGAGGTTTTCTTGAGAGCTTTGGAAGCTTTCCTTCTTCTTCTTCAACTTGACGAAGAACCTTCGAAGAACGAAGAACGCGAAGAACGTCGTTCTTCAACGAAGAATTTCTTCGCCGAAGAACACGGACTTTCCGCGACGCCTTATCCGCGACGTGACATTCTTCTTCCGTATCATCTTTTCCGCGACGAACGCCTTCGACAACGACTCTTCCTCCGACGTCAAAGGAATCGACACCGATATTCCACGACTCCGTCAACGTGCGACTATCGAGGTAGAGATTCTTGAGTTCGTTGTTCTTTTTATAATTTGACTTTCCTCAAGACTTGACGTAGAACGCTCAAGATCCGACGAAGAACGCCGCTCCGCTCTTCTTCGTCTTCGGTGTCAACGAGGGAGAACACCGCACCTTCCTCGGACAACCTTCGTCGGCGTACAAGGATTCGCCAACGACGTGCCTCTTCGGACGCACCTCTTCGTCGTCGAATTTGACGATCGACGACCGCGACGCCCGACTTCCGCGACGTCGTCTTCCGCGGAGCGTAGCAGAACCTTTGAATCCTAAACCCGAGGTAGGGGTTGTCGATTTTCTTTTGGATTCCTCTTTTTATTCTTGATCGTGCTTTTAGCAAGATTAACGTGTGGCATAATTTTCTTTAAGTTGCGTTTTTATTATTAACGCGAGGGGGGCCGGACCGCACGAACACGGCCGAACCCCCCTCCAACGTTCTTGTTTGTTCTTGCGGGTGGAAGCAAGTGGCGTGGTGCCGTCGCACCACGCGGATGATTGTGCGTTTATTTTACGCAACGCAGTCGCGCTACGCCGAGGAGAATCTTCAAGAACGCGACGCCGTCGCGCCGCGTTGAAAAGAATCGAAGCACGACGAAGGGGCGCGGTGCCGACGCACCGCGCCGGATGACGAACGCCGCGGCCGGTTCCGGGCCGCGGCGGAACGAGAAGACCGCGGCCGGTTCCGGGCCGCGGCGGGACGAGGAGACCGCGGCCGGTTCCGGGCCGCGGCGGAAGGGAAGACCGGCGGCCGGGCCGCCGGCGTCGGAAGCCGAAGAGGGGACCGGATTTTCCGGTCCCGTTGGAGAAGACCGGCCGGCCAGCTGGCCGGCCGGATGCCATAAAAAACCGGGGAATTTAATTCCCCGGCCGGTATAATAAAACCCCCCTCTTTTAAAGAGGGGGCGGTTCTTTGAAGGGAGGGGGCAACCGGCCCCCTCGGCTCGTTTCCAGCAGGCCCCCCACGTGGGGGGGGCTTCTTTAAAAACCAAAGGGGCACGGCCCCTTTGTGCCGCGCAGCACACAAAAGCCGCGGGGCTGAGCCCCCGCGTGCGCCGCCAGCGCGGCCCGCCGCCGCCGCCACCGCGGCCCACCGCCGCCTCCGCCGCGCCGTCACCGCGCGCCGCCGCGCGCCGCCACCGGCCGCCGCACCGCCGCCGCACCGCCGCCGCACCGCCGCCGCCGGCCGCCGCCGCCGGCCACCGCGCCACCCGGGGGGGGGGGGGGGTCGGGCCGGGTCGGCCCGGACCCGGACCCCCCCGTTTCGAACCAGACTTGGTTTTTGGCTCATAACTTGAGCCTCGGACCTCCGATCGACGAACCGTCAGCGGTAACGCGATCCTTGGATCGAGACGGTCGTTTCGGTATATCGCACTCAAGGTTTCGGATTACTTTGAGTTCGGCCGGGTTGGTTCGTTCACGAAACCAACCGGGCCTTCGGAGCGGAAACGCTCATATCTTGAGCTACGAACGTCCGATTGACGCGCCGTCAGTCGCGTTGCGTTCCTCTTAGTGAAACGGATCTTTTGGCATACTCCGCCCGAGGTTTGGACGCAGGTGGAGTACGGTCGGGTTGGTTTTGCCTTAAAAACCAACCGGGCCCCGAAGACGAAAAAGCCAATAACTAACAGACTGGGCGTCCGATTGACGCGCCGTCTGTTACGTTGACTTCCTCTTGATGAGACGGAACTTTTGACATACTCCGCCCGAGTTTTGGATACAGTTGAGATACGGCCGGGATTGGTTCGCACTCGAAACCAACCGGGCCCCTGGGACGAAAAGGCTAATAACTCACAGACCGGGCGTCCGATCGACGCGCCGTCTGTTGCGTTGAGACCCCTGTGACGAGATGGACTTTTGAGACACTTCTTCGTGGGACTTTGAGATACTTGGAGTATCGACCTGTAGCTCGTGGAGCGGACCCTCCCAGTGACGAGCATGCGATGTACGGAGACCGTGTAGCTAGCTGAGACCTGACGACTGCTTGACCGACTCGACTTGGAGTGAGTCGACTAGCCCAGTGGACGGAGCACTACTTTCTGAGGTGCAGACCCATGGCGGACGGAGTACGTGTGTGACAGTGCAGACCCGCGGTACTCGTCCGGAGAGTACCTCAGCAGGCTACTAGGGGGTGTGCACTACTGTGTTTGGGTGACATACCTCAGCGGACGGAGCGCCAGGTAGTTGGCCGCAAACCCGCAGTACTCGACAGGAGGAGTACCTCAGCAGTCTTAGGTTAGTGAGCAGTACCTCGGAGTCGTGACAGGACTACTGCACACTTCAGAGACGGGGCTCTTCAGCAGTTACGGTTTCGATAATGAAAATCCTGGTTTGAGCTGAGACTTTTGACCTTGTGTTAACCTCATGATTGAGATGGGTCACTTGATAACTTAGGTATATGTATGGGCATATACCTGGGTAGTGGTTATCCATTGATCTCATGATTCTTGTGTTTCCTCATGACTGAGATGGTTACTTAATAACTTAGGTATATGTATGGGCATATACCTAAGTAGGGTTTATCTGTTGAGATCTTCTTGTGTTTATCCTTGTTGGTTTTAGGGAGACCTTGAGGGTCTCGGGGTCCCTACTGAGTATCGTTATACTCACCCCTGCACGGGCTATGCCCGCACCTCGTTGTGTTGGTTGCAGACGACGGACAGAGCTGACAGAGGCCGAGTGTTCGAGGACTGGACGGTATCTGGAGGTGGACTATACGACGAGGCGGTACCCGGAGGTGGACCACTGGGCGGGATATACTCGGAGCAGACGGCGGGACCCGAGGAGCAGAGGTGCTATCTGTACCCACCCTTCAGGTGGGATTTCCAGTGGACAGCTCGGCGTAGCAGCTTTACTTTTCAGTTGCTGTTTTTCCTTTTTGAGTTGTACTTTACAGTTGGGCTTGTATTTCCGGCCCCTTTTACTTTTCAGCTCTTCTTTTTGTACTTAGTGTTTTACTTCCGCTTGTACTTTGTGGTGCTTGTTTTCTTTATAAAGGCAATGCCTTCCCAGTTATCGGGATTTTTACGCCTTTGGTGCTAGTCCCCAGCCCCTGGCCTATGGAAGGCGGGCTTGGGGTAGTCACGGCACGGGCCCCAAGGACGGGTTGTGACAGTGGCACCTCGGAGTCCTGACAAGACTACTATTCTTGACATAGTAGTAGTTCTCCAGAAGCCATGTTTTCGTCATCGTGAATAAAAATCCTGGTTGAGCTGAGTCAATGACCTTTGTGTTACCTCATGATTGAGATGGGTTACCTGATTACTTAGGTATATGTATGGGCATATACCTAAGTAAAGGTTATCTATTGAGATCTTTCTTTGTGGTTTATTCTTGTTGGATTTAGTAAAACCATGAGGGTATCGGGGTCCCTACGGAGTATTGTTTTACTCATCCATGCATGGGCTATGCTCGCACCTCGTTGTGTTGGATGCAAAGTACAGACAACGTTGAACGAGGTAGATTATACGAGGAATGTACAGTACCCGGAGGTGGACACTCAGCGTGACGGCACACGGAGCAGGCCGATAGGCGCAGAGTTCTAAGGAGGACATATGCACCAACTCTTCAGGTAGGACCCGGAGGATGATCCAGGTGCTGCTTCACCATTCAACTGTGTGTCTTTCCAGTTGTACTTTCTTTTAGTTGCAGCTGCACCTTTCAGTTGGGCTTGTATTTACGTCCCCTTTGTACTTTCATCACACTTGTTTGACTACTTTACTTAGTGTTTTCTTCCACTTGTACTCTGGTTGTGTGTGATTATGTTTCATAAAGGCAATGCCTTGCCTTTTTATCAGGATTTACGCCTTTGGTGCTAGTCACTAGCCCCTGGACTATGGAAGGCGAGCTTGAGTTAGTCACAGCATGGGCCTCGAGGATGGGTCGTGACATTTGTGGTGGAATCATAATAAAGAACAGGTGATCTATGGTCATTATGTTATACCTGGTGAGATGACTCCAATGAAATCAAAAAAATATATTTCAAAAACACACGCAATCACTGTTTTCATGCTCTGAGTTGGAAATCATAATTCAGGGTCTTAGTGAATGGATGTGTTGACCACCGCACCAACACATGACTCCCCAAATGAAAACCACTATTCTAACACTTCAAACTATTTCTAAACAAAAAAATATCGGATTCCTAGTTCTTTGGTAGAACCAAACTCATCTGATACCACTTTTTCATGACCCGTCCCCTGGGGCATGTGTCGTGACAACCCCAGGACCTCCTTCCATAGGCCAGGGGTTGGAAACTAGATCTGAATGTCACATTACCTAAAACGGGAAGGCATTTACATTAAATTTTTACAAACACACGGTATGAGAACACAACAAGAAGCAACATTGAAGTAAACTGTTATAGCAAAAGTGTGCTGAATGTAAAGAGGAGCTGGAATACAAGCCCAACTGGAAAAATACACGTATGAATGGATGTACAATACAACTGAAAGAAAAAGGAAAATAGATACTGGGTCATCCTATGAGGTTCCTACCTATAGGGTAGGTACATATCGCCTCCTCCGTACTCCACATCTGTCAGTGTCCTCTACATCACGTCACGCCGAATGGTCCACCTCTAAGAACCATCCAGTACAAGATCCCTTAGCCTTGATCTAAAATGTACATCATCTGCACCAGACATGACATGGTGTGGGAAAAACCCATGCAAGGGTGAGTATAACGATACTCAAGAGGGACCCCAAGACCAACGTAGATCCCCTAGAGATCCTCAAAGAAAAAAACCACAAAGCAAGGCATCAACTCTACTTAGGTATATTCTCATACAAATACCTATGTTATCATGAAATACTCATCTCAAACATGAGGGAAGGGCACCACAATGGTAACACCACGAAGGTAGAAGTTCTACACAGGTAACACCACAATGAAAACACAACGAAGGTAACTCCACAAAGGTAGAAGAACCACATGGGTAATACCACAAAGTTTGAAGTACCTCACACGTAACACCACAAAGACAATTCCAAAAAGGTAGTGGAACCACATAGGTAACACCACAATGATAGAAGTAACACATAGGTAACACCACGAATATAGAAGCACCGCACCGATTACACCACAAAAATTGATGTACCACAAACATAACACTACGAAGATAGAAGTACTGCACAGGTAACAACACAAAGATTTAAGTACCAAATAGGTAACACCACGAAGATGATATAACGAATGTAGAAGTACCACACAGGTAACACCACGAAGAAAAAAGTAACACACATGTAACAACATGAAGATAGAAGTTCCACATAGGTAACACCATGAAGATAGAAGTACCACATATGTAACACTGTGAAGACAATACCATAATGGTAGAAGAACCACATAGGTAACACTAGGAATCTAGAAGTATAACATAGGTAACACCACGAAGATAGATGTACACATAGATGTAACACCATCAAGGTAAAGACTCAACTCACATCATGTATAACTTATGTACTAAAGTACATACGATTAGTCATTAACATGATCATCTTATTTGGTGAAGTAGCGCTACTACTGACCCACAAAGGATTGATAGCTAACTAACCCATGATGACCCACAAAAGATCGATAGGTAACTAAACCCCACTAACCCACATAAGATTTGACCCACACAGGATCAATAGGTAAGTTACCCCTACTGACCCACACAGGATCTGACCCACATAGGTTCAGTATGTGCTGAACCACACAGAATCGCTGAGCGATGACCCACAAATGATCGGTATGTGCTAACCCACATAATATCATTGAGCGCTGACAAACACATGATCTATAAATGATCCCAAAAGGTTCTAAAGATGACCCACAGAGGATCTGAAGAGTCTTCAAGTACAGGAAGCCGTAGGGTTCTCGTTCTAAGCATGCTTGATTCTGGGAGGTACCACTCCTCAAGCCATGGGTCGATAGTTAAAATACCACTAAGTCCCATGTAGAAGTATTCCAAAGGTCCGACATGTCATAAGGGACCCAACACGACAGAAGGCACATCATTCGGATGCCTGATATGTATGTTATTAGCGTTTCTATTGCTAGGGATGGGTTATATTTGAGTTCGATCAAACCCGGCCGTACTCCAACATTATACAAAACATTAGATGAGTATAAAAAGTTGTGTCTAGATACAAGGATCCTGGATTCATAGATGTTTCATTAAACAGACATCCAGTTCTCATGATATGGCTATAAAAGTGTATCTGGGTCTAGATGGGACCAGGTTCGGTCCGACCCAACCCAGCCTGGGCCGAACTGACCCGACCCGATCCGGTTATGGACCATTGGGTCGTGATCCGGCCTGAAAATGGGGTGTCCTGGCTCACTGGGCATATCCCATCCCACAGTTGGTGTGGCCCTTTGTGTCCCGGCCTTCCAGGCAAAGCTCGCTGCCATGCGGCCAGCTCAAAGCATCCCGCAATTTGGTGGCCCACCTTGGAGGGGTCCTCCCTACCGACACCCAGGGAAAGTTGCCCCTAGGATTAACCGAAAGGTTCAACAGACCGCTCCGATGGTGTGCAGGACCAACATGAGCAGTCTTTCTCGACCCCAAATGGCCGACCGGAATGGAGGGACCTCCATCCAGCGGCACAAACGGGTGCCGCTCCTCCTACAACTTGATGGTTGTTAGACCCTTTGTTCTGCTACCGCAACTGATAGGTTGTGGCCTTCTCCTCCACCGGTAGAGAGGACGTGTGCCGGACCACCTTCATGTGGCCGACCAGTGTGCCAACCGCCGTCCCCCTACCGCTGCGGCCGATAGGCTGTGACCTCTTTCGCTACCATCAGTGCGGACGAGCACCACCCTAGTTCCACGTAGCCGAAAAAGTTGTTGACCACAAACTTTCTCCACCATGGTCGATGGACCGCAGAATCCTTCATCGGCACATTTGTTCCACCACTTTCATTGTGGTCTGTGAATAACGTGCCAAATAAAGAGGATTGCAGAGGGATCGTGCCGTGTTTTTTTGGCCCACACCCTCCACGTTAGACTGATAGAAGGTGGTTCAAGTGATTCAATTCGACATAAAAATCACGATGAAATTTAAATAAATCCATAACTTGATGTTTGATGGAGATTTCATGAAGAAGGATATAAAGAAGTGGAAGACGCTGACATCCGTTGCTACCGCAACATGGTTCAATGTTGGTTCCTCGTTCTTGATCTGGAGGACATCATTCATTGGAGGATGATTTTATTTTGATAGTTCTCAACCAAAGATCTCCCAAAACCTCATCTTGGGCAATATAAATCCTCCACACAGAAGATGCGGAGAAACAATTATTAAATTAAGTAAATTAAAACAATTAATTGTTGCATCATTTAATTGGGGGAAAACCAAGTGTTTCCTTACAATAAAGGGGGAGTTCAAGTCAGGTGTTCCCCACCACCAAATTCAAATGGGGTGATACATTAAAATAAAATAAAAGTTATTTGTTTTATTTTATTATTTTTATTAACTCTCTCATAAAATTCCAGAAAAATATCTTCCACCTTTGACCTACTGAGGTCAAGCTGCATGTCTCATTAAGCGAATATCGGTGCAACGAGTTCATTGGTTTCCTCAAATTTCAATTCCCTACACTGACTCAAAAGTTAGAAAACTTTGCTTCTGTGTTTATTGAAAGTACAGAAAAAATGTTCAGAAAATTATTAAAATTCACCCTTGACTCACACTGGTCGAGGTTAGGATCTTCCCAAGTGAAACACACCCCAAAAAATCCAACGGTACTCTAATATTTTAAATCCATGTTACCATTTATATGTTATGAATTATACAATATAATAAATGTTAGTTAATTATTTTATTTACTGCCAAAAACTAACATTCACTAGGGGATTGCACCAGCCATTGTTAGTATCTTCATAATGAAATAAAACCCTCACGAGTTTAGTAGTGATCTTAGATTTTTAATCTGAGTTACCTTTTTCGAGTTAAAATCTTTTAAAAAATAAAATAACTTTATATAATTATTTTATTTACGGTTATTTTATTTTCAGGTTTTCTAATAGGAGGCTCGCGCCGACTGAACATAAGTCACGACTAGGGTAAACCTTCCATCTTGAGTGAAACAGTGCCCTCTGAGATCTGATCCGAGTAACCATTGAAGATTTATTCCACTATTTCAGGAAAACTGCTTACGCGTGATAATTAAAGCTTAACAATATTTCGACGGATAATTCAGGAACTCCTGGCCTCAGAATCACTCGCCGTCAGATTTCAAAATCTTGTAGTAATTCCATATAATTAAAAAAAATTATACGGAATTTATGGGATAATACAGATTCACATATACATTGGATGTTTCGAATCATTCCACTGGTGACGATTTGGGTCTTTGAAACCTTATTTATGAGTTCAATAGTATCTTTTGGGACTTTATTAATGTGGGAATTAGTGTGGGTGTAAAAATTTGAATATTTAGGGATTTTGTAAAATTACAGGTTTAAAACTCTATATCACGAACGAACAGAAGACATCTTGTCCCCTCCTACAATGGGCAGGGTTTACATGCAAACATAAATATCACACACTATGTGACCTTTAACTAGAGGCCAAATATGTACCACCGATTAAACGAGAATGAAAATGGATTGGTACATGGGAATGTATAGAGTACATAGGAATGACTAGGTACACTAGAATAACCAGTCTACATGGGCGCAACTTGAGTACACGAGCATTGTCTGATGAACATGGGTAAGTCCATAATTAGAGGGATACGATGTATAATCCCATAAAATAAGGTGTAATTTTTATGAGGTAGTTTAAGGCCTTCATTATCAACATTTTAAACAATTATTTGTATGGTGTGTAAACTTTTTACATCCATATGATGGTACAATAAGGAATCTCATCCTAAGAATATGATGAGTGATCCCATTGACTAGTTAGTCTCAAATATATTATATAATCCCTCATAATGTTCAGTGTTGTGATCCTCTATCATCATTTCATAGGTTCTTTCTAGAATCATGTTACCATAATTAGGGGCATGTGATTTCTATCCCAAAAAGATTACCATGGGTGGGGTTATGTGTCTCCCATTGGCTCTAGATGTGATCCCCAATCTATGTGTAAATATATTTTATGTTCATGTGTATACTTTGTCATGGAGAATACCATTGAGACAAACATATTAGATGAGTTTAATTAGGTATTAAAAGACATTTCTATTGAGTTCTAAGAATGATAATTACCTTTAACCCTCAAGTGATATTCTATTATGTCAGTATTGTTGAGACCATACCATGCGACTTTGTTCCTATCATGTGTATATCTGGATTTTTATTATCATTGTATCATTTTATATTTGACATGCATTCACGGTGTTTATATGACTTCATATATGATGATTCAGGGTTGGTTATTATGGGGTTTGATATAGGGTATACATATATTCCTTATAGGGGATCTTCCAGCAAATGTCATATCTTATGCAGATTGTAGGGATTTCACAGTGATCTTTGATGGAAGTGAGTTTGTAGATCATACATGGGGTACACAGACCACAGTTGGTTTCAGATGTTACCTTTGATATCAGTCCCCTATTTACTAGTATGTTGGAATATTTTTATGTTTTGGAGGGATTATATTTGGAAAATTATGCATTCTCAGAATTATGTCATTTTATGAGGCATGTTTTAGTTGTCTTCATGCATCTCTGTATGAATTGTATAATCCCATTCTATATTACTGATTTGTGGAGATGTTTTCATGTGAACATGTGCATAGAATAAGGCCTCACATGAGACTTATATTCCTAATTGATAATTTTTTCTAGCATTTAGACAATTGTAGGCATGATTGGGGTGTTACACTCGACTTATTATTGACTAGGTGGGCCCTGTTGGGTCAGTTAGTGAATCATAATCAAACCATTTTTCAAAAAAAATTCTTAAAAGATTATAATATATTAAATAATTTTAGTATGAGTGTTTATCTAATGGTCACATTTAGATGAGGTCAGCATTACAAAGTGATATAATTTTTTTACACAAACAAAAAAAAAACAAAAAGAACGTCTATTTGGTGGTTTATATTATGGGATATGATTAAAATGCTACTTTATCATTGTTCTAGTTGTATTCATAATGTATTTTATAAATGCACAAAATATATCAAATTATAGAAAAGGAATATCATCATTATAATTATTTCATATTTATTGTGTATATTATCTAACTTGGAATGATAAATTATCACTAAATGTTTGACATCAAATTAAACCTAAAATACAATTAGAGTAGTGTATTATAATCTTTAATGTTATGAAACAATTAAAATGAACATGGTTTTATATAGTGATATAAAAATCAGAAAGGATGGAAAAAAATATTTTTTTTTGTTATAGATTAACCACTACTTATACAACATGGAGTGTAATACACCACATCTTCTTTTATACCTAGTGTGAATGTTAAATATCAAATCCATAATTCCAAGGGTTAATAAAATTAAGAGCATGAAAAATTTATTACATTGATACAAATATTATCCCATCCATGAGGACTATCTAAGATGGAAGTTTTTATCTAATATGATATGTTTTACATTAGAACCATCGATTTCTATTAAAAAAATAATTATATGGACATAGAAAAATTAGTTAGACGCAATATGGTTTTTTTAAATTGGCATATGATATAATCATCCATTTACTTGAATCAAAAGTGATGTGTTCTTTCATATGGTCACTTTATATTCATAGAATTAAGAAAATATTTGTAAAATTATTGGTAATTTTTAGATATATATATTTCATATTTTTATATAATTATTTATTGTAGTGTTTTATAAATTGTACTAATATTTACCGATTTTTTAGTCAAAAAGAAAATATTATATTTATAAAAAAACATGGGTTTTCACGAATTATATGGTTTTATTTAAAATATTGATCGTAAACAAATTTTATTTTAATTTAAAAAATTAAACTCATTTATGAAATTTTCATTTCAAAATTATCAATCGATTAATTCTTGGGAATTTTTTAAAAAGTATGATTTTTCAATGAATAGTAAAATACATTTATTTATATTAGAAACTAAAGTTTAATTTCATGTAATTTAAAAGTAATATTATATTTTTGATTAGTTATAAAATTTTATTATTTATATTTCTTTAATAATATAAAATTATTATCTATGTAATGAATTTTATTATTAAATTTGGTAAAAAAATTATGCTTGAATGAATTCTTTAGAAAAAATTCTCATAGCTTTTTGTGTGTCTAATATTAAAAAAATTAATGTCCTATTGATACATTCAACCATGAAAAATAGAATAAATATTTTTAAATATGAGTATAAAATTTGGAAAATAGGTCCCTTTTATTTTTTATCAATATGAATAGTAATCGTCGTAAATATTATTCACCTTAGTAAGGGTAAATTGATTAATTTTGATAAAATAAAATGAGATAAGGCCTAAAAATCTTTGTAACGCATGTATTTATTTCATTGGATAATTATTTTTCCCCTCCCCTGTAGAGACCCGAAGCCTGACGTACATGGACATTACATTACTTTTGCAGAATACTTAGTACATAACAAAAACACACACACACAAGCACCGTAATAGTTTAGTGTCTTTGGAAACTCTGAATATAATCTTCTAATCGTGGTGAAAGATCTTCAACATCTCCCATAAAGATCTTCCCTTTTTTTCTTTCCTAAAACCTTTCTTTATATCCTGGCGAAAAGAAAACATAAAAGGGTGAGCTCAAATGCTCAGTAAAGGTAAACAAAAGAAATATCAATCACATCATATTCATAAGAACATAACATTTTGGAAATCTTAACCTGCAAAAGAGATCATAATATCATAACATGGGATAAATCATAGTAGTGAAATGTAATCCCAATAATCATAACTTAAAACATGAAACTTTGTGTCATACACACATAATCATATAGAATCATTTCATATTAGTCAAGACTCTTTTCCAAGACTATCTTAGTGGATAAAGTCCATTTCTGAACCGAGTTCACTCCTTGTTTCAGTCCTGTTTCACTGAACCGGTTTAACCTGCCTTTCCAGCCATGTCTATCTCATGAGATAAAAAATCTTTACCCAATGTATTGGAGGGATATATAGGCCCCACCCATCTCATAATGATACCATTCTTATGTGTGCCACAAAATCATAAACCATACATCATTGCATAACCCATGTAATAAAAATGGTAATCTTGAACATCGTGACATCATAAAACAATTAATATAAGACAAAATAATTCCTAAAAAATAATTCCATCACAACATAATCAAATCAATGTAATAATAGGGATTGAAACAGAACCCTATTTTATCTTATATGGAAAATAATTTTGATAAAACACTTGAACTCCATTCTTGAGGAAAATATCCTTTCAACTTCAAAAACACTTTTCCATTCCTAACATGTCATAAAGCTCTATGTAAAAGAATTTGATTAAAAATATACTTGAAAAATTGTAAGGGATGATTCTTTGAAATAATGTTTAAAAAAAATCCATTCATGCTGTATAAGTTAAAAGAAAACATTCTTCTCGTACTTCTGTCGGAAAAGTCAAAAAGTACCTCGTACGAAAAACGACAAAAGATTTCTTTCATATCGTTTACTAAAAACTCACCGAAGGGTAAAATTGGATATAAACTATTGTATAAGGATATAAATATTACTTATTGAGGAAAATGGATGTGTATGATAAAATACACCCCAGTAAATTCCAAAGTATAAACAATCTCGGATAAAAATGATATTGTGATATTTCCCTTACCTTATGTCCAATTTGCTTCGTAAGAGTCCGAACCTCCTGTATAATGATTTAAATAATTTAATTTACTTATTACATAATAATATTCATTGTTATTATATCATATATGGTTTAATTATGATTTTATATTACCCATTCTTATGTAAAATAATGTTAAAGTAGTGTTTTTGGTAAAATAATCTTATTTATCGTACGTGTTTGGACTTGTTGTTATTGATGTTATTATTACTTATATCATGATTTAATTACCTCAAAAATATAAATCATGATTTATATATCATATAAATTCATTATATATCCAGAATATACAAGCATTTATAATAGTACATAACATATGGAGGTAAGAAATGAAACACACCGTTCATGGAGACGGTAAGCCGTACGTACGCATGAACGCTACTTTTATTTATATTTCTTATTTTAATGGAATAAAAACAAAATTATACAAAATTATATTATAATTCCAGTATAATATCATATATAATATCATAAACCCCATCATTTATACATCCCACATAAGGTATTAATGAATCACATCACTTTGAGGGGGCGGTAGTACGCACTTCCTCAAATGAGATTATCGTATTTAACGACTATGGAAACCATAAAGGCATGATATAATTGGGAAGTAAAGAAGAATAAGTAAATCATAAACATAATATATATTATATATAAATACAGTTCCATCATAATGGCCACCATGAGAGGCGGTAGGAGAAAATCGACCAATCATCGTTTCGTGAGGCGTTAGTTTTCCATCACAGAAACATTATGTTCTTCATTCATTAAATGGAGGTGTGTGTAAGTGTAGTTCTAATCCTTCTCATAAAAACATCCTAGAATTTTCAGGATACTGGTGTTGTCACAAAATAAAGGATTAAAAAGATTTTAGGGGTTGGAGAAGTAGCATAAAAGAAAACATCTTAAGAGAAACTGTTACCTTTAATTTTGGTAACTTTCTTTGGTTTGAACCAAAAGGACTTCTTGGAGAGTCTTATGCCTAATGTAAGGCTTCAAGGGTAAGGATAGGGATTTAGGGATATTATTTAGGCAAAGTTTGGACGAGCCAAAAGGCTTGAGATGTGTGAGGAATTGCATAGAAGTGGACTCCTTTTATAAGGGAGTGGAGGGGATCTTTAGGAAGGTGTGAAAACATTATTTTATTATAAACTTATATTCGATTTCAAGAGGTCAAAAACACATTAATGTCGAAGCTAAGATGACTCATATTCGAAATAAAATCATCCAATAGTAATTGGACAGGTTTTGGATGATATTTTAATCATTTTAATCTTATTTATTTAAATCATTTATTAATGAGGTAAACACTACATCATTATTGTGTCATAAATAATTTAATTTATTTGATGTCTAAAAAATTTGGAAAAAATACCATGATGTAGGGAATATTTTTAGATCTCCAAATAATATTTATAGATGAAAATATAACTTATATAAACCCTTATAAAATTTAATTACTAAAAGAGTCTTGTTAAAGTCAATTTTGTCTTTACATTAAATTAATTAATCCAAATTGTCATTTTCACTACCAAGTGGCTCATTGAGGTCCCAAAATCGGCCCAAGGATTCCCGTGGTCGGCCAATACTCATCCAATAAGGTTAGGACAAGTTTCAAGGTAATTTTGAATT
This sequence comes from Viscum album, assembly GCA_963277665.1. NCBI lineage: Eukaryota > Viridiplantae > Streptophyta > Magnoliopsida > Santalales > Viscaceae > Viscum > Viscum album. The sequence goes on from OY728141.1 coordinate 1,631,861,708, forward strand.
ATTATAATATTATTTTAACCTTTAATTACCCAATTTACCTTTAACCGCAGTAAATAAAAATTACCGTAGTTACTATTCATAATGGCCAAAAATAAAAAGTAGCTTATTAAGATAATTTGGACCCACTGATTCCAAATATGGAATCCATTTTTCCAAATTCAATACAAAAAAGTTGTAGAAATTAAATGAAAATTAATCCCGTTGTCGAAAGAAAAGAGGTTTTTGTTTAAAACATTGCAAAAGATTGAATTGATTTAACCTACGAATTATGGTAAAATCAAGGATAATGACATACATTATATTAAATGGTAAAAATATATTATATTTATACATTTAAACCATTAAATATTATTATTTAACCACATAATTTATTACGATGAAAAAGGTTGTTTTTAATTAAAATATAGCGTGTTTTTACTATTCATTAAAATATGAAAGTTATCAGAATAATATGAAAAATTAATCCAAAGTAAATTTTTATATCTTGATTCTAAATAAGAATTTTATTTTGTCAAATTGAACTCATAAACTTGTCAAAAACTAGATTTAATGTGGGTGCGCCATCAAAAGGCAGTAAAACTGCATTTTTTTTGAAAAATACATATTTAACCCGAAAAATTTATTTTGTTCTCTTAACACGTTCAAGAAAATGTATATGATGAATAATAATGTTATAAAATTCAAAATTTTAGTTAATAATATTCATAATGGCTAGTTTTAATAATATTTTAATAGCATATCATTGTTTAGTGAAACTCAGTATTGCGTACGACGCAAGCTATCGAGGAGGGCCGCGGTTGCGTGAAATGCAAGCCAAGTCAGGGTTGCGTGTTGTGAAATAATCCTTCGTTGTGTCATATAACAAAATCCATACATATTTTATTTATACATTGAATATATATATATATATATACACGCTCAATGTTGCGTAGAATGACTATTATAAAACGAACTTGAAATTGTGTGTAACACGATCCAAGAATAGCGTTGCATATACTGCAAGCTAATACGGTGTTGCGTATAGTACAACATAAACATGGTGTGGTGTATAATAGAAGACATCAATGAAATTAAAAGAATATTTTTCATAAAATCTCGGGGTGTTACATCCCCAACATAGGCTCTAAAATTCTAAAATTTATAACCAATTTCCTTGAATAATTACCGTAATAAAATGTTAAATAACGAACGAAAAAAATGTCACTCTCTTTGTTTTGATATCTATAAACATTTTTTATAGGTATTAAAATAGGATATTTTTGGATATGAATTATTATTTGAAATCTAAATTATTTTTAATAATTTTAATTTTTTCAATTTTTTAATGAATTAATTACCTTAAATTAATACGCAACATTGTAATATTGTGTGTGCATGTAGTATAAAAATAATCTAAATGATTTAAAACATAAAAGGTTATATTTTTAAATATGATTTTAAATGTGTCGTGAATTTTATATCTCAAAATTCAATATTATGGTTTTCTGAAGGGTTTATATTTAAATTCCAATACTGTATTAATGTCATTAAATTAAATTTAAATAAATTGCTCAAAAAAAAATTAATGATATTTTATAGTGAATAATATTTCATTAAATTATTTATAAATAATATAAATATTTTATATATCCACATGTATGTTATATATTTTAAAATATAATCCAAGTTCCATTTATGGGCCACATTTTGTTGATAGTATCTTTCTTGACTCATATAGTGAAAAAATCATTGTTATCCTTATAATTGTCAAAAAGGTATAACATAGATAGAAATATGGAGATAATGATGAAAAAATATCCTAATCATGTCAAAATTTTATTTAATGATATAATTTTAAATAATTGTAATATTATATTAATATTATATCAACTTGGATTAATTTTCAATGATAATTAGTGTATATTAATTTTAAAATTTATGTAAATGCAATAGTGACATCCAATCACTTATTAATGTTTACCTAGTATCCTCTCTTAATAACACATTTTGAGAACTATGGTTTGTAAAATACATGATTTAACCTCTATTGAAATTAAATCTCTTCATCCTAGAGGCCCTATATTTATTGAAAAATAACCATAGGAAGGATATTTCTAGAAAATTAATGTGGTTGTTCGAAAAAGAGGTATATTTTTCAGCAAGAATTTTTTGTTTTATTTATTTTTATTATAAATGCAATGAATATTAGTCATCCATTATGAAATAATGACATTAGTATCATAAATTTATTGGGATGTTATTAAGTTAATGGAACAATCTAAATTTGTCCCCTCTTTCATCACATAGGAAATGAACTCAACATTCTTGTGTACAGTGGACTATAACCTTGAGTATTGAGGAAATTCATTTCTTATCACCACCACTCTTGGATGGAAATAATGATATATATAATGTATATATATAACATTCATAAAATAAATTTCATTCTTAAAATATAATATATCAATTACTTTCTGACATTTCCATCCATTGAAAATTGATTTTATCATTTGCGTGTTTGTGTGGATTACCACATCTATGCATCTATATGAGTCATTTATTATAACAAAATAAAATGGATGATCTAAATAATTATAATTATAGAGGTGATATTATACTTATAATATAATCATCATTCTATATAGGTAAAATAATACATACCTTCTATCCATAATGATCGTTGAAAAATGGACATAATACTCAGGAGTACATAACACCTACCATATCTATGATTTTAACATAGATAAATTTTCATAAACACCATTATTGGTAGGTTATAATGGTATAATTGATAGATAAAAATGGTAATTATGTAAATTTTATTATTTTTCAGATGACATAATAATTACTTCACTTACCATAGTAATCCAACTGTTGTCATTTTGAACAAATGAGCCAAATATCATCACAATGAACGATGTGAACAAAAAAGAATATGTAATTGTTTAAAACATTATAATAAATAATTTAAAAGAAATAATAACCAATAAAGACTTATTATGTAATTAAATAACTAACATATTTTTATCATATAATAATACAAACAATGCATGTTATGATTCAAACTTGAGGTAAGGGAAACTTTATCCTAAAACCACATTTTAAATGTTCAAAGGATTTATATTAAAAATACTTCTTTTCTATATTCATATTTTTAAAATTATTTTATGGATGTATTTATGTAGTCAAAAATTATTTATTAAGGGGATTTTATATATGTATTTATTTTTTTAATAATAATTCTAATGGAATGTTTTTATATATTTTATTTAAATGTTTTGACATTCATTACAAAAAAGAAAAAGGAATGTTATTTTTTTAATATATATGGAATTAATATATTTTCCCACATCTTCCAATTTTGTTTAATGATTTTATTAATTTACAATATTCAATGTTTTCTTCAAATAAAACACTATTTCAATTTATTTTGACCATATTTATAGTATTGATAATATTTTTTTAAATAGAAAGGGTGTTTCAATATCTAAAAATGTATTTCTTATAGGTTAAGGGTATTTCAAGCATTTAATGATTAAAATGAAAAGTCCTAAAGTGTTTTATTCATGATAAAATACATGATAATTATAGATGATGATGATATATCTTGATACAACTAATACAATCGGTGAGCTCGATATATCTTATATGAACAATTGAAGATTATACGACTTGTGCCACAAGTGTTCCCGATATAGATTATTTAAAGTGGGACCCTATTACAATTTTTATCACTTCATACCCTAATATAGATATCTAAAAAATTGGGTAATGTTCAATTCTTTAAATGAAAAATTATTGTGTCAACTATATAGGTTTATCCTATGGATTTAACTAGGATCATATTATTTCAGATTAGGTTAATGAATATATCTCTATACAATTAGAAATGGTTTTTTTATATAATTTCTAGGGGTTTTAATTTTTTATTACTAAAAATATATTTTTCATTGATGTGGGTATGAGTTATATCATATATTCATAAACTATTTTGATACATGTTAAAATTTAATGTTTTCTCATGTTCTTCACTTGAAATATAGATTTTATTATATTTTTTATCATAAAAATATTATTTTTCTCATCCCACATATTTATTAAAATAATAGGGTTTATAAATGATTAATAAAAAATAAGAAGTTATGTTGATACTCATGATTATTTTTCATGACGTGGGAACATGTTCATTTTAATAGTTTTATATTTTCAGAAAAATATATAATGAGTAGAGGTGTCCTCTTTGTAATATATGGGTTTGTTTTGTAAGATTGATAACCTAATAATATAAAATTATAAACCTAACAGATATTTTCAAATGAAAGAAAGTGAATTGTAGTCCAAAAGCACTATATTATTTAATTTTTTTGTAGTTCTATTAAATTTGGTATTATGGAAAATTTTCACACAACTTTTGAGGTAAGAATATTGTTAATGAAATACTGTTGAATGATAGTACATTGTATTTAGGTTGAAATGATATATAAGTTTAAGATTTACTGGTTTCTTTATTGAATATATTTCAATTATAAATAGTTTTCCAAATATTAAACATTGAATGTAAATAATTAAGGTATCAAGATGAAAATAGAATTCCAAACCAGTAGCCTAGAATTGTTAAAATAGGAACCAAGAAATATTTTTTGTTATGGATCAATTGAAAAATGCTATAAATATTGGTTTTATCCATTTTAGAATAAATATAGATTTACCCCATAGGAACATGTCAATAGTTTGGAATTTCATAAAATCGAACCCCATTACATTATATGGAACCTTTATTCTAGTGGCACCTAAATGATTGAAAAATGCATAGTAAAATATATTCAAAGTTGTGGGGTTGTTTTGAATATCAAATAAAAAATCATTCCATTAAGTATTTTAATGGTTTAGCTGATCTATTTTTGTCTTCAATTATGGATATTAGGTACATTTAAAATATTGATTCCATGAAAAGGGATATATTTAACAATATTTTCCAGATGAAATATTTCCAAAAATTTGTTCAACTAAGAATAGAGAAATAATTATTGGAATTAGGTAAGAAATAAACATTCATTAGACACTTTTATAAAAAATTTAAATATTGGATCAGTCAGAATAAAAATTCAGGACTTCTATAGTAAAATTAATATTTTTTTCTCATTATTGATATAGTTTTTATGATGAATTCTGACCGTATGATAACTAAAAACTTATAATAAGTTCATTTATTAGGTTGAGAATTTTGAGATGGATTTTTCAGAAAATTGTGATCCTTTATATGACAAGACTAATAAGTATTCAATTTTTAAATCAATGCAGGTGTAGTAAAGAAATCTGGTGGCATCCCTGCACTATTTCCCAAGAGTAGTAAAAAAATATTTTTTAGAAATATTTGATAGGATCTAGAAAGTGTTGTTTATGTGGTATGTTATGTCTTATGTATTGTGATTATAAGGATATTGATTTTAAAATATATTATAATAAAGTAACATGTAGTAAAACAATGGTGATATGTTATAATTATAATTAATTGGGTCATTTTGATAATGTGTGTCTAAAGTTAGTAACTCTGGGTATAAATCATCAAGATAAAAATAAATAAGGTGTGTAAAAATTATTTTATAGTACTACAATTAATTTTGTGACATCTAATTATGCGGTTAAGATAATGAAACTTGTTTATTCAAATTATTCCAATGCTATTTTTGAGTCTAGGTCTTCATGATTCTTCATTTCTGTGAAATTTGCATGTAAAATTAGAATATCACCTCATAATAGGATGATCAGACTTCAGATGAAAAATATATATTGAAATATTATAAAAATAAATATTTCTAAGAGTCAACCAATTTTTTTAATTGGGATGATCGTTTCTACTAATTTTGTTGAACTACCCATAGTGGAGTATGAAATTGTTAGGGGTATGGATTAGATTTTATTTTATTATGATAACATAGATTACAAAAATAATAATGTTATATTCAATGATTTTAAACTTTTGAAAACATGTCCAGATACAGATAAACTGATTGTAAATAGAAGGTGAATGTTTCCAAGATCAAGATCTTAAAAAGAAATAAATTGTTCGAATTAGTGATCTCCCAGTAGTGAATGAAAATATTAATGTTTTACCTAATGAATAGATAGGTATTTTTTATGACCAAACCCACTAGGGAATGCATGGATAACAGAAGGATATGTGTGAAATAAATAATCTTCCCTCCAATAAGAAACGTCCTATTGAAAATGACCAAGAATTAATAATAAAAAATCAGAGGCATCATCCAAATGTACTTGTAAGCAGTGACACAAACATCTCCCTCAAAAATTATAGAGTAATAATAAATGATAATACAATTTAGAGTATGACCATGAGTGAATTTAACTATACATGTTACATTGTAGAATAACAATATAAACTAATTTATAAAAGGTAAATATAAATGTCTTACGAAAAATTAACTCTATTCCTAAAAAACAAGAAATATTGAAAAATAAATAGAGATACTGGTTCCGATTGTCTATATCAGACTAGAAAACACGATCAATACAACCCTATGACTATATGCACCACCAATGCCACTGTGGGTATGTCCTTCATCTTTATAAGACAAGACACATGATGTAAAATCTCATTTATGGGTGACTATATACATACGTAGTAGGATGATCCTAAAACCAACCTGAAAAAAATATAGATTCAACAATAGTTATATTATCCCAATAAATGTATGTCAATTAGAAACTGTGAAAACAATAGTAAATAATTGGATATTCTCCACAAGAATCCAAAATTATAAATAAATGGGATCTCTTTCTACATATCCCAGATATGTACCATGAGTCAATATGCCTCTAGAGAAGTCTAACTATGATCCCAGACATCATGAGAAATCATACAACAATACATGTGGAGGTGTTTCTCGATTCTATTGATCGAATATATGGGAGTACCACTAGATTTAATTGGAACCATTCCCCATATAACATGTGGTAATACCTTTAATGACAATATAAAGGGAATGTGGGACCTGCACCCTGGAGTGATAGGGGACAACTAAAACTAGCATCATAATTATGATACTACCTTGATCACTTGCATTGTTAAGCACCATATAATTAATCATCCAACATAAAAAACCTCACATCATTTCTCATATGCCACCACAAAGGCTACCATCTTATTTAATGATAAAAAATAATCCTAATATGATACATGAAGACCTATATCCTACTCTTCATGAATAAGATATGTAATGAAGAAGTTATAAGGATGTGTACACTTTGTGTTTGGGAGTTCCCAAAATGTGTGCCCTCTACTCGACATCATTCATGTCGTACACAATACATAACATAAGATGACATCCCATACCACAGAACATGTCTTCATGGGAATATGGAATCTAAATCCACCTATGGTTCTCGTTGTGTACACCTCGAACATGGTTCGGCTTGCCTATTATTTCCAAACTGTGTTCCAATGTGGGTACACATTGTGTAAGATCACTTAGATTTCCTTGGTGCGTAATACGGGCACATGAATTATGTACTAGAGAAAGGTCACTCAACCTGTGTTAAAAATTAAATATTACAGTGACTATAAACTATAATTAACTTTCTTACATTCCCAGTGATATTTTAGTTTTAAAGATTTATAAATTTTGGTCATAAATCACACATAGAAAACGAATATATTAAAATGTGGATAATTCCATTCAGTACACATTTTTCCCACAAGAACACACCTTAATGATATTCCAATGCTTATTTTTATGAAACATCTTTAAAAATTTTATCATGACCTCATCCTTTAACATAATCATCCTTACAACCCATTAAAATAATTTTAAACAACGATATGGGAATATAATACCCAACGATTAACATAAACTGTTTTTATTATGATGTTTTGCTGCATAATTTATCATTTCTCTAGTTTTGGAAATCAAAAACACTCTATTAAAACTATTTTTACTATATTTATATCTCAAGTTTTATATTAGGTTTTTGTAGAAAACATTTATTTTTACCTAGCATATAAATAATTAGAATTTATTGACAATATGAACTTGTCAATCATCAATACGATCCATCATATCAAGGGAGAGTCGGATTCATCAGGCTAACCTTTATTCTGAAAAGTTGTTATATTTTTTATTTCCTAACATAAAAATAAAATTAATGATAATTGGAATGATAATGATGATTTTACATCAAACTAATCATTATAATGTTTATCCTATTGAAAATTAATAATGATGCCTATTAGAAGATAATATATTGATAATATAAATATTTTTTTTCTATTGTAAGAAATAAAAATTAGTATTGTAATGTTGCTAAATAGAAATACATCAAGAATTCTATTACAGATGAGATGTCCAGAACCAACTATTCCTGGCCATTAAAAAACACATAAAAATGACTACATTTACACATAAGATTAAAATAGTGAAATCTTTTAATATAGCTTGTAATGTTGGTAAACAGAAATACATTAAGAATTATGTTATAGATGAGATGTCAAGAACCAAATATTCAAGGCCATTGCAAAAAATTCATAAATATCACTACCTTTTCACTTTATTTTAATAATGTGAAATCATTTAATATTTATTTTAATTTATTATTACTTTTAGTAGATAATATTTTTCTTGTTTTTTGATATGTCTTTTTTTCTGATGTACACATAATGATATGTTTTTTTAAATATTTACTATTAATTATGTTATTAGTGTATCTATGATAATTGTTTTAACATATTCTGATATAATCAACCCCCTATTATAAGAAATACCATCTTAGTTTGTCCATTGATCCGAAAATTGTCATCAGATTAGGTACTACTCCTTTATCTTTTTTTTTATATTTTAATTTATTTTTTAAATCTAGGTGTAATTAGTTTTGATATAAACTATATTTTATATGTAACATATTAATCTAAAGTGTTTTTAATGAAACTAGATTATTGTTTATTAATAAGACAGAATTTTTAAATTTCAGATCACATGATAATCTAATTCTAAGCTAACCACTAATATTTAATGGGAATTAATATGAGTATTATAGTGATTGAATGAAAGATTTTGTGAGCGAAATTTTATTTGATAATTTAATAATGATTAATTAAAATTAAAATATTCCTGATAAGGATGATTTATCTTTTACAAATATAGAGATATTATATTATTAGTTGAACTATAAAGATAGAAATAATTTATGGTATTCTATAGAGAGTAATATCTAGAGTCATATATAGTCATGTGAATCATCCAATTCAATTTGGAATAATTTTTAAGTAACAAACTTTCATATATAATGTTATTGTAAAAAGAAGATCCATGTTTATATATGATCACCAACCACTGATTTTTTAACTGGTAAGTCAGTTTCCATGATTCACTAAAGGATTAGAACTATTATAAAATATTTACAGTAACATGGAGAAAAAGATCATGATGATGATATATTAGTTGAAATGATTATTGATATAATTACAAATGATTGGTAATTTGGTAGAACAATTTTGTATAACACAAGGCAAATTACCAATTTTACACTTTATTATATTATCAAAACCCTCATAAAATGCGAAGGAAAGTGGAATAATGATTTTAGAAATGAAAAAAATAAAAATAGTGGATTTTCATTTTCAACATGTCAGAATATTCCAACTAATCATCAGTTAGTAGTGAATATAGTGAAGTTTATGTGAAAAATAACGTTGTGATATAATCAAATTTTATTTTATTAACACCTTCACTAAAATAATTAGAAATTTTTTAAAGAATAATATGAATGATCCTAAAAAATATGGGTATTTAGTTCAGTTATAAGAAATATAAAGAAACCAATAATGATAAGAATGTTGCTAAAGATACTTGTTATAATTTCAAGAAGGATGGACCCATGAGACCCAATTTTCCTAATCTGAAAATAAAAAAGAGGAAACAATGAAATTAATAAATAAACTAAAAAAGAATTATTACATGAATATAAAGAAGATAAAATTGAATTCTTCCCACACAAGGAGTATTTGTGGTAGAGATTCTTCTTAATGTTAATCTAGTAATAAATATTCTGTAGAGATGACAATTGGTTTATTTTAAAAATTACCTAAGGTAAATCAATATATTATGAATAAGTTATAAACAGTTTAATACCTTAAAAACTTATCTTTAAATGCTAATTATCATGAATTTGATATGGAAAAAATTTCTACATCTTATTATTAATAATATTCCTCAACTAAGGAGGATAATACTACACAGACTTATGAAGAGGATGTTAAGATTGTATGAAATTTTGAAAATCAAAATTTTAATGTTTGTAAAGAATGTGGTAATGAAAAAAATAATTTTATAAATGATTAAAGAATAACCTATTATAAAAATTAAATATCTGATCCTTATAAATACCGTGATAAATTCATTTAAAAAAATACATTTTTTCTAAAGAATATGAAACAAACTCTTTCTGATAAAAAAAATTACAATATAATATTGAGAAACATAGTCATACTAATATTTGTAATGAGAATAATTTGTTTTTCAAAAGAATTTTTTAAATATACTATATCAAAAATTATTTTCTATCTTTACCACCAGAAAATAAATCTTTTTAAAAATGTATAATAAAATTAGACCTCACAGTAATAATACGAGAATAGGTTTTACTCTAAATTAACCTATTGTATGTCTTAATTACATTGTCACTAAAATTTCTCTATTTTCAATATTTGTATAATTGGTGGACATTGGAAAAGTAAGTTTTTTGAAAATAAAAATCAATATTTTTCTTTTCCTAAACCATATTTCTCGATGAAAATGACATTTTCCAAAAATAATAATGATGAAAAAAAATGTAATTTCCAAAATTATTATTTTATAGTAATACTAGACCCTAAGCGGTGTGGGTTATGAAAATAAAATTATTATTCTTTCAAGAATATAAATGAAGTTCCAAAAAAAATTGTACATGGATAGTGGATCTTCTAAAAATATGACTAGAAGAAACAATTACATTATGAATATTATCGTGATGAAATCCTACAAAGTAAATTTCAGATATTTTTCTCAAGGAGAGTTCATTCATATATGAAACATTTCACATCGTGAAAAAGATCTTATTTCAAATGTTTTATTTGATTTATGATTTAAAAAATGAATTATAAGCACAATTCAACAATGTGATTATTTTTATTTTTGAAATTTATGATTGATAAATGTAAACTACATAGTTAAAAATATTTATTTATTCCTTATTCTAATAAATAAGAGAATTTTCACACCCAAAACCTAGAAGACCATAGGATCCAAGACATTCCATGTCATAGGGAAATATAATATCAATCATGGTTATGGAGTAAAATTTTAGGACACTGTATTATCAGAAAAATATAAATGTTGGATAATAAATGATTTGTTAATGATTTACAGTGACATTGGATTGGTAATTAAAAATTTTTCACCACATGTTAGTATGATATGAAATATAATTCATGGTTTAAATAAATTAGTGAAATCTCAACTTCTCATTAGTTATAGTTAGTTCCCAAGGAATTACATTTTCTTACCAAGACTAGAATTATTGTTGGAAAATATTATGTATATTTTTTAGTTAATGATTACACTATATACACATTGGTTTATTCTCTAATAGATAAATATTAATCCTTTTTTGATTTTAATACTTATTAAGTTAGAGTTAAGATGAGGACAAAACCTACTTGATTACAATTCATATTGATCATAGTAAAAATTTGAAATTCGTGATTTTGAAACTTTTTTAGTAAGAATGGTTTTGAAAATAAATATTCATGAACTTGGAATGGACAAAAAATATTGTAGTTTAAAGAATAATTAGAGTTATTTAATAAATAAATTGAAGCATGATTAATGAATACTCAATTGCTAAACATTTTCGTGTTTAATATTATAGTACTTCCTATAAACCTATAAATCAATTTTTAATTATTCCTATTTTCTAAAAAAAATCCTTATGAGTTGTGGTTTATGATGAAAACAAAATTATTTTTACCTTTATAATTTTTTCCAAGTATTCATCATGAATAATAAATATCTCTTATATATGTTTTCACAAAAATATGATGAAGGAATATTATTAGGTTATTCCTCTACATCTAAGGCTTTTTTAGTTTTTATAAACATATAAGTACTATTGAAAAAATAGTACATGTTAAATTTGTTTAAACAAATTCTTTTTTCAAACATCCATAATCTACATCATTAGATAGTATTTATAAAAAAATTGTTATAATTTGATAGAAAATTCAATTTATAATGAATTAACTAAAGCATATGTTTTTAAATTTTTTCTTAAATAATATTATTTACCTATTTTTGAAGAATAATCTTTAAAAAAATTGATGAAGTCATTTGATTCTTATGAATAATCTTATCGAAAGTATCATTGGTGAGGTAGGTGAAATTTTTAGGACAAGAACTTCACTGATAAATGAATTTTACCAATTAACGTTCTTATATCAATTCAATGCAATGAATCCTAATGAGTCTGTAGGTGATGATAATTATATAAAGGCTATGAAATATGTGATCAATGATATCGAATGGAAAGAGTACATAATTTAAGAAAATTGATTGAATAAACTTATATAATATGATAAAAATGGGGTTTTTAGAAAAAATGTGATAAAAATTGAATAATAGTTATAAATAAAGGTAGAATTGTTTTTATGGGATATAAAAAAGAATGGGGAATAGGCTCTGAAGAAAACTATGCACCGGTAGCTATATATGAAGCTATTCAATGACTTCCAACTTCTGTGGCATTCTTTAATTTCAAACATTTTCAAATATTCGTGATGGTTTAATTCATTAATAGATATATTCTGAAGAAATATTATATATTATGTCCCCTAGTTTAAAAAAAAACATTAAAATATTGTTCCCATACTAACAAAAATAATTTATGGACATAAATCAGCTGCTATAGTTTGATATGATATTTTAACTTGATTTTTGATAAAAAAAAATTTTTATGGGAGCTTCAGATGCACTAGCTTTTTTCACAGAATTCAATTTAAATACAATGATATTAAAAATTTATGCCGATGAAATTATATTTGGTTCCACTAAAAATCACTAATATATTTATTTTCATATCTTCTAAAATATGAGTTTTAAATGAGTATGATGGGTGAGTTATCATACATTATATGTTTTCAAATATCAAAAAAACATGAAGGAACTTTTTTATCTAAACATAAGTATATAAAATTTTACTTAATAAATTTGGGTATGAAAACACTAAAAGTATTAGTACTCCCATCGGATATTCTAACACTTTAGATCTTGATGAGGTTGGGAAAATAGTTGATTAGAAATAATTTATTGGTAAGATTGGATGATCAATTTACATAATATTTAGTCATCTAGATTTAATGTTTTTAGCATGCTTAAGTCCTAGATTTCACACCAATTCAATAAAATCACATTTCAATGTTATAAATCTATTTTTTCATTACCATATGCGAACATTGGATTTAGGATTATTCTATTATTATAAAATGATTACAAACCGACATGTTTTGGGTGGGTAACATTAATAGATATTAAATTTTTAGAAAATTACCCGAGATCATTTTATTTATAAAGAGTTTCTCTTTGTTCATGGTCATATACTAAAAAATACTCAGTATCACTTTCCACTATAGAATCTGAATATGTGACAACTATAGGTTATGGTGAAGATGTGTTGTGGATGCAACAGACAATAAATGAAAATTACATGAGTTTTAATAAAACTAAAATAATTTGTTTCAAACCATGTTACAATTATCTATGTAAAAACCGATAACATATGTCACATTCGATGCCTATAGTTATAAGACTCCATTTACATCGGGTTCACTCACTTAAAGGGTATATGATTTTATAATAAATCGGAACACATGAACAACTTACTTGTATTTTTATAAACCCACATTATTGAGATAGATATGTTATATTAAACAAAACCTAGGAATGATCAAGTTAATGTTACTATTCAAATATAATTCTTGTTTACCAATCAACATTAATTTATATAATCATTTTCATATGAAGAGTATATATATATATATTGATTTTCATGAATTATTTAGTTTTCAAGTATTTTCTTTTCTAAAAACAAATTTCAAAATTATTTTATCATAATGAGTTTCATTAAAAAAAATATCATTATTAGTTTTTATAATAAAATTATAATAGTTTTTTTCCTAACGATAATATTTTAACAAGTTTATATATATAACTATTATAATCAGTTTTCATAATAAATCTATCACAATAAGTTTTCATAATTAATCTATGGTAATCATTTATCATTATAAAACTATCACAATCAATTTTTAAATTAAAACTATTGGAATAATTATTTGTTAAAAACTATTTTAATTAAGTATTGTAACAAAAACCAAGAAGAACATGTTACTAATAATGATGAAAATTTCTACTCCAAAAGGTAATTTAAAATTATATTTTTTTTAGCAGAAATCCTTTTCATTATTTTTTTTAAAAAAAATTAACATATTATTCTATTTTAAATTCATTGTTATGTTTCCAAAGAAAATAATTTTTCCAAATTATAATATTGTATATTATGATGAATTTGTTTTCATAATTTTGAGTGATCAAATATTCCATTTAATGCATTATTTTATTAAATATCGGTGATGAGATCAATTAGAGTTTTATCTCAACTATTGAGAGTGTTTAGTAATATAAATTGTGGTCTTCTTGTGTATATATAAGGGTTGTATAACCCATATGCCACATCAGTTTGTGAGTGATTTTCTCTTGATCTATCAACCACGTAAAGGATGTAATCCATATTTGTTTGGTGTTCATATGATCTTCAGATCATATTTTATTTTGATCGAATCTGAGTAATATTATGTGAGTAGGTATGTGTTCATAAAATAAATCTTTAAAATAACATGATTATATATATATGAATCTTCGATCAAAAGTATTATAATTTTTCCAGGATGAGAAGGTGTGTGTGTGTATAAAGCTAACAATTAGTTTAAACTCTATTATACTTAGATTATTATATAGTCCAATTCCTCAGTTGTGTTTATTAAAAAATGTGGTAAGGTTACAGTTTTTTCACATTATTTAGAAAAAATATGAGTTTCCTATAAAAATAAATGCATATTTAGTTGGGTTTCCTTTAGTACATGAGGCATAATAACCTTCAATCATGTTATTTAAAAAACATCGATCATTTTTCAAATTAAAATTAGAATCAACTTGGTTCTAATGATATGAGACGTATATAATGGTTTGCAATTTATCTCAAGACGCAGGGGTTATAGCCCTTTGGGTACAAGGATATTTGATTCTATGAAATGGTGATCGAGATACTATTATAGTCATTGATATGTTTGGGTGAATTTTTTTGATTAATATATAGAAAATAAGCTTGGATTTGTTTATATTTATTATAGTGGATGTTATTAAAAGTTCCTTAACAAATTCAATGATTATCATGTTTCAATATTTCATGATTTTTTCTTTTAGATGTTATGAAACATATCAATGTTGAGAACCAAATTCATCGTATTCATTATAAAATTATTATATTATTGAAGACACAATATATAGAATTATGAGAGTCTTTCATTCCCCGAAAAATAATATTTTAGAAATTGTTGATGGTGCCATGTCAAAAAAACAAGTAAAATGGTAGAGGTTGTTGAGAAATGAAAAATAAATTCTGAATCATTCCCACTAGTGAATAAATAAATGAATGTAATTTCAATAACCAATTATGGGTTAAAAACGTTTGTGGATCATATGGAAAATAATAAATCAGGAAATTTTTAAATTTGGGATGATAAGGCTAATTTATTTTCTTTGTAATTTCATGATGATGAAGAAATAAAAAAGGATGAAAATAAGAGAAAAAAATAGGTTGGAAGAAGAAAACTTATGTGAACATTTATTGAATGGTGTGTGGAAAACATCAGAGAAATTTAATATACTAGCTTCCCATATCTATAAATTCATTCCTGATGTGAACATTTTATTTGAAGGAACATCATCAATTCCATCAGAATAAACTTTGTTGGATTATATGAATAAATATAAATATGTTATAGAATAAGTAACATAATTAGTCCTAGAAAAAGTTCAAAAAGTTCTTAAAAAAGGAATTGTTATCTAAAATAAATGGAAAAAGTTTTCCTAATACTCTGAGAAATTTTGAAAAATAACTTTAGGAAGATGATGATGAATTGGATGAAGATTAATATGATGATGATGAAGAAGATAAAAAATATTATAATTAATTAGAAGAACTTGATGATGAAAAAAAATTAATAATAAGGAATGAAATGAGAATAAATATTTAGAATCATAATCATTATTAGTGTTACCATTTCAATATGACAAGGATAATAATATATAAAGAACAAAATAAAAGTGTTCATCGTCAGAAAATAGAAAATCCATATGAATTGAAGAAGATATGTCTAATTCAATGGAAAAATAAAATAACAAAAATCACATATTAAATATTTAAATAATATAAATCCGAAAGAGAATGTAAAATTGGTAGTTGTTTCCAATGAAAAAAATGGATTGGAGAAATAAGAGGTTGTAAGAAAATTAGATTCTATATCCTTAAGAAAAAAACATATAAAACTTTTATAAAGATAATCATATTTCTAGTAATCCAAAACACAAAAAGGATCAAATTTAATTTGACAATTTTTGTAGTGGATATGAGATATTATTCCTTATTTTCATAATATTAGTTCTTATAAAATTTTATTAAATGTTCTTTGAGCGAAAAATGGGGGTCTTTAAATTTATATATTATGTGATTTATCTGTATTTAGGTTGAAATGGAACCATTCTATGAAAAATCTCAAAATCATCAAAGATAAAAAATATATTCTAAAATGATAAAATAATGTGGATTTTGATATCATGGAACATGATGATCAATTCAATGATCAAAAGACCCTTTTTTTATACCAAAAAATAATTCATAAATTTATCTTCAGATGTATCACATTGAGTGAAGTTAATTAAAGAAATTTAGAGATAATATTTTTCATTGGAATGAAGAAGTAAAAGTTTCTAAAGAAAATTTTTGTGATATGTAGTTTATGAATTTCAATCTAAGTTCGACATTAAATAAATTGATATTTATAATGTATGGGTATAGAAAGGTAACTGAGGAAATTTCTACTATGAAGACGAATGATTAAAAAAATAATTTTGGAAGATCAAATTTGTCATTTAAACTCTTTGGTGGAAGAGGTTTAGAAGAATCAGTTTGTGTTCATGATAATGATGTATTTTGTAAAAACTATCATGAACAAATTATAAAAAATTTATTTTATTCTTAACTATCAATGTATATTTTTTTAAACATTGATTGTCTTAGGAATTTTATTATCTTTTCAACTAACAAATTATGATTATATGTATTCTAATTCATTTGGATATATTTTAATTCTACTATTTCATGGATGATTAGTTATTTAAAAATTTATTATTTCTTTTGTTATCCTTCCTAAAAATTCATGAAATATTGATTACATTCCAATTCATTTTGTAAATCACAAAAGGGAATAGGTTTGGATTGATTTAATGGGGGAATATTTCTTTAAAGGTATAATATTTGATTGAGGGAAGTTTGTTAATAGAATTATATTATTAAAGGGATAATTTTTGAGAAGTCATTATGAATTTCATAATGGTGGGGGGTAAAAATCTAAAGGGGATATGTATGAAAACATCTCATCACATATTGATGTATTTTAAACATTGGATACTTATAAAGTATTTATTCAATGTTCCTGAAATAAAAATTGGATGTATGTTTTTAATATTATAATTATTCATTTATGTATTATGGTTTGGGATTTACAAAAAGAGAGGGATTGTTGAGGGAGAAGTTTTAGTATTTACATTTCTATTCCTTTAGAATTGAAAAAAACACTCACTTAAATAGACATTTACTAAAATTTTATTTCATCGGGTTTTTAGTATGTTTGGATAGAAAAAATAAATTTTTATCCAAAATAGAAATAATTCTATGGTATTAAGAATATAAACAAATCACACTTCAATACAACCATCACATCAAGGATGAGCATGATATATTAGACTTACCTATATTTGTAAAAGTAGTTTGAATTTTGTTTTTCCTATTTTACTAGAAATATTCATGACCATCAGTCTGATAATGGTACTGATACATCATACTGATCTTTATAAGGTTTATCATATTAACAAATGATTTGTAAGTATGTAATACTATCCAATGTTTATATTCGAAATAGGAAGACTTTGGTTCTATTTTAAGAAAAATAATTTATCCTTATAGTGGATCTAAAAAACTAAGTTAGACATTCACATATAGATGATCATTCCAGAACCATTTGTCTAAGGAAAATGAAACAAACTCAGAAATAAGACTCTTGGATATTCTCTTATAAATATCTTTTCATTTGAAGATTTTAGAGCTAATAAATTTTTGAAACACAAGTTTTATATAGATTTTATACCATGAACTGATCATTCTTAGTCTCTGTAATTATTTATATATTTTTTCTTCTATGTAAACCATGTCATGGTTATTTCCTTTGAAACATTGTCTTTTGTATTCTCCATCTGATCATTGTTTAGATCGTTGGTTTAGGGGGAAAAAATATAGTGTATCGTATCCATTATATTAATGGATTTTTGGGATAGGAAGAATGACTGGGATCATCATATCATGTGATTCTAGATATAGGAATACAATATCTGATCTTTATGTCGATAGATCTCTAAGAAGGAAATTGAAGAACATTATAGGCAGTAAAAAACTGTGGTTACATTTAGTCATGGTTTTGACCATGTTTACTCTAAAGGCTAAAAGAGTGAAATATTTTAATATTGAATTTAGTTCATTATATATTTTACTAGAAATTGTATTTCTAATTTTTTGAAAGTATTTTTTACTCTATTTATATTATGATAAATTTTTTTAACCAATCATTCGTAGTAATAGTTTTATTGGATTAACTGTGATAGAAATTTAAATATACTGTAATATAATCAAACACTATGTAAATATGATTTTAATACTCTGATAATTAGATGATCTACGAGACTGATCATATTATTTGAAGAGGTATTTTGGTTTTTATATGTTCAATTCTTCAAACTAAAATCCACACCCCTCTTGTAACAATAACCATAATTGTTCCTTTTTCGATTCAAAAAAAGTTGTAAGGAAACTGTTAGTCCCTAAATTCTTATAGGATTTTCCCTTTTCAAAATATAAATTGAGATCAAAATAAATATCTTATTACTAATAAAGTAACTTTTCATGCCATAATATTTTTATAAAATTATTTTAAATAATATATAATAGGAAATCATACTGAAAATTGATTCTGAAAATTCATGTACAACTCATTACCACCATTCACATAGTTATAATTTTTATACATAAAATATAACATATACATTCCCTTAAATCTAGGATAAATTTATTTAATTAATAAATTATATTAATATGATGAGAAAAATAAAATGAAAATATAAAAAATGTATGTTACATTTGACATATTTTCAATATCACCCTTAAAATCACTCTTAGAATTAGAATAACCATATCGTTTAGTTCCATACCCAATTAATTATAGGGTTTCCATGGACCCATCTATCCTTATATTATCACGGCACCACACATCATTGTTTAATAATTTATCCCCACATCCATGTTTTATAACTAAAATAGACATCCTCATAAAAATACCCATGGACCATAAAACATGATAGTTTTCATATTTAGTCATTACACTCAAAAGGTTTTCTAGAGGAAAATATCCTTTCCATTTTAAAATTAGTCATTAAAAACGATCTGTGTAATAAATAAAGAAAAACATCATACATTTAGAAACATTATAAAATTATAAATTAAGTTTGAAATAAAATATCTACTTTGATTATAAGAAAAACATTTAAGTCCTTATAAGTGAAAAAACATTTCTTAGATGTTTTTCAAAAATGTCACTAAGTAACTTGTTTAGAAAATGATAAAATGATTCCAATTAAATTTTCTAAAAAACTCAATTTTTTTAAAAATTGCATTTTTTTAAAAAGAATTGAAATGTAAAAATCATCATTAAATCTAGTTTATATTTTATGGTTATCGAAGAAAAATAGAATCTTATGTGAATCTTATAAAGATTATTTTTAAATGAAATTCCAATACCTTTAGTTTGAATCATCATGTACATTATTTATCTTAGTAAATATACCACATTGGATACTTATTTAGTTTATGAGAACTATTTTCATGTTCATTTTTCCATTTGTTTTATCTCTATGTGTACTATATTTTTTTACTTAATCAATTGGATTCACGTTCGATGTTCTGAGGATATTCAGTTTATAAGTCAAAAATGACATAGTTATGTTGACTTTGGTCAAATTGTTCATTGCTCAAAAATGTATACAATAGTGATCATGATATAATTATCTATTATATAAATCAGTTATTATTTTAAATCCAACCATTAAATTTGGTTATGAATAATTATTCATGTAATAATAATAGAGATGGTAGGCTATACATATGCATGAGTACCATTTCCATTTTTAGACATTCATTATGAAATGAAGGGAAATATTATTTTATCATTAAGAAAATAATAATATAATAAATATAATATTACTTAATTAAATATAATTATATATATCATTCATGTGATTTGGTAATGAAAAAATAATTACAATGCTTCATGGAGGAGATAGTCTACACTTGTTCCTGAAGGAAAATATCATTTTTATTGAATAGAGAATGAGAAGGTATAAGATATATTATATTTTAATGATGATTAATATTTACTTAATATCATATATGAACATTAATTCCATTACTATAATTAATCTTATGATATGGTGACGGAAAATAACATACGTATGTTCGTGAGGCAGTTGTCTGCCCTTGAAATGAATGATAAATTCTTCTCGCACATGAAGGAACATTGAAAATAATATAAGATTTGACATTAAAAAATTAAAATCCTTATATATGGGAAATACTCATATTATTATACCATCTGATATAGAAAATATTTGACGGAAGTGTACAAATAATGAATAAGAAAACATGTAGATAAAATTATGCATCTTCTTTGAATAATTTCAATTGTTTAACAATTTATAACCTCTAAGATTGGTATTATGCCCAAAATAAGGACTCCATTATGTTAGAAGGTAAGTTTTTATTGTAATTGGGATGATTCTGGTAGAAAAAATAGTTTTTTAAGGTGTTATGTAAAGAGAATAAGAGAGGACATTTTATAAAGGAGGGGAATGGAAGCCCTGAATTTTTTTGAAATATTTAATTATTAAAAATTATCCTTTAATTTATAATGGATCCAAGTGGATTAATTTAGAAATTAAGAATAATATTGTTTACAGACCTATAATATAAATAAAATTAGACATATTTTTACAATTTTTTCTATATATTTTTGTTTGAACGCCTCATTAACCCCATTAGAATTTACCATTGAAAAACGGATTTTTTTCACTATATGGGTGATGATATTTACAATAAATGGATGAAAAGACTATAAATGTACCATTTTAGATATTATTATCAATATAATAATCACTTGGAAGAATTTAATATTTTTATATTTCATTAAATAATATATTCTTTAAAAAATATCAATAATGTCTATTTGTATTACTATTCAATACGATAAATTTATAATCATCAAGAAAACTAGTTAAATTGTTATAAATATATTCAATTAAATACCAAACATTTAATTTTCACATTGAAAATTATTTTATCAAATTAATTTTTCCTAATTACATTTCATATAATATTTTTAGTATCTTTTATTTCATTTCATTATTAATTCAATAATTAATGTATCCGTATTGTGTAAGAGTTTAAAGTAATTATTTATTAACTAAAAAATTAAATTAAATTACCATGAATAAATATATTATTTTATATTTAAAAATATAATTTATTATTGAAAATAACTCATTTATATATCCCTGGTAATAAATATTATAGATATTAAATATAAGATTGAGATATATTTTTTTCCTCAAATTAATTATTATTCTATTAATATTCATATAGTAATGAAATAATGGTGATATATTTAAAATTAGTATCAATTTTGAGAAAAATATAACAATGAAATATAACTTTATTATGTTTTAGGTTAATTTTGAAGTCCATTTCCTTTTATATTATAACATTAACTAACTGATTCATCCTTTATCAGGATAACAATGTTTCTAAAGTTACTATTCATATTGACCAATATAAATAGTCATATTTTAAAAAAAACCGATAATAATAAATACGTATATAATTTTTATTAATCAAAAAATTCATGATTTAATTTAAATTTAATCCAGAAAAATGCAACGAAAAACAATTTTTCTCCAGAAAATGCAATTTATAAAATAATAAATGTTTTATAGTAAAATCAAGTATAAAAAATATTTACAGAATGATTATAAGATTATTTTATATCAAATTGAAATAAATAAATTTCTATAAAAACTCAAAATATAATTTTTCATTGTAAATAAATAAAATTAAAATACAAATTTCAATAAAAACTAGAATTTATCAGTATTGATTGAATAATAAATCATTTAAAAAATTCACAAAATTATTCATAAGATAATATTAACATGATGAATTAAAAATTAGGCAATTTATTTGTCAAATAAATTTTATAAATTTGTTAAAATTTATTATAATATTCCCTCATCAAAAGTAGAAAACTATTTTTTTAAGAAAACATATTTTTAATGAATAAAATAATGGTAGTAAAAAATTAAATGTTTAATTATATAATTAATTAATACAATAGAAATTAGTACCATTATAAATTTCATAATTTAATCAATAATATTCAAACATGACCATTTTAATTCATTATTATAATAGTCACATTTAAATATTAATATTTCAATTTTCATTTATGATTAGTGTTGTATATATTTTATTCTATTTAACATTTAATTTATTTTTAAAATCATGGGATATCACATTATCCCTTGTTGAGGAAATTGATTCCTTATGAATTTGAGATAAAAAGGGCTTGAATTTTCAAATTACGTTTGTTGAAGTCACAAAAAAAATAATGTTAATAAAACATCCACTTGAAAAATAGAAATGGGAAGAAAGTGGGTATTCATTAATTAAAAATAACTACGGTTTCATATAATAATACATTGGAGGAAATTCAAAAGATGGAAATTGAATAAAAACTAAATCTAATGGATTGATAAATTTTAATAGAGAATATGTCCATGAGATGGTTTACTATCACAAAACTGTAAATTTGTGATGGATTAAAAGTCCATTAGTTTCTCATTAATAAGAGTATATTGATAATTTTTTTATTTTAAAATAAATTTACGAAATTTATGGAATTATTTTACTATGTAAAAAATAAAATATACTTACATTTCAAGAAGAATATCATCCTTTAAATGGTGAGTATTTTAGAATAACTTTTCTTGCATAAATCACTAAAATCCAATTTTATGGAATCACATAATCATGTAGTGAATAAGAAAAATTACTCATATATTTATAAATTAACTATAATGAATTTGTTAGAATCATGGATGAGAATTTCCAAAATAAATAAACCATCAATTAAATGAAATCTACATTAATTTTTAGCAGTTCAACTACAATACCCAGTGTTCAACCTAAATAATCTGATAAATAAAAATCCTAAAAATTCATTAAAATATTTGGATATATGTTTAGACCCATATTTTTTTATGGATTTTATCAAGAGATATTACCATATTAATTTTAAATTTATCTCCAAATATCATCACATACTTATATAGTCTCATACAAAAAATTTAATTTCAGTAGTCAAATAATCTCCATGAACGACTAATTATTTCTTTAAAGAATATTAATCCCCGTAATCCAAAATAAAATCATAAAATTTTTAAAGGATAATTCAACCGTTATACATCAAATAAAATCAGAAATTATTCTATTTCACATAAACATATAAGTTTACCCAAACAATTATCTTTAATATAAATATAATCACATAAACACCAATTCACATTTCAATCTCACGGTTATCTATAAAACAAAATATATGTCGCAAATATGAATATAAAATCTATTTTTTCAGAAAAATTTAAATAAATTAAAACAATTTCATAATAAGCAGGATATCGTGTTGGCCAAGGGTAGGCAATGAACCCTTATATACATTTAGTATCAGATTCAAGCCTTACAAACTTGCTGAATGTGAATGTATGTTTCATAGTTATCAGGTTATCTTTGTTATGAAACTATTTTAATATAATCCTTAAAATTTACCAAGAAATGAGATAAAAATCCTAAAAAATAACCTTAATATATCAAAATTTAATAATATTTTAAACATCAAGCTAACTTCAATCCTTTCATCTTGATCTCCAAAAATATAATTACCCATAATTACCTCAGAATTATGGATCATATAAACAATGAAGGTTATTCATAACTTTAAACATATGTCCAAAAAATATATATTTCCATTCCTCCTCAAATAATTTTTTCAAAAGATAAACATAATTTCTTCCTATACGTCAAACATCTATCAAAAATCAATTAATGACTCCCATAGTTGTCCCATCATCAATAGAGTAATAATTTTTTAAAATTATGATCTTATATCAATATACCATAACTCTTAAATCTATTATTTATAGACAATGTAATCATTTATAATTATAAATAATTTATTATCTATGATTTTCAATCATATTATTTAATAATTTATTCATATAAATAAAAATATGAGTCATGTCTTAAGATTCAACAACATCAAAACATAAGTTGTAGAATATTCGATACACTTTATATACCAAATTAATTTTCATCATAATTATATAAGACTGAAGTAGGTATTTATAAAAATATATTGGTAAGGTCTTTCATACCCCCTTATCGATCCATTCCTATAGGAAATCCATTCACATAATGGCTATTCTCCACATAATTATTGAATTCAATAAACACATTATGAAGATGTTTTTCCCCCTTCATGGTGTATACTGAACACATCAATTTTCCTGGGAAGATTATTTCTTTATGAAATAATTAACCACATATAAAACATCATACCATAACTTTATGACATTTTCCAGGGATGTTATTCATTCATTATGGACACATAGTTCATCAGTTATATTTACCATTATTATAAAAAAAAATTAAATTGGAATTATTTTATTTTTTTGTTGATTCATTAGGACACTCACCAAGGTTAAAGTAGTTGATAATTACTCCATGAAGACGGTAACGAATAAACGAAAAATTTCTTATTGTAAATCCCATTCTGTTTGATTTCATGTTCAGACGAACACCACCTCATCAACTGCAGCCATTGTTAATTTGGATCCATCGTAATGGAACAATTTAATAAAATAAAAAGGCTAGTGTGAAATTCTTAGTAAAATCATAGGGAAACATATTATAAATAGGATTAAATCTAAGATATTTTTTTTTTCAAACTCTTTATATTTATCTAAAATAACCATGATTCTCACTAAAATGGTATCCATGGTTGTTATAAATACATATAAATTATTGAAAAAATAACATCTTTACCTCTAATGTTATATAAACACATCCATGATACCATCTATAAGGACATGGCCTTAATCATCACACAATATAGTGAATATAAACTATAATTAACATTTTTACAATGACAATGTTCTATTAGGTTTAAAATTTATATTTTTAGGTCATATCACTTACATAAAAACACTTATACTAAAAAATTGAAACATTTATTCAGTATCCATTTTTCAGAAAATTTAAAAAATTAATATATAACAAGTTTGGATATCATGAAACATCTAAAAAAATTTATCATGACCTCAAACATGTCCCTAATCATTTTTAAACCATATAAAAAATATTATAATATGAGGGATGATCACAAGAATCTCAGTATGGTATATAAAAATTAAGAAAGTAAGCATTAGTGGAAGAAACATCAATCATTTTTTTTCTTTTTCACGACATTAATTAGGATCAAAATAATCAATTTATTACCCAAGAAATAATTTTATCTATACAATTATTTTCATAAAAAATTTAATAACAAATATTCACGAAAAATAATAATGATTATGATTTCTTTGAAATCATTAGAAACTCATGAGAACATGTTCACAAAGATATAATTTTCACCGTTATAATGTAGAAGATACATTACTCTGAACACATGATCATTATCATACATTAAAAAATAATATGTTTCCCGTAGAAACCTAAAAAAATAATATAAAAAAATGTAGGTCATATGGTACATCATTTATATATCCCTATTAAAATCACATATACAAATAGTATAACTATAACGTCAAATTCCATACCGAGTTCATTGGGGGGATTTCACAAACCCACCAATCATCGGTTTATCACAGAATCACCTTCCTTTGGTTAGTAACATAACTAAAAATCCTTATTTTATAACATAACCAAATATCATAATAACATTATAAGAGATTAAAAAAATTAGTTTCTTATTTTTCCATCATTACAATCACCAGATATTCTTCAATAAAATAACGATTTCATTTTTATGATAATTATTAAAAAAAGAACCGTGGAATTAAAAATGAAAATATTTTCATTCAAAATAAAATTTTAAAATTTTAATTAAAGAATCAATGAAATTATTAACCTTAAGAGTTGTATTTTTTCATTCCACAAAAGTTGAAAAAATCACTCCATTCATACATTTTTAAAAAAGTCACAAAGTAAATAATTTGTAAAATGAGTAATATATTCACTTGAAATTTTTTTTAGAAGTAAAATACTGATAAAAATGAATTTTAAAAAAAAGGTAGAATAGTAAAAACAACATTTAATACATTTTTTATGAGAACCCGGTTCTAATTTTTGAGGTACGAGCTTCTTCTTTTTCATTTTCCTTAAGTGTTTTTGAGAAAATATGGAAAATGGGGGAAAATGCTAAATTTCAAAACTACATGCCATGTACTTTTGGCCGTGTTTGGATGAGTACATGGGGCGTATAGCCTTGTCGGTGACGAGGGGTGTAGGAACCGACTACACACCGTGTAGTGGTACCTTACACGCCGTGTAGTCAGTCGGCAGGCTTGAATAGTAAGGCAGTGGAGTCGCCGCCTGCTGGGCGATAGTACACACCGTGTACTTGGGAGTACATGCCGTGTACTCATGTCGATGGATGAATAATATGGAGGTGCCGCCAAATGAACAGTTAAATGAAATAAGTACACGCCGTATACTCAGAAGTACACGTTGTGTACTTTTTTTTTGGCTTAAAATAGGCAGTAGCCTCCTCATTTGGCAGAGGAGGCGTTTGATCCATTTTGGAGTCAAAGTAGGAGGCCGGACCTTTTAAGATTCACCGAGGGTTCATCTAGAATCGGTTTCCGCCTTGGATAATATCGTTGGAACCGCACGGGTAAGCCCTCTCTTCTTCTAGCGTGTTGCTTACCAACTCTTCTCTTAACGCAAGTTATTTATGTTTGAATGTGTTTTTTTCTTCGTCAGATCTACATCGTTCTTTGGAATTTCTGGAGTCGGCGTTCGAGTATAACGTTCATTGGCATATAAGGTAGGTGGCTTGGTGTTAATTTTCTAACTGTCGTGCGTTTTTGTGCACTTTTGAGCTTCAAACCCATATTCAGGTGTCGTGCGACTGAGGTCGTGGCTAATTTTACTACCTAGAACTGTATAAGTAATTAAATAAAGTTGTAAAAATGCTATTTGGGATCGTTGCTTGGATCCGGGACCATCTCGAGGGGTGCGTTCCTCTGTTTAGCCGTTTGGCCAGGATACCTGAGGTTATTCCTTTAAAGTAGTAATTATAGAATTTCATTGAGAGTAATTTCTTGTTACTACTTGTTTACCTGTTGGGCATGGCCCAGTTACCTGTTTAGCCTGAGGGCATTGATGTGTTTAGCCTGAAGGCATTTTTGTGATTAGCCTGAGGGCACTGCACTATTTAGCCCGAGGGCTGTAGTATTTTGCCTGAGGGAAACCATTCGTGCCTGAGGGCTTGACTTCTGTGCCTGAGGGTGACACTTCTTATGCCTGAGGGCAATTTCTGTTACGCCTGAGGGCTACACCTGCGGGTTGGATTCTACTTACCCAAGGGAAAGGTTTTTCTTGTCTGAGGATGCAGACGGTTTGTTTAGAATTGCACTATGGCGATTTCTAGTATATCATAAATTAAATGAATAATAAAATGGCAATTTAATTGTTAAGTTAGTTACATGGAATTACTGCTTACTTTTTTGCATTTTACTATTTCAAACTGTTGTTGCATGCTTACACACAATTGGGCATGGGGCTTTGGTGGGTGCCTACTGAGATATATTTCGCACACCCTGTTTGGGTAATGCTTTTCGGCCCAAACATATTACATTGCTCCAGGTGTAGATAGGGACAAGAGTCCTTATATAGGTACTTGACTATTGCTAAGGAGTAGAAGGGCATGGGATCAAGTCTAGTCTCGCGATGCCGCTGCCAGCTGTTTTGCTTGATTTGATGTACTCTATGTTTTTTCGTAATGTATTGGTGTATAACATGTTCTGGCTGTTTTCGTAGAACTTGAAACATGTAGCATCATCACTTATATATTGTTGGTTATATCAACTGCTGTAGTTATTTCAGTTGTGTATGTTTACTATTTCTGTTGCCGTTGTATGTTTATTTTGGTATTCCACTGCGCTACACTTTGAAAAATTAGGGCATAGTTTCCCCACTTTCAGAAATGGGCCCTCGCTACTAGTTGGTAGCCTCTGGCGTTTGGAGAAATGTGCTTGAGGTCACGTGGAGAACCGGGCTTGTGGCACCCGTTGCGTGGCACCCAGGTCTGGAACGTTACAATGTGGTATCAGAGGTGTTCTTTTCTTTGACTTACTATTTGGCGTCGTAGTCTGGGATAGGACAGAATGGTAGTTGGTAATAAGTTGAGCTCGAGCGTATCTAACACGCGTACATCGAAAATCCAACTTACCTCATCATTGCAATTTTGGTTGATTTTTCAACTTACAGTTGATTTCTTTTCACTATTGGGTGATGCACTTGAGATTGTGTTGTTTATATTTTATCTGTGGGTTCTCTTTAATTGCAACCCAATGAGATGAGGGTATTTTGTCTCATACATCGTATAGGCACATGCTAGGTATCACATGTCATTCATAGTTTCCATGCCATGTAGGTGCATTATAATTTTCATGTTGTTGTGATAGTTGTTGTGCTAGAAAAGCATGCTGTTGTGATAGCTTCTTGATAAATACCTACCTTGTGATATGGTGTTTTTGATTGATCCTGTTTATAGAATGGACTCCAAACATTGGTTTTTGGGGATTATGGTCCCCCATTGACTAGAATTTGGTGGATTATTTACTATTTATTGGTTATAACACAAATAAGTTGTCAAAATTTGATTTGTGGGGAGTATGGGGCCCCCCAGGGGTCGAAATTTGACACTAAGGTGTTGTTTTTTGGTATTTTCTATGTTCCAGGGAAGTTTCTAAGGCATACTGTCTGGAAACCCAATATACACACCATGTAGTATTTTTATGCAAGCTGTGTATGTTCTTCTGTTCGGGAAGAAAAATGAACTTTTTGAGTACACGTCGTGTACCGCAAGTACACGCCGTGTAGTCTCTTCCCATGTCACAAACCGTGTTGGTGGCGACACAGGGTAGTGAAAGACTTGGGTAAAACACACAGTGCACCGAATGGACACGCCGTGTAGTGTGACTCGGAGTCCGAACGTGTAACTAACAACAAGGGTCGGTGAACTCCATGACAGAATACGTCGTGTCAATTATAGACATGTCGTGTAGTGTGACCTGGGGACTTGGCCATGTAGCTAACAACATGGGCTGATGTCACCTCTCCCTGAGCACGATGTGTACTTGTGGGACACACCGTGTAGTCTTTTCTGAGGCAGATCGTGTGAAGTTAGCCATGTGGCTGGGAAACAGGGTGGTGTACACGCCGTGTGCAGGTGTAACACGCTGTGTTGTGTCAAGCCGAGCAGTCGGCCGTGTCACAGACGACACGAGCAGTTGGAAAATAACATCGTACACTCCGTGTAGATATTATACACACAGTGTAGTTTTGTTCAACAGAAGCCGTGTGTCTTAGCCGTGTAGAATAACCCAGGAAAGGGTAGGTAAGTCATGTAAACATCGTGTAGTCATTGTACACACTGTGTAGTCTTGTTTTTCCAATTTTTCATGCCTTCTTCCTCTTGTTTCTTTGTGTTTTCTTCACTTTCAGTCTTAATAATCTTGAATCTGAGGCATGCTTTTGACCTTGTAGTGTCATGCCTCCTAGACAACTGTGAGTTGTTCACCAGGAGAGAGGCGACGATTATACTCCGGAGATGGTGGGCCATGGACTACCAGTTGATCCACAAGTAGAGCCAGATGCAGCACCAGCTTTTATACCGGACACAGGTGCAGAGGCGCAGTTCCGTGAAGGATTATTGCGGTTCATGAAGACCTTTTAGGGAGCACTGCAGGATGCCACATCTATGGCTGAGCTGACGCGTATCTTTCAGGTGCAGTATCTGCTTATGTTTTCTGGGGATGGAGAACCACATGCTGCAGAGTCTTGGCTAGGATTGATGCAGACCATTTTCGAGCATCTAGAGACGCCTCTAGGGCAGAGGTTCAATCTCACGACTTACATGCTGCATGATTCCGCCAAGAGGTGGTGGGATGTTACCACCCAGTCAGAGCATCACAAAGACATGGTGTGGGAAGATTTTCCAGAAGTATTCTATGACTTCTTCTTTCCCGAGACGCTGAGGTAAGATAGATCTCAAGAGTTCATGAATCTGTAGCAGGGCGCTATGTCGGTGATGGACTATTCTGCTTGGTTTACAGATCTTCAGCATTTTGCACCCGTGCTAGTGGGTGATGAGACGTTGAGAGCCAGACATTTTGAGGATAGTCATCGGTATGACATCCAAGCGCTGGTGAATGTTTTTAGGTTACCTACTGTACACACAATTTTGAACCAGGCGTTGATTATAGAGAGGAACCTGCAGGAATCAAGTGGTGTGGGCCAGGGCGGTTCAGCACCAGTTACTGGTGTGATTTCTGCTGGTAAGAGGAAGAGATAGATGGACTTCTCTCAGGGTGACAGTACCAGCCAGGTAGCTTCTTCAGGTGGCCCGATCATGTGCTACTAGTTTGTCAGAGAGGGGCACTAGAGACCTCAGTGTCCACGAGACCCAGTAGAGTGCCAGGATTGAGGCAAGATGGGTCATCTGCAACGCTTTTGCAGGGAGTTTCCACTAGTGGCTAGTGATAGGGGTTCTGTGCAGACTCTGTGTGCCAGAGCAGGACCGGTGGCTTCATACCAGTCAGGGAACTGGAATACGTCAGGGCATGCAGGAAGAGATGGTGGTCATGGTCGTGGTAGCTAGACACCAGGATCGTAGAGGCAGCAGGGCGGGACAGCTTTGGGTAGCCAGGTTGTGTCGTAGGGCTGCGACACTGGGCAGGCATATGCAGTGCAACAGACCCCGTAGAAGCATGATCCCAGACCTTCTACAGTCAGAGGTACTATTCTAGTATCTTCTGTCTTGTCTTCAGTACTTTTTGATACGGGTGCTACGCATATATTCATCTCTCTACCCGTTGTGGAGAGCCTTGGGCTCAGTGTTTCTTCTTCTTCTGATATCATGACGCTAGACACTCCGTTGTGGAATAGAACGATTGGTGTGTGTCAGTACATGGAGTTCCCCCTTGAGGTTGGAGGGTGTCACTTCTTTTGGGACCTCGATGTCTTGGAGATGACCAGCTATGACGTCATTCTCGGGATGGACTGGTTGGTTCCTTTTCAATCCTTTGTAGACTGCTATCGTCGCAGGGTATGTTTCACGTCACCAGAGGGCAGAGAGTTTCTATACAAGGGAGAATGGGATGTTCAGGCGAGTCGAGCTGGACCATATCATCATGGGCGAGGTGGAGTCACAACCCAGATAGCGAGCTTATATCTGGATGATGAGGGGACTTGTCAGACGGATTTCACTCCGGTTGTTGATCGTTTTAGGGATGTCTTCCTGGATGACTTTTCGGGTCTACCTCCGGTGCGTGAGGTGGATTTCTCTATCAATCTTATTCTAAGAGCAGAAACGGTGTCCATTCCTCCTTATAGGATGGACACGCCTGAGTTGAAGGAGCTCAAGAGGTAGTTAGAGGAGTTACAAGAAAAAGGGATTCATCCGACCCAGTACTTCTCCTTGGGGTTCTCTAGTCCTTTTTCCGAAAAAGGTGGACGGTACCCTCATACATTGCATGTATTATCGGAAGCTGAACCAGTTGAAAGTTAAGAACTGATATCCCTTGCCGATGCTAAATGATTTTTTTGATCAGCTTCGTGGAGCACGAGTGTTCTCTAAGATTGACTTGAGATATGGATATCATCAGCTTCGCGTTAGACCATCTGATATAACTCTCATAGCTTTCAAGAGTAGGTATGATATATATTAGTATACGGCTATTCCGTTCGGACTGACGAACGTGCCAACAGTTTTTATGGCTCTGAGGAATCGTGTGTTCCATCCGTAACATGATTCTTTTGCGGTAGTATTCGTGGATGACATCTTGGTGTACTCTCAAACTCAACACGACCATGCCACCAATATTGAGATCGTATTGAGAACACTGAGAGAGAATCGGCTATATTCTAAGCTCTCAAAGTGACACTTTTGGATGGACCAAATTCACTTCCTGGGTCATATTATCTAAGAGGCAGGAGTTGCAGTAGACCCAGAGAAGGTGAGCGCCGTAGTTTCCTAGGAGCAGCCTAAGAACGTGTTTGAGATACAGATTTTCTTAGGGCTGTATATTTACTATAGATTCTACATACATTACTTCTCTCGCTTAGCAGCACTATTGACAAGTCTAACTAAGAAGGGTGTGAAGTTCGTTTGGTCATAATCTTGCGAGAAAGCTTTTCAGGACCTGAAGGGAAGGTTGAAATTAACACCGATCCTGATACTCCTAGAGCAGGGGAAGAGCTATACAGTTTACTGTGATGCATCAGGGATTGGGCTGGGAGAAGTTTTGTTGCAGGGTGACCGAGTTGTTGCGTGCGGGTATTGACAGTTGAGGCCACATGAGCGGAATTTCCCGACGCATGATCTCGAGTTGGATGCAGTTGTGCATGCGTTGCATTGTTGGAGACATTATCTGTTGGGAGATCATTTTGTGGTTTTCACCGACCACCAAAGTCTCAAGTATATCATTACTCAGAGTGACCTGAATCTGAGGCAGAGAAGGTGGGTTGAGTACCTACAATCCTTTGATTTTGAGTATGAATATACACCTCATAAAGGTAATGTAGTAGAAGATGCACTGAGCAGGAAGACTCAGATACATGCAGTGCAGGAGGCCAGTGGTGAGTGGGAGCTCATGGATTTGTTCTCTGAGATGCATCTGAAGGTGCACGACAGTCAGGGGCATGCTTATCTTTCCTCGTTAGCTATGACTTCTACCCTCCTGGACAGAGTGAGGATGGGGCAGCTATCGGTTTCAGAAGGCCTAGTTCTACGGGAGTTGGTGGAAAGTGAGGACCCTCCTCCCGGTTGGATGATATGCGATGATGAGGTTTTGCATTTCCATGGACGAGTATGGGTTCCAGGAGATATACATGAGGAGCTGATGCAGGAGTTCCATGCTTCAGCTTGAGAAGTTCATCCCGGGGTTACCAAGATGTACCGTGACTTGAGTTATCAGTACTGGTGGCCGGGTTTGAAGAGAGAGATAGCTGGTTTTGTTACGATGTGTTACACCAATCAGCAGGTGAAGGCAGAGCACCAGAGGCCAGTTGGGCTGTTACAATAGTTACCCATTCCAGAATGAAATGGGATGATGTCATGATGGATTTCGTGATGGGATTGCCAAGGTCACCTCGAGGTAATGACGTTGTGTTGGTTGTTGTGGATAGACTCACGAAGGTAGCTCAATTTTTCCGATCAAGTAGACATTCAGTGATGAAGAGATCGAAAGGAGGTACATAGGAGAGATTGTATGTCTTCATGTGGTCCATCGTTCTATCGTTTCAGATAGGGACACCCACTTTACATATCGTTTCTGGCAGATTTTTCAGAGGGCGCTGGGTACACAGGTGCTTCTGAGCATAGCATACCACCGTCAGACAGATGGCCAGTCAGAGTGAACGATACATGTTCTAGAGGACATGCTGCGTGCATGCGTCGTAGACATTGGGGGCTCTTGGGAGAAACATATACCCTTAGTCGAGTTTTCCTATAACAATAGTTTTCTGGCAACTGTTGAGATGGAACCATACGAGGCATTATATGGTAGGCCATGCCGATCACCATTATGCTAGTTAGAGGCACGTGAGGCAGCTTTACTGGGGCCACAGCTCTTACAGGAGACATCTGAGGAGGTGTAGTTGATTCGGAAGCGGATGGATACCACACAGTCTTGTCAGAAATCCTATGCTGATCGCCGTGGACGACCTTTGGAGTTCGTGGTCGGGGATCATGTTTTCATGCATGTTTTCGCCGAGGCTGGGACACAAGAGGCTCATGAGACATGGTAAGCTTTCACCGAGGTATGTGGGACCATTTGAGATTTTGGAGAGATTCGGGCTGGTTCCCTATCAGTTGTGGTTACCGCAGCGGTACCTAGCCATGCATGACGTCTTCCATGTGTCTCAGTTGTGTCGCTACCATTCAGACCCGTTTCACACCTTTCAGCCAGAGGAGGTTGAGCTATAGAATGATGTGTCTTTTGAGGAGCATCTAATCTGTATCATCGATAGGAGCATGAACGTTCTTCGAGGCCGGTTAGTTCCTCTCGTACGGGTGCTATGACAGCATGGACGGGTGTAAGACGAGACCTGGGAGCGGGAGGCTGACTTACGTGCTCAGTGGGTAGAGCTGTTCTGAGATTTATCTTCGCCACCATTAGAAGGGAAATTCGGGGATGAATTTCTATAAGGGGAGAAGTTTGTAAGAACCCGGCTCTTATTTTTGAGGTACGTGCTTCTTCTTTTTCCTTTTCCTTAAGTGTTTTTGAGAAAATATGTAAAATGGGAAAAAATGAAAACTTTCGAAAATACACGCCTTATACTTTTGGCCATGTTGGGATGAGTACACGAGCCATGTAGCATTGTCGGCGATGAGGGGCGTAGGAACTGACTACACTCCGTGTAGTGGTACCGTACATTCTGTGTAGTCAGTCGGTAGGTTTGAATAGTAAGGCAGTGGAGTTTCCGCCAGCTGGGTGACAGTATACACCGTGTACTTGGGAGTACATGTCGTGTACTCATGTCGATGGATGAACAGTGTGGCGGTGCCGCCAAATGAACAGTTAAATGAAAGAAGTACACGCTGTGTACTCAGAAGTACACACCGTGTACTTTGTTTTTCCGGATTAAAACAGGCAGTAGCCTCCTCATTTGGAAGAGGAATCATTTGAGCCATTTTGAAGCTAAAGGAGGAGGCCGGACCTTTGAAGATCCGCCAGGGGTTCATCTGGAATCGGTTTCCCCCTCGGACGACCTCGTTGGAACCGCACAGGTAAGCCCTCTCTTCTCCTCATGTGTTTCTTACCATTTCTTCTCCTAACATAAGTTATTTACATTTGAATGGGTTTTTGTTCTTCGTCAGATCTATGCCGTTATTGGGTGTTTCTGGAGTTAGCGTTAAAGTATAATGTTCATTGGCGTATAAGGTAGCTGGATTGGTGTTAATTTTCTATCTTTCGTGCATTTTTTTGCGTTTTTGAGCTAAGAACCCATATCGGGGTGTCGTGCGGATGAGGAAGTGGCTAATTTAACTACCTAGAAATGTATAGGTAATTAAATAAAGTTGTAAAAATGCTGTTTGGGATCATTTCTTGGATCCAGGACCATCCCAAGGGGTGCGTTCCTCTGTTTAGCCGTTTGGCCAGGATACCTGAGGTTATGCCTTTAAAGTAGTAATTGTAGAATTTCCTTGAGAGGAATTGATTGTTACTGCTTGTTTACCTATTGGGCATGGCTCGGTTACCTGTTTAGCCTGGGGGCATTGTTGTGTTTATGCTGAGGGCATTGTTGTGATTAGCCTGAGGGCACTGCACTATTTAGCATGAGGGCTGTAGTATTTCGCCTGAGGGCAACCTTTCATGACTGAGGGCTTGACTTCTATGCGGGAGGGCGACACTTCCTATACATGAGGGAAATTTCAGTTACGCCTGAGGGCTATAACTGCGGGTTGAATTCTGCTTACCCGAGGGTAAGGTTTTGCTTGTCTCAGGACGTGGACTGTTTGTTTAGAAATGAACTGTGGTGATTTCTAGTATATCATGAATTAAATGAATAATAAAATGGAAATTTAATTGCTAATTTAGTTACTTGATAGTACTGCTTACTTTTTTTCATTTTACTGTTTCACACTGATGTTTCATGCTTACACGCAGTTTGGCATGGGCCTTTGGTGGGTGCCAACTGATATATATTCTCACACCCTATTTGGGTCATGCTTTTCGGCATAAACATATTATGTTGCTGTAGGTGTAGATAGGGGAAAGAGTCCCTATATAGGTACTTGACTGTTGCTGAGGAGTATGAGGGCATGGGACCGATCCTAGGCTCACGATGCCACTGCCAGCTGTTTTGCTTGTTTTTCTCTACTCTGTATTTTGTTGTACAATATTTGTGTATAACATGTTCTGGCTATTTTCTTAGAACGTGAAACATGTAGCATCATCACTTGTATACTGTTGGTTATATCCACTACTTTAGTTATTTCAGTTGTGTATGTTTACTATTTCCACTGTCGTTGTATGTTTATTTTGGTATTCCGCCGCGCTACACTTTGACAGATGAGGGCATAGTTTCCCTACTATCAGACCTGGGCCCTCACTGCTAGTCGGCATCCTATGGCGTTTGGGGAATTCCACTTGAGGTCACGTGGTGAACCAGGCTTGGGGCACCCGTTGCGTGGCAACTGGGTCCGGGACGTTACATTTTTCAATAATATTTATATGTAAGAAAAAAACGAGTTTGAAGGGAAAATTCTAATTAATATTTTTAAAAGATTGTACCTTATCATGAGTCTGACTCATCACATACATTCTTTATCATCCTGTATAATAAACATATATTAATTATTTAATTTCTAATTTTTTTTCAATTTTATTATTCATATTAGTTTATCTATTTCCTACCAATATTTATTTAATTAATTCATTAAATTCAAATTGGACGTTATGATGATATTCATTTCATAAGTCAACAATGACATATATATGTTTTTTATTGTAAAAATGAAAACTACTACACAATATATAGGGTAATAATAATGAAATAATTATCCATTTTATATAAAAAATTATACTTTTAAATTAATCCATTAAATATGGTTATGAGAATGAACTATATTACAATTATTGAGACTATAGGTCATATGTACCCATTAGTAATATTTCCATTTTTCAAGATCATTATGGATAGATGGTATATAATATTTTTATTCATATAAATTCCATAAAAAATATATAATATTTTTATTTGAAATATATATATATATATATAATCCACATGATGTAGTGATGAAAAATGATTCATATCGCTTCATGGATATGGTAGTCCACAAACAAGCACAAATGACATTACCTTTTTTTAGTGATTATAAAAGTAAAAAAGTGTAATTATATACTATATTTCTAGAATAATAAATATTTCATTAATACCATATATATACATTAACTACATCATTATGACCATGTTTGATAGTTAGATATGGTAAAATAATTTCATAGGTTTTCCAGATAGTAGTCTGTCGTACACACGAACAATGAATTCATCTCTCATTTGATGGATATCAGAGTAAAATATAGGTTTTCTAATGAACATAATAAAATATGCATATATGTTAGATAATTATGTTATTATAAAATATTTATTAAATAAAATTTTATGTATATGGATGAAGATATTAAAAAAATGATGATAATGTTATACCTTTTATTTGAAAGACCTCTATTTTTAATATATGTCCTCTAAGATTGGTATTATTCCTAGATTAAGGCATCTAGATTTGTGGTGGGATGTTAGAAATATATTCGAAAATATTTTTAGTATGAAAATAATATTTTCGTATTTTTAATGTAATGAGAATAAGATAAATACATTTAGAAGAGAAGGGTGGGGAACCATTGAAATTTCCCAAAATAATAAATTAATATAAATTACCCTTCAATTAAAAGTGGATCCAAATTGATATATTTTGAATATATGATGATTATAGGTATAAATGAAATAATAAAATAAAAATTAAACAATGTTTTCTCCTATTTTAAACTTATCCATTGATTTTAGCCCTTTGTAAACCCCTTTTTACACTTATTGTGACAATGATGATTACTCTATGAGAGAAATGATAGTTATTATAAATGAAATAATAGTGAATATATAGATGAACGTTTATAATATAAACCATATCCTGTTCATTTTCCTAGAAAAATGTTTTTTTGGAATTTTATTTCATTTAATAAATTATTATTATTAATAAAATATCAATAATGACAATTTGTAAAACTATTCGTTAATTAGAAATTAATAACACCAATAAAAGAAGTAAAATTAAAAAAATATAAGATACATAACATTTAATTTCCATATCAAAATTTCCATTATCAATATAGTTATCTCAAATTATATTTCTTATAATAATTTTGTGTCATTTATATGATTTTATCCATTAATTATATAATTATCTTGTAATCGTTTTAGAATAATTTAATGTAATTATTTCATCACTAATAATTAAAAATTAATTTCTATGATGTATATATTTTATTATTATTAATTTAAATAGACTATTTATTATTTAACATATCTTTTTCTTATCCCCATGATTATAAAATTATAGTTATTAAAAACTATAGTATTAAATTTTTTACCTGTATTAATATAAATTATTATTAAGGGAATTATTAAATCCAATTTATAAGAAAAGTTCATATATTATACAATTGGTTGATTATTAATGAAATATAATCATAAAATAAAATTAAGCAAATTTTTAGAATTATTTTATGCTGCTTATGAATTTTTTTTATTAACATTAATTAAAATATTTAGGATTTATTGTGGTAATAAAGTCACTAATATTATTGTTCATATTGGGGAAAATTAAATGGAACTATTTACCAAATTTGGAACTAATAATTATAAATATTGGGTCCCTTTTTAAAAATTGTAAATGAAATGTTTCAGAACATATTTTAAAATTAAACTTGTAAAAGGTAATGATAAAATGTTTTTCCAAAAATTCCATTTATTGAACATAATAAGTTTTATACTAAATTAATATATTAATTCCATTTCATGAACAATAACAAGAATATTTTATATAACCGAGAAGTATTGAAATTTTTTAACAAACCCAGAATATAATTTTACCATGTAAATACATAAAATTAAAATTAAATTGAAAATAAAAATCGGTATTTTTCACTATTCATTGTAAAATAAATCTTTTCAGAAAATTATGACAAATTCAGCCCAATATAATATTTACCTGATCGATTAAAAATGGAAATTATTTTTTCATATACATTATTTAAATTTCATTTAATTAATTATACTATTAACTCATAAAACAGAATATGAAGTATTTTTGTTGAAGAAAATATATTTTTAATGAATAAATTGTCCATTCTAAAAATAATGTTCTTGATTAATAATAATTATTTAATTTATTATAAATGATTAATACCATTATATATTACATAATGTGGTTATTATTATCAATTCATGCCAATTTGATATCAAGTTTATATTGATCACATTTAAATAACAACATTTTATTGTTCATTT
Source organism: Viscum album (assembly GCA_963277665.1). NCBI lineage: Eukaryota > Viridiplantae > Streptophyta > Magnoliopsida > Santalales > Viscaceae > Viscum > Viscum album. The sequence continues at coordinate 1,631,901,587 of OY728141.1, forward strand.
AAACTCGGTGTTGTGTATCTTTTATGCAATCAATCGTAGTCTATATTTTTGAAATATTGTTATGTTGTATATATTTGGTAAAAAAAATATTCAAATAACCCATGATTGATTTCTGTTTCACATCATGTAGTATCTCCCTCAACCCATCGATGTTCTATAACCCTGATTCAGAAACTGTCACCTTCAAATCATCTTGATATATCTACAAGTAACCTAAAATAAATCATTATTATAACTCCGGTGAATATAGTGGATTCATCACACTCAAACACACCCCAAAAATCTAGAACTCTGATCTCATGGGAAAATATAAATGAATGCAAGAATGCTGAGGTTAAATGAACACAGATAAGGGGAAACCATTGTTGTCCAAGAATTCATGTCAAGGGATCTAAATTAAAGGATAAAATGTGTGAGTTTAATTTTATCAATGTTACTAAATTTGAGGGAGAGGGCATTAATTTTTTTTAAAGGATAGAAATCAAATCAGATAAACTACCTCATTCGTGGTTAAATCAATAGGTTGAGAATCCAAAAAATTATATGCACTACCTTAATTATGGATTTTGTATTATTAAAGAATGAATTCACCAATGATTAATAAGACATATTATGTTTGTTGCTTCTCAAACAACCATGATCTAATCTTTTGAATTCTTCAATATTAATCCATCAATAAAGAATTATCCCATCAAATCCACTTATAGATATGTATCTAACCCTAGAAAATGACAAAATGTGATATTTATAGAAGGAATTAGGTTAGTTAATTTAATAATTTAAATAAAACAAATAAATTATTTGTTATGATAAATGAATCCAACAATTAATGTCCCAATTATATGCCTGGTTCCACCCTACCTTATGTCATGCTTCGGGTAAAACCCATCTTCTATAATCAACTATGGTCTCAAAATTCCCATTTGAGGTCCTAAACTATGGCTAAACTAGACACAATGAACCAATATACACATGTGCATTGAAATATATTATTATTTTCTTTATATTTATTATAGGGTCCCAAGACACACATAAATCATGCCGAATACTAAGATTAATCAAGATATACGTGAATAAATATTTAAAGGAATAATTGATCAAAACTAGTGTTCCAAACTTCTCCCCTCATTCATTGGTTTACACACCAAAACCCAAATTCTACAAAAAAACTTTTGGTGTACTAATCTTGTAAATGTATAAATTTCTCTTAGGAGTTCTTACAATGAATTCAATTCTTCCAAATAATACAAAATAATTGGATGATCCTTGAACAAAAGATCATGTCCTTCCATTCCTCGATCGCTACTGGATACATCGTGAAGGAGGATCCCTGATCGATGTACAACTCCCCTAGTAAATAATGTGATTACTTCCATGAAAATATCTTCTCAATAAAAATACATAGAATAAGTCTCACTCTCAATATAGATTTGGGTGTAAGTCTCAATGGTAAGTCTTTCACAAAACTCTAGAGGATCTCAAATGTTTCAACGAACCACAAAAATAATATGAATCCACATCCAATCCTACACAATATTCTTTAGGTTGTTACCATAATTAATACATGATATGATAACCAAAACTCCATGGGCCAGTGATATTGATTTTGTTAAGATTTATGTCTGCTTTGGGATGTTCTCATGTGCTTATGGATCACCTAGACAATCATTAGAAAGTTCTCAAGCATCACAGATATCTTAAAAATTTAACTCCACAGTCGTCATCTATATCATATAATTCAACATCGAGAAATATTTCATTCACATGTATCCTTACATAAGAAATGTGGAAAATAACAAGCACCATGTCTTAATATAGTCATAGGTTCATGTAAAATTCTACCTCTATAACTTAATATAGTAAGTAGAATAAGGTCATATGATCTTATGAGATATCCTACTATCCTGCCCGAATCCCCAAGATCCATAATAGCGTGATATCTCCTCGAAAATTGAATATATTCAGTGAACTCAAAAAGATACTATAATTACTATTCAAGGTAATCCTGATGTCTCTTAAGAGTCCTCATATTCTGATGGTTGACTTACACCATTAAAAACCATCATTAGAACCAACTCTAGGCCCACATGAACTAATTCTCATATTCCCCAACTATTAGAGAAGGGAACCACCATGTCTCCCATATTTGGCCTCAAATGATGATCACTAATGGTGGAGTGGTAATTGTTGTGATATAAAAAAACCATCTATGGTATCAAATCCTCCCAGCTATGGGAAAAAACCCACAGTTGAACCTAATGCATTTCAACAAATGAAAAAATGGTCCACTTATGATATCCATATAAATTGGGTATAATCACTATTCTCAAATAGATGTGAGTCCAAAATTCCACTAACATATTCTCAAAAATCATTAAGTGAATCAATAATCATGATTAAAATGATATTTGAGGAAATTAATTGAGGATAGAACACATACTACAAAAAAATATAACATAATCTTCACTAAGATCTATGCTTAGATTTTTAGGATGTGGGTCAAGTCAGGGAGTCAGTCTATGATCACTAAAATATTTTTGAGACCACTTAATGATTGTTCAAACCTATAACATGAAAACCACAAGGATTCCAAATGAAATTCACTTCTGTAAGGTAATACATACCACAGTATATAGAGAGGTGGTACATCTAGAATTTATCTTAAAAACACTCCATAACATCTGTGGTAACCAATTATAATTCTAAATCATGTTGGGACAAATGCATGTCTCTATGGTGTTTTATTAAGTGCATAAAACCTTTTTAGTATCTCATCCTACAGCGTGAAATGTGTCACCATCCATCCTTGAACAAAAATTATGAGCTCCCCTCATTTTAAAAATCCATCCAGAGCATTCCCAATTGTTATTTTTTCATAGATGATCTTGTATTCTATATCTATATGTTGAGCCACTGAAACATTTTTTAAAATATGTGGTGTAAAAAAAATCAACAAGAGGTATACCCCAGCACCACCTCCCTTGGGGGCTAACCTCAAATAATTGTACATATCCATAACCACACTCAACAAAAGAATATATTAAACATCACTATGAGAATATACTCTCATTGACACACCATTGTGTGGATCTCGAGATGTCATTGCATCATAATTTTCTAGGTCCACTATCACAACATTGTTTGAGAAGTCATATCATAAAATTTTTCCTCTGGAGTCAAGAACTAACATAAAGAGGTATCCCTATAAATTTGATACTCTCAGAGAAAATTCCAAACCCTCTTCATGTGTATTACATGCTCCACTTTTAACAATAAGTACACATTTTTTTCATCAAAGAAGATAACTAGGAACTGATAAATTAAGGGTTAAGGATATGACACATAAGTCTATGAAAGGATATTGGGAATACATCATGAAAAAGGGTATCACCAAGATATCATGGAAACAATTGTATCTCTAGGAATCGATGCTCAATACATACTCATCTCTAACCGTTTGACAATGATAATGAATCAAGAGGTTGAAACTATGAGAACCACATCTCCACAAAACCACCTGATGAAGAATTAATTAATTCTCATGGGTGGGTTTTCCTCCCTAATCATACTAGGATAGGGTTATGTCAATCCAAACCTATCGTCATCGTCTTATATTCTTCATATCCTATCAAAATAAGGCTTACCAAGACAATAAAATTAATTAAACAAGCCACTACATTGAAGATTCCTCAAACTAAAATAGAAGTTGTTTAAACTACAATGTTCAAATAATATGAAAATGAAAATATCCATCGTTCCCTAGTGAAATTAAATATAGAACACAACTTATTGATGTGAGGGTAAACATAAAACATCCAAATGTAATATTTTTTCATACCTATCCAACATCGTAAGAACTGAAAGCTCATATCATCCCATACTCCATGTGTCATACAAGAAAAATAATAAAAAATCAGTCATATATTCTTGTGCATGATCCCAACCAAATATTTTTAGGATTCTTTCTAAACTAAGAGGGGTAAAAAATTTCCCACAAACTCAGGTACAGAAAATCCCTCACATGTTGTATTCAATTGGTGCTAGTCCATAGAACACCCATCCATCCTACGGAAAATATCCAAGCGCCTCACCACCAACAATGGAAATATTAAATGTGGGGCTCAGTATATTCTACCTGAGCCAGATAAAAAAATCAATATAATTGTGTGCCCAATAAAACTCTACTACATAATCATTAAAGCTTAATGGTCAATATAAAAGGAAACTATTATTATCGATTAGAATAAAATATGGGCTATATAAATATAAAAGTGTCTTGTGACCGTGTACCAAAACTAAAAACATGAGAAGAGAAGTCACATTCCATTCATCAATCACACGATCATCTATAGGGTCACATTCCCCTACTAAATAAATAAATATTTCCCCTAGACCACCTATCCACCATAATTGAGGTGCACACTGACACCATGCCACATTAAAATGACTTTATTAATATAAGTCAATGAAACTCATGCACCAAACATTGACAATATATTCATTGAGTGACACTGAACTTCATGAATGGTTTTATAACACATCATAAGAATTTTTCACTACTGGGGAAAGAATATATTTTTACTTGTGCTCCATAAGACATAATAGAATCACAAACACAAGGAGCTATTGATTATCACCACATAACCATAGGTAAGTATCACATAAAGGACCACCCTACGAGTGTCCTTAACCATGTGGGACATTTACACCATGAGATCATCCTATTAATCTACCACCTAATAAGGGGGTATGACTCCATAAATAACCTTGGGGAATCTATATTTGGAACACATAATTAAATATCAACATAGGTTCTTCATCGTCCTATGAAACCTAGACCTTATAATGATCTATGAATAATATTGGTTCCAACCATAACCATTCGATTAGCTGTGTTTTCTTAAAGAAAGGATGATTTTACACTCAAATAGTGACAATCCCCTATCACCTATAGGTCTTGGTCTTCCTGAAACCTGGTCATTCTTCATCACCAAGAAACCATGTTATGTACAAAGTCTATGTGCGTCTCCATTATTTCCTTCTAGATCTATCCATTACTCAACCCGTGGATGATCATTTTACTAGACCACTAGACGAGGTTCTATGTGCTACTCAATAGGTTGTATCATTTATCAATTCCATCCTATAAGAAACACCCCATGAATAATTCCATGAACGGAGGCCTTATATATGCACTTGTTGACATGATTACATTGTCCCGAAATCCTAGCTAACTAACCAAATGGAGTTATCTTGAATTTTTTCATGATGTTCCCTAGAAAATGATTATATATATAGAGATGAATCAAAATGGATTTTCAAAGGACTCAAGAAAGTATGATTCATGTACAATTATTTCTATAAAAATGGTATTTTGATATAGAGAGTCAACGAGATGGTTTTCAGAGTGGTAGTATATGGATATGTTGGATACCCCACCAAAATTGGGAATCCTAGTTTTAAATTTTCACTCAACACACTTATTCAATGATTCATTATGTTCATAACCAATCATCATAGAGGTATCCTCTCTACACAATCTGAGGTACAAAAGAACTTTGATACCAATCTCTCATGGCCTGACCCAATAGGGAATACCAGGTCGATGGAAGGAGGAGTGTGGAAGCAATAGTCCCACCACCAATAGACTAGTTGATGGGGAAACATGTTGAGAATTCATAGTAAAAAATTTTAGGCCTTAACCTAAAATACATAGAGTCACACAAAAAACAATCTTCATGAATGTTTTAGATGAATAATAACAGATACTGAAATCTAGAGTGTAACAATGAATGATATTACCTATTGATCATACATCAGATTGTATTGGTATAAAAAAATAATAATGCAGAAATATATATGCCTAACTAGAAAAAATATGAAAAAAGGGAAAATGCTGAGAGAGCCCAGCTTCAGACCCAATCTTGACCAAATAATGTGGTCAATTCACCAATGTATTATAATTCTCCACTGATTTCATGATATATTTGTAAATAATATATAAAATACAAGGCTTGTATGGTGAATGATCATGTATGGGTGAGTATATACATACATATTAAGATATCCCATATGCAAAATGGAAACAATAGGAAGATGAAATAATCACCCACTCATCCAACGAAGGTATGTCAATCAGTAACTATGAAAACAATCATAATGAACCATATATAATTATCCAAAAACAAAATTAGAGTTAATGGAGATTCCCATCTTCACAGCCTAACTATGAATAATGGGTATTCTTACCACACCAAAATTCAATATAGAATTATGAACATCACTTGAAAGCATACTAGAATTTTTTTGGAGTGGACTTCACCTCCATACTATCATTCATGGTCAAGGAAGCCACAACTCTAGTTGAAAATCCATCATAACCACACCATAATTTTAGTAGAGACACCCCTGAAACATTTGTTCTCTATAGCTGATGGATCCACTATAATTCCCAAAGTATTTATAGATTAATAATTTTTCATATCTATTAATAGTTTTGAATAAGATATTAAATTTATGTTAAATATGACACTTTTTTCTATAGCATACTCAACAAGCAACAACGTGTATCATTGAAATATTATGATGCACAAAACTCTGAGTTATACTGAAAAATAATATATTTATATTATTTTTTTAAATAGTAGTCAAATCTTAGCAATTGTATTGGTGGGAATGAAAATAACTTACTACAATATGACTACACATGTTTGATAAATGTTTTTTCTTTTATCCAATATTTTTAGGGGCTTAAAATAATAATGAATCAAAACTCTATTTTTTTTTAAAAAGTCATCGTGTCACCTTTTGATGGAGAACCCATTTTAAATATATTATCTAAAAATTTTACATGTTTCATTTGAAAAAATAAACTTCTTATATAGAATCAGAACATACAAATTTACTTTGGATGAAACTTTGGTATTTTTATAATAAATTTCATTTTAAATGAACAGTGAAAAATAATACATTTTAATTCAAAATTACCTTTTAATTCAATTTACTTATATGGATGAATCATATTTTTAATTGGTTTTAATGTTTAATAAGATTATATTTTTTCCAATTAATTCATTGTTTGAAATTATAAATAATTCCACTCTGAAAGTGGACAAAAGCAAGTCTCATTATTTTGATAGTTATTATTTCATAAAAACAAAATTTCTGTTCTAACAATGTGAATTAATTTTAAATTAATTTCTACTATATCTGTATTTGGAATTTGGAAAAATGGATTCCATATTTTGAATCATGATGCTAAAATTGTGTAAATTGGTATCTTTTATTTTTAGGCATTATGAATAGTAACTTTAGTAAATGTTTTATTTATTATGGTTAAATGGTAAATGTAGTAAGTAAAGATAAAAATACTATTATAATATTATTAAATTAATCTAACACATTTCAAAACCATATTGTATTATACATGTCTGATAATGGGAATCATTGGGTCGATTTTCGTACCCTAAGAAGCCACTTGATTGTGAAACTGACACTATAAAAAAAATTTATTTTATGGAATGCTTAACATAAACATATATCATTCAGTAAAACAATTTTTGTATAGGGTTATATTAGTGATATTTTCATGACTCATCCCCTGGGGCCCGTGCCATGACTAACCCCAAGCCCTTCTTATATAGGCCAGGGGCATGTGACTGGCACTAAAGGCGTATTTCCTAAAACTGGGAAGGCATTGAATTTATAAACTATAAACTCATGTAACCAATCACACAAAAAGATATGAACACAAGAAAACTGAATAACCAAAAGAGTGTTGAATGTAAAGGTGCCAGAATAGAAGCCTAACAATAAAGGTACAAGTAAAACCAAAATAAAATACAACTAAATAGAGAGAAAGACAACTACTGGATCATCCTCCGAGGTTCCTACCTGAAGGGTAGGTAAAGATCGCCTCCTCAGCACTCCACGTCTTCTCGTATCCTCTGCGTACCGACAAGACGTATGGTCCACCTCCAGGTACCATCCAGTCCTGGTACTCTCGTCCCCCTGTGAGCACTGTCCGTCGTCTACACCAAATACACCAATGTGTGGGCGTATCCCGTGTAGGGGTTAGTATAACTATACTCAGTAGGGACCCCGAGACCCTCATGGTCTCACAAATTCCCCAATGATAAACCTCAATGTAAAAAGTCAATTGTCAACCCAACTTAGGTATATGACCATACATATACCTAAGTTATTAAGTATACCAATCTCATTCATGAGGAAACACAGGGTCCAACCCAAAATCCCAAAGCTCATCTATTCTACAATGGAAGAAATACCACAAAGGCAAGTACCACACATGTAATGCACACATGAGCATAGAACCAAGGTAATACCATAATGGAAAGTACCATAAATGTACAAACTCATCTCACATAAGGTATAACATAAGTATGGTAGTAGAGATGATTAGTTATAACTATTGAATCATCTTAATCTGTTAAGAGGCTCTACTGCTGACCTGCATAGGATCACTAGGAGCTAACATGCATTAGATCGCTAGGAGCACACTTTTCTTCACAGCTAGCTACTGGGTTTCTTCACTAGTCTTTCTCATCTCTGGGAGAGTATGTTCCCCAAGCCGTTGGATGATTCTAAAACTACCAGGATTTCCCAAAAAGAAGTATCTCAAAGTTTCTCCATGCCATAGGGGTCTCAAAAAAATAGATGGGTCAACAATTAGATGCTCGGAGTGTGAGTTACTAGACTTTTAGTCCTGAGGGATTGGTTTGATTTGTGCTCATTCCAACTTGACCATATCCCTACATTATCCAAAACTACAGTGGGGTATACCCAAGGGACCGTCTCACTCCAGGGTTTCCAGTGCTATTGTTGGTTCATCAAACGGACGTCCGGTGCCAATTTTATGGCCCAAAAAGCGTAAATGGGTCGTTGTGGGACCCGGTCTGGTTCGACCCAGTCGGACCGACCCGACCCAACATGTTGGGTTCATCCTAGCCCGACCTATACTGGGCATCCCATCCTGCTGGATGGTTTGACAGAAAGTGAGGGACCACATAGGGCCACAAAGGGGGAAGGGGGGGTCTCGGCCGCGAAGGGTGTCGCGGGGACGGCTCGGCCCGGGGGGTCCGGTGAGGGCGGCTCGACCATGGGGTTCCACGAGGGCGGGTCAGAATGGGGGGTGCCACGTGGGTGGATTAGAAGAGTGGTTCTGTGAGGGTGCCTTGGATTAGGGGTTCTTCGCGGGAGGCATGGCCGAGGGAAGGCTCCGCAAGGTCATGGGCTGCGCGGTGGGGCCGCGGATGGCGTCAGCAGCTCAGCTTCGGACATCAGCGGTGGCTCGGGCGGCGGATCAGCCATGGATGGTGGTGGCTCGGCTAGGTACAATGGCAGTGGCTCAGGCGGCAAGGCCGCAGGTGGTGGCTCGACTACGGACAGTGGCAGCAGTTCGGGCGGTGGCTCGGCCGCGGACGGCGGTGGCGGCTGGGGTGCGGCTCGGCCATGGATGGTGGGGCGCAGCGCCTTCACCGGTGGCCGATTTAGCCGTCCTCTCTCTTTGTTCATCATCGTGGTGTAATCTATTTTTTTCCATCATGAAGTACACATTAAGGATGAACATCAGAGGGGTCAGGCCATGTTTGTTTGGCTCACACCCTCCGCATTAGAGCGGTAGCAAGCGACTCAAAAAACAAATAGGAGTCAAGCATGACAAACTACTCAATTTAATATGAATCGTGGATGAACTCATTTTTTTATCCACGTTGTCCATGATTTCCATGAATGAGTAAATTAAACGAGAGAGGTCAAGAATTTAATAATAACCCCTACCATGGATTGTTCATTGATGTTTTTGAGAGAAGAAGTTGAAGATGTCGACATTCGTCTTGTCCACCACACACCTCCAATCCCGGGCTCGTGCATCAGTTCGTCATAGTGGAAGATGTTCCTCGTTGGAGGGTGTCCTGAGAAGCACTCGAAGTCGGCGTTCTTCATTGGAGGAGCATTCTTCATGGAAGAAGTGTAATCCTCCAAGTGTCCTCCTCTAACAATTCCGCCCCAAAAATGAAAGAGGTTCCAATATAATTAACATAAAAAAATTTATGTTGGCAAACTCACACAAGTTTGAAAAAATAATGTGGTGTGTTGGCATAATTAATGTGGAGGAAGCATAAGAGGCTACTCCACATTAAAGAGGGAGTTGAGAGGTTTCTCGCTCATTAAGATGGGATTTCAAGAGGTTTAAGCCTCAAGTGGTCCCCGCCACTATAACCTATCACGGGAGGTTAGGCTCGGGTGGTCCCCACAACCATAACCTCTAATGGTAGGTTAATTCAGGTGGTCCCCACCTATGAGACGTTCACATGGGAGTTTCAAAACAAAATAAAATAAATTTTTACACACTTTATTTTATTTTTCACTTTTCACAAAAAGCACAAAAATTAACTTTCACCCTTGACCAACTGCCATCAAGGTGAATGTCTTCTTAAGAGAATATTGGCACTTCAAGTTCAACGGTGCCCTCAGATTTCAATTTTGAGCACTGGTGTAAAAGGTAGAAAAACCCACTCACACGTTTACTGAACGTACCTGAAAAAAATTTCAGAAATTCATTCTGGGCACTTCGGGCCAGAAAATCATGTGCCGTCAATTTTCATGGACTCATAATATTTCCATTTATATAAATTCAATACATGGAATTTCTGGGTTATTATATTATCCCCACCTCTGGGATTTTCATCCCCATAAGACACAACTCATAGCTAGGTAAATAAGTGGGGGTTCTGAGCACACATTTGAGCATCCCACTCTCATGTGCACTTTTGGAGGTTCTCATGCTGTCAGCGAACACAGAGAAATGGTATCAACCATCCACAAAGGATCCACTCCTATAGATCCTAAATCTCTACTAGAACCTCCCTAAAAGTTTCCCCATCATTCATATCTAACTCACCATGGTCAATGATGTGAGAAGGGTCATGAACGTATTTTCTCAGCTGGGATACGTGGAAGACATCATGCATCTGGTGCAAATGAGGTGGAAGAGCTAAGTGGTATTCCACCTCTCTAACTCTGCTAAGGACCTGAAAAGATCCGATGAACCTTAGAGATAACTTTCCGCCTTGGCCAAATCTCAGAAAACCTCACCGAGGTGAGACCTGTAGAAAGACGTGGTCACCATCCTTGAACTCTAGAGTTCTCCTTCTCTTGTCTGCATAAGACTTCTACCTTCTCTGTGAAGTCTTAATCCGGTCCTAGATGATCTGCACTTTCTATGTGGTAGCTCGTACCATCTCTGGTCTCACATGTGCTGACTCCCCTGGGTCAGTCCAGCACAATGGGGATATGCATGGTCTCCCGTAAAACGCCTCGAATGGGGACGTCACAATGATGGAGTGATAACTATTGATTTATGCAAACTCCTCAAAATAAAAGTAATCCTCCCAACTATGATCGAAGTTGATGACACAAGCACACAACATGTCCTCCAGGGTCTGAATGGTCCGTTCAGTCTTGCCATCCGCCCGAGGATGGAAGGCGGTGCTCAAATGAAGCTGCATCATGAAAGCCTCCTACAACCCCTTCCATAGAAGGAAAGTAAAATACACATCATGATTAGATAAAATCATCGAGGGTACTCCATGTAGCCGCACCATCTATTTCACATAGAGGCATCCCAATATCTCCACTGAACCCTGCTCTCTGATTAGTAGGATGTGGTCTAACTTGGTGAGTCAGTCGATGATCACCCATATCGAGTGGTGTCCCATGGATGTACGTGGAAGTCCAATCACGAAGTCCATGGATATCCCATCCCACTTTAACTCTGGGATGTCCAAAGGCTGAACCATGCCTGTTGGTACCTGATGCTCCGCCTTCACTTTCTGACAAGTGAGGCACCGAGAGACAAACTCAGATAGTTGTTTCTTCATTCTTGGCCACCAGTGCTGTCGTCGGAGATCCTAGTACATATTCACCACTCCTAGATGTACCTCTAGAGGGGATGTGTGGAACCCCCTCTACACTTAATCTTGAAGTGACACTAGTACCATGGAACATTCTATAAAGAGGATGACATGCTCCCTACCTTTAGAAAATCCACCAGGTTCATGTCCCATGGATATCTAATCACGTCGTGCATCGTAGTTTGCATTCCCACTTTGAGCCTCCCTCACTCACTGAAGAATTGGGGGAGTGACTGTAAGAGAGTGAAGAAAAGCAGCCTCATCTCTATACATAAAGGATATCTACAAAGAAGCCAACTGCTCCGTTGCCTCACCTAGCAGCTATATACCGGATCCCAAACTGAGGGAATCTGCTACAACATTCCCCTTACCAAGAGTATAATCTATCTCAAATTCATAGTCCTGGAAGAAATCATGCCAACATCGTTGTCTCAGGTTCAGGTCCTTTTGAGAAAATATATACCTGAGACTCTTGTGATACGAGTAGACTATAAAGTGTTCTCTCATCAGGTAGTGTCTCCACATCTTCAAGGTGAAGACCACTACTGATAACTGTAGGTTGTCGGTAGTGTAGTTCTTCTCATGTTATCTTAGCTGTTGAGAACCATAAGAAATAACTTCTCACTCCTAAATCAGGACACATATGAGTCCAGACCCTGATGTGTCGCAGTAGACTAGGTACCCTACGCCCTCCTCTAGAAGGCTCAAGATGGAGAAATAGTCAGCCTCTGCCTCATCTTCTGAAAAATGTGTTGGCATCTCACAGACCACATGATAGGTTTCCCCTTCTTCGACAATGTTGAAAGTGGTGCTGCAACTCTAGAGAAATATGGTACAAACCTTCTGTAATAACCGGGAAAATCGAGGATACTCCGTACCTCTGTCACACTCCTGGGTGGCTCCCAAGAATGTACCACCTCAATCTTCACTGGATCACTGCAACTCTAGCCTTTGATATGACATATCCCAGAAATTGAACCTCTTTGATACATAAAAGGAACTTTGGTAGCTTACCATAAAGACGGTGCTCTCGGATTGTGTCTTGTGCTACCTTCAAATGATAGGAATGCTCTTCCTCGGTAGCCGAGTAGATCACAATGTCATCGATGAAGACTACTACAAAGTGATTGTGGTATGGCTGAATGATCATGTTCATGAGTCCCATGAACACTGATGGAGAATTGGATACACTAAATGGAATAACCAACAACTCGTAATGGTCTTACAGACATCTGAAAGTCGTCTTCTACACATCCTCGTCCTGTACTCTGAGCTGGTGATAGCTTGATCTGAGGTCTATCTTCGAAAACCATCATGCACCCTTCAGCTGATCAGAGAGGTTATCAATCCTTGGATGTGGGTACTTTTTCTTCATGGTCACCTGGTTTAGGTGCCAATAATCAACACAAAGCCTCAATCTCCCATCCACCTTCTTGGTGAAAAAAATCGAGACTTCCCAGGGAGAAACACTGGGCCGGATGAATCCCTTCCCCTGCAAATCCTTTAGTTGAACCCGCAGCTCACGAAGTTGTACGAAAGCCATCTGATACGTTGTTGTAGATATTGGTGTTGTCCCGGGGTATAATTCAATCTAAAAGTCCACCTCTCTAAGAGGAGGTAGACCCCGAACATCATTTGGGAAAACATCCGCACACTGGTCCACCACTACAGGATAACTTAGACTCTCTTCGTGAACCACTCCAAGGTTAAGGCTATCCAACTGATGTGTAATCGGTTGCACCCCCCTTCGAATAAGTCCATCCTAAACTGCATTGGCTCCCTTCTCACTGGGGATGGTAATCCTAGTCCCATCTGTGTGGACACACCACACTTTGTTCCTAATACAGTGAATATGAGCATGGAATGTAGATAACCATTCCATACCCATTATGATGTCTTAAGGCCTGGATATCAATATTATGAGATCCCATCTAAATCTTTCACTTCTTCAAGTAAGCTCACACTATCGGCAGCAGTGTGTAATCATCAAATCCTCTCCTATAGAAGTCTCTATCCATATGGATTGAGCCAACGGCTCCGTCAGAATCTATGAGCTCCGAACAAGGGTAGTGGAAATAAAAGAATTACTAACACCTGTGTGTATAACTACTACATCTAATGTAGGGTAGAGAAAAAGTATACTAGTATCATCTCCTGAGTGCCATGATCGTATGCCTTAGCTTCCTGGAGCGGAGCTCATCCCTGTCCACCTACTCCCTATGGTCCGGGTGGACCTACTGGTGGTGGTAGAGTTACCATCTCGAATCATCGCCCACCGCCAGCTGCACGACATGATCCTCTACCACGTCTGCCTGCTCCCTCTGGCCTCCTTGGTCGAACCTATGTCCTTGGATGGGAAGTTCTTCAACCATCTGCTGATCATATGTATGGTGGGTCAGATAGTCACAAGCCATGAGAAACTTCTCACCGCATGCGTAACACTGCCCGCTCCGGGTATGACTAGCTCTGTCTCAGTTTCCCTACACAACAGACCCTAAATCATACAGTCGTCCACTTTTAGGTCTGGTACTCTTGAATTTCTACATCATCTGTCTGCTTCCAACTATAGAAGACTACTCTACATGACGACTGGTGGTGGGTCTCGCTACTGGCGACAGCTCAGCAGGGAAACTCTCCACTATTAGGGCTCTCTCTAACACCCCTGCCTGCGTCGGGATGCTGAGTGAGATCATCAAAGCCTGGATATCTTTCTTGAGTCCCTTATTGAAGGTACATGACTTGAATAATGGGTCACACACCATATGTGTGGAGCAACATTAGAGGTTTGTGAACCTCTCCAAGTATTGGGACACAGTCATGCTGCCCTACTGCACATGATGTAGCGCTTGAATGCGCACTGTGTGAAGTGTCGTTGGAACAAACTCTTCCCGAAATAAGCTCTCGAAGTTTTCCCAGAGAATAATCACTTCATCGTGAACCTAGAGCATCAGGATCCAATATATACCTACTTCTACCGGTAGAAGGCTGGCGACAAGGATCACTATGAGATCGGCTGGTGTCCCTACCAGTCAGAAGACTCTCACTCCAGCCTCAAGCCAATCCTCAGCTACATGTGGGTCCATCTCTACCCTGAACCTAGGTAGCCTCTAGAGCTAGAACTTTTGAAACATTCTCATGTGGCATTCACTCTCTGCTACTGCAGCTGGTGGAATTGGTGGCCCAACGGGTAGTGGTACCAGTGGTGCCTCTACTGGAAGAGGGCCCTACACCGAGGCCTCATCTCTCGGTGGGCTATTAGTGCATGCAACTCTCAGAACACTAACTGGTTGTCTTTGTGGAGGCATCCTGAAAAAGAATATGTGTGCCACGATCAATAATGCATACCTAGTGAGTTGACTAAAACGATCACAATGAATGATTTTGGAAATAGACACGCAATCAGTGTTTTCATGTACTGAGTCAGAAATCAGAAATCAATGTCATGGTGTATGGATACGTCAGCTGCCGCACCAACACTGGATTCCCTAAACTGATAACGACACTCACTACACTAAACATTATTTCCGTTAAAAATAAAGATCAAATTACTATGTTCTACGGTAGAACTGACTCCTCTAAAACCAATTTTTCATGACCCGTCCCACAGGGCCTGTGCTGTGACTAACCCCAAGCCCTCCTTCCATAGGCCATGGGCTGGTGACTAGTACCAAAGGTGTATTCCCTAAAATTGGGAAGTAATTTCCTTTATAACCATTAAACTCACGTAACCATGTACACAACAAGATACGACCACAAGTAAACTATATAACCAAAAGAGTGATGAAATTAATGGTGCTAGAATAAATGCCCAATGGTAAAGGTACAAGTAAAACTAAAATGAAATACAACTAATGAAAGAGAAAGATAGATAATGGATCATACATTAAGGTTCTTACCTAAAGGGTAGGTACAGATCACCTCCTTGGCACTCCACGTCAGCCCATCTCCTCTACATACTGACACACCATATGGTCCACCTCCGGGTACCGTCCAGTCTTGGTACTCTCGTCCCCAGTCAGTGTTGTCCATCGTCTGCACACACAAAAACGAAGTGCAAGCATATCCCGTGTTGGGGCAAGTATAACGATACTCATTTTGGACCTCGAGACCCTCAAGGTCTCACAAATCCACAAAGGGTAAACCTAAATGTTAGAAGTGAACTATTAACCCTACTTAGGTATATGCCCATACATATACATAAGTTATCAACTATAACCATCTCAATTATGGGGAAACAAAGGGTACAACCCAAAAGCCCAAAGCTCAACTATATGAAAAAGGAATAAAAAACAAAAAGGCATGTACCACACATGTATTCCTCACATAAGAATACCACCATGGTGATACCATAAAGGAAAGTACAATAGAGGTACGAACTTAGCTCAAACCAGGTATAACATAAGTATAATAGTAAAGACGATTATTTATAACTGCTAAACAATCTTACTCTGTTAAGAGGATCTTCTTCTGACCTTCACCTAATCTCTAGGAGCTGACCCACACAGTATCACTTGAATCACACTTTTCACCACAGCCAGTGACTAGGTTTCCGCACTAGGCTTGCTCGTCTTCGGGAGAGTCCGTTCACCAAGCCACTGGTCGACTCTCCAACTAATATGATTCCCCACGAAGATGCATCTCAATGTTTTTGTACATCATATGGGTCTCAACGCAATATAAGGTGCATCAATCGGACGCCCGATCTGTGAGTTACTAGCCTTTTAGTCCCGAGGGCCAGATTGGATTCGTGCTCGATCCAACCAGAATATTTCCCAACATTATCCAAAATTCCAGTGGGGTATACCAAAGGAACCATCTCACTCCAGGGTTTTGAGCTCTATTGTCGGTTCATCAAACAGATGTATGGTTCCAAAGTTATGGACAAAATAGCGTAAATGGGTCATAGTGGGTCCGGGTCCGGTCCCACCCGGTCGGCCCAACCCGGTCCGACCCAGCCTGGGCCAACCCGGTCTAGGTCGGCCCGGACCAACCCGCTAGGCCCGGCCTCGCCCGTTTGGTTGGCCCATCCATCTGGGTCCGGCCTAGCCCGCACTGGGCGACCCGGCCCGCTGGATGGTATGGCAGGCTGCGAGGGACAACGGAGAGCCGCGAGGGACTGGAGAGGGTCATGGGGAGGGGGGGGGGGGGGGCTCGACCATGGAGGGTGCCGCGAGGGCGGCTCGGCCCGGGGGTTCCACGAGGGCGGCTCAGACGAGGGGTGTCGCGAGGGCGGATCAACCCGGGGGTTCCGCATGTGCGGTTCAGGCTAGGGGTTCCGTGAGGGAGGCTCATCAAAGGGGTGGCCCGGTGAGGCCGCGGGCGGCGCGGCAGGGCTATGCACGGTGGTGACGGCTCAGGTTGCAAGGCTGTGGGTGGCGGCGAGGCGACGAATGATAGTGGTGGCTCGTGTGGTTTCTCGGCCATGGAAGGAAGAAGCGGCTCGAGTGACAGTGCGACCGTCGATGGTAGTGGGGGCTCAGGCGGCAGCTCATCCGTGGATGGTGTCGGCGGCTCGAGTGGCGGCTCGAACATGGATGGAGGGGCGTAGTGCCTTCGCCGGTGGCAAATTTTGCTGCCCTCTCTCTTCGTTCATCATCGTGGTGTAAGGCACATTCTTCCATCACAAAGAACACAATAAAGAAAGAACAAGAGAGGGGTTATGCCATGTTTTTTTGGCCTACACCTTCCGCCTTAAAGTGGTTGCAAGCGTCTCAACAGAAATTATGAGTCAATAATGAAAACCACTTCAATTTAATATGAAATGTGGATAAACTCATTTTGGTTGATCCACGTTCTCCATTATTTACATGAACGAGGAAATTAAATGAGATAAATCAAGAATTTAATAATAACCCCCTACCTTGGATTGTTCATTGACATTGGTTTGAGAAGAAGTTGAAGTTCTCGACATTTGTCTCGTCCGCCACACACCTCCAATCTCGAGCTCATGCATCATTTCGTCGTAGTTGAAGACCTTCTTCAATGAAAGGTGTCCTTCCAAATAATTCAAAGTAGACTTTCTTTGTTGGAGGATAATTCTTCATGGAAGAAGTGTAATCCTCCAAGGGTTCTCCTCTCACAATTCCAGCCCTAAAATGAAGGGGTTTCCAATATAATCATGTAATGGAAAAATTATTTTGGCACACTGACACAAGTTGGAAAAAATAATGTGGTTCGTTGGCATAATTTATGTGGAGGAAGCTCAAGAAGATCCTCCACATTAATGAGGGAGTTGAGTGGTGTCTCCCTCATTAAGAGGGGAGTTCAAGAGGTTAAAGCCTCAGGCAGTCCCCACCACCATAACCTCTCATGGTAGGTTAGGCTCAGGCAGTCCCCAACACCACAACCTCTCATTGGAGGATAATTTTGGTGGGCCCCACATGTGAAACATCCACATGGGAGTTTCAAAAAAATAAAATAAAATGTTACACACTTTAAGTTATTTTATTTGTTTCCTGAAATACCCAAAAAATAACTTTCACCCTTGACCAACTGCCATCTAGGTGAATGTTTTCTTATGAGAATACTGGTTCTACGAGTTCAAAAGTTCCCTAAAATTTCAATTCCATGAACCAGTTTAAAAGTTAGAATAATCAGCTTGCATGTTTACTGAACGTATCTAAACGAATGTTCAGAAATTCATTTCGTGCACTCTGGGCCTCAGAATCACGCACCGTCAATTTTCACCGACTCTTAAGATCCCCATATATTAAAAAAATTAAATAGAATTTTTTGGTCTTTACAGATATTTTCAACTATAAATAGTCATTAAAAATATAAAATGATTTCATACATCATGTTATTTTATATACATTTTTGAAAAATCAGATAAATAAATTTATTAATGACAGAATAATGATGTAATTATTACTTCATTAATGAATGTTTAAAATAAATGAGTTTATAAATCTTAAAATAAATTTATTTTGAAACTTTTTATGCTATCCATGAATATTTTGGATTATTATGACTTGTTATATGTTAATTAATAATGATTTTTTAATTAATCTCATTGTTATGGTTTTTTAAAATCCCTGATATGAATACTATAAAAATTGACATAAATGAGATTTTTAAATCAATTAATATTTTATTAAATGATAAAATAGATCTAAAAATATAATATTCATAAAAATTAAATTTATGATGTTAAAAATGTAATTAATGATCCATTTTGGGTCTCTTATAATTTTATAGTGAATATATTAACCATGTAATATGAATATACAAGAAGACATGGTAAAAGTAAACTATGTTAAGAAAGGGTTAAATAAAAAAGATAAGTTTTAAAACAATATCCAAAACTGGTCAAATAATTATTGAGTGATTTTATTTTGACTTATTTTCATCATAACATATAATTTAATGTTTTTTTATTCTTTTGAAACCATAAATCATTTTAAAATATAATAATACTTTCAAACATTTATAAAGAGCCGCTCCTCCTCTTATAATAGGACACCACCTCTAACCCATTACTCGCACCTCTCAAGACCCATGGATCATCCAAAATATACTCTAATAATATCTCAACATACATATCTTCTTTCTTGAAGTCTTTCCCAGATAAGAAGGAAATTCATGAAAGCATTTTGGTTCAAACCAAAGGGTGTTACTCGGTTTAAAGGTAACGTCTTTTATGATGTTCTTTTTTTCTTTGATCCCATAAACTCTATTTATTAAACTCTTTTATAAAAAAACAGTATATTTAATATACTAAGATGTTTTATGAGGATCATTCAAACTAGACATTCACACACCACCATCTAATGGATATGAACATATTGTTTCATTGGATGGTAAACTATTGCCTCACGAAATGATGATTGTTCAATTATCTCATACTACCTCTCATGGGGGCCATTATAATGGATGTTTATTTATATGTGATATATATTATATTTATATTTTCTACCAGATTCTATATTTTTCATTTATATCACAACATTATGGTTTCTATAATGGGTAAACAGGACAATTTGATATAAGGAAGAGAAGACAATGACCCCGTCAATGTGATACGACACGTTCATGCTATAAATGAAATTTATAAAGGATAAAATTAATAAAATTATGTATCTTATAAATAATATGATTTTATATTGGAATTATAATATACCTATGTATCATTGTGTTTTCATTCTTTTAAATTTTAAATTTAAATGAATGTAGTGTTCATTCGTACGTACGACTTACCGTCTCTATGAACGGTGCATTTAATTTTTTTCTCCAAATGTTATGAAAAATTATGAACACAAATAAAATTGATATATATGATATATATATTATATATGAATCATGAATAAAATTTATGAGATAATAGAATTTTTTCCACATGGACAAATTGTAATTATTACATGTTCATTTTTAACTCAATTTTCGAACATCCACCAAATGTATGATATGAACTAAAATAATTAGCTAACTATTATTTCAAGGTAATAAGAGATATAAAATGAATAATAAACTTGAAAAATATTCTAAAGGAAGTATAAATTAACTTATGTTTCTTATTCGGGAAGAACAAGGAACATATGAGACTTGTTGGACTCGAGGTAAGGGAACATCCTAACCCAATTTCCATTCTTTGGGTTGATGTTCTATTTCTTGTTTATCATTATGAAATTATATCAGAAATAACTATTGATGGCATGAATTGTATTTATACATGATTTATGTTTACATAGTGTGAATCCACATAGTATATCTACTTTATTTAGAAAATGATCTTTGCAAGGGAACCTTTCTCCCTTCTCTTTTAATCAATGGATTCTTCTTTGTTGTGTCTTTTAATTTCAATTTTTTATGTTGGGATATGTTATTATATATTTTTATTGATGTAAATATTATTTACATGTTATGAGTGAATTTTTTTCTTCCATTAACTCATTTTATTAATTTTACTGTGATGCCGTTAGGCTGCCAAATTTCTATAAGGGACTTCATCTAAATCTCTTTTGATTGAGACATATCACGATATTGTGCACCTCTACTACCCTATAAGGTGTTTATCCTACCCTTTGACATGTTATATCATGAATCTATTTATTCGGATAATATTATAGTATTTGTTTAATGTTATTATTTAATTATGATTATTCATGTATTTTCTCATGTGGTAAGGGAATCTATAACCAAAACATTGTTTTAAATGTTTTATTAATGCAATCTTATAAATCTTTCTCATTAATTTCCATGTTTTAAAAATGGTGTTAAGGATTTATTTTTACAGAAATTAATGTTTTAAAATTTTAATTCCATTAAAGGTTACAAATTGGTATGGGACACATTGATTCAAAAATCTCTTTATAAATTGTTTTAAATGGTTTTTGAAATGGATTTACTATTTTAGTATCCCGAAATGTCATATTGTTATTGGAATGTGTAAATGTTATATATCCACTATTATTATTCATTTTTTATGATTATGTTATGGATATTGGTAATTTATTATATATACAGGTGGTTCCATGATAAACCTAGGCCATGTGAGACCCAATTAGTTATCCAACGCATTTGGTAACATGATAGAGGTAAATGTTAATGTTTCTCCAAAGAGATATTGGGAATATAATTTGATGTGTATTCCAAATGTAACTCCCCAGGTAGTAGTGAATGAAACCATGTATGTATGTTATTATTAAAGAGGGGACCTTATAGTTAGTAATAGAGGTTGGTTTAGAAAAATTTAGGGATTATGAATTTTTGTTTGAAACATTGATAGTCTATTTGTATACTCTATAATTAAAATACTAATTTTTTAACTTTTTTAGATCATGGAATGTCTGTTAAAAAAGGAAGGTGGATGATCTCAAATGAAATTACTATCACTTATTGATGGATTTATTGCAATAATTATTGCAAAGTCATGTCCAAATGATTCTGAAATAGTTTCTAACATACAACTCATTTAAAAGCAATTGTTTGAGATATCAAAAACCTACACTATACCTCGATACCATTGTGGAAAATGGGTTGTATTTAATCGTATCATATTTTTTCAATATTATCATATTTTCAATAAAGGAAAATATTATAAAGGCATTTTCAAATATTTTACCTTATCTCAAGATTTTGAAGTATATTAGGATTTTGAAAAAGGTTTTGAAGAAGGATACCCTTGCACAACCTATTTATATATTCTTTTAAAATATAGTCTTTCAAAACATACTTATGGTATTTTAAATTGATGATTGTTTGAATGTTTCAACTCAAACTCGGTCTGGATATTTTATAAAAATCATGTTTTATGAGATGTTTTGAAATAGTATGTCATACATGATTATTTTCCAAAACTATTTTTCTATGAAAAACCATATGAACCAAGTTGTATGAGGAGTATTTGGATAATGGTAGAAGATGAATTTGAAGGATCTCAAAATTATATTTGCAAGGCATAAACCATCAATCTACGCGAACAATATGATGATAAAACTAGCTGGACACCACGATCTGGGTACAATGTTCTTTCTTTGGAAATAGTGTTATTTTATGGAGGAAAAACAAAATTTCCATAATTAGGATATTGGGTACATTATGATTTGGGATGAAAATGAAAGGTACAAGACAACCATTGAAGTTAAATAATGTTATGGTTAATTTTGATGACTATTTCTCATTTTTTTTGGAATGTTTTAAAATTATATTGTTTTTGAAAAAGGACGACACACAGACCGTGCGACAACCCATCACATCAGAAAAAGATGGAGGAATGAAACCCACAACAAAACTGAGATTTGGATTTATCACCTACCACTGGACTTCGTGAAGTCCCCAGTTCTTTTGACTATTTCTTCTTAGTTAAATGATTTTATGAATCAAGAATGAGTTGATTTTGGGAGATTATTTTTTATCAAATGGATATGCTTAGTATAAGAAAATGATTTTGTGATTAAGTGATAATGGTTATTTGGAAGACGTTCTCTCTTTTGGGGAAGCACTAAATGTCTAAGGAAAATATAATACTATAAGATTACATTTTTGGTGTAATGGTTGAAATTTTATTTTGTAAGAATCAATGTTTTTATTATGGACAAATAGTGATTTGGGTTATTTATCGAAATTGTTAACCTTTAATAGTTAATATGTGATTTGGTTAATACTACTTCAGTATGAGAATTTAAATGTAGTCGATGTTATTTTCAGATAAATGTTACGATTTTATATAGAATGCTATGTGATCAAGTCGTTCTAAATTTTTGGTTTCAGACTTATTTTGGATTATTTGGAATAATTTTAAAGATATTTTTGTATTGAATAGTCTTTGTTGAGATTCGGTTATTGTTTAGTAAGTTTTTATGATTAATAGTAGAATTTTGTTTTATAAAATATTTTCCATTTTGGGGAAATTATGATCCTTTACTCACAATAATTTTTTTGAAAATGGCGAATTATAGGAGAAATATATGGTAAATCTTTTGTGGATTATGTGATTATCAATAGTTGATTCTAGCACTTCACCTGTGACTAAGTCATCATGAATACTCATTGTTTGGAGAAAAGATGATTTTCTGGTAGAAACTATTTAAAGGATGAAAATCTATATGAAAAGTAAGTAAATTCTAATATGTACTTAGGTAATATAATAAATCAAATCTCTAAATTTATGAAATGGAACATGAAACAAAAAATTTGTCTGTTTACATTTCCAACTCAGAAACCAATGACCGTTAAACCCATAACATGTTTGTGGTTTTCTTGTAGTTAACATTCTATAGATAATGTTTTCTATCACTCTCTATCAGAATGTGATGGTTTTTTTCACTTCTATATGCATGTTTTCATGTAATCTGAGTATGGTTTATCTTGGGAGACCTTTGAACTTCTCTTTATTTCTTTCAATGTGATAGTTTTATTGAATCTGTTTACGAGGTGGGAATTTCAATAACATTTATGTGCCCAATTTTAGAATAGTGAGGTCATAATTTCCAAAAGGGAGGAAGGATGTAACGACCCAAGGATTTATAGAATAATACCTTTTCATATATATTAATATTTATGATTACGATATTAATTTTTTGTTAAAGAGGACACATTGTTCAATAGCGTAATCAACACGCAACATCGTGTTTCTTTGAAATCTTATGTTGCCCAAAACTTTGAGTTTTCCAGAAATATAATATATTAATAATGTAATTTTAAATGGTTGTCAATTCCTATAAATTGTATTAAAGGGAATGAACCGAACTAACTAAAATATTACATCACATGTTTGTTAATGTTTTTTAATTTTTTCCAATAATTTTTAGGGGCACAAAATATGAATGAATTCAAACACTAATGTTTTTAAAAAAAAGTTATTTTTCCTATTTTTGAAAAAGAGCCCATTTTAAATCTATTGTTTTTTCAAATTTATATGTTCAATTTGACAAAATAATCAGCTTCTTTAAAATTGTGATATAAAAATTTACTTTGGACGAAATTTTAGTATTTTTCTGATAAAGTTAATTTTTAAAAAATAGTGTCAAATAAGGCATTTTCATTCAAAAATACCTTTTAATCTAATTAGTTTTCTATGGATAGATAATTTTTTTAATTGGTTTTGAAGGGTAATTAGATTATATTTTTACCATTTAATACAATTCTGGCCATTGTATGTAATTTCACTTTGAAATTGGACATAAACAAGTGTCATTATTTTGAATGTTATTATTTCTTAAAAACATGATTTTTTGTTTTGACAATGGGAATTATTTTTAAATTAATTTATGCGAACTTCTATGTTTTGAATTTGGAAAAGTAGATCCCATATATAGAATAATGTGGTCCAAATTGTGTAAATAGGTAATTTTTTTTAGGAATTATTAATAGTAACTTGATAAAATATTTTATTTACCATGGTTAAAGGATAAATCCGGTAAATAAGAGTAAAAAATTATATTATAATAATATTAAATTAACCTAAAACGTGTCTTGGCCCTATTGGCTGGTACATGTCCAACCGTGGCCATCCTTGGGTCAATATTGAGACCCCATAGAGCCATTTGTATGTGAATATGACACTATAATAATTAATTTAATGTTATGGGAAATTTAACATAAACATATATCTTTTATTAAAAAAAATTATCTAGGGTTATGTAAGTGATACATTCTACTATAAATAATCATTAAAATCAAAAAATATTTCCGAAATCTTGGTATTTTATTTATAATTTTTATATTTCCAATAAATAAATTTATCTTTGACCCAATAATGATTTAATGATTACCTCATTTATGAATGTTTCAAATAAATGAGAATACAAATAGTAAAATAAATTTATTATGAGACTTTTTATGCCATCCACGAATTTTATGGATGATTATAACTTGTTATATTTAAATTAATGATGTTTTTTTTGAATTGATAATGTTATGTATTTTCAAAAAGACATGATATGAATAGTATAAAATTGACATAAATGAGTTTTTTAAATCAATTAATATTTTATTAAAATATAAAATAGTCTTAAAAATATATGATTCCTCCAAATTGCATATATTATGTTTAAAATGTCATTAATTATTCATTTTGGGTTTCTTGGAATTTTATTGTAAATATATCTACCATATATTATGAATATACAAGAAGACATGGTAAAAGATAAATATGTTAACAAATGATTAAAGGAAAAATATAATGATTTAAAAATATCCAAAACCAATGAAATTATTATTGGATGATTATATATATATTTATATTCATCTTATATTAGAATTTAATGAGTTTTGGAGCTTTTGAAACAGAAAAGAATTTTATAATAAAATAAGATGTCAATCATTACTAAATAACCCCTCCCCCTTATAAAAGGACACCACATCAAACCCAATACTCACACCTCTCAAGCCCCTTGGCTCATCCAAAACATGCTCCAAGAATCTTCCAACATCTTTATCATCCTCCTAGAATCCTTCCCCTAGGAATAATGAAATTCAATAAAGGCATCAGGTTCAAAACAAAGAGAGATACCTAATTTAAAGGAAACATATTCTCTCAAGTTATTTTCATTTATTTAACTTATAAACCCCTCTAAAATCCCTTTATTACATTCATTTATAACAAAAACAGTATCTATACTATACTGGGATATTTTTATGAGGATTATTCAAACTACATATCCACACAACTCTTTCTAATGGATACGAACATACTATTTCAATGGACGGTGAACTACTGTCTCACGAAATGATGATTGTTCAATTATCTCCTACCTCCTCTAATGGTGGAAATTATGGTGGAATTTTATTTTTATGTGATATATATATATTTTATATTTTTTATATGATTCTATAATTTTCATTTATATCATACATTTATGGTTTTCATAATGAGTAAATACGATAATTTCATTTGGGGAAGTGGGGACTATGACCCCCTCAATGTGATATGACTCGTGCATGATATACATGGAACGTATAAAGAATGGAATTAATGAAATTATGTATCTCATATATCATATGATATTATACTAGAATTATAATATACATATGTATCATTACATTTTCATTCCTTTAAATATGAATTAGAAATGAAAGTAGTGTTCATGAGTACGTACGGATTACCGTCTCCAGGAACAGTGCATTTAATTTCTTATATCCAAATGTTATAGACTAATATGAATACATATATAATGTATATATATGATATATATATGATATATAAATCACAAATATCATTATATAGATAATAAAATTTTGATCATACTGACAAATTGTAATTATAACAAGTTCATTTTTAATTCAAATTCTCAACATCGAAAAAATGTTTGATATGAACACAAATAATTAACTAATTGTTATTGAAAGTTATATAGTTATATAAAATGAATAAAAAAATTAAAAAATGTTCTTAAGGATGTAGAAATTAACTTACGATTATTTTTCAGGAAGAACAAGGAATATAAGAGACAAGTTGGACTCGAGGTAAGAGAACATCTTAACACAATTTCCATTCTTTGGGATGATCTTCTACATCTTGTTTATGTCATGATACGATCATCTGAGAAATAACTATTTAAGTCATGTCTTATATTTATACATGATTTAGGTTTACTTATAATGAATACACATAATTGGTCTATTTTATTTAAAAAATGATCCTTATAACAGACCCTTTCACCCTTCTCTTTTATTCAAAGACTTTATCTTTGTAATGTCATTAAATTTACATTTTTTATGTAGGGATATTTTCTTCTATATAAATATTGCGGTAAATTTTATGTCCAATTGATGAGAGACCTTTTTTCTCCAATTAAATCATTTTTTTTAATTTTAATGTGATGTCATTAGTCTGTCGAATTTCCATAAGCGATATCATCTCAATCTCTTTTGACTGATCCATATCACGATATTGTGCACCTTTACTACCTTATAAGGTGTATATCCTAACCATTGACATATTATATAACGAATCTCTTAATTCACATTATATTATATGTTACTTTTATTATCATTCTTTAATTATTTTTATTCATGTATTTTCTCATGTAGTAAGGGACTATTTAACTGAACCAATATTTTAAATGTATTAATGATTCAATCTTCTAAATCATTCTCATTAATGTACATGTATTCATAATGGTTTTGAGGATTTATTTATATGGAAATTTCTGTTTTAAAATTTTAATTCCATTAAATTTTTCTAATTGGTTTGAGAATCATTGATTAAAAAATCTATTTATTAAAGGTTTTAAATGTTTTTAGAAATGGATTGACTATTTTAGTATACTGAAATGTTATATTGTGATTGGAATGTGGAAACATTATCTTTCCTTTATTCTTGTTTATGTGTTATGTTTATGATATGGTTCTTTGGAATTTTTTACCTATAGAGGTTGTTCCCTAATAAATCTAGGGCGGGTGAGCCTAAGATAGATGTCCAATCCATTGGGATACGTGACAGAGTTAAACATTATGTTTCTCCAAAGAAATTTATGGTATATACTGTGATGGGTATTCCAAACGTAGCTCCTATTTTAGCGGTGAAAGAAACAATGTATGTATGGTATGGTTTCCACAAGTTACATTTATGATTTATGATTTCAGTGTGTTATTTATAAATATTATTATTTCTCGAGGTATGTTATGATTGAAAAGTATGGTTTCATTGATTTTTATGTATTTATAGAATAATGTTTCATTTCCATTTTTTATAACCCTTACTAACATTTTTATGATCATCCTATGTTTTTTAAATGTTTTTTCATAGGGTATAATGAAGGGTATGAGAAAGGAAGTATTCAAGAAAATTTATATCAAGAAAATAACTCTTTTTTATTTAAAGAGTTTTTTATTTTTGAAAACATTGGATAGAGTAGAAGTGTCTACTTTTTAATTTTTAATATGTAATGTAATAGTTAAAAACTAATTCTCTAAAACACTAAGCATAAAAATATCCTAAATGTGAATTATTGACTTCAATAAAGATTATCCTATGTTTATGGATGGGTTCTTATATCTACAACACCCATGGATAACCTGCTCAAAGTCAGAGATCAAATATGGGGTGTAATACTCCATATGTTGGGTACCCGATCCCTACAATAGCATTGTATAGTATCACCTCTACCTATGTAAAGAGTTTTGGGGACCCACACCGAATATTATAAGGTATTACCAACTCCGAAATATCTCTATTTAACCTTCCCTAATCACTACCATCATCAGTCATATCCTAAAGAAGCATATCATTTGGAACACTTCACATCATATCCCACATTCCACTATAAAGGATACCATAATGTTTTATGTGAAAAAAACTTAGAATAGATAAGGTTTGGTCCATGTTTTGAGTTCTATAAAAGGATAAATGGAATGGATAAGTTAATTGGGGTAGTATAAAGTGTGTTAGGGGGTCCACATAATGTGTGACCTCCCTTCACCGCATGGTCTTTTCCTCCCCAGGACATGTCCTAGTAATCCATTTCATACCACATAGTTTATCCTCATTGGAACATGACGTGTCTATCCAATCACGGTCTTAGGAATGTACACCCAAAACCATTTTTCACATGTCATTTATTAATACACAACATATACACATGGTATCATAGTATGTAAGATCATCCAGGGTACCCTGATGTGTACTACTAGTACAAGAATTGGATACTCTTGTAGGGTATCATGTTGTGTGGTCTTGACCACTTTCCATTTGATCTTTTACTCGAATGAAACTCCTACATGTTTGGGTAAATAAAGAACACGATGTGTGTTATTTTTTAGTACACTATGTAGTAATGTTTTATTGAATAATAAATATATACATATAATGGATTATGATCTTACGATGATTCCTCAAAACATGTAATTTACCCACATGAAATCAAAAGGTAGTGCCACTATATACTGATTTTCTACCTATGGTGGCCGGAATATAGATTCCGATCTCCCTCCATGGAGGTCCATCATGCATCCTATAATTCCTCCAACCACCTATAACTGCTCTAGATCCTAAATCCAAAAATCACCACTCCAATGTTTTCACAATCCCTATAAAAATTTCATCCCATATTGTGTTCACACAACCCCCATGAGTATGGGGTTTGATCATGATCAAACCTTCGTTGACACAGTCAAACATCAACTTCATTGGATAACAAGGATGAATAAGAATAAAATTATGGAAAAATGCACAAAAATAAGGCGAATCCACTATTGGAAAGTCACTATTGGACAATGATAAAAAATTACTGTATCTAAGGGTGAGAATAATTAGTTCACTAATATCATATGTGTGGCAAGGCTCATGAAGATATTGTATTATTTCATAAATAAATTCATACAAAATAATCAATTTATTATTAAATCAGAAGAGTGAAAGTAAAAAATAATTAAATTTCCTAACTTGATTAGGGGTCATTTTGTAGTGAATGGAACATTATTCAACAATGAAGAACACTCGCTACATTTTTTTCTTCATGATACACCATGTCTAATTGTCGGTGTTCATTGATCTAGATCTATCAACAAAGAATGCCCCCCACAATCCACTCAGGATTATCCATCCAACCGTAGATAAATTTAATAATGAAATATTCATAGAGATAATTATTATTGGTAATTTAATGAAAAAAATAGATAATTAAATAACTTTTTTTATTAAATGTTACTGATAAAGGTTACATCAACCGAACACACGAATCCAAAAAACCTTAGGTCGTATCTAGGGTAAAACCTACCTTCCTGAATAAACAATGTTATCAATTTTCCCATCAGATGTCCCAAAAAAATTTAAAAACCAAATATCTAAAATGATTTTCACACATGTATTGAAATATATAATCATTTTTAGTATAAAAATTATGTAGTCTTAATAGATCCAAATCCTAATCCAAATCATATGATAGATCAAGATATATAAGTATAAGTAATTAGAGAACCAATCCAAAAAATCTAGAGTCACTAAAATGTTATTTAGGAATAATAGGTTACGTTTTCTATTTATTTGGTTCCATAATCTATGCCCATTCCCAAACACCATATCAAATAGATCATGTATAATTGTTTTTAATTTTAAAAAGAGGATACAATATTGGTTTGAAAATGGTTTCATTCCTCATAAACCATCACAATGGGGTGCTATTTTTTTATCTTTTTAAAATTAATATGGTACAATGATACTTTTCATTGATTATAGATCCTCCAATATCATCACTGATAAGAACAAGTATCCATTTCCATATACTGATGATTTGATTGATCAGCTCCATGGAGCATAATATTTTCCAAATATTAATCTCAATTTCTGATAATATTTATTGAATGTGAGGTGGAGTCCCTATAGGAGACATCACCTTAGTCCACATATAAGAACTATGAGTCACTAGTTATTCTCTTTTTATCATTTAATTCATGTGTCATATTCATGGATCTTATAAATAGAGTTTTCTAGGACTGTTTATGTATGTTTTTGGTTATGTTTATGGAAGATATATTGATATATTCTAAATATCATTTGGATCATGAATGAAACCTATGAATTGTTTTTCAAGAATAAAATAAAGGAATCTATTTGAAAAAAGTAAGTAAATATGAATTTTGGTTGAAAAAAATCTCTTCCCCAAGACATATCATTTATAAAGATGAAAAAATATTCTCCCTTCTAAAACTAATGAATTATAATAATGAAGAAGACATAAAAATTCCATGTATATTATTAGTTATTTGGATTAGTAGGTTACTAAAATTGGTTTTTTGAATCATTTTAACTATAATATATCCCACTAACAAAGAAAACTCAAGATTATTAAAAATCATCTGCATGAAATAGTGTGACCATTTTATATAATACTTTATAAGTAGATTAGTGAATTTTCTATTTTTTTACATTTCATATCGAAATGGAAAATTTTTTCACCTATAATGATTCTTCACTTATGTGACATGGTAGTAATTTGGTGAAGAATGATCAGGTAATTGCATATTCTTCATGTAAAATAAAATTTCAGGAGTAAAATGAAACTACACATGATTTTGAATTAGTTTTAGTGGGGTTTTCATTAAAATCTTAGTGGATTTATTTATATGAACTAAAGTGAGAAATATTTATTGATAATAAATTTTTGAATAATATTATCACTACAAAGGAGTTGAACAAGAGGCATAGAAGATGCATAATATCCCAACAGACGAAAAAAAAAATTTGGTTCTATGTTATAGTTGGTCACATGGCCTCATTTGCACATCCCCATATTCAAAAAGCTACCAAATACCAGTGAGGGTATAATGATGATATTTCAGGAATTCTATACCTCGTGATCAGAGTAGTATTGTTGTATATAATACATAAATCAATAGGATAAATATTCTGAACTACGGTAACTAAAGCAAAATCATCCCCATAATATTAAAAATTCCATCCCTTGAACAGTTTAATATAATTTTTTTTCATGTTATAATGAAAATAAAAATTTTAATATATGGTAAAAGCATACAATACATGAATAAATAAAAGAACTAAATACAAAATTATTTCTCCATGGGAATCTAAAGCACTAGATCAGTCATGTGCTCTCATTCTCCTATTTACAAGATTAACAACACATAACACAATACCAGATAATAAACATACAAAAATAAGGTATTTTTTGGTACCAAATGGTAGCCATAATAGGGTGTGAGATAAAATCATAAGGCCACTAAAATGGGGCATAATGAAATATAGTTTTTAGTATAAAATACAACATTGTGAATGTATATGATAAAGACGTAAATAAATAAATGTAAACAAGATGGGACCTGGATCCTCATGGACACCAGAAAAGCCATACCTACATTGACTTAAGATAGATTTTCTCTGTCTAAATGATCATTTATATATAATAATATATGTGAACATATATATGTAGATATATACCAGCAAAAGTGAGGAACTATGGTGTATAACCAATGACTTAATATAATATAATAATAAAGTATAATAATAATTTTCAAAATATGAGTACAAGACCATGACTATGAATAGTGGACATAGTTCTCCATGCTCGACAATCCTAATAATCCACGTTAAACATCATGTCTATCCTCCAAATCACATTGCATGACACATCTTGTCAAACCACCATAATGGATGAGAAATTCCATTTCTAATATCCTAGAACAAGGGGAGTGAATCTTTATTCCAAAAAACCCTAACCATGTCCTCTTAGTATCAAGAACATAATATATAATTCCACATTACATATAAGCCCTTAATGAAGGTTTTCCATAAATAGTATCCTAGTATATCTCAAGACATTGTATCATTTTGTATGAACAATGAACCAATATGAGGAAGTCCTAACTAAGAAATAAGGGCTTTCTTCAAGTTTATTAATTAATATAACCAGTATTATCCTCCAAGGAAATTATTAACTGGGATACTAAGGTGCATTAATTGTGTAGTATACGAAATAGACACATTTTCTTTAAGACGTAAACTTTGGCCATGTGGTTCTCCATGATTTTGTAAAAATTAAATATAAATAAATAAATAATTCCTTATTAGTAATCTTGTTCTATTGTAATTCATGTATGAATATTAAAAGGGAAATTATAATAATCATTCCATTTCACAATATATGTATATGATTTAGTATATTAAATTTATAATTAATTAAGAAATCTGTTGGAAGGTCTACACCACCCATTAATTAAAAACATAATTTTATTTCACCTTCTCATTAGATACTATAGTGAACCTAATAGGAGGTTTTATTATATATATGAAAAATTATTTCCATACCGAATCATTTATTAAAATTTTAACATCTCAAACATTAGATTTAAATTGACACTTTCAAGATGGTTGATGAATGAGTATGGAACTGTAATCAATGATTAAAAAACAACAAAAAATGGGTGATTAATTTCATATATAAACCATTAGTAATAAAAAAAGAAACACATTCTAATGAATTTTTTATGTAGGGATCAGGAACCCCATACAGTTCAATTAAATACACAATGACTATTAAATTTATGAAAACAAAATTTACTAAATTGATTTTATATTTAAGAGGGGAAACATGGAATAAATGTCTCATGACACAATGAAATAATTTATCAACTTGGAATACAATAATTGAATGTCCAAATACCATGTACCACATGATTATGGTGATTCACTCATCTATCACCAGGTTTTGATTTGAACTAAAATGAGATAAATCTGGTGAACTGACAAACACCATGGAAATAGGTCATAAATGATTGAATTGAAATAAATTCTCATATTGCGAGATAAACATGGAAATAAAGATGGGTAATCATTTAAATACTATTATATACGAGACCAGAAAAATGTAAATCGATTTCGTGCTTGAATAGAGGAGATCACGCCAAACCTAGTGAAGAGGTGAAGCTCTCCATACATGGGAAAAAGTATCAGTGTGAATGGGGTGAAGAAATGTCGGTATATTTTTAAGATAAAGTCATATAAAAGGGTATTCTCCCCACTTTTAATGAGGTGCATGATTTCAAAACATGGTTGGACAAACCATCGGCCATCCACATTCTCGCTCTGCCTAATGTGACACGCTCACACTCAACCTATTCTTGGCTTGGAAAATAGGGTGTAACCCATTTGTTTCTCCTATAACTAGCATACAACATCATTTAATTTTTTGTCTCTTTAAGAGTATAGTATTAAAAATCACCTGACACTCCTATAGGGAATCATGGTTTTGGTGAATAGTTTGAACTACTAATGTAAAAACTATTCACCACTTTACCCATTCCAAAAAATGGGTTTTCAATGACCAATGCTCTAGAAACTCAACTGAACCCTTGATAAACAACTTTTTTCTTAATCCCAATATAGAAAGTGAATTTATTCCTTGGAATTATCATGTATAAATTAAAAATCATGTATCAAATTTATTCCCCTCCATTGAATGTAAATTTTAAATTCCTTCAAAAAATTTAACGGTTCAAACAAATGAAATGTTACAATCTCCTCACCTTTGATCACATAATTCTTGAGAAGGCATGGTGGTGATCCAAATGAAGTACCCTACCTAATAGGTTTAGTTATTTTCAATAAAATGGCCATAAATTGTTTTTAATATCCCTATATTCTTCCAAGAACCACATCTCACATAAGGTAATTAAGTCGTTCAAATATTGAGCTATTGATCATAACTTCTAATTAACATAAACATGGATCTTACTCAGGATCTAATAACCATAGATATGATCATGTCATCATGTATCACATCCTATGGTATATGTTTCCCCCTAACATATGTTTTAGTCTAAGTGACTAATTCAATATCATGTGGAACCCGCCATTGTAATTTCTTACATAAGAATGCCCAAAGTGTTATAATGATGATCCTAGTTCCATTATTATTTCAATCAAATTTCCAATTCATATTTTCACTCATTTATCATGGGTATATTCTTTAACACCCCAGGTAAATAAAGAGTACGAAATTTTCATATTTATCCTTATTTGTGAATAAAATATTAATATTACTTTAAAGGGGACTTTATGCTTGATGGCGTACCCAATACGCAACAACGAGTTTCATGGGAATCTTACATTACACTCAATTAATAAAATAATATTATTTTAAATGGTAGTTAACACCTAGATGTTGTAATGGAGCGAATGAATAAAACAAACTAAAAAATTATTATATATGTTTGACAAATATTTTTACTTTTTAAAATAATTGTTAAAATGTTAATGAATCCAATTTTAAGTGCAAATATTATAATATTCTTTAAAAGGTTGATTAACCACCTTTTGATAGCGAACCCCTTTTAAATGATTTTTTTTAAAATTTTATATGTTATATTTGACAAAATAAAATTCTTTTTAGAGTCGGGACATCAAAATTTACTTTGTATAAATTTGTGGTATTTTTCCGATAATGTTCATTTTTTAATTGAATATTGTAAAATGTTGTATTTTAATTCAAACCTCATTTTAATATAATTTATTTATATGATTATATTATATTTTTAAATTTTTTAATGTGAAATTTGATTATATTTTTACCATTTAATCCAATGGTGGTCATTGGAATTAATTTCACATTGAAATTGGAATTAAGCTACTGTGAATCTTTTAATAGATATTGTTTCTTAAAAACACGCTATTTGTTTTGACAGTGGGAATTAAATATTAAATAAATTAATGAAACTTATATGTTTTGAATTTTTTAAAATAGACATCATTTTTGAATTCGCAATATCAAAAATAGATTAGGGTAAATTATTGGTATTTTTCTGAAAAACATCAATTTTTGATGAATAGTGAAACCACTAAGTGGTAGTTAAAGAAACTGATTTTTAGTTTAAATGAATCTTTACCACTAATGTGATTTGATTTTAAAAAATATGACATTCATGTTTTTCATTAGGAAGTAAAATTTGGTTCAATGAGATTAAAATAATTTTTTGGTGAATAGTAACTTATAAGTTATATTAATCACGATTAAAGGTAATTAGTGTAATTTAAGGTAAAGATAATGTTATAATAATATGAAATGAACTTGACACATGTCCTAACCTTATTTTATGTTTCATGGACGACCAAGAAAATCAATGGGTCTACTTGGGGACCCCATGGATCCACTTTGGTAGGAAAATGACATTAATAACTTTTTATTTAATGTTAAAATAAAAATGTCAAAAACATGAGTTGTTTTACTAAAAAAAAATTAAATGGGGGTATACAAGTCTTATTTTTTACTATAAATATTCATTAGAAATATAAAATTATTTCCGACATCATGATAGTTTTTTTATAATTTTTAGACATTAAATAAATTAAAGTATTTTTGACTCCATGATGATGCAGTGATTACCTCATTATTTAACGATTTAAAAAAATGAAATGATAATGTAAAATCTAAGACCTAAACTTGTCAAAAACCTATTTTATGGGTGGATTTAGAACTCTTATCATCTTATCCTCGAAATATATAATTTTGGGACCTTTAAAACCCAAAAATCATTTTATAATAAAGTAATATTTTATAACTTTCCAAGAGTGCCCCTCCTCTTCTCTTATAAAAGGCCCCCACCTCTACCTCCTTACCCACACCACTCAAGCCATTTTCTCGGACCACCTCTTCTCATTCTGTCTCTCCACATCCACCTATTACTCCTAGAAGCCTCACATTGGGAAGAATCCTTTCAAGGAATCCTTTTATCTCAAATAAAAAAGAGTTACCCGATTTTAAGGTAATGTCTTCACTTGTGATATTTTGTATTATTTTGCATCTCCAACCCTCTAAACTATTTTTATTACATTATTTTGTAACAACAATAGTATCTAAAATATACTAGAATGATGTTATGTGAAGTATTCTATCTACACTTACACACACCTTCGTCTAATGATTAAAGAACATACTGTTTCTGTGGATGGCGAATTACTGCCTCACGAAACGATGATTGTTCAATATTCTTTTAACACCGTCAAAGGTGGCCATTAAGATTTCACTATATTTATATATGATATATAATATGTTTATTTTTTCCTTAATCTTCTGTATTTTTCATTTATGGCATACCTTTATGGTTTCCATTATGGGTAAACGTGATATCATCATTTTAGGAAGTGCGGACTACCACCCCCTCAAAGTGATTTGATTCGTTAATGCCATATGTGGGACGTATAAATGATGGAATTAATGGTATTACATATGATATCCTAATGGAATTATAATATACCTTTATAGCATTATTATTTCATTCCATTTAATACAAAAAAATGAAAGTATTGTTCATGCGTACGTACGGCTTACCGTCTCCATGAATAGTACATTTCATTTCTTAACTCCAAATGTTATGTACTATTATAAGTACATATACATATAATGTATATATATGTAATATATTAAATCCAAATGATGGATATCATTCTGTAATTATAATATATATATCTCTCATTTACTTTTAATTTCATTAATATGACAATAAAATGAAAGAGCGTTCATGCGTACGTACGGCCTACCATCTCCATGAACGATGCATTTCATTTTTTATCTCCAAATGTTATGGAATAGTATAAAATGAATATGTACTGGATATATATGATATTTAAATCATTTATAAGATTCTGTATATGAAGTACCTATAACTTCATGGAAAATGTTTTTCCATCAAGCTCAATTTTTACTCATGTACCGAACATCGACAAAAACGTTTGATATGAACTCATATTATTAACAAATTATTATAACAGTATAATATGTGATATGAACAGAATAATAATCTTTAAATTAGGCCCTTAAGAAATTATAAATTGACCAATTTTTATTACTCAGGAATATAAAGAAACGAACACAACAAGTTGGACTTGAGGTAAGGGATCCTACCTCTCTCTTTCTTTTTAAGCACTCTCTTTTATGTCATTTATTTTAAGCTCATATTTCTTATGTTTGGGGATGTTATTTTATATTCCTCTTAATTTAATTATTATTTTTATATTATAATAGACCCTATTTGATCTCATCAAACCATTTTTGGATGTTTTATGTGGCGCCGTTAGGCTACCGAGTTTTCGTATGGGATTTTTCATCTCACTTTTATTCCCGTGACATTTATGCTACGTTTTCCACCATTTCCTTTGAGTGGTGTATGTACTACAAATTATTATACTCTTTGTGTAGTATAATTGCAATTATGGGTGTTTACATATTTATTTTATGACCCTTATTTAATGGGGTGTACGTTTCTAAAGTTACCCATGTCGGTAAGGGAACCTTTCACCCTCCTCTATTTAAAATACTTCTTTTGTTATGTCTTTTAATTCAAATAATATAGTGTTGGGATATGTCCTTATATATCTTTATTGATGTAAATTTTATTTCCAAGTGATGAGATACCATTTTCTCTCTCATCAACTCATTTTATTAATTTTAAAGTGACGCTGTCAGGATATCGGATTTCTGTAAAAGAACTTCCTAACCCACATTCAATTCATTGGGTTAAACATTTAATTATTGATTTTATTATGCCAAGATTATGTGTGGAATCTCTATGTTGTAATTTCCACAATCCTTTGTGTGTAAATACTATTTATACACATAATCATCCCATTGATAAATTCTTATGTCATTTAGACAAACTTTTATGGGAAATCATAACTCAATCTCATTTCATTGAGTTAAATATCTGTGTCATTGGTTTGGTTTTTCCAAGAGTATGTGTCAATGACCTCTGATTGTTTTACACTTAATATCCACTTATATTTGGTGTATTCATATTTTTCACAAATAATCATGTAATTGATTTATCCTTAATCTAAGGATACCCACTTTGTAAGGGACTTTGTCTCAATCTCCATTCATTGAGGAATATTTTGTTTTATACACAACTTTCTTTTATAGGGTGTATAAACCCCTTTGACTTTTACATTTATTCAAAAGGAATATTTTTTATACTAAGCGTTTACTAAATGACATAAGGGAATGTTTTTTTCGTATGTATGTGGTGACAACGACTTCTCCACCGCCTTGACCATTATTTGAGTTTCGGCTTCCTCTACAAGCCATAACTTTTTTTAAATGAAAAATAAATACTGTGTTTTACTTTTCTTTTATTTTGGTATTGAAAATGGGTTTCATAATGTTTTTATTATATCAATTTGTTGTATTGATATCTTGTGATTGAAATGTGGAAATGTTATGTTTCCTTTATGCATGTTTTATGTGGTACGATTATGTTATGGTTCTTGGGAATTGTTATGAAGATGGGTGGTTCCGTGATAAACTAAGGGCGGGTGAGCCCGATATAGCTCTCCAATGCGTTGGGTAACATGAAGGAGTTAAATGTTAAGGTTTCTCAGAAGATATTTAGGGAATATACTGTGATGGGTATTCCAAACGTATCCATGAGGGTTACTCCCTGCGTAAGAATGTTATAAATGCCTCAAATTACCTTTATGTCTTATGATTTATATGAGTTATTCGTAAAAATTATGATTTCATGAGGTATGTTAAATTTCATATGTTTTGTGAGTAAAGTATGAATTCATTGATTCTTATGTATTCATGGACCAATGTTTTCTTTCCGTATTGGTATAACCCTTACAGAGCGTTTTATGCTCATCCCATGTTTTTTTGAAATGTTTTTCTTAAGACATAAAGTGGATTAGGGTCAAATATGGGATCATGGAAATGTCATGTTGTCTAAGACAAGACCTAGATATGACTCTTTTGTTGAAGAGTTTTTATTTTGTGAAAAAAATGGAAACTGAGTAGATGTGTCTACTTTGTAATCGTTGAGATGTAATAGTAATGTCCTAATTCTGTAAAAATATAAACCTGAAGAGATCCTCAATGTGAATTATTCAATTTAATACAAGACTAAGTAATGTTTAAGGCCAGGTCTTTATAGTTGGTATCAATGTTCAGTTTAGATAACTTTAGAGGATAGGGTATTCTGTAAGCATAAGTTACATTACCATAATGGCTAGGATTTCATAAAGAGTAAAAGTTTTTAGATAAAGTGAATGAGTAAGTATACCTTAGTGTTTATCTGCCTCATTAGTACATGATTATTTTGTTGATATACTCACACTGAAATTTTTGGTTTTAGTAAATGGATGGATCTAACAGGCACCAATATGACAATGGGTTTGAAGAAAACTATGGTGGTTCTCTGATTAAGAGACTGGATGAAATGGGGGGTTCAATGAGAAATCTCATGGTTATTCTAAAACAACTATCAGGAGTCATGATCAACCACTTGAACCTTGGTGACTTCTCTGACACATCATGTACGAGAGAACCAACTCGACGTGGATGTTTAGGTAATAATTATAATGGTAACCATTAGGGTTGATATGATCCTTACTTTTGAGGTAATTATGGGTTACTATATGTTATGATGGAATATGAATGACATGAGATAAACTTAAGGTTAAATTATGTTATAGTTATTTTTTAAGATTTTATCTCTTTTTGGGGAATGTTTTAAAAATTTTGTAGTTTTGGAAAAAGGACAACACGCAGACCATGTGACCACCCGTCGCATCGGACGAAGCTGCTGGAATCGAACCCACAACCAAATTGTGACTAGTATTTATCACCTACCATTGGACTACGTGAAGTCCCTGGTTAGTTTGACTAATTATCTTCAGTTAGATGATCTTAAGAATATAGAATAAGTTGATTTTGGGTTATCTATGGAAATTATTAACCTATCATAGAGGATTTGTGATTAGGTTAATTACTTTTCATTATGAGACTTTAAGTGTAACTGATGTTATTTGAAGATAAATGTTAAGGTTTATCTTGGAAGAATTTGTGATTAAATCCTTCAGAGATTTGGGTTTCAGTCTTTGTTTTGATTACTTTGAAGATTTTTATCGATAGATTTTTATTTAATGGTCTTTCATGAACTTTGGGTATTGTTTGACAAATTTTGGAGATTAAGAATAGATTTTTTTTATAAAGGATTATCCTTTTTGGGTATTATCTGATCTCATACTATCCTTTTTTGTTTTAGTTTTGGTTATGGTCTAAAAACATGGGAAGTATATAGTTCTCTTTTGTGGATTAGGTGATTCTCTTGAAGTTGATTATAGCTCGCCTAATGTGAACAAGTCATCCTAAATACTCGTCTATTGGAGAAAATATGAGTTCGTGTATGAAATCTAGTAAAAGTTGAAATTCAACGTGACACGTATGTATGATTCCTTATGTTTTAGTTAAGCTCATAAATAAATTCCTCAATGAAAAGTAACTTAAAAAAATGTTTTCTGTTAATTTTT
This sequence comes from Viscum album, assembly GCA_963277665.1. Classification (NCBI taxonomy): domain Eukaryota; kingdom Viridiplantae; phylum Streptophyta; class Magnoliopsida; order Santalales; family Viscaceae; genus Viscum; species Viscum album. The sequence goes on from OY728141.1 coordinate 1,631,942,714, forward strand.
CCAAATGGGGAATCAAATACAGTTTAACCCATCACAGGTTTGTGATTTTCTTGTGGTTAAATTTCTTCAAGACATGTTTGCTATCACTCTCCATCAGAACATGAACCTTTGTTTTCTCCTCCATATCCACATTTTCCTTCCTGAAATCCTAGTATGGGTTAACTCGGGTGACCTTTGTACTTCTCTTTCTTTCATTTAAAGTGATAGATTTACTGACTCTTGTTCTGATTTGGGACTTTCAATGAAGTTTCCAAGCCCAATTTTAAAAGTACGAGGATGCAATTCCCAAAAGGGGGGGAGGATGTAACACCCCAGGTAAATAAAGAATATTACATTTTCATATTATCCATATTTTTGAATAAAATATTAATATTATTTTAAAGGGGGCGCTATGCTCGATGGCGTACCCAATACGCAACAACGAGTTTCTTGGGAATCTTACGTTGCACTCTAATAATAAAATAATACTATTTTAAATGGTAGTTAACGCCTAGACATTGTATTGGAGGGACTGAATAGAACTAACTAAAAAAATAATATACATGTTTGTAAAATAGTTTTACTTTTTAAAATAAATGTTAAAATTTGAATTAATCCAATTTTAAGCGTAAATATTCTAATATTCTTTAAAAGGTCGATTAACCGCCATTCGATGGAGAACCCATATTAAATCCATTTTTTTACAATTTTATATTTTATATTTGACAAAATAAAATTATTTCTAGAATCGGGACATCAAAATTTACTTTGTATAATGTTTTGGTATTTTTCCGATAAAGTTCATTTTATTAATGAATACTGTAAAATACCGTATTTTAATTCAAAACCTCCTTTTAATTTAATTTATTTATATGATTATATTATATTTTGAATTTTTTTTAATGTTCAATTAGATTATATTTTTACCATTTAATCCAATGGTGGTCATTGGAATTAATATCTCTTTGAAATTGGACTTAAACTAGTGTCAATCATTTAATAGATATTGTTTCTTAAAAACAAGCTATTTGTTTTGATAGCGGGAATTAAATATTAAATTAATTAATGAAACTTAAGTGTTTTGAATTTTGTAAAATATACATCATTTTTGAATTTTTAAAATAAAAAATAGCTTAGGGTGAAGTTTTGGTATTTTTCTGAAAAACATCAATTTTTGATTAATAGTGAAACCACTAAGTGGTAGTTAAAGAATCTGATTTTTCATTTAAATGAAACATAACCACTTCTGTGATTTGATTTTCAAAAATCAGACATACATGGCTCTAATTAAGTGGTAAAATGTGGTTCAATGAGATTCAAATAATTTTTTGATGAATAGTAACTTTTATGTTTTATTAATCGCGATTAAAGGTAATTAGTGTAATTTAAGGTAAAGATAATGTTATAATAATATGAAATGACATTTACACATGTCCTACCCTAATTGGATGTGTCATGGCTGACGAAGACAATCAATGGGTAAACTTGGGGACCCCATGGAGCAACTTTGGTAGGAAAATGACATTAATAACTTTTTATTTAATGTTAAAATAAAAATGTCACAAACATGAGTTGTTTTACTATAAAAATTTTTAAATGGGGATATACAAGTCATATTTTTGAATATAAATATTGATTAACAATCTAAAACGATTTCCTACATCAAGATATTTTTTTTATAATTTTTAGACATTAAATAAATTAAAGTATTTATGACACCATGGTGATGCATCAATTACCTCATTATTTAACGATTTATATAAAATAAAATGATAATGTAAAATCTAAGACGTAAACTTGTAAAAAACCAATTTTATGGGTGGATTTAGAACACATATCACCTTATCCTCGAAATATATAATTTTAGGACCTTTAAAATCTGAAAATCATTTTATAATAATGTAATATTTTATAACTTTCCAAGAGTTCCCCTCCTCTTCTCTTATAAAAGGCACCCACCTCTACCTCCTTACCCACACCTCTCAAGCCATTGGCTCAGAAACACTCTGCTCATTTTTCTATCTCCAAATCCCTATCTTACTTTTAGAAACCTCAATTTAGGATGAATTTTTTCAAGGAAGCCTTTGAGATCAAATCAAAAAGAGTTACCTGATTTTAAGGTAATGTATTCACTTGTGTTGTTTTGTTTTATTTTGATTCTACAACCCTCTAAAATATTTTTATTACTTTCTTTTGTAACACCACCAGTATCTTCAATATACTAAGATGTTTTTATGTGAATTATTCGAGCTAAACGTACACATACCTTCATCTAATGGTTAAATAACATATTGTTTCTGTGGATGGTGAATTACAGCCTCACGAAACAATGATTAATCAATATTCTTTTAACACCTTCAAAGGTGGCCATTAAGATGTCACTATATTTATATGTGAAATATAATATGTTTATTCTTTCCTTAAGCTTCTTTAGTATTCATTTATGGAATACCTTTATAGTTTCCATTATGGTTAAACGCGATATCTTCATTTTAGGAAGTGCGGATTACCGCCACCTCAAAGTGATTTGATTCGTTAATGCCATATGTGGGACGTATAAAGGATTTAATTAATGGTATTACATATGATATAACAATTTAATTATAATATACAATTATATAATTATTATTTCATTCCATTTAATACAAAAAAAAGAAATGAATGTAGCGTTCATGCGTACGTACGACTAACCGTCTTCATGAACGGTATATTTCATTTCTTATCTCCAAATGTTATGTATTATTATAAGTACATATATATAAAGGATATATATGTAATATATTAAATCTATATCATGGATATCATTCTCGAATTATAATATATATATATCTCATTTAGTTTTAATTCCATTAATATGACAATGAAATGAAAGTAGCGTTCATGCGTACGTACGACCTACCGTCTCCATGAATGAAGCATTTCATTTTTTATATCAAAATGTTATGTAATAGTATAAAATGAATATATATGGGATATATATGATATTGAAATCATTGATAATATTCTGGAGATTATGTGCCTATAACTTCATGGAAAATTCTTTTCCAACAAGCTCAATTTTTACTCATTTACCGAACATCGAAAAAAACGTTTGATATGAACTCACATTAGTAACCAATTATTATAACACTATATTATGTGATATGAACTGAATAATAATCTTTAAAATATTACCTTAAGAAATTATAAATTGACAAAAGTTTATTATTCAGTAATATAAAGAAACGAACAAGGTAAGTCAGACTTGAGGTAAGGGATCCAACCTCTCTCTTTCTTTTTAAGCACTCTCTTTTATGTAATTTCTTTTAATATCATCTTTCTCATGTTTGGGGATGTTATTTTATATTCCTCTTACTGTAATTTTTATGTTTATATGATGAGATACCCTATTTGATCTCACTAAACCATTTTTGGATGTTTTAATTGGCACCGATAGGCTGCCGAGTTTTCGTAAGGGATTTTTCATCTCACTTTTATTCCCATGACATTTATGCTACATTTTCCACCATTTCCTTTGAGTGGTGTATGTACTGAAGATTATTATACTCTTTTTTAGTATAATTTCAATTATGGGTATTTACATCTTCATTGTATGACCCTTCTTCCATGGGGTGTACGTTTCGAAAGTTACCCAAGTCGGTAAGGGAACCTTTCACCTTCCTCTTTTTAAAAGACTTATTTTTTTATATCTTTTAATTAAAATAATATTATGTTTGGATATGTTCTTATATATCCTTATTGAGGCATGTTTTTTGTCCAAATGATGAGATACCATTTTCTCTCTCATCAACGCATTTTATGAATTATAATGTGACGCTGTTAGGCTGTCAGATTTCTGTAAAGGAACTTCTTAAACCACTTTCAATTCATTGGGTTAAACCTTTACTTCTTGATTTTATTATGCCAAGATTATGTGTGGAATCTCTATGTTGTAATTTCCACAAAACATTGTGTGGATAAACTATTTCTACACATAATCATCTCACTGATAAATTCTTACGTCATTTAGACGAACTTGTATGGGAAATCATAACTCATTATCATTTCATTGAGTTAAATATCTATGTCATTGGTTTGGTTTTTCAAAGAGTATGTGTGAATGGACTATGATTGTTTTACACTAAATATCCACTTATATTTGATGTATTAATATTTTTCACACATAATCATGTAATTTATTTATCTTTAATCTAAGGATACCGACTTTGTAAGGGACATTGTCTCAATCTCCTTTCATTGAGAAATATTTTGTTTTATACACAACATTCTTTTATACGGAGTATAAACCCTTTTGACTTTTATGTTTATTCGAAAGGAATATTTTTATACGAAGAGTTTACTAAACAAAAAAATTGAATGTTTTTTTTCGTACGTATGCGGTGACAACGACTTCCCCTCCACCGTGAACATTATTTGAGTTTTAGCTTCCTCTATAATCCATAACATTTTTTTAAAATGAAAAATAAATAACATGCTTTTCTTTTCTTTTATTTTGGTATTGAAAATGGGTTTCATAATTTTTTTATTATATCAATGTGTTGTATTGATATATTGTGATTGAAATGTGGAAATGTTATGTTTCCTTTATGCATGTTTTATGTGATACGATTATGTTATGGTTCTTGGGAATTGTTATGAAGACGGGTGGTTTTGTGATAAACTATGGGCGGGTGTGCCCGATATAGCTCTACAATGCATTGGGTAACATGAAGGAGTTAAACTTTAAGGTTTCTCCGAAGAGATTTAGGGAATATACTGTGATGGGTATTCCAAACGTAACCATGAGGGTTACTCCCTGCGTAAGAATGTTTTGAATGCCTCAAGTTACCTCTATGTATTATGATTTCTATGAGTTATTCTTAAAACTAATGATTTCAAGAGGTATGTTAAATTACGTATGTTTTATGAGTAAAGTATAATTTCATTGATTCTTTTGTATGCATGGACTATTGTTTTCTTTCCGTATTTCTATAACTCTTATTGATCTTTTTATGCTCATACCATTTTTTTTGAAATTTTTTTCATTGGACATAAAGTGGATTAGGGTCAAAGACGGGATCAAGGAAATGTCATGCTATATGAAACAAGACCTAGACATGACTCTTTTGTTCAAGAGTTTTTATTTTGTGAAAAATGGAAACTGAGTAGATGTGTCTACTTTGTAATCTTTGAGATGTAATAGTTTTGTCCTAATTCTCTAAAACTCTAAACCTTAAAAGATCCTCAATTTGAATTATTCAATTTAATTCATGATTATGTAAGGTTTAAGGCCGGGTCCTTATATATTCACTATACCCAAAAAATCATAAACTGACCCTTTCACTATTCCCGTATCATCCTGATTACATACCTGATATAGTTCCTCACTGAACACATTCACCGAATCAATAGATGAAAATTTGAAGATAGAAAATGAGCATATGTGTACATTAAATCAAGAACCCTGTATAGTAAATGATCTAAATACCTAAAGAGGATGAATATATGTATGGGGTAACCAAAAAATCATCTATCAGGGTCTATGGAGGTCATCCAATGAAATCCATGCTATGAAATTTTATAAGTGATATGTTAGTACATAGCCGAGACATCCACATGTTATGTACACTAACAAAGACCAACAACATGATCTATCATGTCGATAGGTCCAATTAATTGGATGATATACATGATTCTGTCGAAGACCTTGTTACATAGAAATCCAGGATCAGCCAAGATAGTCCAAGCCTCTACAATCATCCACACTTCTAGAGTACAACGCATAAATAGTCTATTTATCGGGCCAATAAGGCATTTAATTTATCTAATTGTATAACCAATGCTCTCTTAGTGTACCCTATAAAATTTAAAGATAAGGGGTATGATAATAAAAAAAATAATGTATACTAATAGGTTATAAAAACTAAATATATATACCTAAGACACTTCATCCATATTCAAATGATGTTCCCAATGAAGTTTTCAACTAGTGGTTTCCAACTAATAATAATAACAATAGTCAAACCACTATTGGGATCCTTTTTTTAAAAGTGGTCAACTTCAACTAAACATGTATCATTATTTATTGAATATTATTAATTACTTCCTATGTAATTATGTTTTCATCCAAAAAATTCCCCAAGGATTATAATAAGTCCTTAGTTGACACATCAAATAAAACGAACATGTGTTATCCTATGGTGTCTTAAGGAAGACATAAGGTACTAATTTTAAATAAATATTAATTAAGAGATTAATCCCTATATAAGATCTTAATCATATAACCTTAGGTTCTATGGGTAACAATAATCATTTGAACAACCCACCATAGTCAAACACTGACTCATGATGTCTACTGAGGACATTTTCACAACATTCAAGTTGCCTTTTTTAGTTTCACTACATCTAGATTAAAGGATATTATAAAACACATTCAACATGGATCTCAACAACATATGAGATTGTAACATCCCATGTACGTAATGCATAATAGATATTTTTATCTATGTCTATTAATGATTAATATAGTGTTTTAGAGGCTTAAAATGAAAATAAATACAATCTTATGCATGAATACACTAATATTCTTAAAAGATTGTTTTACTGCCTTTTAAGGGAAAACCCTTTTTAAATCTATCTTTTGACAATTTTATAAGCTATGTTTGTCAAAATAAACTTATTATTTATGATTGAGACATCAACATATACTTTTTGTGAATTTTTGGTATTTTTCCGACAAAGTTCATTTTTTAATGAATAGTGAAAATTGTTGTATTTTAATTCAAAACCTATTTTTAATCTAATTTATTTATTTGATTAGAATATATTTTGAATTGGTTTTGAAGTGAAATTAGAATATATTTTTACCATTTTATCCAATGGTGGTCATTGGAATCAATTTCACTTTGAAATTGGACTTAAACTAGTGTCAATCTTTTGATACTTATTATTTCATAAAAACATGCTACTTGTCATGACAGTGGGAATTAGATATTAAATTAATTAATGCAAATTATATGTTTTGAATTTTGTAAAATAGACATCATTTTTGAATTCGGAATATCAAATATAGCTTAGGGTGATGTTTTGGTATCTTTCTGAAAAACTTCAATTTTTAACGAATAGTGAAACCACTAAGTGGTAGTTAAAGAAACTGATTTTTCATATAAATGAATCTTTGCCACTTCTGTGATTTGATTTTCAAAAATCCGACATACATGGTTCTCATTAAGAATTAAAATGTGGTTCAATGAGATTAAAATAATTTTTTGGTGAATAGTAACTTTTAAGGTCATAGACGTGATTAGTGGTAATTAGTGTAGTTTAAGGTAAAAATAATGTTTTAATAATATGAGATGAGCTTGAAACATGTCCTACTCTCATTGGATGTGTCATGGCCGTCCAATACAATCCATGGGTCAACTTGGGGACCCCATGGAGCCACTTTGGTTGGGAAATGACATAAATAATTTTTTATTTAATGTTAAAGTAAAAATGACACAAACATGAGATGTTTTACTAAAAAAAATTTACATGGGCTTATACAAGTCAGATTTTTTATTATAAATAGTCATTTGAAATCTAAAAATATTTCCTACATCATAGTATTTTTTTTTTAATTTTGAGACATTAAATAAATTAAATTATTTATGACATCATGATGATGAAAAGATTACCTCATTAATAAAGGGTTTAACTAAAATGAAATTATAATGTATAATCTATGAACTACACATGTCCAAAACCAATTTGATGGGTGGATTTAGAACCCTTATAACCTTACCCTATAATTATATCAATTTGGGACCTTTTGAATCCTAATATCATTTTAAAATAATGTAACATTTCTTTACTTTCCAACAGTGCCCCTCCTCTCCTCTTATAAAAGGCCCCCACCTCTACCTTCATACCCACTCTCCCAAAGCCTTTGGCTCGGCCAAACCCTGCCCATTTTGTCTCTCCACATCCCTCTTTTACTCCTTGAAGCCTCACTTTGGGTATAAGTCTTCCCAAGGAAGCCTTTGATCTCAAACCAAAGGGAGTTACCCAATTTTAAGGTAATGTCTTCACTTGAGTCCTTTTGTTTTATTTTGCTTCTCTTACCCCCTAAACTCTTTTTATTCATTTCTTTTGTAACAAATCCAGTATCTTCAATATACTAGTATGTTTTTATAAGAATTATTCTAGCTACACTTACACACAACTACATCTAATGGTTAAAGAACATACTGTTTCTGTGGATGGTGAATTTATGCCTCCCGAAACGATGATTGTTCGACATTCTTTTAACACCTTCAAAGGTGGCCATTAAGATGACACTATATTTATATGATATATAATATGTTTATGTTTTCTATAAGCTTCTGTATTTTTCATTTTGTGCATACCTTTATGGTTTCCATTATGGGTAAACGCAATATCTTTATTTAAGGAAGTGCGGACTACCGCCCCCTCAATGTGATTTGATTCATTAAATACCATATGTGAGACGTATAAGGGATGGAACAATGATATTATATATGATATTATACTGTAATTATAATATAATTTTATATCATTATGATTCCATTCTATAAAATATGAAATAGAAATGAAAGTAGCGTTCATGCGTACGTACGGCTTACCGTCTCCATAAACGGTGCATTTCATTTCATACCTATAAATGATCATGTAATATTATAAATACATGCATGTACTGGATATATATGACATATATGATATCTAAATCATGAATACCATTCTAGATATAATGGATACATGAACAACATGTAATTATAAAGGGCTTATTTTTGACTCAAGTACCAATGATCATTAAAACGGCCGTTATTAACTTAAATAATTACATAGTGTTCATAACATGGAAATAAGTGATATAAAAGGAATAATGAACTTGAAAAAGGTTCTTAAACAAGTAGAAATTAACTCAAGTTTATTATTCAGTAGATTAAAGAACGACCGAGTCAAGTCGGACCCGAGGTATGGGACTTCGTCTCAATCTCCTTTCATTGAGGCATATTTTGTTTTATACACAACCATCTTTCATATGGTGTATAAACCCCTTTGACGTTTACGTTTATTCAAAAGGAATCTTTTTTATACGAAGCGTTTACTAAACAACAAAAGGGAATGTTTTTGTCGTATGTATGCGGCGACAACGACTTCTCCGCCGCCATGACCATTATTTGAGTTTCGGCTTCCTCTACAAGCCATACTTTTTTAAAAAAAAAGTAAAATAAATACCATTTTTTAATTTAATTTTATTTTGGTATTGAAAATGGGTTTCATACTGTTTTTATATCAATGTTCTGTATTGATATCTTGTGATTGAAAGGTGGAAATGTTATGTTTCCTTTATGCATGTTTTTTGTGATACGATTATGTTGAGGTTCTTGGTCATTATTATAAAGACGGGTGGTTCCGTGATAAACTAAGGGCGGGTGAGCCCGATATAGCTCTCCAATGCATTGGGTAACGCGACCGAGTGAAACGTTAAGGTTTCTCCGAAGAGATTTAGGGAATATACTGTGATGGGTATTCCAAACGTAACCAAGAGGGTTACTCCCTACGTAAGAATGTTATGAATGCCTCAAGTTACCTTTATGTCTTATGATTTATATGATTTATTCATGATTTGATGAGGTATGTTAAAGTGCTTATGTTTTATGGGTAAAGTATGATTTCATTCTTATGTATATATGTACCCATGTTTCCTTTCCATATTTTTATATCCCTTACTGAGCTTTGGATGCTCATCCCATGTTTTTTTGAAATGTTTTTCACAGGTCAAGGGAAAGGTACATGATATGATGATAGTGTCAAGGAAGTGTCAAGAAAGAATCCATGTTTTATTTTAAATATGTTTCCATTGATGGGAAAAGAGAATACTATCTTTATGTAACCACTTTGTTTATATGTGGAATGTAATGAAATTTTTATGATCTAATTATCTAAAACTCTAAACCCGAAAAGATCCTCAATGTGTAATCTTGTAATAACTCAAGATTAAGTAAGGTTTAAGGCTGGGGCCTTATAGAGATTCCTAGTCTTTTTTACTAATATTCGGATTTCCTCCCATGAAATACACTATATCCACCACCAAAAATGTGTTACAGATGTGGAAACATGGCATTACCAAGCTTAAATTCATCAATAGAGGAAAATACACCATATAAAATGGTTAAATATTATTTTTACTATGGAGTTACATGTGACATTATCCTAATCCATTCACAAGAACACAATTTGTATATAGAACATAACCCAAAATTAAACTGATCTATTGTGTTACAAAACCTGTCACTTTTCCAACATTATCTCTCAACACTAAGATAACTCAAAACTACCATATACATATAGGTCATTCCACTCCATAAATTACACATGAACATATCACAATATATCACAAGATAAACAATTCCATTAAACTCTTATAGTTTGGTGCACCATATTTTGACTCTACATGTACTGCGTCTATCAAAACATTTTACATATTTATATTACTAGTGTAGAAATATTCATTGTAACAATATACATAGATATATTAGCCTCATGCATCGTAGTATGAGATGTGTGTCACAAAGTATTAATCCCATAGTCATATTATTCAATGTAACTATTATTCTGGTAGAATACCTCTAGATTCATCCTTCAATGAAGAATAAGAAGGGTCACATGATCTACTAAGTGGATAACCATGACTTAATCTTGTCCAACCCTTTAAATTAGATCATTAAATGATTATCACATCCATAACTAGGTTCTATCCAACACATGATCAATTATCAAACATTGTGTGATTTGATATATAAGAAACCTATATCATGTTAGATGGTTTACAAATGGAACATATATTTCTATATCTGAATAAAGAATCCCATAATGATTCCTACTTATGAGTATAAACCATAAGATGATACCCCTATCCAAGAGACATCAACTCTAAAATATGGTCAGAAGTGATTTATGAGTAATTTCTATGGTCCCATTCATGGTAACTCTAAATACAACTTTTTAAACTAGCATCACATGAGAGTCCCCTCTATAATAACTATCTAAGGTTTCATATTATAAATTTTCATCAATTATCATTTATTTTAATAATTAATTTGTCATATGAATATTGAACACATACAATAGTTTTAAATGAAACTGAAATATGAAATTTAAATAGCTGATTCCATGATGCAAAATAGTCCTAACGGAACGTACTCGGTCTACTATTTCTTATAAATTTTTGAAAATAATATCTCCAATTGGGATGAGGTTAAAATTTATAGGGCTCATATGAATTAAGGAACAAGGACCAATACCTTTTTATTGATGGACCAAAGGCCAAAAACCCAAAAAATACATAAATAGATTTTTCATATATATTTTTCTCCAAAGCGTCGGACCTACAATGCAGCTCAGCAATAAATTCCCCATGAAGAAATGCATGGGATCTTTTATGTATGGAAAATAATTACCCTCCAATTTATCCAATCCAATTTTTATTATGGGTGGGTTTTCATCATTTGACCTTATATAGGATTGAATAAGGGTATCTAAACCACATTTCTATCCTTTTTTTGTTAATGTCCTGGTAGAACCATTCCCTCCTATCACTGCTTCTATCATCTCTAGTGCCGCAATGTCATGATGTTGTTGATCACCACAACTAATTACTCCTCCATTGAAGCTAATTATGCTCAATTATCCACCATGTTCTATCTTTTTGTTCCTCAGTACCATCATGGAATTTTGAAATTTCACCCTTGTCAAACAACGGCCTCAACTATAATACCTTCACGCACCTCCAATATTTGTGTGGCCAACAAATGAGACTTGTTTCCTTTACACTAATGACCAAATCTTTTCTGAGGAGAAATCATTGACTTATTATCCATACAATAAATATGAACACTACACGACTTCACCACACCAAAATGCTATGCAGGATGAATAGAAATACACCGTCCGAAAATAATTGTGGTTCTGCCAGGACAAGTACCATGTCTTTGACGTTGGATAATTATATACCTTACCACATAGGCTGAACCTAAACAACAAGAATAATAGAAAAATTATCATATAATTTAATTTCATACAATTAATTATTATTTTTGTAATCATGAAATAATAATAATTTTCTTACATAAAGATAATATATAATCCAAGCTATAGAGGAAACCAACCTTTAGGTTTCAATTATAATTTTAAATAATTGATGTCTCATAATAGAAAATCACAAAAGAAGATAAATGGTATTTTAACATATTTAGGGGAATCAGTTCAATATGTTCCCACTAAAATTATAAAATTATCCCATATAATTTTTCATTGAATCATTAAATAACCATTCAATAAAACATGAGTGTACCCACATGTGGATGAATATTGAGGAATATCAAAATTATAGTGATCGATAAGGGTTCCATCATCCCAGCCTCGACCCATCTAAAATACAACCCAATACCAGTTGGTTTATTAAAGATTATCTATAATATTAATATTTTTATCATAAAGTAAATATACACCAACTCACATACATTGGTTAGGTTGTGTGTTTCGTGATTTAGTCATATAGTTCGTCATACCAATGTTATATTGGTACCGGTATTTATAAGTGAAAATAACACTCCCTTTTTTAGTAACCCTTATTTTATATGAATTACAATTCAATAAATTTATATATGTATATTGTGGTCTAGATAGATGAATTACCATTCCAATGTTATAAAGGTAATTTCCTTTATAAGTAACATTCAACATTTATGTATGTAAAACCATGATTTTATATTTAGTATTAAAATATTTCAAGTCCATATATAATGGTTGATTATATGGGTTACCAGAACACAATTTATAGAGGCCTATAAACTATATAAATTGTTATTTAGAAATCACTTAATAGAAAATATTAATGATTCAAACCAACCAACAAATATAAAATTTCATAAAAAAGATTGAATTGGATAGTAAAATAAACTTACATCCTAAAAAATGCATGAAATCAAAATTTAGGGTTACACATACACATTATTTAACTAACTATATCCCATAAAAAATAGGGAATGATCTCAAATAATATTAAATAATGGTTCGCGTTTTAAATAATTACACATGGCACATCAAAAACAATTCATAATGTCAAGAAATGTAATTTATATGAAATTTAATAACCATGGAATGTTCATATATTTATTCCTATAATGATACATGAAACAATACATTATTTCCCTACAAGGATATTCGTAAAATAAAAAAAATAATATAAATCACTATTCATTGAAAAGTACATAAATTAGTCACAGTGGAATAATAATCAGTTGTAATAAAAATGAACATGAACAATAGTCCCATATTTTGGAACTTAGTCTTTCCCTTCTGTGTGAGTTGTACACTCCCACGAATGTTCTATTTATAAATTGATGAAAAATTCCATGTCTCTTGTATACCTACCCAAAATAATAGGAAAAGGTAAAACTGTTCTGATACAACTTTGTAACATCCCCGCATATGAGCCACTAAATGGGTTACCCATGCTAATTGGTCACACAACATCAATCATGCCTCCCCACATTCCAATGGCTATTGAGTAGAATCTTGGATCCAATAATTGTATGATGTGGAGATTATACACTCAAGATCAAGGTTTAATAACGGTATATAATATGTCAATCTATAGAAAAAATAGTATAAATGAAGGAAAATAGAAAATAAACCATATCTATAGTAATAAAGGATAAAATCCATTAATAGTATCATATAATAAATGATTTCATCTCAATAATTAATGGAAAAAAATGCATACCAGGAACCACACACATAATAAATTCATAAAAAAGAAATAAATTTGGATAGCTACCTCCTTGATAATTCTAATAATCGGCTTCGTCCTGTGCTCTTATACTCCCACATCTATGAGTAATAACCCATATCATAATACATGATTCTAAGCCTACAACCATGATGTCAATTCATGAACTAAATGGTAGACAAAAGAGGATGTGATATAAACTTATTATTCTATCATCAAAATTGTCTAATGAAATCTAGTTGGTGAATATAAAATTCCGAAGTTTGCATTAATATTAAGAAGAAGTAAATAAATAAATCCAAGAAAGATAGTATCAGTTTTTTTTCGGGTACTTGGATAACCATAAAATCATAGACCTAATAAAGAGTACATTTGAATTTGTGACATCACATTAAATTGATGTTTTCTAATTCTTTGGTTGGAGAAATCTGTGTTTGAGAAACTCAATGGCAATTTGAGACATAAAAAAATATCATGAATTTTTCTGATGAACCGTAGTTGTTGAATTGGTGATCAGTGAATCTCATTGTTTTCATGGGGTTAAGAAATAGAAAATAGGGTTTGATTATAGTGGTGTTATGGAGAAAAATAATGATTTAATGATATTCCAAATTTTCACTTGTAAAAAGTGTGGTATGGAACATCAAATAATTTTTTTGATGTGGATGTGGAAATTATTAACATGTATGAAGGAAGGGAATATAGATTTTATTTTCAGATCGGAGAAGTCCAAATATGTATTGGAATAATGGAATTATCATTCTAAACATCATAATATCATATAAGGTTTCAATTTAAGGCAAAAATGAGACAACATGAATCAGTGAACATTGACATGGATTATCAATGGAAACTAAGAAAACAACCTCAAAGGACTAGAGAGTAAGGGTGATAATATGAAATAAAAACCGTGGATTTGGATACTAATAATGAATTAGTATCTGGTATTATAATTTTTTATTCAATAATAATTATCATTTGATATTTTGGTTTTATTAATTCTTTCATACTTTGACTTTTAAGAATAAATATATTAGCACCACCTCAAAACATGGAAGCTGGGTTATCAAAGAAGATGGTGAACTGGTGAATTTTTCCAACCCAATCATATAAAATATCCTCTATCCATTTTTGTGGGATGAACTTCCTAACAAACCATGTGATACATAATTTAGTATAATTATGATGCTATTTAGAGAATGAATTGGAATTCCTTAAAAATATTAGATAATAAATTTTGAGAGAAGAAAACCTCCCTTTATAAAGAAAATCACCCACTGATTCTTTACAAGTTCATTGAAGAGGTTAAATATTATTTGGTCTCATGAACTAAAGTATGTAAATTAAAATATTGTAATCAATCGTGTTTTTCTCAAGTGAATGATACTAAAAAAATATCAACATTCCCATTGTGAGGGACTATAGCGAAGTATTCCATGAATAACTTATCATTCTCCCTCCTAGTTGAGAGGTTTCATTTTCAATCAAGATTATACCTGAATATTTTCCAATACACAATCCTCCCAATAGAATATCCATTATTATACTTGATGATATTATATAGAAATTACATGTGAATCGGAATAACGTGTTTTTATTTCCTTGTACTTCACTATGGGGTGAAACAGTCCTCTTCATTAAGGATAAGGATTAGAACGATAGCCTCTTCATTGATTATCATGATCTCAAAAAGATCATAATAAAGAATAATTATCCTCTTTTGAATATTGAATACATCTTCATTCATCTATGTGGATTCAAATATATTCCATGTTGGATATTTGGTCATGATATTAACAATTAAAGGTGAAGAAGGAGGATATCCCCAAGACTTCATTTCTTGAAAATTATGGGAACTATGAGTTCACAGTGATTGCATTTGTACTCACTAATGGTCTAAATAGATTCATGATATTTATGAATAGATTATTTAGATATTACCTCGAAATTTTTGTTGTCTTCATAAATGTTATTCTCATCTTGAAAAAAATGAATAATAAACCTGAGGATAATTTTAATGTTGTAAGAGAGACAATAAAAATAAAAATGTTTATTTAATGTAAATTAAATGTGAGTATTGGATAGAGAATTTAATAGTTGGATGGCATTATTCCACTATAAAAAATATTTCCATTAAAATTTCTGAAATATAGGAAATATAATGATGTCGCATACCAATATTCATCATGGTAATCCATTGTTTCCTCAGAATAGATTGGTAATATCGATGATTTTTGAGAAGTTTATCTTGATTTTCTACAAAACATACCAATAAACAATTAATAATGATTTCCTGTATATAGTGATTAATGTAATGAGATATTTAAAGAGTTAAAGAAGAGGCTAATAATATCACTTATGTACCAACTAGCGGGGATTGATTTGTGACTAAAAATGATTGTTCAAAAAAGTTCTTGGGTTGTGCAATGTTGAAAAATGAGAAAGTGATAGCCTATTTCTTACAAAAATTGATGATCAATGAATAGAAGTACCCGACACATAAATTTTAATTGGATGGATTGATTTTCTTGTTGAAATTTTAGCCATATTATCACTACAAGTAGAAGTGTGACATTTATATGGATCATAAAGTCCAAATGTATAATTTTTTGAAAAAGATTAAAAATATGATTTATTAATGGTGGTGAGATAAGTTCATCGATAATGAAAGTTCAATCCATTACCATGTTGTAAAAGTGAAAAAATTGGATATGCTCTTAATAAGAACAATCCCACAACCCTATCCGCGATGAGGATTTAAATTGAACCAAACATTATATGAATGAAAAGGATGTAAATGATAATAATAAAATGATATTTTTCCTAAATTTCTCAAATAATTTATTAACAATCAATACATGAGAGGATCCAGGAGTCCCACAAATATGATAAGGTTCTATAAAAAAATTTAGTGAAGATCATGGAGTTTAACTTTTGTGAAGAGGGAGTAATATGGTTTGAAAGATAGATATGTTTCCCATAAAATCCATAGATGAAGAAGGATATTCTTGATAATGTGCATAAATCCTCATTGTATATTCATATGAGAATCACTATTACGTAAAGGGATCTAAATAAAAGAATTATTATGGGATGGAATGAATAGAGAGATCATTGAATTTATATCTCAATGTTTAGTATTTTAATAACTTATTGATTAACAATAGATGTCTACAATTATGATGAAAATATCTCCCATACAATTATAGGAATGGGATAAAATAACCATGGATTTGATTGTAGGACTCTATAAAATCCAAATGGAATTAATTTTATATAGGTGGCTATAATTTTCCTTATAAATATGTCACGTTTTTTGAAATATATGAAGAGTTTTCTCTAGAAAAAATACACTATGATATACGTAAGGGAAATGGTAATATTGTATGGAGTTACACTCTCTATTATATATTATCAAAATCTGTGGATTTCATCATGTTCCAAGAGAATACTTACAAAATAATTAGACATAGATATACTTTTTAACTTCTTATCACCCTAAAATGAATGGTCAATCTAAGTGAACCATCCAAACTCTCTAATATATTTTGAGATACTTTTGAATAGATTTACCTGGTTTTTGGGATCAATATGTTTTCCTTATAGAGTTTTCATAATACAATAAAAAACATTATAACATTCAAATGGAACCTTATGAGGCTTTTCATGGGAAAAGAAGTTAAAATATTATATTATGGGTTGAAGTTAGAGAACAAAAGATGATGGGTCATGTTCTGGTCGATGATATAACTTATAAGGTTCAAAACATTCAATGTTATATGTAATTTGCGAAAAATATACTAGAAATATATGAATATAGTAATAAAATATTCTAACAGTTTGAGGTTAGATATGAGGTGTTTTTTCATATATCAACATGGATGAAATTATAGGGGGTTTAGAAGAAGTCAATGCATAGTCCTAGGTAAGTTTTCTATTTTGAGTTCTATGATCTCATTAGATTTGTGGTATATCCACTAACACTCACACCTAACCTATATCGTGTACATGATGTGTTACATATGTCCATCACGAGGAATTATATACCAGACACATCATCTATACTAATCTTCTTAATTATAACACTTGATAAGAAACATTAATAAAAATATTAATCGATTCTCATCTTACAAACAAGTAACAATGTTACTTGAAACAACACATCTCATCTTGTTAATGTGTTGTAGAAAAAACATGTTTTTGGATGGAAAATGGGTACAATAAGACATGTAGAACTTAAAATACACTTTCCTATTTTCCTTTAAATAATTAATATGAAATTTTAAAGTATAAATTCCTTGGTGGGGGAATAATATTAAATTCTAATTTTTCATGTAAATAAACTATGTTCGATAACATGTATGATGCACAACACTAAACCTAAATAAACTATGTTCATTAAATCATGAGCATTTTAAAATAGATTTTAAATTGGGTTTTTTCAATAGTATTAACTAATATATATAAATTTCCATTTAAATATAAATTAATCGACAAATTATTAGGAAATAATCACAAAATTTTTAGTAAAGTCATTTATTCTTCAAAAAAATGTTTTCCTCAAAAATGATTTTATTTCATTTCTTAAGAAACTATTGAAAATAATTTCAGAACATATAAATATTTTATCATATAAAATTAAAATCATTTATAAAATAAACATATCTAAAGTAACTTATGGTGAAATATTTGTATATTCAAAGAAAGTTTGATTTTTTTAGTGAATAATGAAAAGTACCAATTTTTTAATTACTGCAATTTTTTTCATTAAATAAATTAACGTTAAATAATGGATGTATTTTTAAGTTTATAATAATTTGATATGTGGAAAATTTTATTTGATATAATATTATTTATTTCATTTTAATTTTAAACCTTTATGTTTATGATAGAAGATTTCTTTTATACATATAACACAGTTTTCTGTAATCCTTTTAAACTACACAATGTATATCTATTAAAATTAATTAAAATAACTAGTGTTATAGAAATTTTTCAATGAAATTTATAGATTATTTATTTATTTAGAGTAATTTAAATTCATGAGGATTATTATTGGTCATATATTTAATGTAATATAATCATATGTCAAAATAATAAATTTCAAGACAAACCATTTTCAACATGTTTGGATAGTTTAATTTTAAATTATATTATGAATATTTTCTGAATTAAATTTGATAAAATATTATCTATATTTTTAATCAGAATAATAAAATTATAAATTAATTCAAATTATTTTTTTCCAAAATGAATAGTAATGTAGTAAAAAAATTGATACCATAGATAAGGTTTAAAATAATATACCCAGGGGTTAGACTAAAGATGTATTGCGAATAGCATGGTTAAAAAAAGTATTTTGTGGAGGAGTTTTTTATACATTCATTTCATACAATCCATTATTTATCAAAATTGGAAGCATTTTGTTTGATAGGAACATCCCATTACTTAATAGTTTTTCTTATAAACAATAACTCCACTCCTCTTTCATTATAAGAGTGAACGCATATCCTATCCTATGAACACATAAAAATATATTTAGTTTAGAAAATAACAACCCAAATTCATTAGTTTGATAATTTTACCTACCCTATAGTCTTTGGGTTGATTATAAAACCCTCCAAATGAAATATGTTTTGGAAACCAAAAATAATAGTATGATGAAGTGGTTTCCATCTTAACTGAGCATTTTTGTTTTATTTTTTCTTCCACCTCAATCAAAATTAATTCCTCAATGATTATATTACAACATAATTATCTCTCATATAATTATTTGTTACCATGTAAATCTCATTACATTAATCTATATCCTCTTCCATCAAATGTTAATTGAAACCAATGATCGTGTGTTCGACGGAGTACCACCTCACGAACCGTTGCAATTAATTTTCCATCATAACCGCACATGATTGTTCATAGAAATGGATTTTCTGTTTATATATGACATTAATGAAAGATTAATAATCATTTAAAATAATATACCATATAATTTCAAAATATAACATCCTTTGATAAAAGATATTGTCTTTCATGTGTACAACAAACAACCACCTTTCAACTGATGGGTTTTGTTTTTTTCAACAGCATCACATGGATAGTATAAGTAAGTGTGTTAAAAGAAATAATATTTTATTTACGATATAATTATAATTATGTACTGATAAGATAATATTTTCTTTGCTTCCATCATGATCATTGAAAATTGGAACTTTTACTCATGCATACGTATGACCTACTGTCTCCATGATTGTAACATGGTTCATTTTTATAACCAATTTTCATGGTTAATTTTAAATATAAAATTCGTTTTACAATATTCAATTTTCTTGGTTACATATTTTAGATAATCTAATAATAATATATTTGACTTTTATAAACATATCAAAGTGATTTTTGAGAAATTAGCTGAATAACATCCAAAAATCGAACATGCACTAAAATAAATAAGAAATGAATATAAAAATATAATAAAAAATTAAAATATTGTAAAAATTATAGAGGGTAATAGTCATGTAAATTATTAAAATAAATTTATAATTCAGGAATATTAATAATGTACTTGATGAATCAGGCTCTAGGTAAGGGATTCCTTTAAGGAACCCTTTTCAATGGGATATAACCATTCATTCTATAATGGACATTATATCTTTCTTTATTGTAATGGAATAATAATAAAATCTCTATATATTTCTCTTACATTAATAAATATGAAATTATCCATTAATTTTCGTGGTAAATACATATTTTATATTCTTTATCAATGTTTGTTATTAAGAAAACAATTTTTATTATGATTTGAGGACAAATTATGAAACCCATTTTTTCTGTGGGTAATTATTTTGTTTTGGAAATATGATTTATTTCTTTTTTTGGAATAAATAATCATGAATTTTTCTTGATTGGTTCTCCCATATTGTACACCAATGCATTGTATAATGATATAGTCTCATGAGAAGTAATGTTTGAGATTGGGGAGTGAACTCAATCCATTATAGGGCTCTATAAACTAAATGATGTAGTCTCACCAGTTAGCGTTGACATATGATTATGTCATTATTAATTTAATCCAAAATGCATTTTTTTCATATGTTTTTATGATTCCATATTATTTATAAAATACATCCATTTTATTACTTATGTACCTTTTCTTTTATGACATCATATTATAAATTTCACTCAGATGTTCTGTTTCTTTATCTTGTATGTTCCCTTTGTGGTTTTTTATCTCAACCCATTACATCATGTATTACCTAGGTAATCCCTTATTTTTTTATGATCCAACATAGAATTTAGAATCTCAATATTGAGAATAAAATAAATATTACATGATTTGAATTTGTTTCATGTGTTATGAACATAATATTTTAAATATAGTAGGATTTTTATATTTGTTTTGTATTAATAAATAATTATATTAAGAATACTGAAAGTGGATTTCATTGATTTAGCAAACTGTAAGATTATCCCCTCCATCACCTAAAATAAATCTGAATATATTGTCTCAAACACTACCTAGATTATACTAGATAGGACATTCTAAGAAAAAATGAAAATAAAAATTTCCCCTGTGAGGAAAATTATGGACATTGACTGAAACGAGGAACACCAATCTGATATAGAAATCAATATGGTCTTGAAAAAAAAAACAATCCATTTCTAGAATTAGGTCATATCTAGTCATATGTGACATTATAATGTACAACAAGAATTTGTAACCTTTGATATCGAGATCATAATCCCTACTAAAACACACTCCCTCATAGCAGACTCTAAATAGGGTGTTTATGGAAATAACCTCATATAGATACACTATAACTAAACCTAGAAATTCAAGAAAACTGAGTGGATATGAATTACCTTGAAGCCATATTATATAATAATTAATAATCTATGTCCAGTGAAACCATGGATACACCTATCATTGTACATGGCCCAACATCATAATATGTTGGAGTAGGTTATACTTCATGAATATACCATAAAACAATGCCCTTTGCACTAAACAAATTTTATATTATTTTTTTACCACGATGGCATGATAGACCCAAAATTTGAGAAACCCTACCACAAACTTGACCTATACAACCTATGATATTTAAACTACCCACCTTCTATAGTGTATTATATATAGCTATAGAACACTGAAATGGAAGAAAATTTAATCCTTTGAGTTCTTTCAGTTTCATTTTTCAATACCACTATAGACAAACCATATTCCAAAAATATAAACACTCAACCTACTTTATTTCATAGTTCCTATGGAAATGACATATCCTGCTACACTGATGGCATACTAGCACACTATATCCCTAGCTCCTCCAGCCACTACTTTTTAGAAGGACCTATCAAAGTAGTGATTCTTAACACCAGATTATCCACAACAAACTAGTATCAGCATCCTTAGATCACGAGCCACTGTTAAATAACTTTTGTTGATTGAATCCTAATTCACATTCTATGAGATTATGGTTACGAATAATATATTCAAATGTGCCTTTATTTCCATCATAAGACTATCCATGATGAAATATTTCTTTTACAACTCATTATTATCCATATATGGGGAGAACCACTATATCTTAGTATATCGAGTATCATACTCCAAGATAGAAAAATTATCTTTTTATAAAGGAATGTACTCATTGATATTGTCATATTGTTGGACCTCATGGAAAAGGTTGTCATAGAAACTATTTTGGTAATACTTATCAACTATTCTGGTAATACTTATCAACTATTCCCTCATGTCGATCACCTTAGATCACAACATCCCGCTATCTCTTGACCTATACATAACGAATATAGGTGGGAATATCCTTCCTAATATCAATGGTGTATCCAGATTCTCTATTATAGGATCCATTGTTTCATTAAATAAATTATTTTCATAGGTTATACCATTAATAGATCATAAGGAAGATGTTATAATAGACACTCCAGGGGAAATACAGAAATCATCTATGTCGAACATAGTGATTCTCTCTCCATATACTATATCTTGTTAGATGACCTTCCCATGGATCCACATCCATAATGTATAATGGTTGTCACAAGGGGAATTATAAGAGTATTGGGGCTCTATCTACTATGGTAATATTATTTCCAATTACCTTCAAGAACATATATAGTGGTCCATAGGGGGGAATTTATATACAAAGAAAAAATGAACACATCAGAAAACATAACTATCATAGTTCTTGATATTAAATTTTATGGAATGATGAATAAGTATAAGCCCTTGAAATCAAAACCTAGGTTCTCTTATTTTCCCCACCTACCCAAACTAGGCTCAAGTAAAAATTATATGGAATCCTCATGTTATCACATTTACCAAAAATTCAATATTTTAATTTGATCAATGAGTAATATATCATATTCAATTAGATATTTATCATTATCTATTTTCCTTATATTTTCAAATTACATCACCAAAATTCCATTATATTTATCTCAATCATATTTTATTTAGAAAAAAACCTTATGTAATGATTGAAACCCCATTTTAATAGAACAAATTTAGAATAAATTTAATAAGATAAAATTTGAAATCATAAGTCAATTAGAGATTGGTTAGATAGAGTGAAAAAAATAATCTATATATGAAATCAAAATTTTGGTTAATGAATAAAATTCGAATGAAATACCAATGTCATAACAATAGTCTAAGAAAAAATATCATGGTGACCATGAGTATGTAATATAAATATTTGCGTCCCTAATATGATGTATGAAAACATATCCTATTTTCATTTTGTCCCTAGAGTAAAAATAATAAAACTATAACTTCAGAATACATATTCCTAACTCAATATAATAATAGATAAATTTTAAAAATGAGTTCCATGAACAATAATTACCACCCCTACAACATATATTTTTCTTGTACGTGGGATTGATACTCTTGGGAACAATATTAATAAAAATTATTTACACATCATACATCTGGATTATCATTCCCAAATTGTAAATCAAATAAAATACATATTTCTAACCATTTTTTAATTCCATCACCAATATTTCATTGAGTCTATTCCTCGATCAAGTTCACCAAATGAGGATAATAAAGCCTCCCTTGATTCAAAATAATACTGATATGAAGTGAGGGTCTATAGGGGGTATGGTATGGAGACTATACAATTTCAATTAATTTTAAAATAGGTGAATGAAAGTAAAAATGATATGATATATCATCCCAAAAATCAAATAAATGTGATAAATCACTATGTCACAAACTTTTTAATTTCATAATAATGATATAGATATAATTATCATGAAATACATATCTGTTTATTCATGAACATGAAGTACCAAAACTAAATAAAATGAAAAGAGCAAAAATATTTCAAGAATTCAGAAGTCCAAAACTCTAGAACGACACACAACTACCAAGATCCCCCCATTCCGTACAATAACAAATCGTCATTAGGGTTCTTTCCATTATCCACACATATATCAAGGAATTCACTTTTGGTACCAATCTATGGCGTGAACTGGGTTTCAAAAAAACCCAATAGGCCAGCAAAAACTGTTTCTAATGAAATTTTAGTCAGTAAGTGTAAATAAAAAATGTCTGAAATAGAAAAGGGATGAATTTTTGTTAATTATAATATTCTTTGGAAACAAATAAAATAATGTTGATCCTTGGTTATCAAGGAAAAAACCCAATCTGACCCTATATTTTTCAAAAAAACACCATTGTCTAAATATGATGGAATCATCATTGTTTAACTTATTTTAAAGGTTAATCATTATGGTATCTAAAATCAAGTCACACAGGGGAATCTATATGGCCCATTTGGGAATTCATGTCAAATAATTACCAAGAAAATCCTTTTCTTAGGTATGAAAGTATAGAATTTTTTTGATATTAATTTTCTTGAAATGATTGGATTCAATGACTTTCACTGGAGTCATTCAACTCTCATATGATCAAGACATATATGGGGAGCTTATCCCCTGGAATTCAACTAGCGTGCTTAGTTAGTATCCATGTCACGATTCTATTGAATATCAAAATAGTTGAAATTACCCCAATCATTAGAGGAGGATTCCCATTGATTTCATAGTAATTAATATATATAGGATTCATTATCTCACTTTATGATTTCTATATACCATGACATCATTGAATCCAAGAGTTTATTCACACTTGAAATCCACAAGACCCCCTAATAGAATCCAAGGTAATCCACCTGATTCCATAATAATAAAATTCACCTTAAATTCAAGGAATTTATTACTGCATTAAATAATCACAAATATTTAAAAAGATTTAGTCAAGTAAATATTCCATGATTTTAAATATAAAAAAATTAATAATTCAATCCAATATTAGAACATTAGTTCAATTTACATTATATTTTATGATTTCCATGTCCATCATAACTACTAGGTCCTAGTGGACATCCTAGGATTAAAGCATTCTATGATTTCTATTTACACTACATGGGTGGTCCTAAACAACCCTATTAGTTCAACCATTTTCAAGGAAATGTACATATTCACTGATTGAATGGATTTAATTAAGGTTTACCCTAATCCAACAAAATTTTATAAGCCTATGAATATGTTTAATAGGTTTATATGGTACAAAAAAATCCACATAATTTTATGTAAAGACTATTTTGATCCAAAAAAACTTTACAATAAGAAAAAAATTAGTTATGATGATGAGACCATAAGGTAAAATTACTTAGAACACCTTCCATAATCACTTAGGGACACACTCATTTGATATCAACATGCAGTTCAAGATAAAATTGAAGATATATATAATTCATATAAAACCCTGGAAATTTTGGAATTTATGTTAAAAACATTGGAAACATTTATAATTCATTGAATGAGATATTAGATGTCATTGAAGTTTTATACATTCCATTATCATTATAAAATGATATAGGGAAGAAAAAATAGTGGAAGATCGAAAATGGTTCAACCCATTGTCTAGGAGGTGACTGGAGAAATTCCCACAACTAAAAGTATCATTAAATAGAAAAATTTAAAATTTATTACCAAATGTTAAAACGAGTGAATTAACCTTTTATAAATTTTTCTAAAAACATACCGAAATAAAAATGGACTGCTGGCAGACCATGGGCTCTTAAATTCAAATAATAGATCATCAGACCTACTAGAATGCTATCAGTTGCAGGTGGACCAATACTGGTTGGCCATTGGTTCTAAAATATCTCACTATAATCAAATATCATGCTCTCAATCCTCTTGATCACTCTTGAGGAACCCAAATATTATTAGAGACTTATTTAAATAAAAAATTGAGGTGTTTAATAAAAGAAATAGTATGTGTATATGTTAAGGGAAGGGTTTATGAAATTCCATTAGTAGAATAACATCTTTTTTTTAATAACGATGTATATTTTATTATATTATTTTGTTATTATAGTTTTATAGGATGCGGAACAAGAAATAAACTTGAAATAACATGATAGATATAATTAACAATTATTTGGATATCTTCCTCTATGACTCTGTATAATGATTCATATCTTGTTATATTGGGGATGGAAAATATTATATGACATGAGAAAAAAGGTTAAGAGTTATTTTAATATTTATTAGATTAGATAAGGTCCTCTTAATTTGTAGTTAATTGGGGTTGTGACAGAATCCTTCTATAAGTGAGAGGTATTTTATTCTTATAAATCCCACTTTTCTAAAAATATAATGAAATTATTACACAAATATTGTTATACTAAAATATCCAATTTCTAAAAATGGGATAATAATGATATATAATTTACTCAACCAATCATTTAATGTTAATAATTAATAACCTTATATAATATTTTTTTTTAAAATTATTTATTTTAATCCTTATTTTGGTGGAAAACTTTTAACATGGTAACTTCTTTTTATGTAAAAAAATGAAGTTGAACATTCTAAAATTTTTTAAACTAATGAATACTACTAAAAAATGATTTTCATGATTTAATTCCATTGGTTGTAAATAATAATTTTAAAATATGTATGCATAATAAAATGAAAAACTATTTTTAGAAAAAGTCCATTTTATGCATAAAATTTTATTTTACACAAAATCTTGTTTAATATTGATTCTCTTATAAATATTTGTTTATAAAAAGAAAAATATTTCATTAACATTAAATCTAATCAAAAAATAATGTAAATTTATCAATACTTATTTAATGGAAATGATGTTCTATTTGAAAATAATTTATTTTCCACTATTCACATATAAATAAACCCGTTCTGAGAAATCCTAAAAATTAGACATAAATATTTTTAAATTTATTACTATTTTCTAATTAATAATTTAATTTTCTTATAAAATAAAATATTTTTTTAATAAAAATATATTGTTCATATTTTACTAATACATATTAAATATTTAATGAATTTAAAAGAAGTAGAAAGAAAATAACTTTGTTTAAACTATTTTTTCTAGAATAATTCAAACGTTACTATATATTTTTTATTCTAATACCTACTAATCATTATTTAATAACGCATAATTTATTAATTAAATATATATATATATATAATGAGATAATATATTTCCTTCACTTGAATGTTTATATGAATAAATATTATTATTGTTATGAATTTATTATTTTAATAGAATATTTTCTTAAAATTGAGTCTAATAAAATAGTTTTTTTGACATCTTATTCAAAAATTGTAATAAGATAATTTTAATTCTTAATATAAAAAATATGATTCCATAGTAAATGTTCATTACCATAGTAAAATAGTTATTTTTCAATGATTTTTAATAAAATGTTTGTTATTTTAATGTGAATGGAATAATAAATTTTTGATGAGTCAATTATGTTTATTTATCATAGATTGAATATATGAAGATTAATTTAATTTTTAATTGTTTTGAAATATGAATAAAAAACATATAATTTATCAAAGTTTATTTTTCAATAAAATGTTTAGCTGTCTATATGATTTGATTAAATTAAAAAAATTATCTTCAAATGTACAAGAAATATGTTTTATAGATGAAATTTTTACCTTATTCTTTTTTAGTTTTTAAGATCATCTAAGATCATTGGGGACATTGTAATATTCTGGTTTCCATTGAATGTTCAATTAAATGATTTATTTTTTTTGTCCAAATGACCAACACTATGACAATAGTGTTGTTAGTGGTTTTCCATGGTTGGAAAAAGGATTAATGTAATTGAATTATCGAAGGAATGTCCGAAAATTGGTGTTGAAGGGAAGGATTTACTTTTCATAGCACGAAAAATATTTTCAAGCCTCACCACATTGTAGTGAAAGCTGTGGTGATAATAACATATCTTAAAAATAGATATCAATTCATTTACCATGATGTTATATACATCATGTATTAAAGAACCACATTGACCATGGTTAAGTATAGGTGAAATCCCCTTCGTCTTCAATTTTTTTTGAAATGATTGAAAATCCATTCTCTCATCTTGGATCATGATCTAACCGAATTAGGAAACATGTGGTGTTTAATTGTGGGGTCCTAATGAGTTTTTTATTTGATGCCTATCCTTTTTACTTGATTTTTTGTTCCCCTCCTCCTCGATTCCTTGAATCCAATGATCTTCCAGGAATTTCAGGGGATGAATTTGGGTGAACCACATAGAGAATTTATGAATATGGTTGATTATTACATATTATTTCTCCCTGTAGAATCTAATGTTTTCTTTCATCCATCATTACTAGGGAATCTGGTATTTGGTGAATCAGTTAATGTTCCTGGTGAGTATCATTATTTCTGTAAATTTCCACATGTCATCCTTGAATAATATTATAATGACGATTTTATGTCTTAGTTGATGATTATTATGTCATCTATTGATGTAATTCCATAGTTGGTGTATCAAATACCTTATTGGGGATCAAAAGTGGGTTATAATGGGTTAATTGTGTTCCTTTGTTGACTTCTCATATTATATCAATATAATAGTGACTATTTATTCATCCTACAATCATTATTAGATTCTACCATTGTTAGTTGTTTTCATTTGGATGGGGTTTTTACCCCATGGATTATTTCTCAATGCTTAATGATCTATAAAATCATTTTATTTTTTGTGAAACAAGTTATAGGTATTTTTTTTAAAAAAAAGATAGATTTGATTGGTGTGTAAACAATGTTAGGGAGATTAAACCCTTTATGATAATTAATATTGATTTTTAAAACTAGGAGGTAGAAAATTACGTAAAATATAGGACCTCCTATATATTGTTATCAAGATGATGGATTAGGGTAGATACCTTTTTGTGATGTTTTTGTGTATAGGTGTCTGAGTGGCCCTTGAAACCTATGATTTATACGAGATATTATTCTTTTTTGAATCCTATTGAAAACTATAAATGATATTAATTATTTTTAGATACTATATTGTTTAATATTTATGGTATTAAATATCTTTTATAACCATTATTCATGTATCATGATGACTACATCTCTCAGTTTTTGATTGATGACCACTTATTAGTGGAGAGAGATGACATGTCGTTGGATATAGATTCAATCTCAATTGATGGCCTGGGTCAGATAACATAAATACTATTTGATGCATGAGTAGATCACTAATGGACTAATATTCCATTATTTATAGAACAAAATGAGAGACTTCTTTTCAAGGGTGATGTTTTATCCAATTATGTCAAGTATAATGTGTGAGAGTTTACACCATCTAGGGTTAATGGACACATTCATGGTGGGTCATGCAATTTTACAGATAAAAAACTCTAGGAGTGTGGGTGTAGTGTTTTCATAAAGTTGGTACTTAGTTTAGAAATATTTACCCCTTACCTTCAACAATACATTTATGGTTAGGTCATGCTTAGTGGTGTCTTGGTTATTGCATGATGACTTGACATGTGTGTAGATGTATTATTATTGGATCAGTTACTTGCATCGTGAGATATAAATTTATATATATTTTTCACTTATGGTATTAAAAAAATTCGTGGTGTATTACTGGGTTTATTACTCACACCCTAAAAAATATCCTCAGTGTTCATATAGGTTTAATGATCAATGATCTAGTGAATGTTAAGGGGACTATAGAAGGGAGTTATGGAGATAACGATTTAGATGATGAGGTGATGTCAGGACACACTCTCTACTATTTCTACCTATTTTTATATATTTCTCTAATTTCATGATCACATATGTTGTATTTCTATACTAGGATTTGATTACAACATTTTTGTATATTGTGTTCCACAACGTATCACTTTTGATTATGAGTTCTTAAATGTTACTCTGATTATTATATTATATTTATTTTATATTGTTTTTAGTATTTATATGAAATTATAATGAAGGTATAGTTTCCCTACATATGGAATATAGACCTTCCCTACTAGTTGAAATCCTCCATCATATGGGTAGAAATGCAGGATTTCTTAAACCTCTCTGACATGGGTCCGACAGTTCAAATTTTTGAATTAAAAATTATCATATGAGGTGCATTATTAATTTATTTTATACCATCCCTAGATATGATAGAAAGATATAAGATATAAAGGGACTTGGATAGATAATTTTTCATAGTACCAGTTATCTAATCCACAATATACCTATAACTTACCAGAAGCTTGAATTTTTTGTTTGGTTTTGAGAGTCTTCATGAATAATCATTACTCAAGTTGGATATATATATATATACAATTTTGGATTGAATAATAAATGTTCATTAATATAATTCCTTGAGGTATTCTATATTTTTAATATAGGTTTGTATTCTTTGTTGAGTGATATATTAGTTTCACATGATTTTTGGAAATATATATATATTATATATTTAAATACTTGAAAATGAGAATGTTATTATGTGTGTATAAATATGTCAATGTGACTAATGATTTGGAATAAAGAACCATTGCTAGTCCTATGAGGTATATAACTTGGGTAATGGGTATCCCTAATTTATAAGCTTTGTGGGATCCCATAGAATCGTTGGGATATTTATTAATCTATCTTCATTATATGATTTAAACATTCTGGTGGGATTTAAGAATTTATTTTATCTAGATGTTGGATGGGACCACAAGTAATGGATTCCTATGATAGTCAAATTCCTTCGCCATTGGTCAATGTCGATGTATCACAAAATGATATTTCACCAACATAGATGACTGATTCTACAGATCGAGTTCAACCATGAATATTCTATATTTCTCTAATTTAGAGAAAAAACATCAAGAAGACCATGTCTGATTTTTCATAGGATTTATGACTCCAGAATCCTCGATCATTTTTTTGGGAAATGGTTTCCCATTGAATATAGAGGAATAGATACTAATTATCAATAGTATTTTTGAGCTGGTTATTACACATGAGGTGGGGTAAGATATTTTGGAGACATTAATGATCCAAGGATGTGATAGGATATAGAATAATTCCAGGAATAAAGATATAATAAGAGAATTTATTACATAAAATACCATCAAGGTATTTTTTCATGATAAATATTTTCTTTACATTATGATGGTGGAATGTCACTATGATTTCACATAGCTATAGTAGGGGTTATGTTTATCCCATCATATTATTCATAGTTTGAAATGTTACATTAATGATTTCAACTATTGTATTGGAATCAGTTATGAAAGGATTATATGTTTCAGATATCCATTTGATAAGATATTATATGCTAGGTTAGGGAATTTTACCATACTATTTACACACAGGTGATTCAAAATACCCTAACCCCTCATAAGGTGGTTATAGAGGAAATGGTTGATGTCTTACTTCCACTCCGTAGAGGGACATTTATTGAGCTTTCTCTAACTTATATCACAAAAGGAATTCCTAAATATTAACTATGGGAATTACAATAAGATCATACATTATAGGAAATGTGGTAATAATATAAATGGTTTTGGGAATTCATCTGTTGAGGAAAAACATTCAGGAAGGGATTACCATCTTCAATATTTTTTTATCAAGGACATCATAGTGGATTTTTGGTAGATCAGGAAAAGTAAAGAATGGAGGACCTCAATTGATAATGTATAATTACCTGACTACAATTACATAGGTATGTTGTAGTTGATCAATAGTAGGACGAGTATTTGTAAGGGATCATACTCTTGATGATAGTGGTGAGGGACTGCCTAATATCAGAGGAGTGGTAATGAATACATATACATTGTCTACTACCTTCTATAATGAAAATTCATTCCATTAATTTATATCAAAAAAATTGATAATCGACATAAAATAGTCAACATTATTTTTGTTGAGTTAGTTTTTCTCAATATACCATTATGCCTCAATGTGGACCATCATCAGTGATTCCAAAAGTGTTATATTGTTATTGTTTATTATAGAATTTTATGAAACATTATGTTTCTAGATAAGATGATATTGAATTTTACTAATGGAATGAAATGGTTTAACAAAATATAAGACCAACTTTATTGCTACTGTATATATGTATAATTTATATCACAAAAGAGAGAGAAGTCTCTAATTACTAGATTGTGGGAACATGGAGTAGGTATATATGGTCTATACTCAAGTCATATTTTGTTGATCATGACACAAATTTTAGGATTTTATATTTTATATGGATCAGTGGTAGCTCCCTCATTTTCATCCTACAGTTTGGGGTAATTATGAAGAAATATTTTTAGCAGAATTGGAATGAATTATACCCAAAATAGGAGTTAACATTGAGATATAGTTCATTCTCAGTGCACAACTCATTTTCATACCCCCATATAAAATAGCGACAACTATGATGATGATGAATAAGGTATATCTCCAGGAATTGAAGTTGGAGTCCTTTATCAGGATGATTATGTCACAATGGGGTGCACCCAACTTGTTTTCAATGAAGGTGGATAGTAATCATTAACTCCATGATGACTTCCAAACTTTTAATCTGGTTATGGTGGGGAAGAAATATATGATTCAATGGATTGATGATCTATTTTACTATTTAATGGAATCATGATTATTTTACAAGATTTATATATGATCAGGATATCACCAATTATTTTTTATAGATTATGACATTATATAGATATATTTTTAAAGAATTTATGGGCTATATGTGTACATGGTGATGTTATGGACAAAATAATTCCTCATCAGTTTTCATGGATCTCATAATAAATTTTTTCATCTATATCATGAATCATTTTTCAAGGTGTTCATTTAATAAACACTTATCTACCCATAAACCCTATATAAAAATTCCATGTATATTGAGATATTCATCAGTACTCTTTAGGGACATTAAGTTTATATGAATATGTTGAAGTATAGAATTTGGATTTTTGAGATGAAATTATTGGTTCATGTGTTTTTTTGGGATCGTTATATTTTTATAAATATATTATTTAGATGTAGTGATGTACTAGAAAAGTCCCTAGAGTGTGTTTGAGAATAGAATTATTCTTTGATTAGTGGGACACTTTTCATTTTATCAGGGAATTATATTGATTATCAGCATCCATGACCATGATGATGATGAACGGAGTGATTATCTAATGGTAAAACAAGCAGGAATAGTCATTTTTTATTCTAAAGAGGAGGTTCACTACAACTTCTATCTTGTTTTTTATTTATCATATGATCCAATATGTTGTATACTTTAAATAATCATGAATTTTTTTGGGAGTAGTACTGAGATTGAGGGAGTTTGTAGTGGATTATGGGTCACAATTGATGTGACCTCATAACTGGGAACAATACTTTCCATGATTTTGAGATAGCCTTCATGGTTCATGCCTTGACGTACTGGCGAAATGATCACTTCGGTGAGAGGTTCTTGTTTACAAATACCAAAATAGACTTCATAATTTATTCACAGTGTGGAATGAATTTGAGGAAGGGGATCTTGGTAGAGTATTTATAATCATTGAAATTTTATAAGGGTTATAAACCAGGTAATGTTACTATTTTTTCATATGCTCTTCATTATAATATATAGGTAACTTGGTGGCTTAATGATCAACCTTCAAGCGAAAAGTAGTGTTTGTTGAACTTGTTAGTTGATTTTAGGGTGGATTCTTCAAAGGAGTTGTTGTTGATAAATTTTTTTTCTTTTTTTGATAGATATTATTATGTATTATGGGTAATGGATGGATAAGAGACTTCCCAAGAGTGTGATTTGATATGGGAATAACCTGATGAAGGAGAAATAATACATGTGTGGTTAATGGAAATTGAGGATTTGATCATTATGAATGATAGAGTTTCTATATCAGCTTACATTTGGGAAGATATAATGAGTTAATTTCATTAATTTATGTGGGAGGTATATCATGGTGAAAAAAATATGTACACTGACTTTAGTAGATATTTCTGTTTGTTAGGGATGAAGAGGCACATTTCTTGATTTTTTATTGATGCATTACCTGCCTGTGGATAATGGTCTAGAATATGTGTCCTATTTGTTTTCTCTAAGAAAATTCCATGAATGTGTGGATTTAGGAAGATGTCATGAAGGAATTTGTGATATGGATTTCTCAAACCCCAAGGACTCATGAAACTGTCTATTTGACTATACTTCAATTAAAGAATGTTTCCCATTTCATATCGATCAGTGAGACTAAATATTTAGATGTGATGGTAATGAATTATATAAGTGAGATAGTAAATAGTAATGTAGATCCATTGATAAATTTAGCGATAAATGAAAACCATTTTATTGTGCCAATTTTCTATGGCAAGTATAATTCCTTAGGGAATCATTTGAGATTGATCGTAGTGTATCATCCCTTAATTGATGGAATGTCCAAAAAGATGATTCTTATAATACAGGTTTTGCTTCATGCATATTCCAATGATGTAGTTAGATATTTGGATTACCTCTAATACATTTTGGAGTTCAGTAAATATTGTAGTTACCAGGATTCTATTCAAATGGAACCCTATGAGGATCTCTATGGTTGACCATTTCTCTCACTGTTATGATGGGATGAGGCATTATAGAAAGCTATTATGGGATTGATCCTCGTGTTGGACACATTTGATAGAGTGTTTTTTATTGGACAGTAATATTTAGTTCTCAAAGAATATTTATATCATATAATGACCAAAGGAGGATACCATTGGAGTTTATTTAAGTTGTAACACCCCCAACTTCCATGATATGTTTCCCTTTGAATAATGAAATATCATGCATTCTACGCAACTTCGAGTTCTAACACACCATGACAAATAATACTAAGTGTTAGGAATATTAATAAATAATTTTTCGAGATTTTATATATTTTATTTTTTGAAATGGATATCATTTTTGGATTCGAAATATCAAAATTATCTTAGGGTGAATTTTTGGTATTTTTCTGAAAACATTAAATTTTTTTATTAATAGTGAAAAACACGGTGATATTATTTAAAAGAGAATTTTTATTGAAAAAATTAGTTATTTAATTTAAATTTATATTAGGTAATAATAGATACATAATAAATATATATATTTAATGTAATTTACTGGAGTCATTTTATAATAATGTTACATATATAAAATTTTATTGATTTTTTTGTCATCTTTTACCCACCCTATAGGCACATTTGGAAATTTTCATAAAATGTAATTTTACCAATTTTATGCATTAATTTTATAATTATGAGAAATAAAGTTGACATCAGTATGTAATATGTGGCTGAATAGGATGAAAATAATATTTGTTGAATAGTAACTTTTGAATTTTATTTAACACGGTTAAAATTAAATAGGGAAATTAAAGGTAAAATGATCTTACAATTACCCTAACACATGTCCTAATATTATTGGATAAGCTTATTTCGACCAAATAGACCTTATTAATAAAATATGATCCTTTTGGTCCATATGGATTATATTAGGAAATTTATTATTATTTTATTTAAAGAAGAGTTAAAAGTGTAAAATTCAAAGTTTAATGACTAAACCAATTTTAATATAGTGTAATATATAAGATAAATTCTACCAAAAATATTCATTACAAATATAAAAATATTTTATACATAATGAAATTTTATTTATAATTTTTAGATATTAAATAATTAAATTTAATTATGATACAATGAGGATGTAGTAATTACCTTATTATTGAATGATTAAAATAATTGAGATAATAAATATCCAAATAAATGTAAAGTGAGACTTATGAAGAATTAAACTAATTTTCTAGGATAATATGACATGTTATGGTTGATAAAATAAATTTTTTCTATGTTATAATGTTGTTATTAATTTCGCCTAAAGAATACCAAATAGAGTCAAAATTGACATAAATGGGGGTTTAAAACAATTACTATATTATTTATTAATATAATATCCCTAAAATATATGGTTCTAAAAAAGGACTTATATAAAGATATATATATCAATAATGAACCATTGGGGTTCTCTTGGCCTTTTTATTAAGTTTATTAACCATTTATTATAACAATAAAAGAATACATGGTAAAAGTTAAACTATTTAACTAAGAGTTAAATTTAAATGATAAGGGTAATATGGTGACCTAAACCTCTCTAAAACATATTGGTTTAGAGTTTTTCGATCCATCCCCACCTTATCCTCTAAAATAATTATTTTGGAGCCATAATTAACCGAATATGATTGTATAATAAAATAATATTTCATTTTTTCCTTAAGTGACCCTCACCTCCATTATAATAGGGTTCTTCCCCTTCTCTCAAAATCACACCTCCAAATCCATTTGGCTAGGCCAACCCCTGCTCAAATATTCTATAAACTACCCTTACTTAGACCAAGAGTCCTTCCTTTGATCAGAAAACCTATTAATGGATAATTTTTGACTAACTCAAAAGGAAACACTCGAAGAAGAGGTAATAATTCCATCACCTCTTTCAATGTTCTTTTCTTCTTCTACTTCAACTTTATTTGTTTTTTCCATAACAAATTAATAACACCAATACCTTATAAATAATATTATGTTATTATAAATATGGTAAAACCTTATTAATTATTCTACCCATCCTATGAATGAAAAGTCACCATATGTGCATATGTACGTCTTACCATCTCCACGACGGGGTGTAGTTTGTTATTCAAACACTTAATTATTTGAATGGGATTAATAATAAGTATAATTGATTTAAATAATAAATGAAACATGTTAATAAATAATTATATGTGATATACCATCCAATTACATACAATTTCATCATCTATCGAATGATATTGTTGCGTGTGCGTACGTATGGATTACCATCACCATGAATGCGATGAAATTTATTCTCCATCATAACAATTCAAGAATAATTTTCATTTTATTATTAAAAATAAGTTTTATAAACATAATATACCTCTAGATATAAATAAATAAATCTTATCTATAATAAACATGTCTTATATAACCAAGCATATAATGGAAAACGAATCAGTTAACACCTGAATCAATGATATTACAAAAATATTATAAACAAAGCAATAATAGAAGATCATATATGGTATCATATTTATGTATGTGGTTCTTGTATAATATAGAAAAATTATTTAACTATTATAAAACTGGTTAACGTACACTTTTTCAAGGAAAATTACAGCGTACGTGTTTTTTCCTCAATGTCATTATTATCAAAGTTTGTTTATACGTAAGAATCTACTAGGACCTCTTTTTCATCCAAATATGTGTTTCTTAAAAATGTATTTAAAATTTTATTGACTATTTTCTAGACTATGTGTTAATTTCATTTATAGCATTTTTTAAATATTTATACGATGTTCAAAATAGATTCCTTCCGTCATTTCCCAAACAAGGTCCTTTACAATCTTTTTGGCAAAATTAAGGAAAGAATGTTTTTTAACTTCTACGGAGAGTGCATCTATTTTCTTCCATTATAACATTATTGAAGCGTTTTGTTCAATATTATAATAATATTTTCCAAATACATGTTTTCATTTATAATTATGTGACATTTACATTATTTCAAAATAGAATGAGATATTTCTCTCAAATGGTTTTGACTTCATCTATTTCAACATTCTTTGAAGGATTTTACACTTGTTTGAATCTGGTTTATTATGATACAATCATCCATATTGAATTTATGGTTTTGTGATATGATTTACTATGAATGTGTTATTTTCATACAATTCATGGTTTATTGTAAAAGTAGCAACATTTCATATGCTAGTTTTAATATGAATGTTTATGTTATGTTTCATCCTTTTCATATGAGGAATGAATTGGACTTAGTAAGTTACAGGATGAGACAACCATAGCTCCTTGAAGAATTGGTAGGTCCCAAGAGGTGAACTGGTTTCTTGACACAAGTCCTTGACAAAATCTTATTTTTTTTCTTGGCATGAGGCCTTGACTTTGTTGTTATGATGTCAGGCAATATGCATTTCATCATTATGAAATTGGATATGGATATTACTTGTAAATATTCGACTAGTAGAATATATATATAAATAAGTAAATTTATTTATTTTATTTATCATTTCATTATTATTCTGATTTTCTGTTTAAAAGGCTTGTGCTCTAGTCTTATACATTTCCGTGAATATATATTCTTATTTATGAAATTTTCTACAATATTGTTATCCTTACTGAGCACCTGAGCTCTCCCATTTCTATGTTTTATTTATCCTAGGATGTGAAGATGTATATTATGACTGACCTACAGGGATAGTATAAGGGAGACGAATGTGCTAAAGGGATACACAATGTTGTTGTTTTTTATTTCACAATGTAATGTAAATCTTATGTATGTATCTAGTATTTCCAAGGCTTCTAAACTGATCGGCCTTTCTGGATTTGATCTCTTGTGATCATGCCAAATTATAAAAATAATGCACCAATTATGGGTAACTGGTATCCAGGCATTACAGATGGTATCAGAGGAAATTTAGTAAAAACCATGGAATCTAGATTATGAAAATCTCTTATTAGAGAAATTTCCATAAGATAGGCATTGTGGATTAGTAAAGAAGAACATCCTTGGATTTTGTAAATGTGAACGATTTTGTGAGTTTTCTGAGCAAACACATCCCTTTCTAGATACGAGCATGAAGAAGTGGCTCTGGAATAGATGTACCTAGGAGTGAAAACTCAAACAAAGACTTTCAGGCTTGACCCAGGGTATCCTGGTACATGACAACGGGCCTTGCTGCACTCTTGGTTATGACACTCCCGGGTGATATACATAAGATAATTCACCTTTTCTTTACAAACCATTATGAAGGATTTATGAGTATATACCTCCTCAAAGAAATTTTTTTTATGATTATAGATTATATCAATAAATTGTTTAATATATGCTAAGTGTTGTAATATTTTGGAATTATGTATTTTGATTCATAAACTAATCTAGTGGATGAAATTCTTTAGAAATGGCACCTAGTGGAAAGAATGGATACCATATCAACACACATAATCATTGTAGGGATTTACCTCCTACTCAAGATAATTTTAGTGGGGATGGTGATGAAACTAGTGATAATCAGCTTATCACTATACTGGGACAACTCACTCAGGTTATGAATACTGAAAATACCCATATGGAGAACCATGTTCCACAATGCGGAGGATCAATGTTAGAAAGCTTCATGAGGCAATGACCACCACCATTTAATAATACTACAAATCCATTTGAGACTGATCAGTGGATATGTTTCTTAGAGAAAACATTTCATGCTTTGGGGAGTGGGGAAATTGAAAAATATTTCATGGTTGTTTATCACCTCACAAGAGATGCATATAAGTGGTGGTAATAAATTCAAAACTAAAATAAAGATTAAGAAGTATCTTATATTGAATGGGGGGAGTTTAAAGAGCTTTTAATAGAAAAATACTTTCCTCATGACCAATGAGCAGAAATGGGATGAAATATTCTGAGTTTGAGGCAAATGGTTGATGAGAATTTCATAAAGTTTAAGAATAACTTTACAAGGTTTTCAAGGAATGTAACAAGTTATATACATAACCCAAGGAGTAAGATTGATCGATTTTTTGATGGGTTAAAACCATTTCTCCATTGATAATTAGTCTCAAAATCATTCTCATCATATGAATATATTGTCTCATGTTCTATCAAGACAAAAAATGAATTATCTAAGTCTTACGACATTAAATCATTGAAAGACAAGAAGAGATATACTGAACACTCTCGAAATGGAAAAAAGAGGGAAAATGGAAATGTTGAATTTCTATACTATGTTAAATGTGGTAAGAAGTACCCCTATACCTGCTTGAATGGAATTGGAGTCTGCTACATGTGTGGGAATAAAGGACACCTAGATCGTGATTGAAAGGGAAAGAAAGAGGTTGTCAATGTTGAATAATACAATTGGAGAGAAATGGGGAATTTTGAAAATTAATGTCCTAAGTGCCAAGGAAACTTACCTCAAAAAAGGACAATGGATAATTCCATAGCTTATGAGATCACTACTGCTGAGGGGGAAGCTTTTAATGACGTGGTGGAAGGTAATTTAATGGTTTCCTCAAGTTTAGCCAATTATTTATTTGATTCTAGATCACCTCATTATTTTATATCTTCCTAGTATTCTACTAAAATTCTTTATTTCCAATTCTATTTAACAAGGGAGTTGTCTATCAAAACTACAAAGGGATGTGTCATTACAACAATGTTTTGTGAATTTTTCCCCATTAAGGAATATGAATATTCCTAATCTGTTGATATAAATGTCATGACCATGATTGAATTTGATAGAATCCTTGATATGGATTGTATTTCAGACCATGATTCAAAAAAAATTTTTAAGAAGAAGGAGGTTACAATTTCTGATGATGATGATAAGGAGTACGTTATCATTATAGAAGAAATGTCACGACCAAATTCTTATCTAGATCCACCCCCAATTGCTCAATTAAATTAAATTATTGGCAAGGAGGAGAATGAATTAACTATCGGTGAGGAATAAAATGTTCAAATAGGGGACAAACCTATTGGGCAAGAATATGTGGACGTGTTTCCATATGGTTTACCTGGACATCCTCCAGAATGATAATTTGAGTTTTTTATTGATTTAATTCCTGGTTCAAGGCCCATATCGATGACCCTTTATAGAATGGGCACTGTGGAATTAGTGGAACTAAAGAAACATCTAGATAAATTATGTAATAATGAATTTATTCTCCATACTGTTCCTATATAGGGATCCCCTATTCTTTTTGTTAGGAAGAATGACCAAACAATGAGGTTGTTCAGTGACTACAGTATGATCAATGCTATAACAATAAATAAAAAGTTTCCACTACCACACATTGATGATTTGTTTGATCAAATTAATTGAGATCAATATTTTTCAAAGATTGACCTTCGATCTAGATATCATCACTTGTGTGTGAATAAGGAATACATTCCAAAGGCATCATTTAATACCAGGTATGTCCATTTCAAGTTTATATTAATGCCTTTTGGAAAGACTAATACACAATCCATACTCATGGATATATTGAATAGAGTTTTCATGGAATATCATGATTACTTTGTAGTGGTATTTATTGATGATATCTTGGTATACTCAACATTATACGAAGATCATGAAAATCACCTTTTCACTATTCTAAAAACCCTTTGAAGAAATGAATTATGTGTGTTGTTTAACATGTGTAAATTCTGGCATTAGGAAATTTATTTTCAAGGCCATATTGTCTCTAAGTATGGAATCTTTGTCGACCCTTCAATGAAAAAGGAAATAAAAGAATGGCAATCACCGATGAGTATAACTAAGGTACATAGTTTTATTGGTTTAACATGTTTTTAACATCATTTACTCTACAATTTATCCATATTAGCAGTCCCATTATCCAACATCACATGTAAAGGGGTAAAATTTTTTTTTACAGAAAGGGTGTAAAGATGGTTTTGAAGAATTGAAGAGAATATTAGTCAACGCTCCTATATTGACTCTACCAATGGTGTATAATGGCTTTGTTATTTATAGTGACACATTAATGAAAGGACTTGGTTTTGTCATTATAAAGAATGATAGGGTTATTGCTTATGTATCATGACAGAAAAAATAATTCATGAAAAAAAACTACCACATTCATGATCTCGAGTAAGAATCTGTAATATTTTGTTTGAAGATATCAATACACTTTCTCTATGGTGAAAAGTGTGAGATATATGCCGACCATAAGTGTTTGAAGTATATTTTCACATAGAAATAACTCAATACAAGACAAAGACGATGGCTTGAACTACTCAAAGAATATGATTGCACTATACACTACCACCCGAGGATGAAATATAAAGTGCTAGATGCTTTGAGAAGAAAGGATCATGGAGTTTTGAATAAGATGAGATTTGAAAGGGATCATATGTTAATGGATCTATGTAATGATGCATAAGAGAATAATCTTGGAATTTGAAACATCAATACCTTTTCAAATGGATGTTAAACCAAAATTTACTAGAAAAGAT
Source organism: Viscum album (assembly GCA_963277665.1). Classification (NCBI taxonomy): domain Eukaryota; kingdom Viridiplantae; phylum Streptophyta; class Magnoliopsida; order Santalales; family Viscaceae; genus Viscum; species Viscum album. The sequence continues at coordinate 1,631,984,822 of OY728141.1, forward strand.
ATTAATTTCTTAGACAAATTATGAAGAGTTTCAAAAAATAATTAAAACTATGAACGATGGTAGATTTAATGGCTTTATATATAAAGATGAAATTTTAAAATTTGAGATGAGACATTGTGTTCTTGGTATACCAGATCAATATTGGGAATTGTTAGATGTTTCTCACAACTCGAATTTCTCTATACACCCTTGTAGCACTAAGATGTATAATGATTTGAAGGAACATTTTTTTTGGGACAACATGAAGAACGAGATTACTAATGATATGTCAAGATATATGGGTTTTCAATAGATTAAGGCGGGAAGAAAATATCTCGGAGCAGTCATGGAACCACTTCTCATACATGAGTGCAAATGTGATGATATTACAAAGGACATTTTCATGTGGCTACCGAAGAATTCTAGAACAAATGATGTAATATGGGTCATTTTTGATCGTCTTACCAAGTTAGCACATTTTCTTTCTATAAGAGAAGATTTACGTCTTGAACATTTAGAAAGGCTATATAATAATGATGTTGTAAGACTTCATGGAGTACCCCTATCGATTGTTTCTGATCAGGATCCCCATTTTATATCATGATTCTTGGAACAGTCTTCAGAAGGCCTTGGATACTGAACTTCATTTGGGCACTGCCTACAACCCTCAAACTGATGGAAAATCAGAACAGACTATTCAAACCGTAGAAGAAATGTTAAGATATTTATCACTTGTATTTCAAGGTATGTGGGATCAATATTTACCCCTTGTATAATTTTACTATAATAATAACTTCCATTCAAGTATTCAGATGGAACCATATAAAGAATCATATAAAAAGAGAAGTCGCACACCAACTTATTGGGATGATGTTGGTTAGAGAAGACTTGTAGGAAAAGAACATGTTGAGGAAAAAAATGAAAAATGTGAGGATTATCTAAACCCACATCAAATCTTCTCAATGTAGGCAAATGAGATTTGCTGATAACCAAAGTAAGGATTTGGACATTCAAGTAGGAGATCATGTTTTCTTGAAGGTGTCTCCATATAAGGGTGTTATATGTTTCGGTAAGAAGGTTAAATTAAGTTCCATGTTTATTGGACCATTCTAAATTCTAAAATTAATTGGAGTTATATCTTAACGTTTTGAAATGTATCCATGAATCTCCGAAGTTAATGATGTGTTCCACAAATCACTATTGTGAAAATACATGCCTCACCCAACACATGTACTCACCTTTGAAGAAATGGAAGTGGAACCCGATCTGTATTATTTTGAAGACCCTGTTAGGATTTTTGATACCAGGGAACAAGTGTTCAGAAACCAGAAAAATGGTCTGGTGAATGTTCTATGGAGAAACTGAAATATGAAAGAGGCTATATGGGAACACAAAGAACATATGATGATAAACCACTCAAATATTTTTTTTTGCAGAAATATTCTAGAACTATCGAGAAAGAAATTATAAGAAACAGGGAAGAATATAACACCCCAAGCTTCCAAGGTATGTTTCCCTTTGAATAATGAAATAGCTTGCGTTGTACACAACATTAAGTTCTAACACACCAAGTATAATCACACTAGTCATTATGAAATTTAATACCCACTATTTGAAATTTTTGAAATTCTATTTTACAAAATTGACTTTATTTTATGATTTAGAATATCAAAATTTTCATTGTGTGAATTTTTGGTATTTTTCAAAAAATATTCGATTTTTTTATGAATTGTGAAAAAACTGTGTTATTGTTTTAAACTGACTTTTTATTTAAATAACTAGTTATTTTTAAAAAAATAATATTAGATAAAAATAGATAAATAATACCAATATATGTTCAATGTAATTTACTGGAGTCATTTTATAATAATATAAGATATAAAAATTTTATTGTCTTTTTTACCGTCTTTTACCCACCTTCTTGGTGCATATGAAAATTTGCATAAAGCATAATTTTACAGCTTTTTTGAATTGAATTTAAAAAATCCTAGAGACACATTTGACCTAATTAAGTAAAATGTGGTTCAATAGAATGAAAATAATTTTGGTGAACATTAACTTTTGAATTTTATTTACCATAGTTACAAGTAAATATGGTAATTAAAAGTAAATATTGATATTATAATTACCATAAAACAGGTCCTAATTCTATTAGGTAAGTGTATTTCTACAATAATAAACCTTAGGAATAAAATTTTATCCCTTTGGTAATCTTGTTTTAGATAAAGACATTTATTATTATATTATTTAATGAAGAGTTTAAAGTGTTATACTCAAAGATTAATAACTAAACCATTTTTAATATAGGGATATACATAATATAAATTTTTCAATAAATATTAAATAGAAAGATAAAATTATTTTATAAATAATGGTATTTTATTTATTATTTTTATACATTTAATAATTAAATATATTTATTATACAATGATGATGCAATAATTACCTTATTAATGAATGATTAAAATAATTGATATTATAAATATCCAAATAAATATAAATTGAGTAATATCATTAATTAAACTAATAATATACGTTATTATAAAATTTTAAGGTTTATTAAATAAATTTTTTTGGATGTGATAATGTTGTTATGACTTTCACAAAAACAAAATACCAAATAGTTTTAAAATTGACATAAATGAGTTTTTAAAACACATACTATATTATTAATTGTTATAATATTCCTAAAAATATAAGGATCATGAAAATGACTTATATAAGGTTAGATATATCAATAATTAACCACTTGGTTTTTTCATATCCTTATATAGTATTTTTAATTAACCATTTATTCTAATAATACATGAATACCTTGTAAAAGTTAAACTATTTTACAAAGAGTTAAATATAAAATATATGGTTGATATGGTGACCTAAACCCATATAAAACTTATTAGTTGAGATATATTCGATCTATCCACACCTTATACTTGATATAAATCATTTTTGAGACATAATAAACCGAATATGATTGTATAATAACATAATATTTTAAGCTTTTCTTAAAGTGACCCTCACCTCTCTTATAAAAGGGTACATCCCCTTATCACAAAATCCCCACAACATAGCTATTTTGCATGGATAAAACCTTCTAAAATATCCTCCCAAATAACCAAAAATCAAACTAGAGTCCTTAAATTGATCATAAGGGAAACTTATGGAGCCCATTTTATCAACCAAATAAGAAACACCCGAAGAAGATGTAAAAATTTCACCACCTCTTTCAATGTTCTTTTCAGCTTCAAATTCATCTTTCATTGTTGTTTCTATACCAAAATTATAAATCTATTACCATATACATAATTTGATGTTAATATATGTATGGTAAAACCATATTCATTGTTCTGTCCATCCTATGAATGAAAAGTCACCATACATGCGTACGTATGGCTTACCGTATCCAAGTCGTGGTGTACTTTGTTATTCAAATAGTTCATTATTTGGATGGGTAATATAATGAGAATAACTAATATAAGTAATAAATAAAACATTCTAATTATTCTTTATATATTATATACGATCCAATTACATATTATTTCACCATCCATAGAATGATATTGTCACTCCTACGTTCGTCTAGATTACCATCTCCATGAATGCGATGAAATTAATTCCCCGTCATAACCATTCAAGAATAATTTTCATTTTATGATTAAAAATAATGTTTATGAACATAATATAATTATATATATGAATAAAATACATCCTATTTATAACATACATGGCTTATGTAACCATTCATATAAATAAAAACAAATTAGTTAACACCTGAAACATTGATACTACTAAAATATTATTAACAAAGCAATTTTAGAAGATCATATATGATATCATATTTATGTATGTAGTTCTTGTATAATTTAATAACAATTGTTTGTCTATTATACAATAAGATAATATACCCCTGATCAAGGAAATGTATATGGTAAGGGTTATTTCCTCAATCTCATTTTTATCTGAGATTGTTTATATGTATGTGTATACTGGGGCCTCTTTATCATCCACACATGTGTTTCTTAAAAATTAATTTCAAAACATTTTTACTATTTCATAGACAATATATAAATTCCAATTATACCCTTTTTTTACTTTTTATAATATTTTTATAAAGAAATCAGTCTGTCATTTTCCAAACAATGTCCTTTACGACATTTTCAGAAAAATTAAGGAAATAATGTTTTGTAACTTATACGGCGCGTGTGGCTATTTTTAATTGTTATAACACCTTCTAAGAATCCCTTAAATGATTCTAATAATATTTTCAAAATAAATATTTTCTTTAATAATTATGTTACTTTTAAATGATTTCATAATAGAATGATAAATTTCTCTAAAATGGTTTTGATTTCATCTCTGTTAACATAATTTGATAGATTTTTCTTTTGTTAGAAGTTGATTTATTATGATAAAATAATCAATATTGTATTGATGGTTTTGTGATATTTTTGATAGTGGATGTGTTATTTTTATACGATTCATGTTTAATGTTTAAAGTATTATCCTTTCATATACTCGTTTTAATAAAAATGATTATATTATGTTTCAACCATTTCATATGATGATTGAATTGGACTTAGTATGTGAATGGTGGAGCCCACTATATCACCTTGATTAATTGGTAGTTCTCATTGGAAAAACTGGTGTCTTGGAACAAGGACTTGAGAAAATTTTATTTGATGTATTAGAACAAGGCCTTGACTATGTGGTTATGATGTCTGGAATTATGCATTCAATCATTTTGAAATTGTCTATTGATATTACATGTGATTATTCGACTAGTAGAATATCCTTGTGAATAAGTAAATTGCATTATTTGATTTTTATTTTCCATATTATACATAAGTTTAAGTTTAAAATGATTATGTTTTAGACTTATACATTTTCATAAATGTTTATGCGTATTTATTAACGTTTCTATTATATTGTTATCCTTATTGAGCACCTGAGCTCACCCCTTTCTATGTTTTATTTTTCTTTGGATGCAAAGAAGTATATTATTACTGACCAGAAAAGATATTCTAAGCGATATTAATGTGCTAAAAGGATACACAATGTTTTTGTTTTTCATTTCACAATTTAACGTAAAACTTATGTTTGTGTATAGTAGTTACACGGCTACTAAAATGATCGGTATTTTGGGATTTGATTCCTTGTGATAAAGAAAATGTATTTAAATAATGCACCAAATCTAGGTTACTAGGTTTTGGTTGCTACATTGGGTGAAAGAGTATTTTTAGGGATACTACTTATTTTCTTAATCAATGTATTTATAAGCCAATAAAACTAGATCCAAGGTTTGTTAGACCATTTGAGATCATCGAGCATATAGTTATAGTGGTGTACCATCTAGATCTTCCCACTCATCACTATGGTGTGGATAATTTGTTTCATGTGTCACATATTTGGAGGTACATTATTGATCCTACACATGTTACTAATTGTAAGAATATTGAGACAGAGCATGTTTCAAATTTCATGGAGCTCTAGGTTTGGATCATAGAACATAGAGAGAGACTTTTATGGTGGAATATAGTTAATTTTGTGCGAGACTTTTGGAAATATGAATAGATGAATGTGGAGATGTGGGAGTTAGATTCATATTATTGATCAAAGTATATTGGTGTATTTTATAATAAACATTATAGATACTTCTCAGGGGTGGGAATTACTTATGGTGGGATATTATAAAGTCCCTGAACATTGGTAATTATGTTAAACCCATGTTTCATTCTATATTCTTAGTTGTGTTTTGTGATGAGCCTTTCCCAGGTAGGACATTAGAAGGTCTTAGTGTATTTTTAATGATTAAGTGAGGGGTTTATTTTTTTCATGCAAAAATACAACAAAAATATCATATTTATTTAAATGGTGTTCCAAATGTGTAAAAACCCATATAAAAATTAAATAGTCTAGAAATGGCCAATTAATGATGTTTGGTGTATGTCCTAACTTGTATTAGTGGTAAATATCTTAACCAGTCTCACCATGATGTATTAGAATCCATCGTGAGGGTCCAAATTCTTATAACTAGCCAAAACATAGCAATCCATGTCATTTTTGTCTTGGAATGTTAACGATCTGACACATACATGGCTAAGACATGGGGCAATGTTTTTCGATCTTGGGAAAACATTATATGGATAAAAATCCCTCCAATCATAACTAATCTTTACATAACCAAAAAATTAAATAAATGGGGTTTTATTTTATTTACGTAATTAGGTTTTTACTAATTCCCAACCCCAATTAATTGTTTCATTTATCCCCCTATGTTGATTCCGTGAATTTTGAAATATTTCAGGTATTACTTGGCATGGATGGGTAAACCTCAAGGTGAATCTATGACCATGTTTTGTTCTTCCTTCCTATCTCTACTTGGATAATATATTTAATCCTTTTATAAATCTTCACAGGTGCTTCCTGTTATGGTTTAATTGGTCAATGATCAGGGCATGTTACCTTTGTAATTTAAATTAGGTCCATTTATCCTTGAATTAACCTATAATGATTCTTCTTTTGGAATATATGATGATTACCATTGTTTTCTACTGATGTAATTATAGAATCAGTGTATCAAACACATTATTGAAAATTTGTGCCTTTATATGATGTAATAGTGAAGTAATCTTGGTGAATTCTCCTTTGATCACTCTATAAAAGTTAAAATTTCATTTTCCTCCAAATGGGATCTGATTCAAACATAGTCAGTAGTCATCACTGGGTGAATTTTTTATAATCAATTGGATCATTCCTCTGAGTATCATGCACTAGGAAACTATTTCATTATATGTGTAACTAGTTATCTTAGTTATTTTTAGGAGAGAATATTCTTGTTGATGTGTGATCTTGGTGTGAGAGACAGACCGTTGAAACATCATGATGTTTACCATGATTAAATATTTTAAGAAGTTCTTTCGAAAATGGGACATTATATAAGATGTTTTCAAGAAGATTTATTATGCATCATTCTTGTTATTTATGTTGTTTCATGTCGGTGTGTGAGTCCGCCATGAAACCTTTTCTTGATATGTGATCATATGTTTTTTTGTAGACCCTTATCAACTATTTTTTATATGTATTATTATTCATTTAAATAGTGATAATGTTTTTTGGTATTTCATATTCTATGTAACTGTTCATCAAGTATCAGGATGGTCAAGTGCCTCAATTTTTTATATAAGACCACATAGAGGGGGAGTTTGATGACATGATGATATTTACAAACAACAACTCATATGATGGTATTAGTAACATATGGGACATTAGTTTTAAGATGCGAGAAGACTACACAATGTTTGAGAATGAATCTATTATAGATCGAATTCGGGGAGTCTCATGATTGGGATATATTTATTCAATTATATCGGAAATTTCTGGTGGGACTTATTGTAATATGATGTTAATGAGCGCTATCAGCGTGGGGCTTGCGGTCTTCAGGATAAAGACCATCATTAGGGTGGTAAATTTTTTGTTTCCTCAACGGTGGAACTTCGTTGATATTCATTGAAATCCTTACCAACATCAAACTAATTATGTTGGGACTAGTGTTCGTGGGGGTGTTTTTATCACATGATGATTTATAACATGTGTGATTATAAGTTAATTTTTTAAGCTATGAGGTAATTAACTATTATATATTAAGTGATTATATTTTGTGGACTAATTGGTGGTGTCCTAATAGGTTTATTACTCACAACTAACAAAACAAAAAAAGTGAACATGAGAGTTTCAGGACTAGGGATCTAGTGAATGGAAACCGTACAATAATGGGGAATTATGTAGACATTGGTTTAGAGTCATAAATGACCTCAAGGCACACTTTGGACTATTTTTACTAAATTTATTTTCATTATTTTCTCTCATGGTAACATTTTTCTTCTTTCCACACTAGGATCCAATTAAATTATTTGTATGAATTATGTGCAATAACATATCATTTTTATTTAATAGGTTTAACATATTACTCTAAATATTATATCATATTTTTTATTTTTTTAATAATATGTAAATGTCATAATAATGATTACTTAGTCCCTCTTTTGACAATATTAAGACCCTCAATTCTAGTCAGTGGCCTCTTGTATATATGGAGGCATGCATTACAAATTGTGGACCTCAAGCTAAGGCCTATGGTTAAGGATATGGTGTGGAAGAAAATTATCATATTTTTAAAAAGATTTATATTAAATGGATTCCAAATATGGAATCTTCTTTTCTATATTTGGTAATATGAGTTATCTTATATTTCTAGTAGAAGTATATTTATTATAGTAAAAAATTTAATCGTGGTTAATAAGTGTAAAAAGTGGTAACATAATGTGGCCCTACTTTTGCTATGTTAACATGAAAAATACACGTTGTAGAAGAAAATTGTTTTTTGGTGAAGTTATACCCACACGTATTACTAACTATTATTTATATAAATCACTTAAATCCCATGTGATTTAAACTTTAATAATTAAATTACATTACATTCTATAGATATGTCTATATTTTTCACTTTAAGATTTTGGTCACTTACACCCAAATTAAACAACCCCTCAACATTTAGTTACACATGAAAAAATTATCATTTTACCCATATATAACCCATTTCCACTTTTTAAGCCCTGGATTACAATATAGTACACTGAGTCTTCTATTTCCAAGAAGTCTTTCTAGTGAAGAACCAAAACCTCAATGTTATTATTATCAACCCCTGTCCTTTTCTTATATTTATTTATCCAGAAAACCTTCCAAAAACATAATACTATATTTAAATTAGTCTTATTAGTGTACCCAACATTTATTTTATTTATGTAATAACCATTCTATCCCACTTCCCATCCATTTGAAAAAGGAAAACGTCACTAAAGTTACATTCAAACTTCAACATCAGTGAATGAAATATTTAATTATTCAACACTACCTTTATTTGGTATTTTGAAAATTATTTTTAAAGACTAAATAATATATTAATGAAATTTGAAATATTCATAGATGATACATTAGCAATACTGTTTACAATATTTTTAATAAGTGATTATTCAAAATTTGATCACATAAAATCATCATTCCATGAAAAAAATGATTTTTCATTATAAAAAATAATATATTGTCTTAAATTATTAACTAAAATTTTATAAAAAAATATCATTATTATTTTGGAATTATTATATTTTAATAACATTCATAATCATGAAACGGTTATACCCCGTCATTTTTAGGCATTTTAAAGACATTGATGATTGGATATCTATATATTTTATCTTGTTTGGGTGTGAAAACATAATTTGGAAACATAAATATTGGTATAATACTATATTGATATATTTATTATATCAATATTAATATTTATCTCATTATTAAGATACATCCTTTTGTTCTTTAATAGTCACCGAAACCTATTTTTCATTGAATTTTCATTTCTGAATTATAATTAAAAATTTAATTGAATGGAATTAAGAAATTATAAATCATTATGAAAAATATATATTTTAGTTCCATGAATAATTTAGGAATGATGAATTTGGTTTAAATTTAAGGGGATAAAAAATGTATTAGAAAAGTAAGTTTAACTATCAAAGTCACTAAAATCCATTTATAAAAATAAATAAACTAATAATATTATAAAAATTAAATATTATATATGGCTATAGATATGAATATGGTTATTAAATAATTTATTAATATGGTTATGTTTATTCTATTGAAATTTAATATTCTTTTTTTAATTATAGAGTATTGGTAAAAGTTTTTCTTAACTAAATTTATTTTCATTGAGTTAAAATATTTCTTCATAATATATATTTTTATAAGGTGATATAATTTTGACTAATTATGTTTCTTGTTTTTCCTATTTTTTCTTAGTGATTTTTTTATTAGATAAACCTCGTTGAAAATGTTTCTTACATTATAAATTAAGATCTTTGTATGATATTTCTAATCTAATTTTTCATTTAATGATACAAATGTCATATTTACCACATTGTTTTAGGGTCTTCATACTTACCTATAAATAAATTTTATGATAATATAAATTATTTTAAATTGATTTTTAAATTCATATAATTTTTTATTTTAATTTTTTTATTTAAATATTACCAGATACATAATGAATTTTTTAACCTAAATATAATTTCTTTGAGTTATAATGGATCCTCTTGAAATTAATTCTTCTATGTTTGGATTATCCCACGTAAAAGTTTTATTATATGGAACTATCTCTTAATCTCTTGGGAAAATGGAATTTCTAATTAAGTGTTTCATCCTTAATAAATTTCATTCTCATAAAAGTATAATGTTGCTAAGAATAATTCATTCCCTTTCTAAGAATCACATTATTTTCCATATCTATATAATTAATTTCTATTTTTTTAATTATTTTATAACAAAATATGAATTATATATTATGAACCTCATATTTACCGTTACCGATAATAAAAAAATATTTATTTACTTATTAGTTATATAGGTTTAAATAATGATACTTGGAAGTATTTAAATGAAATTTTTTTCATGTTCATTTATTTTCTAGTCCACTTTTTAAAGTAGATATAGTTACTATAAAGTATCCATTACTATGATTTCTTAAAATGGGGGGTTTCTTAAATGATATTACTACCAACATCATGAAAATGGATTTTAAAAGTGATTCAAAACATAGTATTGTTATATGAGGGTAAAAATATTTTTTGAAAGCTCTTTTATTATTTTTCTACCACTTTCCAATTTATATACAAATTATATTTCCCAAATAAAGAAATAATCTATGATAAACCCTCTATATTTAGTTGTGAAATACTATTTTTGTGTGATTAAATTTTTTATCAATCGATTTAAATTTTTATTTCAATTACTGAGATACCATTAAAAAATGTGACATACCCTATTTTATATCGACTTTTTGTTGTGATATGGTTATTGATTTAATGTGGGAAACTTATGGATTATTAATTTTGGAAGGGTGGGGTCTTATATCACCATATAATTTAGTGGTTATGGGTTTATATATCACAAAACAATAATATTTAGTATAGACCTCATTAGTAGTTTGTAATTTTTACAAGATTGACAGTGGGCCATATCAATCTGTAGATATATTCAGAAAAGTGAGAATGAATCTGATTAGAGACAATATATGTTCACAGTATTGGGTGAGCAATAGATTATTTAATATCAATGTTGATAATTTTTTTGGACCTAATTAACGATAAGTTATATTCACAAGTGTTGTGAATAGACATGAATAAGGGTAGAGATATTCCCAATGTTATGATTTCATATAAACATTATTATGAACAATTTATATGTTATATATATATATATATTGTACCTTTCATGGATCATATTTAATCTCTCATGTTTCTACACACATATTTAATCGTTTATTTTTTATCATTAGTGCTCACATGTCCTTCAATCATGCATTATAGAAGACTCTTATTGTTCTATATTCCACCCAATTTTTATCATATACATAATTTTTGACATCATAATGAGTTTTATATGATTTTAAATAACATATCATTTGATCTCAAACCTTCTTATATTTTACATTCCACAAGTTATAAATATAATAAAAAATTGAGTTGTTTAAAATAAGGTACAATGTTCTAAACTTGTGGGGAAATGTTCTAATTATGGGAAATAGGTTTTTTATTTTGCTAATATACAATAACTATAATCAATTGGGTTGTGGGATTTTGGGTTCATTGTGATATGTAATTTATAATTAACATGAAATATTTAGATTTTAATATTGGGTCATCTCAACTGCTTTCAATGATAATATGTAAAGTATGTTTTTTATCACTTGATCCTGGAGTGCAGTTATGAGGCACCTAACATTGATTCCATGCTAATATAAAAAGTTTATGATTCTAGAATTATAAAATGGAGAATGAGATTAGGAAATATTAGTTTAAATATAATTATGTATTATTAATTATAGGGATTAGGATGATAAATCATTAAGAAAAAATTAAAGATAACTTTAATTATATGAAAATATTACTTAAATTTTTAGAAAAGAACAAACTATGTGGATTCATTGAAATGAAATTCTTATTCAGATATTAACAATTGGCTAATGTCTATGGTATAGATTCACATATGGTTAGAAATCATGTAAAAAATTTGGTTGGTAATAATCTAATTTTCAATTGGTGAACAATAAGGGGACATAACTACACATCAGGCTTGACACGCTAATGTGATATGCTTTAGAAGTTTCACATTCTATTTATGAACAATTAAAAATTATTTGAAAATAATTTTGATATTAAATATAAAAATAATTGGTTATAAGAACATAATTATAAAATATCCCTGTACAATCTAGGATATTCATTTAGAATAGCAAGTTCTTCTATGTTTTAAAATTATATTTTTTGTCTTAGGATGTTCGTATAGAGTAAAATTTTCATTTTCCCCTATAACATGATCCTAGAAATATTTTATAACCACTCCTTTATTCCAAGAATAGGCTGTTTACATTATGAAATGTGTTTGGTGGAAAACCTAGTGATTCATATTTTCACATAATATTTTATATACAACTCATTAGATATTAATTTCGCACATGTGTTAATTAAAATCTATCATTTGAATAAAAAATAAAATTGATATTAAAACTCTATTCATGGTTCAAAGATGAGGTGATTTAATTATTTGATATGTAATATTTCTTTGGGTATTATAATCGGGGTGAGCATTTAAATGGGTGTTTTATTTAAATTGAATAATAAAATTATTTGACTTTTATGGTGACCTTATTTTCATCATATGTGTAACCAAAGTGGAGAGTTATCTCCATAAAATGATGGTCAAATCGAGAGTGAAGTGGTGAGGGATGTGCCCCTAAATTATTACTGGGACATTTATTGAGACTATATCGAATACAGTAACTTTTAGTTGTGAATTTGGATGTTATATTTAGATATTTTCTCCATTAAGTATTTTTGTTGTATTTTTTATGTAATATATCTCAATAATTTATTTTTTTCTACTTTTAAATACCAATTATGATTTTTTTCATACTGATTGGGGCTGATCTATATCTATTTTTGAGTAAATTGGGGTTTTAGGACATTCTTAGGGGGTTCCCATTCAAGAAACCAAATTACATGGCATTTTTGGGGTGCAAAAAATTACTCATCTAGACACCCCATATAGGGGGAACATGGAAATGTAGGGTACACTACCAGACCCTATGCATAGTACAAGGCCAGAGGACACACATGAGACCTAACTATAAACCATGTGAGGTATATGACTAGAGACCCCTTGGGGGTTACAATCCATTTTGTAAAGGGAAACAGCAGGCACTTAGGTTTTACATTACAAATACACTATATGTATACACCCATGTTTTATTTTATGGTACAAACGTTATACAGGGATGAAACACACTTTAATGTCCCTATTGATGATATTTGGATTTTTGTGTGACCTAAATCTAGAAATGAGACTGAGTGGAGTCCATTATGAGTATTTCTCTATATGGAACGTAAATGAAGAACCCTTATTATTTTTTTGAAACTCTATGTTGTGATTTGGGGAAGTTGTTTTTTGATTGAGTGGTTAGTCCACCAAAAATTAATACATTAGACTATTAAGAGTGAGATATGGGATGGTTCCAAGGTAAGTATGATAATAATGATGATAGGACATGGAGTCAGAACCCTGAGGCCTTTGGGTACTAAAATAGTTAGACTGTACTAGTTTGTAGGACATGGTTTAATTTAAAAGAGGCTGATAGGTTGGGTGTGGGGGCCAAGAAAGAGCTATTTGGGAAAGGTGTAATCATTGGATCATCTCCCTTATGAAATTTTTTCTACTTAGATAGTTAGAAATTTTGAGGGATGAATGGATTATGTGAGTAGAATAACCATGTTATTCCTTGAAAACTGAGACATATTGTGGATAATATTTATTACTATTTATTATGTGGAAATACATACATATATATATATATATAGTGTCCACGATACATTGATTATGATGTCTTGGGATGTACTGTCCTTAGAGCACTGAGAATTGAATTGTGAACTTTTCTAAGACTGAGGTCCAATGTGATAGTGGTTATGCAATGTATTTACCACAAGGAATAAATCAGGTTCCTCGTTGATAATCTGATCATGTATTGGTGTTTATAGTTAATGGTAGATATGATTATAGGCATTATATAGAACCCACATCAATGTATAATCATGACAGTAAATAGATAATGATGACAATAATAGGGGTTCAGTCATCAAATATGTATATTTAATCTGAATTATATTTAGTTTTAATGACATGAGATTTCCTAGGATGTCTGGAAATCACCTAGTGGTGCGAAAACTATTTTTATTGTTTGGAATGCCCACGATTCACCAATAGACTTGGATGAGACCCTAAGAATCAATTTTATTGGGATTCAGTTTCATGTTTTATGTAGTGGTTTATTACTAGGCATACTTGTATCCATATATATGGTTGATGTAGGAGGGGGTTACTAGAGGTTGTACCAAAGATCTAGTGTCATAGAAATATGAATTCGTGAATACATGAATTCATAGGATTACTTGTATTTGATCAATATAGTGATACCGTTGTGAATTCCTAGACTCCATGAATAAAATATTGATACCAGCTGGCCATTAAAAATTACCATGCTTCCCAAAAATTTGACAATGATATGAGGTTTTGGGTGGTTTTATATCCTTGATAATTAATTTCGTATATCTCAATAAAGACTATCAGTTCAAAACGATACATTCTTGGGACACCCCAATGAATAGGTAAACACACAAGTGATGGTTTTTCTCAGGATATATGATATTTTTGGATTCCTAGGAGATTGAACATGTGATCCTTAGAGATTATTCTCGTTAGTTGTTTTAGTTTCCTCATAATTTATCATGTATGAGAATGTAGCACCGTTTAGGGTTTGGAACTCCAAGGTTCTCGACATTGAGCTCATATTAGGAACACATCGTTACTGCAATGGGATTTAGACCCATGTCCTCAGGGTGATGGATGCCTATAGATTTTCCAATGTAAAGATACTCATCATGATTTTGGTGTGGGTATGGATTCCCAATGTTATGGATAGAGGTTATTATGAGGTGATTCGCATCCTCAGAGTCACCAAATCACTAGTCGATAGAGATGTGTTTGATCAATTTTGTAGACCTAATGATCAAAAAAAATTAGTAGGAATAGTCTTTGATTTATGTATACATCCTTGGGAATGTTGAAATTTTATGGTAGTTATGTTATTAATTATGTCTTCATAAAGATTCTGGGATTGGATGAACTAGGAATGGTAGATCGAGGTCTCAGACCTAATGATTTACCCCAGTTGGTTTTTAGATAGGTCTAGGTCACCCAAGGTGGTTGTTTATTTATTAATATTTTCATTAAATTATAAAATAACTAATTTACACATATTTTATGCACATACTAATTCCAATAGGTCATAGTTAGACCACAAGGGGAGTCCAAATAAAGAAAATTTTGATACACCCTATACAAGAACCTTGTTACTCATTCAAACGAAATAATGCATTTTGGATGAGCATGATATGAACATTATATAGGGAATATGCATAATGTTTCATGATCATGTGGAGAAAATAATAAGGATTATTAAATCAATGTGCAGTAGGTTTACTGTCATGGAGGCCATGTATGAATTTTGGTCTATGATTTTAGTGGATCACTATCTTTCATATTTTTTTGTCTTGTATATCTGATCAGCTTGGTGGACGATCAATTATTGTATTTTAGAATGAACATTAATGTATCTATTTATCATTTAATTTTGTTATGAAATTTTTCTATTTCAATAATTATTTATTTTTACTCTGATTCTTTCGGTTTCATATGATATTTTATTTATTTATATGTTATTTTTAACTTGGATATAGCGGTATAGTATCCACATAATACTACCATAGACCAAAATTTCATTTCAACTCCATATACTATATGTGCATTTGATCTAGGTATAATCTTGTTTTTAATTTAATTACTTCTTATAGTGATCCTATTTTGGGTGAAAAATGTGGTATCACAGAATTTTTTAGATATCATACTATTGGTGATTTGGTTTTATGGTGATAAGAATATGTTATAGAATTTGTTGGAAACTAGATTAGTGTGTTTGGAACACATTTTCTCGAAATAAGATATTCAAGGTTTCATGATTGTTATTAATTTATTATGATCTAATGATTAATATAATTTTCACTTGGTGTGATTTAAATAGTGTTATGATTTATGATTTACAATTCCTTATGGATTTCTATCTCTTATCTCTTCATAAAGAGTTCAATTATTGATTTTACTCTTATCTTATATTGTTTATAGGTGTCTCATGCATCATTTTTAATATGTAGGGATATACAATACATATATGTTCTTTCTTGATAGATTATGTTAAAAACTAATGTTTCACTTTTTAATGTGTCTTAAACTACTCATAGAACATTTTCCCATATAATTACTTGATGTTATAAGGAGACACTTTTCATAAATGATGACATTGTCTCTCGGTGTATGGATTGAGGTTTACCCGTGTGTCTTAGAATCAAACTCTACCAAACCAAACCACATGACAATTGTTCACAGGATATATATCTCCATATGGTGATTCCAGTTGAATGTACCATATAGGAATTTTTATTTTAATTCAAAGATTCAACCAACATGATTCATTATAATATATATTGGAAGGAAATTACATATCACTAGACCATGAATTTATGGTTCATTGGCATGAACCATGTAGGAAATTTTTTTATTTATTTTTGAAATTGATGACTTAGGATTTCAATGGAATAGTTTTGGGTGGAGGGTCCATGAGAATCATTATCTCTATGGGATAATACTGTTTGTATGAGATTATGTTTTGGTTATGGATCTCTTGAGTGGGAATTTGGAAAATTGGATATCACTATTTTTTTTAAACCGTTCATGGGTGATTTCATGTGGGTTATGACTTTAATTGAGAGAAAACATTTTGTCAATGTGAGAGACTTAAGTTCCATGATATTTTTCTCCATGTGTTAGTGAGTTGGTTCATAATGAGATTTGATAGTGACCTAAGAGAGGGGCTCCCCAATCATGTAAATTCATTAGGGGGTTTGTAGGGCATGGTTAGATTTCCTCGAATTAGATCAATTCATGAAAGGTGGTATTGTGTATAAGGAGTGGAAACATTATATTCCCATGGGTTTCATGATAAAATCTCACTGATTTGTAATTCATGAGAATATGACGCAATACGATTATTGTCGTATTGAGGTTTCCTTTAAATCGATTAAATTTTTGAGGGCCTGGCAATGTTTATGATAAATGAAATTATGAGTGTGGTTAGAGTTCATATGGTAAATCATGAATTGGAATTATTTTAGATGGAGAATATAAAGTTAGTTATATTTGTATTTGGATCTACTCATGAATATGAATTGGATTTCCAATGGAAATACAATTAAATAAGAAAAAAATTCCTAAGAATGTGGTCGACCTAGTTCAATGTCTTGGGACACATGGTTCCATGTGTTGGTATTAGTTATTGAGTAGTACTGGAGCATACACCAATTCATTTTTATATTAGATGAAGATTAAACACTCATTGGTTTCACATAGTGATATATATGTTAAAATCAATGAAAATCATGTCTTATCCGAGGACTGATCAGTTCTAATGTGTTGTGATGAGGGTTTCTTTGGAAAAGTGTAATGGAAAAGTCTAGCCCATGAACATTACCCTATCTACTTTGGGTATAGCCTGCATAGTTTCTCTTTTCTTGGGCTAAGGCCCTCAGGAATCCGTGAGAAAAAATAATAATTGTGGTAGAGGTATCCACACCACCTTTTAAAGGAGTTCATGGTTCTACTCCCCATTTGACATTGGATTAACGTAATCCACCTATGTAAGGTACCATTATCCTCGATAGAACATAAAATGAACGCTGGATCTGATATCATTTGTGATGACCACATCTCTACCATGATCCTGATATTGTCAACATTAGGTCTTGCCCGCACGATTTTTCATCCCCTGGAATCTGGACCACTGGAATCCCCCATGAAAAGACCTCATGACGGGAGATGTATCCACCCCACCTTGTAAATGGATTCTTATTGCTTCTCGTCCTCCAAGTGATACAAATGCATACTATAAAGAACATATAGTGGCCTATGGGGACAATCAATATTAATATAACCCATTCAATCTTGTGGGTGGGCCCATTCTGGGGACCATGTGTATGCCGGGAAACTGGTCATACCTGGTGGGATAGGATCCTCTGACTATGTTAAGGCAAGTGTTTGTGATGTCAGTGGGGCCTATTTTTAACATTTGGTATCAGAGGAAGAACCCATCGGTAAGTGTGGTGCACTATGAGGGTGGAGATATAGGGTCCACAAGGAAGATGGTGTTCCCTTTTGTGGGGCTGGAATATAAAAATCCTACATCAGAGGAAGAGGAACATGAAGCAGCCCATAACAAGGTAGTGTGGATACATATCCAATCATGAGACCATTTTCAGGGAGATGCAGCAGGGATAGATCCCAGGGAATAAAAAACATATGGGATATGCCCAAATAAGTCAATATCATGATAACGGGATGGACTTGGCCATCAAAAATGGTATTAGAACTATTGTCCAATCGATTTTCCAATAAGGATGTTTGGCCCTTCTGGGGGTGGATTATGGAAATCCCACATAGAAGGTGGATGAGCATGAAGCACCACATTATAAGGTGGTGTGGATAACTATCCCATCACGAGGCCTCTTTATAGGGGATGCATATGGGCCAGAGCACAGGGAAGGAAAAACTATGTGGGCTAGTCGCGAAGGACATAATATCATGATCTTGGGTTGGATTGTGTTGTCACAAAGAGTGACATGTGTATATTTATAGATGAAGTTTTTATAGTATTATTGTATGAGTGGGATGAGTAAATCTATATACTAGGGAGTGAATTAGTGGAATGTTGGGTATATTGACCCTATTTTTTGATGAATTTCATTAGATTTCATAGATGGAGTTCTCATGAGCAGTGAATGAACATTAATTTTTTTTTGTGTTAGTGGATCATTATGTGCAGGCTTGGGAATTTTTTATCATTGTGTTTAGTGAAGAGTGGTAGAAAGGCATTATAAATCAATATTTTAATCTTTTGGAGTAATGATATGAAAACTCATATGGTGTGTAATGTCACATTGATTATGGATATATATCTCTCATTTTTTATGGGTGGTGGACAATGTGGGAAAATTAGGTTGACAGTAGAGATAATGATGGTTGTGATAATTATGGTGTGAAAGTACATATTCTGTTTGCAAATTGATACTTCTTGAGGAATATAAGTCCTATGATGGGGATATTGTGAAACAAAATGTTTTCATGGGTCGAAAAAATGAGTATAAATTTTAGTTATAAATTTAGGATGTTCATGAAGTGTAAAATGGTCATTTTATCCTTATAGATGTTCTCATAAATATATTATAACAACATTCTTGGTCCTAAAATATGTTTTGAGAATTGAAAATTTGTTGTACTAAAATAGATTCCATTTTAATTTTTGTTGATTATTTCATATTTTAGTAAATAAATATTAATTTTTCACGAATATTCATTTAGGGTTTTGTTTTGATGGAAGCATCATATTTAGATTCCAACTCTAGATCCATGTCCAGAAAGGGTTTTTTTCATAGGTGGGCTGTAAAACCACATCAATGCTTGAGGTTTGAAGTGGGCATTACAATTACATAAAAAATTTATAATTTAATTTAAATTTTTATTAAACTACCCTCCCCATGTATTTCCTACCAAAAAAATATGTGGTATATGATTTCATCTTTTTCAACATAGGACTATTTAAGGAATTGGGGAATGATGAAACACCCAACATCATCCTCAGTGTCGATCAGTACAAGAATATGGTATAATGAATTCCATGCCTGGAGTTTAACCCCTTTGTTTGTAGTTTTCTCTATTAATTAAGACTATTTTATTTTATATTCCATAAACCCATTAATTTTAATCATTAGATGTTTCCAAATCCATATTATAAATTTTGCGGACCCCTGGTGGAAATATGTAGTTATTTTTTAGAATAAAGTGTTTTGTGGATGATTTTTGGAGTTTCTCGGTCAGAAAACATGAAAATAAGGAATAAAGATTCATGAACACAGGTTTTGTGTGCTTTTATTTGTGGATGATTGGTATTTTGAGACTACATACCATGATGTTTTTTTAGTAAATGTTGTGTCATGTGATTTTGGTGTTACGGTCGAGTTCTCAATTAGACACCCAATTTTGGGGGTATTTCAATATGTAGGGTACTCAACAATTACCCTTGTATACTAAATTATGGGAGGCCAGGTATAGATCTTTTTTAGAATCCATGTGAGGAAAAAGAAAAGAGATATTGTGTGTATAAAATTCTATTTATATTGGTTACATGTTGTGTACTTATGTTTTACACAGATTGTCTGGCTATGGAATGCACTAATGTTGGATTTTGAGAGTACATGTTGTGTACTGTTATCTATATTTAATTAATTATCCCTTTAGAGGTGATTTGAATTATTTTATTCCCAGAATCTAGAAATGATCTCAAGTGGAATCCATTATGTATATTATTTTCATATATAATTTGATGGCGGAACAATTGGGGACTTTTGATGAAATACATGATGTAATTTATGGATTGTAAGTTATGAAATATTGGTTCATCTTGTAGTAACAAAATACAGCGGTCTTATGAGGGTGAGATGTGGGATGAGACCTTGTTAATGATTGACAGAATTATTTGGAGACCTGTTATAGGAATAAAATTTACATTAGGTGTTTAAAGAATGATATTTTACATTGTTTGTAGGGAATGGTTATGATTTGTTGAGGATTATTGGATTGGTGTTCAAGAAAACAAAGTGTAACTTTGATGTGCGATGAGATTGAGTCAATATCCCATATGAGATGTGTCTACCAAGTTATTTAGGCATTCAGACTGATTAATGGGATCAGTGAGGGGACCAACTATGAAATACATTGACAACCAAGATGGGTCATGTGATATCATTTTATCTAATGCCTATCTGGTGAACCCCATGTAGATGGAAAGGTCATGCATCCCTATTGACGATATCATATGATGTGGTGTCCATCGAGTGTTGGTTTTTGACCCATGATCTAGGTCGAGATCAATGACCCACGTTAGGGAGAATTTGATGTATTGTGACCATAGGGACCAAATAAGATTCCCTATTGATAGACCATGTTTTTGTGTGTTTGTATTGTTATCGGTCGATGTTGATGGAGTTACCACATAGAACCCAAACAGAAGTGTGATCTCGATGGGGTTGATATTATTAAAATCATGGATGATCGATGTAACATTATGTATATTTAATTATATTTATATTTATATTTGATGACATGATATTTCTAATAATTACTAATAATTCGATGGGGGGCCAGACACCAATTTGATTTTCTAAGATGCTAAAGAATCTATTGGTGACATTGGTAGGACCATGGGATCACTGGTATGATTGAGATCTAGTCTCAATGATTATTTGGGAGATTATTCATATCTTGAATACAACCAAAATGACATATTTTATGTGTGAGTGGATTCATATTGATTGTATATTGGATTAAACATTAGATTTATGTGATTTTAGGAAAATAGGAATGAATAGGATGGTATGTATTCTATTATTACAATGACAACATTGTCAATTACTTGGTGTTAGTATTGAATGAATATATGAGTTGACCCTTACAAATTCTCAATATTCCCTGGATTTTAATTGTGGAAGGAGGTGTTGGGAGGGTGTGTATCCCTGAGTGTATATATTGGACATAAAGGGGGTGTCTTCTGGATCCCTATAATCAATTCATGGTATAGCACTTAAAAATAGGTTGATACACTAGTGAGGGTAATGTTTAGTGGTTGTGAGATATTGGATGCCCGTAATATTAACGTTTTGATTTAGGGAGAGTATTACCTTGATTTCAAGGGTCTCCCAGGACTCAAACATTCTTGGATATATATGATTGGCTAGGTCCTACACCACATAAGAGTCAGACAATGGGATGATATCCAGAACATTAAGGTACTATTGTGGGGTTTATCCTTAGGGAATAAGGTATGTGGATGTTTATTGATGTCCTGGAATCCAATATAAATCAGGATGGAGGTTTTACTGTGGGATCCCTTGAGTGAGGAAATAGGTTCCCAAGAGGGGATTCCCATGTTCAAAGATAGCCTGAAATTTGTTGAACAATTCATGTTCAATTGAGATCATGGATTTAAGGATAAGTGATGATTATCAAACATGACTATAGTCATATGTGTATGCCCTTTGGGAGATTGTGATGTAGTAGTTGGCATGGTATCAATGACATGATTAAATACATTATGAAAATGGAAAGAGATATTATAGTAGATTGGGTTCTTGGACTCGTGTATCAACATTTGTTAGCTTAATGATAGTTCATACTACCCAAAGTGGTGATTTACTTTTTATTTATTTATAATATAAACATTTTATTTTTGTAACAACTAGGGTTGGAATATTTCTTTCATAGAGGATCAATAAAAAGTAATAGGTCCACCATTGAAGGTATCCTACTTCGAATTATATAATCATACAAATTACAAGATATTTGGTTCTATCGTAAACCTTATGACATTTTTATGTTCGACAAAATGATAAAAATGTACATGGTGGATGCTTAGTATTTTAATATTGAGTGATGATGCTTGTAAGATATCAAAGACTGAGCTACATTAGTTTGACATCTGTTGAGTACAGGTAAGTGGTTTTGGTTCATAATTAAAGTGGATCCTTATGTTTAATTTCTTTTGATGATTTGTATCCACAATTTTCCACATGGGAGATTAGTTGTTAGTTTGAGTATTTATACCATACATCATTTTAAGAAAAAATTTCTTCTGTTTCAATTAGTATTTCTTTTAAATATTAATACTCTTTGATGTTTATGTTGTTTGGTATATTTATCTTTGATTTTCCACTCAAATCAAGAGGTATTGTCTCCTCATAGAATCACCTTATACACCTATTTCTTATTAGAAGCCTCTAAAATATTTGTAGATATGCATGATGTCCCTAACTTTTATAGTCCTATCAGTGTTCATTGTCTACCTACCCAGAGAATTACAAAATAGAAAGTGATATAGGTTGTTCAAATTATGTCATTATTGAACAAAAATTATCACATGATGAAATAATGGTGTCATTAATGAGTAAATTATATGATTGAGTTTTTATATTCAAAAAATCATTTAATATATATTTTTTATATTAGCATCATCATTTTATTTTTAATATTTGGTTTGAAACGTGATCATGAAAAATGAATCTAGGAAAGTTATACATACAAAATAATATATGGATGATATCCATATAAGGAGGAATAAGTGAAAAAATAGTTAATAATCTAAAAATATTCATATTATAAACTAACATATTAGTTTCTCAGTCATACGCACATTATTGAGGTTGATATCTCATAAGAAAGTATATTTTATGTCATTTTCATCTTACAGAATACTTTATCTATTTTAACAAAATGACATAATTAAAAATGAAAGGACAATATTTATTTAATGGGGGAATTAAAAAACCCATGTTTTATGAACCATTATGTTTTTTCATTAAATTTATATAATTACAAAATTAAGTTCTTTACTTTCATTAAAAAGATTTAAATTTTTTTGGAAAGGATCCGTAAAAGATAATAATGAAACTGATAGCATTTTATTCGTATTTAATAGAATATAAAAACATAAATGAAACCATAAATTACATAGCATGTAATATTACATAAAATGGATAATTACATCCATTAATTTTCCATTAATTAAAATGTTTCATTAAATTGAAAACAATTATAT
This sequence comes from Viscum album, assembly GCA_963277665.1. Lineage (NCBI taxonomy): Eukaryota > Viridiplantae > Streptophyta > Magnoliopsida > Santalales > Viscaceae > Viscum > Viscum album. Next base: position 1,632,008,715 of record OY728141.1, read on the forward strand.
CTTAAAAACTAAGAGATACCTTTGATTATCATCACAACTAAGATTAAAATATTTTAAAACAAAAACTTTAATGGGAAGGATCATCAAAAAATGATAAATCATGTTTTGGAATCTAAAATTAATGATTATGATAGGATTGATTTAAGTGGTATGTATAGAAAGATTTTATAGATTTTAATGTATGTCATATAGTTGTTATAAAATGAAATATGGTGATTAGAAATTTGTTTATTGGAAATTTTTTGTTGGATATATGGTAATTGGATTTTTTTCAATAATATTTTGATTTTAAACAAATAAATGAAAAATATTTGAAAATATATTTTTATTGAATGACTAAAAAAAATTATATCAAAATTATATATATTTATATGATAATTGTTGTTATAATTATTTCTAATTTTTAAAGAATAATATGTCGTATTGATTAAATTCAATGATATATTTTAATACGAATGTATTGAAGAAAATAAACTACATATTTTTAAAAAATTAATCACTCTTAATGAAATATGAATGAAATAATTTAGAAATAAAAAATATTTTCTCAACGAATATTTCTTATTCTATATAAAGTTTCTTTTGGAACAGATTTATATTTATTTAATAATGATAAATCTATTGAAGAGATATATAAAAAATAAATCAATATTAAAAATTTTAGTTGGAATGGAATATGAATAAATTATCTTTATAGTAAAAACATACATTGTTTTTGTAAAAAACATTTTTATTTGATATATGAGCTCAAATTTAAATTAATTTTAATTTAAACAATAAAATGAATCTCATAAAATGGTTTTTATATTTTTTTAAATAAAATTCCAAAAATTTAATATGTTAATTTTCATTTTAATAATATAAATATTTGTTACTATTGAAAGTATTTATTAACACGTTAAAGCTATACTATTTTGATGAATTGATTCTAAATATGTTACATATTTTTTATATAATTACATTTATCATTTTTTTACTATTATATTATTTTTAAAATTATTAAATAATGTATTAACACTATTTTGATCAATAATTGATATGATATAATTATAAAAACACATAATTAATAATATGAAATTCTTCTAAAAAGAATTATTTTATTATAAATTATTTTTTAAAATTTAATATTTTATGATCACATATTTAAAAACTGAATCGTATTAAATTTTTTTTACAAATATAAAATTTTTCTGTCCAAATTTGGTTAGAATTGTAATATATTATATTTAACAAAATAATAATAATAATGTTATAATTTTAATCACGGTTTATTAGGGTAAAATGAGTTAAAAAAATGTAGCTAAAATTTTCAAAAAAATATACTTAAAGTTATTAAGTCAAGATGATATTTTTATTTTATATTCATAACCACAAGAATCAAAAAAATGTCCTCTCAAAAATTACATTACACTCATATGAATTCTTATTTAACCTTAATGTAACATTAATTTCCAAGGATAAGGCCTGATTTCTCTCCTATAAAAGGATCCCTCTTCCACCGATATCAATCCCCACATACCATTAGAATTATATTAGAAGACCTAAAATTTTTATCACTTCTTGAATCAAATCCATATATTATCGCCCCTTGTTTAAAATAAAGTGTCCCAATTCTTCAATTTCCTAGAAGTATTATTAGAGAAGAATCAAGTCCCCTATAATAGAATTATCCAACCCTACTCATTTCATATCTATAATTCTACAATAAACCTACCATAACCATAATAATATGACCATTTAATGATAATTAGTACAGTTATATTTTATTTTAATTATTTATAATCCATTTTATACCTTCCCTCTATCCATTTAAAAAAAACATCTCTTTTGTTTTGTGAGGACAACCACATCCATGAATGATATATTTCATTTTTCATCACCAGCATTAATGAATTATAAAAATAATTCTTTAGTAAATAAATATTTATTTATGATGTTATTAGTATTCATGAAATATATATATGTAAATCTATTAGAAATATGAATTCAATTTTATTATTAAAAATTTAACCACATAAAATGTGCATACTATGAGGAAAAATGTTTTTTTATTTATAACTTATTACTTTCTATATTTCCTTATTAAGATAAGTAATATCAATTATAATTTATTATATTTTAAAAAATATAAATAATAATAATATTCTTTAATAATTATGTTATTAGAATCAAATTCATACATATCCATTTTTTATAATAGGTTATTGTTTGTATCTACTTAACCACCTATGTGAATGATGCTATAAAATTTTATCCTTAATGGATATGGAAAATCAAATAATTTTATATTATTATATTAATAATTAAATAATTATTTTTGGTTCATGAATGGTAATATTAATATTCAAATCATTATTAACATACCAAATTTTGTTTCTTAAAAATAACTAGATCAATAACATCACTGATTTATATTTAATGAATCAAAACTAAAACTATCAAGGAACCGAATAATAACATTATAAATCATTTTTAATGTATATTATATTACCATCATATAGGTTCAATTAATAATTGTAGTGGAAATTTCTATAGTGAGATTTAGAGTTTTCATTACCTCTATGTTATATAAGACATTGTTGGACATGGGATATTTCCATTCAAAAATATATTCTCATGTCATTACATTCCAAGATTTACTGAATTAGATTAATTCAATGTTAATATTGTAACAAAAACATTAAAAATAGTGTAAAATATCAATATTAATATTCCGAGTTCCATGTGGTTGTTTTTTTATAGAGGATAAAAGGAATTTTCAATCATATATATGACTGGTTTCAATGAAATATTTAGAATGGTCTAGTTAACAAGTTTTCTAGTCTATATATACTACTACAAAAGATGTGTATCATTCACCCCATTTGGAGGATATAGGATTGTGTTGATGACTGAGTGGGATTTTGATGTAGGGGGATTGGACCATTTCGAAGCCATATTAGAGATATAACAATGCACGTACCACTATTTGATCTCAAGATAGAATGATGAATATACACCTATATTCACTCCAATGGTGGGCAGTTGTAAAGATGCATTCACATATTACTTCTCATGTCTTCCTCAAGAAATATGAATTTTGTTTGAGATTGGTCATATACATAGGGATCAATCAATGTTGATTCCTCATTATCATATGAGATCACCTAATTTAAGAATTTTAAGGTGTAATTATATGATTCAAAGGTGTATGGATTTATCTGATCAAGCACTTTCCATTATGGTGCTCAAGTATTTTTTTCTAAGAACTAATACGGTTGTATATGTCTCCATGTGGACTATTATAAACTCAATTAGGAAGAAAATGAAGAATAAATATACTTTACCCAATATTTATGATCCATTGGATCACTTTTTTGGAGGCTGGTGGTTTTCCGAGATTTATCATCATTCGGAATACCACCAGTTGCAGTTCATAGAGGTGGATATTACCATTATAAAATTATCTAGTAGATATAATGCATATGAATATCTTTTCATTCCCTTTGGGTAGAGAAAATGTTCTAGCGGAGTTCATGATTATCAGCATTAGGATTTCCCATCCAAATTTTCACTACATAATGTTTGTAATCATGGATGATCTCTTGAAAAAATATTGGACTACATATATGAATGTTGGGAACAATGATATTTTATTCAGTACAATTTATGAATGTAGGCATTATGAAAAATGGTAAAATTATCTCTTTTGGATTCAAGTGGTGCAGTTCAACATGTGTTTAATTTTTGATGTAATATTTTTAATAGACCTAGAAATGGTAGAGGTTGTGATGTCAAGGTAATGTCCCACAAATGTTTTTGAGATGAATAGTTTTCATTTTCTTTTAGGTTAAAACCATTTTTTAATCCAAGATAGTTAATGTTTTGATATTTTTATGACAGATCTGACCAAAAAATGGCGAGGTGTTTTAGTGGCCTAATCATTGTGAAGAGGCCTTACACGCGGTTAAGTGATGATTGAAGATAAATCCAATTTTTATTACTACAAATATTGTAATAATATAATATATGTACTATGATTCCTCAGGTTATGGGTTAAAATATTTTTCAATGCATCAGGTTAATATGGTCCCTTATTGTTCAAATTAGTCATTAATCCATGAGTTAATATACCTAACACATGTAATTGAGGTGGTTGTTTCAGTCAACACTTTTTTGTTTATAAAATATTATCTTCTTAGTTAATAGTTTATCATTTATATGTATGCTAAGATATTATCATACATCATCACTAAGTGTGATCAATATTTGGTACAGGGTTATTGGGTGGAGTAAATATGATGAATTGATTTTGAAATGACCAATTCTCCATAGAATGGTAATGTCATTTCAGATGTTCTCTTTTGGAAAACACCATAGAATAATGATCTAGGAGAGTGGCCTTCATAGGAGTAATGTAATATCACTTGTTTTATGGTTGAGTGGCCTATGGATGAATTGGTGTATAATATATTTATGACATGTGGGCCTTTATTTATCACATGTTCTTTATAGGAATACGTAATTTCTAACCAAGTGGTGGATTTTGAGAATGTAGTTATGTGGGAATGCAAGGTGGGGAATGATTCTACCCCATGGTGGTACTTGGTAGATAATGTGATATATGATAATGTATATTTATTAGTGTTATCATACTAGATGATATAAATGATAAGACACTCCCATGTTTTGAATTAGGGTTTTCATATTTTATAAATAAAGATATACATTGATATTTGATGTCTGTTTTGGTGTCTTGGAGTCAAGAGTGACATATTTTATTTTTTTTCGCAATGCCTTACCATCCAGAGGCTAAATGATTATAATCAATGTCCTATTGAATTTACTTAACTAGTTCTAATGCCTATGTTAAAGTTGGATGATGTGTCAGTGGGATTTATGATAGTGTTACCCTAGACCATGAGGATTCACGATTCTATCTTTGTAATAGATGATTGGATGATGAAAGTGCCTTATTTAAATCTTCTTCATGAGACCCTTTCGGTTGGTCATTTTGTAATGTTTTATGTATGGGATATTGTATAACTACATGAATCCACTTTGATCCTTATATTAGGTAGAGATTCATATTTCACAATAATGTTTTAGTAGGGATTACATAAGGCCATAGGGGCCTATATAAAATTATTTATGATTTATATTCCATAAACAAATGGATAATTAAATAGGATAATCCATATTTTAGAGGATATGTTGTTGTAATTCATTTTGATCTAAATGAAGACAAGGATGATTGGATTTCCATGGTTGATTTTTTTTAGAATAATGGATTCAGGGCATTAATTCAGATAACACCTTATGAGGCTCTTTATGGACATATGATTTTCTCACCACGATGTTGGAATAAGGCTGGTGGGATAGTATTAATGGGGATATGTTTCATATAAGAAACCTCAATGAGGGAATATTTGATTTGAATTTGGTTACATATCACCCAGAGTAGAAAAAAATGACATGATGATAAGTGGAGGGAAACCATCGTGTTTTTTGTGGGTGGCTAAATTTTCATACATGCTACTCTTTGAAAAGGTCGTAATTGGTATTAGTAGAAAGAAAATTTATAATTGAGAATTTATGTGCCATTTAATATTACCAATCATATCACGATAGTGTCATATCATTTGGATGTTCCTCCATTGAATCTAGGTATGCATGATCTGTTTTATTTGATGAAAATTAAGAGGTATGTGCCTAATCCTATTGATGTTATTAGGAATAAATAGAATCTGCTTGATCTTGACAAGTAATTAGTGGAGTTACTAGTTTGGGTAAAAACTTAGAGTAAAAAAGTGGGAAGAGGAAACACAACTACACCTATTAGAGTCCAATGGTAGAGTAGTCATATCCAAAATGAGTTTTAGGAAAGATTATCATATGTATGAGCTCAATGGATCTATTTTTTTATTATGTTACTCTAATGAATATTTTTTTTGGGTGAGATGTCCATAAAGGTGGATATTATAATAGCTTAGAGTCTCTCAGGTTTTTTAAACCATACATTAATCCATTCATTATGTTTTATTGAGTTTTGTTTTATTAGGCTAATTTTTTGTCAGATTATAGTTATTATTAGGGGTTTTTAGATTCCTTAAATTTGATTCATATATGGATCTGGGTTAAGGGAGACCTTGTTGATATTCATTGGAAACGATTATACTTTTTAAGAGATGTAAAGTGTGAAATTCATGGTTTGCACACTGTTAGATTTAATCCTACAAAATTTACCAAAAAACAATTTATCCTAATATAAAGGAAAAATAATGGATGATTCATAATTTATAAAATCATATAGGATCCAATAATAGGATTAAATACTCAAATTGTAATTGCATGGTTCATGAAATCATGCGACCAAACCACGAATCGAGTAATAATTAATCGTAAAATTTTATTTTAATCACAAGAAATCTCAAAAACCTTAAATTTCTTCTCTTACATCAGGGGTTATTGATCCTATGGATTCTATTATTTATTCATTGACGTTTTTCTCTCTATTTAGATTATATCTAAAGGATCTAGAGTGTCATCTAATATGGATTCATGGTAATATGTTCGGGGACCATCCTTTTTCACATCAATTATAGATTTCATCTTTTAGTATTAGGATAAATCCTGGATCCAATATATTTTGGCATGATCTATGGATTCTATAACAATAAAATGTAAAATCCTCATTCTTAATTTAATAGATTCCTTATATAGGGAATTTCAGCCTATTTTTCATGATTATATTATTATTAATCCTTTGTAATGAATCCCTTTTTGATTGTTAATATGTATTTGATCCCTTTGCATGATTCCATCATTAAATATTAATCCTATTGAATTATGTTGATGAAATGGGTCCTCAAATGGTGAAAAGTTGTACATAATCATGATCATGGTGTAACAACATAACAGATCATGGAAATATGAACTTTCACACTAATAGAAATAAGTCCCAACCATATTAGGACTTTGTATAGTGTTTCATTAGATTTTTTAATTTTTTGATGCTTCTATGGAGATACATACATGATATTTTATAATGGAATTTTATGGTTTCTTTTGAGACCTTTTTTGAATATGCATTATGTGTTCCTCTATTTGTCTAAACTCATATTTGTTTTTTTATCATAATCATGTAGTCGATATTCCATGATTCCTACTTGTAGTTATAACTTTCTTACACATATTTTCATTGTATATGGATTATTTGTTTTGATATGAGTATTCCTTACTATGTTTTTTCATTACACAAGGTTTTTTTTTACATAGATAGTTGAACCTCAACTCAGTGTTTATGTTAATAGATGGACCAATCATACTTATTAAAATCCTTATAAGGGGAGTTTTGATTACATGACACATTTTATTTGTCTCTTCAAAGTGTTCCTACAATGTGAGATTAGAATGTGATTATTCCATGAGATTATAATTCTGTACACCTATGTAAGAGGGTATGTTGATTGATATAATGTTTTTATGGGAAATAAAATTGCATATATATATATATATATATGTAGATTGAAATTATTTATGAATGTCATGAAAATGTAACATTGAAGTATATTTGGTGTTCAGGGTAAATGGTATAATTTTTTTTAAAATATGGTTATAGAGTAGTTCCATAAAATATATACACATTTTTTCTTTAATGGTTGATATATTTTCTTAGTATGATCCCTATTTCAGGATAACTACATAAGATATTCTTCTCACATTCCACAAAAGAATGTATAATTAGTGATCATTGATGATTGGTTAGAACACAATCGCTTGGTGAATGATTGGTTTTATTATAATGTGTGAGTATTACATTTAATGATATCACAAAACTCCACAAAAACATTAAATTATTTTATAGATGAATTGATGGTTTCCTGCTTGGTTAACTCTCACATCCTATATGGGTACCTCATTGATTGTGAAGACAACGCGACTGGGGATCCATAAATGGGAAAGTTCTTATTAGTAGGTGGTTAAAGAAATTGGTGTTATGGATAGAAGTAGTACTAGTATGGAATCTTGAAGTCAATCATGAAATATTTTATTTATCTTTCTAGTTATACTGGTAATTCATTCTAACCTTCCACACTGGTAGTTTATTTCTTAATATTATATCACCAGACATGACATATTCCATATCTATATTTCAGGTTACCTTCTCATATGTTGTGTAGTATTATTATTTTATTAATTTTTTTTGAGTGATATAAATGATTATCGAGGTTAGATTCACTCAACATAACTTCAAAACCCTCACTACTACTTAAAATACTATTTCATTTGTGGATACACGTGTGTGGTTATGTGGAACTTTAGCTTGGACTTGGTAATATTTTTTATTTTCTACAACATGAATTCCCAATAAAAATATCATATATCTAATCATTTACATCTTTATGAATTTTATCATTCGATATTTAAATGCATAAATTATCCTTCCCCAATCAAGAAAATTAATATATATTTTTTAAATGATTGAGTTAGTGATGTTTTCTTCATCAGATAATTTTTTATCCAATTTTACTCATTTGAATCAATTTTTATTCAAGAAATTTAAAATATTCGATACCATAAAAATGGATCATATATTATTCTATATAGTTCCTTTCATATTTAACCATGTAATGTTATTACGGTAAAAACTAAATGATAATGGTTGTTCAATTTATATGTCTTCAATGAAGTAATCATTTGTAAAATATGGCATTATATACATTTGGGTTATATTATAATTAATTTTAGTATAAATTGAAATAATATATGTATCCTTTGGTTTCATGAATGTGGATAAATGTTTCATCAAATTCAAAAACTAGAATTAGAGGGTAACCTTTTCCAACCAATCAACCTTTATTCCTTTCCACCTTCCCTTTAACATTGTGATTATTTTTTAAAAGAATTTTTTTTTTCAAAACAGAATTATTCCATTTATAATGATATATAATCTTATATATGGTTCATTTATTTATATTACATAAAAAATAAATTATGGTAAAAACCCAATAATCATGTTTAAAAATATATTAAATAATAATTAGATTAATATTTGTGAGTAATCCTTAATATGTTCAATTTTTCAAATTATTTCAGGTTTGAATTCTTGACTCTAACAAGTGACAATAGTTTTTTGGGTCAACATGTTTTATAGTCCATAAATAATCCATTTAATTTTATTGTAAAACGTCTTAAACACTTTAAACCTCAAAAAATTATTCTATAAAAATAATTTATATACCAACTATGCTTTATATATCCTATAGTTGGGAACCTGTTAGGTTCTTCTTATATCTCATCATTAATCTACAATTATTTTCTTTGAGTAATGTCACCATTCGTTAATATAAAATCAATTTAACCAATAATATTTCATTTATTTTTGTTTTAAAAACATAAAAAAAACATTTCATAGGGTGTATATCAAAGTAATACCCCTCACAAGCTATTTCATAAAAATTTAAAACATTATTCCCTTTAATTAAGAATAAAAATGTTCTACCAAAACCATGAAATGCATCATATTTTTCCATAACAGTACATAAATAAAAAAGTGTTTTGGTGGATTTTGGACTTAGTAATCATATATTTTGAACTTGAATCAATATTGGAGAATCTTGTGTATAATAATATTTTTATATGTCTTTCTCAAATAACATCATTCTCCTCATGTTAATAAAATTTCATTCCATTATTTTTGAGAATTTTTTTTCAGATTATATAGAGTGTTACATTGATGAAATATCCTATAAATGTAAATATATTGTTTAGAATACTTATTTTTGCAATAGGAAAAATTAAGAGATTAATTTTTTTGATAGAATAATTTGGTTTCTTCTTATTGACCAAACAATATCAGTTTAAAATTCCTAAATTATTTTTATTTAGTTTACATAATGATAACATATGTCATGTGAGTATAATAATCAATTAATATAATGAATCAATTATCTCATTTTCTGGATTTATTTATCCTTATCAAACAACCACCTTTATTAGCAAGATTAACTGATCATAATATATTGAATTATATATTATTTTATGTATTTCACCCACCAATGTTCTATAATGTTATATTTTTTACGGAAGCTGATATATCCATATTGCATTTTTTTATTTTTTTCTCACAGCATAAATGTGTAATATTCATCAATTAACCAACACATTTTCATCGTCTTATATTCATTAGAACCAAAATTCGGAGTCATTAATGTCATAACTCTTTTTATTATTCCATACCCAGAAAACATGAAGTCTCAAAAACTTGATTTGGAATTGGATTCGAATTTTCTTGTTTCCCATTTCATATCAAAATTTCAGATTATGATTTTCGATAAGACTTTTTATAACATGAATTTATTCCCATAATAACAAAATTACAAAAAAAACATAATATATTAAGCCTGAAGACATTATAAAACATAAAATTATTTGAGGTGATATTTTTATCCCTAAATTCGGTGGTATTAATAGCTTTGATGTTTGATGATCCATTATTTCCAAATTTTATTTCTCCTCCATCTTAGTTTTCAATTCCAATTAATATGTTATTATTTGAAGCTATATGGAGCCGTACATGAGCATTATTATTCCACAATAAGAGATCATTTGAAATTAATATCAATTATATAAAATTCATGACTTCTCATAATCCAATGCTTAACATTAAACCCAAATAACCATTGAATTTTCATTTTTAATCCTCATTTTTATAATATTTTGTGTCTTATATGAATTAATTTTCATCATTCAAATAACTAGAAATTCATTATCACTATTACCAAATTTATCACATTTTCTATGATTGTCTCCAAAAAAAATTTATCACATTTTATCTCATCATTTTTTCATCGTGTTAATTTATTCATTATTTGGTTATATTATCCACCCTCAAATCGACACCTCTCATCTATTTAGTAAATGAAATATTATAATAACACATACCTGGATTATGATTATAAACTATGAAACACTAAAATAATTTAGTAGATGAAAATGTTATAATATACTTGAAGGAGAATACAACTAAAATACAATGAATCATTTTTTCCATTTATGGTATTTTTTATTTTTCATCACATTATAGTGCTTCATGAAGCTTCCATTATATGTGTAACTTCCAAGCCCTTGATTTCACATATTTTTTTTATTTTTTATTTATATAGTAGTATTTAATCACTAAGGCATTGAATGTATTCATTGATGAAATGAAATTATAGTTTCATAAAAAAACAATTTATGTATAATAGATTTTATTGTGTGGAATCATTTTATCACAATCATTGGATTTAAAATATCATGGATGATTTTATTTCTATTCCATATAATGAAATTTTCATCTTAATTCATTATCAAGAACTATAATTTCATTCAATAAAAATTTTATAATCATTTCAATCAATTGATGTTTTTAAATGATTTATTTTTCTTTTAAAGTTTTAAAATATTCTTTCTACACACAAAATTCTTTAATCTCATGATATCTTCATTTATGGTATCAAGTCCTGTCTTTTAATTATTATTTTTATCATCATTATATAAAAAATTATTTTCACAATTTGGTTGTTCCATTTTCACTAGTATATTGAGATAATTATTTATTCACTCCACTTATTTACTATGATATGAACCATCATTCATTTATGGATGAAAATAATGTAGTAATAATTTATTATTCAATAGGGAAATTCTTTATTTCTCATATTTACCTCTAAAATAATATTATAATTAATATGGATAAATATCTACATCCTCATGAATTTTATTTACATACTTTTCTCAAGAATTATGCATATTGTATCAATTAAAATAAATATAATGTAGCGTACCATTGTACTTGACTTAAATTTTCAATTTTGTTGAATGATATAAAAAAATATCATTATAATTCTTCCTACACACATTAATCTTGATTTATTAAATATGTTTTTCTACTAAATATTTTTATCCATCAAGATGATTTAAATATGAACTCTATCTCTAATACAGATTTTCACTTTATATAAGCTCATTCGATCATCTAATAAAAAATATAGAAGTTGTATAATATATTAATTGTTAATTGATACAAAATTAAATAATTCAATGTGGGGATCTTCACATCAAAGTTTTTTCATTGAAATCTCAAAACATTCATCCCAATTGTTTGGAGGAAAATATATTCACTATAGTCCTAAATTACATTGACCATTATATTCAATTATGAAAATATTTATTTCAATAATCTACTCTTGTCCGTTTTAATATTTTTAAATTGATTTTGAAACAGTGATAAGTTATATTCTTATTCCTCTTTGACACATTTATATATAAAATTACATTTATCTCATATGTCGTTAAAGATTATTTATCCCATGAAAATCGTTGACATATTTTTTTGAGTGAGATGACAACAACAAATTTAAGGATATTGCACCATCATAAATATTCTTATGAAATACTAATCTGTAAATTAAAAATCATTTCAATAGAGGAAATAATAAATTTTTATTATTAATAACATAAAATCGTAAGATAAAATGGAGTCACCCTATCTATCCATTGAGTAAATAACTTACTATAAAACATATTGATTTCTTTTGTTGTTGAAAAACTCGTATTTTATTTGGAAAATAATGCATATTTAAGATATTTGAAAGAGAAAAAGTCAATTAATGATCATTGAGAGATAACCATGGGTATGATAGTAAATGTGATTACCATAACATGAAATAGGAACATAAGGGGATAATTTTTCCTCTATGGTAATTTATTTTTGAAAAATAAATTATTTAATTTCTATTTATTGAATAGAACATTCTCCCTGACAGTTTATTTAATGTGAATGATAAATAGAAAAAATAAAAAACCCATAAAAACTATTATTTTTTAAACGATATTTAGTTTCAATGAGAGTTTAGTCCTGAGTGGGGTGTGGTTTTTATCATAAATCTGTTTATATTTATCTTCTAAATTAACAATAAACCAATAGGAAAACGGGATACCATGTACCCTTAAAAATATGTTTCCCAACTATCAGAACTGTTTGAACGCCTATTGTAACATCCCAGGTAAATAAAGAATAATACATTTTATTATTTATTAAAATTTTCGAATTAAATATTAATTTTACTTTAAAGGGGTTTCTATGTTCGATAGTGTACCCGATACGCAACAAAGAGTTTCTTTGAAATCGTACGTTGCACACTAGTATTAAAATAATATTATTTTAAATGTTGGTTAACACGTAGCCTTTGTACAAGCGGGAATGGATAGAAATAACTAAAATATGATTATATATGTTTGTTAAATGTTTTTACATTTATCTAATAAAGGATAAAGGATTAAAATATGAAACGAATTCAATTTTAGGCTTATATACTCTAATTTTCACGGAAGGTCCACTTATCAACATTTAATGGCGAACTGTCATTAAATATAGTTTTGGTCACTCTTATACATTTTATTGGACCAAATAAAACTCTTATTTAGAATCGGGACATCAAATTTTACATTGTGTAATTTTTTGGTATTTTTCTGATAAAGTTCATTTTTTTAATAGTGAAAAATGTTGTATTTTAATTCAAACCCAATTTTTTATATAATTTATTAATATTATTAGATAATCTTTTGAATTGTTTTTAAAGTTAAATTAGAATATATTTTTACCATTTAATCCAATAGTGGTCGTTGGAATTAATTTCACTTTAAAATTGGACTTAAACTAGTGTCAATCTTTTGATACATATTGTTTCATAAAAACACGCTATTTGTTTTGACAGCAGGAATTAATTATTAAATTAATTAATGAAACTTATATGTTTTGAATTTTGTAAAATAGACATCATTTTTTAATTAGAAATATCAAATATATCTTATGGTGATGTTTTGTTTTTTTTTCTGAAAAACTTCAATTTTTGATGAATAGTGAAACCGCAAAGTGGTGGTTACAAAATTTGATTTTTCGTTTAAATGGGACATTACGACTTCTGTGTTTTGAATCTAAAAATCCAATTTAAATGATTTTCATTATTAAGTAAAATGCGGTTCAATCTGATTAAAATAATTTTTTGATGAATAGTAACTTTTATGTTTTATTAATCGCGATTAAAGTTAATTAGTGTAATTTAAGGTAAAAATGATATTATAATAAAATGAATATATCTTGAAACTTTTCCTAAACCTATTGGATGAGTTATGCCCGACTAAGAAAACCCATGGGTCGATTTTTGGTACCCCAAGGAGCCACTTGGGTATGATAATGACATTTATGCCATTTATTTAAAGTTATAATAAATATGACACAAACATGAGATGTTTTACTAAAACAATTTTTACATGGGGTAATACAAGTCAGATTTTTGACTATACATATTCATTAGAAAGATATAAAGATTTCCTACATCATGATTGTTTTTTATAATTTTTAGAAATTAAATATAATAAATTATTTATGACATCATGACGATTCATCGATTACCTCATTTATAAAGGATTTAAATAAAATGAAACGATAATGTAAAATCTATGACCTACACATGTCCAAAACCTATTGGATGGGTATATTTAGAACCCTTATCACCTTATCCTCAAATTATATCAATGTGGGACCTTTTAAATTCGAAACTCATTTTAAAATAATGGAACTTTTCTTTACATTCCAAGAGTGCCCCTCCTCTCCTCTTATAAAAGGCCCCCACCTCTACCTCATTACCCACACATCCAAAGCCTTTGGCTCGACCAACACCTGCTCATTTTATCTCTCAACATCCCTATCTAACTCCTAGAAGCCTCACTTTGGGTAGAATTCTTCCCAAGGAAGCCTTTGAGCTCAAACCAAAGGGAGTTACCCGATTATCAGGTAATGTCTTCACGTGAGTCCTTTTGTTTTATTTTGCTTCTACAACCCCCTAAACTCTTTTTATTCATTTCATTTGTAACAAGTCCAGTATCTTCCATATAATAGGATGTTGTTATAAGAAGGATTCGAGCTACACTTACACACACCAACGTCTAGTGGTTAAAGAACATACTGTTTCCGTGGATGGTGAATTTCTGCCTCACAAAATGATGATTGTTCGATATTCTTCTAACACCTTCAAAGGTGGCCACTAAGATGTCACTATATTTATATATGATATAAAATATTTTTATGTTTTCCTTAAGCTTCTGTATTTTTCATTTTTTAATACCTTTATGGTTTCAATTATGGGTAAATGCGATATCTTCATTTAAGTAAGTACGGACTACCTTCCCCTCAATGTGATTTTATTTCATGAATGCCATATGTGGGACGTATAAAGAATTTAATTAATAGTAATATATATGATATTATAATGGAATTATAATATACCTTTATATCATTATGTTTCCATTCCATATAAAAATACTAAATAGAAATGAAAGTAGCGTTCATGCGTACGTACGGCTTACCGTCTCCATGAACGGTGCATTTCATTTCATACCTCTAAATGATTATGTGATATTATAAATACATGTATATGCTAGATATATATGATATATATGATATCCAAATCAGGAATGTCATTCTGGATATAATGAACCTTTGACCACACGAACAACATGTAATTGTAAGAAGTCCACTTTCGACTTAAGGACCAAATATCGACAAAACAAACATTATTAATGTAAATGATTACATAATGTTTATAACATGGAAATAAGTGATATAAAATTAATAATTAACTATAAAAAGAATCTTATGAAAATAGAAATTAACTCATGTTTATTATTCAGGATGTTAAGGAACGATCGAGTCAAGTCGGACCCGAGGTAAGGGACTTCGTCTCAATCTCCTTTCATTGAGGCATATTTCGTTTTATACACAACTATCTTTTATACGGTGTATAAAACCCTTTGACATTTACTTTTATACAAAATGAATCTTTTTCTACGAAGAATTTTACTAAATGAAAAAAAGGAATTTTTCTTTTAACGTACGCGGTGACAACGACCTTTTCCATCGCCGCGAGTATTATTTGGTCTCTGGCTTCCTCAACAAGCCGTGATGTTTTTAAAATGAAATAAATACCATATACTCTTTTATGTATTTTGGTATTGAAAATGATTTTTATAATAGATTTGTTATGTCAATATATTTGAGTGATATATTGTGATCAAAGTGTGGAAATGTTTTCTTTCAATTATATTTGTTTTATGTCTTATGATTTTATAATGGTACATGGACATTTGACGGGTGGTTACGTGATAAACCATATGACGGGTGGTGTCGTGAATACCAGGATGGGTGGTTACGTTATAACCACCAATTCATTGGGTACGGAAGTTGTCTGTATAGCTATTCCATTAAGTATGTACGGAATTTGGCCGTATGGCTATTCCATTAAGTGATATGTGTGGAAGTCGACCATATGGTTATTCCACTTAAGTATGTTTATGTCCCAAGTTACCTTTATATGTTATGTTTTCTTTATATGGGTTTTATGGAAATCCTTGGGTTACAAAAGTGTTAGTAATGATATTTTTTTCAGTGAAGAGTTTTTACTACTTCATGAAGGTGAAGGTATTACTTTGATAATGTATACATGGTTTACTTGATGTTTGAAAAACTAAAAGTTTTCATTCTTTGTGTATCCCTTACTGAGCTTTT
This sequence comes from Viscum album, assembly GCA_963277665.1. NCBI lineage: Eukaryota > Viridiplantae > Streptophyta > Magnoliopsida > Santalales > Viscaceae > Viscum > Viscum album. Next base: position 1,632,025,306 of record OY728141.1, read on the forward strand.
TATGCTCACCCTAAGTTTTTTTTGAAATTTTTTTCATAGGAAATAATGTGGATTAGGGTCAAGGATGGGATCAAGGGAAAGTCAGGCTATCTAAAACATGGAACTAGAAATGGTTCTTTTTAAGAGTTTTTATTTTATATAAACATAGTGGAAGTGTCTAATTTTTAATCTTTTGAGATGTAATAGTTATGTCCTAATTCTATAAAACTCTAAACCTGAAAAGATCCTCAATGTGAATTATTCATTTAATTCAATATTAAGTAAGGTTTAAGGCCGGGGCCTTATAGTTGGTATCAGAGGTCGGTTTAGACAACTTTAGGAGTTAGAGAATTGTTAAATTATAAGCTATTTTATGGTATGACTGAAATGATATAGCATTTAAAGATTACTGTGTTGCTTCTCCTAAGATATTTCTTTGTTCAGAATGGTTTTCCGTAGAGGAAACAAAGTAGCTATGTTGGGATGACATCTAGAGGAAGAAAACCTTCCAAATCAGCAACCTAAGATGGTTGGAATCAGAACTGAACAGATTGTTGCAGTGATGGAACAGTTGACTCAGGCTATAAATGGTGGTGGTATCCATGCACGAGATCAGCAAGATCAATCGCAGAGGAACATGTCAGTGGTGGAACATTTCATGAGGCAACATCCCCCATCATTCAGAGGATCATCTGACCCCATTCAAGCTGAAGGGTGGATTAAAGCACTGGAGAAGATTTTTGATGTCATGGGTTGTTCATAACATCAAAAGGATAGTCTTGTTGTTTACCGTTTTGAAGGTGAAGCTGATCAGTGGTGGTCGATAGTGAAAATTATCAAGGATAGTGATGAGATTGAGGATCTTCACTGGGACGAAATCAATGGTAGGTTCCTTGAGAAATATTTTCCTAAGGTGGTTCGTCTTATGATGGAAAAACAGTTCCTAGAATTGAGGTATGAGGATGATACAATGGCTGCTTATGAATCAAAGTTCACTCGATTGGCAAGGTATGCTCCAAACTTTATACGAGATCTTGATAGTAAAATAAACAGTTTTTACTCAGGGTTAAATCCAAAGTATCCAAGGGATTTAGCTTCTCGTGAGTTCAAAAGTTATGAAAAACTTGTTCGATGTGCGGAGAAGGTGGAAATGGAGTTTTCTGATGATCAAGTGTTCTATAAAAAACATCAAAATAAGGGTTCCATTTAGCAGGAAAAGGGGAAGAATTCATCAAAGAAGCAAGGAGGTAAGAAAACCAAATATCCTTCCTCTGAGAAGTGTGGTAAAATGCATCCTGGATAATGTTTATCCATGTCTGGTAAGTGCATTCGGTGTGGTAAGTCTGGTCATATTGCTCGTAACTGTAAGGAGGATGATCAAGCAGGCAATGAAAAGCCAGCAGTAAGATGTTTTAAGTGTAATGAATTAGGTCATTATGCAAATGAGTGTCTAACAAAGAACTCAACTGGGGGAAAGTAGCCAGACTACAAGAAGAAAGGGTGGTGAAATCCTTTGCAACAACCTCAGCATATGTTGGGCCATCGAATGAAGTGGTATCAGGCACACTGTTTGTTTGTTCAGATTATGCCAATGTGTTGTTTGATTCAGGGTCTACACACTCTTTCATTTATGAGAAGTTTTCTAGTAAATTGTAAATTCCATCTCAAGATATGAACCCTGAACTTATGGTAAAAATGTAACAGCCCAAGATTTTATAAAAAAATATTCTTTTTAATTTTATTAAAGTCTTGTGTTGTACGCTACACCAAAAGGAGCTTGCACAACACGCATCCTTGACTTGCCTTGCATTACACGCAATCACGACCTTCCTCGATAGCGTGTGTAATACGCAATACCGAGTTTCACTAAACAACGATATGCTATTAAAATATTATTAATAAAAATAGCCGTTATGAATAGTAACAACCACTTTTTAAAACTCTGTAAATCTTATTTTTCAAAATGAACTTCATTTTTGGATTCGGAGTATCGAATTTAGCCTAAGGTGAAATTTTGGTACTTTTCGGATAACTTTCATATTCTGATGAATAGTGAAAATTACTAAATTATAATTAAAAACAATTTTTTTAATCGAAATAATTAATAGTGATAAATTATTAATTTGAGTGGTTTTAAAGTATATTTATAATATATTTTTACAATTTAATACAATGTTGGTCATTGGATGTAATTTCACATTTAAACCAGACATAATCAAGTGTCAATCTTTTGATAGATATTGTTTCTTAAAAACACGCTATTTGTTTTAACAGCGGGATTTAATTATAAAATTAATTAATGCAAATTCTATGATATGAATTTGGTAAAATAGACTTCATTTTTGAATTCGGAATATGAAATATAGCTTAGGATGAAATTTTGGCATTGTTCTGAAAAACATCAATTTTTGATGAATTGTGAAACTACTAAGTAGTAGTTAAAAAAAATTAATTTCTTCATAAATCTTAATTTTACCGCTTCTGTGAATGGAATTTCAAAAATCCGAGAGACACAGTTGATGTCAGTAAGTAAAATGTGGTTCAATGAGATGAAAATAATTTTTGGTGAATAGTAACTTTTTACTTTTTTTTACCACGGTTAATAGTAAATAGGGTAACTAAGGGTAAATATGATATTACTATTACCCTAACACATGTCCTAATTCTATTGGATAAGTGTAATTCGACCAAAAACAACCTTATGAATATAATATGACCATTTAGGTCCACTTGGAATAGATTATGACATTTAATATTATATTATTTAATGAATAGTTAAAACAGTTAAAATCAAAGTTTAATAACTAAAACAATTTTAATATGGGGTTATACATAAGATATATTCGACTATAAATATTCATTAGAAATCTAAAAAGATTTCCTACATAATGATATTTTATTTATAATTTTTAGACTTTAAATAAATTAATTTATTTATGACACAACGATCATGCAGTAATTACCATTTTAAGGAAATATTAACATAATTGATGTTATAAATGCTCAAATGAATGTAATTTGAGACTTTTTATGAATTCCACTAATTTTCTAGGTAACTATGATATATTAATGTTGATATAATCAACTTGGTTCGAACATATAATTCTGTTATGACTTTCACAAAAATCATATATCAAATAGTGTCAAAATTGACACAAAATAGTTTTTAAATCAAATATTATATTATTAATTGTTATTGTATTCCTAAAAATCTAAGGTTCGGCCAAATGACTTAGATAAGGATATATATATTAATAATAAACAATTTGGGGTTCGTTTGGCATGTTATAGTAAGTATATTAACCATATAGTGAAAGAAAACAAAAAGACACGGTAAAAGTTAAATTAATTAACTTAGAGTTAAATCTAATTGATAAGGTTAAAATAATACCCTAAACTTGTCTAAATCCTATTGGTTGATAGGATTTCGACCCATCCCCACTTTAGCTTCGAAATAAGACCCTTTGGAACCATTATAAACCGATTTTGACTTTAATATAAAATAATATTTTGAGATATTCCTAAGGTGCCCCTCTCCTCCCTTATAAAAGGGCACCTCCTCCCCCTCCTCCTCACACCAATTTGAGCACTCAAGCTCGTCCAACCCCTGCCATTTTCTCCTCTCCACTTCCCTAGAAACATCCTAGAGGTTCTGGTATTCCTCAAAGACCAATTTTAGTGCCCTAAGAGGAGGTCTCAAAGAGGCACTTCAAAGAAGAGGTAATTACCGTTACCAATTCTTTCATCTTTATTTCTTCTTCCACTTCTTCTTCTTGGGTTGTTTCATTATGAAGTAATAACATCAGTATCACTCATATACTGATATGTTATTATAAGTATGAAACAACCCTATTTCACCATCTATACATCCTATGGAAAAAGAAATCACCGCGCGTGCGTACGTACGGAATACCGTCTCCACGCCGTGGTGTAATCTATTTTCCACCACCACCTTACATGGATGGGTATAATGGTGTAAAGAATAACTATACATAGTTATTAAAACATCACATTGATTCTGATATATTGTATAATTCACTCCAATTCAATTCAATATTTATAGAAATGATATCATCGCCCGTGCGTACGTACGGAATACCGTCTCCACGACGCGATGAGATTCATTCTCCATGTTAACCATTTAAGAATGATTATAATGTATATATAAGAAATAATAATGAAATATATGACATTATAAAGCTACTGGATTTATGTATATATATACATATGTATGTCATCTACTTACTTCCATTTCAAGAAAATAAGGAAAGGAAAACAACGTTCATGCGTACGTACGGACTACCGTCTCCATGAACGGTGTTTTTCATTTTATTTATCTACCTATTATATATATATATACTGAATATATATGATATATAAATCATATTTTATATTCTGGAAGTGATTAAATCATGATATAAGTAATAATGATGTCAAGAACAACAAGTCAAAACACCTACGATAAATGAAACGATTTTACCCAAAACGCTTCTTTAACATGGAATTTACAAAAGAACGGGTAATATAATGTCATAAGTGAACCATATATGATATCATAACAATTAATATGATTCTGTAATAAGTCAATAACATGATTTAAATCATTATACAGGAGGTTCGGACACTTACAAAGCAAGTCGGACCTAAGGTAAGGGAAATATCACAATCTCATTTTTATCCGAGATTGTTTATACTTTAGTATTTACTGGGGTGTATTTTATCATCCACATCTATGTTTCCTCAATATGTAATGTTATTTACATCCACCTACAATTGTTTAAATCCAATTCTACCCTTTGGTGAGTTTTTAGTAAAAGATATGAAAGGAATCTTTTGTCGTTTTTCGTACGAGGTACATTTTGACTTTTTCGACAAAAGTACAAAGAATGTTCTTTTTTAACTTATACGACACGAACGGATTTCTACTGTTTTATAAAGCCTTATTTTCATGAAGCTTCCTCTAAAATATTTCATGACTATTTTCAAGAAAATCTCTTTCTTTTAAAATTTCATGATGTTTTGTGAAAAGAAATTGATTTTGAAGAAGAAAGGATATTTTCCTCAAGAATTCAATTCAAGTGTTTTATCAAAATTATTTTCCATCTAAGATAATAAAGAGTTCTGTTTCTATCCATATCATTACATTGATTTGACTATGTTGTGATGGAATTATGTTTATGAATTCCTTTATCTTATATGAATTGATTTATGATGTCATGATGTTTCAAGAATCCCATTTTTGTTACATGTGTTATGCGATGATGTATGTTTTATGATTATGTGGCACACATAAGAAAGGATTCATTATAAGATGGGTGGGAACTATATCTCCCTCCAATGCATTGGGTAATGATTTTATATCTCATGAGATAGACATGGCTGAAATGGTAGGTTATACCGGTTCAGTGAAACAGGACTGAAACGAGGGTTACTCGATTCAGAAAGGGACTTTGTCCACTAAGATAGTCTTAGAAATTAGTCTTGACTAATAAGAAATGATTCTCTATGATTATGTGTGTATGCCACAAAGTTTCATGTTTTAAGTTATGATTATTGGGATTAATTTTTCACTGCCATGATTTATCCCATGATTATGAAATTATGCTCTCTTTTGCAGGTTATGATTTCCAAAATGTTATGTTCTTACGAATATGATGTGATTGATATTTATTTTATTTACCCTTACTGAGCATTTGAGCTCACCCTTTTATGTTTTCTTTTCCCCATGATATAAAGAAAGGTTTTAGGTAAAAAAAAGAAGATCTTTATGGGATATTTTGAAGATCTTTCACCACGATTAGAAGATTATAGTCCGAGTTTCCAAAGACACTAAACTATTACGGTCCTTGTGTGTGTGTTTTTGTAATGTACTAAGTATTCCGCAAAAGTAATGTAATATCCATGTACGATAAGCTTCGGGTCTCTACAGTTGGTATCAGAGGAATGGTTTAGTCAACCTTTGGAAACTAGGATGCGAAAACGTTAGTGTGATCCCTAGAGATATTTCTAAGGTATGTCTAGGGATGTCCCTTGGGATAAGTATACGTATAGGTTATAGTAATAGAATTACGCTAACGATCATAGAATTAAACCTAAGATGTTGGATATTGAAGGTACTCCCCGTTTATTATGTTGTTTTCCCTAGCATGATTTTTGCCTCTCACACTATTCTTTTTGGGTTTTAGACGATGGCTGGAACCCGAAGGAACCGTGTTGATCAATGCAATGGACAATGCAATGATTTCCCTCCTGAACAAACAAATGTTATGGGAGATGGAGTGCAAAATCTTATTGCTATACTTACACAAGCTATGAATCATTCTGGACTTCCAAATGAGCAGAGAAGGGAACAATATTCTATTGAGTCCTTCATGAGGCAACGTCCACCTTCTTTCAGTGGGTCTTCCGATCCACTTGTGGCTGAACAATGGATCAGTACTACTGAAAAGATATTTTCAGTTCTTCAATGATCTGAACATGATAAAGTCATCTTAGCAGTATATCGTTTGGAAGGTGAAGCTGATCAATGGTGGAATCTTATCAAGAATACGAGGCCAAGAGATGAAATTGAGTCCATGGAATGGGACGAGTTCAAGAACTTGTTTTTCAGTAAGTACTTCCCTCGTATTCTTCGAACAAAGATGGAGAAAGAGTTTCTTGAACTGAAGCAAAGGGACGATGAATCTGTTGGTACCTATGAAGCAAATTTTACAAGACTTGCAAGGTATGATTCTGGTATTATCATCCAACCTGAAAGTAAAGTTGATCGATTTTTCAGTGGCTTAAAACCAAGTCTTCGAAGGGCATTAGCTATAAGAGACTTCAGTAGCTATGAAGAAATTGTGCGTTGTGCTATCAAGGTAGAAATGGAAGTTGGTGTTACATATCCATCTCATGGTTTTGACAAGAAACGAAAGATGGAGTTCAAGGAGAAATCTCAGAATAATGGTGAAAAGAAGATGAATGTTTCCTTATGCACAATGTGTGGAAAGAAGCATGGTGGAGATTGTCTTAAAGGGACTAGAAAATGTTTTAAGTGTGGAAAAGAAGGTCATCGATCAGCTGAGTGTCGAAGTAATGGAAAAAGGGTTTCTAATGATGTGAATAAAGTAAACACTGCAGAGAACGCACCACCAACACTTCAATGCTTCAAGTGCAAGGAAATGGGGCATTATGCTAATAATTGCCCTAATCCAAGGGTTAGTGATGATCAACATGAGCAACCACTGAAGGCAAAGGACAAAGGGAAATCACATGCGATCACTATTGGCAATATTGAATATGACAACAATGTGGTGGAATGATTAAGTGTTTATGTAATGGGATTCCAAAATAATGTTGTATCATTGAGTATTGCAATATTGATGTGGTATTCAAAGTGATTGAGATATTTTTTGGAAATAAGATGATATGCGCATAATGAAGACGAGAAAATGAAATGTTTAATAGTATTCATGAGCTCATGATTGATATAAGGACTAAGTGATATCATGGTTTGAGTATATAGAATTTTGAGGATTTTGGTATGTGGAAAGTGTTAACTTTTAACTGCACTCATGTTTTCACTAAGGTATTCAAGAGAATACACGATTAAGGACTTTGAATGTTTGGAATGTGACCAACAAGACATATCTTATGATATGTGGGGATCAACGACAGTATTAAATCTCTGGTAATCGTTGTCACTATATTATGAGAGTGGACTGCAGTATTATGTATAAGCCTAAAGATTAGACTGGATTATGTTGGACATAAGTTAGTATTGTTTAAGGATAGAAGATTTTCGATATTATTGATGGGATGTTATAGTAACGTAGTTTTAGAAAAAGGACAACCTGCAGGACGGGCGACAGCCCATCGCTTCGGACAAGGCTGTAGGAATCGAACCCACATCCAAAGTGCGACTGGCCTTTATCGCCTACCACTGGCCTACAGGAAGTCCCTGTTTAGTAGAAACTAGTTTTATTATATTAAGCAGTATGATATATGAAGTATAAGTCCATTTTAGGAACCATATATGATTAATCTCACTATAGATCGACTTATGCATATAATTTTTGCTAACCTTTTGTTTGAGACAGATGGAATGACCCTTCATTCTATCACATGATCTACTAACACTTCATGAATAACAAATTCAACTTCATTTATTTAAGAGATGAAGTGGAAATTGATCAAGGCACGAACAACAGTGAGATTGTACCAAAATAAAGTAAGTATTTATTCTAATTCAAATTTTCAACTTTAGGGAAATGATCTTGAAAACCAAAAATGTTGTCCTAGTGATCTTATACCTGATGAATCAGATGGTACCTTATATCATCACAAATCTATGGATTTGTGATTACTGGCTTTTCCATAGCCATGTTCTCTACCACTCTCCATCAGAACATGATGGTTAGATTTCTCTTCCATATCCATATTTTCACCTATGTGGAAACCCAATGATTAGTTTATTTGGGTAACCGTTACGTTTCATACTTTTGTTTTTAAAGATTGGTTTTGATATTCCTTTATACGATGTGGGTTTCTATTAAAGAAACTTTCGAATAGTAAACCATTTATAACCCCGACGAATTTCGAGGGCGAAATTCATTTTAAGGGGGGTAGAATGTAACAGCCCAAGATTTTATAAAAAAATATTCTTTTTAATTTTATTAAAGTCTTGTGTTGTACGCTACACCAAAAGGAGCTTGCACAACATGCATCCTTGACTTGCCTTGCATTACACTCAATCACGACCTTCCTCGATAGCGTGTGTAATACGCAATACCGAGTTTCACTAAACAACGATATGCTATTAAAATATTATTAAAACTAGCCGTTATGAATAGTAACAACCACTTTTTAAAACTCTGTAAATCTTATTTTTCAAAATGAACTTCATTTTTGGATTCGGAGTATCGAATTTAGCCTAAGGTGAAATTTTGGTACTTTTCGGATAACTTTCATATTCTGATGAATAGTGAAAAGTTCTAAATTATAATTAAAAACAATTTTTTAATCGAAATAATTAATAGTGATAAATTATTAATTTGAGTGTTTTTAAAGTATATTTAAAATATATTTTTACAATTTAATACAATGTTGGTCATTGGATGTAATTTCACATTTAAACCAGACATAATCAAGTGTCAATCTTTTGATAGATATTGTTTCTTAAAAACACGCTATTTGTTTTAACAGCGGGATTTAATTATAAAATTAATTAATGAAAATTCTATGATATGAATTTGGTAAAATAGACTTCATTTTTGAATTCGGAATATGAAATATAGCTTAGGATGAAATTTTGGCATTGTTCTGAAAAACATCAATTTTTGATGAATAGTGAAACTACTAAGTGGTAGTTAAAAAAAATTAATTTCTTCATAAATCTTAATTTTACCGCTTCTGTGAATGGAATTTCAAAAATCCGAGAGACACGGTTGATGTCAGTAAGTAAAATGTGGTTCAATGAGATGAAAATAATTTTTGGTGAATAGTAACTTTTTACTTTTTTTTACCACGGTTAATAGTAAATAGGGTAACTAAGGGTAAATATGATATTACTATTACCCTAACACATGTCCTAATTCTATTGGATAAGTGTAATTCGACCAAAAACAACCTTATGAATATAATATGACCATTTAGGTCCACTTGGATTAGATTATGACATTTAATATTATATTATTTAATGAATAGTTAAAATAGTTAAAATCAAAGTTTAATAACTAAAACATTTTTAATATGGGGTTATACATAAGATATATTCGACTATAAATATTCATTAGAAAGCTAAAAAGATTTCCTACATAATGATATTTTATTTATAATTTTTAGACTTTATATAAATTAATTTATTTATTACACAACGATGATGCAGTAATTACCCTTTTAACGAAATATTAACATAATTGATGTTATAAATGCTCAAATGAATGTAATATGAGACTTTTTATGAATTCCACTAATTTTCTAGGTTACTATGATATATTAATGTTGATTTAATCAACTTGGTTCGAACATATAATTCTGTTATGACTTTCAAAAAAATCATATATCAAATAGTGTCAAAATTGACACAAAATAGTTTTTAAATCAAATATTATATTATTAATTGTTATTGTATTCCTAAAAATCTAAGGTTCGGCAAAATTACTTAGATAAGGATATATATATTAATAATAAACAATTTGGGGTTCGTTTGGCATGTTATAGTAAGTATATTAACCATATATTGAAAGAAAACAAAAAGACACGGTAAAAGTTATATTAATTAACTTAGAGTTAAATCTAATTGATAAGGTTAAAATAATACCCTAAACTTGTCTAAATCCTATTGGTTGATAGGATTTAGACCCATACCCACTTTAGCTTCGAAATAAGACCCTTTGGAACCATTATAAACCGATTTTGACTTTAATATAAAATAATATTTTGAGATATTCCTAAGGTGCCCCTCTCCTCCCTTATAAAAGGGCACCTCCTCCCCCTCCTCCTCACACCAATTTGAGCACTCAAGCTCGGCCAACCCCTGACATTTTCTCCTCTCCACTTCCCTAGAAACATCCTAGAGGTTCTGGTCTTCCTCAAAGACCAATTTTAGTGCCCTAAGAGGAGGTCTCAAAGAGGCACTTCAAAGAAGAGGTAATTACCGTTACCAATTCTTTCATCTTTATTTGTTCTTCCACTTCTTCTTCTTAGGTTGTTTCATTATGAAGTAATAACATCAGTATCACCCATATACTGATATGTTATTATAAGTATGAAACAACCCTATTTCACCATCTATCCATCCTATGGAAAAAGAAATCATCGCACGTGCGTACGTACGGAATACCGTCTCCACGCCGTGGTGTAATCTATTTTCCACCACCACCTTACATGGATGGGTATAATGGTGTAAAGAATAACTATACATAGTTATTAAAACATCATATTTATTCTGATATATTGTATAATCCACTCCAATTCAATTCAATATTTATAGAAATGATATCATCGCTCGTGCGTACGTACGGAATACCGTCTCCACGACGCGATGAGATTCATTCTCCATGTTAACCATTTAAGAATGATTATAATGTATATATAAGAAATAATAATGAAATATATGACATTATAAAGCTACTGGATTTATGTATATATATACATATGTATGTCATCTACTTACTTCCATTTCAAGACAATAAGGAAAGGAAAACAGCGTTCATGCGTACGTACGAACTACCGTCTCCATGAACGGTGTTTTTTATTTTATTTATCTACCTATTATATATATATATACTGAATATATATGATATATAAATCATATTTTATATTCTGGAAGTGAGTAAATCATCATATAAGTAATAATGATGTCAAGAACAACAAGTCAAAACACCTACGATAAATGAAACGATTTTACCCAAAACGCTTCTTTAACATGGAATTTACAAAAGAACGGGTAATATAATGTCATAAGTGAACCATATATGATATCATAACAATTAATATGATTCTTTAATAAGTCAATAACATGATTTAAATCATTATACAGGAGGTTTAGATACTTACAAAGCAAGTCGGACCTAAGGTAAGGGAAATATCACAATCTCATTTTTATCCGAGATTGTTTATACTTTAGTATTTACTGGGGTGTATTTTATCATCCACATCTATGTTTCCTCAATATGTAATGTTATTTACGTCCACCTACAATTGTTTAAATCCAATTCTACCCTTTGGTGAGTTTTTAGTAAAAGATATGAAAGGAATCTTTTGTCGTTTTTCGTACGAGGTACATTTTGACTTTTTCGACAAAAGTACAAAGAATGTTCTTTTTTAACTTATACGGCACGAACGGATTTCTACTGTTTTATAAAGCCTTATTTTCATGAAGCTTCCTCTAAAATATTTCATAAATATTTTCAATAAAATCTCTTTCTTTTAAAATTTCATGTTGTTTTGTGAAAAGAAATTGATTTTGAAGAAGAAAGGATATTTTCCTCAAGAATTCAATTCAAGTGTTTTATCAAAATTATTTTCCATCTAAGATAATAAAGAGTTCTGTTTCTATCCATATCTTTACACTTATTTGACTATGTTGTGATGGAATTATGTTTATGAATTCCTTTATCTTATATGAATTGATTTATGATGTCATGATGTTTCAAGAATCCCATTTTTGTTACATGTGTTATGCGATGATGTATGTTTTATGATTATGTGGCACACATAAGAAAGGATTCATTATAAGATGGGTGGGACCTATATCTCCCTCCAATGCATTGGGTAATGATTTTATATCTCATGAGATAGACATGGCTGAAATGGTAGGTTATACCGGTTCAGTGAAACAGGACTGAAACGAGGGTTACTCGATTCAGAAAGGGACTTTGTCCACTAAGATAGTCTTGGCAATTAGTCTTGACTAATAAGAAATGATTCTCTATGATTATGTGTGTATGCCACAAAGTTTCATGTTTTAAGTTATGATTATTGGGATTAATTTTTCACTGCCATGATTTATCCCATGATTATGAAATTATGCTCTCTTTTGCAGGTTATGATTTCCAAAATGTTATGTTCTTATGAATATGATGTGATTGATATTTATTTTGTTTACCCTTACCGAGCATTTGAGCTCACCCTTTTATGTTTTCTTTTCCCTAGGATATAATGAAAGGTTTTAGGTAAAAAAAAAGAAGATCTTTATGGGAGATTTTGAAGATCTTTCACCACGATTAGAAGATTATAGTCCGAGTTTCCAAAGACACTAAACTATCACGGTCCTTGTGTGTGTGTTTTTGTAATGTACTAAGTATTCCGCAAAAGTAATGTAATATCCATGTACGATAAGCTTCGGGTCTCTACAAAAAACACCCGAAGGGAACGTTGTGACAAAAAGGAATTATATGAACCTTCCTATCCTTGTGTGTGGAAAGAATCTACCAGCAAACCTTATTATTTTGCCTCTAGTAGAGTTTGATGTTATTTTGGGCATGGATTGGCTTTCTTTTTATCATGCTAAGATTGACTGGAGAGCTAAAATGGTTTCTTTTTAGAAAGATTTTCAGTTTGTGTACAAGAATGAACCCTTGATTTTGATAACATATCATGAAGTTGAGAAACTAGTAAAAGATGGAAATGAATGTTACCTAGCATATATTTTTGAAAATAAAGGAACTATTCAGATTAATGATGTGCCAGTGGTAAATGAGTATCATGATGTTTTTCCTGATGAGTTTCCTGGTATTATTCATGATCGAGAAGTTGAATTTACTGTTGACTTAGTTCCTGATTCTAAGCCAATTTCAAAACCCCCTTATCGAATGGCTCAAGTTGAACTTTTAGATTTAAAGAAGCAATTGCAGGAGTTATTTGATAAAGGTTTCATTCGACCTAGTATATCACCATGGGGTGCTCTTGTCTTGTTTGTTAAAAAGAATGATGGCTCAATGAGACTTTGCATTGATTATAGAGCCTTGAATAATATTACTGTTAAGAACAAGTATCCTTTTCCTCATATCGATGATTTGTTTGATCATCTTCAGGGAGCTCGGTATTTTTCGAAGATTGACTTGAGGTCGGGGTACCATCAGTTGAAAGTAAAATAAGCAGACATTCCGAAGACTGCGTTCCGTACTAGATATGTCCATTATGAATTTGTAGTTATGCCTTTTGGGTTAACCAATGCACCTGCTATATTCATGGACCTTATGAATAGGATTTTCAATGAGTTCTTGGATAATTTTGTGGTTTTTTTCATTGATGATATTTTGGTGTTTTCTAAAAGTAAAGAGGGGCATGAAAGTCATTTAAGGGTTATCATGCAAACCTTAAGAGAAATGAAACTATATGGAAAATTCAGCAAGTGCGAGTTTTGATTACAACAAATTTCTTTCCTGGGTCTCATTGTTTCAAAATATGGCATTACTGTTGATCCTGCTAAAACAAAAGTTGTTGAAGAATGGCCGAGACCCACAAATGTAACTGAGATCCGTAGTTTCCTTGGTTTTCCAGGTTACTACCGAAGGTTTGTTGAGAATTTTTGACGGTTATCTAGTCCAATGACTAAGCTAACTCGGAAGGGTGTTATGTTTATCTGGACAAAAGAATGTGATGTTTGTTTTCAGGAGTTGAAAAGAATATTGGTGAATGCTCCTATTTTGGAACTTTCTTCTAGGAATGGTGAGTTTGTTATATACAGTGATGCTTCATTGAAGGGAAATGGCTATGTCCTTATGCAGAATGATCAGATAATTTCTTATGCATCACGTCAGTTGAAAACTAATGAGGTAAATTACCCTACAAATGATTTGGAATTAGCTGCTGTTGTTTTTTCATTAAATATTTGGAGGCATAATTTGTATGGCGTAAAGTGTGAATTATATACTAATCACAAAAGTTTAAAGTTTATATTAACTCATAAAGAATTGAACATGAGACAGAGGAGATGGCTGGAATTAATCGAGGATTATGATTGTACAATTCACTACTATCCGGGAAAAGCCAATAAAGTTGCTGATGCTTTGATTCAAAAAAGTAATGCTTCATTAACGATGTTGCGTTTGGAACTTTATCCTTTGGTTAAGGATTTGATGAACTTTGGCATAGAAGTTGTTGGTGCAGGATGTCCTTCTGTTTTCTTTCAGGTATCAGTGAGATCATCTCTATCAGACAGAATCAAGTAAGCACAGAAGCAAGACAGTGAGTTGCAGAAAATGGTAGAGCTGGTTTAGAAAGGTAAGTTGCATGAATTCAACATTGATAGTGATTGTGTTTTGAGGTTTGGGAAGAGATTATGAGTGCCTTGTGATTTAGAGTTCACGAATGAGTTGTTTTGTGAGGCTCATAGTTCCCCGTTTTCCGTTCATCCTGGCCGTACTAAGATGTACAGAGATCTGCGGGAGTATTACTGGTGGGATGGAATGAAAAGGGATATTGCAAATTTTACTGTGAAGTGTTTGACTTGTCAGCAGGTTAAAGTAGAGTGGCAGTTACCGAAAGGGATGCTTCTGCCTTTACCAGTGCCAGAGTGGAAATGGGAAAACATATCCATGGACTTTGTTGTTGGATTACCGAGGACATCTCGAGGTAATAATGCAATCTGGGTTATTGTTGATCGCTTGACTAAATATTCTCATTTCCTTACTATACAAGATACTTTTTCACTAGATCAACTTTATCGTTTGTATCTTAAAGATATAGTCAGGTTACATGGAGTTCCTCTCTCCATTGTGTTCGATCGTGATCCCAGGTTTACTTCAAACTATTGGAATGGCCTTCAGAAGTCGTTGGGAGATGAATTAAATTTTAATACAACTTTTCATCCTCAATCAGATGGGCAGTCAGAACGAACAATTCAGACCTTGGAGGATATGCTACAAGCTTGTTCGATGGATTATCAAGGAAGATGGGACCAACATCTTTATTTGGTTGATTTTTCCTATAATAACAGTTTTCATTCCAGTATACAGATGGCACCATTTGAGGCATTATATGGGAAGCGGTGTTGAACACCAGCATTTTGGGATGAAGTGGGTGAAAAGAAGCTAATGGGACATGAATTGGTAGAAGATATGGCAGAAAAAGTACAGTTGATTCAGAAACACATGAGAACATCTCAGAGCAGGCAGAAGAGTTATCTAGATAACAGGAGGAAGGATCTATCTTTCGAGGTAGGTGATCATGTTTTTCTCAAGGTTTCTCCATGGAAAAGTGTGATGTGATTTGGTAAAAAAGGAAAGCTGAGTCCAAGGTTCATTGGACCACATGAAATTCTGGATAGATTTGGATCAGTTGCATACAGAGTGGAATTACCTCTGAGTTTATCTCAGGTACACAATGTTTTTCATGTTTCGATGGTGAGAAAGTATATGCCAGATCCATCTCATGTTTTGTTCCTAGAGGTAGTTCAGTTGGAAGAGAATCTCTCTTATGAAGAACAACCAGTCCAGATTATTGACCGAAGAGAGCATGTATTGCGAAATAAGGTAATTCACTAGGTAAAGGTTTTGTGGAAAAACCATATTGTTGAAGAGGCAACGTGGGAATCTGAAAATGCTATGAGGGATAAATACCCCCCACTTATCTTGATAAGTGATTAAAATTGTGAGGACGCAATTCCCAAAAGGGGGGAAGGATGTAACATTCTAGGTAATAAAGAATAGTACATTTTCATATTTATTAATATTTGCGAATTAAATATTAATTTTACTTTAAAGGGGTTGCTATGTTCTATAGCGTACCCGATACGCAACAAAGAGTTTCTTTGAAATCGTATGTTGCACACTAGTAATAAAATAATATTATTTTAAATATTAGTTAACACTTAGCCATTGTACTGGAGGGAATGGATATAAATAACTAAAATATGATTATATATGTTTGTTAAATGTTTTTACATTTATCTAATAAAGGATAATGGCTTAAAATACGAAATGAAATCAATTTTAGGCTTATATACTCTAATTTTCACAAAAGGTCCACTTATCAACATTTGATGGAGAACCGTCATTAAATATAGTTTTGGTCAATCTTATACATTCTATTGGACCAAATAAAAATCTTATTTAGAATCGGGACATCAAATTTTACTTTGTGTAATTTTTTGGTATTTTTTCGATAAAGTTCATTTTTTTTTGAATAGTGAAAATGTTGTATTTTAATTCAAAACCTCTTTTTAATCTAATTTATTAAGATGATTAGATAATATTTTGAATTGTTTTTTAAGTGAAATTAGAATATATTTTTACCATTTAATCCAATAGTGGTATTTTGAATTAATTTCACTTTAAAATTGGACTTAAACTTGTGTAAATCTTTTGATACTCAATGTTTCATAAAAACACGCTATTTGTTTTGACAGCTGGAATTAATTATTAAATTAATTAATGCAACTTATATGTTTTGAAATTTGTAAAATAGAAATAATTTTTGAATTCGGAATATCAAATATATCTTAGGGTGACGTTTTGGTTTTTTTTTTCTGAAAAACTTCAATTTATAATGAATAGTGAAACGACAAAGTTGTGGTTACAAAATTTGATTTTTTGTTTAAATGGGACTTTACCACTTCTGTGTTTTGAATCTCAAAAATCCAATTTAAATGATTTTAATTATTAATTAAAATGTTTTTCAATGGTATTAAAAAAATTTTTTTGGTGAATAATAACTTTTATGTTTTATTAATCGCGATTAAAGGTAATTAGTTTAATTTAAGGTAAAAATGATATTATAATAAAATGAAAATATCTTGAAAGTTGTACTAACCCTATTGGATAGGTTATTTCCGACCAAGAAAACCCATGTGTCGATTTTTGGTACCCCAGGGAGCCACTTGGGTATGATAATGACATTTATGCCTTTTATTTAAAGTTAAAATAAAAATGACACAAACATGAGATGTTTTACTAAAATAAATTTACATGGGGTTATAAAAGTCATATGTTTGACTATAAATATTCATTAGAAGTCTAAAAAGTTATCCTACATTATTTTTTTTTTAATTTTTATTCATTAAATATATTAAATTATTTAGGACATCCTGATGATGCAGCGATTACCTCATTAATAAAGGATTTAAATAAAATGAAAAGATAATGTAAAATCTATGACCTACACATGTAAAAAACCTATTTTATGGGTATATTTCGAACCCTTATAACCTTATCCTCGAATTATATCAATGTGGGACCTTTTAAATCCTAAAATCATTTTAAAATAATGGAACCTTTCTTTACTTTCCAAGAGTGCCCCTCCTCTCCTCTTATAAAAGGCCCCCACCTCTACCTCATTACCCACACTTACAAAGCCTTTGTCTCAACCAACCCCTGCTCATTTTGTCTCTCCAAATACCTCTCTAACTCCTTGAAGCCTCACTTTGGGTAGAAGTCTTCCCATGGAAGCCTTTGAGCTCAAACCAAAGGGAGTTACCCGATTATAACGTAATGTCTTCACTTGAGTCCTTTTGTTTTATTTTGCTTCTTCAACCCCCTAAACTCTTTTTATTCATTTCTTTTGTAACAACTCGAGTATCTTCCATATACTAGGATGTTGTTATAAGAATAATTAGAGCTACACAAACACACACCTAAGTCTAATGGTTAAAGAACATACTGTTTCCGTGGATGGCGAATTTCTGCCTCACGAAACGATGATTGTTAGATATTCTTCTAACACCTTCAACGGTGGCCATTAAAATGTCACCAAATTTATATATGATATATAATATGTTTATATTTTCATTAATCTTCTCTATTTTTCATTTTGGTCATACCTTTATGGTTTCCATTATGGGTAAATGCGATATCTTCATTTAAGGAAGTGTGGACTACCGCCCCCTCAAAGGGATTTGATTTCATTAATTCCATATGTGGGACATATAAAGGATATAATTAATGGTAATATATATGATATTATACTGGAATTATAACATAAATTTATATCATTATGATTCCATTCCATAAAAAAATACGAAATAGAATTGAAAGTAGGGTTCATGCGTACGTACGGCTTACCGTCTCAATGAACGGTGCATTTAATTTATTACCTCTAAATGATTATGTGATATTATAAATACATGTATATGCTAGATATATATGATATATATGATATCCAAATCAGGAATGTCATTCTGGATATAATGAACCTTTGACCACACGGACAACATGTAATTGTAAGAAGTCTACTTTCGACTTAAGGACCAAATATCGACAAAACAAACATTATTAACTTAAATTATTACATAATGTTTATAACATGGAAATAAGTGATATAAAAGGAATAATGAACATGAAAAAGGTTCTTAAGAAAATATAAATTAACTCAAGTTTATTATTTAAGACATTAAAGAACGAACGAGTCAAATCGGACCCGATGTAAGGGACTTCATCTCAATCTTCATTCATTGAGGAATAGTTCATTTTATAAACAACTATCATTTATACGGTGTATAAACCCCTTTGAAATTTACTTTTATACAAAAGGAATATTTTTCAACAGAGTGTTTTACTAAATTACAAAAAGGAATTTTTCATTTAACGTACTCGGTGACAACGACCTTTTCCGCCGCTGTGAGTATTATTTGGTCTCTGGATTCCACAACAAGTCGTGATGTTTTTAAAATGAAATATATACCATATACTCTTTTATATATTTTGGTATTGAAAAAGGTTTTTATAATGTATTGGTTATGTCAATATATTTGAGTGATATATTGTGATCAAAGTGTGGAAATGTTTTCTTTCCATTATATTTGTTTTATGTCTTATGATTTTATAATGGTAATTATACATTTGACGGGTGGTTACATGATAAACCATATGATGGGTGGTGCCGTGAATACCAGGACGGGTGGTTACATTATAACCTCCAATGCATTGGGTATGGAATTCGGCCATATGGATATTCTGTTAAGTATGTATGGAAGTTGGCCGTATGGATATTCCATTAAGTGATATGTGTGGAAGTCGATCGTATGGTTATTCCACTTAAGTATGTTTATGTCCCAAGTTACCTTTATATGTTATGTGTTCTTTATATGGGTTTTATGGTAATGCTTTGGTTACAAAAGGGTTAGTAAAGATATTTTTTTCAGTGAAGAGTTTTTAAAACATCATTAAGGTGAAGGTATTACTTTGATAAAGTATACATGGTTTACTTGATGGTTGAAAAACTAACAGTTTTCATTATTTGTGTATCCCTTACTGAGTTTTTTATGCTCACCCCAAGTTTTTTTTTGAAATTATTTTCACAGGACTTAATGTGGATTAGGGTCAAGGATGGGATCAAGGGAATGTCAGGCTATCTAAAACATGGAACTAGACATGTTTCTTTTTAAGAGTTTTTATTTTATGGAAACATAGTGGAAATGTCTACTTTGTAATATTTTGAGATGTAATAGTTATGTCCTAATTCTCTAAAACTCTAAACCTGAAAAGATCCTCAATGTGAATTATTCATTTAATTTAATATTAAGTAAGGTTTAAGGTCGAGGCCTTATACCTATTTATGTAGTATATGTAATAATTTTATTGGATATATCAATAAAATATCTATCACTCACAGTGAATGATATTCCTCCTCCACTATAATTTTTATGGATGAATCGATGATGGGTTCACATATTCCATGGTTAATGTCCTCTATTTTACTCACATAAATTCCCTATATCAAACATCTGGGGGATCTATTTTCTATTTACATATAAAAAACCTATATTTATATAGATATGAAAAACACAAAGTGACCACACATTCCATTGAATGGTTTATATCATTAAATGATGATCATATAAATATGTTATAATTCCTCTTAATATCCACCAAATGATAATTCCACTTGAAAATAAATTTCATATATTTGACTAAAACTATCATGAGATTATATATCCAATATAGCCTCAACCACCTTTTCTATAAATTATATTATATGAATTTCTTAAATTAAAAAAATATAAAGATTTTTCTCTAAACTAATGGAATTTGAGAATGAAAAAAGTGAAAACTATTTACTCAAAACACGAAAAGTTGTAATATTTTGTCATAGCCATTAT
Source organism: Viscum album (assembly GCA_963277665.1). Classification (NCBI taxonomy): domain Eukaryota; kingdom Viridiplantae; phylum Streptophyta; class Magnoliopsida; order Santalales; family Viscaceae; genus Viscum; species Viscum album. The sequence continues at coordinate 1,632,045,809 of OY728141.1, forward strand.
AAATAGTGTATTTAATAAAAAATACATTAAAAAATAATATTAGGATTTAGAATGTATTTTTATGTTTTTTTCATAGTGACTAAACTAGGCCTACTCATAAAAATCCTTGAAAAATTGCATTAATTGACTCAATATTTCACCATATTGTTTCAAAATATTATTCTGCTGACTATATATCCATCCATGATCATTTCACCATTCATATATCATGCATTTTTATGTGTTTTTTTATAATAACATTTACTATAGAAATTTCATCCTTCTTACACTTTTTTCATGAACATTTTCCTCTACTATTTTAGTAAGGACTACACTAAAATTTATCCAATGTTTACAATATAGTGGTTTTCCAATATCAATGATTTATCCATTCTTTTTCATCCCTAAAATTATATATTAAAATTTATATACTTTCAGGATATTTTTCAACAAACGTATAACATCAATAAATGTAACATGAAATGAATAACCCCAATAAGAATTAAGTATATAACATTCTCTCAATATAAGTGAATATGAAAATATCACTAACATATAAATTATTTTTTCTAAGAGAACACCATCTCATGTCATAATGAAGAATTATACCAATATATAATGTCTCATAAAGCTAAAGGATATTTTATTCCTAATTAAATTTTCATTACCATTCATTGGAAATACTCCCAATGAAACCAATATATTTTAAAAGTTTAAATGATAAACCATATAAAATTAGAAAAATATCACACTATAATATTTATTCAATTTACTACAGAACACTTCACCATAAATTTATAAGAAAAATATATATTTAATATACATGAATCTAAACCCCTGTTTTTCCGAGAAGTAACGCTATGTTTGATAATATCTTATTGAATAATTTATAATATAAAAAAATTATTTTTGAAAAAACCTTTTAAATGTCAAAAAAAATTATAAAACATTATATAAATATATTGTAAAATACAATCAAAAATATTTTTCCAATAAACTTGAATAATATACAAAAAATATTCATAACATGTCCAATTAAATGAAAATTCCTCCTAGACACTAATATCCACAATATTGATACTGATATGGTGATTTATCTACCCCATTTCTAGTTATGATATTGAATATTTTTTTTATCAAATTCATTCAAATAGATTATGAAATTGAAAGCACTATAATTCATTTGGCGATGATGCATTTATATTCATGTGAATATCGAAGAGTTTAATAATCACTAGAATGAATGAGGTATACATTATTAGTGTCATAATGGAGGAATTTGAGCATTAACATTTAATTAAAATATGAATTCATGAGAATTAATTCATTAAATAAAGGATTTATATATTATAAATACAGTTAATAATATTGATATAATAAAATATCATTCCACTCCCTTTATCTTCCTAATCTAAGGACAGTTGTAATACGCCTAGATTTTGAAAGAGGAACAACATTTATGATATTATATATAACACAAAAATAAATGATTATAAGAAAATGGAACCCTTGAGACATTAATATATATATATATATATATGTTTAATAAATGTAATCTCTTTGATATCGTGTGATGTATAGAACATTGATTTCAAATGAAATGAGACACTTAATTAAAATGTTATTATTAAAACATGAACATTATATCATAGCTGTAAAGTTAGTGGGTCATAATATGAATAACTAAATTATGATAATTTAATGGTTTGAAGAAGTATAAAATAAAATAAATTATTTTCTAATAAATAGAACAATTTATGAAAAATTTGAAAGAGAAATAAATGTTTTTTTTTGAAAAATTTTATTTTTCTAAACGGGAGATTAGTTGACATTTGCACAAATATTTTATAATTAATATTTACCACTTTTAAAAAATAATATTAATTTACCAAATCTATATTTCATATTTACCTTTTTAAGAATATTAATGATTTTTCAAAAAAAATTATTTATATCGATGGATAGTGAAAAATAGATTATTGTTGAAAAATGCATTTTTGTTTAAATTATATAAAAATATATTTTATATTTTATATTTTTAAAGTGTAATTAGTAAAATTATATATTTATTAATACAAAATATGTCATAAAAAACAATTAAATATTAATTTTTTATATAAATGTATATGAAATTGTGAATTTTATATGGAAAATTACATTTTCATTGCTTTTTTTGATTTAATATTAAAGCGATTTATATCTATTATTTGAATTTAATTTGTAAAAATGGATTATATTTTTCAAACATAGATAATTTATATTTTCTATTATGTTCAACATAAATATTTACAATATCTAATAATGAAAACATTAAAAATTATTTATCACATTTAATGTAAATATGGGTTTATCAGGGGTTGAACAAAAATGATAATGGGTAAAACATGCTACCCATGTGCCCAAATACCATTTAGTATAAATATAGAGAGATAATCACCTATAAGTAAGAAAAATGAAATATTTTTTAGGTTTTTTGAATGATAAAAACCAAAATGTAAATGATTCACTTCATATATAGCATGTGTGTCCTCTCCCCCACTTATAAAAGGACACCCACTCTCCTCCCATATTCATCAATAAAAAACCCTTTGTTTTATAAAATAGATTCCCAAATATCTTCCTTAATTCCCTCCCAAAATATTAAATTCTATATATTTTTCATAATGAAAATAATTGAAGGATTAAAATGTTTCCAATAGAGGGTGAATATAGAAGAGGCAAATATTCTATCTTTGAGTTTTCAATTTATTTGTTCTTATAAAACCTTATAATATTTAAAAAATACTAAAATATAAAAAATATAATTTAATATATATTAATATTTTATTAAATTTTTCAATAATATATATCCTTCTCTACATCCATAAAATAGGAAATGAAACATTCAGTCATGTGTGTGATGGACAACCACATCACAAACCAATGTAGTTCATTTTTAATCTCCACCATTCGAGGATGGATATTAGGATGAAATTAATATATATATATATATATAATTATTGAAATTATTATACTTATATAATTATAATATCACATATTCATTATTAATTTCCATTCTATGAGGGATATGATAATGTTTTTATGTGTGTGAATAACTATCTCCTCAAAAAAGGAAGTAGTTCATTTTTCAGTTAAGATTTACCTGGAGGGTATTAAGGGTAGATTTACTGAATATATGATATATTTATGATCTATCCATACTTTTGGTAATATAATATCACATTTTAATTTATACATTTAGATCTGTTAGAAAACAATAACGTTGTTTCTGCGTACATGTAGACTGTTGCCTCCAAATAGCAGTGTGAAATGTATTTCACATAATTTTTAAATGGATGAAAATGATGATAAATTATATTAATATAAATGATATATATAAAATAATAATGAATTTTTAATGGTGAATTAATATTTATTTTCCTTTCATTATAATATTTGAGGAAAATGGAAACAACATTCTTGCGTACGTTCAAACTATAGTAACCTTAAATAGTGTAATCCATTTTTATATTTAATACAATTATTGATAAATTTAAATACATATATTATGAATATATATTATATTTATAATATGGATAAAATCATTGATAATATATAACCATATTAATGTTAAATGGATGAAAATTAATGAACTAAAATTGATTTGAGAAACGAAGTAATTATCACCTGAAACAACGATTTAATCAATGAATTTTTATTAATGTGGTGTAAATATGGTATAAGTAAATCATATATGGTTTGAGATATATGAGTATGTAACGACCCAATATTTTTGAGTAGTATATTAAATTACTCTTAATGATTTAATAATATCTTAGTGGTTAATGCAGAAAGAGGAGTCAATGGCTTCATCCAGTAGACTCAACCCTTATGAAGCCCACTTATCAGAGCTTGGGAAGGAGGTAGAATCTGTGGGCTTCGCTTTGGACCAAGCCCAAGCCGAACTCCAGTGTTTCAAGCTTGAACGGAAACACCTGCGGGAGAAGTTCAAGTTAGTAGAGATTACTACTAGGGCAATGTTATCTGAGCCTCCCTCAGATTCTCTCACCATAGCACACCTTACACTTAGGTCTTATGCCGGTGTTATAAGGGGCTATGTGACGAGACCCTAGCTTCCTTGTGTAATCCTTTCGGGTGAATAAATTGACATTTCTTCCTTTAGTGATGTTTGTGAAATTTCAAATGTCCAGATAATTTTAGAATGTATTTTATTGATGAATTTCGAAAAAAGGATATTTTAAAATAATTATGAAAACCCTAAATAACTAATGATGTGTAATGATTTTCAAAAAATGGTCTTCTTCAAAAGTGTTCAGTAATGAATTTGGAGTCTAATAAGATCAACATAATTTTTGATCAATAGTAAATTATGAATAGAGATTTTACGCTTAGGATTAGTAATGTGACCAAATGGATTAGTAATTTCACTCAAAGAAAGTTTTAATATAATTTAGACACCTAGATTAAGTAATGTGATTCAATAAAATGGGTAAATAACGGTTTCATAAATTATTAATCAAGTATTTGTTTTTCTAGGTTAATATTGTTTTTTAATTAAAAATTTAATTAAAAATAATTAGAAATTTATTTTTATAAAAATGACTTTATTTTTGAAATCATAGCATTGATATTTGGTTAAGGTGAAATTTTGGGATTTTGCTGAGAAAGTTGAATTTTCAGTGAATAGTAAAAATACAGTTTTAGGGTTTCGGTATGTTTAATGACATCATAACTGTGTCATGATGATGTCATGAAATATTTTAAGGTTTGGCCAGAAAAGGTTGATGAATTATTGTTTTGGGGGACCCATGTGGCCTAACTCATTGATAAATGCCAAGGGAGAGCACATGGGTTTGAGAAAAGCACATGTGAGGTGTCCCTTGGCCATTAATGCCTTGTCCCCTCACATTCCCTATAAATACCCACCCTTTCCTCCTTTATTATTCACTCCCAACTCTCCCCCAACGAAGTTCTGGTCTTCTTACCTTCCAAGGAGTCCTCCCAAGGTTCCCCCAATCCCTCAAGGTCCAATCCTTTGAGTTTCAAGAGTCACGTTTTAAGGTAAGGGATCTGACCCCTCTCTTTCTTTTCATGTAATCTCTTTTATGTCATTACTTTTATGATCCATGTTATTATGTGAGAGGATATTCTTTTATATTCATCTTACTGCCCCTTTCATGTTTATATGATGAGAGATCCCCTCTTACTCTCATCATTTCGTTTTATGAAAGTTTAAGTGATGACGTTAGGCTGCCGAATGTTTAAGTGATTCTTTCACCCTTCTCATTTTTCATGTTCGATTTTCATGTCAAATCTTTCAAGTTCCTTTTTATTATGTTGGGGTATGATCTCTATATCTATCATACTGATATCTTATGATCATATGATGAGAGACCCTATTTGATCTGTTCAATTCATTTTTGTTGAAGTTTAAGTGACACCGTTAGGCTGCCGAATTTTCATAAGAGAAATCAAATTTTTGTCTCCCTTCCATGTTTTTCATTTCAAATGGTATGTCATTGAAATTGAATCACCATGTCCATATATACTTCTTATTCTGTCCCTACACTGTTTTATGGGTCAATTATGATTGTTCGACCCATGTCCCCTCTCTTTTCAACGTTTTCTAAAACCGTGTAACATAGCCGTTATGCTGTAGAATTTTCGTCTCAAAATGCCTCTCTTTTCTCAAAATTATTTTATGTTATAAAGTGAATACTCAAAGCTACTATTTCTACAGGAGTATTCACATATATCTAAAAATGTTCTATTTTAAATTCTGGGATTTACATACATGATACCCGCTTTCCCTTTCCGTGGGTTTAAAGTAACGTAAAGATCATGTCTTTAAAGCAGTTTTTAAATCGTTGTGATTATGAAATGAAACCCATTTATGTTATGCTATATGGGTTATTTATGAAATTTTTTATGATGATATATGTGGCTCACATGATAATAAAAACAAATTTAAGGGTGTGCCCTGATAGCGCTCCAATGCATTGGGTAAAGACTTAATCTCTAGAGATGACCATTTTAACGACGCCTTGGTGAATAACCTTGGTAATTTTTAACGACACCTTGGGGATGGACCATGGTGAAATGAAACGATTGTCAATATTAAATGTTGCAGCCACATCTTCAAGATATGAAAAATGTTATTTTTATTATGATGTATCTCATGATTTCTTTCTCATGCCTTAATGTTCTTTTCATGTCCTTATTGAAGTATCTCAAGTTCACTTGTAAAATGTTTCTCTTGTTTCCCTTACTGCGCCTTCTGCTCACCCTTTCTTTTGATGTATGTCCCCAGGTTATGAGATGCATAATGAACATAGGATGAACTAAAGGAGAAGCCTTTCAAGTGTTTAAGAAGAATGTTTTATGTTTTTTTTATGTATTATGATCCTTGTTTCCAAGACACTAAACCTTAACGATCCTCAGTTTTGTGTAATGTAATGAAAGTATATGTTATAAAATACGGGATGTTATAGAGTATTTATTGTGTACCAGGCTTCCCATATATGTATATTACATATTTCTAGATTAATAATCATTACATTACAAAAACAAATTCCTGAGAAATGTAATAGTTTAGTTCCTTTGGAATGTTGGAACGAAATGTGCTTAACTCAGAGAATATATTCAATGTATCACACAAATATCACCAATATAGTACTCATAAATAAATTAATTTCTTCCTAACATCGGTAAATTAAATACAATAAAGAGTGAAGAAATATTCTTGGTAATATAAAACAAGGTTGATGTATACCCATAACACGAGAATAAGGGTATGAGGGAATTAACATAAAATTTTAAAACCATACATTGTATAAACAAGATAATAATCATGATTCATGGAATACAATTTTTAAATTAATTAGACATAAATCATAATATAATAAAATAAAATGAGGCATGATAGGATAAAATTTTAATAAGACATTGAATTTTGGCATACACATAAGCATATAAAATATTATTTCAAGACTGCCCACCAAGACATTGATAACATATCAATCATGGTCCAAACACCACAGTAACTACATTGATGATTCGATAACACCCCATTTACCCTACTATTTGGACCTGAGTGAACCACTAGTATATGAGCATCTTCCATCTTGGAATAACCAAACTAGTATGCTAGGAGGTCATAAAACATTTTTCAATATCCAATGCATTAGAGGGAGATATAGGTCCCACAATATTCATAATAAAAATCATATTTATGTGTGCCACATGATCAAAAAAATTCACCATATTATAAATATTTAAATGAAATGGGTTTCATAAACATTTCGTCATATTAAAAAATATAGAAAGATAATTGTTAAATAATCATTTTCGATTTTTATCACAACATAATCTGTGAAATGAAACCATTTTTATGTGATTTCAATCGTGGTCTAAATATTTAATTCAATACGGTTTTATAAATATATTATAATGATAAACCATTTAGAGAAAAATAATAATGTTATCATTATTTAATATCTCCATAAAATCATAAGTTATATAAAAGGATGTCATCCTATGTGGAAAATTATTTTGATTTATCATTTGTAACATTTACTTGTGAAAATAAAAATTATTTAGGATATTCTTTTAAACATTTTAAAAATAAATTTCTTCGAAAATAATGTTGAAAACATTTAAATGAAGCATTAAATATCATTTATAATTCCTACATTTATCTAAACATAAAATATAAAATTCAATGTGCCCCCATGAAATTCCTTTTTGTTATTGAATATACTTATATTATATTGACATCATGACCTTCAAAATGATTATTTTATTGTAATTTTAAACATTTATCATTATACATATACATATATTCATATTATATATACTTTTATAATCATTTTGATCATTCATGTACCTTAACTCATATATTTTGTAATACATAGTATTGTTGTTTCACTTTAATTTGATTATGATTTGTTTACTGGAAATTAATCTTATTAAGGAATAATGACAATAATTTTACCGTCTGAATTTATAATTGTGTTTAAATAAATTTATTTTTGAAATAATTAAAAATATAAAAATTGTAATATATAATATGAATAATTTAATTTTCCATATTTTATAAATAATTAAGAAAATATACATATAAAAGAATAAGACTATTCTAAAATTATAGGGTGTTATACTCTATTTTAAAAGTAGATTTTACTACTCATATCGATTAGTTTGATGTGTAAGTTATAATAATTTTTTTTCAAATAACTATATTTATAATATTTCATGGTCTTGTTAAAACTAATTTTCATGTGTAATGAAATCTAATTTAGTATTTCATTTTATTGATGATTAAAATGGATTGGAATGTAACACAAGAATAACATCTTTTTTCATATAACACAATAATAACATGGTTTTGGTTTTAACAAAATATAAACATAAAATCATGTTTAATGAAATATATATAAATGATTAAATTTAAATTAAAAATACCTCACAAAACCTCAGGGTGTTAAATTCTACACCCCTTTAAAATAAATTTTCAACAGAAATTCATCACATTGGTAACATACTGAGGATACTTCTACATCATTACATCCTCAGGTTCCCATGTCACATCCTCAAGCTGGTGGGTTTTCCACAAAACAATGACCATTTGGGTGGGTATTTTCATAGAATATTTTATATAGAATAAAGAAACATTACTGGTTGTTCCCCATAAGAAATATCATACTCAGGTTGTAAGACAATTGATTTCATTATTTGTGATCAATCATTTATTTAAATCATTATGATTGATTCTTGGAATGCAACATGAACCTAAGGGAGGATCTATGGAAGTTACCAATCCTAATCTACTATCTCAATATGATCATGTTCATTAATTGGACTATTTAACCTAGTGAACAATTTTTTATTTTTTCAACCATGGAAAATTTTTTATGAAAAACATCATACCATATTAAAATTCTATATCAAAATTTTAATTATTTTCAGAACATTTATTTGAACTTTTGTGAAGTGCATAAATGTTTCTAAATTCCACTAACTTTATCTTTTATTTAATTAACATTATAATGTCCCAATCAATTCATTTATTCATATTTATTCCATCACTCAATATATCTACACATACTTCCATAAAGGGACTTATAAAGAGTGATATGAATGCTTTAGTGAATGCTATTGTTGCAAGAAAACTAAAATTAAGGTTGTTGTTTGTCAAAACCACAATTCAAACCCATAATAAATGATATTATCATATCCTTTAGAGTCTGAATTTTTCTCTCAGAAAAAATATTTTTTATGGTTGATACATTATGGTGAAACCCAATATTGTGTCATGAAACTATTGAAGATATTCCCAAATAATTGAGGTAAAATTCATATATCATGAAGATATACTTGAATGTGTTAGACCATGAATCAGTAAAAATGACCTGATATATATGTTGTAAAAAATTTACAGATATAAATAATATTTTATATGGAAGAAGTGGGAATTATTTTTAAGATGATTGATTAAAATATGTAATTAACTGTTGGCTAGGGATATGGATGACCCTAATATTTACCAGTTCCATAGATATTGTTAACAAAAAGATAAAAGGAACTCTCCCTCCAATATATTTTTCACTTAAACATATACCAAATTGAAGGGTTATATTACCATAAATGTCATATAAAATATCATTCATCAAGATAAACTCCAATGACATGATTCCATAGAATGGGTGTCCCAGACATTGAAAATATGATCAAATATAATCTAATAAACCAACAGTGTTATCCAAAACCCTTTTGTTAATATTACATAGAGGCATATATAAATTGAAAATTTATTTCACATGATATACATTATATAATATATTATCTTATATAAAATAATTTTCATTCGATCCTTGGGATATACCTTATACCGAAAAAATATCAATTTTTATTTTCATATTCCATACTCAAGGCATATGGTGATAATAATTTATTAGAACTAATGAATGAAAAATAATATTTTACCTGTTACCATTTTAAAAAAAATCATACAAGACATTCCAAATCGGGGTGGGGAGGATTAGTTTTTCCTAATTATCATGGTTCACATTAACCATCATGATCGTATAATCCTTCACTTTTTCATTATTCATCATAGGTTTTTGTCATTTATCATAATTATTAACTATCATATTTGGATAATTTTTAACAAAATTTATAAACACCATTTTATTGAAACACTGATGCGTGGGTGGTGAATTATGTTAATCGTTCTCATTTATTCACAAAATATGATAACTTCTTCCCATAAATTCAGTATTTAGTCACTCAGTTACCATTCATTCCACACAGAAAATATTTTTTAGTCCGCTATATATAAATTCTTCATTACTTATTACCACAAATTGAGAATAAATTAAATCTTATATTATTAACACCATGGGTACTATATTTTCATTTTAATTATATTTTTTTCTTCTTATCTAAACCATTAGATTGATACATAACTCGAACCTCCATTTACACCTTGAAATCACATCGAACAATCTCTTCATAAAAACTTATGTTTCTTATGGATAACTACCTTTAGAGATATCGTTTTATGTCATTGAGGAATTGATCAACATTAAATTTAGGATAAATAATAATACTAGAAACCTAAATAAGAAGTCTTGTATGATTTTACTCATATGTTTCAAGAGATTCATAATCATTTTGATTTATCTCAATGATCTCCTTGTCCCTTATTATATGAAGAATTTGAGCAATGTACTTATTAAAAAAAGATGTTCTTGATCTCATCTGAATACATGGAGTCAATTTCATCATATTAAATCATATTCTTGTAGGAGACCGAAATTTATGTAATTTATCTTCCAAATAGTAGTCAAAAAATGAGTTTTCAAGTTAAAAATAACAGATAAAGTAAAGTATCATTTTATTTGTTTAGATATATTACACATAAACTAGTATAATGTAAGATCCAATAATAGAATGTGGGTGTTACCTCATGAAGGATCCTAAATAATATAGTCCAAAACTTTGTTCATTTGGATGTATAGTATGATTAATATCTTGATAAAGAAATGTGTTCATAACAATGTGGTTTTTTATTACACCTATGATAATGTTTGGTTTCTCAGGAGGAAAATCATTGCACAATTTGTGGCATTTAGGATTAACATGGATTCTTTGGGTTCTAACTGTCAACTAAAACCAAAATAATATTTTAAGACAAAATATTCATTTTATAGAACCACATAATCAGGAAAAATTACTTGAAGGGTGTAATAATTTGAATTAATTTTTATCAATATATTTCATTCATGGTAATTGCATTATAAATAATTTATTATAGTTGGTATAGTGTTTGTGAATTTCCAAAGCATATCCCCTAGGAGTTTCAAATTAGGTATATATAATGGCATGTTGTCATGCACTAGGTGATGATTGAACCCAACACAATATTCCCTATTCAGAGATATTACCCCTAGCTAACTGTATAGAATATCCACATCCACTTATTGTATCCATAATGGGATTTAATTACTTGGAAATCACTTTATCTACCTTTTAAAAAAAATATAGGATATTTTCCTATAAATTCACTCATCCTTAGGCATTACTTTTTGATATAAATAGAACTATACCTAGGTACTTCTACTGTGTTTTTCTCATCATAGTATTAAAAGGTTATCTTAAACTTTTATCTAATACTAATTATAAAACCCATGATTCTCATACAATTATGTAGAATATATTTAGAAGACAATCATTACATTATATAAAATCATTCATGAGGACCATATTAGTTTAATAACATTGGAAACATGGTTGAAAATATTTTTATGTCCTGGAATATCTTCAACATTTCCCATGAATATATTTTCATTTTATATTAATACATAAAATTCATTTTTTATAACCTGGGGAAAGAAGACATAAGAAAGGGCGTGATAAAAAGATCAGTAAGGGTAAACAAGGGAGATTCATGACCATGACATGAGAGTAAGTGTGTGGGAATATGACCATAATATTTGAAAACTATACCATGAAAATCTACGATAATAATCTTCAGTTATGGAGTATGTTTTGGATGTTCAGAAGGAATTTATTATAATGGAATCAAAGAAAATAATCCAGGACACCATAATACTATCATAAAATATAGATTTGTGGCATATGAAGACAAATGAAATATATAATTTAAAGTATTTACACCTAGAAATTTATAACATGTTAGGATTTCACTAATCACCTATGAACATTCTTCATCCTAGGAATGACCACCTTTGTACACTATATTTTGAGCTTAGGCCAAAAAATACTATATCCTCCTTTTTGGTCTAGGGATAAACATGAATATACCAATTGAGATCATAGAGAATATATCATTTCCCAACGAAAAAAATGAATACATAGGTCCAACCCACACAATTATGAGACTATATTTATTTGATATACACTATCAAACAATTTAGTTATATCACAACCCATAAAATTAAAAGGGTTTCAAAAAACTTCATCACATCATAACACGTGGAAAAGATATAGGATTCCTAATAATTTCCCTGATTTATCAAACCATAACCCAAGAAAAAAATATTTTTAATGACAGTTATATTAGGGGGGAAACCCATTAAAAGTAGATAGATTTATAAACATCTTCTCCAAATAAGCATATAAGAGAAATAATAAGAATCGCATAATCAGTTCATATACTTAGAAAATCCTAACATACATCAAAGGATATAACATTATATGGAATTTTGTTAATGAAAATTTGGAATAATTATTATTCAAATTCACCTTTCTTTCTAAAATCACATTTTAAAAAATTTTAAAAACATTTTAACAGAAAAAAACATTAAAACATCTAAAACGAAGCTTAAAATAACTTGATGCATTTAGAAAGGAAAATATTATTTCCAATTTTATATTTTTTAACCATAAAACATTTTTAGAATATTTTTCCTTGAAAATACCATTGAAAAATTAAAAATCATTCATTAAATAAAATAATGGTTATGTAGGTGGAAAATTTTAATCGTTCCGTACATGATAAAACAAATATTCCATCCCTATTTTAGGGAACAACAAAATGGTCATTGGTTCATGAAAAACACAAGAAAATATTTTTAAATTTTTTTTATAAATAATAAAATCATAAAAAAGTATAAAATATCATTTATATAAAATTTTAAAATGAATTTTTGGAACATTTTCTGAAAACATGGTTTTAGAAGAAACATTTTCCTCGACCTAAAAATGATATTTCATAAAAAACAACCTCCTTGAAATCATGAGTACATAAAAGATTAAAATGAATGTAAAACATGTATATAAATAAAATATCCAAAGGATAATAAAAATATAGATATTTTTAGAGATTGATCATAATATCTCATCATGAATGTATAATCATAAACAATACAAACAAATGATGATATTATAGAATTCAATAATTACCACTTTGATAATATTGAATCATAATCCTCATAAACGAATGATATAGAATAGAACCTAAAATATTTTCAAGATAAATAAATACATGATATTAGATTTTAATGTGACTTTATATACACCCCATTAAAGAATATATGTGCATAACACAACATACAACTGAAATAATAAAAATTGTGACTAAAATCTACTACCACTTTAGTAATACTTTGAATCATAATATTGAGAAAAGAATAAAATAATATGAAACACCAAATTTAAATAAAATAATTGGATTCAGTATTTAACATGTCAAATGGGTAATATATACACGACAAGAAAAGTTCTAAATGTCGAATTTTCATATTTCTCTATAAAATAAAAGTGAGATTATAAATCCCTTAATGCAAGTCTTGTATTTCATCACACATGTTCAAAAATACTGTACAATATAAATAATTTTGTTATAAATCTAATAAAAAACATTATTTTTATATATAATGAAATATATTATTTTGTTAAGAATTTTTATTACACATTTATTGACAATTTCATCTTAATGTTTTGTTTCAAGAAATAATTATTTGGGTTTTTCATGAATGTTAGGACTACTTATTGTTTTCCTCTTACATTTGTCATTATTATTCAACTAAAAATTTAAAATATTCTATAAATATCATATATATTATATATATATTTATTTATATAATTCCATAAAATTTTGTTATTGGAAATAAAATACACTATTTACGGAGATGGTAGGCCCCACATATACAAGAATACTGTTTCCATTTTCCTATAAAATTTAAAGAAGTAAAACAAAATTATATATTCTAATTTAAGAATAAATTTTACATAAAAGATATCAAATATTTTAATTAAAACCATATTTAATACCCTCCTTGTAAGGCATGAACGAATGAGAACACTTCGTGAGGTGGTAGGATGATGTACGAGAGTGACAATATCATATTCCAAAAAAATGTATAGTATGAAGGTATGTATGATATAATAGTTATATAATAATAATATGATAAATATTAATATTATAATATTTAAAAAACATATCATTATTAAAATTATTGAGAGATGATTATGGACAGATGAGCCACATCGGTTCATTATAGGGTAGTCTACTATACACACAAATAATGATTTTGTAACGCATTTGATGGAGGTGGAGGTCTTCTTAGGTCACTAAAATTAAATAAAAAAATATATGTTGATTAAAGATATGTAGGTTATTATATAATAATGTTATAATAATAATTTATGATATTTTCATAATAAATAATATGAAAAATGCTCATTGAAGATAATTTCCTATTATTTGGGTAAACTTCGTAGGTTTTCCCCAAAATAATTACTAGTTTATATTTTAGACAAAAATAAGGATTATAGGATGTGGTGAAGGAATTATTGAATTTATTTTTACCGGCCTTTATATTAAAAAAATTGACTGAAGGTGTGGATAAGAGGGGAGATGGGGTGGCCATTTTTAATTGAGGTGCGTGATACACAAGAATTTTTTTAATATATTTAATCATACACATATATTTTTCTGGAAATAAGAATTCAAAATGGTTTTTTATAGAAAATATAATAGATAAGGTCTAAATATGTAAAAAAAATTACTTTTCAAAATGTTTGAATGACATTTTAACCCTTTTATTCAATTTATAACCTCCCAGTAAATTAGATTCTTCCTTAACTATTTTGACTATTTTTAATATTATCCTGATTAATTTATTTTCAAAACATTATTTTATATTTCTAGTGATTATACATTATTATTATTCCAAATATAGAATCCATTTTTAAAAATTCAATTCACGTAAGTCGAAATTCATAATTTAAAATCAAACCTGCAAATGCGATGAGAACATGAGTTTTAAATGAAAAATAGTTAAAAGTTTACATTGTTTATATATTAATTTATAATATAAAATAAATTAAAATTACATAAATTGGAATATTTGATGTATAATTAAATTATTTTTACTAGAAGAAAAAATGAAAATATATAATTTATTTTTATAATATATTAATCAAAAATAATATTTTCATTTAAAATTCACAATTTTTTATTATATATTTGAAAATTAAACTTTTTATAAATATATCTGAAATTTATCCTAACATAATTTTGAAATTATTATTTCAAAGTAGTTTTTAATTTTTCAAATTAATTTTCTAAAATTTCAAAATATAATTTTATTATAGTGTAAAAAGGGAAATAAAAATCATTTTTTGAGAAAATCGTAATTGAGAAACTATACATACATTTTTAAAATTAGGAGTCTACATATTAGTATATTTTATTTATATAATATCATTATAACTAATAAATAAAAATAGTTAGAAATATCAAATTCACTAATTTTATGAGATATTTGATAATGGTTGTGTCAAATAACTATATTAGAAATATATAATGGTTTTGTGAATGTTCAATGTCGTGTGAAATGAAAGACAACCTTGTTTAATGTATATAACATGATTAAAATGTTTTTTTAAATATATTTTTTTGTTTCTTGTAACAAAATATTAACTTGGTGATTTATATAACCCAAGGTGAACAAAATATTTCATTTAATAAAAAATATGAGTGTAATTAAATTTAATTGAAAAAATATTTCACAAAATCCTTGGCTGTAAACATATGGTTCTATTATAGATATATAATAAATTATATTTATTAAGTAGGTGTTTGAGATACATGAGAAGGATGTCAAACAAGTGTTAAGGGTTTCTCATCTCACCTTTACTTCCATGAGACACATGCCATATCAAGCACCTTTTTTGTGGTGTATATACTACCAATTTTATTTTTTATATCAAAAATCCATATATCTTCATGTTATTTAATATTTTTTATTATACTTATTTTTGGGGATTACGATTCAGAAGTTACAATACTTTTATGGGTTTATTTCACAATATCAACATCATTCATTATTTTTTTGTAGAAGTCTATAGTGTGTGAATTATTTAATATTTCTATCTCAAAATAAATGAAATATCTTATACCATGATTATTAATTACCTTTAAAAATTAACATAAACATTATCTAATCATTACTAATTTAAATGATCGAGAAATTTTTTTAAGTAAATATAACTTTATATCTCTATTTAGTCAATAAAGTAATACAAAAACAATGTTTTCTTAAAATGTATTCAGAATTTTTTTTTACCATTATCAAAATGACATATTAAATAAATTTATAGCCATGTTTTACATTTTAAAAATTGTTTGTAAAGGAATATTCATGTCGTTTTCCATGTAATCCATATTTTTCATTTATTGAAAATGTGAGGGAAATAATGTTTTAATGCATACAATATGAAAGTAATTTTAAACTATGATGAACTATCAATGTTCGTTAATGATTATTTTACATGTTTTAAAATGTTATTTTCAAGGAAAATTATTTTCAAAATATTTTATGAACCTTTAGATGTAAAAATATTTTTTAAATGAAAATAATATTATACCCAATAATGTATTCAATGAAATTTTTATTAAATTAAATTCATTAATGACTTCAACCCCTTAATTATGCATATAATCTATTGGGAATATTTTTGATTTATATCATCTTTATTATTTATTTTTATAGTTTATGGATCTTTGGAATTTGTGTGTACAATTTTAATACCAATACCCATATTTATTTGGATGGTTTATGGCTATTAGTTTTTGATTGGGGTCAGTAATAACATTACACATTCTTGTTTTGAAATTTAATATTTTATATTCATTTTGTTGTACCCCTCATATATGAAATACTTTTGACATTGTATTTTATAGTTTGTTCGCAATTATAGATAAACCCTTGATGCATCTACTAGTGGCATGAGACAAAATTATTGGGAAATTATATGGGTTTCTATAATATATTTAATCGATCTTGTGAAAAGTCAAAACCATGTGTTTTAGATATCCATCATTCGTAATTCCTTCAATAAGAATTCCGTAATTATTATTATCATTTAGATTTTCAAAAATTCAATATCTCTTGGTACATTTCATTCTTAGACTATTTATTTAATGTAATGTTTTTTGATTATTCACATTTTCTATTGATTTTGTACTATTTTTTAATAATATCTTTTTTTATGCTTACCCTCACTAGGAATCTAATCTCACCCATTTATTTTTTTATTTTCCCTATGTAACAGGTTGTATTTTGTGAATGATATATAGGGATATTCTACGGGTATATAATATAATTATCAAATAAAAAACTTTCTTTAACTATGAATTATGATTTTCAAGTAATTGTCTAGTTTACTATGACAACTAAACTATATATTCCTTAAGGATGAAATTAAATGTATATCGTGCAATAAAATAATTCAACCATTGACATTGGGACACAAGTTTCAATGTATTTATAGTTAATATCCTAGAAATGTTTGTATAAATCATGAGAGCTCGATTCAAGAAACCTAGTTTTGGGAATATTATTCAATGGATTATCTTAAGGATATGTATATGAATAGGATAATATCCCACTACTTTGGTTAAGAAGAGAAGATACGATTTACCATCAAATACATCCATGAATGGATACTGCAATAGGACATGGATCTAGAAAACATATATCTAGAGGCAATAACTCCAAAAAAGTGAATTAAGAATGACATGAGAATTAACTGGTATATAATAATAGGTCATACTTCTCACATAGTATGATATTACAAATGTATATGCTTTAGATAATTCACATTTCCATTACAAAACATTATGAACAATTTGAATAAATTGTAATCGTGGACAACCTCAGAAAAAACTAATACTTAATAAGATGAATATTGTGTCATTATTTGTAAATTGTAAATATTTTTGTTTATTGTGTGATTTAACACTATGATTAGTTTTTCTTTTTTCTATGCTATTTTTTATATTCAGTAATCGAATCTAGAAGGAATTGGGATAACATTGAATGTGATAGAAAATTTACTAATAAGAAACAAATGGTGACAATGATTGGTGTGACAAATATTATGATTATACCCAATAAGTAATCATGACATCTGATAAATAAATTTCACCTTAATCAAATCACAAACTCACCAATGAAGACAATAATTTAGTTTATTGAGGGTTTAGGTTGTGATGTCCATGGGGGAAATAAGATTAATTTTTCATTTATGCCATGAATATTGGATGAATCACATAATGAAATTTATCAAAATAATGAGAATATGTTTTATGTGTGAATAAAAGGGGAACATAGTAAGTGATTGTTAAGTAAAAAATGAAATATTTAGTTAACAAAATATATGAGAATAATGGTTCCCTTAAGGTAAAATTTATGGTAGATTGTTAAAAATTTTAGAATACTGGGGAATTATAAAAATATATGTCAAAAGATTACTGATCATGAAGATAATCAACAAGATTGAATGATTATTGGTTATACATCAAACTCTAAAGAGACTACGAATAACATGTGAATGGAAGAAGGTATTTAGGAATTAGATGATGAAACATAGTTAATGTTATAAGAATGAAGTGGATTGATTAAAGTACTTTAATATTTGGATTCTATAATTATATTTTATGTATGTTATTAATGATATTATCATTATAAGAATAATGAAATTTATAATTATTGTATTTCAATACATTTTCATCATGGATTTTAAAGTGTATATCGAACGATACCAACGAACATGAAAAATTATTCTTTGGGAAGATGAACATTTTGGAAAATCATTATTAGGGTAAGATAACCCTTAGTACATTATTAGTATTGAGATAATTGTTTTTAATTTATATAAAGGGTTGATTGATATAATTGGTAATGATGGAATTTTTTATTCAATCAAGGGTTTATACAATATAAAATATACATCTTTTTTGGTTGTATGGAATATATTAAAAAATTTGATAGTTTATTTTTAGAATAATGAATGATTCATTAATGAATAACAAACAAAATGGTATTAAAATATTTGGATTGTGAAATTATTAGACATATTTTATTAATTTTTGAATATAATGTCAATTCCTGGATATTTATTTTAAAATTCTCAACTCGGAATTTGGTGAGATATATTTTTGATGTATCTTATGGTTAACTATTTACCCAATGTAATATGTTTAATTTTGAGAGTACTATTGAATTGTTAGTTATTAATGTATTATATTGGATAACTAATGCTAAACATTTTGGTTTTAGTAATGTCATGAGGAATAACATGATACTATTTTAAAGATCTTACGATATGATAGAATCCAATTATAGTGTTTGAAAAATAAAAAATCAAATTCTATTTTCATTTCATGGAGTTAGAAATGATGTGTAAACTGTTTTAAGGAAACCCAAAAATGATATTCCTCTGATGAAATAAATAAAAATCTATTTATAATATTTTATTATTTATCTATCTTGATGTACAAAAAACCACTAGATATTGTGGAACATTTATTGTACTACTACTTTAATTTCATTTGAATTAATTGTATTTTAACTCAGAAAAAATTTATTTCTTTCAGATATTTATCATTTTCGTTATCATTCAATTTTTTATCAATGAACTCTATAACTCCCCAGAATTTATTATGATTTTCATCTATGTCCACATCATTAATTCCCACTAATGTTCTCATATTTGGAAAACTAGTTTTTTTAATTATAATAGGAGACCATAATAATTACCTTTCTCTCTTATGAATATGAGTTTTTATTGACCATTTTCCAGAAGTTGGAATTTAAGTAATTTATTTTGAACTAGTAAACATTTGATTTGTGAAATCATGATTAAAATGTGATTATGCAATTCATTTACTTGTGTAGAATGAAACACCCCAGGATTTTAAAATAGGAACATTGTGTTAAATAGATTATATAAAACGAAACACCAATATTATAAGATAATTTAACAACACAATAATTTTAAATAACTTTTTTCTAAAATAAATTATATCTATTCGAAATATTTTCATGAATGAAGTATTTTGTTTTTGTGAAATGTGATACTCTATTAAAATATATTTATTTATACATGGAAATTATAACCTTGAAATTAAGTTGGATGGTTTGAAAATGAAAAAACAAGTTATTAAATTTACATGGTTTAAAAATTTATATAATAAATTCATTGGTTATATATTTATTATAATTAAAATAATAACCAATTGATAGAGAAAGAACAATTTTATAATTTTTTTTTGAATTCCCGATTAATCAATCTTCTCAAAAATAATTTATAATAATTTTTTGAAAAATTTTATAATTTTTATTTGAGAAAATAGGAAAAAAAATCAACCTATAATTTAGATTTATTTGTGGTTAAATATTCAATAATGTTATGATGAATGTTGAAAATACTATGTTTTATTGAAAAACACATTTTAATTTAAATTATTTACAAAGTAAAAATATATTATAAATTGGGTTTAATGTAATTACTTTATATAAAATATTTATTAATAAAAACTAACTTATTTTAATCAAATAGATTTTGAAATTTTTATATAATAAAAGTTTTATAATTTGAATGTTTATCTTTGGAATACAGTTTTTCAATGCATCTGCAGTTTTAATTTTAAATTAAATTATTACACTATTTTGAATTAAATTTTAAAAAATAAATTCATGATTTAGAATAGGAATAATTTATATTATATAATAAGGTCAACATAATTTTTGTACAAAATAAAAATTGTAAACATTAAAAAAAATTATTTCCATAGTTTTGGTAAAAATTGTCTTACGATAGTATAAAATAAGAAGATCAAGTTTAGAATGACCAACCAAATTGTGTAAAAAAAATTTATGGAAATATTTATAATGTAGAATATCTATGGTACTTTAATTACCCATATAATAGGATTTTTGTGTGATAAAACTGTGGTTTCAATTGATTCTTTTCAAAAATACTTTTTATATACTCTCTCACACTTATAAAAGGCCATCCATATCCTACACTATTCACATATAAAAACAATTTTGTTTAGAAAATACCAACCAAAACACAGAACATATATACACCCTAATATTTAATATTCCTTCTATAAATCATAAATATAGTCATGTAAGGATTTATGTTAAACTCAATGAACATGCTCAGAGAAGTGGAAATGTTTTTAGCTATGCATTTTAATTTATTTCTCCTTCAAAAGTATTATAATTTTATCCAAATATACCAGTCTAATGAAAAATTTATATCCTATATAATTAAATGTTATTACATTAATGTAATAACCTATATTTTTCTCCACTTCCATCAAAGGGGAAATAAACCACTAATCGTGTGTCCAACCAACTACATCTTCACGTACCAATGTAGTTCGTTTCCCACTACCACTTTTCATGGAAGGATATAATGATGTATTTAACATATTAATATGATATTTATGAAATTACTATAATAATATAATTATTACATCACATATACCATCTTACTTTCCATTCTATGAGGATTTGATAACAAAACATGGATGTAATGTGGGTTACGACCTCACGAAGCGATGTGTTTTGTTTTTTTTTACCCGTAACAAGGTAGGTATTAAAGACAGTGAAAATGAATATTTGTGATATTTATCATGTAACCATACTTCAATAAATATAATATTTAATCTCAATTTTTACCTTCTAATCCATTGTGGAAAGACAACTTCACTTGTTTGTACGTGTGGACTACAACATCTACTCAGTAATGTAAATTGTTTATCATTTTATATTTACATGGATTCCAATAAATATTTTTTTTATTAATATAAATGGTATATATAACATAATAACTATTTTTAATGTCTAATTTATATTCCTTTTATTTTCATTCCAATCCAGGGAGGAAAGTGTAAACAATTTTCATGTGTACGTAGGACATACCGTCTCCATGCATGGTTTAATTAATTTTTTACCTCAATCATTTATTGATATCTCTAAATACATATGTAAATTAAATAAATTATATTTATTTAATTTTTATAAATATGGATAGGATTTTACCATGGTCAAATTAAAAGGTCCAAAATTAAAGAACTAAAACATACATGAAAAATGGAGAAATTGTTGCCCAAAACTGTGATTTTAACAAAGTGTTATTAACAAAACTAAGATAAAAAACTATAATTAAATAATATATGTTATGATATAACTGATTATGATTAAATAATAAATTTATAATAAAATAATATATATTATAATGGTGGTTTGAACAAATCTGAAGGAAGATGAACACATTGTAAAGGCATCTCATCTCATTTTTACTTCCTTAAGACATAAGTAATATTCACCACTTATTACCTTATTATAGAATTTATAATTAAATATTGATATTTTAAATAATAATTTTCTTGTATTCATGGTATTTAATGTTCCATTTTATGTTATCTCTATTATGGAGATTATGATTTAGATTTTTCCAAAATGGTAAGGTTTTATTTCATAATTTCATCAATATTAGGGATTGTTTATGATTAAGTCTCTCTTATGATTTTTTTTTAATTTATTATCTTAAAATAAATATTTTTTCTCTATTTGTTATTAATTAACCTTTTCAATTAATATTACTATTTTAAACTCATTGGTACTTAAAATTATTGGGATAATGTTATTAAGAAAACAATCATCAATTTATAACTACTGTCCAAAATACTATTCCTAACGAACCCATCATTTCTAAATTTTAATAAAAAAATTTATGTAGAATTGTAAAATGTATTTACTAAAACAATTGTGCATTTTTTTGTGTTTTCAAAATCTTTTGAATGGAATCTTTATGGATTTTTCCAAAATAATTCCCGATTATATTTTATCGACAATGTAAACAGAATATATGATTTAACATGCATGGAATGAACTATATTTTCCACTATCATGATAAATAAATTTTTTAAATATTATTAACCAAATATTATTTGGATTTTTAATATTATTATTTTCAAAATATTAGGGAAAATTTATATTTCAAAATATTTTTAACCGAAAATGTTATTTTCTACTGAATTGTTTTAATTAGTATTTTTATGGAAATTTTATTCATCAACGACGTATACCCATTTATGGTACTTATGGTCCACTATATAAATGTTTTATTGATATTATACTTATTCTTTACTTGTTGGTTTTTTGATCCAAATGACCTAGGATGTAATACCTTATTAAAATTCCCCATATTGCACTTGATTGTTAATGATTATATTTTTTAATGTGGATAATTATTAAAATATTATCTGTTAGATTTTCAACATAAATATTTATACAGATTATGTTTAACAACATTAATATTAGTAATGAATTGAACATATTAATTGATAGTTGACACCCCATTATAAATATATCTTTAATGTATCGATAGGTCTCATGAGATAAATCTGTTTTTCGAATTAAATGGGATTTTTCACATAATCATAAATTGTCTTATGAAGGGTACTAAATGTATGTTTTAGATTTATGAAATTATTAACTCCTTATTTATAAATTTAGTCATTATTATCATCTAATATATTATAATAGTTATTATATCTCGAAATTCATATCATTCTTTGTTTATTCATTAAATGGATTGTGTTTCAGATATTCACCATTCCATATTGATTATGATTTATTTACTCATGATGGTTTCTACTGTACTATTACCAATACTGAGAATCTATTATAACCCATTTATTATGTTTTATTTTCCATTAAATGGAAACAAGTGTTCTGTGATTGATATGAAGTAATATGATAAGGGAAAATAATATCAATCTTAATGAAAATAATCTATGTATTTTATATTTTGAAATTTAATTTGAATTTCATGTATATATTCAGTTTACCAAAGAAATAAAAATATGCAGTCTTTTGGGATGTGATTTATTTTGTCCAGTTCCAATGTGAAAAATTAATCACTAAGTCTAGTCACGAGATTTTGGGTCATTTTAAATGGTGATACCATACCATTAAATATTCAAAAAGGATAATCATAAAATTGTTTTGGAAATCTCGTTGGTCAGTGTAGAAATATTGAGGTAGATATATATTGATTAACTATGAGATATATTTATCAAAAAAAATGGTTAAACAGGGACTAATATAAATAATAAAATTTTCATTTCCTTAATTCATCATTTTATTTAATACATCAATTAGTACCAATGTCCTATAAGACTACATTTAAAGGGTGGTGAATCATAATATAAAATTATTTTTATTCAACACTCATGTAAAATGGATCTTGTTTCCTTTTTATAAGAAAAATTTATCTTTAACTATCACTTATAGTTTCGATAAATGAAATCATATATAAGATAACTAGTAATCATAAGATACAAATATATTTTACCTATTTCACCCAAATGTAATTTAAGGTTCAAAAACATAACATCGTGTTTTTGTTTTATATAACTAATACTAACCTAATAAGTCTTTATAATATTTTTAAAATAGAAATCCATGATGAGGATTACTTTATTTGTAAGGTTTACGTCATTAATAACACTTACAAAGGGAGACTCTCCCTTCCCCTCTCAATGAAATATATCAAGAATAAAAATACTTATAAATTATCCTTCAGTCCGTTCAATGAATAATATTGAAATAATTATTAAAAATAAAAATAATATGGGGATTTTAAAATTAAACAACTATCAAATAAACAAAGAACTCATTGTCTTCAGAATCCAGGTCCACATATTATTTTACTAAATCCATTGATCTTCCTCGTGTTATTTATTTTTTTAACAACCAAATCTTCCAGGGTATGCTTCTTTTTGAATAATAAAATAGCTTGCGTGATAAGCAACTTTGAGTTTGAGCATAGCACGACCATTCAAACTAGCCGTTTAAAAAGATGTTATGAATAGTAATACAAACTTCTTGAAATTTTACATTTTATTTAATATGGAATTTGTATTTTGTATTTGGAATATCAAAATTATCTTAGGGAGATAATTTGGTATTTTTATGAAAACATTCAATTATTTGTGAATAGTGAAAACACTATGTTTTTGTTTAAAATAGACTTTTATTTTATTATTATTTTTTATTTCTTTTTATCATGAAATCAAAATATATAAATAATACATATATTATTCTAATTTAATTCATTGCAGACATGTTATAATAAGATTAGATAAATTAAATTTTATTGAACATTTTAACGTCTTTTACCCACTTTCTAGACACATTTGCATATAGGCATACAACGTAATTTGACCCCTTCTGTGAATTGAATTTCAAACATTCTAGAGACACGCTTGACATCAGTATGTAATATGTGGTTCAATATGATGAAAATAATTTTTTGGTGAATAGTATCTTTTGAATTTTATTTACCATAGTTTTATATAAATAGTGTATTTAAAGGTAACACTTATATTATAATTACCCTAAGACATATCCTAATTCTATTTGATATGTTTTTTCGACAAGAATCTACCATAGGAAAAAAATATTATCCTTTTTTATGTACTAGGATTAGATTTTGACATTTATTATATTTTACTTAAAGAAAAGTTGAAAGTGTTAGATTTAAAGTTTAACAACTAAACCATTTTTAGTATAGGGTTATAAAAAAAATAAATTTGAGTACAAATACTAATTCAACATATAAGATGATTTTATATAAATTGTATTTTTTTATAATTTTTAGATATTAAATAATTAAATTTATTTATGAAACATTGATGATGCAGTAATTACCTTATTAATGAATGATTGAAATAATTGATACTAAATATATTAAAATAAATATAAATTGAGACTTTTGATGCGTTACAGTAATTTTATAGGATAATATTACATGTTAGGGTTGATTCAATCAATTTTGTTCAAAATAATAATGTTGTTATGACTTAAAAAACAAAAAACTAAATAGTGTCAAAATTGACATAAATGTTTTTTTAAAACAAATAATATTTTATTAAATTACATAATAGTCATAAAAATATATGGTTCAGACAAAGAATTTATATAATGGTAGATATTACATTTTTAAAAAACATGTCATTCTTTTATAATTTTATAGTATGTTTATAATGCATCAAATATAAAAATTCAAGAAGATATGAAAAAAGTTAAACTATTTTACTAAAAGTTAAAACTAGAAGAAAAGGTTAATATGGTGACATAAAATTATCTAAAACCTATTGTTTGAGAGGACTACCAAACATCCCCACCTTATCCTCTAAATAAATCCATTTGGATCTATTATAATCTGAAAATGATTTTATAATAAAAAATTATTTCAAACTCTTCCAAACGTTACCATCACCTATCATATAAAAGTGTACTTCCCCTTTTCTCATATTCACACCTCCAGATCTATTTAGCTCAGCAAGACCATTCTAAAATCTCCACCCAAATACCCTATATTCAACCAGGTGTCTTTAATTTTTTATGAAATCCAACCTATGGATCCCTTTTGTTCAAATAAAAATGAAGCACACAAAGAAGAGGTAATTATTTCATCACCTCTTTTAATGTTCTTTTCTTATTGCACTTACTTTTTATTTGTTGTTTCCCTAGAAAAATAATAAATCTTATACAATATACACAATATGATGTTATTATAAATATGGTACAACCATATTCATTATTCAATCCATCCTATGAATGAAAAAGTCACCATATGTGTGTACGTACGACTTAACATATCCATGACGTGGTGTAGTTTTTTATTCAACACTTCATTATTTGGAAGGGTATAATAATGAGTATAATTGATTTAAATAATAAATATAACACTTTAATGATGATGAATATGTAATATACCATCCAATTACATATGATTTCACCATCAATAGAATGATATTATCGCTCATGCCTACGCACGGCTTACCGTCTCCACGATGTGATGAGATTTAATTCCTTATCTTAACCATTCAAGAATAATTTTATATTAATGATTTAAAAATAATGTTTAAGAACATAATATCATTCTGAATATAAATCTAATACATCATATCCATAATAAACATGACTTACGAAACAAAACATATAATGTAAAATGAACTGGTTAACACCCAAAACCATTATACTACTGAAATATTATTAACACAGAAATATTAGAAGATCATATATGGTATCATATTTATGTATGTGGTTAGTGAAAAATCAATAACATTGATTTAACTATTATATAGGAGTATAATTTACCCTTAACTAAGAAAATGTACAAGGTAAGGTTTAATTTTACAATATCATTATTTATCCGAGTTAGTTTTTATGTAAGTATCTATTGGGACATTATTGTCATCCAACTCCAAATTTCATAAAATGTATTTCTATACATTTTTAAAATTTCCTAGACTATGATTTAATGTTATTTATACACTTGTTTTACTTTTTATTAAATTTTAATCAAGGAATACTTCCATCATTTTCCGAAAAATATTCATTATTACATTTTCAAAAAATTTAGTAAATAATGTTTTTGAAATATAGGGTAGGTGTGGATATTTTTTCCGATTATTAAACCTTGAAATGTTCCCATAAAATAATATAATAATATTTTAAAAAATAATTTTTTATTTATTTTTAAATGATTTCAATGTAGAAATATATATTTCACCCAAATATTTTATGGATTGATTTCATCTATGTCAACATCCTTTGATGGATTTTATGCCATTTGATGTTGATTTATTATGATAAAATCATCCATATTATATTTAAGGCATTGTGATATGTTTGACTATGTATTTTCTATTTTTACACCATTCATATTTTATGGTTAAAGTGTTAACATTTCATATGCGAGTTTTAATACAAATGTTTATGTTGTGTTTCATCCGTTTATATGAGGATGGAATTGGACATAGCAAGTGACGGGCGAAGCCTGCTATAGCCCCTCGATGCATTGGTAGGTCACATGAGACAATCCAGTGTCTTGGAACAAGGACATTAAAAAATTATTATTTATATTCTGGACACAAGGTCTTGACTATGTGGTTATGATGTCCATCATTATGCATTCCAACATTATGAAATTATCTATTCATATTATATGTGATTATTCAACTAGTAGAATATCCATGTGAATACATAAATTGACTAATTTGATTTGTCATTGCCATATTATGCTGCATTTTGTGTTTAAAAGGACTACATTTTAGTCTTATACATTTTCTTAAATGATTATGCTTATTTATTATAGATTTTGCAATATTGTTGTTGTTATTGAGCATCTAAGATCACCCCTTTCTTGTGTTTTATTATTCCAAGATGCAAAGAAGTATATTATGATTGACTTACAATGATAGGATAAGGGATATGATTGTGTTCAAAGGAGACACATTGTTTTATATTTTCATTTCATAATGTAATAAAAAAACATATGTTTCTATCTAATACATCTAAGGATACTAAGCTGATCAGTCTATCAGGACATGATCTCTTGTGACCAATCCAATGTTATGTAATAATTTATTTACTCTAGGTAACATGGGACGTGTAATTATAATTAGTATTAGATTATGTTTAGTAAAAACCTAAGAAACTTGATTTAGAAATACTCTAATTAGAGAATTTAAAACTAAGATATACTTTTAGAATTATTATACAAGAACGTCCAAACATTTTGGGATGTAGATATTATGTGGATTTTCAATGAAATACATCCCCGTATAGATACTAAAAGTTGTTGTGGTTCTCAGAAATATGTACCTAGGACTGAAAACTCTGACAAGGAGTTTCAGGATTGACATGGGGTATCATGGTACATTATAACATGCCTTACTGTACTCCTAGTTTGACACTCCCGGGGGACATGTTTATGATAATTGAAATTTTCTTTACAAACAATTATGGATGATATATTAGTAAATACACCCTCAATGATAATAAATTTTTATTAAGGGTTATATTCATAAACTTTTCCCTTTATGATAAGTATTTTATAAGTTTGAAATTAGGCATTGCAACTCATAATCAAATCTAGTGTATGCCAGTGTATAGAAATGGTGCCTACTTGAAGGAATGGAAACTGTATCAACACATGTAATCCATGTAGGGATTTCCCCGATAGTGAAGATAATTATCATAGAGTCGGTGATGCAACTGGTGCTGAATAAATTATAACCATACTAGGACTACTCACTCATGTTATGAATAATAACCATGCCCTTATGGAGCACCGTAATCCACAACATGGAAGATCAATGATAGAAAAATTCTTGAGGCAACAACCGCCAACATTCATTGTGAATTCAAATTAATTTATACCATAACAATGGATAAGTTCCTTAGAAAAAATATTTAATTTTTTGGGGAGTAGCGAAATATAAAATACCGTCATGTCAGTTTATCGCCACACATGAGATGAATATCAACGGTGGTCATTAATTCAAAACCCAAAGGAGGATCAAGAATTATCAAATATGGAATGGAGTGAGTTTAAATATCTTTTCATAGAAAAATACTTTCCTCATGAACATCGAGAGGATATAGAAAGCCAATTTCTGAGTCTAAGGAAACAATGAGTATAAGAATGTCACAATATATGAGGTTAACATTACAAGGTTATCAAGGAATGTTTCAGATTACATATGTAACTCAATGGGTAAGATTAATTGTTTTCTTGATGGGTTAAAACAATATCTCTATTGAGAATTACTCTCACAATTCTAATCATCATTCGAATATATAGTCTCAATTTCTATCAAAAAAGAAAATGAATTCTCTAATTCATACTACATTAAATTAAAGAAAGAGAAGAAATGATCTTCTGAACTCTCTGGAAATAGAAATAAGGGAAAGAAGGGAAAAGTGGAATTTCTATCCTACAGTAACTGTGGGAAGAATCCCCATGGTACTTTCCAGAATGGAATGATATTTTTTTTACAAGGGTGGTGAAAAAAGGTCACCACACTTGTGGTTATAATGATACAAAATAATTTTTCTATGTTGAATTCTACAACAGTA
This sequence comes from Viscum album, assembly GCA_963277665.1. Taxonomy (NCBI): domain Eukaryota; kingdom Viridiplantae; phylum Streptophyta; class Magnoliopsida; order Santalales; family Viscaceae; genus Viscum; species Viscum album. The sequence continues at coordinate 1,632,076,060 of OY728141.1, forward strand.
TAAAAATGGGTAATTATGAAAATGAATATCCTAATATCCTAGAAAACATACCTACAAGGCCATGGGAGAATGTCCAAGATCATGCAATCAGAACTGCTGAGGTTGACATTCCGAATGAGGTGGCGACATGTACTTTAATCATTTTGTAAAATTTAGAAAACACTTTATTTGATTCTTGATCATCACATTATATCTTATCTTCCTAGTTTTCTAAGAAAATTATATATTTGTAATTTGAAAAAATATGGGAGTTTTCAGAGAAAACATTTATGGGATCTATCAATTCAACAATGTTTTGTGAATCATTTACCATTATGGTATATTATAATTATTTATCTAATGATCTTATTGTCATATCCATGATTTAATTTGATACAATCTTTAGTATTTATTGACTTTCAGACCATGATTCAAAAATTTATTTTAAGAAGATGGAGGTCACAATATTTAATATTGATAATTAATACCTTATCTATAGAGAAGAAACATCACCATGTGATTCTCAACTTTACCACCCCTAGTAGACGTACGAATTTCAATTCTTGGGGAGGAAGTGAGTGAAGTAACTATGGGAGAGGAAAGGAATGTTAAAATAGAGCATGTAACTATTTTTTGAATAATATGTTCATGTATTTCTAGAGGATTGACATGGACATACCTGAGAAAAGGAAATTGAATTTTCCATTGACTAAATTCATGGTTCAAGGACCTTATCAAAGACCCCTTATAGAATGTACACATTGGAATTAGTGGAACCAATAAAAAAACGAGAAGAATTGTCCAATAAAGGATTTATTCACCATAGTGTTTCTCCATGGAGAGCCCATGTTCTTTTATTTAAGAAGAAAAATTGATCTATGAGGTTGTGAATTGACTACAGGGAGTTCAATGCAATGAAAATAAAGAAAAAGTATCTCCCACCTTACATTGATGATTTTTTTTTCAACATAATGGAGATAAATATTTTTCAAAGATCAATCTTATATATGGATATCATAAGTTGTGCGTGAAGAATGAAGAAATTCAAAAGACATAATTTCAAACTAGGTATGGGCACTACAAGTTTATATTAATGCCTTTTGGACTAACTAATGAACCCTATGTTCTGATGTATCTAATGAATATAGTTTTCCAGGAAAATCCTGATAAATTTATTGTTGTATTTGTTGATGATATCTTGGTATAATAAAAAATCTATGAAGATCATGATAATTACCTGTGCACTATTCTGAGGCCTCTTAGAAGAAATGAATTACATTTGACTTTCAGCTAATTTGAATTCTCGATTCATGAGATTTCTTTTAATGTTAATATTTTCTTTAAGGATGGATTCATTGTTGGTCCTTCTAAGACTAGAGAGATACAATAAAGGAGAACACCAAAGAGTATAACTGAGGTGCATAGTTTAATTGGTTTAGTAGGTTACTATTTGTGTTTCATTTAGAATTTTTCCTTATTGGCTAACCCATTAACCAAGATCCCACTTAAAAGGGATAGAGTTGTTTTGAAAAAAGAGAGTGAAGAATATTTTCAATAATTGAATAAAATATTAGTCAATGATCCTATCTTAACCCTATAATCGTGGAATGATGAGATTTGTATTTATTGTGATGAATCAACGAAAGGACATGGTTGAGTCATTATGTAGAATTATAGAGTTTCTTCTTATGCATCACAATGGATAAAAATTAAGGAAAATAACTATCACACTCATGATCTTGAGTTATCAGCTATAATATTTGCTTTAAATTTATGGAGACACTCTCTCAATGGTGAATAATGTGATATATATTCTGGTAACAAGAGTTTTATGTATATTTTCTCACTGAAATAACTCAACATGATGAAAATGTGATGGCTTGAACTACACAAGGATTATGATTCAACTATAGACTAACACGTGGGGAAGGAAAACCAGGTGGAAGATGTTTTAAGAAGAAAGGATCGTGGAGTTCTAAACAAGATGATTGTTGAAAAGGATTCTATATTAATGGATGCAGTGAAGATGTATATAAAAATAATAATGGAAGGTGAAACATCACTAATATTTCAAATGGTGTCCAAACCATCTTTACTAGATATAATAAAATGTTCTCAAACAGATGATGAGGAGTTTCAAAAGAAATTTATTGATGTGAATGATGGGTGATTGGTTGATCTCATGTATGAAGATAGATTTTTGAAATTAGGGAATAGAATTTGTGTTCCTGATATACATAATCTAAAAAGTGAATTGTTTGATGATGCACATAGCTCCAATTTTTCAATACAGCTTGTTCTCACAATTATATATTGATATTTGAAGGAATATTTTTGGTGGAACAATATGAAGAGTGATATTGTTGATTATCTATCAACATATATGGTTTGTTAATAGGTGGATGATGAAAGACAACATTGTAGAGGAGTCATGCAACCTCTTACCATACATGAGTATAAATGTTATGATATTACGATGGACTTTGTAATGGGGATACCAAAGACTCCTAGAAGGAATGATGTAATGTGAGACATTTTTATTGTCTTACCAACTCAGCCCATTTTCTTGTTGTAAAATAATATGTACCACTTGAATTTTTATAAATACTGTATATTAATGAAGTGGTAATACTTCAAGGTTTTCCCCTATCTATTATTTCGGATGGTGATTCTCGTTTTTCATCATGATTATAGAAAAGTCTTTGGAAATCCCTAGATAATGAACTTTGTTTGAGCACTGCCTACCACCATTAAAATGATAGACATTTAGAACATACTGTTATATCCTTATAAAAAATGTCGAGATCATGGTCACTTAACGCTCAAGGTATGTGGGATTAGTATTTAACTATAGTATAATTTTCTAATAACAATAGATTCCCTTGAAGTATTCATATTACACCATATGGTGCTTTATATGGAAAGAGATCTCACACACCAACTTGTTGGGATGTTGTTGGTAAATGAAAACTCATAGTCCCAGAACATGTTGTGGAAACAATTTAAAAGGTGAATATTATCAAAACCCACATCAAAGGAGTTCAATGTAGGAAAAAGTGTCATGACAATAATGGAATGAAGAATTCGTAATATCAAGTCTGAGATCATGTTTTCGTAAAGGTATATCCAGGGAAGGGTGTTGTATTATTTAGTAATAAGGGTAAATAAAGTACCAAATACATTGGACCTTTCAAAATTTTAGAACGAATCAATGTTTTAGCTCATCATATGGAAATGCCACCAAGTCTCTCTAAAGATCATTATGTGTTCCACGTATCACTGTGGAGAAAATACATGGGAAACCCAATGCATATACTCACCTACAATGAAATAGAATTGGAACCCAATCTGTCATATTGTGACGATCCTTTCAAGATTTATAATTCAAAAAACAATTTGTGAGACACCAGATGACCCATCTGGTAAATTTTCATTGGATAAACCATGAAATAGAAGAGGCCACGTGGGATCCTATGGAACTTATAATGAAGAACCACTCAAATCATTCAATTTAGTATTATTCTAGAAATTTAGAGGATGAAATTATTTGAAGGAGGGATGAATGTAACATCCCAACCATCAACATTATGTTTCACATTGAATAATACAATAGCTTGTGTTGTACACAACATTGAGTTATAACACACCATGACTAATCAAACTAGTTGTTTAAAAAGTAGTTATGAATTTCAATACATAATTTTTAAAATTTTATAAATTTTTTTAAATGTACTTCATTTTAGGGTTCTGAATATAAAAAATTAGTTTAGGGTGAATTTTTTGGTTTTTTTTAACTGTCAATTTCATTTGAATAGTGAAAAACACTTTGTTATTGTTAAAACCGACTTCAATTTTAATTATTATTTTTTTTAAATTTCTTAATGTCAAAATAGAAACATAATACCTATATTAGTCCAATTTAATTTATTAGAGTCATTTTATAATAAAATTAGATAAATAAAATTTTATTGAACTTTTTAACGTCTTTTACAAACCTTGTAGGCACATTTTCAAAATTTCCTAAAACTTAAATTTAATGTCTCTATGAAATAAATTTATAAATTCCAAGAGACATGGTTGACATCAGTAAATATAATGTGGTTCAATAGTGTGAAAATAATTTGTCTTGAACTTAAACTTTTGAATTTTATTTACCACGTTTAAAAGTAAATAAGCTAATTAAAGGTAAAAATGTTTTTATAATTTCCCTAACAAATGTTATAATTCTATTTTTAAGTATTTTTTCATCTATAATAATCATTTGGACCGAAATATGATCCTTTTTGATCCGCATGTATTAGATTCAGACATTTTTAACATTTTGTTTAATGAAAAGTAAAAAGTTTTAAATTCAAGGCTTAATAACTGAACCATATTTAATATAGGTTTATAAATCATATAATTAGACTATAAATATTCATTAGAAATCTAAAAATATTTCCTAAATTATATTATTTTATTTATAATTTCACAATGATACTGTAGTAATTACCTTACTACTAAATGATTAAAACAATTGATATTTTAAAAGTCAAAATAAATGTAAATTGAGTCTACAGATGAATTTTACAAATTTTCTAGTTTATTTGACATTTTAGGGTTGAATTGGTTATTTTTTTCGATGTAGTCATGTTTATATAACTTTAACAAATACCAAATACCAAATACTGTCAAAATTGACCAAAATGATTTTTTAGACATATAAAATTTTATTAAATTATATAATAGTATTAAAAACATAACGACTGGAAAAAGGATTTATATAATGATAGATAGGTCATTAATTAACAAGTTGGGCTTCTCATTTTAGTTTATTTCATGTTTATTAACCGTTTAATATAAAAATACAAGAAGATATGGTAAAAGATAAACTATTTAACTAAGAGTTAAATCTAAAAGATAACGGTAATATGATAAACTACACTTGTCTAATACCTGTTGGTTGAGAGTATTTCAACTCATGCCATACGTATCCATGAAATAAATCCATTTTGATCTATTATAAATCGAAAATTGTTTTGTAAAAAAATAATATTTCAAGATATTCCTAAAGTGACTGCCACCTCTCTTAATAAAAGATACTTCCCATTCTCAAAAATTCACACCTCTAAATCTATTTGGCTCAAAAACCCCGGCTCAAATCTCTTCCCAACTTCCCTCAATTCATCATAATGGATTTAAATTGATCAACGATCCATCCTAAAGAGTCTTTCGTTCAAAATAAAAATAAGCACATGAAAAAGAGGTAATTATTTCATCACCTCATTCAAAGACCATTTCTTATTCCACATCATATTTATTTGTTGTTTCCTTAGTAAAATAAATATCTAGTACTTTATAATTATTTTTGAATTTTTTATAAATACAATAAAACCATATTCATTATTCTATCAACCCTATAAATGACAGAGTCACCATAGGTGCGTACGTACGGCTTACCGTCTCCACGTCGTGGTGTATTCTGTCATTCAACAATTAATTATTTGGATGAGGATAAAAATGATTATAATTGAAGTAAATAATAAATAAAACATATTAATTATTCTACATGTGTAATATAACATCCAATTACATACTATTTTCCCATCTATAAAATAATATTTTCGCTCATGCGTACATATGGCTTACCCTCTCCACGACTCGATGAGATTTCATTCCCCATCATAACCATTAATGAATAATTTTTATTTGATTATTTAAAAATAATGTTTAAGAATATAATATAACAATAAATATGAATCAAATACATCCTATTAATAACAATCATGACTTATGTTATAAAACATATAACAGAAAATGAATCAGCTAACACTCGAAACAAGGATACTCCTAAAATATTTTCAACAAAGCTATATTAGACGATTATATATGATATCATATTTATGTATGTGGTTCTTGTATAATTTAATAACTATGATATAACCATTATATAGGTGTTTAACGTACCACTGACTAAGGAAAAGTATAAGGAAATAGTTAATTTTACTATCTCTATATTTATCCGAGGTTTTTTTGCATAAGTATCTACTAGGACTTCCTTATCTTCCACCTCTGTGATTCTAGAAATATATTTCAAAAAAAATTTATTATTTCCTAGACCAGGGGTTAAATTCATTACTACCATAGTTTTAGTTTTTATAAAATGGTTTGAAATGTATCTTTTAAACATTTTCCATATAAGGTACTTTAGGACATTTTCGACAAATTAACGAAAGAATGTGTTTTATCTTATATGGCAGGTGCTGCTATTTTCCGCCGTTATAAAACCATCAAATCCTCCCTTAAAAGAATAAAATAATTTTTTCAAAATAAATGTTTTCTTTTATTTTAAATGATTTCGCAGGTGAAAGATATATTTCACCCAAATAGTTTTTTGAAATATTTCATTTATGTAAAAATAATTTGTATGATTTTAAGCCCTTAGAAGATGATATATTATGATAAAATCTTCCATATTAAACTGAAGGTCTTGTGATATGTTTTTATATGTATGATATATATTTATTCCATTCATGGTTTTTGGTTAATGTGTTAACATTTCATATTCCAGTTTTTAATATGCATGTGTATGTTATGTTTCAAACTTTTCATATGAGGAATTCATTGGTTGTAGTAATTGATGGGCAGGGTCCTCTATAGACCATCGATGCATCAGAATGTCTCATGCGACAAAATAGTGTCATGTCACAAGGCCTTAAAATAATTATTAGTTGTATTCTCAGCAAGAGGCCTTGACTATGTGGTTATAATGACCATAATTATGCATTCTATCAATATAAAATTTTCTATTGATATTACATGTGATTATTTGGCTACTAGACTATCCATGTGAATAAGTAAATGGATTTATTTGATTTATCTTTTCCATATTATACTGATGCTTATTTCTAAAATGATTTTTTTTAGTCTTATACATTTCCTTAAGAGTTTGTGCTTATTATGTTAGTTTTTTCAATATTGTTATCCATACTAAACATCTGAGGTCATCCCTTTCTTATTATTTATTTTACCTTGGATGTGAAAAATTTTATTATGATTCACCTATAGGGATAAGATAATGGATACGATTGTGTTCAAATGAGACTCATTTTTGTTTATTTTTTATTTCCTAATTTAACATAAAACTTATGTAGGTATCTAGTACATATGAGGCTACTAAATGGATCTGTCTATCGGGACATGACCACTTGTGATCATTCCAATGTTATGTAATAATGTTCTGACTATTGGTAACTGGGGATGGAGAATTACATATTCTGATAATTCATTCATTATAACTTGATTTTTAAAATTATCTCATATTTAAAAATTCGTGATATAATATATTATAGATCTTAAGATAATGATACTAGAACTATACTAAAATTGGACTAAATATTTTTACTCGAAAATATCTAATGATGTCAAAAATCATTTTTATTGGAATTAGGATCATTTATTATTTTTAAACTATTAAAATTATCATCTATAATGAATAAAAATAACCATTAGACTTAATCCTACAAAATTATTCCTGAACTATATGATTAATTTATGTTATTTAATGTAATAAAAAATTAGACAAAATTATTTCATAATGAAAAACCTTTATAATCACCATCTCACTATTACAAAAATATGATTCCAACTCATAAAAAAATGTAATTCAATTTCACATTAACTTTGAAAGTATGCTCTCACTTTTATATAATTATTTTTTCATAATTAACTCTCATATAAAATTTACATTCATTTTCTCTTTATTTATTCCAAATTACAAATCCCATAGAAATTTAATTTTTCTCTTTCATGGAGTAAATTTTACTCTTATATAATGAGTTTATTTTCCATGTAAATTTCAGGATACTAGAAACTTTTTTAAGGATAAATTTCATTATATCAATATAACACATATAATAATTTGGGAAAATAACATTCTTTATGACCTAGATTGTGAGAACGAATTTCCCAATTACATATAGAAAAAAAATCTTAAAAAACTAAATTTAATAAATTCTGAATGATTATTAAATTAACATCAAGTTGATTTAAATTGAAATAAAATAAATTAACCAACATAGTTACTCTAAAAAATATCCTATTTAGAATATTGTTTCTAATATTTAGCATTATATTATCTAGAAAGATTCATTTATATTTTCTAAATCAGTTGTCTAATATTTGTCCTGGTCTAGACCAACAATTTATCCTTCTAATGTTTTTCCAAGTTAATCTATATCATATTCAAATACATTAATATCATATATAACGTTAAAATTATTTTATAGATTTCACTATAATCAATTTCCTCCATTCCATTTCTCACACTTCAATAAAAATATAAATTTTTCTTCTTTGATACTAATAATTAAACATTAGTATTTCTCTTCATCTTCATAAATTATCAAAATACATACCAATTTATACTTATCATTTTGTATTTATTTTCCATATTTGACATAAGTAAAAAATATAATTATTTAATGTTTTAGTAATCATTAAACTAACATATAATAATACTCTTAGTAATCTTCTCATTAATTTTTTTTGTCAAGGATTGATGTGAGAAATAATAAATAGAGACATTAAAATATTTTAAACATTCTCAAATATTATTTAAAAAACCAACTTGACATGATTCACATTTTCATTATTTAAACATTTAATTCTTCCAAATATAATGTGTTTTAATAAAACAAATTTCTTCACGTCTGTTGAAATAGTCTCTAAAGAATATACATCCCTCATAATGTATACACATATGGAACAATTGTTTATAATAAATGTATCTATAGAGAGGGGAAATATTTCTAACTCATCAATATGAGGAATAAGTTTCAACACTATTATTATGCATACACTAATCAAATGTAGCTTTTTATAATTGTTTTTAATGATACAACATCCTGACTTCTGATTTCAATTAAATCAAATTTAATAACTTCATATAAAACATTTTCATTAATAAATTTATACTTTACATTAATATACATTGTTCTTGAATAATTACCAACGTTTTTTAATCTTCATAACACATTGTGTGCCTCATAAATTATCCTTTTTAAACACCAAATCCTAAATAATATCCACCAAACATTGTTTCCTCCAAATCAATTAGAAAGAAGACATAATAGTTAAAATATACTCAACATCATCAGTGAAAACTATGCAACATTATTTTTTGTCGTTATAATTAAACGAATTTATATATAATATAAAATCATAGATACATTTATATTTTATATCTGAAACATGTTTTTTAAAATTAATGTCACTATTTGGTAGAAATTATATTCTTTTCTATCCTAAATACAATAATATTTAGTTATAAATTCTTTCCATGTAAGTCATTATCATTTTTAGATCCATTAAGTGATCTTTATTTGGATTAATTTTATAAAATATAAACAAATATATTGGATATATAGATTTCTATTTTACTATTATGATATTGAGGTGTTTCTCCATTATCCGTCTATAAAGGTTTAGGTCCAATGCCTTTAAGTTATTATTCATATTAATTTTGATACCAACCATGATAGTAGTTGACACATGTTTATTTCCTTATATTCCTAAAATATTCCATAACTCATTTATACATTTCATTTGAATAATAATTGTTTACTCGCCTTACTAATTTACCTATAAACTATTTAAATATTAATTTTCCCTATCATGGGAATCTAAAATTAAAATTTCACTAGATTTTCAAATTACTCATAGGGTGAAACTATAATACATAAAATATAATATCTTCTGGATATACCAATATTAGAAATAACTATTTACTAATAGTCATTATAAATTATTGGTTTTCCATACCAAATTTTTTAAATTATATTTTCTCACAGTATTAATCATGTCAAGCATGATATCATGATGTGATTTCTTAACCCATATAATTCATATATCAAGTGAAATATTTTAGGTCACTTTTATCAATATGAAATCCATAATTTCATTAAACATTAAAGTTTTCTTTAAATAAACAATTCTTAATCGAAACATTCTCATCAATTTTGTAGATTTTATATTGTATATTATTTTATCATGAAAAATTAATCTTATTGGTTAATTATTTATAATAGGATAAAAATTCTTCTATACATCAAAACATTCATTTTTTTTTAATATACCTTGTAGACATGTAAATAAATTTATATTATAAAAGTACCCATTCATAGTAATATTATTTTTAAAGACCCAATTTTTTCCCATACCATATTATTAATGTGGTATTTTAGAAACCACTCTAGCTTCATTCTTTTATCTTTAAAATATTTATTCTTTCATGTATTTAACCAATGATTCAACTCTCTATTTTTTATTATAGTTTTATGATCCATAAGGTATAATAGTGAAATGATATCCATATTTCTAAATTTTCAAATATTAGTAGGTTTTCTCTCATACATAATATTATATTCATTTTCTTAGTTTAGAATTATTATTTTTATGCACAAATTAATGGTTCATTCAAATAATTTAATTCTTTTTAACAAATTCCATAACATTTCAGAACTGAATTGCATTGATTTTTTTTAAAACGAAATTATGATAACATTAACGTTAATAGATTTCACACAATTGTGATTAGATGAAATTTATTTTAGGTATAATATAAATGATAACTACATTATAAAATTGAAAAGTATTTATATACATATTATTATAATATTTAGTTTCATTATAATCTGTTTATAATCTAATATAAATTCAGTCATCTAAAAATATACTAAACAACCATTTTATATGGGACCACCCTAGTTGAGACTCCTACTATGATGGAAGTGATATTTGAAGTGAACCGTAAATCCCAGCATTGATTAGCCATTGGGTATTGGTTAAACAAATATTTGAAAAATATGATATTGGAGTCATTTCAGATTTTATCCCAAAATATGAGAATAATTTACCAACCAATTCCTAGACATAATAGATGAAATAAAGCATCGATACAATGTATAATATGTGCAAAAAATAAATTATAGCATTTTTGTACAAAAAAATGACCAAAAAATAAAAAAAATAGTACTAAGAAAATCAAATATTACTTAATGGGATTATATAGGACTCTTCTAACATTTATATTCCTCCGAGTCATGATCTACTAATTCCCAACCACATCATTTACCATTCACTAAAAATATAAAAAATATACATACATGTGTATTGGAGTATAAAAAATATTTAGTTTGTCCCTCTCTAAGAACTCTCATTCAGATATAGAAGACACATACTTTAAAAATATTGATAAAATAGTGAATTTTTTATCTGATACCTTCACTGATAAATCGATAACCTGTCTTATACACATACAATATTGAAACATTAAACACAGTAAATTTATAACAAAACCATAAGAATATAGGTATTCTTTTACCCCATACCCACTTTCCCACTAAAATAACTACCATCATTCCCTACCATGAAATTTCTGAGTAGTCATATTCCATTATATCTCCATATAAGATTCCATTCCCAAATTTTATCCTAATTTTACCATGGTAACAACAATGTTCAACTCAATCCATAAACACAAAAAATAACCATAACTACAACCAATTTGAGTAAAGAGAGAAAGATATCGGATTAATCAACCTTCCATTCTACACCATATTGGGTATTATGGGTTAGCTTGGTTCCCAAATCCACATCGGCATTGGTTACATTAACCATCATGGGATTTGGTTCTAGAAATGGTTAAGTCTATACCATTAAATACAAAAATAACAAATTATAAAATGATATATACATAAACACACAAATTCGAGCTCATGAATTCTACCAAATGGTTTACATCTTGTTAAGGTCTTCTATATAAATCCCATATTATATTCAATATTTGAAACACAATTAAACATATTCCATAATTCACTAGTATTAATAAAAAAATGTGCAAAATTTTAAAATTTATTTCGATCCCTATAAATTAATACATAATATAATCATTGACCAATTACAAAATAACATATTTCCCTAAAGTAAAAAATTATTTGGTGTGTTAATTAAGCCATTTAATTCTCTACCTCCAATCCATTTCTTCTTATTAAATTCATTTATTCATTCAATATTCAGGGGAGATCTAATATCATTTAACCATGTTATAAAAATCTCACTACACCCACATAAATGTTTCTATAACAAATAAAAATAATTAATACTATAATTTCTAATAAAATAAAAAATAATAAAATATTGAAAAATAATAATATATTCCCCGAAAAATTCACACAAATCATAGGCTTCTATATCTTTTAATATGATGTAATCAATATGTACCAATACCATATTTAGGTAATCAAAACTTTCATTGTGTTTTCTAAGTTTCAATGTGTTTGTGTAAAATTTAGGTGCTATTATATGTTATTTGGATGTTTTATTGGTTATCTCTAATTGTGATAAATTTTAGAATGGTTTCTGGAAACTTAAAACTCTTATAGGAAAATGTGGAATGAGAATCAAGGGCCTCTAATTATGTTTTTGTTTAAGTTGCACAACTTTTCTAAACTATGAAACCAATAAAGAGAAATCATTGAAATTGGATCATATGGATTTTCATGGATGGTGAATGGTTTGTATAAATGTGTGGGATAATAGTGAGAGGTGCTTATTGTGGAAAGGTATGGTTTAGGTATAGCACACAGTTTTCCTAATAGTGGTACAAATAGTAAACAATTTAAATGTTAGATCCAAAAATTGTGGATCTCAGTCTATGTGACACATAAAACACCTTTCCCATTCAATTTTTTCACTAAAATGATATTTATTCCACCCTAAGGAAATGGAGTCTTCCTCCATTAATCCAGAAGATATCTGAATATGTTTCGTAGTGTGTTGAATCTTCATTCACTTGGTAAGTGTTCATTTTTTACGATTTTCCGTATATATACTCTTCAGCCCTCTGTATTTTATTAGATATAGTATATTTTGGATATATCTATGGTTTTTTTCTAATAAGGATGAGATATGGATGTCTTTATGTTTGCGTAAAATATCTATGGAAGGATTTTGTTGATTTTACCTAGTTTTGTTGGATTTATCATGTTTTTATTCATTATTGTCATAATTCGTGTGGTTGGTTGATTCACTATTGACTAATCATCATAGAACATAAAGGATTTATTTCAAAAAAAAATTATTAAAATTTATTATCAAATTTGAGCATGAATAGTGATAGAACCCTTATATAGAGATGGATTTTTTTATATGGAAATTGTGTAATTGTTGGGAAAAGTGATTTTATATTTTTAATATAAAAATATTATATTTAAATTAATTTTTTGGGGTGATTTATGGAAAATGATTTTTGGTAATGGCTTTCAATAAATGTAGTTTTACTAAAATGGTTTCTATCTTCAAATGGTAGTATTGGCATGTTTTGGGCTAAATTGGTTTTCATGGGTTCATGTTGTATTTTATAAGGCCCAATTGAAATATGACTTGGTGCTTGGTCCTAAAGGTGTAATGGAACATAGAATTTTAATTAAATTCTTATTCCATAGTATATCATTAAAAACCCACTCATGAGTTTGGAACTATTATATAGGCATGCATGTGTGGATGCCTATATGTGTAGATTGGAATATGTTATGTCAATAAGAATCTGAAATGGTTTTTAAGAACATGCTTGGATTCTTCCATAGGAAATAGTTTATTTTTTATAAAACAACTATTCATAGAAATGGTTTTGGTTTTTTGATAAATTATTCTATATTTTATTTTGTAAATTGATTTATATAAACACTATAAAATGTTCTATCATAGTGGCATGAGTCGGTATGTCATTTTAGGAAAGCCTGTTGAGTTTCATTACTCAATGCTACTAAAGTGATTTTTTATTTGGTAGATATTATTCATTGAAATACAAGTAATGGAATTTTATACCACATTTTTAGTTGTAATTTTTGATACTTGGGCATGGAGTTGGATTTAGATCTTGGAGAATGTAGTGTATTTTATGGTTAGTTTCATTGAAGTCTTTGAGTTTTTTATTATTTTGTCTTCTATTGGGTACTTGATGTTAGTAGTCTTCATCTATGGTGCTCAATTATAGTTTTGATCTAGATATCACTAATATTGCCTTAATTCATTTTACATTTTTATCATGCATCTTTTAGGAGTTATTTTTTATGGTTTTTTATGGTTGGATTGTTTTATTTCTCAAAGGGAAAATCATCCTATAATTATACTAGAGCCATTAAAATTTCTTTCCATCCTTTAATGCCTTGTATATTTATCATAAGTCCATGTGGAAAATATATGTTGACTCAATCCAATAAGGATATAAGTTATGTATTAAGTGGTATCATTCACGATACATCAATGTATCTTTTTGGAGAAGTTGAATCATCTTGTTCAGTCCCTAACATGTATGAAGTATCTGTTTATTCAATATATGGTTATCAATTCTTTCTATCATTGTGTAAATATTCATACTGGTCTATTTCTTATGTTGGGATGATAAAAAGGATTAGAATTATGGAAACACGAATGTAGATCATAAAATGAAATCACTAATTTTTTTCACAGAACATCATGTTTGCAGGGAGTTGGGTACATAAGTGTTTTAAAGATAATTATAGGTGTTATAATATCATTATCATTGTTTTATCCATTATTAATATCATTTCATACAATTATATATATGAATTTTTACAAGGATTACATATTTCATTTTGATAACTGATATTTGATTCAGTAGAAAATTGACTTTTTTAAAATGATGAAATTTGATTCAAATATGAGATTCTAAAAAGGGAATAGTTGTGATAGTTGGAAATGATTTTATTTTAAAAAACTATATAAATTTTAAAAAATGGATGAATGTGGAAAATTTTATTTCGATAACTAATGATGTAATATGTTTTGTATGGTATAACTTGAATTTTAATGACTTTAGTTGCAAGGGAGTAACTAATGTTGTTTGTTGTGTTTATAAAAAATTAAAATTGATAGGAATCAATGAAATCAATAGGAAGAGGTCACTGAGAATTTTAGTTCACCTTATCTATAAATGAATCAATAGTTGGATCAAAGAGCTGTTTATTATTTTAAAACAACTAAATCATGATGACAACCATATACTAATTTTACGATATAGATCAATCCCATAAATCCATGTAGAGGATGTTAAATAGTCTTCACATGAGGAGGTGAGAAGTCTAACTCTAATAGAAAGTGGGAAACCAAATCTCAGTGATGTGGAAAAAATTAAAAACATACTATAGGATTAATTAACCATCCTAGATGTACCAAAGTAAAATGAGGATGTTTTTAGTGTGGTAAATAGAATCACATAAAATATATTTCTATGACACCACAAAGAGAATCCATGTTGTGCCATCGGATGGGGCATTATCAGTTCTATTATCACAATTCTCCAAGGTATGGTGTTTGGGACACATATCAGGTGTTAAAAAAGTTGTATACTTTGAGGAGATGAGGGTATAGGAATAATCCTCATCAGTAGAAAAGAGGTAGCCTAGGTGATTCCAAGAATACCATGACACCTCAATAAGGGAAGTCACAAATTTAAAATTTGTATAAATATGTAGTGAGAATGAAGTTATATTGAGATGAGAATGTTATTGTTGATGATCAATCTAGACCATCATCGATGAGAGGTATGATTCTTTTAAATTTTACCTGTATTAAATATTTGTTTGATAATGGTACTTCCCAATTGATTATTTCTTATCATGATATTAATTTTATGGTTTTAAATTTTGATATGATTACTTTTTATTAAAACATCAAACTACCATGGGTCAAATAGATTATTGAGCCTTTGTGTTTAGAGATTTTTTGACAACTATTAAGGGAGTTGAGATGGCATGGAATTTATATATACTAAAGATGGATATATATGACATAATCTTGTGTTTAAATTGGCTGACTATATTGAAGGATCACATCAACTGTTATACCTAAATTATCTATAATATAACTAATGATGGATTCAAGATTCTCTTTAATGGAGACCATAATATAATAGAAGGTGAAATATATTTTAGCCCCATATTTTGGAAAAAATTTAGACCATTTAGTAGCAATGGCCTTGTCATCAGTATAAGATATTGAGAAGATATGTTTCCTTGTAGTGTTTGATCATTTTTCAGATGTGTGTTCTGAAAATTTACCAGAGTTTCCAACCAAAAGGGAAGTTTATTTTAGAAGTGATCACTTTTTAGTGACCAGTCCTACTTCCCTTAAATTTTATTGGTTAGAAACAATTAAATTAAGTGACCTAAATGATTAGTTATAAGACATAGAAATCAAAGTGTTCATTCATCCTAGCAGATCTCAGTGGGTAACACCAGTCTTATTTGTAAAAAAAGGATGATTCAACTCTTTGATTGTGTGTGGACTATCTTAATCATTAACATATTATCCTAGAGAACCAATATCAAAATCCAAAAATTGATTATATATTCGGTCAATTTAGGGGATTCAATTGGTTCTCTAAAATTGACATGTTATCATGATATCAATAATTTCTGGTTCAAAAGAAATATATTACAAAAACAGCTTTCAAGAATCGATATTTCCATTACGAGTATGTGGTCTATACTATTCATCTTGCAATTTTAGAAGTGTTCATTATGGAATTGAAGATTCAGATATTTCAATAGTATGTAGATTATTGTGTGGTGCGGTTTTGTGGATGACATATTATCATATTCAAGGAAAACGAATGAGATTGAGTAACACTTGTGACAATTTTTAGAATCTTGAGAGATCTTAATTTGATGGAAAAATTATCAATGTGTGATTCCAAGATATTAAAATTCTATTTTCATGGACATGTATTCTATTAAATAAGATTTTCTATAGAAAAATAAATGATATAAAGTTTAATCTATTGGAATCCACAAATCAATTGCTTCGAGATAAAAAGTATCCTCAGTATAGCATGGTATTACTCGTGATTTTTTCATGATTTTTGGTGACACGAATATCCTATGAGAACATTGATGATGAATAATGTTCCCATAAAATGTGTTCATTAATGTTAGTGTTATTTTACCAATTATAAATTTTTTCTTACATCATCAGTAATCTAGATTTTTTCTTGAATCGGGTTGTGGGAACATTGTGTATTGTGATGCTTCAATATCTGGGTTGGGATGTGTACTCAAACAGGGAGATCATATTGTTTGTTATGGATCTAGATAGTTATGACTTAAATATGAGAACACCCCAAAACATGATTTTGATTTATTTTCAATATTTTATGGAATGAATACATATATTCAATACCTATTTGTTGAGAAATTCACAATGATTATATATCATATGATCATAAAAAATTTTATCATTCAAATGGATTTGAATCTGATATCAATAGGTTTGACAGAGTATCTAAATATTCTTGAATTTGACTTAATTTATACACCAATTAAGGTAATTCAGTGGTAGATGCATGAAGATGAAATTTTTAACCTCATTTATATTAATATTTATTAGATGATTGAATGTTGATGTTAGTGATAGATGATATGAATTTGGAATGTGAAGAATATGTTGATGTTTTAGTTTTCCTTCCATGTTCATTTATACTTGATTTGGTAAAGATGATTAAGGGGGGACATACTTCTGATTTTGAATGTGTAACTATGATGGAACAACTCAATGTTGAAGTGACCATTGAGAGATAAAAATTGGATGAGAGTTTAGAAATTTAATTTCATGAATTGATGGGAATACATATGGATCTTCAAGAACAACTTATTCATGCCTAGAAACATTTGATATGGATTATTAATCATATAATAAAGAATATGTATGAGGTATTGAAATAAAATATTTGGTGGGTAAGTATAAAAAGAAATTTGGATGAGTTCATTTTGAGAATATTAAAATTTCAAAAGGTAGCAGAAGAACATAAAATACCAATATGTATGTTACATTCATTAATTTTTCCTACATTGAAATGAGAATAGATATCCATGTCTTTTATAATAGGCCATCCTATAAATGTTTGGAAACTGGATTCCTTAAGGGTGATAGTGGTTTATCCCCAAAAGTCATCCAATTTCATCCATATTCATGATTATTATACATATGAGGTATTTTTATGTATCAATATCCATGAAGTTGTAATGACACATGGTGTACTAGTTTCAAATGTGTCAGATAGAGATATGAGGATTAAATCATATTTCTTGAATTCCATACATAAATTCCTTAAGATTCAGTTGACCATGAGTATGATGTATCATCCTCAGATGGATGGGAAATTTTAAAGGATGATACAAATGATAGAATACATGCTTCATGATTGTGTAATGGTAACAATAACCATAATTACATGATACAAAAGATTCCTTTTGAATAATTGTATGGATTTTCTTATCATTCTCTACTTTGATGGGTGTGAAAAGGTGATTCATCACTGGTTGGGCCATGACATGTCAATGAAACAACAAAGAGATTCCATTGATTAGGAAATAGATATAGATGGATAAGATTCATTAGAAATATAATGTATATTATCATTGACAGTTGTTTTCATTTGATGTGAGTGATCAAGAGTCCTTGAAGAGTTCTCCTAGTATTTGACACCATCATTTTGGAAATAATGGAATCTTATCTTGGAGATAAATAGGCTCTTCTGAGATAATTGAATAGGTTTGGTTATGTGTCATATTAGTTGGCATTTCTACCACGTATTAGTGTAGTGCCTAAAGTGTTTCATGTATCCTATTTAGAAAAAGTATAACAGTGATCTTGACCTTATGTTTCTATTCGATTAGGATGACCTAGAGATGGATTCATAGATTTTTCATCTCCTAGTATGAATTGTGGATAGGTAAGAGAACGTATTTCATGGAAAAATCATCTCTCCAGTGATTGATTTAAGAAAACATGGTCAGATGTAGGAAGAGATAGGGGAACTATACAATGAATTTGTTAATTAGTGGCTGAAAATCGTTCAAGAAAGCAGTTATTTTCTAGATTCAATGGATTAAATGTCCAACTATAGGGATAATGTAGAACCCCCCCCCCCCGATTCAACTATGTAACCCTTTATTTATGATTTTTAGGTATGTAATGTGTCGAGGTGATGATTGGGATAGTTTGAAAGAACGTTGTAATTTTTTTGGGACATCGAAATGTGAACAATTTGAGAATAGTTAGTGGAAATGCTGAATCTGCTATTGGAAATCAGGCAAGGTGAAATAATGTCATATGGGAAGGTGGATGGTTAAGGATCACAGTCATTCCAAACAGTTCAGTCACCAAATTGAAAACCTAGAATGTGGTACATATTGATTTTTCATAGTGGGTACATGGGTCGTCTAACCATTCAATCCATTCATTTAAAGTGATTCTTGTGGTTGGAGATGGGGTAAGGCTAGTGCAAAGCTTTCTTAAGAATAATATTTACTTTACACAGTTTAAAAGTTAGATTATAAAGCTTTATATCTCACATGTTTTCTCACCAAACCCCCTTAATACTTTATTTTTCATCTAACATGGTATTTATTCCTCCAAAAGTTTATAGAGTCTTCCCTCATCAATTTTGTAATGATCTAAAGTATTTTTTGGGTTCATTAAAGATTTACTCCCTTCATAAGTGTTCTTTTTGGTAGTTTTACTTAGATATACTCATCTTACCCCACTTTATTTCCTATATATACTTCATTATGGAAAAATATATGGTTTTTTTCAATCATGATGATATATTATTGGGTTGATGTTATGGGAAAATATATAAGGTGTTTTTTTGGGGATTCATCTTGTTTTTTTTGTAATTTTCATGTCATTATTCATTTTTATCATAATTCCCATGGATGGTGGATTTTCTATTGACTCCACTTCTCAGAACCTGAATGATTAGTTTCAAACTATCTAAAATAATTGAAATTGATTGTGAAATTGTTGTTCAAATCCTGGGATAACTCTTCCTTAGTGATGGTTTGTGGATTTTTTTGAAATTGTAGGACTGTTGTACAAAGTGGTTTGTTGTTTGAATTTAAAATGATGATTTTAATTTTTTTTATTTTGGTAGATTTATTAATAAGGGTTTTATAGTATGGTTGTCAACAAATGTTGTTAAATTTAAATGGTTTTGGATTTAAATGGTCATTTTATCATGGTTACTATCATAACAGGTTGTCCTATGTTCATATTGAATTTTATGAGGCCTGGTTGCAATATTAAATGTTGCACAGTTCCAAAGGTGAAATAATACATGAGGTTTTAATCTCCCTATGAAGACATGGTATATTGTTGATAAACCACTCTAGAATTTGGAAATTTTATATGGTCAGGCATGTATGGATGCATGAGTCTATGTACTAGAATGGGATATTCCAAAAACAAATGTGAAATGGTTTTTAATAACATACCTGGTTAGATCCATGGGATTCATTTTTTGGTCTGGAAAAACACATTTCTTATAAATTATTTTAGTTTCTTTTATAAAATTATATTTCATCATATAAAGTGTTTTTTATAAATTTTATAACATGTTCTATAATAGTGGAGTTATTATGAATGTTATTTTGGTAATAACTATTGAGTTTCACTACTCACTCCTACATTTTATCATTGGTGGTTTTATATAAATTGTTAATTAGGATATTGTTTAAGGAATGTTATCACACATTCATAGTGGTAATTTTTGATTCATGGGAATGGAGTAGGATTTAAATCATGGGTAATAATGGTAGTTTATATTTTTGTGTCTTCAAAGTCATAGATTTTTTATGGTTTTGTCTTCCGCTGTACAAATGATGTTAGTATTTATCTACCATAGACCCTTTTTATATATTGTTTTTATAAATCAATGGTATTTCATTGAGCCATTTTACTTTATTATCATGAATCAGGTAGTAGTTTTTTATGGTGTTTCTGGTTTTGTTGTTTTATTTTGTATAGTTTAAAATCATACCCCAATTGTATTTAATCCCTAGGAATTTATTTCAAGACATTGGAACTGTGGGGATGCATATTAAGGCCAACAAGAAATTCCGGATTAACTCAATCCAATTATGAGGGGTTTTATATTATATAATCTCATCTATTTTATAAAATAAACTAATTATGTATAATTCTATATCTATGAAAAAAATATAGAGTTCAAAAATCTTCTACCTCAATATGGTTCTGGAATCCTCCTGATATAAATGAATTAGATTCAATGATTGAAATTTATAAGGTCTAACAAAGGACATAAAATTAATTTATAATTTATCAAAATAATTTAAATTTACCAAAAAAAAATACATGAACTACTATTTTTAGATACTTGATATTGAGAAAATTTAGAGAAAATGAAATTAATAAAATTAGTGCCTCAACTTTTTCAGAATATATATAATGAGGGAAGAAAGTTATATTAAAAAATTTAATTGAAACACACCATATAAAACAATCTCTATTTTTTGTGGTCACCAAATTGTTTATGTAACTAGATGATAAATATATTTATAAATAAAATATTGTTGTTATAACCATGGCGTGGTATAGTAAAATGAAGGATGATATGGTCACCCGATATATGAAGGCAATGACCCAAAAACAATGATCATTATATAATAAAATTTATCATTTCATTTTTAATTTTTTATGTTTGGGAAAAACCATGAAGTGTTTTATTCTACCACGATGTGGCTTTATAAACATCTTCAAAAAATTATATGAAATAGTAAATTATCTTCTTCAATCCACATCATGATACCTGAATCCAAATGATAAGCCATAACAAATTAAATCTATTTTTGTTAGTATATTTAATAAATTAGATCTCCATGTCAACATATAAACCATAAAAATTTCCAATAAACCTTATCATAGTATATAAAACAACAACATAGTTCCACTCCATATGTTACTTTGTTTCTTCGTGAATATTATTTTTTGGACAATGAATTTACATCATACTGAATGTCACAAATAATGAAATGATAATATAAAATAACGAACTTAATGACATAAAAAGAGGGAAAACATGATGTTTAATACCTGAAATTTTATTTCGGATTATATTCATGCATCAGATGACATCAAACACAAATATCTCTTATCTGACACCTAAAAACTTACAAACGTGAATGTTAAAAAAAATTACCTTCACATCAGATACCACCCCAAAACAATTCCACCATGAGAATCCATGATGAAATTAATATTATCATGGCAAACCTAATACACTAATTGACCCTATTATGTACCTATAAAATAGTATCATCATCATTAAAATGATCCAAACATAACATTTTAACCACATAGGAAATGAAAACAAAAAAACAAATCTCATGTTGAATTTTTTATGTGGGACTCTCATCTATAACTCTCTCAACGATTTATATTCCACATACTAAACATTCCTCCACACAACGCAAACTAATGGAATAAATTTTTTCCACAATACCATGTCTTTATAAACATAGATCTATAAATGCATTTTTATAATTTTGTTTCCTCTAAAATATCCAAATCACCCCAATTGATGACACGTGAATCATCATGAAGATATTTATAATCCTAGATACATAGAAGATGATATAAAATTAATACAAATTTTTAGAATTTCATACTTTCACATCAATTTATAAATCCCTATATCATTTAAAATGGTCCTAAATATCATGTAGAAAATTATATAACACTATAATAAATTCACTATCTATGTCATGATAATTTTTTGGATGATTTGATTACTAATTTAAATATAGAGGGTTCTATTCATTTGATTTGAATGTGAATAATATAAATCCTTCAAAAATGTCATCTAATATCTACAAAATCATACCATACTTTCCATACTCTATACTAGGTTTAGTGCAATAGTCGCCATCTCAGAAACCATGTACCAATAAAAGGGTGATCTACATGGTTGTACATATATATTCTACATGGTTCAATTCTAATGGAAATGTGATTGATATTATTTTAAGAAAACATAAACAATGATAAATGATTTTCTTTGGATCCATTAAAATCAAGTACACATGACATGAACATGTCCTATAATGTTTATAATTTCATAACTATTTATCTAATTTTTAAATGATATAATATTGTTCTATGGAAAAACATAATGACATAAATTATTCAAAAACCCTTACACAAAGATGAACACAAGGAAAGATCTCAAGATAAAATTATATTTCTAAAATCCATATATCAATATATATTTTAATCTATATAAATTCTCACAAAATCATCCACCGTTCTTAATTTTTTTATTATAATGAAATGAGTCAAATTGTTTTGTTTTTCCACAAAAACCCATTCGAGACCATTTCCTCCCAATTATCATGGAACACTTGTCACTGGAATTCATGGATATATTCTTCCACTTGTAACATATAATTACTGAATACTCTATAAAACCAATTTGGTCTCAATTATATTATTTAATCTAATTATTAATGTGTTCTCAATAAAAGAACAATACTATTGAACAGTTTATACCAACCCTCCAAGAAAATCCCTCAATTAATGATGCATCATGGAAATTACTTCATATAATGAAAGTGGAAATCTATTAAACTCTAAAAAAACTATATCTCTAATGATTATATATTAAATATAATCCCTTGAAATAATACAAAATGTTAACCATGATGATTATTTTCATCATGTCCATCTCCATGAATAGTGAGATGTCTCCGTACCAATACATCTGATTCATTCAACTGCTATTCAAAAACCTACTAAAATAATGTGGATTATACCATAATTTGATATAGGATGAATCCCCCTATACAATCTTTCATATATATGTGAAAGGATGAAATCACATTATTGAATCAATTAACCTCACATGTCTTATAAGATTCTTCATAAAACATTTTCTTTCCTATAAAAATTGTATCCATGTTAACTTTCCTTGGTGAACATTTTATTTTGAAATCATAAACATTAATTATATATAATAATATTTTCGGATGCATATACTGGTAAGTATGATATATAATGTACTAGAATCTCATTTGTTTCGAGAACACCAAAATGTATTATGATAACTTCACATATTAAGATAATGTACTGTCTCAACAAGATAGATGTCAGAAATATTTTATTTTAGCTGATGATGATGTTTCTACATATACCCATAAGATATTTCTTCCCTTTATCATACCAACAGACAACCAAAATTTGGATGGGAAGTGTCATAATAAACATTGTATATATTACATTTTTCAAAAAATTTATGTATAATAGAAATAAAAATATATCTTTCAAATACTGTAGTGTATCCTAATATTGAATTGTACATTACTAATATTAGCATTTATTTGTTAGTGTTTTCTAGGGTGTAATATTAAAGGTACAATTGAACATGAATGTATCATAATAATTCACATGATCAAGAACGTTTGGTACAACAAAAATGATCCTATGTTCATCCAATGAAATAATTTCCTCAACCATTAATGGATCAATTAAAATTAATCACTTAGATATGAATAGTATAATAAAAATTTAGAATATGTATCCAATAATTTCACATAGATAAATTTTTATAAAACAAATTTCATTTAAAGATCCCCATGGTTGTCGCGAAATTCTCAATATTCTCTTCGCTTATTCGTGAATATCGAAAGATATTTTCAATTGAAACTTAAAACATATGAACACAAGAAATGATAGTATGAAAAATTCATAGAATACAAAATTTTCATTAGTAACACCAAAGTGCATTACTTCAAATTTGATAACACAAAAATGATAAATAAAAGTAGTATATTGGACGTCCTTAGCCTTTATTTACATGTAATGAAAAACCAATATATATATATATTTTAGAACTCTATATATTCATTAAATTATTAAAACAAATCATTTTTTTAATGTCGATTCTGGTTCATAAATATTACATGGATTGACCATGTTTAATCTATACAAGTCCCCAACCATAATATTCTTCAATCACAAAATTAACTGCAGCTCCCCAAGGGAACAAATTAGTTAGGATGAAACCATTCTTAATTCCATTATCAATATTAATATATAAATCCCATATTTCCAGAGGTGACATCCTATAGGGATCTCAAAAAATAGGAAATAGTGAGATATTACTCTATCCTAAATTTACTCCTATATCAAAGGGGATAAAGTCATAAATTGTTACATAAAAACATCAAATTACTCAATTATAACAATTAAAACTTTTATATATTTAAATAAATATATATACATATATATATTCATAAAAAATCAATCCCACTTGTCATAAAAATTTGTGTTAGGAGTATTCAGTTCACCTGATTATATTTCTCTATAATAAAAATTATAAGCTTAACTCCAGTTTCTATGAAGATAATAGTTATCTGACACTAACTAGGGGGAGATTGAATAGAATAATACATAACCACGTTATGGTTGAATTTTTCTGGGTATATATGTAAAATGAAATATCCTCAATCAACTGATATCGTCCCATAATTTCATCACCCCTCAATATACCTCTAACAATGTATAGTGACCACCAACAATATAGACAACATGAATGGTTTATACATCAAGGACAAATTATATCTTAAACTCTTGATTAATGATTTTGTGATATGATCCCTCACTTTTTATTTTTTAGATATATTTATTTTTTATGTATTCCTTTTTGAAATGTTTGCAATTATAAAATTTTAATATGTTTCATAGTTGGAGGCACAATACCCAGAGGGCGTGTAGAATAACCATGTATTTTATTTTTGAAAAGTTAGTAAAAATATATATTTATGCATTCACATTTCAGACCATACATGATAATTAAACATCACTTATAATCAATCAAAAAAATCATTATTAAAATTAATGATTCCCAATATCTTTCATAATTAATTATTAAATATTTATAATATTATTTTGGGTGTTTTATATGATTATATAAATTATGATAAGTCAATTAATTGTTTAAATAACTATTTGGTAAATTTGGTGTTCTTTTAATTATTTTTTCTTCTTATTATTAAATATATTTTTTTCACAAGTTTGTAACTTTCATAGAAATTTGGTAATCTTACTAGTTTTATTTGAATTTGGTTATGTTATATATTATCATAATTTATGTATGATTTTTTATCATTATACTTTTTATTATTATAATAATTATATTATTATTAATATTCATTAACATTAAATGAGGCGATATACCCTATAATTCTATATTGACCAGAAATCACATTCTACGGAAGGAACACATTTTCATATTCTTCTTTTTTATCTTTCTTGAGTCTAATCATGTATCCCAATATAGAGATTGAAAATAGTTCACTCTTATTCTATTTAACTTGTAATTCTTTTCATCAAATTCTAATATTTCTCTTTTTTCCTTTCAATAAGCTAGTTTTTAGTGTTTTTTGGTTTTCTTATATTTAGGAAAAATATAAAATCTATAGAGTATTTCCTTATTACATCATAGGAGTCCTTCATGGGTCATTAAAACTATTTTAGGGATTCATAAACAGTTATATAGATCATCAGTAGGAAATTTTTTAAACTTGAAAATAGTGTTTCTAAAATACAATATTTTTGGAATTTATAAATTTAATTTTATGATCACATAGGTTTATAATGTCTCTATTAAGTAGATTTTACCAACTGAAATTATTTTATATGAAAAAATAGTAAGTGGTTTAGAAAATATTTTTTTTGATATAATAATGGGATCCTAGATGATTTGAATCATGTTTTTACTATAACCTATTTAAAGTAACTATAATGGATTAATGTTAAATTTTTTTTGTTTCTTCTAGAATTTCATTTGATATAAAATTAATTTTCCATCTAAATTATGACATTTTACTGATATAAATTATCATCACACCAAATGATTGATTAAATATAAATATTATTTTATCTTTAAATAACTAAATTTATTTTCTGTAATGATATACTATGAGTTATAAAGGGGGGATGTTTTGATTTTAATATTTTTGATGATGACAAATGTGTTGCTTGCATTAAAAAAATATACATTAATATAAAATATTTTAATCAATTATCAATATAGGGGTTCCATATTGATTTTAAATAATGATTATCATGGTTTCATAACTTTTTTAAAAAGTAATTATATTTTTTTGAAACAAAGAATGTTTTTTACTATGAATTTACCCCCATTAAATTTTTTATGCTCTTTTATTATAGATTTAATTACAGAATGGTTTTATGTAATTAATAGATATTTATATGTAATTTTTTTTATATTTTATGGTTGATTGGAGGTGACACATATTAGTTTTATTGAATTATATATTAAATTATTTGATAAAACTAGTATTGGGTAACATATTCCGAAGCCTTAGGAACATCCTAGTCTCACCCAAATTTTAGATTACACATTAGCTAGGATTAACTCATTTTGGATTATAAAATTGTTTCTTATATTCATTATATTCTAAATTAAAAATTATTATTCTCTAACTAGTGAATTCATTAATATTTTATCATTATACAAATACTAGTTTCTAATAATATATTGGTGATTATGTTTTGATAATCCGAGATTTCATTCTTTATCCAAATAGGTATTTATCCTCTTGTGTTTTAGGATATTAGTTATTTTTTATAACATTAAATTATATATCATTATGTAACATTTTAAATTCTTTTATTTTCTTGAAAAAACTTATTTTTTAATGGAATAAAATATGTATCTCTTGAGTATCGATTATGGTATGATTTTATTTCTAGAGTAATGATTGAAAAACACAAATATATTTATTAAATAATGTGAGTGAATCCAAAATTATGAAATTTTATAAATTTATGTATATTTAATGTGTAATAATTTAAAATTTATCATGTATAAAAAATTTATGGTGAATTTTCTATTTGTTTAGAAGTAGTTTCTTTTTTTGGGAATAGTGGAAACTACCGATTTTACACAAACCAACACATTTATAACATTAAAATGTTATAAGAATAAAATTAATGATTAAGAATCATTATTTACAGAAATAGATATTTAATATTTAATATATGTAAAATATGAAATTAAATTTTAACTTATAAATATATGATTAATAATTTGGATGATCTATGCAATGCCTTTGTTCAACTAAAAACTGTCTTTATGTGCCCAATGTGTTCATTTTCTTTGTAATAATGTATATAACTATTTATTGACAGTTTTAATGATTTTTTCTGACTATATATAAAAAATATTTAAATTTTCATATAATAGTTTTTTCTGTGAAATGAATGAATATAAATTTAGTTTTATGCATAAAATGCATTTTTCTAAAAAATCATTATATTTTCACACTTAATTTAAAGTAAAATTTTACATTTATAGAAGTATAAAATTTTAAAATTTATTCAATATTTTAAAAAACATAATTAATATAATTTAATATTTTCAATGGAATTTAGGTTCATAGCAAATAGAAAAAATAATAAAATATTGTTTACACGATTAATGTTGCGACAGGTTTATGGGGGGCATGAAACCAAGAGATAATTAAAATAATTCCATATAATCATGTAATATTATAATTGTCTTAATATTTTTCAAAATTATATTATTGTTGTAACAACCCAGGTAAATAAAGAATATGAAATTTTTATATTTATCCATATTTGTGAATAAAATATTAATATTACCTTAAAGGGGATGTTATGCTCGATGGCGTACCCAATAGGCAACAACGAGTTTCTTGGAAATCTTACGTTGCACTCTAATAATAAAAAAATATTATTTTAAATAGTAGTTAACGCCTAGACGTTGTAATGGCGGGAATGAACAGAACTTACTAAAAAATTATTATATATTTTTTTCAAATATTTTTACTCTTTACAATAAATGTTAGAGGATTAGAAATGCGAATGAATCAAATTTTAAGCGTAGAGATTCTAATATTCTTTAAAAAGTTGATTAACCGCCTTTTGAAGGCGAACCTCTTTTAAATCCAATTTTTTACAATTTTATGTGTTATATTTGACAAAATAAAATTCTTATTTATAGTCGCGACATCAAAATTTAATTTGTGTAAATTTTTGGAATCTTTCTGATAAAGTTCATTTTTTAATGAATAGTGAAAAATGGTGTATTTTAATTCAAAACCACTTTTTAATCTAATTTATTTATATGATTAGATTATATTTTGAATTGTTTTTAAAGTGAAATTATAATATATATTTACCATTTAATCCAATACTGGTCGTTGGAATTACTTTCACTTTGAAATTGGACTTAAACTAGTGTCAATCTTTTGATACTTATTGTTTCAAAAAAACACGCTATTTGCTCTGACAGCGGGAATTAATTATTAAATTAATTAATGAAACTAATATGTTTTTAATTTTTTAAAATAGACATCATTTTTGAATTCGGAATATCAAATATAGCTTAGGTTGATGTTTTTGTATTTTTCTGAAAAACTTTAATTTTTGATGAATAGTGAAACCACTAAGTGGTACTTATAAAACCTGATTTTCCATTTAAATGAAATTTTACCACCTCTGTGTTTGGAATTTCAAAAATCCGACATACATGTTTGTAATTAAGAAGTAAAATGTGGTTCAATGGGATAAAAATAATTTTTTGGTGAATAGTGTCTTTTATGTTTTTAATCGCGATTAGAGGTTATTAGTGTAGTTTAAGGTAAGAATAATGTTTTAATAAAATGAAATGACCTAGAAACATGTCCTAACCTAATTTGATGTGTCATGGCCGACCAAGAAAATCCATGGGTCAACTTGGGGACCCCATGGAGCCACATTTGTTGGAAAATGACATAAATACCTTTTTATTTAATGTTAAAGTAAAAATGACACTAACATGAGATGTTTTACTAAAACAATTTTTACATGGGGTTTCAAAAGACCAATTTTTGACTATAAATATTAATTAGAAATCTAACACGATTTCATACATCCTGATATTTGTTTTATAATTTTTAGATAGTATATATATTAAATTATTTATGACATCATAATGATTCAGCGATTACATCATTAATAAAGGATTTAAATAAAATGAAAAGATAATGTAAAATATATGACCTACACATGTCCAAAACCTATTGGATGGGTATATTTCGAACACTTATCACCTTATAATAGAATTATATCAATGTGGGACCTTTTAAATCCAAAACTCATTTTAAAATAAATGAACATTTCTTTACATTCCAAGGGTGCCCCTCCTCTTCTCTTATAAAAGGCCCCCACCACTACCTCCTTAACCACACTTCCAAAGACATTGGCTCGGCCAACCCCTGAACATTTTGTCTCTACACATCCCTCTCTAACTCTTAGAATCCTCACTTTTGTTATATGTCTTCCCAAGGAAGCCTTTCAACTCAATCCAAAGGGAGTTACCAGATTTTAAGGTAATGTCTTCACTTGAGTCCATTTATATTATTTTGCTTCTCCAACCACATACACTCTTTTTATTCATTTCTTTTTTAACAACTCCAGTAACTTCAATATATGAGTATGTTTTTATAAGAATAATTAGAGCTACACTTACACACACCTACATCTAATGGTTAAAGAAAATACTGTTTTTGTGGATGGTGAATTTCTGCCTCATGAAATGATGATTGTTCAACACTCATATTACACCTTCAAAGGTGGCCATTAAGATGTCTCTATGTTTATATATGATATATAATTTGTTTATGTTTTACTTAAGATTCTTTATTTTTCTTTTTTGTAATACCTTTATGGTTTCCATTGTGGGTAAACATGATAATTTCATTTTAGGAAGTGCGGACTACCGCCCCCACAAAGTGATTCGATTCGTTAATGCCATATGTGGAATATATAAATGATGTATTTAAAGTTATTATATATGATGTATGTTACATATAAATGATGAATATAATTATTTAATTAAAATATACATACCTCTCATTTAGTTTTAATTCCATTAATATGACATAGAAATGAAAGTAGCGTTCATGTGTACGTACGGCTTACCGTCTCCATGAACGGTGCATTTCATTTCTTACCTCTAAATGATTATGTAATATTATAAATACATGTATATTATGGATATATATGATATATATGATATCCAAATCATGAATATCATTCTGGATATAATGAACCTTTTACCACACGAACAACATGTAATTGTAAGAAGTCCACTTTTGACTTAAGAACCAAATATAGACAAAACAAACATTATTAACTTAAATGATTACATAATGTTTATAACATGGATATAAGTGATATAAATAGAATAATTAACTGAAAAAGTTTCATAGAAAGTAGAAATTAACTCATGTTTATTATTCAGGATGTTAAAGAACGATCGAGGCAAGTCGGACACGAGGTAAGGGATCCTACTCCTCTCTTTCTTTTTAAGTACACTCTTTTATTTCATTCCTTTTAATATCATATTTCATGTGATTGGGATGTTATTTTATATTACTCTTACTGTAATTTTTATGTTCATATGATGAGAGACCCTATTTTCTCTCATCAACCCATTTTGGAAGTTTTGAGTGGCGCCGTTAGGCTGCCGAATTTTCGTATGAGATCTAACCTCTCTCTTTCTTTTTAAGCACTCTCCTTTATGTCACTTCTTTTAAGCTCATCTTATTTATGATGGGGATGTTCTTTTATATTTCTCTTTCTGTACATTTTATTTTAATATGATGAGAGAACCTATTTGATCTCATCAATCCATTTATGGAAGTTTTAAGTGGCGTCGTTAGGCTGCCGAGTTTTCGTAAGGGATTTTTCGTCTCACTTTTATTCCCGTGAGATTTATGCTACATTTGCCACAATTTCTGTTGATTGGTGTATGTAATGCCCGTTAATTTACTCATTGTGTAATATAATTTCATATATGAGTATTTAAATCAATTTTTTATTATCCTTCTTTCACGGGGTGTATGTTTCGAAAGATACCCATGTCGGTAAGGAAACCTTTCACCCTCCTCTTTTTAAAAGACTTCTTTTGTTATGTCTTTTAATTCACATAACATTATATTGGGATATGTTATTATATATCCTTAGTGATTTAAATTTTATGTCCAAGTGATGAGATACCCTTTTTATCTCTCATCAACTCATTTTATGAATTTTTTAGTGACGCCGTTAGGCTGTCAAATTTTTGCAAGGGAACTTCTTAACCCAATTTTGATTCTTTGGGATAAGATTGTACTCCTTGAATATGTTGTTCTATGAATATGTGTGAATAACCACTGATTGTTTTACACTTAATATCCACTTATATTTGGTGTATTATTTTGTCACACATAATTATGTAATTGATTTATCCTTAATCCAAGGATACCGTCTTTGTATGGGACTTCGTCTCAATCTCCTTTCATTGAGACATATTTTGTTTTATACACAACCTTATTTTATACAGCGTATAAACCCCTTTGACTTTCACATTTATTCAAAAGGAATATTTTTTATATGAAAACTTTAATAAACGACAAAAGGGAATGTTTTTGTCATACGTATGTGGCGACAACGTTTTCTCCGCCGCCATGAACATTATTTGAGTTTCGGCTTCCTCTACAAGCCATACCTTCTTTTTAAAAGAAAAATAAATACCGTGTTTTACATTTCATTTATTTTGGTATTGAAAATGGTTTTCATAATGTTTTTATATC
Source organism: Viscum album (assembly GCA_963277665.1). NCBI lineage: Eukaryota > Viridiplantae > Streptophyta > Magnoliopsida > Santalales > Viscaceae > Viscum > Viscum album. The sequence continues at coordinate 1,632,108,564 of OY728141.1, forward strand.
AATGTGTTGTATTGATATCTTGTGATTGAAATGTGGAAATGTTATGTTTCCTTTATGCATGTTTTATGTGATATGATTATGTTATGGTTCTTGGGAATTGTTATGAAGACGGGTGGTTCTATGGTAAACTAAGGGAGGGTGAGCCCGATATAGCTCTCCAATGCATTGGGTAACGTGAGGGAGTGAAACGTTATGGTTTCTCCGAAGAGATTTTGGGAATATATTGTGGTGGGTATTCCAAACGTAACCAAGAGGGTTACTCCCTACGTAAGAATGTTAAGAATTCCTCAAGATACCTTTATGTCTTATGATTTCTATGATTTATTAATTATTTGATGAGGTATGTTAAAGTTCCTATTTTTTATGGGTAAATTATGATTTCATTCTTTTTTATATATGAAATCATGTTCCGTTTCCATATTTTTAAAACCCTTACTGAGCTTTTTATGCTCATCCCAATTTTTTTGAAATGTTTTTCACAGGTCAAGGGAAAGGTACATGATATGATGATAGTGTCAAGGAAGTGTCAAGAAATAATCCATGTTTTATTTTAAATATGTTTTCGTTGATGGGAAAAAATGAATATTATCCTTATGTAACCACTTTGTTTAAATGTGGAATGTAATGAATGTTTTGTGATCTAATTCACTAAAACTCTAAACCTGAAAAGATCCTCAATGTGTAATCATTTATTAACTCAAGATTAAGTAATGTTTAAGGATGGGGCCTTATAGTTGGTATCAAAGGGAGGTTTAGACAACTTTAGGGATTAGGAGTTTTTGTTAGACACATGATTAGTCCCTATATCTATTATTTCAGTTAAATCCTTGTTCTATAACATTTTTCAGGTCAAGTAAAGTCAGTTACGAATGGAAGGAAAAGGATCTCAAATGACATTCCTATCTCTTCCTGATGACATGATTGCAATAATTATTGCAAAGTCATGTTCGGATGATTGTGAAACTTTTTCTAGAATACAAATCACTTGCAAGAAGCTGTTTTAGATATCAAACACCTCCACTATACCTCATTATCATCGTGGATAATGGGTTTTTTAGACAAATACTATTTTGACAATATTCTCATATTTTCAATAAAGGTAAATATTATCAAGGTATTTTCAAATATTTTTCCTTATCATAAGAATTTGAATCATATTATGATTTTAAAAATGGTTCTGAGGAAGGAGACCCTTGCACAACCTATTTATATTTGCTTTTAAAATATAGTCTCTCATCACATACTTATGGTATTTTAAAAAGACCAATAATAGAATGTTTCAACTCAAATTCTGTCCGAATATTTTATAGAAATCATGTTTTATTAGATGTTTTGGAAGTATATGTCATACATGATTATTTTCCAAAATAGTTTTTCTGTGAACACCCATATGACCCATGTTGTACAAGGTGTATTTGGATGGAGGAAGCAAATGATTTTGAAATATCACTAAATCATTGTTGTAATGCATGGGACATCTACCTACGTGAGCAAGATGACGATGAAACCGAGTGGACGCCATGATCAAGGTATGATTTTATTCATTTTGGGAATCGTTTTATTTTATCTTATGGTGGTGAAATAAGACTTCAAGAATTAAGATGTTGAGATCGTAACAAATTTGGATTAAAATGAGAGGTATAAGGAAACTATTGAGGTTAAAACATATTAGGGTTATTTTTGGAGTTTTATAAAAAGGACAACACGCAGACCGTGTGACAACCCGTCACGTTGGACAAAGCTACGAGAATCGAACCCACAACCAAAGTGCAACTGGTATTTATCGCTGGCCACTCGACTACGTGAAGTCCCTAGTTAGTTTGACTGATTCTTTTTAGTTATATGATTTTATGAATTAATATTAAGTTGATTTTGGGTTATCTATGTAAATTTATTAACCTATCATGGAGGATATGTGATTAGGATAATTACTTTTCAATATGACACATTATGAGCAACTGATGTTTTTTGGAGTTAAATGTTACGATTTAACTTGGAAGACTATGTGACTAAATCCTTCAAATATTTGGATTTCAATCTTATTTTGGTTTACTTTGAAGAATTTTATGTAAAATTTTTTTATTGAATGGTCCTCGTTGAACTTTGGGTTTTGTTGGACAAATTTCGGATATTAAGAATAGATTTTCTTTTTATAAAGGGTTATCCTTTTCTGGATTATCTGATCTTGTACAAACCTTTTTGGTTTTGGTTAAAGTCTAAAGGCATGGGAAGTTTATAGTTCTCTTTTGTGGATTAGGTGATTCTCTAGATGTTCATTATAGTACTCTTAATGTGAACAAGTCTTCCTAAATACTCGTCTTTTGGAGAAAATATGAGTTTGTGTAAGGAATCTAATAAAATTTGAAAGTCAACATGATAAGTGATTATGTTTCATTATGAATAAATTCCTCAATAAAAAGTAACTTAAAACAAAAATGTTTTCTATTAACTTTTCCTACTATGGAATCGAATACCGTTTAACCCATAACAAGTTTTTGATTTCCTTGTGGTTAACATTATCATAAACATGTTTTCTATCACTCTCCATCATAACATGACCCTATTTTTTCTTCTCCATGTCCATGTTTTCTTACATGGAATCCTAGTATGGGTTAACTCGGGTGACCTCTGTACTTATCTTCATTTATTTTAAAGTGATTGTTTTACCGACTCTTGTTCTGATGTGGGACTTTCAAGGATGTTTCCAAGCTCAATTTTAAAATTGCGAGGACGCAATTCCCAAAAGGGGGAAGGATGTAACACCCCAGGTAAATAAAGAATATGACATTTTTATATTTATCCATATTTGTGAATAAAATATTAATATTACCTTAAAGGGGATGCTATGCTCGATGGCGTACCCAGTACGCAACAATGAGTTTCTTGGGAATCTTAAGTTGCACCCTAATAATAAAATATTATTATTTTAAATAGTAGTTAATGCCTTGCCGTTGTAATGGCGAGAATGAACAAATCTAAATAAAAATTGATTATATATGTTTCTCAAATATTTTTACTCTTTACAATAAATGTTATAGGATTAAAAATGCAAATGAATCCAATTTTAAGCGTAGACATTCTAATATTCTTTAAAAGGTCGATTAACCGCTTTTTGAAGGCGAACCTATTTTAAATCCAATTTTTGACAAATTTAAGTGTTATATTTGACAAAATAAAATTCTTATTTAGAGTCGGGACATCAAAATTTTCTTTGTGTAAATTTTTGAAATATTTCCGATAAAGTTCATTTTTTAATGAATAGTGAAAAATGTTGTATTTTAATTCAAAACCACTTTTTACTCTAATTTATTTATATGATTATATTATCTTTTGAATTGGTATTAAAGTGAAATTATAGTATATTTTTACCATTTAATCCAATAGTGGTCATTGGAATTAATTTCACTTTGAAATTGAACTTAATCTAGTGTCAATCTTTTGATACTTATTGTTTCATAAAAACACGCTACTGGCTCTGACAGCGAGAATTAAATATTAAATTAATTAATGCAACTAATATGTTTTGAATTTTTTAAAATAGATGTCATTTTTGAATTCTGAATATCAAATATATCCTAGGGTAAAGTTTTGTTAACTTTCTGAAAAACATCAATTTTCGATTAATAGTGAAACCACTAAGTGGTACTTATAAAAACTGATTTTTCGTTTAAATGAAATTTTACCACCTCTATGTTTTGAATTTAAAAAAGCTGAAATACATGGTTTTCATTAAGAAGAAAAATGTGGTTCAATGGGATTAAAATAATTTTTTGGTGAATAGTAACTTTTATGTTTTTAATCGCGATTAGAGGTAATTAGTGTAGTTTAAGGTAAGAATAATGTTTTAATAAAATTATATGACCTAGACACATGTCCTAACATCATTGGATGTGTCATGTACGACCAATACAATCCATGGGTCAACATGGGGACCCCATGGAGCCACATTGGTTGGAAAATGACATAAATACCTTTTTATTTAATGTTAAAGTATAAATGACACTAACATGAGATGTTTTACTAAAACATTTTTTTACATGGGGTTTCAAAAGTCTGATTTTTGACTATAAATATTCATTGGAAAGATAAAACTATTTCCTACATCCTGATATTTATTTATAATTTTTATACAATAAATATATTCAATTATTTATGACATCATGATGATGCAGCGATTACATCATTAATAAAAGAATTTAAATAAAATGAAAAGATAATGCAAAATCTATGAAATACACATGTCCGGAACCTATTGGATGGGTATATTTCGAACCCTTATCACCTTAACCTAGATTTATAACAATGTGGGACCTTTCAAATCTAAAACTCATTTTAAAATAAAGGAACATTTCTTTACTTTCCAAGGGTGCCCCTCCTCTCCTCTTATAAAAGGCCCCACCTCTACCTCCTTACCCACACTTCCAAAGCCATTGGCTCGGCCAAAACCTGCCCATATTTTCTCTCCACATCCCTATCTAACTATTAGAAGCCTCACTTTTGTCAGAAGTTTTACCAAGGTTTCCTTTCAGCTCAAACGAAATGGAGTTACCTGATTTTATGGTAATGTCTTCACTTGAGTCCATTTGTATTATTTTGCTTCTCCAACCCCATAAACTCTTTTTATTAATTTCTTTTGTAACAACTCTAGTATCTTAAATATATTAGGATGTTTTTATAAGAATAATTCGAGCTAAACTTACACACAACTACATCTAATGGTTAAATAACATACTGTTTCTGTGGATGGCGAATTTCTGCCTCACGAAACGATGATTGTTCAACACTCATATAACACCTTCAAAGGTGGACATTAAGATGTCAATATATTTATATATGATATATAATATGTTTATGTTTTAATTAATCTTATGTGTTTTTCTTTTGTGGCATAACATTATGGTTTCCATTGTGGGTAAACACGATAATTTCATTTTAGTAAGTGTGGACTACCGCCCCCTCAAAGTGATTTGATTCGTTAATGCCATATGTGGGATGTATAAAGGATGTATTTAAAGTTATTATATTTGATGTATGTTACATATAAATTATGAATATAATTATGGAATTAAAATATACATACCTCTCATTTAGTTTTAATACCATTAATATGACATAGAAATGAAAATAGTATTCATGCGTACGTACGGCTTACCGTCTCCATGAACAGTGCATTTCATTTCTTACCTCTAAATAATTATGTAATATTATAAATAAATGTATATTATGGGTATATATTATATATATGATATCCAAATCATGAATATCATTCTGTTTATAATGAACCTTTGACCACACGAACAACATGTAATTGTAAGAAGTCCACTTTCAACTTAAGAACCAAATATCAAAAAAAAACAAACATTATTATCTTAAATGATTACATAATGTTTATTACATGGAAATAAGTGATATAAAAGGAATAATGAACTTGAAAAAGTTTCTTAAGCAATTAGAAATTAACTCAATTTTATTATTCAGGACGTTAAAGAATGATCGAGCCAAGTCGGACCCGAGGTAAGGGATCATACTCCTCTCTTTCTTTTTAAGTACACTCTTTTATGTCATTAATTTTAATCTCATATTTCTTGTGATTGGGATGTTCTTTTATATTAATCATACTGTAATTTTTAAGTTCATATGATTAGAGACCCTATTCTCTCTCATCAATCAATTTTGGATGTTTTGAGTGGCGCCATTAGGCTGCCGAATTTTCGTAAGAGATCTAACCTCTCTCTTTCTTTTTAAGTACTATACTTTATGTAACTTCTTTTAATCTCCTCTTTGTTATGATGGTGGATGTTATTTTATATTCCTATTTCTGTACATTTTATTGTAATATGATGAGAGACCCTATTTGATCTCATCAATCCATTTTTGGATGTTTTAAGTGGCGCCGTTAGGCTGTCGAGTTTTCGTAAGGGATTTTTCATCTCACTTTTATTCCCGTGAGATTAATGCTACATTTGCCACAATTTACTTTGAGTGGTGTATTTACTCCCATTATTTTACTCATTGTGTAATATAATTTCATTTATGTGTATTTACATCAATTTTGTATTATCCTTCTTTCATGGGGTGTATGTTTTGAAAGATACCCATGTCGGTAAGGAAACCTTTCACCCTCCTCTTTTTAAAAGACTTCTTTTGTTATATCTTTTAATTCACATAACATTATGTTGGGATATGTTCTTCTATATCCTTAGTTATTTAAATTTTATGTCCAAGTGATGAGATACCCTTTTATCTCTCATCAACTCATTTTATGAATTTTTTAGTGACACCGTTAGGCAGTCAAATTTTTGCAAGGGAACTTCTTAACCCAATTTTGATTCTTTGGGATAAGGTTGTACTCCTTGAATATGTCGTTCTATGAATATGTGTGAATAAAATCTGATTTTTTTACACTTAATATCCACTTATATTTGGTGTATTAGTTTTTCACACATAATTATGTAATTGATTTATCCTTAATCCAAGGATAACGTCTTTGTATGGGACTTCGTCTCAATCCTCTTTCATTGAGGCATATTTTATTTTATACACAACCTTATTTTATACGGTTTATAAACCCCTTTTAATTTTTTGTTTATTCAAAAGGAATCTTTTTTATATGAAGCGTTTACTAAACGACAAAAGAGAATTTTTTTGTCATGCGTATGCGGCGACAACGTTTTCTCCGCCACCGTGACCATTATTTGAGTTTTGGCTTCCTCTACAAACCATACCTTTTTTTTAAAAGAAAAATAAATACCATGTTTTTCATTTCATTTATTTTGGTATTGAAAATGGTTTTCATAATGTTTTTATATCGATGTGTTGTATTGATATCTTATGATTGAAAGGTAGAAATGTTATGTTTTCTTTATGCATGTTTTATGTGATACGATTATGTTATGGTTCTTGGGAATTGTTATGAAGACAGGTGGTTCCGTGATAAACTAAGGGCGGGTGAGACCGATATAGCTCTCCAATGCATTGGGTAACACGAAGGAGTGAACCGTTAAGGTTTCTCCGAAGAGATTTAGGGAATATACTGTGGTGGGTATTCCAAACGTAACCAAGAGGGTTACTCCCTAAGTAAAAATGTTATGAATTCCTCAAGTTACCTTTATGTCTTATGATTTCTATGATTTATTCATGATTTGATGAGGTATGCTAAAGTTCCTATGTTTTATGGGTAAAGTATGATTTCATTCTTATGTATTTATGAACTCATGTTCCCTTTCCATATTTTTAAAACCCTTACTGAGCATTTTATGCTCATCCCAATTTTTTTGAAATGTTTTTCACAGGTCAAGGGAAAGGTACATGATATGATGATAGTGTCAAGGAAGTGTCAAGAAAGAATCCATGTTTTATTTTAAATATGCTTTCGTTGATGGGAAAAAATGAATATTATCCTTATGTAACCACTTTTTTTAAATGTGGAATGTAATGAATGTTTTATGATCTAATTCTCTAAAACTCTAAACCTAAAAAGATCCTCAATGTGTAATATTGTATTAACTCAAGATTAAGTAAGGTTTAAGGTTGGGGCCTTATAATTATAAAATAAATTTAAACACCATTTCATGTCACATTCACATATTATTGAACACATATTATAGAAATCTATAATGTAATTCCATGTGTGCCACTCCCCTCACTTATATATGGGAACTTCAACTTCTCCCATATTTTCAATATTTGATGAACATATAACAAAAAAATAACTTCTAAAAAGCCTTTTAGATTCATTCTATTTTTTCTAGAGCTTCAATCCATCCTGTAAGATAATCATAATAATGATAAAGGTGTAATCCAAATAAAGTATCTCAAGGAAGAGGTAATCATCATTACAGACTCATTATTATTTATTTATTCTTATAATTAGAAAAAATATATTGTCACTATATTTTGATAATGAATAATTTATCATAAATAAAGTAATATGTTGTTATTATTATTATGGGAAAAAATTTCACCTCATTCCCATCCAATGGAATGTTAAACAATTGTTCATGCGTTTGTATGAACAAAAGTATCTATATAGTAGTGTTATTTGTTTTTCATCTCCAATTTACCTAGATGGTAATAAAGAGGTAAAGAATTAATATAAATAATATTTATGAAATAATTTTTATTATATAAATATATGATTATTTTACATACTTTTATATCCACTCATTAAAATAGGATAATGTTTCTCATGTTTATGAGTGAACTACCACTCCATGTAGCGATGTGATTCATTTTTCATATAAAAATTTTGTTTTCGATTACTATTAAATATATATATCTATATAATGATGATATATTATATTTATATCATTATTTACATTCTTGATAATATGTAACCATGAAGAATATGGAAGTATCATCACTTCAAAATCAAAATATATATGAAAAATGAAAATGTTCACACTTAGAAACAATTTAAACAAATTTAATAATGAATGGGTATTAAAATGATATAATTGGATGATATATAATATTATATGTATGTATACGGCCTTTTAAATAAATTATAATAAATCGAAATTTATTTTATAGTATTTTTAATAAACATACAAGGTAATTTGAACTTCAGGTAAGGGTTTATTAAAAAATGTCATCCTTATCGAGGAGTGATTATTTTTATACACCTATTGGAGAGTCTTATGATATTTATATAAAAAACAGAACTGATGTTCTCAAAAAATTTTATTTTTGTAAATAAAATATTTTCCATCGGCTTTCCGCTTTCCATGTTCACAAATTTCGAAACGAATGTTTTTATGAACAATCCACTTTATATTCTAAATTGGATAAAAATATATCCCTTTAATATACATATTTTCACTAGAATGGTTTAAAAAATGTTTTTAATATAAGATAGTTTTTGAATAAATCCATTTTTCATAATGTATTACTAATTATCATATGGTTTAACCATAATATTATTTCCATTTACCAAATGAGTCACTTTTAACTGAAGGTTTGAACGATATCTTTATTTTAAGAGTTACTGAACGAATAGAAAATTGAGACGTCAAAACACATTTTTTAAAGCATCTTCTTTATGTTCCCATGTATCTTCTCAACATGAATATTTTTCCAAATATTCTACAAATTTTATGACTGTGTTATAAGTGATTTAATAATTAATTGGGTATTTTTTTCATGAAATTTTGTAGGGATATTTTTATTTTAATTTCATATACGTTAACATCGATTTATAAATATTATTATTTAATAGGGATATAATATATTTATACCATCCTCTGTTTTACTCTTATGGGTAATGATCACGTTTTTATAATTAATTACTGGGTTAATATTAAAATATTTTATAATTTTTTTTTCTATGAATGTTAATATTCATTATATATTAAATTGATATTTTTTCATATGATGAATGTATTGAAGTTATTATTTGATAAGAATAACATATTATATCCCCTTAATCCAGTAGTATTTCTAATGAGGAAAACTAGTTCTGTATTTGGCATTAACCATACAAATTTATTTATGATGTCTTAGCATAGTGCCTTCATAATAAGATTATGATGTTAGACATTATGAAATCTATCATTATGAAAATAGTTTGTTACTTATCTAATTATTTTAATTTTCATTTCATCCAAGGAGTGAGTCACTTTTTAATATATAAGTTATATGAAATATTTGATTATTTTATATCTATTACATATAATTAATGCTTTTTTATTCATATGATAGCTTATATTGTACACTTTACAATACCAGGATTTTGAGATAACCCTTTATTATGTTTAATTTCCTAAAAATATCAATAAAGGTCATATTAATGATTTTATATATTTAAATGAAGAAATATTAAAATTATTACAAAAATTATTAAGTATAATTACTTTTTTTGAGATGTAAAATAAGGATCATATATACATATAGTGTCTAAATAATATTAAAAAATTAAATATTTCAACATGTGATACCTTGTGTTTTCATCAAATGTATTAATACAATAATAGGCTTTAGTTACTAGATTCATTGTTTTGCAATCATTACGAAAGGAGTTTTTGTACAAACCATTTGAACTATATTTATAAAAACACATATTGAACATAACCTAATGAACAAAATTAATAATAAGTCTAGGTATTAGATTATATAATAGATTTTTGTTAAATTAATGATTTTTTTGTTTTTCTATAACATAAATCCTCATATGGATATAGTACAGTAGATGTTGTTTCAACCATGCAAGTTAAAAATATTATTTATGTTGGTAGAGTTGTTTTGAATATGTTTTGATATTTATAGTCATAAAAATTTTATTAGAATAATTTCCCTTTTTAATAAATATTTATATATTTATCCATATTATGTATAAAAATAACTTTACATTGATAAATTCATTCAAAAAAGGTGATCATACATACAAAATGACCTGGTGAAGCTGTTATTACAAAGTCTTCTTGACTATTCTTTTTGTGGTGGATTTTTTTATAAAGGGTTATAGTGTTATTATTAGATAAAAATGTATAGAAAATTAATTTGGAAAGAAAAAATAAGTTTATTCAATTGTTTTGTATATTGTTCCAAAAATCATTATTTCCAAGATCTCATGTTTTATTCAATTTTATGAAATAATGATAAAATTATACTTGTGTAAAAAGATTCATTAATGGAAGGTTCCATAAGGAAACTATCGTACAATGTTTCCATTTAGTCAAAAATAATGATAAAATATCATAAAATGAAAATGGGAAAAAAAATTTCTCTAAAAAAATTTTATATAATTTTGTTGTAAGAAGAAATGTTGTTCCAGTGAATTAGATAAATTTTCTAGAATAAAATATTTAGATGAATATACCAAGTGATTTTTGGAAATCAAATGTATCTTAAGTTAGATAATGAATATTAATGGGGAATTGTGAACATGAAAAAGAATTTCGTAAAAAATGAATAAAAAATAATAAGGGGGTTTCATAATGAAATTGTCGAACTAAATATTATAAAAAATATTCTACTGGAGTAATGAAGAGTATAAAGGCTAATTTATAAATATTATAATATAAGTAATCAAAGGGAAGCATATATACACTGTTAATCATATGTATAAAAATATTAGTAAATATTTTAAAAATAAATAAATTAGATGAATAATTATTTCCCAAATAGTATTACAAAAATTGTCTTCTGAGGTTTTGTTCGTTATAGGAAAGACTATCACCAGATGAAGAAATTATAGAGAGTTTTCTAAACAATTTTCATATATATTATCTATATTGAAGTACATTATGATAATGATAATTAAGATATAAATATAATAGTATGTGGATGGTCTTTTAATGATCCCTGATTCATAAATTAAAAAATGATTCTCACTAAGTTTTGAGAAAATATAATGTTGGTTGATGTTATTAACGATTCTGGAATTGATTCTGGAAAATTATATAATTATTAAGACGGATTCAATGATATGTGTTGGTAGGAGTTTTTATTTTTCTTCTATCATTTAATGGGAAACAAATTTGTTTTCACTTATAGTCAGTCAAATCTAACTATATAAGGATTTTATATACAAAGTATGTTATTTTCTATTCACACCTGAAAAAATATGATGTGTTGAAGAATTAGTTGATTATAGTGAAATTAAAATAACAGATGTTATCAAATGTTTTTAGAAGGATGTTTCCAATGAATGAATCACCTAGTTAATGAAAAGAAGAAAATTTCCATGGATATTATTGTTGTCCTTATGGCTCTCGAGAAAAAAATTGATATCATGTGAATTAAGAAAATATGAAATCATGAAGTTCTAGGGTTTTTCAGATGGCACCCAGAAAATTTTTTTTATAGAGAATACATATGAATATTCTAGATGTATTTTTTGGCTGGAAAACAAACTAATTTATGGATTTCATAACTATTGATGGGTATGAAAATGAATAATAATTTTTTTTCCAAAAGGGATAAGGTCATGTTTATACAAGAATCATAGTGAATAATTTATGAGCATGTTGTTAACGGTTAATAAATTTTATTATCAAATATTTTAAATATTTATCTTTGCAGAATGAACATGCTAATTTTTAATCATTGTGTAATTAAAGTGTTCAGATATTCCCTTTTTTTATCCACTAAAATATTTTTTTATTATTTATTGGGTTGTATCTGGACGTTTCAAAACCATGATAAGGAATAACAACTCGTTTTGAGTTATAATCCTTTTAAAAAATTGTGTTCCAGTGGTTGTGCTTGGGTTTCTGTTTTTTACAAAATTATAACTCTTTAACAGAAGTTCGAGGTTATATAATAATATATATGAAATTTTAAAAATAAAAAGATCCTTGATTCTCCACCACCACCTCTCAGTGATCACAATTTTTATTTCAATTGGTCTTAGAGGGAAGGGTCAACTTGATGATTGTTTAATGGTTTTTAAAAAAAATTATGTTTCTATGGATGTTAAAAATAATGTGAATGTAGGTTCCATAAAAATAGAAGCATGTGATGAATCATTCCCATGTTTTTAATTTTTCATGATTTATGATTATCCATGATTTAAAAAATCCTATACATCATGATATTCGAAATTGAACAAATAAAAAAAGAAAGGGATGGAATGAAGAAACAAAAATTGGTTCATGTCATTTTTTTAATAAATAAATTAATCAATTAACAAATTATATTTATGTAATTCATTAATTATTCAAAGATCTGAAAATATATATTCATTGTACCATAATTGTATTTCAGGAATCAAAAAAATATTCCACGTATCGGTGGTCCACATATGTTTTAGTAAACTTCAAACACCGCCATATGAATATCTAGGTTCTTTTATGATATATCACATCACATTGGCTATCCGCTATTGATATCCATGAGAATCACTCCAAATAATCCTTTTCAATATCTTTAGACTTAAGAGTGGGAGGTTGAGGGAGATATATCTCCATTATTAGGTGCATTCTTGGAGAAGGAAAATCTATAAGGCTTGAGAGGATTCTATATATTTTTTTATCCCAAATCAAATAAATGAATACGATATATTATATTATAATATTATTTGATTTTTATACTGCTATGGTTATATCAAGATCAATGAAAAATATTCCTTTATTATTTATTTAATCTCTATAGAACCACATGTAAAATAGTAAAAATGTTATTACTAATAGTTTTTATAATACTCCAAATAAGAGAATTAAATTTATTATTTTATAATAAAATAAAATTCAATATTTAATATTTATCACTAGAAAATTAAACATGATTCTTTATTCCACCACAATATTAATCAGGCCTTGAATAATAAATATTTATTTAATAAATAAGTAACACTACATTATTCACCAATGAGGAAAACATTTCTTAATTAAATATTCTATACACATTATATTTTCTCTAATAAGTTGTCACATGGTATATGAGATAAATAATAAATGAATAATTATTAAATAATGCATGGGAATAATATTTATTCAACCATTTAGATAATATATAATAATATAATATTTAACCGATACTTCGGATACAGTTAGTGTGTGACCTTTTAGGCCTCTTTCCCATTGTTATTACGTAAAGAAGCCAAAATAATAATGTAAGAGAGAGAAACATTCCATGTAACCCATAACAAATTAATTTAATGTTGAAATGAAATAATTACATAGAAAAATAATTAACGTTTAATAAAATCCATTTTGAATGATATCTATAATCAATCATGTTGTAAGATGGCGCTATCATTCTATTTTCTCGACCTCTCTCTCTATGAATTTCAAAAATTTGAATATTCTAATATAAAACGGTAGGGATGGATTAATATAGACTATATCATTTCCAAAAATGTTCCTAATATATCAACATCCATTAAAGAACATAATTGACATATTTTTTATCGTGTTATTCAATAATGGAATATTACTCATGACACATCCAACATATCCAAGCTCACCGTGAAAATATGTCATCACAGTTTCCTTATATACTTCAAATTACGAAACACATAATACACATTAATAATAACATAAATGTATAATGACAAATACAGACATCCAGATTCTATAACATCCAATAAAACATATAAATGATGATTTTTTTCTGGGAAGGTCTTGTTCTATTAATAACTTACACTTGATATTACCCAAGGCATGCACCATGAGAAATTACCTCAATGTCCTATGTGTCTCCAACATAGATAGATTTCATCATTTGTCTCCCTCAAAATATATCATCCAACTGTAGAATATATATTTTATAATATATTCCTAGAACCTCTTGTTCTCATCATATCAGAAAACTGCTCGGACATTTTAGTGTGAAACCCCTATTTGGTCATTATAACATACTATGTTACAAATAAAAACAATAAATCTGCGAGAAGTAGTTTATTAATATTAAAAACTATGAATAAATGATATCATAATGTATATAAAAGGTTGTTATTGGTTACCAAATCTAACAGACTTCCACTTTCATAAGATCTAATTTCTAATAACCTTAAATCATCTAGAACTCACATGATACTCATTCTTATACTGAGAAAATCCTTTAATCAAAAGGTTCACCACACTTTCGTCCATGGGTACACTGCATAATAAAACATCACCCCTCTAATAAAACCCCCACTATAGTATATATATTTTTCATTGGATTGACCATGTATCTTTTACAATATCCACAACGTTAGGATTATCAAAATACCATGTGATAGGGTATTCACTACTTGGTACAACATCAAGATCCTATAAAAATTAAAAATCTAAATGTATTCCATGGATGAATCAAGATCCACTATAATCTTGGAATTCACAATAGAATCATTAATAACTGGTTTCTCTGAACTCTTCCAGATCACAAATATTATATTGAGACAAACAACATATCACAATTGTGACATCATATCATTATAATCTATCTAAATACTTGTATCAGTATAACATATGATGAACAACTCGTCATCTCCGCCACACAACACAATAACATATCCTTCATTTTTTTAGATTGTTAAAGATATCCTAAATAATATTCCAATGTTTTTCTCCTGGATCATCTTGATAACTTCTGACCATGCACATTGTATAGGCCACATCATGTCTTGTACGTAACATGAAATACACGATTGATCATATCACTTAAGAGTAAGTAATCTTACTCATTCTATCTTTATAATGTTTTGTATGAGGACACAGTTTCATAGAAATATTTAAAACACTTGAAAAGAGAACAAATACCCTCTTTTATTATTCCATACTAAATATTTTTAGTATCTTGTAAACATATGTATATAGAATTAGTCCAAGAAACCACTTTGATATATGTTGAATGATATTGATCCTTAAAATATAGACTATTTACCCTAAGTCCTCTATTGATAAACACATTTTTAATGAGTCCTTACTAAAATGTTTGACAAGTATGTCATTTATAATAAGTAATATGTCATCTACATATACTAGTAGTGTAATGATTTTATTTCAACAAAACCTCTTTTTAACACATATATCACTTTCATTCTTAATGAATCTATATCAATTAATAGTTCCATATAATCATATTTTTCATGACCTTGATAATTTTTTGAATCCATAAATGGATCTACACAACTTGAAATTTTTTTATCACATGGAGTCAAGAACCCTTCTATTTCAGTCATAAAGACAACATATTAAATGTTCCAATTATGGAATGTATATTTGATATCCACATAAAAATGCTCATAGTCATGATATGTTCTGATAAAAAAATATTAATAATGGATTTAAACCTGGAAAATGGAGAAAATGGTTCATCATAGTCAATTCCTTGAATCTTTTTAAACCATTTGGCCACTTGCCTTTCATTATTGTTTTTTATTTTAATTCCATGTCATGTTTTTGCATGAGAACCCATTTTCATCTAATAGGATTTACATAAATTGGAACATCGATGCAAACCCAAAAATGGTTATGATGCATGTAATAAAATTTAAAATTCATGGACGCATTCCATATTTCATCATCTATGGTATATAAAGTATCTTTCGAGGATAGAGGTTCATCATCATTAACCAACAATGAGTCGTCATATTCGGTTATTATAAAACCATATCTCTCTAGTACTCTTACCTCTCTTATGATCCTACACAATATTAGTGTTTCATGAACGACTTCTTCCATAGGAAATTATCTTACATGATTATGTATAAGCTATTATTTTTTTGAGAATCAACATCATAAAAGTCAATATTTCCCCAGCCATAATGTTGTAGATATGATCTATCTTAAGAATGACTGATTTCCCAGGGACAATAAATTTCTTGTCTAGGGAATGGTATAAGAAGTATCCCTTTCTCTTATAGGTACACCCCATAAAAATAAAATATATGCCCTAGGGTCATTAGTTGTTTCTTGAGAGAGCCTTAATAAAGGCCTCGCATCCCCATACATTTCGATGCAGCCAAATGGGTATCATTACCTATATAACTCAAAGGGAATTCCATTTTACTATTTTGTGGTACTAGGATTAATGTGGGTTTCCCATTTTTTAAACACTATCCCTAAAAGAAAAATATAAGATCTCAATAATACATTAACAACCATATCATGTCCAGCTAGGTAGGGTTATTAATTTCATTATTATCATTCCACAATGGTGTGTATGGTGGATTGAGTTGAGATATAATCCCAAAATACAATAAAAATTAAATAAACTCTTGGTTATGATATTCACCATAGTGATCCATTTAAATCATCCCTCTCTTCATTCCTAGTTGATTCTCTAATTCATTCTTGAATTTTGTCAGTTTCTCAAAGGAATAGAACATATAACTCATCAAGTAGACGTATCCATATCTACTCATGTCATCATTAAAAGATTAGATGTAAGAATATTCAGTAATAGTTTCTACAAGAAATGGTCCACAGAACTTAGTGTGTACTAATCCTAGAACAGTTGTGACCCTTTAACATTGAATTTTGAATGATGTTTTTTTTTCAATTTTTCTCTGTAAACATGTATGACATGATTCATGTGGTTTTACCATAGAAATTAAAAATTACAATATTAGTAGATATTTTTCCTTCATAAATCAAACACATGACCAAAATAGTGATTACATGACCCGATGTTATATGAGTTGTGCAAACATGATTCTTTATCCATTTCCAATACTTGGTTTTTATAATTTAATACATAAATATCATTATTTAATTGTTCTTTAACCTAACTATGGTTCCCTTATTAATGAAGAATAATTTATTTACAATCATGAATAAAATATTTCTATATCAAAATTTGATATAGAAATTATGTTCTTGGAAAATATCATTACAAAATGACAATATTTTAAAACCAATATCATTACTATTTAAAATGAAATGAGGTAGCCATAAATGGGTAGGTAATCTCACCTTGTTCTATTAGCAGTTATCAAATCCTCCTCGCCTCTTTAATTTTTTTATAATCTACATGGTAGCTTCATTTGGATAGAGATTTGAGCACCACATAGTGTATCTAAAAACTAATTTGTACATGTTTAATGATTAAAATTGATAACGGATGTTCCATTATCATCCCCTTACTTCTAGTTTCATTTCCTATTCTAGTGGAATTGATTTCCCATTATAAACATACATCTTCATTTTCCTTATAATTCCACTATATCTTGCTCTTCTTGGAAGGATGCTTCTTTGGATCACTGTAGTTTTTGTGAGTCTTTCACTGCTTTTCTTTGTTCACACTTTTCTTATTTATCATAAAGAATGAATGTTTATCACACAATATGTTCTTATCAATATGGTGAATTGATGTATGAAGGTTTGAAAGAATATTCTCATTATTTAACGTTATTTTTTATTGGGATATTAACAGTACAAATAAAGAAGTTCTTGGTCAGTGATGAATGTATTTAATCTGTATAAAACTAATTGAGGAATTTCATTCCTAATATGCTTAATAATTTATTATAGATAATGATATTGAATACATGAGTCCTATATGTCATGGAACATATTTAATTAGTTTAAAATAATCCTTCTACTAATTGTAACTCTATTTTCCCTCTAATTAATAGAGTTCCCAATGGTGAGACTTTATACAACACACATTTATGTAGTCTTGTTTCTTCATAATCTCATTGTACATGGATGACCGAATGAAAAATTGATCATATGTAGAATTTTTCAATTATTTCTATTTTAGTGGTAAGTTCTTATCTCCAGCATAAAAATGAATACCATTAATAATAGTTTCTTTAATCACATACTATTACTATTCATGGATATGGATAATGCATAACTACTTTTTACACACATGGAAATTTGTGCTCGTGAGAAGGTTATCCTGCTCATGTGTCACGACCCTCTCCCACCAAATATGCCCCTCCTGAGCTGGCAATTGTGAAAGGGGGATAATGACCCCCGAGTACCGCCTCCAGTAGGCCTCGGGTTGGCGATTAGCACAAAGGGTATGAGTTTTCACAAATATGGGAGGAATTACTATTTTTATTATTTAGGATCGGGAAATTGGACAAGTCAACCACAAAAAAGGAAAAGAACAAGTGTATATAAATAAACCCAAACCAAGACCACGTGCATGTTTAAAGAATTTTATATCAAGTTGGAAGTACATGAAATCTCAAAGTACAATACCAAAAGAAAAAAAGTGCACCGCAACAACTCCAACTGTCTGACTATTAGGGTCTCGCACGGCCCTAGTAGTCCTCCTGGAAACCTGAAAGTAAACGTAGGGTGAACATACAAGTATACTCAGTAGGGAAACCTAATGCCCTCGTGCACAAGTGGGGAGACATCCTAATGTCCCGTGAGAACAATAGAAGAAACCTAGAAAGGAATTCTATCCACCCAACCTCACCAGCCACAGTCACTAAAAACACAATCACCATAGTTAGTAGTATATAAGAACAAGAGTATTGGGTACCCCGCACCATTTCTCAGTGGTTAGCTGCACTTCCTAACGGCGAACGTCCTGACGCTGCCACACTCTCCCGGCCCGCACACACCTGGGCCTCACAAACCACACATCCCACCCACACACACCTGGGCCTCAAAACCATGTATCCCACCCACCCACACCTTGGCCTCACAACCACGTATCCCTCCCGCACACACCTTGGCTTCACAACCACATATCCCGCCCGCACACACCCGGGCCTCATCCCGAAGATTCTTGGGAAACAGTAGAACCTGCCAGAAGTGTCTTGGGCTAAAACCATCCCAATCGAAACCTACCCGAAGAGTCTTAGGTGTAAGGTCGCCTCAAGGCATCACATCCTAGGGGAGAAGGAGCAGGAAGGAGCTAGTAATTAAGGGAAAACACCCTCTCCCATGAAATGGGAGTGTTCGGCACTAAGTTCTCAACATGGGTGGGGTGAGATAAAACAAAAAAGATGCAGATATATATATGTATACCAAAAACACAGCCCAACCTATGGCTTCTAAACAGAGAAACTGGGCACATGCCTCAGCACTGCTACTACGAAGCATGCATACAACAAACAACCCCAACCCCATTTAGGTTTTCACGTTTCAGCAAAATTAGTTTATTTAGTTCCTTATGTACTTTAAAACTATCCACAACCAACCACATCGATCGTTCGTAAAACATATCCCCGATATCCACAAATCAGGTTAGGAAAACACAAGCAACAAAACCAAGTCCTTATTATCAACCAACCAACCAATTGATTATTAAACCTCTTCCATTACCATGACCCACCATTCATTAACTCTTCCACTTTTTATTTATTATTCACAACCCATAGTTCGTTCACATTCAAACCCATCCCTCCAGCCCCGCTGCCAACTGCCATAACCACAACTGCACCGTAAACCGTACATCATTATCCCTTTAATACAATTTATAGCAGCCCCACTGCCCGTCACCCACATAACATTCACACCATCCCACAACCAAGCCAACTGTAACCCCGATGCTCAACCAATCCACAACAACCCAAAAATCACCCCCATCACATGCCATGTTA
Organism: Viscum album; assembly: GCA_963277665.1. NCBI lineage: Eukaryota > Viridiplantae > Streptophyta > Magnoliopsida > Santalales > Viscaceae > Viscum > Viscum album. The sequence continues at coordinate 1,632,128,500 of OY728141.1, forward strand.
CCAAGCCAACACCCACATGTTCATTATTCCATTTTTGTTTAACCGGGGTGATCACACAAGGGTTCCATATTTTAAATATCAAACTTTATGTGATTAACCTAAATCCACATTCCACAAGGTTCCATCCAAAAAAACGGTCAAAAAATATAGGGCAACATTTAATTTCATAAGCAAAGGCCCCCAACGACCGTGATTTTCAGTAGGCATAATCCTATTCATTTCACAAAATAACACTAGGATAAACAAAGATAAACATCACAACTTCCCCATCCCCATTCATTAACCAGTTATTATCTCTATTTAAAGGTTCAACTATTTCTCATGAAAACAAGAGGATACCCACCCCGTATGATGCACAATTTAAAGAGACGAACGTAAGATCCCTACCTCAACAGGTTCTGATCACAATGTTCAACAGGATCAACTTTATAAGACGTTCGTCAGCATCCATCAGTTCCGTCGAGTCTCAGAAAAACCTCCTTGGGTGGATGTTGTAATGGAAAGGGAAAAGGAAAGACAACAGATCCATGTTTAGATGTTCTGCCATGTCGTTACGATCCCGTGGCCGCTCACAGATCGTATGTTGGAGCTCGGACAAAGAAGTTATGGAAGAAAGAGCCTTTGAGTCTCTTGGGAGAACTATACTCAGAGGAAACGGGAGGAGAGGGGTGAGATGAAAAGGAGGAGGGGACCCTCGTTTTATAGGAGAGAAAATAAAAAGTACACGGCATGTACTTTATGGTACACATCGTGTACTCGGTTATTTTACATGGCCTCCACGCGGCTTCCAACATGGCTCTGTGGCCATTGACTTGTCAACACACGGTTTGAGGGTAACACTTACGCGGGGAAGGACTACATGACATATAGTTTGGGCACACAGCGTGTACCCAATTATTTCACACGGTAAGTACACGGCTCCAACATGGCACACGACCGTTGACTGGTAACGCGTACACCGGGAAGGCCTACACGGTGTGTAGTACTGGACACACGACATGTACCCACATATTCCACACGACAAGGACACGGCCGTCAACATGAGGTATACCTGGCAAGGGGGTACACAGTGTGTACTCAAACTACATGGCGTGTAGTTTCAAAATTCTGGAAAGTGTGGGAAAAGTCCATTTTACCCTCCAGAACACTTCTTGACCTTCTTTTTGACAAAGTAATGGGCCAGAGAAGTCCGGGCCATTACATCAGATACCTCTGAAAATATTCTCATCCCCGAGAATTAAAAAACCAACCTAGAGGAACCCAACAAGATACCTCTTAGGGTTCTCATTATAACAGGAACCCAACCAACAACCCTAATCATATGTGTTAGGAATTCCTTCTCCTCTGTCGAGATATTATCCTCTTTTGGTGGAACTGACTCGCCAGCATGGGTTTAATCCCATCCTCATTAATGCGTCTCGATTAAGAATTGGGTCTTCCCACTTTCATACATTAGGATTTTTCAACTCGCACTACCCCCAACACCACACAACCAACACACTGCCTGAACACATGGTTTTGGGAAATTCCTTCTCCTATGTAGAGATATTATCCACTTTAGGCGGCACTAACTCGCCCGCATGGGTTCAATTGCATCCGCATTAATGCATCTCAATTAAGGGTCAGGTTTTTCCCTTTCCCCACACATCCAGACATGTTACACATTACCAGGGAACAAGGAAACAAAAGGTCTCACAACCAAAAATCCAAGCATTCCATATATCAAAGGTACAAAGTATAACATCAACACAATGCTTAGAAGAACAAGGGAAAACACAAGTAAAAACAACTCCGGGTACTGAGCGTGCATCTGGGTCTCCCACTCCAATGTGCTCTCCTCAAGGCCACCATGCCTCCACAACACATGAACCAACGGAATGGTTCATCCACGGAGCACCTTCTCTTTACGATCCTCGATTCTGAATGGTCGTTCATAGAAGGTCGCATCATCTCCCATATCTATCTATCCCCACTCGATAACGTGAGAGTCATCGTGTAAGTACCGACGAAGCTGGGAGAAGTGGAAGACATCATGAACCTTCTCCAACTGAGGTGTAAAGGCCAACTGATATGACACCTTTCCGACTCGCATCATCACCTCAAAAGGTCCGATGAACCTAGGTTAGAGCTTTCTCCGTTTCCCAAACCTCCTCTGCCCCCATCGAGGGGAAACATTCAAGAACACATGATCTCCCACCTCTAACTACAAATGTCTCCCCCGACAATCAGCATAAGACTTCTGGCGGTCCTGATCCGCTTTCATCCTCTCACGTACAAGCTGGACTTTCTCTGTGGTTCTCTGCACTACCTCTGGCCCAAGAGCACCTATATCACCAACCTCTGCCCAGCAAATTGGTGAACGGAATGGCCTTCCATACAAAGCCTCAAACGGTTCCATGTCAATAGTAGAGCGGAAGATATTATTGTAGGAAAACTCTACTAAAGGAAAGTGACGTACCCATGATCCTCTGAAATACAGAATGCATGCTCGCAGCATGTCCTCTAGTGTCTGGATAGTCCGCTCTGTCTACCCATCGGTCTGGGGGTGGAAAGCAGTGCTAAGGCGTAGATGGGTGCCAAAAGCATGTTGTAACCCCCTCCAGACTCGTGAGGTAAACCGAGTATCTCGATCTGAGATGATGGTCTTTGTATCTTCATGAAAACGCACCACCTCATCTAAGTACCAATGTGGTAAGGTACTCACCGGGACCGACTCCTTAATTTCTAAGAAGTGGGATGATTTCGTCAGTCGATCCACCACTACCCAGATAGCATCACAACCACCCTGAGATCTGGGTAGTCCTGTGGCAAAGTTCATTGAGATGTCATCCCACTACCACTTGGGGACATCTAAAGGATACAACAAACCACTGGGAACACGGTGTTCATCCTTCACTTACTAACACACTGGGCATTAGGCCACAAACTCCGCTACTGCCCGTTTTACCCCGGGCTACCAAAATTGTTCCCTCAGGCCTTGGTACATTTTTGAAACTCTTGGTTGTCCCGCCAAGGCTGAGATATGTAACTAACAGAGAACTCCCTAACACATTGTCTCCGGGAAAAACAACCTTCCATGGAAAATAATCCGATGTCGGCTATCCTCTGACCATCCTTCTGGATCGCTGCCCTGATCGACACGATCCCGCATCACTTCTGCCTCGGAGTCCCCCCACTGAGACTCTTACACCTGCTGCAATAAGGAGGAATGCAACGTCATCTAAAACAAACATCCTCTAACACCTTCTACCCTGGCATCCAAGTGCAAGGCAGCCAACTCTCCCATAGCCTTCCAATCATTAGTGGATTCCCGAACAACTTCCTTATGAAACTTCCTGCTTAGGGCATCATCCACAATGTTTCCCTTACCTTCAGTGTAAGAGATCACAATTTCATAGTCTTGGAGAAAATCGACCCATCTCCACTGCCGCAGGTTCATGTCACACTGGGAGAAGATATAACATAGGCACTTGTGATCTGAGAAGACCAAAAAGCGCTCCCCAAAGAGGTAATGTCTTCAAAACTTCAGTACGAACACAACTACTGTAAGTTCTAGGTCATGGGTGGCATAGTTACGCTCAGGAGGGCGTAACTTCCTAGACTCATAACAGATCACTCCCTTCTTCTACATTAGCACGCACCCCAGACCAAGTCCAGAAGAATCACAAAACACCTCATACAACAACCCTTCCTCTGGAAACCTGAGTACGGGAACACTGAAAAACTTCTCCTTTAGGTAGTCGAATGCCTTCTGGCATTGCTAGCTCCATAGGAAGACCTGGTTCTTCCTATTCAAAGATATTAATGGCGAAGAAACTCGAGAGAATTCTGAAACAAACCTTCGATAGTAACCTGCTAACCCCAGGAAACTACGAACATCTGCCACGCTCATGGTTGCTGCCCAAGAAACAACAGCCTCCACCTTCGACGGGTCCACTAACACTCCATGCTGAGACACCACGTTCCCAAGGAAGTGTACTTATTGCGTCAAGAACTTACACTTTGAAAATTTACCGTAAAGCTGGTGGTGTCGAAGGACTTGAATGATTTCCCAGATATGCTCAACATGCTCCTCCTCTGATCTTGAGTAGATAAGGATGTCATCGATAAACACAACGACGAACCGGTCCAGAAACTCTCGGAAGACAAAGTTCATAAGTCCCATGAACACAGCCGGTTAATTCGTAACTCCAAACGGAATTACTAAAAACATGAAGTGCCCATACCTGCACCTGAAATCCATATTCGAGATGTCACTGTCCTTTACACTTAGCTGATGATATCCAAATCGTAGATCAATCTTGGAATACCAACCTGCTCCCCTCAGTTGGTCGAAGAGATCATCTATCATTGGAAGGGGATAACGGTTCATGACCTTTACCTGGTTCAACCTTCGGTAGTCTATGCATAGCTTGAGACCACCATCTTCCTTCTTCAAGAACAAAACTGGAGCACCCCATGGTGATACGCTGGGTCGAACAAAACCCTTCTCCATCAGATCGTCAATCTGAATCCACAACTCCCGCAACTCCGAAGGATCCATCCGATAAGGGGCCATCGAAATCGGACGGGCACCAGGCTTTAAGTCTATCCCGAAATCAATGTCATGTAGGGGGGTAGAGTCACAACCTCCACATGAAAAACATCGAGGAACTCCCCAAAAACCTCTGGGACATCCATCATATCTGTATCAGCTGGAACCACTGATAACCCACATAACAAGGAAAGGAGAGGCTCCAGATGCCGGCTTCCCACCTGATAGCACCTATCACCAACAAAAGCTACATGCTGCCTGTCCATGTCAGAGAACACGAATTTTCTCTGGAAGCATTCGATAACGGCACTAACAGAAAACAACCAGTCGATGCCTAGGATGACATAATATGGCTGCATCTATAAGAGAAGAAGGTCCCCACTAGATCGATGTGGTCCTAACGTCAGCCCACATCCCCGAAAAACACAAGATACGCTGGTCTGGCCTCCAACTGGTGTACTCAGCACCAGTGGTATAGAAAGTCTCTCTACATCTAGTCCCAATTCATGGGCTAGACTAGGGGTAAAAAAGGAGTGCGAAGCTCCCGAATCGAACAAAGCAGAAATAAGAGTGCTGAACCAACAAATCGTACCTCGCACCACCTCTTGTCCTGCCCGAGCTGTCAACTCTATTGCGTGGAACTATCCACGCCTAGCTCCTCTGCCTCTCTGATGTCATCCACATCCCTGAACACGCCCTGGTCGATGTCCCTAAGGAGAACCCTGAGGTCGAACTCCTCCCACAAAGTCTTCCCTCGGAGGAGCATGGTCCTGCTGCTGCTGGAATGGCCTCACAGGTAACTGGTGCTGCTGAGGTGGGCGCTAAACCTTACCACCTCCACCGTACTGAGCTCGAGTCGGGCATCGACTCTGAAAGTACCAGAAACATCCACAAGAACAACACTTCGTTCCCGAGCTCCTGAAAAATGGATGAGGACTCGAAGATCTGAACTGGAACTGCTGGGGCCTGCTCCCCACTAGCCTGAACCTGGAAGGTCCTGTCGTAGGAGACCTGCTGCTGACTGCCTTCCCCTTCGACGAGCCCGGCTCGATCCCCTCTCATTGTGCACCTCCCAGTGAGTGCATCATATCTACAACCATTGCCTTCTTCTGTACCTCCAATAACGTCATAAGGGTGAAGGGGTTGATAGAATACTGGAGCGAAGGATGAAGCACCTCCTCCAAACATCTCGCCTGAGGCTCCTCATCCGGAAAGAGATCCGGAGCAAAGCGCAGGAGATCCTTGGACTTGATACCCAACTCTCGTACTGACATACTCCCATGATTAAGGGAGATTAACTCATGTTGCTTCTCCGCCTTGATCATGGAAGAAAGGAATTACTCTCAGAATTCCTTCTCAAAGTCAGCCCATGAAACCTCTGCCTCTATCCTCTCTCCGAGGTAGAGCATCCACCACTGTCGCGCCACACCTCTCAACAGACTGACTGATAGGGGAACCCAGTACTCTCTCAAAGCACAGATCAAGGTAAAAGTGATCCCTAGCTCCTTAAGCCACCCCTCCATCTCTATATCTGAAGTACTACCCTCATACTTCTTGAGGGTTTGCCGCTGGAAAGAACGGAGAGTCTTCTGCCACTGGCTATCGTCCTTCTCTTAGTCAATCCTCAACTGATCGACCGCCAGAATCTGCTGGGCCTCAGCCGTCTGAGCCACCCGAGGAAAATGTCCAGGTGCCATAGTTGTACGGTAAACAAAGATCGCATATGCCTAAGTAGTAAGGAAATTTATCAGGGTTTCATTTTATCATTTTATTCAATTTATTTCCCAAAACACCAAAATCAAGTAAATCACAATCATGATGATGAATGTACCTTCCCTAGGGTCTCTACCCTTTAATAAATGTAGTCTCACTCGGTTTTTCGGTAGGCTCAGAGTCCTTGCATCAGATCACAAGGGCCCTAAAATCCTGTTTCCTAGCCGGTCTTCCCTGGCCTATGTCATGCACCAAGATTAACTAACACTATTGCCCTACCATCCCATGCAATCCTCACTGTGCCTAACTCCAGACTCCATCATATCACTCAACCTTCACCTATGATACCATTTTTCCATGACCCCCTCCCACCAATGATGCCCCTCCTCAGCTCGCAATGGTGAAAGGGGGATAATGACCCCCGAGTCCCGCCTCCAGTAGGCCCCGGGTTGGTGACTAGCACCAAGGGTATGCGTTTTCACAAATATGGGAGGCATTACCCTTTTTATTATTTAGGATCGGGAAATAGGACAAGTCAACCACCAAAAAGGAAAAGAACAAGTGTATATAAATAAACCCAAACCAAGACCACATGCATGTTTAAACAATTTTATAACATGGTGCAAGTACAAGAAAGCTCAAAGTACAATTCCAAAAGAAAACAAGAGTACTGAAACAACTCCAACTGTCTAACTAGTAGGGTCCTGCACGACCCTGTTAGTCCTCCTGGAATCCTGAAAGTAAATGTTGGGTGAGCATACAAGTATACTCAGTAGGGAAACCTAAAGCTCTCGTGCACAAGTGGGGAGACATCCTAATGTCCCATGAGAACAACAGAAGAAACCTATCAAGGAATTCTATCCACCCAACCTCTCCAGCCACACTCACCAAAAACACAATCAAAACAGGTAGTAGTATATAAGAACAAGAGTATTGAGTACCCCGAACCATTTCCCAGTAGTTAGCTGCTCTTCCTAATGGCGAACGTCCTGACGCTGCCACACTCTCCCCACCCGCACACACCTGGGCCTCACAAACCATACATCCCACCCGCACAAACCTGGGCCTCACAACCACATATCCCACCCGCACACACCTGGGCCTCACAACCACGTATCCCACCCACACACACATGGGCCTCACAATCATGTATCCCGCCCGCACACACCAGGACCTCATCCCGAAGATTCTTGGGAAATAGTAGAACCTGCCCGAAGAGTCTTGGGAAAACACCATCCCAATCGAAACCTACCTGAAGAGTCTGAGGTGTAAGGTCGCCTCAAGACATCACAACCTAGGGGAGAATGAGCAAGAAGGATCTAGTAACTAAAGGAAAACACCCTATCCCATGAAATGGGAGTGTTCGGCACTAAGTGCTCAACATGGGTGGGGTGCGATAAAACACAAAAGATACAGATATATATATATATGTATACCAAACACACATCCCAACCAATGTCTTCTAAATAGAGAAACTGGGCACATGCCTCGACACTGCTACTAAAAAACATGAATACAACAAAACACCCCAACCCCATTTAGGTTTTCATGTTTCAAAAGAATTAGTTTATTTAGTTCCTTCACTACTAGGAAACTATCCACAACCAACCACATCAATCGTTCTTTAAACATATCCCTGCTATCCACAAATCAAGTTAGGAAAACATAAGAAAAACAACCAAGTCCTTCTTATCAACCAACCAACCCATTGATTATTAAACCTGTTCCATTATCATGACCCACCATTCATTAACTCTTCCACTTTTTATTTATTATTCACAACCCATAGTCCGTTCACATTCAAACCCATCCCTGTAGCCCTGCTGCCAACTGCCATAACCACAACTGCACCGTAACCCATACATCATTATCCCTTTAATACCATTTATCGCATCCCCACTTCCCATCACCCACATAAAATTCACACCATCCCACAACCAAGCCAACCATAACCCCGCTGCTCACCCAATCCACAAAAACCCAAAAAACACCCCCATCACATGCCACGTTACCAAGCCAACACCCACATGTTCATTATTACATTTTTGTTTTCACTGGGGTGATCACACAATGGTTCCATATTTTAAATAGCCAACTTTACATGATTAAAAAATTCTACATTCCACAAGGTTCCATCCACAAAAACGGTCTAAAAAGATAGGGCAAAAATTAATTGCGCATGCAACGGCCCCCAACGACCATGATTTTCAGCAGGCATAAGCCTATTAATTTCACAACATAACAATAGGATAAACAAAGATAAACATCACAACTTTCCCATCCCCTTTCTTTAAATAGTTTTTATCATTATTTAAAGGATCAACTGTTTCTCATGAAAACAATAGGATAACCACCCTACATGATGCACAATTTAGAGAGACTAAGGTAAGATCCCTACCTCAATAGGTTCTGATCGCAACACTCACCTGGATCAACATTAGAAGATGTCTGTCGGTGTCCATCACTTTCGTCGAGTCCTAGAAAAACCTCCTCGGGTGAATGTTGGAAAGGAAAGGACGAATGAAAGACAACATATCCAAGTTTATAAGTTATTCCTCTTCGTTATGATCTCGTGGCCGCTGACGGATCATAAATTGGAGCTCAGACGAAGTAGTTATGGAAGAAAGATCCTTCGAGTCTCTTGGGAGAACTCTGCTCCGAGTAAAGGGGAGGAGAGGGGTGAGTTGAAAAGTAGGAGGGGGCCCATCATTTTATAGGAGAGAAAAGAAAAAGTAAATGGTGTGTACTTTATGTTACATGGCTTGTACTCGGTTATTTTACATGGTCTCCAAGCGGCTTCCAACACGGCTCTGCGGCCGTTGACTGGTCAACACACGGTTTGAGGGTAACGCATACATGGGGAAGGACTACTCGGCATGTAGTTTGGGTACACGGCGTGTACCCATTTATTTCACAGGGCAAGGAAACGACTCCAACACGGCACACGATCGTTGACTGGTAATGCGTACACGGGGAAGGACTACACAATGTGTAGTACTGGACACACGGCGTGTACCCCCTTATTCCACACAGCAAGGACACGACTGTTAACACGGGGTATACCTGGTAATGGGGTACACGGCGTGTACTCAAACTACATGGCGTGTAGTTTCAAAATTCACAAAAGTGTGGGAAAAGTCCATTTTACCCTCCAGAACACATCGTGACCATCTTTTTGACAAAGGAATGGGCTGGAGAGGTCCTGGCCATTACATCATGTATGTATCATATTTATAGTTATGGAATCATTTTAAGGGTGATTATAAAAAATAATATTAGAATAGTTTTATTACTACTTATTTTGGAATTTAGATAGGTAAATAAATATAGATATTTATTAATCTCCCTATATTTTATTAAAACCAAGTAGTCCTCTCCATTAGCTTTTGAATATCCCCTTTCTTGGAAATTTTGGTGTGAAGGATCTATATTCCCCTTATCATAACCCAAATATTGGTTAGTTATGAAACATGAATGGTTTTAAGTAGTATTTATTAATATAAAATACACTAAATCACTGTTCCTTGATTTTCTAAGTATACTCCCTAATCAAGAAATCCTTAAATTTTATTTCATCAACCCTTTCCTCCATGTTTCACTCTGTCATTCTTTGGATGAGTACCCTTGATGTGAAATCAATTATTTCAACCCAAATAAACATGTTAGAAATCCCAAATATTTAAAATTAACCCAAAAATGGTTGTACATGTGCATTGAACTATGGTTTGATTTTAATTGTAGTAGTGGAAGGGTATACGAAAATAATGTAAATATTTGATGGAATTTATCTTCATTAGGCGTAAATTTTTTGTTATTATATTTATTACATTCTTGTTAATATTAAGTGTATTTACTTATTTGATTAAATGGGTCATAGATAATATTTATTCATATGAAAATATATATTAGTTATATATCACATGATCGTTAATTTCATTAATTCATGTGGTTGAGAGAAAATATACATAATGAAATAGCCTTGAAATATAAACGTAATAAAGAAAATAATGTTTTGTGATCAGGGTATTTTACTGATGTTCAATTAATCTAGCAGTTGATAATATTACTATTTACGAAGGGAAAATACACCATGAACAAATTAATTTTTTTTAAATTTATTTTTCTTGTCCACCTATGTATCTCTCTTGTACTGGTTTCATATTGTCCCTATACTTGAACCACCTTCACTAGCATGGGATCTCCATCAATTATGAAATATTTTACTCACATTAATGTTATAGTAAAATGGGATACATAATAAAATTTCCACACACGAACTTATATAATAAGAGTAAATAAAGAAAGAAAAAAAATATTAATTTTAAAAAAATTGAAATGAAACCACCCACAAAAAAAAATCTCGTATATGAACATGATCATCCACAAGCATGCAACAAATTTATAATTTAGTAAAACAAGCATTTATTTCATAAATGTTCTTATTTATGATAAATCATTCAAAAATCAAATAATTATCCTATTTAAATAATCAATTATTTTATCTTAGTTGTCATCCTAATTTTTTTAAGATTATATTCAATTATAATTTTAAATGAAATAATTTTTTTATTTAAAATCAAATATGTACATAATTTTACCTTAGAGGAATGAATGGGAATAAGTATAAAAATCCAACCAATATGTATTGTACTTGTATACTATTTACTCTTATGAAATATTACCTACATTATTGATCACGTACATTCATTTCATTTAATATCATCTAAATTATTAGAAAAATTATAATATTTTTCGATCTTGTGTTATATGACAATGAACATAGAGTAAAAACTGTAATATGACTCATACATAATATGTAGATATGAACATTAAGTATATCTTAATTAAGAATATATATATATATATATATATATATATATTAAATCTGATCACATGGCTTGTCCTATCAACTTAATCCTTACACACAAGCACATGTTGAAAATATTTAGATAATATAATAAATAAATTTAAATTATTTTCAATGTGCTATAAGTACATGACATATATTGATCTGATACATGGCTTGTACAACTCACACTCTGTATATGAGGTGCATTCCCTGGGACTCAACATGTAAACCATGCCCTAGAGAAAATTTAGTACACTATGTATACAAAGGGATAGATGGATTGTGGAATCTGAGTTACACAGTCACATATCATGTAGGACATGTATGGAAATACTTGACCAATATATGACTTAAAATTACTACACTCTCTATATGTGGGATACATAGCACGTTCTCTGGATGACCATGATCCATGTTAGCCTGTTTAATGCATGATGTAAGATATTTAATGATACATATGTAATCAATGCACATGTTTTGAATTAATTGTGAATAAATTACCCATGAATTAAACACAGGAACATGACACGTAACTCTGGTTATGCAGTGTGTACTCTAATGTTATGAAGCTATAATCCTCATCAAGCTAGATTAGTTCTTCATTTTTTATTTCAATCAATAAATATTAATAATTTTGATTAGATCTACCAGAAATGAAAGCAGATGAAGAATTAAATCCAAATTGAATTAATATAATGACTACACCAGAATTAATCACTAATAGAAAAATGATAAAATCAATCAATGATAATTAAATAATTATAATTTATTATGTGACAGATTTGATACCACATGTTGGTTCGGGGTTTTGTGGATGTGTGCAATGGGTTATGCCCAACATTTCATTTTATAATGATCGATGATCAAACCATGATTTAAAAAATTTTAAAAAATCATAATATATAGATTTGAAACAATGAAGATAAAAAAATTATTTTATATTAGAACAAGAGAGAGGATAATCACATACTATATATTTTTCTTTTAATCAACTAATGAATTTTTATTTTTGGAATTCATTATTTTTTGATGGATATGAAAATAGATCAAGATTATTGTATCATTTCATTGTATAAATCAAGATAATATTCCCTCTAATAGTGATACACTTGTGTTCCAAAAATCTCAGAATGTCTCTATTAGAAAATATGGGAAAAAACAACAACATATCATATCACTTGTGTCATATGACAATGATCTCCATGAGAATTGGATCCAGATAATTCTCCTCGATCTCTTTAATATTGATGGTTGGAGGTGGAGGAAGATGTCCCTCCATTAATGGGATCATTCTTGGAGAAGAGATATCTCTAGGTCATTTGAGGAATCTCAATAATATTTATGTACAAATTAATAATTAGATCTTATTGAAAATAATATAATTGGTTTTATTTTCCTATAGGGTTAAAATAAAATAATTACAAAGTTACTTTTATTATTTATATAATATATTTGGAACCTCATGTCAAATACTAATTTTATTATTATTACTTCTCGAATTTCACTTTAACGGAAAATAAAATTAAATATTATTTAATCAAATCATATTCATAATTTATTATTTCTTAGCAGTCCATTAAACTCATTTGTATTACCCCAAAATATTTATCAAATCAGGAATGATGAATATTTATTTAATAAATAAATATCACCTCACTATTCTCTAATAAATAAATAAATACTTTATTCACTAAATATGAAATATATATTTATTAAATCTTCTACTCATATTACTTTCTCTCAAATTACTGGTGATTGAATATATGTGATCTATTAAACATGGATTATAATGGCTCATACATTACATGTTGATATTAATTCAGCAATGAAGAATATTTATTACATAATATAACAAAACCATGATATGACTGAATAGGTTTAGTTTCATTAGAAACTAGGAAACCTAAACAACTGGTTCACAAAATATCTACATTGTCTCTAGCTAATTTCATCAAAACTAGACTCATTTTTTACATATCTTACTTAATACCCTTCTTCATGACCCATGGTAAAGAATCATATGAAATGGTGAGATCAAATTCTATATAAGTTTAAGCAAGGGTAATATCAATCATATTATAAAAAAAATTGCATATAAAAATCCTGACATGCATATGAATGATCCCAATATCATTTCATAGGATAAATCATAAAAATAAAATTTAACACCAATAGTCATAACCTAAACATGAAATTTCATGGAATATACAAAAAATCGGAGAAAATCATTTCATATCAATTAATGCTCATTTTCAAGACCAACATAGTGGACAAAGTTTATTACTGAACTGAGTTCACACCTCATTCAAGCCCTATATTACTGAACCAAATTTTTTTCTGTTCCGACCATGTATTTCTCATGAGATATTAATAATTTCCCAATTTATTTGAGGGAGACATAGGTACCATCCTTCTCATAATTAAACAATTCCTATTTGTTCCAAAAAAAGATAAAAACATTCACCATAACATAAACCATGATATAAAATGTATTTCTTAAATTTTATTCCATAATAATTGATATAAACAAATGTATTTCCTAAATAAAATTTAATCATTAACACAATAAAATCATAGTAATAACAAGGCTAGAAATATAACCCTATTTAAAGAGTGTCATACTATATAGAAAATAATTTTAATAAAACACTTGAAATTAATTCCAGAGGAATGTATCCTTTCTTTATCAAAAACAATTTCCTTCCTCGAAATGAAACAACTTTTTAGAATAAGTCATTTTATGAAAAAATATCTTTATAATATTATAGTAAAACCTTCAAGGAAACATATAATTATGAATGAATAAAAATATTTTCATGTCATACATGATTAAAAAAACATTCTACACATACTTTTATCAGAAAAGTCAAAGAGTACAATGTCTTGAAAATGATAAAAGATCACATTAATACGATTTAGTAAAAAAATTTCAATGGTTAAAATTTACTTCTAAAAAAGTTAAAAGAATGTTAATAATATTTTGAAATATATATTTTGGAAACATGGACGTGGATGTTAATTATACCCCAGTAAATATTTACTAATTAGACATCTCAAATAAAAATGATATTTGCAATGTTATCCCTTACATTAGATCTAATATACCTTTTATGAATCCAAACCTCCTATATATGGATTTAAATAATGTTACAGATTTATTCCAATATCATAATAATATATATTATTACATTTAATAGAATATTTTTATCCGTTTTTTAGTAACATTTTGTTGTTACACATTATTCATGTATTAACTACATTATGATCCAATACTTGCTTTGTCAAATATGTTATTATTACTATTTTATATTATTGTTATATAATTTAAATAATTATATTAGTGTAATATATATCATATTTATTAATTAAATTAATTTATATAATCATGTTTTGATGACAATCATGTAGAATGAATCACATCACGTCGTGGAAAGGGTAGGTCGTACGTACACACGAGCGATGGTATCAATCCAAAAGTTTGGAATGGTATTGAATTTGATGGTGTATAATATTCCATAATCATTATCATGTTATAATAATTATATATTTTTATTATTTACATCATTATTACCATCAATTTAAGTTAGTTGTGAATAATTGATTAAACCACACTATGGCGATGATAAGATGTATGTACGCACGAGTGATGATGTTATTTTTCACAGGTTGGATCGAAGGTGAAATATGGTTGTTTCATAATTACAATAAAATATCAGTATATTATTGACACTACTATTATACTTTTAGAATAAAACATCTAATTAAAAGTATATAGAAGAAGAAAGATGTTTTAATGAATTGGTAGAAGATATTACCTCTTATTCGATGTGTTTCCTCTAAATCGATTATTAGAGCACTAGAGTTTTCCTTTAAAGATGACCAGATCCTTTTTAATGAAAATAGGGTTGTTTATAAAGAAAAATATCTGGGTATGGATGAGTGTTAAGTATTAAAATGAAGTAAATAGGTGAGACAGAAGGTTTCCTTTTATAATTATGGTGACACACACATTTGGAAACTCCATAAATAATAATTTATATTAAAAACAAAACCATCCACAAAACCTCCAAAGTTTCCCAATTTATAAGATGAGATGAGATAGTATTATAATCACATAAACCAATAATTTTTTTACATCTTATATTCTCATTTTAAACCATATCATTTTAATTGACACATAGTTATTCTATTAAATTTTAATTCTGGTAATAATGTTTTTAAATTTTTTATTGTAATAAATATATAATTATATAGTGGTAATTGATAATAAATGGATATTTTATGACACTTTATACTATATAATTATCAATTTGTAAGTTTTAAGAAAAATTATGACTTTTAAATAATTTAATAAAATTTTATTTTTATAAAATATCAATAGTGTCAATTTTGACAATATTCATTAACATGACGTTAAATAAAATCCACCTTGATGATAAATTTGAACCAAAATATTTGATACACACTAAACATGTCATAAGAACTGATAAAAATACTATATCACATTAATTAAATCGTATGATTTGGATTTAAATATTTTGAAAACCGTTTTTGATATTTCTATTAAAAAAATAATTTCAACATCAATATTGTGCCATAATTAATTGTAATTATTGAATACCTGAAAATTATATATAAATTTATATGATCTAAGTAATTATTTTATATTTACAGATACAATCTATAGATTATATTTTCATATATTTATCTATATATTAAATTCAATATTTATTGGATTGTATTTTCCAACCTTATTGTATTATTGATTTTTGATTATTTAAATTGACATTATCATTCATGTTCATGTTATCAATTATATCTATCACTCTCAAAAATTATTTTGATGTTTCTTTTTCCCTCTATTTCATTATTTTTTTCATCCCACTAATGATCTCTGATTTGTAAACCAAGTTATGTGTCATTCCAGATTAAATATATTTTTACCTTTCACTCTCTTGAAAAGTTTGTTTATTAATTGTTTTTATTATTCTGTTTTTTAATATATGTATATTTTTAAAAAATATATTAAAATTGTTTTTCCTTAATTATTTTAATTATAATCTTCAATTCCATGGAATTGATAATTTTTTAAAAATAAATCACTTTTTATTGGACATGAGATAAAATCCTGACCATGGAATTTATTTAATGGGGGTAAAATGTAAGATTCCAATATTTGAAATTAACACTATATTCTATAGCATATATAATAGTAAACCTCATTCCTAAACAACACATAAAATATTATTATTTTAAATATCTAATTTATAACTAAGCAATAGAATTGGAGAGTATGACTAGAAGTAACCACATTATGAAATATTTTTATACATATAATAATAAATTTAAATTTAGATATTAATTCTTAAGAAAAAACCTCTTAATTTATTATGATGTGATTTTTTCTTTTAAAATAAATTTTCATCAAAAAACATTGATATTAAATTCTATGAGAAAAATTTATACTTATGTTAATTTACTTCAAGATAAATTAACTTATAAAAATGTTATCATTTTTTAAATTATATCATCATAATAATTTTAATGTGAGTAATTTTTATTTTTTAAAAAAATATTTACATTTCAATGAATACATTATTATATAACTCTTATAGAAAACGATAATTTCTTTCTAAGTATTTATAATGTACGATTTAGTTTTTATTTTTATTAAACATGAATTAGTTAATTTTAATAAAAAATCAAAATGAGTTACTTGGAATTAAAATTTTGAATAATTTTGAAATAGAAAATATTTATACCTAAAAATAAATTTTTCTTGAAAACCATTTTCTAACATGTGTGAATAATTTATTTTAAATGTAATTTGAAACACATATTGGAAATTATTTCTTAAAAAAGGATTCCATATTTGAAATCATGATTTAAAATTTTAATAAATATGATAACATTATTTTCTCTAAAGAACCAAAACTATAGAAAATATTTATCACAAAATTAAATAGAAAATTTCATTATGTAAAGTAAAACATATTATGAAAATGATTTAAAATCACTATAAAAAATGAATTAAATCTATAGGATGAGTTCAGTTACAAAAACCTACTATAATATTTGAAATTATTACATTTTTCATAATTTTATATTAATTTAACTTTATATTAATTTAACTATATATTAATTTAATTAATGAATAATTCCAAAATAGTCACATTTTAGATATTAATAACTATAATATTTTGTCACAAGGATAAAAAAGAATGGGTCCAAATGTAATTTTTTAATTTTAATAAATTACTTTTATTATTATTTTTAAACAATAATTTTTTGATGATGTAATTTGTGGAGACCTATCCTCATAAATCCCTAATCTAGTTCCTAATAGCATTTAAATTTTAATAATATACAAGGAAACATGTGTGAAATGATATTTAAATTTAGTATTCATGAAAAAATTCACACATACATGAATATTTCATAACAATTGGTACAATAAATTTAAAGCGTAATTTTTTTCTTGAAGAATGATTTTATTTCATCTATTATTCCCATGTATATTAGTAATAGTATACTTTATGAAATCCTAGGAAATGGAAACGAAATAAGGGTGATCTAAAATTCAATGTACAAGATACGTACACCATAATAACTAATGAATAAATGAGAATAATAAATATTAAATTTTAAATAACTATAAATGAATTTTAGGTTGTCAATAAACTGAAACGGAATTGGGTAAAAATATGGAATGGTAAATAACTGAAAAACATTTCATTTGATCAATAAACAATGAATGAAATGAAACCATATATTTCTTTATAGTAAAATATAATGGATATTAATGACTGAATATGAATAAAGCCACTGATTATTCATAAGATGTTATGTTTCCCAAGTACATGATAACTTTTACATCAATACCTTTATCAAGATAGTATGAAACATAATACGTATAAACTGATTGGGATTTGACGACTCTGTATCTACCTTCACGACATTTGCAGAGGATAGTTTAAAAAATATCTATTAAAAATGCCTAGGGTTTTCCAACATGATTTAATATAATGAGACTAATTCTACAAATGGTTTATTGAATTAAATTGTCCCTAATCCATGTCATACAATTCAATGAATTCGATATAAATTGATAAATGGATTTATTTAATAAATAAATTTTCCTTATAAAAAATATATATTGAGTAAGATATAAAAAAAGGCCAACATTTCCCCATATAATCAAACAATATTCAATGTGAACAGAAAATTTAAAAATGGTATGCTATTTTTGAAATAATCACGTTTGATATTAAATAATTTGGTTCTTTATGAGAAATTTATTGTTTAATGATTTCCCTAAAGTGAATAACTCAATATAAAGTTAATTACTAAAAATATTATTCTAGGTAGTGAATGTCAATACTCCCATCGGTCAATGTGATCATAAACAATCTATAATAATATTAGGTATAATATCATGAAAATATATATACACATTGGGGCTATAATAAACGGTTTTTTTAATTTATAAAGGGAATTTCCATAAAATATATATAAAAAATTATTTAGCAAAATATACATTTATTTTGAAAAAATATTTTGAAAAATATTTTGATTGAAACTCCCATTTTAAGACACGAAAAGATCCCCATTAATTTTCAATATACTTTTCTTTAAAAATATTATTTCAATCCTTTAATATAATATTTTTTACATTTTAATGTTCATGAAGACTAGAAATTTTGTTCACACTATAAATTTTAAAAGAATTGTTTCTATAATTTTTCCAAAAACTTTTTACATGTATCATTATGAATACTATAAAAAGAATCCATTGATATTTTTTAGAATAATAATGGATAAAAAAATGTAGTAAATCATTTTGATTTTTTTAATAAAATTGAAATAATTTTATAAAAATGGATATGGATGAAAACATTTTTATGATGAAACAAAGAAATTAATTCATTTTTTCCATAAAAAATGATAAAAACATTAAAAAAAGAGTTGAAAACAATAATTTTACTTGAAAAATATTGAATTAATAGAGGATAATAACATTAATGGTCCTATAAATAAATTATGAAGTAGTTTTTTTTCTAGTGATGTTCAATAAATAAAATGTTTGATTAAAACGGGATTTTGAAATACACACTCAAAATGATCATAACATTGAAGTGAGAATTATTAAATGAATAAATTATGTGCATCCAATTTAAATACACATAAAAATGACCAAATTGGATAATCAAAATTTATTACACACATAATATTAGTGTTAAATAATGAACAAATTTTATGTTTAAAACAATGAGTGGAAATTGAGTAAATAAATTTCTTACAGTAAAGATCCTTTTGATTGAACATTAGTTAACCTCCAGTATAATAGTTTTAAAAAATATATAATGTTATGAAAATAAAATATTAAAATATTAATATTTTATATGATATTTTTATGTCATCATATCACCTATTTGTTAATAATTATTCATTATTTTCACTCTTTTCGGGATTAATTGTTATTTTGAGTATATTTAAACTTGTTTGTTGTACCTCATAAGCAGATAATAACTTGATAATATCTACAATTTAAAACACTATTTAAATATAACATATACACAATATATATTTATTTAATGTAATTGATAAAAAATAGTGATTGTAAATTAAATAGACCATTCTTGGAGACAATAGGTTGGACGTATGCATGGACACTAATTCTACTCTCTCTTCGTATTAAAATAATTCAATGTTAATGATAAATATTTATATTATAATTAAATTAAAAAAATTCATATATTTCACATATTTTTATTAAATCCATACTTTATACATTTCATGAAATGCGTGATTGAATCACAAGGCTTCATGAGTTGTATGTCCACAGAACACATGAGAAACGATAACATACTACCACAAATTGGAAAGAATAATTGTATATGTAAAATTTATTAATTAAAACAGAATAAAAAAAATTAATAAAATATATATTATATACATCATATATAAATTATAAATCCATCATTATTCCCAACCTCGAATGGTTGTATTTTGTTGAATTAACAACATCGGTTCACGAGGCGGTAGTCCAATGTACACTCGAATTCTGATTATGTGTCACATTTCATAGATGTGTGAAATGTTGAAGGATGTTACCTTAACATAGAAATATGTCAATATATGAGATATATTTCGTATATTATATAATCATGATATAAGAATATTTATGAAGTTGGATAAGGGAAAATGAAATCACTTTTAGAAAAATATTATAGCTTCTTCGGGTATCCTCCATAGGTTTGAAAAAAAGAAAACATTTTATTTCATTTTACCCATAATAAGTCATATAATATTAGGGATGTAATTTGTATAACTTATTGGGGATGATATTTTTTTTCTATTTTTTTAATGTGTTTAAATAGGGGGAGAGTTGGGGTCCTTCTATAAGTTGGGGAAAGGGAACACATGGAATTTGTGAAATGAAATATGGTGAACCCACATTTTTACATTAATAGAGGACTATAAAAGGCCAAAAATTCATTCCTAATTATTAATGTTTCATAATATTTCCATAAAAATCTTTTTGGACAAGTACTAGGTAATTTTTCACCTTTTATTCAACGTTTAATTAATAAGAAAAAACTTTTTTAACTCACTATAATTTATTTTTTTAGTTCACTAATCATTTTGTAAAAAATATTAAATTGAAATTTTTATAAATTATAAAATTTGAGTATTTGAAATTCTTATTCAATTTTTTCAAAATTGAATATCAAAAGTGGAAGAATATGATATGAATTTAATGCCAAATATGTGATAGGAAAGCTAGTTTTTGATGTGAAAGTTTCAATAGTTCATATAGTAATTATATATAATTCAATTAAAAATTTATTAAAATTAAACAAAATATTAATAGATGTATTATTATTCCATTATGACTAAAAAATTTTAAAATATAATTTAACATTATAAATTATTTAGATGAAAAATCCATTCTTAATTAAAATATAATATATTTTAATGTTGATAAAAAATGATAAATCTCATATAAATAAAAAAATCACCATATGAAAATTTTGAAATTATAAATTAAAAAATTATATTTTCTCTTTCATATAAATATTACTAAATTTTTAATTTTTTTTAAATATTTTCAATTTTTTTACTGAGTATATAATATATAAATTTACTTAATATCACCCACTAATAGTAATTAATTTAATCTATTAAGATGAAGTAACTTTGAAAAATAAAAATAATTTTTATATAAAAACAATTCATTAATATTTATCTGATTTTTATATTAATTTATAATTAATTGGAAACCAATTAATACTACCACAACTTTTCATATGTTATTAAATCAAATTCGTGAAAAAGAATTTAATTTCTATGATATTCTTTTCATAATAAAATTAATATTAATTTATAAAACTCGTTCTTATGTGTAACAAAACATGACCTTGGTATTTCGTATGGAACCAGCTAAACCTTGTGAGGAATTTGAAATATTATATTATAGAAATTTAATTCATAAAAATATAAACATATTTTAAGCATCGTGTTGTAATATACCCCTCTTCACTTGTTTCATAGTGGCATACACACAGTCAGGTATTCATATTTTAATATTGGGGGGTGTTACTTTCTCCCCACATTAAATAAAATATGTCCTCACAATTTTAACTAGATATTGGTAAAGAATAGTTTGAAATTTTAAATTACTAGACATTGTTAAAAAACAAACATCATAAAAGAGTTAATAAAATATCATGTTAAAAAGAGATAATAAGAAGTATAAATTTCAAATAACTTGGTTTCTATGTAGGATAACAATGGTGGCAAGTGAATATGTGGGAATAGAGCAAAAACTTAATTATTTATAGAGAAGGATTGATTTCATTGATCCCAATAACTATAATGGCATGTTTATTTCCACCAAAAAATATAATAGTTGTCTAAATTTCATTTATATCAGCTGAAATGATGGAGATAGGATAACATTTATTTCAAGGTCCCTTTTCTAATGTCATGTAATTCTTCTACAACCAATTATTATAAGAAAATATAACGAATTTATATATTTCTAATTCGTAAAAATAATTCCATCGATTTATTAAGCTTTGATCTATTTCAAATTTATTCTCATTATTTCCACAAATGTGTATCCACAAATGATATTTTTTTAACCCTGAAGCACTAAAATTCACTATTAATGGATCGTATGGTACACAAAATATTGACATTCCATTCAATCTATCCCTAAATATTTTCCAGTACTGATATGGTTAACAAATTAATCTACAAATCTCAAATCTATTAGTATAATTTCTTCCTTAATACTGATTAATCATGTTGTGTAATTAAAAATAATGACATAATAATGATTTCAATGTATAGGATAGTAGTATCCATGAAACCCTTTTCATCCCTTGGTTATAGGTTTAGGCCCCTCTATATTTTTGGCGGTGTCATGTTATCACCCAACATGATGTTTCTCCTTTAATATAAGCCTTTTAAATCATTCAAAATCCAAAAAAGTATGATAATCAACCTTGAAAACAAAATAATCCGTAAATAATTTTTTTATGGTCATCAATAAATGTTATTTGTAATGTAAAATAATCTTATTTAATTTTTATTTATATTTTATTAATCATAATATAGAACTCAATTGTTATAAATAACATTAAAATTATGTCTATGAAATGTAATGGAATTATTATTCAAATAATGTTTTCACTAAAACATACACTTGTATTAGATTTTTCCCAAATTATCCTCAATAATTGGAGACTTTCCTAACATAAAACATAAAAAAGTTTTTAGACCTTAAAATTTTGATAAATATTAACTTCATTCACCCGTGATATTATCTATAACACCTGAAAACAATCCAAAGAACATTCATGAATATTAGTCCAACAATACCCTTAGTAAAAATACTTCTAAAATTTCATCATTAAATCCAAATATATACTTATTTAATTCATTTTAATTATACATAACATCTTTCAGGGTCTAGTTTTTATCTTGGGTCATTAATTTGACAATCAATTCAAATCATCTATAATGGTTTGAGAAGAAAATTTGAATTATATAAGAATATCCTATAGCAGTGTCAAAATAGGTGTGCAGTATGGAACACTATTGTGTACAAGGATACACTCGTGTAAAACCAACATACCCATTTCATATTTATTTCCCCCCAATACATTTTTATTATAACCATATCCACATGTTTTATCTATAGAGATATATATTCTCAGGGAGGGCCACATAATCTCTACCATGGAAAATATTTAGGTTATTCTTATATACTATTCCAAAAATTCTATCGTAGGGAAGTGTTACCTATTCAGTATTTCTCTACATATAGTATCCATGGTTTCTAATAAATTTACTATGATACAAAAATTAGGTACCTAACCCCAAAAATCATTTATCTTATTAATACTACAATTTACATTGAAAAAATTTACAAGGAAACACACACCAATGGAAATTTAGGTTTAGTGGACTAGGAATACAATATACATACAAGAGTATCACATTACATCTTGAATACATTATTTAAAACAGAATTAATTTCAACATTAAAATTATTCCATCATCAACTTCACTACATATGATTCATAGTTAATTTCTTTGAATCTTGGGGAAAGGAAAATAAATAATTCTGATATCAAATGCTCAGAAAGAGCAATGCACTAAGGAATAAATAATGAATCAATGAGAATAATAAATATAAAATGGTATGTAACATTAAATGCATTCTATGTAATAAATAAAATTAAAAGTTGTGTTTGTTAACTATATATCACGGTAAAGAAATAAAAACAATTCCATAATATCCTCAAATGGTTAATGAAATTGATCAATAGATTTTTTCATAGTTAAAATATCATGGACAATAAAAAACAAAATATAAATGTTGGAAAGTCATATTTATCATTTTTCATGTTTCCCTAGTACCAAATCATTTACAATCAAGACATATAACAAGATGGTTTATGAAAAACTGGTTATTAATTCATTTATTTTTTCTAACCTTATATCTACATTAATTTCACTTCACAAGAGAGTATAAAACATACTAGTAAAAAATAATAGGTTTTTTCTAACCTGATTTGGTATCATGAGACTAATGATGCATCAAGGATGTTACATTATCTTATCCCAAACCCATGGCATACCAGTCCAAATCATTCTTCCTATATTGAATAATTGATTTAATTTATAAATAATTTACATACTAAAATTTTTATATTGATTAAAATTACAAGTTAATAACTTTTTCCCTAGATAATCAAATTACTTAGATTGTGAACATTTTATGTACAAATGTTGGTTGGTTTAGACAATAGTGATTCCAAAGATAAATAATTTGGAGATTAAGGGGAAATTTAATGTTCCATGATCACTAGAATTTGAATTACTTTAGGTAAATTTAATGATTATGATAATAATTCATGGAAGTGAGTGTCAATACTTCCCACTGTAAAAGTGATATTAAAAAATATATAAGAAAATTAAAGATAGTACCAGTGAAATATACATAACAATTGGTGTTAGAATAACATGTTTTTATTATTAATGAAGGAATATACAATAAAATATATTTAAAAACAACATTGAGGAAAATATAATATCAATTTTAATTTTTTTGAAAATCCTTTTCAATATAAATAACATTAAAAAATATAAAAATGTAATTTTTTTAAAATTATATTATATTGAAAGTAATAATTGAAACTAATAATATTTAAAAAAATTTATTGGTAATAAGGGATTGATATTCCATTCATGATATAGACATTAAAACAATGTTTTCTTTCATTTTTTTTAAAACCAAACATGAACTATTTTGAAAACTGTAGAGAGATGGCTTTGTAATAAATTTTTAAATATTAAAAATTGGTGAAAAATGAATTATTAATTCTTTATTGAAAAGGAAAAATATTATTTAAATTTTTTTTAAAAATGTTGTTTGTGAAGAAAACAGGCTTCCAACTGAAGAGGGAAATTATGTCTAGTTCTATTAATATAATTGTAGAAAAAATTTTAAGTACAAAATATTAGAAGATGGTAGTATTAAATGAATGAAAATAATGAATTACTAGATGATAATAAAATATAATGGTTTATTATTCAATTATAATGTAATTTACATCAAATGATGTTTAATAATAATCATCCTCGAATAGAATGAGATTCAGAAATAACCCCTTAAAATGATCATAACAATTATGATAGAATTAATTAATGAATATATTTTGTGTATACACTATAAATAAAAATAAAATTATTTATAATACATCCTAAAAAATCAATATTCATTAAACAGAAAATGTTTTAATGAAAAAATAAATAAATTAGAAATTTAACCAAATGAGTGGAAATTGAGTGAAATAAATATCCTATCGTATGCTACCTTTTAGAATAAAATTAATTAAAAATATGAAAAAATGTTATAATAATTTTATTTATTTATAAAAACACAATATATGTATTTAAAATATAATAAATTTTCCTTTTATAACATATTATCCCACATTTTTGAATTTTAAATTAAATTTTTTTCACAATTTTGGGTGTTAATAGCCATGTTTTTCATGTATGTTGAGACTTGTTATATTTTTACTCTTAGTTATATAATTATTTTTTCATATAATAAATTTGTAACATAATTTAAATGTCATATATATTAATTATATATTTATTTATAGTAATCCATAATGATTTTTGATTGGAAATGTAATGCAACATTCATAGAGACGGTATATTGTACGTAGGAATGAATAATGATTCCATTTTCATGTTGAATAATAATAAAAAAGGTAAATGATATTAATTTAAGTTATAAATTAATTTTAATATTAATGTCAAACATTTCAAATTTTTATTTGAACCCCATCAGTAATATATATCGTGTGAAGAGTGGATGAATCACATCGCTTTACGAGCTAGTAGTATGTCATACACACGAGAGACGTTATCATATTACCATAAAATAAAATTAATTATTTTATGTGTAACATAATAATTAAAAAATATTAAAAATAAAATAAATTTCATATATATCAAACGTATATTATATATCCATCACTATTACCATCCATTCAATGTGGTAATGAAAAAATGAACGACATCGGTTCGTGAGGTGGAAGTTTGTCGTACACAGAAATTATGAATGTGTATCCCATTTGATGGATTTGTGTGATGTTTTATATAATAGACATAAAATTAAGAATATATTTATATTAATTATATGTATTTTGGTATATAATAAACATATAGGAATAATTTAAGTAGTTGTAGAAATAAATAAAGTAAAAACACTTTTAGAGAAACATTTCATCTTCTTTGGGAATCCTATTTATATTTTCACTAGAAACGTAAAAGGATTTATTTCATCCTAAACTAAGTATCCATGTATATGAAATGTGATTTGGATATGTTATTTGGTATTTTATTTTCTATTAATAATTTTTTTTAATGGTTTGAAGCAAGAGGGGGGAGGTGGTTCCCTTTTATTAGTGTGGGATAAAACACAATATGAATTTATTAAAAGAAAATTTTTGTAAGCATTTTTTACATAACTATAGAATTATATAACAAAAATTATTCTATCCTAATAGATTATTATATGAATAATGTCCAGAAAATATTTTTGGAATACTGATGGGTTATTTTTACACATTACATTCTATATTTCATCATTACAGAAACTCGTTATTACCTTAATAATTATAATATATTTTAACTTATTCCACAAATCTCTATAGTAAAAAAGTTAAGTACAACATATTAGAAATTAAAGATAATAATTATTCCAAATATAGAATCCATTTTAATTAACTAAAATAACCAAAATAGGTGGAATTTTAATTAAAATTAATATTATAGAGGTAATGGGAAATAAAGTTTTTAATGTAAAAGCGATCAGCATTCATAATGTTTTAATTTCTAATTTCCATATAATTGTTTAAAAAATATATATATTTTATTAATAGATGTACTAATTGTGTTTTTTTACTTTAAATCCAAATATAAATATAATTTAACATTATATATTATTTATTAGGAATGATGTTTTTAATTAAAATTCAGAATTTGTCAGTATTCGATAAAATATACTTCTCAAAAAAATTGAGAAATTCACCCTAAGATAATTAAGAAATTTGGTATTGAAAATTTATGTTTATTTATTCACATTAAATTTATAAATGTTTAATAATTTGGTTTTAAAAAAAATTTACTATTTTAAGGATGGAAAACAACCTATAGAAAAATAAAACTTTTTTTGGGTAAATTGGATTTTTTTACTTGTCTTATGCTAGTCGAATATACCCGATGAATGTAAATTTTTTATTGAATATATAAAATATTAATTTCATTTATATCATAAATTAATAATAAGAAAATTAATTAATTAAGAAAAATCTCCTTTGGCACATATGAATAGTTTTTTTATAAAATAATTTTATGTATATCCAATTAGTTTTAATTTTCATTTATAATTAATTTGTAACAAATGAATTCAAGTATATTTTTGAAAAGTATGTTAATACTACTTATATTTATTAATTTAGTTTTTAGGAGAGGATTTTCAAAATAATATTAATGAAATATGGTAAGATATGTTCTTTGATGTATGAGAAGATAATATTTGTGCCGTGTGTAGAGAACGCTAAAAATTGTTATGCGTGAAATGTATTCAATTTAAGAGATTGAATTTCTTTAAAAATAAATATATTTTAATGTATTTAGGTGTTATATTACCTTATACACTTGGTTTTGTGTTCCACAGAAGCTATCTTATATTAATAAATTAAAATCTTGGGGTGTTAAGTGATTACCTTAAATGTTTATGCAAGCTTGATATAGTTATTGTGAAAGTAGTAGAAGAATCGTGTAAATGATTTTAAGAACATTAAAAGTCATATTTTTCTGTATTTATTATATTAAATTAATTTTATCGACACATATATTGTTCATTTAATGATTAAAATTTTTATATTAAAACAATATTTATATTTTTACATTTTATTAATCTCAATTATTTAATTTTCCTAAAAAAACAAAAAAAGTATTTTATATTAAGAAATATTTTTACTAAATTATTTTAAATAAATAAAAATAGTATATTTGACCATGTGAGTCAGGTATGGTTGATACTATAAGCCATTTATTATAAAAATTTCACTTTTTCATTTATTATAACACGCTAGACCCATAATGTGTATAAATATTTGACATTGCTATAATTATAAAAAGCGTAGATGATTGTAGAAAATAATATATAATTCTTAAAACATCATAAAATATTTTAAAAATATTTTTTTATGATAGTATTTGGACCCAACCTTTTAAATCAATTTATATATCATAATTTTGTTTCACTAGAATAAAAATATTAATTTATATTAATTTAAATTTATTTAATTCCATGGGCACCCCTCACCTATCTTATATAAGAACCCTATATCTTATAACTTCCTCACACTTATGATATGTTATTATGTTAGTTTTTTTAACAATATTCATCTTCTTTTTTCTTTTAAATGTGAACCAAAACCATAGTCCTTATGTATGTGATGGCTGACAAACTGATGTATTTCGATTCCCAATACATTATTTCATTGTTAGTAAATATGATGTAGTTAAGGTATAGATGATATTAATTATATAATTATTATTCTTTTAATAAAATATGTAATCTATATTCATATTCCTTCAATTTATAAAATGTAATCATCACATGTTCATATAAATAGACTATTATATGCACATAGTGATGTAATTTGTTTTTCAAAGAGTTCCTCCAGTATATAGTAATGGGGATTAATGTAATGATATTATTTTATATTTTTATCAATTTTATTATTATATAAAAATAATGATTTGTTTATTTCATTATATTTCATCAAAAGAAAACTAAATACATCATTTTCTTTTACATTAAAACTATTACCTCGTGAGATGATATATTTTGATTTTGGTAATTTATTTTCAAGAATGGATCTAATATTAAATTTTCTACAAAAAGTAAAATTATTGTAATATTACTCTTATATTTATTATGGATCAATGATTCTTTTTCCATTGGTCGGTATACCATATTTGTTTTGGGGATTATTAACCGAACATTCCCAGAACAACCGACAATGACTGAATTGATTTTTTAACTACTTTAAACATAATAATTAATGAAATAAAAGAAAATATTATTAATGAGAAAACCTTCAAAATATTATTATTTAATTAAATAATTGAAATAGGTTCATTATATTGAAGTTATTGAATATACACGTAATGTTGGGAGATGAGATAAGGGTTATGCTATCTTAAAACTATCATTCAAATGATGGAAATAATTTCTTCTAATATTTTTCATCCATGTCCATATTATTTTATGGATGTCAATGTATATAAATTAAATAATTACGAAGGTCAATTTACATCTATTTTAAAATTCATATAACGGTATTCCAAATGATTTTTTTTGTATATCAAATGGAATGTATGACATTCTTTTCAATTTAAAAAATTAATGTTTTATTTAACATATATGATGTTATTGAATTTTTACACCTCTAAAATGATTAATTTATTTTTGGATTACATAATAATATTATTTGTTTTCTTCCATGAAAAATCCTTCTTAACTATTTAAGGGGTATTGTTAGTATTTATTTTCATAAATGAGATGAATATATAAATATCCAAAAATGAATTAGTTATGAGTTAAAAAGTGTATTTTTGTGGATTTTTATTATTGAAATGGATGATTTTATGTGCATAATTTACGTTATAGTCCCTAGAATGTTTTTATGGTGATGTGTGAGATTGATATTGTTAGGATGATGATTATGAGGAAGGTGATAATTTCCATGTGTTTTCATTTTTATCCAGTATGATTAAAAATAAAAAAAATCATGTAACTTTGTATTTTGGTGAAATTCAATTTAACCATAGTATTCAGATGAATCAGACTCACAAATCCTGAAAGGATCCATCGTATTAATGAGTATCAGTTTAAAATAAAAGATTCATCTGATTCACACTGAATCTAGGATTAAAAAATTTATCGTATTGAGAATGTGTTGTGATGGACGTAAATGGTAATCAAATTCACTCTGGATCTTGTATTGACGCGGTGACCATATTTTTGGAATTAGAGTCAGTATGAATGCAATAAAACGATTTTGATGATTATTTTTTATTCTTCGAGATCTCATAAATCAATAGATTGTGGTAAAATATGTGATTTATGCTTAATTAAAGAAAGGGGGAGTGATATAAATTATTCCAACAATATTTAGATTGATGGGATTTGAATGAGAATGAAAAATCGTCCTAGAGATCTAATTTTTAAAGATCTTATTCTGGATAGGTTGGAAATAAGGATGTTGTTTGAAGAAATACAACCATTATAGCAGCTAACCATCAATTTAGTCTGAGGGATGATCTTAAAATAAGAATTCTGGTGAGGAAATAATAATTGTCTCATCAGATTCTGAAAGTGAAAAAACATTAGTGATTTTTTTGTTTCTTCAATTGGGTCAAGATACATCATATATAGAGATATACTACCCAGATGTCGATGAATGAAATTGAATGAAAAAAGATGATCGAAAATATATTCAACCATTAAAAAGTGTTCTAATTTCTTTATTTGATGTTTATGTCACTCAAGAAAAGAGATGAAAAGGATGTTTTGTATTTTAAGTGAATTAAGAAATGAGCTCAACAAAATAGATTGATGTGTTTTTTGAGTGGGAGCATGATATTAAAAGGGTGATTATTCAGAATTATTATTAAAGGGAAATCACGTTGATGATATTGGATTGAGCCAATTAGAATAATGAATTGATATGGGATTCAGTAATTAGATCCAAATTGATGATTAAAAAAGATAATATAATGAAGAGGTAAGGTTTTTAAAATAGACATAAAGATTTAAAAAGAGTTGAAAAATACATAAATTCACTCTAAATTCAAGTGAAATCAAGATTTGGGTGAATTTGGTTGAGAGGGAATTTTTTTTGGTTTCTTACCAAGACCTCTCATTGGTCACCTATAACAGGGGAATGAAATTTGTACTTCTTCAGAGTTTTCACCTCAAGGTATTGTTTAATGGAATAGATTGAATCCCTTACTTTCAATGAAGAAAAACAAATTTCTATATTGAGCTATGTTGAATAATTTTTTACGTATTGAATTGAATGGATAAGAGATAAGATCCCAATTTTCTTTAGTTGATCATCATATTTCCTAATCATTATATTATGTGGTTTATAAAATTAATTGTCTCATCATATTCAAATGGTTATTAGATCCAATTGGAGTATTGGACTGGGATTTCCCTATTTTTATTTTCATACTGAGGAAGGAAGTGCTCTGAATTGTGTCAATTGTATTCTAGCAGATCATATTTCAACATCAGATTTGAATATTAGAGTGGTATGATCAGATTAGTTGATTGGATACAAAGAATCTAATGGAATAGATCAGACTATACAATCAAATTGAATTCAATTTCGAATTCCTGATGTTCTGACCATATTATAGGTTAGAAATTGAAGAAATATTCTCGAAATAATACATTTATATATTTTGAAAATAAGAACATGTATAATGATTTGTTACACTAGAATTGATTTACCTTATCTATGATAAGAGGTTGTACATGCACTTTTTGATTTCTATCAAAGTGTTACATGAGTGAATGACTATATACTACTTTTTTTCTTTCAAGGATTTCTATCTAGTAGATTGTAAGGTATTATAAATTTTCTACACTATTCCATGGTCATGTATATTCATAGATAATATTGAACCATATGAATTCTATTATATCTATGGATGTGTTTTTGAAATGATTTTAGTATGAATTGAATTATTAATTTGAGGTGAAGTTTTTTTCAAGGAAATATAAAATAAAATGTATCACTAATTCCCCCCAGTGATACAATTATAATTAATGGTCTCTTTCAAGTGGTTCCATAGTGTTTTTTCCCTTTAAAAATTCTTTTTTGATGGATAATTATAGTTATATTAACATTAAAGTTAGCCTAGTTTTCGATGGAAATATTTATCAAATATAGAATGTTATAATTGTGCTTTAGGATATGTCTATTAGATATGGTGTTCATGAAGCTGAAATAGATGGGTTTCCTCTTATTAATTATAATTAACCTCTTTCATATTTTGGTAATAATAATATTTAGAATGATGGAAGGGCCGAAATACATTACAGTCATCAACTTCTAAAAGAGAATTAATAAAGGTGATAGGTGTTACCACAAATAATCTTATATGGGATAAATTGAAATACATAAATGATGGAAAAACATAAGTGAAGAAGTAAAAGTTATAAATCTTGATAATAAAGTATAAATATTGGAATAAAGTTGAATAGGAATATATCAGAGACATCATTGCTTTGGGGGATAATATTGTTTTTACTATTTGATATCCTATTGAAAAGTCAGATTATTCTATATTTTTTGAAAATATTTTGACAATGATTCATGAATTGCCTATTGAAATATTTTCATAATTCAAATATAGAGATCATGAATCACTATCTCTTGAAGATTTCCATACTAGTCTCATCACTTATGAAATTAGAAGGTATAAATATATGAAAATACTAAACAAAAGTTCATAGTGAAATGACTTTCATAGATACATTGAATAAAATATCAAATAAGAATCAAATTGAAGAATAAACTACTTAATAAAATATTGATAATGTGATATTTAAAAATGTTGATGAAATCATATCCCTGTTTGCTAAAATGTTAAAAAGTGGTACAACTAAAATCAAAGGGATGCCTCCCTTGAAATGTTTTGAAAGTGGATAAGTTGGAAAACATAATTAATATTCAAAAAAATAAAAATTGATAGCATAATGATGATGAACAATGAAAGATAATAGGATCTTGTATGAAACAAAAAGATAAATTAAATTCATAATCCATAGGTAATGATAAAAAATTCATAAAATAAAAATGATGAAGTTTCTTATCTAAAGATTAAGAATAATAAGTTAATGAAGTTAAATTAGAAAAATATATTGAGTATAGTGTTGAAGATATAGATATAATAATATTGAATGATGAAGGATTCTAATGAATTAGTTCTGAGGTAGAAGAAACTCTACATGAATTACATTGGATGTAATATTTTAAATAGTATATGGGAATGATTAGAAGGCTTGAAAACAAAAAAATGATAGAATATGAAAGTTTGTCATCGAGAAATAAAATGTTTTGTGGATGAAAATATGATTTTGTTAATGGAAATTAATTCCATAAAGAAATATCTTATCTAAGAAAATAAATGTAATCATCATCCAAAATTAAAGTAGAAAAAAATAATGAATAGGTGGAACATTTCCAACAAAAGATATCTAAATATAAGATGAAGAAACGAGTTTCAAAAACACTATCTCTAATGTTGGTGAAAGTTATTGTATTGAGAACCCTGAGAAGGATAAACAAAACTATCTTTAATGTTGGTGAAGTCAGATGAAATGCATTATAAATATAATAATTATGGGAAAGATATATATGTTTTATATAACAAAAATGATGGGAATTCATAATTAACAAAATACCATGAGCCTAAAAATGACTCTAATCATTTTAATCCAAAAAATTCACCAATACTACTTAACCTGATAAAGGAGAAATGAAAATAAAAAATTCTATTGATAATAAATATATTGGAGGATCAGATAATAATGATTATAAAGTTGCTAAGAAATGTATTCCCAATTCCATTCATTATGTATGTTTCAGAGAAAAATATTCTTTCTACGGATATTACAGGAATTTTGGTGGATTCAGACACATGCCAAATATGTTTTCTTACAAACAATATAATTTATTCTATCCCACATGTTATGTTTGGTAATGGTTTATGGTGAGTCAATCCCCTCAAATAAATAATTCTAAGAACGATATTGTAATGAAACCTGAAAAGGATGGAGTAAATATTGAAAATAGGTTCAGACCCTTAGAAAATATTTTTTATTTAATTGATAAACCTTGACACATTGCAAAAGGATTTATTGTTTTGTAACCATCACAAAAAAATATTTCCAAATAATTCTCAAATTCCAAATGTAACTAATTAAAAGGAAGAGGAAAAATATCTTGTTGTTGAAATTGTTTAGAAATCATCAAATGTACAATGAACATGGATTCTTGATAGTGGGTTTTCTTCTCATAAGATATTATATATGTCATTTTTGAAGAATTTTAATTACATTAATGATGAAATAGTGACAGTTTTAACTGATCAATCCTAGAATATAAAATGTGTTGGATCATCCATCATTTGGGTTGAAATGATGAAATCTAAGAAAACATTGTATGTTGATGGGAAGAAACATTATTCTCTTAGTGTTTCACAATTGTTTTATGTGGGTGAAAAAGTTATATTTAGAAAATAAGAGTTTTTTAAAATGTGATGAACATGTAATGACTATTATAAGAGTCCAATGTATACAATGAAACATGATTCAGGTTTGGGTAATATGAAACACATTTACTAGAGGATCATATAAGATAATCAACTATGAAATAAATAAATGGGACACATATGTCAATGAAACCTGAAAAAATTATCTAAATGATATTGTGTCCAAGACATTCTTTATTTGAAATAAGAATATATTAGTGATGCACTATTTTCCAGAAAAGTAAATATTACAAATTCAACACATAAAAGATCAGATTTGTTCAAAAGAACCCCAAGATATAATTCATTCTTCATATATATGGGCCAATGAGAATAAAAAAAATTAGTTATGTAAATAAACACATTATTTTATTATTTTACTCTCATTACTAATGTTATGTGTACAAAACACAAATTAGATGATTTAAAAAGGTTTTAATGATTTATAAAGAATGATGAGAAGGATTGGGGGTATTCCATGAAAAAGTTGAGAATTGATAATGGTGGTGAGTAAAAAAGGGAATTATTTTAATGCTATCTTGAGAAGAATTTAATTTTGAATGAGTATGTATCCATTTATACTCCTCAAAAAAATGTTTTTATTGAAAGAAGGTATATATGATAGGTTGAAATGGTGAGAACTAGGTCACTTAAAAATGGCCTTTCTCATAACTATTGAATGAAACCCATGAGTAATACAATTTATATTCAAAAACAATATTTCTTTATTAAATTATTATGTATGACTCTATATTAATTTTCAAAAGGAAAAACACCATGGTCGAAACACTAAATAGTTTTTGAGAGAGTCTATATTATAAAGATGAAATATTAATATTTAGAATGATGGAGTAGAAATGTGATGATGTAAATTTTCTTGGATGTTCTCTGGAAGGTCGAGGGCATTGATTTTTCATCAATGTAACAAGAATAATTGTTGATATAGTTGAATTTAAAAAAATTGAAAAATATTTCGATTAAAATTTTATTTGGGAAGACAAGGATGTTGGGCAGGATAAGGAAAGCGTTGAAAACATGTCTGATAAGGATAGAGAAAATTGTAATCTTCCACATGAACAAGAATCAAACATTCATATTTCAAATGATAAGGAAGATAGTAAAAAATTATAGCCAATGTGTAGGAAGAAATTGGACGCTTAGAATTTTGTGGGGGATAAAAAATTTAGGTTTAAACAAGAAAAAAAACTGCTATTACCCAAACTTTTTTATTTTTAAAAATGGAGTTGAATGATGTGAAATGAGATTCTGAGCATCTGGAATGGGTTTAATCCATGAATTTAGAGTTGGATCATATGGAAATTTTTGATACATGTGACCTCCTAACTAATATGGAAAATGAAAAAATTAATGGCAGAAAGTGAGTCTTCCAAAAAATGTGGAATGAAGAAGGAGAAATGAAAATACACAATGAATGATTACTGTGAAAATGTTATTCAACTTATTGATGGTATTTATATTGATGAATCCTTTTCACTTTTGGAATGATTTTAAATGGTAATTATTTTTCATTCCATTTCTACACATAGTCTTTATTATATCATTCCAAAGGATGTTAAATACATAGTATTTAATGGTGGTATTGATGAAGAGGTTTACATTGAACAACCTTATGGATTTCTTGTTAAGAAGGACAAATGCTAGGTTTGTATATTAAATAATGATTTTTATGGGATAAAACATGCTCCAAGATCACAGTATTCCATTTTTGATACAACCTTGTAGAAGACGAGTTTCATGACGGTAAGAGATGATATAAATATATATGTAACAGAAAGTCAAAAGTATTCCCTCATCATACTTTTTTATGTTGATGTCATTATCTTATGTAGGGAATAATGAAATAAGTAGTGAATGATTTTTTTGAAGAGATGAAAAAGTTATTGGAAATTTCCATGCTGGGAGAAATGTTGTTCTTTCATGGGTTACAAATTCTACAAGAGATAAAATACCTTTTTCATTCTCAATAAAATTATTCTATGGAACATATAAAGAGGATCAGCATGGAAAACTCAAAACATGTTTCCACAATCAAATTAGTGTGAACAATGTGGAAAAACATAGGTTTGTTAAATAAATTTTCAAAAATAATTAATGTTGTTTGTTTGATGAATTTGGTATTTTTGTCATCAAGATTGGCATTTATTATGATATTACCTTTAGTTTATGATTCCAAAGTGCTCCAAAATAATAACATTTACTTGGTGGAAAATGAATTCAAAGATGCAACAATGGAATAAGATATCTATAATTTAGATAATACAACATCAAAATTATGTATTTTTTGGGTATTTAGATGTTTATTGGGTAGGAAATGATGATGATAAGAGATCCCAATATGGTGGAGTACTCTTTATTGGAAATAATTATGCCAGTTGTCATTCAAATAAAAATAATTTTGTAAATCTCGGTATGAAAGAAGCGGAATATAATGCTACCAATCAACCCATAACTCCACATATGTGGATGAAAACACTATAAGAATATATAAATTTTTATGTAATGTAACACTTGCTCTTGGTTTGTGAAAATCAATGTAAAATTAATCTCACTAGGAATCTAGTTCAATATTTTTATTCTAAACATATTGATACAAAATAACATTTCATCAATGATCATGTGGGGAAGAAATAATTTAAGCTGGAGTATGTTCCATCATCGAAACACGTTGCTGATATTCTAAAAAACCATTACTGATGAAATCCTTTTCCCAATAAAGGTTGACCTTGGGAATCCAATCACATTCTTATCAAGTTTGAGGTATGTGTTTATTTCCCCTATGTAATAATACATTTGTACAGTGTTTTCAAGGGGGAGAATTGAATTGTTTTATGAATCATTCATTAAAAGGCATGTACAAAGTATGATTTTGGGTAAGCTATGAATTAAATATTGTATTGAGTGTGAAATATTGTAGCAATTTGTTGGAGTGATTGTCGGTATCATATTTTATTGTATTCTATGAAATCTGAATAAGCTGAAAATAATGTGAGAAAAGGTAAGGGGGATTTCATGATCACATATTTAGAATAACCCATTTCTCTATCAATGATTCCTATTTTCTATAATGAGTTAGCTTATATAGGATAATAATTGATCATATGTGATTCATTTCTCAAGGACATAAAATTTAGTTATTTACAAAACATAGATGAAAACAACATCCAAAGGGGATATCATTTGGACCAACATGGTGAAGAAGGCGATCATTTTTAGAGGGTTTCTTTATTTTTCAAGGATGTCTAAGAAGAAAAGAAAATTACATCAACATTAATATTGGTGAAATTCGTTTTGACCATTATATTCGGATGAATTGGACGTGCAATGCTTGAAAGGGTCCATCATATGTAGGAGAAGCATCCCAAAATAAAATATTCATTAGATTTACACTGAATCTGAGGTGAAAATATTGATCATATTGATACTATATCTTGTTGGATTTAAATGGTCGTCATATTACCTCTACACCCGGTAAGGAAGAAGTGATCATATTTTTGGAATGAGAGCCAGTATGACTATGATAAAAATAAATGATGATGTTTTTTTTATATTAGACTTCCCATAAAGCATAAGATTGTGGTAAAACATGTGATGTAAGCTTGATGAATGAAATAGGGAGTGAGAGAGATGGTATCAACTGTATTTAGTTAGATTGGATCCAAATGGGAAAGAAAATGGGTTTTATAGACCATATCCATCATGATCATATTTACACTAGGTTGAAAATAATGATATTGTTAATATAAAAAACTGAACTATAGAAGTATGGTTTCAACATATTCAAAGGAATTAGATTTAAATAATATTGTTGGAGAATCCATAATAATAGGCTAATAGGATTCAAAAAGGTGGAGAACATTTTTGAGAAATGGGTTTCTTCTTCAATTGGGTTAAGCGCCATAATAATCAAGAAATGATTTCAAGAGACCATTCAATGAAGTTAAAATAAAATAATATGATAAACACTATATTAATCCATTGAAAAGGGTTTAAATTTATTTTATAGTGTGTTCATGTTAGTCAGTAAAAGGGATGAAGAAGATGTTTTGTATTTCCAGTGATTCAAGAGAAGAGAGGATGAATATAGATTGATGTGTTGTTGAGGGATTGCTTGAAATTCAAATATATTTTTTTCTCAATAAATATTATTGAAAAATTATTTTGAGGATATTGGATTGAGCTAATCTGAATCTTTAATTGAAATCAAATTTAGAAATAACATCTAAACTAATGATTGAAAAATAAAATATGATGATGAGATCAGTTTTTAGAAGTGTTTATAAGATTTGAGAAGTGTTGAAATTGTTATAAATGCACTCTAATTTCAATGGAAATTCCGAGAAAGGTGAATTTGGATAAATGGGAATGTTTTTGGGATTATTACCAAAACCCCTCAGGGGTAACCTACAAATGTTGATTGTACATTTTACTTTTCCAATGGTCTAACATAGAGGTATTATTCACTAGAAGAGAGAGAACCTATGAATATTTCAGGAGATAAATATCTTTTACATATTGATATGACATGAAGATGTTTTTACATATTTAAATGAAAAGGATATGGGAAATGATCTAAATGTTATTGAAATGATCATCATATTCATTGGCCATCGTATTCGTCTGTTTATCATATTCAACTAGTAATTTTATTATATAGATCATTGAATTAGAC
Organism: Viscum album; assembly: GCA_963277665.1. Lineage (NCBI taxonomy): Eukaryota > Viridiplantae > Streptophyta > Magnoliopsida > Santalales > Viscaceae > Viscum > Viscum album. Next base: position 1,632,167,722 of record OY728141.1, read on the forward strand.
TAGATCATCATATCTGGATTTTCATATTTTAATATTTTTATAGAGGAAGGAAGTGTTATTAATTATCTCAATTTTATCCATGTATAGCTACATATATAGTATTGGGAAATTAGTTTGGATGATCGATGTGGAATGATCATATTGGGGGATCATATCTTGAAATTCAGAGTGACCATATCTAGATATTCGGAGTGAGCATACTGGACTAAATAATTAGATTGAATTACATATTAATTTCTCTAAGATCTTACCATATTCTAGTTAAGTAAATCAAGAAATATTTTCCCAAATATATCATTTTTCTTAGTTCAAAAGAAGGGCATGAAATTGGATTTGTTACCCAAACATTTTTTACCATATTTGTTCGAAGAGGGTCCACACTCACTTTAGGTTTGTCATGAATATGCTAGATGAGTGATAGGTTATATCCAACATGATGTATTACAAAGATTTCATTCTTTTGAATTTTATAGTATTGGATATTTTCAAAACCATACCATGGGTGTTAGCTATTCTTATTGAATAGTAAAACATGTATACTATTTTCTTCATGTGGATGTTTGTTTGAATTGTTTTCAAAAAATTCAAATTATTTATAAGAAAAAAAGATAGTTTCAATGATACATAAATGAAAATTTCAAACTAATTCGTCACTACTTCCCTATGTGATACAACTATCAAAATTGTGAACTTTCATATATATGACATTAATGCAATACGAAATTTTTTTCTCCAGAGAATTATGTTAGAATAGAACGAGTAGGTCATTTCATTTGTATGTATTCTTTTAAGGGTTCTATAATGATGGTTCCCATAGTAACCTTCAAGAATTTAGTGTTGTTGAATATAATATTTCCCTGAAATAATTTGTTCTCAAAATATAATATAATGATCTTTTTTAAGGGAAGATTTTATTTCTTAGGGGTAAAATTTATTTTTTCATGAAAATGATTTCCCTATAATATATTTTTTTTCTTGAGGAAATATAATGACCTGACTCACCAGTTTCCACCCTTTCGGGGGATGGTCAGGACACCATTTCCCCAAATCCTCTATCATATTCCGTCTTCTACTGATACCTGTTGATTAGACATAAGATAAATGGGTGGTCATTTCCTAGTAAACATGTGTTCACACACCCAACATACTATGTGAAATAGTAGAGATAATATAAAGAAAAAATGTTATATAATGTAGTAGAACATTCATGAAATAACAATGGAGAATACATCATATAATGATATAATACATGCAATGTGTAAATTAAAAATTTTCAAGAGTAACCCAAAAATGATGTGATGACTTGAAAATAAAATAAAATAATGTTAGATGAGATATCTCATCTCTGGATCCCTATTCATGACCACCATACATGGATTACGTACATAATTAATCTGCAATCCACCAAATTCATCAACCATCTATCCATTTTGTTTTTAATACGTGAAACATGAAAGAAATTCCGATGTAGGGGTGACTATATACCTATCCATTAGGATTCCTAAAAAATAATAGGGGGAGAAATTAAAGATACAATATATTTTATATCATCCCAATGAAAGAGGGAAAAAATCCAAATGGGTGTGTATATATATATATATTCATAATGGAAACCAATATGGGAGAGAAATAGGATCTCCATTTGATACCCCAACACATGTTTATGAGTTTACCAGTATCTCCAATGGCATATTAGTAATGAAAATTATCATTACTGTCTTAACTGAATGTCATGAGAGGTTCATGCACATTTCCACAATTCCAAATACCTAGGGGGTTCAATCTCCAACATAAATAATACATTCCACCCTAGTATGATAGGGGGATTCCACATTGAGTTTTGGTAGAGGACCTGCACCCTAGTACGACATGAGATTCCACTCAAATTATGGTGTACCCACACGTTTTCTTGATTGGGGTACCACTCAGTATGTATTGGTGGATATCATGTTCACTTGGGTGTTAGGGGTGACACCCAAAATATAGAGGACATGGGACCCATTATGGTAGGGGTGATACATGATAACAATCTGTATAGGAAACATTACCTTGTACATCATAGTGGGAGACTATGTATGTATAAATAGAGAACCATATCCCTAGCATGACAGGTGGATTCCATTCTATTCGTCGATGGCATTTTCCCTAACTCTATATGGGGTTCCACTGAGTGGGTAGAGGATCTACACCCTAGTTCCTTCGAGGTTTCACTAAAACTAGTGCATGGTGTATGGGGACCTACAAACTGCTAAGATAGGTGGGTACCAACACTATTCTTTCAAATATGATCCTTCCGGACAACTACCATAATCATGAATCGCCTATGTAAGAGGAATTAAAAAAAATCCACATCTTATCTTGGAATCCACTTTAGAGGATACCATCACAATCTATGTGAAACAAATATTACGATAGCCAATATTTGGGACAAAATTTGCGTCTATAAAAATGATATACCAAATGATAGTACTTATCAAAAAATAGGTACATAACATGTAAGAGAACCACATGTCATGTATCATCCACCCATGGCCTACCTGTGTGCTTCTGGCCAGGCATGCACTCTCCAGGCCATGCTCATGTTCATCTAGCCATTCCTGTGTGCCAAAATGTGCACTTTTTCATGCCCGGGTACCATCCCATGCATGTGTGCTAGAGAATTAAATTGTGTTTCCTCCCTTATGGGGTCCAGAGATTGTTCTATATGTAACACTTCTTGTCCTCCCAATGATTTTCACACGACGTATGGGCCCATCCATGTGGTGCGTGATCCTTATTTTCACCAAACACCTAGCCACAACAGATGGGTGGGTCTATATGCTTCCTGTTCATCATAATACACTTTTAGTAGAACATATTTTAATAGTATCAATAGAACTTTTATGAAATTAACATATCATTTTTTCCTACCTTGAATATTATTAATTTTACAACTTAAAATCATTGGTGCTTAGATCCTTCGAACATTTCTCGACCTCGTGATGATGAAAAATGGATTTCATCAGTTTTAATTAATCCAAAACGTATTCTCATATACTATGGTCACATATTCTTGGTCCCATGACCATGCTACCTTTGAATCATCACCAACATCTTAAAATAAGACTGGTCTTATCTGTGAACAACCATCCTAGTCATCCTTCAGAAATAACACCAATAATCTTGTGGTTTGGTTTTGTTTTAACCCGCCTCGTTAATGTCAAATCATGCCACCATAGTCCAATTGTGAAGAATACGAAGAATGAATGGGAATAAAACTATAAAAAATGGAAAATTGTAATTTTACAAGCGTTCGTGGACTAAAATTTCATAATCAATATGTATAGGGTTAGATAATGATATAAAAAATAAATTGAATAAGAAAATTTCATTCAACAATGGTCACATGAAATGTGTAGGAAAACATATATCAAAATAATAGAAACAAATATATATTATAAATCATTTTATTAATGGTGTAAATAAGAACATAAGATCACAACCTTGATCATGGATCAATTATTGGGGAAGAACACATTCTCCCTTGTTGTGGGGATCCCATCACATTCAATGCATGATGATCCACATTGATTCTATCATCGTTATTCACCCAATTCAAATTCTCCAATGATGAACTCTATGAATCAACTTTCAATGATCTCAGGGTTATGTAGGTAACCTTCTATAACCATTATTATATGAATTATATAAATTTACTTTATTTTTTGATATTAAATTATTTATCTAATTAAATTAATTAATTATTCTACTAAATGTAACCACAAAAAATTCATCATCTGAATGTCGAGTGTCTAACAACTATACGTAACATATAGGGTAAACCCAATATTTATGACTCATCCAATGTCTTATATATCTGGTGTAGTACAACATTGGGTAGATAACCAATTTTATTAAATAAACTACATGCACATGATATTAATATATTACATCTTTTTACAACATAAATTCTTGGTTCATCGGTCCTCAAAATCTCACACCATATCACTGCCTAGATTTAAAAATATTTCATTACAATTTAAAAATTATTACAAGGAAGAAAATGAGTCACATCATTATTCCCAACTTCAAGAATTTTTGTACTATAAAACCACAAGCTAAATAAAATGTGGATATACTTTGCCTCCATCAAGCTCTCTCGCTTCTTAGAGTTCTCCTCCATGATCCCATAAAACCACATCACAAGAACCAATATAATGTTCAATCTTTATATGATACTCTAATTATAATCTCTAATATTCATCAAGTACTTCAATAAGGTGACCCATCACCAATGTGTAGATTTCCCTAGTTAAATAAGTGGGTAGGACCATAGATGTATCTACTTAGCTACAACACATGCATGATTTCAGGCAATTTCTCTAACATTGGGAGAAATTATAACTAGTAAAAATCCTCTCCAAAACTACATAGTGTCTCGAACAAGCCAATAGTCCTTGAATATATATTACCTCCCCAACCAAACAACTACAGTACTCATCGTTGGGATAATAATAAAAAACATGGTCTCCTGGATCGAACTCATAGTGCATAAGATGTCTATGAGCAGAAAAATTCTATCACCTCCAGAATTTATTCATCATCTTGTGGATCAGCGATGAATTATATGCCATCTCCTATACCATATCTATCCGAAAAATATATTTTTCACCATTATTATTATAACATAATAGTGACCTATATGGTCTCCCAAAAAATGAATAAAATGATTCCAAAATAAGGGTATAGTGATAGATGTTATCCTATAAAAACTATACTAATATAATGTGATCATACTAACTCCATAAAAATTGTAACAAAAAAGATATCAAAAGGTCTTCCATCCCCGTTATAGTGCGCTTGGTCTACCCAATTATCCAGTGGTGGAATTTTATACAAATCTACCAGATGTTCAAAATCCCTCCTATTATTCTCTCCAAAAACATGATATAAAATATGAATCATTTTTAGGGTAAATCATGAAGGGATCCCCATGGATCCAGTTGTTCTCTTATACATAAAACTATCCCAAACACTCACCCAAACTCTACTCCCTAATGGAAAGTATGTGTTCCAACTTTATGATTAGGTCAACATTTCATCATATAGAATTGTGGTTTCAAGCTATCCAAGTAGTCCCTATCAAAATTATGTGGATATATTTTACCATTTACACTATGATATCTTAAAATTATCATTCAAACCTACCAAAACATGGTGCTCAAAATTCAGTTACTGATATGTGAGACATCGTGAGAAAAAATCAGCAACACAATACCTCATGTCAGCCCTTCAAAACTACCAATGTGTGTGCCTATAAATATCACCCTACACCATGTTTTACAATAAGAGGATAATTCTTTAAATCTCTCCTATTATTCTATCACATCATGATGGGAAATAGATTTAATCCCTGAAAAAGGATTATCTATTCCCCTCTAACAAAAAATCAATATGAATAATCTTCTAAAGATATATGGTCATGGAGAACATCATAGTATATGTATCCCAACAATGCATCCCACATACTATGGGGAAGTATAGGGTTCAAAAATAATTGATTGTATGTAAGATTCGCATATCTCCTCCCCCAAAGTCATTTAAAAAGAAACAAAATTCTCCAACACCTCCTCCACCAGATGAGAATATGACTTTTTAATAAGGATAATCATCCAAAAAATTACACATCCCAAAAGAATATACTATATTTATGTTATATTATTGTAGTAATTATATAAAGAAACACTATTTTATATTCACATCGCTTTGTGTGAAGATATATATAATATTCTAATGATCTTAGAATGAAAAAATAAACTCTCCTAAATGTCAATTCATCCACATAATCCAAGTGAATACTACCACTTCCAACTCTATATTTTTAATCATAGAGTTTTTCTCATGGAATATCAATTGTCATGAAGCATATGTTGTCACTACACATCTCTACATGAACATGGAATCGAACCAACCTGTATAGGAATAAAAATGAAATAAGTACTCCACACCTTACACTAATAGTCTCAATATATGAGATCTAGTCACCCTCGTCTTCATCTCCTAAAAATCTCGCAAACACTACTCAATACAGGTAACCATCTATATTTTCAGTATTTGGGAGGTTAGAGTGGATGAAATTGAAGAGAATTCCATCATGATCCTCGTATAGTGACATACCAAAACATGGAAGATCAAAACCTCTGGAATGATCATGGGTGGATCCTAAAAATGAACTGCAAAAAAATTAATTAGGTCGATAACAAATCTATGATTGGAAATGACACCCCCCATTGATGTGAACATTATAGATCCAAAACAAGCACATCCAGAGGAAACAATGAAATCTAGTGCACCCAATGACATTAAAGTACCACCCTTATGTGATATGAATTCTCCTCCTTTAAAATATTTTAATTTAGTTTTTTTATAATAATGATAATCACATATTAAACCATGTATAATTGGAAGATTAGTTTCATCAAATCCAAAAACATAGTGGGGAAATTAATAATACTGACAAAAATTACAGAAAATCATTGATTCACTAGAAATATTAGAATCCCATATTTGGAACTTTGCATCGTGAAGAATCAACTAGTGGTAGTTAGAGAAGATATAAATCTGAAATAACTATCTTGTTCCTCAAAACTCCTCAATGTGTTCATAAATCCTTTTAAAGGGGTACTCCTTCATTACTGGTTCCCCATTATAGCGATGATAATCAAAAGGAATTCAAAATTTCTCACATTCAATTTTCACAAACCAAAATGGAGTTTCCCAAGGGCCTAATGGCATGATAAAAAAGTTCCCTACAAGGTCCTCCAACAATAGCCTCATATCTAGAAGCTATGTAGGAGCTATCGCGTATGTCTTAGAATATATTGGTGTTGTTATGTAGTAAAATTTGATGAAAACCCCTATCTCTTGACTCAATGATAGTCCTATAAAATTTTTATATAATAAATACATATTATTCTCCACATCTGAAGGATTAAAAATTTACTAACAGATTGATACAACATGGGATAAACTCAAAAACTGATGGGTGATAGGCTACAGCCTCCTACTCATAAGTCCCACCCTCTCCGAGATGATATATCTCTTACTTACTATGGATATTCCCATCCAATATGTTGATAAGTATTTAACCTGTCTATGATGATAGTAAATATGGGATTGAAAAATGGAAAACAATTCCATAAACTTGAAGAAGACATTAGGATTCATCATGTTGATCGGGGCATACAATGAGGAACTTTCTCAAATATGATATAACCAGCAATACTCGTATATATGTTATATTTTAGTTTCAAAATCAGTAAAAAAATCTCAGAAAATCTACTATGAAATTGTCTGAATAGGGAAATATTCATCTAATATGATTGATAAAGAAATTATGGGATGTCTTCTAATTATTTTCAAAATTACTAGAACAAGTGCATGAAAAACATAGATAGTTCCACATATCATGTCTTCAGCTTCCAGATGATAAGAATCCATGGCATACATTACTCATAGCCCTGAAAGACAACTCCCAAAGCATGGTTTGTGCAACTTAAGGGTGGTTGAAGAATTATATCATGATATATCCCTCCATAAAATCACATCCTGATGAATCCCTATATATTTAATTTATTTCCCAACTACCTAGGGCATGACATGGACATTCTTAGGAGAACCCTGACCATGTTACTACCTATATAATGGAATTACATCAACTTCTTCCATCCCTCCTCATTTGGTCAGCTCAAGAAATCATATTCTAGGTGGAAACATCTATCACATTTTGAGAATTACATCTATTAGGGATATCGTGGTCCCCTATGTGAACTCATCTCGACATGTTCATGCGACAGAGACCAACCATGGGGGTATATCTAGTATCGAAATCCTCTAAGTTAGATTATTCTATCCATTGATAATGATTCAACCTCTTAAACTCCACTAACAGCTCCAACTATATAGTTCTATTCAGATAGAAAAATCTCCATCACTAGTTCTTTCTCTAGCACTGCAACATGTGTGGGAATGAACATGGGTACCACACTTGAAAATATTTATGAAGGATACCCTACATGAACATTTGTACCTGAAAGTAACCAACTATAACTAAATCAATATAGTGTCATGCAAGGTCAATGAAATTTTTTTCATACTCAATTACCAACATCCAACCCTATTTAATCTAAAAAATATTCTTGATCCAATATAAGAGAAATAATGAGGGGTGGTACTTATAATAAAATTGATTCTGGTTGTCAAACCATGGGACTTCTGCCTTAACACGACCTTATATATCTAGACTCCAACAGAGTCAAGCTTCATTTGGGAAAGGACTGAAAATAGAAAATCTACATAATCTTTCAGTGCCCACATGAGCTTGAAGTATCGGATCACTGACTAAATCCAATCCTCAAATTGATGGGGATATGGATCATCAAGGATCTTTGTAGACTCTAGTGTTGGAACTCATATAGTTCCTTAAATGTGTGGGCATACACTACTTACCGTAATAGTATAATATTCTACTTGATCTATTGGGATACTAATGCCTACCTACAAGATAGAACTATCTCATGTGATGACTACTAAATTGGGGCCTCATCACTCACTGGATCATAATCACAATATTGAATCATCAACCTAGATGGTGACTTCATGGAGGCATCCTGAAGCTGATCAAAATGTACAATGATAATATGAATATATATATATATATATATGAATCTAAATATAGAAGGAATCATAAAGGACTCAATCCTTTATGAGGCATGTAACACTATTCTTTTCAACCAATGTCTCAGTATACCAGGTCAATATATATGCACTCTGAGTTTGTGTGTGTGGATACATCATCTTCGACAAAATCGATGAGCTCTCTAGGAATAAATCAACAGTCAATAGACATTGTAAATGATTCCCTAAGTCAAAACCACAATTATAATTAGTAAACATTTAACACCGTCCCAAATAATGATCTTTTGTAATAACACTTTGATATGATATGACCCATTAGGAATCACCTAGATGTTATAAGACGGGGCATGAATAACCCCATGTTCACCTCCATAAGTCAATGTCTATGGGAAAATCAATGAGATGGAATAAATTAAATTGGAGGCCTCTACCTAATGTACCTGTGAGGATAAACCCAACTATCTCAGTGAAACCATGTTGATAATAATATTCAATAATGAAAACCCTCTATAGATAAAAGATAGATGAAACAACTATTAGAAATAACTCATAGAATTTATGAATAAAACCAAATTATAATGGATAAATATACATTCCAAATCCAAAAATAAAGTCTAAAATTGATAACTACTATAATAGAGTATGTTGATAGAGTTGATATCAGGATCTATGAGATAAAATATTTTACGTAGTCTTTGATCTTATGTATTCAATAAATCAACAAAATCAGTACTTCTCTTTCCATAATATGAATAGCACATGACACATGTGGGAAAATCCCATGTAGGAGTTATTATATACATACCTATAGTATTTTTTAATGATCGAATGAGGTGAAACAGAAGATACAATATAAGTCAACTCAACATATAGATAGATTTAATTTAATCCTAATCCATATAAACATATATATATATATATATATACTCATAAAAGATACCTAGAGGATAGAGATTGGGGATCCCCATATCATATCCCAAGCCACGATGATGATTATTCCTGTAGCACCAATGGTTAATCAATAATGAACAACATCTCATGTATCAACATGAGAAAGTATTGATGAGGACATATATCATGTTAATACCCCAAAACCTAGTGAATAAAAATATCGATTTGAAATTATAATTATTCCCTTATTTTATAGGGGATGGAAATATGAAGGAGAATAGATGATCTCCACCCAGGAATGGTGAGGAGATGATACTTGATGTATCGCAGAACTACACCCTATAATGATAGCAATGACACATTGTGGGTATCTGTGGAAGACCCATGCCATTGTGCATTTGGGGGTTCCACTAAATGTATAGAGGACTTGGGAACTAGTATGGTATAAGTGTCCCACTCATTAGGTATAATTGGGGGACCTGTGCCCATTCTTATTAGGGGGATCTCAGTAGGTATAAATAGGGGACCTATTCCATTTTATGATCTAAGGATTTTGTTATATACATGTATGAACTATTCCCTAGTGCCACATGGGGTTCCGCTTTGTGGGTAGAAGTCCCATTATATAGTTTCATTGGGGTGGGGGTGGGGGTGGGAGATTCAACTCAATCTAGTGAATGGATTTTGTGGGGCCACCAACCATGTATGTTAAGGGGGATACCAGCCGCGATCTCTCTCTTTTGATCATTCCTGATCACTACCATTTTTATGCATCGCCTAAATAAGATTCATGCTCAAAATATTCATCTTTATATCTCAAAATTTACTATATAGGATAAAATCAATTTTTACCTGGAAAAAATATATATCATTTTTATTCTAATAGAGAAAATATGAATCCAAAAAAATGAAGCCAATGGTTGTTGCTTGTAAAAAAAGAGGCACATGATGTGTATGGATCTCACACACCATGTTGAAAAACTATATTGCTTGTCTATACTCTCCTATGGTCATGGACCAGAGGTTATGTTAGAATATATTGAGTGTAATGACCTCGTATGGTGAGTCTCATCCAATAAGGGCATTCATGTGTTCTCTTGGATGATCACATGTTCATCGAGTCCTGAATGTGTAACATTTCATTCCCCAAGTACTACTCCATGACCAGGTTCTCCCATTGTACACAGTGTGATCACCAACATGTGTTTTGCGGTGCATTCTAGTTTCCACATGGCTTGGTAACATAAGTATTGTTATGTTTCATGTGGATCTTACCCCATAGTGTATGATCCTTATCATTCCCCAAATCACTAGTCACAGTAGGTGGATTTTTCTACATGGTATATATTCATAAGTGTACATGTAATGTATTAGTAATTTTTAAAATCTTCATGTACTTGTTAAGTTTTCCAGATCAATCTTTCCAATCATAATTTTTCCCATTTGACCGGTCGATATTAATGGGAGTCACTATGGAACATAATCTCCCAGTCTCTGAAGGTATGAAAATATATTTACTCCATTAGAATATAGGTAGTGTGTGCACTCTAATCCTAATATCATTTGTGCTTTGTCTTGGATCCTAGATCAATGAGAATCATCACTTGAATCCTAATTTATAACAAGATCCATTCATAAAGAACCATTCCATTGGATGTTTCTAAAAACCACCATGAATTTAGTTTTTTTATCACACTCAATCCCACCCCCTACAATGTTGATCTACAACCCCAAATACTTATGACAATGGACAAACATATTGATATGCGAAAGGAACCATAAAAATGGTTGAAAATCTTTAGAAAAAAATTATTGGAAAAAAATTTAATAATCCGGTTTTCAAGGGTGAGATCATCGAATTTAATGAAAAATATAATAAAAAAGTAATACATATATTGGATCATGAAAAATGTAAGAAAACCCAGATCATTTGATGATAAATAAATATAAAATACACTTATTTTAATGAAGGGAGGAAACCACCATTGATGATCCCTACATAAATTATGGATCCAACATAGGCGATGAACATGTTTTATAGAAATTTAGGGATCCTAATATGTTCACTAACTACTGATCCATCTCAATCTGATCATGGTCGTCATCTAATAAGGACTCTCCAATGAAGAACGCTTTGGATATCCTTTCAATGAACCATGGTTTATGAGTATAACCCTATATAAACAATATAGTGAAACTTTTATATGAAATTTCTATTTTGATATTAAATAAATATATTAAAAAAATTAATTAATTAATACACTGAATGGAGCCACCAATGGATGTTTAATTCAAGCATCCAGCACCGACCTTCTTTAGGTAATTCCTATGTTTATCCTTTGATTACAGATTCAATAGTTGTATCAAATTTCTGATTCAAGAACCTATTTGGAACAGAAAATATTATTTAATAAGATTTGTGGACATGCGATGTTAATATAATTAATGATTTCGTAATATCATTTCCTATATCAGCAAAACTACAGATATCATTCCATATCTGTTCCCCATTTGGAAATGTTTTTGTAATTTGTTTCAATTTATTACATGGAAAAAATAATGTGACTAATGAAACCTTCATGATTATGATTTTGAGTTTATATTTTCCTATACTATATTTTATAAGATACATAGAGCATAAAATTTGACTACGTGAGTAAGTATGTTATTATCATAGCACAATTTTTATTATATTTAAAAAAACATTCTTATATGATCTCATGGTTCTAAAATAGACTAACCAATTTATTTTTACGTACTGAATTATGTTCTGTACCGAGCATTTATTAGATCTTCGCATGTTTTAAAATTATTTTTCATAGGGATTAAGTATTTATAAAAACAATATTAGATTCAATGATGTTTATATAATAGTTACCTTGTATTAATAAATTGTTCATTATGAATAACTTGTTTAATGGGAAAAATTATCAATTAAAGTCATGATAATTTCTATGTAATTTTTTTATCATTATCTATACCACAAAACCTAATATTTCCATTGTTATATAAGTTATCTAGTATTTCATTTTTATGTTGTATGATGGGAATGGGTAAAATTGGACCAAGTTTGTTAGATTCAAAACCATAAAGGTGAAGGATATGGATTAGGAACACACCTATAAGTTAATATTTGGTGTAGTTATAGCTATTATAAGATAAATGTTCACAATACATTGGGGGTTAGGATGTTTTCATTGGATGTTTTCATAAGAGTAACATATACCATCATGAGTTTATATGTTTTACAATTGATCATATTTTCAATGGATTAAAAACAACTTCAGAGGTTTTATGTGATTATATTTTAAGATTATTAATGACACTTTTGTAGGTGACCATTGAGTTTTGATAATAGCCTCAGTAATTTAAATCCCCTCAGAGTAACTTCTGATGTAGTGAATATTTAATTTTAAGAATAGTAATTTTTTAATTTGTGGTCATTCATTGAAACATATTGATAACATTTAAGTTTAGGATGACATTTTCTATTAATGTAGTCATGCTAAATTTGAATGAAATGATTATCACTTTTTGGAACATATAGGTTATCTTATTGATAACCATGGTATTAAAAATTTATATGGTGAATATTTGACTAATTTTTTTATGAAGTTCACTGTTTTGGAAAATATATTTTTTTAAGGTAAGTTGATTTGATTCTAAAAAATGGGATTCACTTTAGGGAATAATGATTGAAACATCCTTAATATATATATATTGTTCTATTTTTTACTTTAAATAAATTCAGGTCATTTATTATAATGTTAAAATTTTTGGAGATTATATTATTAAAAAATATAAATGTTTGGAATATGATTTTAGTAGAGGCTGCTTTTGTTTGGAGATAAATATTAATTTAATATTGAAAGAATATTTGACAAATTCCTTCTTATTATTGGGTTTTGAACACGGATATGAATGCTTTGAAGTGTTTTCAGGTAAGTAATCTATGGAATGGTTAATGATTATCATAGGGTGTTAATCTTGTGGAATTTAATATTAATTCATTATTTCATTGTATTGAATATTATCTTACCTTGTATAAACTATTTTTGTTATGGTAAATGTCTATATATGTGAGTAATAACATCATATATTTTTGGGGATCATGGGATCCATTAGAAAATAATTTTACCACCTCTAGGATGAAAAAACAATCTTGAATATTTATTTCTTCAAAAATTATATGTGATGGATGTGGAAATTTATCATTAAACGACCAATAGATGAAATTTTTATTATGAAATGAAAAGAAATCATGTAAATTTTCTTTTTTTCTCAATCCAGATGATAAAATTATCCCTTAACTGTGTAATAATTGGATTTTTTTACTTTCTTACGATCATTTATGATGAATTGATGGAATTTCCAAACCACATTTTTTAAGGTTTTGTTTCATTGACATTCTCAATATCATTATATTTCACATATTCAATGTTATCTATCACTTAATATCATTATTTAGGAAATAATTAACTCTCCATTTCTATATTTTCACATCCCACTAATGGTATCCTATTTAGAAACCTAGTTATGTTTTATTCCATATGAAAATCATATTTCAGTTTCACTATTTAAATGTGGATGTGTTATTTAAACCTTTTAAATGGTGGTTTCAATGAAGATATTTTGATTTATAAATATGTGAAAAATTGTTTTCCATTCATGAACCATCTCCTTCTATTCATCTCTTTTTCATTAATGTTAAAAACCTTAATACTTTTTACGGAGATATAAAATAAAATTGATAGAAAAGATATAGTGTAATATTGAAGAAATATAATACCCAGATATTATAAAAGAATACTATATTTAATAATATATATGAAACTATAAATTGAGATTAAAATATCCAAAACATAATATTATATCAAATATGAACATTATAATAATGAGATTAAATTGAAGGATCTTAATTAGAGTAACTGTATTATTAAATATATTTATAATGGTCCAAATGAATAAAAATTTATTAAATTATTCTAAGAAACTATGCACTCAATTCATGTGAAGTCATTTTAAGCCTCAAAACGACATTTTATACAAAAAGGGGATTCATTTATTTTATTGAGAAAACACAACAATTAATTTATACCACTTTCAGTATATTTATTTTACAAAAGGATATCATTTTTGAAATCAAAATATCAAAAAAAATTAAGTTGAAATTTTTGGGACTTCTTGAAAGGATTTATGTTTTAGTGAATAGTGAAAAATAATGATCTATGAGAGAACTATAATATCATTTAATATATTTAGAAATTTCTTATTTATAATTGGATTAAATATTTCAATAGTTCATTTTAATTAAATACATTTAATGTAAATTATTTTGAGTCAGCATTATTTATTATTTTGGTAGAATATATTTCTCTACATAAAATTTGTCTTTTCTGGACAACTATTTTTCATCATATTTTTTGATTTAATATTAAAATAATTTATGTCAGCTAATTTTAACTGAATCCGATAAGACTTATTCCATATTCAAAATTTCATTTTCTATTTTCGATAAATATTTCTGCCTCATTTGTTTCATAATGAATTGTACACATGGAATCTATATATCACAAAGGTAACGGGTAATTTGGCCTAACTATGATTAAAAATAATGTGAGAAAGATTTAAATCACTTTAGGAGTTTCTACTAAATTCTATAATGAGTGGAGTTAGACCCATATCCCAAATTTAAAATCCTATTATTTTGGTTTCCTTGAGATTACATATATATTATTTTCAGTAAAAACTAATTCCAAAACGTTAATTTATTAACTAATATATCACTAATGAGTTTTTATAAGGAAAAAATAATTAATGGTTAAAAATACTAATTTTAAAATGAATAATATTTTTATGAAGTTAAATTATTTTTTATTTTTTCTGATGAAATAATTTCTTTACATTCTTAGGCAGTTGGAACCAAATACTTATGAATGTAGATGAAAAAATGTTAATTATTTTAAATACATAATAAGTTATATTTATTTTGTTGATTTTTTTATTTTCTTATATAAATATAATATACTAGTGAGGTGTAAGAAGATTATATTTGAACTACATTATTGACTTGATGGTTTTTTAAATTAATATATTTAATAGTCCTAAACATAAAATTTAATGTCATATAATGTAAAATAGTATTTTATTAAATAATATAAAACTAATAAATATATTATATTTTTCTATGATAATGAGATATTGTTGGTAATATCAACAATTTTTCATTTATAGGTAAGATGTCCTTTTATTGTACCTTTACTAACTCGTAATGTGTGAAGAACATTGACAAATTGTAAACCATTAAAAGGGACAACATGATTTAAAACTAACTTATAAGGGTTATAGCATCATCTCCACTTGAAAATAAAAATTTATTTTTATTTATTTAACACTTTTAGGAATTCCAAGGGTTCCCTATGATGTCTTTTATAATTACAACAACTCATTTATCATCCTCACAAATCTTGAAAAACATTGCTCAATTAACCCATACATCTTAATTTCTATAGATATATTATATATGTTTTAGTCTTCTTAAAATATCATCCCAAAGTTCATTATAGAGTGAAATAAAGGAGGTTCATCAAAGAGAAGGTAATCATCTTTAACGAGAATATTAGTTTTACTTCTTCTACTAACATAGTCAATGGTATTCAAAAAATAAAATATGAAATCAAATATATCACCCATATACTCATATATCATTATATTATATTAATAACTTTGTTCACCTTTTTTCCAATCAAATGGAAAAGAAATCAATCGATCATGAGAATTTGCATACTACCACCTTGTAAACAGATGTATTCTTCCACATCATTACCTTTTCATGGTTGGTTATTAAGATGGATTAAATAAATATATATATATTTATATATATTATTAGTGGATTAATTATGATTATTTATAAAAAACATTTCAATTAATTTAATATCATTATAATCAAGAAATATGTTGTCGCTCATTGGTACTAAGGACAACTATCTGCACAGAGTGATGTATATGTTTTTCAAGAACATCCACTAATATATGAGAATTAGGATGGATTAATTCATTTTTAATATTTTGATAACAATAAAAAGGTTAAATAAAGAGAATATTTTTCTTTATATATTTATTTTATGTCCTTCTAAATATAGAAACACTGCACATGTGTGCCTGAGGACTTCAACCTCATAAGACAATGTATTTTTTTGTTAATGATTTTTAGGGATAGATCTAAAATTATATATGTTGTAAAAAATGTGAATTATTTCATTACTATTGTTATAGAAATTTTTAAATAATGATCCAATTTACATTGTTCACACTATCGATGTTTTTTTAGGATTATGAACCAAACATCCTTAACATTTCTTAAATAAACTAAATCAATTTAGTTAAAATATAATACATGTTAATAAATTTTATAATAGAGATTATGATAATTTAATAAAACTAAAATATATTTCCAATACTGTAACTAATTAATATATGTTCATTATATATGATTCAATGAATGTACATGGGAGGTTGGGAGATTAAGAAAGGTGGTTCAATCATAAAACCAATTATTAAAATGTTATAAACAATTCATTATAGTATTTTACCTCCATTTCCATATTGTATAATGGATGTATAACTATTTAAATTTAAAATTTAAAAATGTTGATTATAAGTATCCATTTAAATTCATATTATGTTATTTAAAATGAATCATTTTGGGTAATTCTTATAGAATGTTCGACTTTTATTTAAAACTACTACAAGAATGGGTTTATTTAATCTATACAATGTTGATGATTTTTTTTTATTCCACACCCATTATTATACGTTTTGATTAATTTAAATCTTTTAATTTTTAATTCAAAGAAAATCCATTCCTCCCAAATTTCTATGTATTCTATTATTGTAAATTTTGGTTTAAAGGAAATAGATATATCAATATCTGAATTTTTTTAATATGGGTTCAAATGAATATTTTTAAGTATTTTATGATGAAGATGAATTATTTTTTATTTATCATGTTTGTTAAATTACATGGAAATTATTTATGATAATGGGTGATCAAAAAATATATCTCTAATGAACTTGGTAATGATTATGTTCTCCAGATAATTTCATTTTAATTAACCAAGTTGGTTAACAAATTTTTAATGGTTCATAGAATGCATCTATAAGGATGAGGTCCCCGAAAACCTAAATTGTGTTTATATTATTTCCAAATAACTTTCATGGAAGTGTTTTAATTTCAAAATTGATGTAAATGATATTTTTTAATAGAATTATTATTTCCTTTATATTTAAAATTTATATCGTTTTGAAACTATTTTTCTTGGATTCATTATTTTTTTTGAAACCCTAATGGTTTAAATTTTTATTTTATTTTATTAAATAAATAGTTTTAAAACATTAGGTGGTATAATTAATTTCATGTTTAATTAATTAACTATTGGAGACCAATGTTTATTCTACTTATAGAATACACTGTTATTTAATATCTTGTTTTTTAAATAGACTAACCGGTTTATTTTTCTAGTACATGTCCATTACCGATCCTTTATTCTCATCAGAGTTTTTAAAATTACTCCTATAACGAATATAAGGATGAGTATAAATTCTAATAAATTTAGTGTTCTAGATATGTGTTTCCCCTTTACAAATTATAGTTTGGGTCTTTAAGGAAGCATTTTTGTAGAATAAATGATCACGTAATTAAATGGGTATTATTATAAATGTGTTTAATATAATTCAATAAAAAATTAAACAAAAAAATTCATTGTTTAGGTAAGTGACACAATATTATTTTTTGATGTTTTATGTTTTTAAGGATGAAATTGGGTATTTTTTATTATTATCAAAGCCAAAATATAAAGATCATGTCTTAACATGGACTTGAGAGTATGGTTTCATGGATGTTATGAGTCATTTGTTTATAATTTAATTATTATAAAGGGTAACCATTACTATTTAATAAGTTCATTCACATGGAACATGTGAAAACATATGAAGATTATATAGGAACTTTTGTTTTGTGGAATTCCATTTTTTATGATGTATAGATTTTTTATCCTATTAGATACATGTGAAAAGGAAGTCTAAGATCATACTTTGAAACATGAAAAACACATCAAAAACATATATCAATGTCATACGACAACTACATACGTTTCTTGGATTTATAACACTACATCATATATACTCAACGTAATGACCCTAAGGGTGAGTAATTTCCCTCAGTTACCCTCTCCTCATACTGGGTAAAATTAGTTTCCTAACTGAAAACTAAGATGATTTAGAAATATTTATATAAGGTGGAAGCTATTTAAGATGTATAACCAGGAAATATTGATGACTTTTTACCACTGTGTTTCTGGTGATATAGTGACCATAATCGAACATTGGAAAAAATATTACTGATGAACACACTCACAAAAAAAATACACAACAAATGATTTCTCTATAAAAATATGATAAATAAATGCACTTGAGAAACTAGAGAAGGATAGTTGTGGATGAAACCTCACCCGTTTTAGCCTCAAGTATTTGGATAAACGAGAACCCCTCTCTATAGACCAACTCCTTGAAGGTTCTAATATCTTTCATAGTAACATGATTCCATACTAGCTAGAGACTTCCCAACTAACCCACATATCATAACTACTCAATATAAGTAAACAATTTGATTTGGATGACAACATACAAATTTTTTTTATGGAAGGATCCAGAGAATTGTCACATCCTGACATCCACATCTATTAAGAGAATAAGAGTATAATTTATGTCATTAATTAATTGCACTCTAACTCAATATAAACATGAATTACTCTATAATAGTGAATATAACAAATAAATCCAAAATTAATACTCATATTTAATACTAATTATATCCCGAATAGACTCCTATTGTTCAACAGTTATATCTTTAAATCATTGAAGTTATTGGACTATATATTTTTCCAATTACATTAAATAATATAGTAAAAACTACATGGCATATGAATCTAATACTCTTCATAGGATCAAATAAATTCATAGAAAATATTATTATCCATCAACCATTTTTTATCAGTTTGTAATAAATTCATCCTTCATATATCAATTAAATTACAGAACTAATATTATATATTGTTCATCACCCATGAATTATCTTTTTCCTAGATAATCTTCCTTTTACAATTCAAGAATCCAATTATAAATCATCTGACAGAACTGCATGAGGTGCTCAACACCTTCCATTGTATAATAGTGTAAAACTAAAATCCTAGTATCTTGAAAATGAAAAACATTATTGGTATTCTAATTTTAATTCCCTAAATTCCGATATAATTTCATTTTCATGATAAAACCACTTAATAAATGGGATTATAAGCAACACTAACCTGGCCTGAAATACCTTGATTATATTTCATGATGGACCTAAGTCTCATTTTACAAAAGATGTGTCTTAATTTCCTTAATCTATTATTAATTCTCCATTTTTTTTACAAAATCCACACCTTTACCAGGAATTCTAATATATATCCATTAATCTTCATCCTTCATGAATACACATTAAGTTATTGCCATGCACTGTATTATTTCAATCTACATCTTATAGTTGTCGTTCTCTACTCTTTTTCCCATTATACATCTATTTGGTTTTATCAGTTACTTACCTCACATAGTATCACATTCCACTAGTTAGAAGATTCTTTTATATATAGCTCACAAGACCAAAATATAATATATTAGAAGCATTATGAGACCAAGACCTAATTTTTAATCCCCAAGGAACATTTTTTATGAATAGTACCACTTCAATAATACCTCACTATAATAAAATCTAATGTACATGAACTACTAAAAATAGTACAATAGTTCTATAGTAAATAGAGAATATCTTTGTTTAACCCAGGTTTTAAGTAAAATTACAATGTGACTTTACAAAAAATTAAATCCACTAAAACACCTTATTTATAGAAAATGGAATATATAATGATGATTCATGTGTCTCACCACAATTCTTCCAAAGAGCCAATGAAATATTACATTGCAATATTATAATGATTGTCAAGGTCCTTGATTTAGATCACAGGTTCCCCTCTATGTCATTTCCAATTTATTTGGATTACATTACTCCTGAAGATTAAATGATAATATTCCCCTACCAAATCAAATTAAATCCTTAACAGTTTATATTTTAAACTCTATCCTAATGGAAAATCTAACATTGATATCAACATTCCCAATCGAACACAATAAAAACTCATCTCAAAGATGAATTGAGGTAATAAGTTCCCTCATAGTATTTCTCAAATAAACCAAAAGTTTGTGACTACTTACGAGGGTAAAAAAAATATTAGATGGGATTTGTAACAAGTTATATGAAAAAACACTAGAGGTTTTCACTAATAAATTAATCATAATAAAATATGAAAAAAATATCCCCAAAGAACATATATGTATATATCTAAGAAATATATGTAATGGTATATAACACGAATCACCCAAACAACACTAAAAGATTGTTCAATGAAAAATCAATAGCAGGAATAATGATAATCAATGAATCCATAAATGTTAACTTGGAACAATCTAATCATATAGTAAGGATGATCATCATATATAACAATATCTTAATAATATTCAAAAAATATATATAGAAGTAGGGTTGACAATGATATATACCTAGTTTATTCCTTCCTAATAGCTCTCTAGTAGAAGTTAATTAAGCATATTGAATCTATAAGGAATAAATACTGAAACTGAGTTATTATCATTTCCATAGTAATTATATAAAACATCCCCACCATAAAATCACCCCAAAAATCATAACATTTGACATGAATAATGGAATTCAATATATATATCAATATAAGTACAACAAATCCAATTACCCATTTATTTAGTCATCTTAATATCTTAACATCATGAATATTGATGTTTCTATCCTTCCCTTTGTTTTTATAACATATCATAGCACAACCCTAACCTCATCATGCCACAACCACTTCCAAGTCCACATAATTCCCTACACCAATCAAAAATGACACATACAACATCCACTAGATAGACGATAAGAAGTGGGGGTGTAGTCAGCTATCTATTTCCCAAAATTTCATGATTTATGGGATTTACCTAGTAACCCAATCTATATGGTTGTGGATTATGTTATCCAACTTGAGTGGTGGATCGTAGCATTGGTGAATACCACATTATTCACTACTACAATATGAAAATATAAAATAATATTTATATATATACATATATATATATACGTTTTTTGGTGTGTGTTTGTGTTTTTGTGTAGAATCGCATATCCCAACAAAGGTTCTACATCTTATCAAGGTCATGTACAACCATAAAATTTCATATTTTATATTTTATACACAAATACAACAGTTTCATTTAAAAAATATATATTTTGAACATAAAAACATCAATTAATTTTTAGTTTAATGGTTTCTAAATAAATTTATCCACCATTTAAATAGTAATTCATTATAACATTATGTATTAATCATATTAAATAATAATTTTCAGTATTCATCAATTCATTTCAGGTTTCACATCTCTTCAAATTATTCTTAATCAATTCATTAATTCATTACATATATAAATCACATCTAAGTCCATCTATCTCGTCCGCATCAAACACACCAATCCTCAACATTAATATTTTTGACCTTTTGTCAGTTTATATTAGTCAAATATATACTATAACCAAACAACATGACTGAAAATATATAATATTATGTATATCAATAAAAAATCACATACCTCTTAGCATTAAAAAACATTTTATATGAAAAAATAAATGAAATATATTCAATCATATAAACTATAGAATTATAATTCCATATCAATCACAATATAAGTATGAATTCATAAATCAATTACCTTAATTATTTATTTGAATCATCACACCATTGATGAATAAGACCCAATGATATAAATTCCCAAAATTTATTAAAGGACATCTAAAAAATTTATAATCTATAAAAATTATATCAATGGTATATGAAATCAATAAAACAACCATTGTTTCAATATATATCATATAAATGAAAAGATATATGAGAAAATGCAGAAAAATAATACTGTAATGTAACATCCCGAGTCCGGAGCCCCTCCATTGGTGCCCCATACCTGGTTCTCCACATGACCTCAAGTGTGTTTCCCTGAATGCCAGAGGCTGCCGACTAGCAGCGAGGGCCTTGGTGAGTCGGTGGGGAAACTATGCCCTCGTTCGGTAAGGTATACAAGGTAATAAAATAACAATAAACAGAGAAAGCAGTAAAAAACATGCATAACAACAGAACCAAATAGCGGATGCAATGTAGAGATATAACTATGATGAAAATGAAGCAGTAAGTAGAAGTATCTAAGGAAAATAGAAAACACAACAACGTGCTGAAATAAAACTCAAACCAAGTGAAAAAGAAAAACAAAATAATCTCATCAGCATCGCGAGCCATAGCTCGGTCCCATGCTCCCCAGCACCTGGTGCATTCAAGATCCTGAAGAAGAAGGGCGCTTTCCCTTGTCTATACCTGCAGTAACATACTCTTCTTGGGCCCAAAAGAATGGCCCAAACAGGGTGTGAGATACAATCCCAGTAGGAAATCACCCAAAGATTTGTTCCTAACAGTCAATGAATACATGGTAGTACTAAAACAAGAAGCAGTAGACATAAAATCACAAACATATACAATCCACAGTTCAAACATGTATAGCACACAAGTAAGTAGCCAACAACAAGAAGAAAACATGTAACCCTCTGGGTAGCTCTCACAGTCTAACACCTATGGTTCAACCTCTATGTACAAGAAACACTCTAGGAGGCACACACAGTCTCACCCCTTTGGTTTCGCTACGTAAATTAAGCAGACTCTCTGTGGAAGCACTCACTGTCAATTCCCCCTATAGCCCACGTCGTATTTAAAAGTCACTCTAGAGAAGCCCTTCCGTCAATTCTCCACTTGGTCTCACATTGTTATAAAAAGTCACTCTTGAGAAGCCCTTCCGTAAAATTCTCCCTTTGGTCTACTACTCTAGGTATTCACAGTCCTGAGTAAGTAGACATGCTCAGTGCATGTATACCGTCCAAGTAAACATCAAGAACTACTTGGCTATCAACTAAGGCTCAGCAGCAAAATAAAACAAAAATTACACTATCCTACGACTAGGCACGGAAACTAGAAAAACGCCAAACAGGTTGAACAAGAATGGAAAAGAAATCTAAGCACAACAAAATACTCTAATCAAAAGCAATAACCTCTACTAAAGAAATCAAGAAATGCAAGCAAGAAACAAGGGAAAACCGGAAACATACAATACCCCGTTCAAGGGTATTGGTGGAACTTTCACAAAATACTTAAAGACTTTCTACAGAAAGGCACAAACCACCTACGTTGATCCTAGGAGATCTCTATACGTGAACCTAGACGATAGATTCTCCTTATGATGACGTAGATCTGAGAAAACCCACAAAACATTCATCCAATGATAACTTGAAAACGAGGAATCGAGAAACCAGACTCAAACA
The DNA here is from genome assembly GCA_963277665.1 of Viscum album. Taxonomy (NCBI): domain Eukaryota; kingdom Viridiplantae; phylum Streptophyta; class Magnoliopsida; order Santalales; family Viscaceae; genus Viscum; species Viscum album. Next base: position 1,632,191,801 of record OY728141.1, read on the forward strand.
GAAGGAATAACTCACAGCTGCGATTCCAACGCAACTGACCATGCTCGAATCGGAGAACGGACGACGAGGTAGGACTCTATAGAAGATCCGGTCATACGGTAACTCTCGGACGGTCAAAAACTTATGAAGAAGATGAATATGGGGGTTAGGTGTGACCCCAGTCCATTATATAAAATAAAAGAAAGTACACGGCGTGTACTTTTTGATTACACGGCGGGTACTTCGAATTTCATCTATACTCTGAAATAACTATCCTCCAACTCAGCCTTACAAACCATGTGTGTGGCCCGAACACAGCCAGCACACGGCTTCAAGCCGGAACAGAGTACACGACGTGTACTCAGAAAGTACACGGCGTGTAGTTCTGATATTTCCAGAAAAATCATTTTTCTCAAAAATTCCAGAAAAAGGAAAAACGTACTAGCACGAAGTTCCGAGTTCTTACAAAATTCCTCCTTTAGAAAAAATTCATCCTCGAATTTCCCTACCGAGGTGGAGAAGAAGAATCCCCGAACAGCTCCGGCCACTGCGATCGTACATTGGCCTCCCTCATCCAGGTCTCGTCCTGTACTCGACCGTGCTGCCATAGCACTTATACTAATGGAACAGACCGCCCGTGGAGAACCTTCTTACTACGTTCGACAATCCGGATAGGATGCTCCTCGAACGACGCATCCACTTAAAGCTCGACTTCCTCGGGCTGGAAGGCGTGATAAGGGTCTAAAAAGTAACGTCGGAGTTGAGAGACGTTGAAGATGTTGTGCATGGCCCGATACCTCTAGGGTTGCTGCAATCGATAGGCGACCGTCCCCACTCTCTCCAAGACCTCAAACGGCCCAACGTACCGCGGTGAAAGCTTACCCTGTCTCGGAATACTTTGGTGTCCCAACATCGGTGCAACACATAGGAAAACCTGATCACCGACCTCGAACTCCAGAGGTCGTCTCCGCTGATCAGCATAAGACTTATGCCGAGACTATGCTGTAGCCATCCTCTTCTGAATCATATCTATCTGATCTGAAGTCTCATGAATAAGATGAGGTCCTAGTAAAGCTGCATCTCCTGTCTCCAGCTAGAATAAGGGTGATCGACATGGCCTACCGTACAAATCCTCATATGGTGCCATCTGAATGGTCGTATGGAAACTGTTATTATAGGCGAACTCCACCAGAGGAATATGCTTCTCCCAAGAACCACCAAAGTCAAGGGTGCAAGCCCGGAGCATATCCTAAAGCACCTAGATCCTGCGCTTGGACTGGCCATCAGTTTGGGGATGGTATGTTGTACTCAATAGAACCTGTGTACACAAGGCCTTCTGAAGTCCCTGCCAGAACCAAGAGGTAAAGCACACATCTCTATCTGAAACAATAGAGCGCGGAACACCATGCAGACGCACAATCTCTCTGATGTAAAGTCATCCCAGATCATCGAAACTAAAGGTCTCCTTGATCGGCAAGAAGTGAGAAACCTTTGTAAGTATTTAGACGACAACCCAAACGACATCGTTCCCTCGCGGTGACCTCGGCAACCCAGTCACGAAGTCCATCACAACATCTTTCCACTTCCACTCCGGAATGGGTAACTGCTGTAAAAGGCCTGCTGGTCGCTGATGCTCTACTTTCACCAGCTAACAAGTTGAACATCTCATGACAATACCAGCAACATCCTTCTTCATACCTGGCCACCGGTACTGGCGATGAAGATCCCGATACATCTTGGTGGTGCAAGGATGAACTGCCCAAACTGAGGAATTGAAATCCTACATCAGCTCTTCACGTATGTCTGCTGGTACCCATACGCGTCCTTGGAAACACAAGATCTCATCCTCTCCCACTGTCCATCCAAGAAGAAGGTCCTCTCCTGATACACTCTCCCGCAAGACTAAGCCTTCTAAGTCTGATAGCTGCCTCATCCGTACCCGATCAAGTAGCTTGGAGGTAACAGCTATTGAAGATAGAAAATTATGTCCCCATCTGTCGTGCACCTCCAGATGCATCTCAGAGAACAGATCCATTAGCTTCCACTCACTACTAGCCTCCTAAACAACCTGAATCTATGTTCTCCTTCTCGACATATCTTCCACGGTGTTTCCATTTCCCTGCATATAGGCAATCTCAATGTCAAAATACTATATATAATCAACCCACATGCACTGCCTCATATTCAGATCACACTGAGTGAAGATATACTTGAGACTCTTATGGTCAGTGAAGACCACAAAGTGCTATCTTAGAAGATAGTGTCTCCAACAGCGTAAAGAATGAACCATAGCTTATAACTCTAGATTGTGCGTAGGGTATTTCCTCTCATGTGGCCTCAACTGCCGAGACCCATACGCAACGACTCCATCTCCCTGCATAAGCACAGCTCCCAGCCCGATACCCAAAGCGTCACAATAAACAGTGTAGCTCTTGCATGGCTCTGGAAAGACTAGTATCGGTGCTGACGTCAACCTCCCTTTCAGCTCCTGAAAGGCTGACTCACAAGAATCTGACCATAAGAACTTCGCCCCCTTCTTGGTCAGACCTGTCAAAGGTTCTACTAGACAAGAAAAGTCCTGAATGAAGTGTCTGTAGTATCCATCCAGCCCTATGAAACTCCATACCTCAAAAACGTTCTTCGGAAGCTCCCAGAAAACTACAGCTCTCACTTTCTCTGGGTCCACAGATACTCCTACCTCTGAGATGACGTGACCCAATAAGTGAATCTGATCTATCCAGAAGTGGAACATCGAGATTTTAGCATAAAGCTGATGCTCTCTCAGCGTACTCAGAACGATATCAAGATGTGTGGCATGGTCGTGTTGAGTGTGAGAGTACACCAATATACCGTCCATGAAGACCACGACGAAGGAGTCCAAGTAAGGATGGAACACACATTTGATTAGTTCCATGAAAACTGAAGGTGCGTTCGTGATACCGAATGGCATGATTGTATACTCATATAGACCATACCTTCTCATGAAGGTTCTCATAGGTATATCTGATGGTCTAACGTGCAGCTGATGATAACCGGACCTCAAGTATATCTTCAAGAACTCCCGGCCTCCCCGAAGCTGATCGAAAAGGTCATCAATCCTCAGAAAAGGATATTAGTTCTTGACCGTCAACTGGTTCAGCTTCCAATAATCCACACAAAGCCTAAGGGTACCATCTTCCTTCTTTGCAAATAGAACAGGCGAACCCCAAGGAGAAGTATTGGGTCGGATGAAACCCTTAGCCTATATCTCCTCCAACTGCTTCTTGAGTTACTGCAACTCAGATGTGGCCATCCTATAGGGAGGAATGGACACTAGTGCCGCTCCTGGCACGAGCTCAATAGAGAATTCTACCTCATGCTCTGGAGGAAAACCCGAAAAGTGTTCTGGAAAGACATCCCTGAAATGATCCACCACTGGAGGAAAGTCCAACTGTGGAGTCCCCTGATCATCCAGATAAAGACTAGTAATCTGGGCTGTCACCCCTCCTAGACCAAGATGCTGGAGTCCCGCCCGACTCGTTCGAACGTCCCATTTGCCTCTATGAAGGAAAGATTCGCCTTTTGGTGAAATGAGACAGACTCGGCGGCGATAACAGTCAACGACTACCTGGAAGGGAATCAACCAGTCCATTCCTAGGATGAAATCATAGCCTGTCATCTCTAGGAAATAGAGATCCCATAATAAGTGATACCCTGAAACCTCCAGAGGGCACTCTCTACACTAGTGTACACTAGATGTCCTCATTCCCAAAGGTGTGTCTAGAGTCAACGAGTCGGCAGAAGAAAAGTCGCAGAGTCCAAGGCTCTCTACGACAGCAACAGAGATAAAACTATGCGTAGCACCAGTATCCAAAAGTGATAATGATAAAACTGAGGCTACTAAAATCGTACCTTGAACAGTAGAAGGGTCGGGATCCTAATCATGATATTTCTACTCCACAGCGAAGGAGTGGCCCGTACCGCGGCCCAACGCCCCTGGCTGACCACTCTAAGCTGAACCTCCCTACTGGTGCTGAGGGACTGGTGGCTGACCACCACAGCCTCGACCTCCACCTCATCCCAAATGGCCGGAAGAACTCCAGTTTCTCAAATTGTGAGACGATGGTGGTGCTTCTCCTGAACGAGGAGTCATAGAAGAACCCCGATCAACAGCTGCTGGTGAGAAAACCTGGAAGAAACGCTGAAGGTGCCCCATCTTGCTGCAAGATCGGCACTCCACGGGCTCCCTCTGGCACTGCTGCCTCATGTGCCCTATTCGGCCACACTAATAGCATGTCACCTGGCTGCTTGATGAGGCATCTTGCTTCCTCGAATCACTGCGTGTAGGCTCCCTACGGCGCTTCATACTGTCATATGAAGGGAATCTAGCTCTGGAAGCAGAACTGCCCTGACTGGCGGCTCCAGAGTCTCTCAGATTGCGCTCGGAAATCAGTTCCTGGTTGACTATGGAAGTAATGAAAGTCAGTTGGAAGATGTTCACCTGCGAGTGGATCTCCCACTTGAGTCCATCCTCAAACTTCCTCACCAAGAACACCCCACTCCCATCCTGAAGGGGTGTAAAATGCAACAACTCAGTGAAACAAGATTAATACTCCATGAAAGATAGATTACCCTGCTGTAAGCTCAAGAACTCCCGGGCTGGATCGTCCCTCAGGGTCTCCGGGTAGAATTAGTCGTAGAACACACACTGGAACTCTTCCCAAGCCATAGCCTACTACTGACCCGCCTATGAGATTACATCCCACCACCACATGGCAGAGTCTCGGAGAATGTAGGTGGTGAGCTTGACCCGCTTCTCTGGAGGCATCTCTAGATGCTCGAATTTAGTCAGCATGGCTTCCAGCCATGACTCTACAACCTGAGGTACTCCCTCCCCTGAGAACGTGGGAGGATGCTGCTACTGAAAGACCCATTTCATGTCTTCCATAGACGAGGCAGGAGGCGGTGCTTCCTGGAAGGCCTGCATCATCCTCATGAAACCTTCCCTAAACTGCGCACTAATTCCTACAACTGGTACAACAACTGGTGCCAAGGCTGGCTCGGATGGGGGATCGATAGGATGTCCCTAATCAGCCCTGTCTGGCGTCTGATCACTTTCTGATGACATATGTACGACCGGAAGACGTCTCAGAGGCATAGCTCTGAAAGATCAAAAGCACACCTTGGATCAGGAAAACAAGGACAAAGAACACAAGAGTACAAAATGGTAACAGGGGAAGAAAAACACACAAGATTGCAAAACATGACTAGACGATGTGTATAAAACTACACGATGTGTCTTCTTAAACCACTGACATGGGCGTGTACTCCTTCCGTACAAGTCGTGTACAGTACATACTACTTGGTGTGTTGACCCCCACACACGGCGTGTACTTGAAAACTATTCCCCTGCCTGAGTCTCCTTACACAGCTAACCCACACGGTCCGACTCAACCCGAGACTACACAGCATGTACGAAACAAACACGGCGTGCAATAGACAAGGCTCTGGTGGTCCGTGTTGTTGAATAAACAGCCTTCTACAAGGCTGGACCTTACATGGCGTTCTTCGAACAAGCACGACGTGCATAGGTGAAGGAGACACCGTCCCGTGTTGTTCGTTACACGGCTGGGTACCTAGGAAAGACTACATGGTGTGATCCGAACAAACACGGCGTGTGCAAAGGAAGGTAATGTCGGCTCGTGTTGTTCGTGACACGGCCAGGTACCTGGACAAGACTACACGGTGTGTTCCCTATGGAAACGGCATGTGGAAAACAAGGTCATGTCGGCCCGTGTTGTTCGTGACACACCCGGTTACCTGGACAAGACTGCACGACATGTTCCCTATGGACACGGTGTGTGGAAAAGAAGGTCTTGCCCGCCCATGTTTTTCGTGACACGGCCAGGTACCAAGACAGGACTACACGGCGTGTTCTCTATAGACACGACGTGTTCTATTTGAGCTTCCCCATCCCGTGTTGTTAGTGACACGGCCGGGTACACAGCTCCGAACTCACACGGCGTGTACCAATGGTACACGATGTGTTCCTGATGTTACTCCTACGACACCATGTTATGCTCACAAAGTCAGTGAAACGGACTGAAAACTACACGTCGTGTGCCCGAAAAGTACACGCCGTGTATTCTGGGTTTTTCTTGGCAGTATCTCAGAAACTGCGCCGAATTCTAGAAACACTAAAAACAAGGGAAAAAGGTGCCAAATTCTGATCCGTGAGGGCCCATAACGCCTCATGAACCAAACTTCGGCGTTCACTTTAAGAAAAGAACAAAACAAATAGTTTTCTAATACAACATCAGAGAGTCGATCAAGCATCTATCACAACAGCATGCATAATCTACACAGAGCCTATCGCAGCAGCTTGCAATCGCTAATGCACCCTAGATGGCATGGAAAGAATGCATGACATGTGATTTCTACAAGTTCCTATATGATGCATGAGATGGAATAATCTCATCTCATCAGGTTGCGACAAAAATAGATCCAAAATATCAAAACAATAACCGCACAAGTCATACGAATCACTATAGGTGAAAACATACCAACCATAAAATCTCAAAACCAGAAAACTTAATTTAACGAGGTAGTATGGATTTTCCATGTACACGGGTTAGCTACTCCTGAGCACAAATTAATGCCAAGTACTAAATCCATCCTATCCCTGGATAAGGTCTCCATATAGTAAAGAAAGAGAAAAGAACTCCTCTGATACCACTTTGTAACATCCCGAGTCCGGAGCCCCTCCACTAGTGCCCCGTACCCGGTTCGCCACATGACCTCAAGCGAGTTTCCCAAACACTAGAGGCTTCCGACTAGCAGCGAGGTCCTTGGTTAGTTGGTGGGGAAACTATGCCCTCATTCGGTAAGGTATAAAAGGTAATAATGCAACAATAATCATTGGAAGCAGTAAACGACATGCATAAAAACAGAACCAAATATCGGAAGCAATGTAGAGATATAACTATGATGAAAATGATGCAGTAGGTACAAGTATCTAAGGAAAACAGCAAACACAACAACATGATGAAATACAACTGAAACCAAGTGAAAAAGAAAAAAAAATCTCGTCCACATCACGAGCCACAGCTCGGTACCATGCTCCCCAACTCCTGTTGCAATCAAGATTCTGAAGTAGAAGTGTTCTTGCCCTTGTCTATACATGCAGAAACATAGTCTTCTTGGGCCCAAAATCATGTCCCAAACAGGGTGTGAGATACAATCCTAGTAGGAAATCACCTAATGATTTGTTCCTAACAGTCAATGAATACATGGCAGTACTAAAACAAGAAGCAGTAGATAGAAAAGCACAAAGAGCGACAATCCACAGTTCTAACAACTATATCACACAAGTAAGTAGCCAACAACAAGAAGGAAATAGGTAACCCTCTAGGTGGCTCTCACAGTCTAACCCCTATGGTTCAACCTCAAAGTACTAGAAACCCTCTGGGAGGCACACATAGTCTCATCCCTCTGGTTCAGCTACGTAAATTAAGCAGACTCTCTGGGGAAGCACTCACCGTCAATTCCACCGACAGTCTTGTATCATGCTAAAGGATCTATGGGGAAGCACCCAACGTCAATTCCCTCTAGAGCCCCAGTCGTAATTAAAAGACACTCTGGAGAATCCCTTCCGTCAATTCTCGACATGGTCTCGCATCGTGATAAAAAGACACTCTGGAGAAGCCCTTCCGTCAATTATCCCTTTGGTCTACTAATCTAGGTTCTCACAGTCCTGAGTAACTAAACATGCTCAGTGTGTGTATACCATCCAAGTAATCCTCAAAAACTACTTGTCTATCAACTAAGGCTCAGTAGCAAAATAAAACAACAGTTCCACTATCCTACGACTAGGCATGGAAACTGGAAAAATTCCAAACATGCAGAACAAGCATGGAAAAGCAATCTGAGCACAACAAAATACTATAATCACAAGCAATAACCTCTAATAAAGCAATCAAGAAATGTAGGCAAGAATCAAGGGCATAACAGGAAACATGCAATACTCCGTTCAGGGGTATTGGTGGAATGTGCACGAAATACTCAAAGACTTTCTACAGAAAGGCACAAAACACCTACCTCGATCCTAGGAGATCGATATACGTGAACCTTGACGACAGATTCCCCTTTGAATGACGAATATCTGAGAAAACACACAAAACATTAATCCCACTATAACATGAAAACTAGGAGTAATCAAGAAACAAGGCTCAAGCAGAAGGAAGAACTCACCGATGCGATTACAACGCAACTGACCGTTCTCGAATCGGAGAACAGACAACGAGGTAGGACTCTGTCGAAGATCTGGTCGTATGGTCGCTCTCAGACGGTCGAAAACTGGAGCAGAAGATGAATATGGGGGCTAGGTGCGACCCCGGTCCGTTTAATAAAAAAATAAATTACACGGCGTGTACTTTTTGAGTACACGACGTGTACTTCGACGTTTTTCCGTACTCCGAAATAACCAGCCTCCACCTCAGCCTTACACACAGTGTGTGTGACCCGGACACGGCCAACACACGACATCAAGCCGGAACAGAGTACACAGCGTGTACTCATAAAGTACACAGTGTGTACTTTTGAAATTTCCAGAAAAATCATTTTTCTCAAAAATTACAGAAAAAGGAAAAACATACCGGCACGAAGATCCGGGTTCTTACATGTAACTCATAACGATTTGTTATAAATAGGTAGTGAACTCAAATACCCCACCAAAGGTCACTCAAAAACACATTATTAGAATATATTTTAAATTTAGTGTGAAAAAAGGGGAACAAGAAACAAATTAATAAGGGATATCCATGTAAATATTTTAAGAAAATAGCATGGAAGAACATGTAACATTATATGAAAACCACAATTTGTTTTGGGTCTATGATCATAGATCTAAAAACCATAATAAAGAAAAATATTTCTATATTATCATTAACCATAACTTTTAAAAAATTTCAAAGAAATAATATTAACTAAAACATTGAATAATCAACCATATCATGGTTTTATAAAACTCTTAAAAACATGATATGAATCAATGATATTTCACCACCAATCTATGTCATGGTACATATGCCATGATGAAATTATACAAGGTAAAAACACATTATTGGGTTGTAAATTAACAAAACATGATATGTCATTCAACTAAATAGACCAATAACATTTTCAAAAAGACTAGTTCATAGAATAAAAAACAATACAACAGCCCCACTACCGGAGCTACCAAACTACTTCATCAATATTCTCTTATAGGTCCTAAATTCACAATATACACATAATTCTATCAACATGATATAAATAGATGAAATACAAAAATAAATATGTAATTAGAGGATGAACACATAATGGTTTACATAAAATCATATTTTTTGAATTTTTCAATGAAACAACTATTTAGACTGAAATATACATTATAAATGAATAAAATAATTAAAAATAAGAATAATAATGAAATCTAGAGAATTAAACCATGTGTAACAGCATTATTTTTTAAAAAATTATTTCTACCAAAATCATTTAAGGGGTTTGGAGAATTTTTTCTTCCATGATACATCTCATATAGTGAGACATTATTCTATGATAGAGTATGGATATATTTGGAATATTATAATCCATATATATATTTTTCTTATTATAATTTCTTAAAAGAACACTCCTAATTATGAGTGTCATTTACATAGTATTTACTATTCCATTTACCCATTCAATAATATTATTTTACTATATTGTTCTCATAGACGGAGCTTCATATTTATGGAAATATTTTCCACTATAGTCCATAACCTCAATTTTGGAAATCTCACATTAATTAGTCTTGCATTATTTATTATTATTAAAGATTGGTTTTTATTAAGAATTCAATATATTTGGATATTACTTCTTAGTTACTGTGTAACATCATAATGAACAATATTCTATTTTAATCATCATAAAACGTAATATAAAATAACATAAATTTTCTCCCTTAGAATAACATAATTCCATATAATTATATATATACTATATTAAGAATGTTATAATATCCTATAACCTTTTTCATGGGATGGTTTCGCAAAAGAATCCCTTTTATTCATTCACCACAAATATTTTAGCTCCAAAACATTAAAATGGGAATATGAATTTTATCATTCAATTTGAAATGAATATATTTACATAATTGAATTAAATATCCCAATATATGATACAATAACTTTTTTTTATTCATCAAGGGTTAATAAAAGTATTCTCCTTGATATAAACTAGATATATATATCCATTGGTCCCACATCCCCACGTCAATAAACCTCAAAAACATATTTTTATAGTGTGGCCAATAATATTGAAAAACATCTAATAATGCACTATACTGGTATAACCAGTCTACCAGTATTATGACTCTATCAATGTAAAATGATTACAATAAAATACATTAATTCATTCAGTCAATATTCCTTCTTCCATTCCATTATTTTATAGAGCTACACTAGTATCAAGTATAATTAATCCAACAACATAAATGTGAGATTATTTATTCTTTCTATATGCCCACTGATTTTGAATCATCCAAAAAATCAATAATCAAAGAGAAACAATTTTTTCATTCCATTAATGAAAATTATTCTAAATTTTCAACTATAATTTTCTTATTTTTTCATATAAATAACATATATCACTTATTAAATATCATTAATTATTTGATATTCTAATTCATGATACACGTAAACATAATTTCAACAAAAATATATTAAAAATTATATTTATTTTAAATAAATTTAATCTATTTTATAGTTTATAGTATATACAACTTTTAGATTTGAAAATATGAACATTATGTTCCATACCATAGCCTACATGTAACACCGAGCATCAATGACATAAGAAATTTATTATTTAAACATGACCATTATAATGTAATAATCAAATTGAAATGTATGATTAATATTAAATAAATTAATATATATATATATATAACCTCATAAAAACAAATATATTGACAATAGTCACTAATTTTTTTTATAATGTTACTTTATTATATAAAAATACATTTAAAAAAAATGCATTTTATCACTTTTGTAAGAAAAACTAAAATTACTTTTACCACATTGTGAATGTTTTTTAATAAAATTATCATCATATTATAAATTAGTTTATCATAATTATCATAAAATGAAATTTTGGGGTTTTTTGAAAAGTGTGATTTTTTAGAGAATAGTGTAAAATACATTTTTTTATAATACACCCATTTCTTTTAAATAAATTATGTTACTAAAAAGTACCAATATTACTAGAATATTAATTCTATTTAACAAAAGTAATATTATGTTATTTTTAAAATAATTAATTACATTAGAATCATAATTATTGATTCAATAAGTTTCCTTATGACTTTTCTATTCCATTATGTTATGAAAATTACAAACACATTTTCTTATGGAAAATTATATATCTCTTGGAGAAATTCTCTTAAGGAATTATTTTTTCTAAATGATATTTTTATACTTTTCCTATTATCATTAATATCTTATCTAATATTTTCTTAAAACAAGTCCAACCAATATTTTATTAGGTTAAAAATCTGATCCTTATCCAACTCAGAACATTAGGATTCCATCGAAACTGATTTCTCTAGAATTGTGAATCTGATATTTATGGAAAATAAACTCTAATTTCATCTAAAATCAGACTCTGATTTCAGTTGAAATTAGACTCTAATTTCTTATGAATTAAAACTTCAATTTCTTTATAAATTATACTATGATTTCATTGGAAAAAATATTCATATTTCTTTTGAAATATGTTTCAAAATTTATCTAAAATCGGATTCTTAAATCCTAAAAATTCACTCTAATTCGTGATTATTTTAGAATCCATTTTTCAAAGTCCATAAACTATGTTTTTCAATATATTAAGAATCTTATTAAATTCATTTTGTAATATTACCTCATTCTCATAATGTAACATTTCATTTAATTGGATCCTAAATGTTATAATATCTTTTACGTGAGATAATGTTTTGAATGTTTTATTACATGGAATGATGTCATACAATCTGTTTCTAAGTAGTCGTTGTTTAAGTGAAAAATTCACAGGTCCCTCTAAAATATATGAAAAAATATGACCATTGGAGGATGAAGTCGACAATTTGGGATTTCACCTATAAATTCACATCCATTTGAATGAGATTAATGCTAATTTCTAGAGAGGGAATTTATGAGGAAAGAGATCTACACAAATATTCCTTTTATGATTGATGTGAACATCTTATTCAAGTGGAGAACTACATCTTCAACCTGAATAGTGTGAATCTGGATGTCTCTGATTAATAAAAGTATTATCAGGATAACAAGACATAGGTACCGATCACCATAGAGATCAATCTCTTGAAGGGATAACATGCCAGATTTTAATATTCATATAGAGGGCATACCCTGGTGGGGGTAGGATATAATTTTTGGAATGTATAAATCCTGGGACCCTTGTCAGATGTTGTTGGAAGACCTCAAATTTAGGATAAAATATTTTATAAACATTCCCATGTCACATGTTTTAAATTAAATTTCAATTTGTTAAATAAATAATTTATTACTTTCTTATACATTCATTTACTTTTATAAATAATATAAATAAGATTTTATACACTTTATGGTATAATATTTCTCTATGTAAACATGTCTTAAATTTCATTATTGGATCCATCTTATTAGAACCTATGAAACTTAATTTATTTGTTAATAACTAAAGAGGGTTTGTGAATCCATCTTGTTGAGATTTTTTAAATATATATTATTTGTAAAAAAACAATTGTTTTTAAAACTACAATTCACCCCACATGTAATTGGGAAATATACCTCAACATTTTCATCATATAATTGTTTTCCATGTATGTATATGAAATACTTATACATACATCTTTGTATTGATGATCAAATTTTCATTCTAAACTTTTCTTGTAAATGTTTTTATTAAAAACACATTTTTTAAGCATTTAACACTAATTATATTCTGAAAAGATCTCTTATATTTTCTTATAGAATGAAATGAATGAACGTTTATTCAATAGATAAACTAAATCCAACCACACCTTCAATTTTTTATGAAAATGATTATGATAACATGATATATAAGATGAACACATTTATTAAAAATACCAAGGTTGATAACATTTTTATTTTGACTGTAGACTACATGATTCCAGACAATGAAATTATACAATTCACCAATCAAGAAAATGAAGTGTATCAGCTTAAAATTAAGGTACAAAATAAATTATTATTTTCTATTACTAAGATAGTTTATTTTCAGTTTTCATCATTTGAATATGATAAAGTATTTGGAAAAAAATTAGAGGTTACATATTTTGGCACTTCCGAGGACAATAAAACAAGAAGAGATATTATTAGAGATGAATAATATGGTTTTATGTTTCATTAAGGATAACCTATTTGAAAATATAATCAAAGGTTTTTGACTATATTAAATTTTTGTAAGTATGTGGGTGAAAAAGGATATTATGATGATTTTATGATGGACATGATAATAGATATTATTCCCAATGAGTTGGAACCTAACATAATTGTGACTGATGACAATAGGAATTTTTCAAACATCACTCTTGATGTGTTATTTTGGACTCTTCTCCAACATGAAACTAGAATGAAGATACATTCTAAGATCAATAATAAAAATAGTGTTAATTGTAGTGTTTCTTTTACTACTATTTAAAATTATATGAATGGAAGGACTCTTGAAAGAGTTACATGATCAAAATCCAATAATGCTATAGATATATCTAAATCCCAAAATAGTTCTCATTCAGAGAATAAACTTTTCAATCATTCTGGAAGGATGAACAAGTTTCTGATAATGATATATTTCAATTAAAAATATATGTAGAATGATAGAAAGGATATGAAATATTCATAATTGACTTTTTATTAATAAAAGAGGGAAGGTCATATCAGACAAGACTATCCAATGCTGAAATGAAAATAAAGAAAGGATAGGTATTTAGAAAGAAACAAGAAGATGTAATATAAGTTTAAATCTATGAATTTACTAAAAACTAATGACACCTGGAGTGCTAGTAGTGGTGATTCTTTTAATGATTCATCAAATATTGAATCTTCGGAATAGAGGAATATTGGTCTTATATCCAGAATTCCTACTAAGAATCGGTGTTTAATGGAAAACATAAATATAGGTGAATCATTAACCAATAATTCATTAAATGAAACTTTTATTAATGAAGAATATTATGAATCAATAGATAAATAATCTTCCTCATCAAAATATAATACATTAACTTCATATGATGTAGAATCTGGGATTTCCATGATACTATAAAATTAAAATAGTAAGATCAATAAGATTTTTTTTTATAAAATTCTAAAATCTCAATTTTATACTATATTGTAATAAATCATTAAAAGTTTCTTGATCTGAAAGCCCTTAATTTTGAAAAACATTTCTAGTAAAATTAAAGATATTAATTCTGAAGAGGATAATCTTTATAAGGTTCTTGAAAATATTATTTCTATGAAAAGTGTTTTAGAGACAAACATAAATTTTAAGACTAATGATTATGAGGATAAGAATTTAGTCTTCAATCTAAAATTAGAAAATTTTTTCCTTAAAGAATCATTTGTCAAACATTACTCATGGAATAGAAGGTTTTTAACAAATGTATTTAGAACATTTTCCTCTTAGAAATAGTTCTAATTTTGGTTATTCTCATTCAAAACCAGTTTTTAGTCATAATTATTTTTTTTTCACAATGTTTCCCTTTTCACAAAGTGTGTCAATGTTATTGACAATGGTAAAAACAATTAATTTAATAAAATCCAATACTAAAGTTATTATAAGGCTTATTTTTCTTAAAAAGTATTGATACCTAATATTTTAATTTCTAAAAATAATGGATCCATGAATGTTTGGATTCTAAATGTTTTTGTATTTTATTATCTGGAAAACAAAGGAAGTAAAAAACAATAATAAATTGTAGATGGATAGTGGTTGTTACCAGCACATTACTAGAAACAAAACCTTCATTGAATATATTATAATGTTGAAAGGTGTAAATGTAACATTCAGTGATAATTTTCAAGGAGAAATTGTTTGTATAGGTAACATTGTTCTTCTTTGTAAATATTAAATTTCAAATGTTTTTTTCTCAAATGTATGTAGAACAAAATTCTAAAAATATTCCAATTATTATATGAAGGATACCTTTTGAATTTTATTAATGATAAATGTTTAGTACGAAATTACAATGAATAGCTTGTACTCCCTTCCCATATGAATGACAATACACTGAACCTAGAAGACTTTAGAATCCAACACCTACCTTGCCATAGTGCAATAGAAGATCAATATTTCTTGTGGTATGGAATAATGGAGCATTGTAACCTTAGGGACCTACAAAAACTCTCAGCTAAAATACTTTTTAAGGATATACCAGTTCTTGGATTTGATTCTTAAAATTTTTATGATACTTGTCAATGTTGAAAAAACCCATGTACAGATTTCAATCAATAAGTGAAGTCTCGACAAATAATGCATTAATATATGTGCATTTGGATATTTTATATCCACACAAATAGGATGTAATGGAGCGAATTACTATATATTTGATTAAGTTGATGAATACAGTAGATTCACATGGGTCTGTTTTTCAGTAAAGAAATCTAAAGCCCTTTTTTATTTTCAATCTTTTTCAACCAAAGATAAAAATGAGAAAAACCTTCCATTGATAAATATTGATAGTGATCTTGGGGAAGAATTTTATTATTCCAATTTTGAATTTTTTTTGTAAGAAACTAATTACTCATAAAATCTCATCTAAATATAATCCTCAACAAAATGGTGTTATAGGATGAAGAAATCAAATTTTTCAATAGATAACTATATCCATTCCAAGTGAATATTTCATTGATAATATTTTTAGGGATAAAGCTATTAGTACAAAATTCTATACTATAAATAGAGTTTTAATCCTACCTTTTATTAATAAAAACCCTTATGAGTTATGTGTTGGTCAAAAGCCTAATGTTTCATACTTTAAATTATATGGATGGAAATTATTAATCATGGAAACTAAAGATAACATAAATAAATTCACACCCAAATCTGATGAAGGAATTTTCATAGTATACTAAACTAATTTTAAGAATTATAGTGTTTTCTTAAAAAAATATCTTTTAAAATTGAAGAAATATTACATGTAAAATTTAATGAAACAGATCGTTTTATTTTGAAATAACCCTAACCTAAATCATCAGATGTGATTTTAAAAACTAATTAGCAACCATTGATAGTATATTTGGTGATGTAAATAAACGTATAAGGACTAGAAGTTCTTTAATAAATGAAGTATAGAATCTATATTTTTTTCTCAATTAGAACATAAATAAAACTAAGGAAGATAAATGTGATGATGATTAGATTATATCTATGGAAGATAAACTTAATGAATTTGAATGAAACATAGTCTAGACCATGGTTGATAAAACTAAAAAAACATCTATAATGGGAGTAAAGTAGGTCTATAGAAATAAATTTGATGAAAAGTGAATCATTGTATGAAATAAAACAATATTAGATGCTGAAGTCCATAATCAATAAGAAGGAATAGACTTGGGAGAAACCTATGATTCAATAGATATACTTAAATCTATTCATATTCTCTTATCCTTTGTATAACTCTTCAATTTAAAACTTTTTCAAGTAGATGTGATGTGGTCTTTTCTTAATGGATACGTTCTAGAGGATGTTTATGTTGAGAACCCCCATATTTTTAAAGACACACAACATCCTAAACATGGTTACAATCTTACCAAATAACTATACAGACTTAGACAATACCCTATATCCTGGTATAAAACAAGTACAATATTGTTTATACTGAACAATTAAGTAAGTGGAATAGTAGATCCAATCCTTTTCAGAAATAAATATAAGAAAAATGTTTTTATTGTTCATGTTTATGTTGATGACATTAAATTCAAATCAACTCACCAATCCTTAACTGATTTGTTTGTGAATATTGTGAAATCTGATTTTGAAATGGGTATGATAGTTGAGTTAATATTTTTCATGGTTTTTTAAATTACCAAAAACAAGATGGAACTTTTATATCTCAACATAAGTATATAAAATAACATATTAATATGTTTTTATATGACAAAACTAAAATTATAAGTACTTCAATAAGTACTTTAATGAGTCTTGATCATGAGAAGTTGTGAAACAACTAGATCTATCATATTTAATAGGTATGATAGGATGTTAATTATAATTAATTGTAGGTCATATTGAATTAATGTTTTCAACATTATTATGTGAAAGATATCAATATAATCTATAATAATCTAATTCAAAAGTCATGAAACTTATTCTTATCTATTTAAAGGGAACCATGGATTTATGAATTCTCTATTCTTTAAGAAATGTTATTGTTTTAGATAGATTTTTGTATGATGTCCTCAGTGTATGTAGAATGTATAGGAAAAGAATATATGGAACTTTTTATTTATTAGTATAATTATTAGTTTCTAGGTCCTATATAAAGCAACAGTCATTTGCAATTTCCATTATTGAAGATGAAAATGTAGCATCACGATATTGTTGTGCTCAAGTGTTGTGGATGCAACACACACTCAAAGATTATGGCATGAGGTTTACCAAAATATAGATAATGTGTGATAATAGTAGTTCCATTTCCTTGTGAAAATCGACTCGCATAACTCTCATGAAAAACACATATAAATTAGGATTTACATTCTTAGGGATCACACACATAAATGACATCTTATTCTTTAATTTATTCGAACAGAAGATCAAATATTTGACATATTTTCAAATTCATTATCCTATAATATATTTGAATGCATTAAAAAAAAGTCTAAAAAGATAACCTTAAGTAAATTGTCCATATTATATATTTTTTAAAACCTATCTCTTTACATTAAGTTACTCAATTTTATAGGGGGAGTACATATGTTTACTCATTAGTATTTCCTTTAAAAAACTAGAGCTGAAAATATTTGGATCATAAAAATATATTTTCCCTAATAATCTTTTCATAATCGATGTTTTATATATTGAACTTTATCAAAATAGAGAAATATTTTTGAGAAATCTAGATTGTATATTTCTTTCAATATATCATCAGACCATTATTTCTACTTGTTAGTTTTTTCAATATAGTTTTATGAAAACCATCTTGGATACATTTTACATAAATCTGATATTTCCTTAAAACCATAGAAGATTAGTAATTATAAAACATTATTAAACATTAATATCATCCATTATATAAGATCATGTTAATCTTAACCCTTGGATTGATTTGGGAAATTTAATTTTTGATTAGAATACAATATAAAGGATCCCTTATTCGCATCCCATATCAGTTTTCACAATATTTTTTAACTAAATCTATTCCACCCTTCAATATTGTTGATCAGTTTTTCCTTTTTCCTAAAGCTCCAATTGTATGTTGATCATTCCACATAGACTCTCATGGGCTCAAAAAAGGAACTCATGGATTAGATAATTTTTATGGAAAGTTTGGTGGACCCAATATTCTTTTCAAAGTATGACACATTGATTTTGAAGATCCTAAAGAAGAATGGATGGGAATGTGTAAGTGTATAAAAAGTAAAGAATAATGTTTCAGAATATCATTATCTTCTTATAGAATTATAAGATACTGGTCATTTTTTGTAACAATGAGGAAGTGAATTGTTTTCATTCACGAGTTATGGAATGACTTATTCATTTTCTTTCAATAAGGCTGCTAGTATCATGTATATTATATATGATGTAGAAGAAATATTTTTATTAGAAAAATTAATTAATAGAAAAGGATCTTTTAAAAGGTTAATGTAATTTAGTTCCTTGACTATAATTAGTAATGAAAATAAAGATGGATAATCTTTCATCCAATCATAGATTGCTCACTCTCCGGATGTATGTTTTTATGAATCTGAGAAAGGGAGACAAGGACTTCATTATGTTATGTGACGTATTCATGATGGATTTATTGGTCAATCTAAGGTAGATAAAACCCATCAAGTACATTATTTTTACCATCAGCAATATCATGAATGCCACCATCAAGTCTCATATTATAATGTATCCTATGATATGGTTAAATATTATTGTCTTGTTCCTATAATCCCATTAAATACCTTATATATTAGTGGCCAATATCATTATGATAATATTGTTAACTGATGATACTCTAAGAAGGATGATGGTTGATTTTAGTGTTAAGATAACATAGTTCTTTGAACGTCCTGATAACAATGATCAAGCTACCTGCAAGAATGGTGTAGTATGAGAAACCTCCAAGAAAACTCCAATGAAAGAAAAAGGTAAAGAGGTTGAATAGAAATAGAATGTACCAGCACCTTAGTTAGTATCTTATAAACCAAATACTAATAAAAAAATTACATTTTATGTTCAAGTGGTATCTAAGTGGAGAGAATAGGAGATGAAAAAAAGGTGGGAGATGTACTTTTGGGACTAGACCCTACTAAGTCTAAGGCCTTAAGGATTAAAGTATATAAAGATCCTGAGAGGAAAATAAAATAAAATAAATTAAAGTGGGGAACATTAGAAAATGAGATTGTCCAATATTTTCATATAGATATATAGAATGCATCTACTCATGTTCAGGTACCATTATCTTTATTAATGGAGTCAGTTCCAATTGAAAATCTAGGTTCAGATAAGAGAAATAATGATATTTCAATTCCACAACACATAATTGAAGATGAAAAAGAATTTAAAAAAGAAGAGGAATGTGATGATGTGGTAGGATTGGTTGAACAATATCAGGATATGGATATCCCTTCTGACAAACAATCTAGAAGAATATCCCATGATGAATCCATCATGATAATTTTAGAAGTACAATCTATTCCAAAAGAAGATGATACTGAGGAAGAGTTTGATAAACCTTCAAATTATGAGAGTATTAATGAAGATATTGTTCAAAAATTTATTAATTACAAGGATTATAAAGAAAGTGTTGATCAATGTGAGAATAAAGAAGTGCATAATGATGAAGATAGAATAATTCATATTTCAAACGGAGAGCATGAATCTCATGTTATCGAGAAGCACCTTTCAATGAAATTGTATGTCAAGGATTTTGTTGTTGAAACACCAAATAAAGATGTTATTGTAAAAAAAAGAATTTTATTATTAAATCAATTGGGGAAAAGATAACCAAGATAGATAAGGTCCATCAAAAAATGAATCTTCATTAGAATCGTCATCATTTTTAGGACATTATTTTTTGGGTCAGTCAATGATGATGCCTATGAGTACCATTCCATTATTTTTGAGAATTGATTCTAGATGTCAACTTCATCAAAAAACAATCAATCATAACTGATATTCCACAAGAATTATCATGGAATTGTTTATCAAACATTATGTTGAATTTAAGCCTTTTCAAATTGGTTATGATGATCATAGGAGATATTCTAAAGAAATAACCAAGTGGCCAATGACAGTTACAAATGATATTAAAATTATGGATTATTTCACCAATTCAGTTAATGATTCATTCAACAAGTCCGAAGACATGATCACTATTCCGTGAACGAGTTTTTCAGAAAAGATAATGAATGGACAAGATGGACACCATCATGCAAAAACAGAAAAAAATTTGAAGGTAAATTCTGGTGATTTATGTCTGAAAATGGAAAGGTGACTTAGGGATGAGATGGTAGAAAAATATGAAGACAATGAATAAGAGATATTGTCTCAAAGAAAAGTTCCTAGGTCATATGAAGAAAAAATTATTAAATCTAAAAAACAAAAATATGAATTCAGAACAGTTGATCAAGTTGATTGAGGATGATTATAATTAATTGATGAAATTTAAGCGTACTTAGGAAAAGCTAATTCCAAAAGAGAAAAGGAAGGATGAATAATATTCTCTTAAAGTCTGATCTTTTTTGGTAATTTCCCTAGTTACAAATTTTGTCATCATAGTAAAAAAGTTTATCTTTCCATTGTTTTGTTTTGTATATTAATAAAATTTTCGGTATCTTTTTTTTCTTTCCCTCCATTCATTTATTAAAATTAAAAAGGGGAGAAAAGATTGATAAAAAAATATTATAAAGAACGGTTTTTCTTATGTAAGTGGGTGATTATTTAAGGGTAAAATTTTTAAGTAAGGAAGAAGTATTTTCTCTAAGAATGATAGGAATAAAATCCTTTGTGATTTCAAAACCAAAGGCGGAGATATTCATATTCTTTATGATCCATAAAAAGGGAGATAAGTATTTATTTTAGAGATAAAAATTGAAAACATTTGCCTTTATATAATTTAATAAAAATATATTTGTTCCCTCAAAAAAGTTGGAGATTTTTGAGTCAATAAGATTCCTTTTGACGTTCCATTTTGCTGTGCTTTGAAAATCACTAACACATATTATTAAGGAAGATTAACTTTCTCTATTATACTTTTAATAAGGAATATTTTATTTCTCTATAAATATATATATTTTTTATATTTCCTATGTTAGTAAATATATTATTTATTATTTTATTAAATAAATTCATCCCATCATTTTCTTATGTAAAAAATATGATCCTTATATTACATATTATTATAAAATTCTTTTGAATCTGATTTTTCTAGAATTATGAATCTCATTTATTTGGAAATTATACTTTTATTTTTATGAAAATCATACTATGATTTCTCTAGAAATATGACTTTGATTTCTTTTGTAATCATTTATTGATTTCTTCTAAAATCATTCTATTATTTATTTAGAAATCTGACTCCGATTTATTCTGAAATATGAAAATGATTTATTATAAAATCCGAATATTATTTCATCTTATGTGAAACTCTGATTTCTTCTAAAATCAGATTCTGAATTCATAAACACTCAGACTTTGATTCTCTAATATTTTAGAACCTGTTTGTAAATTTTTTTTATACTCTATAATTCAATATATTAATATTTTTATTAAATAATTTTCATAAAATTAACCCATTCACTTAATGTGATGTTCCATTTTATTGGATACTAAATGAGATAATTTTTGTTAATAATGATTATATTTACCATGTTTTATTACATGAAATCACATCGTACAATCTGTTTCGAACTAACCATTGGATAGGTGATACATATATAGGGACCTCCAAAATTTATGTAAATATATGACCGCTTGATGTGGATGTTGATTGTTGGGGTTTCACCAATAAATACTCAACCATTTGAACAAGATAAATGATGAATTCTAGAGAGAGAATTTTTTGTTACAAGAATATTACTCATATCATTCTTGTGTGATAATTTTGAATAACTTTTTGAAGCTGAGAACATATTTTACAACCTGCCTATTGTGAATCTGATTTTTGCTGATCAATTAAGGGCTTCCAAGGATAGGAAAACAGTGGTACCAGTCACTATATAGATAGAGGTATTGAGGAGATAGAATATAATATTCTGATATTTCTATTGGGGGTATACCCTTGTGTGGGTAAGACCGAATTTCTTGTGATTATAAATAAAGGGTCCTTTATCCAAGATTTTTAGATAACCTTATCTTAGTGATAAATGATTCCTTATACTTTCACTATTTTTTACATGTTATAATTCTGCTGAAATTTGATAAAGAAAGAAAGTACACTTTTCTTATACTTTATTATACTTGTACACTCTAATATAAATATGATTCTATACACTTTAAGGTAGAACCATTAACTTGGTAAAATTGCCTTAAATTTCTTTATCAGATTCATCTTTTCTTATTCTAAGAAAGATATTTTTTTAATAACCAATGAATGTTTGTGAATCCATCTTTTTTACATTATTTTAATATATAATTTCTTAAGGATGAAAATGTTTGTTTTCAATCCTAAAATTCACTCTCCCTCTAGAAATTTTTCAATAAACATCTATGTTTCGATCCAACAATTTTTATATCCAATTTTAATATATGTTTATTTTTGGGCTTAATTTGATTTTATAAAAACTGTAATTAAATGACTAATTTTCCTCCTTTTTAATTAGTTAAACAAAAATATAAATAAAAGATACATAAATGATATTTATAGATTATATATATTACTGTAATTTTTTATATCCATGTTAGGATGATCACTAGCCATACTCTCAATGTAGGGTTGTCTTATTCTTGAACAATGCATCTCTTAAAATACCGTTTTTTGACTTGAATTTCTTGATTATTTTAATTTATATAATTCCACTTATAGGATTTTGAAAATTTTATTTCATTCTTTGTAAAATTGTTATTAATATTAGCTAAGGTTAAAAATACGTTTTCTGTGTTACTTTCATTTTTGTTCAAATTAATTTTCCACACACATAAAATATTATTTGATACATTATATTACATATTTATGATCATTTGGTCCAAAATTTCTTCCAGTTCTCAAATTATTTTAGTTTCAACCAATAAATAACAATGGTTATATAAACTAATTACAATGGAGAAATATAAAATTTTAAAATTAAGAAAACATTGATGTTAATGATGAAAATGTTTAAAACATGTTTCTTTTTATGTGTTGAAGGGGTTTTATTGACCATATATTACCTAAAGTTCTTTATTTATTAATTATGGAGTCACCTGGTGTGATAGTGACTTCCAATTATAGAATTAGTTTTGTTGTTAAAAAAAATACCACTCCTAGTAAATTATAAAAGAGAACTCCCTATGATTACATTTCCATGCCTTTAAATCAATTTTAATAAATAAATAACATCTAGAATATATCTCTAAAATCCTTAGAGATTTTATAGAGCTTATATTTATATAATAATTAAAATTATAAGGATCCAAAAAATTGATCTAAAAGTGGTCTTTCTAGGAAAGGGTAATTATCCTCACTAAGATCATTATTTTTTACATTTACTTGTATATAATTAAAATATTTCATAATTATTTCAAAATAATAAAACTAGTATATTAAATATACAAATTATTTATTATGTTTATCGAATAATAATTTTCCATCTCCTTCTCCACCAAATAAGGGTAAAATGGCTTTTATGTATGGTAGACTACCTCCTCTTGATCTGAATGAATTTTTTTTACCTCATTAGATCAGATGGATATTAAATATAATAGAAATAATTAATAGATAGGAAATAAATTATTGATATTAATTCTTTAAAATAAATATATCATCAATTTCCTTATCCTTCCAGCCATTAATGAAATGATATCATTAATCATATATATGTATAACATACCATCTCCATGATGTGATGCAGTTAATTTAACAATTAAACCAATCAATAATAGATCTAAAAATATATTAAATGAGTAATATAATATTTGTAGGAGATAAATATATCCTATACAAAATGATTAGTACATTTTTAACAAAACAAGCATGATAAAAATGTATATAAACACCTGAAATATTGGTAATAACGAAATATTATTAACAAATGGGTGGTAAGATATTATTAAAGGATCATATATGATATTATTAATAGGAATATAGTTTTATTTTAAAGTAATAACATGTTTAAAGTAATTATTCATGATATTAATTCATGGAAATATATATGTAAATATTTGATAAGTGATTTCATCTAAATTTTCCTTCATTGAGGCATGTTTTATTTTTTTTAGAGGTAATTTATTTTTTATGGTGTTTATATTTCCAATTTTACATGTATTATCATGATTCATAACTATTTCCTAGATGTTTGTGTTATAATTTTAATTATTTTATTCTGAGGTATCTTGCTTGAATGTTACAAACTGGTCAATAATTTCTTAACTCAATTTTTTCCTTGGGTTATATTAATTCTTCCTTGTCTTTAATATTGTTATAATATTATAGTAGTAAAATGTTACCATATTATAATATATTTCCACTTTTTTATCAATATTAATTCTTTTTACACATAATTGATTAATTTATTAATTCTTACTTAAACTTTATAATCATTGTAAGGCATTCCTATCTGATGTTGCCATATTTTGGGGATATGATTCGTTATAAACCAATATTATTTTATGTATTGTATCTACATACTATTTTATATTTTATAAAATAATTATATTAATATTTAAGTTATTTTATATTTAAAATTATTCTATATCATTCATCTGGGTTATGATTCAAAAGTTACAAAAGCAATAAAAATTTATTTCACTATATCATTTTCATCATGATTATTTATAATTGAATTTTCATTCATGAAAATTAGTTATTCATTTTATAATAAAACCATTCATTTAATTCTCATATGGTAATCATGAAATTATCATATAATAGTAACATTATCCTATCTTTGGAAATTCTTATGACCAAAAAAATGATTTTTTGATAATCAAACATAAATTTTTTGTCCGATCCAAATTACATTTCATTCTAAATATGTGTTTTCAAAAAATGGTCAGAGAATGTTTTTAATATTCCCCAATTATTTTTTAAATAAATTTTGACCCTTATTTTACTTTTCTTGAAGTAATATTCATGTTTTTTTCCAAAAAATCCACTTATTAAAATTTCTTACAAAAATGATAAGGGAATATTTGATTCAACTTAGTCAAAATGTCCAGGATTTTCCAATTTGCAAGTCAACACATTATTTTGATGAATTATTTACATGTTTACAATGTTATTTTAAAGGAAAATATTTTTTCAAATATTATTCAAAATTTTATTTTCGTAGAAGTGATTTTCGAAGTTAAAAAGATATTTTCTTCAAGAACATTTGAATGATATTTTTATTATATTTATATATATCAATGAATATAACCATTTATAATTCATATAATACTCTAGTGATACATTTTAATGATTTAATACTTATATAATCTATGGATATAGTATATTTATTTTGACCATTGATTTTTTTGACATTCACAGTATTGATTAGATTGCTATTCATTTTCTTTCTCTTGGAAAATTCACTTTCATATGATTACTAGAGATTACACATCCCTTGAATAACCAAATTATTTATATCATGCATATTATTATAACCCAAAAAGTAAAACATTTTATCATAGGGTGTTTTTTATTAAATGTATTTTATTTTCTTCGGAAATGATGACAAATATACATTCATTACTCAATACAAGTTTTTATTAATAAGTAATGTGTTTCATGAATTAAATCATTCATTAGATATATGAAGAATCCATTGAACATATAGAGATGGGTGTGTCTCAAATATGTAGACCCCTTGATTCATTGACAGCAAAATGACTGGAATTAGAAATCTATAATTAAATGATTCTTTATGCACAATTTAAAACATCTTGTTAAAGGTCTTGTCGATATATATATATATATGAAATGATATCTATAATAATTATATCCAATATTATAAATTTATTAAATTATAGATTTCGATGTTATTATAAAGGTTATTATATTATTGATATTATCTTTGAATTAATGTTTTAGTCATGTTATTGATTAAATAATATAATTTTCCTATAATTTAACATTCTATATTGATTATGCCTTATTAATTCATGATATTTCTGTTATTTATTAAATGGGATGTCTGTTAAATTATTTAGAATTATATATTCAATATTTATTGTTAATTAATGGTATTTTTTATTGTATGTTATCATTTCTAATAAATTGAGATCATGCTAATTTAGGTTCTTTTCCCCCATGATATGAAGAAGGAATATTTAATTTTGTTTAAGGATGCAGAATTTTAACATTTTGTTATATTGTATTTCATGTTTTTGAATATAATTGAAAATAATTTTTATATATATTTCACCAAGATTACTAAAGAATCTGATCCTTCATAATTCAATGAATTATATGTTATTCCAATGTAGTAAAGTAACCACTATCTCTGGATAAGAGGATCGAGGTATTTATAATAATACCCTTTTAGAATTGAAGAGTTATGATTTAAGTAGAAATAATTTTTATATCCCCTTTACAATTTACGTTGATCGTAACTAGTTTTATCTATTAGTTTTATCATCCAATTATTATATATCTTATCAAACATTGTCAAAAAATAATAGAAATATCTATTAATTTTTTATAATTATGAAAATTATTTTTTATCTTTTTTCACTTCTCATAATAAAATATCTTAATTAACATAGTACATCTTAAATATATATCATTATTTGACCAATTTAAAATCATAATTGGCACTTTATTTATTGAAACACCATTTAATATATTTTCTCAATTGTTTTAGAATATCATCATATTATTTGAGTTATTATCAATGATTTAGTCTAATAGAATCATTTATTATTTTTCCTTAAGTTATCATTTAATATTATTGGTTTTTTCTTCCTATATAAAATTTTATTTATGTCCCTCCATAGTAATGAAATCTATTTTTTACCACATTTGAGGGTATCACACACTCAAATATTCTTCAAATTTCTATAAATTATATAATGTCAAACCAACAAATTTTAAGAGAATAATGTGTGGTCATGTGTAAAAATGAACGGAGGGGTGAATTAAGGGTTTTATTATTTTAATACAATTGAACATTTACCTATTTATCATCACTACACATATTCATTGAATGAATTTCTCATTATATTTCTCTCATTTGATCAGTATGCATAAATTAAAATGTAATGAAAAAAGTGAACACCATGGATTTTTAATGAGGTCAATCTAATTAAGTATTTCTAAATCCACAGAAAATTATGGCTATTAACAGAAATTTATTGCATCATTATTATTAACAACGAAAAAGGTGAAATGATAAAATGCTATAATAATTATCCTAGCACCAACCAAGTACAAATCAGGTGAGACATGTCTCTCATTTTGTCTAACGGAATGTATTTTCACCGCCTTTAAATGTGATTACCATTAATATATTGAGTACCTCATTGAGATTATGAATGATCTCCTTCATTTCTTCTGGTAATCGAATGGTCTTCCAAAAATATCCAAAATTTCCATTTTTATCCAAACATTCTTCTAACTTCTATAGTCAAAAATTGTTGGATAAATTTCCTAATAATAGAACTTATGTCTGATTAATTAAATTATATAACACTAAATATCCCCTTAATAAAAATTTTATCCTTCACCACAATATATGAATCATTTTTATGCTACACTAGTTCCAACATTTTTTCTATTTGATAATTCATGGTATACAATAGAATATGTATCTGGTTCCTAACTTCTTAATTTTCTTTCAACATAATTAAAATACCTTATTAGTTGTTTATAAAACTCAATATATAGTTTCCATAAATTAAAAATATATTTATATATATAGATAATAGTATAACTATTACATTCTAATTCCCTCATGATTACAAACCATAATTATCCTCCTTCTTCAGTAATCTGGAATACCAAAGTCGTAAATTAAATATTTCTTAGTATTAAAATCCCATGAAATATTATCATTTAATCTAATGAGTGTTTTAATATAAATAATCCTTTATATATGGATTATCATGATTTTTTCCAAAAATATATGATTTTATTTCTCAAGATAATCATATTTAGGATTGATGTTGTGACACTTCATTTTTCAATCTGCAACTATCATAAAATCAACTTCCTCTCTATCAACTCGATCATCCCCATTTACCTTATTTTTTGAAATTGATAATGTGTTCAATCATTATGTATGATCCATGTAGAATATTACACATTGATCATTTGGGGTAATAAATATGTAATAAAAAATGAATATATCTCATTTTATATCACACATTAAAAATATTATTATTGGATTCTCATTATTTTTCCTTAATAAAAATATCTTTACAGCTTGAAAAATATTTTATGCATAATGTAATTATCCTACATCAACAATTAATATAATTTTAATTGGTAAAAGTCCATTTACATTTCTTTTAAATATTATAGACACTGATAATCCCATTATAAATATATAAATTAAAATTAAAATTTTTCAGCATCAAGTGAACAAGTGAATTATATTAATGAGAAACAAAAATCATTTCATATGATGATTTCCTATTCTATTTTAACTAATGTAGAGGAATTAATTTATATTGTTGAGAAATATCATACACTAGTCTCTATATAATATTTGTTGATCAAAAGATAATTTCTATTTATAAACATTGAAAGCTTAGTGGATTCACTATAGGAATATGTCAATTTAATATATTGATCGATCACTCAAATTGATCTTATATAATTTCAATAAATTGCACTATTTGAATAATCCAAAATAAAAACATTTAGATTGAACAGATTGATATCAAGTTCTTAAAATAAATATATTAAATATAATAACAACAGTGAAACCATTTTAATCATCTAATCTTGGGTTTATAAAAATCTTGTGAATATCACAAGCCCTGAATTTATCTTTATAGGTATTATAGATAGTGTCACACCCCGGCCACATACACCTAATTTTTTATTCTTTTCTTGGTCCTGTGAGTCTAGGTAGAGTCAGGTTTGGGTCCGGGATTGAATTTTCAAATTTTTTAGGTTTTTGGTGGGTCTTAGGCCAGTGCACAGTCACCACACTACTAGAGGTCACCGTACATTCGGTCCTGGTGGGTACGTTGACACCGAACCACTTGTAGCGACCGTGTGTTTGGTCCTGGAGACTACATGGCTGACCGGTTATTATTATTATTGTTATTTTATTATTACTATTATTCTTGGATTATTATTATAATTAGATTATTATTATTATTATTATTATTATTATTATTTTTGTTATTATTATTATTATTAATGGATTACTATTATTATTATTATAAATATTGTTATATTATATTAATAATTTATTTACGTTACATTTTTTAATTTTATCTTATACTTTTTCTCTTTTCTTCTCCTTTGTTATTTTTCTTTCTTATTATCCATGCATGGTACTCCTCTCTTATCTCTCCGCGCAACCCCCTGTTCTTCCCAAGGTCTCCCCTCGGCTCCCCGTCTGGCTCTCCCTCCGCCAGCACCTCTTTCCCACAGCAGTCTGCGGCCGGCCCCTATTGTTTCCCTATGCACCCAAGAACTACGGCCACCCTGGCCTACATCCACCGGCTCCAGCTCAACCCCCCTATTTAAACGTCGCCAGACCTCCTCCATATCAGGCTCACCTTCCAACTTCATTCCCTGTCATGCGTGCCTGCAGCGTATGCCCTTCTCTGCGCTACCCTCCCACGCAGCATCTGCAGTTCTCCCCTGTTGCCTTCTGCGGTCCCCTCCCGTGGGCCCTCATGTATCTCGCCTCCTTTCCCCGGTCGCGCCCTCCTGCAGCAGCGCCCATCCAACCAACCAGCTCCCCCTCCCTATCCAATCCAGCTCACCCTCCTGCTACTGCTTCCCTATCCGATGTTGCCCTCATCCATGTAGCAGCTTTCCGACATCCCAGTAGCCACAACTGCGACCCATGCCCTCTTGTAGCAGCACCTGCCGACCTCGGCTACCTACCCGGCTACTCCTGCTTCCCTCCGCCAGATCCGGGTAGCTCTCCTACTTTCTCCCCTCCTCTTCCCCGATCCATCCTTATCCCGACATACCCCTCTTCTCAGTTGGCTACCTCTGTGGCGTGCCCCGCACAACCACCCCGTTGCGCACCCTCCATAGCCCCCTGCTATGATCTAGCCCCTATAAACCCTCCTTTTCCCTCGCCGGACAGCCCATATACCCCCTACCCATCCTGCTTTCAGAGAACCGACCCCCTGTCTGGCGACCAACAGTGACGAACCTGAATCTCGTCATGCATAACCTCCGCATTGCGCCAAAGTGGCCATGAATCTCCTCGCTGGGTTCATGAAGGGTGTCTCGAGTCACGTCAGACCGCATTACATCCGCTTCCGGTGAACGCAAAGCGATTCAGATTGCATCCGACTGTCTTCCATTATTTGTGAGGTGTGTATGGTTTTACCACATGTTTTGGGTTCGTTTAGTTTCGTATGCACTAGTTTCAGGGTGGGTTTTACTCTAGTTATTCATTTAGATTATTTTAAGACTCTTTTTCTGTGTTTTTAGAAGCTTTTCATGGTTGCAGCACATTTGGCATGACTTTTTTATGATATTGCGGCCATAAAAAAGTGGCCTGTACTTGTGCGCAAGTTGGGATGTATTGCATCCTCATTGTAACCAGTTTGTGAGTCGATGTAGGTCCCCGACTGCACTCACCATTAAATTTAGAATTTATTAATTTCTAGATGTTTTATTAATTTTTAATAAATGAGAAATAATATAAGATAAATAATTTTTAAATGATTATTTCATGTAAAAATAGTTGTTCATTTTATACACGACACTTCAAATATTTTCATGATGAGCGGACACCCAATAGTGAAAAAATGCCAGTTTGGCCTTTAAACATATTTCAAAAAATTTCAAATGTAGTTTAGGATTTAAAGATAAATGATTTCTTTTGAAGCATGAATGTGTGTTTTGAGTTATCTTGAAAAATGAGGGTTTTCTTTAAAATTGGTGAAGGACTATTTGGAACATTAATAAAATAAATTATTTTGGAAAACTCACACTGGGGTTACTCCGGGGTTATTGTTGGTGTTTGTTGATTGTGTGAGTTGTGTGTGATATTTGTTCCTCGGGACTGATTGATTTATATTGTGGATGCTCCCCTTTTTATTGCATGTGTTGAAATGGGAACCTAGCACAGTGACTGAATCTTCTGAGAACGATTACTGCACTAGTTTAGATTACGCACAAGCTAGTGGCCCCATATCAGGGTAATACTGAGTTGTTGCTATTATGGGGATTGGATCTCTCGGTTAGGCCATGAAGAGCTATACCAGGTGTTAGGGCATTATGAAATCATCGAGTTAGGGCATCCTTTCAGGATGAGTAACATGTATAGAATGTTCTGGATTGTTCACGATATCCTAGGTTCGACCCATGTTTCATTTCGTGCTTATTTGTATATGGTAGATGATTGAGAAGTCTAGTTTGGTTGCTGACCCCTGTGTGCCACTCTTTCCATTTCCCTTGGTGTGTGTTGTGTATCATGTGTGATTTTTTGTTTTTGGATAATGATGGATTTTTTGATTTCTAAATGGTTCATAGAAAATGTTTTAAAAAGAAAAACACATATTCCTTTCAAACGTTAAACTTGTTTTTAAATTAAAAAGGGAAATGGACTGATACATGTTTTAAAAATGAATGTGTGTGTGGAAACTAACATTTTATATAATTTAGTTCAAACCTAGAATTAGTAAATTTCATTATTTAAAGGTAATGCATTGGGAATAGATATCAGGCTAGCCTACTATGTTTTAATACTCACACCTATAGTTATTTTCTATTTTTAGTGTTTGTGCAGACTATATCTTGGGTGTGTTCTCCTTGGGAGACTTTTGGTCATGAGTTGGAGAGTGAACCGTGAGGTCACAAGGAGATAGTGGTTGTCTCTTTCGGTTAGTTTTATTTTCATTTGTTATTGTTTAGTTACTTTACTATGTTTATTTATTATGCGCTGCTCTATTTTATTTCAGTTGCTTTATTTGTTTATTTATACTGGGTGAAATCATTCCCACAAACTATGTTGATGCCCCGACGCTTGTCATGAACCCGGGAGGATCGGGAATGCCTCTTGGGCCATGTCGCGGACCGGCTCGGGTGACCGGTTCAGGGTCGACACAGGTTGTTTCATGAAAAATTTGTATCAGAGCAGGTCATCTCATAGCAGACCCCACTTTTAAGAGCACCCTTTTTTTTTGGGATGTCTGGTAGATGGAGATTAGAACTGTTAGGGCTCAGGAGGTAGGTTATGGGTCGGTGCCTGATCACCAACGCTCGTGAAGAGACATGAGTTACCAGGTTTAGTCCGTGATTTGAATATTTTATTTATGGTTATTTTGGATTGAAGAATGAAAATGGGAGGAGAATTAGTTCACTTTGCAGTCTCACATGGGGTGGTGACCTAGGTGAATTCCAAGTGTCTGGCTCTAGGTCCTCTTAGTGTTATGCAATACATAGGGTATGGGTCACCACCATGTTTTTTGGATAGACATATGAACAAGATCCTCATTCCAATGGATTATTTATGTTTGTGTTTTATTTTAATCTCAGTTGATTTGAGTGCATTAAAAGTGAAATTGGCTTTGAAATGGAAAAGTGCTCCTTCCAAATTGTTTTTGAAATTACTAAAGTGGGTTTCTAAAGAGAAAGTGTATCGGTTAAAAAAAACATGGTATGTATTTGGATTTGGTATGGAAAAGAAGTGTTTGAACCTTGACACTCTTTATAGATGGTCACACGTGCGTGGGTATTTATGGAAGTGAGTGGGGGCACTTGTTCATAGGTGATGTGAGAGGGATTGAATAAACTCACATGTGACAGTTCATAAAGTTACATAGGAGAGTTTTTTTAAAATTGAAAAGAGATAACAGTTTTGGAAAAGTTATTTCTCCTTGTGTTGTATATTTTTGGCTTATGGTCCTATTTTCCTTGGATTGTGTTGTTGCCTTGATTGAGTTTTGGCTCGATGCTGGTTTTTATGGTGTTTTTCCTGTTGTCAGGAGTATGTTTCCTAGAAAGCCTCCAGAAATTGATAATGATTTATGCTCAGTTCTTAGTTCGTTTTCTATGTTGCTTGCTTTTCGAGGTAATTGATGTCTGTTAGAGGCAGTTTTATTGTTCTGAATGATAATGTGTCTTCGGTTTGTTGGGAACTCCAAGGATAGTTAAGGTTCATACCACCCTAGAGTAATTTGAGGGCTCAGTTCTAGTCTAGTAAAGATGATATGTCTCATCTTCGTTAGAGTTTTGGGTGTGATTAATGGTGGTCGAATCCGCAAAGGTTCACCATATGGAATGGAGTGCGGGTTAGTGGAACCTGTCTCCAAGAAACCATCTCGTCGGTTCCAACTCTTAGTTCGTAGGACCTCTCTCTTGTGCACCACCTGTATGGCCTATCCAGATATTCTATGTCATCATGTTGCATCCCTTTAAAAATGTACAACCATTTTGGTTGGTTGAGTAATCGAACAGAAGAAGGAGTTAGAAACCAGGAGATGAAAATGCCTGACTATGAGGCAAGAGACGCTTCAGTCATCAGGGCCCTAGCCACAGGTCTCATGATGAAGCTCACGCACATTCAGGAGTTGTCGAGGGTGTGTAGAACCTCAGTCTAAATAATGTTTTCATCTTTGGGATGGAAATATATGAAATTTACTTGTTCTTTTCTCATCGTTATTGTAATCTTATACTTTTTGTTGTGGTGTGATGAGTGCATTCTCCCACAATGCTAGTGGTCTTATCTGATCATAGTGTGGTTCATAAGTTGTTTGGTATCTTTGAATGGAGTGGGCCTGTGAATAAACGGACCTGTTCTAATTTTGAGTATGTTTTATATGTTTTCGTTAGGGTGGTGTTTGTTTCATGAAATGGATGGTAGGTGTTGAGATAATTTCTCATCCTCATGTTGTTGGATTGTTCCGTAGTATGATTTTTGTCATGTCTTAGGTGTGTTTTTCAGTACAAGTGAAAAATGAATGAGTTTGGAATGGGAATTCCCGTGTTGGAACCCCCTTGGGGGTGATTTGTTAGTGTTTCAAGGGATTTATTATTAGTGAATTCATGGGGTGGGGAGAACCCTCTCATGTTCTCCTATCAATCTCGGGCAGTGGTTTTCCTTGAATTGGTCAGGTGTGATGTTTGTTGTGAATGGTCACCCCGAAGCTCTTGGTTCTCTATGATTTTTTCTGGGAATGAACTCATGTTTTTTCAACTGTTGGCTTGGTGACTTTCTAGGGGCATAAAGTGTCTGTGGTGGGGAGAATTTTCACACCCCGACCAAGGATTCCTATGTTTTTATACTTTTCTCGGTCCCGCGACTCTAGGTAGATTCGGGGATGGGATAAGATTTTAATTTTTGAATTTTTTATGTTTTAGGTGGGTATTGGGCCTGTGCACAGTCACCACAATACTAGCTGTCACTGCACTTTCGGTCCGGGTGGGTACGCTGTCACCAAACCACTAGTAGCGACCGTGCGTTCGGTCCTGGAGACGGTGTCGCTGACTGATTATTATTATTATTGTTATTGTATTATTACTATATTCTTGGATTAATATTGTTATTAGATTATTATTATTATTATTATATTATTATTAATGTTATTATTATTATTATTATTATTGGAATATTATTATTATTATCATTATTAATAGATTATGTTTAGTATTTATTTACATTACCTTTTTTATTTTCTCTTATCCTTTTTCTCTTTTCTATCCTTTATTGTTTTCATTTTATCTTCTCCAGGCATGCTGCTCCCCTGTTGTCTCTACGCGCGACCCCCTGGTCTTCCCCAGGTCTCCCCTCGGCTCCCCGTCCGACTCTCCCTCCGCCACCACCTCTCCACCACAGTAGTCCGTGGCCATCCCCTACCGTTTCCCTGCTCGCCCAGGACCTGCATCCTCCCTGGCCTGAATCCACCGGCTCCAGCTCGACCCCCCTGTTTCGATGTAGCCATGCCTCCACCAGATCCAGCTCTCCTTCCTACTAACCTCCATGTCCATTGTGCCTACAGCATGCGCCCTTCTCCGTGCCACCCTCCCACGCAGTGTCCGTCGTTCTCCCATGATGCCTTCCACGGTCCCCTCTTGTAGGGGCTCATGCATCCCTCCTCCTTTCCCCGTCCGCTCCCTCCTACATCAGCGCCGAGCCAACCAACCAGCACCCCCTCCCCAGCCGACCCGACTCACCCTCCTATTGCCGCTTCCTTGTCCGTCGTCGGCCCCCTCCATGCAGCGGCCTACCGACAGCCCAACGGCCACTGCTACGCCCTGTGTAACACCCCAGGTAAATAAAGAGTATGAAATTTTCACATTTATCCATATTTGTTAATAAAATATTAATATAACTTTAAAGGGGACTCTATTTTCGATGGATTACCCAACACGCAACAACGAGTTTCTTGGGAATCTTACGTTGCACTCTAATAATAAAATAATATAATTTTAAATGGTAGTTAATGCCTAGCTATTGTGGTAGAGGGAATGAATAGAACTAACTAAAAAATTATTATATATTTTTGACAAATATTTTTACATTTTACAATAAATGTTAGAGGATTAAAAATGTGAATGAATCCAATTTTAAGCATAAACATTCTAATATTCATTAAAAGGTCGATTAATCGACTTTTGATGGAGAACCTCTATTAAATCCACTTTGTGACAATTTTATGTTTTATATTTGAAAAATAAAATTCTTCTTTAGAATCGGGACATCAAAATTTACTTTGTGTAAATTTTTGGTATTTTTCCAAAAAAGTTCAATTTTTAATGAATAGGGAAAAATGTTGTATTTTAATTCAAAACCTCTTTTTAAACTAATTTATTTATATGATTTGATTATCTTTTGAATTGGTTTTAAAGTGAAATTAGAATATATTTTTAACATTTTATCCAATATTGGTCGTTAGAATTAATTTCACATTGAAATCGGACTTAAACTTGCGTCAATATTTTGATACATTTTGTTTCATAAAAACACGCTATTTATTTTGGAAGCGGGAATTAATTATTAAATTAATTAATGCACCATATATGTTTTGAATTTTGTAAAATCGAAATTCATTTTTGAATATGGAATATCAAATATATCTCAGGGTGAATTTTTGGTAATTTTCTGAAAAAACTTCAATTTTTGATGAATAGTGAAACCACTAAGTGGTACTTATAAAAACTGATTTTCCGTTTAAATGAAATTTTGCCAACTTTGTGTTTTGAATTTCAAAAATCCGACATACATGGTTGTCATTAAGAAGTAAAATGTGGTTCAATGGGATTAAAATAATTTTTTTGGTGAATAGTAACTTATTAATTTTTTAATCGCGATTAGAGGTAATTAGTGTAGTTTACGGTAAGAATAATGTTTTAATAAAATGAAATGACCTAGACACATGTCCTACCATCATTAGATGTGTCATGGATGACAAAGATAATCCATGGGTCAACTTGGGTACCCCATGGAGCCACTTTGGTTGGAATAAAATGACATAAATAATTTTTTATTTAATGTTAATGTAAAAATGACACAAACATGAGATGTTTTACTAAAACAATTTTTACATGGGGTTATTTGACTATAAATATTAATTAGAAAGTTAATAAGATTTCCTAAATCATAGTATTTTGTTTATTATTTTTTGAAATTAAATAAAATAAATTATTTATGACATCATGATGATGTAGCGATGACCTCATTATTTAACGATTTAAATAAAACTGGAAAGATAATGTAAAATATAAGACCTAAACATGTCCAAAACCTATTGGATGGGTGGATTTCAAACCCTTATCACCTTATCCTAGGAACACATCAATTTGGGACCATTAAAATCCGAATCTCATTCTAAAATAAAGTAACATTTATTTACTTTCGAAGAGTGCCCCTCCTCTCCTCTTATAAAAGGCCCCCACCTCTACCTCCTTACCCACACTTCCAAAGCCTTTGGCTCGGCCAAACCCTGCCCATTTTGTCTCTACACATCCTTCTCTAACTCTTTGAATCCTCAAATTGGGCAGAAGTCTTCCCAAGGAAGCCTTTGAGCTCAAACCAAAGAGTGTTACCCGATTTTAAGGTAATGTCTTCACTTGAGTCCTTTTGTTTTTATTTTGCTTCTCCAACCACGTAAACTCTTTTTATTAATTTATTTTGTAACAAATACAGTATCATAAATATACTAGGATGTTGTTATAATAAGTATTTGAGCTACACTTACACACATCTTCATCTAATGGTTAAAGAACATATTGTTTCTGTGGTTGGCGATTTTCTGCCTCATGAAACGATGATTGTTCCATATTATCTTAACACCTTCAATGGTGGCCATTAAGATGTCACTATATTTATATATTATATATAATATGTTTATGTTTTACTTAATATTCTTTATTTTTCATTTATGGAATATCCTTTATGGTTACCATTATGAGTAAACGCGATATCTTCATTTTAGGAACTGCGGACTACTGCCCCCTCAAAGTGATTTGATTCCTTAATCCCATATGTGGGACATATAAAAGATTTAATTAATTGTATTATATATGATATTATACTGTAATTATAATATACCTTTATATCATTATGATTCCATTCTATAAAATATGAAATAGAAATGAAAGTAGCGTTCATGCGTACGTACGGCTTACCGTCTCCATGAACGGTGCATTTCATTTCATACCCCTAAATGATTATGTAATATTATAAGGAAGTGTATATTCTGGATATATATTATATATATGATACCCAAATCATGAATATCATTCTGGATATAATGAAACTTTTACCACATGAACAACATGTAATTGTATAAAGTCCACATTCGACTTAAGAACCAAATGTCGACAAAACAAACATTATTAACTTAAATGATTACATAATGTTTATAACATAGTAATAAGTGATATAAAAGAAAAAATTAACTTGAAAAAGGTTCTTAATCAAGTATAAATTAACTCAAGTTTATTATTTAGGACGTTAAAGAATGATCGAGTCAAGTCAGACCCGAGGTAAGGGATCCAACCTCTCTATTTCTTTTTTAGTACTCTCATTTATGTCATTTCTTTTAAGCCCATATTTCATATGTTTGGGGATGTTCTTTTATATACCTCATACATTACTTTTTATGTTCATATTATGGGAGACCATATTTGATCTCATAAATCCATTGTTGGAAGTTTTAAGTGGCATCGTTACGCTGCCGAGTTTTCGTAAGGGATTTTTCATCTCACTTTTATTCCCGTGACAGTTATGCTACGTTTGCCACTATTTCCTTTGAGTGGTGTATGTACTGCCCATTATTATACACTTTATGTAGTATAATTTCATTTATGGGTATTTACAACTTCATTGTATGACCCTTTTTCCATGGTGTGTACTTTTCGAAAGTTACCCAACTCGGTAAGGGGACCTTTCACCCTCCTTTTTTTTAAAAGACTTCTTTTGTTATGTCTTTTAATTCACGTACTATTATGTTGGGATATGTTCTTATATATACTTATTTATGCAAGTGTTATTTCCAAGTGATGAGATCCCCTTTCTCTCTCTCATCAACCTTTTTTGTAAAATTTTATTTGACGCCGTTAGGCTGTCGAATTTTACCAAGGGAACTTCTTAACCCAATTTCGATTTCGTTGGGTTCAACATGTAGTTATTGATTATGTAATCCATTGAATATGTGTGAATAACCTTTGATTGTATTAAACTTAATATCCACTTATATTGGGTGTATTTATATTTGTCACACATAATTATGAGATTGATTTATCCTTAATTTAAGGATACCTTCTTTATAATGGATTTCATCTCATTTTACATTTCTTTTGACACTTCATTATTGTTATGAACCAATTCACTCTTATATGGTGTGTATACTGTCCTTTGACATATTATATCATGAATCCATTTATTCTCATGATATTATAAAGTTTGGATTAAATGTTATTTCTCTATTATTTGTATTCAAGAGTCTCTCATTTTGTCAAAAACTCTTTAACAAAAATATCGTTTTAAATGTTTTAAAGATTTATTATTCTAAATATTTTTCTTTAATGCCCATGTTTTCAAAATGGTTTTCAGTATTTATTTATATGGAAATTAATGTTTTAAAATTATAATTCCAATAAAATCTTCAAAGTGGTATGGGACACTTTGATTCAAAAATCTCTTTTAAATGATTTTTGAAAATTGATTGATTAATTCAATATCTTGGAATTACTTATTTTGATTGAAAGTGAAATGTTGTTATTGAAATTTTAATAATTTCAATATTTTATGTGTAATGATGGTACTTGGACATTTTACGGGTGGTTACGTGATAAACCATATGACAGGTGGTGCCGTGAATACCAGGACGGGTGGTTACGTTATAACCTCCAATGCATTGGGTATGGAAGTTGTACATATGGCTATTCCATTAAGTATGTGTGGAAGTCGACAGTATGGTTATTACATTTAAGTATTTTTATGTCCCAAGTTACCTTTATATGTTATGTTCTCTTTATATGGGTTTTATGGTAATCTTTTGGTTACAAAAGGGTATGTAATGATCTTTTATTTAGTGAAGAGTTTTTACAACTTCATAAAGGTGAAAAGTATTAATTTGGTAAAGTACCCATGGTTTACTTGTTGTTTTTGAAAAACTAACAGTTTTCCTTCTTTTTGTATCCTTTACTGGGATTTTTATGCTCATCCCAAGTTTTTGAAATGTTTTTCACAGGTCAAGGGAAAGGTTCATGATGTGATGATAGTGTTAAGGAAGTGTCAAGAAAGAATCCATGTTTTATTTTAAATATGTTTCCATTGATGGGAAGAATGAATACTATCTTTTATGTAACCTCTTTTTTAAAATATGGAATGTAATGCCAGTTTCATGATCTAATTTTCTTAAACTCTAAACCTGAAAAGATCCTCAATGTTTAATCTTTTAATAACTCAAGATTAAGTAAGGTTTAAGGCTGGGGCCTTATACCCTGCGCCCTCCTGTATCCTCACCTTCCGACCTCGGCTCCCCGAATGGATGATCCTGCTTTCCTCCGCCAAATCTGGGTCGCTCTCCTTCTTTCTCCTCTCCTCTTCCCCGATCCGGCCTCATCCCGGCCACCCCCTCTTCCGGGATCGCTGCCTCTATCGTGTGCCTCGCACAACCGCCCCGTTGCACACCCTCCACAACCCCCTGTGGTGATCCATACCATGCATCCCCTCTTTCTACCTCAACAGACATCCCATCTTCCCCCTCCTTGTCTTGCATTCGGAGAAGCCGACCCCCCCCCCCCCCCGTTTGGTGGCCAGCAGCGACAAACCATAATCTCTTCGCGCAGAGCCTCCGTGTTTCTCTAACGTGGCCTCGAATCCACTTGTTGGGATCACGAAGGGTGTCTCTAGTCACGTCAGACCTTGTTCCATCCTCCACCACCAAAGGCAAATCGATTCGGATCACTTCAGAACGTCCGCCATAATTTAAGGTGTGTGATTTGTTTTACCACATGTTTTGGGTTCATTACGTTTCTTCTGCACCAGTTTCAAGGTTGGTTTTACTCTATTTATTCTTTTAGATTATTTTAAGACGTTTTTTCTGTGTTTTTAGATACTTTGTGTGGTTGTAGCACATTGGAAAGGGTTTTCCATGATATTGCAGTCGTCGGCATGTCGCACGTACTTGTGCTCAAGTTGGGACGTACCGCATCATCGTCGTAATTGGGTTGCGAGTAAAGGTAGGTCCCCCACTGCACTCACCTTTAAATTTAGAATTTATTAATTTCTTGATATTTTATTAATTTTAAATAGATTGTAAATAATATAACATAATTAATTTTTAAATGATAATTTGGTGTAAAAAGAGGAGTTTATTTTATACTCGACACTTGAAATATTTTCATGATGAGCGGACACCCAGTAGTGAAAGAATGCCATTTTTGCCTTTAAAAATAATTCACAGAATTTCAAATTTTGTTCTGGATTTAATGATAAATGATATCTTCTATAGCTTGAATGAGTGTTTTTAGTTTTCTTGAGAAATGGGGGTTTTTTTAGAATTGTTGAAGTCCTGTTTGGCACTTTAATAAAATAAATTATTTTGGGAAAACTCACATTGGCGTTACTCAGGGGTGATCATTGGTGTGCACTGATTTTGTGAGTTGTGTGTGATATTTTTGCCTCATGACTTATTGATTTACATTATTGACACACCCATTTTTATTGCATGTGTTGACATGGGAACCTGGAATAGTGAGTGATTCTTCGGAAAACAATTACTGCACTAGTTTAGATTACGCACTGGATAGTGGCCCCATAGTAGGGGAATACCGAGTTACTACGGCCATGGGGATTGGGCCCCTCATTTAGGCCATGAAAGGCTATACAGGGCGTTGGGACGTTATGATGTCATTAGGTTAGAGCATGCTTTCAGGATGAGTCACATGTATAGTACATTATGGATTGTTCACGATCTCCTTGGTTTGACCCATGTTTTTTAGTGTTTATTTGTATGTGGCGGGTGATTGAGA
This sequence comes from Viscum album, assembly GCA_963277665.1. Classification (NCBI taxonomy): domain Eukaryota; kingdom Viridiplantae; phylum Streptophyta; class Magnoliopsida; order Santalales; family Viscaceae; genus Viscum; species Viscum album. The sequence goes on from OY728141.1 coordinate 1,632,233,727, forward strand.
GGTCTAGTTCGGTTGCTGGCCCATGTGTGCCACTCTTTCCATTGCCCTTGGTGTGTGTTGTGTATGATGTGTGATTTTTCCATTTTAGCTAATGACTAATGTTTGGATTTCTAAATGGTTTGCATAAAATGTTTTAAAAAGAAATATTCCTATTATTTTAAAATTTAAAACTTGTTTTTAAATAATAAGGGGAAATGGACTGATACTTGTTTTAGAAATTAAAGTGTGTGTGGATACTAGTATTTTATATAATTTAGTCAAAACCTGGAATTAGTAAATGTCTTTATTTAAAGGTAGTGCATTGGGAATAGATATCAGGATAGCCTACTGAGTTTTAATACTCACTCCTATAGTAATTTTTTATTTTTAGTGTTTTTGTTGGCTATATATTACCTGTGTTTTCCATGGGAGATGTTTGGTCATGGGTTGGAGATCATCCAGTGAGGTCGCACAAATATAGTGGTTGTCTCTTTCGGTTATTTATATTTTCTTTTGTTCTTGTTTAGTTACATTATTCTGTTTATTTATTTTGCGCTTCTCTATTTTATTTCAGATGCTTTATTTATTTATTTATACTAGGAGAAATCATTCCCACAACCTCCATTAATGCCCTAGTGCTTGTCGCTATCCCGGGAGGGTCGGGAATACCTCTCAGGCCATGTCGTGGACTGGCATGGGTGACTGGTTCCAGGTCGACCCGGGTTGGTTCGTGACAGATAGTGTCTCTCCATCCACCCACACAGACCAATATTTTTACTCCAATATTATATATGAATCTTTACATATGGATCGAAAACTTATTTTAACTAAATATACATGAATCATATATACATGTAAATTATTAAATATTAAGAACATTGAACAATACATTCCAATAAGTGAATAGTTCTTTAATAATATAATTGCAGCTACTATAATATTCCAAAATAATATTACCATCCATGAATGGATCACTAAGGAGAAATGAATTGTAGTAATTCTATAAACATTAAATATAATGGTAGATCATAATTTCTACAACATATCAAACTCCAATCCACATAAACTATTCATATGTAAGCAATTCAATAATTTATTTCAAGGATTCAATTTTTTCATTAAATTATTATATAATATTTTCAACTCATAAGTAAAAATATATCATTTCATATATTTAGAATCATCGTACATGTTTAGATTTGGGTCCTTAACATCCATTTCCACTATTATAACATTTTATATTAAAAAACATTAATAATAGATATAATGCAAAAAAATATGCCTTTCTAGTATTCCCCAATGAATTTGATGTCAATACCAACTAGATAATTGTACATCAAAATATTAAACCCTATTCCACATACCATTATTCTTCTCTCCCCTTTTATCTTTCCTGATTTTAATTTCTTCTCTATCCCCCTAATTGAAAACAATTATAAAAAACATGAGAATGGATAGTATTATTCCATTATTAAGAAATGTTCCAACATCATTTCCACTATATGATAACTTGATCCAATATCAGAATAAAAAACTAGTGGATTATTCGCAACATAAGTGTTTTATTTTTTAGTTTTTTTGAAGAAATATTTTCATTCGTCTTTTCATGAAGAAATATCTTGTATTAATACAATATTATTAATTACAATTATAAGAACCAGGAATTTCATATTGAGGATTCTTCTCTTATCTCCTTCATTTTTTAACATCACAATTATTTCTCTTATATTCAATTTGGTCTTCATGTATTTATATTTTTTCAAATAGATGTTGATCAAGATATATAATTATAAAAACCCATTTTTCCATTTAAAATTTCAATATATTTTGAATATTTTTTTCAAACCACCTCAAAGAGTTAGCGATGGATTGTGATGTATATGGATGCACAATATTGATTGAGTAGTATAATTAATTATATTATATCACACATGCATATTTTTTAAATATTTCAATAACCCCGAAAAGGGTTATTGAATGGGGAATATAAGACCAAAATTATTTCCATTTTATGGTTTTACCCTAGGTTCTACAAAAATTATTGTGAGTTAGGTGAATTTTTTATGTGCGGTCATGGGTATATTGATAAATAAAAATATATATTAAAAAAAATTATTAATTAAATATACAGACATAATTCTATCCATATAATCACATTTATGGAAACCCCTAGCTTTATCTCACAACCTTATATATTTGAGTGGGATTGGGGGGGTTAACCTTGAAGAACATTGAGTTAAAGGATTAATAATCCCAATGTTAAAGTGTTTGTCTAGAATATAAGAATATATTGATATCACTATGGAAACCAATGTAAATCCATTCTTCATTAGTTATCAATACAAACACTTGGTAATAATTTTTTTCGTTGTATATAATCCATGTTTTGATTATCCCATATCTGTAACATCCCAGGTAAATAAAGAATAAAGAATTTTCATATTTATTAATATTTACGAATTAAATATTAATTTTATTTTAAAGGGGTTTCTATGTTCGATAGCGTACCCGATACACAACGATGAGTTTCTTTGAAACTTACGTAGCACACTAGTAATAAAATAATATTATTTTAAATGTTAGTTAACAAGTAGCCGTTGTACTGGTGGGAATGGATAGAAATAACTAAAATATGAGTAGATATGTTTTTAAATGTTTATACATTTACCCAATAAAAGATAAAGGCTTAAAATACAGAAAGAGTTCAATTTTAGGGCATATATACTCTAATTTTCACTAAAGGTTCACTTGTCACCTTTTAATAGTGAACCGTCATTAAATATAGTTTTGATCACACTTATACTTTATTTTGGACCAAATATAACTCTTATTTAGAATCGGGAAATCAAAATTTACTTTGTGTAAATTTTTGGTACCTTTCTGATAAAGTTCATATTTTTTATGAATAGTGTAAAATGTTGTATTTTAATTCAAAACCTCTTTTTAATCTAAATTATTTATATGATTAGATTATTATTTTAATTGTTTTTAAAGTTAAAATAGAAAATATTTCTACCAGTTAATCCAATGGTGGTCATTGGAATCAATTTCACTTTGAAATTGGACTTAAACTGGTGTCAATCTTTTGATACTTATTGTTTCACAAAAACACGCTATTTGTCATGACAACGGGAATTAATTATTAAATTAATTAATTTGACTTATATTTTTTGAATTTTGTAAAATGGACTTCATTTTTGAATTCGGGATAACAAATATAGCCTAGGGTGAATTTTTGGTAATTTTCTGAAAAACTTCAATTTTTGATGAATTGTGAAACAACTAAGTGGTAATCAAGCAAACTGATTTTTCAGTTAAATGAAAGTTTACCACTAATGTGTATTGAAGTTTGAAAATCCGACATACATGGTTATCATTAAGAAGTAAAATGTGGTTCAATGAGATTAAAATAATTTTTGGTGAATAGTAACTTTTTTTCATTAATCGCGATTAGAGGTAATTAGTGAAGTTTAAGGTAAAAATGGTATTATAAGAATGTGAAAACACCATGAAACTTGTCATAAACCTATTGGGTGAGTCATGGCCGACCAAGAAAATCCATGGGCCAACTTGGGGACCCCATGGAGCCACTTTAGTTGGAAAATGACATTAATATATTTTTATTTAATGTTAAAGTGAAAATTACACTAACATAAATTGTTTTACTGACATAATTTTTGAGTGGTGTTATACAAGTCCAAATTTTAATTATAAATAATCATTGGAAAGCTAAAAAGATTTCCTACATCATAGTAGTTTTTTTATAATTTTTAGACATTATATAAATTAAATTATATATGACATAATAATGATGCAGCGATGACATCATTATTTGACGATTTAAATAAAATGGAAAGATAATGAAAAATATAAAACCTACACATGGACAAAACCAATTGGATGAGTGGATTTAGAACCCTTATCACCTTATCCACGAATTATATCAATTTGGGACCTTTTAAAACCGAAACACATTTTCAAATAAAGTAATATTTCTTTACTTTCCAAAAGTGCCCCTCCTCTCCTCTTATAAAAGGCCCCCACCTCTACCCCATTTCACACACTTCTCAAGCCTTTGGCTCGGCCAACCCCTGCCCAATTACTCTCTCCACATCCCTATCCTCATCCTAGAGGATTACCTTTGGGCAGAAGCTTTTCAATGGAAGCCTTTAGGCTCAAATCAAAAGGGAGTTACACTTTTAAAGGTAATTCATTCTCTCTTGTTCATTTTTTTTTATTTTGCTTCTCCAACCCTCTAAACACTTTTTATTTACTTCTTTTGTAACAACACCAGTATCTTAAATATACTAGGATGTTGTTATAATATTTATTTGAGCTACACTCTCACACAACTACATCAAATGGTTAAAGAACATACGGTTTCCGTGGATGGCGAAATTCTGCCTCCCGAAACGATGATTGTTCAATACTCATTTAACACCTTCAAAGGTGGCCATTATGATGTAACTATTTTTATATATGATATATAATGTGTTTATGTTTTCTTTAAGCTTCTGTATTTTTCATTTTTGGCATACCTTTATGGTTTCCATTATGGGTAAACACGATATCTTCATTTAAGGAAGTGCGGACTACCGCCCCCTAAAAGTGATGTGATTCGTTAATGCCATATGTGGGACGTGTAAAGGATGGATTTAAAGTTATTATATATTATGTTATACTGGAATTATAATATACCTCTATATCATTATTATTTCTTTCCATTAAAGTATGAGATAGAAATGAAAGTAGCGTTCATGCGTACGCACGGCTTACCGTCTCCATGAACGGTGCATTTCATTTCTTATCCCCAAATGTAATGTACTATTAAAATTACATGCATATAATGTATATATGTAATTAATTATATATCTAAATGATGAATATAATTCTAGAATTAAAATATACATACCTCTCATTTAGTTTTAATTCCACTAATATGACAAAAAATGGAAGTAGCGTTCATGCGTACGTACGGCTTACCGTCTCCATGAACGGTGCATTTCATTTCTTACCTCTAAATGATTATGTAATATTATTAATACATGTATATGCTGGATATATATGATACATATTATATCAAAATCGGGAATTTCATTCTGGATATAAAGAACTTTTGACCACATGAACAACATGTAATTGTAAGAAGTCAACTTTCGACTTAAGAACCAAATATTGACAAAACAAACATTATTAACATAAATGGTTACATAATGTTTATAACATGGAAATAAGTGATACAAAAAGAATAATGAACTTTATAAAGGTTCTTAATCAAGTATAAATTAACTCCAGTTTATTATTCAGGACGTTAAAGAACGATCGATTCAAGTCGGACCCAAGGTAAGGGACTTCGTCTCAATCTCCTTTCATTGTGGCATATTTAGTTTTATACACAACTTTCTTTTATACGGTGTATAAACTCCTTTGACTTTTACTTTTATACAAAAGGAATCTTTTTCTACGAAGCGTTTTACTAAATGACAAAAAGGAATGTTTTTTTAACGTACGCGGTGACAACGACCTTTTCCGCCGCCGTGAGTATTATTTGATCTTTGGCTTTCTCAACAAGCCGTAATGTTTTGAGAATAAAATAAATACCATATACTCTTTTATGTATTTTGGGTATTGAAAATGGTTTTGAAAATGGATTCTATTATGTCAATATATTTATGATATATTGTGATTGAAATGTGGAAATGTTATCATTCCTTTATATTGGTTTTATGTTTTATGATTTTATACTGGTACTTGGACATTTTAACGGGTGGTTACATTATAAACCATATGACGGGTGGTGCCGTGAATACCAGGACGGGTGGTTACGTTATAACCTCCAATGCATTCGGTATGGAAGTCGGCCGTATGGCTATTCCATTAAGTATGTATGTAAATTGGCCGTATGGCTATTCCATTAAGTGATATGTGTGGAAGTCAACCGTATGGTTATTCCACTTAAGTATGTTTATGTTCCAAGTTACCTTTATATATTCTATGTGTTCTTTATATGGGTTTTATGGTAATCCTTTGGTTACAAAAAGGTATGTAATGATACTTTATTCAGTGAAGATTTTTTTTACTACTTCATGAAGGTGAAGGTATTACTTTGATATAGTATACATGGTTTACTTGATGTTTGAAAAACTAACAGTTTTCATTCTTTTTGTATCCCTTACTGAGATTTTGTATGCTCACCCCATGTTTTTCGAAATGTTTTTCACAGGACTTAAAGTGGAATAAGGTCAAGGATGGGATAAAGGGAATTTCATGCTATCTAAAACATGGGATCTAGACATCTTTCTTTTTAAGAGTTTTTATTTTATGGAGACTTAGTAGAAGTGTCTACTTTGTAATCTTTTAAGATGTAATAGTTATGTTCTAATTCTCTAAAACTCTAAACCTGAAAAGATCCTCAATGTGAATTATTCATTTAATTCAATATTAAGTACGGTTTAAGGTTGGGGCCTTATAGTTGGTATAGGAGGTCGGTTTAGACAACTTTAGGGGTTAGAAAAGTGTTAAATTATAATATGATTGAAATGATATAGCATTTACGGATTACCATGTTGCTTTGCCTAAGATATTTCTGTGTTTAGAATGGTTTTCCATAGAGGAAACAAAGCAGCTATGTTGGGACGACATCAGGAAGAAGACAACCTTCCAAATCAGCAACCTGAGATGGTCGGAATCGGAACTGAACAGTTTGTTGCAGTAATGGCACAGTTGACTCAGGCTATAAATGGTGGTGGTATCCATGCACGAGATCAGCCAGATCAACCACAGAGGAACATGTCAGTGGTGGAACATTTCATGAGACAACATCCCCCATCATTCAGAAGATCATCTGACCCTATGCAAGCTGAAGGGTGGATTAAAGCACTGGAGAAGATTTTTGATGTCATGGGGTGTTCAAAACATCAAAAGGTTAGTCTTGCTGTTTACCGTTTTGAAGGTGAAGCTGATCAGTGGTGGTCGATGGTGAAAAATATAAGGGATAGTGATGAGATTGAGGATCTTCACTGGGACGAATTCAATGGTATGTTTCTTGAGAAATATTTTCCTAAGGTGGTTCGTCTTAGGATGGAAAAACAGTTCCTAAAATTGAGGCAGGAGGATGATTCAGTGGCTACTTATGAAGAAAAGTTCACTCGATTGGCAAGGTATGCTCCAAACTTCATACGAGATCTTGATAGTAAAATAAACCGTTTTTACTCAGGGTTAAAGCCAAAGTATCGAAGGGCTTTATCTTCTCGTGAGTTCAAAAGTTATGAAAAACTTGTTCGATGTGCGAAGAAGGTGGAAATGGAGTTTGCCGATGATCAGGTGTTCTATGACAAACAACAGAATAAGAGATCTAGTTGGCAGGAAAAGGGGAAGAATTCATCAAAGAAGCAAGGAGGTAAGATAACCAAATATCCATCCTGTGAGAAGTGTGGTAAAATGCATCCTGGAGAATGTTTATCCAAGTCTGGTAAGTGCTTTCGGTGTGGTAAGTCCGGTCATATTGCTCGTAACTGTAAGGAAGATGATCAAGCAGGAAATGAAAAGCCAATGGTAAGATGTTTTAAGTGTAATGAAATGGGTCATTATGCAGACAAGTGCCCGACAAAGAGCTTGAGTGATGGAAAGCAGTTAGACTACAAGCAGAAAGGGGTGGTAAAATCATTTGCAACAACTTCAGCAGATGTTGGGCCATCGAATGAAGTGGTATCAGCTCCAGGGAGCTCAGTATTTTTCGAAGATTGACTTGAGTTCGGGGTACCATCAGTTGAAAGTAAAAGAAGCAGACGTTCCGAAGACTGCGTTCCGTACTAGATATGGCCATTATGAATTTTTAGTTATGCCTTTTGGGTTAACCAATGCACCTGCTGTATTCATGGACCTTATGAATAAAATTTTCCATGAGTTCTTGGATAAGTTTGTGTTTGTGTTTTGAGGTTTGTGAAGAGGTTATGTGTGCCTTGTGATTCACAGTTGAAGAATGAGTTGTTATGTGAGGCTCATAGTTCCTTGTTTTCAGTTTATCCTGGCAGTACTAAGATGTACAGAGATCTGAGGGAGTATTACAGGTGGGATGGAATGAAAAGAGACATTGATGATTTTACTATGAAGTGTTTGACATGTCAACAGGTTAAAGAAGAGCGGCAGTTACCGAAAGGGATGCTTCAGACTTTACCAGTGCCAGAGTGGAAATGAGAAAACATATCCATGGACGTTGTTGTGGGATTACCGAGGACATCTCGAGGTAATAATGAAATCTGTGGTTATTGTTGATCGCTTAACCAAATCTGCTCATTTCCTTGCTATACGAGATACTTTCTCTCTTGATCAACTTTCCCGTTTGTATCTTAAAGAGATAGTTAGGTTACATGGAGTTACTCTCTCCATTGTATCGGATCGTGATCCCAGGTTTACTTCTAACTTTTGGAAAGGCCTTCAGAAGTCGTTGGGTACTGAATTAAATTTTACTACAGCTTTTCATCCTCAATCAGATGGGCAGTCAGAACGAACAATTCATACATTGGAGGATATGCTACGAGCTTGTTTGATGGATTATCAGGGAAGTTGGGACCAACATCTTTCTTTGGTTGGATTTTCTTATAATAACAGCTTTCATTCCAGTATACAGATGGCACTATTTGAGGCATTATATGGGAAGCAGTGTCGAACTCCAGCATTTTGGAATGAAGTGGGTGAAAGGAAGCTGATGGGACCAGAATTGGTAGAAGAGATGGCAGAAAAAGTTCAGTTGATTTAGAAAACACATGAGAATAGCTCAGAGCAGGCAGAAGAGTTATGCGGATAACCGGAGGAAGGATCTATCTTTTGAGGTAGGTGATCATGCTTTTCTCAATGTTTCTCCTTGGAAAAGTGTGATGAGATTTGGTAAGAAAGGAAAGTTGAGTCCGTGGTTGGTTGGACCATACGAAATTCTGGAGAAAGTTGGATCAGTTGCTTACCGAGTGGCTTTACCTCCGAGTTTATCTCAGGTACACAATGTTTTTCATGTTTCAATGTTGAGAAAGTATATGCCAGATCCATCTCATGTTTTGAGTCCAGAGGTAGTATAGCTGGAAGAGAACCTATCTTATGAGGAAAAACCGGTCCAGATTCTTGACCACAGGGAGAAAGTGTTACGGAATAAGGTGATTCATCAGGTAAAGGTTTTGTGGAAAAACCATGTGATTGCAGAGGCAACGTGGGAATCTGAAAATGCTATGAAAGATAAATACCCCCACTTATTTTGATAAGTGAAGAAAATTGAGAGGACGCAATTCCCAAAAGGGGGGAAGGATGTAACATCCCAGGTAAATAAAGAATAAACAATTTTCATATTTATTAATATTTATGAATTAAATATTAATTTTATTTTAAAGGGGTATCTATGTTTGATAGCGTACCCGATACGCAACGATGAGTTTCTTTGAAACTTACGTAGCACACTAGTAATAAAATAATATTATTTTAAATGTTAGTTAACAAGTAGCCATTGTACTGGCGGGAATGGATAGAAATAACTAAAATATGATTAGATATGTTTTTAAATGTTTATAAATTTACCCAATAAAAGATAAAGTCTTAAAATACGGAAAGAGTTCAATTTTAGGGCATATATACTCTAATTTTCACTAAAGGTTCACTTGTCACCTTTTAATGGTGAACCGTCATTAAATATAGTTTTGATCACACTTATACTTTATTTTGGACCAAATATAACTCTTCTTTAGAATCGGGACATCAAAATTTACTTTGTGTAAATTTTTGGTACCTTTCTGATAAAGTTCATTTTTTTATGAATAGTGTAAAATGTTGTATTTTAATTCAAAAACTCTTTTTAATCTAAATTATTTATATGATTAGATTATTATTTTAATTTGTTTTAAATTGAAATTAGAAAATATTTTTACCAGTTAATCCAATGGTGGTCATTGGAATCAATTTCACTTTGAAATTGGACTTAAACTGGTGTCAATCTTTTGATACTTATTGTTTCACAAAAACACGCTATTTGTCATGACAGCGGGAATTAATTATTAATTTAATTAATTTGACTTATATGTTTTGAATTTTGTAAAATGGACTTCATTTTTGAATTCGGAATATCAAATATAGCCTAGGGTGAATTTTTGGTAATTTTCTGAAAAACTTCAATTTTTGTTGAATAGTGAAACCACTAAGTGGTAATCAAGCAAACTGATTTTTCAGTTAAATAAAATTTTTCCACTAATGTGTATTGAATTTTGAAAATCTGACATACATGGTTGTCATTAAGAAGTAAAATGTGGTTCATTGAGATTAAGATAATTTTATGGTGAATAGTAACTTTTTTTCATTAATCGCGATTAGAGGTAATTAGTGTAGTTTAAGATAAAAATGGTATTATAAGAATGTGAAAACACCATGACACTTGTCCTACACATATTGGGTGAGTCATGGCCGACCAAGACAAGACATGGGCCATCTTGGGGACCCCATGGAGCCACTTTAGTTGGAAAATGACATTAATATATTTTTATTTAATGTTAAAGTGAAAATGACACTAACATAATTTGTTTTACTAACATAATTTTTGAGTGGGGTTATATAAGTCCAAATTTTGATTATAAATAGTAATTGGAAAGATAAAAAGATTTACTAAATCATAGTATTTTTTTATAATTTTTAGACATTAAATAAATTAAATTATATATGACATAATAATGATGCAGTGATGACATCATTATTTGACGATTTAAATAAAATGGAAAGATAATGAAAAATATAAAACCTACACATGGCCAAAACCAATTGGATGAGTGGATTTCGAACCCTTATCACCTTATCCACGAATTATTTCAATTTGGGACCTTTTAAAACCGAATAACATTTTCAAATAATGTAATATTTCTTTACATTCCAAAAGTGCCCCTCCTCTCCTCTTATAAAAGGCCCCAACCTCTACCCCATTTCACACACTTCTCAAGCCTTTGGCTCGGACAACCCCTGCCCAATTACTCTCTCCAAATCCCTCTCCTCATCCTAGAGTATTCCCTTTTGGCCGAATCCTTTTAAAGGAATCCTTTAGGCTCAAATCAAAATGGAGTTACACTTTTAAAGGTAATTCATTCTCTCTTGTTCATTTGTTTTATTTTGCTTCTCCAACCCTCTAAACTCTTTTTATTTACTTCTTTTGTAACAAAACAAGTATCTTCAATATACTAGGATGTTGTTATAATATTTATTTGAGCTACACTCTCACACAACTACATCAAATTGTTAAAGAACATACGGTTTCCGTGGATGGCGAAATTCTGCCTCCCGAAACGATGATTGTTCAATACTCATTTAACACCTTCAAGGGTGGCCATTATGATGTCACTATTTTTATATATGATATATAATGTGTTTATGTTTTCTTTAAGATTCTGTATTTTTCATTTTTGGCATACCTTTATGGTTTCCATTATGGGTAAACACGATATCTTCATTTCAGGAAGTGCGGACTACCGCCCCCTAAAAGTGATGTGATTCGTTAATGCCATATGTGGGACGTGTAAAGGATGGATTTAAAGTTATTATATATTATTTTATACTGGAATTATAATATACCTCTATATCATTATTATTTCTTTCCATTAAAGTATGAGATAGAAATGAAAGTAGCGTTCATGCGTACGCACGGCTTACCGTCTCCATGAACGCTGCATTTCATTTCTTATCCCCAAATGTAATGTACTATTAAAATTACATGTATATAATGTATATATATAATTAATGATATATATAAATGATGAATATAATTCTGGAATTAAAATATACATACCTCTAATTTAGTTTTAATTCCACTAATATGACAAAAAAATGGAAGTAGCGTTCATGCGTACGTACGGCTTACCGTCTCCATGAACGGTGCATTTCATTTCTTACCTCTAAATGATTATGTAATATTATAAATACATGTATATGCTGGATATATATGATACATATTATATCCAAATCGGTAATTTCATTCTGGATATAAAGAACTTTTTACCACATGAACAACATGTAATTGTAAGAAGTCAACTTTCGACTTAAGAACCAAATATTGACAAAACAAACATTATTAACTTAAATAGTTACATAATGATTATAACATGGAAATAAGTGATATAAAAAGAATAATGAACTTTAAAAAGGTTCTTAATGAAGTATAAATTAACTCAAGTTTATTATTCATGACGTTAAAGAACGATCGAGTCAAGTCGGACCCAAGATAAGGGACTTCGTCTCAATCTCCTTTCATTGAGGCATATTTCGTTTTATACACAACTTTCTTTTATACGGTGTATAAACTCCTTTGACTTTTACTTTTATACAAAAGGAATCATTTTCTATGAAGCGTTTTACTAAACGACAAAAAGGAATGTTTTTTTTAACGTACGCGGTGACAACGACCTTTTCCGCCGCCGCGAGTATTATTTGATCTTTGGATTTCTCATCAAGCCGTAATGTTTTTAGAATAAAATAAATACCATATACTCTTTTATGTATTTTGTGTATTGAAAATGGTTTTGAAAAAGGATTCTATTATGTCTATATATTTATTATATATTGTGATTGAAATGTGGAAATGTTATCATTCCTTTATATTGGTTTTATGTTTTATGATTTTATACTGGTACTTGGACATTTTAACGGGTGGTTACGTTATAAACCATATGACGGGTGGTGCCGTGAATACCAGGATGGGTGGTTACGTTATAACCTCCAATGCATTGGGTATGGAAGTCGGCCGTATGGCTATTCCATTAAGTATGTATGGAAATTGGCCGTATGGCTATTCCATTAAGTGATATGTGTGGAAGTCAACCGTATGGTTATTCCACTTAAGTATGTTGATGTCCCAAGTTACCTTTATATATTCTATGTGTTCTTTATATGGGTTTTATGGTAGTCCTTTGGTTACAAAAAGGTAAGTAATGATACTTTATTCAGTGAAGCTTTTTTTTACTACTTCATGAAGGTGAAGATATTACTTTGATATAGTATACATGGTTTACTTGATGTTTAAAAAATTAACAGTTTTCATTCTTTTTGTATCCCTTACTGAGCTTTTTTATGCTCACCCCAAGTTTTTCGAAATGTTTTTCACAGGACTTAAAGTGGAATAAGGTCAAGGATGGGATCAAGGGAATTTCATGCTATCTAAAACATGGAATCTAGACATCTTTCTTTTTAAGAGTTTTTATTTTATGGAGACTTAGTAGAAGTGTCTACTTTGTAATCTTTTAAGATGTAATAGTTATGTTCTAATTCTCTAAAACTCTAAAATTCTATCAATTTGATTTGTGGGTTATTAATTGATTAGAAATTGTGGATTTATCTTCCTAGAATTCATAATTGATATTCATTATTAATATTTCATTATTATTTTGGTTAAATTATTTTTCCCTTAATGGATTGAAGAAATGAAAATTATGACTAATTTAAATTTTCTCATATATCTGTTTTTTTCTCCCTTAATTCTTAATGCATTCATTATCAGTATTTCATTTGAGCGATGGTTCGATAATACCTCGAAAAAGATCATTGAAAATTTGATCATTGGTGTATCATATCATTTCCATGGGTCTTGGATATGGATAAAGACAACATAAAAGGTGTGATGTGGTTTAATAGATGATAGGAATGGTATTGGAGACATTTGGATTGTGGGTTTTGGTGTTCATTGATGTGACACATCATGGGATGTTCCATAAATAGATTATGTGGCTAGAATATAGCCTCTACTGACACTTCTATCTTATTAAATCATTGAAATGATTTCCATGGAAGCTTTCATAGCTAGATCAAAGGAGGAAGAGGTGTGGTAGGATATGAATGAATGATTAACAATGTAGAAATCTATGACTAAGATGATGTTTTGTTTATATAAAAAATGTCTTTTAGTATCTTTCTATAGTTCTATTGTTTGTGAAAAGAGATAAATATCATATTATTTTTGGTCTGATCACACACATAGTCACTTGATACTGGTAATCTAGTGTGTACCATAAGATTACATGTTTGTGGGAGTTATTAAGTATATGGGAACAACTATTGTACATGGGAACCAAACATGGATAGAGTTACCATACATGGAAAGGTAGAAAAAAATGTATAAAGTATATTGATATGGGATATATTACACATGTTAGGGAAAGGGTATATCGGAATGGGGTCGAGTAGATTGTTATGGGCTTGAGTATATAGGCATGGGAAAGAGTACGTGGGCATGTTTCTGAGTACACATGCATGGGCCAGAGTACATGGGAATGTGGTGAAGAACACATGAATAATTAGAATAACCCAGATACATCATTTATTACATATTCACTTTTTGAAAACACAATACATATGGTTGACTCCCCAGTCTCTTTGGTTAGGAAAAGTGTATGATGGTTAAATTCTAGTAGTCCATCCCTACAAGCGTATGGTGAGGTCTCTTACCTTGAGCATATGACGAGTGAACACCACTATAGATTATTCTTGGAAAGTGTCAGGTATCCCTCTATGTGGCCTTGGGTGTGATCCTCAATAATTTATCCCCATGTTGGGTCATGTATCACATATTATCATGCTAGTCTTATGATCTCAATCCTAGTGGATTACTTCGAGTAGGGTCAAGTATACCCCATAGGTACTTGATGTGATCCACTATCTATTTTTGGATTTCATCACAGTTATAGATAGTATTTATTCATGGTGAGTTCAAAATAACATAACTACTAAGATGACGGCCATCAGTGCTATCAATATCAGAGGAGTGAGTTCTCATAGATTAGGATTTCTTTGATACCTATATAAAAATAATTTTATAGAGATGTTTTTTTACCTTGATTTGTGGATTGGTTTCTCTATTGAGTATATCTAGTTTATTCTTATTATTCACTCATATTGGGACTAGCAGGACATTGTAATGATGGGATGACCACTACTGTCATGATTTATGTTTTGTGATTTCATGGTATAAAACTATGATTGTAAATACTCATCATTGAATGGATTTTTTCCACACATTTCATTTCATATGTAGATGATAGGACTTTCTATGGAGTCCTAGGTGGTCTAGGAGAATATGGTTCATTATTTAGAAAAATTTAACATATTTTGTTTCTACATATTCATTTCATAGGAATAACCTCCAACTTATATGATAATCTATTTTATAGTTTTTGTGGTTTTTATTTATCCTGTATTCATTTAGTAATTAGGTTGTACAATAATATGCAATATAATTTTATTCTAGAATCTTTTTAACATGTGTGACTAAACATTGTACATTATATTAGAGTTTTGAGTTTTTTGTCTTTGCATATATCATAGGCTACAACATCCCATGTGTGAGATATGCAAAGTTAATTCTAGTCACCATCATTTCTTATACTGGAGACCAGAATAGGGAGTCACACTCTACTTATTGCTAACCCGGAGGACCTCTTTGGGGCATGTTGTGACTGAGTACTACTAAATTTGTTCATCTTCTGATAGTAATGTAGAGATATTCTTGTTGGTATGTTTCATTTGGGATGTTGGGAAATAATTTTTTAGTGTCACAATTTTTTCCCTCAGGCTTGGGAACATAGTTTTGGTAAAAACAATAGAAATAACCAGTCATCAAGACAATAATAAGATAATTATGGACATGTTTCTTGTATGAATTGGTTTTATAAAACATTTTGGTACATGAATCATATAATAATTTGTTGGGATGTCAATGTCCTTTTTGAGACATCTTCCCTAACATACACAGTGATATTGGTGCATCTAGACTTTTTGGGATGCAACCATGGTGATATCAAACCAAGATACCATAATAGGATCATTATGATGATACTCCTAGTTAATATATTCATATTTTGGGGCTTGTACAAGAGGTGGTGCATCCATGTGGTATTCAGATTTTATCTGCACCCATTAAGATACACAATTCTTTAAAAAGTACTATGATACGATGTGAAAAGAATTATTTTTCATAATGAGTTTCATATATATATACAATTCATGTTTTTGGTTGACCATGAACCAAATTCATTAGAGGTCAAGATTAAGGTAGTTTAATAATATTTTCATCTTGTTAGGACCCCCTTGATCGAATAGTTATCTTTGTGGGGATCATTCGATATGGATCTCAAGGGTCGTGGTGGAGTATAGTGATTAAAACACATTATTAGGTGAAACTAAATTCATAGAGTTTGAGAATCACTTTATTGAAGTGTTATATAGAGAAAATTTGTGATAAGTGAACATCTATGAGATTTCGTAGATAAGTATGACAGTTGATGAGTATGTGGCATGGTTTCCTAACCTCTCTCTATGCTCTATAAATAATGATCAAAATGATAAATTTCTAAATTATTAATTTTTCATGGAATTCACCAAGACATATAGGATGTATTATTATCAATTTTCATTACTAATTATATTGGGGTGAAGAATATATATTTGTTTGTTGAGTGATTCATGGAGGGTAAATAAACTATTGTTTTTTGTATAAGTGTGGACTCTTGAGTCGAGGCATTGATAGCTTGTAGATGATGAAATGCTCTATGATCCATTATTGAAAGTTATTTTTGAAAATATTCTTAGTAGAGGGGTTAATCTTTCCCCATCATAGATTATGGTTATAGACAAACTAGGTAGAGATGATGATACTCATACAATGGGCTATGATATCTCATGGGGGATTATCTATCCCACTATAGAATAAACTCGGAGAGAGTAGATATAAATCATGGATAAAGGCATTATTCTAAATAGGTAGATCTAGAGGGTTGAGCTAAAGTTATGGGATTTCTGAGAGGAGCTACTAGTGGTCGATATATTAATCTACTTATACTACCACCCCTAGGTGTTCCTCACATGACCAAGGGAGATGGAGGTCAAGGAGAAGGGAAAATACAAGTATTATGGTACAATGACCCAAAGTATCCTAGGATGATTAGAGGTACAATATGTGTGTTCTATAATTTAACAAAAATATTGACATCCATAATCAAGAGCTACTATTTTGTTATTAAATCCCTTGTTCAATATTATGATATTCTGGTGGATTCTTTGGATCCCCCATTTCATTTAAAGACTGCTACTATATGAGATTATGTAATCACACACTTCATCTAAAATTGTGACTGGACTATTGAAAGAGGGAACATATTTTGGTATCTATTCATATTAATGATGAGGAATTATAATTTCATTCTCACAATACAATCTATACACAATTCATGCACAGATTTACTATTTTAGGTACATGATACGGTGATTCTATATTTCTTGAATGAGTTTTTCCTATGTAGGTGTGGAAAAAGTTTAGGAAGAGTAGGATGTGATAACAAAATGGTGGATACATCTAATTAATATCATTTTGGATAGTATAACCCAAGGATAAATAGATGTTATCTTCTTTCTCTTCCCTATAGTGGTGGAGATGTATCAGGATGTCTACCAAGAAGATGTTACAAGCTTACCTCACCATTTAGAGATAAAATTTGGTATATAAATTCACCTAGTTATTACCTTGATATTTATTATGTAATAACATATTGATCCCACAGAGATTTAAAATTTTAATATAATATTATTGGATGTTCATAGGAATGGATTTGGCAGAACCAAGGTGTCCCTTTGGACATCACCAATGCCTTTTTCTAAGAAGTTTTATGGGGTATTGATGTAATATTTGGATTAAAATCACAAAAATCTGGTGGCCCTTATGAATAAATATCAACTTCCATTCATTGATGACGTTTTTGACCAGTTTAATGGGGTGAGGTGGTTCTTTAACACTTTGAGTTTTGATAAGGATGTACCAATTATAGAATATGGATAACTCTATTGTGAATAAATGTAAATAGTGATTTTTTTAGGCAGGAAAAGGGATTTATAAGTGTCTGTTGTCATATGTTGTATGTGTTTCTGTCATTCCTAGACCAATTCTTAAGGGTCTTCATCAATGACGTACTTCTGTACTCAGAATATGAGGAGCATGCGATACTCTTGAGGATAATCTAGGACACACTCATAGAGAACTATATTTATTTTAATACCTCTAAGGGTTATTTATGATTTTTTTCCCTTCATAGGTCATGTTATTTCAAAATAATGTGTAGTAGTGGACCTAAAAATGATGGGTATGTGATTCCATTGGAGCCCCCAAGATATAGTCAGAGATATGGAGATTCCATGGACTAGAGGGCTACTATCATAATCTTTTGATTGGTTTCTCAAGGATATCGACACCATTGATAGCACTAAAAAAATTTGTATACATTCATGTGAACATATAGGTAAATTTCTTATTTTTTGGAGTTTCAGTAGTGGTTTGGGGGGAACCCTTTATATTGATGCTGCTAGAGGAGGGTGTTGAGTGTGTGGTGTTCAATGATGCCTCTAGAATATGGATCATATTTTTTTGATGTTGAGTCAATATTTGATTACTTTTTTATCCTTAAAATTATTACACCATCAGAGGAACAATGTATCCAATGACCAAGAGATTCACAAAAAATTATTCTCCAAAAAGATACGACAAAACTACTATATAGATTAGCCATTTCTTATTTATTCTAACGGTAAGAGACTGGAGTTTATTTTTTTGAAAGATCTTAATTTGAGATATATTTTATGGAAAGTGTTCCTTAATTATTATGAAATCAATATATTACATACTCATAAGTATTAGAACATAGTGGTGGATACTCATATCAAGAGATCTTATTCATGGTTATTTAGTGAGGAAATAGAGTAGTGGTCCTCATTGCAGTATTATATAGTGGTAATGGATGGTGAATCTTACTTCAAATCTATTATTGTTACACATACACATCAAAAACAATTTAGGGAGGGTTTTCATGGAGATATCGATTGTGAGTAATTTTTTGTTCACATATCCATTGAATGTGATTTAGATAGATTTTTCTATGTTAGATAGAACATCATTCATATTTGAAGGTGGATAATAGAACTAGGGATGATGTCAGAGGATGTAATTTGGGAGTTTCATGCAATAATATTGTGGTATATTCTTTTTTTTTGAAAATACATACTATGATAATCAGTGTCAGTTTAGGTTTCCAGGAATGAAGAGGTGTTTTGATGATTTTTTCTCTTTACATATCAAATATTAGTAGGTGAAGGATTAGAATTGGGTTCTGGTGGGTTTGGATCATCCCCATGTGGTGTCATGTTAGAATTGGTGTCATTTCTCTAGGGAATTCAAGATTGGACTTCCACGATCATCTATAGTTCATGATGTTATCTGAGGGATCAAATAAAAACTCGCCATTTCAACCCACATCTTATACATATGATATATGTAACGCCCCGACCCTAGTTACTTAGAGTCGGTGCGTTATTACATGACATTGTCATGATCACAAGAAAGATCAAATCTCAAAAGACCAATTGGTTTAGTAGCCTTGGAAGCACTAGATATATTCATAAAGATTTACATTAAATCATAAAGTGAAAAACTAATACAACAACATATTGTCTTCATATTCCACATTCATATCCCCACATAATATCCCTGCAGGTCATTTATAATTTACTTCTTCACTTCCTGGAAAAAATAAAACCTAGAAAAGGGGTGAGCTCAAATGCCCAGTAAGGAAAACAATACAGCAGAAACTTTCATAAATAAGAATAAATATTTAAGGCAATGTATAACTAAAACAAAAGCCTTTCAAACTTGAACTTCAACATAGTATGGAAAAAGTGAAATGAAATAATGTCATTTACTTATTCACAAGGATATTCTACTAATAGAATAATCACATGCAATATCAATAACCACTTTCATAATGATTGAATGCATAATGCCAGACTATCATAACCACATAGCCAAGGCCTCGTGCCAAGACTACAAATACGATTTTGCCAAGGCCTTGTGCCAAGACAGTAGTTTGTCTCATGAGACCTACAGATGCATCGATGAGCTATAGCGGGCTCCACCCGTCACATATTAAGTCAAATGCATTCCCATATGAAAAGGTTTAAACATAACATAAAAATTCATATTAAAACTAGCATACGATATGTCAATACTTTCACCATAAACTATGAATGGTATAAAAAAAGCACATCCACAGTCAAACATATCACAAAACCTTCAATACAATATAGAAGTTTTGTATCTGGATAAATCAACTTCAAATAAGTGTAAAATCCATCAAAGGATGTTGACATAGATGAAATCAAAAATCTATTTAGAGAAATATCTCTTTCTATTTTTATTGAAATAATTTAAGAGTCATATAGTTCTAAAATAAAACATTTTCTTTGAAAATATTCTTATAAGCTTGTGAGGGAAGCTTCGATGATTTTATAATGGCAGAAAATAACCACACCCGCCATATAAGTTAAAAAAACATTCTTACCTTAATTCTGTCAAAAAGGTTAAAAGCACCTTGTTTGGAAAATGACGGAAAGATTACTTTATAAAAATCTTATAAAAATTCAAACAAGGGTATAAATTACTTTAATCAATATTCTTTTAAATAGTAAAAATGTTTTGAAATAAATTTTTATGAAACATGGATGTGGATGATAAAGAGATCCCAGTAGATTATTATGTATAAACAACCTCGGATAATAAAGAGATTGTGAAATAACCCTTACCTTGTACTTTTACTTGGTTGGGGTAGGTTAACCTCCTGTATAATGGTGAAATAATTGTTATTAAATTATACAAGAATCATATACATTAATATGATATCATATATGATCTTTTAACATTGATTTGTTAATAATATCTTAGTACTATCGTTGTTTCGGGTGTTAACTTACTCGTTTTCATTTATATGTTTTGTCACGTAAGCCATGTTTGTAATGGATAGGTTGTATCTTAATCATATCCACAATGATATCAAGTCGTTAGATAGTATTATTAATCATCAAATGAGAATTATACTTGAATAGATATGATGGAGAATGAATCTCATCGCGTTCGTGGAGACGGTAGTCCGTACGTACGCATGAGCGACAATATCATTCTTTTGATATTAAAATAATATATAAATGGATGGTATATCATATATAAAGAATCATTAACAAGTTATATTTATTATTTACATGAGTTACAAATCATTATTATACCCATCCAAATAATAATATATTGAATAACAATTACACCACGACGTTGAGACGGTAAGCTGTACGTACGCACGTATGGTGACATGTTATTCAAAGGGTGGATAGAATACTGAATATGGTTGTACCATATTTATAATAAAATCAAAGTATATATATGATAATGGAGTTATTATTTTAGAATTTTAATAACAAAGAATGAATAAGTGGAAGAAGAAAGGAACTTGGAAAGGGGTGGTGAAATCATTACCTCTTCTTCGGGTTCTTCCTTTTGATTTGATCAAAAGGGATCCATAGGTTGGATTTAGGATCACACTAAGGCCTCTATTTTGTAGTTAGGGATGTTGGGAGAGAATTTGGGTAGAGTTTGGCCGAACCAAAAGGCTTTTATGGTGTGAAGAAATGAGAAGGAGGAGTGCCCTTTTATAAGAGGGGTGAGGGGCACCTTTGGAAAAGCTAGATATATAAATTTATAATAAATTCATATTCGGTTTATAATGGATACAAAGTGGATTACTGAAATTTTAAGGTGGGGATGGGTCGAAAACGACTCAACCAATAGAATTTAGACAGGTTTGGGTACTTATATTAACCTTTTATTTAAGTATTAACTCTAAGATAATTAGTTTCACTTTTACAATGTCTCTTTGTATTTTTATATTATATAGTTAATAAACGTACTATATACATCCAAGAGACCCCCAAGTGGTCCATTAATGATACAACTATCATTATATAAGTCTCTTGGCCGAACCTTAGATTTTTAGGAATTTTATATCAATTAATAATATAATATTTGTTTTAAAAACACTTTCATGTCAATTTTGACACTATTCAATAGTTGATTTTTGTGAAACTCATAACAGAATTATTACTTCTAAAAAAGTTAATTAAATCAATAATAATATGTCATATTATCCTATAAAATTAGTTTATTTCATTAAAAGTCTCAAATTATATTTATTTGGGTATTTATAATATCAATTATTTTCAATTTTCACTATTATGGTAATTACTTCATCATCATTGTGTCATAAATAAATTAACACTTGTAATCTTTAAAAATTATAAATAAAATATAATTATGTAGAAAATATTTTTATCTTTCTAAGAAATATTTATAGTCGAACATCCAACATATATAACCCTATGTAAAAATTGTTTTTCTAAAAGATATATTCTTGTGTCGTTTTTGTATTCATTTTAACTTAATTAAAATTTAGTGTCCCTATCAACTACAAGTGGCTCCATGGGGTCCCAAAATCGACCAAAAGATGCCTATGGTCGAACATGTATCAACCAATAAGGATAGGACACGTTTTAGGGAAATTTATTATTATTATAATATTATTTTTTAACCCGTATTAACCAGATTACCCTTAACCATGGTAAATAAAATATGTACCGAAGTAATTATTCAAAATGTCTAAAAATAAAAGTTACCTATTTACACAATTTGAACATCCTGATTTCAAATATGGAATCCATTTTTCAAAATTAAAAAAAAATAAGTGGCAGAAATTAATTTAAAATTAATTCCCTTTGTTAAAACAAAAAGAGTGTTTTTAAGAGATAATAACTATCAAAAGATTGACACTTGTTTATGTCCGGTTTAATTGTAAAATTATGTTCAATGACCAACATTGAATTAATTGGTAAAAATATATTCTGAATATACTTTAAAACCACTCAAATTTATAATTTATCACTATTAATTATTTTGATTAAAAATGATGTTTTTAATTAAAATTTAGTAATTTTCACTATTCATCAAAATATTAAATTTATCCGAAAAGTACCAAAATTTCACCATAGGCTAAATTAGATATTCCGAATCCGAAAATGAAGTCCATTTTGAAATATAAAATATATATAATTTCAAAAAGTAGGTATTAATATTCATAACGGCTAGTTTGATTGGTTATGGTGTGTTAGAACTCGGTGTTGCGTACAACACACACTATCACATTATTCAAAGAGAAGCGTACCGTAGAAGCTTGGGGTGTTACATTCTCCCTTCATTCAAATAATTTCGTCTTAGGAATTTTTAGAATACTTATCACATGAAAAGACGCGGGTGGTTCTACATCATAAATTCCTCGGGTTCCCACGTTGCCTCTTCCATCTTATGGTTTCTCCACAAAACTATTACCAGAAGCGTCATCCGGTTTCTTAGTACTTGTTCTCTCATATCAAGAATCCGGACGGGCTCTTCACAATAATATAGATATGGTTCTATTTCTAACTCCTCATAGGTGAGTACATGCGTTGGGTCATGCATGTATTTCCTCAACAGAGATACGTGGAACACATCGTGAACTTTGGAGAGACTTGGCGGCATTACCAATCGGTAAGCTACAACCCCAATTCGTTCTAGAATTTCGAAAGGTCCGATGTACCTAGGACTCAATTTACCTTTCTTACCAAAATGTTTGACTCCCTTCCATGGAGATACCTTCAGGAAAACATGATCACTGACTTGAAATTCCAAATTCTTCCTTCGATTATCGACATAGCTCTTCTGCCTACTTTGAGCTGCTTGGATGTGATTTTGGATTACCTTCACCTTTTCCATTGTTTCCTCCACCAGTTCTAGACCTACAAGTTTTCTTTCACCAACTTCATGCTAACAGGTTGGTGTGCGACATCTCTTTCCATATAACGCTTCATATGGTGCCATCTGAATACTCGAATGAAAGCTATTGTTATAGGAAAATTCTACCAGAGGTAAATACTGATCCAACTTACCCTGAAAGTCAAGTGAGCAGGATCTCAACATGACTTCTAAGGTTTAAATAGCTCGTTCTGATTGTCCGTCTGTCTAAGGGTGGTAGGCAGTGCTCAAATGAAGTTCAGTATCCAGGGATTTCTGAAGACTCTTCCAGAATCTTGAAGTAAAATGGGGATCATGATCAGAAACAATCGATAGGGGTACTCCATGAAGTCTCACAACTTCATTAATATATATTATTTCTAGACGTTCCCGTGGTAGATCTTCTCTTATAGAAAGAAAATGTCCTGACTTGGTAAGATGATCAATAATAACACATATTGAAACATTCCTTCTAGGAGTCTTTGGTAGCCCCATGACAAAGTCCATCGTAATATTGTCCGATTTCCACTCCGGTATGGGAAGAGGTTGCATGACTCCTCTAGGGTGTTGCCTTCCAGCATTCACTTGTTGAAAAACCATACATCTTGACACAAAATCAGCAATCTCCCTCTTCATATTGTCCCACCAAAAATGTTCCTTCAAATCTCTATACATTTTGGTGCTCCCAGGGTGTATAGAGAAATTGGAACTATGAGAATCATCCAGCAATTCCCTTTTTAGATCAGGGATATTGGGAACACAAAGTCTCTCCCCGAAATTCAAAATTCCAGCTTCATACACAAAGTCTCTCAGTCTCCCATCATTCACAGCTTTAATCTTCTTTTGAAATTCTTCTTCATCGGTCTGAGAACTCTTAATCCTTTCAAGTAAAGATGGTTTGGCAACCATTTGAAAAAGCATTGATGTCTCACCTTCCCTGGTTATTCCCGTGTCTATCTTCACTAGATCCATGAAAATTGGATCACATTCAAGTCTCATATTGTTCAAAACTCCATGGTCTTTTCTGCTCAAAGCATCTGCCACCTTGTTTTCCTTCCCCGGGTGGTAGTGTATCATGCAATCATAATCCTTGAGTAATTCAAGCCATCTCCTTTGCCTCATGTTGAGTTCTTTTTGTGAGAAAATATACTTCAAACTCTTTTGATTAGTATAAATCTCACATTTTTCACCATAGAGGTAGTGCCTCAATATCTTCTAAGGAAAGATCACAGCTGCTAACTTGAGATCATGAGTAGGATAGTTTTGTTCATGAATTTTCAACTGTCGTGATGCATAGGAAATAACCCTATCATTCTACATAAGGACACAACCATGTCCTTTCTTCGATGCATCACTATAAATAACGAACCCATCATTCTCCGATGGTAGAGTCAATATAGGATCATTGACTAATATTCTCTTCAGTTCTTCGAAACAATCTTCACACTCTTTTTTCCAAACAAATTTAACCCCTTTACGTGTGAGCTTCGTTAATGGGTTAGCCAATCAGGAAAAATTATGGACGAAACGTCAATAATAACCTGCTAAACCAATAAAACTACGTACCTCAGTTATACTCATCGGTTCTGGCCATTCTTGGATTGCCTTATTCTTAGAAGGATCAACAGAGATTCCATCTTTAGAGACAATAGGGCCAAGAAAAGAAATCTCATGGAGCCAGAATTCACACATGCTAAACTTCCCATATAATTCATGTCTTCTCAGAGTCTTCAGGATAATGCACAAGTGATTTTCATGATCTTTGTAGCATTTGGAGTATACCAAGATATCATCCATAAATACCACCGCAAATTCATCGAGATACTCCTTGAAAACTCTATTCATCAGATCCATGAATACAGCGGGTGCATTATTCAATCCAAAAGGCATTACAGTAAACTCGTAATGCACGTACCTAGTTCGAAATGCTGTGTTTGGAATGTCTTCTTTCTTCACACACAACTGATGGTATCCAGATCGAAGGTCAATCTTTGAAAAGTATTGAGCTCCATGCAGTTGGTCAAATAAATCATCAATGTGTGGTAGGGGATAGTTGATCTTTATTGTTATAGCATTGATCTCCCTGTAGTCGATACATAACCTCATAGATCCATCTTTCTTTTTAACAAAAAGAATAGGGGATCCCCATCGAGAAACACTAGGGCGAATATATCCCTTATTACTCAATTCCTCTAGTTGTTTCTTTAGTTCAACTAATTCTACAGTGGCCATTCTATAAGGGGTCTTTGATATAGGCCTTGATCTAGGAATTAAATCAATGGAAAACTCAACTTCTCGTTCTGGAGGATGTCCAAGTAAATCTTCCGAAAATACATCTACAAATTCTTTCACAAAAGGTACATCCTCTATTTGAACATTCCTTTCCTCACCCACAGTTATTTCATTCTCTTCCTCCCCAATAATTGAATTTAGTTGAGCTACTGGGGGTGGATCTAAATAAGAATTAGGTGGTGATGATTCTGCTCTAAATATAAGGTGTTCCTTATCATCATCATCAAGAATCATAACCTCTTTCTTCTTACAATAAATCTTCACATCATAGTCCGAAATCCAGTCCATACTGAGGATTATATCAAACTCAATCATAGGTATGACGATGAGATCATCAGATAAAGAACATTTATGTGCTCTAATGGGGACTGATTCACAAAACATTGTTGCAATGATACTTCCCTTAGGAGTTTTAACTGACAACTCCCTTGTTAAATCAAATTGGAAATATCTAATTTTCTTAGAAAACTGGGAAGATATGAAACAATGCGATGATCCAGAATCAAATAATGCATTTTCTAAACTTGAGGAAACCATTAAATTACCTTCCACCACGTCTTTCGGAGCATCTACCTCAGCAGTGGTGATAGCATAAGCTTGGCCTTGATCCCTTGGCCATTTATGAGGTAAGTTCTCCTGACGCTTAGGACATTCAACCTTTCCCTTCTTCCCCTTATTTCCTTTCCCAGATTGATCAGCAGGTCTCTTCTTCTCTTTCTTTGCTTTAATGTCATAAGACTTAGATAATTCCTTTTCGGTATTGATATCATATGAGACAATGTCTTCGTACGATGAAAAGGATTGTGAGACTAATGATAGATGGTGAAATGGTTTTAACCCATCAAAGAAATGATCAATCTTACTTCTTGGGTTATGTATATAATCTCCAGCATACCTTGATAACCTTTTAAAGTTAGCCTCATACTTTGTGACATTCTCATCCTCCTTTTGTCTCAGACTCAGAAATTGCCTTTCCATATCTGCTCGATGGTCGCGAGGAAAGTATTTTTCTAAAAACAGATCTTTGAACTCCCTCCATTCCATATTTTATACTTCATCATATTCCTTCGTATTTTAAATCAATGACCACAATTGATCAACATCTCCAGTGAGGCGGTAAACAGCCATCATAACTTTTTCCCTTTCACTACTCCTCAAAGCCTGGAAAATTTTCTCTATGGAAAATATCCATTGCTCAGCTACTAAGGGATTTGATCTCCCATTGAACGTTGGTGGTTTTTGCCTCATGAATCGATCTAACATTGATCCTCCACACTGCGGATCAGGGTGCTCCATATGGGTAAGGTTATTATTCATAACCTGAGTGAGTTGTCCCAGTATGGTGATTAGCTGATCGACACTAGTTCCATCACCAGCTCCACAATAATTATCTTGAGCAGGAGGGCAATCCCTACATGGAGTGTGTGCATTGATACATTTTCCATTTCTTCCACTATGCGGCATTTCTAAACAATGGAATAAACTAGATCATTTTGTGAATCAAAATACATAATCCCATACTTATAAAACACTTAACATAAATTGAACTATTTATGGATATAATCCATAATCATAAGAATGATTTCAATGAGGAAGTATATACTCATAAACCCTTCATAATGATTTGTAAAGAAAATGAGATTTATCCTAAGCATATCCCCAGGGAGTGTCGTAACTAAGAATGCATCAAGGCCCATTGTCGTGCACCAGTTACCATTCGAGTCTAGCTCAAAGTGGTGTTTTCGGGTTTTACCCCTAGGTACATATGTGCCAGAGCCGCCTCTACCTGCTCGTATCCATATAGGGATGTATTTCTCGGAAAAATCACAAAATCTCTACAATACCAAAATTTTAGGAAGTTCTTCTATACTAATCCTCAAAGTTCATCTTCGGTCTACATGCTCTAACCAGATTTTATCTAAATCTAGATTCCAAGGTTTGTACTAAACCTCCCTCTGATACCAACTGTAATGCCCTGACCCCAGTTACCTAGAGTCGGTGAAATATTACATAACCTTGGAATGATCACAAGAAAGATCAAATATCGAAAGACCTATTGGTTTAGTAGCCTTGGAAACACTAGATATATTCCTAAAGTTTTACATTACATCATAAGGTGAAAAACTACTACAACAACATATTGTCTCCATATTCCACATTCATATCCCCACATAATATCCCTGCAGGTCATTCATAATTTACTTCTTCACTTCATGGGAAAAATAAAACATAGAAAAGGGGTGAGCTCGAATGCCCAGTAAGGATAACAATATAGCCGAAACATTCATAAATAAGAATAAAAATTTAAGGAAATGTATAACTAAAACAAAATCCTTTTAAACTTGAACTTCATCATAGTATGGAAAAAGTGAAATGAAATAATTCCATTTACTTATTCACATGGATATTCTACTAATCTAATAATCACATGCAATATCAATAACCACTTTCATAATGATGGAATTCATAATGCTAGACTATCATAACCACATAGCCAAGGCCTCGTGCCACGACTACAAATAAATTTTTTCCATGTCCTTGTGCCAAGACACTAGTTTGTCTCATGAGACCTACCGATTCATTGAGGAGATATAGAGGGCTCCACCCGTCACATATTAAGTCCAATGCATTCCCATATGAAAAGGTTTAAACATAACATAAACATTCGTATTAAAACTAGCATACAAAATGTCAATACTTTCACCATAAACTATGAATGGTATAAAAATAGCACATCAACAGTCAAACATATCACAAAACCTTCAATACAATATAGAAGTTTTTTATCATTATAAATCAACTTCAAATAAGTGTAAAATACATCAAAGGATGTTGACATATATGAGATCAAAACTCTTTTTAGAGAAATATATCTTTCTATTTTTTTGAAATCATTTAAGAGTCATATATTTATAAAATAAAACCTTTTCTTTGAAAATATTATTATAACCTTGTGAGGGAAGCTTCAAAAATTTTATAATGGCGGAAAATAACCGCACTCACCGTATAAGTTAAAAAAACATTCTTACCTTAATTCTGTCGAAAAGGTTAAAACCACCTTGTTTGGAAAACGACGGAAAGATTACTTTATAAAACTCTTATAAAAATTCAAAAAAGGGTATAAATGACTTTAACCCATATTCTATTAAATAGTACAAATTTTTTGAAATAAATTTTTAAGAAACATGGATGTGGATGATAAAGAGATCCCAGTAGATTATTACGTATAAACAACCTCGGATAATGAAGAGATTGTGAAATAAACCTTACCTTGTACTTTTACTTGGTTGGGGTACGTAAAACTCATGTATAATGGTGAAATATTTGTAATTAAATTATAAAATAATTATATACATTAATATGATATCATATATGATCTTTTAACATTGATTTGTTAATAATATTGTAGTACTATCGTTGTTTCGGGTGTTAACTTACTCATTTTCTTTTATATGTTTTGTTATGTAAGCCATGTTTATAATGGATAGGTTGTATCTTAATCATATACATAATGATATAAAGTCCTTAGATACTATTATTAATCAACAAATGAGAATTATACTTGAATAGATACGATGGAGAATGAATCTCATCGCGTTCGTGGATACGGTAGTCCGTACGTACGCACGAGCGTCAATATCATTATTTTTATATTAAAATAATATATAAATGGATGGTATATCATATATACAGAATAATTAACATGTTATATTTATTATTTACATGAGTTACACATCATTATTATACCCATCCAAATAATAATATATTGAATAACAATTATACCACGACATGGAGACGGTAAGCCGTATGTACGCACGTATGGTGACATGTTATTAAAAGGGTGGATAGAATACTGAATATGGTTGTACCATATTTATAATAACATCACAGTATATATATGATACTGGAGTTTTTATTTTATAATGGTAATAACAAAGAAAGAAGAAGTGGAAGAAGAAAGGAACTTGGAAAGGGGTGGTGAAATCATTACCTTTTCTTCGGGTTCTTCCTTTTGATTTGATCAAAAAGGCTCCATAGGTTGTCTTTATGATCACACTAAGGCCTATATATTGTATTTAGGTATGTTGGGAGAGTATTTGTGTGGAGTTTGGACGATCAAAAAGGCTTCTATGGTGTGACGAAATGAGAAGGAGGAGTGCCATTTTATAAGAGGGGTGAGGGGCACCTTTGGAAAAGCTAGATATATTAATTTATAATAAATTCATATTCGGTTTCTAATGGCTCCAAAGTTTATTATTTAAATGTTAAGGTGGGGATGGTTCTAAAACCACTCAATTAATAGAATTTAGACAGGTTTGGGTACTTATAGTAACCTTATCTTTAAGTATTAACTCTATGTTAATTATTTTCACTTTTACATTGTCTCTTTGTATTTTTATATTATATGGTTAATAAACTTACTATATACATCCAAGCGACCCCCAAGTGGTCCATTAATGATACACCAATCATTATATAAGTCTCTTGGCCGACCGTTATATTTTTTTGAATTTAATATCAATTAATAATATAATATTTGTTTTAAAAAATCTTTTATGTCAATTTTGACACTATTCAATAGTTTATTTTTGTGAAACTCATAACAGAATGATTACTTCGAAAAAAGTTAATTAAATAAATCCTAATATGTTATATTATCCTTGAAAATTAGTTTAATTCATTAAAAGTCTCAAATTATATTTATTTGGGTATTTATAATATCAATTATTTTAAATTTTCACTATTATGGTAATTACTTCATCATCATTGTGTCATAAATAAATTAACATCTGTAATCTCTAAAAATTATAAATAAAATATCATTATTTATGAAATCTTTTTATATTTCTAATTAATATTTATAGTTGAAAATCTAACATATATAACCCAATGTAAAAACTGTTTTTCTAAAAGATATATGCTTGTGTCATTTTTGTATTCATTTTATCTTAATTAAAATTAAGTGTCCCTATCAACTACAAGTGGCTCCAAAGGGTCCCAAAATGGACCCAAATATGCCTATGGTCTAACATGTATCAACCAATAAGGCTAGGACATGTTTTAGGGTAATTTCGTATTATTATAATATTATTTTTTAACCCTTATTAACCGGATTTACCCTTAACCATGGTTAATAAAATATTTACCGAAGTCATTATTCAAAATGTCTAAAATTAAAAGTTACCTATTTACACAATTTGAACATCCTGATTTTAAATATGGAATCCATTTTTCCAAATTCAAAAAACAGAAGTGGCATAAATTAATTTAAAATTAATTCCCGTTGTTAAAACAAAAAGCGTGTTTTTAAGAGATAATAACTTTCAAAAGATTGACACTTGTTTATGTCCGGTTTAAATGTAAAATTATGTCCAATGACCAACATTGAATTTAATGGTGAAAATATATTCTGAATATACTTTAAAACCACTAAAATTCATAATTTATCACTATTAATTATTTTGATTTAAAAAGATGTTTTTAATTAAAATTTTGTAATTTTCACTATTCATCAAAATGTTAAAGTTATCCGAAAAGTACCAAATATTCACCTTAGGCTAAATTCGATATTCCGAATCCAAAAATGAAGTCCATTTGGAAATATAGAATATATTTAATTTCAAAAAGCAATTATTACTATTCATAACGGCTAGTTTGATTGGTTATGGTGTGTTAGAACTCGGTATTGCGTACAACACACACTATCACATTATTCAAAGAGAAGCGTACCGTAGAAGCTTGGGGTGTTACAATATAATTGTTCATTAGAGAGATTGTGATTTTTTATGTACTAATGATATTCTGGCTTTATGGAGTTCATTTGATCATCATGTCAGACCATGATTCTCACATCATATCACGATTACATAGCAAATTGAATCAGTATTTTGAATATTCTTATCATATGAGAACAATTTTTTTACCCATTGAAAGAATGATAATCTTAGAAGACCACTTACGTTTTGTGTAAAATTATTCAGGATATTATTTTTAACATTCCATATATTTGAGAGGATCACCAACCATTAATGGAGTTTCAGTAAATCAGAACATTCTACCATATAATCGGTACAAAACCGTTATAGGTGTTGCACCAAAGAGTTGTATTTGACAATTATTCTAGACTAATATAGAGTATTCAGAACTCATGGTACAATAGTTGGTGTCAGTGATGATATTTAATGTGTAGACTATCTAGAAGAAGATGAGGATTTCCTAGAGCCTTTAAATTTCCTATGTAGATCGATGGTGATTCCATTGGAGTTCAATGAGGAGACCATGTATTCCTAAAGGTATGACTTTGGTGTGGAATGAAAATATTTTAGATAGGCCTTAATTTATATTTGAGATTCATCGATCATTCTAAAATACTATTTATTGTTGGTGAGTTGGTCTTCCAGATAACCGAACATCCATAGTTAGACATGGTACATAATGACTTTCAGGTTTTATAGAAGAAGAGGTATGTACAGGTCCCATAATTAATTATTGGCTATGAATATAATGACATATAGTATGGATATTCCATCATAAATTATATAGAAGACATAGAGGATTGATATAAAGAGAGCCTATGTTGTTGATATATTCCCTTGGTGTGCGCCTGGTGGTAATAGAAGAACATTTTAGAGAGCACTTGGGAGTTGTAGAGCCAGATGCAGCCTCAATATCATCACATTTTTTAGTAGGTTTTTTCTATTTTTAGATGACAATCCTAGAGCTGTGAAGAATATAACAACAATAATTTTTCCTTGTAAAACATTATAAAAATTTAAACACTAATTTTAATTCTAGGAGATACGTTAACGAGGAATTATGTGGAACTAAAAGGATCATCATTGATATAGTAAAAATTGTAATTATCTTAAATCAACATCATAAATTTTTTATAAAAATGTGGAGTAACTCCCAAACTGAGTCTTAAATGGGGAATTTGTGACTAAAATTAAATTCATAATTTTGATAATACCATAATCATGACATATCATTTTTTCATCTAGTGTTTGGATTATGAGGTGTATTGGTAGTTTTTATAAATAAATATATTTTTGTATTATTTATTAAATTTATTGCCTTTAATAACTATATATAATAGATATTATTTAATTTTTTTGTAAGCTATATAATGCTATGGTTTTGTAAGGATAGTGGTGGAGATCATTGTTGAATTTTGAGATAGTGGATTTTGGATAAATGTTCTTGAGAACTTTGACATCGGTAAAAGAGTCGATGGATCACACCAATTATAATTAAGTAGAACTATACTTCTTAATTTATTGTTCAAAACTCAATGTTGAATGTTTATTTTCGTTTGATTTAATCTTCAATATTTAACCAAGGAATAACATGAACCAATCTTGTAGTGTGGTGGGTGACCAAACATTGAACAGACGCCTTCAGTTCATGGGTATTGGAGTATGGTGATGTGGTGTGATAGGAAATTAAACACACATATATTGGGTGGATGAGATCTATATAGTGTTGATTATTCAAGTATAGATAACCTCAATCATGAGTTACTTTGTGGGATTTATTTCTCTATTGATGGAGGAATCAGTATGGATGGATAAACCTAAAGACATTGTACATCATTAAATTTTTGAGTAACACAATTGATGAATATATTCTATGTAATACCGATTTGGGTTGATAGGGTTTGTGAGCATATATAAATTATAAATTTCATGTAGTCTATCCACATACCATGTAATTTTATGTTGGTGACCTAGTTTATAACCTAGGAGTAAGTGGGCATAGGCATGTATATGTACATGAACATGGAAACAACTATAGTAATTTCACATGACTAGGTACACATATACATTTAGAGTACATGGGATTTATCCAAAGTACGTGGGAAATATCTAGAGTAATCATGTTCTCGATGGAGGACATGAGAACACCAAGAATATCCAAGAAACATCATTTATTACATTTTCATTCCATGTAATTCCACCATGTCTGGTTGATTCCCCAATTATCTACAGTATAGAAGATTATATATAAGGTACATTCTTTTATTCCATCCATATGAGTGTACATTGAGGCATCCAATATATAGAATACATTGAGTAACCTCTTGTATAGATTTTTCATGGATAGAGTCTAGTATCACTCCTTGTTCCCTAATGGTTGGTACTTGCTCAGTCTTCCCCAGGTTTTTTAGGAATGTCATACTAACGTACATGGCGTTTGTTCCCCACCCTAGTGGATTACTCTATGTAGGGTAAGAAGAACACCATAGGCCCTGAGTGTGACCCCTATGTTTTTATTGATGTTTTATAATTTCAATATAGTTCATTTTTAATAGGATTGATCATTACAATGATCACTAATATGAGTTCCATCATTGATATGATGACCATAACTGTGATTTCTATTGGATGAGTGTTACCTCAAAGCGTCGAGTGGAATCCTCAGTTGTCAATATGGTTGTGACCTTAATTATGGATAACTATATATCATTCTTATATTTAGGGTATTATTATTATTGCCCCATATTATTTATTACATGACTTAATTTTAATGAACTAAATAATCCCTAGACTCATTATATTTTGTGATCTGAAGGTGTCCTTCATGGAATAGATATACTGACCCCTTTAGGCACTCTGACAACACATGTCATGTCTTATTTATCTTATATTCCATTCAATAAGGACCTACAGGGAACGGGATAAGAGGGATCGGAGTTTATCGAGATGCACCAAATTTAGATTATATAGTTTCATTTCACAAAAGTCCCATCTTCACTAGCAGGTTGGACTCTTCTGCAGTTTTTTTGATATTTCTATCTCTTATGCATTCTCATAAATATTTCATACTCTAATGTTTGATTTAGTTATATGAATAATTTTTTTTATTATTTTTATCTTACCATTAATAATTACATTGTTATTTGGAGATGTGTGCTTCCATAAGTTATGTTAGGGTAAGTCTTACAATTTCTGTGACATGCCAACTCAGTGCTAGTTTCTTTCCCCTGGAAAATTATAGTATGCCTTGGGGTGTCACAATATTCTTACCACCAACTTGGTGGGCCCCATTTTGCTGGGTTATGACATTTAACCTCTTATCAATGATCATATGTTGATAATTTAAAACATCAATCTATTATTATAATTCATGGATTAGTTTCTAGGATTTTTCTTGGATTATTCCCCCTTATATTTTTTTGATCCTCTCATCATCAGATCTGAAGCATTTTCCAAAAATAAATGTTTTAATTTTACTTGTTTCTCAAACATTACTCATGTTCATAACTAATATTTGTACATTTTTTCAACGCCATTTCCATTCATTCATTATCAACATCATGGTTCCAGATCACATCATATAAAATTTTAAAAACTCTAAATTTTTTTACTATTACATTTTTGAATTTATACATGAGACATTATGTTACACATCCCATTTCTTATTGTGAATCCAAAAATTTTAATAATATCAAATGAAGCATGGTTGTTTAGTATGAAAATTGTGACTGTATATTTTCTGGTACCCCATTTTAATGTAATGTAGATAGACTATATGAGTTTGGACTATTGACTAAATACATGGACAAGGATTCAAATAATATATATTCAACTTAAATATCTGATTTTTCCTTATCAGGATTGTTTCATTGGGAACCCTTTCTATCTCTATTTCCGGGAAAATTTTTATATATTATAATAAATTGTTTCTCTGTGAGACATATTATCATAAAAAATATTATAATGAACTCTATTTTATTAAATTCAATTAATAAGTAGTAATTATTTATTTTTTTATTGGATAATGGATTTCTATACTTTCTAACATAAATTTTATCCATATTCATTAGTATCTTAGAAGACTTCATTCCCAAAATTTATTTGAAATAGTACTCATTAAATTAATCAAATATACACATAAATTGTCATTTTTTAAAAAAATAAAATTATTCCAACCAAATATGAAATATAAAAATTAGACAGAGTTTTAACATCAGTGTAATAAAAATTTATTGGATCATATAGGGATGTGTCCAACATTGAGAGTGGGATGGTTGGAATCTGTGTTTGTGTTATAGTAATAAAATTTTAATTGAATTCTTTTACCACCACTTCTTTAATTCATTGAATATATCAATCTTTCTATTTCATTAGTTTGTTTGGTATGGAGATATAAAAACATATTATTATTAGAGAATATATGGGGTTGTTAATGAGGCTTACCACTATAAGGATGACTATATACACAATACATTATTTTAATTCCTTTCCCCCCGAATCATAGATCATGTGTATTATTTTATTACATTAGCATGATTACAAGGAATGAAATACAAATGGACTAACCACATTACTTTTTTTGAATTCCAAATTACATACATTATACCTATAATATATTTTTATAATGAATGTAAAAACATAATACATAATAAAATGAAATAAATTTCACCCATGATACTAATTCATAATGTTCCTCTTCATAAACTATGGATTTGAAACATAAGAAGGTCGAGATTAAAATGTTTGTAAGGGTATGTCAAGTGGATTTAATAATGAATCAATGGAAATAAATAAACATGGAATGGATAATAAAAAATTACACCAGACATTAAAATTATAAGATATGGGAAAGTTAATATGGAATTGTAATAAAATTAAATACATTCCATCTAAAATAATAAACTGAGAATATAATTAACCCATATATATGTCATCCCAAGATCTCGTAAAAAATAATAATTGATTTTAAATATGGGAGATCATGAATTATTATATGCCATGTATCCTTGGTAAATGGAACCATTATCATTGAGACCATTCAAAAGATGGTTAATAATATCAGAGAAAAATCCATATATTTTGTCCAAAAGTTTTTATCATAAGGAAATCAATACATCGAGGGGTTATCTATAACTGCAGCCCACTCATGTCATACTTTTCTAAATCAATCCTCATATCGAATAATCATTTCAAATAATAAAAAAAATATTCATTGTCAAATTTACATATGAAATAATGAAAATAAATTTATCAATAATTTCCTAAT
Source organism: Viscum album (assembly GCA_963277665.1). NCBI lineage: Eukaryota > Viridiplantae > Streptophyta > Magnoliopsida > Santalales > Viscaceae > Viscum > Viscum album. Next base: position 1,632,270,706 of record OY728141.1, read on the forward strand.
GGAGGATATATAACAACAAAGTTTGTTGATATTGATGAATATAAATACCATTGGAATATCTTTAAAATATTTTTTAGAAAAAAAATCTTTAAATATTTCACAATGTCTTACACAACATTAAAACATTTGATTCATAATCATAGTCAAATAATAAAATTAAATAAAACATAAAATATCATTAGAATAAGTATATTTATGATATTATATTGAATAAGGAGTTATACCAACCATATAAAATTGAGTTTGTACATAACAAAAAATAAGCCTCAATCGAATGTAAAATTTGATGAAATTTCATACCATGTTCTCCCATTTAAGTGATCATACTTTAACATGATATATAATGATTTTTTGAGTGTTAATTACTTATTATAGAACTATATTAATATTTAATACATCATTTCTGGTCATCTTGTAATATATTAACACCCATTTGTTAAAATTATTTCATTATTTTCATTATTTGGGGTGTTAATTTCCTAAGCTCTCGAGTATGTTTTGAACTATTATTTACTGTAACTACTATTTATATAATAGAATCATATTATACAAAATATAATATAAAATTTAAATATTATATATATTTGTAATATATGTATTTTTAATCATCCTTAAAAATTTTCGATAGGAAATGAAATGCCCCACTCATGTAGACAGTTTGTCGTACGTATGCACGAATGCTACTTTAATTTCTTTTCTGAACATAAATGGAAAAAACAAAATGATATATATGTATATATATAATAATTCCATTATGATATTTATTTCATAAATATTTCATATGTTTATGAAAATAATCCATAATCTGTTTATTGTGCAGTTTGAATGATTCACATCGCCTTTGGGAGCCGATAGTCCGCACTTCCACAAATGAGGTTATCATATTTATAAAAAATAAAAAACATAAGAGAATATGTTTAATAGAATTAGATAAGAATAAATACATAATTAATATCATATATAACATATTTAAACATTTTTTACATTATAATTCCAACCGTGAGAAGAGGTAAAGCAAAAAAACTCTTTCATTTTGTGAGGCAGTAGTTCACCATTCCCATAAATTGTATCTTCATTTCCAGTTAGATGGAAGTGTGTGAAAGTGTAGTTTGAAACTATACTATAATGAAATATCATTTATTTCGAATACTAGTTTTTTTGTATAATCATGTTATAATAAAAGAGTATGGGGAATATAATAAAAATAAAATATTGGTGCTTTAGGAAAGATGTCACCACTTATTTGGGTAACTCCATTTTAATTTTTCCAAAGGAATTCCTTTGATTGATTTATACCAAAAGTTATGATTCAAGGAGGAATGGAAGGATATTGAGGAGTTAACTGGGTAGAGCATGGCTTAACTTAAGTGGTTTGATATGTCTGTGTATGTGGGAGGTGTGGTGGCCTTTTATAATGGAGGAAAAGGACTCAGTAGGTATTTTTAGAAATGATGTTTGGTGTACTTATATTTTTTTCTAAAAAGTGGATTAAAAAAAATATAATATAGAAAGGGAATGTTATTGTAGAAATATGGGTATATAATGGCTTTATGATATGTTTCTTGGTCATATTGGCACTTAAGAGTAAGGTTTTTTCCATCATTAAGATTAATTTCACCTTAATTGTTGTAATTAAATTTACGTACATTCAATAATATGTTAGGTAAAAAAATTACTTCAATTTGATTGAATCTATAAATTACACAATTTAAAAATAAGGAATCTAATTTTCTTAATTATAATCATATAAGTGGAATAAATTAATTTAATTTGATCCTATAGATTGGACAATAATACAGGTATTTAAATTAAAAATGTCCAAAAATTTCAAAAGTTATTTTAACCAATTTCAAAGTAAAATTATTTTAAATGACCAAAACTTGATTAATTTTGAAAAAATTAATCTAATTTATCTTTAAAAGTTAATTTAAAAATTAATAATCACTATAAATAAAATACAAGACAATTATATTAGGAAATAAAATTCATTTATTTCACCATTATTTGAAAAAAAACTTCATAAAAATATTTAAAAAATCACTCTAAGATATTTTTAATGATTCAATTTCAATTTTGACGTTATTTTTTAGCTAATATATTTCAAAAGGTGATAAATATGGGTTTAAAAATATATTCAAAAGTAGCATACTTTAAAAGTGACTTAATAAAAATATAGTTTTATTCATAAAATCTGATATATTATAATATTATGTTAATAAAATATGTTAGATGAATATAAAAAAATATTTTATTTAATATATATATATATCATTAATATCACATATTAATTATTATTTAATTTATGTTATTTGGATAAAATATATTTTTGAGAAGAAAATTGTTTTCTATATAAATATTCAATTTATATTCAATTGGATCTTATATTCATTTATAATTAATTTGGAACAAATGGGTAAATTTTATATTCCTATTAACCATAGATTTTCATAGTTTAGTTAATACTATTCATAACAGCTAATTTAATGCCTAGGTTATGTATTATTATCTTAAAATATACTCGTTTAATAATATATTGTTGTTCGGTTAGAACATGGTCTTTTGTAAAATGCCAACTCTCAAACAAGGTCATTATTACATGTAATGAAAGGTAAATTAGTGTTTTCTTTAATTTCAATACATTTAATATATTGAATCTATTTAAAATAGAAACAAACTGTAATTTCTCAAAATATTATATTCCAATACGTGATTGGTGTTATATGTTATACATTCTATCAAATAAAATTTTCTTACCTTCTAATTTATAGGTTTAAAATTCATCCCACCATAATTTAATTGATTCCTCCCAATATAAGCATGATCTAGGTATTCAAGTGATCTATATTTTGAAATACTATTTCTAAAAAACACACATAAAAATAGGGTTAGTAACATATATTCCTAATAAGAAGATAATGAAACTGTGAAGGTTCCTGAAAAACTAAACTTTCAAATATGAGAACATTAGTGAAAATCAGGGACATAGAAGAAAAATACAACTATCATGTTCTGATGATCAAGGATTAATAAAATGTTCAGATGAATGTTTTTAACAACAAATCCCTAAATTATAGTTGGGAATAAGGGTCATTGATATCATACAAAATTATAATGATATGATAACATTTTTTTCAAAACTCTTTTCCTAGAGTTGCAGAATTCATTAACTCTCTATGAATATATGTTCAAATACATTTCAATAATCATAATCAATTTCATTAATTGCACCATGAACTAACTTCATATGTTGAATTTATACATTATACTATTAATCTCATCCAATACTCAATATAATCTATTTTATAAATGGTTAACTTATCCAAATGATTATGATCCAATACATTGGAATGTTGTTTACTAAATTAAAAAAACTATCTTATCATTATCCTTTAATGAATGTAATGTATCTCTTGAAAAATCACATACCAAATAAGTGAACACCTTTGTCATTTATTCACATGAAATATGTAAAAAGCATGAATTACCCTAATAATTTATTGGTAACATTCATTATTCCATATTTATTAAGTAAAACACATGTTACAGGATATATTCCATATAATAAAAAAAATTGAACTCCATAAATGTTAGCATAATATATTTTTTTTATATAAACTTTATCAGTTCCAAGGTAGTCATCACATATCCAAATCAATTATTTTTAAATAAAAAAAACAATTTCTCAAAATTAAGAACATATTAAGGCATATGTCTCCCTCAACCAGGTATATTTTTAAAAGTTAATTATTTTTTGTGAAACTATTATGTTAGTACCTGTAATCATTTGATCTATAATCTTCATTGACAAATTACATCAGTAATATCCATATATATTTCACAATTCAGATGATGAAAACATCATCAAGGAATTAATTTTACTACATATATATTATATCAAAATAAATATCATAATTAATCTTTAATCCTTGGACATTTCAACAACATATACTTGACCTAAAGCCTTAGCTTCATTAGAGGTATATTATTTTGATACATGGGGAATTCATATTCATAGTTCCCTGTCACCTTATAGTTGTATCATTTAATTTTAGTGTTTTCCTTTCTTACCTTTTCACTATTTTTCCTACTATCCCTTTTATGCGCACATAAAAAAACATGCCATCCGTTAACAAATTATCTAGGGTGATTATTTCAATAGTTATGACATGTTTGAAAATACTTTCCCCCCATATTATTATTTTATATTATTTTATATTACATTATATTCATCTAATGATTAACATATAATATATAGTTTTTGGATAATTATTTCATTTTTTTGATAGAACATAACATTGAATCATCTTATGAAGAAAATGTTTCAAACACAAGCACCCTTTGAGACATGGTTTTAGACCATCAAAGAAGTAGATAATGATTCACTCTATTTTACGTATGAATTCAATATCATACATTTCTATCAATTTAATGTTATATTAATACTCTAAAAGACATTTGTTATCCTTTTTATTTAAAATAAATAGATTCCACATTATCTCAATCTTTTCCTCTTGAGGGGTTTTTTATCGATGAATGTCTCCTTAAAAGATCTCCATTCTAGAAGTTCTATTTATTCTTCACCTATATTTTTATCTTTCATGGACCACTAGTGACATATAATGCCATTAATATAATAAACTATATGTGTAACATTTTAATTTTCACCCCATTCTAATGCAACAAATATCTTCTCTTAAGAATTAATCAATTTATATCTCACCATTTGGTCAGTAGTCCCACTAAATGATGGGGGCCTCCATCAAATAACTTGATAAAACATAGGAGAATATCTCTATCAAAAGGGTCACTCAATTTGGTGAAATATATTGGTCATAACCTGATCAATATTCTCTAATATTTCCACAACATTCTTAGTTCCAATTTTATCAATATTGGTTTCTTCTACAGGTAAATCTAAACACTTACCATGAGTACTAATAACATTCATCCCTCCATTCAACATTTCTAAATAATTGGATATACTAGATTAGATTATAACATTATTTCTAAAAATTTATAATCCAAAAATTATTGTAACATGAATCATAAATTTAAAATTATTTCCTTAAAAAATTCATAATAATAAACATGGTTTCTTTAGAGTTATAATTACATTAAAATTCTTTATATTGGATTGTAACGAATATGAGAATTTTCATAAATTTTAACCCTAATAGTGTCATAATAGGTTCATAGTAAGGTCCGATGTCATGTAGAAGGTCAAAACAAGTGAGGACCGATATACCATGTCAGAGTTGTTACTCCTTGGTATATTTTTCCCATAACTATGTACACATGTTGTATCTTTTCATGGATTAATTTCTATTAATACCCACATAATCTCTACCATAAAATTTTTTATACTCTACTATACTTACCCTCATTTCCTATCATTTGGTTATGATCATTAGTCATTATTTTCTATATCAACATTTTGAGTTTTATAGTCAAATTACATTGATACCAACTATAATTACTAGACCAATTCATATTTTATAACATTACCATGAATACAAGGAATAAATTATCGGTTTTGGGAAGCCATATTTAATACATGATACCATTATTAATTAGGAAATATAAAATAACAACATGATACACAATAATATAAAATAAGTATCAACATTGAATTTAATTCATTGGATTCTTTTTCATATCTATTGTAAATAAAACATAAGAAGATTGAACTCAAAGTATCATTAAGGGTAAATAATGTGAAAGAAATAATGAATCAGTGGATATAAATCAACATGGAAATGTAAATATCAGATAACACCTGAAATTCAAATTACAATATAAGGCATAATCTATATATAAAGGTGTGAAACTAAATCACATGCCATCTAAATCAATAAAAAAATAATAAAATGAATTCATATATATGTTTATTCCAAATCTCATGGATAAATAATTACTATGTTTAATTGAGGGAGATTTATAATTATTGGATTCCATGTTTCCCAAGTAAATGGAATCTTTGACATTATGACCTTTCCTAAGATGGTTTAGAATATTAGTTAAACCCCATCTATTTTGGCAATAAATTCCATCTCATGAGACTATCGATTCATTTATGGGATATCTATAACTATATCCCACTCGAGTCATACATGTCTAATGCATTCATCATATCGAATAATCAGTTAAAATAAAAAACAACACGCCATAAAAATATAATTATTGAATATAGGATATGGATTTATCTATAATTTTCTTTTGGAAGCTATTTAATATCATCTTTTGTTAATTTTTATAAATCAGAATATTAGTTAAAAATTAAAAAGATATTTTGGTGGAAAATAATCATTAAACCTTCCAACGTGTCCCATAACACATCAAAATATTTGAATCTGAATCTAAATGATGGAATAACATTAATTTAAACATACAATAGAATCAAAATAATAACATTCAAGATATAATCTGTCATATGAAATTATATAAACCAAATAGAAGTTAATTGGTACATAATAACTAATAAATCTCAATGGCATGTAAATTTATATGAAATCCCTTACTGTGTGTTTCAATTTGGGTAATCATCCATTAACAAAATTTATTTTGGTTTTAGAAGTTTTTTTAAGTTATTAATACACTTTATTTATATTTTTATATCATATATGATCATATTATAATAAATTTTACCTTTTTGTTTAAATTATTTCATTATTTTCATTATTTCAGGCGTTAGTTACCTTATTTCTTGAGTATGTTTTGTCTTGTTATTTGTTGTATGTATTAATTAGATCATGGTTTCAAAATCTACATAATTTAAAACATTAATTAAATATTATATATATTAGGTTTATATGTATTTATAATAATCCATAAAATATGAATATAATAAATGAAATGTCCTTATTTTGGGGATGGTACGTCTTATGTACGCATGAACACTACTTACATTTGATTTCAATATTTAAAATGATTTCAGAAAATGATATATTTATATTTATATTTATATTTATGATATAACTTTGAATAATATTTATGTAATATATATATATATCTTACCTTTATTAAAATAATCACTAATATGTTCCATGTATTTCTACAATGAGTCGCATCGCCTTGGAGAGGTGGTACTCCACAATTCCACAAATGATGTTAATGTATATATAGAAAATTAAAATAATAATGGTTTGTGTTATAAAATATTTAATCAAAATAAATATATAATAACTATGATATATAATATATATATATATAGTCATCATCATAATTCCCACGACAAGAGGTGGTAAATGAAAAACGAACAACATTGTTATAAGTGGCAGTAGTTTACCGTACACATAAATTGTTTGATCATTACCAATTAGATTGAAGTGTGTGTAATTATTGTTAAAACCCAGTGTAAAATAACATAAGAAGAATATTTTGGACACCATTGTTTTTATATAATCATTGAATAGGGGGAGTGTTAGAGGTGTAGAATGAAACATAAATAAATGATGTTGGGGAAGGATGTTACTTCTTACATGGGAAACTCCTTTATTCTATAGACAAATGGGATTCAATGGATGAATGTATACAATAATATAGACTTGAAGGTTTATGTGGGGGATTTTGGGGAGTTAATTAGGAAGATATTTTTCTAACCTATGTGGTTTGAGTGGTGTGAAGAAGTGGTAGGGATGGTGCACTATTATGTAGGAGGAAAAGGACTCAAACGTATGTTTAAAAAAAGTTTATTGTACCCATGTATCTACATAAAAATTGGATTAAAAACACAAAAACAAACTCCAAAAGGGATGATAGGGTCAACATTTGTCTAGACAGTGTCTTTTTATTGTTTTATAATGCTTTTTTGCACTAATTTTTAAGGTTTAGTTCCTTTTAAATCGTAATTTCATCATAATCATTGTAATGAATGTCAATCACATTCAAAAATATAAATTTTTTCAAAAACGATGATTATTTTATAAGAAATTATAAATTATGATTATTCGATATATGAAACCATTTTTCACAATTTCTATCATAGAAGTGAAGGAAATTAAATAAAATTTTATAATGTAGACCCGATGGCAATACATTCTTTTAGAGTACAATTTTAGAAATGTTTTCAATGTTTTTATACCGAATTTCAAAGTGATATTGATTCCAGAAACCAAAATTTTATTGACTTATAAATAATTGATATAATGGGACATTAAAAAAAATTAATATATAATTTATCCTTATAAATAAAATAGACCAAAATATTAGTTTTGAATTAAAATTATATATTTTGTACTATTCTTAAAATTGAATCTTCACAAAAAAATATCAAAACATCATCCCAAGATAATATTTATGTTTCTATTTCAATAAAGAGGTTAATTTCGGAGTATAAAATTTATAAATTGTCCAAAAACTATTTTTAAAAAAGGTACTGTATTAAAAGTTGACAAAAGATCATTTATAAAAATATAGGTTTTTCCGCAATAAATTGGAATTATTATTATCCTATTATAATAAAATCAATTAAATGAATATAAAAAACTATTTTATATATCATATATATATATATATATTAAATAAAACTCCCAAATTTTAATTAATAAAATTTATTTGGATAAAATATATCTATGAGCCTAAAAATAGTTATAAATAAAAATATTTCCATTATATTGATTTTGTTCTGGTATTCATTTCAAAATAAATTGTCTCCAATAAATTTATTTTTATATTTATTTAAAATATATATTTCTTTATGTTAGTAAACACTTTCTATGACCTCAGATTTTATAGCATTATTTTGGCTTATTATATCAAATTATATTATTTTAATAATATATTGTTTTTTGGTTATGACTTGTGCTTATGTATAATAGAATCTATCGAAAAATGTCATTCATTATGGTAAGGAAAGAAAAAGTTTCGTTTTCATAAACTATAATATATTTAAAATATTTAATCAATATAAAATAGAAGAAAAATAATGTAATCTCTTCGGATATTATGTTCCCTTGTGCACTTCATGTACCATGTTAAACATGCAATCAAATACAATTTACAAACATTAAATGTTTTTGGTGTTTAATGTATTGATATTATATCTTATGAGAACCATCGCTTTTTTATCAATGAAATTTATAGAAAGGTAATATCTGTATACTACCTTTTCTATCCCTGATCATGTAAAAAAGAATATGTGGTATTTCAATCCCTTGTACAATATAATAATCTTCCACCACCTTGATGTAGGATTACCTACCATGGATTCAGTTCCTCCTTGATTGTATGAATGATAAACTTCCTACTTGTAGTAATTATATGGTATTCATCTAATATCAATAATCATCATTTCCCTCTCACATTTAATCAGTCTTTTATAATATGGTGATATATAATATATTTTTTAGGACTTTTCCTTGTGTATGATCAATTTTTTTAGGCCAAAAACATTGTATTCTTACATTAATTCAAATTATTCTTCAATGAAAGAGGAAAATAAATTTTAGAATTTACTAGTTCCCTCATTCACTCCCTTTCGATCTTTGTTGACAACAATATATTTTTATCTAATTTTTCACTTGTTCATATTTATTTTGACTTTAGAAATATGTAGTTGAGAATGTCCAGAACACTCTAGATATTATTTATTTTATAGGAATATATAATTTTAAATGAGGAAAATTATTATAGAATAATTTTTATTTCTGTATTTTTTAACACTATAAATATTCTCACACAATAACTCAACTTCATCTTTAGTCATCTAAAAATCATGGAACATTGATTCCATAATTCCCACCTTTTCAATATCTTAAAATATTGGGTTTTAAAATTAAGAACAGTTTATTTTATATAATCATATAAAACAAAATTATTTCTTTATTTTTATTTCACTAAATCAATAACATTAGTTCTTTATACATTTTAATATCGTTATAATGTTGTGGAACTTCATTCTCATATATAGAAATCTCTTAGTATCTTATTATCATTCTGTAATTGTTTCTTCACCTTGATCTCATCTATGATTAATATCCTATATAGATCATGATATTTGATCCAATGGGAATAAAAAAATATCATAACATATGTTGATTTACTTTTAGAAAATCTAGAATATATTTCATTTTATTTCACTCATCTGAAATATAAATCTTTGATTCATTGAATTATACATAAATTAAAATACCTAAGGATCTTTAAAATTCTAATGGGTGTAAGTAAAGAATATTATAGACACTACAGAAATATAATACATTGTTAAAAAAATATTTAACAGCTATCATTAATATAATTCACACATACAACTTCAATATTTATAGGTAAATTTACAATTACAATTTTTTAAAAACAATGTAAAATTGAATTATAATACGGTGTATCAAAAATTATTCATAATGATGATTTACGTGTATATTTTTAACTAACACGAATTAATTATTTTATGTGGCTAAATAAAATCGTACATAAGTCACCAAATACTATTTTATTATATTTGGTATGTTCAGGTTCCAAATCTAGAATGTTTAAGGGATATGCCACATGGAAAATCTATTATCCAAGAATATTAAAAACATGATGTGACCATAAGTATAATATGTCGACCGGGCCACCAAGATCAAAAAATTGAACTACTATCTAATTGATCAAATGACCAAACATGACTGAATTAATGACGCTGAGATAAATGTATCCATGTTAACAAAAACATAATGATCACTAACGTTATTTGATCCAGTCTTCACATCACTCTATTATGAACTAATCAATCATATGTTGTTTATTCAATGATGTTATGGAAACTATATTTATCTCTACAAAAACAAAAATTTGGATTATATAAATATCAAAGCATCAATCATCATATTTGATTCAAAATTCATCTAAGTATTTATTAAATAAGATGGAACTCAAATTTTCAATATGTTGAAACAAGGTATATATATGAAATACAATGTTGTAAAATATTAATAACAACATTTCCATTAAGTGAAAAACTAAAATATAATCCCATTTTAGTAACTCCAATACTACAAAACACTATTTTTATGCATGAATATCTCTATTTGGGTACATTAATGGTTATAATTCTATTATCCAGAAAATATGATACAACATAAAATTTCATCTAGGATATACACCTCTAATTGAAATCTTCTGTCCACATTTGATGCATATAATCAACTAAATTATCTTCTTTAAGGATGTCCTTCAATTATTATTTACTATTTTCAACTCATTACAATTTATATTATATTTCCTGGGAACTCCATGAAACTCCCTTATTTAAATTGGGGTATCCAATTTCCTTATAATATATATTATATTTTAATTATTTTTACACATTGTCAATAAATAATGCCCAAACCAATGTGGAAACAATAAATTTACTGTAATTTTTTTGTAATTTAGATGTTAATTATGCTTCATTTCTAGTTGTACAATTTTAAATTCAGGTTATTCATTCATGTTAAATTTATTAAACACACTTATTAAGACTATAAATAATCTTATATTTTTCCTCTACCATAAAATTAAAATTAGATTGGGCTTCTGAATTTTATTGATTATTCAATTATTCCTTAAAATGTTTTAAGTCTATTTATTTTAGCTTTAATTTAATTAACATATTTTGAGTATTATTTATAAAAGTTATCCATATTATAATTTTTTCTATTATATTCCTCAATTGACTCAAGATTATTTAAAGCATCACCCATCATGATAAAAAAATACTCTCATTGATCATTTATATAAACGGTTATAAACACTATAAGGTCCTTAATATCAGATAAAATATTTTCATCATATTCATCCTGGAATGATTCAACATCATATTATACATCAAAAATAATTTTAATTCATTAAAATTTATTTCAAGTACATTAAATGAAATAATAATTTTCTATTCTTATTGAAAAAATTGATTTTTTTTAAACTAAACGAACACCTCACAATTTTCACTTTCCCTTGAACATATATTGAAAATGTGTATTACATTTCCACATTTCAATCATGTTTGTTGTAACTTTTCTTAAAATATGACATTTCCTATATAAATTCCGATTGAGATTATATATATGAATTCATCATTGAAAGTGTAATTATTATCATCATTAAATTTCATTATTTTTTCCACTGAATTAAAAATAATTATCTCATTAATGGTTTGTAAAAAATCCTTCACTTTTTACATTAATCTTAAAGAATGATTTTCAATATTTTGAATTATCAATATATACTATATTCAACTCTCTCTTTTCAACATATATAATATTTAATTTTATAATGATGTACATCTTCTATAAATATTATTTTCAATTTTAACATCATCAATTTTATCATCTTCTATAATTTTTTAATAGAATGATTTCCTATATTGTGAATTATCAATATATACTAGATTCAACTCTCTTTTTTCAACATATATAATATTTACATTTTATAATGATTTACATCTTCTATAAGTATTTTTTTTCAATTTTAACATCATTAATTTTTTTACAATTTCGATAAGTGAACAAATCAAAATATTAATAAAAAAATTAAATTTCCCTATAATTTAATTATAAATTTTATCAAGAATTAAATTTTTTCATAAAATTGGAAACATTTCTTATATTTTATTTCTATCGATAAAATAAATTGTATATAGTTTTCACATATATAATTATTAGAATTAAATCCTATTTCTATCAGATATATTTAATATATGATAGTACAATATAATTTTTTTTCATTCTTAGCATCTGAAAGAAATAATTTCTTATCTAATTTTTTTATTTTAATCTAAATTGGATCAGTTATTAGAGTAAAATTAATTCTGTAAATATAAACTTCTATACCAAGAGGTATAAAATGTAATATCATTATGTTATAAACTATATGATAATCTATCCCATAAACTATTGGAGAACCATTTTCATTAACATAATTCCCAAAAATATTTTATTAATTAGGATTTGTCCTTGATTAGTTTAATTGGTTATAACCATTTGGATCTAATACTATCAGATGGTTGAATGTTATTAAAAGGATTCCCTTAGGGTAAATCAGTGTGCAATAATACTTTTACCCTATAATCATTTATAAATGGATCTTGTTTCAAAAGGATACAATATAAAATATTATTTTTCTAACACTTTAAGATTTCATGCAAGACATTATACAATTAGAAAATAACAATAACATTACCCAAAAAATATTAAATGGTTCACTTAAATAGCTTAATTATATTGAGTCTATAAAAAATAGGGTGTCTATATATTTAATAAGTATAGTTTAATATATATGGGTTTTCTAATTTTGTAAAGGTCACATCTTATCAAGGATTACATTCATTAAAATTTGTAGGGAATTCTCACGGCATACCATGGTACAATCCCATGTTTACGCAAAATAGATTATATCAAGAGGAATTATGTTTCCAAATTAGAAAATGTCACAATGAATTAATAATATTTATGTATAATGAAATCCAAAACATAATGTATCTATTCACTTCCGCACAAAAAACACCATGACAAAAACATTCATTTTTCTTAAAAAATCATATCTCTATAATATTATATATCATCCATGAATATATGTAATTTTTTCAAGATAATTATTTCTATCATTAATGATTATTTCACTTATCAACTATTAAAAAATAAAAGATATTACAGTTGAAAATCATAATATACTGAAACTAAATGTCAATAAATTTTTTAAATCATTTAGATTAATAATATATATTAGTTTTTCCAATATTTTTTATTGAAATTAAGAAACAAACCTCTATATATTAAATTAAATTATCAATAAAAATCATTCTAGTTATAATTAAATAACATATATGACTCCAAATAAAACAATATTATGATATTATATTTTTGTCAGACATTGTCACTAAAATCATTGGCTCAGTTGAACATATTATATAGAAAAATATTATAATAAAATGTACTTACATTTATGTAACATTTGAGAACAATACCTTACTCAAATTGTGAGAATATTTTCCATGATTAATCTTATAAAAAACATTTATAGAACATATCTTTTCTCATTTCACTATTATAGAAACATTGGGAATCCAATATTATGTTTACAATGACTACATATAAATCTAATAATGTATGTTCCAATAAAATTTTAATCTTGACACCCTATATCATTTTTGAATCATCAAATAAAATTAATCCAACTAGAAATTATGCGACCTTTAGAAAATATTTTTTCCACTACACATAATATAATGACTTGATTTTTAAAGTTAACATAGACCTTAATATTAAAAACACCACCTAAAATATATTATTTAATTATTAATTAGTTCCTATCAAGTTAATAAATATTAATAATTAATAAAAAAATGTACCATAGTTTCTAAAAACAACATGTTCATAATGATTGTACCTTGATTTTTTTTGTTTTTTTACTTATATATTTTGGGTATGAAGATACCTAACAAAACACATCAGGGTTATCAATGTCATGTATATTATAAAATTATGTATTTCAAAATTATAAAATATATTAAATATATAAATAAAAATATTTAAGAAGAGACTAATATGAGTATAATTATGTCCACAAAAATTATAGTGTACAACAAAAAGATAAAATAATCTCCCACATCTAACTATATAAGAAATATTTTGGTTATAAATTGTCCATGTATTTTTTTCATTAGGTATCTTTAATGAAAAGAAAAATTTTATGAGATAAAATTAGATATATAATAAATCATAAAACATATACTGTTTTTTGTAAATATATCATATTAACATGACCACACCATACCCCTTTTTCCTCAATAATTCGTGCCAATATTAAGAGATAATTCTTTCGATAGAGAATATTTTTTCTTTGTAACATATTTTTTTTGTTATTATGTGAATGTAATGGAAATAATAATATTAAATCCATTCATACATGCAATAAACCCATGTTATTTTATGCCATATCAACTTTTTTTGAGATTTCTTATATTCAAATATATTATATCATTGGATAAATATTTGAGGCATTTATTCATTTTTTAAATATATTCCTAATATTTATTGACATATAATGTTTCTATTATGAATGTTTGTGTGACTTTACTGGATTTTATTAAATTATTCACTTTAATTAGAAAAACATGAATATAACAGTTATATTCTATTCAAAATATAATTTTAATTTTAGTTCAACCATTTCATTTATTTTTGAGTTTATAAACTAAATAATAAATTATTATCATTATTAACACAAATTATGAGTTTTTATTGAACAATAAATAAGATCCCTATTTATTATTGATCAATTAATGGTGAGAATGGGCTATACAAAACCGTCCAATGGAAATTGATCTTTTGTAATTGTTATAACCTCAATTACAATCTCAAAATACTTTCTCGTGAATACGAATATATTTTTACAAGATTTCAATCCTTAAATTGAAAGGGATTAGATACCTTATACATGAAATATATTTTTATATGTGTGGATATAATTATATTTTATTTTTATGTGAAGAAACAATAGTGTTATATTATTTTACATTAATATGTTTGGAAAATATCTATTTGGTAGAATATATTATATACAAGATCAAACACTAGAATCATGCAAGAATATAAGGAATGATTGACGTATAAATAACAAATGAGATAATTTAGAACTTACTACCTATATAAATTATGGATTTAGTTAAAAAAAATTAGGATCGTTGTTAATTCTAGTAAAATCATATACTAATTTCAGATAAAATAGTTCAGGGGGATCAGGGTGATACTGGGAGAGAACCATAGGTTTTGGAAATGGATATGGGAAAAAATAGTACTACAATCCAACTAGATAGATTGTAAATGTATACATGCTATATAATGAAAATCATAGTAGCATGAGAGGGATAACTAGTTCAATAAATAACTAGTGTAATCCCAACAACTATTCTGTGAGATTTTAGGGATGATTTTTTAATGGTAAATTTGGAAATTCCACCCCATTTTCCCTAAAAATATTCACCGAAATATCATGCATCCTTTTGGCTAGTATAATCCATCATATTCCCATTTCATTCAATACTTCTTCATTGATCACCATCAAATCTTTGATAACTCACCATACATCAGATGAATCAGATAATATATGGAATAGATACAAATAATATATTTTTTATTCTTGTTTTTAATCATTTTTATGTGATGTTTAACATTCCATATCAAATATTCCCTATTGTATAGTATTTTTCCTCATTTAATATCTTTTTATTTAAATAAAATCAAATCATGATACTTGACTAGTGGAATATTTTAATTCTAATGTAGTTTCTTTCTATGTCTCACCCATTGTATCACGATATTTAGATGTGTATATTTTGATCAAGAAAGGCATCTCAATGCACTGTCTTATATAAAATTTATATATTTAATTGTGACTTACGTTAGATAAATGCACATTATTATGTGCATTGAACATTATAAAATAAGTTATCCAAGTTTAGAACATTAGAAATGAATTGATCTTGGAATTGGAGAACACATTAATTGTAATTTATGTCTTTTGAACTGATATTTAACTTGTAAAGAGAATTAGAAAATGTAAAAATTTTAAATGGGATCTACATTAAAATGGATAACAAATGAGTTGAAAACTATTTTATTCTTGCTGTATCTTATTTTCAAAATGTAAAAATAAGAGTTTTATGGATTAGAATCAGATTTAAAATTTCATGAATTATTATTAGGACGTTTGATAATAATATTTAATAAATAGTCATGTCATAGAATGATGAAACAAAATAAATTAAATAGAAAAGTTTGGATTATTTTGAAAATCTTCTTGGATACCTCTTTGAAAATTTATATTTGGGAATTTTGATGTGAGATCATTAGATTCTATATGATACTCAGTGTTTATGAATTTCATATTAAATTCCTTATATTCCTCTTTGATACATGATTCCTATGAATTTGGGATGAGATTTATATATTTAGAATGATATATAATTCTTAATGACTGGGAAGACAATGATATGATCCTGGATTTAATATTTTATATGATATGTAAAAATTTCAAGATTTGTCCTTGGTTTTTTTGTTTACATATTAAGGTATAGTCATCACAATTTTCAATATAACACCTCACAACTAGATGCAATAGGTATAACAAGAAATCATGTTTATACATTGATCTCCATTACTGGTGTTTATTATTTCATTTCATATTCCCATCTTATTTTATGATCAGTTCACATTTCTCATTCCTTTTTTTCATATTAAGAGATATCATTAGTAGTTGTCTTCTATGTTGAACTCACATCCTGATCAGTCCTTTGTAGAACATGGGTACCCAAGAAGATTATACATGTATGTAGGATTGTACTTTGATAAATCATCAAGCTTGATGATATTCTTCCTCAGTAAGAGAATGGGAGATGTCACTAGGCTAGACTCTGAACCTATTAGGGATTATCTATTTGACACAATATTATTTTATGTTTTTGTGCTTATTTTTTATGATCTTCCCTTGTGGAATTTGATATAGTACATATAGATCATTCATTTTCCATCGAATGTGTTGTATTGTTAATTTTATTAACACTTCCTTGGGTTGTGATCTTCCTATTAAGTTATATCTAATTCATAATGTTTAATTTTTTGTTGCATACTCTAATTATAAGGGATTAGTATCCCAAAGGTACCCTCAGGATCCATTACCGCTAGTCTCTAGCCACAACCATACTGGGAGGACCACTTTAAGTGATGTGGAACTACTAGTATGAGAACTAATGTTTGTTATTGAGGGGGAATTAATTCCCAATGTGGAATCAAATAAAATAATTTATTTCTTATTAATATTTGGGAATGGTAAAAAAGAGAATATGTCATGCTAATGATTTTTAATGTGCTCCTGTTAAGGAGTAACATACCCAAGAATAGTGCAAAATCCATGTTCCAAGGGCTAAAATTTTCATTCATACTAAGTGTTTTTACTTTTGAATAATTTTCACATTGAGAGGAACACATTGGTATGATGTTATAAATTCATGTTAATTTTATCATAGACAGTGTTATAAGATGGTGTGTGTGTTCATGCATCATTATTAACATATAGGATTAATTAGTCATTTGTATATTTCTTTTGATTCTTAACTGCCTTGGATTCACATAATATAGGATTCTACATACTATAATTTATTTATATATATTATATATATATATATCCAAGTATTTAATTAATTTAGAGGGGTTGGTGTTGAAATTATCAATAGTGATTTCTGTGGAGTTTTCTCATCTTATTCATTGGCAGAATTCCACATGATCAACTCATTAATTGACTTTAGGTGGATGGAAAGATATAAATGAGTTATTAAATAAAGTATATTGGTTGAATAATTTTATATTAATAAACTAATTAAAATTTACCCTTTATAACATGAGATTAGAATATTTTTCTAGCCAATACATTAAATGTTAGACCTAATAAATATGGGAATTTTTTAAAATGAAAACTAATGGAAATATTGAATATATTAATCCAATATTGAAAATGATATATGTAATTGAATAAAAAACAATTCTTGGTGGAGATCGTGATTTATAAAAAAAATTGTGTTACATTATACAATTATTTTTATATATTATAACATTAAATAAATTGAAATAAGTAATGATGGAACATTTATGGAACATGGTGATATATACCGTTTAGGCATATGAAATGATGTAGACCTGATAGATGGGGCTAGAAAAATATTTATTCTAGGTGGTGATCCTTTTAGGTATATACCTATCATAAGAGCAGGGATTTTAGTTGAGCTTAAAACTATATAAAATAAGGAATTATTTGTAACCCTTTTAGGTATATACCTATAATGAGAGTAGAAATTATAGTTTAGATTTAAAATATATATGTTTTTAACCACATAGTGATAGTATGGGAAAATAGTGTGAATTTCGATGAGTGTGTACGAATGGTTCTTTGAAACATAGAGAATGTGTTTGGATTTGGAATGTTAGGTGTTGCATGTCATAAAACATGGGTAAGAGTTACATATGTGAATATTGTCTTCTATGAGGCCTGATCTAAGTGTCTAAGTGTGATATCCTTGTGATAATTAGTTATTATATAATAAAATTTTGAGTCATTGAGTCCTGGATAATTGGGGGTGTCCATAAGAAGGGTTAGAAAAGTATTATGGATGTTTTAGGAAATTGGTATATTTCTATTATATTTCTCTTATAGGATCAACACATAAGTGGTGATATCAATTATTAGGTAAAATAGATATTATTGGGATATTTAATGGGGAATCACTTATGTTCTTGTGTTTTGGGTTTAATTTCATTTTCAAAATGGTATCATTTTTCATATTATTGAAGACCATACCTCAGGAGGAAATGAGTGAAATGATAGATGTTTTGTGGGGTTATAATATAACATTATTCAGTTGAAGGATGGACGAATTCTAGTCACTAGAGAGGAATCATCCATTATAAAAGCATAAGGTAGAGAATCAGGAATGAATTTCTGAGAAATTAGTGAAGCATAGGACTTGACAAAGCGATGGGAGAAAGAATCTTCCTTATGAATAAATCATGACTTCATGCAATGTGTTTTGGAAGAACGCATGTCCTATAGTATGGTTTCTATAATGAAATGGGGTTTATTCTATGTTAAATATCACATGGTTTTATGGAATTAACATATACCATATGACTCAACTTGTGTAGATCCAAATGTACAATGAGTATATGTCTGGGGTCCTATGTTTCCCAACATGGCATGTGGCAAGGTTACACACTGTGTGACCCTGCCTGGCCATATGGGCCATTAAAAGGGAGTATATACCAACAAACATAGGTGGTCCCACACACACTGAGACTGATTCCATATGAAAAATTCATATTTTTTTTCAATTAACTACAGATCTCCAAAGCCCAACCAACCCTTAGGATTAGATTAAAACCCATGTACCCATTAGGAAACTTTATTTACATTTCATAGGATGTTAAACCTTTCAAATATTCTTCTAAATGACTTGGGATCTGACCATCAACTAGTTCAATCTATTTCAAATTACTCATAGTATGTGATGGAATATGTTTTTTACATAATAGATACACTGTTTGGGGGAGTGATCAGACTACTCCATCCATCAGGATTATCTTACATGGATGTTTAAGTGCGACCTTCATCATTTCCTCAAGGATGGAAGTCCCCCTAATATACTTTCTAGGTCATGACATAGGTCCCCAAATTCCTTAGTATATAAATGGTTGTTACGTCTCTACCAATTCATTATATAGGTCTTCTATCTGTAGATTGGAACCCCCTTTCCTTCAATCCCATGTAAGTCATGGGTCTTCACCCTCTGTTGGTAAACACCCCCTCATCTATGAAAAGCATACAATGAAGTGTGGTTCTCCTATAGTTGAGATAGTGAGGGTTACACTGTGTTACTACAATCATAAAAACACTGAATCATGGATCTATCGAAAACTCAATATCATTAGTTGGACGGGAAAATCAAAATATCTCTCCCCTCCCACATTGATTGAGTTTCTCCAATGATTCTGTATATTTCTTATATTTTATTCTACCATATTTCTCTGGTTGTTTGAAAATAACATAACATTTATACTATTTTCCCAAATATTTATTTTAAATATATTGAATATGTATATACACACATATTCCTGGTCTTTCCTATATGTTTCATGTCTTTTGAAAATGATATATGGTTATAAAATGACATTAATGGCCTTAGTGTCAACGAATTTTAGTGGCATGGAGTGAAATTATGCTCAGGATGTGGTTAGAAAGGGTGTTTATGAGTAGGAATCATTCTCCTCATATAATATTAGGTTAAGAATAACTTTATTCCAAGCTGTATATTAAATATTGTATCGTCATACCAAGGATATATTATTATCTCTATAATCTATTTTTAATATAAGTTTCAATATGAATTAATATTTATTTTGGGTTAATAAAATCTATCTATACCATATTGTTGCGATTCACTTGGATGTGCGTGTGTCTATGTAGAATTATTAGGATAAAACATCCCATATATAGGATATTCCTAGTCAACGATAGTCTTTAGCCACCATTGATATTGGAGGAAGGTTTAGGGTGTCACACTCGACTTTCCAAGAGTCTAGGTTTGGACCTAGTTGGTATGGTCAAGATAAAGTGTTATCATGGTGATTTGACATATGAGTTTTGTTCAACAATAGATGTGTCATGGGGATTTTTTTTGGGATCATATGCAAAAAATGTGAGGGTGTTTTGTGTTTGGCTCCTATTCCAGTTAACCCAGAGATGGTGTGGGAGAGAACATATCTATATATTTGGACTCGGATTACCTATATGTTATTTTAGTTTGTTGAGACACTAGTTATATAAAAACGGATAGTATATAAATATATTTTATTGGGATTTTTAGGTTTGAAATGGGCTTCTCTCATTGTCCTTCCATTTTCAATTTTCCAGAAACAACCAAATCTTCCCATCTGATGCAAGGTATAGATATACTTTCCAAAAGAAGGTGGTCATCTATTTGTTCAGTCCTAGTGACTCTTGGGGTCTCACATTGCTCGATAGAAAGGGAGGTCGATCAAATTGTACCATTTGGTGGGGATTTTTTCCTACTCTCAAACTCTCATATAGATTTATGATATGTTCAAGAATCTAGTCATAATATAAATAGAAGACCAGTTATGCTGAAAAATAAATTCATTGGTTAATAATCTCATTAATAATTGAAATTGAGTATCATTGATGAACATGGGGAGTGTGGTCTCATTAGTTAAATCCATATGTATATATCTGAGGATCATTATCCATTTTCATAATACTGAATAAATGCTTTATATGATGATGCAGTATGACCAAATACTTCATAATGCACTTACATGCAAGGAGGAGGTTAATATTACGAGAAGGGTATTGAGATATTATGAGCTTTCATATGTATCCTTGTTATTTATGGTATCAAAACGCATTTGTTTTTTTAATCCCAATATGTTTAGCATCATGTAGATAAAAAATATGTGCGAGTACGGTGACACCAAATTCTTGAGCTTGGGTGTCAGTGAGGCGTTCTACATATCCAATTTATGGATTTAATAAGAGTCATCATAGTTCATTCATCCACATGGGAATAACCTAATGTAAATTATCTTATATGAGGGATGTTCATACCATTCCAGTTATTAGGGATTAAATAATTGTTTCACCCTGAAAATTGTATGTTTTTATGCCCAATGAAGATTCCATTTCATCTCCCTAGGCTAATGTGAGTTGTGCTCATTTTTAGAAAAAAAATGGGGAATATATTATCTATCTCATGGTGTATATATGTGGTACATATATACTAGGACAAGCCTTTGGGTGTTTGGTGTAGATCTAGGTCCTTGATAAGGCATCTTATTTATACTGAGTATGAAAGAAATCAGATTCATCATAGTTCGGTTATACCTTAACATGCTGACAGGCTAAGGTAGATGATCACACTAGGAAACATTATGACCATCATGGTTTCAAGATTGATTGGGGATTATACCGAGATGGATACCCTATTTATCATGGACATACTTTATTATTTTAGTATTTAGGGATAACATTCTAGTGCATACCCTGTTACCCTTGTGTGTATTGTGTAGATGAGATCATTTGTGAAACTTTGTAATCCCACATGAGAAATGTTAATTGTTTTAAATACGTGTTACCTAGTGATCACTAACATTACTCATGATATGGACTTGGATATTGGAATCTCCCTTGATGAGCAATGTGGATCTCGAACCATCAAGAGGTGGAATATGAATGCTGAATATGGAAGGAATCAGAGTCTTCGTAGTTCCCTTAATGGGGGATCACACTATGAAAAATCCCTTATAACCAGAGGATGTATATTATAGCTGATATGATTAGTGAATCTACATATCCCTATATAACCCACCCTCTTTGTGTGAAACAAGTGTTATCAAGTGATTACTATCATTGTTATGGATAAGGGACCTTGATACTAGGTTTTCTATGGATGATCAATACGGAACCTGAACCATGAAGAGGTGTCCTGAATATCCTAAATATGGAAGTAATCAGAGTCATCGTAGTTCCTTTTATCAGGGATTACACTATAAGGTTTCTCCATTAAATAGGGATAACACACTGAGGCTGTATGAGGCTATCAAATCCAAGGTTTCCCTGATGACCTGGCCCTGCTTGACTGGTGGGTGTTGCATGTCCCAATTGAGTTTTATAGGGAATGTCACATGATCCAAATGTTTTCCTCTAGAATATATAGTATATCCTTTCTCACATTGTTATCCAGATGTATTGACAGACATGACCAGAGTATGTCATGTGATCCCTTTGATATTCTTTAATTTTTTTATGATGCTGGTTGATATTTTAAAAGGATTTCACATGCCATGGATGGTATCCTTGTAGAACATTGTGAGTCTTGGATAATATATCCATAGGTTGTTGTGATAGCATGTTTTTATGCCATTTATAATTTTTGAAACATCTATGACATGAGATGGAACAATTATATGACTCTATCAATGAATCCGAAGGAAATCATGAGGCTTGGGTGACTATTCTATGTGTAAATTTTCTAGACTACGATGATACATCCAAACGGTTCGTGTGACTAGTCTTTGACTCGACTGGAGGGCTTAATCTGGCCTAGGTAACATGCAAAGAGAGTGTTATGAGATATGGGACATGTGTCCTTCTTCTATCACATCTCTTTTGGAGGATCACATGAAGTACACAACGGTTAATGAACATATTTTGATTTCTGTCCTCTTCCATTAGAAATTATTATAGAATTATCTATATAGATTCAATTGTTTTATTCAATGTTGGAGTATCTTGAGTCTTATGTGATCTAGTGGGTGTGTGGGATGTTTTTTTCAAGCCCATCAGGGACCCTTCTTGTGATCTATGAATGATCAAGTGAAGTGTCTCAGGCATGGGAAATGAATACTCCGGATCCCCACTGGTATATTACCCGAAAAAAGTTTGGTCGGTCGAATGATTTGTTGATTCGAGAAATCGACTCTTTCAACTATGTGAGACTCGATTTTTTCTTATATGGTTAGTCACTATGAGCTCCATGATAAAAAATACCTCCCCTATTAGAGGATGTGGGTAATTTAAACACATATCCACCCAAATTTTTTTCCCATTCACACGATGTATCTATTTCAAACCCATGCTAGAATCGGAGAAGGGGGCTGGCACCACATAGATTCACACATCTTTTACATGGATTATTCTGATTGGGTTTTCAGATTATCAACAATCCTGAGTCTCTTCGTTCAATGCCTATTTTATTATATTATTTATGATTGATGAAGAATCTATTGATCATGTAGATGGGTAAAATTACTTTCATTTTTCTCTATAGACATGTCTGAGTAACATCATGTGAGGTAGATGCCTTAAATTTAATACTTCGTGGGGAAAGGGCGGAGTGCATAAGAGTGTTCACAATATTTGGTTGACTTTTCAGGATATCTCGCATTATCAAACTGTGGACATCTTGTCACGTCGCATCTCTTTCAGCTATAGTGAGAGATCCTTCCTCCTCCCTTGTTATCCCCTTTGTTTCATTTTATAATGGCTATAGATTATAGGTTCTTTTATGAGTAATTTAAATGATATTTATATGATTTTTTATACTGGATCATGTGACCAATATGATTTATAGGAGTATGTGAGATCATGCTGTGGGAAAAACTATCTATTTTTCCATAGAGTGCTAAAGGGAAGTGCATCGTTGCCTAAATATACCTATGGAATTCTATGTGGTCATCCTGGAAAGACAAATAGATTTTTCTATATGAGGAATACATTTTATTGTGGTCTTTTATGGTCTTTCAGCTCATGACGGGCACATCACATGTCTCTTATTAACTGTGAGTACCTATCGCCTCTTCCCCTTCCTCTCCATTATTTTCTTCTACCAAGGTTTAGGGGAATTTCATGTTTTCTTGGATATCATCGAGGAATTTTATTCATCCCAACGATGATATATAAAAAGATTTTTATGACCACTACGTTTCTTCCCCTTTGGATTTTATTCCTCCATATTCATGGATTAATTTCAAATGGGATTTTAGACACTTTTCAAGGACAATACAACTATCCTTGGGGCGATCATTCAGTTTTATAGAGAGAATTCACAAGAGAAGGAAGGTCCATTGAAGGGGGTACATGGGGGATTCACTATAGGTTAGGTGCTGCATGTAGAGTCTTCATGTGACATTGATATGGTCATGTGATCATGAGTCCCTTAGTGACTCACACAATCTGCATGTCCCATCTCCATTTCGATTGTGGGGAAGGTCAATACCACTAATCATGTATTTCTTCAATTTATTTATTTTAACTCATTCTTATGTGGAGGGAAATGTCAAATTCCCCCCTTACGGGTGACATCTATTGGGAAAAGGCTAGGTTTTGTGAAAAACTAATGCATGGATAAGTATTTAGTTGTGTTGAAAATAGTTATCTTAGGTGACGTTTGGTATATTAGGATATGTTTGGTTGTCCAAAAATTGTTCTCTATATATAGGGGTAGAAGACTAGACATTTCAGTTATCACCACTTCTCCAAAGCACGGTTTTCCCTCTATAGATTACCACTGTCATAAGACCTACTGCAAACCCTGATCATGATCCCTTTTTACGAGTCTGCACCACAACTCTATCACATCATAACTTTTATTAAAGACTATTTCTCAGTCAGATTCTCATCCAATACAACTATGAATCATACTTATTATAATTCTCAAACATCAGTTATGAGGGTTATGGTTGTATTTGGGATTTCACGAGAGGTGTTGTCTAGATCATTTGATTATTTTTGTTTCACGTGACCATGTTTAGGTTGCACTGTCGTGTTTCTCCAAGGTGTCTTACCGTTTGTAAGATTCCTTGTGGGTGTATTGGGACCCCAATTCCTTGGGAGGTCATCTAATCCATGATCATCTTTTATCATTCGTGAATTACATTTCAAGTTATGTAAACAGGTTACACCACTAGTCCTTTCCATTCATTAATAATATTTATTTTACTCATCCAGCATGTGACACTTACTTATTTTCATATAGATTATGGTTTTCCTCTGGATCCATTGGTTGTATCCAATCAAAGGGGCTTGATTTCCAGAAATCGCAATGTTTACCCCCATTACAATGTGTATATTACTAATGATGGTATAAAGGGATTTCTCTAATAAGAGGTTCAGAACTACACCATGTTTTATTGACTCCATCTATATGAGTCCATATTTCTAGATTATGGTTCCATTCCTCCCCTATACACTAATATTCTATCTTGTTCCGTGTCCATTTCCCTGACTTTGTTTAGATGGAAATTAATGAGGATGGTTTTCTCATTACCCCACAAACCCATGGTTTGGATTATCAATTTTCAAACTCTATTGTGAGTCCTTATGGCCATGAATTATCTCAAAACCCTATTTCTCAACATTATTCAAGTATAATTTCCTATTCCAAAGATACATCTTGTAGTGGATGATACTCAAAATGGGATCTCTGTCTAGGTGTAATTTTATATGATGAATTGGAATGACCATTTTGTGTGATGCGACATAGTTTGGAGTTTGATAATGATCTAAATACATGTCATCTTTTTGAAATCATGTGGACGTCTCAATACATCATTTACCACTGGCCCGAACTCATCTTGGAAATTATTATTCACTGGTGATCTAGGACCAACACATTCCATCATCCTCATTGATAAGTGGTTTTACGCTTATGATATATTCATTAAATGGGAAGTATCCCACTTATTGGAGTGGTATATAAAAAATTACTTCTTGTTTTGGATTTATGGGATGATCCCCTAGAGACCTGATTTTTTTCCTGGGAGGTACTTCTTATCATGATAGAGAAATTGGAGAAAGAGGAGATAGTACAATCAATTAATTCCTTCAAAGACTATATTATTATATTTATTTGTGGTATAAAGGCTAGAAAAAATTTTATTTTTCCCCATTGCTTCCCGTCTCAATAAGTCTGCAACAATGATGGCTCATATCTGGTGATTCTGGAAGCTGGGGACTATAACTCATGGGGATATTTAAAAATAATAATAGAGTAAATATGGTCAAGAAATAAATATTATGGAATCATGGTCTATCTTTATTGATGGAATTTGGGTAATGTAAATGGAAACCCCAAATTTATGATTCCATGAATATGATATGCCACAAACTGGCCGATTATGCCCCATGACATTATGATATTTTAGGTTAAATCATGTTGTTTCTAAGACTCACAAGTAGTGAATATTCTTTTTAATAATGAGATAATGCCTTTGGTTGGTCGTTCAAGGACCTTATTCATTGGTATAATTCCACGAATAATTTAATATTTACTCTTTCCCGAGGGACGTGTATTTTTTTTGAAGACTAAATCTTACAGATGATGAAGTTGGGTATTGGAAAAAGGATATCCATGAGGGGTTCTAACACTATAGGTTAATTAGATCAGAAATAATTTATCTCAATCGCCATGCCCATTGGTTTCAAAAAATAAGGTGTGGAATATAAAATCCAGTATAATGAATTTTTGTAGTCCATCCTTGAGAAAGGATACTAAACAATGTTACATAACATTAAGGACATCAAACATTCATGGTATGTTTTCGATAAGGATTGTGAATCCTGACCAAGATAGGTCAAGTCAAGAGAATGATATAGGACAATTATATAGGTTGTATCTAAAACATGATGAGGTTTTCAGTGTTTCTATAATGATTTCAAGGTTCATGAGGACTATAATTTCTTTTTAAGAGAGTTAAATTTGGATGAGGACCATAGGCACATATGTATGACTCATGGTCATGAATGCATTGTCAATAAAAAAACCTTGACGATGGATATACTTTCAAAGGTCTATGGAGTGTTATGGTGATCAGAGACAACCAAAACCATGAATTGTGATATATGGAAATTGTAAAATCAATGTAGTTTTCAAGTAACCTAAATGTTATACAACCGACTAAGGATTGAATTCTCATAGATAGGAGATGTGAAAAAACAAGTACTATAATTTTTTTGTAAACTATGGGGTCTATTGATAATAGCTCTCATTTTATTCGGGCTATAGATTATACCCTATGAGAATAATTATTTTTTTAATTATTCCTTTATTTTATCCAAAACACTGAATATTATGAGTTTAGAAAGATAAGAATTTAATTTTTATCCTGCATCCCCTTACAGGTTTTCAACCTGAAATGTTTTGTGTCCATTTTTATAGTAGTTTAACATCATTCAATTTTTAATATTAAAGGCTTGAATTTAATGTCTCTTCCACTTTAACCAATGAGTGAACTATTTAATGTCAAGATAGTTATGAAAATGACATGGATGATTTTAGACACATTCATAATTTGGATTCCGATTATCAAAAGTAATCCATCATCCTTATGAGAGAGAATAAATATTATTGTAAATCATGGATCAAGGTTATCAGGTCACAAGTGATGATATGGGACAATCATTCTACGGATAAACTGTAACACAATGTGGTGCTAGGTTCCTCTATGGTGACGTCAGACTCAAAATAATCATAAATTACTTTATACTGTAGTAAGATGTCTCTGATTGATGGGTCTGAGATCTTCTTCATCTTTAACATGGTAAGATGGAGATATATGTTTTTTATATGAAATTAATATTTTTTAATTACACAAGATCCTTGAGATCCTATATGTGGTGTATGGATTGTGTTTCTTAAAATGATTATTGTTCCACCCCATTCTCTGGTTGGATGGGATATGGCTGTTATGGTTATTTGATAAGAATGATTGATGAGTGATGGTTTTCCTAGTTTAAGGTCATGTAGATGGGATTTAGTTGCCTCCATATGGTTTAATATTGTGGGTTAAGGACATATTTCCATGTAGTTTAATGTACTGTGTTATGGACTTACTTCTAGGTAGTTTAAATTCATGTGGATAAAGACATACATAGATGTAGTTTAACGTTATGTGGTTAGGATGTATAAAACAACAAAGAAGTGTGTAAATTTTTTGGTTGGGCCTAAAGATGAAGAATATAGAATTAGTACATATCTCATAAAGATGAGAATCAATCAACACCTAGTTCTAAAAAGAGCCACGGGTATAGGTCTCTCCCATATCAAGCCACGTGATTATATATATTTGGTTGTTTTGATTTGGGATTAGTGTTGGATATTTAAGAATCAATTTGTGTCATGTGGGAGCAATAATGAAGTCAAATTAAATTCTGGAATGGGAAATACTCTACATAGTTTTGACCCATACATTTAAATTGGCATTATTTTCGTTGACCATTATAGCTAGTCTTGATATAGTGGAGATCCAAACATCACTACATATTCATGTTATGATAGGAATCAATCTAAATATAGTTCATGATGTTCCATGAAGCTTACTACCATGCGATGAGGATGAGGGTGAACTAGTGTGAAAAAAGGGAAATGTTGTGGTTGGTCCCCAAGATGGAATTTTGAACATCATTGGGTATCTCATGAGGATGATAATCAAACCATATGTAGTACGTTAAAATCCATTGCAGTTTAACGTCACATGGTGAGGATATAGTTGAACTAATGTGAAATTATGGGAATATTGTGGGTGGGACCACGGGTGGATATTTCTGTTTCACTACATTTCTCATGATGTTGAAAATCAAACCAGGTGTATTTCGGAACAACCATGCAGTTTAATGTCATTTTTAAAGTAAATTTACCATTTAGTTTATCATCTTGTGGTGGGGACCCATGATATGAAATTTATGGGTTTTAATTCAAGACCATAATGGAACTATTGTGTATCTTTATGTATTTATTATTAGGGTAATCCCATTTTGTGATTCTTAATATCATGCGAGCTCAGATCAGTGTGAGAAACAAGGAATGAAATGGGTTTTCATACAATGTAGAGATAGTTGAGGGTACAATAATGTAATTATGTATCTTGTTGTGGATAGACCTATATATAAGATGAAGGCATCATTATATATCACAAAGGGGTGAGAATTAATTAATATGTAGTTCTAGAAGAACTGTGCAGTTTATTTTCATGATGAAAAGACATAGGTGAATCAACATGAATAGAGATAGATATCATAGATCAAAATATCATTATGTCATTCAGCAAGGAAAATCACTATTTTTTTAATTCCTTTTTTATGGATGAACTATGTATAGTTTATCATCATTTTTTTTGGATGAATTTCATACAGTTTAATTTTCGGTCGTTAAGATGAATTACATATAGTTTAATATCATGTGTTTAGGAAGATTTCTATACATGTTAACATCATTGGTCAGGATGAGTTAAATACAGCATAACATCATGTGGGTAGGATAAAATATGGGAATTAAACTAATGTGGCTTCTTGTGTGCTAACATCTATACAATGAATTTCATGATAAATCATGCATTGGTGGGAGATGTGACATGATGTTCATCAATTTTCTCCAATGATCAAGCCTTGTTCTGGTAGATTTATATATCATGTATTATACCTCCCATTTGGGTTCCTATTTTTGGGATTATTTCTTGGTATCAATGGGGTTCTGAGTACAAACCCATGTTTTAATTCAAGGAAAAAAGGAGAGACATGCCCTCTTATTGAAGGCACATTCAATCTGATCTTGGTGGACCTCAAGGTTGTGCATTATGTGAATGCAGTTCACATCCAGTTGTTCCAATTCATCTAATTTTTATTGTGACTACTCATCAACTGAGGGTTGCACATATATGTCTACTCATAGTCATAAAATATGGATCTCCAAGGGTAAAATTGCCTCATTCTTGTATACTAGTGAGTATAGAGTTTCTTGTGTAGCTGTACGCGTGGTAGAATGGAAGGCCCATAAAGCATGGGGGATTTTTTCTGGAAAATACATCTTATACATTTTTCACCATCTTATAAATTATATTGGATAGATTATTTTTTAATGCCTTTATCAATCCAATTGTAGCTTCATGATAGCGAGATAATGTATTAGACATGATATTGCACTAATCGCACAACTTCTTCAATTATATAGGACAAATGATCATGAATTTTTCCATAAATATTATTATGAGGGATCCCAAACATGGTGGTGGTATGTGTATTTATGAAGTATATGATATTTCTCATTATGAAATCTATAAGGTTTACCCCCTCATCCCATTTGGAAAACAAGTTTGTAGTTGTAATGATGTACTTGAATTGATTAGTTGTGGATAAAGGATATGGACCCATAATATCCTTAACCCAAATGGAAAACAGCTACGAAAAATTATCTTTCATATTGAAATTCTAGAGTTTTAAGGATAATTTTTCTAGGGATTTTTCATTAACAACATTTCTTAGAGAATTGAATGCAGTATTGTATCATGGTTTTCTAGTAATATACATACTTCGTGATCTAGTGGGAGATCTGAGTCCCATATTCATGGGTGCTAAAAGATCCCACATGGAATTCTTCCATGAGGAGAAAAATAATCCTTTATTTTATGTATTCGAGGAGGATACCATAAATTCCACACATATAGATTTGTTTCTTCTCATTAAAACCATCCTTCATGAAAATGTTTGCTACATAGTATCGAATCTATTCCCTTCAGGCTCTATCCACTAGGAGAGTCCCATGTTTATGATATTTAATTTTGGGAACATCCATCTAAGGGTGATTAGGGATAAATCAGGCTCTAGGGTGTTTTTGACATGATTTAACTCTTCCATATCGTAGATAATTATTTTTTAGACGATTCTATGGTGTTTGATATGGAATATTGCTTCATCCTGATCAGGTTTTTCCAAGATAGTTGACGGATTGGCCAATGGATTAGTGTGGTCATTCTGTGACCATGGAACATGATGCGATGTGGGATCAAAAGAGAATTCGTTCATTCATCTCTTGAGGTAGCATATTACAAAGACCAACTCCTCATTTTTTATGGAGTATTATCCCTATATCTACATTATCACTAACTCTAAATACCCATTGATGTCCAGGTAGGCTATTTGAAGTTATTGGGATAACTCTAAGTTAGTGATGAGGTCTTGGTATTCATAATCATTGTTTTTACATCCATTGGATAGTGTGAAAGTGTAGGGAAACCTCACATTATTATAAGATACGAATACAATCCCCAGAACATCTTGGTTGAGCTCCAAGTTTCCCACCCTTGTTCTAGTAGGACACAATGAGGCTCTGTAAAAATACATCTCCCATGACTGTGGAGTGTCATTGGCATGTAAGACCTCTTCTTCTAGAAGCTCATTTTCCTTATATGTATTTTATAGGGTAGGATGTGATGTAAAAAAATCATCCGAGCCTTGTCCTTTCACTGACTTTTGGGACACAAACTGGATGTTATATTTCTGAAGAATAACCACCCATCATGCCTTGTACCTAGTCAACATCAGGAAACCGTGGATATATATGATTGGATTATTAATAGAGACCAATTGTGCATTGGTATTATGCAAGTATTGACTCACCTTTTTCACTATGATGATGAGGGCTCATATGTTCATCATTACATCGAAGTATAGGGTCTCAATACCGAGAACAGTATGGATAAGATAATAGAGAATACTATTGATACCTGCAACATTATTTTGTGTAAGGAGGGAAACCTGTGAGTATTCCATTTTGACCACAGATAAGATGATTGGCCTCCATTCCACTATAGGTATCATGTTTAGTGTGTTCCACAACTACTACATGAGACTCTTGAAGGGTTTTTTTTGCAATCATAGTCCCATTGGTAGGTTATTCACATCGTTATTTTCCTGTTAAAGGGGAGTGATTTTATATTGAAGTTGTCAATGTACCACCGAATGTAAGCTAGGTGAACATGGAGCCCCTTAAATTATTTAATATTTCTTAGTGGTTATATTGATATGATATCAGTTGTTTTCTTCGATTCGGCCTCATTTCCAAGGTTGAATACCTCAAAAAAAATTAATTTCCCTGATGTTAACTCGAAAATGCATTTCAATAGATTCTTCTTCAGATTGTGTTTGTAGCATTTTGTCAAAAATTGTTTGAGGGCCCTCAATGTGATCACACCACCTATGAAATTTAACCACAACGTCATCTACATAATATTGAGTTGACATTCCTTGGAATGGCTTAAAAATATGGTTCATGGAATGCTGATATGTGGAACCATCTTTCTTCAATCCAAAGGGAATACCATGATATATAAATATCCCTACATGCACATTGAAGGAAGTGGATTAATAGTTATTAGGGAACATCTCTCTCTAATTTTACCCCCATGTACCCAGTTATTAAATAATGGGCTTATATAAATTTAGTTTCATTGTTCAAGAGTTCTACGACTGGAAATGGGAAATCATCCATTGAAAAATTATTATTATCAACCCCAAAATTAGTGTAGAGTGTATTATTCCAATTCTTATTCTGGAAAAATACATTGTTGGCATGAAATATCAGGTATTTCACTTCTCAGATGAACATGGATTCGGTAAACATGATGACCTATATTTTTATATTGATTACATGGGAGGAGTTTATCCTCTTGGTTTCCTTAATGAATCCTCAACGATCATCTAGTAACCCGAGTGGCTGTGTAGCTACATCCGGTTTCATTGTAAGAATCGCCATGTAATTCCATGAGATCTTATATCAGTTTTGATTCAAAAATGATATGTAAACATCTTGCTATTCAAGGGGAAAAGTCTCACTAATCAGTATAGGCCACATTTCATCCATAGTCCCCAGCTTTATCTGCCTTATTTCATCGATGATGGTTGGTATAACATCATAGAATGACGAAGGGTTGTTACTAAGGTTAGCCTCACCTTCTTCGATCTTAGAATATGTGGAGAACTTTTCATGTGAAGATTACAATCTTGGGGCCTTAATGTCTTAATCAGAGTGATGGATTCCAAGAGAGGATTCATTATCATCCAATGTTGACAAATTCATTGCAAAGAGATGCTGGGGATGAAACTATTTGATGTTTTCATTGGGTCAAGGAAGGGATTGAACCTATGGAATTATATTAATGACCATGAGTTTGTTTATGAGGAGTACATAGTCTCCATCAAGAATACCCTAGGGATTCACAAAGGCAGGCTGCATGCAGTTTGTAGTGCCAACTTGTACATCATCATCCACCATTGATAAATTGCCTCCATATTTATAGAAATCTTCATTAGCAAATATGACTCCATAAGTATCGTAGGGAGAAATTTTATTATATAGTTTGCTGAGTTTCCCATTAATGGTGTACATCAGAAACTAAAGGAATATTGATGTTATGAAAATGTGGATATGGATCCAAGGCCTTCTAAGTAAGACTTTATATACATGTTGTCTTCATGGATTACCATAAACTCAGCATCTGATATAAAATCCCCAAACTGGGATTCAGTATTTATTTTTCTAAGAGGCATTTTCTCACACTTATCACACCCTTGGATAGTGAGATTCATTAGAGACAAATACACTATACATATCCCAAATTTCATACGATTTAGACCTAGATAAGATAGATCCTAGAACCATTATCAATTAGGGATATTTGGAAATTTAAATTATTATGTTTTCCTGAGACATTTAGCAGTCGGATGTTTCATTGAAGGGCCTCTTCATGATAAATATCATTGAATAATATGGTGATGTGAAATTTTGATTCAATGTCCTCCAATAGATAGGCATTGGATGTAGTTCCTTCTTTCTCATACTCTCATGGTCTCTGAAGGGATTCAACAGGTGCCTCCCCATGTTATTTTGATTCATGGAGTGCACCATAGACTAAGAGTTTGGATGGGACTTCATCCATCTGTTTAAGAACTACATACTTTTGTGCCAAAGTCTAGTGCTTCCTGATATGGTGTTTCTCCATGATGCGTGGATGCGAATCCCATTAATCTGGGATGGACAAACTCTGTGATGGTGTAGGTGTTGTGGGGGAATCTGCTACTAGTTGCATGGTTCATCCTGTCCTTCCCCTTTGTTTGGTATGGTTGGATAATTCAACCCTTGATAAACAGTCATGTATAAAAATTGGGTGTGGATGGATGATGAATGTTTATGAGATTCCTCCTTACCCGTCCTAGGCTTGCTGGAGTGATTTACTTTGAGTCTCAGATGCATATTCATTTTCAATTGGTACAACAAATAAATATTTGGTTTTACCATGCCCACGTTGTCCTCCACACCCTCAGTTCCTGGGAATACAACCTCTCATTCTTTGGTTTTGTGTTGTAAACTCATGACATGTGGAATAATCATTATTAGAGAAGGGTTATGAGAAGTTTATCATGTTGAAAGAACCAAATATGAGTTCTTCCTTGATGAGGGTTCCATTTGGTGGGGTGGTGCTCTTATTTGGATGCTACATAGAAGAGGTTAGTGAGAGTAAATTCCTTCCTTGGTGGAGAATATTAATCTTCCTCTTATGTTTCATGGTACTTCTAGTGTTCACACCCTTCTTTAGAAGGTACATCTGGTGTCTCCTCCTAGGCTGGTGCAGTTATTGGTGGTTTTTTCAACTGTGCTCTCAATGTGTCATGGGCTTGATCAACTATATTTTTGTTCATTTGATTGAAGAATTTTCACTCCCATCTAGATGATACATTTTTACAACAACCATCTTTTTCCAATTGGAACATGATTATTGACGGCACATGCTCTAGGGTGTTATATAACACCACTTTACTAGAATTGATAATGAATTAAATATAATATATGAAGATGAAGTAGTTATTTATATTTTATCCCAACCATCTTTGGAAGGGTATGTTATTGGGATTATCGTTGAGGTTGAGCTCATTGGTGTTTCTAGGTTACAACAGCATGAGAACATTATTTTATATGTGTATCAATAAATAACAAGGGACATATTTATTCTAATAGGTATACTCCTAATTGATCTGCTCCTCAAATCATTAATTAACTAGATGTCTCTATGATTATGGAGGTGGGAATTTCAATGCATGTTTACACTTCAAAAGAGCTGATGGGGGTTCCAGGTGTTCCTAGGAATTTTGATGGTCACCTCTAATGGATTGAGAGTGATCTCTATAACTTATGATCTTGATGATATTTTTCCATGTACTATGGTCTTCAGTCATGTTTTGGATCAAGACTGTTGGATGGAATCTTCTAGAGGTTGGTCCATTTCAGAAAACTCATGGAATCCTCCTTGATATTCTGTTGAGATCAAATTCATATGCAAATCAACATAGATATTTTCAACATAGTGTTCTGTGAACTCCTCTTGTGAGAGAGGGGAGCTGAGTGAGTAGGTCAGACCCTTCCACCAAGCAATAAATTTAGAGACACTCTAATTTTTAATCTTTCTTCTATGTTCATAATTTTGACGATGGTTTTGTTCCTTAGTGTTGAACTGAATTGATAAAGGAAATGAGGACGATGTTTTTTTCATCCTGAAATGAATTCAACCGGAAGACTACTATTAAAAACAAAGGCTGGCCCTCTATGTGTATTTACAAATCACCACATCATTATTGTCTCCTATTGATCTCAAGGGCCTATCATCGACCCACATAAGGATACAAATTTTGTGGGATGTTTTTCATGGTTTACCACACTATCAAAATTAGGGAAGGTGGGACTTCCGTAAATGGGTGGATGTGAATTGTTTTCCTCCCAATCTGAACATGGATTCCACTCTAGCTTCACAGATTCACATCTCCCTTATATGTATTCCATTCTAGTAGACATGGACATAATTATATTAAGGATCTATGGGGGAATGATTACTTGAGCTCTCTATATTTCATAGGGATCCGGTGGTGGTTGACCATGTGGCCCCACTATTACCTCATGCATATTTCTGATTCATCCCAAAATTAAATGGTTGTATTGACAAGGGAATGGTTGTTTTGACCGTTGATGAATGTCATGATAATTATTGAATTAATCATTTGTTTGGATTGTATGTCTAAATAAAGATCCAACATGATGCTCTGATACAACTCTTGCGGGCATATTTCCCATGGGGGAATCCTATTTATCTCACCCTGAAGACAATTCCCAGTAAGATTATTTCTTCTAAGTAGATCAATTTTTCATTATTAGAAATTTTGTTTTTCAATATCATATTGAAAAAACCATTACTATAGCGATGGATCCATGTTTCTTCTATGAGGTAATTTTGATGTGGTCATTCCCTTCCCCTTGGTAATATTCTATCATGGTGGTGGAAACTCTATATTCAAAGGAATACTATTTTGGAGTCATCTTTGGTTCCTGGGGTGTGCAGCCACATTTTGTGCATCCTTGTCACCCTTATTTCCAGGTATGTTTTCCATGACATATCCATATGAACATTATTCGTTATCAATATCATCTATATTTATTGTGACAACGTCTATAGTGGCATATCAGGCAATGGTGTTTATTCTATTACTCTAGAAAAAATTGGATGATTCTACACTATCATATTTAGTATTATTATTAATACCCTTTTACATATTCGAAAATATTTTATTGTGTCCTCAGTGGAGTATTATTGTCTTCACCGTATACTCCTATAATTTTTGTATATGAATAGTGACTCTTAGGGAGTTTCTAGTCATGGAATTCAAACATGCCTCAACATCCAATGGTTTGTCTTCTGACGGGAGGTGTTGGTGGAATGCTGGGAATTGATTGATTCATCTAAACCATGAGAAGATTGATTCCCTATATAGTGGTGCTAATGAAAAATATTCTCCCATCCCTTTGGGGTGGCGGTCATTTTGTGCCACAATTGGTATGGAATGGTCCAATTTATGAGGATCTAATGACTCCAGTAAATTATGTGATGATTCCTATGATATAATTGTAGATTTAAATTCCCCCATCTATGTGGGATGGGGGTGATTTTGAATCACCACTATGGTTTCCAAGTTCCTATTATGGGATAATGAACTTAGCGATGGAAATTCAGATATGAATGGTCCAAGGCCAGTGGGATAAGGTTCACCTATGGATTCTGAGGGTATGATTTGAATCCACTCAGGAATTGACAATTTAAAGTGAGCCAATGGTAGATATTATATTGGAAAAGGGGTTGACTCCTCTCTAGGAAGGATCCCAATGGTAGTTGGTACTACGATCTGCGTGATGCGGACCATCTATTCTCATGTAAGAGATTGGTGAGAGGGTATCCATTGGCGAGATCCATTATTTATGAGAAGTTGTATAGGTGATTCAAACATCATTCTCTGTGTTTGGAATGTCTGTGTTTTATCTTGAGGGGACCATTTTTAAATCCTATTGGCTATCATCTCTATCCTTCAATGGTGTCTCGACACTGTTGATGTGGTGAAATTCTATTGCAGTGATCAACTAGCTCGATTGTTACCCAGTCCTCTAATTTAGATAGAGGATATAACATTGGTCGATGCCAAATCTGGGTGGATTTTTTATACCAGGGTATAGTAAATGTGAATCCATTAATAATTTCCCTATACTTGAATACAAATACATGACACAACATCAGATATCATCTTCCTATGGGTAGTAATTTAATGGTAGAAAGCGTGTTGCAGATTTTCACTGTGATTTTCATGTTTTGGATCCCAATCCATGAAGATAGAATCCATTCCTAGTTGATAATAGAGTATATTTATTTTCTGAAGGATTCACTCATTTCGTGGATAAAGGGGGTTTAAATCATCTTGTTTCTGATGAGTATACCACATTTTTTGGAATAGGTACGTCATCCACTCCTATTCTAGCTCACATGTGATCTCATAGATAAATTTAATGTGGGGGAAATCATGATGGGGATGTTGATTTAGGATAAATATCTCTATATGTAAATGTTTTTTCCTCCACATTAGATATATACACATCCATCTAGTAAGACCGTAGAAGATGGCTCTAATGGTCTCTAGCTGATGAGTGTTTGGTGCTGCTGAACATTGATGGGTGAACCATATACAGTTTCAACTGATGATTCAAGAACCTCTCTATTTTAAGGTATCCAAATTTTCAACACCTCTCTATACATAGGTGTTTGGAAAATGGGATTATTGACTTTCCCAATAAAGATATCATTATGGGGACTTAGACTATGGTGGATGATAGGATAAGTTCCCTACAATCCATCTCCTCACTACCACATTGAGGATTATCATGGAAGTGAATGAGTTCTATGTAAAGACCCGTATTTGATGTACATGGAAATTACATTACTTTTGTGTAATACTTAATACATAACAAAAACAAACACACAAGTATTGTAATAGTTTAGTGTCTCGGGAAACTCGAAAAAATAATCTTCTAATCATGGTGAAAGATCTTCAACATCTTCCATAAAAATCTTCCCCTTTAGGTTTCGTACCTAAAACCATTATTTATATCCTGGGGAAAATAAAACTTAAAGAGCGTGAGCTCAAATTCTCAGTAAGGGTAAACATAGAAAATATAAAACAATCCATAAACATTAGAATTCAAAAACTTGAACATAAAATATAAAGATCAAAATCATGAGAAAAGACATAAATCTTTGAAGTATGAAAGGCATATATCATAAAGGAAATCAATCATGATAAAATAGCATGGAAAGAAAACATGTAATTGGGGAAAACCATTAAGCACATGATATTATTTCCATAGTATCCAAGGCATTGCTTCCAAGACCATCTTAGTGGACAAAGTCCCTTTCTGAATCGATTTCTCTCCTCGTTCTAGTCCTGTATCACTGAACTAGATTAACTTACCATTCCAGCCATGTCTATCTCATGAGATATAAATCTTTACCCAATTCATTGGAGAGAGATATAGGTCTCACCTATCTCATAATGAAATAATTATTACGTGTTCCATTAAATAAACATAAATCATTAATCATAACCCAAAGAATAAAATGGGTTTCTTAAAAATCATCCCATCATAAAATAATCCATATAAAACAATTGGATAGAAGTTTATCATAAGAAAATTCAAACCATTTAAATCATAGAGACATTATACTTGAAACATAATCATACTAAATAATTTCATCTTAGATGGGAAATAGATTTTACCAAACACTTGAAAAGAATTATTGAGGAAAATAACCTTTCTTCTTCAAACTAATTTTCTCGTCACAAAATTCCATGAAATTTTAAAATAAAAGGATTTTGATGAAAATAATAATGAACTCATGTAGATTAATATTTTTAATAATAAGGCGTTATGAAATTGTAAAAATCCATTCATGCTGTAGAAGTTAAAAAACATTTTTCTCGTACTTTTTCCGGAAAAGTCAAAAAGTACCTCTTTTGGTAAAAACAATAAATATTCCTTAAACACCATGTAGTAAAATACAAAAATGGGTAAAAAGGACTATAAAATAAATGAATCCTTTTTTAGAAAATAGGGACATGGAAGATAAATATAACCCTAGTAAATACTTACGAATAAACAATCTCGGATAAGAACGTGATTGGAATAATTATCCCTTACCTTAGGTCCGATATGATTTCTGTGTATCCGAACCTCCTGTATAATAATTTAAATAATGTCATTGACTTATTCAATAATCATATTCATTCTTATGATATCATATATGATTCACTAGGGTATTTATATTACCTGTTTTTTTTTGGGTAATATTCTTTTCATTTATCGTACGTGTTTGGATTTGTTGTTCTTGATATTATTATTACTCATATCATGATTTAATTACTTCCAAAATTAAAACATTATTTATTTATCATATATATTAATTATATATATATATATATACATAATAGATAGTTAAATGAAATGAAACACACCATTCATGGAGACGGTAGGCTGTACATATGCATGAACGCTGTTTTTGTTTCCTTATTAAATTGAATGGAATTAAATTAAACACATATATATACATAAATCTTGTAGAATTATTATGTAATTTGTTTCATGATTTCTTATTATATATACTTTATAATAATTTTGGAATGGCAAACATGGAGAATTAATCTCATCGCATTGTGGAGACGATAGTCCGTACAAACGCACGAGCGATGATATCGTTCCCATAATTATTGAATAGAATTGGGGGGATTATATAATATATAAGAATAAGTATGATATTAAAATAACCATATATAGTTATTATTTAAACCATTATACCCATCCCAGTAAGGTGGTGGTGGAAAAACAAATTACACCACGACATGGAGACGGTATTCCGTACGTACGCACGCGCAGTGATTTCATTTTCTATAGGATGGATAGAAGGTTAAATGGGATTTTTTCATATTTATAATAAAATATCAGTATATTATTGATACTTATGTTATTCCTTTATAATTAAAAAACCAAATAAGAATAATTTGAAGAAGAAAGAAACATGAGTGAATCAGTAGAAGTGATTACCTCTTCTTCAGCGCACCTCTTTTATGCTTCCTCTTAGGGCACTAGAGTTGGTCTTTTGAGGAGACCAGAACCTCTATAATGTTTCTAGGGAAGTTGTGAAGGGAAATAGTCAGGGTTTGGCCGATCTTGAAAGCTCAAAATTGTGTAAATAGAAGAGGGAGGAGGTGCCCTTTTATAAGGGAGGAGAAGGGGACCTTTGGAATCCTCTAAAATATTAATTTATAATAAATCTAAACCTCACTTAAAAACCTCCAGAATGACTCATATTAGAATATTATATGAGATATGTTTTTAATATCATCAACCAATAAAATTTATACATATTGTGAATTTATTTTAAACCTTATCAAATTGATTTATCCTTATTTAATCTATTTAATTTTTTTT
Organism: Viscum album; assembly: GCA_963277665.1. NCBI lineage: Eukaryota > Viridiplantae > Streptophyta > Magnoliopsida > Santalales > Viscaceae > Viscum > Viscum album. The sequence continues at coordinate 1,632,312,398 of OY728141.1, forward strand.
GTGGTCATAATAATCCAAATTTTAAATTGATATTAATAATTAATTATGTTCTATGAATTATCCATAATTAGATACTTTATGAAATTTTAGACCATATAAATTTAAATTTATAATTTTTAAATATTTTTTGTGATTTTTATACAATTTTATAATATGTTATTTTTATAAAATAACAAGCGTCAATTTTGACACTATTCATTTATTTGAATTAAATAAAATCTACATAGAGGATATATTCAAAATAAATGACTTAATAGATTTATAACATGTCCTATGTTTCTAGAAAATTAGTGGATCACATTAAATAGTTCATATAATATTTATTTTAATATTTCTAAAACCATTTATTTGATATTTCAATCAATAAAAAAACTTCAACATTACTATTGTGTCACCTTTAATAATAATTATTTAATCCTTAAAAATTATCAATAAATTCACATGATGTAGATAACATTATTATATTTCTGTAGATTATTCATGTTTGTAGTTTCATTAAGTTATATCTAAATTAAAATAATTATAATTATAAGATAAAAGAGAGTGACATGTAGTCACTTTCTTTTCTTTTAAAAATAATTAAATTATTTTCATGGTCAAATGTCTGTAAAATGAATCTAATCCGACCATTAGGTTATATGGGTCTACTTTTAGTCATCCAAAAGAATATTGGAATGTGTTATGATAATTTTATAATATTAGGTTTACCCATAATTACCTGATTTATCCTTAACTGAAGTAAAATAAAAATTACCGTAGTTACTATTCATAATATCAAAAAAATAAAAGTTTCATATTAACATAATTTGGACCCACTGAATCCAAATATGGAATCAATTTTTCAAAATTCAAAACAAATATGTTGCAGTAAGTAAATTAATTTTTTTTCCATTATTAAGAAAATAGGCTTTAAAAGTTAAAACATTTTCGAAGATTGAAATGTTTTTACCTATGAATTCAATATAAAATTAATGGTAATAACATGAATTATATTAAATTGTAAAAATATATTCTATTTATAATTTAAAAACATTTAAAATTATAATCTAACCTTATAAATTATTGCGATGAAAATAGTTGTTCTTAATTAAATTATAGCTAGTTTTTACTATTCATTAAAATATGAAAGATATCAGAATCATATGAAAAATTTATCCAAAGTAAATTTTTATATCCTGATTCCAAAGAAGAATTTTATTTTGTCAAATTAAACTTATAAAAATGTCAAAACTAGATTTAATGTGGGTACTCCATCAAAAGGCAGCAAAACAGCATTTTTTGGACAAATACTTATTTTACCCCAAAAATTTACTTTGTTCTCATACCATGTTCTAGAAAAATAGTAAGATGAATAATAATGTTATAAAATTAAAAATTTAGATAATACTATTCATAACGGCTAATCCATAATAATATTATAAAAATATATCGTTTTTTAGTGAAACCTCGTATTGCGTACTACACATGCTATCAAGGAAGGTTGTGATTGCTTGTAATGAAAGCCAAGTCAGGGATTCGTGTCATGCAAGATCCTTTTTGTGTAGAGTAAAACACAAGACATAAATGAAATTAAAAAGAATAATTCTCATAAAATCTCAGGTTGTTACATTCTACCCCCCATTAAAATGAATTTCTCCCTCGAAATTCGTCGGGGTTATAAATTGTTTACTACTTGAAAGTTTCTTTCATAGAAACCCACATCATAAAAATGAATACTAAAACATAATTTTAAAAAGTGAAGTAGAAAACATATCAGTTACCCAAATTAACTCATCACTAGGTTTGCACGCTGTAAAACATAGGTGAAAATATGGATATGGAAGAGAAACCTAACCATCAAGTTTTGATGGAGAGTGGTAGAGAACATGGCTATGAAAAATCCAATAATCACAAAGCCATAAATTTGTGATGATCTAAGGTACCATCTGATTCATCAGATATGATGGTAATTAAACAACATTTTTGGTTTTCAAGATCATTTCCATAATGTTGAAGAATTTATAAATAAAAAGAAATATTGAGTTTATTTTTGTTCAATCTCATTGTTGTTCGTGCCTTGAATAATTTCCACTTCATCTCTTAAAGAAATGAAGTTGAATTTTTCATCCATGAAGTGATAGTGGATCATGCGATAGAATTCTAGGTCATTATTCCTGTCTCAAACATAAGGTTAGCAATAGTTATACACATAAGTCCATTTATGGTGAGATTAATCGTATACGGTTCCAGAAATGTACTTATGCTTCATCTATCATACCACATAATAAAATAAAACTAGTTTCTACTAACCATGGACTTCCTGTAGGTCAGTGGAAGGCGAAAAATTCTTGTAGCACTTCGGTTGTGGGTTCAACTACCGCATCTTTTTCCAACATGATGGGCTGTCACCCGTCCTACATGTTTTTATTTATCTAAATCTACAGTATTATAACATTCCAGAAATAGTATCGAAAAAAGTTCTAGACTTAAAAAATTCTATCTGATGTCCAATATAATCCATTCCAAACTTTAATCTTATCCAAAATACTTCGGTCCATGCTCATAATATAAAAAAAATGATTACTAGAAAGGTCACATAATAATAAATTTAATACCATCATTTTTCCCCCATATATCATAAGATATATCTTGTTGATCGCATTCCAAACATTTGAATACCTTAATCATGTATTCTCTTGAAACATAAATTATCATAAAACCATAGTGAAAACATGAATGCTGTCAAAAGGTAACTCTTTCCACAAACCAAAATCCCAAAAATTATATATATTCAAACCATGATATCACTTTTTTCTTATATTAGTCTTGAGATCATTAATACTTTAAAACATTTCATTATCTCCTTATCCCTTATTTATGTGCATATTATGTGATTTCCAAATATATCTGAACAACCTTTCATGGTTACCAATACCATTCAACATATACTTCCAAAAACATAAGGAAAAACAATAGTGTAACAATCCATAGATATCTATTTATTCCATAGTACCATGAGATTACTTATACAACATTACTCTTGATAAACATGTAATCATACCACTACCTTATTAAACCATTGACCGATCTTGAACAATTCTTTCGTCTCACATATCATTTGTAGTCTTTTCATCATCATTAACATAAATATTACCCATACGACCATGCTGATTCTCTTCATGAGACTTTCTCTTAGGGAATTGTTTTGCATAATGCCCATAAATTCCACATTTAAAACATTTAACCGTTGTTGATGTATTAGAAGTACCATTATCTTTGTCCATGGTGTTAACTGAACCTTTTCCTTTACAATTACTATATTTGTGTCCTTCTTTTCCACACCCAAATCATCTTCCAGTTCCTTTGAAACATTCTCCCTGATGCCTCTTCCCACATGATTTAAATTAGAGAAATTGAACTTTATTTCCTCTCTGATCATTATGAAGCTCCATATTTCTCTTACTAGCTGAGTCGGAAAACATACCAAAGTTGAGATTATTAATCATATTATGAGATTTATGATTAGGTATAATAACGATATGTTGACCTCAAAATCCAATTTCATTTTGTTTCTAATTAATAATATCATTCCATTGTCCATCATATCCTCCATTATCGTGAATCGTCCTGTTTCCAGCCATTTTATAAAACCCAAAAAAATAGTGTGAGAGGAAAAAATCATAATAAAGGGGAAGTAAATTCAATATCTAACATCTTAGGTTTAATTATAATATTTTTACCATAATTTTAGGACTATAACCTATTCTTATGACTAACCTTAGAGACAACCATAGATATACCTTAGAAATATCACTAGGGATTTCACTAAAGATTTCGCGTCATAGTTTCCAAAGGTTGACTAAAACATTCCTTTGATACCAACTGTAGAGCCCCATACATGACGTATATGGACATTATATTACTTTTGAGGAATACTTAATACATAACAAATAATAACACACAAGGACTGTAATAGTTTAGTGTCTTTGGAAACTCGGAAAAATAATCTTCTAATCATGGTGAAAGATCTTCAACATCTCCAATAAAGATTTTCGCATTTAGTTTTCATACTTAAACTTTTCTTTATATCACGGGGAAAAGAAAACATAAAAATGGTGAGCACAAATTCTCGTTAAGGAAAAACATAGAAAACATAAAACAATCCATTAACATTTGAATGCAAAAACTTGAACATAAAATCTAAACACCAAAATCTTGAGCAAAGAAATAAATCATTTTAGTAAGTAAAGAATATATCATAAAGGAACATCAATCATGATAAATTATCATGGTAATAAAACATGTAATTTTGGAAAACCATTAAGCACATGATATGATTTCCATAGTATCCAAGGTATTGCTACCAAAACCATCTTAGTGGACAAAGTCCCTTTATGAATCGATTTCACTCCTCATTCTAGTCATGTATCACTGAACTGGATAAACGTACCATTCCCGCCATGTCTATCTCATGAGATAAAAATCTTTACCCAATGAATTGTAGGGAGATATATGTCCCACCCATATCATAATGAAATCATTCATACCTGTGCCAAAAAATAGACATAAATCATTCATCATAACTGAATGAATAAAATGAGTTTCATAAACATCATCCCATTATAAAATAATCCATATAAAACAATTGGATTTCATTTCATCCTAAGAAAATTGAAACCATCTAAATCATAGAGACATTATACATGAAACATAATCATACTAAATAATTTCATCTTATATGGAAAATAGTTTTGACCAAACACATGAAATGAATTCTTGAGGAAAATATTCGTTCCACTTCAAAATCATTTTCTCTTCACAAAATTCCATGCTATTTTAAAAGAGAAGGATCTTGTTTAAAATAATCATGAAATCTTGTAGAGTAATATTCTTGAAAATAAGGCGTTATGAAACTGTAAAAATCCGTTCATTCTGTATAAGTTAAAAAACATTCTTCTCGTACTTTTGCCGGAAAAGTCAAAAAGTACCTCGTTTGGTAAAAAAAAGAAATATTCCTTACACCCCATGTAGTAAAAGTTAAAAATGGGTAAAAAGGAATTTAAATATACATGAAACCTTTTTTAGAAAATAGATACATAGATGATAAATATAACCCCAGTAAATACATACGAATAAACAATCTCGGATAAGAACGGGATTGGAATAATTATCCCTTACCTTAGGTCCAATAAGTATTGTACACATCCGAACCTCATGTATAATAATTTATATAATATCATTGACTTATTATAGAATAATATTAATTCTTATGATATCATGTATGATTCACTTAGGAATTTATATTACCCGTTTTTCTGGCTAATATTCTTTTCATTTGTCGTACGTGTTTGGATTCGTTGTTCTTGATATTATTATTACTCATATCATGATTTAATTACTTATAAAATGTAAAACATGATTTATATATCATATATATTATAAATATATATATATATATATACATAATAGATAGTTAAATGAAATGAAACACTCCGTTCATTGAGACGGTAGGTCGTACGTACGCATGAACATTGTTTTTGATTCCTTATTAAATTGAATGGAAGTAAATGACACACATATATATATATATAAATAAATCCAGTAGAATTATTATGTTATATGTTTCATTATTACTTATTATATATACATTATAATCATTCTTGAATGGATAACATCTAGAATGAATCTCAACGCATCGTGGAGACGGTAGTCTGTACGTACGCTCGAGCGATGATATTGTTCCCATAATTATTGAATAGAATTGGGGTGAATGATATAATATATAAGAATATGTAATATGTTAAAATAACCATATATAGTTAATCTTTACACCATTATACCCATCCAAGTAAGGTGGTGGTGGAAAAACTAATTACACCACGGCTTGGAGACGGTATTCCTTACATATGCACGCGTAGTGATTTCATTTTCTGTAGGTTGGATAGAAGGTGAAATGGGGTTGTTTCATATTTATAACAACATATCAGTATATTATTGATACTGATATTATTACTTTATAATTAAACAACTAATGAAGAATAAGGTGAAGAACAAAGAAACATGAGAGAATCGGTAGAAGAGATTACCTCTTCTTTGACACACCTCTTTTTGGCTTCCTCTTAAAGCACTAGAGTTGGTCTTTTTAGGAGAACATAACCTCTATATTGTTTCTAGGGTAGTTGAGAATGGAAATGGGCATGGTTTGGCTGAGATTTAAAGCTAAAAATTGTGTATTGAGAAGAGGGAGGAGGTTCCCTTTTATAAGGGAGGATAGGGGCACCTTTGGAAACCTCTAAAATATTAATTTATAATAAACCTAAACCCCACATAAAAACCTCAAAAAATGACTCATATTAGAAGATTAGATGATATAGGGTTTTAATCTCATAAAAAAATAAAATTTAGACATATTGTGAATTTATTTTAAACCTTATCAAATTTATTTATCATTATTTAATCTATTTAATTTTATTTGTGGTAATAATATTCTAAATTTTAAATTGATATAAATATTACTTATGTTCTATGAATTATCCAGAATTATATACTTTATGACATTTTAGACCATATAAATTTAAATTTATAATTTTTAAATATTTTTGTGATTTTTAAACAATTTTATAATATGTTATTTTTATAAAATAACAATAGTGTCAATTTTGACACTATTCAATTATTTGAATTTAAATAAAATCTACATGGAAGATATATTCTAAATAAAATATTTAATAGATTCATAACATATCATATTTTTTCTAGAAAATTAGTGGATCGCATTAAATAGTTCATATAATATTTATTTTAATATTTTTAAAACCATTTATTTGATATTTCAATCAATAAAATAATTTCAACATCACTATTGTGTCACCTTTAATGATAATTATATAATCCCTAAAAATTATAAATAAATTAAAATAATGTAGATAATTTTATTTTCTTTCTTGAGACTATTCATGTTCTATGTTTCATGAAGTTTATCACTAAATAAAATTACAATACTTATAATATTTAAGAGAGTAACATGTTGTCACTTTCTTTGGTTTTTATAATAATTAAATTATTTTCATGGTCAAAAGTCCATAAAATGAATCTAATACGACATTTATGTGATATGGGTCGACTTTTAGTCAATTAATATAATTTTTTCATGTTTTAGGGTAAATTAATAATCTTAGATTTACCCATAATTACCCGATTAATCTTTAACTGAAGTAAATAAAAATTACCGAAGTTTCTATTCATAATATCAAAAAAATAAAAGAAACATATTAACATATTTTGGACCCACTGAATAAAAATATTGAATCCAGTTTTCAAAATTTAAATCACAAAATTTGAAGTAATTAAATTAAAATTTATCCCGTTGTTAAGAAAACGGGTTTTAAAAGTTAAAACATTGTCAAAGATTGAAATTTTTTTACCAATGAATTCAATATAAAAGTAATGATAATGACATGAATTATATTAAATGGTAAAAATATATTCTATTTATAATTTAAAACCATTCAATATTATAATTTAACCATATAAATTATTGCGATGAAAAAAGTTGTTTTTAATTAAAATATAGCGTTTTTTACTATTCTTTAAAATATGAAAGTTATCAGAATAATATGAAAAATTTATCCAAAGTAAATTTTTATATCCTGATTCCAAATAAGAATTTTATTTTGTCAAATTGAACTTATCTACATGTCAAAAACTATATTTAATGTCGGTGCGCCATCAAAAGGCGAGAAAACTGCATTTTTTTAAAAATACTAATTTTACCCGAAAAAATTACATTGTTCTCATACCATGTTCTAGAAAATGTCTAAGATGAATAATAATGTTATAAAATTCAATATTTAGTTAATACTATTCATAACGGCTAATCTATAATAATATTATAACAATATATCGTTGTTTAGTGAAACCTGTTATTGCGTACTACACACGCTTTCGAGGAATGTTGCGATTGCGTGTAATTCAAGACAAGTCAGGGATGCATGTAGTCAAACATACTTTTGGTGTAGCGAACAACAAAAGACATCAATGAAATTAAAAAGAATAATTATCATAAAATCTAGGGTTTTTACATTCTACATCTTCTTTGATAAAAGAGTCAACGGACCATTGTTGTATTGGGAATGTGTGTTGAACAACATCAAGGATACTAGCATTGATAAGACTAGGATTATATGAAATGTTCTACATAGTGGTTTTAAAATTTCAACCATCCATTTTTCATTTGGCAGGGATATGAGGGTTTTGTTTAATGGTTACTAGAACATGTATAAAACCTCATGGTGTTATGGGAGAATTATCCTACTACTGAGAAGCTGTTAGAATAAGCCAATGAGATGTATCATTATTTACATGAATGTGAGAATGTACTCAGGACTATTCCATTACCTCTTGGTGAGCCTCATTCAATATAAGGATATGATCCAAATAACGAGACTTCGGAATGTGTCACTAGTCTTTCATGGATAGAATTTGAGCCTACCCAGAGGTGTGTCCCTCTCTCACTGGGGGGTGGCTAATTGGATCAGGAATATGGGTATATTCCATATATTCATTCTTCGTCATAATATGCCAACAGAATTACAGAATAAAAGTGAGAATATGAGCATCCACATGTATTTCCATTGAATTGAGAGGGAATACTTGTTCATTGGATGATGTAGTAATATGATCATGGGATTCATGATTTTCCATAATATGATGGTTATATTAAGTTAAAGGAATATGATACTACCCTAAGGATTATTCCATTCTCACGTGGTTATCCTCTTCTAGAATGGGGATACGAGCTAGATCGCGGGACTTTAAAATATTCTTCTACACAACTAATATAGTCATGTTCCCATATCATGAGGCACATACCACTCTCAACTAGGGGTCCAAGATTAGAATGAAAATATGATCCTAGACTAATTCCTCTCCCTTCATCATATTATGTCGATAATCCTACTGGGTGGTAGAAATAGTTTTTGTTTTCTCTGGTATGACCACTTTTTCTTAATGATCATAGTGATGAGGTATCATCGTTATAGGGATATGAGTACGCACATATCCCTTCATCTGTAATAGTGTCAGAATATGCAGGTGGAGTTATTAAGTTGTTGCTAAAATATATTGTTATTTTAGTAACATATGTCCTTGGATATGAGCATACAAGTTTACTATTTCCATGGTAAACTGATAGATGTATTCAATAGAAGAATGTATATTTGGAAATATCCTTTTTCCTTGTGAAACTAGAATATTCGAATGAGCTTCATGAATATTGGAAGGATTATGATCCTCCACCATGTCTAATGCAAGAAGATTCCTAAAGACATGTTTTGAATGAGTGGGGATAAGAGCCTTCTTACTAGTTCATACCTGAATATACTGACAATCATTATCCACAATATTATGAATATGATATATCCCCTAGAAATCCAATTACCTCCTTCTCCTATTAGTATTCTATATATCCTATGCATGAGTATAATTAGATTACTTGTGTCATATGGTACCCTCAGTAGTGGATTGTTGGGTACCGGTGGGATGGTATTTTAGACAATGGTTGAGGGGTTCCCACCTCAATAGCACCTGAACCAAAATGGAGACATATTTGGAAACCTAGTTTACCTTTATCAGATATGGTAGGTTTTTTTTTCACACTCTGGGGATATACTCCTTCAGTGGCTGGTCACAGAAACATGGGAAACTGGCATAACAATAGTCTTTCTCAGGCGATGAAGACTCATCAGTCATCGTGCATAGAGAAATTTATGAGAATATTCTATTCATTGGGATTGTACCATGTCCTTGGTAATCCAAAGCCACTGTACTCACCACATTTCATATGATTTTTTGTGTAGGATAAGTAATTTTTCAACCCATAGGGGTTGAATCCATAGATGATTTACTAGATCGAATGAATGATGATGAATACATTGTCTCAAATTGTGATGTTTTCCATATATACAGTCATGAAGACAATAGGGAACAACGATAAGAAATATTTAATTATATTAGGAATAATTATCTCAATCAGATATGCAAGATAACCAAAATTTTCCTGATATTCCATTATTCAACTACTCTTATTATTTAGACATGTCCATATGAGGACGTACTTATTTCTTAGGGACCCTAATTCTAGAGGATCAACTACAAGATCATTTCAGTATGACAACATTGTTTATGTTAGATATTCAAAACAATGTGTCATGTGACATTATAACCAAATCATTCTTTTTTTATAGATATTCACATCAGTTTCACAACTTTTTCATATAGGTGAATAAAAAATGTCTTGATGGATACTAAAAAATTATGATTTATTATCGACTATTTTTACATAGGTTTTACCATTTTGTTTGTATTTTTCTTGTTTTTTAGTCATGAAATATGTTTCACTCATCGAGTTACATTTTTTAATTTTCCTAGAAATCCCCAATGGTTCTACCATCTTTATTTGGGTAAAGGACTTCTTTCCAAAGGTTAGTGGTCATTTGGGTTTTTAGGCCCATCGACTCTTAAGGATACACATTGGTTTAGAGGATGGAAGGTTAATTTCTTCATACCATTATTAGGGGGATTTGATGCAATCTATGGGACATTCTTATTGATTTATGACTTCTTAGTGAATATATTATTATACATGATATGGGACAGGTTACCCTACAAAAATGTCCAATTGGTCAATTCTCTAAGTAAACAATGAATGGGAGTGTCATTGATGCACTGGGGGAGTGTGGTCTCAATAGTGAATCCACTTGTATATATCTGAGGTTCTCCATAAATTTTATTAATAGTGAATATATTCTTTATGTGATGTTGTTGTATGATCAAATTATTTAGAATGTGATACAACTTGAATAGTTTGTTAATATTCTGTGGAGGGTATTTATTCATTATGTGGCATCCTACATATCCGAGTCATTGTTGAAATTAAAAACCATGTAATTTATGAATCTCATGTACTTTAGAATCAAGTGGATAAGACACATATGTAGGTACTAAGATACAAAAGTTTTTGATTGGGAGTCTCTGAGATAAGTTGTACAATCCTAGTTAAGGGATGAACTGTATTCATCATAGTTCAATCATTTCCTTGGGAAAGGCCTCATGGTATATGCCCTTATATGAGGGGTGTTCATACCATGCCACTCATCAGGGCTTACAAACTGGTATCACTCTATTTAGTGTTATTCGTGAGGCCTAATGACGTTTCCATTTCATTTCAAAAAACCCATGTGAGCTGTGATTGGTGTGAGAAACAAGGGGGAATATATTATCATTATCATGGCATGTAGATGTGGGACTTACGTACTAGGACAATACGTGGGGTGTTTGGTTTTGACCTCAGGCATTGAGATTGAATTTTTTGTATCATGAGTATGGAATTATTTATTGTCATTGTAGTTCGGTTATCCCTTAACCTGCTTATATGATAGGATGGATGATCAAAAAATGGTTCATTATGAATCATTTTTAGGTTTTAGGATTACTTGGGGATTACACCATAACGGATTCCCTATTATATCGGGGATATACTATATGATGTTGGCAGTTGGGGCTTACAATTAATGCTTACCCTTATAACCCTACGGTGTATTTCGAAGCTGAAATGATTAGTTCAACTCCACAATCCCATCAGATAAATTATCATTGTGAGAAATAAGTATTATTATGTGATAACTTTCGTTGCTTTGGATAATGTATTGGATAATTTTATTTCATTTGATGATCAATATGGAGCTCAAAACATGAATATTTGGTCTATGTATCATGAATCTGGCAGGAATTAGAGTCTACATAGTTCCCATGATTGTGGAATACACTCTTGGGTTTCCCTTGTAACCCGAGGGTGTATATGAGAAATGAAATGATTTGTGAAACTCCCTTCACCCATGTGATCCATGATCCTTGTGAGAAATAAGGTCTAGAAAGTGATCAATACCATTACTCAGAATTAAGGGAGAAGATATAGGGATCATCATTGATTATCAATATGGAACATGGATGTTGAAGAGTTGACCTCAATATACTGAATATGGATGGAATCAAAGTCAGTTTAGTTCCCATGAATGAAGTTTACACTCTGAGGATTCCATTTTAATTGGGACTTACACACCATGGATGAATGAGAATATCATATCTTGGGATTCTGTGATGGCATGGACCTCCTTTTCTGGCAGGTGTTTCATGAAATTTTAGACCTTTCAAGGGTACATCACATGACCGAGATGATTTCCTCTAGAATATATTTCATTTCCTTATTGAAATTTCCAAAAGGAGTCCCATGTCTTGGAAAATACAATCAGAGGCCATTGATATAGTCCATTAGTATCCCCAGATTCGCTCACAAGACATGGTTGAAATGTATAGGGGATGTCCCATGTATTATCTCATTTCTCTAGAGGGAATCATGTGTCTAGTAAAATATGTATGGGGGATGTTGTAATAGACCATTTTTATGCCTCGGTGAATGTTTGATACACGTGTGACATGAGAAGTCACCATTATAAGATTCATGTGATTCATCTAATGTATGTCATGAGGCTTTGATGACACATCCATGGGGACTGTCATGTGACTATTCTGATATAACCAAAGGGGTCATGCGAATTTTCCCTGACATGTATGGAGGGCATCATATTACACAGGTGGCATGTTGATGGATTGAAGAAAGGTCTGGGTGATGATTCGTAGTTCAATCAAGCATATTTGGGAGGCATGTATGAAGCGAACATGGTTCATCAAACATGTTTTGATTTATTTCATTTTAATTTATTATTTATTTTATCCTTTTCCAAGAAACATCATTGGTTTTATTAAATTTCAGTTTATCGCGAGTCTCTCTTAATCATGTGGGCATGAGCGATGTTCTTTGGAAATCCCACTAGGGACCCTTCATGTGATGTATGAATGATCATTTGACGTATCTCAATCCTTTTATAGAAATACATTAGCTTACCTCTAGTATATTTCCTAACAAATGGTTGGTCGATCATGTGATCTGTTTAATCAAGAATATTTCTCAGGAGCCGATGTGAGACTCCAAGAGATCTTCCAGGAGTAGTCACAGTGAGCAATGAGATCAATATCTCTTGCCTATTTGAGGTTGGGGTGGTTAATTTATAGTCCTATCCACCCTTATTATTCACTGATTCACATGGTGATCCTGTCGTGAATCTAGGATGGAGTAGGTGAATGGGGCTAGCACCATACCGCTTCGAAACTATTTTCCATGGGTTATTCAGAGTTTATTTTTTGATTTTCATCGATTCAGATTCTATGCCATCAAAAAAACATTAATTTATTATTTATGATTAATGAATACTTTCATGATCACAAGGGTATGCCAATGAATTTTTCATTTTTTCTATGTACATGTCTGAGGACCTTCGCGCGAACTTGATGCCTTTCTTTGAATACTTCATGGGGAAACGATGGCTTGTACAATCATCTTTTTGAGATCTAGTTGACTGGTTAAGAGGTCTTGAAAGGCCACACTATGGATTTCCTAGGGAATCACATTTATTTCAGTGGCAGAAAGATCTCAAACCTCCTCAATTTTTATACCCTTTTTTTTAAATTCATTGAAATATGAAAATTTTCAAAAGTAATGTTAAGGATATTTACTCAATTTTTCATGATTCCTCACATGGCCAATATGAGTCATATGGGGATGCAAGACAATGTTGTGGGAAAACCTATATGTTTGTCTATATAGTGTCGAAGGGAAGAACATAGTTTATTGTATGTACCCAAATACTTTCGTGAGGAGAGGCTGGGAATCCAAATGGATTTCTTGAGATGAGTTAGACCTATCACCAAGGCATTATTATGTTTTTTGTGGTCTCTAATGGCATGTCTAATGTCTTTCAGTGATCATGAGTACCTCTCATATCATCCCTATAATCACTATTAATTAATTTTACAATGGTTTGGGGGGGCATGTTAGATTTCTTAGATATAACCAAGAAATTTTATTCTTCCCAATGATGATATGGTGTGTGATCATTACAATCACTGGGGTTCTCTCCCTATGTATTTTATTCCTCTTTATTATCAGAATAATTCTTATTGTTTTTTCAAGACCATTCCAATGAAAAAACATATAGATTTGTGGGGGGGGGATAATTTGGTTGTCTAGAGATCCACCACAATAGTAACAAGATTCATTGAAGGGGGTCTCATGGATTCACCATTGGTTATGTGATACACGTGTAGTCTTTTCCTGACCTTGAAATGGTCATGTTATCCTGATTACCTTGGAGGCTCGTGAGATCTAAAAGTCTTGGATTCTTTTCATTTTAGAGGGAATTTAATACCCCAATTCATGTATTTATTCCTGTTTGGATTGGGTTGATTCTTATTTGGTGGGAGTCAATAGAATCATAGAATAATGGGTCATTAGGATCCATTTCCTTCTCATATCACCTCCCTTGATATGCTATTCTAGCCATGATATATCTTATGGACTTATAGGATGTCACAATGATGATATCCACCTAAGTCCTCAATATATGTTTGTGGTGATGGACTGTTGAGTGAGGAGGCTTCAATGCATCAATGTATACATGATTTATCCCAATAAGATATTAAATAATAATTCTTCCTCCATTGGAGAGTCAAGTGGAACCACCCCCAGTAGTTCATGATTGTGTTGCTCTCTTGGTTGAATAGATCTAGAAGGATAGGTTCATGATGTATATAAGATGATAATTCCTCCTGAGATTCAATAATAGAGTTCTCTCGGGTGTCAAGTAAACTTGTCTCTTATGTATAAAATGAATTATTAGAGTCAGTTTTTCAAGTGTTCTTACTTGTTGAGTCCCCAACTGATTTGACGGTTTCACTCACAATCATTCCCCTAAATGAGAAAAATGATATAGGTGGGGTATGGTTACCCTTACCCATGAAGATATGAAATTGTAATTGATGATATTTTAGAGCATCTTTCATGATAAATACACTTTTTTCACCATACACAATACATATCACGAATCCCCTTGAGCTACACTATGGTGATATAACTATTATCGAGTTAGAGTTGAGATTCACAAGCCTCATGTTATACTCTATCATCATGCTGTGATATTGGTACATATAGGCCTAGAATATTGTGAAGGGCCACCACATGGTCATATATGATATATTGTTCTCTCTATTTGATTCCACATATGATGGGGTTCCATAGTGGGCATTGGTCCCAGAGAGAATCCAGATAGAGGATAACCCAGAAGATGGAGATAACAGTGGGACTCATGAAGCATAGACATCCACAATTGATGATAAATTTAAGACTATATGTTTTATATGAAGGAGGTTTTAATAGATATATTATTTTTATTAGGTATTAGTAAAAAAAATATTCTATGAATGATCTAGTAGAATGACAGTCAGATGGTGTTATAATTGTGATGGGTATGGTTAACTGGATAATAATATATCGACATGATGCACTTAAAAGTGTGGTAAGAAGGTTGATGGACCTTTGTGATTGAGGTATAATTTTGATCAAGAATTACTTAAGAGATTTTAGCGTGGACCCAAGGGAGGAGGTACTTGTTTAGGTGTTGAAAGACCACCCTGAGGAAGATATATAGGTAATGGTTTACACAAATTACCCACTAAAATCTATATGACTATGTGGTTTATACCATGATCATAGAATTACTAGCTAGGGGAATGGTTATTTTTAAGCTATAGAGGGATATTATTATGATTCACAACATATTTTTGAAGGTATAATCCATGTATTTTCTTAATAATCAATAATGAATCTTGAAATAGGAAATAGACATCATTTTACATTCCAATCACTCATTTGATAACATGAATATCTATAATGGGTGTTAGCTTTATCATTGTTGATATAAACTATTAATGTCAATGATTCCACTGTTTATAACATTTAATAACATTGTGATATTGTTCTCAGTGTAGAAAAAATCACATGAGATCTTCTTCTAGTTAAGATAAATATGTAAAACATCATTCATAGTATGGTTTTCTTATTAATGGGGGTGGTCCATATTGACTATCATCATAGGATATTTAGGTTTATTTGGATGAAAGATTCAATAATATCCATTAATATTTAAAATGATCAACTATTGGAATGGGTGGTGGTCAGGCGTACGGATCAACAAACTCTTTCCATAAGTGGTAAAATCATATAAATTACTATAACATGATATTAAGACTTATTGAGTATATAATTAATTGATGAATACATGGATGCAATCAAAAAATATTTTTCAATACTACACCTATAGTGGGATATCAACTTCTATAATGACTTGCTACCTGAAATAACTCTGATATCTTATGTGGCCTATTAGATGACCTTTGTTCAGATTCAATAGAAGAAAGCTTCATTGTTGGGCAGTAAATAGAATGGTTTGGGAAAACTTGTTTGTCTCCCTCTCTAGATCTAATGTTATTAAATGAGAAGTAAAAAATATTATTGAGGATTTTAATTTTCTATAATGACTAGAAATCAAGAAACAATTATGAAAATATACCTATTACTAAATATCAATGAGCTATTTTACCAAATGATAGTTGCAATATGATTCTTTAATATTGGACTATAGTTTGGATACAATCGGATCTATGTTCATGAAGTGTGAATTCGAAAACATTTATTCTGATGTTTCTACATTAATTATGAATTTATGTTGAATCAATTTGGTGTGATAAATGGCCCCTTTGTCTTTATGGTATTAATGAACTAGTTAATTATTATTATTTTTGAACTAGATCATTATTGACTTTATCAATTACATTGTCATTTACTCTTAATCTGATGGGTAACCCACATAGCACATGAGGATGGTACATAACATTCACTAGGAGCACCAGTTATATGGTAAGAACATGTAGTGTCAGTTATAGATTTGAGATATTCAATTATAGTTTTGTTTAATTTAAATCATGGTTGTGATTTTGACCCAAAAAGATTGATATTGTAATAACTTGGGAACATCCCAAGAGTTTCTCTAAGGTATGAATTCTTCTTTATGTGGTTGGGTACTATGAGAGTTTTTTTAGATTTGTCATTAATTTTGGTCTATCTAACTACACTAAGATGATTTAGGTTGTATTTCACTAGGACCAATCATTAACACAAATCCAGTTAGATGTATTGGCATAGGTAGGTTAGTGCCCTAATTTGAGAACCTCCAGAGAATGGTTTGAGTATATAGTCTTATGTGCTGCAAAAAAAATTCATTGGTTTTCATTGATATAGATGAAGGTAGTGGTAGATTATTGGTCTAGTTAGCTTATATAGAACCCCAATATTTTCATAAAATTATATTACATCTTTTATGATTTATGTTCATTAAATTTTACAAACACAGATACGAGGACCATACTATTTTGTGGCCTTTGGCAACATTGAACACAATCTTATTAATTTATGAAATTTCGTCAACATATCCAAAAAATATCTTCCAATTTAGTACTCATACATAAAACCATTATATGTGATCTATGGAAAGGAAAGATAATAATTGGTGAGCTTATATGATCTGTAATGGTAAACAATAATGATACATAAGAATGACATGGGTATATCAGTATGATAAGATGATCATAAGATTTGAAAACCATACCCTACCCATCGAAGATCATAACATTCATTCATTTTATAAATATTGGAAGTTTATAAGATAGGAATCATAATAAAATAAAATAACATGTTCCATTAAATAATAACATTTACATAAGATATAGAATTTTAGTATACATATATGAATATATTCATAACAAGTTATGATTGGGTTAACCACCCAAGAACCAACTTTAGGCTTGAGATGACCTCATGTGTACCCACTTTTGGTATTGGGATCACCGCATCATTACCCAATTTCATGCATTGGATAACCTATTGGTTACCCTTTGATGTCATATAAAATTAATCACTACCCAATTCATTGGAGGGTGATATAATCCCCACCTTTCACATAATGATAATCAATCACATGTGTCACACAAGATCATAAATTATAAATCATATCAAAAAAACTAAAAGGAAATGGGTTTATTAAATAGTTAATCTATTAATAAATTGTTGAAAATAAAGATATTTTATAATAATTTCCTCATTTAGTCATAGGATAACCTATCGATAAATAAGGGGGTTTCATAAGAATTTTTCTATTGTATAACTCAAGGAAGAGATCCTGGTTTCATAATCTTCTTATCATGATAAACCATTTATTTAAAATATATGAATGGTATCCATGAATCATATTACTAAAAAATTAAAAGTTTTATCAATGGATATCATCTTAGATGGAGAATTATTTTAATAGATCAAATAGAAAATTATACAAGGAAAATAATTATTCTCTGAACATAACTATATAAATCATCTAAATTTTACAATGTAATTTTATTTAATAAATATTTTGAAAATTATTATTATTAAAATAAAATAATTTCCAAGATATTTGAAAATTTTGTTCATGTCATATATTTTCAAATGAATAAACATTCCATATTTATGTGAAAATCCAAATGGTAATTATATGGGAAAAACCATGAAGATTACTTTTGAAAAAATATTTAAAAAGTAATAAAATTTGTTAAAATTTGTTTAATAATTCATTTTATGAATGTTAAAAATATTTTTTAATGAATTTCTAGTAAAAAGGATTTGGTAGAAATAGGGATTTGTATAGAAACGAAAATTATTCATAAAATCCTTTTTATTTAACTATTGAGCATATAAAGAGAATAAATTGAAGTGAAAAAATGTATTCTCATGACAAAACCATGTGAGATTAACATTAATGATTTTTATAGATAGATCATATTATTTCATCATTAGAACCATAAGTATTTTGGAATCTAGTTATTTGATGTGATGGAAACAAAAATCACTAACCTCATGTGTAATTTTAAAATGATAGATCTTGAAAGAATATAGTTTTTCTAAGAAGAAAATATAATTACTGTAAAAAATCATTATATTACATTTCAAAGGGGATTTATATAAATTTGGTTAAAGGAATATAGGTGGATAACAAAACGTATCTTTTAAAGAAGGTAGATTGAAAAAAACTACCTTATATCATGATTAATTTTGGAATCATATGCCCAAATGAATCATAAAATAAAATTAGACATTAAATACCATGAAAGAAATGATATTCATTATATAACATATCCTAGGGGAAGTATATACATCACAAAAAATGAGTTGAGAATTTCCAAATGTCTCCATGAAATAAAAGAGAGACTAGAAACCCACATATCATAAGTCTAGACTTCATTTCTACTCATTAGATCACCAATGATAATAAATATAATTTTTTTATATGTATATTAATGAGATAAAAACATATATTACACCATATATGACTTTATTATGTCCTTTTTACCAGTTTACTAACAATTAAATGTTAAATTCACATTTCAGGTAATAATAACTTTGTTTTTGTATATGTTTTGATTTTTTATTTTTTGTCCTTTTACAATGATCATTGTGAATTTATACATGGAATAATAATAAAGATATAATTATATTAAAAATATATTATTTATAATATTATGAACAATATTGAAATATTATTTTTATAAATGATGTACGATACGCTCTTGGAGATGGTATGTCATATGAAAGCATGGGAAACATTTTTTTCATCAATGAGCATTATGGAAAAAAATATATTTAATATATTATATTTCCATAATCATAAAAATATAATAAATAAAATATATATTTTTTTAAATTTAATTATAAATATCATCCATTTGGTTTGTTGATGAAAATAGTGTCACATCACATCATAGGGCTATAGTCCACACGTACAAGAATATCGATATTATCATTAAATGAATGAAAAGGGAAGATATAAAATGATACGTTATTTACATAATTATTAATATGTAATTAATATTATAATTGTATCATATATATCACATATAGTTATACTTATTTATTTTATGTAATGAGTCATTGAAAAAAAGCGCATCTCTTTTCGAGGTGGTTGTTCCCCACACACTATTTTCACTTCATCGTATTTTCATAAATAATAAATGGTAAAAAATGAATGAAATAATGAATATAAATGAATAATTATATTTTAATATCATATATATATATATATATTATTATATCCATCATATTCTATGTAGTGATAGGTGGTGATTGAAAAAAATCACATTGGTTCACGAGACGGTAGTCGACCATACACAAAAACAATGATTTTGTGACATTTATGAAGGAAGTGGAGCTGGTTTTACATAGTTTCATTAATATAGGAAATATCAATACACATATGATATCGATTATATTAAATCATCATGGTATAATAATAATTAATGTTGTTGGATAAAGATATTGAAAAAAAGAACTGTTGATTATGGTTACCTCTTCTTTGGGTATCATCCTTAGGCTTGAGCCAAAAGCCTTCATAGGAAAAATTTATGTAACAAATAAGGAAATTAAGATGAAATTATGGGGTTTGTGAAGTGATTTAGTTTTTTCTTCTCTGATATAAAATGTTTTTATGTTGTGATAAAAGAATGATAATGGGTGTCATTTTATTAGTTAGATGAGTGGCACACTTGTAATTTTTCGAAATAAATAATTCCACCCTTGTTTTCCTCAAGTAATAATGTTCCAAAAAAGGTCCATTAATGATAATTAAAGGGATAAGGTTTATATATTATAACAAAAAAATTTATGTGTTTTGGGATGGGTTTATTGCTTATAATTTAACTTTAAACAACAGTAATCTCATATTTACCTTAACCAAAATAAATAATTTTGGTTAATTTTACCATTAACTATTGTAAAATAATAAATAAAACTTTTTGGATAATATATTTAATGATAATTAGAAAAATTTAATTCATTTCTTAAAATTAAATTCATAAAATTACAAAATTATCATAAAAAATCAATCCTAAAGATGCGATGAGAAAGCAGGTTTTCAAAGCCACAACGTCCATAATATTACAGAGATTTGATATCAAATCTCAATGTAATTTTTTTCCAATGAAATAAATTATATTAATATATGTATAATATTTTGAATTTTAATCAAAATTAAATCAAAAATATAAATTGAAATTCTATTTAATTACAAGGAAAACGATTCTTTAAATTAAAATTCAATATTCTTCAGTATTCATATAATAAATTAATCGTTTCAGAAAAATCCATAAAATTCACAGTAAGATAATTGGAAATTATTATTTACTATTTTTATTTTATAAAATCAATTTTATAAAATTGGTAAAATTTAATTTAAATACAATTGCCCCTATAGTGACAATACTGATTTTTAGAGAAAATACATTTTTATGGTTAGAATTAGATTTTTTCTTATCACTTCTTCAGAAAACACATAAATGAATAATAAAATTTTAATATATATATATATATTACGTAAATTTAATTAAATAAATTTATTAAATTTTTATAGGTAAAACATGATTTATTACATAAAAAATAGTGTTCAGAAAATATTTCCTTTATTTGAAAATAGTTTTAGTTTTTACTATTAATTAATTGGTCAACAAAGAATTAATTTTAGATAAACCACTATACCATTTCTTTTAATAATTTATTTAATCATGATCAAAACCCCTATTTCAATATCTAATCTATTACTATCATATAAAACTTTAAAAATATTACACATTTTTTTAAATATCATTGTTGCATGTAACAAATGCAAAACACAATGTTTCTTGTAACAAAATCCAAACTTATTGTTGTTTGTAATACATGATAAACTTAGTTTTACATGTAATGGAAAATATAAAAATGTTAAATTCCATTGAAAAGAAATATTTCAAAAATATTAGGTTCTTACATTTTAACCATCTAAAATTAATTCCCCCTTGAAATTAATCTCACCCGTCAAAGGATTATCATTTGAAAATTTAGTCGTAGAAAGACACATCATAAAAGGTAATAATAAAATATCATCATCAAAAAGATAAATGGATGAGTGAAATTCATATGAAATAATTTATACTAGTTTTCCAAATTTGAGAAATAGGTTGTGAAGTGAAAATATGAACATAGAAGAGAAAAAATACACAAAAATATTGTTATAAAGTGATAGAGAACCTTGATCCCAAGAAAGTTGGGGATCTATATATGGGTAAAAACAATAGATACATAAACTGAAGAAGATTTAAAGAGGTCATTAATATCATCAAAATGATGAAAATATGACAACATTTTATTTTAATATCATTTTACTATGTATGATTAATTTTCTATAGAATATATACATGATTTAATTACATTTTTCATGAATAATGTCCCCCTTTGTTTGTGCTTTGATAAATTTAAATGTAATCTCATACACCATGAAATGAATTTGAATTTTTTGTTTCTAATTAACTAAAATATCATATGATCTATAGATATAATGATAAGTCATTACATCTATCTTTAGTTATCATCATAAATGTTTTTTATAAAAGGTATTCCAACTTTCATAAATCATCATACGGTGATGTAATATTTTAATTTATTAATCATACTACAATTTTCAATGAAAACCATTCCATAAATGGTTATTCTTTTAACCCTTCTAATGTATTAAATTTATAAATAAGGTTACTAAATATTTTAAAATAAACCTAAAATTAGTCTAAAATATATAATAAAGTGGATCTAGATTTTCAAAAGATAAACATGTAAATGACATCATCATGTAATATAATGAAACGTGATAATATGTTAAGTTTCCATTAACCCCTATTTAATATTGAAATTATTTATTATTCCATATATAAAACATATATTGTTTCATATTTACCTTAAACTGAGAAATTCTATAAAACCCATCAATAATATCATAATCTAATTCTCATCTAACCATTAATATAATGTAAACTATCCATGTAAATTATTCATATCCCACGTCTCTTTATCCTAACATCATTCTCTAATCATCCATAAAATATCATTTTGAAATTAAATCTCTTTTCTAGTTTATTAAAACAATTTAACATATTTTTGAATATCCATAATGAAATTTTTTACAAAAAATTCATTATAATTTTTATAATTAATATAAATAATTCCAATACTATAATACTTAAATCATACCACTTCCTTTCCAAACCATTTACAAGGATTCATAGTCTTATTCATTAATTCCACATTACCTCCATATGTCATTCTTAGTCTTTTCATTTTCAGCGAAAAATAAATTACTCATAAAACCATGATAATTATCTTCATAAGAATCCCCATGAGGACATAAACCTTTATAATTACCTTACGTTCAACATTTAAAAAATCCATCTGTTGATAATTAGGGACATTAATGTTCCCATCCATAGTATTCAATTAACATTTCATTTTTCATCCCCAAATACTGGTTATGTGTCTTTGTTTTCAACACTAAAAACATATTTTAAACCATTTCATACATTCTCTTGAATGACTATTGACATATTTCTGACATATAAAGAACTAAATCATCATTTATCCATACTCTCCACCATAAGAAATCTTAGGGAACACTATCTATATCTTCTGTGTTGAGTCCAATAGTTAGTTAAGGTTCATGTTCTTAATCATATATGGTGATAACTAACTAGGAATAATAATAATATCCTTCCCTCCAGTCATCACCCAATATAGATGCACATCCAAAAATTTATGACACATTAAATATTAATCTATTTCATTATAGTTCATTCCATTTACACTAACCAAAAAATATATCATGTGAAACTATAATCATAATATAAAACCACATAGTAAAAAATATCTTCTATCGGATGTCAAAATGAAGACACATTATTTTGAATTCAAAACACCTTAGGTTTAAACTAGTTCATTTGGGATCATTATATATTTTAATATTTGATGTTGGTTCATTAAGAGTTTTTTAATTTCTAATTAACATCCCCCAAGACTGTAAAACCAGATATCCAGTGAGTCCCATTTTCACTAACTAGGTGAAGATCAAGACTATCTTAATGCACCATTTTAAGATTTATTAACCCTAGGAACTTTTGTTCAAGAGACACATAAACATAGAGTATTAAGACATTAATTAATATTATTTGTAACCACATCTTCTATGCTTTTCAAAAAAGTTAATTTTTGTATACTCTAAAACATACGTAAAATTATCCTCATATACATCTCTATAAATAACCATAGAAAAATCCATTGTGATAACATTAATGATTTGTCATCCAATAGTTTTATGGTTACCCAATTCTTTACTCTGATAATGAATAGAGTGACCCTAGATTATTATAAAAGGATATAACATGTTTTTTATTAATATTCATTACATTACACAAACACATGCCTAAGGAACATAATATTTTAGTACCATTGTCAAATTGAAACATAATATTCTTAATTCGTTAAAAATATTCAATGCCTCCTATAAATCGCATAACCTTTAGTACTCTTAGTTTTTAACTTTCTTTATAAACTATTGAATGTAAATATAAAAAATTTATATCTCATAAGATCAGTAAGGGTAAAAAAGGGATATATATATATAATCCAAAAAATAACATAAGGGTGTGATGACATGGCCATAACATTTGTAAACAATAAATTTAAAATTAATTATCATAATAAATAATCGTGGAATAATGATTGGAATATCATAAGACTATAATCATTTGTAAATAAAATAATTTGTGTCATGGGAGAATAACATTATAATAAGTAATAGAATTGTGGAATTCATGTATTCATATAAAATATTATGTCAAGGGTACCCACCAATAAATTCCTAACATGATAATGATAGGTAAACCACCAGTGTACAATCATTAGGCTTTAGATGACATCTTGTACACCCTCTTTATGTCTTATAAAACCCTCAAGTGAACCCTATTTTAGTATTGGTATATCCACATGTGTATCTTTTGAGCTCATATAACGTTAATCATTAAAGAATTAACTGGAGGGAGATATTGGACCCACCAATCAAATAATTAAAATTAAACACATGTGTTACAAAATATCATAAAACATTCATCATAACATTCCCCATTAAATTAAATGGGTTTAGTAAATATTTAAACATATCAATAACTAGGTAAATGATATTGGTTTCATAATCATTTCATAATTTCATCATAACATAACCCGTAATCAATGAATCGAGTTTCATAATAAATTTGTCACTATATAACCAATGAAAAATTAGGATTTCATAAACATATTTTTAAGATCAACTTTTTTTAGAGTGAATAATAATTGTATCCTTGGTACGTATCCCAATCAAAAAATATTTTAAATCAATTAATATCATCTTATATGGAGAAATAATTTAGAAGAATACTTGGAAAATTGCTTAAGTCAAATAATATTTAATTGAAAATAATGTTTTTTAAAGGAAACATATTTAAAATATTTTTCACTTTAATATAGAATTGAAATATTATAGAAAGATATCGAAACCAAAAAATGGTCACGATGATGGGAAATTCTATTGATATTTTACATTTTAAAATGATGATTCCTCTCACATTTATGGTAAAATATACATGGGAATTATTATTTTAAAATAACAGGAACATTACATTGAAAACATTTTTAAAAAACAAATCAAAATATATTTAATAAATAATTTCAATAATCATTAAATAATTTTGGTATTTTTTTCAAAATGTTGTTTTTTAAGAAATATGGGTTTCAACTGAATAGAATATTTTCATTAAAAATATTCAAATCCTTTTCATTAGTAAACAAATTTATGTAATTGAATGGAATACATTTATTATCATGTGATAACCAGTGTAGAAGATAATTCTCTTGTTTATTTAGATATTGATAATATTTTTCACCTTTTCAAGAAGAACCATAATAAATGTTATTAAATTTTGACATTGTAACATAAAACTCTAACAACATTGGTAATTTTTAATTTTAATCACATTGATGCTATGACCATAAATTAAACAAAAAACGTCTAAAGGATAAATAAATTCATGATATTAAATATAAATTTGTTGGTATATACACCTCGTAATAAAATATAGGTTCATAATATAATGTATGTTTCAAAGAAGACAAATTGACAAAAAAATTACATACTCTTTGAGTGAATGATTAATCATAAGAACCAATAAATTATGACAAAAAATAAAACAAAAATTGATCCATTTATTTATAATTTATTCTTTCTTTTTATTAAAAAATAAAATTTCATAGTGTCAGCATATATACATCACAAAAGAAAAAATTCATTAAATTTCATATGTCTCTTTGAAAAAAAGAGCGATTATAAATCCACATATAATAAATATATGATTATAATTCATCTCTTACAGAAATAAACATAAAGATATCATAAACAATATTATTTAGTTATGTCATATTATTAATAGTTTATTAAAATTTCTATGTTAATGTCATATTTCCTGTATCAACAACTTTTCTTTTCAGATATGTTTTGATTGTTAATTTCCATCCTCTAAATTTAATCCTAGTTACATTATTTCATTGATAAAAATAATGAAATAATTATCATATTTATATATAATCTATACTCATATTATAACTTATGAAATATGGCTTTGTAAAATGAAGTTTTTTATGACCATGGAGATGGTAGGTCATACTTCCACATGGGTACTGTATCATTGTTTAAATGATCATTATAGAAAAGGGATAAGTAATATATTATATTTTCATAATGATAATAGTATTATAATGATATATTATTCAATTATATATATATATATATCATCCATGTGGGGTGGTGATGAATAGATAGTCACATCGCATTGTGAGGGTGGTAGTCCACAAGTACACAAACATTGCTATCATTATTTAGGGAATGAAAAAGTATGAAATAAAATAATAAATTATATTTTCGGAATGATAAATTAGTCATGAATATAATAATTTTTATATTATATTACATATATATATCCTTATTTTTTATGATAGGGCTTATTGAAAAATGAATTACATCGCTCCATAAGGTTGTAGTCCAACGTACACACGAGTGGCGATATCGTTCCCCCTATTGAATGGAATGTAAAAACCGAATATATGATATGATAAATAAAGAGGTAAAATTATGTTAATAATATAAAATATATATATATAAACCTTATATCTATTATCATTAATAATTTTTAGTGGAGGTAATTAAAAAATTAATGACACCGGTTAGTGTGGCAAGATTCCACCGTACACATAAACTATGATTTCGTAACCCATTTGATAGAAGTAGATATGGTTATAGGTCATGATTATAAAATATATAATATATCATTAAATATAATATACTATTTTTATTTAATAAAAAATTTTTAAAAAAATTTAAGTAGGTTTATTAAGAAATAAAACAAAAACAATTGTTGATTAATGTTACCTTTTTTTAGGTGTTATCCATATGTTTTTACAAAAATACATTATATGTTATATTTCTGTACAAAAAATATTATAGAGTGTTATAAGGTAATTTTAGAAGTTATTTGGGTTTGGAATGATGTAAAAAAATTCAATGTTTTGGGTTGTTTTTAAATCTTATTTTTATAATATATCACCCACTAAACCCAATTTTACAATAATTATGTTAAATAAGTTTTACAATTTTAACTATTCATTTCAGAAAAAAATTATTATTACTAAATTATTAGAAAAAAATATATTATTTTTATTCCACATATGGAATAAATTTTTAATAATTCCTTTCACATATGTGTAATGTTGTGATTTAAAATTAACCTCACAGATAAGATGGAAAATATTGTTTTCAAATAAGCTAAGTCTAAAGGTTTTTAATGATTTTATATCCACAATATGTATGAGATTTATATCAATGAATTAAATTAGATTATATTATTTATAATGAATATAATTTTACTATAAAACTAATTTAAAATATACTTTTACTTTATAAAAAATTAAAATGAAACAATAATTTTCAATTAAAATTCGTTATTTTCACTATTCATTAAAATTTTAAACTTTTTAGAAATATATCAAAAATTAATGCTTATTTAAATTATACATTATGATTTTAATAATCTATTTCATTTTATAAAATTAAATTTATAAGTGTTTTAACATTTAATTTTAAAACATGTGATCCAAAGGTGATAAATCAACTTTCAAAAACAATGGTTTCAACATAAAAATAGATTAATTCCTATCTCTTATCAAGAAAACACATAAGATAAAGGGTGAAAACTTTACTGAATAAATAATATTTTAATTTTATTAAAATAAGATAATAAATTTTATTTATTTTATTTTTTGAGGTAAAAAAATTTTACTTCATAAAAAATGTTTTTCCAAAAGTATTTTCCATATTTTGAATTGTTTTTATGTTAAATTTTAATTAATTGGTAACAAAAGAATAAATTTTACATTATTATGTGAAATATATATTTTTATAATTTATCCAGTCTTATTCATACTCTCTATTTCAATAACTATGTCTTAACTTTGATAATATATTTTAATAATATGAAATGTTTCATTTCAAATCAATTTCGCATGTAACACACACTAAAATTATTGTTGCACGTAACATAAGAAAAATGTAATATTTATTGTAATAAAAGATAAACTCATTTAAATGAATAATATATAATATTTAAAAAAATAAATTCATTTGAAAAATTATATTTTCGAAAATATGGAGGTGTTATAGTTGAAACCCCTTCTGCATAACTACACGACTCATGACAACAACTTGGTAAGAGTAGTATTTACCTCTATGATGCGGTGAAATTATCTCCATTGTGAGTGATTTTTTATTTAATTATACGATAATATTATTATGTACATATTTTTATTGAGATATCACTACCTAAAAAAGTTATTGTGGATGGATTCCACGCATGAACACAACTTTTAGATCATATATAGTCAATAGAAAGGTAATGTTATGGAAAATCAACATAGTATGATGTATCATTATCACTTGATAAAGGAGGAATCATAGTAATTGGCATCATTATTGATGATTTTTTTGAAGGATAGGTTAATAATTTATCTTTAATCAATAGTAAGGACACCACCACATCTCTATACTTTTAGTTTAGTATATTTAGAGGACATCGATTGTGAAGTTATCCAAGGATAGATATCATTATAAGATGTAATAAATGTTTTTAAAATTTTATGAGTATATAATTATTTTCTAATAATGCATATAATTTTCGATTAATTTCATGGAGGATTCATTGATAAAGTTTCATACCTCCCCCTGAGAGGTATATAATAATGTGGAGTAGATATACTAAGACCATAAATGGAAGTTTTGGTGAGAAGGTATATAGATTAGTGTTTCTCAGTTTGTCCCTCGATGGATCTCCTATTAATCAAGGAATGTAGAGAATGGGATTAAATTCGGTTTTATAGAACCACTTGAGAAACTATAGAGGACGTTCGATGTAATATTGATGTATTTTTAATGGGATTATACTGATAGTAACTGTCCATGATGATATTTTGGGTATTATTAATTGACATAACAAGTCATATCACATATTTTCCATCTATGAGTAGATCTTTTTAGAGATTTTTCAATTATTATATACCTAGGAGATCATTTAGCATAATGTGGTACCCCCAATAATTATCTCGAATCATGATGTTTGGATAACTTAATGATTTTTTGAGGTTCAAAGGAGGACTTCTGGACCTAGTTATAGATGAGAACAATGTTAAATCCCTATATTTATGGACAAAAAATGTGAGACCTTCTGATTCATGAAGACATGTTAAGACCATTAAAGTCATAATTCCATCAGTTCTAGGAGTTATATGAACCATTAGTGTAATTTACTAACAAAAACATCTATCTATCTACTATTAGTATGACCCAATTTATTTATCCTTAAGAGAGACCCTACTAGTCACTATTGTACTAGACAGATATAGGATATTCATTTCTTAAGGGTCTAGACATAGTAAAAGTGTTAATGGAGAACATTGTAGTGATTTGGGATAG
Organism: Viscum album; assembly: GCA_963277665.1. Taxonomy (NCBI): domain Eukaryota; kingdom Viridiplantae; phylum Streptophyta; class Magnoliopsida; order Santalales; family Viscaceae; genus Viscum; species Viscum album. Next base: position 1,632,342,313 of record OY728141.1, read on the forward strand.
AATAAGAACGACAAAGAGTTAGAAAAACACATAATAATATATTCATTATAGGACCTTGTAGTTTTTCTAGGGAGACCATGTACTTCTATGATTCTATCAATGTTAAGGTCTACAGAGGATTGATCATGGTAGAAAGCTACAAATGTGGTTCATCATCATATTCTAGCTCCGACAAAATTATGTATAGCTTGTTTACCACTTTGATTAACCCTATAATTTTAACTAATTTCATGAAATATTATACATTTTATGATGATCGATAAAATGCATGAATAGTCACACATTATTTAAATGGGTGAGAGGGACGTCGGGGACAAAAACATATATTTATAATACACATAGATGTTTGAGGATCTTTAGTATAGGATCCTTTCTCGGTGATACATTTTATTTGTGTGGGTTCTACTATGTTATTTGAGCCTCAAAGAGTGCTCAAGTGAGCTTTAGTGTTATAGGTGGGCTCAATACCCTCATTATTTCTAGTAGGTTTTTTTATTTTAGGGTTAAAATCTATAAATACATAGACAATTTAATGTATTTATGTTTCATTTATTTTCCCTTTAAATATTTTTGTATATCAATTTGTGTTTTTATTTGATGTTGGTGTGGTATTATGAGTGAAATAAACACCCATGATCTATTATTTAATGTATTAAACTATGTACGATCATATTTTTATGAATAATTTTTTACCACTTAAAGAAATTCTTTTATAGTGAAACTTACACAAGATATAATGTTTTCTCACATTAGAGATCTGGTTGATGTTCAACCATGATAAAATATTAAAGGAATTAAATTAAATTAATAAAATACTTGATTTAATTAACTAATTAAATGGATGACCAAACGATCAACTTATTTTTTCATTTCCATAGTGATTATATAGGGGTATCTGTGTAACCTTAGTTATTGTTGTAGTGTGAGGAACCATGGATGAGAAATTAAGGTGGGGTGTGGATTATTCTTCAGAATAAACAATAATCATCGCTAGTATCAATACATATCCATTATTATGAAATGATCAATTCAACAATAAGGAAAATACTAGTTATTTATTGAATATTTCCCTATTATTTTATATTTCAACCATATATTATAAAACTGATTTAGATACCAACCATTTCACTAAATTCATAGCATGAACATATTGATTTTTCAATTTTTATTCAATTAATTTTTTTATTCCATTGAGAATTTTCAATCTATATTTTCATTTCTTCAATTATGATTGATGGCCTAGTTCACTATTTCTTTTGACGAAATTACTTTTTTAGTGCACCTATTGACCCTTATTCATTGTATGTTATTGATTTTTATGATATAATTATGATTCAACAATCAAAACAATTAATGATGCAATTAATCCATAAATTTGTTCTTGTTTGTTTGATCAATGACTGAGATGATGTTTCAATGAATGTAGATGTGATCTATGATTCATTATTGAATGAGGATTAAGGAACATACGAGAACCTACAATTAATTTAATTATGGGTGTTCATGATGGGGAAAACCATGTTCTTCAGCATAATAATGGATGGAATCCAACAACTGGTGTTAAATTAGACATAGAAAAACCCAGAATACAATATATTTGAAAAAACCTACAGATCAATTGGTGGAGAAGATAGTCAACCAAATTTTCCATATGAGGACTCATAATTATGTGAATTTATTATCTACATGTAACATGTTCTATAAAATCCATAGCCTTATTTTATACAATAGGTGGTAGCTAGGACTGTAGGCTACGATAAATACCACACAACCATGTGGCAGGACCACTTTCCATATGACCATACTCAAATGTGTTCACATGTACATTAAGAACACATCTGAGACTCTGAGTGTCCCAACCTACCATGTGTAATGGCCTCAGGATATGTGTACAAGAACCCAAAATTCAAATGAATAAATAACACATCATATTTATAGAATACTCCTTATATATCAATATGATATATTACATAACAGAATATATTAATTTCAATGGGATATAGGATTAATAAACAATTGATACATAAAAATTATATATTATTTCCAATTTTTAATTAAAAATTAGAACCCTCAATAAACATATCATATATTAAAAACCCATCAATATGAGAAGGAAAATATAAGAAATGGTGAGCTCACATTCATAATAAGATTAATTATAAGAGATAAAAATCATTTATTATAAGTTTGAATAAGATATGCATAAGTGTTTGATAACATCAACTTACTATATTATAATCATACTTATCAATTCATAGATTATAATCACGAAACATTGAATAATTTTTACTATTAAAATAAAATATACATAATAGTATGGAATCATCAATAATAAAACATAGGACATTATAACATATCATAAGAATAATATATAACTTTTTAGCATGCACATAAGTATAGAAAATCATTTCCTCATTCTTGGATCACTTTGAATACTATCATAGTGGATCCTATTTACCCTACATTTCATTATTATATGTTCATGTTTCACTCACATCATTATCATATTAGAAAAAGTCAGCTACTAAACATGGTTCACTACATATTTTAGTAATTATTATTTCATGCTATATCCATCGTTTATCAAAGAATTAGAGGCATATATAATTCATTTCCCACCAATCACATAATTAATACCTTACATATATTCACCCCTAGATCATAAAACATTCAACATATCATAAACCAAGGAAAATATAATGGTTTTATAATTATTTCATCATCATAATCTTAAGTCATCCAAACAAATAATAAGAAATGTAATATTAGTCGATTAACTAAGTAATCTATGTGAAACATTAGAAGATATTGGTATTGATGAAAATTACATTTAAAATACCGTTAGAGTAAATATTGAGGAAAAGATACATTTCATTTTAAATCAAATTATTTAATAAGAAATAAATTTTGAAAATATTTTAGAAAATATTTTTTATGAAAAAACCAAGGAAAAAAATAATTAAATATTAAACTTATATAGTATATTTTGTGTTGGTGAAATATGTTCATGTGGCATATGTAAAAAATCATTTCACATTTATGGTAATAAAAATTGAATTCTTTATCTAAAAATTTACTAGAGGAATAAATTAAAATATTATTAAATAAAGTAAAACTATTTTAAAAATGAAATTAATGAATCTTCTGAGAATAGGGAAGAAATAATTGAAATAATATTAAATAATATATGTAATTGGTAGAAGAGATTTTTGACCAAATATAGAGATGATGTTAGTTTGTTTTAAAATAATATTTCATACTCTTGAGTACCTAAAGAGAGGAAAAATATTTTAAAACAATAATATATCGAAATAAATAGAGTAAAATAAAATAAAAACTATTTTGGAGAATGATATTATATAATTTAATCGTTATAATATTTATGAATAAACATTCCTAATTAAAATGAATTTTTTCATCATACCCTTACCTCAAGTCTGTATTTCTTTGTTGGGGATCTATCATCCTATTTAATAAATTTAAAATTATTACAATTCCTTATGGGCCAGAATAATAAAACTAATTCAATAAATAGTCTTCATGTGACATATTATCAACTATTTATTAACATTATTTTAGTATTAATAACATTTCAAATGTTAGAATCTCTTTGTATTTCATGTATGTTTCTATTTTGTGGTTATGGTTATTACTCTTTGATTACAATTCCTCAATATAAAAAATTCAAATCATGATATAAATATCATATATTTTGAATAAAAACATATTTATCAGCATTCATATCATGTACTAATAAAAATTAAATACATCACAATATGAAGTTGATTGTTTTTATGTATGCATAAGTGAGGTTTTCCATTATTCAATGGATGTAATAAAATAAAGAAAAGTATTAATTAAAATTTATTGGATCATTATTATATCTTGAATAATATATATTAATTAAATATAAAATAATAACCAACCACAAAAGATGGTAATGGAAAATAAATCATATATCTATGTGGAGGTGGTGGTCCACACGAGTGCACGAGTAAAACTTAGTTCTTCTACATAGTGGAGAAGAATTGGTAAATTGTTGTCCAAACATAATTAAAACTTCTTTGTATGTTTATGATACTAGATTCTTCATTTATTCATGGATACTAAATATTTTGAGGATTTTAAATATGAAATAAAAATTAAATAGCTTGGTTAAGATCTATACTTTATCTTTGAGAGACATACTTTGTATACCAACTTAATCCACAATGAATTGGTCATAGTAGAAGACTATAAGATCTATGATTATAGGAAGGAAAATAATAATGTTTTGGATGAGGTAATATTTTAATATATAGGGATACAAAATTTTAATTATGGTTAGAGAGTAGGTTCCCTTTTATAAGATAGGTATGGGGACACATGGACTTTCATAAATGATTTCAAGTATATATGGTCACATTCATTGGAAGGATTCTTCAAAAGAATAAAGATGATATGGTAGGATTAAATAAAGTTGAAACATAAAAAATTTATTATATACGTGTTTGTGTCAATCCAATCTATATTTCATGCTTTTGACCCCTAGTAAATAATATTAAACAATAAGTGTGGTAACAATTTCTTATAATTTTAATTATTATACTTGAAAAAAAATTAATTTAATCTTATTAAATTATATCATAAATGATGATAATAAATATAGAATCCATTTTACAATGTTAAATATTTTATAAAATACATTAAATAAATGTCAAAATATTTTTTTGAATATAATATATATGCATATCATTATGAATTTATTTGATATAAGTTAATTTAATTTAATTATATATAAACAAATGGCACACATAAAAACAATTTTTAGAAAAAAGAAATCTAATAAAAATGAACATAAATAAAAATAACGTATATTTTTGATTATTATGAAATTAAATATATTATTTATCATTAATGGATAATTATGTTTCCTTAATATAAAATCAAAAACATAATAATATTTTTTATTTAAATTAATCTTATTTTTTTAACAAATCATTATTTTTCTATATTTACTGAAAAATATATTATTTCCGAAAAGAAATAAAAATTAAACCAATGATAATATTTACATGATGATTGAAAAATTATATTAATTGAATTAAATACAATTTTAATAAAATGGTTTAAATTTATTCTAACGATCACATGAGGAAAATATAAAAAATTAAATATTTGGGAAAAATATATTCTTGACGAATAAAATGTCATCGTAAAAAATTGAGTAATTTAATATTATATATTAGTCAATAAATTTTCACTCTTATGAGAATTAATAGTTATTTTTCACTATATAATAATTAATATTAATTACATTAAATATTATTTCTAGGTCATAATGTTTTATTATATCAGATATTATTTTGACTTGGGGATGCGTGTAATAAAAGAAACCAAATACATAATCATTATTTCAAATAAATATATATAATATTTTGTGGAGTTATATTGTACCTCAGTAAAATGAATATAAACCTAAAAATTACATAACAATGATTTTAGGAACCTTGGCCCTAATAGCCTAGAGACAGTGTCTTACATTTTAACATTGAAATAAGATACATGGAATCACATAACAAAGGAAAATAGCTTTTATTAGTCATGGTGAACTATATTCATATATGATTATATTTGAATACACAAATTAAAACAAATTTTTTCATTTTAATATCATTATTAACTCTATAATATTCTCTTATATCATTCATAGTAAACATCACAGATTCATTGAAAATCAAAAAAATAACGATGAACTAAATTGCTCAGGGAGGGTTTTGTATAGCTGAAGCATTCATGAATCATTGAGCATAATTAACATGGAAAGGTAAATAATGGAACACACATTCTATTTAAATAATTTTACAAACAGAATCAATATGGAAGATTAAATAATAGAAATCACAGGTTTTTTAATCAATAACAAGACTATCATAATAAGATAAGGTAAAATCAATATGGAAAGGTAAATATATTAAATAACATTTAATTTAATCAATAAAACGAGAATTAAATAAACCCAAACATAATATCAATGGGAAAATATCGTGGAAAATAATAGATAAATTTTGTGGATTAAATTTATTATTGATGAGACAATATGTTTCACAACTACAAGATTACATTACCAATACAATAGTCACAAGATGGTGTAAAACATATTGGTTGGAAACCAACTTAATTATGGATTTTTAATTAATTTGTCCCATGAGACTACAGATGCATCAATGAGCTAACTATAACCAAGAACAACACATTTCTTTCATCTCAAAAACATTTCCCATATAGAAGATAATACATTTAATTCATAAACAATATACCTTATCATAAAATATCTATATAGAGTGAAGAATACATATTTTTCAATATTTCCCCCGATAATAAAATTACTCTATATATAGGACACACTATTTATATAAGATATATGGTTTATGATAAATATATATATATGATATATAATATTGGTGTTTTTGGGAATCTTAATTTCTAATGATAAAAAAAATAGATATTTTTAGGGGCAGTTAATGACTACCAAAATGAATCGACAAGGTTATTTTTAATAGTTTCCTTGTTAAAAATCATCAATAACCATACATATAAAGAATAAATTTGGTTGGAATAAAATTTATACAAATTAGAGTTATAGTAATTATTCTTGATCATTTATGGGAATCATTTTGAAAAACATTCCGGAGAAAAATATCTTATTAATTTAAAAAAACACATTTAAAAGATGAAACATTATGAAAATTTTTTATTGGAAATTACTTTTAAAATATAAAAAATTTCATTATATTTGGAAGAAAGTTTTCTTAAATTGTATCATTTAAATCTTATAGCGGAAAATTCAAATAAATGATAGTGGGTAAATCCATACATGTCATACAAGTTATAAACAACATTCCTTTTGTAGTTTAAAAATGATAGAAAAATGAAGTGATCAGATTACCCCCCAAAAAATACCTTTTATTTTTTTCAATTATCATAAATAGGAAAAATTTTATAATATAAATTATTTATAAAAGGGTAAAAATGCATTTGAAATGTTTTTTAAAATAGATTTTTTTAAGAAATCATATTTTCAGACCAATGACTAAAATTATGTTAGATTATATGGAAAAATATTTAAATATTCATTTATTATCAAATAATTTGAAATTTTATATTATTAAAAGAAAAAGTTAATAAATAAATTGAGGATAAAAAACAATTTTTTTTTTCAAAAATTAATCAAATAATTTCCTTCAATTTGAATTCAATAATAAGAAATATAATTTAAAATGAGAATATAAAATATCCTTTACCATGATAATAAGGATGAATTGATAATTAATAAATGAATCGATTATATGTACCAAAATTAAATCCACAAAAAAGCAATAATTTTAAAATAAGATCTTAAAATTTAATTACATACCGAATATAAGAATGTCAAAGAAAAATATGGAGTAATATAAACCAACAGACATAAATTTTGGTATGATATTATTTATCACTTCGTAACCATTATTTCAAAAAACACATTGATGAAAAAGACAAATTTGAAACAAAAAATACCCTGAATAAACAATTTTTTCTGATACTACATGTCATAGGGGAATTATATACACCATATAAAATAAATTAAGTGTATAACATTAAAATATTTTTCAATGAAATGAAATTGACATGAAATCCCTTACCTCAATCTTCATTTGTGATGAATGAGCACTAACCTCATGTATAGCTGTTTAGAAGATGTTATTCACCTATTAAAGAAGAAAAATACAATTTATAAAATGTTATATGTTCTATTTATTGAATCTCTTCACCCATTTCTTAATAGTCTTTCATTATTTTCATTGTTTCATGTGTTATTAGTGTTTTTTTCTCATTTGTTCATTATCATGAAAGTTATCGTTATTTCATATAATATAGAGTTATATAATCTCTATAATAGTAATAATGACATATTAGTCATATTTATAAATCAATTATAATTTTAAAACCAATCATTAATGATGGTCATGAAAAATATTTTATGTTACAATCATTGATATGTTGGGCCATACATATGCATAAGTAATGGTTCAATTTTTCAGTGATAGTTAGGGAATAGGGGTAAGTGACTTTTTTATTCAAATAAAGAGTATAATATCACATATATAATATTATTTTATATATATCATTCATTTGTTGTTGTAATGAAAAGAGTGTTGCATCAGTTCATGAAGGAGGTTCTTTACAAATGTAAGAACGATGTTATCATCTTTAAGCGAATGAAAATGTATGGAAGAAAAATATATATAAATATATATTCAATAAATAATAATATATATTTCAATAATGAAATTATTATTTCATTTATTTCACATATATTCATTAACATTACTATTATCTGCTTCCATGTAAAATGTTAGTGGAAGATGAATCACATTGCTTCATGAGATTATTGTCCATTGTACAGACAAGAGATACTTTCATATCTCAAAAAGAATGTGATGTAAAAAAATGTATATATAATATTATAATTTAAGAGGAATATTTTTTCATTGAAATCATATATGTACTTTATAACAATCATCATACTAATCCTTATGTGGTGGAAATGGAAACATAAACAACATCGGTAGGCAAGCTGGTATTCTGCCGTACACAAGAATAATTATTTTTTACGCATTTAATGGATGTGTAGATGGATACGGGACATAAAAATATTATTAAAACATTATAGTATATTGTATATTATGAGTTCATTATATCATTATTGATTAACAGTAAATGAAGAAGTTTTATAATTAAATGAGTTAAGAACCCTCATTGAAATAATTACCTCTTCTTCGAGTATCATCCTTAGGTTTTCACTAAATCCATTTATTCATGGACATCTCCAAAACGTGATGGAATTTTTTAAGTGAATTTTTCATGTATTTTCTGAACAAAAAGTGATTAATGGGTATAGAAGACAGGAGATGGTGTGGCCTTCTATATGCTAGGTGAGGGACACACTTGTAATTTTTTGAAAATATACAACCATACCCATGATTTCATAATGATATAATATTACAAAAATTGATCTTTATCAAACATAGAATAGAAAATGTTTACATATGTACATAAATTTGGTTTTTCAATTGTTGGTAGGTCATTTTAACCCTTATATACTTATTTTAATGCTGAAGCAAACCTATTTTTACCATTTCCATGATAATTAATTTTCACAGTGTCCAGTATTAATTTTGATTTAAAATTATAAATTATAAATTATAAGTTTTATATTATTTTTATATGAAGAATGGAATCCATTTGACAAAATATACATTCCAGAAGTGGAAAATTTTATTTGAAAATTAAACCCACATGTGGGATGTGGGTGAATGCTATTAATGAAAAAATGATCGAATTTTTATTATGTTATTATATCAAAAATGAACATTAAAATCAATAAAATGACCAAAATTGTATAAATTGATATATAATTGAAAAAACATTACATTAAACCCCATTAAAATATATATTCTTTAATTATAAATTATTTAAGTGAAAAGGGAATTTTCAATTAAAATTCTGTATTTTTTATATTTATCTAAAAAATTAAATATATTCAAAAATTCACCCTAAGATAATTATTGTATTCAAATTTAAAAAAAAGAAGATTATTTTGAGATATAATTATATTAAAAACTAGTAACAGTGAATTGTAAATTCTTTTCACAAAGAGATATTAAACAATGTTTTGGAAAACTACAGTTTAATAAACACATTTCTTTTTATTTTTTAATGTTTTTTTAATAATCAATCGATATCCATATTTTTTATATTTTTGTTTTTACTATTAATACCCACCAATTTAATAGATATACTGTTTCTATTATATTATATTACAGTATTTTTATAATATATTTCGTTTCATTTAAACTCATTATTGCATGTAATGAATTCTTGACAAAGTGTTGCATGTAATGGATGATGAACTCAACGTTTCAAGTAATGAATGTTATTGAATATATACAATTTATTTATAAATATATATATATATATATTAAGTTATTGGGGTGTAATATTTTATTCTATTCTTGGTGTTAGGTTTTATACACAATATAAGATATAGTTTTCGTATTGAATAATTTAGATGTGGTACATTTTCTCCACCTAAATAAATAGAATAAACACAATTTTTAACTACATATTGGTAATTATGGGGAATGAAATTTGAAAATTATTTTTTTTGAAAAAACGACATCATAAAAGGGTCAATAAAAAATCATCTTAATAATAGATAAATGGATATACAAAGCTCATATGGAATAAAACATATCCATGTTTTTAATTAGAATAACATTGGTGGAATGTGAAGATATGAAAATAGAAGGAAATCATAAAATAATTATATAGAGTGATTTGGGTCATTGATAATAATAAATTGATTGATCAATTGAAAGTTAATGGACTAAAAATCATTAATATGTACTGAATTAAAAGGCCCACTAATTCATCATATATGAATGTAATAAGATAACATTTTTATTTCACGATCCTTTCCCTAAGGATAAGGAATTATTTTTCTATCTAATAATACAAATAAATATTCTTAATTGATATGTATTTATTTCATAATTATAGTTCCATCCTTTGGTTATTAATCAATCTATTTCATGATCATTTTACTCTATAATAAACGAATATTAATAAACGGTTTTTTATAACAGAACAACTAAAAATTAATTTTTAGTGAATCATTTGATCCATAAAATATGTCTTTTTGTCTACATCTAACTATTTGCGTAAACAAATATTGTTAGAACATGTTACCCAATATTAAAATTTATTCATTAAACCTCAACAATAACTAAATCAATCAATCATTAATATTTTCTTATAAAAACATTAAACTAAAAACAATGGAATATTAACCTAGACATCATGTAGACCAGTTATAGGCATGAAACCCTTACCGACAATTTTTATTGGGTTCAATACACAATGTCAGTCTAGATGTGATGGGATGTCACCCAGCATGTGGGTTATACATTTTCGAAAACTATATTTATATAATTCATATAAAGTTCAAAAAAATATAACTGATATCCAATAAATAAAACTCATCTTTTTTATAAATATTTTACAAAGGGTTTTAATATAACATTATTTTCTCCACAAAGTATTACAATCACATATTACTTTCATTTCAATGTCATTAATGATCATATTAATCTTAATGGATATCAATAACATTAATATTATATCTATAAAAATAAAATGAAGTATTCCTTAGATAACTCTTCTATTAATACATAAAATTTCAATAATTTTTTCTAAAATTTATGTATTCATGATAGACACCAATAACATAAAACCATAAAATCTAATTTTTTACATTGAAATTATGATAAAACTTAAACTCATAACCCATGATGGTATTAATAAATCTTAAGACAATGAAGAAATATATTCTTCTAAAATTTATCTTAATCCTGAGATGCATCAGGTTTATTTTAACAAAAAAAACATTGGAAAAATTCTTCAACAATTTAATTATTAAATAAAAATAAGGAAATAATTCATCCATTTTATTTTAACTTAATTCCATCCTTAGTCTAGAGAAAAATATTTTTAGTATGAATTGATATGGATGAAGTCATGGTTCTGTATATATATGAAAAAAATTTAAATGGCTCCCTATGATGATATTTATTTCCTTCTGTCATACACTACATTTTTTATCTGATGTTCATTGATTTATGAACTTCTTTTCATCACATAAAACATTTTCATTTCAATTGATTCAAATTAATTTCAATATAATACATCTCAGATTTAACCTACGTCATTTATTGTCTTTACCTGTCCAAATACTTTATAATCATGTGTAAAGAAAATGTGAATTATCCTTAACATTTTCTTTGAAATTTTAAAAATAGATATATATTAAGGCCCATTTTCTTGCACTTTATTAAGATTATATAATTACCATTTCACCTTTTTTAGAGTTACTACCCAAGGTACCTCTAGGTTATAACCACATGAATATATATTATCCAAAAAGGAGTGTATTTTTATGAAAAATCACATATTATCTATTACACCAAATCCTTAGGATGTTCTTATATTTATCTAAAATGTTAATTAGAGGGTCATCTACCCAAATAACTGTTTTTTTAATTCTATTTCGCATGATCTTCACTAAAGATCATCTGATTCCTACTATTGAGTCCCCGAACATAGTCTACTATATCTTAAGTATAACGTTATTACATTGGAATAATATTAAAGTAATCATAACATGAAGAACTGAATAGATTATAATTATTGGTCAACTAATACATAAATTATTACATTGAATACAACAATTAAAACATATTTTGTTATTTTTAATTTCAATATTCTATTTGAAATATTCATTCATATCTTTTACAATACAGTTTGTGTATTCCTAGTAAAGGAAAAAATATAAGGTTGACCATAAGTGGTTATCCAAGGTTCATTAATATCAATTGAAATAAATGTAGACACATTTAATTTTATACTTAATGTGAATATCATAACTAGATTAGGAATAATCAATATGAAAGATAAATAACTTGAAAACATTCCATTTAATAAAAAAAAGATCATTAAATTCATCCAGATATTATATCATTGTAACGATATAATAGAAATTCATAACTAATATTTTAATGAAGGAATTTCTTAAATATTGGATGTCAGGTTTCCAAGGCACATCATACCACTACTATTAATACATTTCATAAAAATGTTAAAAAAATACTAGAAAAAACTCACATAACTAAGTATATCAAATTGATTCGTCCCATGAGACCTTTGATCAATCAATGGGATATGTATGATTGAGGCACACCGGTGTATTACAAGTCCAAATCATTTCTCATATATCAAATAATATATTAATTTCATAATAACTACACACTATCATCAAACATATGTATGGAGTAAAGAATACCGACTTATCAATATTTACATATTAGATAAACACATTTCGTTCCATATATAAAAATATATATAAAAATTACATAGAGTTTAAAAAATAAACATATTCATGAAAATTAATATGGGTATTTAGGTTAAACTAAAAGACTAATGATCAAATGAATTTAGATAATTCAAGGGGATGCTAATGAATACAATAATAAACCGTTTAATGTTAATTTTAATATTTTCCATTATAAAAATGATCATAAACCATCTATGGGAATAATTTTGAATAAATCAAGAAAATTTATACTAATTATATTAATATTAAAGGTTTTTTCATTGATGAAAAATAAAAATAAAAAATTCTTGAGGAAAATATCCTTTTCAAAATGAAAATCAATATTTTATATATAAACTACTTGGAAGAACATTTTCTTTAAAAATTACATTTAAGAAAATATAATTTTTAAAATATTAAGAAAAAAAATTTCTATAACATTTTATTATTAAAATTGAAAATTAATCTTTTAAAAAATAATTTTCGATAAATCTAAAAATTTCATAAAAGATAAAAGGAATAAAGATTCATTACGAAAACGAATGAAATTCGACTTTCTCAAAAAAAAAGATTCAATTGAAAGGAATTAAAAATATAATATGGGTAAAATGTTCTTCAATAAATAATTTTCAAAAGGATAATATAATATTTTAAAACATTTCTTGGAAACATTATTTTAATGAAAATATATTTCTGATAGAAGAGGCAAATGAAGTCATGTTTGATTAGAATTTTTTTATCACTTTATTTGGTACCAATGATTGGAAAATAGGTAAAATTACATGAAAAATATAATCAATAACAATAGGATAAGAAAAATAATTGTTCAATTAAATAGTGACAAAATAATTTTCTTCAAATAAAAATTATGAATCATCCATCTAAATTTGAATGAGATTGTGAAATAAATTGTTACAATGATCATAACATAGATGTGAGAATTAATAAATGATATGATTATTTTTATCTACTTTAAATCTACATAAAACAATTGGAAATGAAAAATAATATTGTATAAATTTATTATACAAATAACATGATAATATAAAAGATAAATAATTATTAATATAACTCAATGACTCGATATTTCTTTATTAATTTTTTTGAACATTGTAAATTTTAATTCCAATTAACTTTTTTTGAAATAATTGGAATTGAAACCCAAAAAAACTATGATGAATTATTTTTTCATGATATTACTTATAAAATATTTAACAAATACACCATGGAAATATAATTGGGTGCATAACATTACAATATGCCACAATGAAATGAAATTTAGATGAAATATCACGCCTTATTATTTTTTAGGTTGAACGTGACATAATCACAATTACATTGGAATTAAACATGTAATTTAAAAATTATAATGCCATATTCATATTTTTTATATCATATATGAGTATTTTATAATATCTTATCATCTATTAATTAATAATCATTCATTTTTATCAATCTCTTTGGTGTTAATTTCCTAATATTCTCATTCATAATTTGTCAGGAATGATCGTGTATATGCCCATATTATATAGTTTTATAATATCATGAATAATAATAATCACAACATAATTTTAGTATTTATACTTCAACAATAAATTTAAAACAAAGCATAAATTATGGTATTGGAAAATGAATTCTATTACAATCATAGAGATAGAAGTCTATAAATACACATAAGTAACTTTTCCATTTTTCAGTGAACATTATATAAGGAAGGTAAGTAATATTTTTTCTTCCCATAATGATCTAAATATCAAATATATCAAATTATTTATTATATATCAATAATTTTGGGTGGTGATGAAAATAGATTCACATCCCTTCATGAAGGATGTAGTCATCATGTATATGAAAAATGTTATGTTATTTATGTGAGTGAAAAGGATTGAATTATAATGATATATATATATATATATTAAAATTTAAGAATAAAAAATATATAATTTATTTCATAATTATCCCATGAAGAAAAAATATAATCACTAATCATTCCATTATAACCATTCATGTAAATTTTTCTTTTATGATAACTCACATCGCTTTGTGATGTGGTAGTCCGTCGGACACACGTACGACTCTATCGTACACCATACAAAATGTAAAGTTAACAGGTATATATAATATAATGAATACAAATGTACAATTTAGTTATATATATCATATATATATATATATATATATATATCTTATATCCATCATCATTTTCAATCCTAATAAGTGGAAATTGAAAAATGAATGACATTGGTTTGCGGGGCGGCATTCCACCATACACACGAACAATGGTTTCATTACCCATTTTAAGGATTTTGATATGATTGTTGTATCATCCTGAGAGCCATGTTTATATATGAGGTATAAAATAATGCAGTAATTTTAAAAAAAAATGCAACTGAAAGTATTTATTCCATTATAAAACTGAGGATCTTTTATATTTATGCATTGGGGGACAAGGACTAACTACTAAAACATATTAGATTTTTCAAAATAAAAAATAAACAACTAATTCGAAATCACTCCTTCTAGCTCCTTAATGATGATAAACACTAAGTAATATCTAAATGATCATAAAAAAATATAAAGCACATGCTTAACAAAATTGAATATTTAATTTTAAAAAAATGAAAATGAAAATTCAAAAATATTTTTTGAAAACTAATTTGGAATGATTTTAATTAATAAATATTGGATATATAATTTTCCTAATTGATATTCTATATGGGTTTAAAAATATATATTGGAGAAAAAATTTATATAAAAATTCATTTAAAAAATATATAAATTTGAAAATACTTTTTTATTAATGTAATATTTGACGATAATTATTTCTTGATAAAATTTTCATGGAATGCTATATTCAAAATATAATTGAATTTTTAAAATACTTATTATTTGAAAATATTATTTTGAATAAAAATTTTAGAAAATGATATATCTGATAAAAATTAACAAAAATATCTATTTTTTTAGAAAATATTATGAAATGCCATAAAAAACAATACAGCCAATTGAAGCAATAAATAGTAGCCGCAGCTTTCCCATCTTTGAGGTTTGGGTTCACTACCCATATCCATATAATGTTTAAAATATAATCTTAAAATATTTTTATAAAAAATTGTATACTTGCTTTTATATATATCACTTGATTATTCACATTAAAAACAAGAAAATGGATTATTACACCTATATTTTCATTCAATTATATTTATATAATTAAATATTTAATTTATTATGAAATTATTTGTTAATTTTGGTTCAGTGAAGGCTCATTAAAAAAATTTCATAGATGAATCTAAAATGAATGAATAAATTATTAACATAAATAAATTTAAAATTTTATTCATAAACTTATAAAAATATGATTTTATTAAAATATAATATTAAAATATAATTTTTAAAATTTAAAATTTTTCCATTAATAAATAAAATAGATATTAATTTTGCAAGTTGTTTGGAATAATATGTTATATACATTAGATATTTCATCTACGTAAAAATATTCTACATCAAAAAACACTTCTTAAAATAGAGAATTTTTTCACCTAAAATAACCATACATAAACTTTTTTTGGAAAAAAATTACTTTCATAAAAAAATATTGGAAAAAAATTATAGTATAACCATAAAATTATTATAGGTAATTATTTTAATAGAACATTTCACCCTTACATGAACATAATTTCATAATATTAATTCTTTTCTATTGTTGACACCATCTTTGAAAAAGATCAAAATTTGGAATTACGATAAATTTACCACGTGAAATTATATTATTTTATTATAAAAAAATATAAAATATATTAAAATAATTTAACACATATATATATGTATATATATAACGTTCAATGTTTCATGGGCATAAAAGGGATAACTAATCATAAAACTTCTGAAAATAAATAAATTTCACTTCAAAAAATAGATTTTTGAAAATTAATTTTATTCATATTTTGAATAAATAAATATTAAAATTTGAAAATACCAAATACATATATATTCCCTTACATAATAAAATACATATATATCATATATTTTAATTACAATTGTTTACACTTAAAAAAGTGTTTTAATAGGGAATCTTTGATTTTTTTATAAGTAAACATACATATTATAGTTTTAAATAAATTTGAGATCCAAATAATTTTTTCAAGGAAACTATATGAGGCTTCTATAATTATGTGGTTCTTAGATAGAGTGATGGTAGTGGCCTTCTTCCTGCAAGAGTTGGGGTCCCTATAGTGTCCCACACATAACATACATGGATATTCATTTTTTCTAGATGTATATAAAATAAATTACAAAATCAAATATACATTTTCTATAATAGTAGATTGTCTTTGAAAAAATGGAAACATAATCTTATATCTTATTTAAAAATATTATAATTAAAAAGATAAGATATTACCCTTTGTAATATTTATGAACATACCCAATTTAAAACAATTATTCATATCCGGTAGAAATGATAAAATAAGTGATATCAATTTCTCACTAGGGGTAAACAAAGAAGATACAAAATGTTGAAATAAAAATAATGTTTTGAAAAAATTAGTATAAAATTTGAAAATAATTACTTTCAAATCAAGATTCAAAATTTTGAACCATGGAATAGTGATTAGAAGCTCTTAGGAAATGAATTATAAGTGAATAAAAATTTGTCGTCATGGGAGAAAAACCTGTGAATAAGATATAGACATGTGAAATACACATCAAATAATATCATTGTGAATATGTGTATGTAGAAATAGGTTCAATAATTATGTTAAGGACAAGAATTAATTCGTTAACATAAATATATAGACTTTCAATCGGGTCTAGTAATAATATTGAAAACATGTAATCAGTTTTTGAAAAACTTTATGAGCGCATAATATGTTTCATGCATAATGTTTTGATCCTGTAATCGAGTCCATGCATTGGTTGGTACTCCTCAGGGGTGACATAAACTACCATTTCTATTGGAAGACCTATTCTATTGTAATATGTTTACTCCATGTTATAGCTATTTATTACATTATCAAATTCACTCCTCATTCCATCCATGTATAACTATACCGAGATCACTCCATGTTACAACAATATAATACTATACTGAGTTCTCTCCTCATTACATCCCATTATTACAGTATTGGGTTCACCCCTATCCCAAATATTTCTATCATGTGAGATATGAAAATCATTTTCTAATGTGTCATATGGATATATATTTCCCACCCATCACATAATAATCATACATATTTGTTTAGTTCATCAGAAATAATTATTGTATCATAACCCATGAAATGAAGTGGGTATCATAATAATTTAAACATATCATCATATATTATAAATTTATAGTTTTATTAATTATATCATCATAGAATAACCTGGGAAAAGAAGCGGATCTCTTAAATATTTTATGATGGTATAACCCATTAAAGAGAAACGAGGATTACTATAATCAGGCCATCAAAACATATACCATTAGTAGAAATAATTTGAATAGTATCTTTATATCATATCCCCTGTAATGTACCAGTAACCAAAAATAATTTCATCTTTGTGGTAAAATAATTTATAATGACACCATTAAAAATGTATTTAAGAAAAAATATTTTATTTTAAAATCAATTTTTAAATGTAAATCATTTTGATAATCCTTCTGTATGAAAATTAAATTGAAAAAATATAAAAGATTAATTAACATGTCATATATCAAATTTCATGAGGAAAATAAAAATTCATATATTTTTTTCAAAAATTTATAACATTTTTCAAATCATTTTTAGAAAACATGGTTTTAGAGGAAAATAGAACTCTAACAAAATATATGTATATAGTCAAATTATCCTATGAAACTTTTTTTAAAACTTCATAACATAATTATATTGGATAATTAGTGTTACTAAATTCTATTTTGATTTATTATAAATGTATTATAAAATTCATGATAATTTTTTAGATATGTATCATAAGATTTCAAAATTGGAAGTGTTGTCATAAAAAATCCTAATAAATGAGGATATTATAGATACATACTCTTATCCCATTGGTAACATTAAATGGTAATAAAAATGAAATAATAACATTATATTCATATTATAATATCATGAATATATTTATATTTAAGATATAACATGTCAATGGGTAATTATATACACCTATTAAAAAAATATACGTGCATACTATAGAATGTGTCTCAAATAAATAATTTTGATTGAAAATTCCCTTACGCACTGGTTATATTGAAATTGTAACCCCATTAAAGATATATCCGAAAATAGTTTTTTAAATACAAAAATTCCAAGTAGAATAATATAAAATTACATTCATTGGTCGTATATACCCCACATAGAAGAAAGTGGTGGTGAATATAGCTTGTGCCTCACAAAAGAATAAGGTGAGACCGAAATTCCTTAACAGGTATATTAACATCTATCATATATGTAAAAACCTATTATATAAGAAGTATAAAATTATTATAAGACTTAAAATAAACCTTATAAACATATATAATACAATAATGTATTTTATTACGACTCTATACTAATCGTTTATTAACAATTCCGCATTAATTTTATGTTTTGGGCAAAAACCACATTGTTTTTCATATATTAGTTGACTTGTTATTTTTACCCACTTAAATTGGTAATTATTTCATAATTTACAGAATTTAATACAAGATATAAATATCATATAAATATTCTTATATTTGAATTTATAATAATATTAAAAAGAGATATTTTGGAAATAAAATACATCATTCATAGAGACGATCGGTCATACGAATGAAGAAAACATGCTTCCATTTTCTTATTGTATTGAATTAATTGAAAGTAAAATATAGATACATATAAATATATTTTCATTAAAATATAATTATTATTTCATATATATCACATATTTATAAAAAACCATCTTTAATAAATTCCATGTAATTAATGTACAAATCACATTTAATCATGAAGCTATAGTCCACCATACTCATGAATGATGTTATTATATTGTCACAAAATGGAAATCATGAATGTAAATGTTATATAAATATTATATAAGAATAAATTAATTATATATATAATTTATAAAATATTAAAATATAATTTTCATCTTTATTCATTACCATAAGATGTTGTAATTCAAAAATGGATGACGTGAGTTCACGAGACGGTAGTCCACCATACACCCAAATGATGACTTCACATCCCATTTTATGGATGTATGTGTGATTATATATTGTAACAATAACACAAAAATGACTTATTGAATTTAAAATATTTTCCATTTTATATAATAATGATATATAAATATCTATGGGGTTTTATTTTGAAATAAAACAACTAATGATTATTGATGAACATTACATCTTAATTAGACAACTCCTTCATGTTTACACCAAAATTATAATTATATAATAATTAAGAAAATATTAAGGCTTATAGGATGAGTTTAGGTAATTTAGGATGTTATTTAATGATATATTGGTCATGAAAAATTTCTTGAGAGGTTTTATTAGTGAATGATATGTGGTAGCATTTTATAAGTGGGGAAGAGGACACACTTGGTATTTATAAAAGATAGGTAGGTTTATTGACGTTTTTACCAATAAATTGCATAAATATTACCCAAAATATGATCCATAATGGTTTTAGGTCTATATAAGTCCATACAAAATGTGTTGGAGAAGATTCTAGTTCATTATATCAATTTAGTTTATTGTTTAGTCCCTTGGTGAACTCGTTTTTCTCTTAACCATCATGATTAATTTTATATGTTTTCACTAATAATTTTCATCCAAAATTATATTTTAATGATTCAAAATATAAATTATAAATATTCAAAATATTTTACCAATTATTCCAAATTTCATTTCTTTAATTGGTAGAAATTAATTTAAAATTAATCTAGCAAATGCAATGAGAAAGTGATTTTTCAAATAGAAAAGTTAAAATGTTTGAAATATTTTTATATCCAATATAAATGTGTCATTGAATATAGTGAAAAAATTTGATTAATTTGTTTATAATTTATATAATAATACTTTATAAAAAATTTAAAATAAAATTTTACTTCATAAATAAATTATGTGAATAATGAAGTTTTCAATTAATAATTAGGTATTTTTCACTATTCCTCAAAAAATAAAAAATTTGAATAAAATCCTAAAATATTCAAACTCAGATAGTTTTTTTTTCTTTAAAAAATGAGTGTTATTTTTGGAATTTAAATAATAAAATTGTCAAAATATAGTTTTAAAATATGTATGACATTAAAATATGATAAAATGACCCTTTCAAAATGTACATCTTTTTTATGTCAAATTGTATTTACTCTAACCTATTATTTAGAAGAAACATAATATAAATGATAAATATTTGACAGAATAAATATTATGTACATTATATTAATGTTATTCATCCAAATTTTCTTTAATTCATTGAGATAAAACATTTTTGTTTATACAAAATTAATTTATCAAAAAATGAATTTTAACATTTTCAAATAGTTATTATATTATTTTCTTATTTATTAGTTATAAAATAATTAACTTTATACAATAAAATAAATAATATTTTTATAATTCTCTTATTATATTTCATAACATAGATGCTAACAGCTTGGTGATAACAATAATATTATTTTAATAATATTACATGTTTCATTTAAAATCAGGGTTGTGTTTAACTCAATATAAGATCATTGATTCATGTAACATATTCTGAACCTGGTATTAGGTGTAACAAAATCCAAAAAATAGTGTTTTTATACTACAATATAAACTCTGTGTTCCATGTAGCACAATAATAGCATCGTGTATTGAGTAAATAAATATTAACTTGGTATACCGTGTAATGAAATCCATTAATAAATTATAATTATTTTAAAAAAATTAATTTCATAGAAACTCATGGTGTCACATTCAACCCCCCAAAAAATAAATTTCTCTTGAAGAAATTATCTGGGTGATCAAATTATTTATAAATGAAATTTACCTTCATAGAGACCCATATGTTAAAAAAGAATACTAAAAACATCCATTAAGAACAAAATTATGGAAACATAAAGGTTACCCAAGGTAAATCACAACTATGATTCACATTGGAGGACATGGGTGGGATGTGAACACAAGGTATTTGAAGAGAAAACTAACACCCAAATATATATGGAGTGTGATAGAAAACATCTTTAGGATAAAGATAATGATAAAACATAGAAAAATCTAAGAGACATTAAAAACGTCATTGATATCATCTAAATAATGATAACCAGATAATATTTTATTTGATGACCCTTTTCGTAAAGTTTAAAATTCTCATAGGGAACTATAAATAAATGATTTAATTATATTACACAATAACAATCTAACCCATGGTATGTACATTGATCATTATTAACTACATATCTTTCTTTAAGAATTGATGGTGGATTTGTTATCCTCAAACCATTAACAGATCAGAAAATCCAATAAAATAATATTAAATCATTCTGTCTTTCATCACAACAGAATTGTTATCCCATTTTTATCAAATATGAAATAAGTATCCATATAATGAAGTAATACATTATTCTCTAAAACATAATTCAATATTCACTATAAACCATTTAATAAATGGCCATCCTTTTGACACTTATAAATGATAAAAAATAGAATGAATAAGGGAAATTTTCATTGAATCAGATAAACATTGATCACCCATATATCAAAAATTGGTGCATGATTATCACATAAAAATCATGTGAACACCTTTATCCTGTATTCTCTAAAAACATGGAAATAACTAAAATTTCCGTAAAATTTTTTTTGAAAACATTTATGCTTTTTTATACCTCAAAACACTACTTACTGGATATTTTATTTAAATATAAAATGGTTATAAACTCAATCCATGATGAAAATACCATATTTGTTCAAAAATAATTAATCTATTCCATGTTAATCATTATTATATAAATTACTTATTTTTTCCCCAACTAAATATCCAAAAAAAATACTATTTTCGCAATATTAGGAACATATTATGGGTCACTATTTCTTAATAACAATTCTTCCATAAAATATAACATTTTTATTAAATCACATTTCTTTTTCATTAGTATCATTAAATATATTTTTTTCCAAATATATACTTCATGATTTATAAAACAGAATTAATTAATTAAAATATAAAAAACATGAATCAAACAACTTCTATCAAAACCCCTAAATCATCTTCAACATATTATTCCTTAATTCCACTTTCATTACATATTTAATTTCATGTATCTTAATCAACATCATTATAACCAATACTCAAAGGACATTACTTATTATGTTCATGAGATTTCATATTTGGACAACATTTTTTATAATTATCATACATTCCACAATTCAAATATTCAACTACTGTTAATTCCATTGTAGGAACCATATTCACATCCATTTCTTTAGCTATGCACATTATTTTTCATCATAAATTACTCACTATCTCTTCACATAAGATAATAAATATTAATATTTCATTCATATATTCCCTTGAGTTATTCCTCCAACATTCTTGATATATAGGTATATTAATCATTATTTCTCTCTGAACTCCCTAATATGAGTTCTCAGTGAACTATATCCTTCTATTTTATTATTTATTATGAGAGTTGTATAAGGTAAAAGTTGTTAATATTGTTATATAATGACTTGTTATGAATAATCAATATATCATTTACTATATTCATGATCTCATTTTCTTTCTTATTAAGGAATTTCAAATGACATAAAATTCTAACCTTGTTCCTTCGAGTTCATACCATGAACCAATATGAAAAAGAATAGTGTAAGTAAAAATAATCATTATGAGTTGAAAAAAAATACGAAAAATCAGTAATGGGATATCTTAATCATTAAACCATCGATAAAATATGGAAAATTAGGTTTATCCTATGTTATTTATAGTCATATTCTATTTATATCCTTTAACATGTATGGATTTGTTGAATTTAAAACTCAATCCACAATGAGTTTCAAACAAAGAGTGTGGAAAGACCCATTCTCATTCACCACTTCGTGATTGGGTCGAGATAAATATGGTGGTTTTAGGTTTGTTACACAAATATACATTCATTCCAAAGACATATCCAATTTAAATATCCATACATGGATGTAATTTCTTGGAAACCACATTCTCTATAATTTTCAAATGTATCCTGACATTTTCTTATACATTGAATCATCCTTAGACTTAACCTCAAAAACATCAATATAAATATACTTATAAATATACATAGGTATCTATGTAATGTATTTTCATCCTGGATTCCTATGGTAAACTAAACCATTCTTTTGAAACCAACTATAGAAATGTAGGATTAATATAAATGATATTGCATGATTTTAGAGGAATAATCAATACATTACACAAATACATGAATAAGGTTTGTAATATTTTAGTTAATTTGAAATCTCGAAAACATTGTCTTCTAATCTAATGAATGATATTCAATATTTACCATAAATATCATGCCATTTCGTACACTTTAAAATCATTGCCTATAGAAATATTTTCTTTATAACATAAGTGAATGAATCAAAAGAAATCTTGTCAAAAATTATTAGTTAGGGTAAGAAAGGAATATATATATATATATATGGATTCTATAATTATAAGGGTGTGAGAGTGAGAGCATAACATTTGAAAATAAAACCTGAAATATCAATGATCACAATCTTGGATCATAGAATAAATATTTTCAGTTCATAAGACATGAATCAAAAGAAAATATTGAAACATGAGTCAGGAGATCATAACATGGTCATAAGATATAGACATGTGGCATGGACATCAACTTATAACATTGTAAAATTGTTTAAATAGAAACAGATTCATTGTTTATGGTAAGGAAAGGAAATCTAGACCTCTCATAAACTTATGGACATGCAACTAGGTCTACACGTAAGGTTGTGACCCTGCATTGAAGTTCATACATATCATTTTGAACATGTAATAAGGTTCAACAAAAAAATTGTGAACATGTTATCAAGAACAAACATAAGAAGTTACATGACCTAGATAGGACAGAACAACATTCCCAATAGTATCACATTCTAACTATACTAGTTTTACTCCCTATTCCATCGATTAATTACTATAAAAAGATCTCCCCTTATTCCATCCCTTTATTACTTTACTGGGTTAAATCACTATTATAACCACACAATACTATATTGGGTTCACTCATCATTCTATTCAGGTATTATTAAACCTTGTTCACTCCCCATTCCATCCATGTCTATCTGATAAGACATTAAAATATCTACCCAATGTATTTTGGGGAGATATTTATCTTAACCATTACATTATAATAATACATATGCATTCCATTCAACGTAAATATTCATTATATAATTGCATATTAAATGAAATAGGTATAAAAAATAATTTATTCATATTAAAACATATTTATACTAGTAAGTATTAATAATAATTTCATCATAGTATAACCCATGAAAAGAATTAGGTTTCAAAAAAAAATTATCATGGTGTAACATATATAATATATATGGGTTACCAGAACACCATTGTAGAAAAAAATAAACTATTAAAAAAATAAATGGTATCCACTGAATATATCCCCCTTAAATAATTAATAAATTAAATGAATTTCTTCGTAGAGAGATACTATATTTGAAATATTACAAGGGATATTTTTTGGAAAAAATATAATTTCATTGAAAATAAATGTTTTATAACATAAAACATTATGAAAATAATTTTCATTGAAATTAAACCTGAAAAAATAAAAATTGATGAATTTAATATTTATTTAAAAAACATATTGGGTAAAATATCACTTATTATTTTTTTAAAAACATTTTAAAACATTTATAAAAGAATTTACTGATTACATAGTTTAAGAAGAAAACATATTTCTGAATGAAGAGATAAATAATGTCTCATTTTACTAAAAACATTTTATCAACTATAAAAATTAATAATGAAGGTAATAACAGAATCATTACATTTAGATATCATGAATTATTAGAGGATAATAATATTCATGATAATTCTTGAGTAATGGATCCTATGATTTCTTCAATGAAATCATAATCCTAAACAATCCTGATTATTGATGAGATTGTAGTAATATAAATTTACCACTTTGGTATCATTAAATCATTTTAGTAATTAGATAATAACATTACATGAAGCATAAAATATCATTAAAATAAGTTCATTCTTGATATAATATATCAGGGGTGAATTATATACATATCGTAAATATATATATATATATATATTGGTGCATAACACCACATATGTCTTAAAGAAGAAAAAATGATATAAAATTTCCTTACTGCTCTGGTATTTATGAAACTATCACCCCATGATAGTGATGCCCTAAAATTTTTTGGTAAATACATGGAATTTTATATAGAAGAATCATTATGATAATTAATGGTAATTATATACACCGCTTAGAAGAAATATTCGGTTAATATAGAATGTGTTTCACAAAAGTAAAAAATGAGATGAATATCCCGTAACTATATCATTACGCATGTTCATTGATATGAAAACATGTTTGTAGATGGTCTGGACAACACGGTAGTAAATCAAGACATTACCTAGATCAAAGGCCTTCCCACTACTCTTATTTCCATTCATGAAGAAAATTGTAATATGATCCTATATTTTAGACTCTTATAGTATTTCAATTAATAATATTTTTTCGTTGGACATTTTGTTCCAAGTAATAAATTTTTTGAATAATATATAAATAATTACATGGTAATTATATATTTCAGGAAATAACCACTTGTTTTTTATTATATTTTTTGACTTATTATTTTCAGTCCTCTTTATTTGATCCAGATTTAATAATTTTTATAATTTAAACCAAGATAAAAATATCATATAAATATATAAATTACATATATATTTATAATAATCTGAAAAATATAGAAATAGGGATTGAAATATATCAGTCATGGAGACGGTAGGACGTACGTATGCATAAATTCCTTTTTTTATATTATTATAATATTTAATGAAAGAAAATAAAATTATATATATATATATAAATATTGACATTTTAATATAATTATTAGTTCATTAATTTAACATATTTATATTGTAAACATATTCAATAAATTTCATGTAAACCATAAATGAATCACATCTCCTGGTGAAGTTGTAGTCCGTTGTACACACGAACAAAATTATCATATACTAAAAAAATGGATATCATGAAGTTATGTGTTGAATAAAAATTATAGAATAATAAATAAAAAAACAATATCATATATGTAATATATAAACAAAATTTATAACAATATTCCTATTTTTAAGTGGTGATAGTGGAAAAATTGATGACATCGATTTTCTTGGTAGTAGTAATTTATTCAGAAGAATGATGATTTTTTAGCCCATTTTATTGAGGGGTGTGTGATAGTATTTCATAAACACACCATAACAACATCTAATTACATTTAATTTACTTAGGTTATTATTTAATCATGATATAAAATAAATTTAAGGGGTTTAATGAAGTAATAAAAAAATGATTGTTGATGAATATTACATGTTCCTTGGGAATATCCTTTTGGATTCCATAAAATGACATTTTATTTTGGATTTCTAACACAATTAAGGATTATAAGAGTATAGTAGGTATGTTGGTATGTTTTTTTTGGAATATCTTTGTTAATATAAACATCATAATATGTTTTCAGATAAGCAGATAGTGGTTTCCTTTTATAAGTGGGTGAGAGGACATAATTGGTATTTTATAAATAATGTTAGGTGTAACAATATTTTTAATTAATTAAATGACACAATAATGCAAAAAATTTGATTCATAAACATTTAATTCTAAAATATTTCCATTCAATGCGTATGGTAGATGTTTATATTTTATCTTCCTATTATGTTTATAGTTCAATTCCTTATAAAACATGTTTTTCTCTTAATCACTATGAATAATTTTAAGTGTTTTCAAATTTAATTTTGATAAAAAATAAATTCAGACTTAATATTTATTATATATTATTTTGATTCCAAAAATGGAAACCTTTTTTCAAATTCAATTCAAATTAGTGCCTGAAATTAATTTAAAATTAATCTGAGAGATGCGATGAGAAATTGTATTTCTGTTGTAAAAAGATCAATAGTTTGAAATTTTTTTATATCCAATTTAAATATTAAATTGTACCCAACTGAATAAATTGGATTAATTGATGTATAATTACCCTAATTATACAATAAAACTTTAATGAACCTGGTTTTTACAGAACAATAATTTTTATTTTCTATTAATATTTATGATTAAGATATTAATGTTACATTAAATGGGACCCTTTTTCCTATAGTGATGTTGAAAGAAAACTATGTGTTTATCCAAAAAAAATTCATTGCTCACAACATTGTGTTATACTGAAAAATAATAATGTAATTGTATTATTATTTTAAATGGTTGTTAACACCTGACCATTGTAATGGATGAAACGATTAATATCAACTGAATTATGAAAATATGGTTGAAATATTTTTAAATAAGTATTTTTTGGTTTCCAACATTTTTTAAATGTGAACAACAACCAATTAAATATAAAGGATGTGTTTTTATGATTTTTTTTAATAGGAGAAAAAAAATTATATAAAATAATATAATTTTTATGGATTTTTTATTTATGAAAAAATATAAGTTATATAATCAATTAAATTTTTTATGTTTATCTTATATTTTTTCTAAATATTATATAAGAACAAATTCAATTTTTCAGATAAAAGATGTATTTTTCTAAAAATACAGTTTTATGATCTTTTGATGGAGAACCCTCTTTAAATTTATTTTTTTCACTTATATATGTTTTATTTGATAAAATAAGATTATTATATACTATAGGGACACCCAAATATACTTTGGATAAATATTTGGTAATTTTATGATAATGTTCATTATTTAATTAATATTGATAAATACTACACTTTAATTCAAATTTGTCTTTTAATATAATTTATTTATATAGTTAGATTGTCATGTTAATTGGTTTTAAAGATTAATTTTACTTTGGTTTTACAATTTAATACAATTTTGTTCAGTGGAAGTAGTTTCCCATTAAAAGTCAACATAAACACATTTTAATATTTTGATAGTTATTATTTCTTAAAAACCCACATTTTGGGTTAGACAACAAGAATTAATTTTAAATTAATTTATGAAAATTCTATTTTTTGAATTTGAAAAAACAAAATCCAAATTTCAAATCAAAATTTCCAAATTGTGTGATTGGTAACATTTTATTTTTTGACAGGGTTAAAGGATGAATCTGGTAAATAATTTTAATCAAATAATATTATAATAATATTAAACTACCATAACACATGTACTAATCCTATTTGATGAGATATTTAATACCATGGGCATCCTTGGGTCTACTTTGGGACCCCATGGAGCCTCATAGATGTGAAAATATCATTCTATAAGAATTTATTTAATATAAAGATAAATATAACTTAAACATGTATCTTTTACTAAATAAATTTTAATATGGGTTTATATAACATATCTCTATTACAATAAATAATAATTATAACTCTAAATCTATTTTCTACATTATGGTATTTTATTTATAATATTAAGACATTACATAAATAAATTTAAATATGACACAATGATGATGAAGCGATTGATTCAATAACAAAGGATTCAAATAAATTATATTATAGATATTAAAATAAATGTAATTTGATTATTTTTATTCCATAAATGAATTTTCTAGATTATATTTTTTTTATCATTGATTCAATTCATTTTGTTGGAATGAATCTGGTTTTTAGGAATTCATAAAAAAAGTCGTGTATCAATTGTGTCCAAAACTTACATAATTCATAACATAAAACATAAAATAGTTTATTAATTGATGTTATATTCCTAAAAATATAAATTTTTACAAATGGTTAATAAAATTTAAAATATGTAGTAAAATTTTATTTATGGAGTGTTTAAAATGATATGGTATCTAAATTAACCCACAATGTGTAAATAGCATGATATCTCTTTAGATTAAATAGTGGAAAATAATGGTTAAACCAAAAAGATAAGGATAAAAAAAATATAAACAAATTCTTAAAAATTATTTTATGGTTTATATTTGAAATAAAATCATCCTATATATGAAATAAATTTTTTTGGAGATTTTTTTTACAGTGAATATATAATAATTTAATATTTCTTGAATTTCTTAAAGTGCCCCTCTTTCCTCTTATAACAATCCACCACCTCTACCCACATAAATAACACCCCTAAAGTCATTCGGATCATCCATATTCTTCCAAAATAAGCTATAAACATCCCTCCCTTACACTTAAAAGCCTTACCATGGGCATAAGGGAATTGAAGAAAGCCTTTGAACTCAAATCAAAAAAAAGATTCCCGATTTAGAGGTAATGTCTTCTCTCATGTTCCTTTCTATTATTTTCCTTCTTCACTCCCTAGAATTTTTTTTTATTTGGTTAAACTAATACACCATTATCATAAATAAACTACGATGTTCTTATGAGAATTATTCTAACAATACTAACACACACCTCTATCTAATGGATACAAATATATTGTTTCTCTGTATGGCAAACTACTGCCTCACGAAATGATCATCGTTCATCTTTCCCCTACAAACTCTCTTAGTGAACAGTATGATAGAAATTTATTTATATAAGATATATATTACATTTATATTTTCACTACATTTTTGAGTTTTTTTATTTACAGTGTACCTTTATTATTTCCATAATGTGTAAATATGATAATTTCCATTGAGGAAGTGCATACTACCACCCTCTTAAAGTGATATGAATCATTCATTCCATTCAAGAAACATACAAATGGTTTTGTTAATGAACATATTTGACACATATAACATATGATATAATAATTTAATTATAATATACCTATGTATAATTTAGGTTTCCTTTCATTAATATAACAAATAAATGAAAGTAGCGTTCATTTGTACATATGGCCTACCATCTCCATGAACGGTGCATTTCATTTATTATTTCCAAATGATATAGACTATTATAAATAAAAATATATTGTATATATATATGATATATAAATCATTAATATCATTATATATATGATTAAATTTTGACTACATGTATAGTTTACATCATAACAATTTCATTTTCGACTCATGTACCAAATATCGACAAAATGGCCAATATAAACATGAATAATTAAATGATTTCTATAACAAGGAAATATGTTATGTAAAATGAATAATAAACATGAAATAAATTCTTAATCACGTAGAAATTAAAATATTATTATTATTAAGAGAGATAAAGAACAAATAAGGCACGTCAGACTCAAAGTGAGGGATCTTCTTAACCCAATTTCCATTTATTAGGTTAAACTTCTACTTCTTGATTATTGAGTTCTATAAATATGTTTTAATAACTTCGGATAGATTTAAAAATTATATCCCTTTATATTGGGTGTATTTATATTTGACACACATAGTTAGGTAATTGATTTATCCATAATGTAATGATATGATATTTGTAAAGGATTTCGTCTCAATCTCTATTAATTGATGCATATTTTTGTTTATCCACAGCCTTCTTTTATATAGTGTATACTTATATCCTTTTTATTTTAATTTAATTAAATTGTTTTCAAGAGTTTTTTAAAAAGTTTTTTACTAAATGGTAGATGTTATGTTTCTTTTTAACTTATGTGGTGAAAAGGACATTTCTGCCACCATGAGCATTATTTGACATTTGACTTACATAAAAACCATAATTTTTATACAATGAAAAAATACCGAATACTATTTTTATGTATTTTGGTATTGAAATGGTTTGGATAAATCAATGATTATGTAAATATCTTGTAATGATATATTGGGAAAACTATGTGGAAATGTCGTCTTTTCCTTATGTTTGCTTTATGTGTTGTGATTAGCTTATGGTTATTGAGAATTATTTGCATATACATGTGGTTACATGATAATCTATGGGTGGGTGAGACAAAGATAGCTCTATAATACATTGTTGAAGGTGACAGAAAAAAGGGTTTCTCCAAAGAGATTAAGGTAACATTCTATGATGGTCATTCCAAACCTTACTATAAAGGTTACTCCTTATGTGGTTATGAAAGTTACAATGTAAGTATGATATGGATCCCATAAGTTTACATTATGATTTATGATTTTATGAGTTATTCATAAATCATATTATTTTATTAGGTATTTTAAAGAGATTATGTTTTATGAGTGAAAATTATGATTTCATTGATTTTTATGTATTCATGGACTAATGTTTTCATTCCTTATTTTATATCCCTTACTGAGCTCTTTATGCCCATCCCTAGTTTTGGAAAATTTTTTCACCTGGAATAATGATGTGTTTGGTAAAGGATAAATTAAATAAGATTAAAATCAAGAATATAATTCTTGTTATATTTATGTATTTTTATTCTTGTGAAAAAAATGGATAGAGCAGGAGTGTCTACTTTTTAATGTTAGAGATGTAATGTAATAGTTACGGCCTAATTATATGAAAATCTCGACCTAAAAATTTAATCAATGTGAATTATTGATCAATCCTCAATATTATGTATGGTTTAATGCTAGGTTCCTTATAGTTGGTATCATAGGTCAATTTTTATAACATTAGAGGTCAGGGTGTTATCTCGGTGTAGGTAAAGGA
This sequence comes from Viscum album, assembly GCA_963277665.1. Lineage (NCBI taxonomy): Eukaryota > Viridiplantae > Streptophyta > Magnoliopsida > Santalales > Viscaceae > Viscum > Viscum album. Next base: position 1,632,374,917 of record OY728141.1, read on the forward strand.
TCCCATAAAACCAAGATGGTTATTATCATATGGAAACATTATGAGGGTTATAGTAAAATAGGTATATTAATAAAGTCCTGAACAATGGAGACATTATGAGGTTTATGGATTAGAATAATATAAATTTTGTAATGTTATATTTACCCTATAGAGGAATATTTTTTTGTAAAAATAATTTGTTTCATGATTATGTGTTGATTCATTTCAGCAGAATAAGGATCATTTGTTAGGATGGAAGGAAATAGATCATTCAAAACCTTCTTATCCCTCCTAGAGGATTTGATCATAACAATTATGGAAAATTCCTGTTTGAATGATTCTGACATCTTCTTGAGTATTCAAATCCCCTGCAATATATTTGTTGAGTTATCCAACACCTACTCATTTGTAAATGAATTTTATGGGTCATGGTATCATTTTCATATTTTTTCAGAATCTCAACATTTCCAACTACAGTGAAAATTGATATTATATAATAGGAGAAATTTTTTTTTAAAGAAGGAAAATATGCCGAATGAGGATGGGAACACCATGAAGAAAATTACATTAGGTTTTAAGGATTGATTAATTTTATTATCCATAAATTATGAAGAATGTTTGGATTAATATTTATGAATAATGATGATTTTGGATCATCAAGAATGAGGTATTAATAAATAAGCTTAAAATCATAGTTAATTGATTATGAAGAACATTGAATGGGTAATAAGTCTACATATAAGGGATTCAATAGTTATGTTACATTTTAGGATGGTTAAATTTTTAAAAGTATTAAGTCTCTTTTGATTATGGGATTAAATTTGAATAATATTTCAACTATGTGTAACCTGGAATATTTATATAAGAAAATATATTCCAAGATGAATTTTATTTTCATTTAGAGAAAAAATCGACAACCTTATGGGTCCATATGATCTTTTATTTTTTAGGTGATTAATGGTTATTAAATTATGGGATGAAAAATGAAAGATATTAGATAACGTTTTAGGACAAAGAAGGTTATAGTATGTTTTAAGGAGGTTATATTATCATTATGAAAGTTATAAGAAAGATATTGTTTTAGAAAAAAGAAAACCCATAGGTTGGGGGATATCCTATCATGTCTTCCAAGGCCATGGGAATCAAACCCACAACCAAAGGGTGATGAGGACACATCACCTATCACTGGCCTACGTGAAGTCCGTGGTTAGTATGACTTATTCATTTTTGTTAAATTATTTTTTGGATCAAAAATAATTTTATCTGTGGAACTTATGTTTTATCAAATGGATAACTTTATTATATGAAAATTATTTGTTGACTATGTGATAATTGTTATTTTGGAATAAGTTCACTGTTTTAGGAACACTATATGCCTAAGGAAAATATAATACATTGGGATTTCATTTGTCGAGTAATGGTTGAACAATTATTTTGTAAGAATCTATGTTTATATTGTGGAAATAAGGATATTAGGGTTATATATGGAAATGATTAACCTTTTATAGAGAACATGTTATTAGGATAATTACTTTTTAGTATGAGACATTAAGATTAGTTGAGGTTATTTAGAGATTAACATTATGATTTATCGTGAAAGAATTTGTGATCAAATCGTTATGAATTTTGCGATTCAAACCTAGATTCAATTTTTTTGAATAATTTTATGCTAAATTGTTTATTGAATGGAATTTTTTGTTATTTGGATATTGTTTGTTGAATTTTGGAGATAAAGGGTAGAATTTTGTTCAATAAAGGATTATCCTTTTTGTGGATTACTTGATCTTGTACTAAACATTTTGGTTTAGGTTAATTTCTTTTGATAGGGGAAATATATAATTATTATTTTTGGATTATTTGATTCACTATAAGTAGATTTAAGCACTTCTGGTCTGACTAAGGCATTGTTAATACTAATCGTTTTGAGAAAAGATGAGTTTGTGGTAGAAATTTATTAACGGATGATAACAATACTTGAAAAGTAAGTATATTTCCTTCTATTATTATTCAATCTCATAAATAAATTTCTCAAATTTATGAAATGGAACATAAAACAAAAAAAATTATATTTACTTTACATACTGGGGAATAAAATATGGTTTAACCTATCACAAGTTTATGGTTTTATGGTGGTTAACTATCTCCTGATCATGTTTTATATCACTCTCCATCAGAACACGATGGTTAATATTTCTTCCATATCAATGTTTTTCAAATGGAATCCCAATACGAGTTATCTTAGGTTAACTTTTTTACTTATCTAACTTTATTTTAATGTGACAGTTTTATTGACTCTTTTTTTGATGTGTGATTTTCAATGATTTTTCTAACCCAAATTTTAGAATTGAGAGGACGCAATTTACAAAAGGGGGGAATGATGTAATGACCCATGTTTTTATAGAATAGTACCTTTTCCTTTAAATTATTATTTATGAGTAATATATTAAAATTAAATTGATCGGTATTATTTTTTCAATATCATTCTCGACACTCAATAACGGGTTTCTCTAAAATCTTACGTTGCACCCAACATTGAGTTATACTGTAAAATAATATTGTAATAATATTATTATTTCAAATGGTATTTATTGAATAGTCATTAGAATGGAGAAAATTAATAGTATCAACTAAATTATAATAATATAGTTTACACATATTGATACAATTATTCATTGGTTACAAAAAAATTATAAATAGAAATAAAAACCAATTGAATAAAAAGAATGTGTTCTTATTAGGACCTATTTAATAAGATAATAACTGTGTTTATAAAATCATATCACTCTTTATTTATTTTATTTAATGAAATATATATTTTAACTATTCAATTAATTGTTTAAAATTCATTATATATGATTTATATATATGATATAAGAACAAATTCTATTTTGAGGATAAAAAAAGTATTTTTCTAAAAAAATGTAGTTTTAAAGACTTTTAATAGAGAACCTTTTTTAATGTTGTTTTTTTACATTTATATATTCTATTTCAAAAAATAATCTTATCATATAAATTTTTAACAACAAAATTTACTTTGGTTAAATATTTGATAATTTTCTTACAATGATCATTTTTTAATGAATAGTGAATAATACTGCATTTTAATTCGAAAATATATTTTCATCTAATTTATTTATATATATAGATTATCCTTTTAATTGGTTTTAAATTGTAATTGGATAATTTTTTTATCATTTAATAAAAAAAAATTCAATTTTATATAATTTCCCATCAAAATTGGACAAAAACACATGTCAATTGTTTGATAGTTATTACTTATTAAAAACCTGTGTTTTGATTTTGACAATGGAAATTGATTTTAAATTAATTTCTAAAAATTATGTGTTTTTAAATTTGTTAAAAAGGATTCCATAATTGGATTAATAATATCCAAATTTTTTCAATAGGTACCTTTTATTTTTGTACATTATGAATATTATCATCTGAAAATACTTTATTTACCATGGTTAAAGGGTAAATCTTATTAATAAGGGTAAAAAAATATTATTATAATAATATTAATCTACAATGAATATTTCATAATACTATTGGATATGATATTTCCGACCATTTTCATCCTTGGTTCGATTTTGGGACCCCAAGGTGCAACATTGATGTGGAAATGGCATTTTATAAGAATTACATTAAACTAAAGAGAAATATAAAATAAACATGTATCTTTTATTAAAAAATTAATATTTTGTTATCTAACTAATATCATTGACTATAAATAGTCATTATAAAGATATACATATTTCTTATATTGTGTTATGTTATTTATAATTTTTAGAAGTCAAATAAATAAATATAATTATGAAACAATGATGATGCAGTGATTGATTCATTAATAATGGATTCAAATATATGATATTATAATTATTAAAATAAATGTAATTGGATTTTTTTGATTCCATAAAATATTTTTCTGTATAATATTGACATATTATGTTTTATTTAATTCCTTTGGATCGAATGAATCTAGTTTTTATGAATTTTTAAAAATGTCAATTATCAATAGTGTCCCAAATTGACAAAATTCATAACATAAATAAAAAAATAGTTTATTCAATAATATTAAATATCTAAAAATATATGATTTAGCCAAATGTTTAATAAATTTACAAATGTGTCATCAATGAATTTTTTTTGGTCTATTGTCATGATATGGTAATTACATTAACCCACAACGTGTAAATAACTTGAAATCACTTTAAGATTAAAAAGGGTAAAGTAAGGGTTAAAAAAAGACAAGGATAAAAAATATTCCAAAAATATCAAAAAATTACTAATTATTATTATTTGAACCAATATCATATTATATTACATTTAAATGTGTTTTGGTCAATTTTTAATAGAATGTAAATTTATAATAAATTAATATTTCTAGACATTCCAAATGTTCCCCTCCTCCATCTTTTAAAAGGACACCACATCTACCCACATAACTCACACATATCTGGCCCCCTGGATTGTCTGAATTCAGCTCGAATAAGCTCCCAAAATCCCAAAATTCATTCAATAACCCTTACCTTGGGATGAAGGAAATTCAAGAAAGCCTTTTGGATGAAATAAAAAGACGTTTCCTGATTTGGAGGTGACATCTTCTCTTAAATTCCTTTCCTTTATTTTTCTTCTTCACTCCATATTCTCTTGTTATTCAATGAATAGATAACAACACCAGTATCCAAAACATACTAGAGTTTTTTTATTATAATTATTTTATCTTCATTTACACACACCTCCTTCTAATGGAAACAAACATATTGTTTATGTGTACGACGAACTCCTCCTTCACGAAATGATTATTGTTCAATTTTCCCCTACCTACTCTCATGGTGGCCATTATAGTGAGAATTTATTTATATATGATATATAATATATTGATATTTTCTCTATGTTTCTAAATTTAATTATTTTAATCATTCCATTATGCTTTCCCTAATGTGTTATTATGATAATTTCATTTGAGGAAGGGCGGACTACCACCCCATTAAAGTGATATGAATCGTGCATGACATACATGGAACATATAAAGGATTGAATTAAAGAAATTAGGTAGAAAATATAACATAATATATTATAATTTTATTATAATATACATATGTATCATTTATTTTTCATTTCATTAATATGAAAAATAAATGAAATTAATGTTCATGCATACGTATGGCCTACCGTCTCTATGAACGGTGCATTACATTTTTTATATCTAAATGTTATAGTTTATTATAAATATATATATATTTGATATATTTGATATTTAAATCAAGAATATCATTATTTAGATTGTGTAATTTTCACTACATGGAAAATTGACATCAAAACAAGATTATTTTCGACTCAATTATCCAATATCGAAAAAATGATTGATATGAACTTGGATAATTACATGATTTTTATAACAATGAAATATGTGATATAAAATGAAAAATAAAACTGAAAAATGTTTTGAATAAGTATAAATTAACTTAGGTTTATTATTTAAGTAGATAAATAACAAAAAAGACATGTTAGACTCATAGTAAGGGAACTTCTTAACTGAATTTTCATTCTTTGGGTTAAACGTCAACTTATACATTATTTAGTGATATGAATATGTGTGAATGAATTATTATTGTTTTACACGTAATATAAACTTATATTGGGTATATTTATATTTTCCACACATAATTATTTCATTGAATTATCCTTAATGTAATAATATTATCTTTGTAAGGTACTTTAACATAATCTACATGCAATAAGGAATATTTTTGTTTACATATGGCATTCTATTATACTTTGAATAATTATATCATTTTTATTTTAATTTAATTCAACGGTTTTCAAAAGGAATCCTTTTTATGATGTTTTTTTTCTAAACAACAGAAAAAATGTTTCTTTTCAACATATGTAGCGAAAATGATATTTTTTCCACCATAATAATTTTCGGATATTTTTCTGTGATAAAATTATGAAAGGGTTTTCAAAGGGAAATAAATACCATATACCCTATTTCTGTGTTTTGGAATTTAATTATTTTGAGAAATCATTGATTGGGTAAATATCTTTAAAGGATATCTTATGATTTCAATTTGGAAATGTTATTGTTCCTTTATGATTGTTTTATATGTTATTATTTTTTTATGGTTCATGGGAATTGATTACGTTATAGGTGGTACCGTGATAAACTAAGAGAGGGTGGGCCTGAGATATCTCTCCAATGCAATGGTTAATGTGGCAGAGGTAATTTTTATGTATTCTCCTAATAGATTTGTGGAATATAATGTGAGGTGTATTCCAAACGTAACTATAAAGGATACTCCCTATGTGGATGTGAAAGGTTCAATGTATGTACGTTGTGGATGCCACAAGTTACCCCAATGATTTATGATTTTTATGAGTTATTCATAAATATTTTTATTTCATGAGCTGGTTTAAAGGGATTATGTTTTATGAGTGAAAAATATGATTTCATTGACTTTTATGTATTCATCGAGTAATGTTTTTTTTATATCCCTTACTAAGGATTTTATGCTCATACATAGTTTTTGAAAAGTTTCTCATTGGTTATAAGGTAGATTAAGATAATAGAAGAATTAAAGAATATTTATATCTATAAAAGAGTTCCTCTTTAATTTACAGACTTTTATTATTGTAAAAATAATTAGATAGTGTAGAAGTGTCTACTTTGTAATATTTGAGATACAATGTAGTAGTTATGAACTAATTCTCTAAAACTCAAAACCTGAAAATATCCTTAATGTGAATTCTTTATAATGAATCAAAATTATTTATGGTTTAAGGATGGGGCCTTATAAAAACTAATTAAAAATATAGTTCAATTGTTTAAATAAATTAAGAGAAGTGAATGTATTCAATTTCAAATTCAGTATTATTCAATATTCTAATACAAATGAATCATTTCAAAAAAATAAAAAAATTTATTCATAAGATACTTTTGAAATTATAATTTTTTAATTTATTTTACATAATAAAATATAAATTAATAATTTATAAATATTTAGTTTCAAAATAAGTGTTCCATTAAAAGGCAGTGAAAATACCATTTATAAAAATACATCTTTTCATTCATAAATCTGGGGTTATTATAATTTGATGTCTATAAAGGAAAATATATTAATTTTAAATATTTTATGAGATATTTAATATATAAATTTATTTAAATTCATTCCTAAAATGTTTTTTGTGTAATTTATTGGGATATAAAATGTTTTTCCAAAGAAAAATATTTTTTTTATGAAAAGTAAATTCATATTTTAAAATTGTTCTTATATTAATTAATTTTTCATTGGTAACCAAATATTATTAATTCAATATCAGTTAATAATAAATATTATCATAATTTATTTAATCCATTTTCTATATAGTATTCCAACTAATAAAGGATAACAATAATAAAAATATTATAATATTTTATATTTATTTTAAACTCAATGATTCATGTAAAACAATTTATGCTCAGTGTTGTGTATAGTGAAATATAAACCTGGGTGTTGTGTATACAAAATCCATAACATGGTGTAGCATGCAATGAAAGCATCAATTAAATTTAATAATTCAAAAAATTATTAATAAAAACTATGGATTTTATATATTTTAACTAGGTGGAGAAGATATGGATAAAATAGAGGGAGATGGATTGGAATAGGGTACTTACAGTGAGTGAGTGGGGTTCTCCATTTATATAATAGAAATTGTTTGTATGAATCTTTATTTGGATACCTGATTTTGAGAGAATTTCATGTTTTCTTCTTATATTGAAAGTAAAATAGTATTTATATATACTATAAACCATATCTTATGGTTTTAAAACCACATATTTTGTACCATTTAAGGTAATGGAATGAGTGTTTCATTAATAATTATAGTGAATTGGTTTGATTTTGAATCTGTGACACATAATTTCATCTTTGGATTATCATTTATACATATGATTTTATGAGTATGATAGGGCCAATATTCATCAATATTAAAAGAAAATAATTGGATGATCGATATTTATTTTGTTGAGAACATGTGAAATATGTCGAGGTGAGGTATTTTTTTCAAAAGTTACTTTGTTAGGGGTAGAACATTATAAGGTGGTTCCCTTACTTGAATTTCAATTTGGTGTAATGAGATTGGTCAGATGGTGACCGAGATTTAGCATATCTTGTGGGAGAATCCAATGAAAAATGAGGGAGGAAATTCATAAGGAAGATGAAAATTATTGGCAACCAGATGACTATCATCATCTCGATCAAGTAGTTATAATTTTAGAAATGTTTTATCCATGTGTTAACAATACCTCCTTCATTGAACCCACATCAAAATTTAAATTATTAGTCTATCATAGATTAACTAATCACAGAATTCTATAGGATATAAGAGATAACCAGGGTACACTACCAATAAATCATTCGTACATGTGGTCCATGGCCCACTAAAACTATACCTATGATCTCAGATATACACAAGCCCCCACGATCCCCTGCCCTAAACCATACACCTCATTTGAGGGGAATGATCCCTCTGCCTCTACTCATGATACCTATGATTTACCTATCATTGTGGTTGACCAAGTTAGTTCCCACATGTGTGTTTTGGGGTAACCTAGTAATCATAGAGTCGATGGAAAATTTTTACTCTTCACGTTTTGAAAATATAAACTATCATGTAAAAACTAATAATTTTTTTAACATATTATTATTTTTCATCTAAATTTTTTTTATAAAAATTCTTATAAATTTATAGTGATTACATCCTTAAAAAAATGAATGAATATATAATTGTGTTACAAAATTTTATCATACATGATTTAATATTGATAATTTTTATTAGATATTATAATTAAAATAATTGATTCATAATTTTTAGTATTTAGATAAATTAAACAATAATTTGGGTATACAATTATCACAATTATAATTTATTTTATTTAAATATAATAATATTATTACAATAATATTTATAAAAATAAAGATAAAAATTATCTTAAATAATATTATAGTTTACCTACTTTTAAATATGATATTATTAAAAAGTATATAGTTTGAATAGTGATGTTAACATTAAATATTTTTTTAAATAATTTGATAATTTGTTTAAAGATAAGTTCTAATTTATGAAAAAATTAAAAAAAAATTTTAACATATTTAATAATTTATTTTCAAAATATCAACTAAATGTATAAATATATTAATACAATGAATATATAATTATTTATCAATAACATACTATGTTTTTGAGAATTGAAATTACTCTTTATAGAATAAATTTTAAATTATAATCCAATAGTTTTCATTATTAGAATAAATTATTTAATTCCATTAAATTATGTATTAAAAATATTAGCTAGGTTTAAATTATAAAAAAAATTATTTTTCTTTAATTTGAGATCAATATTTTTAAATTCATATGATGTTACATTCTATCTGGCTGAAATTGATTTTTTCACTCAAAACACAAATTTAGAACATAAGGAAAATTTTTATTTTTATATTCTAGAATTACAAAAATAGTTTTTCCTAATCCCATTTTTTCTTAAGATTATACTAAAAATTTTTTACTGAGAACCTAATATAAATTTATATTTCTAATTATTAATAAAAAATGCCTAATATCTAATGTTAACTAAAGCATTATGTTGATACAATGTGTAATGTCTCGAGACTCAGTATTTTGGATCTGGTACAAAAAAAGGTTGGGTACTTTTTATAAAATATATTGAAAATATGAAGTCCATTATATCATTGAGGATTCTTTATGATATAGGATTTGGAGAAAAAATATTAACCTTTAACAAATATCTATGTTTACATAATTAAAAATGAATGGATAAATTAACATCACTCACAGTATCTCCTTAACTTAGAAAAACACATTGAAACATCTAAAAGATCCGGAAAATGGTAATTTTAAAACATTGGTTGAACATAATTTCCCTTTAAGAAGTTTAAAAAACCAATGAAACCCCTATTTTGAAATTTCTTTTTCGAAGCACATTTAGAAAAAAACTCATTATTAATATTTTATAAATAATTTCAAAAATATAGAATTTCATAGGATTTGAAAATATATCTTTTTGATTACATATAAATAGTTTTCCTTTAATAACATATATAATTTAAAAGATATCTTCCAAAATATAATAAGGTATAAAAATACTTATTACTTGAAAAAAAAATTAACAACTATTTTTCAAAATATATTAGCGTTTGAAAAGTTTTATACATTGACAAAATTATTATAAATACATTTTTTGAAAATATAATAACTCTAAAAATACTTAATAATAGAATATATTAGTTTACGGAAAATCGTTTTCATGCTTGGAAAGTAAATTCATTGCACCACATTAAACATTGATGTTTATTGTGGTCCTACCAGTGAGGCAGGGTTAGGTTCACTCCCAGATCTTTATCATGCTTACAATGTTTTGCTAATAATTGTTTATAAAACACATTGATATTTCAATTATATATATATATATATATATATATATCTCTGTGTGTGTGTTTTTAACATTAGAGTTTTCCCTTTAAAAACATTGAAAATTATTATATATATATATAAATTTATACAATAATATTTATATATATATATACTTATACAAAGAATCATTTTGTAAAGATTGGGAAACAAAATATCATGAAAGTAGACTTTAAATACATTCATGTGTTATCAATTAATGAATTATTATCATCAATGGACTTAAAATTTCATTTATAAACTTAAAAAAATAAATTTTAATAGAAATAGAAAATAAAATGATAAAATTTATCATTTAAAATTTATCCTCTTATAAGTGAATTAGCTATCTATATTTGAAGGCATTTGGAAATATTAAATTTATACAATGGAAAATAGATAGAGGTATAAATATTAAATATAAAATAATAATTTCAAAATTATTGAATTTGAATTTCTTAAAACATTAATAATTACATTTATTATAAAATAAATTATTCTAATTATATATAATTTTGAAAATATATTATCATTTACAAATAAAATTATTATTAGTAATAATTTTGATAAATCATTTTACTCTTGGATAAAAATAATCTGGAAATATAACTACATTATTTAATTTGATATCATGTTTTAATAAGATCATAATTTCAAAATAGCGTCAAATTTCCACATTAAATACGATTATTTAATTTATCTAAAATTCAAATTATATAACAATATTTGAATAAGTATAAATATATCTTAATATATATATACATGAATATATATATATATATATATATATGTATATATGTATATATAAATTTTTTGTTTTTAAAAGGGTTAATTAATCATATAAATTTCAAAAATAAAAAAACAACCCTTCTGAAGATTTAATATCGAATAATAATTCCATAGATAAAAAATTGAACATTATAATTTGAAAATAATATATAAATATATATCTTGATACAAACTATGGTACTCCTATTTAATAGATCCTAATTAGATCTATTCACCCAAATAAAAAATCAATTCAAATTGATTTAAAATAGGCTTTATAAAATAATACAAACATATAATAGGTTAAAAAAATTATAAATCCCCTTTTTGTTGGATATCAAAATGTTGCTTCTGAATATTTTTGGATCTTGGACCGAGTAAAAGTAGTGTCATTTTTTCTACATGCGTTGGGTGCTTGAATGGGGGTGATAATAGAGTGTAAAAATGTACGAGAGATAGATTGGTTAATTGTCATTCAAGTTGGTGGTTGGGTTTCTCCTTGTATGTTGGGAAATATATTTATATTCCTATTTATTTGAATACTACATTGAAAAGATTTATGGGTTTTCTTCTTCTTTTTAATAGACATTAATACATCTAAATACTATAAATATCTTACGATGTTTTTGAAACCATTATTTTTTCCATTTATCCTAAAAAACTTGGTTTTCGTTATATATTAATGTGGGATTTTTTATCTTTAATATGTGACACTTGAATACAATTTTTTATAATAATTTATGTATAAAAATATACATGTGATATCTGGCCATGATTATTCAATAATAAAGGTTCATCATTTGACCATCGAGGTTCTATGCATCGAGAACCAATGAAATTGTTTGAAGTGATGACTTTGCTGCCAAGGAGATATTTTCAGGGGTAGCATAAAAAATTCAGTTCAACCTACCTGGAATTCACTAATGATGAAAGGATTTGTAGGTGATTTTAATGGTGTACTATCTTGGATTATAGGAAAATCTAGTGAACTACGTGGGATGGAGGTCATGAGGAAGAGTAAAATCTTTAATTAATGAATATCTACGATCATCTTGAGCAGATGATTGTGATTTATGTGTTGTTTTCTTCACAGCTGATTAGTTCCCACATAATTGATCCCACATAAAAAATTCATGGTTACTCAATCTCATATTAACTAATCACTGAATTGTTTATACTAGCAGTGATAACCGGGGTGAACTACTAGAAATCCATTATTACATACGGTTTATGACCCATGGAAACATTTCACCAGATATCGTACCCAAACATGTCCCTATATGAACCTAGTATAAATAATGCAATTTTTTTGAGGAGAGTAATTCCTCTTCCTCTACTCTGGATGGATGGGGTTGACCTATCCATGTGGTTGAAAATTTTGGGTCTTACATGTGTATTGAGTGCCAAAGGAAGAGAAGATTTACTAATGCAATAAAACATCTCAAAAGGACCAATATACCTACTCCTCAAATCTCACTTCTCATTAAATATAATAACCTTATTCCCATAAGAAATTTTTAGTAAAAAAATCACTAACATTGAATTTTGTATCTATTACAAGATTTTCATCATAACTCTTATATTTACTTTGAGCTACCTCTATGTGATACTCAATGGATCTAACCTTATCATCTATTTATTTAACTAGCTCGAGTACCAGAAATGAAATTTCTCCATCATCACCCCATTATGTTGTATTGATACACTCCTTTAAACAAAGGTAATCCCAATGAGCTATATGATTTCTAGATTTAAATATATTATTTTAATATAGCTCGACTAGTTGAAGATGTTCAACCCAAACAACTTTGAAATCCATGGAATGGGATCTCAATATATCCTAAAGTGTTTCAATGGTTTTCATAGAATAACCATCTTCATTTAGATGATAATAATTATTGAAAAAAAACATATCTATACTCAGGTCATTAAAAATTCATATCTAGAACGTTGGAAGAAACCTCAGATCTCAAAAACATTCAATAGAAGTTTGTAATATTTGATTTATAAAATCTATTATTGCGTATATCCTTACATGTTGATCAAGGGATAAATCATCTCATATATAGATTAATTCTCCTAACATCATAGTTCGGTAAAGTATTAACATAATATAATTCTAGAGTTTCGGTGTTTTAGGATATCCAGTGATGAAATCCATGATGATTTATCCCATTCCTATTATAATTTAGGAAATGGCTATAACAACCCCAATGAATCTTTTCCCTAATCCTTAAATTTCAAGCCAACAATGAGCTGAGATACATACTACATAATATATCTATTCAGGTTGTACCATAATAGTTACTCTTTCATATCTCCATGCATATTCATAAATCTAGAATGACTAGTGAATGATGTTCTATGAGATTCTTCTAGTAATTATTTTTAATTTATGGAATTTTAATGACATATACTAAGTTTCTATACCCTATCATTCCATCACAGTCATGGATGAACTCTATCTCATTTATCACCTTATTTTTGCAACTCTACACACTCCTTATGTTCCCCACTAATCTTCACATGGATAGAAAGTTTTACACTAATTTTAGAAAGATAATATTTTTATCTGTCCATAATGATTTAAAGGTTTAACATTTAGAAATATAAAAATATTGGTTATTTTTAACCCCTGTCAAATATAATATAAAATGATCCATTGGACTCAAATAATCACCCTCTTTATTAGCTTTTATTGGGTAGTAATGTATTGAATGGTAATAATATTTAATAAACACCAACCATATTCATTTGAACATATTAAACTCTTTCAAGTTGAATATATATTTTAATATTGAATCAAAAATATAGATTTCCATAACTTCTTCCAAAAACATAATATCTCCATGTTATTAAAGCAATGATAGTCTTGATTACTCCAAATGATGAGTCATATATTATTTCCCAAGAACCACTAATTTTGATGAGTTAAAATACATCATGATATCATTCTCCATAAGAAATTGACATGTAAGATTTTTTATAAATCATTTTAATCATAAAACCCCTCTCTATTGCAGGGTTTTGTGAGAATATAGGAACTGATCATCACTCTCTTAAGATCTATGGAATTTTATTCATATTCATCGATCAAAAGGAAGATAGCTCACATAGGATTTTACTTGTGAGTGGTTTAAATAGCCATAAGAAGCCTTTCACAATTCATTGATAATATCCAAAAATTCCCAAAAAAATTACACATTTCAGTCATAATGGTTGGTATTGGTCAATGTTAAATAGAGAATTTTGTTGATGGATCAAATGGTATACCATATGTTGAGATTTTAAGTCCGAAAATGAAATTCTATATATAAAAAAATCATATAATTTTCATAAAATTTATCCTTCCTCAATATCATTAGTACTGTCTAAATGTGATCTAAATTTTCATCCTTTATCTTAAAATATATAACTATAACTCTTATAAATACTACCACAAGCTGATCTAGGTAAACTGTAGATGTTATTAATTAACTTCTTGATGTCATTGGGGCATTAATTAGACACAATGAAATCATAATTAATTTGTAGTTTGTACATAAAATAGAAGGGTGTCTTGGGTATGACTTCAATTTTAACGACCAATAGATAATATCTATATCTATTATAAATACTATAAATATACTGATCCCCTCATAATTGATCAAAAATAATAAACAATACGTGGAATATGATACTTTTCAAGATCATGAACTATTTAAGTTCTCAATAATCAATGTAATGTCACATTGATCCATCATTTTTCATAAAAAACAATACATGTGCTCCCCATGGTGACTCACTTGTTTGACAAAATCCATTAAAAATATTATTTTTTAGTTTTCACTTGAATTATCAATACTCAATCAGGTAAATTCTATATAGATTTGTTGAAATTTTCGTATCCATGGGTATGAGTTCAATTAAAAAATCAATATCTACATTTGGAGGAAGACTTTGAAAATATTCTTAAAAGAGAACAAAAAATACAATATGATAAGTATATCATTCATGAGGAGTTTCTACCCAACAATTTTTGATATATACACACTTTGAATAGGAATCACAATTCATGAAATGGATGCAATTACCATTTAAAATTCATATATATCCTGACCCAAATAAAAAAATACTATGTTTGTTTAGAATGTAAAATATGACTTCCCTAAATCCAAAATTGATATGGTATTTATATAAATAAAACTAATCCATTCCCAAAATGACATAAACTTCAACTAGAGGAAGAATAATTATAATTTCATGAAGCACATTCCAAAAAACCGGATTCAAAGAAAAATCATATAAATTAGTTACATCTACCATTCCATTAAGAGTTTTCAATTCTAAAAATCGATAATATTATTTTTCCTCCATATTAGAATTTGATGATATAAAATAATTCACATGACTACTCACAAATAAGACACTTTGGTATTTAAGCATACCTGTTGTAACGTCTTGGACCCGTATGCCTCAATATGGTGCCCTGAGCTCGGCTGAACACATGGCCTCAAGCACATTTCTCAAATTTAGAGATTCATCTGACTAGCAGAGAGGGATTAGGACATGTCATCAGTTTGTATATTCGATCTTATCACATTTTAATGAAATAGTAAAAATCAAAAAAATGTGGAAGCATTATAATAGTAAGATAATAGATAAACAACAGGAATAGATAACAATGCTAAAAAAATATCTTATATAATTATTGTCATTACAGGTGTCTAAAATGTATCCATTTAAGGTATACCTATATCAGTTTAATAATTTTATGAAAATATCAAAAAGACCAAAAAACAATTCCACATGAGATCATTAAGAACCACATCTTGGTTCTATGTTTCCCTTCTCTTATGTATGGCCCAAAATCATGCCTCAAAATGTGGGTTCACTCCCCTATAATGATCTGAATCTAAATAATCTATCGAGTTACCCCAATATGGACTTAATAGCGTTTGAGACACACTTCTAGTAGTTCTCCACCCAATGTTCCTAAAAAAATTCTCGAATGTGTAATATAAGCTATGTATTTTTCAATATATATCATAGTTAAGTAGTAAATAATTGTAACGTTTCCATGGAATGAATACTGTGAAACTATTATTACTTTTAACCCAATTAGTCTCCCTAAAAAGTGGTTCCAACATCCTAAAACATGGAAATAATAATTTAAAATATTGGAAACACTATAGCCTCTATGTACACATATGCTATCAGATCACCTAATGAATTTCCATAAAATCTGTAAATCAGAAAAACAATCACCAATTTGGAAAATAAAAAATGTATCATTTACCAGGGTCATTTTGAACAACTAATCATATCACAATTACCATATCCACTAATTATATCAGATGTATTAGACACCTTATGGTTGGATCCAATGTTTGGTGAGCTAAGTCACCCTCATGGTGTCTTGGGATCATGTCTAGGGAAACTCGGCTAGGCTTGAATTTGGGTCTAAGTAGCATGTACGCACCCCATGCCCAATTTGAGCAAAAAACCTTGTTCTCCAATGGGTAGTAAGGGCCAAATAATCCCATGGAATTAAAACTAATTGAGCATTTAGTTATATGAATTTCTCTTCCACTATCATAACCAACGGTGTATCACACCCATGTCATCATATCTAAATATTATATTGTCGAATCATTTAACAATTCAATAGTACACAATTAATTAGTTTACAAACTCATATTAAAATATGCATTAAACCTTATTTCATGAGTTTACCAACTTATATAAAAAATCCGTATAAACCATTTAAAAATGAATCATCATGAAAATGACACTATATATATCATATTCAACCAATTAAATTAAATTAATTTATTAATAGGTGTACACTAACTAGAAAATTACTAAACCACACCATGGGTGGTTTAACAAAGGATGAGTCAAATTAAATTCACATTAAATTTCTAATGGGTGGCCATGGTTGAAGAAAATGAATCCAACAAGTCTCAAATAACTGAAGGGCATCCATGACTAGTTCATTTAATTTAATTCAATTATTTAATTAATTTTAATGGTCGTGTATAAAATTTTGTTGGTGGGATAATTTAAACACACTCTATAATTCACCAAACCAAATAAAAAAAATATACACCACATCTCGTAGGACCATATTAGAGTACTCGACCAATATCATCTTATAATTTGACTCAGATAAAATGAAAAACAATGAAAAAATAAAACCCCTAAAAATAAGTAAAATTATCCTTCAACTAAATATTTTAGTTGATACCAAGAAAAATTTATTCCGACACAAACTAATTTTATTACTCAACAACATAGATCTATTGAGATTGAAAGTATACTATTCTGAGTTTGGATGGAGAAATGGTGGAAAATAATTGAATTTGGATCAAGGAGGAACTCCCTATGGTCTACTGCTATTTAATTAAATAGAAGAAAAAGTATTTTATGTATTATAACATTTTAATGGAAAAAAGTAAAATTCGCAAAAAATTCATCGGCCACATAGTTTGGTTACATTGTTTTCCAAAAAATGCACTAACCATTACCCCTTCACTATAAAGAAGGTTATAATGCATGGGTTTTGAACAAGATTTTCCAAATCATGACCAAAATTATTTATTCTGATCAGAAAAAAATTGTAGGTGACCCACAAGGGTGTTTGCCTCAATATGTTTGGTTTCCTAAAATTGTGAGGCCTATAGCACCCCACTATCGAGACTATCACGGTTAGTAGTAACCAGGTGACCTACCCCACATGATTTATACAAACCCTGTAGCCTATTCAGATTTCCCAAATATATATTTTTGGCTATTGAACATGCCCCGAACACCCAAGAAATACCTCGGACCTTCATGGGAATTCACATTATCCGTAACAATCATTTAAACAAAAAAAATATACATCATATAAAAACATGGGATATGGAAATATTATCCACTTATAAAACATTCATCCCTAAATTCCATTATGAAGGGTTGTTATGATTCATATGAGAATAAACACATCCACCTAGCATGTACATTGGACTCCAAATCCCATGTCACATCATGTAAATGATTGTACAGTCATAACACCTATACTAGAGGAACTGACCACCCTCAAAAAACATTCTTGCCCATTTCAATAATATTAAAAGGAACATCCACCAATGAGGCATCAACCATAGACTCTACCTCACTAGATTACAAAATTTGAGTTGGTTTAGAGTGATAGTGGTGGATTAGAGAAACAAGGAAGTCATCATTCATTTCTTGGTACCTCTAAGGTAACTACAATTAATAGGATACCCGTCTGACTATAGAGAATCTGAAACATATTCACATATCAGGGTAAAAAAATAACTACTGTTATGATATATTTATTTCCAAAATATTGTGAGATAAAAAATAATAATCTATAAATAGACTCAAATTCAAGAGGACTTCTTCGGTGATTGGCATACAATTTCTATCAAAACTGTGTAGTAGTTATCTATTTTCTGGTTAATTAGACCTACATAGAAATCTATTGAATGGTACATAGTCATAGTAAAGCTGCCTCAACTTCCACTAACCAACATTTGGGGGATTATCATGACCTACTATAAAAATCCACATAAGGTTCCATTTTTATAGACTCTTGATAATTTTCATGGTAGGAGAACTCAACATGGAGTATATTACTCTCCCAAGACCACCAAAATTTAGGACTCATGCTACGAACATGTTCTCAAGAACCGGTACCATATATACATACTATATATAAGTGTAACGGTGGTATTTTGTGCTCCAAAGAACCTATGTACCCCAATACCCACTACCAACCACTCCAGAAAGGAAACATAAATCAGGAGTCCCTATATGAAATGATAGTGCAGGGTACCCCATAAAGGAATAAAATCTCACTTATATAAATCCTCCCAATATCATCTACACTAAATTTCATCTCAATCAAATGAAAATTTAAAACCTTCGTGAGTTTTTCAACAACAAACAACACCTCCTAATTGCCTTGTGGCGGCCCCAAAGAACTGGTCATGAATTAAATTGTGACATAATCCAATTTACACTCATGAATTGGAAACTATAGTAATATTTTATGTGGTCAATGATCATTCTCAATCACTTGCTCATAGGTGGACCACTTCATAAAAACCATGATACCTTTTTTTATACCCACCCACTAGTACTGATTGTGAAAATCATGGTGCATCTTAGTGATATCAGGGTGCACTTCACAAACTGAGGCCTGAAAATCCCACATTGGATCCTCACACATGACTACACGAAAAAAATGAATGACCACATATATGGTTAATCTCATCTACCCAGATCCCAACCAGGTTGGGGGTGACCACCGTCCACACACGCCTCTTGGAATCATCCCTCTAAATATGATAGTTCCCTCATTATCACTGTATACATAAGAGTAAATGTCATAGTGAGAGAAGAAATAATGTTTCCACACAACGATCTATCACCTCCAGGTGTATCTTAGGTAGCAAAGGCATGCATTTCCACTCACAATTGTCAAATTTAAATTCTTGTTTCTTTTTCCTCATGCTTAGTGTAGCATCCATTGTATTTTCTTTCCCCATTGTGAAGGAAATATCCAAATTAAAAAACTCAATATATTAAACTCTCCATTACCTCCTCATATTTATATATCAATATATAAAAAAAATTGAATATTTTTTTCATCTAAATAACAAGTTTTTCTACCAGAATGAAAGGTCTCTATCATCATAAATCTTGAAAAACTTTAGCTAACTCGATATCATGTGTCAGTTAATTCCACTTATATGGACTCACTTACCAAGATCCATAAAACAATACTCTATCCTCCTGCAACAACACTTATCGAATACCAATACAAGAAGCGTCAAAATACATAGTATATATTCTACACATCTCTAGAATAATGAAGACTGGTGATGAATTTAATATCCCTTTCATCATTTGAATGGTTTTAAGGTAGGTATCATTCTGTAAAAACATCACACCCCTATTAGTTAAGCACATATGTGGTGATTCTAGAACTGATAATCCCTATATGAAACACCTATAATATCCAGGTGGCCCAAAAAAACTCTGTATGTCATGTCATTCATGGGATAAACATAGGAAACTAAGGCTCTCATCTTTTTTAGGACAATTTATACTCATGTATCTGAGATATTATGGCCTAGCTTGTGAATAATATCCATCTACAAGTGGAAATTTTTGAGCATGTCATAGAACTAATTCTCTCTTAGTTTATCCAGAATGATCTCAAGATGTTTGTTAAGATCATTTAAACTGTTACAATACACCAAGATATCTTCCATTAAGACCAAAACATATAAATCCATATACATATGGAAAAATCATTTCAACAGCCCCATGAAAAGTACTAATGTTTTCATGGGACCAGATCACATATCCAGGTACTCATATAAACCATAGATACAAATAAAATTTATGAGGCATGTTTCATGTGGAACACATACCTACTAATATTCGGGATCTCAAAATCATTTCTGAGAACACCCAACCTCCGAAAAGTAGATCAAATAGATCATCTATCTGTGGAAAAGGATATTGATTCTTAAAAATAATCTGGTAAAAAAATTAATCCACAAATAGCCTAAGGGTGGCATCCTATTTATTGACAAAAAATGGCAGGTGATCCCGATAAAGATGTTTTATGATGTATTGTAAGAACCCATTTTTTTCACTCATGTATTGATCCATTAATTTTCGATCAAAATAGTTACTTTCTATCTAATTTGGATACCTACTGCGAATGTAAAGGATTTAAGGGTGTCTGGGGATTTTTCGGAGCTCAGAACAAATATTTTTTTTAGGAAACAGACTCTGCAGAATGTTTATAGTAAACAGTGCAGAAGGTGTTTTGTCTTCCAATGGAACCTCACACAGTTGGAACACAGCCATTCAACCTAACCATGCCAACACCCCCTTTTCCCAGGTACATGTGCATGACTTGTGCATGGTTGGATCAAACCATGTGGTGTATGTGATTTCGTGTAGAACCATTCTGCACTGTTTGTGCACAGTTTGACAAACCACACAGACATAGCATGCATAGTTAAAATCCTATTTAAAATGTCTAAAATGCTCATAATGATCAATTATTCTTCCACTTACTCCCTAATCTGAGGACCCGTGGGATTATCCACCTTCTAATAACCCGTTGTAACATCTTGAAGGACAATGATAGTGATCAAGAGTTCTTCTTCATCCAACAACTGATCGAGCTTCTGTTTGTCACATTGGATGCACAGCAGTATGTACTCTTGTCCACTTTAGCAGTTCTTCTTCCCTTTCGATATCGACCTCCTAACCCCAGTGTAAATTTTTTACTCCTTTTTGTTGATCTACTCTGATCCGAGGAAAATCAAGGGCTGATACAAGAGGGGGAGGATCATGCAACCCTAAGGTGGGTGGTCTATAAATCATCCCAAATGTTTGTTGTTGTTGTAATGTTCTTGTGGGGCCTGCCAGTTTCATTAGAACCCATTTGTTAAATTAACATGCCAATATTATACTTGTCAAAATCAAATGGTTATTATTTTCCTTGTTATGTGTTTATTTATTAGTGGTTACACCCACAACTAAATCTTCCTCATGTAGAAGGTTATTTGATATTTGGGTTTTAGTGTTTTGACACATTTGAACCACCATCCAGGTGTTCCCTTGCTTGAACTCTCTAAAGGAAAGTCATCTTATAAAAATGGTTTGTTTTTTATGTAAATTGCAAGATGGATTGTACTATTTATGCTCGCCACATGACCTGCCTATGGTAAGTGCTCCGAAATGGTTATGAAAAGTGAAAACCGAAATGTTAATTCGAATTATAATATGTATATAACTTGACCTTATTAAATATGGTTAATTAAGGTATACATGTCTATATCACCACTTTTTATTTAAATGGAAGGTAGCAGAATGATCATTTGGAATTGAATATGATGTAATAGTTATCTAAGGCTTGATATAATGGTTGCAACACTACATGGACTATCCACACTGATAGAAGACAAGGCTTGGACCAATAATTATATGGTTTCAACTCTACATGAGCTATCCAAAATAATGGAATGCAATACATGAACCAAAGAATTTATTTCAGGATTACAATATCATATAATAATGGACTAATTGGAACTCTCCATGGAATCAGAGAGGATAATAACATGGGTCATGGGAACCCCATTATTATTCAAGTATAAGGTTTTCTTATGTTGATACCTACAAAGAATATAGTTCATGTATATTACTTGGATTCCTAGTATACTACCATAGGGACACTTTCACTATTACTGGATACCATGGATACACTCCTTGGAATCATCTTTGACAAGTAGGTTCATTAGATAAACTCTTTGAACCCAGTCCTTGCATAGCCCCATTTTACCTTCGATACAGTCCTTAGACTCGTCAGGAACCTCGTCGTACAATGATTTGAATTAGTCTACGTGGATTACACTCTTACCCTTATCTATACTCTGATACTACTAGCTTATCTTTTCATGACATTACGTTACATTGGATTTTACCCTGGTGCTCCCTCATTGGATATCATTATCAGGGTGCCTTGTTACATCATGGGACCTTCACTGAATATATTATCATGAGGTGATGTCGGTGTTGGCTATGACTCATGTGACCTATTAACATTAAATTGTATTTTATTAATTAATGATCTGGTGAAATTTTCAGGCACCAACCGATGGCTGAAGCAGGTACATGGGTACTTAGTAATTTTACTGTTTAACTTACTTTATATATGTGTTCCTGTACACTGTTATTTTCCATTACACGAGCCGAATGTTATACACACCATTGGTGGTGGCCCACTAAGATATATCTCACACCCTCTTCAGGTGCCTTTTTGTATCCATAGTATATTACATGGTTTTAGGTGTTGACATAGGGAAGCATACGACTTCAAACACTTGATTGCTTGTTGTTTAGGATGAATCACGATAGCAGATGACAGAGTTGGATATCGGGATTCTTTGAGTAACCTTTTTTCTATTACTTTGTGGAACTTGTAATTCCTATTGTCTTGTATCCATGTTTTCCAGTTTTTCTTGTGACATGACATTACAACATCATTTTTCATTTAGTACAGATATTGTTATTCTCGTTTAGCTATTACAATGGTTTGATTCCTCTATTAAAATAATACTATTTTTTCAATTTAAAACTAATTAAAATTAGATAGGCTATGTTACACTCTAATAATGAGGGAATAGTCTTCCCACCAACACACTAGGACCTCACTACTAGTCTTTATCCTCTGGCATTCGAGAATATGCGCTTGAGGTCATTTAGCCCAACGGTCTCGGGGCACAGTTATGTGGAATCCAGGTCTGGTTCTTCAGAAAGTAGTATCAAAAGTGTTTTCTTTTCTTTCATTCATATTTGGAGATAATACATTGGAGAATACTAATGCTTGGTAATTGGTCATAAGTCGTGATTGGACATCATTAACCCATGTTTGGGGTAATGGCTGAGCTACCAAAAATAAAATTGGTTTTCTATTTGGCCAATTATAGTGGATATTATATCATCGTTGGGTGATGAACATGATATGTGTTGTGGTTGATTATTACTCTTTTGATAATTTATTTATTCCTCAGCCGGATTATAAGAAGGAATGGAGCATTATTACATGAATCATTATAGTAATATAGAATTCATATGTCAAGCATATTGTCATGCCATATTGGTGCATTTCACTGCTTTTCAGTGCATGATATGTCTGTAATTAAGGAGTGATGATGTGATAGTTTCTTGTACTTGTATTACATTGCATAGAATAAGTGATTTCCTATCTCAATTCATGAGGTATATGGTCCCTCAAGAATTGGGATAAGTAATTTACCGAGTCAATCCATTATGCTATAAGAAATGAGTGTCATTTTGGGTGATAAGTGTTTGGGCACTAATTCTTCATAAATTACTATCCATTATAATTTGAATCCTAAATAATAAAATGAATTGGTTCCACATAATTATTACACCTTGTCATGTTTATGAAAGGTAATGGTGTGAACGACGAAACTAACTGCCAAATGAAATGAAACATATATTTGAGCACTTACTGATACCTAGCCATCTAAACATGTAGTTTGGGTAGTATGTCTCTGGTAGTTTGTTTTACTATGTTCATTTTCCACTAGTGATGCAAAAATATAATCCTAATCTTTTTCTAAGGAATCCTTAGAATTTTTAGATAAATGCTGCCACAATGTTCTAGTATTGTTTGATTTTAAGGTGGTGACGACCATGATCCAGATATGGTGGTCCATGAGCCACTAGTCTTACTTCTAGGAGTCCCACATGAGGCACTGCCTGTCTTACCCAATCCTAGAACTGATTCCCAAGTCCATGATATTTTATCACGACTGAATCATTCCTTGAAAGGTGCTCCACGAGCTGCACATACGATGGCTGGTCTGACCCACGTGTTCTAGCAGCAACATCCCCCTACATTATCAGGGGATGGCGGTCCTCAGGCTATTGATTCATTGCTAGAGGATATGCTGTCTATCATTGAGCATTTAGAAATTCCTCTAGATTTAAGAGTCAACTTTTTTGCATACATGCTTCAAGATTTCGGCAAGCGTTGGTGAAATGTCGTTACCCAGGCTGGTTGGCATTATGGCATGTTAGGGGTTGACTTCTAGACAACCTTTTATGATCAGTTATTTCCATAGACACTAAGGGATGTCAGATCCAGAGAGTTCAGGAATCTTGAGTAGGGTTCTATGTCTGTTATGGTTTATTCAACACTTTTCACCAATTTACAGGGCTTTTCAACACTTTTAGATGGCAATGAGATTTTGCATGCTACAAATTTTTGGGATGGGCTCTAATATGCCATACAAACTAAGGTGAATGTATTTACGCTACCCACCTTCTCTGAAATCATTGATCAGTCCCTTATCACTGAGAGTAACTTGAGTGACAAGGTAAGTACCATATTTAAAGGATCAGTGCCATGTCAGGCCACTAGTTCTTATGGTTGTAGGAAACATTACATTGAGGTTTCTCATCTGGGCTATGGAAGCATGAATGAATAGTTTGATAGCTTTGTGATCTGTCATCATTTTAAAAACAAATGAATAATATGACCCAATGTGATAGATATACTATAATATATCAATCATGTGTCTATATGGGTCATCATTTGTGCTTTTTCAGGACCATTCCACCAGCTTCGAGTGTAAAAGGATCAGCTTCAGCTCCACTATCAAGAGTGAGTTCTTTTTCACCACATAAGGTAGGGATTTGGAGTATCACTGTAAGGTATGGTCTAGGATGAGGTTGTGTTCGCAGTAGTCTGATCCCTGATCACCGGAAGCACCAGCAGATCATTCATGATCTAGGAAGTCCATCTATTTCACATGCCAGTGGAACAGGTCAATTGCATGACTTTTAGCTGATACCCTAGGATCAAACTGTAGAACCATATATAGTACGAGGTACTATTCTAGTTCCCTATACAATTTTCTATGATTTTAATGATACATGTGCTTCAAACTCTTTTATTTATGTATGTATCGTGGAATGTCTTAGATGAGAGATACAAAATATCATTATGGTGTGACT
Source organism: Viscum album (assembly GCA_963277665.1). Classification (NCBI taxonomy): domain Eukaryota; kingdom Viridiplantae; phylum Streptophyta; class Magnoliopsida; order Santalales; family Viscaceae; genus Viscum; species Viscum album. The sequence goes on from OY728141.1 coordinate 1,632,400,681, forward strand.
ACCCTCGATACACCATTGACAATAAGGAAGAAGGTCATAAGATAGTGGAGGGGTTGTCCTCTTGAGGATTGAAGTTACCCCTTCTTGTGGATTCTCTTCATTCCAAAATTTTGAGCTTTGATGTAATTCTCGGGATGAACTGGTTAGTCCACTATCATACCTTTGTAGACTACTATCACCACATGGTTTCGTTTATATCACCAGATGTGAGGAATTATCTTTTCAAGGGTGAGTGGGATGTCCTTTATGGGAGAGCGGGATAAAAGAATCTGGGGCTGGGTAGAGTGACCACCCAGATTGAAAATCCTTTTTATGTAGGATCCGAGTTGGATTCAAATTATTTTCCATTCAGTATTTGATCATTTTAGGGAAATATATCCTGATGACTTTTCTAGATTACCACTTAAAAGAGAGGCATAGTTTATAATTGAGCATCGTCCAGGAGAAACTCCATTGTTCATTCCCCTATATAGGATGGCCCTTATTGAGCATCAGGAGCACATGTGGTTGATAAATGACCTTGAGGACAATGTTTTTATATGGACAAGTTCATCCTCTTGGGGTTCACCCATGATTTTCTCTAAGAAGTTATACGTAACTCTTCATTAATTCATGGATTACTAATGGTTGAACCAACTTATGATCAAGAAATGGTATCCTCATCCCTGAAGAGATGATAACATTGACCCTCTCTATGGAGAAATGGTTTTTTCTATGATAGACTTGAGAACTAGATTTCATCTTGTGTGATTTAGACCATCAAAAATACCTCATAAAACATTCCAATGAAGTTATACTCTGTATGAGTATCTTGTTATACTATTTGGACATACAAATCCACCATAAATTTTCATGTATTTGATGAATTTGTTTATTCACCACTATCTAGAAACCTTTTTTTTGGTCTTTTTGGATGACATCATGGTGTATTCGTGCACTCGTAATGATAATGATAAAAATCTTGAGATCGTTCGGAGTACACTGACCAAAATTAGATTTATTCCAATCATGCTACGTGTGACTTTTGGATTGAAAATTTCTACATATTAGGTCATATTATTTCATAATTAAGAGTATATTTTGACCGTGTGAGGCTTAGTGTTGTATATTCATGGGAGTATCCCAAGAATGTGTTTGATATACGAATTTTCTTGTTGTTGTAAATACATTACATGGGATTTATACATGACATCTCATGTCTTTCATCACCTCTTATTGTGATTACAATAATTGGGGTCATGTTCGCAGGGTTCGAAGCATGTTAGAAATCCATTCAAGAGATGAAAGGGAGGCTAGCCTCAGCACAGATTCTAATTCATCCCGAACCAGGTAAGGATAAAATCATTCTCTATGATGCATCATGCATTGGCCTAGAATAAATATTGATGTAGGAAGACAAGTTCGTGGCATACAGATCATGGTACTTGTGGCCTCATGAGTAAAATTACCCTACAGACGACCTCGAGCTAGCAGAAGTTGTCTATGCCTTAAAATTTTTGAGACACTATTTTTTGGGTGAGTGCTTTGTGGTGTATACAGATCACAAGAGCTGCATGTATATCTTCTCCTAGTGGGATGTGAACCCCCAACATCCAATTGGGTCAAATATCCATAATCTATTGATTTTTAACATTCTTACATGCATAGAAATGGAAATGTGTTTACAGATTCACTGATTCGAAAAACATAAATGCATTCCGTATAGGAATCCATTGATGAATAAAATTTAATATCCCTATTTTCTAAACATTATATAGAGTATCACGATAGCCACGATAAATATTACATCTCATTATTCACAATTATCTCTTCCATCAATGTGAAGGTGACGAGTAGGAAAATTTTAGATAATAGTGGTTTGGTTCTCTATGAGAGTATATCAGGATATAACCCACCTCCAAACTGGCATGTGGATAGAGATGACATCATGCATCTATATGGATGTATCTGGGTTCCATCATATGTTATTGATGAATTGATGAAAGTGTCCCACTCTTCTTAGTAATAAGTTCATCCAAGCATCTCAACGATGTATTGAGATATGCGATGATAGTATTGGTGGCCTAGGATGAATCATTAGATTTGAGGCATCATCACTAGGTGTTCCACATGTCTTCAGGTGAAGACGGAGCACCAGAGACCTGCTGGCTTGTTACAGCTACATCCAGTACTAGAATAGAAATGTGAAGATGATTCTATAGACTTCGTAGTTGGATTACCTAGGTCAATGAGGGGAAGTGATGCTATCTGGGTAGTCATTTACTAACTAACAAAATTATCCCACTTCATTACTATTGGGGATAATTTATCAGTTGATGATATGGGAAGATTGTATGTTAGTGAGATCATAAAACTATATGGGGTGACACATAATATTGTTTCAGATAGGGATGCTTGTATCACTTCACGGTTCTTGAATGGTTTGTATAATGATAAAGAAACTCAAGTGCTTCTCAGCACAACATTTCTCCCTCATACATATTGAAAATTTGAATAGACAAAAAAGGATCTAGAGGATATTATTTAAGCATGAATCACAGATATCAGTGTCTCTTGGATGAAGAATATCCCTCTTATTGAGTTCTCCTATAATAATAGTTTTCAGGTGACGGTTCAGATGGATTTATTTGAGGCTTTGTATGGCAGTCCATGATAATCACCAATGTGATGGCTAGAGGTAGGTGAGGAAGCCCTACTAGTTCCTCACCTTGTTCAAGAGACATCATATTAGGTTTAGCTGATAAGAAAGCGTATGACTACTACTCAGTGTGGAATGAAATATTATGTTGATCTCCATCAAGAACCTCTTGAGTTTGAGGTTGGGGATTATTTTTTTACCTTAGGTTTCTCCCAAACATAATCATTGACTGTTAAGGAAGTGGGGAAAGTTGCCGGCTCATTTTGTCAAGACATTTGAAATTTTAGAGACTTTTGGGTTGGTAGCCTATCGGTGGTACTACCTTAGAGTTACCATGCTATGCACAACGTCTTTCATGTCTCCGAGCTTCTACAATATAATATTGATTCTTCTCATTTCTTTGTTCATGAGTATATTGTGTTATATTTTGATGCTACTTTTGAGGAGTTTCCAGTACGCATCATTGGTCGAAGCACGAAGGTTCTCTGAGGCAAGATTCTCCCTCTCGTATGGGTGGAATTGTAGCACGACCATGTAAATGATGAGACATGGGAGATGGAATCCTATGTATGTGCTCTGTGTCCAGAGTTTTTCTCGTAGAGTGGTTTATTTCCCTAGGAAGGATAACATGATAGCATGCTCGTTTGAGGGGGAAGACTGTAATAACCTAATTTTTCACTCAGGAAAAGATCCATTACATTTTTGTCTAACTCTTTATTTTGAATCTAATTTGGATTCCTAATGAGTATTTAATTGTTTCAAGGGTGTCTGGGACTTTTTTAGATCCAAAAAACTCATCTTTTTAGAGGAAATAGACTATGCACTTAGTTTATTGGAAACTGTGTTGAATGTGTTTTTTAAGATAGTGGCCCCTCACATAGTTGGCACATAACTGTTTTACCTAACTGTGCACGTACCCCTTTTTCCTAGGTACTCAAGAAAGACTTGTGAATGGTTTGAACAACTGTACATACAAATTGGGTATAGGTTATAATTCTATGTAAAATTTCTAAAACACTTTTAATGATCTATTAATATTCTCATTCCACCCAAATCGGAGGACCTGTAGGGTTTTCCTCCTTTTTCATCCTGTGGAGATTTTTGAAGGCCAAATATGTTGATCAAGATAACATCTTTGTCTAACATATTATTGAGCTTCCATTCATCATATTTCATGTGAAATAGTATGTACATGTGTCCCATATAGCTATTCTTCTTTTCATTCTCTCTTGACCTAGTTGTCACTGTGAAAACATTTTATAGCTTTTTATATATCTACACTGATCCAAGGAAAATCAATGGTCGATACTAGAGGAGTAGTATCCAACAACCCTAAATTGGGTGTTCTATAACTCATCGCTAATGTTTTCTTTGTTCTTGGAATGATTATGCAGGGCCCACCGATTTCATTGGAAACAATTTCTTAACTTACCAAGCCATGATTATACTTATTAAAACTGCATGGTTATCTTATATCAAGTAGTGTGTTTAGATGTTAGTGTTTACACCCACAACGCAATCCGCCTCATGTCGAACGTTATGCCATATTTGTGTTTTAGTGTTTCGACACATTTTTACCATTGTTCGGGTGTTCCCTTGCCTCATCTCTCTAAAGGATTGTCTTATTATAATAAATGGTTTTTTGTTAATGAGAATTCCACGACGTCTTGTACTATTTATGCTCACCAATTGACACGCCTAAGGTAACTACTTCCAAATGGTTATGAAAAGTGAAATATAAAATGTGAAATGGAAAGAATACTAAGTATATAACTTGATCTTATTAAAAGGGATTGAATATTGGTTACATGTATGTAGCACCCCTTTACATGTAAATTAATTTTTATAGAATTTTCCTCTTAAATTTAATATCCATTAATGGTTAACTAAGAGTTTACTTAATGGTTGAAATGATACATGGCATATCCACGCTTATGGAAGACTTGGCTTGGACCAATAATTAAATGGATCCAACTCTACATGAAATATCCACAAAAATGGAAGGAAATGCATTACCCAGTTGAATTATCTTATGATTACAATATCAAATAGGAATGCACTGACTCGACCTCTCCTTGTATATTGAGCAGAGAATACCATGGGTATCGGGAACTCCATTCTGATGTCGGGATATGGTTTTCTTAGGTTGATACCCACCTAGACTCTGGTTCTTGCCTATTCCATGGATTCTTAGTATACTATTGTATAGTCTCTTTCAGTATTCTAGGATACCTTGGATATATTCATTGAATCCAGTATTGACATGTAGATGCCTTGGATACACTCTATGGACCCAGTCCTTTCCTAGCCCCATTTTACAGTGGAAGCACTCATTAGACTCAGTAGGAACCTCATTGTGAAATGCCTTGGATTACTCTCTTTGGAATACACTACTACACCATAGATAGACTTTGATACTATTGATTTTTCTTTTCTTGGGTTTACTTTACATTGGCTTTTACCCTGGAGATCCCTCACTGGATATCATTATCAGGTTACCTTATTACCTATTGGGTCCTTCACTACTTATGTTATCACTAGGTGATGTCAGTGTTGTCTATGCCTCACGTGACCTATTGACATTAAATGGAAATTCCATGATTGATGAACTGGTTACTTGTTCAGACACTAGCCGAGGGATGAAGCAGGTATTTGGGTATTTAGTTATTTGTACTACTTACATTACTTTATTTATAAATGATTTCACACTACTATATTCCATTACATGGAATGGATGTTATAGACATTGTTGGTGGTGGACCACTGAGATTTATCTCACACCCTCTTTAAGAGAAATTTAGTACCCGAAGTAGATTTCATAGTTGAAGGTATTGACAAAGAGATGAATATAGATTCAAATGCTTGATTTCATGCTGTTTAGGATGGGTCTTGAAAGTAGACGACTGAGTTGGATCATGGGATTCTTTGAGTATTTTTTGTTTCTTTTACTTTGTAGAATATGTTATACCATTTTTCTTGTATCCATGTTTTCATGTTTCTCTAGTGAGATGAAATTACATCATCATTGTTTAGTTGGTACAGTTGTTGTTTTTATCATTTAGCTATTACATTTGATTGCTTCATCTATTTAAATTAAACTATTTATACTATTTACAACTTATTTATATAACGTCCATTTTCTAAAACTCATCTAATGAGGGCATAGTCTTCCCATGGACACACCCTAGGACCTCTCTACTAGTCGGTAGCATGTGGTGTTTGGGACGTTGTGCTTGAGGCGATGTGTCCCATCTGGATTGGGGAATTGTTAATTGGAAACTACTTCCATGTTGTCACACAAATAAACCGCTTTATCTAAAATCCTATAGTAGCCTCTTGACCTCCTGAAACTCCATATTAGCCATCCTATAGGGGTGAATGTATACCGATGAATTTACTAGTACTACCCATATGAAAAACTCCACCTCTACCTGGGGAGGTAAACTAGACATTTCATTTAGGAAAACATCCCAGAAATTATCAACCATCGAATGGAAATATGTATTACATGAAATCTAATTATATAGATATAAAATAGTTATATCATATGTCATCCAGCCCAGCCCATGATAACTAGGTCTATCAGGAATCTACTGGACATCCAATTCACCATTGTTTGTATAGATTTCTCCCTCTGGTGATTTTTATGTACCCATATACTGATAGTTTTCAACAAAGAATCAATAATCTATGATCCATTCAATTCTGAGTATAACATTAAACATAGTCATCTTAGGGAATAAATATTCCAGATGAAGTGGTACCCTCAATGTTTAAGAGAACATTTGAAATTTAATTACATCCATCTTCCAGATCCCAAATGGAGTTTTAATTGTTAAAACACCATCAAAAAATTGATCCACAAGTATAAGGAATCTACAATAAGTACATATATGATATTATGTGATTTACCTATTTCAAAAATAGCAGAAAAAAATAGAGGATACTAAGATCGTGCCACTAATCATAGATGATCCTACATGATAATCCTATGGGGTAAGATGTAATGAATATACATGTATTGAACCGTGGACCTCTAACACAAAATCTCTACCTAGAGTAGGCCCGATCTGCATGTCTCAGTACAACTAGTTCTTGGATGACCTAGATATGACCACAACTACCTCATACTGATCAACTATTACTTCTCATGATCATTTCATAGTGTGGTTCTATGAAACCCACTCCCATACATAGAATCAGATATTACACCTACAACTCACTTCTGGAGGGATGTTCCATTAGAAACATTGAACGCATCCCATTCATCAATAAGCATGACATAAAACTGGGTCATGATCACAATGATTTCTCAAATTTTCCATATCCCACACTGATGTCAAAAATTTATAAAATAGTAATCCCCTGTTGGATGGTAATAATTTCATGAGAGGCCTCAAAATAGTTCATCCTACCTAAATATTCTAAACAACTAGGCCAATTGACTTCACAAATCTACTTTACACCCCCATCATCCCTCAGGTACTACTCTATAATTAGATCATAATTTATAATTTATGTAATATATATCAATCTCAAAGTGTTGAACTAAGATCAAATTGAATATTGCAGACCTTCCACAAAGAATCTATCACTCGATTTAAAAATATTAAGATATTTCAAAGAGTAGTGATTCATCTTTTTGAAGCATTATATATACTCTATAACTATCAGCACACCCTGATGCAGACCAATGGACTCCCTAGAAAACTTTTAAAAAAGAATCTTGGTTAAAATGTACTCAAAAATTCTACATTAAAAATCAACCCCAACCATATATCGTATCCTATTATCATGGATAAGAACATACCAGTATTGAATTGTTTCTCCTAGAATCATATAAGCTTCAAGAATTGCTCTCCTATTTTAGGATGTCTCCAAATGCATAGAGTTCGAGAACATAGATCCAAGACACATCTCCGAGTAATATGGACTTCCATCCCCAAAAAACAAGGGAGGATGCTGATGATGGATCATAGGAATTAGCTCAGAAATATACAAGGTAGTGTGTGGTGATCCCTAAAAAGAATGAATAATGAAGAAAAACCCCTCATGGAACTAGGCCTACACACCTATGTCTTCAATAAATGATGGTGACTCAAATGTCACTAATGGAGGATCTTACTACATCCCATATCCCACTACCTTATGATTATGTTGGTTTCTACTCTCCTATAATATGACATGAGTTCTTCAGGGTGGAATATCAATACAATTCCAAATGCACGCCTCAAAAAAAGATACTAAATTTCATAGAAAAATTATAAGACAAGTAAAAACTTCCTATATAGAGGTATTACACATACCATACTCCTAATTCATGGAATGGTAAAATTTAATAGTCACAAATTTCACTAAAGATTCTACCTCTTATAAACTAAAAATTCAGGTCTAGGTCATGTTATCTATTTCCCATTTCTCAATTTTCATTCATTTTCATATTCATTTGACATCCATTTATAATTGATGAACTAAATGGTTTTCCAAATATGATACATAAGGGCACATAATTATTATGAACTAAAATATGGTGTCTACATAATCAACATGATAACACATTTCAGTCTACATGACTCATGATCTATGACTCACAATCCCTCAATTGGCTATATAGGGTTCAAATTGTAGACTTACCATGAAAACACTAATTTGGTTACAGAATGATCATTAATTGTAAACCATTTTTCTTAATCCAATACAAAGATCACCTTCCAAATTAAAAGGTATAATTTTCATGGGACTAGTCATTACATCATGAAAACAAGCATTGAATCTTTTATATAATGGCATAATGCATTGAATTTTAAATATAGTAGGGACCTAAAATGTTGCAAGAGATGGAATAAAAAAACCCATTAGGTTTCAAAAAAATAGAACCCAAAATAATATTATTAATAAAATCGTAATTAATGCGAATAACCCATTGTTGTAATCAAATAAACTATAATATTCAAAATATAGATAACTACAATTTCATTTCAAGGAAATTTGGATTTTTTTCCAATAAGTGGTTGAGATACTCTCGAGAACATTTTATTACCGAATTCCAATTTTTCCTCATATCCTATTTATTATATCAAAAGAAAAAACTATAAATGAAAATTCTCTGATTCTATATTGTATCATCATTAATCCAGATGCGACTAAACAGTTCCCCAAGTCCATTTGGCCACTTGTCCTCCAGTGCATCTCCCCAAATGATAGATTCTTTTGACTAGATTGGATGTCTTAGGGTGTGTCTATTGGAAGAATATTCCCTCTTATCAGAGTGTAATGTCTTACTGTAAATTATATAAATCAAATAGAATAAATAGTATAACTGTTAGAAAATAGATAAAATAGGGTATAATGAAAAATTACAATGTAATATAATATATAATAAAGGTCATGTCATGTTTCTACAATGAAGTCAAAATTGGAATACAAACATCAATACAATATATGTCTTTAAATTCCTAAAAGACCAAAAATCCCTCTATCTTGACAGAATAAAGAGTCTCATCATGTTCCCACGCTACCTCGTTCCTATAATTTTCAGAAAACCAAGCGTCGAACTATGCATGCTTGGCCAAGCCCCTACCTACATCCAAAAATTCTATCTTTATAACCGATAGTGGCCCAAACAGGGTGTGAGATGCAGTCTCTATAGGCCTCCACCGAAAATTTCAATAAATATTCATGTATGTGTAATATAGTGTTTTAAGTGTGTCATATAAATCATAGATATACAGTAACTAACTTTAGAGATCCATCACAAGTATACTAAGTGATGAGTGATACTATATATTCCAACAAGTATCCCTATATAACTTGTGTCAATAACCAAAAACAAAGAAGATGTAATGTAAACCAAATTAAACACAACAATCTCACTGTATGCATAATGTATCAGATCACTGAAAACATTTCCACATAATCTACAAATAACAATATCCACATTCCTATTTTATAACAATACGTGTCTCACATACCATTTTTGTGTCATAAAACCAACCATGTAACATTTTCTTTTAGTGAGCCATATATCAGAACTATCATACTTCTTAGGGTTGGATATAATGATTAGTGAATCATGTAATCCTCACTGATTCCCAATATAATCTTTATAAAAACTCAGTTAGTCTTGAATCGGGGACCAATGTGAATATAAATATACCATGTCCATTGTGAGCCCAAAAAACCAACTATAAAGGGTAATAAGTCACAATGCATCCTACAAAATAAGAATTCAAGGAGAAGAGATAACCAATTCATTCTCCGCCACTATCATGACCCATGTTGTAGCACAACCATGGTACCCTATGTAAACATTCCACATTCAAAAAATTTATTATTTCAACTGTCCAGATTTATGTTTTTACCCAATCATATAGTAATTTACATAAAATCTCATTCCATGAGATTACGAACTCAAAGAACAAATCAATATAAACCATTTTAACAAAAGGAATATCACGCATATGAGTTATGTCATCTCTTACTCAATCAATTCTATTCATTTCATCAATTAACATGAATAATTTTTCTACGCATGATTGATCTAACCAAATTTAAGGTTTAATAGAGTAATAGGAAAATAAAATTCACATGGAACATATAATGGGTTGGCATGGTTGTGGAGACATCATACAATGAGTCTCAAGGGATATAAAGGGATTCCCTAAAAAGATCTATTTAATTGAATTCAATTATTAAATTAATTTTTGGGCTACACAGGAATGTATGGAAGGAGAACCAATGAAAACAAGCTACATAAAGAACCATTACACTTGTAAATAGCATAAACCACCAACCATTAGATCATAGTACAATTATATTATAGTATTAGTTTCTGATTTGAGTTAGATCAGATGAAAAGTGATGGATGGATAAAAACATTGAATATGGGGAAAATTATCTTGTGCCAAAATAGTGTATCCAATATAATGACAAATGAGAAATGAAACAGCCACAATTGATTACTCACCGATGTGGATATAATGAGACCAATTATTCTCAATTCCAAGTTCATATAGAGAAAAGGTTGAAATTACTGAAATTTCACTCAATGATGAACTCCGTGCAGTCTACTACTATCTAATGAAGTAAGCGGAAATAGATTTTACGTTTTATAAATTTTTATTGGAAAAAATAAAATTGTGAAAAAAATTCTTGGGATATATTTTCTGACCACCATATTGTCCAAAATGTGTTCCAACCATGCACCATTCACCGTGATGAGGGGCACCTCACATGATTTTCCAAACTGTCCACACACCATGTGATTCTGATCGTATAAAAATTGTTGGAACCTCACATGGGCATTATACTATATCCACATGGTTTCCTCAAACACGGTGGCATGTATCTCTTCAATATCCAACCATGTACGATTAGTAGTAATCTTGAGACATTCCCCACGACGTTTCATCTAACTTTGAGACTACCCTAAATTTGTATAATGAAGAGATCAAGGATGAAAATGAGCCTAAAAACCCTCTTATACAACTATGACCTCAATGGGTATTCTCATTTGGTGATAAAATATAATTTAAACTAAAAAATTCATACCTCATAAAGAATCCTATGATATTACACCTATCATACCTTAACTTCTTCATTCTATCATAAATCCCTTATTAAAACCAAAATAGTAATCATGACCATCATGGATTATTAATTACATTGATTGATTAGAAACATATAGAAATCGATCAGAGTATGTCTATAATATGATACCATATTTTAAATCAATGAATCGTTAGGTTTTACCTTGCTCATCAATTGTCATTCTTTAATCAAATCCTTCATAATGTCTCAAAAATCAAATTTAAATTAACCAGTGTATATCCTGCAAGAGTTTCTATCCATGTGTGTAGTATTTGGTCCCATCATCATGCACCCATGATTATGAAGTTAATATATAATATACTCAATTTAGTGTTTTAACCCCTATGTGCATCTATGATGCAACCACATCCATTTTCTAGATTCCCAACATGGGATTATTTTCTTGGGAAAAGACAACTATCCTTTAACATAACATAAAACAGTCTCTTATACATACTATTTTCTTAATGGACCTAACTAAAAATTTCACATCATAGTATCCAAAGGTTACTAAATTCTTTTTTGATACAATATATAACAACTAAAACATTTATTACACAAATACTACCTGTTATTAGCAGAATTTTCCTTACATATTAGTATGAACCATTCCATAACCGAATATGTTTAGAGTATTCAGAAACATATACACATAAAAAATAAGAACAAAAATAATGTGGATCATTTATAATTACATTCCTCATATCTAGAGTTCTTTGGAGACATATCATACTTATAACCATTCCCCTTAACATGGGGAAGGGAAAATAGAAGATAGGGATAGAAAAAATAATCATTAAGGATAAAAATAGATATATAACAGTGATCATAATTGATAATAATAAAATAATAAAACTATTAGAACATTTTATTATAATTATAAAATTATACCCATCATTTATTACAATATAATCTTAAAACATGTCATATAGTTCTATCAATAAAAATAAATAAGAAAAAAGAGTATATAATCATTAATAAGAAATCATGATCCATGAAAACTTATAATAACAATACGAAATATGTTTTTGGAATAAAAATAAGAATATAAAAGCATTTTGTAGTTATGTTTCACATCCAATACTATTATAGTCGACAAAGATCGCTACGAATTAAATCATTTCATTGTCAAGGCTTACTCCAAAAACAATCATATTGGAAAAATTCCCTTACAAAAATGGGTTGAGTCACTATTCCAGTCCTTATTATCTCATTATATATTCATATTCTATAAACTCATTTTATGGATAAATAATTTTCCTCCCACCCATCACATAATGTAAACTATAAAAATGTGTTCCACATTTTCACAAAACATTAACCATATCATCAAATCATAATATAATTACTCGTGGAAAGGATATGAGTTTCATAAAAAAATTCTTTGTCATATTTATAAAACATGCAGAGAATGATTATAGATGGTAAAATTGTATAATATAATAAATAAATCATAAGAAACAATAAATTATGTTTTTATAAATTTAAATTATATTTAAAATTAAATTTGATAAATTCGTGAGGATACACCCATTTAATTTTAAATTATCTTATTAAATTTTAAATTAATAAAAACTTATTAAGGAACCCATTTTATTTGTAAATATTTAATGGAATATATAATTAAATATTCAATGATAATATTATATATTATGGTGGGGAATAACATTCAAACAATGTATATTTAAACACGCATACTTTCAAATTTTCGGTAAAAATATAGATGTACCTTATTCGAGAAATAGAAACATGATTTCATTAAATTAAATTTGAATTTATAAAATGGATAAAATAGATTTAATAAATCTTTGTAGGATAGAAAAAACAACCATGAAAACATTTTAATGAAAAAATGGGGATGGAAGAAATAGGTCTCAACTAAATAGATAAATGAAGTCTGTTTAACCTTATTAACATTCTCTTCATATTCTGGATTATACAATGAGAGGAAACTTAAAGAGAGAAAATTTAATGTGGATAAATAAATTGAGGAGAATAAAATAATAAAATATATCGGATAAATATATCATATAAAATGTTTATTTGAAAATTTAATAGAAAACCATATCTGTAAAAATGAGAGTTGAATATGGAATCATGGCCTCAACATCAACTTCCATTGTAAGATCAATAAACTCATGTATAATTCAATTAAATTTGTTATATTAATATTAAAATGCCATTATATATCCTATAATAAAATTTATAGATAAATTACATTATCTTATCACCCATTCATTTACAATCTTTCTCTATCATCATAATTTTAACATTTAACTGCTTCTTTTTATTCATCTGTGATATGGTTAGGATGTTATGGTACATTCACATTGAATATGGATTATTCTACTCCAGAATTTCAATAATGATTTAAATATCAGTTTTTTTTCTTTATATAATTTTTTATATCCATTTATATAGAGTTTTTATAAAATATAAATTATGTCACTACATGGAGACGATAGTCCTCATGTACATATGAGTGAGGTTTAAATATTTCAACAAATAGAACAAAGGAATGGTAAAAATTAATTAAAACTTCATAGATTATTATTATATCATATATATAATTTTTATATATATATTTAATTCTAACATAATAACCAACCATGAAATTTGGGGATGGAAAATGAATCGTATTTCTGTTAGGTGGGTGTAATCTAGATATATGCAGGAGGGATAATTTCATCTCCCATTTGATATAGAAGAGGTTGTAAAAGTTTCCTCCATCGGAATAATATTATCTTTAAATATTTATTATATTTTAATAATACCCAAAGATTATAGGATGAAAAAGAATGAATAATATTAAAATAGGTTGGTTATGATTTATTCCTTTTCATTGAGGGACCTCAACATGCTTATTTCTTAATACTTGAAGCATTAGTCCTAGGAGAAGAATAAAATATTGTGGATAATGGAAATGAATCTAAGAAAATTTTTATTATTTATTTAATAAGAAATAATTCTAAAAGGGGTTAATAAGGGAGGATAAGAGGTTCCCCTTTATAAGTGATGGGAGGCACACATGGAATTTCATAAAATGTTTTAATGATATAATGTTAAATTCATGGTAAAGTGGATGAATATGGAAAATTATCCAATGTTATTATAATATAAGGATTTAATATATGGAAAAAATAAATATTATATAGGTTTTATTGGAAATCCTGCCCTTATATCATGTTTTGACCCCCCCAGTAAACTCATTTTTTCTATAATAGAGGTAACAAAATTTTATTATTTATACTATTCACTATGTTAAAAAATTAGCCTAAACCAATTTAATTATATTAATATAAAATATTCATAATTTTTAAAAAAAATTAATTTATTAAATTTCAATAAAGGTTGAATTTAATTTTAAAAATGGGTGTAACCCATAATAAAAAAAATTATAAAATAATGAATTTTTAAGCCTACAAAATAATTTACATAAATTTATTTAATTATAAAAATGATAAAATTAAAATTAAAACTTATAATTGAATAAATTAGCCATTTATTTCAGAAAAAACCTTAATAAATATATATTAATTTAATTTACTATGATAAAAAACCATTGCGTGCGTGAAATTTTTTTAGGGAAAATGTGTTTTAATACCCAAAATTCAGCTTATATCAAAATAGAGAAAATTTATAATTTTTTTAATTTAATTATATTATTTAAAATAAATTATAATAATGTTACTTTGTAGTCAAATTTAAAATATATTTTTGATTTTACTTTAAAATAGATGAAAATATTTACGAAAAATTTGTATTTTTCAATAATAATTATAAAATACATATTTTTATAGAAATACAGAAAACTCAACCTAAAT
Organism: Viscum album; assembly: GCA_963277665.1. NCBI lineage: Eukaryota > Viridiplantae > Streptophyta > Magnoliopsida > Santalales > Viscaceae > Viscum > Viscum album. The sequence goes on from OY728141.1 coordinate 1,632,415,732, forward strand.
TAATGTTTAAATTATGATTTTTAAAATTATAATAATTTACTAAAATAAATATTTTAAAAAACGAATGAAGTTAATTATAATGTTTGTGTATAAAAAAGTGTTAAAGACCATTTTTGAATGTACTCAGATGTATAAAATTGATTTTCTAAAAAATGAGTGTGTAATTGTTATGAAATAATAAATAAATTTTCACAACTTAAAAACATTATATATTTTTTACATATAATGGTTATTATAGTTCAAACTTGATAATTAAATTTCAATGTTAAAACAGTTTACTATATCATATTTATTTTGAGTTGGGGTTTCATGTAAAATAAGCTATCAAATACTTATTTTTTTTAATCAAATTAAATATAAACAAAATCATAGCATCTTAATGTGTTACCATACATTTCCAGATGATCCTTGTGTAAGTATTGCATAGACAATACCTTGGGGGGTCCCACATACCATGTTCCCCATGTCTCATTTTGTGTACATGTTATTTTCATATGCCATATAAATATTCGTGAAATGGGTAAAAGTTGGAATGGAAGTACAGATCATGTACCTCAAATTACATAAAATATACGTTATTATGATTTTTATGCCTCTTATATCTAGTTTTTTGACTCATAATTATACGAATGGGTTTTCTTTCTTGAGTATAATTTTCTATTTTATTTAATGGTAGATTTTGTTTCAAAATTTGAGATACAAGATGATGAGTAATGATTATGAATATCGTTCTATAATGGTTGGATGAGCTTGAGACGATAGGTTGATTTCCATGACACCATTAGGTTTGTATATCCCTCGAATGACACATATTTGATATGAAATGGGTCCCCAACATCCTTTGTACAGATAGGGTCAGTACCCCCATGTACCCAATTGAGGTAAGGGTGTTATATATATTGAGTAGAACCGACTCACCTTAAATATTATGTGAGGAAGGGGTCCTTCACTAACATGGGGACAACGCCCCATCTTCTAAGATATTTAAAAGGATATATTTGGCCATCTATAGTCGGTGTAGTGAATTTTAAGATAATATTATTGCATTTGGATAATAGTGACTCTTGGATTTGAACAATAATTCATCATCCTTAGCCAGATATGAATATAAAGAGATTCTACCTACCCCTAAATTTGACCTAGCTTATCCTATAAGAGTATCAATTAATTTGGTTTCTTTGTCACATCTCTATTATATGGGTTGATCTAAAAACATTATTTCTACTATTTCCCCGGTAATTTTCAAGGAATCTAACTCTATATCTATATGCTCAAAATTATGTGGGATATTCTAGAATGTGTCATGTCATGTGAAGAAAGAAATAAGTCAGCTCATTTCTTCAATGGTCCTGGTGTTGGTGGAAAATAGAGGTACCATAAAACAGTGTTCTATGGTGGTGTTCATAATTGGTATTCATGATTCATACATTCCCTACCCATCTATGTTAAGTTCGAGACACCCTATATTACTTGTATGGGGAGTATCATTACCCCTTCAAACAATGTATGTATTTATATTTCCACTTTATAATTTTACATAGATTTTGTTACATTATTTTTTTTCTTTTTTGGTCATTAAAGTAAATCAGTCTATCATGGTTATGATATGCTTAGGCACATTCATGTGTAAATGTTCCATATACTAAGACCTCGAATTTCGGTTGATATTATGATTTGATGGTGGTTTCTAGACTCTATACAATTGTAGGTGAACATGGGATGTCACACTAGGATTACCATATGTATTATCAGAAAGGATGTGGGTTAGGTTTTCAGATTATAGTCATGGAGGATTTTTAATTCTAATTCATGGGGAATCCGAGAGTAAAATTAACATATATGAAGTTTATTATGTCATTTTTTGTGATGTTCGGGTGGAAGGATTCATTAACTACCTATGTAATATTTACAGATGTGTGACTCCCATTAAGGTGGGTGTGGTGGCGCTATAATATAGTGAGAGGGGAAACATTTTTTGGACATTGATTAATATTATTTGGTGTATAAATTAGAACTACATGGTTTCATATATGTGGGTTTTTGTTTAATCTAGTTTAAGGGATGAATATTTTATGATTAATATTACTAAATGAGTTTAGCACATCATGATGATGGTGTTATTAGTTAATGTGGTGCCTGTGTAGTTTTCCATTGGGGTATGGGGACATTGGTAGTATATATTTTTGGAGACATTTTGATTAAATATAATTTCTTTTTTAAGATTTTTATGTATGTATGAATCAAATAAGGGTTATCCTTATACTATATCATATATTCAAAGGGACTAAAGGAGGATGTTGATATGAACATTGTGGGTATTTTTAGATTATTTTGATTGAAAATCCAAATTCTAAATGTAATAAATAAGTATGATATCAAGGGGATATATAAATTTATAATGTATGGGATATAAAATGATGATTTCATTGAGTATTTAATGACTATTTTGGAGGTTTCAACATTTTGAATATGGGCCATCAATTTTAAATTTCAAATGTGGGTCGATCACACATTGAATTAATTTTCATTCCATTCCATCAAATCCTATCCAACCCCATATATTCATTTTCTCCTTCCAAACAGAAATTGGGTCGATTCAAAACCATTAATTCAAGGGGTTTTGACCTTCCCACCGTCATGTTTCCATAATTTTCCATTTTATCTTATATATCATGATTCATTTCTGTCTCAATTGATATTAATGTGAGGTTCCATCTGGGATTCTTGTGTGTTTTGGTCTAGTGGATGAGGGATCATTATGCTTTCGTCTTGGTGAGGATCCCAACATTTGTGGTGGTTATTGATCCTTGATTTCTATCATCCTAGTTTGGTGTTACTTTATGCTTCAATCAATATGGAAACCTATAAATTTTGTTTAATAGTTCTAAATGTTTTATTAACATCAAATAGTTTTTAATCTGAAAATTATTTTCATTTTTCAAATAAAATAATAATATGGAATTACATAATTTAATGGGGAATATTATAGAAGATCATATGTTCATGTTTTGTATCTATTTACTAGTTTATGAAATTTCATAGATTGTTTGGTAGTCATTTTTTTATTTTATTACATGAATATATTGTCAAAAAAATTATAAATCCATATAATTGTAAGATGAGAATTATATTTACCATGTGAATCCTAATATGTGATGTATCTTTTTCGTAATTTTTAATATTTTTGATATTTTCATTAAAAATATTTATTTGATATTGGCCGCTACTAAAGGCAAATAAATTATTATTAATTATTTCTAATAAGAAATTCAAAATTTATTAATAAGATAAACATGGTAAGGAAATGTGACATTTCTTGGAATAGACATTAGTGTCCCACTAGGTTAATCATGTACTTTGTTTATTTTTACATTCATTATTTGAAGTAGTGTTTATTTTAATTGGAATTTTTACTACCCATATTATGAATTATTTCCATAGCATTCTAAATATTGGACCACATTATATAATTTCAATAGAAACATTGTATAGTTAATCAATATAGTAAGGATTTCATTATAAACTATTTTGTTGTGGTTATAGTGGCGTTATTGACCATTGGGGTGTTTTTCATGATGTGTAATGTGGAATTTATGATGTTTTAGGGGTCGAGGTGATTTCAATGTTATGATTCTCAATTTATTTCATTTCAATTTTTTAATTTATTTATGTATAATTGGTTTAGTCTTATAAAAACCTAGAATGAGGAATTTTAATAAATTATAAGAACATTAATAAATAAAGGATAATATGGTTTAATTATTTCCACAAAAATGATTACATGGAAGTTAAAAATATTGAAATATGTAATAATCATATGTTATGGTAATTAAATATTAAGTTATTGGATTAATGTTCCATTGATTATAGTAATAATTTATAAATTACTCAATGATTTCATTAAGAGAACTTATAAATAGTTATTCTTTAGTTAATAATAAATGATTTGTTTTAGTAAAGAATCTGGTTACTTACTCTGTGCTTAGTGGATTTCTATCTTCCTAGTGGTTAGTGTTGGAAGATGGGTAATGAGGTAAAATATTAGTTATATTTCCAGATATAATATTTATAGTTACCCATATAATGATTTATATATAAAAAATATCTACTATGTTTTGTTATTTGTTACTATCTACTGTCAAAATTAGATAACATGGTTGATAACCATACTAGTCCTTGGATTACAGGTGTTTTCCCAGCATCTTTGTTATTAAGGATATGAATGGATGACCACCCCCACATGAATCTATAATTTATAAGGGGAATGTTATGTGTTAAAACCATGTCTATAATGGATCATGGTTATAGGATGTGTGTTGCTAAATGTTTTTGGTACTCAAATTTATTATATAAAAAAATATAATAGTTATGGAGACTTGTGGTTATAGAGTATAAATTCATCATAATTATAACAGAATATTATTAAAATACATTTATATATAGGGTTTAGATAAGATTATCATTATACTACTTATATATGGAATGTGTATATATATATGTGTTGTAGTCATGAAAACCCATTTTCATATATAAATGATGCATTTATTATATTAATAATAAATACATAACATAATTATTCACACTATAATCATATATGTATAGTGTATTTGGAAACATGGATAAATAAAAAAACATCCATCTAATATATCTACATCACATCCCACATATTTATATAGAACTAACACCCTTCTTATATATATCATTCATAGAATCAGTCATCATATATCGGGAAATGTTAACATAAGAAGTAGAAAGTCTAGATTATTTGTAATATTAATAAAAAGAGAAATCAGTTGTCACATAATCATAATATTAGTAAATGGGTATGAAAATATGATATTACCATTTGAAAACCATAACCTACATATTAGAGATCATAATCTTGAGTCATGTAATAAGTCTTTGAAGTTCATAAGATAGTAACTGTATAGAAATCGAGGAACATGATACATGAAAAAATAACATTAGAATAATACATAAGTTATGGTATAAACCTATGATGTAAAATAATTTAGTTAGTCAAGGATCAATTAAAATACATTCATAGTGTATTTGGTTAAATCTCAATTCAAATAAATCCTATGTCAGGGTAAACTCTCAAGAATATCATAGTGGATAAAGTCCCTAATTGAATAAGGTTCACTCCCCATTCCAATTCATATTATCTCATGAGATATAAATCTTTTCCCAATTCATTAGGGGGATATATAAGTTTTATCCAACCTTTCACATAATAAAAATAATACATTTGTGTTATATAAGATAATAAATCATTCATCATATATCATAACTTTTGGAATCGACATATGATTCATAAAAATTACCAAATTTCATGTGAATATAATCCATGGGAAATAAACAATTTTCATAATTATCTCTTAATCATAATTATGAACCATATATATTAATAATAACGATGGTTCCATTAAATAATATATATATTATAAAATGTTTAATATAAATAATTTTATCATAGATTATTTTTTTAAAAGATCACATATAATATATCTCCAAGAAAAATCCCTTTTAATTTTTAAAATACTTCCTTAAAATATAAAAAATGTGAAAAACAAATATAATTGAAAATTTCATTTCAAAGTAAAAAGAAAAAATTTTAAATTAATTTTCAAATAATTTAGTGTTAAAAATGGTGAAAAATATTGTATATTCTAAGTGTTTTAAAAGAAATATTTATTTTACTTTTATAGTAATAATTCCAATGTATATCAATAATAAAATACCATGAAGATTAATTTTAAACTATTTTGTTAAAAGTAAAAAATGTTTATAAATTTAATAAAACAATCATAGGATAATAATAAAAATAATTAAAAACAAACTTTATTGAAAATATTGAAATGGATTAAATAAAATTTTCAATTAAAGAGAAAAAAATTGCAATTTTACATTGAATTTATCTTTCAGTCTCTTGAGTAACGAAATATATTAAACTGAATAAACAATATTTAATATCTAAAAATAACCAAATGAGAATAAAATACATTATTTAAATTGGATTTTGACAATAAAATCTCATCATTGAAATCCTAATCATAATATATCATAATAAACAATGATATTATAACATAAATCCCTTACCTCATGTTCAACATGATTTGAAATCAATGTAACCATGTATTATTTGGATGGAATCTATAGTTAAAATATTAAGGAAACATGTAATCATTTTAAATGGTAAAAAATATATAATTCATTTCATGGGAGTTTTGGAATATAATTGTTTTTTTGGTTTGGTTTAGTTTGACAGGTAAAAGGTGTGTAATGATAAATATATATGGGATGTCTTTGTATAAGGTAAGTAAATGAAACACATCATTTTACTTAAAAATAATCAAATATAATAAATTAATTCTCCATTATAATGCTTAATAATTGATATGGTTTCAAATAAAATTATTATAAAGAAGAATATCATTAAAAACCCAAATTAAGGTTGGATTGGGTTTCATTTTATGCCTTATGTTATTGTTTTACCCCTTTAGATAACCAATTTCTATCATAACCATGGTAATGAGTTTTTTTATATTAATTGTTTATTATTTTACATATAAAGTAATATTTTTCTCATAAATGAAAACATTATGAATTTCTAAAAAAATTATTATCCAACGTATCCTCTAGAACGATTTTTTTTATTTTTAAATATTTTAATAAAAATAATTTTTCATAAAACCCTGTTAATGTCCTTCTATGGACTATTCTCATTAATTTGAAATTGAAAAGACACTGAAAATTTTGAATGAAAATCATAATCAATAACACAATTCTAATATGTATTATTAATCTATAAAATTTTTCAGTCATTGTAATTTATCCAAATTTTATTACATTTCATTTTTAAAAACTTATTATTTTTTAAATCAATCTTATAAATATCATGTCGTTATTTCATATTAATTTATTGAAATTATTAAACACTTGAAATTATAAAAGAATCAATATTATAAAGGATATTAATTTATCATTATAATATTCATCTTGATTTTAAATAAATCTGTTTTTATCCTTTTGTAAAAAATTTGGATTTGTGAAAGTTAATAAATTTTCATTTTGTATTAATTAATTTCATGAATTAATATTCATATCATAATCCATTAAAATGGGTACTAATCGACATTTTTTCAATAAATGTATGGAAATATCTAAAATCCAACAATTAAATTTTAATATGGAAAATTTTAAGGAAATTTTAGTGCCTTATCCCAATGCTTAACCATAGATTCATCACTTTTCTATTACCATGTTGATAAATATTTTCCTATGATATTATTATTAATGAAATAAAAAAAGGGATATATTTACCAAATTTGATCTATATGATTCAAGATATAGAATCCATTTTTCAAGATTCAATTAAAATATTGTTTTTAATTTAATTTTAAAATAAACACGCAAAACTCAATAAAGAGCAGTTTTCTACAAAAAATATTTTTAGTAGTTTAAAAAAATTTCAAAATAAAATCGAAAATAAAATTAAATAAAATATATTTAATTATAATATAAATAATATAAATAAAAAACTATACTTTTAAATGCATCAAATAATAATTTGACTTTAAAATTTTTAAATGGAAAAGAAAACTTAAATAAATATTAGTATTATTCATTAATCATTGGAAAATAAAAAAACATTCCGGATAATTTATAAAAATAACACGAATCTAATTATGAAATAATAATTTCTATAAGTAGGATAATTTATTCAAACACAGTTTTCAAAAGAATTTATGAACTAATTATTTTACAATTATCACAATAAATAAATAAGGAAAATTATTAATGGAAACTGCTTTCTAAACATATAATGACGTTATACAAATATGAGTAAAAATTATCCAATATATTTTCCTTATAAAAAACAATTATAAATACTTTCTTATTATGAATATTTATATTCATACCACTAGTTTAATATTTATGTTATAATGGTAATCTCTATTATATATTTTTTAGGTGTGGGTTGGTGTGTATCACAAGACATCAATGAAATTAAAAATTTTAGAATATAAATAAATCATAAATTCATAAGGTGTTTCATTCCAATTGCATTAAAATAAATTTATCCCAAAAAAAATTTCACTCCAACACAAGAAAAGAATTAAGATACATATTTTTTATCACATTCTATGGCTCCCACATGGCTTCTCTAAATTCATGATTCCCCAGGGGAACTTTTACTGTGTGGGTAGTCATACTCTATAAAATTTTATTTATATGATACAAGATTTATACAAGTTTTTTCACATGTGAAGTATAATAAATTAGTGATATACCCTATGATTTGTTTGATGTAAAATATCCAATATTTACTTCCATATGAGAGATACATGGAACACATCATTGACTGGAGAGAGGTTCGGTGGAAATTCCAATTGATAAGGTATGGTCCCTACACAATCATATATCTTGATGGAAAAATATACATAGGTATCATATTTAATTTATTTGTAAACTAAATAACATTTATCCATGGATAAATTAATATTAATATCTTCTCTCCATCATCAAATTCTATATTTCACCAATGATTTTCATCATATCATTCTAATTGATATTTTTACTTTACTATGTTATTGAATTACAATTACTTTCAAAATTATTTCCTATCATTAATTAGGCCCCAATAACATTATTTCTCTAACTTCATCCCATCATATTGGATTTTTATAAATAATTCCATATAGGCCTTCATATGTATCCATTTGAATGCTTGTTGGAATGATTTTATTGTATGGAAACTAAATTTGATGAAGGTGTTTATTCATACCACTGTGGAAGTCCATATAAATATAAATCAACATATCTAATAAATTATTAATTTTTCTCATATACTGGACATCTATATAAGGATGAAAAACCATTCTGAAACCCAAATTTGTATCCATATATTTCAGAATACTTCTCTAGAACTGTATGTCAAATGTTAAATCCAGATATGACAAAATATATTACTGTAAATCCTAAATCTGTACAACTCACACAATGTATATTAGATCAAGAATATATAGAGATAACTCAATTTTTGGAATATCTAAAATATTATAACTTTTTAATTTTATGGAATACATACCAAATAGTATTATTTCTCAATATTTTTTTCAGTATTTTTATTAAGAAAAGAAATAGATGAGGTTGTTTTCTGATTTCCGTTATTCTATGGGCAATGAATATGACATAACATTTGAATTTTCTCTCTTTTCCTGAACTTAAATTAATATTAATAATTGGGATATATATAGTTATCAATATCCCTTTTAATTATTTCTTACTAGAAGTAATCTTTTAGATGTCTTTAAATCTTCTTACATGAATGGTGAAAAGAGAAATATTAATTGTGAGCTTCATCTAATATCTCCTTTTACATGTATAGTATTTGTGAGAGAAAATCATAGTTATAAGGTATTCTATTTCTTTTACATCAAGGGTTAACTCAAGAACAATTTTCCTCTTTTTTTGGTCAATATCTTTTCTTTTTGCCTATTTAAATATTACATTGATATATGGTTGAATAATCATTTGAGAAAGAAAATATTTTATACCATCCTTAAATATTTCTATATATATCATTTTTAAGCCATAAATATTTTATCTTCTATGATCATTATCACATATAATATAGAAAGTAATTATTTACTCAAATTAATGGCCATTGGTTTACAATCCTAGCGTGGGAAGGTATTGAGTTCTTAAATAATATTTAACGAACTCAAAAAATATTTTTTAGGGAATATTCTTGTATTTTTAAGTTCATATATAATTAAAAAAATTTATCATTATATATATCAAACTGTTATATATTTTATTAGTGCCTCCATGTCAAAATGAAAAATTCACATCGATAACTATAAATCATTTGATGGGTAATTTTAATCATTAACCTTTGATTTTCATGAGGGATAAGCTACCACCATATCATTATTCATGATTATGCATCCCATTCCCTTTATCGATGTGTTACTAGTGACCAAAAACCATTCTCTACATTAGGGTATTTTATGAATGGTTTCACTAAATAACATTTTCTATAGTTCAATGAAATTTTCATCACATTCATCTACAAAAATGAACTTTTCTCTATCTTGAGATTACTAGTATAGGGGATTAGATAGCCATGATAAATACACTACAATCTGTCAAGAATACCCAACTAAACTAATAAAATTATAAATCTATGACATTGTGGTTTTTTTGAACTATAGTTCAATAAATTATTCCGTTCATGGATCCGTTGATATACACCCTCATAAAATTATATGAACTAAAAATGTGTTTATTTAGAGAAAAAAATTCACACTTTGTAAATTCTGTATACAACTTCTCCTTCCATAATGTCTTCAATAAAACCCTCATATAATTTTCATAACATTAATTTATCTTTTTATATTTAATAATGTAATCTATGAAAACATAGATAAATTGATCAAGGTAACATCAAAACACTCTATTAATTAAATCTACAATGATAATAGGGTATATAATATGTCCAATTGAATAAATAAAATTCATTGTGTTCATACCTCATATGGAATGTTTTCTGGAGTATATCCAGTTTATTTACCCTCAATTAATGATATTTAGAATGATGTTCAATCCTAGAAAAGAATTAACATGCACAAAACTAATAAACGAAGTCATAAATATGGGTTAAATGATACATATTCATGATTTTTATCATGGTGCGGCCTGAGAGAGGCTTCTTCTTTCTCTCCCGTGGTGACTAGGGTTTCTTATCTGTTCTCATGCTCCTCCACTCTCCATCCATCGCGTCCAAGGTCTCCTCTCTTTGATTCGTCTCATCGGATTGGTCAGCTCAGCACGTCGATGTCGTCGTGTGTGCGACTTGGCCGGCTGGGCTCCGTTTCTGTGGAGGAGACTTATTTTCATTGAGGTTGACGACGTTTCTGGAGTGGCCTCAGGAGGGGGGGGGGGATTTTTCCTTGTTTTCATTGCGTTTTTTTATAGTGTTGAAGGATCTCTCTTGGCGGTCTCTGCTTGAAGCTGGCAGTGCTAGGGTTTATCACACTGTCGCCTCATCCCTGTGGTGGTTCTTCTTCGGATTCCTTGGGTGTTCTCCGTGGTGATCGTGTGGTTCTTATATCTTTTTGTGGTCGTACGCTTTGGGCTTTGATGACACTTCTGGTCTAATCCACGAGTGTAAGACTAGATTTCGATTTCTGTCATGTTGTTCGTCGGAACACTCTACAAAGCGTTCAAGGGTTTCCTCTCGGTAGTTTTTTGTTGGTCTGTGGTAGTCTCTCATCATGTGGAGGTCGTCACTTGATTTCTGGAGGCTAAATTTTTTGAGGGTCAGTGGGGGTTTCCTTCAGTGGTTGGGGTGATTGCGTGGGGGTTCCCTTGTTTTCTTTTCATGGTCTTGTTTGATTTCTGTTGTTGTACGGTGATTCTGATCAATGGTCTTTGGGCTGGAGGCCCTGTTATTTGGAAACGACGAGGAATGCTGATTGTTTGGGTTCCTGTGTTCCGAGAAGGGTCATGACGATGGTGTCCAGACAAGATTTTCTCTATTCTCTAACGACGGCTCCGCCGTCGTCCTACTATGAATGGTGGAGTGTGGTGTTCTGGCATACGCGGCTCAAGATGGGCACGTGGTTCGTGGTGTTTTGAATTTTTAATTTCTGATGATGTTTGCTTTTGGATGATCAACTGTTTGGTTGTGAGGGTACCTGTTACCCTAAATAGGCTTTATGAAAATAAAAAAAATTATTTGAAGGCATGATTTTTATCATGATTGGTTCTCAAAAATCAATGTTGTGTCATATTGAATCATCATTTTTCTTAAATAAAAGTATATTTTCACCCCATGGTAATGTACATGGTTGAATGAATCATCATTAAATATTCTCCAAGAGTTTATTCATAATTTATTGAGACTAAATTGGTGTCATTATATATAGATTAATTTAAATAGGTTCTTCAAAAAGTATTAGTTCTATTTAAAAATCAACATCATATTCCATTGAAATATTATGGAACACCAATATGAAAAAATTTGATTTTATGTTTTCGCCCACCGTCTGAGATAAAAAAAACCATATCGAATATTAATCAAGTCCCATATATTGGATGTGATTTTTATAGTCTATTCATATTTATCATCATGAAAATAGTAGTTTATATGTTGAATTGGTATATCAAACATGAATTTTATTCTATGATAGTTGATGTTGGGTTTATTTTATGGAAGTTAGTACATGCCTTAGATAACAGTAATTTATTCTAGATATAGAATACAAATATTTATCGGAGGAACACGCCAAAAAACATCAATTAATAAAGATGTATAGACATGATATGTGACCATTATACCAGTTATGGTTTTCATTTCTAAATTAATAAATAATAATTTATGTGGTCTTGTGATACCCTTAGTAAATTCATAGATATAAAATAGTGTGTTGATCTAAAAAGAAAGAAGATAGTATCAGTTATAGAGTGGATGATTATTGTTCCTTCCCACAAATAAGTTTCAATCTTATAATTTGAAATACTAATAACATTATATTATCATTCATCTATAGACATAACATGAGGAAACCATAAATTCATTTAAATACCAATCGGTTTTTAGAGGTGGTCAGCATAATGTCTATACTGGTTACTTTTGAAACACTGGATTATGGTTTGTTCATTATATAGATCATTATATTTATTTACAAAATTATATAATGTCATCCCTTTACATCATTATTATTTTGTGTGGTTACCTTCATTTAAACAATCAATACATTTAAAAGTTCCATTAAAAAAATTTCTTCTTTGTTTTCTTTGACACATAAATCATAATGGATGGAGTATCTTATCATCTCCTAGGTTATTAAAATATTATTTCAATTCGATATGTTTTTTCATATCAAAATAATAGTAATGATGGGTAACTAAAATATGTATTTCAATTTTTATTGGAAATATAATGATTTCATCATTGCTGTTCAAGTCCCTTATGTATAACAACCTTCAGAGACTTGGTTTTGAGACACTAAAGAATCAATTTAATGTACTTTCTTGATGGATGTTAATAACTGAAGAATACCTCAAATGTCCTATAAAATATTTCTCATAATTTAAAACAGATTCATCATCCATAAATTTTGTGTCATGTAATTACCTCTACATTTTCCTATATATAATACTCTTAATGTAATTATTGAAGGATAACATCGTAACCTCATCCCACTCCATGGAGTAAATTTTTTCCCATTTCCTTATGTTATTCATAAGACTCCACCATTAATATCCATCTACAAAAAAAAAGATAAATATATATAATAAATTTATCATTTTCAAATCACTAGAGAATGAAAGATATACTTGCAATGGTATTAATCCATTTCTCTTTAACAATTGTACAGGAAAACCCAATATAAGAATGTGGATGTTGCCTTTAGAATAACTAAAAATAGTGTTCCCTCTTTATTGACATAGAACTTCACTAGGATTCATAGTTTGAAAAAATTTCAAAATAATATTAATGATCTTATTTCTTCCATCTCTCATAATATTTTGTTTCGCAATATGAAAATAATTGAATATTCTATTAAATTTTGTATTAACATAGTTATTTTAGGGTACAATAATTGAATAAAGCCAAAAATCATAGTGTATGAAATAATTATCATATTGGGAAACCACAAAATCATAGAATATATTTTATATGAGGTTCAAATAATTACACATTTATTTCAATATATGATCCGTTTTATTTATCGTAGTTCATTTAGGGTCATTATCTTTTCTCATAGTTTATAATGTTGCATAAAGGAAATATAAATTACCTAATAATAACCCTTAGTAGTGCAAAATAGGTGTGAAGTAAAATAAAACTAAATATTCACCATAATTATCACCTTGATAAAATTAAACAACTCTTATTAGGTTCATTATCCCATGAAGTGTCTATTCCAAAACCATGTACAATTGCATTATCCCAACATGGATATCTCTCCATGAATCCAACAATTATTTCATTATGATATCTTATGACATTATCTGACATATAAGATTATCCAAAGGGTTCTAACTAAATAACTATCATAATTTTTAACAATGGTAACTAAACCTTACTTTGTTTTGAACTGTAAAAACACATTCTTTTCAAATATAATTATTATATATTTTTAAATGAATATTCAACACATAACATAATGATCCGTGATAGAATCAGATAGGTCTAGTGGCTTTGTTAAAATTGGTAAATAATCTAAATTTTCACAAGATATATACATCATATGCAACAATGTTTCTAATAACAGGTTTCATTCAAAGGCCCATCATACATAATATCCATCTTTATATCATTGGGAAGGTAAACATAGGAATGTGTGAGCTCAAATTCTCTATAAGGGTAAATAAGGGTGGTTTCAATGACTGTTATCACCTAACATGAGAATAAGGGCAAGATAACACAACCATAACATTTTAAAATCATAAAAACATACCATTAATCATAATCATGAGTCACTGAATAATACATGGATGATCATAAGTCATTAATTATAAATAAATTTAATAAGATGATATATGAGAGCATAAAATTAAAAGAAACATATGTCTAGGGAATATGTAGAAGAATTAAAAATAATTTATTTATTCAAGGATCACTGTCAGGACTATTATATTATATTTAGTTTTCTTCCCATTCCATTCCATCCTTATTCAACATTCACTCCCAATACTATTACAGTGGATGTATCCCCTTCCTAAACTAAGTGAATTCCCCATTCTTGTCCATAATATCTTATAATATATCTATATTTATCCAATGAATTGTGGGAATATATAAATTTGAGCCCACTCAATACATAATTAAAATCATAAATTTGTTATCCACATGTTAATAAATCAATTGTCATAAATTATAACTCCTGGAAAGAAAATGTATTTTATAAACATTTCATCATTACATCAATGCATAATCTCTTGAAAATAAATGTGTCTTATAAATTTTACATCATCATAAACTTAAACCATATAGATAAATAATAAGGATGTTACAAATAGGTCATATACCCAATAAGTAATATGATTATAAAATAATTTCATCAAAGATGAAAATTCTATTAAAATAGAATTTGGAATATTTCATGGGGAAACAACCCTTTTCATTTTGAAATGACTTATTTAAAATATAAAATTTTCAAAATTATTATATTGATCATTTTTGTAGAAAATAATGATGTAAATTTTTTAATGAAATCATAAAATCATGTGTTTTCTAGATGGTGTGAAATTTGGTAATGGTGTTTATGTAAAAAAATTAGTTTCTTTTTTTTTATTAAAAGAAAAAAATACCTCATTAAAAATAAAAAAAATAAGATTCCTTTTAATAATATTTATAAAAATTAATAACTAGATAAATATTACATTAAAATATCAAACAATAATATTTAAAACATTATTAAATGTATTTTTAGTAAATAATGATAAGAAAGAATTAATATTTTCAACTAAAGATAGTAATAATTACTTGTTTCCTAGAAAATATTATTTTATTTTCTCGCATACATATGGTGAATAAAATAAAAGGAAGACAAGTAATATCTAGAAAGAAACATAAAATAAAAACCTTTCTGAGTTTCATGAATGTCAGATCATAAAATATCACCCTCAGAAACTTAATCATAAGCAATTCTGAAAAATAATATGATTAGAACATAAATCCCTTCCCTGAAGCACTATGTTCATTGAATGTTCTCTAGCCTCCAGTTATATTTTTTAGGCCTCCTTTAAATCCCTTCATTTGGTCCCTCAGAATAGTCATTGAAGAATGAAAACAACGTTGTTTCATGTATATGGATATATGTTAATTGGTCAGGGGTGGGTCAAGCAGGATTACTCAATTTGGTTTAATGATAAGAGATAATATTTATCATATTAATATGGTGGGAAATGTAACTACTAAAATTAAATAAAAGACGAAAAATAATTATTTCATTCTGAATAAAGATTATTTTAAAATGAAAAATTATTACACGAAAATGTGATTATGCTCAAAATATCAACATACAAAAAAATCTATATATGTTTTTGGAGTCATTATGGGCCTTATCTTTTTTTAAACCCTTGGATAATGAGTTTAAATATTAATCTTGGTAATGAATTATTTATTATTAAAGGGTTATAATTTTATAGATAAGGTAATAATTATATCACAAATGACTAGTGTATGACATTTTGACCATTCTATATCATTAATATCCTCTATATTTATTTTTGGTTTTTTATATTATTTTATTAAATATTTTTATGTTAAATTAATTATAATGTAATTTAAAGAACTATTCCAAAAATATTAGTATGAAAAATAATATTATGATAATAATGTTTGTGAAAAAAACATTCACACATACCTAATATATTATATTCTTTTAAAAACATAATGTCATGAAATAATTCTTAAACAATATACTAACTTAAATATTTATAAATTTAATTATTTTATTTTTATATTAATTGAATAAATATTGTTTTGGTTTTTTATAAGAATTGGATGTAATTTTTAAATCCCAAAACTATAAATATAAATTACAGTGAGAAAAAAATCATCCATGTAAATGTTTATAACTGAAACAAGCCTCTCCTTTTCTTTATGTAAAAATTTTAAAGAAATTAATGTCAATAGAGTAATTGTTTTGCATTTATTCTATTTATAAATTAATATAATTGATATAATCTAAGAATAATGGAACCATGATTCCATATATGTGTGGAAATGATGAAAATTTCAAAACACCAGTCATAAAATTAGATAAATTAAATTCTTTGAAAAAAAATATAAAGCCTTATCCCAATTATTTAACTAAATTTTTTAAATTTTACACTTACTAAGGATAAAATATTTACAAAGGTTATGAGTCATAATGAAAAAAATAAAATGGATCTTTTTAAAAATTTTAATCCTACTTTTTATAAATTTTTAGTCCTTTATTCATGATCTCTTTCATAGATGTGTCAAAATTTAATTTATAAATGAACCTATGAAACATGATGAAAAGATGGTGTCCCAAAATATGTATTCTGAAGTGTTAAATATTTTTGTACCAAAATACAATATAAAATTAATTATGATTGCAATTTTTGGATTATTAATAATATATATTTTAATATAATACATATAAATCCATTTTAAATAATTTTTTTTAAATTACTTAAATTAATAGAAAAATTCGTATAAAAATATTATTATTGATTATTCTTAAAAAAATTTATATTTTCAAAAAAATACCAAAAATTACGTCTAGAAAATTATGAAATGATAATTTCAATATATAATTTCATTTAAAATTATTTTTCTTTTAATAGTGACATAAATCAATTATATTACTTTTTCTTATAATTAAATAAAAAACTATTTTTGAGGAATAATATATTTTTAAAAAATATAATTACTTTATTAAAAATTTATTAGTTATTTATCAATATAATTTTTTATCTAAAACCATTATACATATTTTCATATTGGTGTTATTCTAATTCATATGTCCAATTAACCATCTAGGAAATAAGTATATCCTATACGTTGGTTCATTTAGAATTGAGGATGCATATATCATAAGCTATCAAAAATTAATATTTATTTAAAGAGAAATATATCACAAAATGAAATAGTGATTTGGGTATAATATGTGAATGTTGTAGAGACGTGTTTTTGTGAATGAAATTATGGGGATATAGTTTTGATGTGAATACATGGATGTTCTGTTTAACATATGGATGGGATGGGAGTATCAAGACATGTGATGTTGGGGTTTGGGGTGAGTGGATATGTGGGACAGTTGAAGTAGTTTACCTTTATTTATTTATTTTTAAATGATATGTGGCATACATATCTATTATATTTGGTGAGTGATCCTTCATAAGGAAGTGAACATAGAATACCTTATTTAAGTAATGAGTTGATTTCTTTGTTTACTCACTTCAGCATTTTAATTATTTTTTCTCAATTTCAAGAGTTCATTTGGGGAGGATCCTACTATTTCTCTTGTCTTCTCACAAATATATATACACACACACACACATGTATATATATATATACTAATTGGGGGTCCTCTATATGGAGGTAATGATAATTTTGGGTTTTACATGATCACATATGTTGTTAGACGGTTGATGATTTCTATGAGGTTCTACCATAATAGTTATTTATGTTATGTTTTTATTTTTATATATATTATTACATGAATTGGGATTTTATTATTTTATTATTATTCATTTTATTTGGTGTATTTTTATATATTCATTAGATTTTTTGGGTAATACCTCGCATTTTGTATGTGCAATATACATTAGAACTAGTCACCAAATTGTGGCATGTTATAGGTGAGCATTAGTGGTTACCCACATCATTATTGTTGGACATGGATGAGTTACATTAGATATGGCTCATGATGGAGTGGTATTAAAGATTTCAGTTGAGTGATATGTTGGGGTTTGGGGATATATACTAGTGAGTATTAAATGGGATGGTTTGGAAATAATATCTGCCTAACATAGTATATGATGTATGGAAGGGGGAGTGGATTTGACATAGGTGGTCAATTCCACCTATTATATAATTTAAGAAACATTTGTTTCTAAATATAATGGGTGGGTTGAAACTTGAAGAATAATATATACATAGGTAGAGATCACACACCATCATTTTTGTTTCTATGAATAAATTATGTAAATATTGTAAATTATGT
The DNA here is from genome assembly GCA_963277665.1 of Viscum album. Classification (NCBI taxonomy): domain Eukaryota; kingdom Viridiplantae; phylum Streptophyta; class Magnoliopsida; order Santalales; family Viscaceae; genus Viscum; species Viscum album. The sequence goes on from OY728141.1 coordinate 1,632,434,454, forward strand.
TGAATCCTAATTAAATGATCATAAGGATTATTTATTTTGAGTTCAGAGAGTCCCTAATGTTTTTTTATTTTATATGATCAGATCAAGGTCAGTGTTCATATTAGGCCCATGCTGATGATGAGTTGTGGGATTCACTATAAGATCACTAGAGTGTATAGGTTGATGAGGATTAATCCTAGTGGAATGAAAATGAATATATTTTTGCACATGATATTAAAAGGTATAGTGTAACTATTTACATGTAAGAGTTTAAGGATTGATTTGAGAAGGTTAATTTCATATATTGTATGACGCTTTGTATAAAAGAGATGTTTATTTTATTTAATGTAACTATATGTCCTATGACTACTCATCAATGGTTGGTTTTGTTCATTGGTTATTGATAGGACTTCAATGTTTTGTGGTAGAAAAACTATTTTTTAAAGTAGAGTTACCTTATTTGACATTGAATGAAAAATATTAGTGAGAGATAATTCTATTATCTATGGAGTATCTTGAATGATGGATTTCAAAATTCTGTTCAAATTATCCATTCATTATCCTTGAGACTAATTCTCAATGAAGAGGCTTTATTGAAACATTTTTCTTAGGAATTGTGTCTTCTGTCCTCATACTAGTTCACCCCAAATATGTATTTGAAAATCATTTAGGTGTTGGTGAATTAAAAGGTTATGGATGAGATTTATCATTTGATCATAGAATCGTGGGATGGATGTCTTTAGGATTTCCTAGGGTGAGAATTTTTGAGAAGATGTTATCAGTTTTATGGAAAATCAATGTTTTATACAAAATGAAATAATATTCATCTACCATTATATCATTTTGTGGAACTAGTAGTTCATATAGTTCTACATGGATATCAAATTATTTTATTATTATTATGTTCATAGACACCATAGTAATGAGAGTCCAACCATCTATGATAGTAAGTTTTGGGATAGTGTCCCACTTCATGTTCATCCATTGTAGAAGTATCATATGATTTAGAAGCATTACAAATAGTGGGGTTCTTGATTATTTATTCAGTTGTGAGTTGATATTGTGGGTAGTGGATATCCCCAAAATTACCCTCATCCATAGGTAAAAATAATGGAGTGATAAAATAGAGGTGGTCTACATGAAGTTCAATGAGTTCACAGTGTAGAATGTTTTCAGATTCTTATGATAGGGATTTCAATTATAAGAATGTAAAATATCTGGTGATATGTCATTTCTATATTTTCTATTTATTTTTTTGTCGTATTCATATATAGAGTTGTGAAAAAAAATTAATCCAGCCATACCGTAGAATCATTTAATTTATGAAGATTTACTTTCAGTTCTATTAGAGTTGATTATGATAATTGGAAGGCTGAGTTCTGTTGTATAATGATAGTATATAATTTGTGTTGATGTTTGGGAACCAATAGTTTTTCAGAGATTTTATATATTTTTTTACACATCCATATGACCCCATTCATTTTATAGAATAGTTTTATTCATTATGGACTATGATTGATTATTTTTAGAGGGGAGTTGTAATCATTGATATGGATGGTGAGGATTAAATGTTCATTGGTGACAGGGACCATTATAGTGGTCAGTGATCTGTTGAGTGTTTGTTTACTATGAAGAATGACTGAATGTTTTGTTATGTAGAAAATTATAGAGTGGTGTGTCTTAGATTTGTAGAATAGTAACATTGTTTTTTTATAAATTTGATTTAATGATACTTCTTGGTGAATCAAAAATTGTAATGACTCTTTACAAAATAATTTATTCATTGTTTTGGGAGCTATAGATTCATATTTATGATCATGTGTAGAAGGTTTTCACTCATCCCATTGTGTCACCAGGGGGATCATCGATTTTTTTATAGAGTAGGTGAATGGAATTCACTGATAGTGTATAGACTACTGTCACATGAATTTGGTGAAAGGTATCAAATATTATACCCTTATAAATAGTGATGATTTATTTTTTTAATTAAAGAGAGCTTGATGGTTCATAATGAACAATTTATAGTGAAGGATTCATCATATGTTGTTGAATTATAATGATATTCAAATTAATTCCATTAAGATTATTTTGGGGAAATATAAGTATATAGTTATTCATTTTAGTATTATGAACTCAACAACCATGTTCAATGGGAATTTGAAATATGTTCTTTGGGAATACCTTGACCTGTTTTGTGGTGGTTTTCATTGATGAAATCCATTTATATTAAATTTCTTAGGTGGATTATGTGAGGTAAATATGATTAATTTTGGAATTTAGTAAGCATAATTATCTATTTTTGACATTATCTAAAAGTATGTTTTCTATATTTTATGGCTTCTTCTTAGGGATTGTCATGAAATAGTTAATAGCTTTTCATAATTAAATGATCAAGGTAGTTGTTTCATGGGTATCCTCTAAGAATGACACAGAGGTTATGAGATTCCATGATCTCGAAGGATATTATAGTAGGTTTTATCTGATTTTATCATTATTAAATATCATATAATATCATTAAATTTTAAATATCGTGATTTATATGGATTGAATAATGTCTAGATTCTCTTGAGATTCTAATGTTGAAGTCGTTCAATGTATCTGTTCTCTATTTTCTCGAGGAAGAATTTTTTATTATGATTTTCATCGATAATTCTCACCGAAAAATGGGTAGAATAATAATTAAAAATAGTGATGTTATCTCATGAAGGCCTCAATATTAATGAACCCATCAATAAAAAAATTCTATCAATGATCATTATTTTTTCTTTGTTTTTTTTTCTTTGATTATGTTGCTACACACTCTCATTGGTGAGATCTTTTTCAACTTAATAGATTATATTTTTTTAAGTCATATCTTCTACCAATGTTATTTTAACATGAAATAGTGATGTTTAATGGAATTATTAAATTATTAAAACTTCATGATTTCTTATACTACATGGAAATGATGTTTTGATTCTGACATAATGACTAAAAATTCATGTAGAGATACTTTTTGATAGTCCAAATTTTCTATAATATTGATCGATGATCATATAGTGATGAATCTCAATCTCAGATAGGTTTTCAGTAGATGGGGTCTCTACTAGATGATGTCACAATAAAACATGGTGTAGTAGGTGAATAAGCTTAGTTATGGGAATAATAGGTGGACTCATGGCGATATTGTGATTTTTTTATTATGATTCTCATGAATAATGGTATGAGGATGATGGGAATCAGGTATTGTTTTTATGATAGGAACTATGTTCCATAATTTTTGAATCATGTGGTCCCCTATGAGGATTAAAACTCAATTTCTAGAGTACATAATAGCATAACCTGTAGTAACTCAAATCTTGACATTCATGGACATTACATTACTTTTTCACATTACTTAATACATGAAAAAAAACATATGCCCAAATACTATATTAGTTTAGTGTCTTTGGAAACTCAGAACGTAATCTTCTAATCATGGTGAAAGATCTTAAGCATCTCCCATAAAGATCTTACACTTTGGTTTTCTTACCTACAACCTGTCTTTATATCCTGGGGAAAAGAAAATATAAAAAGGGTGAGCTAAAATGCCCAGTAAGGGTAAACATATAGAACAAAAAACAATCCCTTAACATTTAAATGCCAAAACCTGAACATAAAATCTAAACATCAAAATCTTCAGAAAAGACATAAATTGTGGAAGTACATATGGCATATATTATAACAGAACATAAATCATGATAAAATACCATGGGAATAAAAATTTTAATTATGGGAAACCATTAAGCACATGATATGATTTCCATAGTAGCCAAGGCATTTCTGCCAAGACCATCTTAGTGGACAAAGTCCCTTTCTGAATCGAGTTCACTCCTCATTCTAGTCCTGTATCACTAAACCGGATTAACGTACCAATCCATCCATGTCTATGTAATTAGATATAAATCTTTACCCAATACATTGGAGGTAGAAATAGGTCCCACCCATCTCATAATTAAATCATTCTTACTTTTTCCACAACATAAGCATAAATCATTCATGATAACCCAAAGAATAAAAATGGGTTTTATAAATATCATCCCATCGTAACATAATCCATATAAAACAAATGGATATAATTTAATCATAAGAAAATTTAAACCATGTAAATCATAGAGATATTGTACTTGAAATATACACATATGAAATAATTTCATCTTAGATGGAAAATGGTTTTGATAAAACACTTGAAATGAATTTTTGAGGAAAATATCCTTTCTTCTTAAAAAATCAATTTCTCTTCAAAAATTGACACGCATTTTTAAAAGAAAAGTATTTTTTTGTAAATATTCATGAAATCTTGTAGAGAATACTTCATAAAAATAAGGCGTTATAAAAATGTAAAAATCTGTTCATGTCTTATAAGCTAAAAATATCATTCTCCTCATACTTTTCTCGTAAAGGTAAAAATGTTCCTCGTGTGGTAAAAAAAAGTAAGATTCCTTTCATAACATGTGGTAAAATTTTAAAATGGGTAAAATTTCCATTAAACATACATGAAAACATTTTTAGAAAATAGGGACATGGATGATAACAAAAACCCCAGTAAATACTTACGAATAAACAATCTCAGATAAGAGCGAGATTGTAATAGTAATCCCTTACCATAAGCCCAATTTCGTTCATACATGTCCGAGAATCCTGTATAGTGGGTTCAAACATTTTATTAACTTGTAACAGAACGATAATAATATTTATGATATCATATATGATTCAATTACGACTTTATGTTATCCGTGCATTTGTCAATTCCATGTTAAAGCAGCGTTTTGGATAAAAGCGTTTCATTTATCGTCCGTGTTTTGAATTGTAATTATTAATATGATTACTTAGATCATGATTACTTAATTTAAGAATATAAAACATGATATATATATAATATATATTCATCATATACATATATATATATATTATATATTGATAAATGGAATGAAATACATCGTTCATGGAGACGTTATGTCATACGTAAGCAAGAACATTGTTTTCATTTCCTTATTGAATTTAATGAAATTAATTATATGACATACATATATATATAAATAAATCCAGTATCATTATTATTAAATATATTTAATTATTATTAATTATATATACTTTATAATCATTCATGAATGGTTAACATGGAGAATCTATCTCATCGCATCGTGGAGACGGTAGTTCGTACGTACGCACGAGTGATTATATAATTCCCATGATCGTGGAATTGTATTGAAATTTATGTATAATATTTCATAATGAATATCACTTTAAAAAAATCATATATATTTATTTATTTACACCATTATACACATCCAAGTAAGGTGGTGGTTGAAAACAGATTACACCACGGCGTGGAGACGGTATTCCATACGTACGCACGCACGGTGATTTCATTTTTCATAGGATGGATTGAAGGTGAAATATGGTTGTTTAATATTTATAATAACTTATCCAAATATAAGTAATACTGGTGTTATTACTTTATAATGAAACAACAAAAGAAGAAGTAGTAGAAGAAGAAAGAAACTTGAGATAATCGAAACAAGAGATTACCTCTTCTTCGATGTACCTCCTTTATGCTTCCTCTTATGGAAGGAAAGTTGGTATTTTGAGAAGACCATAACATCCAGAATCTTTATAAAGAAGTGGATAAGAGAAATGGGCAGGGTTTATCTGAGATTAAAGGCTCAAAATGGTGTGAAGAGAAGAGGGAATGGGTGCCCTTTTTATAAGGGAGGAGAGGTGCACCTTTAAAAAAACATATAATATTATTTTTATAATAAAGCCATGTTCGGTTTATAATAGCTCAAAATTGACTTATTTCGATGATAAAGTAGGTATGGGACGAAAACCTATCAAACAATAGGTTTTAGACAAGTTTAGGTTTCTATTTTAACCTTATCTTTTAGGATTAACACTAAGTTAAATAATTTAACTTTTACCGTGTCTTCTTGTTTTCTTACACTATATGGTTAATAAACTTACTATAACAAGACAAACGAACCCCAAGTGGTTCAATATTAATATATTTAACCTTATCTAAGTCATTTGGCATATCCTTATATTTTTAAAAATATTATAATAATTAATAATATAGTTTTTAAAAAACTATTTTATATCAATTTTGACACTATTTGGTAAATGATTTTTGGGAAACACATATCAACATGATTAGTTCAAAAAAAGTTAATTAAATAAATAATAACATGTCATATTAATCTATAAAATTAGTTTAATTCATAAAAAGTCTCAAATTTCATTTATTTGTGTATTTATAATATCAATTATTTCAATATTTCATCATTTAGGTAATTACTGCATCACCATTGTGTCATAAATAAATTAAATTATTTAATGTCTAAAAATTATAAATAAAACACCATTAGGTAGGAAATATTTCTATCTTTATAATAAATATTTATAGTCTAATTTACCTAATGTATATCCCTATATTAAAAATGGTTTAGTTATTAAACTTTGATTTTAACTACTTTAACTCTTTTTTAAATAAAATATTAATAAATGTCAAAATATAATCCAAGTTGACCTAAATTATAATATAATATTCATAAGGTTGGTTTTGGTCGAATTATACTTATCAAATTGAATTATAACACGTGTTAGGGTAATAATAATATCATTTTTACCCTTAATTACCCTATTTACTTTTAACCGTGGTAAATAAAAGTAAGAAGTTACTATTCAGAAAAAATTATTTTTATCTTATTGAACCACATTTTAATCCTTGATATTAACTATGTTTTTTATAGTTTTTAAATTACACTCATAGACACGGTAAAATTACATTTTATGTAAATTTTCAAATTCTCCTAGGAGGTGGGTAAAAGACGGTGAAAAGTTCAATAAAATTTTCATATATATAAAATTATTATAAAATGACTCCAATGAATTACATTGAACTTATATTGGTATTATGTATCAATTTTGACCTAAAATAAATTTAAATAAAATAAATAATTATTTAAATAAAAATTCTGTTTTTAAATAGTAACTCAGTGTTTTCACTATTCATCAAAAATTGAAAGTTTTCAGAGAAAAACAATAAATTCACCCTCGGCTAATTTCAATATTCCGAATCTAAAAAATGAAGTCCATTTTGAAAGGTGAAATTTATAAAATTTCACAAAGTGGGTATTAATATTCATAACGGCTAGTTTATATAATATTTTAACAACATATCGTTGTTTAGTGAAACTTGGTATTGCGTAAAACACACGCTATCGTGGAAGGTAATGTTTTCATGTAATGTAAGCAAAGTCAGGGTTTCATGTAATGCAAGACTCCTTTGTTGTTGTGTATAACAGAATCCAACCATATTTCATTTATACATTGAATATATATATATATATATATATACAGTCAATGTTGCGTAGAATAACTATTATCAAACGAACATGAAATTGTGTGTAACATGATCCAAGAATAGTGTTGTGTATACTGCAAGCTAATACGGTCTTGCGTTTAGTGCAAGAAAATCTTGGTGTATCGTACAACAAAAGATATGAAATAAATTAAAAAGAATAATTCTCATAAAATCTCCGGTTGTTACATTCTACCCCCCATAAAATGAATTTCATCCTCGAAATTCGTCGGGGTTCTAAATGGTTTTCTAATTGAAAGTTTCGTCAATTGAAACCCACATCATAAAATGGAAAACCAAAACATAACTTTAAAAACTATAGTATGAAACGTAACGGTTACCAAAATTAACTAATCACTGGGTTTCCATAGAAGAGAACATAGGTGAAAATATTGATATGGAAGAGAAATCTAACCATCATGTTCTGATGGATAATGGTAGAGAACATGGCTATGAAAAATCCAAAAATCACAAAGCCATAAATTTTTGATGATCTAAGGTACCATATGATTCATCGTATATGATTACACTAGGACAACATTATTGGTTTTCAAAATCATTTCCATAAAGTTGAAGAATTAGAAGAAATACTTACTTTATTTTGGTACAATCTCACCATTGTTCATGCCTTGAACAATGTAACGGCCCGAAATTTTGAATAAATCTTGTTTCCTAATTTCATGTGTTATTTTATTTTATTTTTATACTCAACAAAAATGTTTTATTTGATAAACATGATTATAATTAAAATGAGACCAGTGGGTTTTGACAGTTATATGACCATCGGTCAATATGACCACTGTGAACAAAATGTTTTGATTATTTACTCTAAATATAAGTAATCTTGGTTGATTATTATAGAAAGAAGATTCGATGGCCTCACCTAGTAGTCTTGGACCGATCGAAGCCCATCTAACAGAGCTTGGGAAGGAGGTAGCACCATTGGGCTTTGCTCTGGACCAAACCCAAGCTGAACTTCATCATGTGAAGCTAGAACGAAATCGCCTTCGCGAGAAGTTCAAACTGATAGAAATTACTACTCGGGTAATGTTGACTGAGCCGCCCCAAGATTCTATCACCCTAGAACACCTTACTCTTAGGTCCTATGCTGGTATTATAAGGGGCTATGTAACAAGACCATAACTGCCTTGTGTAATCCTTGTTTTAAATAAAAATTGGGATTTCTTCTTATGATGAAGTTTATGAATTTTCAAATGACCGGATAAAAATAGTATGCATATTTTTTGATGAATTTTCAAAAGGATATAAAAAAATATTCATGTAAACTTTAAATAATTTAAAATGTGTAATGATTTTCAAAAAATGTTCTTCTACAATTATGTCCAGTACGAAATTTAGAGTCTAATAAGATCAACTTGATTTTTGATGAATAGTAAATTATGAATAGTGATTTTACGCTTAGGATTAGTAATGTGACCAAATGGATTAGTAATTTCACTTAAAGAAAGTTTTAATATAATTTAGACACCTAGATTAAGTAATGTGATTCAATAAAATGGGTAAATAACGGTTTCATAAATTATTAGTCAAGTATTAGTTTTTTCGGGTGAATAGTGTTTTTTTAATTAAAAATTTAATTAAAAATAATTATAAATTTTTTTTTATAAAAAGGACTTTATTTTTGAACTCAGAGCATCGATATTATGTTATGGTAATTTTAGGGTTTTTTCTGAAAAAAATGAATTTTCGGTGAATAGTGTATTTATTTAAAAAAAATTAAAAATACGTAGAAAATTATTTTTATAAAATGGAGTTCATTTATGAAATCAGATCATTGATATTTGGTTAGTGTGAAATTTTGTGATTTTTCTGAGAAAGTTGAACTTTCAGTGAATAGTAAAAATGCAGTTTTGGGGTTTCGGTATGTTTAGTGACATCATATCTGTGTCATGATGATGTCATGAGATATTTAAGGTTTGGCCGGCCAAGGGTGATGAATTATTGTTGTGGGGGACCCATGTGGCCTAACTCCATGGTAAATGCCAAGGGAGAGCACATGGGTTTGAGAAAAGCACATGTGAGGTGTCCCTTGGCCATTAATGCCTTCTCCCCTCACTTTCCCTATAAATCCCAAGCCTCCTCTCATCGATTCGACTCCCCACTCTTCCCCAACGAAGTTATGGTCTCATTACCTCCCAAGGAGTCCTCCCAAGGTTCCCCCAAGCCCTCAAGGTCCCAACCTTTGAGGTTTAAGAGTTACATTTTAAGGTAAGGGATCCGACCTCTCTCTTTAATTTCAAGTAATCTCTTTTATGTCATTCCATTTATGCTCCATTTTCTTATGTTGGATGATGTTATTTTATACTCCTCTTACTGACCTTTTCATGTTCATATAATGAGAGATCCCCTCTTACTCTCATTATTTCGTTTTATGATGTTTTAAGTGGTACTGTTAGGCTGCCGAAATATTTGTAACGGATTCTTTCTCCCTTCTCATTTTTCAAGATCTATTTTCATGTAAAGTATTTCAAATTGATTTTTATTATGTTGTGGTATGATCTCTAAATTTATCATACTGATCTTTTATGATCATATGACGAGAGACCCAATTTGATCTCTTCAATTCAGTATTTTGATGTTTTAAGTGGCGCCGTTAGGCTGCCGAATTTTTAAGTGGTTCTTCACCCTTCTCATTTTGAAGTTCTACTTTCATGTCAATTCTTTCAAGTTCCTTTTTGTTATGTTGGGGTATGATCTCTATATCTATAATAATGGACTCTTATGTTTATATGATGAGAGACCCCATTTTATCTATTCAATTAAGTATTTTGAAGTTTTAAGTGGTGTCGTTAGGCTGCCGAATTTTTAGGGGATTCTTTCACCCTTCTCATTCTTTTCAAAGTTCTACTTTCATGTCAAGTCTTTCAAGTTCCTTTTTAATTATGTTGGGGAATTATCTCTATATCTATCATACTGAACTCTTAGGTTCACATGATGAGAGACCCTATTTGATCTTTTCAAATCATTTTGTTTGAAGTTTAAGTAACGCCGTTAGGCTGCCGAACTTTCATAAGAGAAATCAAATTTTATCTTCCTTCCATTTTTTTCATTTCAAATGGTATGTCCTTGAAATTTCATTACCATGACCATGTAACCTTCTTATTCTGTCCATCTACTGTTTTATGGGTCATTTATGAATGTTTGACCCATTTTCACTCTCTTTTTAATGTCTTCTAAAACCTCGTAACATAGCTATTATGCTGCAGAATTTCCGTCTCAAAATGTCTCTCTCTTTTTCTAAAGTTATTTTATATTATTAAGTGAATAATAAAATCTCTTTCTTATAAAGGGGTATTCACATATATACCAAAATTTTATATTTTAAATTCTGGGATTTACATACATGAGACCCACCTTCCTTTTCTGTGGGTTTTAAAGTGACGTAAAGATCATGTCTTTAAAGCAGTTTTTAAAACGTTGTGATTATGAAATGAAACCCATTTATTTTATGCTATATGGGTTATTTATGAAATGTTTGTTGATGATATATGTGGCTCACATGATAATAAAGGAAAATTTAAGGGTGCGCCCTGATAGTGCTCCAATGCATTGGGTAAAGACTTAATCTCTAGAGATGACCATTTTAACGACGCCTTGGTGAATAACCTTGGTAATTTTAACGACACCTTGGGGATGGACCTTGGTGAAACGAAACGATTGTAAACATTAAATGTTGTAGAAACATCTTCAAGTTATGAAAAATGTTATTTTTATTATGATGTATCTCATGATTTCATTCTCATGCCTTAATGTTATTTTCATGACCATATTGAAGTATCTCAAGTTTACATGTAAAATGTTTCTCTGGTTTCTCTTACTGGGCCTTCTGCTCACCCTTTCTTTTGATGTATGTCCCCAGGTTATGAGATGCAGTAATGATCCTAGGATGAACATGAGGAGAAGCCTTTCAAGTGTTTAAGAAGAATGTTTTATGTTTTCATGTTTTATGTTCCTAGTTTCCAAGACACTAAACTTTAAAGATCCTCAGTTCCGTGTAATGAAATGAAAATTATGTTATAAAAAGATGGGATGTTATATTTGGTATCAAAGGATGGTTTAGTTATTTGTGGAAATTAGGATATGAAAACTTTATGAAGAACCCTATAGAAATGTTTAAATATAGGAAATCTTCCAGATATTTCGGTGAGTATTGAGTAAGGGGTTTCCATGCAAATACATCCCTGTCTGTATACGAGAAGGTAGAGGTGGCTCTGGCACAGATGTACATAGGGGTAAAACCCGAAAACACCACTTTGAGCTAGACTCAAACGGTAACTGGTACTCGACAACGGGCCTTGCTGCACTCTTGGTTACGACACTCCCGGGGGATATGCTTTGGTAAATTCATAATCTTATTATGAACCATTATTAAAGGAACAAAGATAAAATTAAATAAAGATTCACATAAGAATATACGATCATGGATAACCTAGATTGGAACCTAGGGGGTCGCAAGTTAGGATATACATTCATTCTACAAGTTTATCCTTTTATGCTTAAAGTTTCCTTTTCATGATTATTGGAGAAGTATTTAAGCCCCTAATTATACTTTGTCTTCTTAGTTAATGGTGGGAAATGGAAGAACATGTCCCAACAACCAATGTGATAGGAAATGCGATGATTGCCGTATTAATATGACAGAGATGATTAGGGGATTAAAAGATGATTATTATTTTGAAAGACGTTCACTATTTTGGGGACCCTATATGATCGAGGTAAATAGATTACTATGGTATTTTCATTAAGGAGTAAGGTTGACTTATATTTTGAAGAATCGATGAATTTAAGGTGGACTTATAGTAATTTAGGTTACTTACGGGAATGATTAACCTATCTTGGGTAAAATATGTTTAGGTTAGCTATTTTTTTATATGATGTTAGGAGTGGTTGATGTTGTTTGGAGATGAACAATGAAGTTTATTTTTGAAGACTATGTTATCAAATCTTTCTTGTATTTGGGTTTCAATCTTAGTTTGGTTTATTTTCAGGAATCTTAAGGACCATTATTTACGGAATGGTCTATGATGGAATTTGGGTAGTACCATGGAACTTTGAAGATTTAAAAGTAGTTTCCATTTCTATGGGATTCTTTTTGAAGATTTGTTTTACCTTACCCATTCTATTTTTGGGATAATGTTTAATGATAGAAGAAATAGATAGTTGATCTTTTGTGGATCATGTGATTCTCTAGATGATGATTCTTGTGTTTTGATGAGACCAAGTAGTTTTGAATGCTCATCGTTTGGAGAAAAGATTAGTTTTGGTAGAAACTTATTAATGTATGAAACTCTACATGAAGGTAGATATATTTCCTTATGTTTTTGTTCTATGTTGTAAATGAATTCCTCAAAGTTATTAAAAGGAACGTAAAACAAAAACGTTGTTGGTTTACGTTTCCTACTAGGTAATCAATGACCGCTTACACACATCATAATTTTGGGATTTTCTGGTGGTTAACATCCTCCTAATAATGTTTTCTATCACTCTCCTTTAGAACGTGACCCTTTGTTTTCTCTTACATGTCCATGTTTCCTACATGGAATCCTAGTATGAGTAAACTCGGGTGGCTTTTTTACTTCCTTTTCTTTCTTTTAAAGTAATGGTGTTACTGACTCTTTTTCCGATGTGGGACTTTCAATGAAATTTCAAAATCAATTTTAAAAATTGCGAGGACGCAATTTCTTAAGGGGGGAAGATTGTAACGGCCCGAAATTTTGAATAAATATTGTTTCCTAATTTCACTTGTTATTTTATTTTATTTTTATACTCAACAAAAATGTTTTATTTGATAAACTTGATTATAATTAAAATGAGACCAGTGGGTTTTGACTGTTATATGAACATCGGTAAATATGACCACTGTGAACAAAATGTTTTGTTTATTGTCTCTAAATATAAATAATCTTGGTTGATTATTATAGAAAGAAGATTCGATGGCCTCACCTAGTAGTCTTGGACCGATCGAAGCCCATCTATCGGAGCTTGGGAAGGAGGTAGCACCATTGGGCTTTGCTCTGGACCAAACCCAAGCCGAACTTCATCATGTGAAGCTAGAACGAAATCGCCTTCGCGAGAAGTTCAAACTGATAGAAATTACTACTCAGGCAATGTTGACCGAGCCGCCCCAAGATTCTATCACCCTAGCACACCTTACTCTTAGGTCCTATGATGGTATTATAAGGGGCTATGTAACAAGACTGTAACTGCCTTGTGTAATCCTTTTTTTAAATAAAAATTGGGATTTCCTCTTATGATGAAGTTTATGAATTTTCAAATGACCGGATAAAAATAGTATGCATATTTTTGATGAATTTTCAAAAGGATATAAAAAAATCTTCATGTAAACCTTAAATAATTTAAAATGTGTAATGATTTTCAAAAAATGGTCTTCTAAAATTATGTCCAGTTCGAAATTTAGAGTCTAATAAGATCAACTTGATTTTTGATGAATAGTAAATTATGAATAGTGATTTTACGCTTAGGATTAGTAATGTGACCCAATGGATTAGTAATTTCACTTAAAGAAAGTTTTAATATAATTTAGACACCTAGATTAAGTAATGTGATTCAATAAAATGGGTAAATAACGGTTTCATAAATTATTAGTCAAGTATTAGTTTTTTCAGGTGAATAGTGTTTTTTTAATTAAAAATTTAATTAAAAATAATTAGAAAATATTTTTTATAAAAAGGACTTTATTTTTGAACTCAGAGCATCGATATTATGTTATGGTAATTTTTGGGGTTTTTTCTGAAAAAAATGAATTTTCGGTGAATAGTGTATTTATTTAAAAAAAAATTAAAAATACGTAGAAAATTATTTTTATAAAATGGAGTTCATTTATGAAATCAGAGCATTGATATTTGGTTAGTGTGAAATTTTGGGATTTTTCTGAGAATGTTGAATTTTCAGTGAATAGTAAAAATGCAGTTTTAGGGTTTCGGTATGTTTAGTGACATCATATCTGTGTCATGATGATGTCATGAGATATTTAAGGTTTGGCCGGCCAAGGGTGATGAATTATTGTTGTGGGGGACCCATTTGGCCTAACTCCATGGTAAATGCCAAGGGAGAGCACATGGGTTTGAGAAAAGCACATGTGAGGTGTCCCTTGGCCATTAATGCCTTCTCCCCTCACTTTTTCTATAAATACCAAGCCCTCCTCTCATCAATTCGACTCCCCACTCTTCCCCAACGAAGTTCTGGTCTCATTACCTCCCAAGGAGTCCTCCCAAGGTTCCCCCAAGCCCTCAAGGTCCCAACCTTTGAGGTTTAAGAGTTACATTTTAAGGTAAGGGATCCGACCTCTCTCTATAATTTCAAGTAATCTCTTTTATGTCATTCCATTTATGCTCCATGTTATTATGTTGGATGATGTTCTTTTATACTCCTCTTACTGACCTTTTCATGTTCATATAATGAGAGATCCCCTCTTACTCTCATTATTTCGTTTTATGATGTTTTAAGTGGTGTCGTTAAGTTGCCGAAATATTTGTAACGGATTCTTTCTCCCTTCTCATTTTTCAAGATCTATTTTCATGTAAAGTATTTCAAGTTGCTTTTTATTATTTTGGGGTATGATATCTAAATTTATCATACTGATATTTTATGATCATATGATGGGAGACCCCATTTGATCTCTTCAATTCAGTATTTTGAAGTTTTAAGTGGCGTCGTTAAGCTGCCGAATTTTTATGTGGTTCTTCACCCTTCTCATTTTGAAGTTCTACTTTCATGTCAATTCTTTCAAGTTCCTTTTTGTTATGTTGGGGTATTATCTCTATATCTATCATAATGGAATATTATGTTCATATTATGAGAGACCCCATTTTATCTATTCAATTCAGTATTTTGACGTTTTAAGTGGCGTCGTTAGGCTGCCGAATTTTTAGGGGATTCTTTCACCCTTCTCATTCTTTTCAAAGTTCTACTTTCATGTCAAGTCTTTCAAGTTCCTTTTCAATTATGTTGGGGAATTATCTCTATATCTATCATACTGAACTCTTAGGTTCACATGATGAGAGACCCTATTTGATCTTTTCAAATCATTTTGTTTGAAGTTTAAGTAACGTCGTTAGGCTGCCGAACTTTCATAAGAGAAATCTATTTTTTGTCTTCCTTCCATGTTTTTCATTTCAAATGTTATGTCCTTAAAATTTCATTACCATGATCATGTATCCTTCTTATTCTGTCCATCTACTGTTTTATGGGTCATTTATGAATGTTTGACCCATTTTCCCTCTCTTTTTAATGTCTTCTAAAACCTCGTAACATAGCTGTTATGCTGCAGAATTTCCGTCTCAAAATGTCTCTCTCTTTTTCTAAAGTTATTTTATATTATTAAGTGAATAATCAAAGATCTTTCTTCTAAAGGGGTATTCACATATATAACAAAATGTTCTATTTTAAATTCTGGGAATTACATACATGAGACCCACCTTCCTTTTCTGTTGGTTTTAAAGTGACGTAAAGATCATGTCTTTAAAGCAGTTTTTAAAACGTTGTGATTATGAAATGAACCGCATTTATTTTATGCTATATGGGTTATTTATGAAATGTTTGATGATGATATATGTGGCTCACATGATAATAAAGGAAAATTTAAGGGTGCGCCAGGATAGCGCTCTAATGCATTGGTTAAAGACTTAATCTCTAGAGATGACCATTTTTAACGACGCCTTGGTGAATAACCTTGGTAATTTTTAATGACACCTTGGGGATGGACCTTGGTGAAACGAAACGATTGTCAATATTAAATGTTGTAGCCACATATTTAAGTTATGAAAAATGTTATCTTTATTATGATATGCTTCATGGTCTCATGTTCATGCCTCAATGTTCTTTTCATGTCCTTATTGAAGTATCTCAAGTTCACATGTAAAATGTTTCTCTGGTTTCTCTTACTGGGCCTTCTGCTCACCCATTCTTTTGATGTATGTCCACAGGTTATGAGATGCAGTAATGATCCTAGGATGAACATGAGGAGAAGCCTTTCATGTGTTTAAGAAGAATGTTTTATGTTTTCATGTTTTAAGTTCCTAGTTTCCAAGACACTAATCCTTAAAGATCCTCAGTTCCGTGTAATGAAATGAAAATTATGTTATAAAAAGATGGGATGTTATAAACAATTTCCACTTCATCTCTTAATGATATAAAGTTGAATTTGTCATTATTGAAGTGTTAGCAGATCATGTGGTAGAATTATGGGTCCTTCCATCTGTCATAAACAAATGGTTATCAAAATTTATAAGTCCATATTATGGGGAGATTAATCATATATGGTTCCAAAAATGGACTTATAATTCATCAATCATAGAGCTTAATAAAATAAAACTAGTTTCTACTTAATAGGGACATCCTGTAGGCCAGTGGTATGAAATAAAGTCCTGTGACACTTTAGTTGTGGGTTTGATTCCCACAACCTTGTCTGACACGACTGGTTGTCGCCCGTCCTGCAGGTTGTACTTTTTCTAAAACAACACTATTATAAAATTACAGAAATAATTTCGACAAAAATGTTCTATCCTTAAACATTACTATCTAATGTCCAACATAACCCTTTCCAATCTTTAGACTTATCCAAAATACATCTATAAAATATCATAGTATAAATAAAATAATTAATGGAAAGGTCACATTACAAGAACGTGAATACCATCATTTTTCATACGATATATCTTATTGTTCACATTACAAACATGTAAAATCATTATTCATGTATTCTCTTGAAAAATGAATACACATTGAAAATTAGTGAAAACATGAATGCAGTTAATAGTTAACTCTTTCCACATACCATAATCCCAAAAAATCTATATACTCAAACCATGATATCACTTAGTCCTTATATCAATCATGAGATCATGAATACTATCAAACATATTATTTTCTCCTTATCCTTTCATTATGCGCATATCATCTTCTTTCCAAAAATATTTGAATAACCATTCATGGTTACCGATACCATTCAACATATACTTTCAAATAATTTAGGAAAAACAATAGTGTAACAATCCATAGATGATTCTTTATTCCATAGTACCATTTACTATAAAACATAACTCTTGATAAACATAAATCATTCCATTACCTTCTTAAACCATTGACCAAGATTCAACACTTCTTTCATCTCATATATCATTTGTAGTGTCCTCATCTTCATCCACATAAATACTACCCATATGACCATGCAGATTCTCTTCATGAGATTTTCCTTTAGGTCATTGGTTTGCATAATTACCATACATTCCACATTTTAAACATCTAATCATTGTTGATGTCGTAGTAAGACCATTATCCTTCTCCATGGTGTTAACTAAACCTTTTCCTTTGCACTTACTTGATTTGTGCCCTTCTTTTCCGCACATAAAGCATCATCAAGTTCCTTTGAAACATTTTCCTTGATTCCTCTTCCCACATGATTTAAATGAGAGAAATTGAACTTTCTTTCCTCTATGATCATCATGAAACTCCATATTTCTTTTATTAGCTGAGTCGGGAAATTTAACAAAGATGAGATTATTAATCATATTATGAGATTGAAGATTAGGCATAATAACAATTTATGGACTTCTAAATCCCATTACATTTGGTTTATCATGAAGAATATCATTCTATTTTCCATCATATTCTCCATTATCATGAATCTTCATATTTCCAGCCATTTTCTAAAACCCAAAAAGAATATTGTGAGAGGAAAAAATCATGCTAGGGAAAAAACATGATAAAGGGGGTGTACTATCAATATCTAACATCTTAGGTTAAATTCCAAAATCATTACCATAATTCTATGACTATAACCTATACGTATACTTATCCTTAGGGACATCCCAAGACATACCTTAGAAATATTTCTAGGGAATTCACTACAGTTTTCACATCCTAGTTTCCAATGGTTAAGTAAACCTACTCTTTGATACCAACTGTAGAGACCCAAATCCTGACATACATGGACATTACATTACTTTTTCATAATACTTAATACATGACAAAAATATATGCCTAAAGACCATATTAGTTTATTGTCTTTTGAAACTCGGAACGTAATCTTCTAATCATGGTAAAAGATCTTCAACAACTCCCATAAATATTTTCCCCTTTGGTTTTCTTACCTAAAACCATTCTTTATATCCTGGGGAAAAGAAAACATATGAAGAGTGAGCTCAAATTCTCTTTAAGGGTAAACATAGAGAACAAAAAACAATAAATAAACAATTGAATTCAAAAACATGAACATAAAATCTAAACATCAAAATCTTGAGCAAAGACATAAATCTTGGAAGTACGTAATGAATATATCATAAAGGAACACCAATAATAATAAAATAGCATGGGGATAAAAATTTTAATTGTTTAAAACCATTATGAACATGATATGATTTCCATAGTAGCCAAGGCATTTCTTCCAAGACCATCTTAGTGGACAAAGTCCCTTTCTGAATCAAGTTCACTCCTTGTTCTAGTCCTATATCACTGAACCAGATTAACTTACCGTTCTATCCATGTCTATCTCATGAGATATAAATCTTTACCCAATGCATTATAGGGAGATATATGTCCCACCAATCTCGTAATGAAATCATTCTTACGTTTTCCACAACATAATCATAAATTATTCATCATAACCCAAAGAATAAAAACATGTTTCATAAACATCATCCCATCATAACATAATCCATATAAAACAAATGGAAATCATTTCATCATTCGAAAAGTTAAACCATGTAAATCATAGATATATTATAATTGAAACATACACATATGAAATAATGTCAACTTAGATGGAAAATAGTATTGATAAAACACTTGAAAAGAATTCTTGATGAAAATATCATTTCTTCTTAAAACTCATTTTCTTTTCACTAAATGACACACCATTTTAAAAGAAAATGATTTTTTTGAAAATAGTCATGAAATATTGTAGAGTATTCTTCCTAAAAATAAGGCGTTATAAAACCATAAAAATCCATTCATTTCGTAAAAGTTAAAAATAACATTATCCTCGTACTTTTGTCGGAAAAGTCAAAAATATCCTCGTGTGGTAAAAAATTAATATTCCTTTCATAACATGTGGTAAAATTAAAAACTAGGTTAAAAGGCCATTAAAAATACATGAAAACATTTTTATAAAATAGGGACATGGATGATAACAAAAACCCTAGTAAGTACTTACGAATAAACAATCTCAGATAAGAGTTATATTGGATTAGTTATCCCTTACCTTATGTCCAATTTCTTCCATACGTGTCTGAGACTCCTGTCTAGTGGGTTTAAACATATTATTAACTTGTAAAAGAACCATACTAATATTTATTATATCATAAATTATTCACTTATGACTTTATATTATCCGTTCATTTGTCAGTTCCAGGTTAAAGCAGCGTTTTGGATAAAATCGTTTCATTTATCATTCGTGTTTTGACTTGTAATTATTAATATGATTACTTAGATAATGATTAAATAATTCCAGAATATAAAACATGACATATATATATATATATATAATATACATACATAATATACATATATATATGATAAATTGATAAATGGAATGAAATACACCGTTCATGGAGATGGTAGGCCGTACGTACGCATGAACGATGTTTTCGTTTCCTTATTGAATTGAATGGAATTAAGTAGATGACATAAATATATATATACATAAATCCATTATCATTATTATGTCATATATTTTATTATTATTCATTATATATACATTATAATCATTCATGAATGGTTATCATGGAGAATGAATCTAATCGCGTCATGGAGACACTAGTCCGTACGTACACACGAGCGATGATATCATTCCCATGATCATGGAATTGTATTTAAGTGTATGTATAATATTTCAGAATCAATATAACTTTAAAATAATAATATATAGTTATTTATTTACAGAATTATACCCATACAAGTAAGGTGGTGGTTGAAAATAGATTACACCACTGCGTGGAGACGGTATTCCGTACGTACGCACGCACGGTGATTTCGTTTTCCGTAGGATGGATAAAAGGTGAAAAAGGGTTAATTAATATTTATAATAACATATCAGTATATAATTAATACTTATTTTATTACTTTATAATGATACAACCAAAGAAGAATAAGTATACGAAGAATGAAACTTGAGAGAATCAGAAGAAGAGATTACCTCTTCTTTGATACACCTCATTTAAGCTTCCTCTTAAGGAAGTAGAGATGGTCATTTGAGAAGACCAGAACCTCCAGAATTTTCCTAGAGAAGTGGAGAAGAATAATTTTCAGGGTTTGGCCGAGCTTCAAGGTTCATAAGGGTGTGAAGAGAAGATGGAAGGTGTGCCCTTTTTGTAAGGGTGGAGAGGGGCACCTTAGAAAAAACATAAAATATTATTTTATAATAATGTCAGGTTCGGTATATAATATCTCAAAATTGATTTATTTAGATACTAAAGTGGGTATGGGTAGATATCCTTTCAACCAATATATTTTATACAAGTTTAGGTTACTATTTTAACCTTATCTTTTAGATTTAACTCTAAGATAAATAATTTAAGTTTTACTGTGTCTTATTGTTTTCTTACACTATATGGTTAATAAACATAATATAACAAGACAAACGAACCCTAAGTGGTTAATTATTAATATATATAAAAATATCTAGGTCATTTGGTAGATCTTTAGATTTTTAGAAATATTATAGCAATTAATAATATATTATTTGTTTTAAAAACTATGTTATGTCAATTTTGAAACTATTTGATAATTCGTTTTTTTTAAAATCATATCAGCATGATTTATTTGAAAAAAAGTTAATTAAATTAATACTAACATGTCATATTAACTAATAAAATTATTTTAATTCATAAAAAGTATCAAATTACATTTATTTGGGTATTTATAATATCAATTATTTTAATATTTCATTATTTAGGTAATTACAGCATCACCATTGTGTAAAAAATAAATTAAATAATTTAATGTCTAAAAATTATAAATAAAATACCATTAGGTAGGAAATTTGTTTATCATTATAATGAATATTTATAGTCGAATTTATATTATTTATAACATTGTATTAAAAATGTTTTAGTTATTAAACATTGATTGTAACTATTTTAACTCTTTTTTAAATAAAATAATAATAAATGACCTGATCTAAGTCAAGTGGACCTATATGAGAATATCATATTAATAAGGTTGTTTTTGGTCGAATTATACATATAAAATATAATTATAACATGTTTTAGGGTAATAATAATATCATTTTTACCCTTAATTACCCTATTTACTTTTAACATTTGTAAATAAAATTAAAAAGTTACTATTCACCAAAAATTATTTTTATATTATTGAACAACATTTTACTCCTTTATATTAACCGTGTTTCCCATATTTTCTAATTCCAATCACAGAAGCGGTAAAATTTAGTTTTATGTAAATTTTCCAATTCTTCTAGGAGGTGGATAAAAGATGGTGAAAAGTTCAATAAAATTTTTATATATCTAAAATTATTATAAAATGACTCCAATGAATTAAATTGAACTTATATAGGTATTATATATCAATTTTTACCTAAAATAAATTTAAATAAAATAAATAATTATTTAAATATAAAGTTGATTTTTAAATAGTAACCTAGTGTTTTCACTATTCATCAAAAATTGAAAGTTTTCAGAAAAAAACCAAAAATTCACCCTTGGCTAATTTAGATATTCCGAATCTAAAAAATGAAGTCCATTTTGAAACAAAAAATTTATAAAATTTCAAAAAGTGGGTATTACGATTCATAACGGCTAGTTTATAAAATATTATAATAACATATCGTTATTTAGTGAAACTTGGTATTGCGTACAACACACGGTATCATGGAAGGTCCCTATTTTGTAGAATGTAAGAAAAGTTAGGGTTGCGTGTAGTTCAACACTCCTTTGTTGTTGGGTATAACATAATCCAACCATATTTCAGTTAAACATTGAATATATATATATATACACTCAATGTTGTTTAGAATAACTACTATCAAACGAACTTGAGATTATGTGTAACAAGATCAAAGAATAGTGTTGCGTATACTACAAGCTAATACAGTCTTGTGTATAGTGCAAGATAATCTTGGTGTATCGTACAACAGAAGATATGAAAGAAATTAAAATGAATAATTCTCATAAAATCCCGGGTTGTTACATAACCAATATTTATAACACCTTATTGGGATTATTAAGGTGGCTTTGGAAGAAGAAGATTGTCAGAGAATTTTTATCCTACCATTCCTTCTAGCTAATGTTAATTACCATAAATTTTGTTACTAGTGAGTTTTCTCACCTATTGTATGAACCTCAATGTATGTCATTTTATAGTGGATGTAGGAAGATGGGGATCATCAAAAGTATATTGTTGATCATAGGCATAGGTCTAAAGAGTTTGACATTGGTGATCAAGTATTCTATAATGTATCTTCAAATTTAAAAAATAAGAAGTTTTAAATAGGGGTGGGAATTATCCTTGATTTTTTGGCCATTAAGGTGTTAGATAATATCAGTAATGTTTGGTATCTATTTGAACTTCCTCATTATATGGATAAGATAGATTACATTTTCCATAAAAAAGTATTTTTTGATATCATCATAATTAGTCACATGTAATTTATTAGGGTGTGTTAGATATGAAAGATAATGAAATGATTGATAAGAATCCTATTTGATTTTTTATCATTAGGAGATGGTTCTATGTGAGTGTGATATTCTTTTACTTTGTTTAATGTGGTGATAATGTGAGATAAAATCGTTCCCATGGGTAGGTGGGCCATACATTCACATTAAATATGAAAAATTATTTTATTATTGAAATTTTTATATGATATACATATATTTGTAATTATTAAAAATGATTTAACATTTTGATTATATTCTCATTGTTGTTATTCTTTGTATGTGCTCGTAAAATAGTGTGATCCTTATTTGGGAGAAGGGAAATAATGTGTTTTTTATAACCTCTTTTAGATTCCATTCAAGTTTGGGTTGCTTTTTACGCACTAAAATCATTTTATAGGTATTTAATTCAATGAAACATGATTTATGGATTATTAATCAATGTTTTCCTAGGAATTGATGGCTTTAAGAGAGTTTTCGAAGCTGTTATGGATGAACAATGTAAATATTATATCTATGTGGTCTAAAATGAATATTTTTAAATCCATGGAGTATATAATTTGTAGTTATAAGAATAAGGAATTATACATATTCATTATTGTAAGGTAATGGTTTATAATTCTAACTTTTTTTGTTTAATGAGTCATTTTGGATAGTGTGGTTCCTAAGTATGTTTTAGTAAATTCCATGGGAAAATTGTTAGACTCATATGATTGTTTAGGTGGGAGTGTGGGAATTTTGTCAGGGTGAGAAGGGTTTTTTTTTGGGATATATATTTAATCATATCATCCATTTATGTTAATCTTATTTGAGTTAATATTATTATTGTTATATTTTAATCATATGAAATGGTTGGGTCTTCAAAATTCAATTTCACATGAGGAGTTAATTGTTCCATGGAAATGGCCATATTCATAAGAATTGTGCCAATAGGTTTACCCTATAAGAAATAATAATTTATAAACGCCCATTTCATGAGATTTGGTGTAGTCATATTTATATGTATTTTTGAATAGGTGAAGGTTGTTCCCATATACTATTGTATATTTTCCAAGGGTGTAATATATGTGGGATATATGTTCATTTTTCTTTCCCTCTCACCATTGTGTTTCTCCATCTAGTTTAAAATAAAGATAAATGATCATGATATCATTGGGATATAGAAATTTCAAATGGATGTGATTTCAGATCATGTTTTGACCAATGATATCATCAATATTTCATAGGTCTCGACACCCTTGTGAAGGCTCAATTTGTTTCTTCCATAAATAGTGGGTGTTATGTTTGTGGTTTCTTGTTTATATTATTCCATTTATTACTAACCAATATTATTTCTTCAATAGTACCTTGCAGTCACCTCTTTAGTGGATTTAATCTTCTTTATTCATGGGGGATTTATCCCCCTTGATATATGGTGCTACTCTCCTCAAATTTTATCCATTTCAATCAGATAGAATTTGTTATTATAGTGTATAATAGTGATATTTCATCTGGTTTGGGTTAGTATTTGTGTGAGTTTTGTGATGATTTGTTTTTTTTTTTGGGTCATGATATGGTTCCGACCGAGTTTGTCGGTATCTGGTCATTTATTTCATCTATTATCCTAAGATGATACTCTTAGAATCAATCAAGCTATTGTTTTTTATAATTATCTTATTTTATGATGTTTCAAAGTGTAAGAAACATTAAATAGTTATCAATAAGTAAATTTTATTAACTTATATAAGAAGATAATTATATTTACTTAAATAACAAAAAATGATAAAGGATAGAATGAACATGGATTTATTATTCTATAATCATTATTATATTTTTATTTATTATATTATACAACAGTTAATGTGGTGAATTTATTACTTAGATATCATATTTTAATTGGTCATGAAACTTCTACATGAAAAATTAAAATTTTATTTATTATCTGATTCTTAATTTATTATAACACTGCATGGATTTTTTTTGTATATTAGTGTATTGTTGTATGAATATTTATTTGATATTGGTTGATGATAGTGGTTACTAAATTTTAATATTTTATGGTTTTTAAACCCATTAAAAATTTATTAATAAGTTCAATATGGTATGAATATGTGATATATTTTCAAATTAAAAAAGTGTCTGACTATGTTGGTATTTTTCTTTATGTCGATGTGCAATAATTGGATGAATTTTTATTATTTATTGTATTTTTAACCTAAAGTATTATATTGTTAAACCATGTTTTTTGGAAAATGAGAGACCATTTTATGTTTTAAATAAAACCCTGGTAATGTTTGTTGATATTTAGAGTATTATACTATTCAATATGTATTGGCGGTAGTAGCTGATAATATTGATTAATAATATTTTTTTTGATGGTGTTGAAGGTGGTGAGAATATTTTTTAGAGTTTGGATTTAGTTGGAAGTGAATATTTTCCACCAATTACATATTTTTTTAGTACGATGAAATTAATTATATAGATCTAATTTACTCTTAGAACATGATATAATATTGAGTGGTAATTAATTATATATAAATTAATGGGTAGAGTTGATGAATATTTAATGAGAAAATAGTCTCAAAAGTGTTTATGTTGTAAATATTAAAAGAAATAATGATCATGGGTTGTGGTAACTAAATATTATTCTACTAAATGAATGATACTAGGATTATGAATATAATATGAAAATTAAATATAGAATTTATGGTGAAATATTACAATTGAAGGCTATTAAATTTTAAAAAATAATATTTTTTCATAATGATAACTGGTTCTTTTGAGGTTCTATGTGGATTAATAACATCCAAGTGGTTAGTGTGATAGTTAGGTTATCAAGAAGGATGATTAATAATGTTTCTGTATTTGGCTTGAGTTTTTCCCTTATAACATTTGTGAAATATTAATTATTCAATATGTTTTTTCATTTATTATTCTCCACCACTCCTGCTATATTACGCAACTGACAGAACACATCATGTTTTCCAAACATCTAGAATGTTGAGGATACAAATGGTCAATTACTCACCTAACCATATATCTCTTACAAGTATAGCATGGTATATGTTCGGATATGGGATTTTGTGGCTCAGAGTTATACAATTTATACATAAACGAGCTATACTGGATGACAGTTATGTAAAACACATATATTCGTGATTTGGCAGCTTAAAGTTGTAATGATTAAATATACATAGGTTGTTATTAATTTTAGTTTTTATCCATATATACATGGTTATTGTGTATTATGTTTATAATACATATATATAACATGAGAATATATATACATGGGTTGTCATATATTAATGTATGATTTAATTTACATGAGATATAATGGACCTTGGTTTTACTTTGTTATCCTAAGGATGCGACAGTGATGATACCATGATGTGTGGATCCTTCATTGATGTGTGTCTATGGTAACAATTATTTATATATGTATATGATATTTTTATGTGGATTTTGTATATGAATTATAGAGTAAAATGGAGCATCAGGACATGTTTCATTGGGGTTTTGGCTGTCTCGTTCAGTGGGAATGAAAAATGGGAACATTACATTATATCTATTTCAATGATATGTTATTTAATTTTATGAACGATTTTGTGATTAATCATTTATGAGGTTTATAAATTTTATGGAATAATGTAGGTAATGAGTTGATTTAATTGTTTATTCAATGGAGCTTTTGTATGAAAATATGAAATTTCATTTCGTTTTACTTATTTATATTAAATATTGAAGAATTGTATGATATAAAAAATATATACACACTATATTTTAGGTTATCTAAAGTGAATTGATTATAGTGTCACGCAATACAATCCCATATAGGCTATTTGATGGAATCTGGTGTTCGTGAGTTTTTACCATAGTAGTTCATGGTTGTATCTTTTAATTTTTTTTCTTTTTATAAAATAATATGCATTAGGATTGATTAATTTTGTTTTTTTAGAGTTCATATGGTGGATTATTATCACTTACTTGGTATTTTGTGTGTTGTGTTACCTATTTGTGTGTATTATCTAAAATTAGTAATAGTTACTAACCTAAACTCTACTGGCGGTCTTAATTATGGGTTAACCTCTTATCCACATCCTTCTATGGAGGGGTATCATTATTGATAGGTTTTTGTTATTCTATATAGAAGTTATTAATAAAAGTTATTGTTTTTCTTACATAAACATGATATGTCTAACCCTTTAATGAATTTAATAAAGAATAATACAAAATAGTCTTTTATAAAAATTTATTGTTGTGAATAATTTTTCATGATTAACAAAATATAAAATCTTACACATAAATTAAGTAAATATATATTTTTCATCTATAAAATGGAATATTTTTTTGATTATTTTGACAGTCGTTAAAAAAAGTTTATATGGAATTATATGCTTCATTATATGAGATGGGACATTTTAATAGAGGATTAGTTGGAGGAAAATTACATATGGAAACATTTATGACCAAAAAATATAAATTGTTAAAGAATTGATAAGTAAACTAAAAATCCTATATAAATGAGATCCAAATATATCATACACATTCATCATGAACATATGCTATATTATCATGAAAATTGTTACAATCGAATGAAACATCTTATACACAATGGTTCCAATAACACAACCACCATTATTTTACATAACATATATTTTATTTGAAATTCCACTTGTATCTATGTTTTTTAATATATGAGATAGGATGGGTTATAGAGAAATATAAAGACAGTGGAACAAAGCCATGCCAATTGGTTCAGCCCCATGATATATGTTTTAAATAAATAATTTTAACTTTTTTAGAATGAAAGATGAAAATGAGAGGTTTGGGGATTAAATTTGGAGTATAAAAAATTATCATGGCCATTTAAATTAAAAAATTTATAATAATATAACTTATCAATTAGTTAATAATACATTCATGTCATCTTCCTCTGATCGCCTTGTGCCATGATTCCACCACCACCAATGGAGAAGTAAATAAATATACAGATCAAAGATAAAAATATATGAGCCCTATATTTATAAACTATTATTATATATTCATTAATATAAATTCACCATGTGTAACCATCATCTTAATAACTATTTTATTCCATCTCTCTACCATTATTCTCATGGAAAAATAACTATTATTCCATCCATTCACTATACAATATTTCTATGCTCATAATGTATTTTTATGAAATATATTCTCACCATATTTAATCCTAAAAATATATATTTAATGTAACCATTTCCAGAAATACATTCATTTAGTATAGGTATCCACTATAAATAACAAGTAACATATAACACATCACAAATATTCCTACTCTAATCCACTAATGGTAAACCAGTAAAACGAACCTCAACCATGTCAATTTATAATCTACTAATTTAATTTTCTATGTCACATTAATTTGAAAATTGATGTTAAAATCATATCAACATAACAATAATTCGAATTATAGAATATATTATTCTAACAATCCTCATGCTAAAAGAATATTATCCATTAATCTAATTCCAATGAATCCAATAATTAATTAATATACTAATTATAATGGTAATTCCTTCATTCCATAGAAATATTTCGTTAATATATAAACACCAAATTATCATTAAATCCATTAATTAGAAAAAAATAATAGATTTTATAATTATCTTGAACATAGGTTTGTTCATCCCTAAAATGTTAGTGATCTATATCATACTAAAAAAGATTAATCCATTATTGTCATTTTTGCACTTCTCTTTCCTACAATACCACCTTAAAAATATAATGATTCCATTATACACAATCCAAAAGAATAAATATTCCACTCAAAACCATATCATATTTGTTAAAAATAAAAAATAGCCTTTTGGAAAAGCTCATGTTTATTTCCCATTATTATAAGGGTAATATGATGGAATACTCTTCATCTATGCTATCATTACAATCAGAAATTTTAACATCTGAGGTAAATAAATAATATGAAAATTTTAAATTTATTAATATTTTTAAATTATTTATTTATTTTACATTATA
The DNA here is from genome assembly GCA_963277665.1 of Viscum album. Lineage (NCBI taxonomy): Eukaryota > Viridiplantae > Streptophyta > Magnoliopsida > Santalales > Viscaceae > Viscum > Viscum album. Next base: position 1,632,463,452 of record OY728141.1, read on the forward strand.
TTTTATGCTACGTTTGATGGCATACCTGATACACAACAATGTGTTTCTTTGAAATCTTACGTTGCACAAAATGTTGAGTCGTACAGAAAAATAATATATTATTATTATTATTTTAAGTGGTAGTTAACATCTAGCCATCGTAATGTTAAGAATAAATAGTACTAACTAAAAAATTATTATACATGTTTCTTAAATATTTTTACATTTATCCAATAAAAGTTAGAGGCTTAAAATGTGAATGAATCTAATTTACTTTCAAAGGCTAATTTAACATCTTTTAATAAATAAACCTCATTAAATCTATTTTTGGTCACTTTTATATGTTTTTTTTAAAAAAAATACAAATTTTCCATAGAATTGAGACAAAAAAATTCCCTTTCTGGTTATATTTTTGAATTCTTCTCATAAAATTCATTTTTTGAGGAATAGTGAAAAATACTGTATTTTAATTCAAAACTTCCTTTTAAACTAATTTATTTATATGGATATATTATCTTGTTAATTGGTTTTAAAGTGTAATTATATTATTTTTTTACCATTTAATCCAATTTTGGTCATTGGAATTAATGTTACATTGAATTTTGACATAAAAATTGTAATTCTTTTGATAGTTAATATTTTTTAAAAACACGTTTTTCATTTTGACAACAGGAATTAATTTTAAATTAATTTCTTCGACATCTATGTTTTGAATTTGGAAAAATGGATTTAGTTTTTGAAATCAAGAGGAACAAATTTTATAAATAGGTTACTTTTATTTTTAGGAATTATTTATATTTACTTTAGTAAAAATTTATTTACTATGGTTAAAGGGTAAATCTGGTAAACAAGGGTAAAAAAATATAATATAATAACATATAATTACCTTAACATGGGTCCTAATCCTATTGGTTGATACATGTCCGACCATGGCAATATTTGGGGCGATTTAGGGACCCATGGAGCCACATGGGAGTGATAATGACACTACATTTTAATTAACATAAAGTGAATACAAAAATGACATAAACAAATATCTTTTAGTAAATTAATTTTTACATAGTCTTATATAATTTATAATTCTGAATATAAATATTATTTGGAATGATAAAAATATTTCCTACATTTTGGTAATTTTTTTATAATTTTTAGACTTCACATAAGGTAAATTATATATGACACAATAATGATGGAATGTTTACCTCATTAATAAGAGATTTAAATAAATAAGATTATAAAATTAAAATAATATCCAAAACATATTCAATTCTTATTAAATGATTTTAATTCTACCAATACTTATCTTATATTTTAATTTATTATGTTTTGGACTTTTAGAAACTGAATATCATTATATAATAAAATAATAGTTTCACACTTTCCTAAAGAACCCCTCCCCCTTATAAAATGATCTCACTTCTAACCCATTAATCACACCTCTCAAGCCACTTGGCTCATCCAAACCCTAAGAAAATAATATCTAAATATGCCTCTATTTCACCTAGAATCCTTAACATAGGCATAAGGCATATCAAGAAAACCTTTTGGTTCAAACCAAAGGGAGTTACCCGAGTTAAAGGTAACGTCTTCTCTTAAGATATTTTGTTTTATTTTACTTCTCCAACCACTAAAGTCTTTTTATATTTTTCTTTTATAACAACACCAATATCCTAAATATGCTATAATATTGTTATGAAAATTATTCTAACTAAACATACACACACCTATATCTAATGGGAAAATAACATATTGTTTGTGTGGATGGCGAACTAACGCCTCACAAAATGATGATTGTTCAATTATCTCCTACCACCTATCATGGTGCAAATTATGATGAAAATTAATTTATATATTATTTATATTATTTATATTTTTTTTTTGATTTTGTAATTTCCATTAATATCATACCATTATGATTTCCATTATGGTTAAACGCTATAAATTAATTTGACGATGTGCGGACTACCACCCCCTCAAAGTGATATGACTCGTTAATGCCATATGTGGGACATATAAATGATGAAGATAATGATATTATATATTACATTATACAATAATTATAATATACCAATTTATCATTATTTTTTAATTCCATTAAAATAAGAAACAGAGATGAAAGTAACGTTCATGCGAACGTACGACTTACCGTCTCCATGAACGGTGCATTTCATTTATTATATCCAAATGTTATGTACTATTATAAATACATACATATAATTGATATATATTATATATATAATATCTTAATAATAAATATAATTCTGGAGTGAATTGATATTTGACCACATGAACAACTTGTTATTATAAGAAGTTCATTTTGGACCCCAAGTACCAAATAACGAAAAAACGATTGTTATTAACATAAATGATTACATAATGTTTATTACATGTCCATAGGTGATATAAAAGGAAAAATAAACATGAAAATGGTTCTCAAGAAATTATAAATTAACTGAAACATTTGCTGGTTATTAACTTATTTCATAGGACTCAATTGATTATTATGTGGTAAATGATTTTCACCTCACTTTTTATTCTCTTGAGATTCTTTCTATATTTCCCACTATTTCCATTGGTGTGGTGTATTTACTACCCAAGATTGTATTAATTTTGTAATATACTTAAATTTATGTTTATTTACATCTTCATTTTATGATCATTCTTTATTGGGTTGTATGTTTCATAAGTTACCAAATCGGAAAGGGAACCTTTTAACCAAATTTCATTCCTTGGGTTAATCTTCTAATTCTTAATTATGTCATGTTATGACTATGTGTGGAATCACTATTTATTTATTTATGTTATAATTTCCACTCCAATTTTTTTGGATATACTTTTTATACACATAATCACTCCATTGATAAATTCTCAAGTCATCGATATGAACTTCATAAGAGTAATTTTAACTCAATTTCCATTCATTGAGATAAACATCCAAGTCATTGGTTTTGTCTTAAAATAAACTTGTGTGAATTTTCTATGATTGATATACACTAAATATAAAATCATATTGAGTGTATTAATATTTTTCACACATTATTATGTAATTTATTTATCCATAATCTAAGGATATAGTTTTTATAATGGATTTCATCTCAATTAACATTCCATTGAGACTTCATTGTTATTATGGACCAATTCACTCTTATATATAGTATATGCTATCCTTTTTCATATTATATCATGAATACATGTATTCTCATGATATTATAAAGTTCTGATTCAATGTTATTCCTCAATTATTTGTATTCAATAGTATAAGGCCCCAGCCTTAAACCTTACTTAATATTGAATTAAATGAATAATTCACATTGAGGATATTTTCAGGATTAGAGTTTTAGAGAATTAGGAAATAACTATTACATCTAAAAAGATTACAAAGTAGAAACCTCTACTAAGTTTCCATAAAATAAAAACTATTAAAAAGAAACATGTCTACTTCCATGTTTTAGGTAGAATGACTTTCCCTTGATCACATCCTTGACCCTATTCCACGTTAAGTCCTGTGAAAAACATTTCAAAAACTTGGGATTAGCATAAAAAGCTCAGTAAGGTAAACACAAAGAATGAAAACTGTTAGTTTTTTCAAAACAACAAGTAAACCATGTATACTTTATCAAAGTAATACTTTTCACCTTTTCAGAGTAGTAAAAACTCTTCACGGAATAAAAGTTCATTACTTACCCTTCTGTAACCAAAAGATTACCATAAAACCCATATAAAGATCACATAACATATAAAGGTAACTTGGTACATAAACATACTTAAGTGGAATAACCATAAGGTCAACTTCCGCACATATCACTTAATGGAATAGCCATTCGGCCAACTTCCATACATACTTAATGGAATAGCCATAGGACCGACTTCCATACCCAATGCATTGGAGGTTACAACGTAACAACCCGTCCGGTATTCACGGCACCACCCTTCATATGGTTTATCATTTAACCACCCGTTAAATGTCCAAGTACCATTATAAAATAAACATGATGGAAAAAAACATTTCCACATTCCAATCACAATATATCACATAAATATATTGATATAACAAATCCATTATAAAAACCATTTTCAATAACAAAAATACATAAAAGAGTATATGGTATTTATTTCATTTAAAAAAAACATTACAGCTTGTTGAGTAATCCAAAGACCAAATAATACTCGCGGTGGCGGAAAAGGTCGTTGTCACCGCGTACGTAAAAAAACATTCCTTTTTTGTCGTTTAGTAAAACGCTTTGTAGAAAAATATTCCTTTTGTATAAAAGTAAAAGTCAAAGGGGTTTATACACCGTATAAAAGAATGTTGTGTACAAAACTAAATATGCCTCAATGAAAGGAGATTGAGACGAAGTCCCTTATAAAAACGATATCCTTGGATTAAGGATAAATAAATTACATAATTACGTGTGACAAACTAATACATCAAATATAAGTGGATATTAAGTGTAAAACAATCATATGTTATTCACACATATTCGTAGAATGACATATTCAAAGAGTACATGTTTATCCCAAATAATCAAAATTGGGTTAAGAAGTTCCCTTGCAAAAATTCGATAGCCTAACGGCGTCACTTCAAAATTCAGAAAATGAGTTGATGAGAGATAAAAAGGATATCTCATCACTTGGAAATAAAATTTACATCAATAAGGATATATGAGAACATATCCCAACATAACAATATGTAAATTAAAATACCCAACAAAAGAAGTCTTTTAAAAAGAGGAGGGTGAAAGGTTCCCTTACCGACATGGATTCCTTTCGAGAAATGTACCCCTTGAAAGAAGGACAATACAAAATTGATGTAAATAGTCATAAATTAAATTATCATACATAATGAGTAATGTAAAGGGCATTACATACACCACTCAAAGGAAATTGTGGCTAATGTATCATAAATCTCACGGGAATAAGAGTGATATGAAAAATCCCTTACGAAAACTCGGCAGCCTAACGACGCCCCAAAAATGGATTGATGATATAAAATAGGGTCTCTCATCATATTAACAGAAATTTTATAGAAATAGGAATATAAAAGAACATCCCCCAACATAACAAAGAGGAGCTTAAATATGTGACATAAAGGAGAGTACTTAAAAAGAAAGAGAGAGGTTAGATCTCTTACGAAAATTCAGCAGCATAACGGCGCCACTTAAAACTTCCAAAATGGATTGATGAGAGAGAATAGGGTCTCTCATAATATGAAAAATAAAAATTAACGTAAGATTAATATAAAATAACATCCCAATAACAAGTAATATTAGCTTTAAAATGAATGAAATAAAAGAGCGTACTTAAAAATAAAGAGAGGAGTAAGATCCCTTACCTTGGGTCCGACTTGACTCGATCGTTCTTTAATCTCCAGAATAATAAACATGAGTTAATTTATATTTCTTTAAGAACCTTTTTCAAGATCATTATTCCTTTATATCACTTATTACCATGTTATAAAAATTAGGTAATCATTTATGTTAATAATGTTTATTTTGTCGATATTTGGTTCTTATGTCGAAAGTGGACTTCTTACAATTACATGTTGTTGGTGTGGTCAATGTTTCTTTATATCCAGAATGAAATTCCCTATTTGGATATCATATATATCATATATATCAAGCATATACATGTATTTATATTATTACATAATCATTTAGAGGTAAGAAATGAAATGCACCGTTCATGGAGACAGTAAGCCATATGTATGCATGAACACTACATTCATTTCTTTGTCATATTAGTGGAATTAAAACTAAATGAGAAGTATGTATATTTTAATTACAGAATTATATTCATCATTTAGATGTATCATTCATCATATATATCTGTTATATACATGTACTTTTAACAGTACATTACTTTTGGGGATAGGCAATGAAACGCACCGTTCATGGAGACAGTAAGCCGTACGTAAGCTTGAACGCTACTTTCATTTCTATTTCATATTTTAATTGAACAGAATCATAATGATATAAAGGTATATTATAATTCCAGTGTAATATCATATATAATATCATAACTCCATCCTTTATACGTCCCACATATGGTATTAAAGAATCAAATCACTTTGAGGGGCGGTAGTCCGCACTTCCTTAAATGAAGATATCGCGTTTACCCATAATGGAAACCATAATGGTATGCCCAAAATGAAAAATACAGAAGCTTAAGGAAAACATAAAGATATTATATATCATATATAAATATAGTGTCATCTTAATGGCCACATTTTAAGGTGTTAAAATAATGTTGAACAATCATCGTTTTGGGAGGCAGAAATTTTCCATCCACGGAAACAGTGTGTTCTTTAACCATTAGATGTAGGTGTGTGTAATTTTAGCTCGAATCCTTCTAATAAAAACATCATCGTATATTTAAGATACTGTAGATGTTACAAAAGAAATTAATAAAAAGAGTTTAGGGGGTTGGGGAAGCAAAATAAAACAAAAGGACTCAAGTGAAGACATTACCTTAAAATCGGGTAACTCCCTTTGGTTTGAGCTCAAAGGCTTCCTTGGGAAGACTTCTGCCCAAAGTGTGGCATCAAAGTGTAATAGAGGGATGTGGAGAGACAAAATGGGCAGGGGTTGGACGAGCCAAAGGCTTTGGAAGTGTGGGAATGGAGGTAGAGGTGGGGGCCTTTTATAAGAGGAGAGGAGGGGCACTTTTGGAATGTAAAGAAATGTTACTTTATTTGAAAATGAGTTTCGGATTTAAAGGGTCCCACATTGATAAAATTCGAGGATAAGGTGATAAGGGATCGAAATAAACCCATACAATAGGTTTTGTACATGTGTAGGTCTTTGATATTACATTATATTTCCATTTTATTTAAATCGTTAAGTAATGAGGTCATCGCTGCATCATCATGATGCCATAAATAATTTAATTTATATAATGTCTAAATATTATAAAACAAATACTATGATGTAGGAACTCTTTTTCTATTTCCAATTACTATTTATAGTCAAAAATATTACTTGTATAAACCCATGTAAAATTTTTTTTAGTAAAACATTTCATGTTTGTGTCATTTTTTACATTAACATAAAATAAAAAGTTATTTATGTCATTTCCCAACCAAAGTGGCTCCATGGGGTCCCCAAGTTGAACCATGGATTTTCTTGGTCGTCCATGACACATCCAATAAGGGTAGGACATGTGTCTTGGTATTTTCATTTTATTATAATATCATTTTTTCCTTAAATTGCACTAATTACCTCTAATCGCGATTAAAAACTTAATAAGTTACTATTCATCAAAAAATTATTTTAATCTCATTGAACCACATTTTACTTCATAATGACAACCATTTATGTCATATTTTTGAAATTAAAACCCCAATTATGGCAAAATTTCATTTAAACGGGAAATCAGTTTTTATAAGTACCACTTAGTTGTTTCACTATTCATTAAAAATTGAAGTTTTTCAGAAAATTACTAAAAGTTCACCCTAAGCTATATTTGATATTCCGAATTCAAAAATTATGTCTATTTTACAAAATTCAGAACATTTATGTTTAATTAATTAATTTAATAATTAATTCCTGCTGTCAAAACAAATAGTGTGTTTTTATGAAACAAAATGTTTCAAAAGATTGACACTTGTTTAAGTCCGATTTCAAAGTGAAATTAATTCCAACGACAACTATTGGATTAAATGGTAAAAATGTATTCTAATTTCACTTTAAAACAAATTAATAAGATAATATAACCATGTAATTATATTATATTAAAAAACTGTTTTGATGTAAAATGCAGTATTTTCACTATTCATTGAAAAATGAACATTGTCAGAAAAATACCAAAAATTAACCAAAGGTAAATTTCAATGTGCCAATCATAAATAATATGATTATTTTGAAAAATAAGGCTTATAAAATTTTCAAAAAGTGGATTTAAAAGGGGTTCTCCATCAAAAGGCGGTTAATCGACCTTTTAAAGAATATTAGAATGTTTACGCTTAAAAACTGGATTCATTTGCATTTTTAATCCTCTAACATTTATTGTAAAGAGTAAAAATATTTTACAAACATATATAATCATTTTTTAGTAAGTTCTGTTCATTCCCGCCATTACAACGGCTAGGAGTTGACTACCATTTAAAATAATATCATTTTTTTATTAGAGTGCAACGTAAGATTCCCAAGAAACTCATTGTTGCGTATTGGGTACGCCATCGATCATAGAATCCCCTTTAAAGTAATATTAATATTTTATTCACAAATATGGATAAATATAAAGATGTCATATTATTTATTTACCTGGGGTGTTACATCCTTCCCCCCTTTTGGGAATTGCGTCCTTGCAATTTTAAAATTGGGCTCGGAAACATCCTTGAAAGTTCCACATCGGAACAAGAGTCGGTAAAACAATCACTTTAAAATAAAGAAAGACAAGTACAAAGGTCACCCGAGTTAACCCATACTAGGATTCCAAGTATGAAAATATGGACATGGAGGAAAAAAACGAAGGGTCATGTTCTGATGGAGAGTGATAGAAAACATGTTTAGTAGAAAGTTAACCATATGAAAATCACAAACTTGTGATGGGTTAAACAGTATTCGATTCCCTAGTAGGAAAATTTAATAGACAACATTTTTGTTTTAAGTTACTTTTTATTGAGGAATTTATTCATAAGGAAACGTAATCACTTATCATGTAGAATTTCAACTTTTATTAGATTCCTTACACAAACTCATATTTTCTCCAAAAGACAAGTATTTAGGAAGACTTATTCACATTAATAGTACTATAATCAACTTCTAGAGAATCACCTAATCCACAAAAAAGAACTATATACATCCAATGTCCTTAGACTTTAACCAAAACCAAAACCAAAAAGGTTAGTACAAGATCAGATAATCCAGAAAAGGATAACCCTTTATAAAAAGAAAATCTATTCTTAATCTCCAAAATTTTGTCTAACAAAACCCAAAGTTCAACAGGGACCATCCGATAAACAATTTTTCCATAAAAATCTTCAAATTAAACCAAACTAATATTGAAACCCAAATATTTGAAGGTTTTAGTCACATAGTCTTCCAAGTTAAATCGTAACATTTGTCTCCAAATAACATCAGTTGCTCTTAATGTCTCGTATTGAAAAGTAATTAACCTAATCGCATATCCTCCATGATAGGTTAATAAATTTCCATAGATAACCCAAAATAAACTTACTCTTAACTCATAAAATCATCTAACTAAAAATAATCAGTCAAACTAACCAGGGACTTCATGTAGTCCAGTGGTAGGCGATAAATACCAGTCGCACTATGGTTGTGGGTTCGATTCCTGCAGCTTTGTCCGATGCGACGGGTTGTCACACGGTCTGTGTGTTGTCCTTTTTCCAAAACTATATAGTTCTCAAAAAATTTCCCCAAAACGAGATAAAATATTCAAAAATGATCATAACGTATTTTAACCTCAATTTTATCTCATTACTTTTATTTTACATCATATCATAGAGTAACCCATAATTACCTAAAAAGTAAGGATCCTATAAACCCTAATTGTTACCTTTTTAATTTTTACTTGAACGTCCACATCGATTAGTCATCTCTTACATGATGCATTACAAATCATACCAAGGTTCACGTGGTTGATCATGACTCCTTGATAGTTGGTTAAGAACAACCACGAGTTTCCTCATTGAATCCCCCATTTTATCTAGTATCATAATCAGAGAACCGCCACAGTTTCCTTCAAACCTGTTGTCTCTTTGGTGCCTACTAGATCCATCCATTCACCAAAAACAGAAATGTCTGTGTGAGTATATCAAAAAAACCATCATGTACTAATGAGGAAGATAAACACTAATATATACTTACTCATTCACTTTATCTAAAACGAGGACTCTTTCTGAAATCCTAACCATTATGGTAATGTCACTTATGCTTAGAGAATACCCTAACCTCTAAAGTTATCTAAACCGACCTCTGATACCAACTATAAGGCCCTAGGCTTAAACCTTACTTAATATTGAATTAAATGAATAATTTACATTGAGGATCTTTTCATGTTTAGATTTTTAGAGAATTAGTAAATAACTATTACATCTCAAAAGATTACAAAGTAGAAACTTCTACTAAGTTTCCATAAAATAAAAACTCTTAAAAAGAAACATGTCTAGTTCAATGTTTTAGGTAGAATGACATTCCCTTGATCCCATCCTTGACCCTATTCCACGTTAAGTCCTGTGAAAAACATTTCAAAAACTTGGGATGAGCATAAAAATCTCAGTAAGGGATACACAAAGAATGAAAACTGTTAGTTTTTTCAAAACAACAAGTAAACCATGTATACTTTATCAAAGTAATACTTTTCACCTTTTCAGAGTAGTAAAAACTCTTCACTGAATAAAAGATCATTACATACCCTACTATAACCAAAATATTACCATAAAACCCATATAAAGATCACATAACATATAAAGGTATCTTGGGACATAAACATACTTAAGTGGAATAACCATAAGGTCGACTTCCACACATATCACTTAATGGAATAGCCATTCGGCCAACTTCCATACATACATAATGGAATATCCATACGACCAACTTCCATACCCAATGCATTGGAGGTTATAACGTAACCACCTATCCTGGTATTCACGGCACCACCCGTCATATGGTTTATCATGTAACCACTCGTTAAATGTCCAAGTACCATTATAAAATAAACATAATGGAAAGAAAAAATTTCCACATTCCGATCACAATATATCAAATAAATATATTGACATAAAAAATCCATTATAAAAACTATTTTCAATACCAAAAATACATAAAAGAGTATATGGTATTTATTTCATTTTAAAAAATAAACATTACGTCTTGTTGAAGAAGCCAAAGACAAAATAATACTCGCGGCGGCGGAAAAGGTCATTGTCACCGCGTACGTAAAAAAACATTCCTTTTTGTCGTTTAGTAAAATTCTTCATAGAAAAATATTCATTTTGTATAAAAGTAAAAGTCAAAGGGGTTTATACACCGTATAAAATAAATTTGTGTATAAAACGAAATATTCCTCAATGAAAGGAGATTGAGATGAAGTCCCTTACAAAGATGGTATCCTTGGATTAAGGATAAAGCAATTACATAATTATGTGTGACAAACGAATACATAAAATAAAAGTTGATATTAAGTGTAAAACAATCAGATGTTATTCACACATATTCATAGAATGACATGTTCAAAGATTACAAGTTTATCCCAAAGAATCCAAATTGGGTTAAGAAGTTCCCTTGAAAAAATTTGATAGCCTAACAGCGTCACATGAAAATTCAGAAAATGAGTTGATGAGAGATAAAAAGGGTATCTCATCACTTGGACTTAAAATTTACATCAATATGGATATATGATAACATATCCCAAAATAAAAAATTTAAAATTAAAAGACCCAACAAAAGAAGTCTTTTAAAAAGAGGAGGGTGAAAGGTTCCCTTACCGACATGGGTATCTTTCGAGACATGCACCCCGTGAAAGAAGGAAAATACAAAATTGATGTAAATACTCATAAATGAAAGTATTATACACAATGAGTAAAGTAGTGGGAAGTACATACACCACTCAAAGGAAATTGTGGCAAATGTAGCATAAATCTCACGGGAATAAGAGTGAGATGAAAAATCCCTTATGAAAAATCGGCAGCCTAACAGCGCCAAAAAAATGGATTGATGAGATCAAATAGGGTCTCTCATCATATTAACATAAATTTTACAGAAAGTGGAATACAAAACAACATCCCCCAAAATAACAAATAGGAGCTTAAAAGAAGTGACATAAAGGAGAGTACTTAAAAAGAAAGAGAGAGGTTAGATCTCTTACGAAAATTCTGCAGCCTAAAAGCGCCACTTAAAACTTCCAAAATGGATTGATGACAAAGAATTGGGTCTCTAACCATATTAAAAATAAAAATTAAAGTAAGATTAATATAAAATAACATCCCAATAACAAGCAAGATGATATTTAAAAGGAATGACATAAAAGAGCGTACTTAAAAAGAAAGAGAGGAGTAGGATCCCTTACCTCGGGTCCAACTTGACTCGATCGTTCTTTTATCTCCTGAATAATAAAATTGAGTTAATTTCTAATTCCATATGAACATTTTTCAAGATAATTATTCCTTTATATCACTTATTACCATGTTATAAACATTATGTAATCATTTATGTTAATAATGATTGTTTTGTCGATATTTGGTTTGTAAGTCGAAAGTGGTCTTCTTACAATTACATGTTGTTCGTGTGGTCAAAGGTTATTTATATCCAGAATGCAATTCCTGATTTGGTTATCATATATATCATATATATCCAGAATATACATGTATTTATAATCTTACATAATCATTTATAGGTAATAAATGAAATGCACCGTTCATGGAGACGGTAAGTCGTACGTACGCATGAACGCTACTTTCATTTCTTTGTCATATTAATTGAATTAAAACTAATTGAGAGGTATGTATATTTTAATTCCAGATTTATATTCATCATTTAGATGTATCATTCATCGTATATATCCATTATATACATGTACTTTTAATAGTAAATTACATTTGGGGATAAGAAATGAAATGCACCGTTCATGGAGACAATAAGCCGTACGTACGCATTAACGCTACTTTAATTTCTATTTCATATTTTTATAGAACGGAATCATAATGATATAAAGTTATATTATAATTCCATTTTAATATCATATATAATATCATAACTCCATACTTTATACGTCCCACATATGGTATTAACGAATCAAATCACTTTGAGGGGGCGGTAGTCTGCACTTCCTTAAATGAAGATATCGTGTTTACCCATAATGGAAACCATAATGGTATGACCAAAATGAAAAATAAAGAATCTTAAGTAAAACATATACATATTATATATCATATATAAATATAGTTTCACCTTAATGGACACCTTTTAAGGTGTTAAAAGAATGTTGAACAATCATCGTTTCGGGAGGCAGAAATTCGCCATCCACGGAAACAGTATGTTCTTTAACCATTAGATGTAGGTGTGTGTAATTGTAGCTCGAATCATTCTTATAACAACATCCTAGTATATTTAAGATACTGGAGTGGTTACAAAATAAATGAATAAAAATAGTTTAGGGGGTTGGAGAAGAAAAATAACACAAAAGGACTCAAGTGAAGACATTACCTTAAAATCGGGTAACTCCCTTTGGTTTGAGCTCAAAGGCTTTCTTGGGAAGACTTATGCCAAATGTGAGGATTCAAGGAGTAAGAAAGGGATGTGGAGAGACAAAATGGTCAGGGTTTGGCCAAGACAAAGGCTTTGGAAGTGAGGGTAAGGAGCTAGAGGTGGGGGCCTTTTATAAGAGGAGAGGAGGGGCACTTTTGGAAAGTAAAGAAATGTTACTTCATTTGAAAATGAGTTTCAGATTTAAAGGGTCCCACATTGATATAATTCTAGTGTAAGGTGATAAGGGTTCTAAATACACCAATACAATAGGTTTTGGACATTTGTAGGTCTTAGATATTACATTATATTTCCATTTTATTTAAATCGTTAAGTAATGAGGTCATCGCTGCATCATCATGATGTCATAAATAAATTAATTTATTTAATGTCTAAAAATTATAAAAAAACTACTATGATGTAGGAAATCGTTTTATCTTTCCAATGAATATTTATAGTTTAAAATATGACTTGTATAACCCCATGTAAAAATTGTTTTAGTAAAACATTTCATGTTTGTGTAATTTTTTACTTTAACATTAAATAAAATGTTATTTAGGTCATTTCCCAACCAAAGTGGCTCTATGGTGTCCCCAAGTTGACCCATTGATTTTCTTGGTCGTCCATGATACATCCAATAAGGGTAGGACATGTGTCTAGGTATTTTCATTTTATTATAATATCATTTTTTCCTTAAATTGCACTAATTACCTCTAATCGTGATTAAAAACATAATAAGTTACTATTCACCAAAAAATTATTTTAATCTCATTGAACCAAATTTTACTTCATAATGACAACCATTTATTTCAGATTTTTTAAATTCAAAACACAATGATGGCAAAATTTCATTTAAACGGAAAATCAGTTTTTATAAGTACCACTTAGTGGTTTCACTATTCATCAAAAATTGAAGTTTTTCAGAAAATTACCAAAAGATCACCCTAAGCTATATTTGATATTCGGAATTCAAAAATGATGTCTATTTTACAAAATTCAGAACATATAAGTTGCATTAAATAATTTAATAATTAATTCCCACTGTCAAAACAAATAGCGTGTTTTTATGAAACAAAATGTATCAAAAGATTGGCACCAGTTTAAGTCTGATTTCAAAGTGAAATTAATTCCAACGACCACTATTGGATTAAATGGTAAAAATATATTCTAATTTCACTTTAAAACAAATTAATAGGATAATATAACCATATAATTAAATTATATGAAAAACAGTTTTGATGTAAAATGCAGTATTTTTCACTATTCATTGAAAAATGAACATTGTTAGAAAAATACCAAAAATTAACCCAAGGTAAATCTCAATGTCCCAATCATAAATAATATTTTTATTTTGTAAAATAGAGCTTATAAAATTTTCAAAAAGTGTATTTAAAAGGGGTTCTCTATCAAAAGGCGGCTAATCGACCTTTTAAAGAATATTAGAATGTTTACGCTTAAAAACTGGATTCATTTGCATTTTTAATCCTTTAACATTTATTGTAAAGAGCAAAAATATTTGACAAACATATATAATCATTTTGTAGTTAGTTCTGTTCATTCCCTCCATTTCAACGGCTAGGCGTTGACTACCATTTAAAATAATATTATTTTATTATTAGAGTGCAACGTAAGATTTCCAAGAAACTCATTCTTGCGTATGGGGTACGCCATCGAGCATAGAGTCCCCTTTAAAGTAATATTAATATTTTATTCACAAATATGGATAAATATAAAGATGTCATATTCTTTATTTACCTGGGGTGTTACAAATAGTCTCTCATTTTGTAAAAAACCCATTAACTAAAATATCGTTTTAAATGTATTAAAGATTTATTCTTCTAAATCTTTATCATTAATGTACATGTTTTAAAAAAATGGTTTTATGTATTTATTTATAGGGACATTAATGTTTTCAAATGATAATTCATTTAAAATCTTCAAAGTGGTATGTGACACATTGATTCAAAAATCTCTTTATTAAATGTTTTAAACGGTTTTGAAAATGATTTGATAAAACATTTTTTATTCCAATATCTTGATTTGATATATTGTGATTGGAATGTATAAATTTTGTCAATTATTTATGCTTGTGTTATGTGTTATTAATATGTTATAGTTATTGGGAATTGTTTACGTATATGTTGGTTATATGATAAATTTAGGGCAGGTGAACCTGAGATATCACTCCAATGCATTGGGTAACGTGACAGGGGTAATCATTAATGTTTCTCCTAAGTTATTTAGGGAATATACTATGATGGGTATTCCAAACATGAATCCCAATGTAGCGGTGATAGATACAATGTATGTATGTTATGAAATCTATAAGTTACATATATTATTTATGACTTCTGTGAGTTATTCAAAAATCATATGATTTCATGAGGTATGTAATGATTGAAAAGTATGGTTCCATTGATTTGTATTCATTGATGGGGTAATGTTTTATTTCCATATTTTATAACCATTACTAAGTTTTTCATGCTCATCCCATGTTTTTTAAATGTTTTCCACATGACATAAAGATGAATAACTGTTAAGGATGGGATCAAGGAAAAGTCATATTGTCTAAAACATGGAAGTAGACATGTTTCTATTTAAGAATTTTTTTTATTAAAAATTGATTCTGATTAGTAGTGTCTATATGTAATATTCAAGTTTATATGAAATAGTTATTCTTTAATTCTATAAAAATCTAAACAATAAAAGATCCTCAATGTGAATTATTCATTTAATTCAGGATTATGTAATTTTTAAGGTCAGGTCCTTATAGAAATACTCTCAAAAACAATGATGTAAACAGAGGGTATTATTATAATACAATAGATAAAATAACTCTATGTTACCTCTCTATTTATTTCACATGTAACCAACTCACGTCATATATTAAAAACATATTTCAAAATTGTAATAAGTGAGATAATTTTGTAGTTTGATACACGATCACTGAAATTCAGTCATGATTCTTTCATGAACATGGTAAACTAATTATAAAATATATCACAATACTCTATTTTTCAATATCAGAAATTTAACAGTTTAAAATATTTATATAGGTTTAAAATAATGATCATCATCATATTTAATAAATCAAATTACAAGATACAAACTCCGATATCTCATTATTAATTCATTTTCACATGAAATACCAATAACGCTATGATGTATTTATGTTACTCTTCAATGATCCACCAAAATAGATACAAGAAATGATTTTTTAAATTTCCAATTAAAACATGATGTAACATGAATTCTATTTCTAAAGATGATCAATTATTTCACAGATAAATACCAAACAGCAATGGTATCACCAAAATTTAAGATTTCAATAGTCCTCTTATATTTAGTATCAGTTGTTTCCTCATCATTTAAATGATCTAAAAGAACCAGATGTGAAATTATTTAAATATAAAACTAAACATCTGTAGCCTCAATATCCATATCCACCATCAATTTAATTAGTTTTCACTGACCTTTTTGACACATTCACTACATGAGTTTTATTACTCATGTATTCCACTAAATATTTAACCATTTCTATATTATAGGGAATAAAATACAAAAAAATATCAAAAAAATCAAACCATCTTCATTTAGAAATTTTTTATTATTAGTAAAATAATATTCACTCTATATATTTATGATTATAATAAATAATTAAAATGACCCGAACATTCAAGTATAAAATTCCCTATTCATTTATTTAATATAACGTTATTTGGTTATAGAAAACACATGCCCTTTTTTTATTGGGTTTAAATAACCATTTATTATCTTTACAGTTAATAATATTGTTATTGAAGAGTGATCACAAGATTGGTATAAATATAGGGAATTAAAAATCCAATTTGACTCAGACAATGGAAGTGGAAGCACCATCCAGTAGAATTTCTCCATACGAATACCATTTTTCTGAGCTCAAAATGTAGGTAGCATCACTGGACTATTCTTTTGACCAATACCAGGTCGAGGTTCAACACGTTAAGCTTTCATAGAACTACCTATGGGAGAAGTGGATGTTAATTAATATTACCACCCGAGGGATGTTATCTAAGCCACCCTAAGAGTCTTTTACCATCACACACCTTACACAGAGGTCTTATGCAGGGTTTATAAAGGGGTTATGTAACAAGAACCTAGAATAATGATTATGTGTATTAGTATTGTATAGCATAATAAATATACATTCATTCAATTATTGTTACTATGTAAATGGTTTTTAAATAGAAAATATAATTTTTAGTTAATATTCAATTATGAAATCTATTTTAAATAATTAATGGATTATTGAATTAAATAATATTTTAATACAATATTATTAACAAATTCCATTTTATTAAATATAAATGATCATATGAATTTTTATGAATACAATTGAAATTTTTATTATGGATTGAATACTTTTTTGGTCAAAACCTAGAAATTTTCAATAAATGTCAGTTCTAATATATTATTAAAAATTGATATATTTAGAAAATTATTTCTATAAAATGAATATTATTTTTTGATTCAGGTTGTTTAAATTATCTGATAGTTAATTTCTCATAAGTTTCTGAGATAGTCGAATTGTTAGTTTAAAATTAAATACCACATAAATATAAAATGTGTTTAATGACATCATAATAACGTAATAGTGATGTAATTAAATACTAAAAAAATCATTTTCAGCCAATATATATTTTATCCTTAATATAATGTGATTATAGAATTTTTTTTTTATTTTATGGTGCCTTAGTGGACCCTCCAAAACATATAAAATATATTAACTTTTTAAAATGATTTCCTTGAGATTGTAACTCACCTCCACATATGAAATCCTAATATATTAATAAGTTTGTGCATTTCTATATTAAATAATTTTTTCCACTCTGATATGGAAAAAAACATGGGCAAACCCATGGGGTTGTTTGTGGTTTTGATTGGTTTAATTTGTGATGTCCAAAACCTAAATAATTATAAATTCACTCTCTTATCCTATAAAAACCCACTCAAACTCCAATTCCACATCATTCAAAACCATTGGATATCTACCAACCTCTTACGTTCTCTCCCTATAATCCTCAAAAAGCGACCCAAGCTCTCTATAAGCCTCTCTTAAGCCTCTGTCTTGTGTTTGGGACATAACTCCCGAGTAAGGAATTTCTTCCTTTCTTATTTTTTTCCAAATTAATTTATATTGTTATACAAATTAATTTTCAATTAAAAATGTTGGGGTATGATTTCTGACCATTACCATACATTTATACTTATTTTAGAATTATTAGAGACGTATTTATCTACCATTAATTCCTCCCATGTACACCTGTCACCATGATGAAATTCTGTAAGGAATTTCTCTCTACTCATTTACATCCAAGAAATTAATTTATATTATGCATCCAAACTAGACTAAATATGTTGGTATATTATTTGTAGTAACCCCCTTATAGTCCAATAAATGTTTAATTGATGATATACCCCTTTCACTCTCATCATCCTAATTTACGAATTCTATTTGACGTCGTTATGCTGTCAAAGTTACACCAAAGTTTCCCATGCCAAAATAATTGTGTAAGTGAATATGATACCCATTTATCTATCAAGGGTACTCAACTTTATGTCCACGTAACTGTTGATTTAGTACATACATTTATTTACTTCACATCTATATTCCTGGAATAAATTATGATGTTGAATGAATACATTATTTATGATCTATTTGGAACACTTATGCATGAACTGAAATGATTAAAAATGGGGTGCCCTGATTTTACTCCAATGATTTGTGTAAAGAATAGTATCATGATACATTATTAAAAAAGTGTGTTGACTCTTGATAAATCATAGTAAATGAGGATTTGAAGATTCTAATACATTTGCAATGAGGTTTTACTCAAGGTCCATGTGCAATGAGCCTTGGCTCATGTTAATATCATGTTAAATTTTGTTTCCACATTTACATGTTAGGATAATCATTCTATATCATCCCTATATGTTCATGTTTCAATTGTTCTCAATTGATGTACATATTTCAAAACATGTACTATATACTTCATGTTATTACCTATTCACTCCCTTACTGGGCTTTGTAGCTCATCTTTTTCTTGTTCATGTCCTCAGGTTATCCTATGCAATGCAAAATATGAAGGAATGGTGTGCTCTTGTAAAATATGATTTCAATAAATATGTTGAGTTTTATGTTCTATGTTATTATGTAAAGTTTATAATTTCCAAATACACTAGACCTATCGATCCTCATAACTGTCTTATGTTCATGTTTATGTAATAAATCATGTTTAAGTGTGTAATAAAGAACATGGTTGTTATATTCATGATATTAAATATTTGTAAAGAAGTAACAAGAATCAGCTCCAAAACTCAAAACTCATATTCCCCCTCGATCAAAAACTACACAATCTTGAGTTATTCCACACATTTAAATTTCCATTGTATTACCAATCATATAAAATAGGTTTTTATTCACATAATATGAGGGAAAATCCCATATATGTTTCTAACTAAAATTTCACATAACTCATACCATCATTAACATTAAACTTGATTCTCATATATAATAATCATTTATTTTCTTATCATTTTCAAATTCCATAATTTTTTAAAAACACATCACCATAGTGATGTTATATGACGTATCAAACACAATTTATTTTGGATAAAATATTTAAGTTATTATTGGAATCCCATTTAACATCATCCATTTTAATTCAAAAAATGAGTGAACAATTTCAGACTATATATCTTATAATTGTTGGTTACATAGAATACCATGATTATTTTTTATTGGGAGACACTATTTAGGTTAATGATTAAATTTTATGTAACTAACCAATGTCATAAAAAGTTATATCAATGTAATTAGTCAATAAAATCAATCAAGCAAGTATTTCAATGGAATGTAATTAAATATGTTTCTAATATGATGCATGATGTATGAAATACTTTTATACATTATATAGAGTGACAATCATAAAAAATGTAACCTTGTGAAAAAAATACCACATCTGTGTTGAGAATAAACTTCTAGTAAAAATGAAAAAATAAACAATAATTTTATACCTATCAATAATTGATTTTCCATTATTAATTACTCAACTACTACCATTAAAAATCTAATTACCAACTCCCAACATGTCATATATTATATCTTCCTGGAACGAATAATAAAATGAGTAATACTTATATATGATATCATTTTTAATTCCGTGAACCAGGTTCCACTAAACTAATTTCCAGAGTTGATGTTCCTTATGACCTTAGAAAAACCTCCTTATGCATATAAATTCCATTACATATGTTGGGATATTATGTTCCATGACCCCCATAATGTCCATTTCATGTATAAATTATCAGAGACCCCTTTCTCTCTCATCAACAAATTTTATGATTTCTATTTGATGTCTTTATGATACTGAAGTTACACCCAAATTTCCCATGCCGAAATCATCATGTAAGTGAATACAATAACAATTTCTCTATCATGGTTACACGCGATTATGCACATGTACATATTAATTGAGGACTTACATTTCTTTATTCCACATCACTTACTCATTGAATAAATTATGTTGTTTAATGAATCCATGTTGAATCATCCATGAGGAACACTTATGCATGAAATGAAAGGTTTATAAAGAGTTCACCTAGATAGCACTCCAATGCCTTGGGTAATGATTTGTATCACGATTAATCAATTGAAATGAGTGTTTAAACATATTAATTAATTTGAAACAAGGTTTTACTTCTGATTCATGTCCAACAATCCTTGGATCATTCTAATATCATGTTAAATGTTTTTTGACCTTTCCGTGTTATGATAATCATGTTATATCATGCCTTTATGTTCTTGTTACTATTGTGCTTCATTGATATTCCTACTGCCTATATTGTACTATATTATTTATTTTATTCCTTATTTACTCCCTTAGTAGGATTTATAGCTCACCCTTTTCTTATAAATGTACTTAGGTTACCACATTCACTACTATGTACAAATGAAAGATGTGGTCATGTAAAAAAAGTTTCCAATAATGATGTTGTGTTTTATATCTTAAGATATCATGTAATATTCCTAATTTCTCATGACATTATACTTTTTTATCCTTAGAGTTTTCTTAAGTGCATTTTTATGTAATAAATCATGTTCAAGTGTGTAATAAAGAAAATGGTTGTTATTGTTGGTATTAGATGATATGTTTAGTTATTTTTGTTATTAGGATTATAAAACCATAGTGAAATACTTAGGGATAAGACTATTTATAATTAAAACATCCCGAAATATTGGTGACTATAGTGTATGTGTTTTATCAAAAAAATATATCCGTGTCTACGTAAAAACAAGTTGAGGTGGCTCTTGCACAGACGCATCAAGGGGTAAATCCCGAAAACACCACTGTAAGCTAGATTTGAACGGGAACTGGTGCACGACAATAGGTCATGATGAAATCTTGGTTACAAAATTCTCTAGGGATATTATTTTGTAAATTCATAATATTAGTATGAACCATTATTATGGGAATAATAAAATTTCCCTAAGAATGTATGTTGGGAATTAGATACTAGAAAACATAGATTAAAGCCTATAAATTCATAAGATAAAGAAATTAATGAAATTTATATGTTTTCCCTATTTTAATTTGATTCCCCTTTATGTGTTACCCCTAAATTTATTTTAATTTCAACCAAAGGCCAATAATAGGAGGACTCGGGCTAAAAATTGATGTAAAGTTCAATGTGATGACTATTCCAATGAAATGTCCAGTCTGATGGGAGTTGGCATAGAAAACATTTTCATGATAATTTCTCAGTTAACCCATGTTTTAAAAAGAAACATGGGGACCGTGTAATGTTAAACCCCTATAAGAATGAACCAGTTGTAGTCAAGAGATTCATGATAGAAATACCTCCTACTTTCAATGGATCATCTTATCCCTCAATGACCGAACAATAGATCAAAATCATTTAGAGGATATTCTTCATCCATTAATGCTATGAATAAAAATAGGTTCTTATGGATACTTTTTGTAGGGAGGGTGATGTTGATAAATGGTTTACATTGATAAAAAATATGAAGAAAGAGGAAGATATTGAGTTGTTGGAAATGAAGTATTTCTAGAAAATGTTTTTTGATAAATATTTTCCAGGCACACTCCAACATAAGAGGGAAAGTTAATTCCTTTATCTCAATCTAAAAGATGAAAAATACATAACAGCATATGAGGAAAAGTTCACAAGGCTTCCCAGATATGCCTCTATCTTTTTCCGTACCCCCGAATGTACGGTTGACCTCTTCATTGGTGGGCTAAAACATATCCTAATGAAATCCCTAACGATTTGTGACTTTGATACCTATGAGGAAATTTTCTGATATTACCTCAAAGTAAAAAATATAGATCGGATAATTATAGGGGTATCATGGGGATATTATGTGGAATGTGGAAATTTATCATGGTGTTATAATGGATAAATCCAATGGTTCTAAGAAATTCCAACACCCCACTATTCAAAGGTGCTAAAATAAACACACTGCAAATTTCTTGAAGGAGATGAGAAAATGATTTAGGTGTGGAAGGGAAGGGAAATTGGAAATTAATTTCTAGTATGAAAAACCCTTAGCTGCGATATAAGAGAGGAATAAATCCATTCAAACCTCAATGCATTTTTCATTGCATCAGCTACAATGAACTAGGGAACATTGAAAACATTTTACATATGTCATGGATTTTTTTAGGAAACCAACAACCTCCAAGGAAGCAAGGGTGAAAATTTTCCATAACTACTATAGAAGAGAACCTCGAAAACAAAGTGGTGATAAGTACACAAGTTACTTATTCAAGAATAGGAAATGTTCTTTTTTATTCCAGTTCTATGCATTCTATTATATCCTTAATGTTTAGTAGAATAATCCAAACACCACCATAAATCATGGAAGTAGATATTTTGGTGAGAATGAAAAATGGGTAAATCATTACTTCCCATGAATATAACTCCTATCCTGTCACAATTTGTGGATTCAACATTCCATCAAACCTCATCATACTCCCTCTTGTGTAATTTGATGCAATTTTGGCATGGATAGGCTTTCCTTACGTAGATCCAAGATAAATTCCCTTGAGAGGGAAATCACTCTCTATATAGAGAATAAACCCTTGATTATATACATGTGAAAGGATTTGGATTGATCGTATTTAGCACCATCATCTCAAGAGTGGATATTACAACCCTATGAGAATGCAAATCATTCTACGAAGATTGAGTCTAAGGAAAAAACCATCCTTGAAGACCAGCCTATTGAGAGGTTATTCGCTGAAGTGTTTCCAGAGGAATTTACTAGACTTCATCCTAGAAGTGATGTTGAATTCTTAATTGATAATATACATAGGGTGTTACCAATATCCAAGAATCCATATAGAATGGATTTTTTCGAGCATGGGAATATAATGAAACAACTACAAGAGAATCTGGATAAAGGGTTTATATGCCGAAGTGCTTCACCATGGGGTGCAACAGTCCTATTCATCAAGAATATGGATGGGTCAATTCCCTTTTCCATTAGTTATCATGAGCTCAAAAAATCATGATAAATAACAAGTAGCCACTTCTATAAATTGGTGACTTGTTCAATCAGCTACGTGGACCACAATAATTATCTATGGTGGATTTTCAATCGGGATATTACCATGTCAGGGCTAATAAGAAGGATATCCAGAAGACTTTGTTTTGTACAAGGTAAATGAACTATGAATTTATAGTAATGCCTTTGAGACTCACTAATTCTCTAGAAATGTTGATGGACCTGAGGAATAGAGTCTTTATATATTACCTCCAAAAATTTTTGGTTTTCATTATAGATGATATTTTAATATACTCCAAAACAAAGGAGGAGCATGGGGAGCATCTAAGAACTATACTAGAGTGATTGAAAAATTAGAAACCCTATGCAAAATACATAAAATGTGACTTCATATTGAAGTAAAACGCATTCATATGACATATAATTACAAGAAATGGGATATCTGTGGATTCCTCAAATATAGCTACCATTGGGGGATGGCTCATTCCAATATCTGTGATAGATTTTTAAAGCAGCATTGTGTTATCTAGATATTAACATCTATTTGTGAAAAGTTTCTCATTATTGTTAAACCCTCTTAAAATACTAACTTTTATAGGAGTCATGTTTTCATGGATAGATAAATGTGATGATAGCTTCATGGAGTTGAAAAGGAGCCTTATCACTGCAGTAATGCTTAGACTACTAACAAGTGGAGAACTTGTTTTGGTATTCAATGATTATTTTAAGAAGGTCCAGGGAAGCATATTGATTCAAAATGACAATGTGATTTAATATGATTCAAGTAAATTAAATCTTCATGAGTAAAAATAACCAACAAATGATCTATAGTTTTCTAAAGTAATCTTTACATTGAAAATTTGACAGCATTACCTCTTTGGGGAAAGTGTCAAATATATACAGATAAAACAATCATCAAGTATATATTCACATAGAAATAGTTCAATATCCCCCAAGGAATATGGTCAAAGATGATCAAAGGATATCACTACACAATCCATTAAAATCCTAGGAAAGAAAACTAGGTGGATGATTTTATAGGTATGAAGGACCTAGTTATTCAATCATTGATGAGAATTTAAAAATTCCAATATTCATAGATTTGATGAATATGGACATGGGAATCATAAAGAAGGGAAAATCCGTAATTATTTCACAAAGGATTTCTCAACCATCACTTTTTAAAGGTTAAATAATGCTCAAAAGGATGATGTAGGAATTCACAAAAAAGTGGAGACAATCAAAAAATGGAAATCCACTGAGTTTGTCACGAACTAGCCCGGTGAACCTAGTAACTCGATAACCGAGCCGGCCCTAAGATTTCCCTAAGGGAATTCCAGATCCCCATGGGTCGGAAACTAGCACCTGGCATCGTACAACATACAAGTGGGAATGATTTTTTTCACAAGAATGCAGAAGAAAAAGAAAAAGACATTGTGCATAACAAAAATAACTACACTGGGAGCAATGTACCTGAAAACAAAGAGGCATAAAAAGCCCAACGTACAACGTCCTAAGTACTAAAAAGGGAAAACCAGCCCCAAAGTCTCTAAGAACACAATACACAAAGAGAAGATCAACACCTGAATCCTCCTCCAAGAGATTCATTCAGTCTGCACGAGACTATAAGAATGAAATCTACAAACACCCGAAGGAAAGAGAAGGGTGTGAGCCTAAGCCTAGTAGGATATCACCAAGGATTCTGTAACAGATGCCAAATATAGATTATCCAAATAAAATCTTTCAATTATCAAATAAACATCTTTGGAAATTCAAAAGCATATTCTAACAAAATATGCTTTACATTTTCAAAGGATGGAAATAAATATTTTTAAGAAAGGATTTACAAATGATGGAAAATTTCTTAAATAATGTCTTAAGAAAAAAATTTATATAAACTAGTTTATATAAATTTAGCAGGCATGTAAAGAAGTTAAAAAGCATTGGAATACATTTATATCTCAAATATAAATAAACAAGAGAGCAACATGGTCATCTGCCAAAAGGTACGATAGTATTAACCAGTTATAGGATTACTCCCTCTTTATGTGAACTCAGAAAAATGTGTATACACATGTCCCTATGACACTAGCCAAAGGAGACTCTTCCCCAACCCGTAGGAGATGTGACCTGCTGCAAGTATGTTTTAGAACATTTTCGTAGCATAGAGTGTATCCAAATAACTCACTAACTAGCTAATGATTGGATGTGCTCTTACCTGATGGGAGAACTATTTTTAGAATGCTTAAAATACGATCAATTGCATTCTTCCATTTCAAAAGTTCCAATTTCATTCCATTTAAAACCAAAACATGTTTTATTCAAAACATGCCTTTTTCACATGATAAAACCAATGGGTTTCTATCAAATCATATAAATCCATTTTCACCAGTTTAGAATCCATTCAAAACCAATTCCATCATTAAACAATTTATTTCCACAATTATAATCAACAATTTAATTCAAAACATTTCCATCAAATCCACAATTTAAATGAAACAATTTAAATCATAAAACTTCCATAAACACACCCAATTCAATGAAATTGGGCTTTTTCAAATTTCCATGCCAAAACCATTTCAAATATCTTGATTCACTGGAATCGAGTTTTTATCAATTTAATTGAAAGAAAATTTGAGTAATGGAATTTAAATTAATAATTGCAATAAATCAAAAAAATACCATGATAATCAATTTGGAAAGTCAGGACTGAACAACGTATCTCAATGGTTTTGACGAAAACCACAACGTTCGAGAACGCTCTAGAAAACAGGGATTCTTCTTCAAGAACCCGCATTACATCTCTTATCCTAACAAGATCAAGACCAAATCTCATCATATTTGTCATCCACAAGCTTAGATCTACCCATAACAGGCATAGATTTAGGAAACCGAGTGAAGAGGAAAACTAGATCAAAGTAGATCTAAGAAACTGATCAAGAACGATGAAGAATGACCACATACCTCAAGAATCTGGTTTTGATTCACCAAGAAGAGCCTTTGGTTTGCCTCTGGAATGATGGGAAAACCTTATATGACCTTAAGAGAGGAAAAATCCCGAGTTATGGCCACTTAGGAGGAAAAATGAGGCACTTAGATGCAAAACAAGTGAGATCCACAATTGAAGGATCTCATTTAAGTGTATGAATGGTTAGTTCGCACCATTTAACAAACCGTGCACTAGTTGTAGGTTAGCTACTATCTCGGCCACCATTCACGCATAGTTTGTCCGCACGGTTAGTTGAACTGTGCGTTGCCCATGCGGAAGCTACTGCCTCCAAGACCAACTATGCACGGTTTGGCCGCATGGTTTAAACAACCTTTGTGCTGCTGGTACGTCTTCCCCTTTCCCCCAAAACAACATTTAATGTTCTACCGACTCTCCCATTCATCACTACTCCAAAACAGTGCTACTTAGAAACATCAAAAGTACGTGAATACGTAACGTGATGTTACAACCTCCACACCATAAGATCTTTCTTCCCCCAGAAAGCCTATGAAGAAACCTCCACATCAAAATGATGAGGCCACTGATCTCTCATTAGTGCATCCCTTTCCCACCCCTTATGAGAATCATAACCATGATGACATAGTACACGAACCAGTGGTGTCGTTCTCCCAAAAAGTTCCTTGGTCTCATAATCAACAACTCTGAATGGTCATTCAGTCACATATAAATCTAGTTCAATATCAAGATCACTCCAGATCAAAACATGTGATGGATCAGAGATATACTTTTTTAGATGAGATAAATGGAAAACGTTATGTATTGAGGTCAGCTGTGGTGGTAGAGCTAGACGGTCAGCAACATTCCCTACATGACCAACAACCTCAATAGGTCCCACAAAATGAGGAGCAATCTTCCCTTTCCTCCCAAGCCGCCGATGACCTAATTGGGGAGAAACTTTCAAGAACAACTGGTATCCAACTGATAACTCTAAAGGATTACGGTGATGATCAGCATAATACTTGTACCGACTACGTACTGTTAACATTCTCTAATGAATCAAATGGATCTTAGCTGTCATATCTTGGACCAAACTCGGTCCTACCAAGAAACGTTCACCAATCTTCGACCAACATAAATATGATTTACAAGGACGACCATACAATTCCTCAAAAAGAGCCATTTTGATCACAGACTGGTAACTATTGATATAAGAAAACTCATCTATTCCTAGATGATCATCCCAAAACCCACCAAAGTTGAGAACATATATGTGGATAATATCCTCAAGGATATGAATAGCTCTCTCTTTCTGGCCATCTGACTGTGGATGGTAGGTCGTGCTCAAACGGACCTAAGATCCCAATGCCTCCTGAAGTCCACTCCCAAAGCGAGAAGTAAACCGAGGATCTCTATCAGAGACTATAGCAGACAGAACTCCATGCAAATGAACAATTTCATTCACATAGATATTTCCCAACTCCTCAACTTTGGTTGTATCTTGAATAGGTATAAATTTTTCTGACTTGGTCAGCCTATTGATCACAACCCATATCGTGTTCTTCTTCTACTAGGATTGAGGTAACCCAACCACAATGTCCATAGAGTTTTCATCCCACTTCAATGTAGGTACTAGAAGTGGTTGAAGCAAACCCGAATGTTTCAGATGCACGGCTTTCTCCTGATGGCATGTATAACAACAAGATACAAACTCAGTAATGTCTCATCTCATACCCAACCAACAGAATTGCTGTCACATGTCATAGAACATTTTTGTGGTTCCTAGGTGCACAACCAACTGAGAGTTATGGAAATCCCCCATCACATCCTTCCTTGCCGATAACGGCACAACTTAATGGTTTCAATAACATGAAACACCCTCATTGGAGAACTACCATTGAGTGTTGGTCTAAACACCATAAAGAGAGTCCCTAATTTTATGGAATTCATCATCCAGTTTTTGTTCCTAAAGTATTAACTTGAGGAGAGAAGAAGTCAACTGAACATTGGCTAATGAAACGCCATTCCCCTTCCACTAAGCTCCAATATTCAACTATGAAAAAAGAGCCATCGAACTCCACTCTTTTGAAGATTATTTCACAGCCTATGATGGAAGTTTCCTAATTAACGCATTTGCAAATACATTCCCTTTCCCGGAGGTATAAGAAATGTCAAAGTTGAACGATTTCATGTACTCCACCCGACGCCTTTGGCGGAGATTCAAATGTTTTTTTAGAGAAGATATAACTCAAGATATTGTGGTCTGAATACACAGTAAACCATTCTCCATAAATGTAATGTCTCTAACACTTATGATCTTGCATTACAGCTGCATGTTCAAGGTTATGGGTATGATAGTTCTTCTCATGAGGCATAAGTTAACGAGACCCATATGCAACAACATGATTACCCTCCAAGAGGACACATCCCAAACCTGAAACTGATGCATCACAGACGACCACATAACCTATCCCAGCCCCAGGAAGAGTTAACACCGGCACATTCGTCAAAATATGCTTTACCTCAACAAAAGAACATTGAAATTTATCATTCCGGGAAAACGACAATCCCATTCAAGTCAGAGTAGTCATTGGAGAAGCTAACATTGAGATGTCTTTAACAAACCGGTCCCAAGAAGCTCCAAATCTTCAAAACATTTAGTGGTTGTTCACAATTCATAATAGCCTTCAACTTCCTAGGATGAACTGATATTACCTATTATAACACCACATGTCCCAAGAATTTCACTTACCAAATCCAGAAATTTCACTCTGAATGATTGGAATAAAGTCGGTGATTCCTTAGAAGACTCAGAACTGTTCTCGGATGATGCACATGATCCTCCTCATACATGGAGTAGAAAATTATGTCATCCACAAAGACTACCATGAAAGTATCTAGATACTCACAGAAAACCTTGTTCATCAAATCCATGAAAACTACAAGAACATTTTTTATGCCAAAGGGCATAACAAGGTACTCATAATGTTCGTACCTACTCCGAAAAGTGGTCTTATAAATGTCATATTCTTTTATCCTCAACTGATGGTAACCCGATCGAAGATCAATTTCTGAAAACTACTTTTCCCCTTTCAATTGATCATAAAAATCATCAATTCGTGGTAATGGATATTTTTTCATTACCGTAACTCAATTGAGATTTCGATAATCAACACATAAGAGAAGAGAACCATCAGCCTTCTTGGCGAAGAGAGAGGGTGCTGCCCAAGGTGACACACTTAGGCGTATAAAACAATTCTAAAGAAGATCGTCTAACTGGAAAATCAGTTCTTCAAGTTCTGATAGAGCCATTTGGTAAGAGGGAATAAAAACCAATTGAGTACCAGGAATTAAGTCAATAGAAAAATCAACCTCTCTTACAAGTGGGAAACCAGATAAGTCAGAAGGAAACACGTCGGGAAAATCAGTGACGAAAGGAGGAAGATAACAACACATTGAATCTCTCTCCAGAACAAAAGAAAACACTGATATAATTTTCCCCAACCCTGGATAAGAGGGTCCAGCTCTTCTTGACCTTGGGTACCATTGTCCTTGAAAAACATGAGTCACACAACTAGGTGTAGTAAGGTAGACCCGTCGAAGATAAAAATTGATCTGGGGTTTATTGGAAATGATCCAATCCATCCCAAAAATGACGTCAAAATATTTTATGTCAAGAACCAAGAAAAGACAATCCTGATCAACATATGATAGAGAGAAGACACAAGATGGACTACGGAGACCCTTCTCTCTCACTGTACCAAGGGGTGTAGTAATATCCATCACACAAGATAGAAGTTCCATTGGTAGATTAAGAATATTAGAAATATGGGTTGAAATAAAATAGTGAGATGCACTAGTATCAAAAAGAGCTGTCACTAATGATGAAGCTATAGTAAAGGTACCTCTTACAGTTGCAGGACCTGTATCAGCTACCTCTGGAGACTCTTCCACTATGTGAAGTAGCTTCATTCCAGATTCCTGTGGTTGGAACCCTTTTGAACCGGATTCATTTGATTTCCCAATAGTTTATGGAGGTGCTCATGATCCCGTTCTACTACGTGGAGTAGAGAAGTGATGGAAAATCTCTGTAAGTGCCTTAAACATCTGCAGGAGCTACAGTTTTTTGGGGCGTCAATGCAAACCCTCTTAGAATATCCTAGATTTCCACACTGATAGCATGTTAATAAAGCCCCTCCCTTTCATACTAGAGTTCAGGAATTACTCTGTTGTCGAGAACTTCCATGAGAAACGTCACACTTCTATTTTCCTTTAAAAGAACCAACAATTCCACAAGGAGGGAAAAGAACTTCCTTCAACCCAGAATTTCCTACCTACTCCATATCAAGCATCATGGACCTATCCAGAACATCATCATAAGTGGGAAGATTTAGTAAGGAAACCTGAGAACAGATATCTTATCGAATTCCCAACTCGAATCGCCGAGGCTTCATCTTCACATTAGATACAATATATGGAGAAAAATGTACCAACTCAGAAAAGCAATCCGAGTACTAAGTCATGGTTTTGTTGGCCTGCTCAGGCTTTAAAAACTCCACATCCATGGCCAACACCATTGATTCTGGATAAAACTGGTCTGTGAAAAGAACCCTAAAGTCTTTATAATACAGTCCCTCACTTTTCCCAGTCGCTACTGTCATGTCCCACCATCTCCTACTTGGTCCCTCCAGTATGAAGGTGGCACACTTCACCATGATCACATCAGGGGTCACCAAGAACCCAAAAAGACATTCAATATTACTCAACCATTCCACAGCATGTTAAGGATCCATGGAGCCTTTGAAAAATGGTGGCTTCTAGCATAGGAACTCTTGAGAATGACTTCGAAGAATCTCACTATGAGGATCTGTAGTTGGATCCTGAATAGGAACTATTGGTGGTGCCTTTCCTATAGCTTGGATAGTGCAAAAAATCACCTCAACCAGACTTGGATCCACAATAGGACTCGCTTGCTGAGATTTAGCAGTACCCTCTTTTTGGATTGGATTCCCACGTCTTCTCAGAGGCATGATGCTACACAGCATAAAAAGACATAGATTAACATTCAATCCAAGTAACAAGGAAAACTATTATTAATAGAAGGGATAAAAATATTTGGATTCCACTCTATCCAATTCAAAACAGGGAAAATACTTGAACTAATCCACATGTCATATTTCCCTAACCAACCATGGGGACTTAATGTTCATTATGCCGATAGATGGCCAGGCACTCAATCAAAACTACCTCATAAGTTCCGAAAAAATACTCAAATTCATACTGTCATCATGGAAAGATGCTTAACCTCCCTTTGATACCACTTTTTCATGAACCAGCCCGGTGACCCTAGTAACCCGATAACCAAGCCGGCCCTGACATACCCCAAAGGGTTTTCCCTATCCCCACAGGTCAGCGACTAGCACCAGGCATCGTACAACATAATATTGGGAATGATTTTTTCCACAAGAATGAGGAATAAAAAGAAACAAGACAATATGCATAACAAAAATAAATCCATTGGGAGCAATGTACCAGAAAACAAAGAGGCATAAAAATTACAAAAGAACTACAACCCATGTACTAAAAAGGGAAAAACAACCCCAAAGTCCCTAAGGACACAATAGACCAAGCGAAGATCAACAACTGGATCCTCCTCCAAGAGATTCATTCCCTTTGCTCTATCCTAGAAGAAGGAAATCTACAAACACCTGAAAGAAAAAGTAGGGTGTGAGCCTAAGCCCTGTATGATACCACCAAAGATTCTTGAAAAGATGTGACATATAGATTATCCAAAGAAAATATTTCAATTTTCAAATAAATAGGTTTGGCAATTCAAAATCATATTCTAACAAAATATGTTATACATTTTCAAAGGATGGAAATTAATATTTTACGAAAAGGCTTTACAAATGATGGAATATTCCTAAAACAATGGCTTAAGGAAAATATTTATATAAAACAATTTATATAATTTCAGTAGGCATATAAAGCATTTAAAAAGCATCGACATACATTTATATCTCAAATATAAATAAACAAGCGAGCAACATGGTCATCTGCCAAAAGGTCCGATAGTATTAACCAAATATAGGATTCCACACTCTTTATGTGAACTCAGAAAAATGTGTATACACATGTCCCTATGACACTGGCCAAAGGAGACTCATCACCAACCCGTTGGGGATGTGACCTACCGCATGTACGTTTTAGAAGGTTTTCGTAGCATAGAGTGTATAGAAATAACTCACTAACTACCTATGGCTTGCATGTGCTCTTACATGATGGGCGAACTATTTTAAGAATTCATAAAATATTTTCAATCTCATTATTCAATTTAAATAGTTCCTATTTCATTCTATTTAATACCAAAACAGGTTTTATTCAAAACATGCATTTTTTACAAGATAAAACCAATGGGTTTATATCAAATGATTTTAATACATTTTCACCAGTTTAAAATCCATTCAAAACCAATTCCATAATTACAGAATTTAATTCCACAATTAAATTCAACAATTTAATTGAAATAATTTCCAACAAATCCAGAATTTAAATTAAACAATTTAAATCATCAAATTTCCAGAAACACACCCAATTCAATGGAATTGGGTTCTTCTAAATTTCGATTCCAAAACCATTTCAAATATCTCAATTCACTGAAATCGTGTTTTTATCAATTTAATTGAAATAAATTTTGACCTATTGAATTTAACTCAACACCTGAAATAAATCAAGAAAATACAGTGATAATCTATTTGGAAATTCATGATAGAACCGCCTACCTGAATGTTTTTGACGAAAAACACAATGGTAGAGAAAACTCAAGAAAACTGGTTTTCTTCATCAAGGACCCGCCTTAAATCTCTTCTCATA
The DNA here is from genome assembly GCA_963277665.1 of Viscum album. NCBI lineage: Eukaryota > Viridiplantae > Streptophyta > Magnoliopsida > Santalales > Viscaceae > Viscum > Viscum album. Next base: position 1,632,497,023 of record OY728141.1, read on the forward strand.
GCCAGATAAAGACCAAATTTCAACATATTTGGAATCCACACACTTATATCTACCCATAATGGTGTAGATCTAAGAAACTAAGAGAAGAGGAGAGGTAGATTTAAGTAGATCTAAGAAACTGATCAAGAACAATGAAGAACAATCACATACCTCAAGAATCCGGATTCGATTAACCCATAGGATCTGTTGGATAGCCTCCAAAATGATTGGAAAAACTTCTCTGACCTCAGGAGAAGAAAAATCCCGAGTTATGGCCGCCTAAGAGGAAAAACAAGGCACTTAGAGGGAAAACAAGTGAGATCCACAATTTAATGATCTCATTTAAGTTCCTGCACGGTTAGTTCGCATAGTTTATCAAAATCTGTGCTATCCATGTGTTAACTAATGTCTCTTCAACCCTTCACGCATGATTTGGTTGCACGGTTAGACAAACTGTGCACTTCATGTGTAGAAGCTACTACCTCCAAGACCAACTATGCACAATTTGGCCGCACTGTTTAGACAACCCATGTGCCACCCATGCATCTTCCCCTTTTCCCCAAAAGAACATTTAATGTTCCCCCGACTCTCCCATTGGTCACTACTCCAAAAAATAGGTTCTTAGAAACATCAAAAGTACTAGAAAACATAACGTGATGATACAGAGTTCAATGTTAATAATGATGGAACAGTGAGATTTTTCCCAAGACTACGTGATCCATCAAATATGGAGTAAAAGAATGAAATTTTGGATGATGCACATAGTTTGAATTTATCCATTAATATAGGAAACACAACGATGTATCGAGATATCCAAGAGATTTGTTGATGGGATAACCTGAAGAAGGATATCACAGAGTATACATCAATGTTCATGGAATGTCATCAAATGAAGGAGGAGATGCATAAGTCTAAGGGGATGAAAAAATCATTACCTATACCAACATGGAAATGGGAGAATATTACCATGGACATTGTAACCGAACATACGAAGACATCCAAAGGAAACTATGCTATATTGGTTGATTTGGATCATCTTACAATGACTGCACAGTTCTTTATAATTTGATATGATTTCTAATTTGATCAACTGGCACAGATAGACATCAGAGAAGTAGTAAGGCAGCATAGGGTACCACTACTTATTGTATATGATCGAGATCCAAGATTCACCTCTCTGGTCTGAAAGAGTCTCCACCATGCTCTAAATACTGATCTAAACATTATTATGGCTTATCATCCTCAAACTAATGGACAATATAAGCAATCAATCCAATAACTTGAGGACATGTTCAGAGAATACTAGTTGGACCTCAAAGGAAAATGGGATCAACATCATTCACTGGTTGAGTTCTCTTACTATAAAAGTTTCCACACAATCATCCAAATGACTCCCTATGAAGCCCTTTATGGGAATAGGTGCATAACACTTGTATGTTGGGATAATGTTGGGGAGTGAAAACTTCTAGGTCCGTAAATGGTTGATAAAATGGTGGAAAAGGTTATGACCATCCAGTGTCACATTAATGCTTTTTAGATTCGATAAAGGAGATATTTTGATAATTGTCGATGTGAACTAGTGATTGATATTGGAGACATGGTATTCCACTGCATATCATCATGGAAATGAGTAATGAGATTTGGGATAAATGGAATGATTAGTCCATGGTACATCTTTTCTTTTGAGATCCTTGATCGTATTGGAGTAGTGGATTATTGACTAGTACTCCGACCGCACCTATCTGAAGTACAAGATGTATTCCATGTATCACATTCGAGGAAGTACACACCTGACCCATTCCATGTACTCAATCCATAGATGGATCTGTTGGAGAAAGACCTCTCCTATGAAGAGAGTCCAGTGAAGATCTTAGATCATAAGGCAAAAGTTATATGAAATAAGACAATGCCCCTGGTCAAGGAGTTGTGGAGAAACCAAAGGTTTGAAGAAGAAACATGGGATTTAGAAGAAGTGATGAAGTAGAGAATCCCTTATATTTTTTAGTGTGGGAAAGGAAATTTTGAGGGAAAATTATTTTAAGGGGGTTGTTATATAGACACTATATTTGATGAATAATATCCCCTTTTCTTTTATTTCATTAAATGTATTATGAATGTAGAAAACACGTACACTTTTTTATTGGTATTAAATAACCATTAATTATCATCAAAATTGATAATATAGTTGTTGAATAGTTGTCACATTATTAGTATAAGTATATATATTTAACAAATAAAATTTTACTCAGAAAATGGAAGTGATGGCCTCATCCAGTTGAATTTCTCCATACGAAGCTCATTTTTCATAGCTCAGAAAGGAGGTAGAGTCACGGGGATTTACTCTTGACCAAGCCCAAGTAGAGCTTTAACATATTAATCGTTAATGGAACCACCTTCTAAAGAATTGGAAGTTAATATAGATTAACACCCGATCGATGTTATCTAAGCTACCCCAAGAGTCTGTCAACATCACACACCATACCCTTAGATGTTATGGTGGTGTTATATGTTGTTATGTACTAACACCCTAGAGCTACGATTATGTGCATTTGTTTTGTATAGAATAAATAATATACAATAATTTTATTATTATTAAATTGTAAATGGTTTTTAAGGAATAATAGTATTTTTAGTTAATATTAAATTAAGAAATTTATTTTAAAGAATTAATGGATTTATGAATTAAAAATATTTATTAAAATATTATTACTAAATTAAATTTCATTAAATATAAACTATTTTATAATTTTTTATAATTACAATTGAAATTTTTATTAAGGTTTGAAAACTATTTTTTGTGAAAACCTATGAATTTTTAATAAATGATAGTTTTATTTTAAAAATTAAAATTCACATATTTAGAATTTATTTATATAAAATGACTATCATTTTATGATTTAGGATGTTATAATTATCTTACGATCAATGTTTCATAATTTTCTGAGAAATTAGAATTTTTTGGTAAAAATTAAATATCGTTTAAATATATAATTTGTTTTATGACATCATAATAACCTAATTGTGATGTAATAAAATAAAAAAATTAATTTTGGCCAATATTCGTTTTATATTAAAAATAAGGTGATTTTTTATTTTCTTTATTAATTTTATGTTACCTTAGTGGACCCTCCAAGAATTAAAAAATATTTTATATTTTTATAATATTATCTTTGAGAGTGTGACTCACCTCTGCATATGAAACACTAATATTTTAACAAGTTCGGAAATTTTAAAAATAAAATATAGTTTTCCACTTCACTTTTTATAAAAAACATGGGTAAAAACAAGGGTTGTTTTGTAGTTTTGATCAGTTTAATGTGTGGTGCCCAAAACCTATATAATAAAGAATTCTCTCCCATTTCCAATATAAACCCACTCATCCTCCCATTAATCTTATCCCAAAACCTTTGGATCTAGACCGAACACTTTCATCCTTTCTCTATAATCCCCTAAATGCACCCCAAGGTCCCTATAAGCCTCTCTAAACACTCTCTCATGTCTTTATGATCAAACATCCAAGTAAGGGATTTCTACCTTTCTCAATTTTGTCCAAATTTCATTATGTTGTTATACACTTTTATGATATGTTACAGATTTTTGGGTATGATTTATAACCTCTCCATACCTCCCTCTTTATTTTTTAGAGATGCAAGACCTATTTCTATTTCATTAATTCCTTCCATTAAGACCTGCTACCATGCCAAAATTTCGTAATGAATTTCTCTCTCCCACTTTACATTGAAGAAATTATTTTATATTATGCATCAAAATTCCAATATATATGTTGAGATATTATGTTCTATGACCCCCTTAATTTCCATTTCATTTATAAATAATGAGATATCCATTTATCCCTCATCATCCAATTTTAGGATTTCTATTTGACAATGTTATGCTATCGATGATACACCAAACATTCCCATTCCAAAATCAAAATGTAAATGAATACCGTACCCATTTCCCAATCAAGGTTATTCACATTTATGCACATGTATCTATTTATTTTGGTCATAAATTTATGTATTCCTCATATCTTATACGTGGAATAAATTATGATTTTTAATGAATCCATGTTGCATCATCCATTGAACACTTAATCCAGAAATGAAATGTTTATAAAGGGTGCACCCAGATAGCACTCCAATGCATTGGTTATAGACTAGTATCAGGATAAAATAAGTGATATTAGGGTTGAACCATGTGAATTATTGTGGAATGAGTATTTACTCATTCTCCCTGTGCAATGATCCTTGGATCATGAAAATATAATTTTAAATGTTGTATCCACATTTCTCTTTTCTGATAATCATGCTATATCATTCCATTATGTTTATTTCTCTCTTATACTCCATTGATATGCCTATTTCATAAAATGTACTATATTATTCATGTTATTCCATGTTTACTCCCTTAGTGGGATTTATAGTTCACCCTTTTCATCTATGTGTCCTTAGGTTATCCCATGCAATGCTAAGTATGAAGGAATGTTGTTGTCGTGAAAATAATGTTTTAAATAAACATGTTGTGTTTTATATCTTAATTTTTCGTGTAATATTCATAATTTCCCAAGACACTAGACATATCAATCCTCATATTTGTCTGAAGTGCATTTTTATGTAATATATCATGTTTAATTATGTAATAAATAGTGGGTTGTTATAATAATGAACCATCAACATAGCATGTAATACCACAATATTTTATAATATTAGACAACTACCACTAGATCCAATAAATGCGTTTGATAATTCATCTCAAATGGGAATAATTATCTCAAACAATATCTCACCACATTTTCCCATGTATGTGCACAAATCATAAATAGTCTCTTGATCCTTAACAATATACTTAATACCCTTTACTAATATATGGTAGGAATTACATATAAGTGGATTCCAAGCTTTCACTAAAGCCATTAGAATATTATTCACATAACTCTCACTAATCGAAATTCAGAAAAAAAAAATTCAATGTTTTCACATACAATTATAGCATTTAGAAGTCATAAATGAAGCCTACATATCTTCTATCCAAAAAAATAATGTTAAATAACTCAAAATAATTTTAGTCCACTCCTAATACATTAGTACCTCTAGATTCTATAATTCAACATAAACATCCTTTTTAGTAAAATAAATCCCTAAAACCTTTACCTATTAAATCCAAATGTAATATTTTTATAGATTTTCCTATTGTATATTTATTTTTACCATTTCTAGGACATTTATAAAATATATTTTAATCATCTATTTACATTTTTTGTAAATTTTTATATTATACAGAATACCAACAGAAATGATTTATGATATTAAACAAATATATGAATCTTCAATGATATAAAAATATTAGTATAATTAGAAACCCAAAATAAATTACTAGAAAATCATAATGTCCAAACATGTTCTTAATGTTCACCTTTATAATGTTGTCACTTATCACCCTTAAACTATGATATCATGACCTAATATCTATATATGTTGAATACATACCTCATTATAATTGACCAATCATATCATTAATTTTTTGTAAAAGATATTAAATTTCCATCATCACTGGGATCAAATTTGGTAATCATTACAGCACCCTAAGATAATAATTTCATACAAAAAAATATAGTTTATTCTCCCCAATGCGGAACACTATATAGAAAAAATAGTTTTTCTCTTGTGGTAGTCTATAAAGATATTATATCAAATAAATATAATAAATCATCCACATCCATGTGTATCTAATGGTTACCCTTTGAATATACTGAACCATGAACCATCCAGAATTATTTTAATGTTTACTATTAAAGGATTATGATAAAAGGATCGACAGAACATGCATGAATATCCCAATGTCCTATAAATGGGTTAAAATTACCACCATTAAATGTAAACTAATATCACTTATTATAATAGTTAATGTAGGGAAAAAATTATCATACATTCTATTCCAATTATAATTTTGTGGTTTATCATCTGAATTATCAAAAATATATACAATATTTCCACAAAAATATTTATATATATTGAATAAAGAAACATTACTTCTTGTTCTACTTTTTCTCCATGAAGAATTTTAATATTTAAAACAAATTTACCTAAAATAAATATTTAGTTGAATTGTCATATAAAATCATCCATCATTAACATTGTCACTCATAAATAACGTGGTAAATAAAACTTGCACAACTATAATTCTATGACTTGAATCACTTAGTTCTTTCCAGAGAGAATAATAACCTCAGGTGTGCCTCAAATTATGCCATAGGATTCCATCTATAGGTGAGGATTTAATAAATAGTAGGTAGACTATATTATCAGTAATAATATCCATTACAAGATAATATTTTATAAATATTAGCAAAGAAAACATAGTCAGTGACAACATGCACAAATATTAAAATAGATAGAACAGTATCCATAAAAAATTCTAGAACCCCTGTTGTGGAAGGTCAACTTGTTTATAAGTAACAATTGGAAAATAATAACGGGATCCATCGAGCTTCTATATTGGTACTACTTATGTGACCATGGATCATCTACATTGTATACAACCATAGGGCCTTTCACTTCAATGGATCCCAGATTATGAAGTTTGAACCCACATTGAGATGACTATATAGTTTGTGGGTAATATAACCTACTATGATTCCAAAAATTCATCCTAAACATATATACACATGTATTTTAGAGTGTCTAACATAAAGTAATAGTAAATACACACCAAATCATTTAATATATCATATACCAAGTTATTAATCACTAACAATACTGCCATGTACTCCTACCATACCTTCTGTGACTGTAGACCGAACGCAAATCACAAATATTCAATGAAATGACTCAGGAAAAAAATGTGTTGCACCATTAAATAAATACTACATATATTCTAATAACATAATGTATTTCCCATAAATAATGGTTAATTTCTTTCCTATGATAGTACAAAAACATGAAAACATATATAATGGACACTCTATTATGTGAAAGGATTTTTCGCATTGATAAATCACACAAGATAAATTGACACTCTTTCAAAGAAGACATGTAATTCACCCATGCATACAATTTTAACATGGTAATAATATTGAACAAGCCACCAAAAATGAGTTAGGTCATCCATGCTCCCATCTATGGAGTCAACTATTTTTATCAAGGATACATTTCAACATGAACTCTAAAATTAAATTTCATCATGTTATATTCAAATAAAATTTTAATGAATAACATTACAAGGAACAAAATATATCATAGAATTTATTTTAAATGATTTTAAATATCACACATGTAATATATGAGATGGAAGGTAACAACATATCATAACAATCCCGAGTATTAATATTCTAATACACACATATGTTATCAAGCATCAAAAATGGTATTATGAGATGCATAGGATGATACTTGTGATTAAATGTGAAAATAGTCTCAGGGGATAAAAACATCATATGAGCTCAAAAATATCTACGTGGCCTATACATTTATAGGAACAACCAAAATAAAATGTTTTATCAGCAACAATAAGGTTTAGAAATGGCATCATCCCCCAAACCACATTCTCACCCCAATAATAAAATTTTTTTTAGTATATCAATTCCTAGAACATATTATAATAATTTTTTAATGTTATTTTATTTATATAAGAAACCCTAAATGAATCCCCCAAATCCTATATTGTATTTTTCATATTTAATAATATATTATTTCTAAAAAGACCCTATTCCACGTCAACTATAGTATTATTTTAATGAGTTTGGTGCTTTTAATTATAAAATAATTACACCACCTAATATTTTGGAGAAACATGGGGAAAACCCATGGAATGGTTTGGGGCTTTGAAAATTTTATCCTATAGAGTTAATAATGAAATTCAAGAATATTTTTCCATCTCTATTTTGATATAAATACCCTCACAACTTCCCACTAATATTCACCAAATACCGTTGAGAATGTATTTACTCTGCACAAAACTCTATAATGTTCTCTCAATGTTTTCTTTTTCTGTTAAGGAGAACCTAAATTTTTTTTCAGTGTCTTATCAATCGAGGAGACTCTCTCCTGTTATTTTTATTTAATATACTTTCATTGAACTATGAAATTTGGATATAAAATTATCCATGTTGAAATTTTTTCCTACCCATACCTTTAAATTACTTTTTATTACCTTGTAATTAGAAACCAATTTCTTATCTCATTAATCCCTTCCATAAAACATTAAGTACACATGTTACACTCAATAATTATCCCACGATTTTCCATGAAAAAAAATATGTGTAATAAATACCCAAACTCAATTACAATCAGTTATATTCGCCAAGATGTACTTATCTTCCAATGATTGGGTTAATTACATGTATGTAAACAAGTATCTTAAATCACAGGGTTAAAAGTGAAAAAATGAATTCTTATTTTTCTTGATCCATGAGGATACATAATTCATGTACAAAATACGAATGCTAATGGTTAGACTAGAATTATATATCAATCTAAGAAATTTTTGTTTTTTATAATGAGAATCCATGTATATAGAATGTGAGGTTATCCTTGGAACACAATGATATAATGAATCAATGGTTAGATTTGAATTATTCTTCTGATGTTCATTTATTTCTACATTCATATGATACCTTTATATTACCATCTTATGTCATTCTTCAATTTTCATGTTCATGATCCTCACCCATTTCATATAACCATGAAATGCCTATTGACTAACATGTACTTCATTAAACATGTTATTACATGATTATTCCCTTACTTTTCTTTATAACTCATCACATTATTATAAATATCCCCTTGTTATACCATGAATGTTTATAAGAAAGATGGATTTCGTTTGAGAATGATAATGATTTTTAAAAAAATGATTGTATCCCAATTTTTTGTTATTATATTCTATAACTATTTACCCAAATACACTAGGAAATATGATATTTTGGATTGGTATTAATTTTACCAATTGTAATAAATCATGAATAAAGTGTTTTAATGATATAGGTCATCATAGTTTGTGTCGTAGTAAAGAGGGGATATTTCAAGACATTAGTATTTGAAAACATAAGTGAAATACTTTAGGATTATAATAAACAATGCAAATAAATATATTGAATAAATTAAATTATAGTGTAAGTGGTTTCTATGAAAAAGTATCCTTTTATAGATACTACAAGTCCATAGGGCTCTAGAATAGTTGTACATAGATTTAATAACCACTAATATGGTGCATTGTGTATGGAATCTATCATCACATGGTTCATGACAAATAGTCCTTACTACACACATAGTATGTCACTCCTAGGGGATATTATTTTGTAAATTCACATGATCTTTACAAACCATTATATATGGAATAAATACCATAAATTTATTTATTATTAAATATAACTTGGAAAAAAAATATTTAACATATAACATCATAAGATATGTAATGAATATCAATTATTATTTATACCATAAATGTTCATGGTTTCCACATATATTATTAATAGTATAAAAAATCACATCAATAAACCTATTTTGGATGAATTAAATTATTAAAACTATAATAAAATACCTAAATGTTGTCTTATCATGAATTCATGAACTATATATTTCCAATGTGATTCTGGTTCAATGAATTCTTCCATATAATTCATGTATACTAGATTTATTCATACACCACCAGAAAACATATATGTTGAGTTATCTATGAAAATTAAAATTGAGAAATTATTACATTCCATGTACATAACTTCTCCTTAATACAAATTTTTTGGGATGAATTTCTTAGATAAACTTTTGATACGTTAGTAGAAATCAACGCTATTCTAGGTATGAATTGTCATTGGAAAACATAAATTTCTAGGGGAAGGATGTTACTCGACATATAATGAATCTTCCACTAAGTCAACAAAAGTGGAAGCAGGTGGATGAATATCATTTGGAATCATCATTTTAGGAATAGATATTATATCTATTTGAGTATGAATATCTAGATAAAATTATTGACACTAAAAAAATTATCATCCTTGATGACATTACCTCTATAATAGAATTTATTTTTGGGTTTTCTAAAGAATTTTCTAGTTTTAAAATTTTATAAACCAACCCCGGATGACCATGAACTGGTCACTCGACCCGATCTGCAACTTGTCATGTGGGGCATTCCCAATCCAATTGGGATGGAAAATAGTATCGGGCTTCCAAAATAAACATGTTAGAATGAATTAAACTATAAATAAAATACATGTAAATAAATAAGGACTGATAGAAAAAAATTAAAACTAGTAGCGGAAAGAAATTAAACTGCATATACCTCCATGTGACCTCATAGGTCACCACCCAACTCATAACCAAGTTCACTTAAGGAGAGATCCAGCACTAATGAAACCCAAAAATGAAATGACAATATAAGGGTGAGCACCAAAATGATCAGTATAAATCATTATAGAGTACATGCCATTAATTTCTCGAAAACATTAAATTGATAGTAGTTTTATCTAAATATCTTAAAACTAGGTTTTTATATCCACATTACCTTTTAATAAAAACACAATTAACCATTTCCCACATAATTTGAAACATGTTACAAGAAGGAAAAAGGGAGGTTGGGATATCTCTTTCAATATAACTACATAGTAAATCATATTTAGGTTAAACACACATTCATTGTTTTCCCAATAAAACCAAAATACCAGTATAATGAATAAGATTCCACACAACAATAGAAATGACATCAGTAATACTCATAATGAGGAAATGGGATAAATCATAGGAACATAGAGGAAAACCAGAACCTACTATACATGTGACTCATTCTAAAGGCATTCCCTAGTCAATGATGTCGTTAAGTTTAATTCCTTACTTTCTCCCTACCTTTCCTAGGTGTGGGGATCAATACCATTGTAATTATATCAAAACATCTCTTTGTTATGGGTCACTAGCCATTCATAATCTAAACTAGTGCAATAATCTATCTTTTTGAACCTCTTTACTATGCATGGTTCCCATGTATATTTCATAAGGGGGTGTTCCATGACGTTTAAATAGAAAACCACATATATGTAAAAAACACATCACACGATCCGACACCACCCCAGCCACCTCAAGGGTCATCCCGCTCCATTTAATAATATTTTTTTCTGATGGAGCTCCCAGACCAAGGACCCTCACATCTCTTGATCAAATAACGGTGCAAGAGACTTATCCAACGATGGGTATTCAAATTACCATTTCAAATATTCCAAATAGGCCTCATACAATTTCTACACATGAAACCCTTCCCAGGTAACCATACCAAATGTTCCAACTGGGCCTTTCGCATTAACTCCCAAGCTAAATTTTCCAAAACACTTTAAGAAAAACATTTCCAACAACTAGAGATCCAATTTTCACTATGCATTCGAAAAGCAAGAGATTGAGTTCCCAACACAAACCCAAACGTACTACAATTAAAAACTTTGAATTTCTTTTAAATACACTTTTTCATGATACTATGTTAAAAATAAACATGACACACTCTAAGGTTCTAAACGACCGTTCAACCATTTTAAGGAATAATATTATTTTGTAAAATACCACACAAATCACAATTATAACACATGATTGAAATATCCCCAAGTAATTTTATAACATAGGGAACCGTTGATCAAATAGAGAGATAAAAGAATAGGATATAAGAATTCATTTCTAGATAACCAAGGCATGATATTGGAACAACTCGTAATTTAATTTCATTTCAAGGCCCATCCATATCTACACTTTTTTCACCAATGGATGTGACCACATCCGACAGGAATGTAAAAGTGATCCATTCCATAGCCATACATGAAGAAAACACCCACACACATTTGTTAACATAATGATCCACTCCCTAAAATACCACCAACATTCAAAAATCCACCAAAAAAAGTTTTACAAATTTATTTAAATTCATCTAAAGGTAAATCATAGCCAAAATAAGTGAAAAACCATTTTAAACTAAGAACCATTTCATGAAACTCAATTACATAGGAAACATCATGTGCATAAATTGGGAAACATGTCAAAAAAAATTTAGAAAGTTTTCCCAATGATAAATCCTTAACATAAACTAATTATGATTGTAAAAAACTTTAAAAAAATATTTGTAATTAAACAGTAAAACACATTCATTTCATGGAATAAAATATGAAAAAATGGCCAAGAAATAGCTAAGTAATCCAATGTGAATGTGAAAAAACCACACTGATGAGGGAACAATCCTCCACGGACCAATCAAAAACCCTAGACACCTAGAAAAATGTGTGAATTACAAATAGAGGAATTTGGGGTATGAATGATTTGAGAAAAACACAAAATAGAAAGAAATATACTAGAGAAGATAATGGTTCTCAACATGGGGAAACGTGGCCACACTAAAGTAGGGTTGAAGCACTTTACAGGGGGGTTTAATCTGCTCGTGAAGACTATCGGACGAGTCGGGTCCCGAGTAGGGTTTCACTCTAGGGAAATCGGGTCAATGGAGAAATGGTACTCTAGATGTCGGAGGGTTCACCGTGAAGGCGTAGGGAAGCCGGGCTGGGGGGGGGGGGGTGCTGGACAGAGTGGAAGAGAAGGGAATCAGGATGGGGGTTATGCTGCACAAGGTATATGTAGAGGGGATTCCACATGAAGAGGGAGAGGGAAGGGGGTTTACCAAAGGCACGCTATAGCAATGGTGTAGTAGGGAGGTTGGGGCACTGTAAGCCGAGTGAGAGAAAGGTGGAGAAAGGGTTGCATATATCATGTAGTTTGTGGGTGTGCATTATGTGGGGAGAGGTGGGAGTGAATATTAGCTAGGGTTTCTTCCTTTTTATAATAATAATAGTTATTATAATAATTTTATGCATTTAATTATATAAAATATTGGTATTATTAATAAATTAATGATAATTATATTAATAACAATTTTATTGAAAAAAAAATTATTTACAATTTTAAGAGTAATTATATTATTATCTAAATAATAATATTATCATTAATATTATTTAAAACATTTATTCATTTGATTATCATAAAATCGTTATTATTTTAAGTTATGGGAAATAGCATGGGTACCCGAGCCGACATCATGGTTACCACCAACTGTGTGGTGCCCGTTCACCGTTAATCGGGGTTATTCAATTTTTCCACATGGACCGAACAACACCCCAAAGACTTAAATGGAATTATTTCTAAGAAAGGCGTCGCAACCTAAGGATATGTAATTAACTCAACACCTACCACACACACCAAATACAATCCCCACCATATCCAAAAACTATAGAATTTCATGCCCACATTCAAACCACATTCTTAATTCTAATAGAAAAACTCCACCACTATGATTAAAATGATTATAGGGAAATCTAGCACACCAAGACACTAGGATAGAGGATTCCCCTATAAAACAGAAACAACTTAGAGGGAAACACAAGGATATGGGACCAAAATATGAAAGGGACTATAAACACCAATCCATAATGTCACGAAACAAAACATCCCCCTAACAAAAATTGTTATGACCAACTCAAAATTAGAACGAGATCGTTTATTGATAGGCCTAACACCCTTTGTGGAATCTGAATGTTTTAAAACCCAATCTATGAGTATATAAGGCCACATGGATTGTTTTAGAACAATCCCATTACACCACCACAATAAGGATGAAATTAATATGGTTATATGAATAGAATTAGGAAACATTATATATTTCCATACCAAATCATAAAACATGACCAATATAAAATATTCACACACCCTCGGTAACTCCTGACTATGCCTGAGCCTCACCTTGAGACCTATGTATGGGGCCATAATGGATAAAGCATCTTTTTCCCCATAGTTTGGAATTTTCATCATTTATTCACCAACCAATTCATCCTCCTAATTATTCAAATCAAAACAATGGTGGTATGTTTTCGACGGGATGCAACATGATAGCTTAGAATTCTCGAACTAGCCATAACGGTGTCACACAAGACCACGGTCTAACAAACTAGAAGATGACACCAACAAGGAGAGATTCATATTGACTGGTTACTCATGAATCCACTCCAAAAAAGATAGAAAACCTTTACAAATGATTGTCACCATTAACGACACCTTAACTCCAAATTTGATGGGACATCCCATCATTACCATTTCAAAACTGGACCCTCAAACAAACCTCAGACAACACGAACCGTAACGTCCATGGGAGTTCCCAACAACTCAGAGATATCTAATCCTATAATACCACTATATTACTTCGAACAGACATCAAAACCTCAAATGTCTTGCAACACCCTAGAGGAACTGGAAACTTGACATGAGTCACTGGAAAAATTATTAACCTTTTTTGGTGGCATACAATTAATAGCATGAAAAACATAACTAAAATTGGAATCCATCCAAAAATCACTAAATGAAATAGCCCAAGCCAAAGGAAATAGGCTCAATAGACCAACATATATAAACCCATGAAAATATTAATTTTCCAATAAATTTCATTTCTTTTAAATTATAAAACACTTTTAGGGTTTTTTATTAACCATCGCATGTGAATTCATCCAATACCTCTTAAATAATCAACAGATAAGGTCCCCCACTCACTCTCCATACATAGATAGGTTTATGATACCCTCCATAAATAATTCTAAGGGGAAAACATATCTTTCACATATCAAATCCAAAAACATGACAAATTTTCCAAATTCAATCAATTCCCCTTTAAAATTATACTTCACAAATATCAATAAAATTTGAAAGAAACGTTTTCCATTTCAAATATACTAATTTTGGCACACAATCACATCAACCAAGATCAAAATTAAACACATCCAATAACTATCCACTAGATTGACCAACTAGAAGTATATGCCTAACTAGGGATATGTTGGTGAGACATGTCCCAAGTAATGTATGACACTAAGAGGACCTTGAATCAGGAAATTAGACAACATAGTGGTCACCACCCAATGTGAGACTACATCATAACCTGATTCACATCAATTTTTATCCCTCTATCCAAAAAAAGTCAAAAAATTGGATCAAATCTTAGACTACCTCTGGAATATTAAGGTTCAGTCCGAGCAAGAGTTTGTGACACTTTTCCCGCACCATCAAACTGAGTCATGATAGTCCTGATCTATTTCTACCAGACACCCTAAATATCAAGGTCCATCTTTGATACTTTGTTGTAATGAACCAACATTGTTTGAACCTAAACTAGTCACCAGATCCAGTCGGCAACACATACCGCAAGGCTTCCACAATCCCTTTCGATGGCAACTAGTGTCGGGCATCAAAACTAAAAAAATGGGGAGAATTTGGGGCCTAAATAAATGACATGTAAATAAATAAATACTCATAGAAAAAATTAAAAATAGTAGTAGAAAGAAATTAAACTACACATACCTCCACGTGACCTCATAGGTCACCACTGAACTGAGAACCAAATTCTCTCTAAGAGAAATCCAGCACTAAAGGAACATTAAACTGAAAAGATAAAGTATGAGTGAGAACCAAAATTCTTTGTAAAAAATCAATATATATTCTATGCCATTCCTTTCCCAAAAAATTCTATTGATACAAGTTTGAAGTACATTTAAAAAAATTAATCGTTTATATACACATTACATGTTAAAAATAATAACATAAACCATTTACCTCATAATTTGAAACATTATACACGAATGAAAAAGGAAGGTCGGACTTTCACTTTCAAAAAAACTACTTATTAAATCCATTTTACATGAACCAAAAATTCAATTATTTTACAATAAAATTATACATAGGTAAAATGAATAATTATTCCACACAATCAGGGAAATTAAATTATTAATATCATAATGGGGAAACACTGGAAATCCTATGAACTTATAATAAGATTAGAAGGTAATATACATGTGACTCATCCTAAAGGTATTCTTTAATCAAGGACTTCATAATGGCCTAACATTAGACCATCGTCCTACCTGACCTAGTTGAGGGGCCCAATCTCGTAGAAATAGTAACAAAACATCCACCATTTATGCGCTACTAGCCAGTTCATAACATAAACTAGTACGCCAATAATTCTCAGAAAAAAACACAGATATTCTATGTTCCCATGTATATTTCATAAGGGGGAATTCCATGAAATTCCAATAGCAGGACAAATATATATAAAACCAAACACCCAAAAAAATATGGCTCCACCCTAGCCACCTCAAGGGTCATCTCTGTAACGTGCCGGATCTAGGTGACACTCAATGGTGCCACGAACCCGGTTGGTCACATGACCTCACGAACATTTCCCCAAATTCCAGAGGCTTTCGACTAGTAGCGAGGGCCTAGGTCTGATAGTGGGGAAACTATGCCCTTATTTGTCAAAGTGTAATGCAGTAGAACAAAATACCATCATACAAAAGAGGAAGTAGTGAAAAATACAAATGATGAAAAGGACACAGTACTGATGTAAGGAAGATACCAACAGTCATATATAATGATTCAATTTGTCCCTAAGTATGAGAAATAATCCAAAATAGGATATACTGCAATATGAAACAATACAATACAAGGAAAAATTACAGAAAAGAAAATTAAAATAGCATAGTGGGAACTCAGCAGCATCGCAAGCCTAAGCATGGTTCTATGCTCTCATACTCCTCCGCAACGATCAAGTACCTGTATAGGGACTCTTTCCCTTCTATAAACCTACAAAAATATAATCTATTTTGGCCCAAGATATGACCCAAATAGGGTGTGAGAAATAAATCCTAGTAGGAAACCACCAAAGGCTCGTGCCCAACTGTAAGTTAGTTTGTGAAACAGCAGTGTAAAATAATGAAAATATAGTAAACTAATAAGTTCTCAAAATAAGCTATTACTACCTATTCCATTTCCATTTAATTATTATTTAACAATTCAATATAATTGTATTATAAGTTCCTAAGACTCAACCAACAATCTATTATACAGTTTTGTAGAAAAAACCACAACAATCTATCTAATAAGGACAAGGTAAAACAATACCAAGACTGTGATTTCGCTTGGAATATATTACATGTGAAATCACTATAGTGAATATATGATTAAACAGAGCCCTCAGACATGAACAACATTACCCTCATGTAATCAAAATCGAAACCCTCTAGTTATTTCTCACAGGAAAAATGAATATTTCCCTCAGGCATATGAGATAATGCCCTTAGGCACGGAAGAAACTTTCCACAAGCTTAAGAAAAGTTTCTCTCGGGCTAAACAAAACACTTTCCCCTAGGCTAAAAAAACATTTACCCCCAAGGTAAGAAATTAACCAGGCTGAGCCCAACACATAATCAAGCAGTTCATATACATTTTCTCTCATGAAAACACAAAGCATGCTAAAAAACACGGTATACACTCAGGTATCTGGGAAAAATGGATAACCAAGGGAACCACACCCATAGGATGGCCTTAGATCCAAGCAATTATCCCAAATAGTAGTTTATACCTATTCACTAAATTACCTCTGCAATTCTAGGTATTTAATTATTCAAGCCCTCAGCCATACGACACCCCAAACATGGGCGCATAAAACAATGTTACATAAAAACCACACAATATATGGCATTAAACATCATACCACCTATCTTGATCTCCTCTAATCAATATATGTGAATGAAGCCTCTTGAAAAACCCAAGAATGGTGTACATCTGCGTGTTTTAATCAAGACTATCAGCAATGGAATCTGAGTTCCGGTGGATGATCAGGAGCTCCTCCAAGCTCCGGCCCTATCTCCCGTGCTCTTCTGACATCATAAACATCCTCTGTCGAAAGAAGAGGATACTAACCATTTTAATCCAAAATAATAAACTACACGGCGTGTACTCTCAAGCACACAGTGTGTGCTTTCCTTTTTTAACTATTCCTATGGTGGCTACTTTTCACCGTCGAACTGTGCATAAGTCGACATGAGTACATAGCGTTTATACTTGAGTATATGGTTTGTACTGTAGCTTCACTGGAGGCTACTTCCACCACCTTACTATTCACATGCCGACTGATTACACAACGTGTAAATACTAATTACATGGAGTGTAGTTAGTTATTACACCCTTTATCACTAACAGGCCTACACGCCGTGTGTACTCATCACACATGGACAAAGTAATTGGTGTGGGGGAAACTACATGGTGTGTACCCATAAAATTTTGGATTTTCCCCATATACATTATTTTCTCAAAAACACTTAAGGAAAATGGAAAAGAACAAACCCGTACTTCAAGAATAAGAACTAGGTTCTTACAAACTTTCCCATAAAGAAAATCATCCATGAATTTCCCTTCCAAGGGTGGTGATGATAAAGGTGAGACCAAATCTGGCCATTGAGCACGTACTTCGGTCTCTTGTGCCCAGGTTTTGTCAAGAACTCGACCATGTTTCCAAAACACCCATACAAGAGGAACTGACTGGTCTCAGATAACCTTTTTCCTTCTATCAATAATATGAATCGGATGCTCCCCAAAGTATGCATCGACTGGAAGCTCAACCGCCTCGGGCATAATATCTTGAGATAGTTCTGAGTAATGACGACACAGATGAGACACATGGAAGACATCGTGCATGGTCTGGTACCTCTGTGGTAACTAGAACTGATATGAAACCATCCCGACTCTCTCCAGAATCTTAAATAGCCCCACATACCTCGTTGAAAGTATACCATGTCTCCTGATTCGCCTGTGTCCCAACCTCGGTGAAAAATAGAAGAAAACCTGATCCCCGACCATGAACTCCAAGGGTCATCTACGACGATCATCATAAGATTTCTTATGAGACTGTGTGGTAGCCATGCACTTCTGAATCAACTGGACCTACTCTGAAGTCTCCTGTACGAGACGTGGTCCTAGTAAAGCTTCCTCACCTACCTCCAACCAGTAAAAAGATGATCAGCATGACCTACCATATAAAGCCTCGTAAGGTGCCATCTCAATAGTTTCATGAAAACTATTATTGTAGGAAAACATGAACAGGGGTATTTGATTCTCCCAAGAGTCCCCAAAGTCCAAGACGCATGCCACAACATGTCCTCTAACACCTGTATCGTTCGCGCTAACTGGACATCAGTCTGAGGGTGGTAACTGTGCTCAGAAGCACCTGTGTACCTAGTTCCCTCTAAAAAATATGAAAGAAACGAGACATAAAGCGGGCATACCTATCTAAAATGATAGAAAAAGGGACCCCATAAAGGCGTACAACATCTTGGATATAAAAATTTTTGAGCTCGTCAACACCGAAGGTATCCTTGATCAGAAAAATGTGAGATACCTTCATAAGTTTGTCCACAAAAAACCCATACGGCATCCCTGCCTCGAGGTGACCTCCGAAACCCGGTCATGAAGTCCACTATGACATCATCACATTTCCACTCCAGAATGGGTAACTGATGTAACAGTTCGGATGTCCTCTGATGCTCCACCTTCACCTTCTTAAAGGTGGAACATCTCGTCACAAAACCAGGTCCCTCTCGTTTCATACTCGGACACCAATACTAATGTCTCATGTCATAGTACATTTTGGTAACTCTAGGATGAACTGCCCAAGCTGAATCTTGGAATTCCCGTATCAACAACTCTCATATATCCCCTGAAACACACACTCGTCCATGGATACATAGTACGTCCTCATCGCCTATCGTCTAACCAGGATGAGGGTTCTCACTTGCCACCGAATCTTGTGGATATAGGCCTTCCAAATCATGTATATGTCCCATCCTCAATCAATCTAGGATGGTAGAAGTCACTGCTACGGAATAAAGATAGGATCTCCCCTTTCTATAGTCCACCTACAAATGCATCTCAGAGAACAAAGCCATTAGCTTCCACTCACCACTGGCATGTTGTACTTCCTGTATCTGAGGCCTTCTACTCAATGCATCGACAACTTCATTACCCTTACTAGGTGTATAGGCAAGCTCGATGTTGAAGGACTGAGGTATTCAACCCACCTTCATTTACTCAGATTCAAGTCACACTGGGTGAAAAAATATTTAAGACTTTTATGGTCTGTAAACACCACAAACTGTTCTCCCAAGAGATAATGTCTCCAACAGTGTAACTCATGAACAACTACGACCAACTCAAGATCATGTGTCAGGTAATTCTTCTCATGTGGCCTCGTCTTCTGAGACCAGTACGCAACAACTTGATCTCCCTGCATCAACACTGTTCCCAGCCCAATACTTGATGCATCATAGTAAACTGTATATCTCTTCCCTTACTCTGGAAGTATTAGGACTGGTGCTGATGTTAACCTTCCCTTCAGCTCTTGAAATGTTGTCTTGTAAGCTTCTAACCAGACATACTTCACACCCTTCTTAGTCAAACCCATCAATGACATAGCTAAAGGAGGGAAGTATTTTCTAAAGAACATATAGAAACTAGCTATCCCAACGAAACATCGTATCACAAACACATTCTTAGGCTTCCCCCATGAAACTATTCCTCTCACATTCTTAGGGTGCACCGAAACTCCTGCCTCTGAGAAAATATGACTCCGGAAGTGTATTTAGTTCATCCAAAAGTTGCACTTTGAGAGCATAGCATATAGTTGATTCTCTCTCAGTGTACTCATAACGATCTCAAGATGGGTAGCATGGTTGTGTCAAGTGTGAGAGTACACCAAGATATAGTCCACAAAGACTAAAACAAAAGAATCTAGATATGGGTGGATCACACAATTCATCAGATCCATGAAAACTACCACCACATTTATGAGTTATAACGGCATAACCATGTACTCGTATATACCGTATCTACTGCAAAAAGATGTAAGCGATAAGTCCGATGGCATAATGCATAACTGATGATATTCAGATCTCAAGTCAATCATTGATAACACTCGTGGTCCTTGAAGTTGATAAAAAATATCATCTATCCTTGGTAGGGGATATCGGTTCTTGACCGTCAACTGGTTTCTCTTCCGATAATTCACAAAAAGTCTGAGGGTACCGTCTGCCTTCTTCACAAATAGGATAGGCGAACCCCAAAAAAAATATTGGGTCAGATAAAACCTTTTTACTAAATCTCCTCCAACTACATTTTGAGCTCTTGAAACTCTGGTGTAGCCATCCTATAAAGAGGAATGGGAACAGGTGCTGCTCCTGGCATAAGTTCAATAAGAAAACCTACCTCTCAATCCAAAGATGGACCTGAGACGTCGTTCGGGAAGACGTCCCTAAAATGATCAACTACTGGAGGTAAATCCTTCTGACAAGATCTCTAGTCATCTAGATATAAACTTGCAATCAGTGATATCACTCCACCTCACCCATGATGCTGAGGTCCAGCTCGGATCACCTGGACATCCCATTCTCCCTTGTATAGAAACTCTCCACCCTCTGGTGACATGAAAATCACCCTATGATGATAGCAATCTATAAAGGATCAAAAGGGAGCCAACCAGTCCTTCCAGTGAATGATATAGTAGCTCTACTTATCTAAGAAATAGAGGCCCCACCGAAAGTAACACCCACCAACCTCTAGGGGCACTCCCTACACGGATGCACACCAGCTGTTCTAATCCCCAACAAATTGTCTAGCATCATAACATTAGAAGAAGAAGAAACACAGATCCCAAGTCTCTCCACAATGGGCACGAATATAAAAAATATGTATATCACCATTATCGAAAAGTACTAAAGATAAGATAGAAGCAACTAGAGAAGTACATATGATAGTGGAAGGTTTGGGATTCTACTCTTGTTGGGTATGTTGCACTGCATATGTCTTCCCAATTCCCCAGGTTTTTCTCTGTAATCTATGCCTAGTTCAAAATAGTGTGCACTGTAGGAATCTTAAAACCATTCACCACGCTCGGATTTCATATCATAGTCCATCCTCAAAGCGTCGAGTCCTCAATGCCTCATCTTCCACTAGAACATGTGTGATGTGTTGTATCTCGGTGAAGCCAGCATAATAGTCCATCAATGACACGGAACCCTACTGTAGATTAATGAACTCTTGACCTTGATCTTCCGTCAGCATCTCCAGAAAGTAAAAGTCATATAAGACCACCTGAAAATATTCCCACTCCATATCTCAGAGATGATCGGACTAGGTGGTAACATCACATCATCTCTAGGAAGAAGCACGCAGCATGTATGTAGTGAGCTTGACCCTCTTCCCTAGAGGTGTCTCTAGATGCTCAAAGATAGTCTGCATAAAACCCATCCAAGACTCTGAAGCCTGTGGTTCACCATCTCCTAAAAAAGTAAGTGGATGCTGCTACTAGAATATACGTGTCATTTCTCCCATAGATGTGGCAGCCGGCGATGCTCCTTGGAAGGTCTGCATCAACCACCTAAAGCCTTCACGGAACTACGCCTCCATGCCTATGTCTGGTATAACAGCTGGAGCCACATCTAGCTCTGTTGAAGGATACATCAGTATCCCATGGTCTACCATCTATGGAATATGCTCATTTCCACTCTCTTGGTGAACAACGTGTGGTCGTCTCGGCAGTATGACTCTATAAGGTCAAGCACACACCATAGATTAAGATCATCAAGGACTGAAAATAAGGAGTATAAGAAGGGAATAGGAGAAAGAAACCATTCATGTTTAAAAAAATACTACACGGCATGCATAATAACTACACAACATATTCCTTCATTTCTTTCACATGGGCGTGTATTTCTGCCGAACTGGTCATGTAACACCCTAAACACACGACGTGTTTTCCACACACACGACATGTACTTGAATTTTATTCCCCTACCCGAGTCCATCTACATGGCTTTTCCACATGGATCTCCTTTAAACATCACTACAGTACATGTATATAAACTACATGGCATGTAATGGATGAGTTTCACTGACCCGTGTTTTTAGTTACACAGCCGGATACTCAGATGACACTACACGGCGTGTTACACTCGCACACGGAATGTACACCACCCAGTTTTCCCAACCACACAGCCCATTCCACACGGCCTCTCACCGGTGAAGACTACACGACGTTTCCATCAGGTACATGGCGTGTTTAAGAAGAAGTAACACCGACCCATGTTTGTTAGTTTCATGGTCGGATCCCCAAGTCAAACTACATGGCGTTTTCTCCATTGACACGACGTGTATATGGTTATATTTCTCCACCCGTGTTGTTAGTTACACAGTGGAGAAAAGTTCAACATAACACGACATGTATAATAACTACACGGCATGTGCCTTCAAAGTTTCACTATCCCATGTTTCTGCCTACATAGCCTACGACACTGGTAGAGGCTACATGGCCTGTACATAGGTACACAGTGTCTACTTAAAAATTATTCATTTCTTCCGGAACAGAAGAGTACATGGCATGTATTTCTAGAACCACACGTAGTTTTGTTTAGGTTTACGGACAGAATACCTCCAAAACTCCTCCAGATCACCTTTTTCTTAATTTCTAAGCGTCGGTATACCAAATTAAAATCCTCGGGGATCTATAATCCCACGAACCAATGTTTGGAAACCGAACTTCATAACAATAGGCCAGATCATGATCCGCTAAATTTCGGTCCAAGAGATCCCATACATCTCGGGAACCAATGTTTAGAGTTCAATAACCCAACCATAAAATGTACCAATTCCTTATCAAAAACAGACGTATCTGTTAAGGTACTATCACAACAACATATGTTTTCTAGAAAAACATCTATCGAAACAAAAAAGCAATTTCTAATGCACATACATGGCATAGAAACTATGTGTGGCATGTGATTCTAACATATGCTTAAATAATGCATGATATGGAATACCCTCATCTCATTGGGTTGCAACTAAATAGAACCCATGTATAAAAATATAAACATCACACAAAAAGTGTGTCACCCAATGGTGAAAATCAAATCAGTTGTAACATTCATAAATAGAAAATCACAATTTACATCAAGGCATTCCGGCCTTTACCTATAAATAGGGTAGCTAATCCAGCAAACATTGATTACCGAATCCCTTGACAATCCATATCCTTCAATCATTTCCAAATAATAAAATAACTCACAGAAATTAAAATTCCACTGATACCACTTTGTAACGTCCCAGATCCGATTGATAACATGACATCAAGTGCATTTCCTCAATCACCAGATGTTTCTGAATAAAATTGAGGGCCTAGGTATGATAGTGTGGAGATTATGCCACCATTTTTCAAAGTTTAAGGTAGTGGAACAAAATATAAGCATAAAAAAGCGGAAGCAGTAATCAATAAAAATGCAGAAATGGACATAGTACTAAAGTAAAGAAAAGACCAACAGTCATATATAATGATGAAATATGTCCCTAAGTCTAAGAAAGCAGTCAAAACAGGATACACTAAAATTTGAATTAATAAAATACAAGGGAAAAATACAGAAAAGAAAATTAAAATAGCGCAACAGGAACTCAGTAGCATCACAAGCCTAGGCTTGGTCCCATGCTCTCCTACTCCTCTGCAACGATCAAGTACCTGTATAGGGACTCTTTCCCTTATCTACACCTACAAAAATATAATCTGTTTTGGCCCAATAAAAGACCCAAACAGGGTGTTAGAAATAAATACCAGTAGGTTACAACTAAAGGCCCGTTCCCAACTGTCAGTGAGTTTGTGAAGCAGTAGTGTGTAGTAATGAAAATATAGTAAACTAGGAAGTACTCAAAACTAGATACTCCTACAAGTTACATTTCCATTTAATTATTATTTAACAATTCAATACAATTGTATTATAAGTTCCCGAGACACAGCCTCAACCGAAAATATCTTATACAGTGCCACAACCAAAACCACAACAAGCTATCTAACAAATACAAGGTAAAAAAATACCATGCTTGTGATTTACCTTGGTAGATATAACATGTGAAATTACCATAGCGAATATATTAGTAAACAGAGTCCTTAGACATGAAAAAATTTACCCTCATGTAATCAAAAATTTAACCCCTCAGGTGACTACCCACATGCATAATGAATATTTCCCTCAGGTGTATGAGATAATTCCCTCAGGCACGGAAGGAACTGGCCACAGGCATAAGAAAAGTTTCCCTCAGGCTAAACGGAACACTTTCCCTCAGTCTAAACAAAACATTTAACCTCAGGCTAATCATGTAATCGGGTCGAGACCAACACATAAGCAACAAGTTCATATACATATTCTCTTAAGAAAACTCAGAGCATTCTAAAAACACGGTATGCCCTCGGGTATCCTATCCAAATGTCTAAACAAGGGAACCGTACCCACAGGGTGGCCCTTGATCCAAGAAATGATCCCAAACAGAAGTTTATACATATTCACTAAATTACCAATGCAATTCTAGGTATTTAGTTAGTCAAGGTTACATCCATATGATACCCCAAACATGGGCGCATAGCACAATGGTACATAAAAACCTCACAATAGATGGAATTAAACATCAGACCACCTACCTTGATCAACTCTTTTCAATATATGTGAACGAAGCCTCTCGAAACACCCGAGAATGGCATAGATCCGTGCAATTCAATCGAGACCATCAACGAAGGAATCTGAGTTCTGGTGGATGGCTTAGAGCTCCTACAAGCTCCAGCCCCCTCTATCGCGCTCTTCTGACGTCCAAAACATCCTTTGGGAAAAGAAAAGGCTACTACCCGTTTTAAGCAAAATAACAAACTACAGAACATGTAATATCAAGTACACGCCACGTAATTTCCTTTTTTTAATTGTTCCTCTGGCTGCTACTTTTCACTGCCGAATTGTTCATTTGTCAATGTGAGTACACGACTTGTATTCTTGAGTACACGGTGTCAACTGTCGCTCTGCTGGCGGCTACTTCCACCACCTTACTATTCACCTGCCGACTAATTACATGGTGTGTAAATATTAAGTACACGGCGTGTAGTTAGTTTTTACCCCCTTCATCACCGACAGGCTTACACGCCTTGTTTACTCATCCCACACGGCCAAAGCACATGACATGTGGGAAAGTACACAATGTCTACCCACAAAATTTGGGATTTTCCTCATTTTCCTTATTTTCTAAAAAACACATATAGGAAAACCAAATGGAGAAACATGTACCTCAAGAATAAGAGCTGGGTTCTTACAATCTATTCCCATACAATAATAATTTTTTATGATAGAGTTCCCATACTGTGGAGCCTCCCTTCTCACAGTCAACTAATGAGGCATGAGAATTAACCAATTTGTGGTATTCCGAATAATCATTTCAAAGTTTCCAAACATTCCCTGTATAGTTTCCACACATGATACCCATTCCATTTAACCATACAAAAAGTGTCATTCAAGCCTTTATCTATAACCATTCAAGGTACATTTAACAAAACACATTAAGAAAAACATTTACAACAAATATTGATTCTATTTTCACTATGCATTTTCCTAGAAAGCCATTGATTTCTCAACACACACCCCAACATATTACTAGTTCCAATTGGTAATTTCGTTCAATTCCACATAATCAGAATTATCAGTTAAAAATATACACAACGAACTCAAATGTGAAAAACGGGTTCTCATCCATTTTAAAGAATAATGGTCTTTTTTCAAATACCACACAAGTCAAACATCCCAAACATTTTTGAAATCACCCAATTCAATTTGAAAAAACATTGAACCATTGATACAATAGAGAGAGAAGAAGAGGAGATAATAATTCGTTTTTATAAAACCAAGTATTGAGAAGTTCGCCACTCATAATGTCTTCTCATTTGATTGCTCATCCATATGTTCACTTCCTGACCTATAGATGTGCCTACATCCAACAACAATGTAAAAGAGGTCCCTTTGTAAGACATCCTTGAAGAAACCACCCACACACATTTATAAACATAATGAACCACTCTAAAAAACAATAATTTTTCACAAAGCCACTCAAAAATAGGTTTAACAACTATAATAAAATTCTTCTAAAGAAAAAACCTTATGAAAAATATATAAAATCCATTTTAAACATATAAGCACTTACCCAAACTCAATTTCATAAACAAAAGTGTGTGCATAAATGGGAGAACATGTAAAAACATATTTTAATTATCTTCAATTAATGATAAGTCTATATCATAAATGAAATATGATTTTAATAATGGTGATAAATTGGTTTCAAGAAATGACTACTAAAACATAATCATCTCAATAAAAAATATTGGAATAAATGGCATAGAAACATCCACCTCAACCCATGAGAAACCAATGAAACCTCACAGATGGATTAAAAATTCTCAGAAGACCAGTCGCACAACCCAGACACTGAGAAAAAGTTTTGAATTACAGACCGAGGCATTTGGGTTTTTGTTGATTTGATAAAAAAACAAAAAGGATGAAATATACCAGAGGAGTGTAACACACTGAGATTTCATGAGAAATTTTTTTATGTATTATGTTATACGCAACACAAAAATAATATTTCACTACACACAAAATTGTCTTAGCTTGCATTACATGTAAGAGAAACCTTCCTTTATAGATTGTGTTATACGCAATACCGAGTTTCGCTAAACAACGATATATTATTAAAATATTATATAAACTATCCATTATGAATAGTAAGGCCCACTTTTTTAAATTTTATAAATTTTATCTTTCAAAATGGACTTCATTTTTGGAATCTTAATATCGAAATTAGCCTAGGGTGAATTTTTGGTATTTTTCTGAAAACATTCAATTTTTGATGAATAGCGAAAATACTAAGTTATTGGTTAAAACCAAATTTTTATTTATATAATCATTTACATTATTTAAATTTATTTTTTGTCAAAATAGATATATAATACCTATATATGTTCAATGTAATTAATTGGAGTCATTTTATAGTAATTTTATATATATATAAATTTTATTGAATTTTTGACCGTCTTTTACCCACCTCATAGGAGAATTTACAAATTTACATAAAACATAATTTTACAACTTTTGTGAGTGGAATTTCAGAAATATAAAAGACATGGTAAATATCAGTAAGTAAAATGTGGTTCAATAAGATAAAAATAATTTTCCATGAATAGTAACTTTTTACTTTTATTTACCACGGTTATAAGTAAATAGGGTAATTAAGGGTAACATTATATTATTATTACCCTAACACATGTACTAATTCTATTTGATAAGTGTAATTAGACAAACAAAACCTTAGGAATAAAATATTACTCTTTAGGTCCACTTGGATTAGATTAGGACATTTATTATTATTTAATTCAAAAAAGAGTTAAAAGTGTTAAAATCCAAGTTTAATAAGTAAATAATTTTTTATATAGGGTTATACATAAGATAAATTATACTATAAATATTATTTATAAAGCTAAAAAATTTCCTACATAATGGTATTTTATTTATAATTTTTAGGCAATAGATAATTTAAGTTATTTATGACACAATGATGTTGTAGTAATTACTGTATTAATGAAATATTAATAGAATTGATATTATAAATACCCAAATAAATGTAATTTTAGACTTTTAATAGATTAAAATAATTTTATAGGTTAATATAACATATTAGGGTTGGTTATATGAATAATTTTTTTAATTATAGAATCTGTTAAGAATTTATAAAAAACAAAATACCAAATAGTGTCAAAATTGACATAAAAGAGTTTTTAAAACAAATATTAAATTATTAATTGATATTGTATTCCTAAAAATCAAAGGTTTGGAAATAGACTTTTATAATAACATTTATGACATTAATGAACCAATTGGGGTTCTATTGACAGTTTATAGTATGATTATTAACCATATACTGTAAGAATACAAGATGACACATTAAAAGTTAAATTATTTAACTTAGAGTAAAATTTAAATGATAAGGAAAAATGGTAACCTAAAATTCTCTAAAACCTATTGTTTGAGAGGATTTAGACCCATACCCACCCTATCATCGAAATAAGTCATGATGGAGCCATTATAACCGATTATGAATTTATTATAAATTAATATTTTTAGGTTTCCAAAGGTTCCCCTCTCCTCCCTTATAAAAGAGAACCTCCTCCCTCTCCTCTTCAAAGAATTTGGAGCCTTCAAGATCGGCCTAACCCTGCCCATTTCTTTTCTCAAAATATCTAGTTATATCATAGAGGTTATGGTATTCTCAAAAGGCAAACTCTAGTGTCCTAAGAGGAAGTTTAAAAGAGACACGTCAAGGAAGAGGTAATCTCTTATACCGATTCATTCAAGTTTCTTTCTTCTTATATTTACTCTTCTTTATTTGTTTAATTATAAGATAATAAAATCATTATAACTAATATACTTATATGTTATTATTAATATTAAACAAAGCTATTTTACCATTTATCCATGCTATGGAAAATGAAATCACAGCGTGTGCGTACGTACGGAATACCGTCTCCATGCCTTGGTTTAATCTGTTTTCCACCACCACCTTACTTGGATGGGTATAATGGTGTAAAAAATAACAATATATGATTATTATAACATTATTCTGATTCTGAAATATTATATCATCAACTCCAATTACATTCATATAATTATGGGAACGATATCAT
The DNA here is from genome assembly GCA_963277665.1 of Viscum album. Lineage (NCBI taxonomy): Eukaryota > Viridiplantae > Streptophyta > Magnoliopsida > Santalales > Viscaceae > Viscum > Viscum album. The sequence continues at coordinate 1,632,526,423 of OY728141.1, forward strand.
CGTTCTTGCATACGTACGACCTACCGTCTCCACGATGTGATGTGACTCATTCTACATAAACATTATTGAATAATGATTATATTAATGAATTGTATGAAAAATATGATATATATTACACTAATACAATTATTAAAATGAGGTATCAATAACCTAAAAAGTGAAATACAAATCTATTCGACAAAACACGCATAAGAACATAAAGCAATGGACACCCGAATAACAAGTAGTAATGAAATATTACTAATAAAAAGATAAGAATATGACCATATATGATATAATAACAATGAACATGATTCTGTAATAAGTCAATGACATTATTTAAATCATTATATAGGAGGTATGGATACGTACGAAGTATATCGGACCAAAGGTAAGGGAAAATAACACGATCTCATTTTTATCAGAGATTGTTTATACTTGGGAATTTACTGGGGAATATTTATCATTCACATCCATGTTTCCTCAATATGTAATATTATCCTACTACAATTTTCAAATCCAATTATACCTATTGGTGAATTTTAGTAAAAGATATGAAAGGAATATTTTTTCGTTTTCAGTACCAAATACTTTTTGACTTTTCTAGCCAAAGTACGAGAAGAATGTTTTTTTAACTTATACGGTGTGAAGGGAATTTGATGATTTAATAGAACATTATTTCCATGAAGATTAATATACAGGTATACAAGTTTAATTATAATTAAATTATTTTAGTTTAAAATTTTATGACATGTTAAGAAATCAAAAATGTTTTTGAAGTAGAAAGGATATTTTCCTCAAGAATGGAGTTATAGTGTTTCATCAAAATTATTTTCAATCTATGATAATTTAGGGTTCTGTTTCTATCCCTATTTTTACATTTATTTGATTATGTTATGATGGAATTATTTTTATGAATTCTTTTTATCTTATATGGATTATGTTATGATGTCATGATGTTTAAGAATCCCATTTTTATTAAATGAGTAATGCTATGATGTATGATTTGTGATTTTGTGGAACACATAAGAATGGTTTCATTATGAGATGGGTGGGACCTATATCTATCTCCAATGAATTGGGTAAATATTTATATCTCATTAGATAGATATGGCTGGAACGACAAGTGAATCCGGTTCAGTGATACAGGACTGGAACGAGGAGTGAACTCGGTTCAGAAATGGACTTTGTCCACTATGATCTTCTTGGAAATGAGTCCTGAATAATATGAAATGATTTTCTATGATTTTGTGTGTATTCCACAAAGTTTCATGTTTTATGTTATTATTATTGGGATTACATATCACTACAATGATTTATCCCATGTTTTGATATTATGATTTCTTTTGAAGGATAATATTTTTAAAATGTTATGTTCTTATGAATATGATATGACTGATATTACCTTTGTTTACCCTTACTGAGAATTTAATCTCACCTTTTGAATGTTTTCTTTTCCCCAGGTCAGGAATAAGGGTATTAACAAGGTTATGCCCAAAGGGACTCTAGATATGATGATATAAATGGGATACAATGAGGATGCTTTATAAACCAGTTGTTTATGTTTACCAGTTTCTTAAGACACTATACCTATATTGTCTTATCATTGTTTTGTTATTTGTTGTAATATATATGCATCAATTTTGATGTAATAATAATGTATGTAAAGTATGGGTCATAATAGTTGGTATCAGAGGATAGGTATAGTCAACCTTTGGAAACTAAGATGTGAAAGCCTTAGTAAAAACCCTGAAAATATGTCTAAGTATAGAACACAATATTAGTGTTATAGAAATGGACATGGATAACCTATGATAAGACCAAAATTGTGAAATTTTATTCTTGATTATGTGGTTTTCCTATTGTGATTAGTGTTTCTCACACTATGCTTATTGGTTTTAGTCAGTGGCTGTAACCCGAAGGAACCGTGTTAATGCTGAATGCGATGGGAAATGCAATGATTGTCCCCCGTAGAAACCAAATGGTATGGGAGCTGGAATGCTAAATCTTGTAGCCATGATCACACAACTTTCTCAAGATATGAAACATGCAGGACTTCCAAATGAGCAAAGGAAGGAGTAACATTCTTTTGAATTCATCATGAGGTAGCATCCACCCTCATTCAGCGGGTCTACTAATCCATTAGTGGATGAACAATGGATCAGTACCACTAAAAAGATATTTTCAGTTCTTCAATGTTCTGAACATGACAATGTCATCTTATAAGTATATCCTTTGGACGGTGAAGCTGATCAATGGTGGAATCTTATCAAGAATACAAGGAAAAGAGATGAAATTGATTCCATGGAATGGGATGAGTTCAAGAACATATTTTTCAATAAATAAATCCGTTGTATTCTTCGAAAAAAGATGGAGAAAGAGTTTCGTGAACTAAAGAAAAAGGATGATGTATCTATTGGTACCTACGAAGAAAATTTTACAAGACTTGAAAGGTATGCTTCTGGAATTTTTATCCAACCTAAGAGTAAGATCGATCAATTCATTAGAGGCTTAAAACCAAGTCTTCAAAGTGTGTTAGCCATAAGGGACTCCAATAGCTACAAGGAAATTGATCGATGTGCTCTCATGGTTGAAATGGAGATTAGAGTAACCCATCAGTCATATGGGATTGATAAGAAAAGAAAAATGGAATTCAAAGGGAAATATAAAGACCACACTGAAAAGAAGATGTGTTTTCCCTTAAGCTCAATGTGTGGAAAGAAACATTGAGGGAATTGTCTTAAAGGGAAAATTAAATGATTCAAATGTGGAAAATAAGGTCATCGGTCATTTGAATTATGAAATGATGGGAAAAATATTTCTAGTGATACGAACAAAGAAAAGTCTACACAGAATTCACCTCCTACACTTTAATGGTTCAAGTATAAGAAAATGGGGAATTATGCTAATCAATTCCCTAATCCAAGGGTTTTATATGATGACCGACCTCAACAAACTCTTAAGGCCAAAGACAAAGGAAATTCACATGAAATTTCAATCAGCGATGTGGAGTATGATAATGAAGTTATGAAAGGTACACTTACCATCCACTCTAAATTAAAAAATGTTTTATTTGATTCTATATCCACTCACTCTATTATTTCTAAAGAAATTTCTTGAGGGTATCCTCATATTACCTTAACAATTAGATGTTGGGTTAGTTGTGACAACCCTTAATGGCACAATAGTCGCATCAAAAGTTTACAATTCTTCTCTGATTGAAGTTGCTGGGAATGTGCTTCCTGCAAATCGTGTGATCCTTCCTATAGTGGAATTTTATGTGATTCATGGCATGGATTTTATTTCATTATATGGATATCATATCAATTACCAATGAAGGGATGTCACATTTCATATTCGAGATCAATCAACGAGCATCTATCGATGCAAGGATGAATATAACATTATAGTGGAAATTTCTTCCATGTTATGGGTATTAATTCCAATAAATGACGGTTATTTATCTCAAATGGTTGAAGAGAAACTAACGATTAGGAATACACCCATTGTATAGGAGTTTCATGATGTCTTTCTAGAATAATTTCTAGGTCTTCCACCAAATCGTGATGTTGATTTTTCAATAGAACTCATACAGGGTGCTATACCTTTTTCAAAGACACCTTATAGAATGGACCCAATTTAGTTGCAGGAATTAAAGAAGTAACTCCAATAAAATCTTGATAAGGTATTCATACACCCTAGTACATCACCATGGGGATCACCTGTTCTATTTTTTCCGAAGCAAGATGGATCAATGAGACTTTGCATTGATTATCGACAATTTAACAATATCACTATCAAGAAAAAATATCCTCTCTCACACATTGATGACTTCTTCCACCAACTATGTGGAGCTCAATACTTTTCCAAGATTGATCTTCATTCAGGGTATCATCAATTAAGGGTCGAAATGGAGGATATACCAAATACTGATTTCCGTACAAGGTATGGACACTAGGAAATTATAGTGATTCCCATTGGTCTTACTAATTCCCCTTCTATCTTCATGGATCTAATGAATAGAGACTTTAGAGAATATCTTGATCATCTTTTGAAAGTATTTATAGATGATATTCTTGTATATTCAAAGAGAAACGAATAACATGACGATCACTTGATAATTGTATTAAAGACCCTGAGAAAGGAGAAGCTTTATTTCAAATTTTCAAAGTGTGAATTTTGGATTCAAAAATTAAATTTTTGGGTCACATAATCTCAAAATAGGGGATATCTGTGGATCTAGCAAAAATAGAGGTTATCGAAAGATGGTCAAGAACAAAAACAGTAATTGAGATCCAAAGTTTTCTTGGTTTGGCTGGATATTATGAACATTTTGTGAAATATTTTTCACGATTATCTAACACACTCACTAGGTCGACTCGAAATGGGGTTAAGTTCGTTTGGACGGAGGAGTGTGAAGATAATTTCAAGGAGTTAAAAAGAAGTTTATCTAGTGCACCAGTGCTCACACTACCTTGTAGTGGAGAATGGTTTTTGATCTACAGTGATGCATCCAAGAAGGGATTAGGGTGTGTTCTCATGCAAAATGATATGGTGATATCTTATGCCTCACGACAGTTGAAAATCCATGAGAAAAATTACCCAACTCATGATTTGGAATTAGCTGTGGTAATATTTGAATTAAATATTTGGAGGCATTATATTTATGGTGAAAGGTGTGATATTTATATGGATCATAAAAGTTTAAAGTATATTTTCACACAAACAGAGATGAATATGTGCCAAAGAAGATGGTTGGTGTTGATTAAGGATTAAGAATGCTCAATTCATTACCACCTCGGGAAAGCAAACAAGGTGTCTGACACATTAGGTCGGCAAGACCATGCTATCTTATCACTGATGAGGATCATAAAACATCCAATATTTATGGATTTAAAATGGATGCATCTTGAATTTATAATGGAAGGGGAAAAATCATATCTTTCTCAAATTAATGTTCAACCATCTATACATGTGAATACTAAAGAGGCACAGAAAGAAGATATATAGTTACAAAATAAGGTGAGAAATGTTCCTGAATTCCACATTGATTGTGATGAAATAATAAGGTTCAGGAATCAGCATTGTGTTCCTCCCATCCCAGAATTAAAGAATGAAATATCGGATGATGATCATAGTTCTTCATTCTCTATTTACCCTGGAAGCACGAAGGTGTATAGTGACCTAATGGAATACTTCTGTTGGGATGGTATGAAAATAGATGTTGCTGAATATGTCCCTCGATGTTTGTTTTGTCAGCATGTTAAAGCTGAGAGACAGAAGTCTAAGGGGATGTTACAACCATTACCCATAACAGAATGGAAATGGGAAAAAATCACTATGGACTTTGTCACTGGACTTCCTAAAACATCTAAAGGCAATAATGCTATCTGGGTTATAGTTTATCGTCTTACGAAGTCGACACACTTCATTTCTATTAGAGAATATTTCTCTCTTGATCATCTTTTCAGGATATATGTGAAGGAAGTGGTAAGATTTCATGAAGTACCACTTTCCATTATATCTAATAGGGATCCGAGGTTTACCTCAAAGTTCTAGCAAAGTTTTCATCATAATCTACATACATAGTTGAGTTTCATCACTACTTATCATCCTCAGACAGAGGGTCAGTCTCAGAGGACAATTCAAACTCTAGAAGATACATTGAGATCTTGATCTATGGATTTCAATGTTTATTGGGATCAACACCTAACTTTGGTGGAATTTTATATTAATAATACATTTCACTCCATTATTCAGATGGCTTTTTATAAATCTCTCTATGGAATGAAATGCAGAACTCCAACTTGAAAGAACGAAATTGGGGAAAGAAAGCTATTAAGACCTGATCTTGTCTATGAGATGGAAGAAAATGTAAGATATATTCAACAACACATAAGAGAAGCTTAGATTTGACAAAAATGGTATGCCGACAACAAATGAAAAGACCTAGAGATTAAGGTGGGTGATAAAGTGTTCTTAAGAATATCTCCTTGGAAGAGAGTAATGAGATTTGGAATGAAGGGAAATCTGAGCCTTAGGTATATTGGTCCTTTTGAAATACTAGATCATGTGGGGAAGGTAGCTTTCTGATTGTTTCTTCCACCGAATCTCTCTCCAGGCCATGATGTGTTCCATGTATCTCTTCAGAGAAAGTACATACCCGATCCTTCACATTTACTATAACATCCCAGGTAAATAAAGAATATGACAATTTTTTTATTTATCCATATTTTTGAATAAAATGTTAATAATAGTTTAAAGGGGATGCTATGCTTGATGGCGTACCCAATACACAACAACAAGTTTCTTGGAAATCTTATGTTTCACTCTAATAATAAAATAATATTATTTTAAATGGTAGTTAATGCATAGCCATTGTAATGGCGGGAATGAACAGAACTAACTACAAAATTATTATATATGTTTGTCAAATATTTTTACTCTTTACAATAAATGATAGAGGATTAAAAATGCGAATGAATCCAATTTTAAGCGTAGACAGTCTAATATTCTTTAAAAGGTCGATTAACCGCCTTTTGATGGCGAACCACTTTTAAATCCACTTTTTGAAATTTTTTGGTGTTATATTTGAAAAAATAAAATTCTTCTTTATAATCGGGACATCAAAATTTACTTTGTGTAAATGTTTGGTATTTTTCCAAAAACGTTAAATTTTTAATGAATAGTGAAAAATGTTGTATTTTAATTCAAAACCACTTTTTAATATAATTTATTTATATGATTAAATTATCTTTTTAATTGGTTTTAATGTGTAAATAGAATATATTTTTACCATTCAATCCAATGGTGGACATTGTAATTAATATCACTTTAATATTGGACATAAACGAGTGTCAATATTTTGAAAGATATTGTTTCATAAAAACACGCTATTTGTTTTAACAGCGGGATATAATTATAAAATTAATTAATGAAACATCTATATTATGAATTTGGTAAAATAGACATCATTTTTGAATTTGGAATATCAAATATATCTTAGGGTGAATTTTTGGTATTTTTCTGAAAAACATCAATTTTTGATGAATAGTGAAACCACAAAGTGGTGGTTACAAAATTTGATTTATCGTTTAAATGTGACTTTACCACTTATGTGATTTGAATTTCAAAAATCCAGTTTAAATTATTTTAATTTTTAAGTAAAATTTGGTTCAATGGGATGAAAATAATTTTTGATGAAAAGTAACTTTTAAGTTTTATTTATCGCGATTAAAGGTAATTAGTGTGATTTAAGGTAAAAATGATATTATAATAAAATGAAAATATATTGAAACTTGTCCTAACACTATTGGATGAGTTATGGACGACCAAGACAACCCATGGGACGATTTTTGGTACCCCATGGAGCCACATGGGTTTGATAATGACATTTATGCCTTTTATTTGAAGTTAAAATAAAAATGTCACAAACACGATTTGTTTTACTAAAACAATTTTTACATGTGGTTATACAAGTCAGAAATTTAACTATAAATAGTCATTGGAAATCTGAAAATATTTCCTACATCATAGTATATTTTTAGAATTTTTAGACATTAAATAAATTAAATTATTTATGACATCATGATGATGCAGTGATGACCTCATTATTTAACGATTTAAATAAAATGGAATGATAATGAAAAATATAGGACCTACACATGTCCAAAACCTATTGTATGGGTGGATTTCTAACCCTTATCACCTTATCCTCGAAACAAATCAATGTGGGACCATTAAAATCCGAATACCATTTGAAAATAAAGTAACATTTTATACTTTTCCAAGAGTGCCCCTCCTCTCCTCTTATAAAAGGCCCCCACGTCTACCACCTTACCCACACCTCTCAAACCTTTGGTTCGGCCACGATCTGATAATTTTGTCTCTCCACATCTCCTTAATCATCCTAGAAGCCTTAACATAGTCAGGAATCTCTTCAAGAAACCATTTTGGTTAAAACCAAAGGGAGTTACCCTATTTTAAGGTAACGTCTTCACTTGTGCTCTTTTGTTTTATTTTTATTCTCCAACCCCCTAAAATCTTTTTATTAATTTCTTTTGTAACAAATATAGAATCTTAAATATACTAGGATGTTTTTATAATAATTATTAAAGCTACAATTACACACACCTTCATCTAATGGTTAAATAACATATTGTTTCTGTGGATGGCGAATTTCTGCCTCACGAAACGATGATTGTTCAACACTCATATAACACCTTCAAAGGTGGCCATTAAGATTTCACTCTATTTATATATTATATATATTATGTTTATGTTTTCCTTATGATTCTGTATTGTTTATTTGTGGCATACCTTTATGGTTTCCATTGTGGGTAAACACGATAATTTCATTTTAGGAATTGCGGACTACCGCCCCCTCAAATTGATTTGATTCGTTAATTCCATATGTGGGACGTATAAAGGATGGATATAAAGTTATTATATATGATTTTATACTGGAATAATAATATACCTCTATGTCATTATTATTTATTTCCATTAAATTATGAGATAGAAATGAAAGTAGCGTTCATGCGTACGTACAGCTTACCGTCTCCATGAACGGTGCATTTCATTTCTTATCCCAAAATGTAATGTACTATTATAAGTACATTTATATAATGGATATATATGATTAATGATAAATCTAAATGATTAATATAATTCTGGAATTAAAATATACATACCTCTCATTTAGTTTTAATTCCATTAATATGACAATGAAATGAAAGTAGCATTCATGCGTATGTACGGCTTACCGTCTCCATGAACGGTGCATTTCATTTCTTACCTCTAAATGATTATTTAATATTATAAATACATGTATATGCAGGATATATATGATATATATGATATCCAAATCAGGAATTTAATTCCGGATATAAAGATCCTTTGACCACACGAACAACATGTAATTGCAAGAAGTCCACTTTTGACTTAAGAACCAAATATTGACAAAACAAACATTATTAACCTAAATGATTAAATAATGTTTATAACATGTCAATAATTGATATAAAAGGAATAATTAAGTTGAAAGAGGTTCTTAAGAAAGTATAAATTAACTCAAGTTTATTATTCAGGAGATTAAATAATGATAAAGTCAAGTCGGACCCGAGGTAAGGGATCCTACTCCTCTCTTTCTTTTTAAGTACGCTCTTTTATGTCATTCCTTTTAAAGCTAATATTTATTGTTATTGGGATGTTATTTTATATTACTCTTACTTTAATTTTTTTGTTCATATGATGAGAGACCCTATTCTCTCTCATCAATCCATTTTGGAAGTTTTGAGTGGCGCCGTTAGGCTGCCGAATTTTCGTAAGAGATCTAACCTCTCTCTTTCATTTTAAGTACTCTCCTTTATGTTACTTCTTCGAAGCTCCTCTTTGTTATGATGGGTTATGTTCTTTTATATTCCTATTTATGTAAAATTTATTTTAATATTATTAGAGAACCTATTTGATCTTATCAATCAATTTTTGGAAGTTTTAAGTGGCGTCGTTAGGCTGCCGAGTCTTCGTAAGGGATTTTTATTCTCACTTTTATTCTCGTGAGATTTATGCTACATTTTCCACAATTTCCTTTGAGTGGTGTATGTACTGCCCATTATTTTACTAATTGTGTAATATAATTTCATTTATGAGTATTTATATCAATGTTTTATTTTCCTTCTTTCACGGGGTGTATGTTTCAAAAGATACCCATGTCGGTAAGGGAACCTTTCACCCTCTTTTTTTTAAAAGACTTCTTTTGTTATGTCTTTTAATTCACATACTATTATTTTGGGATATGTTATTCTATATCCTTATTTATGTAAATTTTATGTCCAAGTGATGAGATCCCCTTTATCTCTCTCATCAACCCTTTTTGTAAAATTTTATGTGACGCCGTTAGGCTGTCAAATTTTACCAAGGGAACTTCTTAACCCAATTTCGATTTCTTTGGGTTCAACATGTAGTTATAGAATATGTCATCCTTTGAATATGTTTGAATAACCTTTTATTGTTTTACACTTAATATCCACTTATATTGGGTGTATTTATATTTGTCACACATAATTATGAGATTGATTTATCCTTAATTTAAGGACACCTTCTTTATAATGGATTTCATCTCATTTTACATTTCTTTTGAGACTTCATTGTTGTCACGCACCAATTCACTCTTATATGGTGTTCATACTGTCCTTTGACATATTATATCATGAATACCTTTACTCTCATGATATTATAAAGTTTGGATTAAATGTTATTCCGCTATTATTTGTATTCAAGAGTCTCTCATTTTGTTAAAAACTCTTTAACAAAAAAATCGTTTTAAATGTTTTAAAGATTTATTATTCTAAATCTTTATCTTTAATGTCCATGTTTTCAAAATGGTTTTCAGAATTTATTTATATGGACATTAATGTTTTAAAATTATAATTCCAATAAAATCTTCAAAGTGGTATGGGACACTTTGATTCAAAAATATATTTTAATGATTTTTGAAAATGGATTGATTAATTCAATATCATGGAATTACTTATTTTGATTGAAAATGAAATGTTTTTATTGAAATGTTTATATTTCCAATATTTTATGTGTAATGATGGTACATGGACATTTTACGGGTGGTTACGTGATAAACCATATGACGGGTGGTGTCGTGAATACCAGGACGGGTGGTTACGTTATAACCTCTAATGCATTGGGTATGGAAGTCGGCCGTATGGCTATTCCATTAAGTATATATAGTAGTTGGCCGAATGGCTATTCCATTAAGTGATATGTGTGGAAGTCTACCTTATGGTTATTCCACTTAGGTATGTTTATGTCCCAAGTTACCTTTATATGTTATGTGATCTTTATATGGGTTTTATGGTAATCTTTTGGTTACAGAAGGGTAAGTAATGATCTTTTATTTAGTGAAGAGTTTTACTACTTCGAAAAGGTGAAATGTATTACTTTGATAAAGTATACATGGTTTACTTTTTGTTTGAAAAACAAACAGTTTTCATTCTTTGTGTATCCCTTACTGAGCTTTTTATGCTCATCCCATGTTTTTGAAATGTTTTTCACAGGACTTAACATGGAATAGTGTCAAGGATGGGATCAAGGGAAAGTCATGAAACCTAAAACATGGAACTGGACATGTTTCTTTTTAAGAGTTTTTATTTTATGGAAACTTAGTAAAAGTTTCTACTTTATAATCTTTTGAGATGTAAAAGTTATGTCCTAATTCTCTAAAACTCTAAACCTGAAACGAACCTCAATGTGAATTATTCATTTAATTCAATATTAAGTAAGGTTTAAGGTTGTGGCCGTATAGTTGGTATCAAAGGTCGGTATAGATAAATTTAGAGGTTAGGGTATTTTTTAAGCATAAGTGACATGACCATAATGGTTAGGATTTCATAAACAGTCCTAGTTTTAGATAAAGTGAATGAGTAAGTATATCTTAGTGTTTATATTCCTCTTTAGTACATGATGGGTTTGTTGATATACTCACATTGACGTTTTTGGTTTTAGTAAATGGCTGGATCTAGCAGGCAGCAATGTAACGATGGATGTGAAGGAAACTGTGACAGTTTTCTGAGAGAGAAACTGAATGATATGAGAGCTACAATGAGAACTCTTGTGTTTATCCTAAACCAACTATCTGGAGTCATGATTGACCACCTAAACATTGGTGATTTCTATAAGGCATCATATATACGAGAAACAAATCCCTACGGAACTACAGGTAATAATCATAAAGGTAAGTGTGTTCAAAAACCTATGTGTCATAGATGTGGAATAAAACACCTAGGAAAATGATTCAATGGGATAGAAATATGCTATAGATGTGGAAATGAAGGACATAAAGTAAGATCCTGCCATGGAAAAAGGAAGCATCAAGTTGACTCGAGGAAAGGGAAAGAAGTTCTTTCTGAGGGATCAATTGAATGTTTTAAATGTGGTGTGCATGGTCATTATGCAAACACATGTCCTATGAAGAAGTTTCGGGAATGGAATCACCAAGATTGTACAAATATTCGTTTACCAATACCTAATTCCATTCCAATTGAGGATGAAGAAACTGAAAATGACCAATCAAAGCTATGGATTATTTCATAACTTTTGTTTTCCTATTTTGGAATCTTAGGATATGATTCATGATTTTGTTTGTAGGAAAGAAGTATTTCAGAATAAGTTGGAAGGGAATGGTTAATAGATCATGAAGAATGTTGAATGAGTAAGAAGTCAACATATAAGGGATTTAAGAGTAATGGTGAAATTCTTAAGAGTATTAAGTCTCTATTGATGATGGGGTACATTAGAAGACTTTTTATAGTATGTGTAATACTGATATTTGGTATATGAATATTTTATTCAAATAATAGTAATCTATTCTTTTGTGGACATAGTTAAAAAGAACTATTTGGGTTTATATGATCCTTACTTTTGAGGTAATTATGGGTTACTATATGTAATAATGGAAAGTGAAAGTCATGAGATAAAATTGAGGTTAAATTAAATTATGGTTATTTTTGAAGATTTTATCTCGTTATTGGGGAATGTTTTAAGAATTATGTAGTTTTGTAAAAAGGACAACACGTAGACCGTGTGACAACCCGTCGCGTCGGACATGGCTATGGGAATCGAACCCACATCCAATGTGCAATGGGTATTTATCTCCTACCACTGGACTACGTGAAGTCCCTGGTCAGTATGACTTATTCTTTTTAGTTAGGTGACTTTATGAATTAAGAGTAAGATGATTTTGGGTTTTTATGAAAATGATTAACATATCATGGAGGATATGTGATTAGGTTAATTACTTTTCAATATGAGACTTTAGGAGCAACTGATGTTGTTTGGAGATAAATGTTATGATTTAACTTGGAAGACTATGTGACGAAATCCTTCAAATATTTGGGTTTCAATATCAGTTTGGTTTACTTTGAAGAATTTTATGGACAAATTTTGGAGATTAAGAATGTATTTTCTTTTTATAAAGGGTTATCCTTTTCGGGATTATCTGATCTTGTACTAACCTTTTTAGTTTTGGTTTTGGTTAAAGTCTAAAGACATGGGAAATATATAGTTATCTTTTGTGGATTAGGTGGTTCTCTATAAGTTGATTATAGTACTCTTAATGCAAACAAGTCTTCCTAAATACTCGTCTTTTGGAGAAAATATGAGTTTGATTAATGAATCTAATAAAAGTTGAAAGTCTACATGACAAGTAAGTATGTTTCATTATGATTTAGTTAAGCTCAAAAATATATTCCTCAATGACAAGTAACTTAAAACAAAAATGTTTTCTGTTAACTTTTCCTACTGGGGAATCGAATACCATTTAACCCATCAAAATTTTGTGATTTTCTTATGGTTAACTTTCTCCTAGACATGTTTACTGTCACTCTCCATCAGAACATGACCCTTTGTTTTTTTCCTCCATGTCTATAGTTTCATACTTGGATTCCTATTATGGGTTAACTCAGGTGACCTCTGTACTTATATTTCTTTATTTTAAAGTGATTGTTTTACCGACTCTTGTTCCTATGTGGGACATTCAAGGATGTTTCCAAGCTCAATTTTAAAATTGTGAGGGCGCAATTTCCAAAAGGGGGGAAGGATGTAACACCCCAGGTAAATAAAGATTATGACATTTTTTGTATTTATCCATATTTGTGAATAAAATATTAATATTACTTTAAAGGGGATGCTATGCTCGATGGCATACCCAATATGCAACAACGAGTTTCTTGGGAATCTTACGTTGCACTCTAATAATAAAATAATATTATTTTAAATGGTAGTTAATGCCTAGCCGTTGTAATGGCGGGAATGAACAGAACTAACTACAAAATGATTATATATGTTTGTCAAGTACTTTTACTCTTTACAATAAATGATAGAGGACTAAAAATGTGAATGAATCCAATTTTAAGCGTAGACAATCTAATATTTTTTAAAAGGTCGATTAACCGCCTTTTGATGGCGAACCTATTTTAAATCCAATTTTTGACAATTTTATGTGTTATATTTGACAAAATAAAATTCTTCTTTATAATCGGGACATCAAAATTTACTTTGTGTAAATTTTTGGTATTTTTCTGAAAAAGTTAAATTTTTAATGAATAGTGAAAAATGTTGTATTTTAATACAAAACCTCTTTTTAATCTAATTAATTTATATGATTAGATTATCTTTTTAATGGGTTTTAAAGTGTAAATAGAATATATTTTTACCATTCAATCCAATGTTGGTCATTGTAATTAATATCACTTTAATATTAGACATAAACGAGTGTCAATCTTTTGAAAGATATTGTTTCATAAAAACACGCTATTTGTTTTAACAACGAGATTTAATTATAAAATTAATTAATACAACTTCTATATTATGAATTTGGTAAAATAGACATCATTTTTGAATTTGGAATATCAAATATATCTTAGGGTGAATTTTTGGTATTTTTCTGAAAAACATCAATTTTTTGATGAATAGTAAAACCACAAAGTGGTGGTTACAAAATTTGATTTTTCGTTTAAATGGGAATTTACCACTTCTGTGATTTGAATTTCTAAAATCCAATTTAAATTATTTTAATTGTTAAGTAAAATGTGGTCCAATGGGATGAAAATAATTTTTGATGAAAAGTAACTTTTATGTTTTATTAATCACGATTAAAGGTAATTAGTGTGATTTAAGGTAAAAATGATATTATAATAAAATGAAAATATATTGACACTTTTCATAACCCTATTGGATGAGTTATGGCCGACCAAGACAACCCATGGGACAATTTTTGGTACCTCATAGTGCCACTTGGGATTGATAATGATATTTATGCCTTTTATTTAAAGTTAAAATAAAAATGTCACAAACATGATTTGTTTTACTAAACCAATTTTTAAATGTGGTTATACAAGTAAGAATTTTGACTATAAATAGTAATTGGAAAGCTAAAAAGATTTACTACATCATAGTATTTTTTTATAATTTTTAGACATTAAGTAAACTAAATTATTTATGACATCATGATGATGCAGCGATGACCTCATTATTTAACGATTTAAATAAAATGGAAAGATAATAAAAAATATAGGACCTACACATGGGTGGATTTTGAACCATTATCACCTTATCTTAGAAACACATCAATGTGGTACCATTAAAATCCGAAAACCATTTCAAAATAAAGTAACATTTTATACTTTTCCAAGAGTGCCCCTTCTCTCCTCTTATAAAAGGCCCCCACCTCTACCACCTTACCCACACCTCTAAAACCTTTGGTTCGGCCAAGATCTGGTCATTTTATCTCTCCAAATATCTCTCCTCATCCTAGAAGCCTTAACTTTGGTAGGAAGCTCTTCAGGAAACTCTTTTGGTTCAAACCAAAGGGAGTTACCCAATTTTAAGATAACGTCTTCACTTGTACTCTTTTGTTTTATTTTACTTCTCCAACCCACAAAACACTTTTTATTCATTTTTTTGTAACAACAACAGTATCTTCAATATACTAGGATGTTTTTATAATAATTATTCGAGCTACACTTACACACACCTTCATCTAATGGTTAAAGAACATACTATTTCTGTGGATGGTGAATTTCTGCCTCACGAAATGATGATTGTTCAAAACTCATATAACACCTTCAAAGGTGGCCATTATTATGTCACTCTATTTATATATGATATATATTATGTTTATGTTTTCCTTATGCTTCTGTATTTTTCATTTTTGGTATACCTTTATGGTTTCCATTGTGGGTGAACACGATAATTTCATTTTAGGAAGTGCGGACTACCGCCCCCTCAAAGTAATTTGATTCGTTAATGCCATATGTGGGACATATAAAGGATGGATTTAATGTTATTATATATGATGTTATACTGGAATTATAATATAACTCTATATCATTAGTATTTCTTTCCATTAAATTATGATATAGAAATGAAGGTAGCGTTCATGCGTACGTACGGCTTACCGTCTCCATGAACGGTGCATTTCATTTCTTATCCCCAAATTTAATGTACTATTATAAGTACATGTATATAATGGATATATATGATGAATGATACATCTAAATGATGAATATAATTCTGGAATTAAAATATACATACCTCTCATTTAGTTTTAATTCCATTAATATGACAATGAAATGAAAGTAGCGTTCATGCGTACGTACGGCTTACCGTCTCCATGAACGGTGCATTTCATTTCTTACCTCTAAATGATTATGTAATATTATAAATACATGTATATGCTGGATATATATGATATATATGATATCCAAATCAGGAATGTCATTCTGGATATAAATAACCTTTGACCACATGAACAACATGTAATTGCAAGAAGTCCACTTTTGACTTAAGAACCAAATATTGACAAAACAAACATTATTAACATAAATGATTACATAATGTTTATAACATGTCAATAATTGATATAAAAGGAATAATTAACTTGAAAAAGGTTCATAATCAAGTATAAATTAACTCAAGTTTATTATTCCGGAGATTAAAGAACGATCGAGTCAGGTCGAACCCGAGGTAAGGGATCTTACTCCTCTCTTTCTTTTTAAGTACGCTCTTTTATGTCATTGCTTTTAAAGCTCATATTTCTTGTTATTGGGATTTTCTTTTATATTAATCATACTGTAATTTTTATTTTCATATGATGAGAGACCCTATTCTCTCTCATCAATACATTTTGGAAGTTTTGAGTGGCACCGTTAGGCTGTAGAATTTTTGTAAGAGATCTAACCTCTCTATTTCATTTTATGTACTCTCCTTTATGTTACTTCTTTTAAGATCCTCTTTGTTATGATGGGGGATTTTCTTTTATATTCCTCTTTCTGTAAATTTTATTTTAATATGATTATATAACCTATTTGATCTCGTCAATCCATTTTTGGAAGTTTTAAGTGGCGCCGTTAGGCTGTAGTGTTTTCGTAAGGGATTTTTCATCTCACTTTTATTCCCGTGAGATTTATGCTACATTTGCCACAATTTCCTTTGAGTGGTGTATGTACTGCCCATTATTTTACTCATTGTGTAATATAATTTAATTTATGAGTATTTACATCAATGTTTTATTTTCCTTCATTCACGGGGTGTATGTTTCAAAAGATACCCATGTCGGTAAAGGAACCTTTCACCCTCCTTTTTTTAAAAGACTTCTTTTGTTATGTCTTTTAATTCACATAATATTATGTTGGGATATGTTCTTCTATATCACTATTTATGTAAATTTTATGTCCATGTGATGATATCCATTTTATCTCTCTCATCAACCCTTTTTGTAAAATTTTATGTGACGCTGTTAGGCTGTCGAATTTTACCAGGGGAACTTCTTAACACAATTTCTATTTATTTTGGTTCAACATGTAGTTATTGAATATTTCATCCTTTGAATATGTGTGATTAACATTTTATTGTTTTACACTTAATATCCACTTATATTGGGTGTATTTATATTTTTCACACATAATTATGAGATTGCTTTATCCTTAATTTAAGGATACCTTCTTTATAATGGATTTCATCTCATTTTACATTTCTTTTGAGACTTCATTGTTTTAATGCACCAATTCACTCTTATATGGTGTGCATAATATCCTTTGACATATTATATCATGAATCCATTTAATCTCATGATATTATAAAGTTCGGATTAAATGTTATTCTGCTATTATTTTTATTCAAGAGTCTCCCATTTTGTTATAATCTCTTTAACAAAAATATCGTTTTAAATGTTTTAAAGATTTATTATTTTAAATCATTATCTTTAATGTCCATGTTTTCAAAATGGTTTTCAGTATTTATTTATATGGACATTAATGTTTTAAAATTATAATTCCAATAAGATCTTCAAAGTGGTATGGGACACTTTGATTCAAAAATCTTTTTTAATGATTTTTGAAAATGGATTGATTAATTCAATATCTTGGAATTACTTATTTTGATTTAAAATGAAATGTTGTTATTGAAATGGTTATATTTTCAATATTTTATGTGTAATGATGGTACTTGGAAATTTTATGGGTGGTTACGTGATAAACCATATGATGAGTGGTGCCGTGAATACCAGGACGAGTGGTTACGTTATAACCTCTAATGCATTGGGTATGGAAGTCGTCCGTATGGATATTACATTAAATATGTATGGATGTTGGACGAATGGATATTCCATTAAGGGATATGTGTGGAAGTCGACTTTATGGTTATTCCACTTAGGTATGTTTATGTCCCATGTTACCTTTATATGTTATGTGATCTTTATATGGGTTTTATGGTAATATTTTGGTTACAGAAGGGTAAGTAATGAACTTTTATTCAGTGAAGAGTTTTATTACTTCGAAAAGGTGAAAAGTATTACTTTGATAAAGTATACATGGTTTACTTGTTGTTTAAAAAACTAACAGTTTTCATTCTTTCTGTATCCCTTACTGATCTTTTTATGCTCATCCCATGTTTTTGAAATGTTTTTCATAGGACATAACGTGGAATAGGTTCACGGATGGGATCAAGGGAAAGTCATGCAAACTAAAACATAGAACTTGAAATGTTTCTTTTTAAGAGTTTTTATTTTATGGAAACTTAGAAAAAGTTTCTACTTTGTAATCTTTTGAGATGTAATAGTTATGTCCTAATTCTCTAAAAATCTAAAACTGAAAATATCCTCAATGTGAATTAAACATTTAATTCAATATTAAGTAAGGATTAAGGTTGGGGACTTTTATTTACTGAGCTCAGAAGTTGTACCACTCGATCAAGATCTTTCTTATGAAGAACATCCAATCGAGATTCTGTATTGTAGCAAAAAAGTTCTACGAAACAAGACCACTCTCTTGGTTAATGTTTTATGTAGGAACCAAAAATTTGAAGAATCATCCTGGGAACTTGAGGATATGATGAGGGAGAGGTATCCTCATCTGTTTTTTACGAAGTGACGAATTTTGAGGGCGAAATTATTTTTAAGTGGGGTAGAATGTAACACCCTAAGATTTTATGAGATATAATTTTATGTATTATGTTATATGCAACACCAAAAGACTCTTTCAATACACACAACACTATATTGGCTTGTGTTACACTCATGTTCAACCTTCCTCGATAGCTTGTGTTGAACGCAATACCGAGTTTCGCTAAACAATGATATGTTTTTAAAATATTATATAAACTAGCTGTTATGTATAGTAATATGCACTTTTTAAAATTTTATAAATTTAATCTTTCAAAATGGAATTCATTTTTTGATTCAAAATATCGAAATTAGCCAAGGGTGAATTTTTGGTATTTTTCTGTAAACATTCAATTTTTGATGAATAGTGAAAACACTATGTTATTGGTTAAAATTGACTTTTTATTTAAATAATCATTTATTTTATTTAAACTTTTTTTAGGTCAACATAGATACATAATACCTATATAAGTTCAATGTAATTAATTGGAGTCATTTTATAATAATTTTAGATATATAAAAATTTTATTGAACTTTTGACCGTCTTTTACCCACCTCCTAGGAAAATTTTAAAATTTACATAAAACATAATTTTACCACTTCTGTGAGTGTAATTTCATAATTTTTAGAGACACGGTTGTTATCATTAAGTAAAATGAGGTTCAATAAGATAAAAATAATTTTTGGTGAATAATAACTTTTTTACTTTTATTTAACATGGTTAAAATTAAATAGGGTAATTATGGGTAAAAATGATATTAGTATTACCCTAAAACATGTAGTAATTATATTAGATAAGTTTAATTCGACCATAAACAAACTTATGAATAAAATATTTCTCTTTAGGTCAACTTATATTAGATTAGGACATTTATTATTATTTAATTCATAAAAGAGTTAAAAGAGTTAAATTTAAAGTTTAATAAGTAAAAAATATTTAATATAATTTTATACATAATATAAATTCAGATATAAATATTCATTAGAAAGAAAAAAATATTTCTACATAATTGTATTATATTTATAAATTTTAGAAAAAAAGAATTTAATTTATTTATGACACAATGATGATGTAGTAATTACATTATTAATGAAATATTAACATAATTGATATTATAAATACACAAATAAATGTAATTTGAAGATTTTTATGAATTAAACAAATTTTATAGGTTAATATAACATATTATGGTTGGTTATATGATTTTTTTTCTAAGTAATGATTCTGTTACGGATTTAGAAAAATCAAAATACCAAATAGTTTCAAATTTGACATAAA
Source organism: Viscum album (assembly GCA_963277665.1). Classification (NCBI taxonomy): domain Eukaryota; kingdom Viridiplantae; phylum Streptophyta; class Magnoliopsida; order Santalales; family Viscaceae; genus Viscum; species Viscum album. The sequence continues at coordinate 1,632,546,630 of OY728141.1, forward strand.
AATGTTTTTAAAATAAATATTAAATTATTGATTGATATTCAATTCCTAAAAATATACGGTTCAGCCAAAAGACTTATATAATAATATATATGACATTAATGAACAAATTGGTGTTTTATTGGTAGTTTATAGTATGTTTATTAACCATATATTTTAAGAATACAAGAAGCCATGGTAAATGTTAAATTATTTAACTTAGAGATAAATCTAAATGATAAGGTTAAAATGGTAACCTACACTTGTTTAAAACCTATTGGATGAGAGTATTTAGACCCATCCCCACTATAGACTTTAAATAAGTCACTTTGGAGCCAATATGAACCGAATATAAATTTATTATAAATTAATATTTTTATGTTTCGAAAGGTGCCCCTCTCCTCCCTTATAAAAGAGAAACGCATCCCTCCCCTCTTCAAACAATTTTGAGCCTTAAAGATCAGAAAATCCCTTCTTTTTTCTCATATCAACATCTCTAGTTATATCATATATGTTCTGGTATTCTCAAAAGACCAACTCTAGTTCCCTAAGAGGATGTTTAAAAGAGAAATGTCAAGGAAGAGGTAATATCTTCTACCGATTCCTTCATGTTTCTTTCTTCTTATACATTTTCTTCTTTATTTGATTCATTATAAATTAATAACATATGTATCAATCATATACTGATATGTTATTAAAAATATAAAACATCTCTATTTCACCTTAGATCAACCCTATGGAAAACGAAATCACCACGCATGCGTACGTACGAAATATCGTCTCTACGCCGTGGTGTAATCTATTTTCCCCCACCATGTTACATGGATGGGTATAATGGTGTAAAAAAATAACTATATATAATAATTATAACATTATAATGATTATAAAATATTATATCATCAACTCCAATTCCATTCATATAATTATGGGAACGATATCATCGCTCGTGCTTACGTACGGCCTACCGTCTCCATGATGTGATGTGACTCGTTCTACATGATCTTCATTGAATAATGATTATATAAATGAAGTTAATGAATATATATGATATATATTACACTAATACTATTCTCTAAATGAGTTATATATAACCTAAAATGTGGAATAGGAATCTATTCGATAGAACACACATAAGAACATAGAGCAATGAATAACCGAATAACAAGTAGTATTGAAATATTACTAATAAGAAGATAAGAATATGACCATATATGAAATAATATCAATGAATATTATTCTTTAATAAGTCAATGAAATTATTTAAATAATTATACAGGAGTTTCTGATATTTACGAAAAATATCGGATCTAAGGTAAGGGAAAATCTCACAATCTCATTTTTATCCGAGATTGTTTATACTTTAAAATTTACTGTGGAATATTTATTATCCACGTTCATGTTTCATTAATATGTAATATTATCCTCCAAAAAAATTTTAAATCGAATTTTACCTATTGGTGAATTTTATTAAATGATATGAAAATAATCTTTTGTTGTATTTCTTACGAGATACTTTTTGACTTTTCCAGCCAATGTACAATAGGATTTTTTTTAACTAATACAGCATGAATGAATTTTTATGATTTCATAGAACATTATTTCCATGAAGCTTCCTTTACATGTTTTAAATTTTATTTTTAATTAACTTATTTTAGCTTAAAATTTTAGGACATGTTAAGAAAGGAAAAATTTGTTTTTGAAGTTGAAAGGATATGTTCCTCAAGAATGGAGTTCAAGTGTTTTATCAAAATTATTTTCCAACTAAGATGATATATGGTTCTGTTTTGATCACTATTTTTACATCAATTTGATTATGTTATTATGGAATTATTTTTATGAATTCCTTTTATCATATATGTATTATGTTATGATGGCATGATGTTTAAGAATTCCATTTTTATTACATGGGTTATGCTATGATATATGATTTATGATTTTGTGGAACACATAAGAATGGTTTGATTATGAGATGGGTGGGTACTATATATCTCTCCAATTCATTGGGTAAAGATTTATATATCATGAGATAAACATGGCTGGAATGACAAGTTAATCTAGTTCAGTTATACAGGACTAGAACAAAGAGTGAACTCGGTTCAAGAAATGGACTTTGTCCACTATGATAGTATTGACAATGAGTCTTTACTAATATGAAATGATTTTATATGATTATGTGTGTATTCAACAAAGTTTCATGTTTTATTTTATGATTATTTTGATTACATTTCACTACTATGATTTTTCCCATGTTTTGATATTATGATCTCTTTTGCAGGTTAAGATTTTCAAAATTTTATGTTCTTATGAATATGATATGATTGATATTTCCTTTTGTTTACCCTTAATGATCAGTTGAGCTCACCCTTTTGTATGTTTTCTTTTCCCTAGGTTAGGAAAAGGGTTATTTAGTAGGATATTCCAAAAGGGACTCTAGATATGATGAAATAAACCGGAGACAATATAGATGCTTTGTGAACCAGTTTTTTATGTCTCCCAGTTTATAAAGACACTATACCTATACTGTCCTATCATGGTTTTGTTATATATTGTAATAACTATGCTTCAATTATTATGTAATAATAATGTATTTAAAGTATGGGCTGTTATAAGAAGAATATTGTACTCATCAGGGGGAAATGTGTCCATGCTAGATCATGGAGGAGGATCCACGCATGGGGTTTCTGGCCACACTAAAATGTTGTTGTGCTAGTCGGTTCGTGAGAAGGGGTTATCATTGGGGTGTTCATGTCCCCAGAGAATGGGCACTATAGATATAGGAGGGCACACCATGAGGGAGTTGGGAAGATAGACAGGGGGAGGGAAGGGTAGAGTGGGATAGAAGGGATCCAGGATAGGGGTTGTACCACACAAGGAAGTAGGGTAGGGGCTTCCAGGAAATAGTGAGTCAGTATGGGGTTTGCTAGAGGAGATGCATAGTAAATAAGAAGATGTACGGAAGGACGAGCATAAGATAGGGGAGGTAGGGTTTCATAGATTATGGGGCGTGTGGGTGCACTATAAAAAGGGAGATGTGGAAGTGTGGGATAGAAAGGGATTATTCCTTTTTATAATAATAATAATAATAATTTTATCCATTTCATCTTAAATAATAATGGTATTAATAGGAAATTAAGAATAATTATATTACTGAAAATTCTAATGATAAAAATATAAAAAAAATGTTCAATAAATAATATTATTATCTACATAGTAATTTTACTGTTATGTTTTTAAACATGCGTTTATTTTATTCCTCTAAAATTTTATTATTTAATAAGTTGGAAACTACAGGGGGCCTCAAGATGACTGCATTTATACTGCCAACCGTGCGGTGACCACACACTAGTCTGAAACCCATTAAAATTATTAAATGTAATAAACTTTAGACCTACACTCAACCTTTGTCTAGTTGATGATTACTAAAACCCAGAAAAAATTAAATTAAATAATTATAAATGTATGTGTGTGACATTATCTTTACCCTGATTTTGAGTTGTTGATCAATCTTATATCGACATATATATCAATACCCATGATTACATATACAATATCCAATATTTAACTTGAATGATGAATAATATATTATAGGAGAACCATTATAAAGGGTTAATATTCCCTTTTGATTCACCATGGGGTGAACTTTTCTTTTCCCACAATAAGAAAGATGGGTCAATGAACGTCTTCATTGATTATCAGGATCTTAACAAAAACACGATTATTAAAATTTATCATCTTCAATGGATTTATGATTTTTTCATTCAATAACATGGATCCCAGTAATTTCCTATATAGGATCTTTGGTTGGGATATTTTCATGTAATGATAATGATGGTGAATATAGAAAAGAATGTTTCATACATGTTAAGTGAAATATGAGTTAATATAGATAAAATTTAGATTGACTAACACCACCTATATTTTCATGGACATAGAGAGTATATTATTTGGGATTACCAAGAAAACATTGTTGTAGTCATTATTAATGATAATCTTATCTACTCGAAATTTATGAGGAACATTATGATCACATGAAATTTGTACTAAAAACCTTAAAAAATGAAAACATATACATCATGTATTATAAATGTGAGTTCATGGTAGAGAAAGTAGCATTTTATTGTGTGGTTGTCCACAACAAAAGGATATTTCTGGATCTTTTGATGATTTTATTAATTGAAAATTTTCCCAGAACACACTCTATGATGAATATCCATATTATCCATTGATTAGATGACAAAATTCATCAATTTATGACAAAATACTCATGATTTTAAAGTAAACTAGCTAAGATAACTCATAATAGTGTTATATCATAAAAGAATAATTAAAATATTTAGAGCATTAAATTATTAAATATGAGGCTAATCACTGTAGATGTTCCCTCATTACCCACCATTATTTATGGGTTTTTGATCTATAATGTTAAAAACAAACAGGGATTGGGTTTTTTACTCATCAAAGGAAAAATTGATAGTCTATGCCTCTTTCTATTTAAAACCACATGAGTAAGACTACTAAACACATGATTCTGAATTGGGTACATCAATCATCATGTTAAAAATTTAAAACAATATCTCTATGAGGATAAGTGTGACATATATACAGATTATAATTTCCTATGATATATGTTATCATAGAAGAATCTTAATCTATTTCAATGGTGGTTCTTTGAGATAAGCAAGGATTATGATTGCTCAATCCATTACCATCATGTGATGGAAAACAATTTGGATGATTTTATGATTAGAAATGATCCTACAACCCAGCCCATGATGATGAATAAATGGGATAAAATATAAATAGAAATGAAAATGATAGAAATTATAATAATTGAAATACCTTCATCATAACATCCTCAAATAATTTATCAACCATGCATTTTAGAGAGGATAAAGGAGGACCAACATATTATTTCTTAATATATAATATTGTATATAATATTCTAGAGTATAGAATTTATATATATGTTGTTATATGGTTAAGAACCTAGATATATGTCCAATCAATAATTGAACAGATGAAGGGACTTGTAAATATATCACTATTTTATATTCATTATAGAATCACCAAAACATATAAAGACATAAAAAATCTGCTGGTCGGACAACCTTGAGAGGCAGATTATAGATTTTGTATCTCAAAGAATTATATATTTACAAGTGAAGTCTAACTTATAATTGTTTAATGGTACAATGAAACCATTTACTATAAACAATTTAAATGGGAAAACATAGCGATGTATTTCATTTTATGAAACCATAGTACACTTAAAGGAAACAACACCATCTAGGTGGTAGTTGATGACCTAAATGAGCTTGGGATTTTAGTAATCATTATAGATTATTTCTATTATTATAAAGTCAGTATGATATACATAAGAGAATTACTAAGTCTAGTTATAATAACACTCTTTATTTTATCTAATAATGATTTTAGGTTTACAATGAGGGTCTGGAGATGACATCAGAAAGCACTGGATACAAAAATATGTGTTTGTTTAGCTTATCACCCCCATATAAGTGGTTTTTCTAAGATAACTACTCAAACTCTAAAGGATATAATGATATAAAGTTTAATAGTGGTCAAAGGATTTGGGTAACATCACCTTACCCTATTGTACATCTCATTTAAAAATATTCTTAATTATAACATTATGATTTCACTTGGGGAGGAAAAAATTAGAAAAATGTATCTCACTTCAACATTATGGAAAAAATATGGAGATCATAATTTTTATACTTAATATTATCCAAGATTTTATAGATAACTTTCAAAACATCCAATATTACATGAAAAACACAAAAATCTAATTGAAAATAAATGAAGAAAATTTTCAATGATACATGGAGTTAGAGGTTAGATAAAAGGTTATGCTGCAAATATTTTATTTGAAATTTTAATTATGTTTTGGAAAATTAAAAATCATAGCCCAAGGTATATCAACCATGTAACACTCAATGATTTTGAAAATAAATTTAATATTTAATGTATAAAACAACGAGTCTCTAAAATCACCCTGTTGTTATAACCTAGATAGTATACATAATTTTCCACCTCTATGATTTTAATTTTGAAAAACTGACATATACGATTTCATTCATTACAATATCTGTAGTCTGATAGAATCAGAAGAGTTTTTGATTAATAGGAATATACCCTTATGAATTTTAATGAATAGTAAATCATGCCAAAAAGTAGAAAATTTACCCATGAATGTATAAATGGAATTTATACATATTATAAGTGGAAAAAACAATCGTAGAATATGTATGGGTATTTTTGTATGCTACTGACATTTTAATTGAAATTTTATAAATAATGTAATAATTTAAAATGGAAATTAATTTTCATTAAATGTAACCATAAATATTTATATAATAGTCTTATGGTTAAAAGATAATTTTATGAGAACTTTATTATTTTTTTGAAATGTTATGAACAAGTTATAATTTTACTATTGTTTTTATGAAAAAATATTTTATTTTATTTAAAAAATAAATTAAAATAACATAGAAAATTATTTTCAAAAAATGGATTTCATTTTTTAACTCTACATGTTTAAAAATGGGTATTATTAAATTTGGTATTTCTCTAAAATACATTAATTATAAGTGAATAGTAAAATATTCTAATTTACGATAAATACTAAATGCCATGTTTGTTGATTCATAGGTGATGTAATGCTAATGTTTGACCATTTGGTTTTAAATCACATGCACATATTACTATTCATGGTAAGAAGAATCAATAATATTGGTTGACTGCTGAAATAATAAAATAATGAGTAAAATTATGAAAAAACCCTCGAATCCTCCATTATAAAATCCCCCCTCAATCCCTCTTATCTTGACTCTTATCAATCCATGTGCACTATCTAAATTCTACCCAAATCTCAAACCATGATCTTCCCCACATTTAATAGCCCATGGTCTCATAAGAAGACCAAATGTCTTCCTCTAAAGAAGTTCTCAAGGAAAATTCCATCCAGATGTCATTAAGATCAAGTGAGGAACACCTTTGAACTTAAGGTATGGGTTTCTTACCTGAACCTCCATTTTAATTTGGGTTACTCTTTGTCTCCCTTAATCAAAATTAATTTTGTAATTATTATTATTTAATGCTCATAAATTCTATATGAATTTTTTATATATGTGTACAAAATATTCTCATTCTTTGTTTCATTGGAGTTATATGTTTTAAAATGAACAATCATAATTCTTTTCTTAATACAATCTCGGTTCAAGGGAATTTCTCAAATTATTACAAATTTTTTAGGGAACTCAGAATTCTATTTTTCGATAACATTATTCTTTTACAAATATCATTTTATTATGGAAGTAATATCTTACATTACATCTGTTTAATAAAAATATTTTTCCAAAAGTTTTCTTTTTTTAGAGTAAAGGAGTATTTATCTCAAGAATTACTCGATTATTATATAAGAGTACTTTCATCTATTTCAACAATCATGATGATTATTATGTATTATTGGGAATAATATTTTATGATATCATATTTAATATTATATCGAATGGTTTATGATCAATTTGACTATGTGTGTGATATTTTGATACCATTCATCTTACACTCAGAATGGTTACTATTACACTACAGATTGGGGAAACTAATTTACATATCATGTGTATATGTTGTTTATGACTTTCCCCATTAATATGAGGAATGAAAGAGACATAGTAAGTGATTTGTGTGCCCCACTATATCACATTGATTCATTTGTAGGTCTCATGAGAAAAATTGACATGGAATTTTCCGAGGACATGTACATTTTTTGATATGGTTTTGGATGAGGCCATAATTATTTTTTAGATGTCTTGGGCGAGGCCTTGATGGAATGTTTTAGAATGTCCGACACATTGATTTACCTCATTATGAAGCTATAAATTCATATTTAATGACATTATATGAGTATTATAATACCCAAGAGTAGGTTTTATTATTTTTTATTTAATCATCTCATATTCATTCCACAATGTGATAAATTTTATTATTTGTAGAGGCATGTGTTTTAAATTCTTACCCATACATAATGTCTGTGTTTATGATACCTTTTTATGTATTACTTACCCTTATTGAGATATTGAGCTCACCCCTTGATATGTTTAATTTTTCCCCATATAAGAAGAGGTATATTATGATTGACTTGTAGGGTCAATCATCGAGTGGTGGATATTCCCAATGAAACATTTTCGTTTTTTTTCATTTGAAGTTGTAATGTTGAACTAATGTATGTATCTTGTATTGAAATCTAACAAACGTCTTGGTACTTCAAGATTCATATTCCTTTTTTATATTGCAATTTAAAAAAAGAATTCACCGGATTCGAGAGACTATGTTTGGGTCTTTACAAACCCCTTTGAGATCCTCACTCTCCTTGGAGTAATGGAATATTGACTATTATTCCCACCTCATATCTCTCAATAACATGTAGTGTTCCATATCACTCTCGAGGGAGTACATACCAAACACTACAAAAATTATGAATCTGTAGGTGATACCTTTTAAGAATGATCTTTCATGTGAGGAAAATTTTATGAAGATCATAGATCACAAAGAAAAAGTTCAATGAAACTACACAACTCATCTGGTAAAATTACTATGAGATAATCTAAAGCATGATAAAAACATGGGAACCAAAAGGGTTGATGAAATAGATGAACCCAAATCTATTTTATTATCTAAAATGAAATCATGAGGGTGAAATTTATGATGGAATAATAATTTGAGGAACTAAACATTTATAAATGAGATTACCTTTTGAATGAATAAATGGATTATTAAGTAATCTAATTATTTCACACTAAAACTATACTATTTTAATTTATGAAAATTTTAAAATATATTTTAATGTATTTAAAATATAATTAAGAATAATTATCATTTAAAATATATCCATTGAATAGTGATAATTTTGAATAGTAAATATTAAGGGTTTTGATAGTGTTTAGTTGATACAGACAGAAGAAGTGATAGTCTCGATAAGAATGATTAGTCACTATGAAGCGCATTTACCATAGCTTATGGAGTATATAGAATCATTGGTAATTTTATGTGACCAATAACAAAATGATATTCCACAACCAAATCATGTTTGAAACTAGTTGTAAGATAAATTCAATATTATTAATATCATGACCCAAATTCTGTTCATCCAACCACCCTATGAAAGCACCACCATCACAGAAATTACCCATATGAAGTGTGTTGGTGTAATAAGGGGTCTTGTATCAAGAACATAATAATATGACTTTTTATATTTTATTTTTTTGACATAATAATTATATTTATTCATTTTATTATTACTTTATAAATGATTACATAATGATTTTGTTTAAAATTAGATTGGGAAATGAAGAAATCAAAAAGGTTTTTTCAAAAATGTATACTGTAAATTAAGACATAATTTTAATAATTACAATAATTATTAAAAATAATTATATTTTAATGAAATGTTATATTTAAATAATTTTATTTATATTTAATTGATTATTTAATTTATTAAAATCCAATGTAATTTGTATAATGTCTAGAAAGATGCTATTTGAAAAATGTCTAGTATTTCTTGGTAAATAAGTGTTATTATTTAAAACAATAAACTAAAATTCATTGAATGTTCTTTTGGAAAAATAAATATCATTTTTGAAACTAGAACATTGAAATTATCAAATAGGAAAATTTTATACATTTTTTCAGATAGTCAAATCATTGGATAAAAATTAAATACGGTATAAATATATAGTGTGTATTTTGACATCATAATATTAAAAAATTTATATAATAGAATGTATAAATAGAATCATTGACCAGAATTATGTTCCCAATATAAATGATATATTTTAATGTTATTTGATTAATTTGAAAACTAGTAATGAGTCTTCCAAAACCAATAATATATTTCTAGGTTTTAATTTCAATTAGTTATAAAAATGACTCGCTTAATCATCATCAAGGGTGTTATTTTTAAGTATTTAGGATATTAAACATATAAATTATTTAAAAGTACTCAAATTTGGTAAAACACATGTGACAAAACAATAGGAGGGTTTGTTGTTTTGATTATTTCATCATATGGCATCCTAAACATATGTTTAAAAATTACTAAAAAATTTCACAATACATTTCAATAAATAACCACCAAACCTCCCACACATATTCTCCCAAAACTGAGTGATTAGGAGTTATTTATTTTTATCCCTCTCTAAACTCTTTAATGTTGTTATGAAAATATTATTAAAATCCTCCGAATATTTTATAATCACCCCCTAAAAGTAAAATAATCTTACATATTATTTATATTTCATATACATTTTTATACTAACCTATTTACTTTAAATTTTCCATGAGATAATGTGTTTTTACACATACATTGATTTTCCTTATGATTCCCATTTAATTTTTGGAAACCTTTCACTCTCATTCACCCCTTCCAAAAAATAATTATCTATAAAAATTATACAACAAAAATTATCCTATGATTTTTCCTACCAAAAATTTGGGTAGTAAATACCCACCACCACTTACACTCATGAATATTGACCTAGTTATGCATTTTTATTATTTATTGGATACATCCGTGTATATAAACCAAATTCTGTAATCATGTTTTTAAAATTTATGAAATGAATTATTATGTTTTATGATCTATATAGAGAGATAATACTTTTACCTGATACAAATGTTAGGAGTGGCCATAGATTTATCTAGAAAATCAATGAATTGGGTAACCATTTTATAAAATGAGATACCATGCATGGTGAATTGGATGATATCCTAAGAATCTTATTTTATGATGTCTGGATGGTTATTATTTTGGCATAGACTTATGATGTAATGTTTTATGAAGCTTCCACATTTCTATGTTTCCTTGATGTCATCATTTTATACCATGAATTGATGTTAATGTTTATGATTATAACCACTTTTATATCACCTAAACATGACTTAATTAAAAAATATTTTATATTCATCTTATTATGATTTGATTATTACTTTAGAGTGATTTATATCTCACCTGTTTATTATCTAAAACCCTATGTTATTCCATACTGGTTTTTTGTAATACCTCAATCGCCCACGGTACGCTTCTATTTTAATAATACAGTAGCATGTGTTGTACACAACATCGTGTTCTAACACACACCACAACAAATCAAACTAGCCGATATAAATAGTAATACCCACTATTTTAATTTTTATAAATTTTATCATTCAAAATGGACATCATTTTTGGATTCAGAATATCAAAATTAGCCTAGGTTGAATTTTTGGTATTTTTTTAAAAACTTTAAATTTTTTAGGAATAGTGAAAAACATTGAGTTATAGTATAAACCAATTTTTTATTTAAATAATTCTTTATTTTATTAAAATTTATTATAGGTCAAAATAGATACATAATACCTATATATGTTCAAGGTAATTCATTGGAGTCAGTTTATTAAAATTTAAGATATATATAAACATTTTATTGAACTTTTCACCGTCTTGTACCCGTCTACTAGAAGAATTTTTAAATTCACATAAAACATAATTTTAACGCTTCTTTGAGTGGAATTTCAAAAATCTGAGAGAAACGGTTTATATGAAGGATTAAAATGTGGTTCAATAAGATAAAAATAATTTTTGGTGAATAATAAATTTTTACTTTTATTTACCACGGTTAAAAGTAAATAGGGTAATTAAGGGTAAAAATGATATTATTATTACCCTAACACATGTCATAATTCTATTGGATAAGTATAATTTTACCAAATATAACCTTATGAATAAAATATTAACCTATTTGGTCCACTTTTATTAGATTATAACATTTATTATTATTTAATTCAAAGAAGAGTTAAAAGAGTTAAAATCAATGTTTAATAACTAAAACATTTTTAATATAGGGTTATACATAAGATAAATTCGATTATTAATATTAATTAGATAGATAAAAAGTTTTATTACATAATGGTATTTTATTTATAATTTTTAGACATTAAATAATTTAATTTATTTATGACACAATGGTGATGCAGTATTTACCTAATTAATGAAATATTAAAATAATTGATATTATAAATATCCAAATAAATGTAATTTGAGACTTTTTAGGAATTAAACTAATTTTATAGGTTACTATAACTTATTAGGGTTGGTTATATGTATTTTTTTAGAAGACATAAGTCTGTTATGAATTTTGAAAAAACAAAATACCAAATAGTGTCAAAATTGACATAAAAGAGTTTTCAAAACAAATATTATATTATTAAAGGATATTCTATTCCTACAATTCTAAGGATCGGTAAAAACACTTATATAATGATAGGAGTATCACTAATGAACCACTTGGGGTTTTATTGGAAGTATATAGTATGTTTATTAACCATATAATATAAAAATACAATGAGACATTGTAAATGTCAAACTATTTCACTAAGAGTTAAATATAAAAGATAAGTGTAAAATAGTGACCCATACCTATATAAAACCTATTGTTTGAGTGTTTTTCTACCCATAACCTCCTTATTCTTTAAATAATCCAGTTTGGAGCGATTAAAAACCGAGAATTATTTTATTATAAAATAATATTTCAAGATTTTCCTAAGGTGCCCCTCGCCCCTCTTATAAAAGGGCACTCCCCCTTTTCTCTAATTCACACCTTCAAAGCCTTTTGGCTCAGCCAAACACTGCCCAAATATCCTCTAAACATCCCTCAATTCATCCTTGGGATCCTTCTTTGGTCATAAATCCAATATAAGGATCCCATTTTGATCAAATAAAATGGAAGAACAAGAAGAAGAGGTTATAATTTCACCACCCTCTTTCAAGTTCCTTTCTACTTCCACTTCCTTTTTCTTTGTTGTTTCCATTCTAAAATATTAAATACAGTATCTTATATATACTGTGATGTTATTATAAATATCGTACAACCATATACATTATTCTATCCGTCCTTTGAATGACATGTCACCATACGTGCATATGTACGGTTTACCGTCCTCCACGTCATGGTGTAATTGTTATTCAATACATTATTATTTAGATGGGAATAATAATTAGGTGTAATTGATATAAATGATAAATATAAAATTATAATGATTCTCTATATATGATATTCCATACAATTATATATTTTCTTTATATCGAAAGAATTATATTGTCGCTCGTGCATACGTAAGGATTACCATCTCCACAAACCCAATGTGATTCATTCCCCATCGTATCCATTCAAGACTAATTTTTATTTTATGATTAAAAATAATGTTTAAAGACTTTATGTAATTAAGGATATGATTAATATACAACCTATCCATAACAAACACGTCTTATGTAACAAAACATATAAAATAAAACAAGTAAGTGAACACCCCAAATGAAGTTAATACTAAAATATTATTAACAATGAAATATTATAAGATCATATATAATAACATATTAATGTATATAATTCTTGTATAATTTAATAAAAATTATTTCTCCATTATACAGGAGGTTACCCTATCCTCAACCATGTAAAAGTACAAGGTAAGGGTTTATTTCACAATCTCTTCATTATATGAGGTCGTTTATACGTAATTATCTAATGGGACCTCTTTATCATGCACATCCATGTTTCTTAAAATGTTTTAAATTTTTTTTTACTAATTACTAGACTATGGGTTAAAGTCATTTATACCCTTGTTTTAATTTTTATTAAATATTTTTAAATGAATGTTTCTGTCATTTTATAAACAAGGTCATTTTTAACCTTTTCGACAATATTAAGGTAAGAATGTTTTTTTAACTTATACGGTGGGTGTGGCTATATTTCACCGTTATAAAATCATTGAAGCATACCATACAAGCTTATAATAATATTTTCAAAGTAAATGTTTTATTTTATAATTATGTGACTTTTAAATGATTTCAAAAAAGAGATATTTTTCGTAAACAATTTTGATTTCATCGATGTCATCATCTTTCGATAGATTTTAAGCTTATTTGAAGTTGATTTATTATGATACAAAATATCCATATTGTATCGAAGGTTTTTTGAAATGTTTGACTGTGGATATGTTATTTTTATACCATTCAGGTATTATAGAGAAAGTATTGGCATTTCCTATGATAGTTTTAATACGAATGTTTATGTTATGTTTAAACCTGTTCATATGAGGAATGTATTTGACATAGTAAGTGACGGGTGGATCCCTCTATAGCTCCTCAAAGAATCAGTAGGTCTCATGAGACAAACTAGTGTCTTGGGACAAGGAGTTTAAAAAATCTTATTTATAGTATTCGCACAAGGACTTGATTATGTGGTTATGATAGTCTGGAATTATGCATTCCATCATTATGAAAATGGTTATTGATATTGAATGTGATTATTGGACTAGTAGAATATCCAAGTGAATAAGTAAATGAAATTATTTCAATTTATTTTTTCCATATTATGATGATGTTCAAGTTTAAAAGTCTTTTGTTTTAGTTATACAATACCTTAAATGTTTATGCTTATTTATGAATGTTTTCACTATATTATTATCCTTACTGAGCGTCTGAGGTCACCCCTTTCTGTGTTTTATTTTTCCCAAGATGTGAAGGGTTATTTTATTACTGACCTATAGGGATAGTCTGAGGGGATATGAGTGTGGACTATAGAGAATATATTGTTGTAGTTATTCAATTTTTGATATAATATAAGACTTATGAATGTATATAGTGTTTCCAAGGATACTAAACTAATCAGTATTTTGAGACATGATCTTTTGTGATCATGCCAATGCTATGTAATAATGCACCGACTCTGGGTAACTGGAGTCGGGACATTACAGTTGGTATCAGAGGAAGTTTAGTACAAACCTTGTAACCTATATTCAGATAAACTCTGATTAGAGCACATAGACCTAAGATAGACTTTGAGGATTAGTATAGAAGAACATCCTTGAATTTTGGTATTTTAAGAATTTTATGAGTTTTCTAAGAAAGAAATCATTGTATGGATTCGAGAAGGTAGAGGCAGCTCTGGAATAGATGTACCTAGGGGTAAAACATGAAAACACCGCTTTTATCTAGACTCGAATGGGAACTAGTGCACGACAATGGTCATTGCTGCACTCTTGGTTATGACACTCTCTGGGGATATGTTTAGGATAATTATCATTTTCATTACAAACCATTATGAAATGTTTATGAGTATATAATTTCTTCATGAAAACATTTTTATGATTATGGATTATATCTATAAACTGTTCAATTTATGTTAAGTGTTTTACAAGTTTGGAATAATTTATTTTGATTCATAAACTGATCTAGTTTATGCCATTATTTTGAAATGGAACCTAGTGGAAGGAATTGAAACCATATCAATTCATGCACTCCATGTAGGGATTTCCCTCCTGTTCAAGATATTTATAGTGGAGCTGGTGAACGAAACTACTGCTGATCAACTTATCACTATACTGGGACAACTCACACAGGTAACGAATAATAACCTTACCCGTATGGAGCACCTTGATCCACAGCATGGAGGATCTATGTTAGGCCTCTTAATTAGGAAAAAACCACCAAAATTAAATGGGAGTACAAATCTATTAGTAGCTGAGCAATGGATAAGTTTCCTAGAGAAAATATTTCAGGCATTGGGGATTAGTGAAAGGGAAAAAGTTTTCATGGTAGTTTATCTTCTCACTAGAGATGCTGATCAATGATGGTCATTGATACAAAACACAAAATAAGATGTTGAAATATCAAATATGGAATGGAGAGATTTTAATGATCTTTTCTTATAAAAATACTTTCCTCGGGACCATCGAGCAGATATAGAAAGGCAATTTCTGAGTCTGAGGAAAAAGGTGGATGAGAATGTCGCAATGTATGAGGCTAACTTTATAAGGTTATTGAAGCATGATGCAGATTATATACGTAACCCATGAAGTATGATTGGTTGTTTCTTTGATGGGTTAAAACTATTTCTATCTCGAGTAATAGTCTCACAATCCTTCTCATCATATGAATATATTGTCTCATGTTCAATCAAGACAGAAAAGGAATTCTCTATGTCTTATGACTTTAAAGTAAATAAATAGAAAAATAGACCTGTTAATCACTTTGGAAATGAAAATAAGGGAAAGAAGGGAAAAGTTTAATATCCGTCCTGTATTAAATGTGGGAAGAAACACCCTGGTACTTGCCTGAAGGGACTGGGAGTCTGTTACAAGTGTGGTGAAAAATGCCACCAAGCTCGTGATTGTAATGGGAAGAAAGAAGCTACCTATGTTCAATGCTACAATTGCAGGGAGATGGAACATTATGAAAATGAATTTCCTAAGAATCAGATAATCGTACCACCTAAAAGGCCATGGGATCAATACAAAGCTTATGCAATCACTACTGCTGAGGTTGAATCTCTGAAAGATGTAGTGGCATGTAATTTAATGGTTTCCTATTGTTTAGTCAATGCGTTATTTGATTCTGGATCAACGCATTATTTCATATTTTTCCAGTTTTCTAATAAAATTAGATATTTCTAATTTGATTTAACAAGGGAATTGTCAGTCAAAACTCCTATGGTAAGTATCATTGCTACAAAGTTCTCTGAATCAGTTCCCATTAGGGAATATAAATGTTCATTATCTTCAATTCTCATCGTCATACCCATGATTGAATTTGATATAATCCTCAGTATGGATTGGATTTCAGACCATGATGCAAGAGTTTATTGTAAGAATATGGAGGTTACTATTTTTTGATGATGATGATAATGAACACCTTATCTTTAGAGTAGAATTATCACCACTTAATTATTATATATATCCTCCCCTAGTAGCTCAACTAAATTCGATTATTGGGGTGGAAGAGAATGTAATGATTATGGATGAGAAAAGGACTATTCAAATAGAGGATGTACCTATTGTGAGAGAATAAGTTTATGTGTTTCCAGAATATTTACCTGGACATCCTCCTGAATGAGAAATTGAGTTTTCCATTGATTTAATTCCTGGTTCAAGGACCCTATCGAAGAACCCTTATAGAATGTCCATTGTGGAATTAGTGGAACTAAAAAAAGAACTAGAGGAATTGAGTAATAAATTATTTCTTTGACCTAGTTTTTTTTCCATGGGGAGCCCCTGTTTTTTTTGTTAAAAAGAAATATGGTTATATGATGTTTGGTATAGACTACAGGAAGATCAATGCTATAACAATAAAGAACATGTATCCCCTACCTCACATTGATGATTTATTTGACCAACTTCATGGAGCTCAATATTTTTCAAAGATTGACCTTTGATTTGGATAGCATCAGTTGTGCATAAAGAATGAAGACATTCTTAAGATAGTATTTCGAACCAGGTATGGGAATTACGAGTTTACAGTAATTCTTTTTGGGATTACTAATGAACCCTAGGTTTTCATGGATCTAATGAATATATTTTTCAAGGAATATCATGATGACTTTGTAGTGGTATTTATTGATGATATCTTGGTATACTCCAAAATCTATGAAGATCATAAAAATTACTTGTTCATTATCTTAAAGACTCTTCAAATAGATAAATTATATGAGAGGTTTAGAACGTGTTAATTCTGGCTTCAAGAGATTTATTTACTTGGCCATTTTGTCTCTAAGTATGGAATCTATGTTGATCCTTCTAAGACAAGATCAATCCAAGAATGGCCATCACCAATGAGTATAAATGATGTACGCAGTTTTATTGGTTTAGCGGGTTATTATAGAGATTTCTTCTAGAATTTTCCCTGATTGGAAAACCCATTAACGAAGCTCACACGTAAAGGGGTTAAATTTGTTTGGACTAAATATTGTGAAGAATGTTTTGATGAACCAAAGATAAGATTATTCAATGATCATATATTGACTATACTATCGAGGAATTATGGGTTTGTTATTTATACCGATGCATCAAAGAAAGGACATGGTTGTGTCCTTATGAAAAATGATATAGTTATTTGCTATGCATCATGACAGCTAAAAAATCATGAGAAAAACTATCATACTCATGATCTTGAGTTAGCTTCATTAATATTTGCTTTGATGATATAGAGACATTATCTCTGTTGTGAAAAATGTGAGATATATACCAATCACAAGAGTTTGAAGTATATTTTAACAAAGAAAGAACTCAACATGAGGTAAAGGCGATGACTTTAACTACCCATGGATTATGATTTCATGATACACTACCACCCGGGGAAGGCAAATAAGGTGGAAGATGCTTTGAGCAGAAATGGTCGTGGAGTTTTGAACAATATTAGAGTTTAAAGGGATCCTATTTTCATGGACCTAGTAATGATGGATATGGGAATCATCATAAAAGGTGAAACATCAATTCTATTTCAAATGGTTTTCAAACCATCATTACTAGAAAGGATAAAGAGTTCTCAGACATGTGATGAAGAGTTTAAAAATAAGATTAAAGCTTTGAATGATGATAGATTGAGTGACTTTTTTTATGAAGATGGAATTTTGAAATTTGGGAAGAGGCTTTGTGTTCCCGATATAACTGATCTGAAAAGGGAATTGTTGGATGATGCTCATAGTTCCAATTTCTCTATACACCCTAGTATCACAAAGATGTATATAGATTTGAACGAAAATTTTTGATGGGACAACATGAAGAGGGAGATTGGTGATTTTGTGTCAAGATTTACGGTTTGTCAACAGATGAATGCTGGAAGGAAACAGCCTAGAGGAGTCATGCAACCTTTTCTCATACCTGAGTGGAAATGGGATAATATTACAATTGACTTTGTCATGGCACTACCAAAGACCCCTAGAAGGAAAGATGCAATATGGGTCATTGTTGATCGTCTTACCAAGTCAACAAATTTTCTTTCTATAAAAAAGGATTTACCACTAGATCGTCTGGAAAGAATATATATTAATGAAGTAGTGAAACATCATGGATTTCCCCAATCGATTGATTCTGATCGTGGTCCGCATTTTACTAAAAGATTCTTGAAAATTCTTTAGAAATCTTTGGATACTGAACTTCATTTGAGCACTGCCTACCACCCTCAAACTGATAGACAATCAGAATGAACTATTAAAACATTAGAAGACATGTTGAGATCCTGCTCACTTGACTTTTAGGGTATGTGGGATCAATATTTACCTTTGGTATAATTCTCCTATAACAATAGCATCCATTCAAGTTTTCAGAAGGCACCAAATGAAGCGTTATACGGAAAGAGATGTCTCACACCAACCTATTGGGATGAAGTTGGTGAAAGAAAACTCGTTAGCCCAGAACTGTTGGAGGAAATGATGGAAAAGGATATGGTAATCTAAAGCCACATCAAAGCAACTCAAAGTAGGAAGAAGAGCTATGTCGATAACCGAAATAAGAATTTGGAATTTCAGGTAGGAGATCATGTTTTCGTGAAGGTATCTCTATGGAATGGAGTTATACATTTCGGTAAGAAAAGTAAATTGATTCCCAGGAATATAGGACCTTCCGAAATTCTAAAACGAATTGGGGTTGTATCTTACAGTTGGGAAATGCCGCCAAATCTCTCCAAATTTCATGATGTGTTCCATGTATCACCTTCGAGAAAATACATGCCTGGACCAACGCATGTACTCACCTATGAGGAATTAGAACTATAACCTGATCTATCGTATTGAAAAGAGCCAGTCAAGATTCTTGATACACGAGAACAAGTGCTGAGAAAATGGATGACTCGTCTGGTGAATGTTTTATGGAGAAACCATAAGATGGAAGAGGCAACATTGGAACTCAAGGAACTTATGATGAAGAACCACCTGAGTCTTTTTATGCAGTAATATTCTAGAAATTTTGAGAATGAAATTATTTGAAGGAGGGGAGAATGTAACACCCCATGCTTCCACGGTACTCTTCTCTTTGAATAATACAGTAGCGTGTGTTGTACGCAACTTCATGTTCTAACACACACCACAACCAATCAAACTAACCATATGAATAGTAATACCTACATTTTGAAATTTTATAAATTTTATCTTTCAAAATGGAATTAATTTTTTGATTCCTAATATCGAAATTATCCTAGGGTGAATTTTTTGTATTTTTATGAAAACATTCAATTTTTGATCAATAGTGAAAAAACACTGAATTATAGTATAAAACCAAATTTTTATTTAAATAATTATTTATTTTATTTAATTTTTTTAGGTCAATATAGATACATAATACCTATATAAGATCAATGTAATTCATTGGAGTCAGTTTATAATAATTTTATTTATATATAATTTTTATTGAACTTTTCACCGTCTTTTACCAATCTCCTATGAGAATTTGAAAATTCATATAAAACATAATTTTATTGCTTCTGTAAGTGTAATTTCAAATATCCGAGAGACATGGATAATATCAACTAGTAAAATGTTGTTTAATAATATAAAAATATTTTTTGGTGAATAGTATCTTTTTACTTTTATTTACCCCGGTTAAAAGTAAATAGGGTAATTAAGGGTAAAAATGATATTATTATTACCCTAACACATGTCGTAATTATATTGGATAAGTATAATTGGACCCAAAAAACCTTTTTAATAATATAATACACTTTTTTGCCCACTTGGATTTGATTAAGACATTTATTATTATTTAATTCAAAGAAGAGTTAAAAGAGTTAAAATCAAAGTTTAATAACTAAAAAAATTTTAATATAGGGTTATACATAAGATAAATTCGATTATAAATATTCATTATAAAGATAAAAATATTTCCTACATAATAGTTTTTTATTTATAATTTTTAGAAATTAAATAATTTAATATATTTATGACACAATGATGGTGCAGTAATTACCTAATTAGTGAAATATTAAAACAATTGATATTATAAATATCAAAATTATTGAAATTTGATACTTTTTATGAATTAAACTAATCTTATAGGTTACTATGACATATTATAGTTGGTTAGATTAATTTTTTTCTAAGTAATTATTCTGTTATGAATTTAGAAAAAAACAAAATACGAAATAGTGTCAAAATTGACATAAAAGAGTTTTTAAAACAAATATTATATTATTAATTGATATTCTGTTCCTAAAAATATATGGTTCATCCAAATCACTTATATAATGATAGGTATATCATTAATGAACAACTTGGGGTTCTATTAGAAGTATATAGTATGTTTATTAACCATATAATATAAAAATACAAATAGAGGTAGTAAATGTCAAACTATTTAACTAAGAGTTAAATCTAAAAAATAAGGGTAAATAGTGACCCAAACCTGTCTAAAACCTATTGGTTGAGTGGTTTTCGACCCATACCCACCTTATAATTTAAATAATCCACTTCTGATCCATTATAAACCGAAACTTGATTTTTTATAAAATAATATTTCTAGCTTTTCCTAAGGTGCCCCTTACTCCTCTTATAAAAGGGAACTCACCCTTCTCTCTAATTCACACCTTCAAAGCCTTTTGTCTCAGACTAAACCTACCCAAATATCTTATAAACTTCTCTCAATTCCTCTTAGAGGACTCCCTTGAGTCAGAAGGCCATCTTAAGGATCCCTTTTGATCAAATCAAAAGGAAGAACCCGGAGAAGAGGTAATAATTTCACCACCGTCTTTCAAGTTCCATTCTTCTTCCACTTTCATTTTCTTTTTTGTTTCCATTCTAAAATAATAAATATAGAATCTTATAAAAATTGTGATGTTATTATAAATCTGGTAAAACCATATTCATTATTCTATCCATCCTTTGAATGACATGCCACCATACGTGCGTACGTACGACATATAGTCTCCACGTCGTGGTGTAATTGTTATTCAATACATTATTATTTAGATGGGTATAATAATGATGTGTAATTGATGTAAATGATAAATATGACATGATAATTATTCTGTATATATGATATAACATACAATTATATATTATTTTAATATCAAAAGAATGATATTGTCGCTCGTGCGCACGTACGGATTACCGTCTCCACAAACACGATAAGATTAATTCCTCATCATATCCATTCATGAATAATTTTCATTTGATGATTAAAAATAAATTTTAAAGATTTATGTCATTATGGAAATTAATAATATAAATCATATCCATATAAAAGATGGTTTATGTAACAAAACATATAAAATAAAATGAGTTAGTGAACACCCGAAACGACGATAATACTAAAACATTATTAAAAAAGAAATATCAGAAGATCATATATGATATAATACTAATATATATGATTATTGTATAATTTAATAACAATTATTTTACCATTATATAGGATTTTAACCTACCATCAACCAATGAAAATTAAAAGGTAAGGCTATATTTCACAATCTCTTCATTAACTGAAGTTGTTTATACGTAATTATCTACTAGGACCTCTTTATCATCAACATATATATTTCATAAAAATGTATTCCAAAACATTTTTATTATTTACTATACTATTGGTTAAATTCATTTATACCCTTGTTTGACTTTTTATAAAAGGTTTTGAAAGGAATCTTTCTGTCATTTTCCAAAAAATGTCTTTTTTAAACTTTTCGACAAAATTAAGGTAAGAATGTTTATTTAACTTATACGGTGGGTGTGGCTATTTTCCACTATTATAAATTCATTTATGATTCCCATACAATATTATTATAATCTATTCAAATTAAATGTTTTATTTTATAATTATGTGACTTTTAAATGATTTCAAAAAAGAGATATTTCCCTCAAACAGTTTTGATTTCAACTATGTCAACAACCATTGATGGATTTTAAACTTATTTGAAGTTGATTTATTATGATAAAAAACTTCCATATTGTATTAAAGGTTTTGTGATATGTTTGACTGTGGATTTGTTATTTTTATACCATTAATGGTTTATGGAGAAAGTATTGACATTTTGTATTCCATTTTTAATACGAATGTTTATGTTATGTTTAAACCTGTTCATATGAGGAATTAATTGGACTTAATAAGTGACAGGTGGAGCTCGATATAGCTCCTCGATGCATCGACAGGTCTAATGAGAGAAAATAGTGTCTTGGAATAAGGCCTTGACATAATGTTATTTGTATTCTTGGCACAAGGGCTTGATTATGTGGTTTTGATAGTCTGGCATTATGCATTCCATCATTATGAAGGTGGTTATTGATATTGCATGTGATTATTCGACAAGTAGAATATCATTTCGAATAAGTAAATGGAATTATTTTATTTTATTTTTTCCATATTATTCTGAAGTTCACCGTTAAAAGGCTTTTGTTTTAGTTATACATTTCCTTAAATGTTTATGCTTATTTGTGAATGTTTCCGATATATTGTTATCTTTACTGAGCATATGAGCTCCCCCTTTCTATGTTTTATTTTTTCCAGGATTTGTATAGGTATTTTATGACTGAACTACATGATAGTCTGAGGGGATATGATTGTGGAATATGGAGACTATGTTGTTGTTGTTTTTCACTTTATGATGTAATGTAAGACTTATGAATGTATCTAGTGTTTCCAAGTCTACTAAACTAATCGGCATTTTGAGACTTGATCTTTTATGATCATACCAATGTTATGTAATAATGCACTAACTCTGGGTAACTGGGGTCGGGGCATTACATGTTGAACAAGGAAGGGATATTAAGAGAATGTTAAGGAGTTTTAAATAATGTCATTATATCCCTATTTTATTTTATTATTCTATTTATGAAATTACTGAAATACATTATTCATTTCGATCTTATATGATTTCATTTAGTTTACCTTTGTGTAATTAATCATCAATCATTGGGTATTAAAGATATAGGTTTTCTAATGCCACATAAAATTATTCATTAGAAAATAATGCATACTTATAAAACTAAATGAGTCATAAGAAATATAAAAAGTATTTAATCATGAATCCATGCATAATCCAACAAAAATATGATAAAAGTGAACCTATAGCGAATCATCTTCCTCCTAGATGAATCTATATAGGTCTTTCTTCCCTGATCATGATTATTTATAATCACATTACATAATTATATCCAATAATAAATCTCCCAAAAAATATTCTTCTAATGAATTTTTGAAATACTAAATTTAATTTTCAAAATAATTTTCCATGATAGTTTTCTAATTCAAAAATATCTTAAATTAAAATATAATTTTATATGAGGCCATAAGTTTTACTATATAGTTTTCTTGATTCATAACACATGATATTTTAGTTTCATAATTAAAATTTACATCCATTATTTTAAAAAAAGGTTGATAATTTTTTTTATCAATCAATTTTAATTTATTAATTTTATTAAAACCTGTTTTAAATCATGTAATGGATTGTTTAAATAATCCATATCCATGTAATCATAATTAACTGGAGAAGAAATTTTGGTCCCCCTTCACATATTCTTTCCCTTAAATTATCCAAAAACTTTTTCAATTGATGAACTTAACATAAAATTCGATCATGTTAAAAAATAAAAATTCCCTCAAAAATATAAATATAAAACCTATATATTCGGATACCCATTTAAAAGTTGTTGTCATAACTACTTCACATATACTATGAACCTATTTTGAATTGGCATAACCAGTTATTAAATGGCATAATCCTTAAGTGTTTCTCATGTATGGAGTACATAACCACTGGTCAGTTGTACAAACCTCATTCCATTTAACACGACCCTATATAACTCACAACCTATAACATATTAGTTCAAAAGGATGAATTGAAATATCCATTGAGTGGCATGTCCCAATGGTAAATTTCAAAATCCATCATTTTATCATTTAAAAAAAATATGAAAATGAGTGTTTAAGGGAACAAGGATGGATTATTTTACAATTTAGCCTTGTTCTAACTTGTAAAACATTGTTTAATAAAATAACTGGTCAATTTATTGATAATCCACTCAATTATCCATAATTAAATAATCTCGTCACATGATTACACAACCACAAATGGAAATATAGATCGGTATAATGATCAAGGGGGAGAATATGTCAGGATAATATTTTATATATAATCTATATTTGAGTATTATCAATTATAAATAAAACATTTATTACCTCATATATAATAACACCTCTTTACTACCCTCTCCTGATTAGTATCCTTGAGGTAAAATATATATTACTTCATCTATAATCCCAGTAACATTCCCATAATTTAAATTTATTTGAATAAATTATTTCATTCCATAAATTAAATTCTAATAGATATATATGGTTTTTAAATTCAAATAAATTCATTAATTTCATATATTCAACTAAAATAAATCCAATTTTAACCATCCCTCCAATTAATAAATCCAAAATATTCACATTTTAAATTATATAATAACCATCCATTGAAATCTAAGTCAACCATTACCAATTAAAATCTCAAAATTTAATTCCCTAATTCACATTAAAAACAAATATTAAATAGATCTCGTGTAAAAATAAACAATGAATCAAAATAGAAAATGAAATCCTCTAATAGTTCTCATATAAAAATAATATTATGAATTAATCATATCCTAATAAATTCTACAATTAAATAATATTGAAATGTTTTAAGTCTAATTCGTTCTTTCAATGAATTTTTTACTTCATTAAACAAATTAAAAAATATCCCCAAATACATTAATTAGTTTCCAAAAAAGATATATTATTACCTAAAAAATATGTATTGCAAAATAAATAAATTATTATTATATAAATATGTTGAATTAAAACATTTTGTCAAATATTTTTTTAAAAAAATATTTTCAATAAGAATTATATTATGAACATATTTTTCTAAATTTTTGGAAATATAATTCTCCACCGTTATTTGATAACATGAAGTATACTTTATTTCATTAATTAATTTTTTAAGACAATTTGATTTATAAAATATAGAGAAAAAATAAACATCATTTTTATATGATATATTAATATCATATATGTTTAGATATAAGTTAATTTCACATACAAATATAATCCGATAAAATGTTAGATTGGTGATGGTTTCCAAACATCAGTATAAATATGATATTGCTTTCAAATATTTTTTGTTATATGTCACATAATAAAATTATCCTTCTATTTTTATCAAAATATACAATATTCATAATGATCGACATCAATTATCACAAAAATAAAACCACATATTTATAATTTGTAGTTTTCATTCCGCTTTAACTCAAGTTGCCCAATTATTAATTCGAAAAAATTGAATCTATGTTTGAATTCATAGAAGATTCCATACTTTTTATATAATTATTTTTAAAGAGTTCCATTTTTCAATCATCATGCTTTCATCATAATACCATAAATATATTATCAAATTAACTGAAAAAATGTGTTAAAATATCCACTATAATAAATATTATATAAAAAATAGTCATTTATTAATAGTTCAATAATATTTATAAAATTATATTACATGTGATTATTTTCATAATGGGAAAAAATTTATATATTTCCTTCTCATGTGATCTAATTTTTTTTATAATTAGAAACTTTTATCACACTAAGATATCATATAATGTAATTCATTCACATTATAGTAAATAAGTTTAATGGAAGGAGGAACATAATACTAATATCTAGGACCTTACGAAGAAACAACAACAAAAAAATTATTATTATATCTTCCAACTATTTTCTATCATAAATTAATTATATATTTCAAGGAATTTTCTTTGAAGACTTTTCTCATGTCCCTCATTCCTATAACACTTAAAAACATCACCACATCCATTACATTTTTGTTAAAAATTTCATCTTTAACTCTATATTTCTAGAGAGTTACTGTGATTTCAATGTGTTCCCATAAATATAATATTTATAATTGATTTTGAGAATTTATCCAATTGTATTTTATAAGTATCGTCACTAAATATCACATGTCAAAAAATATCTATATTCATCTTAGATTTTCCAAAAGAACCCATCACCACATTGAACGTCCAAACATACTATGAGGTAGTTATGATGAAATAAGGAAATCAATAATTTCATTAATTTAGCTAATTTAAAAAAATATAAATGAAAATTAATTATATTAAATTATTTGACATTATCTATTATATATTCCCCTTAAACCATTTTCCGGTAGAACGAATATTACATGAAATACAAATTATTTGAATGAAAAAATATTTTTTTTATATCTTTTAAAATTCCATAATCATAACCAAAATAGTGTTTTCTACCATGAGATTGAAATTAATTATTTTTATTTTTTTGGAAATATAATAATCAAAGATTATCGGTACAGTAAGGATAATTAAGCCCTAAAAAATATTATTTGTTCCAATATATTTAATGAATGGTTATCTTTAATTTATATAAATTATTTTTTGACATACATATTCTTAAAACCAATAATAAATAATGAAATTTATATTTTTATATCCATTTTATAAAAAATTTGAAAATAACTAGGTCTCCAATCGTCTCTTCACAAATTAAGAATAAAATAAAAATTAATTAAAAAAAATAAAATAAGACCAATGATTCAACATGGTTTTAAAAAAATGTAACCAACTACAATGAATAAGAAAAAATAAAAAATAATTATAAAATGATATGGTATTAAATATTTTGTGGATGATTTTAATCATAAATATCGTAAAAGTAAATGAAAATATTCACTAAACGATGTACAAAAAACCCATATAAACCACAAATTGATGTGAAATAAATTTTCTAGTGTTCAAAGTCAAATAAATGAATTCCTTATGCTGTAATAAATTTCATTTGATGTAAAACATATTTCCCAAGATAACTAATCAAAAAAATTAAACAAATAGATTTATGCGGTATGATTTTAAATAAATATATGAATATTAGGTAAGCATTTATGATATACAATGAAGATTCTCGAACCACTATCTACTATGATTTATCCAACTAAAATTATTCTTCTTTAAGATTACCCTTACCATCCAATATAATATTTTTGTTCCTTTGATGTTATAATTCTAAAAAATACATATTAGGAGTCATAGAACAACTTAGATGACATAAAAATTTTAGTTTCTAATAAATATTTTTAAATAACAACTATATATGGAAGTTATCGAATAAGAAACTAAAACCACAGTCTAGTATTGAGATGATCATGAATTTAGACTCATTGAAAATAATCAATACAAATAAAATTAATTTCAATTTTATTGTTTCATAGATTTTTTATCCACTACCCAATCCCTTTATAGGATTATCATGTGATCTATTTCAATGAATCATGCTTATAAAAAGATACATATTAATCATCAAATAATACTTGTTCGGAGAATATAAATTTTATAGTTAAGAAAATAAAAAAATATCTATATATATATATATCTATATTACTATAAATTTTCTAATAAATTGATTATCTCATAGAAGAACTCATCATGGTGGAAATTAGAGAACACATATTTCTACGCCTTACTAAGATATCAGTAACTTCATAAAAATATATAGACTACCAATTTAGTAGAGGCCCGTATTATTTGAAAAATAATTTTAACCCATCCAAGTAGAGGTACTCAATTCATTAATAAAATGAAAAAAAAATTTCGTACGTAGATTTTTTACACATGTATAAAACCATTAAAAAATAAGAATCCACCCTATAAAATATTAATATATGAGTACATTACATTTTTGTTTGGTTTGCGAAAATTGTTAAAAAAATATTTAATATACAAAATTATAATCTTCCGAAGAACTATAAGAATAACCCCATCAATGAGAAAAGATATCCAAAATTAAAAATAATGTTATGAATAGTTATCCACCAATAGTGAGAAGAAGGTTGATTATGAAAAATACTATGTGAAATTTTTTTATTACTGACTAATAATTTTTTTCTTGAAAATATTTGATGAGAAATCCATACTGAAGAAAATAAATAAAATGTTGTAGAAAATATATCACCACAAAATCCTTTATCAATCACAACTTTCGCATTATCCAACAATAGATGATTAAACACTAACCTCCTGAGATTAGTTACAAAGGTATATTATTCAATCAATTCTACATGGGTCACTTCATTATTATTTATACCCCATGTGAACATGTATACTCTAATATTTTTGTTTGTTATACCTTATATTTATGGTTCAAGTGGATATATTATAACCTACATTCTCAAACATAAAATTTTAAAACATATCAATGAAATACACTAATAGTATTATAAAAAAAATAATTATGTGGATCGATAAATATATATTTCTAATGAACTATTTGGTTCTAAATGATATACATTAGATTCTTAATCTTAATTATGGTATCATAATAATAAATATATTAATATAAAATGTAAATTTTATTTATATATGATTGATTCCTAAAATAAATAGATAATTTCCAATTGAACTAGGTATATAATAAATAAAATAAATAAAATTTTATAAAAATATTATACTATTACATGGTCTATGATTGGACCTTAGAATATATACATTTAATAAAATAAATTTATTCGTGAAAGTTTACAAAAAAATAGAAATGGGTGAGGTTTAAATCCATGTAAGGGTTTCCTAGAATATGATAATATTCCCCTGAGTATTCTTCCACATATCATAGGATAAATCATAACATGTTCATTAAACATTGAATGAGTATTGTTACAAAATATCTTGTTAGATGAAAATATTTAATTATTTTGAAAATGTGTTTTATTTTTTTAACTAAATAAATTAATTTGAATCATTGAATATGAAAAATGATTCAAATTATTTTGGGTTTATAATGTTATTATTTAAATGATTAATGATAATTTGTTTTATAAATAAAGATAAAATAGTTATATTCAATTGAGAATGATATGGTCAAGTGCAATGTATAATAAATATAGTTCGTGTTTGTTAGTATGGGAGTTTGACTGGCCTATTTTGGTATGTACATAAAAAATTACTACCATTTGAGTTTTTGTGTAAAAGTAACTATTAATTGGAAAATATAGGGAATTACATTGGAATCTCTTTTATTTTTACCTTTTGGGGGATTATATAATTCATTTGGAATACTATGGAAAATTATTATTCTAAACTTATTTTATGATGTGGAATAATGTGTATTATAGTCACTTTGACCTGAATACCAAATCCATACCTATATCTTGACCCCAAATCACCTCAGGAACAAATCTGGGAAACAAAACCAAGTCAAATTTTCATGGGATAAATAATAGATATGTGGGAGAAGATTTTCCCTCATAATAATATATAATGTAAGGAATGAAGTTAAAACTTATATCTTGTAGGATGTATGAAGAAACATATAAATGAAACATTATACAACTAAATAAATGAGATAATTAATATCCACACCATACATCATAATCCGAAACAATGTACTCATATTTTCATAAATTGAGTGGAAGCTATATAGAAAAATATACACATATTAAGCATTCCTAATACATTCATTGACTAAAAGAAAGAAGTCACATAATTGAAATTTCCCATCGAGAAGACATATGATGTATTTTATGAAAAACATAGATCTTAAATCAGATGTCCAAATATATGTCACCCAAACTCCATGATCTATTTCTAACTAGATCAAATAATAATGAAATTTTCCATTATTTGGATAATTTATACAAGGATATTAAAGTATCTAGAAAGAGTATTTATATGTCATGTCGATGAAAATTTCTTATTTTCAGTTTGAACCCCACCCCTTTACTAACTCTTCTAAGATAATTTATATGATATTAAATATATAACAATAGGAATAATAAACTTAATAGAAAACATAATATGTTTTAAATATTAAAACCAATAATGAAAAAATTAGGCAGTCCCTAAAATGGGATGATCCATACCTGAAAAAAAAACCTTAGGTCCAATATAGAATTTATGAAAACATATTGGTTTCATCCTCTACATGTGATAAGAAGTAAAAAAAATATTTATATATACAACTATATATATATATGTCTAATTTTTTTGTCTGTGAGTTTACTACTTTAGGATGAAATATCAATCTAATCTGAGGAAAATAATTCATCTATAATATATTTATAGAAATATTATATCCCATAGATTTAGAGTATTCAGGATATTATGATCCTATCAAATAACATAAACCTATCAATAAACCATTGGTGTAGGTTAGAACCTTTTATAAAATAATAAAATACCACTTTCAATTATAATAGACAATCCAGACATATAAAATGTAACCATATATCAATGTGGGAAAGCATTTAACAAGTCATTTTTAAAAATCAAAATTGTTATACCTACGATTTTTAGATAATTTCCAAAATAATTTTCATGATCAAAAATTTAATATCATTTTAAAAACCAAGTAAATAATTCTTTATCAATAATTGGATGAAGAAGATCACTAGAATATATTTTTCAATGTATAATAATGTGTAAATATTTTGCAAATGAATTAAATAGAAATTTTTTATAAAACCTTCTAAAGAAAAAATTATTACAGGAAACACAATTAGTTTAATTAAATTCATTCATCCCATTATTCTTAATAACGAAAATATTTAATAATATGAGAGGAGTAAGGGTTCACATACCAAATTACATACATAATAATCTATTTACCTATGAGGGAAGAAGAAATATAGAAAATGTATTTATTATACAAACCTAACATGTTGAGGAAATTTAGTATTAAACATTAAAATTAATGATTAATATATTTAATAAGAAAAACCATTATCTTACCATTATTATACAATGAAACCATTTTTGATTTTATATGAATGGAATTATAAAATTTGATATCAAATTTAGTAAAAAAATTGTTACATTATTTTCATGTTGAAGTGAAATTCGTTTAATGAATTTTTATATATGTGTGTGATCATATGCTAACATAAATTTTATTAATGATGGAGATATAATTTGTTTGTGTGGGGGTGATCTAGTATAAAAAATAATTATTCTAACAATAAGGAATTTCTTTACTTTCCTTGAATATTCCTTCTAAACTCTCTTTCACTATTCATCATAGTGATGATAACTCCCTTGATCATTCATTAAGAGTATTTAATACTATAACCACTCCCTCTAAATTATTGAATTAGGCTTGGATAGATACATGAAATGACGAGCATATAAATTACCCACACCCACCCGAAGTGATCAAGGACCATTAATAACTCCATTGATTTCCTCGCACATCTCCACCATAATAAAACTAAGGGAAACCAAAGGGTTTTAATGTGAAAAAATAATAGAAGGAAATTGATATTATCACAAAAACATAGTGAAAACTACGTACTTCTTACAGAATTAATACAACCCATCATAGGATAAAACAAGATTAAATTTAAGATTAAATACATTATAATTAAAGAGTATGTATGGGATAATATTTCATCATCTTGTCCATGAGAGGAATTGATCAACCTAATTAAAGATATAAGAAAATAACCAATGAATGTAAACATGGATGACACCCAAAATTGTGTGATACATTCTCTTTTATGAGGATAAAGTAAAATGTTTAGACTAATTTTGGAAAATTGGATGATGTCCAAATTGGACTAAATTTCTTGAGAGTATTAAAAATGGATCACATAGGAAATTATATTAGTGAATTTCAGACTCCAGTAATATGTATTAAATATGTTCCTTCTTCATATTACTTCCCACCTAGTAGGTTGGTACTATATTTCTTAATTTTTTTTATTATTGTTGGTAAATATTCCTTTGGTACCCATATACATTTGATGACATCCATTTGTACCACTTCCCCAATAAATTTATAATTGTTCTTGATTCTCTTTCTATTTGCTAAAAATGATAATTCCTGAAGATTATAGAGTATTCAGAGGCTCCATGAACATCTATCAAGTAAATATAGCATCAAACTGGTTGATTTAATTTTTTTATCTATAAAATGATCACTAGTAATTCAATGGAGATGATGAATCATGTGGTTTCTCAAGCCATACAATTGTGAATGTATACTTGTATCAAACTATACACTTTTGGACTAAAATGAGATGATTACAGATCATGAACTTCTTCTTAGATAAGAATTAAGATTTATAAATAGTAAAATTGTTTAAAACAAGTTATATTGGTTATAATGTAGCTTTGGGGTGAAATGATATATTATGTTTCCAAAATAAAAACATACATTATTAACTCTTAATATTCCCCAAAACTTAATATCATAAGGTGAAGATCACTACATCAAATTTGAAACAATTGTTCGTGTTCAACATTCTATTTGGTGATCATCATTGGTCTAGTTTGTCTTCATGATTCATCAATTAATATTATGGATTTATGTTGTATCCCCTATATTATGTTGAATCAATTGTAGTCTCTATAATTTTCCTTGAAATAAATCAAGCTATGGTTTAGTATGATGATAGAGAACAAAATATTACATTGGATATCTAGAATAAACATAGAATAAGATAACAATATCTACCATATATAGTGTATTTTTAGGTAATATGGTGATATAGAGTTAGTGTACTAAATTTTCTCCAGAGTGAAAGAACAAGACTGAATTTCAATTATGTATAACATCAGGCCATGCTGCAACACACATTGTCTAGGAAAATTATTTTAGATTAATTATTAAAATCTCACCATTATTTAGATTGTTATTAATTTTTTCTTCTTAAAATACACCCTAAGATCCGATCTACAAATAATTACAAATAAAATAACAGATTATACAGAATACCATATCGAATTTATTCCCAATTATTGGTTACTCAATAATGTTCTCAAATTAATCGATCTATATAATATTCCCTAAATATAATTTAATTATGTGTAACACTAAAAAAATAATTAATTGATTTTTTGAACCTTGTGTGTTGTAATAAAATGAATGTATCATGAAAAAAATATGCATTTTGATGAATCATTTTAAATTTGACTAACATAAGTAGTATTTAGACCAAGAATAATCAATAGTATTTAATGATATTAAAAATACCTTGAATATGAATTGTTGATATTACTCTCGTATTAATAAATTCAGATTATAAAAATAAATACTATAGGGAGAACATAAACTTACCCGAACAAATATGAACTCCCATAACAATCTGAGAGTACATTTACATAGGATTAATGGTATGATTTTATGAGGATAAAGATAGGGGAGAAGAGCTTCACAGAGGAATATATAGTTAGATAATTCTAGTAAATACAAATTAAAAATGACTTATGGTTTTAAATCCATGATATAAAAAGAAAAAACATAACTATGATTAAAAAAAATTCATTACCACTAATTACCATGTATAGGTGTATTGGTAACTTGATTGTGCTATAGTGACTCTATAGTGATTAGGATTATTCATTGTGTAATGACCTAATGTTTTCATATATATATATATCACATATTATTAGATGAATATTCAAAAAATATCTTACATACACACTCGATGGTATTAGTTTTTAGATAATTTTGAGACTAGAGACCAGATATTTTTATTTCATGATAGAGCTTCAACATCTCCTAAAAATCATTTCACATAGTATTCCACATCGGCATAACTTACCAAAACCATAATTTAGAACCAAGGTAATGAAACATAAAAATGGATGATATCAAAATCTTTGAAATATTTGACATATAATATATCAATCCATGATCATATGAAATAATAAGATAAGTATAATAGTGTGTGATCTTGAACATAACATACTAAGTTCATACCAAAAATATCATAAATTATAAACATGATTAATTGAATAAAACATTATCGTTTATAAAAATATGTCTAATAAGGTTGATAAATCAGTATAAACCAATCTTAAATTATATCCTCATGTCTTAAAAGTGTATTAAAATCATAAATACTGAAAATAATTTCATAAGTCATGGTTTCCTACTGAGACTATAAATATAATGGATTAAGAATCATCAACTATTTCATATTGTGAATCTGGATTTACCTATTTCCCATACTTTATTATTATGAAACATTTTTCTAAAGGGAACTCAAACACATGTGTTTCCCAAAGTACTCAATCTTATCAAATTATTTTCCATTTTTATCTCATAAGATATAAAGATCCAACCAATCCCTTGGGGAGAGATATAGGTCTCACATATCTCATAATTAAATTAATATTAATGTGTTCTAAAAATTCATAAAATACAAATTGTATGATCAAATCATATCCTACGTAAATAAAATAGGTCTAATAAAAATTGCATCAATTCACTAAAGAATAAACCCTGATAAATAAATCATTCCAATAAACAATTCCTCAGCATAAACATTACCTATAAATATAATGAATATGAATTGTATCATTCAATAACATACACAATAAATCATAAGTAACATCAAAGAATGTAATATTATATGGGAAACAAGTTTGAAAAATCATTTAGAACATTCCTTGAGGAAAATATAATTTCCACATTGAAAAAATTTAAAGCATATAAAATTATCAAAAACCATTTTGTTTAAAATTATTATAGAAAAATATATTGTAATGTTTGAAAATAATTTAATTTTTTTAAGAAACTATCTTTTCTGTATTGAAAAAAACTTTTATATCATAAATCTGATGGAAAATCCTTTCAGTTATAATAAACATGAAAAAATAAAGGAATCCTTATATAAAATAATTCTCATTATGGAATAAAATTTCATTCATGTCTTACACATTAAAATAAATATTCCTTTCAAATTTTTGATAAAATTCAAACTCGCATTGTTTGAAAGAAATAAATGATCATTCCATCAAAAATATATTTTTTAAAAATAAAAATGGACGATTTTTTTAAGAATTTATTTGAAAAATTTCAAAGAAATAATTGAAAAAATTATTTTTTAGAACTTGGTTTTTTAGAAAAAAATGGATTTCGACTGAAGAGAGATATAAAGTTGATTTTTTAGAAAAATATTTTCTTAATATATTGAATATATAAATTGATAATAATTTATTGAAAAAAATTATTCAATCAATTTAAAAATATGATAAAAAAATAAATGATTTTAGTTGGTGATATATCATATTATTTTATAATTTGGAGCATAATCATGAGTTATCCAAATAAATGATGGATTATAACATAAATCCCCTACCACATTGTTTTATTTTAATCATAAGCCACACGAAAGAGTAAAATTGATTGAAACCTATAATACCATGAGAATAAACACAAACCTAATATTTCATTTCAAATGTATTGTATAAAATCCTCATATAATAATATAGGAGTAGAAGATACTATATTTTTTAATGAAGGTAAACTAAGAAAAAATACCCTTAACACTTTAGTAAATTTTAAACCATAAAACCACTAAAAAAGATATAATCAAATGATTTATGAATCAAAATAATTTTCCATATATTTATTACTGGTTAACATAGAATATTTCTCAATGATGAAAAACATGAGATTGAATCCCTTTAATATAAGACCAATTATCTTTTATACAAGTTCAAACCTCCTGTTCATTAGAGAACTTCTTTTTTGTTTCCACTAAAAGACTTATTATGTTAAATATATGACAAAAGTAAGTCTTATAAGAATATTAGATGGCATTTAGGAAGTTATATCGGTATGTATTGGCCAAACAAGTGGGTTTTTTTTAAAATTTTAAGAGTTGAGTTTTTGGGATGACCTTTTATATGGGTGGTTAGTGTCACACTTGTATTTTTCTTGAATAAGTGTACCCAAGTCATTAAAATGAGAAATGGAACACAAATAGTCCAATATAAATAATATAATAGATATGGTTGATATATATCCATGAAATTGTAGTTGAACATAATTTGTTCTTTCTTAATACTAATCATTTTTTATTAATTCTTGGAAAATATGGTTTTTACTAAACCACAATAAATATTTTTTATGATTATTATTATTTATCAGGGTAAAAAATTATGTTAACATTATTATTTAATATAGAATTTTTTGATTCAAAATATGAAATACATTTTTTCATATTATAATCATATTAGTTTAAAAATTACATTTAAAATTATTCTCGCAGATGTGAAAAAGAAGAATTTTTTTCAAATAGAAATTATTTAAAAGAATAATTTTTTTTTGAGATTATAATTAAATATAAAATTAATTACAATGACCTAAATTTGATTAATATTTATATAATTGAAGTACTTTTTCATTTAAGACCATATTAAACCAATTTATTATCATTATAAATGATTTAAAATAAATGAAAATTCCTATTAAAACCTAATATATTTCACCATATATCAAAAGAATTATCATTTCTACAAATTACCCAAAAATCACAATATGATAATTTGAAATGATGAATTAAAAAATCTATTAAAAATTTGAAAATAAATTTTCTATCAGTGAAACAAATTATTTTCAACTAATTACTCAAATAGTGAGGTATCTTATTATAACACCCCCGATAAATAAAGAATATGAAATTTTTATATTTATATATATTTGTGAATAAAATGATAATATTAATTTAAAGGGAAGGCTATGCTTGATGGCGTACACAATACGCAACAACGAGTTTCTTGAAAATATTACATTGCACTCTAATAATATAATAATATAATAATAGTTAACACCTAGCCCTTGTAATGGTAGTATTGAAAAGAAATAACTACAAAATAATTACATATGTTTGTTAAATATTTTTACATTTTTCCAAAAAAAATTAGAGGCATAAAATGCAAATGAATCCAATTTTAAGCATAAATCTTCTAATATTCTTTAAAAGGTTGATTAACCTCCATTTGATTGAAAACCATTTTTAAATATACTTTCAAAAAATTTATATGTTTTATTTGACAAAATAAAATCCTTCTTTAGAATCTGGACATCAAAATTTACTTTGTGTAATTTTTTGGTATTTTTCCGATAAAGATCATTTTTAGTGAAAATGTTGCATTTTAATTTAAAAATTCTTTTTAATATGATTTTTTTATATTGATAGATTATATTATTAATTGATATTAAAGTGTATTTAGAATATATTTTTACTATTTAATCCAATGGAGGTCATTGGAATTAATTTCACTTTAAAATTGGACTTAAACTAGTGTCAATCTTTTGATAGATATTGTTTCTTATAAACACGTTATTTTTTTTACAGCCAGAATCAATAATTAAATTAATTAATGAAACATATATATTTTTAATTTTTTAAAATAGACATCATTTTTGAATTCGGAATATAAAATATAGCAAAGGGTGAATTTTTGGTATTTTTCTGAGAAACTTCAATTTTTGATGAATACTGAAACCACTAAGTGGTAGTTAAAGAAACTGATATTTCATTTAAATGAAACTTTCCCACTTCTGTGATTTGATTTTAAAAAATCCGACATACATGGTTGTCATGAGGATGTAAAATGTGGTTCAATGAGATTAAAATAATTTTTTGGTGAATAGAACTTTTAAGTTTTATTAATCGCGATTAGAGGTAATTAGTGTGATTTATGGTAAAAATAATGTTTTAATAATATGAAATGACCTAGAAACCTATCATTACCTTATTTGATGTGTCATGGGAGACCAAAAAAATCCATGGGTCAACTTGGGGACCCCATGGAGCCACTTTGGTTAGAAAATGACATTAATAACTTTTTATTTAAGATAAAATTAAAATGTCACAAACATGTATTGTTTTACTAAAAAAACAATTTACATGGGGTTATACAAGTCATACCTTTGACTATAAAAATTAATTAGAAATATAAAAAGATTACCTACATCGTGATATTTTTTTTTATAATTTTTATACATTAAATAAATTAATTTATTTATGACACCGTGATGATGCAGTGATTACCTCCTAATTGAAGGATTTAAATAAAATTAGATGATATGGTGGAATCTAAGTCTTACACTTGTCACAAACCTATTGGATTGGTGTATTTAAAAACCTTATTACCATATCCTAGAAATATATCCTTTTGGGACCTTTAAAATCCGAAAATCTATTATAATAAAGTAATAGTTTATAACCTTCCAAGAGTGCCCCTCCTCTTATCTTATAAAAGGCCCCCACCTCTATCTCCATACCCACACCTCTCAAGCCATTGGCTCGGCCAAACTATGCTAATTATGTCTCTCCACATCCCTCTATTACTCCTATAAGCCTCACTTTGGTCATAATCCTTTCTAAGTAAGCCTTTGAGCTCAAATAAAAATAATTTACCCGATTTAAAAGTAATGTCTTCCCTAGTGTTCTTTTGTTTTGTTTTTCTTCTCGAACCCCCTAAACTCTTTTTATTTATTTCTTTTGTAACCAAAAGAGTATCTTAAATATACTATAATGTTTTTATGTGTAGGATTATAGCTACACTAACACACACATCCATCTAATGGTTAATGAACATACTGTTTCCATGGATGGAGAATTACTGCCTCACGAAACGATGATTGTTCTATCTTCTCATACCAACCCTCATGGTGGCCATTATTATGGAAATATATTTATTTATGATATATATTATATTTATTCCCTCTATATGATTCTTTATTTTATATACAATACTTACATTTATGCTTTTCATGTTGTGCAAATGTGATAATTTCATTTGAGGAAGTGTGGACCACCGCCCCGTCAAGTGATGTGACTCATTCATTCAATACATAGAATGTATAAAGAATGAGATTTATGAACTTATGTTATCTATATAACATATATATTATACTGTAATTATAATATATATATATCTCTCTCATCTAGTTTTAATTCCATTAATGTGACAAAGAAATGAAAGCAGCGTTCATGCGTACATACTGCTTACCGTCTCCATGAACGGTAGATTTAATTTATTATCTCCAAATGTTATGTACGATTATAAGTGAATATATATAATGGATATATATGTCATATATTACATCTAAATTATGGATAACATTCTTTTATTATAATATATATTTCTCTCATTTAGTTTTAATTCCATTAATATTACAAAAAACGAAAGTAGTGTTCATGCGTACGTACGGCCTACCGTCTCCATGAACGGTGAATTTCATTTTTATTATCTAAAAATGATATTTAATAGTATCAAATTAATATATAATGGATATATTTGATATTTAAATCATTAAT
Source organism: Viscum album (assembly GCA_963277665.1). Taxonomy (NCBI): domain Eukaryota; kingdom Viridiplantae; phylum Streptophyta; class Magnoliopsida; order Santalales; family Viscaceae; genus Viscum; species Viscum album. The sequence continues at coordinate 1,632,586,531 of OY728141.1, forward strand.
AATATTCTTGATATGATGTACTTATAACTACATGGAAAATTCTTTTCCAACAAGTTAAATTTTTACTCATGTACTGAACATCGACAAAAACGTTTGATATGAACTGACATTATAAACGAATTATTATAACACTATGATATGTGATATGAACTGAATAATAATTTTTAAAGGAGGTACTTAAGAAATTTAAATTGACCAAAGTTTGTTATTCCAGAATATAATGAAACGAACAAGGCAAGTCAGACTGGAGGTAAGGGATCAAACCTCTCTCTTTCTTTTAATGTACTCTCTTTTTATGTCACTTATTTTAAGATCCCCTTTATTATGTTGGGGTTGTTCTTATATATTCCTATTTCTGTAAATTTTTTTAATATGATGATAGACCCTAATTTATATCATCAATCCATTTTTGGATGTTTTATGTGGCGCCATTAGGCTGCCGAATTTTCATAAGGGGATTTTCATCTCACTTTTTATTCCCGTGAGATTAATGCTACATTAGACACTATTTCCTTTTGTGTGGTGTATGTACATCCCATTATTTTAATATTTGTGTAATATAATCTCATTTATTGGTATTTACATCTTCTATGTATGACCCTTCTTTCATGGGGTGTATGTTTCGAATGTTTCCCAAATTGGTAAGGGAACCTTTCACACTCCTCTTTTTAAAAGACTTATTTTGTTATGTCTTTTAATTTACATTTTTTATCATGGGGTATGTTATTATATATCCTTATTTATGTAAATTTTATGTCCAAGTGATGATATACCATTTTCTCTCTCATCAACTAATTTTATGAATTTTAAAGAGACGTTGTTAGGCTATCGAATTTTACCAAGGGAACTTCTTAACCCAATTTCGATTTCTTTGGGTTCAACATGTAGTTATTGAATATGTAATCCTTTTAATATGTGTGGATTACCTTTGATTGGTTTGATCTTAATATCCACTTATATTGGGTGTATTTATATTTTTCACACATAATTATGAGATTGATTTATCCTTAATTTAAGGATACGTTCTTTATAAGGGATTTCATCTCATTTTACATTTCTATTGAGACTTCATTGTTGTTATGCACCAATTCACTCTTATATGGTTTATATACAATCCTTTGGAATATTATATCATGAATAAATTTATTCTTATGATATTATAAAGTTTTGATTAAATGATATTCCTCAATTATTGTATTCAATTGTCTCTAATTTTGGTAAAAACCCTTTAACTAAAATATCACTTTAAATGTTTTAATGATTTGTTCTTATTAATATACATGTTTTCAAAATGGTTTTATGGACTTATTTATATGGATATTAATTGTTTATAATTTTAAAAGCTTCATGGTGGTATGGGACACTTTGATTAAAAAATGTATTAATTATATTTTCTAAATGGTTTTGAAAATGGTTTTTTGAATGGGTTCATTATTTCAATATCTTAAAATGTTATATTTTTATTGAAATGGGAGAATGTTATCTTACCTTTATGGTTATTTTATGTGCTATGATTATGTTTTTTTTTCTTGGGAATTGTTTATGAAAACGAGTGGTTCCGTGATAAACAAAGGGCGGGTGAGCCTGATATAGCTCTCTAATGCATTGGGTAATGCGAAGGGGTTAAACACTAAGGGTTATCCAAAGAGATTTAGGGAATATACTATGATGGGTATTCCAAACGTAACCATGAGGGTTACTCCCTACATAAGAATGTAATGAATGCCTCAAGTTACCTTTATGTCTTATGATTTCTATGATTTATTCATGAATTGATAAGGTATGTTAAAATGCTTATGTTTTATGATTAATGTATGATTTCATTGATTCTTATGTATACATGGACCAATGTTTTATTTTGGTATTGTTATAACCCTTACTGAGCTTTTTATGCTCATCCCAAGTTTTTTTGAAATGTTTTTCACAGGACATAAAGTTGAATAGGGTCAAGGATGGGATCACGGAAATGTCAGGCTATCTAAAACAAGGAACTAAACATGACTCTTGTTCAAGAGTTTTTATTTTGTGAAAAAAATGGAAGCTGAGTAGATGTGTATACTTTGTAATCATTGAGATGTAATAGTTATGTCCTAATTCTCTAAAACTCTAAACGTGAAAAGATCCTCAATTAGAATTATTCCTTTAATTCAATAATATGTAATGTTTAAGGTCGGGTATTTATATTTGGTATTAGAGGTCAGTTTAGATAAATTTAGAGGTTAGGGTATTTTTTAAACATAAGTGACATTACCATAATGGATAGGATTTTAGAAACAGTCTTAGTTTTTAGATAAAGTGAATGAGTAAGTATATCTTAGTGTTTATCTTCCTCATTAGTACATAATGATTTTGTTGATATACTCACGCTGATATTTTTTTTGGTTTTAGTAAATGGATGGATCTAAAAGGCACCAAAGTGACAATGGGTTTTAAGGAAACTATGGTGGTTCTATGATTAAGATACTGGATGAAATGGGGGATTCAATGAGAAATATTGTTGTTGTTCTAAACCAACTATCCGGAGTCATGATCAACCACATAAACCTTGGTGAGTTGTCTAATGCATCATGAAAAAGAGAACCAACTAGACGTGGAAGTTCAGGTAATAATTATAAAGGTAACCATTATGGTTTATATGATCCTTACTTTTGAGGTAATTATGGGTTACTATATGTTATGATGGAATATGAACGGCATGAGACAAACTTGAGGTTAAATTATTTTATGGTTATTTCTGAAGATTTTATCTCCTTTTGGGGAATGCTATAAGAATTATGTATTTTTACAAAAAGGACAACACGTAGACCATGTGACAACCTATCGCATCTGACGAATCTACAGGAATTGAACCCACAACCAAAGTGTGACTGCTATTTATCGCCTACCACTGGACTACGAGATGTCCCGGGTTAGATTGACTAATTATTTTTAGTTAGATGATCTTATGAATCTAGAATAAGTTGATTTTGGTTTATCTATAGAAATTATTAACCTATCGTGGAGGATATTTGATTAGGTTAATTACTTTTTAGTTTGAGACTTTAAGAGTAAATGATGTTATTTAGAGATAAATGTTAAGGTTTATCTTGAATGAAAATGTGATTAAATACTTTAGACATTTGGGTTTCAATCATAGTTTTGATTACGTTGAAGAATTTTATGGATAGATGTTTATTGAGCGGTCTTTGTTGAACATTGGGTATTATTTGACAAATTTTGGAGATTAAGAATAGATTTTTTGTAAAGGAATATCCTTGTTGGATATTATCTGATCTTGTACTAACTTTTTTGGTTTTGTTTTTGGTTAAGGTCTAAATACATGGGAAGTATATAGTTCTCTTTTTTTGGATTAGGTGATTCTCGAGAAGTTTATAGTAGTACTCTTAATGTGAACAAGTCTTCCTAAATACTCATCTTTTGGAGAAAATATGAGTTTGTGTAACAAATATCGTAAAAGATGAAAGTCAACATGACAAGTAAGTATGTTTCCTTAAGATTTAGTAAATCTCAAAAATAAATTCCTCAATTACAAGTAACTTAAAACAAAAATGTTGTCTGTTAACTTTTCCTACTGGGGAATCGAATACCGTTTAACCCATCACGAGTATGTGATTTTCTGGTGGTTAACTTTCTCCTAATCATGTTTTCTATCCCTATCCCTCAGAACATGACCCTTTGTTTTTTTCTTCCATATCCATGTTTTCCTACATGGAATCCTAGTATGTGTTAACTCGGGTGACCTCTTTACTTCTCTTTCTTTCTTTTAATGTGATAGTTTTACCGACTCTTTTTCCGATGTGGGACTTTCAATGAAGTTTTTGAGACTAATTTTAAAATTATGAGGACGCAATTACCAAAAGGTGGGAAGGATGTAACACCCCAAATAAATAAAGAATATGACATTTTTATATTTATCCATATTTGTGAATAAAATTATAATATTAATTTAATGGGAATAATATGCTCGATGGTGTACCCAATACGCAACAACGAGTTTCTTGGAAATCTTACTTTGCTCTTTAATAATATAATAATATTATAATAGTTAACTCCTAACCATTGTAATGGCGGGAATGAAAATAAAAAACTAAAAAATGAATACATATGTTTGTTAAATATTTTTACATTTATCCAATAAATTTTAGAGGCTTAAAATGCAAATGAATCCAATTTTAAGCATAAATCTTCTAATATTCTTTAAAAGGCCTATTAACCGCCTTTTGATGGAGAACCCTTTTTAAATATACTTTTAACAATTTTATATGTTGTATTTGACAAAATAAAATCCTTATTTAGAATCTGGACATCAAAATTTACTTTGTGTAATTTTTTGTTATTTTTCCGATAAAGATCATTTTTAGTGAAAATGTTGCGATTTAATTCAAAACCTCCTTTTAATATGATTTATTTATAATGATAGATTATATTTATAATTGAGATTAATGTTTATTTAGAATATATTTTTACCATTAAATCCAATGGTGATCATTGGAATTAATTTCACTTTGAAATTGGACTTAAACTAGTGTCAATCTTTTAATAGATATTGTTTCTTATAAACACGCTATTTGTTTTGACAGCGGGAATCAATTCTTAAATTAATTAATGAAACTTATATATTTTGATTTTTTTAAAATAGAACTCATTTTTGAATTCAGAATATCAAATATATCTTAGGGTGAATTTTTGGTATTTTTCTGAAACACTTCAATTTTTTTGATGAATAGTGAAACTACTAAGTGGTAGTTAAAGAAACTGATTTTTCGTTTAAATGAAACTATAAAACTTATGTGATTTGATTTTTATAAAATCAGACATACATGGTTGTCATTATTATGTAAAATTTGGGTCAATGAGATTAAAATAATTTTTTGATGAATAGTAGCTTTTATGTTTTATTAATTGCGATTAGAGCTAATTAGTGTATTTTAAGGTAAAAATAATGTTTCAATAATATGATATGACCTAGAAACATTTCCTACCCTTATTGGATGTGTCCTGGCCGACCGAGACAATCCATGGGTCAACTTGGGCACCCCATGGAGCCACTTTGGTTGGAAAATGACATTAATAACTTTTTATTTAAAGTTAAAATTAAAATGTCACAAACATGTATTGTTTTACTAAAAAAAATTACATGGGGTTATACAAGTCTTAATTTTGACTATAAATATTCATTATAAAGATAAAAATATTTCCTACATCATGATATTTTTTTATAATATTTAGGTATTAAATAAATTAATTAATTTAGGACACCGTAATGATGCAGTGATTACCTCATAAATGAATGATTTAAATAAAATGAGAATATAAGGTGAAATATAAGTCTTCAAATTGTCAAAAACCTATTGTATGGGTGGATTTATAAATCTTATCACCTTAGCCTAGACCTATATCCTTTTGGGACCGTTAAAATCCGAAAATCATTTTATAATAAATTAATAGTTTATAACTTTCCAAGAGTGCCCCTCCTCTTCTCTTATAAAAGGCCCCCATCTCTACCTTCTTACCCACACCTCTCAAGCCCTTGGCTCGGACAACCTCTACTCATTCTGTCCCTCCACATCTCTCTCTTACTCGTAGAAGCCTCACTTTGGGCAGAATCCTTTCTAAGGAAGCCTTTGAGCTCAAATTAAAAAAAGTTACCCGATTTAATGGTATTGTCTTCCCTAGTGTTCTTTTGTTTTATTTTGCTTCTCCATCCCTCTAATTTTTTTATTTATTTATTTTGTAACATCACAAGTATCTTCAATATACTAGGATTTTTTTATGATGAGGATTCGAGCTACACTAACACTCACCTCAATCTAATGGTTAAAAAACATATTGTTTTCGTGGATGACGAATTACTGCCTCATGAAACGATGATTGTTCTATCTTATCATACCACCTATCATGGTAGCCATTATGATGGAACTATATTTATTTATGATATATATTATATTTATTTCCTATATATTCTTATGTATTTTATATTTAATACATACCTTTATGCTTTTCATGTTGTGCAAATGTGATAATTTCATTTGAGGAAGTGTGGACTACCGCCCCCTCAAGTGATGTGAATCCTTCATTCAATACATGGAATGTATAAAGAATGAAATTGATGAACATATGTGATCCATATAACATATATATTATAATGAAATTATAATATATATATATCTCTCATCTAGTTTTAATTCCATCTATGTTCCAAAGAAATGAAAGTAGTGTTCATGTGTACGTACGGCTTACCGTCTCCATGGACGGTACATTTCATTTCATATCTCCAAATGTTATGTACTATTATAAGTACATATATATAATTGATATATATGTCATATATTACATCTACATTATGGATATAATTCTGGAATTATAATATATATATATCTCTCATTTAGTTTTAATTCTATTAATATGACAAAAAAATGAAAGTAGTGTTCATGCGTACATACGGCCTACCGTCTCCATGAACGGTGCATTTCATTTTTATTATCTACAAATGTTATGTAATAGTATAAAATTAATATATACTGGATATATATGATATTTAAATCATTAATACTATTCTGGAGATGATTTACTTATAACTACATGGAAAATTCATTTCCAACAAGTTCAATTTTTACTCATGTACCGAACATCGACAAAAACGTTTGATGTGAACTCACATTATTAACCAATTAATATAACACTATAATATGTGATATTTACTTAATAATAATATTTAAAGGAGTTCCTTAAGCAATTATAAATTGAAAAAAGTTTATTATTCAGGAATATAAAGAAACGAACAAGGCAAGTCGGACATGAGGTAAGGGATCAAACCTCTTTCTTTCTTTTAAAGTACTCTCTTTTATGTCACTTATTTTAAGCTCCTCTTTCTTAAGTTCTGGGATGTTATTATATATTCCTCTTGTTGTAATTTTTTTTAATATGATGTGATACCCTATTTGATCTCATCAATCCATTTTTGGAAGTTTTATGTGGCGCTGTTAGGCTGTAGAATTTTCATAAGGGGATTTTCATCTCACTTTTTATTCCGGTGAGATTCATGCTACATTGGCCACTATTTTCTTTTGTGTGGTGTATATAATTCCTATTATTTTACTATTTTCATAATATAATCTCATTTATGGTTATTTACATCTTCATTGTATGACCCTTCTTTCATGGGGTGTATGTTTCGAAACATTCTCAAATCTGTAAGGGAACCTTTCAAACTCCTATTTTTAAAAGACTTATTTTGTTTTTTCTTTTAATTTATATCTTTTTATATTGTGGTATGTTATTATATATCCTTATTTATGTAAATTTTATTTCCAAGTTATGAGATACCATTTTCCCTCTCATCAACTAATTTTATGAATTTTAAATTGACGTCGTTAGGCTGTCGAATTTTCCAAGGGAAATTCTTAACCCAATTTCGATTTCTTTGGGTTCAACATGTAGTTATTGAATATGTCATCCTTTGAATATGTGTGAATGACAATTTATTGTTTTACAGTTAATATCCACTTATATTGGGTGTATTTATATTTGTCACACATAATTATGAGATTGATTTATCCTTAATTTAAGGATACCTTCTTTATAATGGATTTCATCTCATTTTACATTTATATTGAGACGTCATTGTTGTTATGAACAAATTAACTCTTATATGGTGTATATACTGTCCTTTGGAATATTATATCATGAATCCATTTATTCTCATGATATTATAAAGTCCTGATTAAATGTTATTCCTCAATTATTATATTCAAGTGTCTCTAATTTTGGTAAAACCCCTTTAACTAAAATATCACATTAAATGTTTTAATGATTTGTTCTTATTAATATACATGTTTTAAAAATAGTTTTAAGTATTTATTTATATGGATATTAATGGTTTAAAATTTTAAATGCTTCAAGGTGGTATGGGACACTTTGATTCAAAAATGACTTTATTAAATGTTTTAAATGGTTTTGAAAGTGTTTTTTTGAATGGGTTCATTATTTCAATATCATAAAATGTTATATTGTTATTGCAATGTGGGAATGTTATATTTACTTTATGCTGAATTTATGTGCTATGATTATGTTTTGTTTCTTGGGCATTGTTTATGAAAACTGGTGGTTCCATGATAAACTAAGGGAGGGTGAGCCCGATATATCTCTCCAATGCATTGGGTAACGCGAAGGGGTTAAACGCTATGGTTTCTCCGAAGAGATTTAGGGAATATATTGTGATGGGTATTCCAAACATAACCATGAGGGTTACTCCCTACGTAAGAATGTTATGAATGCCTCAAGTTACCTTTATGTCTTATGATTTCTATGATTTATTCATGATTTGATGAGGTATGTTAAAATTCTTATGTTTTATGAGTAATGTATGATTTCATTGATTCTTATGTATACATGGACTAATGTTTTCATTACGTATTGTTATAACCCTTACTGAGCTTTTTATGCTCATCCCAAGTTTTTTTGAAATGTTTTTCACAGGACATAAAGTTGAATAGGGTCAAGGATGGGATCAAGGAAATGTCAGGCTGTCTAAAACAAGGAACTAGACATGACTCTTTTGTTCAAGAGTTTTTATTTTGTGAAATAAACTGGTTTCTAAGTAGATGTGTCTACTTTTTAATCTTTTTGATTTAATAGTTATGTCCTAATTCTCTAAAACTCTTAACCTGAAAAGATCCTCAATGAGAATTATTCATTTAATTAAATAATAAGTAATGTTTAAGGCCGGGTCGTTATACTTATTATTTGATAAATAATGTTTCCAATTAAAAATTTGATTTATTATTACATATAGTCTTGATAACAAATAATATGATTTTAAAACAAATATAGTATTTATTATATATAAAATTCATTAAATTCTATCTCCAAAATTATATTTTTTATTTATTATATTGAAAATTATTTATGTGCAAAAAAAAATTATTCATAAAATATATCCCTTGTTATTAAATACACTTTATATTTGTTTGGAATTAATTTTCCTCTAGTGAATTAATTTTACACACATGTAAACAACTATTTTTTACAATTAATTAATCATATTCATACCAGTCATTCCAACATCATAGTGTTAACTATGAAATTAAATAATAATTCTTTAAAACGTTTTCACTTTTAGTATAAACACACTATTATATGTAATGTAAGAAAAACTCTATGATTAATAAAATGGAAGACAACTAGGAGTTTATTGTTTCACATAATATCAAAAGTATTATAAATATTTGAAAACAATGTTTCACAATATCTTTAGGGTGTTTCATTATACCAAGTAAAAATGAAATTCTCCATTATAATCCATCACATTGAAAAAAAAACTAGGGATACATAAGCCTTAATACACCCTAAATTTTATACATATATTCCTAATGCTAGTGGTTTCAACATAAAAAATTAAATAAGTTATTGGTATTTTTTATAGGGCATTATATGTATAATCTTGAATCATAACTAGATTATTCCTTATAAAAATGATAATTATCTAGATATATAGTCTTTGAGTTTAGTAAATGATAAGGATTAGGTATGTACTTAGTAATGATAGAAACCTGGAACACATTATGAACCTAGGAGATGTTCGGTGGAAGAACCAAGTAATCGTCATTGGTCCAAATGTGAAAATGAATTTCAAATGGACAGATATGGCTATGGATTAGTTTATGCTTCTTTATTATATAGATAAATTCATAAAAAACTTTTAATAAACATGAAAACATATTTCAGGTCGATGATTACGAGAATATCATTTGTTTTTTCAATTTTTTTGCACACTTATGTGTTGTTGAATGGATTGAAACTTCTCTATCATTTAATAAGCTTTCTCAGGCACCAATAATTTCATTCTAAAACTTCATTCCATTACATTGTATTTATAAACATATTTCTATAAATGGATTCATTATAATCCATCAACATTCATGATTGAAATCGATTATTTCAATAAAAATAAACTAGAGGAAGTTTTCGATCCAAGAAACCTTTGAAAATTTTTAAAAAAAATCTTAGCATATCCCCTTGGGTTTGATTTGTTCTCTATAACTGATAATCTATAAGAGGAACATCCGTTGTGTTGAAACTCATCAATATATCAATATATTTCTAAATAAATCTCCAAAACATCAATTTAAACATTGGATCTCAATCACATACAATCATATGTGGGACTCTAAGAAAACTTACCATTTCACTAATTAATATTCTGGTCAGAGGATCTAAAGATAAATATTCTTCTATAGCAATAATGTGTTTTGACATTATAATTCGATCAACTACAACCCAAAATTACCTCATCATCAAAGATAAGTTATCCCTAAATGTAACCACTAACACTAATCATCTTGCCAAAAATGGAAATTTTATTCCTTTTTAAATAAATATTTCACTAAAACATATAATAAACTAAATGGTTATATTTCCATAAATGACTATTTCAATATTCATAATCATGGAAACCTCTAATCACATAATACCTCAAAAATGGTGTTAATTTCATTGAACTTATGATCATCCTAATATATATAAACCCATGAAGGTATCCATAACCCTTAATTAAATCATTCATGGAGATGTATACACTACCAAATATAAATCCACCCTTTATTTCTTATATAATATCTTATATTATACAAAAACTTCGTCATTAGAAACATGGGTTCATCATTATATAGATATATTATCAAATTTTATTTTCATATTTCAAAATCACTATAATGGTATATAATGACATGAAATTTCACTGAAGGATGAAAATTATTATTTTCATAATGTTCATTCATAAAATATAAAGAATGAAATTCCAAAATAATTAGTAGAGGATAAGTTTTCCCAATTTATCCTGATTCACAACATCTATTTTCAATTAATAATATATTGTTTCATCTATTTAATTTATATATTTTTTCTGTATCATCATCATTAACCCATGGATTGTAGTATTGACTATAATAATTCTGAAACCACTTTTCCTTCCATAACTAATGTGTGGATGAGGAATCATTTGAAATCATATTCTCCTCTGTTACATTAATTAGACAATTAATTACATGTTTACATTCATGATCTTTATTACCCACCATTTTACATTTACATAACCTCTGGGTTCAATTCAAGCCATTCCCTTGATGCTTCTTCCCACATTTATTACATATAGATGGATATAATTTCATTCCCAAATGTGATTTACTCTTGTTTTTTTGGATGGTTGATATTCCTTTTTTTCAGAACCATGGGAATTGGGGGGATCTCCAATTTTCATTTCTACATTCCGTTAACATCAACTAAATTATTTGAATATACTAAGGTCCCTTTTAACAAAGGGATTTTGAAGACATTGTTTATGCAGATCAAATAATCGATCAATTTATCATTCAAAATTAATAATTAAAAAAGTGTACATTTCATGTCTTGTATTATTAGATTCATATGTACCAATATAGTCATCATAATTTTTCTTTGTCTCACATAATTATTTCCCTATATTTTTCTATATTATTAAATAGAATTACTTATTAAGAAATATCCCTATAAACTCTTCTCATTCTGTAGATTCACATTCTTCTTGTTCCCTTGTGTTCTTAATAAGATTTCCACATTGTCATAATTTGACATCTAAATGATAAAAACACAAAATACATTTTCATCCTTCAAACATTGATGAATGGAAAATTTATTTTCATTGGTATTGATCCATTTCTCATAATGTAAAGGATTAATGAGACCAAAAAAAGAGAGTGTAAATTGACTCATGGCCATGATAATTTTTTTGATTTTATAAATTAAGATCACTTGAAGGGTAAGTGAAAACCAAAAAGTATCCTAAAGAAGGCTAGCCGAGGAACCCAGTCCTAGACAGACCCACCCAAAACGAAAATTAAAAACCATAAGAGAGCCAGTAAAGGAACCCTGTCCAAGACCGACCCGCCCAAAAAAACACACTAAACCCTCAACCATGTCGACCTGTTATGCTGCCCTACGCTACCCCGGGCCATCCTTTGCATCACATATACCTAAAAATTTTGTTGGTCTAGACACAACAGTCGCCCGCCTTCACCATCCCACCATCATCGGGCATCCAGTCACCACCAAGCAAACCACAATCATAGTGGAAGAAATCCAAGTGTGAGAAACAACAATCATAGTGGAAGACAATATAATCATGAAGAATAATTTATATGATGTATAAATCATGATACTGGAATTTATATATCTCACACGTAAGTATTAAAAAATGTCATGAATGGTAATTATTTAAATCAAATATCATGGTTCGTTTAGATATTGGGTATTTATAACGCTTATCCCCTATGAGTGTCAAACCATATCTGTAGAAAGTCCCATTTTCATGAACCTAGAGATGATAAAATCGTATTCAATGAACCATTATTGGATTTATTACACATATGTAATTAAATTATAGAGCCACATCTTATTTTAGTATCGATACATGGATGTAATTTCGGAGAAACCCCATGTTGTATTTTTCAAAAAAATATCAGGATATTTTTCTATAATATGAATTCACCATACACATACATCAGGATATGCTTATAAATATTCCAAGACATATATTTACAAATATCCATAAAAATATCACTAATGTTTTTCTAATAATATTCTCTAAATATTTATTATACCATTCCTTTGATAAGAAATATAATGGTCCCAAATTTTAATATATAATATAAATTATTTTCAGATTGATATTCAATACATTTAATTGATACAATCATATAGACAATAATAATTTAGTGTCTATGGATACTCGTGAAAAATCGTTCTTATTTAATGAATGGTCTTCAACTTCACCCACAAAGTTAATATCATATAGTACTCCTCTTATTAATACTCTACCTAAATTATTATTCATAATGTATGGAAAGAAACATATGAATGGGTGAGTTAAGATGCTCTGTAATGGTAAACATTTGAGAAAATCAATATATGATAAAATTAAATAATAATAGAATAATAATATTGTGTGTTCATGAAAATATCTTTTTATGTTCATACACAACCTATCACAGATAAAAAAATTAATCTTCTTATAAAATGTTACCATTTCCGAAAACATGTCCTAGAAGAGAGATAAACCATCATAAATTAGTCAGGAACCATAATCTCATGTCATAAAAGTGTGGTACAATCATAAATATTTATAACCATTTCATATATAAGGGTTAAAAACAAATACCATCAATATTTTGGATTTGGATTCATCACCAACTTCAAATTTTGGGTCATGACACACCTGTTTCCAATCTTGGATTAGGATGCACATGTTACCCAAAGTGAATTAGGACACAACTATAACAACCTATCTCATTATTACACACATAACCATGATTTATTGAATAAAATAGATCTTACGAAAACATTGATTATAGAGAGGTCTAGTGTCTTGGGAAATTGAGAAAATTACCTTACAACTTATACATAAAATACAATATCTTTTTTGAAAACTTCTTTTACATGACCACACCATTTGTTTGTACTTAGCATTATATGGGATAAACTGAAGACATTCATAAGAAAAGAGTGACCTATAATGCCCAGTAAGGTAGTATACAAGACATAACTTGAATAATACAATACATTTTAGGCAATAGGTATGTCAACGTATCATAAGATAAGCATGAACATAAAGGCATGATATCACATGATTATCCTAACATGGTGATGTGGAAACAACATTTACCAATATATTAGCATGATCCAAGACTCATTGCACATAGATCATGAGTAAACCATTAATTAACATGAATAATCATGAGTAAACACTAATTTCACAAAATTTATCATGATACTATTCTTTTCTCATTGCATTGTTGTGCTATCAAGGCACACCCATTATAATCAATTCATTTAATACATAGGTGTGAAACATGGATCAATTACCATGGAATCATTCAGCATTATAAATTATTTAACGATTAAAGGATTTAGAATAAATACATGAATGTACCAATAAAGAAGTATATTTTCATAAATTTTAATACCTCTTATAGAGATATGAGTATGTTATTCCCTATACAATGATTTTGGCTTGGAAAATCACATTGCGATTTTCGCAGCATAACATCGTCATATAGAAATTCGTATGTTGGATTGATGTGATAGAAAGGGTCCCTCTTCATTTATATGTGAAATAAATAGTAAGGGGTTCATGGAAAATATTATCCCAACTTATGAAATGGAATTTAAATAGCTTCATATGGGTGAAATAGTTGAATGGAAATAAGAAGAGAGAAATCACTTACAGAATTTTGATATGGTAACGGGTGTACACAGAATGCATTAATGAAAGAGAAATTGGTATATCACCAATAAAAAAAATTAGGTCAGTATGGCTGATGTCAGAAATAATACATCAACATATTTAATTTAATATAAAAGTGTATAACAATATAAATAAACTTGGATAAATATGAGAAAGGAATAAATCCTTTATGAAAAATTGGTATGGTAACGAGTATACATTAGGTTTTATAAGAGGTATAAATGAGAGTGAAATGGGTAATTATAATTTATATATAAAATAGTATGTATGTATTATATATAATAACATATTCTAACATATAAATAAAATGAATTCAAATAAATAACATGAATAAATTTCTTGATAAAATAGGGTGGTGGGTATCCCTTACGGAATTTCGGCACACTAACAACATAGGTAAGGGATCAAATGAGGGAGGATAAATGAAAATCATTTAAATAACATTAATTAGACATTTGGGTCATTATTAAAAAATAATTACAATGAAATATTTTTATATTAAATGAAGTACTCTAAAAAATGTTCTTGAATTCCAATAGGAGGATAGGAATCCCTTAGGAAATTTTGGCATAGTAACAGCTTAGGTAAGGGTCCAAATGTTGGAGTATAAATAATACCTAATAAAAATAACACCAAATGGATAGTAATTTAATGATTATAAAAGAATAAAATTATAACCATTTGAAATTCTGAGAACTAATTTCAAATAAATTCTTGAAGTTAAAAGGAAGATAGGAAAATGAGGATCCCTTACATGGAAGTATGATACCAATGTCTTGGGAGAGGCTGGATAGAGGATTCTATGGATCTTGGGGCACCTTGGTAGGATTACAGAGAGAGTAGTTCAGAGGATTGTAGTGATAAATATGGGCTGACTAAAGAGGAATTGGAGATTGACTGTGTTTATATATGCAAGGAGAGGGAATGTTCTATTATTTTGGTTATGGAAAATACACATTTTACTAATCAAAACCACAAACCATACCATGTTTTTCGCATGGATAGGCCAAATTGTATTGGAAATCATTATTATATAAGTAAAATGGCCGAAATTATTAAAATATTTGTCTTTATTATATGGAGGTGATTCACACATTCAATGAAATCATTTTAGAAAGATAAAATAGTTTATAAGTCTTTGATAGTCCACAAATGAAGTATATAATTATTAAAAAAAATATATAATCACATTATTTTAAAGGTAAAAAATATTTTGTAAGAATATAATGTTTTTATTATATTATTACATAACTATTGGGTTTTTATGATGCTATAAAACAACATATATATTTAAACAATATTTAATATTTACCTCAAAATTCAACTCTCAGAAAATTACGAAAAATTCTTTGTTAGATAATTTTGTGGACATGAATCCAAATATTATATTAATATTATCTAAATAATTTTAAAAATATGCAAATTTTTACTTTTAAAATAAAAACTGGCCTTTATTGAAAATTAATGGGGTTTGACAAAAAAATACTTTCAAAACATAATAAAAATTACAATTGTATTCATTACAAAATATACAATCATTTATATTTAAAAAATTATTTTATTAATTATATTTCTTTAAAATATTATTTAACTAAAAAATCCATTAATTCATCATTATAGATTTTTTAATTTAATATTAACTAAAATTACTATTGGTTCTTTAAAACCCATTTACAAGGTCATAATAATAATATGGATTTATAATCCTTACACAAAAATAATTCACATAATAATGTGATTGGGTCTTGTAACATAACCCCTTACAATACCCATGTAAGACCTAAGGTTAAGGTGTGCAATTGTGACCAAATCTTGGGGGGTGCTTGGATAACATTGCTCGGGTGGTAATCTCTATTAACTTCCACTTATTCTGTATGAATATCTGTTCAATATTTACTTGTTGAAGCTCGCCTTGGGATTGTTTAAAAGGGAAGCCCAGTAATTCTAACTCATTTATGAGCTTTGAAAAATTGGTTTTGAATGGAGAAATTCTACTGGATAAGGCCATCACTTCCTTTTTCTGAGTAAATTTAATTTTTTATATCCATATATTTCTAATAATCATGTGATCATTGTTCAACGACTATATTAGAAATGGTGACAAATAATAATGGTATTTTAAAATAAAATAGTAGGAAAACAAGGAAGTATATATGTTTTATATATCCATTTTACAAAATAATTCATTTAATTAGATCAATATATGTTTTCATTAAAAAATGTTTGATTTGTTACAATCTTCCCCCTTTAAGAAATTTCTCCCCCAAAATTTTCTTTTCCCACTATAAAATAGATGGGGGTAACATTCCCACATCACATCCTCTAGTTCCCAAGTTTCTTCTTCAAACGTTTGGTTTCTCCAAAACACTTTGACGAGGGCCATGGTCTTATTTCAAATAATTATTTCACTAATATCTATTTTCATCATTAGATTATCTTCATAAGAGAGATCATTATCCAATGGTACAACCTATAGATTGAGTAAATGTGATGGGTCAAGTATGTACATCCCTGAGAGGGATACATGGTATACATAAAGTACATGAGATAGGTTCGGTTGGAGTCCTAGTCAATAGGTCACTCCTCTAATGTGATCAATGATCTCAAAAGGGATGACGCACCAAAGACCGAGCTTTCCCTTATTCCCAAATCTCAAAACTCTCTTCCATGGTGATATGTGGATGAATACCATGTCTCCAACATAAAACTCTAGGTCTCGTCAATGATTATCATCATAGCTCATTTGTCAACTCTATGTAACATTAATGTAATATTGGATGGTCATAACTTTCTCCACAATTTATTTGACCATTTCATGACCTTGGAGGTTTCTCTCCCCAACTTCAACTCAACATTCCAGTTTTCTGCACCACTTATAATAAAGTGTTTCATAAGGAGGAAATTGGATGCTTTAGTGGAAACTGTTATTGTAAGAGAACTCAACCAGAGGAAGATATTGGTCATATCCACTTTTAATGTCTATTGAGAATGCTCTCAATGTTTCATCATGGGTTTATATAGTCCCCACATATAGGACATTATTTTTTGGATGATATGTCGTACTGATGTTTAGCAAAGTATTCATATCATATTGGAGAATCTTCCAGAACATAGAGGTGAATCTTTGATCCCGGTCGAATAAAATCGATAGTGGTACATCATGCATCCTTACCACATCTCTGATATATATCTGTGGAATTTTATCTAATGAAAAATCATCTCGATTTGAAATGAGGTGTGCAGTGTTCATATGATGATCCACAAAAACCCAGAAAACATTATTTCCTTTGGATTTCTTTGAATGTCTAGTGACAATTTCAATAGTGATGTTCTACCATTTCCATGTTGTTATGGGTAATGGTTGAATCATACCATTAGACTTTTTCCACTTAGCCTTCACTCTGTGACATACCAAGAACTTTGATGTATACTCAGTGATCTCCTTGTTCATGTTATCTCACAAATAATTCCATCAGAGATCTCGATACATATTTCTATTTTGTGGGTGAATAGAGAAATTTGAACTATGTGCATCATCGAGATGTTCATTATGTATCTCCATATTCGATGTAATATATATTATTGACCCAAATCTCCCAATTCCTTCTTCATTTACATTGATCCTCAGGGATTTCCCTTTTCTGATAGTTTCCAATTTCATCATAATTACCCAATCATCCTTTTGATCATCCTTTACGCTTTCTAAAAGGGACGACTGAGATATAATTTGTGAAAGGATTGATGATTTCCCCTTATTTATTATTCTCTTATCTATAATAATCAAATATATGAAGGTTGGATCCTTTTTAATCCTCATAAAATATATAATTATTTGGTCTTTTCTACATAGAGCATTTGTCACCTTATTAGCTTTCCGAGGGTGGTAGAGGACTAAGCAGTCGTAGTATTTGATCTGCTCTAACCATCATTTTTAGCATTACTCAACTTTTTCTATGATAATATATACTTGAGGCTTTTGCAATAAGTATATATTTAAAACAACCCCCCAAATAGGTAATGTCCCCAAATTTTTAAATCAATGATTATTATAGCCAACTCCAGATCATGTGTTGTATAGTTTTTCTCATCAAAATTCAATTGCTTTGAATCATAGGCTATGAATTTGTCATTTTGCGTCAATACACATCCCATACCCTTATTCTAAGCATTATTACATACAAAAAATAATTCTCCACTTGTGGTAAGTGTGAGAACTTTTATAGTGATAAACCTCCTTTTCAACTCCTTGAAGCTCTATTCTAATTCATCACTATAAGGAAACTTGAATCCCTACTATGTTATCTTGGTAAGAGGGTTTGAAAATCATGAGAAATTTATCAAAAATCAGTGATAATATTCAGTTATCCCAAGGAATCCATTTATATCCATCACATATATTGGCCTCGACCATCCCTCAATTGAATTTGTCTTAGAGGGGACCAAAAATATCTCATTTCTTTTGATGATATGACCCAATAAAGAGACTTCCCTCAACCAGAAATCACTCTTTTTGAACATTTCATAGATCTACCCATTTTATAAGGTCTCTAGTATAGTCCTTAGATCATCATCATGCTCCACCAAGGATTTAGAGTATATTATAATATCGTTTATAAGGACTACAACAAATTTTTAGAGGAAATATATAAAGACTATATTCATCAATTCCATTAAAATTGATTTGTAATTAGTGATTCTGAAAGGCATTACTATGAATTCATAGTTTTTGTACCTTGTACGAAAATAAGTCTTAGGTATATCCTCCATTCATCACCCTTAATTGGTAATATCCCAATAAAATATCAACCAAAGATAAGTATTGTGCTCCGCATAGCTAATAAAAAAATTATCAATTCAGGGTAAAGGATACATGTTCTTTATTGTGATTTTTTTATCCGACAATAATTAATGAAAATGCACACTGTTCCATATTTCTTCATGACAAAGAGTACTGGGGCACCCTATGGTGAACCACTAGGGAGTATAAACCCTTTATCTAGAATCTCATGTAGTTGTTTCATTCGATCATCAGGATCCACAAAAATAATTATATATAAATTATAGGATCTTATTAATTCCCCAGGTATGATATCAATAAAGAATTCAACATCTCTTCTAGGAGGAAGATGAGGAAATTCCCTGGGAAACACATCATAGAATTTCCTCACAAAAGGCATATCTTTAGGGTGGATCCTTCATTAGACTAAAAATCCGGAAAATATATGTGTGTTCATAGTTCATTAATATTAATTCATCAGATTATGGTGCTAAAGAAGATTCATCCTCCTCATTTAACTTGTACAAAATCGAGGGGTTGATTCTCCATATGGCGATTGATTTCCCTCTCACACCAATTTATGTTGGCTCTATATAGGGAAACCCAATCCATGAAAGGAATTTCATAAAATTCCACCAATGGAATTATGATGATGTTTTCCAGAAATATCAATCTATAAATTGTGAGAGGGGGAGAGTTTTATTCATGGGATGCAATGATTTCCCCATTTTTATTTCTCACTGACATCTCTACTTCCCTGATTTATGGTGGAGTTGAGATTATTCTACTAAACATTCTTGATATAAAAGAATGCATAAAACTATTCACATTTTGATTCTGTTTCTACTATATCAACAATTAAATATATAATGAGAAATATAATGACATTAATGGGATGACTTAAAAATTATATTTTCTTCCTTAGATTATAAATTCTCGGGTATTAAGATACATTATCCATGATCTATTTCCCAACATATATATTTTTAGAATTTTTTTCCCATAATAATGGTTTATACTAATATTATTATTTTACCAAATAATATCCCCCAGGAGTGTCAAACCAAGAGTGCACCAAGGCCCATTTTCATACACCAGTTACCATTCGAGTATAGCTAAAAGCGTGGGTTTCAGTTTTTACCCCTACATACATCTGTTCTAGAGATACCTATACTTATTCGTATCAAGACATGGATGTATTTTCATGATAAACTACTTACTACATACTAACTAAAATTTATGGATTTTTTATTATACATTGTATTATCCCAAAAGATTTCTCTAGGGGTTTCTAGTCCTAATCCACAAATTAACTAAACTTATCATGTGATACAAACTATAATAATGTTAATCTTTATTAAAAACTTAAACCTGATTATTTACATTAACATACACATAAAATATATTTTACTATCAATATGTCTAGAGACTTGGAAAATTAGGGTCATTACATAACAAATATGAACATGAAATACAACATCTTTATTGAATAAATCTTTTACATGACCTCAATATTCCTTCATAATTAACATTGCACGGGTTAACCTGAAGACATTCATAAGAAAACGGTGAGCTATAAAGACCAATAAGGTAGTATACAAGACATAACATTGATAATATAATCCATTTTTGGAAATTGTTATATCAGTGGAAAATAATAGAAACATGAACATAAAAGCACTATATAGCATGATTATCATAACATGGAGATGTTGCAATAACATTTAACATGATATTAGAATGACTCAATGCTCATTTCACATGGATCAAGAGTAGACCCTCATTGAAATTTAATTGGAGTGAGTAAACAATCATTTCACATTACATATCATTATACTATTCTTTTCTGAATACATTTCAATGCTATCAAGGCACACCCTTTATAAACATTTCATGTCATTCCCAAGTGTGCCAGACAAATCAAATAAAATGGAATCATTCAACAACATAAGTTAAAACACAATTAGAGAATGTGTAATAGATACATATAAGTACCATTAAATTAGTATATGTGCATAAAGGTGATTACCCTTGATATATAAATAAGTATGGTATTCACTACTCAATTATTTTGGCATGGAAAATCATTGTGCAATTTTCGCAGAATAACGTCATCATATAGAAATTCATTTGTTGGGTTGATGAGAGATAAAGGGGTCCCTAATAATTTATATTATAAATAGATAGTAATAGGATCATGTAACATAATATCCCAACATATGAAATGAAATTTATAATCATAATATAAGATAAATACTTGAATGGAATTTAGAAGAGTGAAATCCCATATGGAATTTCGACATGGTAACAGGTGAACATAGATTGCGTTAATGAGAGAAAAAGTGGTATATAATAATTAAAACATAAATAATGATGTATGGGGTAGTCATGAAATTATTCCCCAACATTTTAAGTTGAAAATAAAAATGGTATACCAATA
Source organism: Viscum album (assembly GCA_963277665.1). Lineage (NCBI taxonomy): Eukaryota > Viridiplantae > Streptophyta > Magnoliopsida > Santalales > Viscaceae > Viscum > Viscum album. The sequence goes on from OY728141.1 coordinate 1,632,608,026, forward strand.
TAAAGAATCTTGGACAAAATTGAGAAATGGAGAAACCCCTTACGAAAATTAGGCATGGTAATGAGTATACGTAAGGGTTCATAAGAGGGATAAATGAAAGTTAAATGGGCTACAATAATTTAAAAATAAAATGGAAATAAATTATTCTATATTATAAAATATCCTAATAGACTAATACAATAAATTCAAATACATGACATGAATAGATTTATTGATAAAATAAGAGGGTGAAAGATCCCTTACAAAATTTAGGCACAGTAACGCCATAAGTAAGGGTCCAAATGAGGGGGGATAAATGATCCATAATTGAAATTACATCAATTTTATAGTATGGTAATGATTAGTAATAAAGTTAAATGTATTCAATTGAAATTAAAGGAACTAATCTCAAACAAGGTGCTTCAATTCAAAGACGAGAGGAATCCCTTAAAAAATTATGGAATAGTAACGACTTAGGTAGGGGTCAAAATGAGGGACGATAAATAATACCTAAATCAAATAAAATAAAATGGACAATAATAGATCGAATATAAATTTATCACATTATAAACATTCGAATTCACTTGAAATAATTTCAAATAAAGACACTTGAATTTGAAAGGAGGAGGGGGTGAGGTTCCCTTAATAGGACGTGTGATCCCAATGGATTGGAAGAGGTTTGAGAGAGGATTGTTGGGCGCTTTGGGTTCCTTGGATGTATTCTAGAGATATTATAGTAGAGTAGTGTTGAGTTCTAAATGATTTTAGTGAATAGAAATGGGAGATTGAGTGTATTTATATATGAAAGGAGAGGGAATTATTTATTATTTTGGTTTTGGAAACTACACATTAAACTCATCAAAAGAAAAAACGATCCCATGGTTTCTGACCACGGTTTTGAAAAAAGTGGACTGGAAAATATTATTTTTTATGGTCAGTGGAAAAATTATTAAAATATTAGGCTCGATTATATGGATTTGAGTAACACTCTTAATGAATTAATTATAAAAAATTATAAAAATTTTATAAGTCTTGGAGGGTCAACTAAGGAAAAATAAAAATCATCATAAAAATATAAAATCACATTATTTTAATGTAAAAACATATATTGGCCTAACTTCCCATTTATAGTGTTGTAGTACATCACTATTATTTCGTTATGATGTCATTAAATACATTATATATATAAACGTTATTTAATTTTAAGAAAAAAATTCGACTCTCTTATAAAATTATTAAAAATTATTTGTTGGATAATTTAGGTGACCTAAATAAAAAATGATATTGATTTTATCAAAATTATTTTATAAATATGTATGTTTTTAATTTTAAAATAAAAACAGTCTTTTAATGAAAATTCAGGAGTTTTGACCAAAAATGCTTTCGAACCTCAATAAAAATTATAATTGTCTTTATAAAAAATTATATGATAAATTATTTTTAATTAAAAGTCTTTTATTGATAATATATTTTTAAAATATTATTTAATTATAAAATTCATTATTTCATCAAAATATACTTCTTAATTTTATATTAACTAAATATGTTATTTGTTCTTTAAAACCCATTTACAAAGTAAAAATAATAAAATGAATGTATATTAATTAAAAACAAATAATAGACTTAATCATAGTGCTAGTGTCTTTTTACATAACACCTTATAACACATGAATAAGACCTATGTGTATGGTGTGTGATGGTGACAGACTCTTGTGGTGGCATAGATAACATCGCTCGGGTGGTAATTTCGATTAACTTCCACTTCTCTCGTAGGCGGTTTCGTTCAAGCATAACATGATGAACCTCAGATTGGGCTTAGTCAGGAGAGAATCCTAGTAACACTACCCCCTATCCGTTCTCTAAAAATTAGGATTAATATGGAGAAATTCTATTAGAAGAGGCCATCACTACCTTTGCATGAGTACATTTCATTTTTTATTAATTTATATTTATATTAATAATGTGATTACTGTTAAATTTTTATATTAGAAAAGGTAACAATTCTTAATGGTATTTTTAAATCTAAAAACATAAAGAAATTACTTCATATGTTATATATATATTTTTTACATAATAATACATTTAATTAGTTCAAGATGAATTTTCATTAATAAATGTTTAGGTCATTACAAAAACTACTTCCCCTAGTAGATCATCTCATCAACTTGTTTCCCTTTCTTATCATAGGATATATAAATATTAACCCAATTCATATGTGGGATAATTATTTCCAAGCTACATCAAAATGAAAAACATATTAATGTGAGGAAAAAAATCAGAGATCATTCATCATGTCATTACATTATTACCCATGTAAAGGTAATGAATTTCATAAAAATTACGTAAATTCACCATAGCATGACACATGAATAATAAATTGGGTTCACAATAATTTCATCAATATAAAAATATTAACCATCAAGATAAATAATAGAGATGGTATCATTAAATATTATTTGCATTAAATAATTAGTAACATCAATGGATATCAAATTGTGTGGAAAATGATTTTGGAATATCACATGGAAAATTTATTGAGAAGAACATTCTTTCCAATTTGAAAATTGGATTTTAAAACATAAAACATTTTCAATATCAGTTTCATTAAAAAATACGCTAGGTTCTTATAAAGGAAGAATTAAAAATAATTTAAAACATATTTGGAGAAAAATATATATTATGCTTTAAAAAACTCAATATAAAACATTTTGAAATTCCTTTTCATTGAAAAAAAACATTATGAAATTTAATGGGAGACAAAAATAAAATATTTATTATGATGGATTGATATTTTTTTCTTTCAAAACCCACTATAAAAAATATTCCATTCAAATATTTGGAAAAATCAACAAATAATTGTTTGAAAAATGACGTGAATATTATTTTGAAATCATTTAAATAAACTAAAACATGATTAAAAATGAATTTAATACATTATTAAAACATGTAAAAAATAAATTCTATTCTAAAACATATTATTCAATAAAAAGGTTTTTCAATCAATGAGATAAATTAATATTATTTTCCTTAGAAATATGTTTTTGAGATCTTCAGTATATAAAGAGATAGAAATGAATAAAAAACATGTATTACAATGAATTAACTAGAGGATAATAAAATAAAAGATTTTATGGATAGATAGATCATATTATGTCATTATCAGAATCATAATCCTATGCAGTCCAATTAAATGATGAGATTGTAACATTAAACCCTTACCACTTTGGTAACATTGAATCATAATCCCATTGATAGTGTAAAACAAAATAAAAGATATATAATCATGAGAATAAAAAAATTAACCATATTACATATCAAAGGAGATTTTTGTAAATCTCATAAAAAATTATTGGTTAATTTTATAAAATATGTCTCAAATAAAATAATTTGAAGAAAGATTCCAATATGGAATTTTTTAAATGTTGAAGAATAAACCACATGAAGTAGAGATACACAAATCGATATTTAAATCATAATAATTTTAAGGAAATGCATCAAAAAATAAATATAAATGAATTATAAGAATCACATATAATAAATAAGTATTCAATATTGATTTTTTATCAAAAAAGTAAAAAAGTAAAATGAAAATCTTTTACCATAAGTATCGACATCATTAATACTTGTTCGAACATCATCTTATTCAAACAAATTCTTTTAGTTTGAAAAAAAATTATTATTAGGATGGATTTATAACAAAATTGAGGAATCTAGGATTATTGGATTAATGTTATTAGGATATTATAGTATGTATTGGATGAGTGAATGGGTTTTTGATTTGTGAAGATAGGGGGATAAGGGGTGGCATTTTATATGTGATGGGAGTTTCACACTAGTAATTTTTGTGAATAAAATGAATTCTCATTTCATAAAATGAATAAAATTGTTTAAAATGGCCCATTATAAATAATATAATATATGTGTTTGAAATATTTATACTCAATGGGTTTTTTAAAAGTTTTGGGTCATTTCTAAACCATATATTTTTATTTAAACCCACAGTAAACCAATTTTTACCTTATATGTGGTAAATAGTTTTTTTAACAAAATTTATGATAAATAATTATTTTATACATATTAGATAATATAAATTATGATAATTCCGAATATATATTTCATTTATCCAAATTTAATTAATTGATGTGGAGAATTTTAAATTAAAATTTCCCCCACATGTGGGATCATAAAGAGGGTTTCTAATGAGAAAATGTTCAAAATTGTATAATATTCTTATATGGAAACTATATATTAAATTGATTATAATGAACCAAAATCGATTAATATACATAATTAAATAATTTCAACTTTTAAAATCATATTAAAACCTTATTTACAATTTTAAATGTTTAAAAATGAATGATTATTCTTAAAAAAATTATTATTTTTTACAATTCAACGAAAAAATTATCATCTCAAAAAATAATTCAATATATGATAATTTTGAGATAATTATTTCAAAAATTATTTTCATTTTTTAAAATAAATTTTTAATATTTAATAGAAAATATTATATTATACTAAGAGATAAAAATGTAGAAAATTTCCCTTTAAATTTTTTAAATTTTTAAGCAAAAAATTAGATTTATTATTTTCTCTTCCCTTGAAAACACATATGATGAATGTTATGACAGGAATATTAATCAATGGAAATTAAATACTTATAATTATTTCATATATTATAATATTATGAAATCACAACATGATGATCTACTAGTATTATGTGACCACTGAACATAATATTGTCGATTCTGTGATTTGAATTTCAATAATTTAACAAACAGAGTTTTGATCAATAAGATGTTTGGAGTCTGAAAAGAAAAAAAAAATTAAATATTAACTAAACCTTATGAATAGTAATATTAATCTTATTAATAGTGAATCATTCAAATTAATATGTAGCCTTACAATAAATGTATAAATAAAATTTTCTACCAAATAAGTGACTGTATAATATAATTATATCATAGTGTTCGTATTTTGGGAGTCATGTATTTTTAATTTAAATTTAATGAATAATTTAAATGTTTAAAATAAAATTTATTTTCAAAAAATATATTCATAAATAATTTTTACTTATTGTTAAATGACAATTTTAAGAGGCCTTAATCAATTTTTCAAAGAGTTGGAAAAGTAGTTTTTAATTATAAAATATGAATTTTTTATGATAATTGTGATTTTAATTAAAAGTTATATTTCACATATTATGAAATTAATTTCATTAAATAGACATAATTTTTTAATTATAATCATCTAAAATTGGGTCAGTTAATTTTTTTGGATTTTTCTAAAATAGTTGATTTTTTGTGAATAGTAAAATACGGTAATATGATGTATATATACATTATATATTAAATGAACTATTTATTAAGTCATGGATGATGTAATAACATTGGGGTCAAACTCACATGAATATATTACTATTTCATGTCTCAATAATAAATATTAATTCTTGTATTGTGAGAAATAATAAAATAATGAACAAAAAATTGAGAAAACCCTCCTCTCCTCCACTATAAAAACCACTTTCACAAACTCTTCTCTTCACTCCACTCAATCCTTGTGCCTAGTAAGAATTCTACTCAAATACCTCCCTAATTTTATCTCATATGTCTCTCATTTATTGGTCATTTCAAAAAACCAAATCCTCTCCCATAAAGTGCATCTCAAGGAAGTCATATTCAAGTGGTAAATCCATTTTTTCATTCTCTTATTTTTTTTATAGTTCCATTCTTCAATTTTTCATTCCTAACTTACTTTAATACAAATTTTATGAAATCACAAGTACCCTAAAAGTACTATATTTTTTGTATGATAATGTATTAAGTCATCATCATCCCTCCTTTTCCATCCTTTCATACTGGAAATGAAAACACCATATGAGATGTGTTAATTTGCCACCTTAATGGATGACAGGTTTTCAATTTAAATTACCATCTTAAATTATGGTCATGAAACCAATTTTATTCTTCAACAATAATATAAAATATTTATTACATCTAATTTATGGTTTTGGAATCTTTTTTTCCAAATATATTAATTTATAATGCAAATTGTGTTCATTATGATCAAAAAACAACTAATTAAGAAAAACAGTTTTGATTAATGGTTTATATAATGAATCATATTACCACCAAATAAACAAATGAATTTTAAAACCATGTAATCTAAATTATTATCACAAATAGCATATAACTCTAATACTGGTCAACCATTCACATCTTACATCTTTATCCATACATGTATGTATATAAATTAATCATGAAAACCAATGAAACAAAAATGAAATTGAACATCTTAACCAATGAAGAACGTTGCGAATGAACATAATAATGTTATAATAAATCAGATACATAAGTAATAGGTTAGAGAAATATCAATTAATTAATTTAATTATGTTATCCATGAAATTAAGATCATGTTAAGGATACTATGAGACATAATATTAGGAATTCCACCCGAACATCCTTTATTCTGTCGGGTTGATCTGTCAAATTTTTTACCAAAATGAAGTTATATTTTATTTTATTTACATATTATAAATGATTTTTATATTCTCCAAAATCATGAATCAATATCCATTCATCATTCCCTTTCAAGGATCTATTTTTATTTTTTGATTCCCCCCTCAATACTTCCCGATAAGCAAACATATTTCAAGGGAACATCCTGAATTTGTAACCATTTACAAGTACACAATATAATATTATTTTAAGACACTATTATATTTATAAAATAACTCTTGTTTTACGGAAAACATCTTATTTATCTTATGGTTTTATATAAAATATAATTCCCTTTTTTTGTGATCTTTGATATTTTCATTAAATCTCACATAAATGTTTTTATTATAATGTTTCCTAAATTCTATTTTTTCATATTATCAATTAAAATAAAAAAAAATTGTCATAATATATATGTATTATAACTTATTTATTCCCATGAATGATCTGATTCCTTTACTTCATGTACACTTTTCCAATATTCCCATTTTTTATTCATTATAACATGAATATGATACCCAGTTATTTTCCATGGGTAAACCTTATGTTTTTGTAGGATACATTGTCAATGATTTTGTATTTATAAATAATATTCAAGATCATGTGATGACAGTTGCACCCAGTTAGTACTAATGTGCATTTGGTAAAATTTAGTCTCATGAGAAGTTATATAAAACGGTCCTGGTGGATATCCTTAACTAGTGCGACCATTTGAAATGGTCTTGGTGGTTCACCTTGACTTGGGATCCTCAATGTGCAATGAGTCTTACCTCATTATAAAGTCATATTTTATATTTCTTCACCACTATTATGTATCCATGTTTATATACTTCCATTTTTATATGTTATTATTCTATATGTTCCATGAATTTTTATATAATTATGTCATCCCTTTTAACCCATGTGCTAAAGATTCATTCTTATGTTTAATCCCTTACTGACCATTTTATCCAATCTCTTTTTTCATGTTATCCCTAGGTAATCCTATGAACTTTTTGGAGCATAATGGATGTTAGTAGATCTTTATGAATAGTAAATAGAGAAATGTTTTTTTTATTTTTGTGTTTTTTTGTTTATCAAGTCTTCCAGGACATTAGAATTTACAATCCTTGTATTGTAATATGATGCTTTAGTATGATGAAATAATGTAATGTTATGTTTAAAAGGCTAGGGTCACTATAGATGGTATCAAAGTACGATATAGTAATTTTTGGAGAGTAGGAAGAGAGCACATTATTAAGAACCTTAGAGATGAGACAATGTTTAATAAAAGATACCTAATTTTTTGAATATATAGATTTATTGGTTTATCCAGAAAATACATCCTTGTTTTGATAGAATCAACTGGATGTGGATATGGAATTGTTGTATCTAGGGGTTAAACCATAAAACACCACTTTGAGTTAGATTTGAATGAGAACCGGTGCATGACAAGGGGTTGCGATGCACTTCTTGTTTGACGCTATCATAGGATATTCTTGGGTAAGTTCATAATCTTAGTATGAACCATTATTAAGATAACAAAAAAATATCCCATAAGAATTTATGTTATGAAACATATCAATGGTAAACTACATTGAATTGTATGGAATCACAAGTTAGGATATAATCATTCCTTTAAATGTTTATCCTTTTATTTTTAACGATTCCATTTTATGATTAATAGCTAAGTATTAAATCCCAATAATTATACATTATTTTTCTTATATAATGGTGGGAAATAGAATAAAACATTCTATAAATAAATGTGATAGGTTAGTTGAAGATTTCCCTAATGATATGGAAAATATGGTGGGAGACATTGCTCAAAAAATCATTGATGTACTTCCTCGGCCATCTCAATTTATGAATAATAACTTCAATCATGTGCAACACCCTCCTACTATAAGGATAAAGCATGTTTTTATAGAATCTTTCATTCTTAAAAGGCCTCGCATGATTAATGGATATTCGGATCCCCTCGTCACCGAATAGTATATTATCTCCATTGAAAATATATTGTGTTCCCTCTAGTGCTCATATGAAGAGAATGTCGTTCTGCCGGTCTATTGCTTTGAACGGGAAACTGATCAATAGTGGAAACCAATCATTAATATGATGTCCTAGGAGGAAATTGATTCTTTCGATTGGTTTGAATTCACAAAAATGTTTTTCAATATATATTTCCCTTGAATTCTCAATCTAAATATGGAAAGAGAGTTCCTCAAACATAAGCATAATTAAGATGAGACCAATGTGGCATTTGAGGAAAACATCACAATGCTTGAAATATACACCTTCAGCTCCGTGATGAACACTGAATACGAGGTGAATCTCTTCTTTAGTGGACTAATGTCGAGTCAATGAAAAGAATTGGTTATTTGTGACATTGATAGTTATGATGAGGTTGTCTATTGTTCCTTAATGGTTGAATTAAAGATTGGAGACTTCTAATGGTCTCATGGGACCGATGAAAAATTGTATAAAAATAGTCTAATATGGGGGTAAGGAAAATAAATCTCATGATGGAAAGAAGACCAAACATCCCACATGTAAAAATTGCGGGAAGAAGAATCTTGGGAAATATGTAATGGGAATCAATAATTGCATCAAATATGGAAGTATGGTACATATTTCTAATAACTGATAGAGGTATATGAAGAATTTCCCTAATGAGGAAGATGGAATGAATGTTCAGATCAACAGTCATCCTATAGTCTATTGTTAAAACTACAAAGACCATGGTCTTTATAAGAACAATTAATATATACCAAGGGTTTTTGTAAAAAATCAACAACAACCTCCAAGGCAACAAGGATGGGATAATGCTATCACTACTGCTATGGTAGATCCGAAAAACAATGTGGTGATAGGTACAATTTTTATTTATTCAAGAATAGAGAACATATTGTTTGATTCTGGTTCTACACATTCATTTATATCATTCATATTTATTATAACTATTCAAACACTGCCTCAAAATTTAGAGGTTGAGTTATATATGAGAATAGACAATGGGGAAATTACTACATATAATGTATATATTCCACCAGAGTTAGAGTTTGTGGACTTAACCTCCTAGAAAATCTTGTCATATTTCTTATAGTAGGGTTCTATATTTTCTTAGGAATGGATTGGCTATCTTTATAAAATCTAACATCATCCATCGGGAAAGGGATATCACTCATCATATCATAATGCATCATCCAATTCTTTATAAGTATAAGGAGGAATATGAATCTCTTTTAGAATCATTATCTCTAGTCTGGATAATAATTCCATACGAGAAAGAATTTTTATATCAATTGATTTAGAAAAAGGAGATGATACTTCTCGATTATATTATAATCACTAGGGATTAAACTGATGTATTCCATAAAATTTTTCTTGGTCTTCTTCCAGATTGAGAGGTTGGGATCTCAATTGAACATAATCCTAGATCTCTATATATATCAATGAAACCTTATAGAATATCTAATATAGAGCTGGAAGTGCTCAAGAAATAGTTACAAGAGAATTCGGAGTGCAGTTTTATATGCCTAGGTGCTTCTTGAAGCAGTGTGCCATTCATCATCATCAATAATATGAAAGGATAAATGCGCCTTTCCATTGATTATCATGAGGTCAATAGAACAATTATTCACTTTCACAGATAAGTGACTTGTTTTATCAGTTTTGGGGGGCCTTAAGTCTGGATATATACCATTAATTAAGAGGAAGGATGATATTACCCAAAATACCTTCTGAATTAGATATGGACACTCCATGTTCATAGTGATTCCCTTTATTGTCAATAATGATCCAAAAATATTCTGGGATTTAATTTATAGAGTCCATATATATTACCTAGAAAATTTTTTGGTACTCATTATCGATGATATTCTGAAATAATCCACGAGTAAGGAGGAACATGTGGAGAATTTGGAAATAGTACTAATAACATTACAAAGGGATAAGCATTATGAAATGTTTAGTAAATGTAAACTATGGATGGAGGGAATATCACTCATGGGTAATCTTATCACTAGTAAGGGATATCTATGGGTCCATCCAAAACAATGGAAATGAATGAGCGGCCTAGTACAACATTTGTAACATAGATCCATATCTTTATGGGTCTTCATGGGAATTATCAATGATTTGGGAAGAATTTATCAAAATTATCAAACCCAATAATAAATATGACACAAAATGGATTGGAGTTTTTCTAGACTCAAGAATGTGAGAATGTTTTTAGGGAATCAAAAAGTGTCTTATCACTGTGATAGTTCTCATAATCCCAATAAGTGGAGAACACATTATGTTATACAGTGATGCTTCAATGAAGTTATTATTATATATTCTGATGAAAAATGAAACATTAATAGCCTAAACCTCAAAGTAGCAAAAAATACCAAACCAAAACTATCCCACCCATGATCTACAGTTGGCGGTTGTCATCATTGCATTGAAAATGTGGCCGTATTATCTCTATAGGGAGAAGTGTGACATATTTATTGATAATAAGAGTCTCAAATATATATTCACAAATAAGGACCCTAATATTCACTAGTGTGTATGATTATATATCATTAAGTATTATGAATTCTCAATCCACTACCATCCAGGAAAGGAAAATAAGGTGGTGAATGCTATATGTAGACAGGATCCTATATCATCATCAATGATGATGACTGAAAAGGATCTAATATTCTTATACAAACAAAGGATGGATTTGGGAATCATTGAGGGTGGTACATCCTCATTCATTTCTCAAATGATTTCACAACCATTCCACAAAGAAAAAATAATGGGTTGTCAAAGAACAAAGTGGAAATTCTAAAACTAGTGAAGCTATTAGAAATGGTAAATCTTCTGAGTTTAGGAATCTTGAGGAAGGAGTTGTATAATTGGGTCATGATTCTATGTACCAAATTATCCAGATATAATGAAGGATATTTTTAATTAAACACATATATTGTCCTTATGTATTCACCTAGGGAGCACAGAGATGTATCAATATATCATAGAGAACCTTTGGTGGGACAATATGAATAAGAAGATTGGTGAATATAAAAAAATGTGCATGGTATTGAAAAAACGGAATTCTAAAATACTTATGTTTAAGGGGATGATAAAACCACTTCCCATACCAACATGGATGTGGGAGATATTCACTATTCACTATTTCAGTATTTTTCTCCAGACATCTGGAGGAAACAATTATATATGGGTCATTATTGATCATGTTACAAAGATAGATCCCTTTATAAAAATTAGAGAGTATATATCCTTATATAAATATGCATTGATATATATCAAATAGGTGGTAAGGATTCATGGTGTACCACTATATGTTGTATCTGATAGATATCTAATATTCACCTTGATGTTCTGGATAAGTCACCATCATGATCTAAGCACTAAACTAAACATTAGTGTGGCCTATCACCCTCAAACTGATGGCCAATCTCAGTGAACAATTTTAAAAATAAAATACATGTTGAGAACATGTTCTATGTACTTCAATGGAGGATGGCCCAATATCTTTCACTAATATAATCTCCAATAATAAACATTTCCACTCGATCATCCGAATGGAAGAATATGAGGCCCTTTATGGGAAAGGTGCATAACACCAGAATGTTTGGATGAAGTGAGTGAGCGTAACCTTCAAGGACATGAGATGGTTGAAGAAAGGATGGAGAAGGTGAAAACCATTCAGTAGCACATCACTCCATCCAAAACTCGACAAAAAATATATATAAATAAATTCATTGACAAAACCGTGAGTTTAATGTTTGAAACAAGGTATTCCTCTACATATCTCTATATAAAAAGGTCTCGAGGTTTGGGAGTAAAGGAAATTCAGGTCTTGTGAACATCATCCCCTTCAAAATTCAAGATCCCGTTGGAGTTGTGGCCTATCGACTAGAACATCTACCTACCATGTCTAATGTACGTAATGTATTCCATGTATCCCTTTTAAGGATGTAAATACCTTATCCTTCATATGTACTATCTTCAGAGGTGATACAGTTGTAGAATGATCGTTCATACAAGGAGGAGGCAGAAAAAATCATTGATAATATAGACAATGTTGTACACAACAAGACTAATCACAAAATCAAGGTGTTATGGTGGATCCATATATAATAAGACACAACCTAGGAACTGTAGGAGGAAATTATGGAAAATAACCCACACCATTTTGTGGTATAAAATGTAAAAAGAAATTTTGAAGGAGAAATTTAATATGGGGGATGAATGTAATGACCCAATGCTTAATCAATTGAAATTAACTTTGTATAATTATTTCATATAGTTTAATCACATGAAATCAAAAAATAATGAACTAATAACTACTATGTGTACTCTAAAAATAATACTGTCACTTATGTGATTTGAATTTCAAAAATCCAACTCACGTGGTTGTGATCAGTATGTTTTTTGACATCTAATAAGAAAAACAAAATTTTTGGTGAATAGTAACAAACCATTTTGAAAATTAATTTTTCCCGTATGAATAGTAATATTACCATTATGAATATTAAATATTCCATGTGAATAAATAACCTTGTTAATGAAATAATAAATAAAATTTATTCATCTTATAAGTGACAATATGAAATAATTATATCATAGTGTTGGAATTTTTGTGGGTCATGTTTATTTTATTAAAATTATAGGATTAGTATAATACTTTAAATAAAATTTTATATTCATAAATTATATTAATAAATAAGCATGACATATGATTATATGGTAATTTTAGGAGACCGTAATAAATTTTTAAAAGTTTTATAAAATAAAAATAAATTTTTATATTACTGTCTTTCAAACAAATTAAGATTAAAATTTAAATTTAAATTTCACATATTTAGAATCTTATTTTCATAAAATAAACATCATTTTTTAATTGTACTCATTAAAAAATGGTTTGGGGTAATTTATTGATATTTTTAGAAAAACATGAATTTTGGGTGAATATTAAATTATGATAATTACACATATATATATATATACATTATATGTAAATATTCTATTTATTGGGTCATGGTTGATGTATGCACCTTGGGTTCAAACTTACATTCACATATTACTATTTTTTTGTCATAGTAATCAAAACTATTGCTTGTCATGGACAAACTGATAAAATAATGGATAAAATATTGAGAAAACCCTCCTCTCCTCCACTATAAAAACCACCATGACCCCCAAATCACTTCACACATCTCAGGCCATGTGAATAGTCCAAATTCTAGTCATATCCCTCCCTAATTACCAATCCCATTTCAAGAATCACTTAGCCTCTTCTAAATACTGAATCATCTACCATAAAGAGTTTATTAAGGATGGCATATTCAAAAGGTAAATTCAACTTTTCATTATTTTATTTTTCTTTCAAATTTCATTCGTTTCTTTTTCTTTACTCAACTCCTTTTATAAATATTTAATGATTACTCCAATACCTTACATTAAAGGGAAAAATTTTATTATAATGGAATAAATCATCATCGTCCCTCTTTTCCCCTCATTTTATATTTGAAATGATATCACCATTGAAGTTGTGTTAAATTCTCATATCCAAGGACGAAGAGGTTTCAATTACTATTATGATATTCAATTATGATCATAAATCAATATTCATAGATGAACCAGACTATAATATATGAATTATGTATGTATAATGTTTTTGGAGTCTTTTTTACACATGATATTAATTTAAAATTAAAAATGTGTTTTATGCGATTAAAAAAATGCCAATTAACCAAAAAAATTATCCTTAAAGTTTTAAATAATGATGTATCTTAACTCAAAATTTCCAAATAAATTTTATAACCATGTAATATAATAGATGGTCAATAATAACGTAAAACTCTAATTATATAAAACCATTCTCATCTTACATGTCTATTGATACATGTTTATAAGTAAACCAATCATGAAAATCGGTGAAACAAACAATGAAATTGAACCTTATGACCCATTGAAAATGCAATGAAGGATCTTAATAAGGTTATACTAAAATAGTTACATAAATCAGTGGTTCATGAAATATTAATTAATGAATTAAATTTTGTTATCTATGAAATTATGTTCAAGTGAAAGACACCATTAGACAAAAGGTATGGGATTCTACCAAAACCTCTTTTATTTCTTTATGTAGCTCTATAATTATCTTTAAAAAAATGAAGTTATATTTTATATTAGGTATATAATATAATAGAATTTAATATGTTCCTAAATAATAAATCAATATCCATTCATCATTCAATTTTGGTGATATATATGTTTTTAAATGATTCCATCTTCAATACTTCTCGATAAGAAAAATCATTTTGACAGAACTTCTCGAACTCCTCCCCATTTTCAATTACAATATATAATCAAATTTTCATCCGAAATTATTTTTATAAAATCAAAATATTAATTATGGAATCCTTATTACTTTACTTATGGTTTTATATAAATTATTATGCCCTTTTTGTTATAAGTGATCATAGAAATTTTCTTAAAAATTCCCTGAAATGTTTTAATTATAATTTTTATTAAATACTATTTTTTTCATATTATCACATTAAATTGACATAAATTATCATTATATATTTCTATTATATGTTATTAATTTTCATTAATGATCTAATTCCTTTCATTAATGAAATCTTTTATGATACTCCAAATTTTTTTTGTTTATAACATGAATATGATTACCAATTATTTTCCATAGGTAACCCTTATGTTTATGTATGATCTATTAAGTATGATTCTATGTGTGTAAATAATATTCATTAAAATTTATTGATTTGAATTCCAATATAGTTCTCTAATTCATTGGGTAATGTTTTGTCATATGAGACATTATCGGTAATGGTCTTGGTGGTTAGCCTTGACTCATGTTATAATGTGCAACAGTCTTCGTGGTTGAGCTTGTCTTGTGATCCTTAATGTATAATGAGCATTAATTCATCCTGAATTAATTTATTAGTTTAAATCAATATTACTATTAACTGATGTTTATATGATACCATGTTTAAATGTTATGATTCTATATGTTCCATGCCTTTTTATATCACTATGTCACACCTTCTAACCCATGTTCTAAAACATTATTCTTATGTTTATTCACATATTGGGCTTTTTAGGTCATCCCATTGTTCATGATATCCCTAGGTTATCATATTAATATGTTTCTGCACAATGGAAGATTGTTTTTCTTTATGAATTATAAATAACGAAATGTTATATTTAGTTCTATGTTTCATGTTTTATGTCCCTACTCATCCAAGACACTTGACTTTACAATCATTGTATTGCAATATGATGCTTTACTATGTTGTAATTAATTTAATGAAACATGTAAAGTATAGGGTATCTATAATTAATGTTGATTTTTCAATATATAATATTTATTTTTGATTAAAATCATTCAATTAATTTTTTTATTTATTGGGGTAAAAGCGTTTTTGTGAAAAAAAATTATTTTTCTGAAAATTATTTCCATTATTTTAAAATATTTTTGATTTTGATTTATAAATAATAATCCTCAAAATAATTAATTTTTGACACTTCTTTAAACTATTTTTTTTATAATTTAATGTATTCTATTCATAATTAAAATTTTAACGGGTAAGAGATGACTATCATATTGAAAAAATATATTAATAGTATGTTACATTTTTCAAACATGTTTTTATGTTTAACACAAGATAAAATAAGTTTGGAATTTCATGAATACTGAAATTTGTGTTATGTGTAATGAACATTTTAAAATTATTTAATTTTAAAAAAAATCCATTAATCATTGGGTGTTACAATATGTACCCATTTTCATTCAACTAATTATCCATTATTGTCCTAGTACATGGGTACTTATCATTCTCCATTACTTTTCAGCCAAAACACCCCAAAAACCTATTAAACTACATAAAATACCAATTAATAAAATTAAATGCCTAAAATTAGAGTAAAATTACTAAAAAAATATGGTCGAGGGTATTTACAGACTCCCAACCATTGGGTTTCTCTTCCTTGAGAAGCTTAAATTATATTTTTAAGGGAATATGTCTAGTTATTAACTCTTAATTCTTGGTTCTCACCAACAAATTTCAATATAAATATTCCCATTTTGTTATCTGACTAGAAAAAAAAACAAATTTTCAACATATCACGTTATTAATTTTATCAATGATACAAATAAGATATTACACAGAGAACAAATTAGTTTGAAACTAAATATCGTTGTACTAAATCATATGAATAGTTTTTAGAATGTTCTTACTCATTTGATAAACATGTAAGTTACTCTGTATAGAATTAAAATTTATAGGTAAATCCCGATGATAATAAATATCATTGACCCACCCAATTATTTTGAATGACTTAGGGAAAATAATATTAAATTTACGTTGATTTCAAATTAATTAGTGTCATAGTCTTAGTGAAGACCAACGAAAAACCTAATTATTGACTTTGAATTACAAGGTCTTCCTTTAATTATTATTATATCGATCTTTCTAAAATTGATAGAGTAAAATATTCATATAACTCCATTTCAACATATTTCGTTATCTTAAATGATTCTTGTCCTGATCTTAAATGATTTTCTTATTTGTTTCTAGTATTAAGGTGAGAAACAAGGTGTTCTTTAAAAAGGATTTGAATATATTAATTTGAATAGATTACTAGTATCTATTATTTTATTTAAACTATTTCATGGGAATAATATTCTCCCATAAAACAAAAAAATCTAGTATACTAGGTTGAATTATATACTCAAATTTCAATAGTTTACTTAGCTTATCCATTAGTTTGAATATCAAAAGTTGTACTCAATTTCAGTTGAGAACCCAAATCGCATTGACTCTATTTCTAGAAGAGGGGAACAAAAATTTTTTCCCTATCAAGGATGATAGAAGAAATTAAATCATGAATATTAATGATATCATGGAATTATATGTACATCAGATCACTAATATAAGATTCTTCTTTGATATATAAAATGTGTGTTATCTAGGAAAGATAATCCATGATCACCAAAAATATATCCTGACCTCTATATAATTTTTATTGACAGTTCAAAATGTATATTGTGATATCATATCTTTTCCAAAAAAAGTAATTATAGTTTCTAAATATCACTAATAGAATTTCGGTGTAGTATTTTTAACTTTTTGTCAATAAATCATTTATATATGAACCTTGTGATGTCAATTTTTTTTCCTGACAACCAAAAATAGTAACACAAATCACAATACATTATCATGTTTCTAGGATGTAGTACCCATATAAAAGCCACATTCTCCTTAATATCAACCACTGTCATAAAATTAGGTAATATAACACATTATTGGATATATAAAAACAAATAACATCCTAATAAACTAGCATTGAAGATCTTCCCACATTCGTGTTTATCTCAAATAATGGTACACAAAAAATACCATATAATGGATTCCATGATTCACTCTACAATAGACTATATAAGGTTAATATGGAACATAATAATCTCGGTATGGTACATGATCATATATAAATCGTTTTCAATAATATGATACATAAATTTACATTTTTATTTTGTCTCATGTACCCTTTTAGGGAACATCCTTCTCTAAAGAGAATAATGAAATATGATTCATTTCCCATATACATATTAGATTTTGAAATTAGTTAAACAAATATATTCAACCCATTAGTGTTGTTTTAGGATAATTAAATACTATGAAAATATGTATTTATGGATTTTATGGTCCATGGACACTATGAATTGTTATCCTAAAATATATTTCCCCTTTAACAATAATTCTGTAATTGAAATATAAAATTTTAAACATGTGTAGAGTATTTCATTTCATAATGAGACAACTATCTGTAACTATATTCCACTAATTGATTATCTTTCATATAAACATGACCAAGGAGAACTGATGATGCATTAAAATTCACAATAAATCCCACACATAAATATTATATGAAATGATTTAATTTACGATCAATCTCTTCTATAGATATTTGAAAGATACTTCACATTGTTCAAAAAAAATATTAGCATCCATAATGGTTTAAGATATCATTAGAGAATATATTTTGGGAAATATAATTATTGTGGAATACAAATCCTTGGATCCAATATAAACTTTTACACAACATAGGATACAATTTATTCTCTCACAATGTATCCAAGAAAACAGGAAGGGTTTCCCTCTGTTCACATTTAGATCATTAACAAATAACTATGTCACCCAAATATGTAAATATGAATGAGTTTACAAGGTAATTTGAGATAATATTCATTAATTATATGAACATAATGGAGATATTGGTTGATATAATGGGAAATAATAGATATTAAAAATTCTCATAACAATATTAGAAAATGAAATTTTGGATATATTCTATCCTTAAAAAATATGATGTTAACCAATGTGAAGGTAAATCCTGAAAATAACATTTCCCATTAATTAATAATATATAAATTATTTTTTTCTCCAAATATAGTTATTATTAATTATTACCTATAATAAATTTTTTTCATTAACACAGATATATAGACTCCTATTCAAATTTTTGAAAAACAAAATTGAATTACCCTAGGCAGAAGATTGAAGTTTAATAAATGCATTTATCTTCAGTAATTATCAATATTTATTTTTCCCTTAATTTAGTTCCTTCTATTTAATATGCTTGAATCTATGTTGATTTTGTTTTACAAAACATAGAAAATATAAATTCCACTTCATGGTTATGAGTAATTCTTAAAAAAATAAAGAAAAAGTTCTAGATAGAGATTGCATATAGAATGATCATCTTAATTTCCCTTAGAATTAACTCCATGGAGAAGAGGCTTTCCATTTTATCATTGATATCATTGACCTTCCCTTGATCAGGACACACGCAGATTGCCTAAAATTTTCACTCTCCTTAAACTATAAATTGTATATTATCCAAATATGAGAAATATACTCTTATTTCACATTACCTAAAAGATTCTTAGAACTATGACAAATAAAATATTCTTAGATGGATGTCAAACTATTCAATATTAAAAATCCTAAAATTGGTATATGTTAATTAAGGATTCATACTCAAAGAACAAGATAGAAAATTCATATTATGTAGAATAATTTTTTCAATAGGAGTAAAAAGACTCATATATATTGGTAATGCCTCGACATTATGTTTCAAAATATATTCTAATTTATTGGAAATTAATGATTAGAAACACATATATTGAATAAATCTCTTTATATTGTTATGAATACTAAAATACTGTATCTGATAATTGATTCACCATCTTTTGTATCAATAATAGATTTCTTCATTACATAAACTCTTCATAAACCCTCAAACATACCCTAAGGTGAAAAAACATACTCGAATGATTTTATGGTAGCTATGTATAAATGAATTCTGCATCCATATCCACAACTTAAACTATTATAGGTCCATTTTATTCCTTTAAAATGGTAAGCAACATGCTTTTTCTATTATATATGGTTTCGATGAGGTTGTTACCCAATACCTTCTGATTTAGTTTATTAACAGATTCCCTTTATATGGGTATAATGACCACATTAATTGTGCTACATTTATTCAAAGAAGTAATCCGGAAATATATTTTCCAACTATTCATATTGGTGATACTAAATAGGATTTCATATGGAATTTTAGAAGAATAGAGACCATAACATTTCCATTTCTATTGTGAGTCAACTCTACACACAACTTCCCACCATAACATCAGGAAAAT
Organism: Viscum album; assembly: GCA_963277665.1. Taxonomy (NCBI): domain Eukaryota; kingdom Viridiplantae; phylum Streptophyta; class Magnoliopsida; order Santalales; family Viscaceae; genus Viscum; species Viscum album. The sequence goes on from OY728141.1 coordinate 1,632,628,213, forward strand.
AAATTATATATATTATTTAATGTTTATATATTATTATATTTCCACTCATAAGACACACCATGATATTGTCTATGTGATTATTTCATTATTTAATACATTTGATATGGTTGGAGGATTGAAAAACATCACATGAGTATACAACATATCTTTCTAGCCTATATGAAATCACATTTCATTAAATTCCAAAAAATTTATCAAACATATATTAAAGTGATTTAAATATATAAACATATAGGTAATGTATAGAGTGGAAATCAAGACCCATCGTATATCCATGAGTTCTTCAGAATTCATTTGACACTAAGTGTCATGGGAAAACTACTGAAATTACAACTCTAATAAAATTAATCTATCTAATAGCTTGTTCATTCATGTCCTTAATAATAAAATCCTACTACTGTAAAGATTACCCTTTAATTATGCATGTATTTAGAGAAACATAGTTTTTACTCAGGGTTTCAATTATTTCAAATATACATCAGAGATAATCAATCCATTCCGCGTATTTATTAGGAGATACATAACCCCAAAAATCCAATGGATAATGAAATTATAAATCCAACGAAATATTACATTTCATGGTATCCCTTTATAGAAATCCTAGAACATTAGATTGAAGAAGATGAGAAATTCATTCTAAGATATAATGATATATCAAAGGCTTATCTAGTGATACATGATCATCTGCAACATCCATTATAGAAATTTGTGGTCTTCAAGGAGGCCTACACAATATTATAGTTGTGAAGAACATTAAAACCTTTCACCAAGAATAAAAACTCATCTTTTAAAACAACATTAATATGATTATAAGTATTCACATTACTCTATCTCCTTATTTTATTTATTAATATTGTATTTATTTTAAGATGCATTTGAAAATATTTATTTGTATATTTTCGATAAGACCAAAATTTCACATAGAATAAATAAAATCTTTTTTAAGGTGTGACATGAATTAAAATATTGATTAATATTATATAAAATATTTTTCATCAATATGAATCTATTACTTATCTATATTTCCAAGAAATTAAATATATATATATATGTTACAAAATTCCATTTATATTTTATTTATCTTTATGTTAATATGTGTTTTGTTCCTAATAAACTACGTAGACACACCTATGAGAGAATGGATTTTGTAGTATATAATTTTACCATGTTTTTAATGTTTTTTTACAATTAGAAAACCCTTTGATATTTAATCATTTATAATTTGTTAGGAAATATGGATATATTATTTTTTAACATTTAATAAAACACTAAATTAAATAAATTCATGAAATTAATGATATAATGTGTTATTTATATGTTCTTTTACTCATGAGAAACTTAATCCTTACTATTCTTTCAATTTCCATGTCCCACATTCTAAACTAATTTTTTCTATTAATATATGTGGAGTTAACTTGGTATCATTACTAAACAAAAAATACCAAATTACATAGACGTGGGAATACTATATTACACAATAGATCAATATAGAATCCCACATCACTTCTTTATATTTATGTCACATTAGTTTATTTATAAATCTTTTTTATCCACTATATCTACATAAAATTTTATACAAAAAATTATCCTTACACTCAAAAAATGAAATCCATTATCTACATTGATTATCTTTGACTCTTCCAATGTACTTATGAAATTAAAAATCAACTCTAACTATAAATTGAACTCTCATACTTAACACTGTAAGGACTAGTTTATATAAATAATCTCATCATACTAAATCATGTCTATAAGAAATTATTTTTCTTCTAAACCCTATAAATATCACATTCATGGTTATATTATAATTCTTGTCAAAAATTTGTAGTTTATCCCCTTTCTACCTTTACCCTCAAGGGAACCAGTTGTCTTGGATCACTCATTGTATTTGAGAGACTATGTAATAAATCAGAATATAACTATTTCTACCCATCTTTCTTTGAGATATAGTATATAATATTTTCTATAGTTCAGTATCTTCTTTTATTCACATCATCACCTTTATTGTAAAGTTGAATTCTCAATAAAAATGTGGTGTCTTTTTACATATCATTCACATGTTATTTTCATGTTAAAAACCACTATTTTTAATATCTAATGATTTCATTTCAGTTAATTTTTATCACGGTAATTTGAATCCATGTAATTTCAATGAAATATATTCAAAAGAAACATGGAAATATATTAATTATTTTGGGTTTAATTATAAATTCATGTAAGATATCATGAATCTTTTGTATAAATTTGGAAGAACATTCCCAATCATTAAAAGGAATTCAAGGAAGGCCCCCTTTGAAATGGATACATATATACTAAACTGACTGGCTCATGTTACGTGGATAGTTCCTCTTATATATAGAACACCCACTGAAAAATCAGTGTAGTGCCACTATCCATCTAGTGGTAAAGAAAGAATACCCATCATCCTCCAAGAGTATACTATCTATCCAATGAAGAGAATTATGAGGATAGTGGTCATTTTACAGTAGCTATGTCTGCTAGGTCACCCACCAAAACCTTTGTGAGCTGAAAAGGGTTTCCAGAGGGATTAGGAATAGTCTTTCAGAAGTGCAATTAATAATGATCAAAACACATTTATTATGGTTTTCTTTAGATAAAATTATTCATGGTGATTTCATGAAGGATATAAACTTTTTGGGGCCTATAAGAGAAGGTTCTTTCTAGTTTTAAAGTTCAATAAGTTTACACCAATGCCTCTCTAATAATTGTTCAATAGTTAAACCTCTATAGTTTCTTCTCCAGTAATCTCAATTGGACACATTAATTATCCTTCATTCGAAAATGATCTTATTCTAAAAACTGCCTTCTTTCTCATAAAGAAATATAAAATCATTATGAAATACAAGGGAGTTTAATTTTAATGTTTCTTCCAAATAAAAACTCTCTCTTCTCAATAACTCCTTCAATGAGTTCACACTAGTGTTAAAGTTAGTGATATGTTATGTAGATACTGATGAATCTCAAAAGTGTTCTCATAAACAATAATTATAAGGGATATGATTCTTGGTCACCTCCATGATCAAGTAATTATAAACTAAACCTCTAAACCCAAGTGGAGGATACGTAGTAGAGAACACAAAGATATTTTTGAACTTCTTTATGAAATTATGTTTGATATATTCATTTTCTATGCACTGTATCATTCATTTTTGATAGTAATAGTTTCAAAAAATTTATTCATCCATTTTTTGTGGTTCCCCGTTAAATAAATTTTAAAATTGGGTTTATAATATGGAAAAAATTTATGAATTAATTATTTTCTCAAAATTATCATCAAATATTTTTATAATTTCAAATGTTCTTATTTTAAATGTAGCATTATTATATTTTATTAATTTTATAGAAGAATATTTACCAAAAACTATTAATATACTACAACCAAATATTCTTATCAATGGTTAATTTATTTTTTATTATCAAAATATATTTCTTAATTTATATGCAGATTTCAATATATGATCCTTCTATGATTTCATCTACCTCTTATACACATGTTCCATTATTTGAGGGTAAAAAATAATTTTATTGGAAATATTTCATTTTAATATTTCTCCGTAGTATTAGTGATCATGTTTTAAAAATTTATATGAATGAATACGTTTTATCTATTTACCATGAAGATAAGTGGAATCCTGATGATGTCAAAAATGTAGAACATAATAGCACAACTATGAACACTTTACATTGTGTTTGTGATTAAAACATTTTATTCACATATCTACTTGAAAAAACTATATATGAAATATTTAAATTACTTGAATTAATGAACAATGTTATAGATATTATATTAAAAATTTATGGACATTATTTTTCAATGTTTTTATATACATTCAATTGAAAATATCACGAGTTTTTTAAATTGTTACGAAAATTTAACTTGGTATACAGTCACTCGATGATAATTTACCCATATAATATTTAATGAAATAGATACTCTCAAAATAATAAAATATGTTTAACATGAACTAAAAGAATACCATAAAAGACGCTTCTAAAAAATGGTGGTCGAAGAATTTTTTTATCCATAATAATGTACTAATATACATCGAAGTGAAAATCATAGAAGGTGGAAAATAAATCATAGATACGAAGACAAAAATTAAAATTAAAATTTACAATTTATTATTCTTCAAGAGGAGATGTTCAAAATGATTCTCAAATCATCTAGAACATGAAAAAATTATTCAATTGCAAAAAATATCAAATGATCCATTCAAAAGATTCAAAAATTGGAACATAATGTGATATGCTGTGAATATTGTAAAAAGATAACATCAAGCTAAATTGTACCCTCTATAAGAAGAATGATAAATAAATAATAAAAGTTAATAATTCTTCTAATCATGCAATGAAGAGTGAATTCAATGAATTAACAAACTCCCTCCCTTTACCACTTCAAATGAAAAATGTGTTAAGTGAGATATTAAATTCATTGATGAAGAAAGTGAGGTTAATACCCCAACGACCAATTCATTCTATTACTAGTCTCCTCATAATTTTCCCCCTTATAATTATTTTTCTTTTCCCTCTAGTATCCTTACTTTTGGACAAATAAAATACACTATTTACCAAAATTAAAGTGGTTTTCATGTATATTATTCATTGATATAAAAGGCCTGATAAATAATATAAACAATATGATAATGAAAAATAAAATCTTTAAAAAATACAGGTATTATCACCATAGACATATTATAATTATCTATCATTTTTAGAATCATATTAATATTAAAAATCATGAATCTATCTTCAATTCCCCCAAAAATCTAATTTTCCAAATTCACCCCATGTGAAAATAATCAAAAAAGAATTATGGTAACATAAAGAGATGGAAAAGAAGAGGTTGGTCTTGGTGTTTCAAATTGTTTAAGATCCTATAAAAATTAATTAAAAATTACTATTAAAATTTTCTCAATGGAAAACAATTTTGGTTGTTCAAAATTAATTTTTCATTTAGTCTATTAATTTTATTTCTATAATTTATGATATATGAGAAAAAAATATATTCATATTTCATCTATTTTTTCCAAAATAAATACTCATGCTTAACATATGTAGAATCATAAATAATTTTTTTCAAACAGTAGTAGGCATCTGTTCTTTTTTGACCAAAAATCTTTTGTTGTTTGAATTTTTAATATATGTTATTAAAAAAATACCATGAAACACTACGGAACTAGGATCTTGGTTTTTGAAGACAAATGTGTTGTGACCTCACATAATTTTATCAATTATTTAAAAAAAGGGGATAATATCACCTTCAATGGTATATAAATGTTTAAGATAATAAATTATGTTTCCATTTTCTCTTTTTGTTGATTCCTTATTAAACCAAATTAGTTATCAATGGATGGGAAATTTGTTTTCCCAAAATTAATAATTACATCAATAGTAGTTTTAAAATTTATTTAAAAAATAATTTCTGAATATTTATTAAATAAAAATAAATACCTTTATTAACAACATCACATTTTAAAAAAGATTATTCAATCAAATTAAAATATCTCTGTTGAAAAAACATATAATTATTGAGTTCATATGTTAGTGAGTCATGGATTTGAAATTTATTACTTCGTTTGTATAGCACACACTCTCTTTACAATCACTATGGTTAAAATCTAGTATGAGATTTACTTAAAGTCAATTTTAAATATTAGATGGATTGTGAAGAATTTGATTGTTACAATCAATAAAACTACCATTTTTAATTAATAAAATATGAATTTCTCATTTTGTGCCTCTTGAATTAATTCATCTTAATTTATTTATACCATATCAAGTTAATATTATAGGATGTAAATTCTAAATTTTTTTAATTTTTTATGACTTTATAATATTCACATGGCCTTATTTATTATCTCATCCAATTGAATCTTGATAATACTTCCTAATTTTTTCAAAAAATGTTGAAAATATTTTTTTAAAACTATTTAAACACATGGTGACCATGGTGAAGAATTTAATTATAATTAATTTCATGATTCATGTTTCTCTCAAGGATATAATAAATCTTCTCTCAATAATTGAACCCATAATAAATAGGGTCTTAGGGTGGTAAAAATATTCTATCCAACAAATATCTTAATATAATCTATATATATTTAGTTTTCAAGATCATTTTTGTAGTGGGTAATTCAATACTATGTGTTTTCTCAAGAATAAATTTCTCATAAAAGCTTATCTAAAAAATATAACTAATGAAATTTTTAAAAAATAATGTGTTATTTATTAATGTTTATTATTGAAATTTGTTTATTATGATCACCAATAATAATCATAGGAAATTTTATTCAAAATATGATAAATAAATATATCATGGGTACTATAAATTTTTAAGGACATATCAACTGTTATAAAAATGATGAAAATAATGTAACAAATAATCCCACATTTTTTTATGAATGTATAAAAATATTTATAAAAATGATCTTGAAAATGGATTTTTAATGAACATTTTAAATATTTTGAAGTTGAATATGAACAATAATATAAGTAAAATTATATTATCATCAAATTTGGAACATATAAATACCAATCCACTGAATATTTCATTAAGGGTTTTCAATAGGGAAATAATACTTGAAGTTTTATCCTATTTGTGGTAAAAAAAATTCATTTGTTTCTCACTTGGAACACCAAAATATCAAATATTCCCTTAATGATTAATATTTGATTCATTACATGAAAGGAATAATATATAAATTAACTTGAAAAAACATATAGGCACTTATGAAATGACCTAATGATCATCTTTTCAATGGACCTAAATTTTTTTATGAATATTAAGAAGATATTCATAATATTTCTAGAAATAAAGGTTTCAAGTAAGAAAATATTATAATAAAAAGTAGAAATTTAATTTTCATCTATTTTAACATGCTCTGATGGATTTCAAACATGTTTTAAGTTGATTTATTATGATACAAATCTTTCATATTGTATTGAATGTTTTTTGATATATTTGATGATGGATTTGTTATTTTTATATCATTCATGTTTTATGGTTAAAGTATTGTAATTTATTTTTCTAGTTTTAATAAAAATGTTTATGTTATGGTTCAACATTTTCATATGTGGAATGTATTGGACATAGTATATAATGGTTGGAGACCACTATATCTTCTCAGTTCATCGGTAGGTCTTATGAAACAATTAGATATGGAATTGGTCGAGGCATTTCCCAATTTGATATATGGTTTTGGATGAGGCCTTAATCATTTTTAGACATCTTATCTGAGGCCTTGACAATATGTTTCAGAAAGTACGGAATTATAAATTCCCTCATTATAAAAAAAATTATGGTTCAAGTGGTTATTAGAGTAGTATAATACCAATGATTATATTTAATTATGGCATTATTTACTCAGCTCATAGTCCTTCCATAAAGTGTACATGTATATTATTTGTAAAGGTATGTGTTTTAAATTATTCACCATGCCTAAGGTTTATGTTATATTCTGCTATATTTATTACTCTTACTAAGTATTTGAGGTCACCCCGTTCTTATGTTTCATTTTCCCAGTATACGAAGAAGTTTGATCTGGGTGACTTGCAGGCATAATTTAGGTGTCTTGGATGTTTCTAATGGAATAATTTACTGTTGTATTTCCTTTCAAGTCGTAATGTTGAACTTATATATATATCTTGTTTCCAAGGCTACTAAATTGATCGGTATTTTGGGATTTTATCCCTTGTTATCATCAAAATGTATTAAAATAATGCACCGTCTCTGGTTAATTGGGGTTGGGGAGTTATAGATATTTATGATAAAAATCAGGTAATAATAGGTGTAAAATTATTGGGTCTCTATAGTTGGTATCATAGTACGTTTTAGATGATTTTTATTAGGACTATAATACCATATTGTGGACCTTAGGTACAAGTAAAATTATAAGAAAATACACTATAAATTACATGAAGTATTGAAAATGTGGTTTCAATGAAATGACTACCCTATCAAGATAGTTAAATGGGATGTGGATCTACATTAGTAATACCTAAGAGTATTAACCATGAAAATGGAACATTGGGCATCATCTTTTTCATCACCTAGTTAATGATAAATATTCCCTCCATCACACTTGTTCTGAATCTCCCGAGGGATATTCTTTGGAGAATTCACAAAATATATATGAACCATTATGAAAGACATTAATAGATTGTTATGTTAGAAAAACTAATTGAAAATTCACATGGGTAAAGAATATTTAAAACTAGAGGATACCAAATTATGACATATATTTCATATATATGTTATTCCTTTTAAATTTATATTTTTCCATTTATATATTTATTAGTTAATGAATTATCCTTCAATTTATCCTTTATTTTATATAATACTGATAAATAGGACAACCCATTCCATAAAATATCATGGTAGAAAATTTGATCATTTCCCTTATTACATTTCAAACTATATTAAAGTATGAGTTGATAATGTTAGGGTAGTACTATACCATATGAGTCATTCATAAAATATAAAAATAATCGTGTATAATTCCATCCATCTCCAATGAAATGAAAAGTGGTTGTTGAGTTTATTTTGATAAAGAAGCACACCATTAGTAGATTTTCTAATCCCATTATTGTGAATCAATGGATTATATCTATCTAAAATAAACTCACCATCCTACAATTCATGGGAGAAGATAATCTCATGTTGGTTGTCCTAAACTTTTATGGGGAATCTGATTTCTAGTGGAAAAAAATCAAGAACATGAAATCCTAGGAGGAGTTTGCTTTAATGGATTATGAAGAATGATTTAAAACATTATATAATGAATATTTTGACCAAATTAAGATTATAAAAATGGAGAGGGTGGTCATAAGACTGTGGAAAAATGAATACATGTATAATGAGGAGAATAGGGAAAAGTTTATAGGCTTTCAGTTTAGGCCTCTTACTTCATGTCAAACACTAAATGTATGGTAGACCCTTTCTTTATTGGTTTAATTATACATCTAATGAAATATTCATAAATATGATACTTCTATATCTATTAAGAGATTATCCTTTGTCTTTTATTGGTTTATATGGAGATTATTGACTCATATTGGTCTCATTGTCCTTAAGACAAAAATCATAAAATAGTGTTTTCTATAGGGGGTCATTGGACAAATCTTTTTTATGAATGATAACTCAACTTCCCACATTTAAAATTGTTGGGAAAAAGAATCTCAGAAACTATATTATTGGTACTATAAGATAAATCAATTTTGAATTAATGGTGAACAAGGATAATCGACGTCGAAGGGATATGAGGAAACCAACAAATATGATGGATAAAAAGAGGGTCTCAGTCAATTCATATATAATGGTTTATATACTAAAAAATATAAAACATGATCATTTTGAAAACCAACACCCTAATCCATCGGGTTTCCATTAAAATAAGAAACACCTCCTAGAAATGGAGATATTGGAAGGGAATTTAATATCACTAGAGATAGGGTGGATCGTGAGAATGATGCATTAACAGGTACAATGGTTATTCAATTAATAATAGAAAATGTAATTTTAAATTCTGGTTATACACACTCTTTAAAATATTTCATGTTTAGTTGAACTATTATTACACACCCTAAAAATAGATATTGAGTTGTCAATAATAATATAAAGTAGATGATATTTTGGATCCCATGTATATAACCCCTCCATAGTCAATGTTTTTGGATTGAACCACCAATGAAATTTTTTCCTACATCATTTAGTAGAGTGAAATGATAAATTAAGTATGAATTATTAGTTCCTATATAAATAAAACCTTAACTATCAGTATAGGGAGATCACTCTTCACATCCCGAGTCATCCTCATATTCCATATAACCATAATGAGGGGGATTAATATACTATACAATAATCATCTCAGATGTGGATATCATTGAATATTGAGAATGTATATATAGCTCAAATGAATGAGACCATAGAGATAATATTGATTTAATATATTTACATTATATATGATTATAGTAATTTATTCACTAAAGAGATTTTTCTTCGTCTTCCACGCCATGTGGTTGATTTAAAAATTAAATATATAGATGTAACACATCCCAAATAAATGAATCCACAAATAATTTCCCTAAAGATATTCATATTCATTATGTAGAATTATACTAATTTATTCACTAAATAGAGTTGTATTCATCATTTGGACCAGCTTTCTTGGCTGGACCACTACTGGACCTAGACCCGACCTGTCTTGTTTCACTAAAATTTGAGTATCTCACTAACCGAGAATCTGAATGATGTGATGCCTGCAGCCTAGAGACCATTGTGATGAGGCAGTATTTTTGGGATATTCCACTTGTGTTTTTGGTTGAAGCTGGAGTACGGCCGGGTTGGATTAGACTGGAATCCAACTAAGACCAATTTACCTTTTCTTTAAATATTATATATCATGTGTCTGATTGATTCGTCATCTATTGAATTTGAACCCATAAAAAAATATGGTCCTTTGGGTTACTTATTTGTGGTACTTTGTGGAAGTTGAGGTATGATAGATGGTATGAGGACTATAGACTCAGAAACTCAAGCACACCATGTGTGGGAATCCTGTGGTTGACTGTTAAGCGAAGAGAGACCCTTCCTAGATCGGAATGAGAGTGACCTTACATGGATCGGTAGTATTGAGATACTTTTTGGATCAGTAATGGAAGTACCCTCTATGGGTCAGCATGAGAGCGACCCTCTGTGGATCAGAAGTAGTGGGCCATCTGGGGATTGACAGTAGTGCATACCATTGTGGATCACCAGTGGAGAAACCCTATGTGGATTATTAGTACAGTGACCCTTCATGGATCAGCAGCTAAGAAGACAATAGAATACGATGATCTAGCTTAAGACTAATAATCTTTATTCGTGATCTGTATGTTCTATAGTAAGTGCGAGTTAACTTCTACTTTTTTCATTGTGATTTAGATCTGGTTGTTTGGTTTTTCATATGTGAAATTATGGGATACCTTTGGGTTTCTCGGGGTCCCTAATAGGTATTGTTACACTCACCCCAAGATAGGATTCCACACACCTTATTGTGTATTGTGCAGACAACAGAGAGTTTGACTGAGACTCAGAGAGCCAGGGCGAGACGCTGCTCGGAGGTGATTGATAGATGTGGGGAGAAATAGTGATGAAAAATGATGAGATGTACCATCCCATCAGGTATGATCCTTGGTGGATGACCAACAGAGTATGTTTTTTTTCATTTTTTGTATTTTCATTTCATTTTAGTTTGTATACTGGCCCTTTTTGCTTTTGATTCACAATTTTACTATCATCATTTCTACTTTTTGTTTTTATTTTGTTGAATGCCTAGTTTGTGTGTGTACAGGTTTAAAGTCAATGCCTTCCCTTTTTGGGATATGAAATTCTTGTGATATTGTCCAACCCTTTGTCCTATTGAAGGAATGCTTGGGTTAGTCAAAACAAGTTCCTAGGGGGACGATTCACAACCAATATTATATCTGAGGGAAGTATGTTATACCAGATGAACTAAGAGTCTATGTTTTCAACGGATAAATAGTGCTTAGTGTCATGAGATTCTCTTTCAGTTTACGAAGTCCAATGTTGGTACGGTGGTCATCACATTAATTCACCAGGACCATGAACTGTGGTTTCCGACTAGGTACACGAACACACTATTTATGTGTGTTTTGGAAATCTTTTTCTTTCGAACTCTTTTGAGTCAGCTCACCAACTATAACTTATTGAATATGAATCATCTTTTTCGTTATAGGATGGCTCCATGTAATCAACCAACCAGGATTCCAATGAGAGATCATGATGATGGCTCACCGAGTGATTAGGTGTCGGTGTAGGTCCCTCTTACAGCGATAGCACCTTCGAGTGGTGCACCAACAACACCTACACCCGTAGGGCATCTGTTTCCACCAACACCACCAGTGGACTGTGCATGCAGAGTAATCTCATTGAACGGGTTCTAGAGATAGAGGCCTCTATGGATTCAAGGAAAAAGTGTTCTGCAGGTAGTGGAGGAGTGGTTGGAGGCTATGGAATGTGTTTTTCTCTTGGTTGAGACCCTAGTAGACATGATTGTGATCCTAGAGGCTTGTCTCTTTCATGGTAAATCCATGTGATGGTGGATCCTAATGCTACATACACATGAGTAGATAGCTATTTCTTGGTTATACTTTGAGATCCTCTTCAGAGTGGAGTTCTTACCAGCGACATTATGATCGGTGCATATTCATTAGCTATTGCACTTACAGCAAGGCATCATGATAGTGGCTCAGTACTCGATGAGGTTCATTGACCTCTCTCTCTACTCCACTGAAATAGTATGATACCTCTTCATTAGGAACAAAAACATTGAGAAGGGACTCTAATTGGATATCATAGTGTCAATGATATCGCTTAATATCCCGATGTAGGATGGAGTTCTAGAGAGGGCACAATTGGTGGGGATTTTCCTAGTTGAACAGTCATCAATGGTGAGAGCCCCCAACAAAAAATAAGAAGAAACATCATCAATAGAATGTATTAGATAGATGAAATATATGCCCAATTAGGCTAGACCATCCATAGGATGACCCTAGGATGTAGGGTCGAAGGAGCGGAATTCACAGGGCAGATGAGGTTAGCAGAGGAGCGGGTTGTGCTACTCATGTAGTGGGTTGGGTCACATGGTTCATGATTTCATGTCATTCCATAATATGGATCAGAAGACAGTAGAAGGACCTTTGAGGTAAAGTTAGAGATTAGATCGAGGATGTCCACGGGACGGCGGACGTGGTATATGAGCTAGTCGGGCAGCTGACAAAGGGAGACAGTTTGAGGTACTACAGCCACCACCCCCAGGCCGTCCACCCAGACCTCATAGAGATGGTGGATATGGATGAGCACAGCTTCAGGTGGTAGAGGATTAAGAGCATATTGCTCTGAATATGACTCAAGGATTGATCTATGTCAACTCCACCCTAGCAGCATATCTTATAGACACAACTGCTAGTCACTCTTTTATCTCCATGGCTCTCATTCGGAGCTCAGAGATTTCAGTGGAGCTGTTGGACCGATCATTACGATTAGATACTCCTAGGGGTGAGGATTCGATTATTATACACTTTTTTTGATGGTCTGATCTGACTCTTGGAGGTGGGAGATTTTGCTGGGATCACATAGTAGCAAGGTCAAGGGCCTATGACGTCATCTTGGGTATTGAATGGTTATCCACGGTCCGTGCTCAGATATAATATTTTAGGAGAAATGTGTGGTACATCCATGAGGATATGACTAGGTTTTCATTAACTGGTGATAATGGAACCTTTGAAGCATAGGATGGACTTTCTTCGAGAAGGGTGCAACAAATCACTCATGAGTTGGACAGTCATACCCTCGGTACAGTTGGCGATGGGATTTTGAGCTATCCTATAGTGTTGGACCAGTATGTTGATGTCCCTGGACTACCTCCTATTAGAGAGGTATAATTCTACATCGACATGTACCTCGGAATGACACTGATATCTACACCAGTTTATCTGATGGCTACCATGGAGCTTTGTGAGTTTAGGGTTTAATTGGAGGACTTGTAGAGGAAGGGGTTTTTAAGAACCAGTGTTTATCTGTGGGGAGTCCCAATTGTCTTCACCAAGAAGGCCGATGGTTTCTGGATGATTTGTGTGTACTATCGTCGCCTAAACCAAGTGACTATAAAAAAAGTACCATCTAATGAGGACTGATGATCTCTTCGATCATCTTAAGTGAGATTGGTGGTTTTTGAAGATAGACCTCATATAAGGATATCGTCAGCTTCAGGTGTGGGATGAGAATGTACTGAATCCAACTTTCATATGCATGTATTTCTCTGTTTAGTTTTTGGTGATTCTTTTCGGTGTGACCAACGCCCAACAGTTTTCATGGGACACATGAATATGATCTTCTGTCCTTATATTGATCGCATCATGGTGGTCTTTATTGAAAACATCTTGGTGTAATCTTCATCAGAGGAGGAGCATGCCACACATATATAAATATCTCTTAATACATTCTTAGGGCACCATATTTATGGAAAGTTCTCAAAGTTACAGTTCTGTATATGGGAATCCCACTTTCTGGGACACCTTTTTTTGGAGGGAGCAGTTGCAGTGGACCCTGCGAAGATACAGTTAGTGATTTCTTGGGATCCACCTAAGAGTGTAACTGATGTACGTAGTTTCCTGGGGTTGGATGTGGACAACCATAGATTTGTACCCGATTTTCCCTAAAAGTAGCACAATTATCATCTTTAACAATGAAGGGTAGCCCCTTCGTATGGAAGGAAATATTCCATAAGTGTTTCCACGAGCTGAGGCAGAGACTGAAGACAACCCCCATCATGATGCTACCAGAAAAGGGCTTCGGGTATGTAGTCTACTAAGATGAATTAGGGAACTAACTAGGATGTTCCCTAATTAAGGAGCAAGTAGTTATCAACTATGGATCACGGAAGATGATGAAACATGAGAAGAACAATGGAACCCATGTCTATGATTTAGCAGTAACTTTCTTTGCATTGAAGATGCGATGACACTACTTGATAGGTGTATGATTTACTATCTACTTAAATCACAATAGAATCAGGTATATCTTCTAATAGAAGGACCTGAACCCTTAGATAGTGGTGCTTAAAGGTTTTCCTCTAGGACTATGGAATTGAGATAGTGTATACTCATGGGAAGAGAAACATATTAGAAGACACACTCAGTAGAAGGTTGGGTCTACAATTGTTGAGTGAGGTGACATAACATATTGCCACATTGTAGATGTCCTTCATGGATAGGTATGGAGATGCATACCTCCAATCTATGACTATCACTCCCCCACTCACTCAGTGATTTTGGGAGAAAAAACATGGGGACGTTGATTGCAATGTTTGATGTGATTAGATATCCTCAGGTAAGGATCCTAATTGATTTTTGATAGGTTATGAGCATGTCATCCTTTTTAGAGGACACAACATGGTACATGTGAGGTTTTTGGAGGAGGTGTCAGGGGAGTTACATACATCCCCTTTGGCGGTACATCCTTGCTTTGTAAAGATGTACCAGGACCTCCGACGTCATTAATGGTGGCCATGGATGAAGAAAGTAGCGTCATAGTTCGTTTCATGATGCCTCAATTTTCATCATGTGAAGGCCAAGCATATGGTTCTAGAAGTCATAAAACAATAACAAGAAGTACCAGAATATAAGTGGGATGGCATATTGATGGTCTTCATTATAGGGTTACCACATAAGTCCAAGCGTCACGACTCTATCTGGGTGATCATTGACCGACTCACCAAGTCACCCCATTTTCAACACATCTAAGTGTAGCAACCAATATATATCTTGGGACACCTCTACATCTAGTAGATATTATCTCTTCATGTGGTACCATCGACAATCGATTCAGATCATGATGCTCATTTCACATCCTGGTTGTGGAAGTGATTACATGTGGCATTCGGGACACAGCTACGCTAGAACACCACCATTCACCCTTTGACATATGGTCAGACGGACCGGACCATACAGACACATGAGGACATACCTTGTTCTTGTGTACCTGATTTTGGCCGTAGTTGGGAGGAACACCTAATAGAGATGGATTTTTCATACAACCACATTTATCACTCCACCATCAGCCGGGAACCGTTTGATTCCTTTTATGAGCGACCTTGCAGATCACATCTATAAAGGATAGACCATGAGGAGTCAGTACATAATGGTCCAGAGTGGGTATGAGCTACTATTGATAAGGTGCAGATCATCCAAGAGAGGATGAAGATTGCACATAGTAGGAAGAAGTCTTATGCCGATTGGAGAAGGAGACTCATAGAGTTTGAGCAGGGTAATCATATTTTCTTTTAGGTCTCACCTCGATGAGGACTGTGGAGATTTGGACATGGTTTAAAGATATCTACAAGGTTCATCAAAACATTCTAGATTCTCAATAGAGATGGAGAGGTGGAGTACTGCCTAGATATTCCCCCAAAGATGCACTTGGTGCGTAATGTTTTCCTTGTGTCTCAACTGATGAGATACATGCATGATCCATCACACATCATCGACTGGGGAATGATAGAAATTGACGATGGGGTGGCATTCAAAAAGTTCCCAGTGGAGATAGGGGATCAACTAGATCAGGTCCTATGGGTGTATATGATTCCTCTAGTGTGTGTTCTGGGGAAGCGAGGGAACCTCCAAGAGAGCACATGAGAGCGAGGGGCTCAGATTCTGGCCCATTACACCAATTTTTTTCTTCGATTCTGTTTTGGATTTCAAGGATGTAAATCCCTATGTTGGGTGGAATGTAAAGACCCATAAAGTATGTATAAGTTTTTATAAATATATGTAATTATTATAAGTATGAAAAAATTGACGGAACATGATTTCGAGGCCCAAAGAACATAGAACGGAATTTTAAATTTTTAGTGATATGTTCAATAAATGTACGAGTAGGTTTTTCTATTTTTAGAACCGGTTATCATATTAAAAATACAAGGACACTGTTAAATTAATAGCACATAGATTTTCAAAGGCAAAACATAACTTTATCCTGCAAGGGTTAGACATAAAAGCTAAATTTTGTACTTTTAAAAAAAATAACTCTACAGTTAATTTATTCATTTCCTTACCATTGAGAGTCAGTTAGTTGGACCGTAGTGAAATAATGGTCATTAAAATAAGAAAATTTAATGACTTTTTACTTGGTTTTTATAACCACATCATTCGTGTGATAAATTGGAGCATTAATTAGGTTTCATTAATGAACCCATTTAATGAACTCAATGTAGAGATTTCTTTTTATTCATTGAAAATTTTTGCAAGAGAATTGACAACCATAGGGAAAGATCTTATTAAACGGTGATGATATTACCCTCCAATGAAGAAAAGTGATTTATCAATGACTGTTAGAGGATTCAAACCATACATAGATGAAATTCTTCGAATGCAGAATCTTTCCTTCGTCCATGACAGATACCACTGAATCCAGGTAGGGAACTTATGTGTTTAATATTATTCATTTCCCATTCTTGAATAATATGAAGAATGCCGATCAACCGACCAATGGGTTGATCTGCTATTATTTTATTAATATGGGTGGTTGTTGTGGGATTTGTTTTGGTGACTTTTCCTTCTTCAAAATCATGATTGATGTTTTCCCAAAGTTAAAACCCTTATCAGGAGGGCACGAGCCTTTCTGAACAAGGCCCAGACACCCCTCATTGTTCTTTTTTTATGCGCATTATTTGTGTGTGATCAGAAAACCTAGTGGAAAGACGAATCCACGGTCTTCATAGTAAAGGAGGAAACCAGGGAGGACCATAGGTGCAGAAGATGAAGGTGAACGAACCATCGGATATTCTCTGGTGCCCGGAGGAAGCAGCTGTCGGTGCTAGAGACCAACGGTAGTTTTTGATTGGAGCATGCCGCTTAGATATGGGGGTGACTGTAGGCCCCAAAATAGCAAGAGTCACGGCCAGCATGGCCGCAACATGTGGAGACGTCGCACTGGTGCACCACATGGAAAATTGTGCAGCCTACTCTGGCTGTACTCCAGGACAAAAATGGCTTACTCTTGCTGACAGTTTTGGAAGGTGGGGTGGCGACCTGCAGGTGCCGCCAGCTCGGAGAACCGGCTCATATGTGGGCTGGGATTGGTAGGAAGGATGGACTCACTAGCATAGAAAAAGCACTAGTCATGATGGACCTTCTAGCCTCACCAGACCCATAGGTCGGACCGAACCCCTACCAGACCTAAACCCAACCTGTCCCATTTCAATAAAACTTGAGTATCTTAAAAACTGTGCGTCTGATTGACGCAACGTCTATAGTGTGTGGACCCTTACAATAATATTTTCCTTTTTAGATACTCCACATGGGTTTTGTTAGAAGATATATTACATCTAGGTTGGATCAGACTCGAATTCAATTAGGTCCAATTTACATTTTTTATTTATATTTTACAGACCAACTGTCAGAATGATGAGACATCTATTGTGTTGGAACCCTAATGACAAGACAATCCTTTGGGTAAATTATTTGTGGGAATTAATGGGGTTAAGGTATGAAAAATGGTATGAGGACCATAGAATCAAAAACTCATGTGCACCAAGTGAATTAATTCAGTGGCTCAATGTCATGTGAATAGTGACCCTACGTGGATTGGCATGAAAGTGACCCTCCATGGATCAACAGTAGTGAAACCCACTATGGATCAGTAATTTCACAACCCTCTCTAGATCAGCATGTGATTAACCCTCCATGGATCGGTAGCAGTGCGACCCTATATGGATCGACAATAGTGCAGCCTTATCTGGATCGGTAGTACATAAACCCTTTGTGGATCAACAGTACAACTACACTTCGTGGATCAGTAGTAGAACCTCACAATATAATATAATGATCTAGATTAATAATAATATTCTTTCTTCATATTAATTAATTGGTATACCTGGTGCCATCTTTCTTCTACTTTATTCATTGTGATTGTGATCATGCTTTTCATTTTTCCTTGGTGATGTTTTGGGAGACCTTGGGGGGTCATAGGTTCCCTACTAGATATTTTCATACTCACCCCTACACAGGCTTCACCCTCACCTTGTTGTTTCTTGTGCATATGAAAAATAGCTTGAATGAGACTAGGGGAGCTTGGGAAAGCTGGTTCTCAGAGGTTATTGATAGATTTGTGGGACAGAAGTGAGAATAGATGATGAGTTGTACCTAACCATCATGTATGATCCTTGATGGTAGAACTTTGGACCACATTTTTTCCCTTTTACTATATTTTCTTTTCAGTTGGGTATTTATACTAGACCTTTTTTACTTTCGGTTCACTTATTTAATATCAGGAGTTCTACTTTTTGGTTTTCTTTCATTATGTACCTAGTCTGTGTGTGTACAGGTTTAAAGGCAATGCCTTCCAATTTTGGGATATACCTTTGCAGTGCTACTCTCCATCCTCTAGCCTATTGAATGATGGATTGGGGTAGTCATGGAACAGGCCCTGGGGGACAGGTCATGAAAGTGAATATTAATTTATTCTCTCCTTAAAATATTTAATGATCCCGAATGAATTTAAAATGATACCTACTAATATGGAGACAATAAAAGAGGTTCAATTTTTCTTTAACAATTAACTGGTCACTAACAGTGCCTCTCCAATCCTCGATTTAAAAAAAAATGTTCTAGTGGTTCCCCTCTAGTTATATCATTGATCCAACTCAAATTATCAATTATTATCAAAGGATATTATAATATATCTTCAATTTATTTCTCTTCCAAAATTGTAGAATCCTTTTCTTAGATTATTTATTTTTATCTTCATGGTTTTTCCAAATAAAACAACTTACCTATCATCACCTCCATCAATGGGTTCTAACTATAATCAAAGTGAGGTATGGGTTCCTTTCCTAACAATAATGCTCAAGAGTGTACACATAAACCATAAATATGATGGGTAGGTTTCTTTATCACCACAAATTTCAAGGGAATAATAGAATAAAACTATAAACCATATGGGAGAGATGTTGGGACATAAACTGAACTATTGTTTAACTTCGTTATAAAACTATGTTTTCTCTATCCCTTATTTTTTGAATTTCCACATTCAACGTCGATATACATAATTAGATAAATTTGTTTATCCTATTTAACAATGTTTATAGTAGTTTAATAAATATTTAAATTAATTTTATCATGAAATTGAATATATCAAAAAATAAATTAATCCAAATTATCATCCAATCACTTTTACACTTCATATTGTTTTAGTTTCACTTTACCATTATAGTTTTATTTAATTTTGAAAAGGAAAATTCACACTCTTCCATTCAACCTACAAAAAATAAGATCAAAATAAAAATATTAATATAAAAAAGAATACACGAAATTTATGCGCTCTAAAATAATTTCATGCACCACCTCTATCTTCTCCCATGATTTCCATGATATTGGAATTTCTTCTTATTACTAATTGCATGTCTTCATATTAAATTTGAGAATAAAAATAAAAATTATTCCTTAATTCCAAATTATCCTGTATGAATAAATTTCTTTCTATTAGTTCTGCTTGTGAAGAAGAAATTATTCTCCAAAAATATCTTTATAATCATTATACATCAGTATTCACAATTATAAAAAAACGACAATAAATCCAATAGCTTGGAACCTTCAATTATAATTTGATATGTTCATATGAAAATAATATAGAGTCATGTTTGAACCCATAAAAATAGATGCATTTCAATACATACTTTCACATTAGCAAATATCGTCGATTAAAAATGTATTAAACTATTATAAACATATTTATATTCAATGTAACTTTATCCTCATTATTCTTGAAAACCCATGAATTTCATTTCATCAAGGTTTATATTACATACATAATTTCTCACATTTATCATCTTTTTCTCAACATGAAGATAACATTATCCTGATTAGACCAAGGATTTAAAATACTTTTTTTAGAAAAATAAAAAATACGGTTAATCCTATGTATTATTTCCTTTAGAAATAATCTATTTTAGAAACATCAATTTTCTGACATTTAAAAGACTCTAAAAATATCATTAAATTTGACCTTATAATTTCTCAATTAAATGACCAGAATATCCAAATTATTTAGCAATAATGAAATAATTTTTTATGTAATTATTCATGAAAAATATCCCTTTAACCATAAAAAATATTTTTCTTCTATATATCACAATTATAAATAAGTTCAATCTTCACCAAAAGTAAAATCTGAATTTTTTAATTAAATTATATTAATTGGTATAAAAATTATTTCTCATATATTATTCTATTATAAATTAAAAAATTATATTATTCCCATAATATGTTTTACTTTCCCCCTAAATATCACTGGCTTTCATAAATTTCATATTTAGATAAAAAAAATTTCTTGCTGATAAAATGTATTATGAATATATAGATTCTCCAACACATATAATATAATTTACCTTTTCAATTTACATCCATGGAAAATAATTTAATTACAAAACAAATATTTCTAATCCACAAAGATAAATTTATATATTCAAGAATCAACTTCTAGAATCTATCTTAATTCACATGGTCAATTTTTATCTATGTATCAAAATTATTTTATATGAGAAAAAGATTATCCACCCAACATAATTATGTTATATGATCGACACTTTTTTCGGTGTTTGAGATATCCCATCAACATTTTTCAAATATCTATCCGGATAATAGTTCTTCCAAATAAAATTATATTAAACATAGAGTTCCTTAAATTATATTCATTTTTTCTCAATGAAATCAATATTTACATCATTCATTACAAATCATTATCAATGATACATAGAACTATTGTAATTATAATTCATGTTTCTTCACTAAAGAGTTGTTCTATTAATATTTATGATTCATTCTCCTTGTATATTAAACATGTTTGACCTTTTAACAAATGAAATAAATGTATCCAAAGAATAGTTTTATAGATAACTCATCATCCATCATCTTTCAATCATAAATTTTTTATATACATCACTTCTATATGCTCTAGAATGTTTTATTAGTTATAAATATTAGATCAATAATCACCAAATATTATAAATAAATCCTAGAATAATTTCAACTTGTTCTTTATATAGAGTTCAATCTTGTTGGATCTCTTTTACCCAAATAGTTATATGTTGCCTCTAAGAAGAACTGACTCACACTTATTAACTATAAATAAATTTTAGGGTTTTAAAAATACAAGGGAACTTCATTACTCCCATTTTCATTTTTCATAAATTATAAATTTTTCTCCCAGAGCTAATGTTTCTTTTATTCCACTAATTGAAAATATTTTAAAATGAGGAAATTATTCTCTCCATATAGAAAATTGTAATGAATAATTAAAATTCACATTTCCCCCTTATTATGATCAATAATTCTATGTGATGTAAATTTTAATATAAGTAATATAATTTTAATAATTTTTTCCCCACCCGATATGATTCTTCTCCCATATTGAGAGACCAATTCATATTCTATTAGGGGGAAATGTGGAATCTTATCACTTAAAAATGTTCCATCAACAATCCTACTCAATGAATACATGGGATATCCATTAATCGAAATAAATAGTGGCCATTTTAAATTTGTTTTCTATAATTGTACATATTTTAATACAAAACAAACGTTCCATATTGAGGGGATATTAAAAAGGATTTTCTATATGTTATATTGTCCTAAAAGTCACATGAACACACACATAATATATTTTCATCTGAAATGTATATCATTCCCTATTTATTTTTTTAATATCCACCAAACAAACATGACATATTTATGTTAAAATAGTAATGGTAGATAGAAACTAAATCCAAAAACATAATATTTATTCAATGATTTAGAGAATTATATATTTATCAGAAATTATAGATCTATGAATATCTTGTAACTTCATGAAAAATCCCCTTTATATGATTATGTCCTAACTTTTTCACCCTTAATTTCCTACATTTAATCATAAGAAAAATTGATATTTGAATAAAGTGGGTCTTTCATTAAAACATAAATATGATCAATAGGGATATAAAACATTTTGTAAATAAGAGTATCTTCTCATTAAAATTATAATATTGTTAAACCTATTGATTCTCTCATCACCCTAAATGGTTGAAGCTTGTTCAAAGTTTGGAAGCCTATAATTGTTCTAATATTTGTTTTCATTGTTATAATGTTTTTATCCCATTGGTAAAATAGTGAACTTGTTTTATTTTTCAATTTCACTATTTAGATAAAAACATCTAACTAATTTTAAAATATAATTATACATTATTTTTTTTTATATTAAGCCTCTTGTTTGGGTAGATCCTCATTATTTATAGTGTCACATTTGGAAAAAAAATTCTTAGATTCTTTACCTTTTATTCTTAAATTTTCAATAAAATTATTCACAAATATGAAAACCATGTGTCATACCTAGTGGAACCTTCCACACACATCTTCATTCATTATCTAGGTTATACGTTTTAGGTCTCCATTGAAGTTATTCATCAAAAATATTCCCTACCATACCAATCTGACTATCTATTTCTTGAATTCATTCCCTTTTTATATTAGGTTTATCAGTTTTATTTAGTTTTATATCTATCTTACAATTGTCCATGATGTGTACATTATTACCAAAGTAGGGAAACTAATTCCTTATAGGATAAAAATCATGATTAACTTTCTTGATTTTAATAGTAGGAGTAATTCACTACATTGATTATTTTATAGTAATTTCCCAAGGTAAAAACATTTTTTTCAACTACTTCATTATATATGGTATTTCTCTATTCTCATTAGAATCTGAATGATGAATATTTGTATTGAAGAAAAAATATATCATTTTTATAAGAATATATATTAAAAAATTATATTGAAATTTTAAAGTTATTTTGATTTTTTCGTGTAGGAAATATTTTTTCTATTTTAAGACATTTATTTCCTTCTAGTAGATTTATATTAAATGTTATCTTTAATCCCCTTTCCAGAATAACTTTTATGATCTCCACATATGGATATAGTATTCTAGAAATCAATATCACTATACCTAAATCATTAATAACATTAACTTATCACAGGCTAACATATTTTTTAATGTGAATTCAATCTATCATGATTTATATTATTACTATTTTTTGGACTGAAGACCCAAAGTATTGGGATCCTTTTGTGGGGAAATGTTTTTAGTAGATTCTCATTCAATTCCATTATTTATTTGTTCATATCCTGAAACATTTTATTTTTCCAAATATTACAGAAATTTAGTATATTCCTATATTTATAGAATAAATATATTCAACACTAACTTATTTGGCAGGATAATGGAACACCAGTTTCTACCATCAAGATGTGGATAATTCTCAATATGATATTAGGATCAATTTTATAAATTTTGTACTCATTTTTTATGAATGTCTCATTTATGATGTTTTTTTAGAGAATTATTTCTCATCTCAATATATTTTTAATTATTAGATATCTTGGATATGAAAATTCTCATCCATGCTATGAAATCAATTAATTTAATGTCAATAATTTATATATTTTCCTAATATCTCCTTACACATTCATAAAAATCACTTTTCTTATACTTTATCTGATCATCATTCATCTAATTCATATCTTGAAAATTAAAATCCAACTCTATTATCCTCTTCGCATTTGATTTAAAAAAGTATCTTTTATATTTATATAATAAATCCAAAAAATATCTATGAAAAATAGAACATCCTTGAAAAAAAAATCCAAAAAATCAATTTCAAATGATTAAATTTTTAATAATTCATTAGAAAAAAACCCCATTCTTTACAATGTGAACCTAATTATTTCTATTCATTAACCATAGTTATTATATTTCTATTCATTTTCAGCTTCATGGACAGTCTTTCATCGATAAAATAAATTTCTATCTATAGATATGTATTCTCATAAAAATATTCCTTGATAAATTTTAATATTTATGTCACCACCTAAATAATGATATTATTTAGATAATCCTTATTTTTAAGGTCATGGTTTTTTGAACATTCTATATAGCATGTCTCATATCATGAACATTCTTCATATGAGGAATAATAAATAATAATTTTACCAAATAAACCCTAATTTTTAGGAATTACTATAGATAATGGTGATTCATCATCCATTATTATATCTTTTCACTAATTTATTTCATATTATTTCAACCTATTTCTGAATGTCTTTTCTAATACAATAAAATATTTCTAGAAGGCGATATATTAATTATTTTCTATATGAGGAACTTCTTTAAACATATCAAATATGCACGTTCTGTATATCATGTAAGAAAACATGGAATATTAAAAAAACCACCCAATATTATTACATTATCTTAAACAATTAATGCTATAAATGATCCAATTAAAGAGACCATTTAGGTTTCTACCTAATATAATTAACATAGTAGTTTCAAATCATAGGTAATTGATGCTCAAATACAAATTTTTCTTCCATATACATTATGCAGACAGACCTAATAGGGTTTAAATCCGGTGTCATCCAATTTTACCAAGTTTTAAATATATCATTCAACCATAAAATTTTCTTTATCTTTTAATATAAATATCCAATTTTATATTTTGGGTATATTCTTCTGTAAACATATATACAACAACACATGTAAAAATATAAATCCTGTAACTATGGACCATATTATTTACGATGTTCTTGTACTTATCGGAAACCGACTACTTTTCATTAATTGTATATCCATAATACTGATTCTCGTCTAAACATTTTATAATCAATACAAGTGGAATTAGTTAAGAATAATTGTTAAAAAATACCATCTTAAACTAGTGTGGGATACCTATATCACACTTGTTATTTATGCCATATACCACTACACTTATTTATATTGAAATCCCAGTATTACATATGTATATCTTCCTCCTCCAATTGTGGTATATATCATTTCTATAGGGATGACACTATACACTAAAATTAATCTTCTTCCTCAACTCAGACTATATTCTATTACATTAAAGTCGTTATAAAAATTATGTGATACTCAGCCTCAGAATTAAACAATCATAATCAACATTTCAGGAATTCGTATACATAAATAATAATTGAACACCCATCCATTGATATAGGCACTTCCACCTCCTCCCTTACTAATTCTTCTTCTTCTTTGGTTCAATATAGGTTTTACAAGATCAATTATCTTCTTTTTTCTTCCTTGAGAATTTTAAGATTCCTAACATAGAAGTCTTCATTAAGAGAATATAGAATATCTTGGATTCAAAATATCACTACACATATTTATATTAGATATAGTATATTTTATATTCCACAACTCATCATATTCCATGAGATACATAAACTCATTTTCTATATAAGATATTAGTCATTTAAAAATGAGGTCATAAAAATTTACCATAAAAACTAATATTCTAACAAATTCATGAACACCAAAAAAATATCATATAAAACACGTTTCTTATAAAAATATCCACTATCGTAGAATATTCTCTTCTTAATAAATTCTTATTTCCATAGATATTTAGACAATGAATTTAATCATTTATACTCATTTTTAAATTTTCCTAGATAAATATATTTTTTAAAATAATTATTCAAAAATTCCAAATTAATATTCTTCAAACAGATCCCTAAAATCATCACACTTAAGTTTTCCTAGAAATATGAAAATATATAGGAAAAAATCATATGATATGGAACACTCCTTTGTAGTGTGATAGGTTCACATGAAAGTAATATTTCATAAATTTTGAATACATACACAATAATATAATCTCGATTAATTTATTATTTTTCTCAAAAATTAAACTTCATAAATTACATAAACTCAAATGAATAACTCTATCTTTAATGTATCATTTTTTCTATTACACATGAAAATAAATAAAAATCATTTAATCGCATTTATTCATGTAAAAATATTTGTAGACATCTAACTTTAAATACTTTAGTATAAAATAATAATATTAGCCTTGGATAAAAGATTTTCAAAGAATCATGATTTTTTAAATAACAATGAACAATATCAGTATCATCAGAAATTATTTTGATAAAAAATCAACAATTTTAGAAACATCATTTTTAAAAATTTATATAGTAATAAGATATATTTTAATTTTATCCTATTTTTTCTAAATTTGAAGACGAACAACTCTATATTATTCAAAATGAATGATTAAAATATAATTATTTTTTCCTTTAAATGATTAATATATATCGCATCATCCAAAATTTAGCATCAAAATTAATAAAATTCAATAAAAGAACCATTATTACCCATAAAAACCTAAAAAACATTCAATACCAAATGACATACAGAGTGGGAAATTTCTTTGATATAGGTAATTTTCTTCAAAAGTTCACAATGGACTTATTTCAATAATATTTCTTCATTTATTGTTGAATATTTGAGTTTTTTATAAATTTCATATGTGTCTAAAAATATTCCCTACATATATAAATTTTTTTCCACACATTTCAATTCTCTAACAGAGAAAACATTATTAAAATTTTAAATTTTCATCCTTGTAGAACAATTTACCTACACGTGAAATAATTTTGTAACATAAATTTAAATTTAATATTATAGGACATAACTTATTATCACTATTTTAATTCAATTTTTAAATTTTCATATGCAATAAAGAACATTATTACGTGAAGAAATAACTCATCCGTGTAGATTAATTCATGTACACACTAGATACTTATCATATGATTTTAATAATTCCCATTAGCATTTTGAGATATCTATCTGGAGAATATAATTTTGACATCTAATTAAAATGAACTTTGAGAAAATTTAAATAATATCATATCCTTCTCAATAAACTCAATATTATCTTTATTCATTACAAATCATTATCCAAGAGATATAAAACTCTATAATCAGCAACATACATGCTTTATCACTCAATGATGGTCACATTATATTTTTTGTAGAATCACTATAGATAATGAAACTATATTTAGATTTTAAGGACGTGATGTAACAAGGGGGTGAATAAGGGGTATCTTTTTTCAATTATCATCATCCAAAAAATTAAACATGTCAACATTCTCGATCATTTTAATAAGAAAATACATCCTCACCAGTAAGATTTTATCCTTTTATATAGATCACTTTGTTTCATTTCATATATTTTATTACATTTTTTCGAATAATTTTTTGGGTTTATCCTTGGTGTGAAATTTAGAGAAAATAAGAAATTTGGGAATGAGGTAGGGATATGCGGGCTTAGGGCCCAGTTTTCTCAGGCTATGATCCATGGAACATGAAACCATGTAACCACTCATGGAGAGGGATTTCATGGATAGAATATGACTCTAAAATAACCTTCTTCCTATAAAGAGAATTTGTGCACTCCACATAAAATATGTGAGTTATTAAGGTGAACGGTTTTGAAAACATTGTTCCCCTATAAGGGAAACAATGTGACCATTTTTTATTTTCCTCCGAAATTGTTTTTAAAGAAGTTGATCCCCAATAATAACACCAAATCAACTACACTCACCCCCTCGTGATTTATCTTGATATTATAGAGTCCCAAGAAGAATTCATAAGGATCATTTCCTCTATTTTTCATGATATGAATATCAGAATAAAGACATGAACCTCTCCTATAAAGAGATTCATATCCCATGTTTTTTCCTATCTCATTCCAATAATTCTTCCATAATTAATGTACTATTGTTCTATAATTTTTTTAGAACAAAGTCTAATTTTTTTGGGGTTTAGATATAGGATTGTTTTATCTAGATCTAAAATTACGGTATCTTTATTGTTTGATCTCATATTAATGGATTTCTATTAAGAAATTTCTCGTCAACATTTTGAGGTCGGTGGTGTGTTATTCAAATCCCAATGTTTATATTTCGATCATATGTATGTAATTTTATAATTGATATTAAACGATCCTAAAGACATATTTTTGAATTTAATTAATTAATATCATCAGTTAATTAATTATGGGATTTTGAAATTGGGGATATTGAGATTGATGAAATTGATTAATTAAATGTTGAAATAATTGATAGTAATGATTGAGATTATGAAATTGATTTATTTTGAATAATAATTATATAATTAATTATAGAAATATTAAGATTATTGAAATACAATTATTAATTGTTGAAATGATTATGGGGATGTTGGGATTGTGGAATTAAAATACTTTTTGTTGAAAAAAATATTTTAATATTGAAATTATTGTGTTATAATAATTAATTATTGACATAATTAATGTTAGATTGAAATTTTTGGATTTAAATATAATTATTTATTTAATTAAAAAGTATATTGTATTGTGATCATGAAATAGATTGAGATGATTATTTAATTATTGAATTAATTAATATGGTTGAGGTGATTAAGTATATTTGAAGTTAATTAATGAAATTGAGATGAATAATTGATTTTTGAATTAATTTATGGTATTGATGTGAATAATTTATTATTGAATTAATTAATGTACTGATGTGAGAATATAAAAGTTAATTTGGATTATTTAATTAATGAGTGGTTATTTTACATGTGATATTGTGATACATGTGAAATAGTGATACTATAATATATGATATATATCAGTTTTGGGAAGTGGTATGATGAATCAAAATCCCATGGTGATAAATAAAATGATGAATGGTAACAACAATCTTCTAATATATTAATTTAGAGAAATAATGGCAACAATTTCATTCTGTGATATGAACTGAGATGATAAAGGGATACAATGAAATTATGAGATATGAATATTAGTGAAGAATGATACAAACAAAATTCAGATATATATTTTTTGATGAAGAAATGTAACAATGTAATTATGAGATATGAAATGAGATATTGAAGGATAAAAATTGCATTCTAGGATATGATATCCCCTGGGGCATTTTAGAATCAAGAATGCGACGAAGGAGGAATTTGGTTTCCGTTTTCCACAAGAACCTGTGTGTTTTTCTGGTTAAATAGAGAATAGTATGTAATGTGTTAACTATTTACTTATGAACTATGATTATATTCATATAAACCATCATACAATATTAATTATTGGATATATTTTTAGATACCATTGGTGGTGACCTACTGAGTTTTACTAATACACAACTTGGGTTGCCTGAATAGTACTAGAATATATTTCATAGTTTTATGACATGTTATGGGAATGAGAAATGTATTCGATGGCTATGTTAGGATAGAGCATGTATGAGGGAAGAAAACATAGGGTCGGGTCCTAATTGGGAGTAGTTGGTGACTCTATTTATTTGGGGTTTCTCATATTTAATCATGACACTTATTTTTCATATATACTGTTCACTTTTGATATCGTATTTTTTGTTTTTTTTTCAGGTGATGCCGTAACTATTAGAGTTGTGATTATATCAATTCGATATTATTATTTATTTATTTTTTATCAGGTATTACTCTGATAAATAGGTTATAATATCAATTACTAATGTCATATTGTTGCTACTATTTGAAAGCCTCCAGCATATGGGGAGGCACACAAGAAGTCTTGTAATGAACTGGTTTGCGGCACCGGTGTGTAGAACCATGGTCGGGATAATATAAAGTGGTATCAAAGCCTAATATTATATTCATATTATTTTTTTCATTCTAATTATTACTGGTAGAAATAAGACAAGAAATATTCAAGACCTGGTTCTGATGTCATTCATGGGTGTATCAATCCCATGTTTTGGGGAGAACCCAAGTAACCATGGTGGTATTATTGATGATGGTTTTTTCTATTACACTTTAATGATATTTCATATTGGGTAACCCTCTTGTTGTGTGATGTGATTATTATTTTAGAAATTTGTTTACATTTTACTCGTGCATCTGTATGTCACAAGAGTTGAGTATAGATGCATCATTATAGGACCTCCAAAATATTGTGACATGCATCATTTATAATCAAACACAATAAATAACTCTATTTTTATGTCATTGAATATAATTTTTTTAATTTCTTGTGAAATTGAAATTAAAATGATTCCTAATGTGTGTTTTGAAAAATTTTAAATGATGTATGATGTAAATAAATGGGTTTCTAATGAGACTTGAAAATGGTAATGTGTTTATCCTTAATCAACCAAGACCAAAAAGTATGATGGTTGAGGGTTGTTTTAGAGCCTCACTTTTGATTCTGTGGTGGGGTTTGGGGAAATGAATTATTGTGGAATATTGTATTTCCCATTAATTTTTTATATTTTTCTAATATATATTATGATGCATGTTTGTCATTTTAGTGTTCTTCCTCTATGATAAGGTTCACTGAAAAGACATTATGATGACATTTCTTGGGATGATTCCCAACTAGTAGGAAATGAGGCAATGATTGTTTTAGGTGGGATGTTGGAGAGTAGTTCCAGGAAAACATTACACCGTTCTTGCATTTTATTTAAAGAGAACCAAGATGGGTGGTGATGATTATGTAAGATCTTTCATGGGTGTATTAGTTAAAACACCCTCATATATTCGATGGAAATGGGCGACCAATATTATAAGAGTTATGTATTGAGTCCATCCAAGCTATACCTAACCATCAATATATTCCTTTTGAGAAGAGGTTTAAGATAGCTACCTATATGATATTAGGATCTGCAATGTGCTGTTCGGATGTTCAGGCTCAGACATGATATGATGATGGTATGTTATGTAAGGACTTTTGGGGTAGTTCCTATTATAATTTTATCCATATACGTCGAGACATGATAGAGAAGATGAGTTCATGAGGATGAATTAGAGGATTCTGTTCATGATGGAATATTCTAGATTCTCTTTATATTTTAAGATCATATCTCTAATGTTGGTAGGGGATGAGACCACTGTGAAATTATTTTTCTAGGATTAAATTAAATGAGATATTAAGTCCCTGGTCAAAAAATGTTGGATATGTATGTTTTTCGAGGTGGTGGATCAGGCCCCCTGACCGCGTTGTCGTGACACATCAAATTGATTATATTTTTAAGGTTGATTTATAGTCTATGGTAAACCCTAGGTCATCTCTCAAGGAGCATTGGTAGGTTTAGAGTGTGTATTTTTAATAAAAATGACTAAGAGAGGGGTGGTTTTGAAAACAGTTTAAAACAATGACTTAGTTGAAATAGCTTAAAAAATGAGTGACCAAGTGGATTTTGAGAAATATGAGATAAAAGTGTCGATGTGATTTCACTACACACATATCAAGTTCATTGTTCATAGAGATTCATCTTAGGTTTAGAGTAATTCTTTGGTTGTAATTAATTGGAATCCCGATTAATTCATAAGCTTTTATTTCAATGCTTTAAGGACCAAACCTTGGCGTAACAATCGTATTGTCAAGGTGCAGCACTTATGCATGGAATAAGAGCTTCCAAATCATATTGAAATCTCAATAAGTTGGGTATGAAAAGGATTCTTGTGATGTCCAATTGAAACAACACAAGTCACGCACTCAAAACCTCACACCGATCGGTTAGAAATTCAGAGCATAACACTCACATGTATCAAATAAAGCATTCAAATCTGAAATAAAATAAGATACATGGAATGAAATGTTTAAACACCCAAATTACTCCAAACCAGTAGCTATTGTATGCATCGGAACTCCCTTGACATGTGTGTATCTCCCTCACAACGAACACCCAACTTTTAGCTCGACATCGGGAGGAGGAGGAAGCTCGGGTGGAACTCCTTCTTCATCCTTGATTCCCCTATGAGGATAGGGGCCTCCAGAACCTCCAAGGTGATTAGGAGACTCCTCTAGGACTCCAAATTGGCAGCACTTCACTCCTTGTCCAAACATACAAATGAGGAGCCCAAGTTCCCCTTTTATAGGAAATGTGGGAGGTGGTTTTGGGCACACAGATTTAATCCATCCATTTGCACGATGCGTTTCGGCCTTTAGAAAGTCTTATCTCGCTTTGTAAAAACTAGAAAAGTTGTATCCCTACCTCTTGACTGTCTCCACCGAATATTTGGCACCGTTTGGACAACTACAGCTCAAGATATTTATAAAATACAGAACACCGCATTGGACTTGGTCCAAATTCGGTTGCTTGGACAGATCAGTTCGGATGGGCCCCATAAAGTTGAATCAAGATTTGTTTCCTTCATATGAAACATATCCTACTGAATTTTGGACAGGCCCACAAAATGTCAGCCAATTTGGATGCATGGATTTTGTGTACTATTCAAAACAGTGGACAGATGTCCATGGATCCATGCAATTTTGGCCCATTTTTCTTTCACTTAATCAAGGGCCCTCCAAATCACCTCCACCTACATTGAAACAATTAAAACAAGTAACATTGACCATTCTAACAGTTATAAACAAAAAATTATTTAATGAAACATGATGCATAATTTGATAATATTTTTATAAATTTTAATACAAAATATGTTTAGCACCTCGGTGTAAGAGTGAAAATGAAACAGTGAATCATGGTACGATCACAGCCCCACACCAAAACATTTGCACTCCTGGGAAAAGTCACATATCCAAATACAATGATGAATATATATATAAAAATATTTACAACATCTCGAAGATTTATCATTTGAAGAAATTTTATTTAAAGTAAAGTGATCAATACACGAACCACACCAAGGATTTCTTCCTAGTAAAAATAGAAAAAGATGTCTCATAAATCATATCATAGTGAAATTCAAAAAGATTCATGATACCCAATTAAGAAAGGAATTAAGAAGTAAACCATGACACTAACTCTCTATATGTGTGTGTGGAAACCCTTCAATTCTATTCCTTCCACTTTTTATCCAATAAATATATGTTATTGTAACATTTTTCAGCTTAAATTATTTTGTCACCGAACCTGTCCTACATCCTTTGCAATCATATTTCAAGACCCACTCATTTAAGCATTCCCAGTAGTCAAACTGTAATATCCCGACCTAGATATCTCCATATGTTTCACATTTCATCACTCCCCTCATTTATTATATATATATATATATTTGAAGTTGCAATTGGAAAAAATCTCACACTCATCTCTCAACCCTTTGTTTGATCTCCTCACGACACTAATTGCAATAGTTATAACAAGATCAAAGGTTGAGGAGGAGTGGTTTCTGACCTTCCCAAGACACAACAAATTTTTATTTTTATTTTTTTGAGGGAGTACAACAGTCGGACATTAGGTACACACGCATAGGTCAATCTGGTACAGTAATGAAATAGATCGGATAAGGAATGAACGTATGGAAATATCATTTAAAGATGAAAATATTAACCCAACATATATTTACCTTATATTAAGTAAGAAATAGTCACACTTTTTTGTTTGGTGCAAAAATTTGTTGAGATATTAGTGACACAGTTTTCCCAAAAACTACTCACACAATGGGCATCAATCATCTCAAAGGTTTCACATGGATACGACCATTTATATCATTGACAGAAAACCAGTTCACTAAAAATCACTCCCTGATGTTAAATTCCTACAAATAATCTTTTTAGCCTTCATTATGGTATTTTTAATTTCCCCACATTATGGTTTCCAAATCATGGAACTTCGAAATTGTCGATGGGGAAAAATGAAAATACCATAAAGAAGGCCAAAAAGAGAAAACAAAAGGAGAAAACAATGAAAATTACTAACTATCCCAGGAATGTATCCACCCCCACAAAAAGATAATGCAGTGTCCTCACTGTAATTAAGGAGACCGTCGGAAGGAAGGATAAAACCTGGTGTGTGTTATTCATAGACTGCTTCTTGAACATGGAGTTCCTCCATTGGGGACTCCGGAATGGCTTCATGGAAGTGCTTCAGCCGCTGCCCATTGACAGTGAAGGTTTTCTTGGTGTCTTCATTTTGAACCTGGACAACACCAAATAGAGAAACATTAGTAACAATGTAAGGTCCAAACCAACGGGAACGGAGCTTACCAGGGTTCAACTTCATCCTTGCATTGTAGAGGAGGACCTTCTGCCCGATGTGGAATTGACGATGAAGGATGAGACGGTCGTGGGCAGCCTTGGTTCGCTCCTTATAAATTCAGGAGTTCTCATATGAATCTCTTCTCATTTCCTACAACTCCTGAATCTGAAACTTCCTTTGAATACCTGTACTAGAAAGATTATAATTTCATTATTTAATATCCCAATAGGCCCGGTGCTCTACCTCAACAAGGTGGTGACAACTCTTACCAAAAACTAGCCAATATGGTGACATGCCAATTGGAGTTTTGAATGCAGTATGGTAAGCCCATAATGAATCATCGAGTCTAAGACTCCAGTCTTTTCTGTTTGTCTGAACCATTTTCTCAAGAATTTTATTTACCTCTCAATTTGATACTTTGGCTTGACCATTCGTTTGTGGGTGATAAGAAGTAGACACTCGATGCCCAACCCCATACCTGCGAAAAAGAGATTGCATTGTGCGGTTGCAGAAATGAGAACCCTGATCACTGATGATAAACCTAGGTAATCCAAACCTACAGAATATTTGGGTTCTCAAAAATTCCACAACTATATTGGAATCATCTGTCCTCATGGCTCGTGACTCTACCCACTTTGAAACATAATCCACTGTCAGAAGAATGTAAAGGTTCCCAAATGAAACAGATCGAACATTAGGTACACACGAATAGGTCAATCTGGTACAGTAATGAAACAGATCGGATAAAGAATGAACGTATGGAAATATCATTTAAAGCTGAAAATATTAACCCAACATATATTTACCTTATATTAAGTAAGAAATAATCACACTTTGTGGTTTGGTGCAAAAATTTGTGGAGATATTAGTGACACAGTTTTCCCAAAAACTACTCACCCAATGGGCATCAATCATCTCAAAGGTTTCACATGGATACGACCATTTATATCATTGACAAAAAACCAGTTCACTAAAAATCACTCCCTGAAGTTAAATTCATACAAATACTCATTTTATCCTTCGTTATGGTATTTTTACTTTCCCCACATTATGGTCTCCAAATCATGGAACTTCGAAATTGTTGATGGGGAAAAATGAAAATACCATAAAGAAGGCAAAAAAGAGAAAACAAAAGGAGAAAAAAATGAAAATTCCTAACTATCCCAGGAATGTATCCACCCCGACACCTAGATAATTTAGTGTCTTCACTGTAATGAAAGAGACTATGGGAAGGGTTGAAAATTTTTGGGTGGTGGTGGTTGATGACTAGTTTTCCCTGGTTGGTTCCATGGTGGATGAGGTTGGTTTGAATACCCCCATTTCCTATAGGCTTGGTTTTCCTTCCACCCTTGGTTGGATGAATAGTATGGTTCTTTCCTAAAGGGTTGTTTAAAGGGGCGTACTGGAAATATTACCTCACAACTTTCAGATGTTTCTCTCAATTGAGGACATTGGTCAGAATAGTTGGTGTCAGAAGAGCAGATTCCATAATGGATGGGAGGAGGGGATTGAAATTTCCCTTGGGAGAGAGTAAGTTGTCGTAGAAGGTTACTTACCTCTTCAAACTTCGTGTCCACCTTCTTCTGAAACTCAGTACTTTGCACCTCATGGACACCTCGAATGGGAACACTGGACCGTGTACCGAATTATTGAGTGTTCTGTGCCATGTTCTCAATGAGGGTACTTGCAACAATTGGCGTCTTATCTACCAATGCACCACCTGCAGTAGAATCAATCATATTTCGATCAATAGGAATCAAACCTTCATAAAAATATTGGATTAAAAGTTGATCACTTATTTGGTGGTGTGAGAAACTCGAACAAAACCTTTAAAATCATTTCTAATATTCATGAAGTGTTTCCCCTTGAGATTGTCTTATACCACATATTTCTTTCCTTATAGTTGTAGTTCGAGAGGCTGGGAAGTATTTTTCATGAAAAAGGTGCTTCATGTCCGCCCAGCCTCTTATTGGTGAATTAACATAGTACAACCAATCTTTCACAGTGTCTTATAAAGAAAATGGGAATGGATGAAGCTTTACTTGTTCCTCATCAACATTATAAGGTTTTAATGTTGAACAAACAGTATGAAATTTTCTTAAGTGCTTATGAGGGTCTTCTCTAGGCAGTCCATGAAATCTTGGTAATAAATGGATTAAACCATATTTTAATTAAAAATTAGGTTCTTCACCTTGAATTTGAATATAAGTTGGTTGGATATCAACATCAGGTGAGGTTAATTATTTTAATGTTCGATTATTTTCAGCCATGATATACAAGTTATGTTCAGTTTTAACTTTGGTTTCATAAGAAGAAGAAGGATCAAGAAGAATTTTAAGATTTGATGTCTCCTCCTTCAAAGTGTGGTCTTGTGTGTCTCGGTTTCGTTGATGTAGGATCCTCTCCGGTTCGGGTTCGAAAGTTTGTAGGTCTCCTGGAGTAGAATGCATCATACAAAGAACCTACACAATAAATAAATTAGAACACAAAAACAAATTCAAAGGTAGAAGAAAAAACAAACAAAAATTCACAAAAATTACAAAAAAAAATTTATCAAAAACACGCACAAAAAACCAAAGTGCTCCCCAGCAGTGGCGCCAAATTTTGACCGCGTTGTCATGACACGTCAAATGGATTATATTTTTAAGGTTTATTTATAGTCTAGGGTAAACCCTAGGTCGTCTCTCAAGGAGCGTTGGTAGGTTTAGAGTGTGTATTTGTAATAAAAATGACTAAGAGAGGGGGTGGTTTTGAAAACAGTTTAAAACAATGACTTAGTTGAAATAGCTTAAAAGATGTGTGACCAAGTGGATTTTGAGAAATATGAGATAAAAGTGTCGATGTGATTTCACTACACACATATCAAGTTCATTTTTCATAGAGATTCATCTTAGGTTTAGAGTAATTATTTGGTTGAAATTAATTGGAATCCCGATTAATTCTTAAGCTTTTATTTCAATGTTTTAAGGACCAAACCTTGACGTAACAATCGTATTGTCAAGGTCCAGTACTTATGCATGGAATACGAGCTTCCAAAGCATATTGAAATCTCAATAAGTTGGGTATGAAAAGGATTCTTGTGATGTCCAATCAGAACAACACAAGTCACGCACTCAAAACCTCACACCGATCGGTTAGAAATTAAGAGCATAACACTCACATGTATCAAATAAAGCATTAAAATTTGAAATAAAGTAAGATATATGGAATGAAATGTTTCAACACCCAAATTACTCCAAAACAGTAGCTATTGTATGCATCGGAACTCCCTTGACATGTGTATATCTCCCTCACAACGAACACCCAACTTTTAGCTCGACATCAGGAGGAGGAGGAAGCTCAGGTGGAACTCCTTCTTCATCCTTGATTCCCCTATGATGATAGGGGCCTACGGAACCACCAAGGTGATTAGGAGACTCCTCTAGGACTCCAAATTTGAATCACTTCACTCCTTGGCCGAACTTACAAATGAGTATCCCAAGTTTCCCTTTTATAGGAAATGTGGGAGGTTGTTTTGGGCACACAGATTTCATGAATACACTTGCACGACACGTTTCGGCCTTCAGACAGTCTTATCTCGCTTTGGAGAAAATAGAAACGTTGTATCCCTACCTCTTAATTGTATCCACCGAAAGTTTGGCACCGTTTGGACAACTACAGCACAAGATATTGATAAATTACAGAACACCCCATTTTACTTGGTCCAAATTCGGTGGCTTGGACAGATCAGTTTGGATGGCCCCCATAAAAGTCGAATCAAGATTGGGTTCCTTCATATGAAATGTATCCTATTGAATTTTTTACAGTCCCTCAAAATTTTAGTCCTTTTGGAAGAACAAATTTTGTGTACTATTCAAAATAGTAGACATATGTCCATGGATCCATGCAATTTTGGCCCATTTTTCTTTCACATAATCAAGGTCCCTCCAAATCACCTCCACCTACATTGAAATAATAAAAACAAGTAACATTTACCATTCTAAAAGTTATAAACACAAAATTATTTAATCAAACATTATGCACAATTTGATAATATTTTTATAATTTTTAATACAAAATATGTTTAGCACAGTGGTGTAAGGGTGAAAATGAAACAGTGAATTGTGGTACGATCACTCTCATAGCTTTGGGAAACCTGAAAGACGATTATATTGGAGGAAAAGTGGCTGATGCTGAATTATTAGGAGGTATGCCTTACAAGATCAGGATGCATCACCACTAGAATGTTAATCAGGGGGTAATAGGAAGAGTTCCTAGGCGAAAGGATTAGTTACCCATTATCACGCCAGAGTTATTCTAAACATGTTCAGAAGGTCAATACACTATCATATGAAAAGTCATCAACCACCAATATAGTGATAATATTGTAGAAATATGGGACATCTACATAAGATCAATTGGAAACCACATCAGATATGTTGTGATAGAGAAACTAAGAAGAATCTGATTGTGGGAATGGGATCTTTACACCATATCCAGATGTGAATTTCATTTCTACTAGTCATGGGGGTAGATGAATTAGATATGGTACGTCTTATAACAATCTCCCATATTGGTAGAGTGTTTATGCTTAGAGATCTCAAACTGCATAAAAAATAAGTGGGCAAGATATCTTCGTGAAGCTCACCATACACTAGTGGATTGAGAGTTAGGACCATTAGTTGAAAGTGGTAATATTCATTTATATTCCACACATGAAGTTTAAATATTTGATAATGGTTCCAATGATTATTTTATTTCTACAAAACATGTTAATAGTTTGAGCCTGGTGATGGAGTTTTTGAGCATGTTGTTGATGACAGATACACCATTAGAAGTATGGGGTATATACATTTATTTATTGAAGGGTTTTTCTCCAGCGAATGGGAAATGCAATTTTCGGCAGATATCTACATTTAAATATGTCAAGATTAGAACTAATTATTTGTTTGGAATGGATAGTTTTATACTGATTCCACATATATTTTTACTGGAGGAGAGTTAATTCCATGTCTCCTAAGAGTGATAGTTATATTCACTATGAAGAGTGGGATATTTTGGCAGGTTATACAGAGATAGTTTATCAGCAATGGAGGATCATACCACCATGTATTAAAGTTTGTTTTTAGATAATTGGGGTGTAATACATGGTGTCTTTCCACCCATAGTAGGCAGGATTCCAGATGTGTTTCTTAAAATCTTTTCAGGGATTCATCCTTAGAGAGATGTGGATTTTACAATAGAGACCAAGAAAGGGGGGTGGTCCAGTTTCTATTCCACCATACATAATGGGACTAAAAGAGCTTCATTAGGTCAAGACCATCTTTTATGAGTTAAAGGATAAAGGATTTTTCCATCAAATTATGCCTCCTTGGGGTTCACTGATACTGTTTTCAAAGAAGGATAACAGATCTCTGCTCTTTTTTTCTGGTAATAAAAATTTGAAATGGATGAATGTCAGGAACCTGTATCCTTTTCCATGCAATGATTATCTATTTTACCATTTGATGGGTTATTGTGTTTTATTAAAGATTAAATTGATATTAGGTTATCATTTATTTAGTGTTTGACATTTTTATATACATTGGACTACTTTCATAAGTAGAAATGGAATTTATGAGTTCATCATAATTCCATTTGGGTTGATAAAAACATAAGTAATTATCATGGTCTTAGAGAAAATAATATAACATCTGTACCTGGATATTTTTTTGGTTGTGTTTTTCGATGGCGTTCTGGTGAACTCCAAGGCTCATGATGATCATTCCCAACATATTTTCATTGTCATGAGTACCCTAACATAGCATCAAATATATTCCATTCTATATAAGTGTTAGTTTCAGATTGGCTTGGTAAACATCTTTGGACACATAATCCTAGAGGACGGAGTTTCATGATACATAGAGAAGGTTCATGCAGATGTGTCTTGGGAGAAACCAAATAATGATTTAAATATTTGTACATTTTTTAGGTTAGGTAGATATTACTAGATACTCAATAAAAACTTTTCCAATTTTGAATCACCACTTTCAAGCATGAATATGAAGGGGATAAATTTTTAGTGGTCATGAGCATGTTAGAATGAAATCCCATAGCTAAATATGTTCTTGACATCGACATTGATACATTTTATACCAGTGGCATGTGAAGAATATATGATGTATTGAGACACTTCAGGGATAGGAATTGGAGTAGTGTTGATGTAGAGAGATCAATTTGTGTCATATGGGTCTCAAAATATGAGGTCGCGTGTTTTAAATTACAGTATTAACAACCTCTAATTGGATACAGTGGTTTATACTTTGATGTATTAGTGGCCCTATCTATTGTGATAAAATATTAAATTATATATGGGTTACATGAGCATGATGTATATAATTTTATAGTGATATTTTAATCATTGATATAATATATGGGTTGATTGTATATATTCCTTCAAATTTTATCTAAAATATACACATGAGATGGGAAATAGAGTAACTGGGACTTTATGTAGAGAAAACAAGACTTAGATAGTTTATGATTATAGTTCTGAGTGGAAGATAATGAAATTGTTAGCTAGGATTCATGTTGTGGTTCTGGAGGGTTTAGAGAATATGAATCTAATATCAATTTCAATGATTTATTCACTTTTGAGAAGATTTAGGGATAGGAAGTATGAGGATCTAGAATTTTTTACCCTGAACAAATGACATGTTGGTGGAGATACAACATTCGAATTGGCCTTTTGTGAAGATGAGATCATATATGTCTAAAATCATGTGGTTTTTCCTATGATAATGTGGGAGAAGAAAATGCATGATTTTCATTCCTCAAAGTGGGTGGTGAAACCATCTCTGACCAAAATTTACTGTGAACTATGATAACATTTTTGGTGTCCAAACATGATAAATGAGATATTAATGTTCATGACATGATTCTACACATTTCAATAGGTGAAGGAATATCATCAATGACCTGATGTTTTAATATAGTATATACAATTCTAAAATGAAATTGAGATGATGATAGAATTGTTTTTTGGGTGGGTCTCTTGGGGATTACTCGTAAGAATGACCCTATTTGGGTGGGTGTGAAATGGATGATGATTATAGCACATGTATTGCCTATATGAGAGACTTTATCTGAGGATTAGTTTGTAGTCTACATTCATGGGATATTCTATTTGTATTGGGTTACACAGACTATAGTTTTATACCATGAATCAAGTTTTAATTTTTTCTTATGGTATAGGTTATATATGGAAATTGGAACATAAGTTTTACTGGGTACTAAATTCCATCGATAGATATATAGATAGTAAGAAAGTACGAAAAATGTACTTGAGGATATTCATTGAGAATGTATACTAAAATTCATTGGTTGTTCGATGATGTTACTCGATTTGGTGGATATTTACAATAAAAATAGATATTGTGAAACTATTCATATGGAATCCTATGAGTTTTTTTATGTTAGGTTATGAAAATAACTTATATGATGGATAAGGGCCGACGAGTTTGATTTATTGGGGTCAAGCCTCCTATAGAAGACATAAGAGCTATTATAGTTAATATGGAAGCATATGGATATAGATCAACATTTAAAGAAGTCATATGTAGATAGAATAAATTTAAATCCCATTGAGTTTACAGATGATGATCATGTATTCTTTTGGTGGTCTCCTAGATTGGGTCACTATTATATATGATGACTGTACAAGTTGGAAACCAGGTTTTTTACAATTCATAGTTGTGGAGAGAATATTACTAGTGGAGTGTCGATTGTATCTTTTGAAATGGTATAATGTATTGCATGATGGCTTCCATCTGCCACATATTCAACGGTATCTCCATGTTCTTTCTCAGGTGATTGATGTGAATGATGTTTAGCTTGAGAATTAATCATCCTTTGAGGTGAATCTAATATGTGTGTTGGATCATAGTGAGAATGATTTGTGGGGAAAGACCATACTGATAGTTTTTATATTGTGGAAAAAGTCCATTTTTTGTGGAAATTTGGGATAGAGAAGCTAACATGTGGGCTTAGTGGCCAGATATTTTGCGCAACAAAAATTTTGAATGCTAGGGAGTACAGCTTGGGGATGAGCTGTTATAAGGTGGGGGGACTCTAAGATGCTATCCCTTTAATGACATAGATCAGGAATATGTATGGTATATGTTTTTTCTTTTGATGGTCATAATTTGGTTGGTTTTTTTGTGAGGTTTGATTGGGTGAGAACTGGAAAAATTAGAAGGATATGGGAAAGTGGGAATTGACACTTGGTTTTCCCAAATCCTTCACTAGGAAAAATAAAATTGGGCAACCCCTTATAGAAATACATTTCATAGCTAGCAAGTGGTTATGAAAACTATGTAGCCTATTGGGAGGAAATGTGCACCCACATATAATAGGTTCATAATTAAGTTGGGATGGTTTGGAGAACCGTGTAACCCTTCCCAAAAAATTGTGCATTACATTTTAATTAGGATTAAAATCATTTTTTAATGTAACCTAACCCACATATTAATCCCAACTCAACCCAGACTAGTAACCTAACAATTTATCATGGTTTAAGAGCCCCCCAAAATGAATTCAAAAGGATACCAATCTTAATTCATTATGATTAAATTCTCAGATTCAAGATATGAACCTCTCTCTGAAAGATTTTATTATCTAGTGTGGTTTTTCATCCCATTCCCATTATTCTTCCATCCATTAAGTAATGATATTACCTATTTTTGGATGGATGTGAATAATGTTTTTTATGATATTGATATAGTTTTTTATCTATATATAGATTTGTGGGATCTTGATTGTTCCATCTTGAATTACGGTTTCAGATCTAGATCTAATTCTATGTTTTTGTTCCACACCAAATTGAGATTTCCATTGGGAAATTTCTCATAAAAAATTTAAGGGAGGTGTTAAAATATTAAAATTTGGATGTCATGATTTCAATCACATACAAATAAATATATAAGTTCTGTTCGATTATTTACAATTGATTTTATTGAATCTAAATAATTAATTATAGCATTGTGAAATTGGAGATAATGATATTTTTGA
The DNA here is from genome assembly GCA_963277665.1 of Viscum album. NCBI lineage: Eukaryota > Viridiplantae > Streptophyta > Magnoliopsida > Santalales > Viscaceae > Viscum > Viscum album. The sequence goes on from OY728141.1 coordinate 1,632,671,638, forward strand.
AATCAATTAATTAATTGTTGAATTAATTATTGGGAATGGATTAGAATATGTAATTGATTTATTAGGAATAATTAATTGATGAATTAATTATTTTTATATTGTGTTTATTGAATTAGAATAATTAATTATTGATGTAATTATAGGGATGTTAGGATTTAATATTTCAAATGATTAATTGGCAAAAAAAATTATTGTTATATTGAAATTTATTAATATGAATAATTAATTTTTGAGATAATTATTGTTATTTGAGGTTAATGGATTATATTTAAATACTTGTTGAATTAATTTAAATATGTTTTTATGATTATGAAATTTATTTATATGATTAAATAATTGTTGATTTAATTATTAGGGTTGAGGTGAATAATAAATTTTCTAGTTAATTAATGGGGTTGAGATGATAAATTGATTGTTGAATTAATTATTGGTGTTGATGTATTTACTTACTAATTTAATAAATGAATGGGTTGACGTGGGATTGAAATTTTTAATTTGGATATGTTATTTAGTGAATTAATTATTGAGTTTTTATCGAACATGTGATATTGTGATACTTGTGAAATGGTGATATTGTGATCTACGTGATATTTATATAAGGGAAATGGCATGCTGCATCAGAAGACCATAGTCATAAATTAGACAATAAATAATGATAATGGTATTATGAGAAATTAGTGGAAAGGAATAATGGTAAAAATGGAATTCTATGATATTAATTAAGGTGAAGAATGGTAAAAATGTCATTCAAGGATATGAATTGTTTTTAATAAAGGTCATAATGGAATTTTGAGATACGAATTTTGGTGAAGAATGGTCATAGTGTAAGCCTACAGTATGATTTCAGATAATGAATGGTAATAATGGAATTCTAATAAATTATATCTTTTGGGGATAGTTCAGACTTGAGTATGGTACAAACAACTATTGAGGTTTGGGTGTCCATGGGATCATATGGGTTTATGTATTTAAATAAATAATAGTTGATAATGTGATAAATTTTAACTTTTGCATTGTACTTATTTATTTATAAAAATGAATACACTGTTATTTTATAATTATTATTTTTTATTTCATTCATAGTGGCCTTTTATATATTACTCAACCATTATCTAGCTTCCAAAACGATACCCAAAATAGATTTCCTGGTTATAGGATATGTTATGGGAACAATCCCATTGTTAGATGGATGAGTCCGGATAGAGCATGAATGAAAGAACTAGGCATGCAGTTAGGCCCCCATTAGAGTATTCTAAGGAAATATTTATTTAGTGATTACTATACAGATTATTGGTACATATTTCGAATATATATTCTTCAGTTTTGATATTTTATTCATATTTTGGTCATTATGTGATATTTTTACTCTTCTGGTTATGATTATATGATGTTTTTATTAATGATTATTTATTTCCAATATTTTATTACTCTGGTAATGATGTATAATCTCCCCATGATCAATATTAGACACTATCTTCTAGTTGGGAACCTCAAACATATGGGATGTTTGTGCGAAGTGAAATTGTGAATGGACTTGGGGAACCATTGTGTGTATCACTTGGGTCCGGACGATACATCACCACATGTTTGTAATTAATACATAGTAGAGAGACACATAGAATTTTCAGGGTTTGGGAAAAGTATATTACTCTTTCTCATTATTTTATATGCACATGAGTAATGGATTATTCTACTATCATGATCAATAATTAATAACTAAGAAAATTACAGTCATATCAGCAAAGCTTCTACTACATTTATGATTCTAGAATTCATTGGACGAAAATATATCATATCCACAGAAGATGAAACATTAAAAAAACCTCTAAAATGATTTTACAAATATATTGTTGATGATTTTTCTACTATATGATTATATGGATTTGCATGTAACACCCTATAAATATATATTGAATTTCTACTATCCTCTAATATATTATTAACATAAAACCCTATGGTTTATGTGAATTATGACATACTATAAAAATATTTTTATTTAAATGTGAACATTATAACCATAATGTTAATTTTTTTTTGTATGAATTGGAATTCGAAAATTATGATAAATATGTGTAAATTTTTTATATTATAATAATTCATTTATTAAGGATTTATTATTGAATATATAGTTTTTAGTAATTTCATTTTATGCATCAAAACATTTAATTAATTTTTTTTCATTTTTTCCCAAAAAATCTAATTAATTTATACCATTTGTAAAAAATATTTTAGGTAAATTAATATAATTTTTGAAACTAGTATGAATATTTGTTCGTATTGGGAATTTTTTGGTATTTTATTAAAATATTTATTTTATAGTGAATAGAAAAAAATACAGTTTCTTGTAAACCTTCCATTTATTTTCAATAAATAATGTAAATTAAAGTAAAAATTGTGTTTATAATTTTATCATAAATTAAAATAAGTATCCCTGAATTATATGTAATATATTTAATCACATGGGAATTGATAAAGTATTTTATTTTTGTAAAAGTTCATTTTTTTCTTAAGACTGCATTTTTTCTGAAACCATTTTTTATTTCATATTAAATAATAATACATTAATTACCCAAGCCATGAGTTATTGAACCAAAGCCCTTATCTAGTGTGAAACATGAACTATGGAACTCCTCCCCATAAGCGATATGAAAGTTATTTGTATACAAATTCTATAATGGTACAGTGGGGATACAATACCTTCACATCAAAGTAAAAAATATGTGAATATAATTGAAAATTCATACATATATAGATAAAATAAAGAGGTTTAATCCAACCAATTCATTAAAAACTCTATATTCTAATAAATTCACATATAGTTTAGGCATATATATATTAATTTTAATTCTAATAATTCAATCCCCAAGTTAAAAAAATGGAACAGACCAAGATATAACAACAAATGTAATGTTTAATGATTTATCCATGATACTTGATCTAGACTCTTGTTATAGGTAAAACACAAGAATAAAGACTAAGTTCATTTCCCTTATCTTGACTTTAATCCATGAAGTCTACTTGAGTACCAAACACAACAAAAACATGGTGTGAATAAAACATAGTATCCCTATATAGAAATTTCTAATGAAAATCTAGTGTGATGTGTTAAAAAAATGTGTTTAATATTTACATACATGAAGAATCAAAAATAAAGGAAACAAAGTTGACCACAGATTCTCATGGAGAGAACTTGGGATAAAGATACTTTTTTTGACCTATGTTGTTATTTAAACACATAGGTGTATTCATGGACTAATATTGTCTTAATATTCCTTATTGAAAAAACTAGACCATAAAACTCAATGGAATATGTAAGTGTTGATAGGAATTTCCATCCATTAATTCCAAATAAAATTAAAATATTTAGGTCTGAACTCAATGGACTACCCAAGATGTTCATAGGCATGTATTTTTTGGAATCCAAGACTACAACTCAACGAATTGAAAAAAAAAATCAAATGAGTTGAATATGGGAATCTCCTCAATTGACATTTTTTAAGGATATACCTCAAAATATATGACATTGATAAGTGTTATATTAACTCTACGGACATAAGAAGATTCTAATACATAGCCTTCCCACATCATTAGTACTAATGAATCTAGGAAGACCCCACTACATTTCCCAAGGCATTCCATAACCTAATGTAATCCAAAACTCATCCAAGGAAATAAACATCTATCTCATTCATGAGGAATACAAGGTCTTATATAGTGAAATTAATTACTAAAATACAATACCATGAAATCCTAGTATGTCATTATTATAAATTTTACATAATAAACAACTCCAAAATATTCCATTTTTTTATTTTTGAAAATCTCACATTTCTAATTAAACAATAAAAGGAAATCTCATTTTGGGGTATCAATGGTCATCATATGAATCCTAATTTCATAATAAATTAATATTTCATTAATGGAATGACTATAATACCCATTTAGTTCACCTTCAAATGTATTATAACTTAAAACCCAATACTTTTAATAAATCCTCATAGTGTTGGCCAACCAAACTCACATTTTTAAACCCATGGGATCATTTAAATAAGAAAAATGTATTAAAAAATGAATTAATTTTAGTTCAATCATGTGAATAATTGGCTTGATCGGACATGGAAATATAAAAATAAAATAATGGGACTTTTATATAAAATCCTAATACCACCTAAATTAGGATATATGATAAACGATCATAAAAAAACTAACCTCTGACATAAGATCATTCATATGGTAATTCCAATAAAGAGGCATCAACATTTAAGATTCATATTTCATGAATCTATCTCCCTACATTATAATGACAACTATATTGATACCTAATGAATTATAATATACCAAATTACCCTACCTATATCAATAAAAATTTATATTGTCCCTATCTTCCTCCTCCCCTTAATCTCTTTAATATCATTCTCATGAGATTCTAACCAATCAAACATTAACTTCTTTTTTGCTCCTCCTTGTTAGAAAATTAAAACATGGGAAAATACTTTAAGATTATTCAAATAATATCCTTTGAGTCCTAGTAAACATTGAAAAAAATCCATTCATGGTATTCTTCAAGGAAAAAAGGGCTCCCACATTCTTAGGGTCTATAGACACACCTTCTTGCATTATGATTTTCCCCACGAAGTGAACAAAATCTACAAAAAAATCACACAAATAGAAAATGACGTAGATACATTTCTCCCATTGTATACACAAATTTATCACCATTAGATATAAATCCTCCTTCCTTATATCACAACACAAAAGTGTAACATAAACCAAAAGAACCATGAAATCAACCATGTGTAAATAAATACTCTTTTCATTGAGGATACAAACACAATTGGTACATTTTTCAGGAAAAATGACATTAATACATATTTATTGAGTTATAACCTATTAAAAAATTATATTTTGTAATATTATAGGGTATCACCCACACATGGTAATATCCTGACCATATGACAATTTTTAGAAGATCTGATTACCCATAATTTAATGAAATAGATTATCAACACAGGGTAGTGGATATTATTTCTAAATAGTTTCGTGATTCAACCACTAATTATTCACAAACAACCACAAGGTTACATTTTCATTAATGGAAAGAAATAAAGGAGAACCCCAAGATCATGTAATAATTTGTATAAATCCCCTAGGATCTAGGTCCTATGGTATGTTCTTCAACTGATGCATCTTTTCCATAGAAATATGATATGGAGGAATAAAAATAGGCATGACATCTATTATAAGCTCGATGGTCAGTTCCCATTCCAACACGAGTGGAAAACTATAGAAGTATTTAGGAAAAACATCCATGAACTATTACAAAATATGTGGGTAAACCATAAGCTACATCAGAACATCATAAAATATAAGGATAATGAAATGGATTGACACCGCATTAATATTCTACTAATTAATACCATTTCCACCAGCATTGATGTCTAATTCCACCTGGGTACATAACTGGCACCTCTGGGTGACATGAAGGACACTCGTTGACGATTGTAGCCAATGTGATTAGGGAAGAAGACCATAAAATCCATTCCCAAAATCAAATAGTACTCAGTAACATCCATCATGAAATGATTTAATAAAAATGGGTAACTTATGATCTCATGACCACAGTCCCTAAAGTGTCTATCTCATTCTAATCGGAATCCAAATGAGGTGTTAATTGAAATCACCCCATATGGATACATCATAAATATTCCATATCCTTTAGTGAACTAAGTGGACATGAATCAGTGAAAAGGATGTGTAATAAAGGGAGACAAAGATAATGTCCAGTCTAATATAATATAACAACTTATTGTAGAAGAACTAGTTTCAGGGTGCGAATGAGTAAAATTCACTACAAATACCTACCCCAAAACTCATCCTTATGTTCCATACTAACTCTGTAAAATATTATATCATTCTAGAAGGAAGGAAGATGACTGTGAGGAACTCTGTCAAAACCCGAGACACTATGACCAGTCAAACACAAACTATACTCTTACCATAGAGTATAAGATCCTACTTTGAATCCATAATCTAGAAAAAAGGTTCTATTACTCTGTTTCTATGATTTCTAAAAAAACCTCTTGAGATTCCCATATATCTACTTGATAGAATCCCAACTGAGGACCTATCTAAATTCCAAAGTATGTGACCTACCATTCCACAATAATTAAACGTCATTATACAACCACAATGGCTAGTACGGCCCCCACATCCTTGCTGGTACCAATAAATATAGTTACGCCTACCCCCATATGATCAATTTTCAACTACTGCTACACACCCTTGGACATTAACATATCGTAGAATCCTATATGATATGATTTTCGAAATCACTATAATAGAGATAGTGCTCAAATGTAAAATATTCACTTGAGACTTTATCTCATGTTTTAGATCATCCTCAATTCATATTTACCTTCTCAAATAATGACTATCCATTTATTGAGTGAAATCTATAGATCAGTAAATTGGCCAGCATGCTCCATATTCTACTCTATTCTAGGTTAATAAAATTTCTATCCCGATAAGATTGAAGGGTATTTAGAATGATGTGATCAGTGAATATAGTATTAAAATAATTCTATATCAAGCCCATATACTGATCAGATCAAATTACAATATCTCAGAATCCCTTAGGCTAATCTTGAATCCTGTATATATCTATATATTCTTTATTCTCATAATTTTTTCCTATTTTATTTAAGAATGTGTTTATCAACAAGATAAAACTACCATACATAAGGGGTAACCCCCCATATTGAAATTAGGTAGATGCTACAGCTGAAACTCTGGATTCAAACAAAAAATCATTTCGGAAAATCCAGATATGTCTTTTTCCATATACTACATCAGGTGAAGGATACACTCCACATACACAAAAAATATACCATTTCCATGTACCTTAAGGGGTTCATACCTCTAAAGCCTAGGGTCATTCACTATAGTACCCACACATTCTTAATTTGGTGATCTACAGGGAGAATGTTTTTTAAGAATTCCAAATGAACAATTTAGAACACATTAAAAATATATATCAATATAACAACCAAACATTTATTAATGAAAGTTACTTTGGATCTAATTAAAGGTATTATTATGTAAAAAGGTCTTATAATACATACTCACATCCTTGGTTTTATGTTTTTTTATTTTTAAATAAAGTTAAGAATTTTTATCGTTTCTAATATAGCAGTTGAACAATGATCACATGATTAGTATAAATATAGGTCCTTAACCAATCCAATTTGCTCGGACAAAGGAAGTGATGGCCTCATCCTGTATAATTTCTCCATATGAATCCCATTTTTTATATCATAAAGGATTTAGTTTCACTATATTATATCTTGACTAAGTGCTTTCCAAGCATTAACAAGTTAAGTTTGAACAGAACCGCCTATGGGTAAACATGAAGTTAAGAGAGATTACCACCCGAGCAATATTATCCGACCCACCCAAAGAGTCAGTCACCATCTCACTACATACCCTAAGGTCTTATGAGACTGTTATAAGGGGTTATGTTAAATGACCCTAGAACTATGATTATCTAAATTATTTTTTTTTATAAATAATATACATTCATTTTATTATTGTTAGTTCATAAATGGTTTTTAAGCACAAATAGTTTTGTTAGTTACAATTAAATTAAGAAATTTTTTTGATGAATTAATGGATTTTTGAATTAAATAATATTTTAATAAATTATTATTTCTAAATTTATTTTTATAAAATAAAAATGATCATATATTTGTTTTGAATAAACTTGTAATTTTTATTATTGTTTGAAAGCTATTTTTGTCAAAACATAGGAATTTTTTATAAATGTTGGTTTTTATCTTAAAAGTAAAAAATTCAAATATTTAGAATTTTTTTAGAAAAAATGAATATAATTTTTGGGCTCAGAACATCAAAATTATCTATCGGTGAATTTTTCATAAATCTCTGAGACAGTCAAATTTTTTGTTAAAAATTAAATACTATTAAAATATATAATGTGTCTTATAACAAAATAATGACCCCAAAGTGATTTAATTAAATACTATAAAAAGTTTTTTCGGACAATATTTGTTTTACATATAAATTAATGTCATTTTATATCTGGTTTATTACTTTTATAGTGACCTAGTGGATCCTGCAAGACTTACAAAATATTTTAGTTTTTGAAAATGATTTCTTTTAGAGTGTAACTAATCTCAACATAATAAATCTTAATATTTTATGAAGATCGGAAATTTCCTTTATAAAATAATTTTTACCACTCCAAATTGGAAAAAAATATGGGAAAATCATGGGGTGGATTGTGTATTTGATTAGTTTAAAGTGTTGTGTAAAAAACCATAATATTAAAGTATTCCCTCTATTTTCTTGTATAAACCAACTCAATATCTCATTCATATTCACTCAATACCATTGTATATCGACCAAAAACTACCCTAATCTCTCTGTAATCCTCCCAAGGTGCCCCAATATCCCTAGAAATCTCTCTCAAGCCTCTCCTAAGCCATTGGGATCACACTTCCACACAAGGGATCCTCACAATCTTCCTTCTTTATTTTGGTCCATGATTCCTTATATTGTTATACACATTTGTTTTCAATTAAAAATTTTGGTGTATGATTTATAATATCCCTTATACTGTCATACTTATGTTTGAATGATGTTATACCCCTTTCTCTCTCATTATTGCATCCCAGGTACACCTGTTAACCTACCGAAATTTCGTAAGGGATTTCTCTCTCTTTATTTACATGTAAGCAATTATTTTATATTATTCATTAAAACTCCATTAAATATGTTAGGATATTACGGTCCATGACACCCATATGTTCCATTTCATGTATAAATGATTTTATACTACTTTATCTCTCTTGAACCCATTTTATAATTTCTATTAGACGTCGTTATGCTGCTAAACTTACACCAACATTTCCCATTACAAAATCATTGTATAAGTGAATACCATACCCATTTCTCTATCAATAGTATTGACCATTATGCCCATGTGCTTTTTTATTGCGTATATACTTTAATTAAATCCACATCTTTGTTCGTGAAATAAATTATGACATGTAGTGAATCCATGTTTGATGATCTATGTGGAACACTTATACATGAAATGACGTGATTAAGAAGGGTGTGACCTTGTGGCACTCCAATGCATTGGGTAATGAATAGTATCATGATACATCATTTTCAAGGAGTTTTGACTCATCATAATTAATTTAAAATTATTTTTTACTCATACTAATTCATTTTCAATGAGGCTTTACTTATTCTCCATCTGCAATTTTCTTTGGTTCACACTAATATCATGTTAAATGTTGTTTCCACATTTCCATGTTATGATAATCATGTTATATCAAGACTTTATGTTAATTTTTATATTGTTATACATTGATATTTATATTTCCTAACATTTATTATATTCTTCACGATATACCTAGTTTACTCTCTTATTGGGATTTATAGCTCACTCATTTCTTGTTCATGTCTTTTGGTTATCTCGTGCAATACTATGTACAAATGAATGTTGTTGTCATGTAAAAGAATATTTAAATAAAGATGTTGTATTTTATGTTCGATGTTTTTTTGTAATGTTCCGAATTTCTTAAGACACTAGACCTCTCGATCCATAGAGTTGACTTAATTTCTTGTTTATGTAATAAATAATGTATAAGTGTGCAATAAATAAGACAGTTGTTGTAGTTGGTATTATATGATAGGTTTATTTATTTTTTATATTAGTATTATAAAACCCTAGTAAATTATATAGGGATAATATTAAGTAAAATAAAAGTATCCCTAAATTTTAGTGAGTTTAGAGTATGCAGTTTATCATGAAAATACATCCCTCTCTAGATACTAACTAGTAGATGTGGCTCTAGAAAATATGTCTCTAGTGGTAAAACCTAGAAACCTCGATTTGAGCTAGACCCAAATGGGAACTAGTGTATGAAAACTGGCCTTTCTAAACACTTTGTTATGACACTTACAGGGGATATAATATGGTAAATTCATAATCTTAGTATTAACCATTATTAGGGGAATAATCAAAATTCCCCTAAGAATATATAATGGGAAGTAGATCATGGATAACATAGATTGAAACATATAAAATCTAATGTTAAGGAAATAAATCTAATTTATATATTAAATTTTTTTTAATATGATTCCCCTTTATTTTTTACCCCTATATTTCCATTTGTTCTAACCAATGGCCGGTAATTGGGGGACTCAGGCTAACAACTGTTGTGAATATCAATGTGAGGAATATCCTAATGTGATGCCCAATCCGATGTTAGAGGGAATAACAAACATTGTCAAGATACTCTCTTAGTTAAATTATGTTTTTAATAGAAACATGGGTCAATGATAATGTCCCCCCCCCCCCCACCCAGGAAAGAAAAAGATGCAATCTATAGCTTCAAGGGACAAGGCCTCCTACTCTCAATGGATCAACTAATCCCTCAATGGTCGAACAATGGATCTACCCCATTGAGAAGATCTTTTCCATACTACAATGTTCCAAATAAGAGAGGGTTATTCTAGATTCTTATCTTTTGGAGGTTGATGCTGATTAATGGTGGATATTGGTCAAAAGTAAGAAGCCTGAGGAAGTGATCATGGAGTTGGAATGGAAGGATTTCCAAAAAAATGGATTTCAGTGAATATTTTATGCACACATTATGACTTAATATGGATAGGTACTTCCTTTCCCTCAAGAAAATACACAATTAATCTATCATAGTGTATGAGGAATACTTCACAGGGCCTGCACAATATGCCTCTCACTATTTCATTACCCCCGAATGCAATGTTGACCACTTTTTTGTAGGCTAAAACCTATCCTATGGAGAGAACTAGTGATACATGACATCAATATATATGAAATAATTGTATGATGTGCCCTCAAAATAGAAATAAATATTAAAGAATATTAGGGGTATCACAAGGATAAGAAGAAGAATTTGTACTTTAATTCTGTTTGTCCAATAGATAAATCCAACGGTGCTAAGAAATTTCAGCACCTCACTTTCCAAAGGTGTGAAATGAAGAACACCATAAATTTCTTGAAGGGGAAGAAAAAATTATTTATGTGTGGAATAGAAGGGCACCTGATCATTAACTTTCAGAAAGATAAACCCTTAGCTACAACAGAAGATGGAAACGCTCAATTCACAACTAGAACATACCCATATACCCACGGTTTTTCCCAAAACAGTGTGTATAGGTCACCCCTATATCCACGGTTTTTGAAAACCATGGGTATAAGAGTAATATGGGGACCTATACCCACATTTTTGAATAACCATGGGTATTGGTCATCTATACTCACAATTTACGGAAAATTCATGTGTATTTGTGTTTTTAAATATATATTCTCATGGTTCTCCATAACCATTGGAAAAAACACCTATTCCCACGGTTTTGGTAAAAACCGTGGGTATATGTGTTTTTTTCTAGGCCAATACCTACATTTTGGGTCAATTTGTGGGTATAGGGTTCTTTTTTCGAAGACCTATTCCCACAGTTTTGTGAAACTATGGGTATAGATTTCCCATGTTATGGTGGGAAAAAAATCCAGTGGAATATAAAAAAAATTTGCAGCAAAACCTATATTCCTTGTTTTGATTAAATATTTATGTAGATAAAAATATATAAAAATATAAGTTTTGTAGGTTTGTTGGTAAAGCATTGTTTTCATACCATGCGGTATCAGGTTCAAATCCCACATTCTATTTTTTTCTAATATATTTAGAATCATTAATATATTAAGAAATATATTGATTATTGTACTATTAAGCGGCCTTACCTGGTTGGTAAGAATTTTGAAGCAATTATGAACAACGTGGGTTCGAACCCCTGCACCGTACTTTTTCCAATATGCACCTGAAAAAATATATTAAAAAATATATATAGATATATATATTAAGTAAATTGACATAGATAGACCGGTTAGGTACCACGATTGTGATAAGCAGGTCTCGGGTTCAATACTGCCCACTTCAATTTATCACTACATATTCCTATGGTTTTATAACTGTGGGTATTAGGAATTGAAATCTTGGATATTTGGTATGACACAATTGAAAAAAACATATACCCACAGTTCTCCAAATCGGGGGTATAGATTGTGGACCTCTCCCAATGCCTCTGTTACCCACAGTTCCTAAAACCGTGTGTATCGGCTCTACCCACAGTTTTTGAGGCCATACCCACTATTTTGAACCATGGGTATAGGTCACATATCCATTAGTGATTCAACCCTCAATGCATTGTTCATTAATTCAACTACAAAAAACCATTGAGCTTTTCAAAACAGTTCAATAAGAAATGGATTTTCAGAGGAAACCAGCAACCTCCATAGAAGAAAGTGAGAGATTTTTCATCACTATGACAAAAGATAACCCCAAAATAAAGTCGTGACAAGTATTATATTTATTCAATCCCGAATATAAAACATAATTTTTGATTCTTATTCTATGAATTCTTTTATATCTCGAATGTTTTGAAATAAAATCCAAGCACCACTACAAATCATGGAATTAGAGATGTCTGTGAGAATGAAAAATAGGGATATCATATTATCCCATTAATATAACTCCTCCCCTATCACAATTTGTCAATTTAACATCCCAAAAAACCTTTTCATACTCCCTTTGGTGGAATTTGATGCAATTATTGGCATGTATTCACTTTCCCTATAAAGTTCCAACAGAAAGTTCCATGAGAGGGAAATCACTCTCCATATGGTGAATCGACCTTCGATTCATCACAAGTGCAAGGAGAAGGATGAATATTATTTAGAACTATCTTCTAAAACGTGGATATAACTACCCTATGATCATATATATCTTGATAAGATGATTGAGTATATGGAAGCAACCATTCTTACAGACATGCCTATAGTGAGGGAACTCGCTAAAGTGTTTCCCGGGGAATTTCCTGGTTTTTTTCTTAGAAGAGATGTTTAATTCTCGATTGATCTTATTGACTGGATGATTCCAATATCCATGAATTTTTATAGAATCTATTTTGTGGAGCATGAGGATCTAAAGAAAAAACTATAGATGAATTTGGATAAAGGGTTTATATGCCCAAGTGCTTCACTAAGTGGTGCACCAGTCCAATTTGTTATGAATTAGGATGGGTCAATGCGCATTTTCATTGATTATCATGAGATCAATGAAATATCGATAAATAACAAATATAATCTACCATGAAGTGATTAATTTTTTAATCAACTACATGGAGTGCAATACTTCCCCAAGGTAGATTTGCAGTTGTGATATTACCCAGTAAGGGGGAAGAATGAGGATATCCCCAAGACTGATTTTCATACAATGTACATGCACTATGAATTCATGTAATTTCCTTTAGGACTAACTAATTCTCTATAAATCATCATGGACATTATGAATAAAGACTTTAGATATTACCTCATTCAATTTTTTGGAGCCTTAATAGACGATATTCTAATATACTCCAAACCCAACGAGGATCATGAGAAGTGTCTAAGCGCTATACTAGAGACCTTACAAAAGGATAATCACTATGAAAATTAAATAAATTGTGTTTAGATGTTTAAGGATGTCTTATTATTGGGTCATATCATCACATGAAATGTGATATTTTTTTATCCTTCCAACAAATATGTAGTTGAGGGATAGTCGAGTCCAAAATCGATGATAGATATTAGTAGCCTCCTGAGGTTTTCTAGATAAAGTCGCTGATTGGTAAAAAAAATCTAATGATTTTCCATCCCTCTTACCAAGAAAACTCAGAAGGGAGTCACATTTTCTTAGAGAGATGAATGCAATGATATCTTTATAGAGTTGAAAAGGGGGATTTTCACTATGCATGTTCTCATACTACTCACAAGTGGAGAACTTTTTTTGGTATAATGATATTTTTTTAAGATGTTAATGGGTCGTGTGTTGATGGAAAAATAGAAATTAATTTCATATAAATTAGTGAAATTGAAAATTCATGAGAAAAAAATCCAAAAAAAGATCTTTATTTTTCTACAGTAATAATAACATAAAAAATTTGGTTAAATTACCACTTTGGGGATAAGGGTAAAATATATACAGATCATAAAATCCAAAACTATAAATTCACATACAAAAAGTTTAATATGTTCCAGCGTAGATTATTAAATCTGATCAAAAACTATGACTGGTCAATTCATTACCACCTTGGGAAAATGAACAAGGTGACAGATTCTCTATGTATAAAGGACCCAAAAATTTTATCATTGGTATGAATTGAAAACGATTCAATATTCATAAATTCAATGAATAAGTACATTGGAATCATAAAGAATAGAAAAACATAAATCATTTCACAAATTTTTACTCAACTGTATCTTTTTTAAAAGTTAAAGGATTCTCAAAATGATGTTGTTGGAGTTCATAAGGAGGTGGAAACTATCAGAAAAGGGAAATCCTCAAATTTCAATGTTAATGAAGAGGGAATTGTGATATTTGTTCCAAACTATGTGTTCCATCAAATCTAGAGTTAAAGAATGAACTATTGTATGATGCATAGAGTTTGAATTTATCCATTCACCCATGAAACAAAAAGATGTATCAAATTCACCCAGATAATTATTGGTGGGATAACATGTAGAATGAGATCGTTAACTATACAACAAAGTTCCTGGTGTGTCAATAAGTGAAGGAAGAGAGGCATAAGTCTAAGGGGACTATTCAACCATTGCCCATACCAACAATGAAATTGGATACCATCTCCATGGACTATTTCACTAAAATTTTGAATACATCTTAAGGAAACAATGTTATCTAGGTTGTTGTGTATCTTCTTACAATGACATCACAGTTCATTGTAATTCAATAGGATTTCTAATTGGATCAACTGGAATGAATATAAATCAGTTAATTGGTAAGGCTACATAAATTACCACTATTAATTATATCCGAATGAGATCCACGATTCAGCTCTATATTCTGGATGAATCTCCATCATGCTCTAAATACTATGCTGAACGTCAATATGGCTTATCATATTCAAACAGTTGGCCAATATGAGCAGACTATCCACACACTTGATGACATTTTAAGATCATGCTTAATGGACTTCAAAGGAGGATGGGATCAACATATTCCTTTTGTTGAGTTCTCTTACAATAATAGTTTCTCCTCAAGCATCCAAATGGCTCCTTATGAATCCCTGTATTGGAAGAGGTGTAGAACACCAGCATGTTGGGATGATGTTGGGGATTTAAAAATCCAAGGTCTAGAAATGGTTGAAAAAAATGATGGAGAAGGTTAAGACCATCTAGAGCACATTAAAGCTGCTCAGAGTCTACAAAATAGCAATGCTAATAATCATCGAAAATACCAATAGTTTGATGTGGGAGACATAAAATTCCTTATCATATCACCATGGAAGATAATTATGATATTTAGGAAGAATTGAAGGCTTATTCAAAGGTACATCATCCATTTTTAGTTCCTTGATCGTATTGGAGAAGTGGCATATCAACTAGAACTCCCAATGAACTTATCTCAAGTACAAGATGTATTCCATGTATCAAACCTGAATAAGTACATACCTGACTCATCATATGTACTCAATCCAGAGGTGGTACCATTGGATAATGACTTCTCCTATGAAAATAAGTCTGTGAAGATCTTAGATTGTAAAGAAAAAGTTATAAAAAATAATACAATTCCCCCCATCAAGGTTTTGTGGAAAATCCATATTTTTTAAGTGGCAACCTAGGAATATGAGAAGGTAATGAAGGTGAGTTACCCTCATCTGTTTTAGTATGGGAAAAATAGATTTTAGGGGAGATTTTTCTTAAGGGGGGATGATTGTAATTACCCAATATTTTACTAATTGAAGTTACACATGATCTAATTAAATGTATTATTATGTAAGATGGTTCTACAAGACAGATGAACTTCCGTGGTTTTATGTTTTTGGATTTTGAAATACTATAAGAATTATTACAATTTCTAATATAGCCGTTGAATGGTGATCACATTATTAGTATAAATATAAGGGCTTTAAAATCCAATTTTATCAGAAAAAAGAAGTGATGGCCTTATCCAGTAGGATTTCACCATACGACGCCCATTTTTTCAAGATTGAAAAAGAGGTGTCGTCACTAGGCTTCACTGTTGACCAAGCCCAAGCCGATATTCAATACATTAAGCTTGAAAAAAACCACCTACAAGTGAAGTGGATGTTAATATACATTACCACCCGAGTAATGTTATCTCAACTACACTAAGAGTCTTTCACCATCACACACCTTACCCTTATGTCTTATGTGGGTGTTATAAGAGATTATGTAACAAAATCTTATCACTATGATTATGTGTATTATTTTTGTATAAATATTATATATTCATTTTATTGTTGTTACATTGTAAATGTTTTTTTAAATAAAAAATTGTATTTTTAGTTAATATTCAATTAAAAATACTATTTTGACGAATTAAAAAATTTTTGAATTAAATAATGTTTTATTAAAATATTATAGATAAAATACTTTTTATTTAATATAAATGATTTTATAATTTTTATGAATATAATTGTTATTAATTAAGGTTTGAAATGTGTTTTCGTCAAAACCCAAGAATTTATGATAAATGTAGGTTTTTATTTTAAATATAAAAATTCAAATATTTAGAAAATTATTTAAATAAAATGAATATCATTTTTGAATTTAGGATGTTGAAATTATATAATGGTTAATTTTTCCAAATTTTCTGAGATTATAGAATTTTTGGGTAAAAATTATAAACCATTTAAATATATAATGTGATTTATGACATCATAAGTACCCAATAGTGATGTAATAAAATAATATAAAATTATTGATCAGACAATATATATTTTATATTTAAAATAATGTTATTTTAGATTTGTTTGATTAATTTTATGGTTCCTCAGTGGACCATCCAAGGCTTATAAAATAATTTAACTTTTTAGAATGATTTCCTTGAAAGTGTGACTCACTTCCACATAATAAAGCCTAATGTTTTAATAATTTCATCCATTAGAATTATAAAATAATGTTTCACACTCCACTTTAAAAAAACCCCATGAACAAAAACCATGTGGTGGATTGTGGTTTTGATTAGTTTATTGTGCATTTTCCAAAACCTAAATACTAAAGAATTCTATATCCTTTCTTATATAAACCCACACTATATCCCATTCCTCATCACTAAAAACCTTTTAATATCAACCATCATCTTCCCTCATATCTCTATAATCCTCTCAGGGTTCTTCAAGCTCCCTATAAGCCTTTCTCAAGCCTCTTTTAGGCTATTTGAATCACACATCCATTTAAGGGATCCTCACTTTCATTTCGTTCATAATTATGTGCTTGTTTACATATATATTAAATCCCATTTATATTTAGTAAAATATGATGCGATATGATTTATCAACTCACCAATACTTCCCTCCTTATGTTTTAATGATGATAGACCCATTTCTATTTCATTAATGCCTCCCTTGTACACCCTTTACCGTGCCGAAACTCTGTAACGTATTTTTGTCTCCTCATTTACATTCAAGAAATTATATAATATTAAACATCTAAACTCTATTAAATATGTTGGTATATTATATTTCATAACCCCTTATAGTCAATTTCATGTATAAATGATGAGACACCCCATTCTCTATCATTTACCCATTTTACGATTTCTATTTGATGTCGTTATGTTGAAAAAGTTAGAAAAAACTTTTCCATTCCAAAATCATCATGTAAGTGAATACCTTACCCATTACTCTATCAATGGTATTCAACCTAATTCCCATTTACATGTTTATTTAGGAAAGAAATTGTATTTTACATCACTTTTCATTGAATAAATTATGACATTTCATTATCCATGTTATATGATCTATGTGGCACACTTTTTCATGAAATGAAATGATTAAGAAGGGTGCGCCCTAACAGTGCTCTAATGCATTGGCTAAAGAATAGTATAATGATAATTCATGTGAAATGAGTGTTTAATCATTCTAATTCATGTGAAATGTGGGTTTACTCATGATAATTCATGTGAAATGAGGGTTTACGCATGCTCCATATGCAATGATCCTTCACTCACGCTAATATCATGTTAAATGTTGTTTCCAAATTTCCATGTAATGATAAACATGCTATGTCATGCCTTTATGTTCATGTTTATATTGTTCTCCATTGACATTCCTATTTTCTAAAATGTATTATATTCTTCATGTAATGCCTAGTTTACTCCCTTATTGGGCTTTATAGGTCACTCTTTTCCTCTGCATGTCCGCAGGTTATCCCATGAAATTCAATGTATAAAGGAATGTTGTGGTCATGTAAAATTAGTTTTCAATAAATATGTTGTGTTTTATGTTCTAATTTGTTATTTAATATTCCTAATTTTCCCAGACACTAGACCTCTTGATCCATAGAGTTGTCTTAATTTCATGTTTATATAATAAATCATGTTTATGTCTGTAATAAAGAGTAGGGGTTTTATAGTTGGTATTAGAGGATAGGTTTATATTTTTAATATTAGGATTTGAAAAACCTTGTGAATGATTTATAGTTAACACAACGAATAATAAAAACATCACTCAATTTTTGTGAGTATAGAGTAAGTGTTTTTTCGATCAAATACATCTCTATCTAGATACGATCAAGTAAAGGTGGCTTTGGCACAGATGTATCTTGCAGTCAAACACAAAAACAACACATTGAGCTAGATTTCAATGGGAACTAGTGCATGATAATGATCCTTGCTGAACTATTTGTCACAGATCTCTTGGGGGATATGATTTGGTAAATTCATAAGCTTAGTATGAACCATTATAAAGGGAATAAAAAATTTCCCCTAAGAATATATGTTGGGATATATATGATATATAACATATATTTAAGCCTATAAATTCATAAGTCAAGGTAATAAATTTAATTTATATGTTATCTCTTTTTGTCATCAGATTCCCCTTTATGTGTTAACCCTAATTTTTTTATTCCATCCAATGTCCAGAAATAGGAAAACATTGGGTAACGACTGATTCGAAGATCAATGTGCTGACTGTTAAAACGATATTCCCAATCTGATGGGAGAGGGAATCCCAAACTTTTTCCGGATACACTCTTAGTTAACTCATGTTCTGAATAAAAACATGGGTCAAGAGAAACATCCAATCCCCCCATAGAAAGAACAAAAAGAAATCGAGAGTGTCATGAGATAAAGGCCTATTATTTCAATTAATCATCCAATCCCACAATATCCAAACAACTTATCATCTCCATTGAAAAGATATTCTCCACCAATCAATGTTAAGAATAATAGAAGGTTCATCTAGATGATTATCATATAGAGGGTGGACCTGATCAATGGTTGGAATTGGTCAATAATATGAATCCTGAGGAATAGATCGATACGTTAGAATATAATGGATTCTAGAAAATATATTTTGAGAAATATATTCCTCAAAACCTATGACTTATGTTGGAAAGGGATTTATTTTCCCTCAATCAAAATTATTAAGAATCCATCATAGCGTATGAGGAAAACTTCACAAGTCTTAAATGATATGCCTCTATCTTTTTTGTTACACCGAAATGCAATATTTAATACTTATTTTGGGGGTAAAACATAGCCTATGCATAGCACTAGAGATCAATGATTCGATATCTATAAGGAAGTTGTCGGATATTCCCTCAAATTCAAAATGAAGACCGGTGAATCTCAGGGGTGTCATGGGGATAAGAAGCGGAATGTGGAATTTAATTATGGTGGTTTTATGGGTAAATACAATGGTGTAAATGAATTCCAAAACCCCACTTTCCAAAGTTTCAGAAATAAGAACAATAGAAATTTCCTGAAGAGGACAAGAAAATGTTTTAGATGAGGAAGAGAAGGGAAATTGTCCATTAACTTTCAAAAAGAAAACCATGCTGCTGTAATTGAGGAGATTAATACACTATTCGACCCACAAAACATTGTTCATTACTTAAACTTCAAATAAACATGGAACTTTTAAAACAAATTCCTTAATCTAAGTGTTTTCGGAGG
Organism: Viscum album; assembly: GCA_963277665.1. NCBI lineage: Eukaryota > Viridiplantae > Streptophyta > Magnoliopsida > Santalales > Viscaceae > Viscum > Viscum album. The sequence goes on from OY728141.1 coordinate 1,632,691,686, forward strand.
CAACAAACATCCTCTAAGGCAGGATGGGAGGGATTCTTCCATCACTTCCACTAAATAGAACCCTAACGATGAACTCGTGATAGGTATTATAGTTATTTATTCATGAATAGAAAAAATTATTTTTTATTCTAGTCATATGAATTCTTTTATATCTCAAATATTTAGTATAACAATCCCAACATCACCACAGACATTGGATGTAGAGATGTCGATGTAAACAGAAAATGGGGAAATCATTTCATCCCATGAATATAACTCCTCTCCTATCCAAATTTGTGGATTGAACTTCCCGATGAACCTCTTCATACTCCCTCTAGTATTATTTGATGAAATTTTTTTCAGGGACTTTCATTACCTTTATAGAGCCAACATAAATTTCCTTGAGAATAAAATCACTCACCATATGGAGAATTGAGCCCCGATTCTGTACAATGGCATGGAGGATGATGAATCTTATTTACCACCGTCATCTCAATTTTAGATATTACTAACCTATAAGAATGTTTATCATTCGAAAATGATATATTATAAATAATAAAATATCCTTGATGACATTCCTATTGTGAGAAAACTCGCTAAAGTGTTTCAGGATAAATGGCATTGTCTTTCCCCTTGAAGAGATGTTGAATTCTCAGTTGGAAATATACATGGGGTGTTACCAATATCCAAGACACTATATTGAATGGTTTTTTGTAACTTTAGGATATAAAGAAAAAACAATAATGAAATCTAGATAAATGGATTATACTCTCATTTGCATCACCATGGGGTGCGAAAGTCCTCTTCATTGAGAAAAAGGATCATTTCATGCTCCTCTGCAATGATTATCATGAGCTCATAAAATCAGGATAAAGAAAAAGTATCATATTCCATGAATTTATGGATTGTTCGATAACCTACATGGATCAAAATAATTCTAGAAGGTGGATTTGCAATCGGGATCTAACCATGTAAGGGTCAAGAAGGAGGATATTACCAAGACATCATTTTGTACTAGGTACAGACACTATGAATTCATAGTAATGCCTTTTGCACTCACTAATGTTCTTTAGATCTTCACAGACATGATGAATAGAGTCTTTAGAGATTACCTCGATAACTTTTTTGTAGTCATTATAGACAATATTCTAATATACTCCAAAACCAAGGTGAATCATGATGGATTTCTATGTAATGTACCAGATAGATTTTGAAAGGATAAGATCTATAAAAAGTTCCTAAAGTGTGAGTTCTGGTTGATGGAAGTCTCATTATTTAGTCATATCATCACAATAAATTGGATATATGTGGATCCCTCCAAGGAAGTTGTAATTGAGGGATGTATGATACTAATATCGGTGACATATATCCACCGTTTCATTGGGTAATCTATATATTATCACCGATTTGTGATAAATTTCTCATGATTGTCCAACCTTTTTTTCAAGCTAACTCAGAAGGGAGTCAAGTGTGATTGGAGTGATGAAATTTTGTGACATTTCCTCTTTGAGGATTAGTGTGAAATATATGCATATCACAAAAGCATCATGTATATATTAACATATAAAGAGTTAAATAAGCACCAAAGAAGATGGTTAGAGTTTATCAAAGACTAAATGGTCAATTCATTACCACCCTTGGAAAATGAACAAGGTGGATGATGATCTTAGTAGAAAAGGACCGAGCTATCATTTTATTGATTAGAATTGAATAAGATTCAATATTATAACCTGTAATAATGATGGACATGAGAATCATAAAGAAGGGAACATTATCAATTCATTCACAAATGATTACTCAACCAACTCTTTTGGAAAAGTTATATGATTCCCAAATAAATGATGTCAGAATATAAAAGAAGGTGGAAACTATCATAAAAGGGAAATCCTCAAAGTTCAATGTTAATGATGAAGGAAATGTTAGATTTTGGTCAAGAATATGTGTTCCATAGAATCTAGAGTTAAATAATAAACTATGGAATGATGCACGTAGTTCAAATTTTTCCATTCACCGAGGAAACATAAAGATGTATCGAGATTTATGACATCATTATTGGTAGGATAACATGAAGAAAAAGATCAATGAGTATACATAAAATTTCATGGTGTGTGAACAAGTTATGGATGAGAGGCAGTAGTCTAGGGGGTTGATTCAACCATTTCTGATACCGACATGGAAATGGGAGGACATCACCATGGAATTTATCACCGTACATCCGAAGAAATCCAAAGAAATCAATCGTATCTAGGATGTTGTCAATCTTCTTACAAATACTGCACAGTTCATTGAAATTCAGAAGGATTTCTGATCAGATCACATGAAACATATATACACCAAAGAAGTTGTAAGGTTGTATGTAGTACCACAATCAATTATATCCGATCATCATCCAAGATTCACCTCTATGTTCTGGAATATTTTCCCACATGCTCTGAATTCTTAACTAAACTTAAGTATGACTTATCATCCTCAAACGGATGGACAATCAGAGAAGACTATCCAAACACTTGAGAACATGTTGATGGAATGCTTAATGGACATCTAAGACGGATGGGATTATCATCTTTATCTTGTTGATTTATTTTACAATAAGAGTTTCCACTCAAGAATCCAAATGGATCTTAATGAAGCCCTTTCTTAGAAGTGGTGCAGAACACGGACATATTGGGCTGTAGATGGGGAGCGAAAACTCCTAGGTCAAAGAAATGGTCTAAGAAATGTTGGAGAAGTTTGAGACCATCCAGCAACAAATTAATGCTTCTCAGATTTTAAAAATGAGATATGATGATAATATTGATGAGACCTAGAGTTTCATGTTGGAGAAAAAGTATTCTTCCACATATCTCTATAGAGAGGAGTTATGAAATTTTAGAAAAAGGGAAATCTTATTCCTGTGTACATCGGCCCTTTTCAGATCCTTGATAACATTGGAGTAGTGGTCTATCGACTAACACACCCACCAAACCTATATCCAATACATGATGTGTTCCATGTGTCACTCATTAAGAAGTACATACCTAAACAATCACATGTACTCAATCCATTTGTGTTACCATTGGATAATGACCTCTCCTATGAAGATAATTTGGTGAAGAACATAGATTGTAGGGAAAAATTTCTACAAAATAAGACAATGATTATCATCAAGGTGTTGTGGCGAAACCACATGTTTGAAGAGGCAATGTGGGAATCAATTAATGTGATGAAGCAGAGTTACCCTCATCTATTTTAGTGTGGGGAAAAGAAATTTCTAGTGAAATATTTTTTAAGGGGGGAAGATTGTAAGAAAACAATCTTTTATTAATGAAAGTTACTTTTGATCAAATTAAATGTCTTATTATGTAAAATGGTTCTATATGAAATATGCACTTATTTGGTTATTTGTTTTGGGATTTTAAAAAACATTTATGAATTGTTTCCATTTATAATATAGCCGTTGAATATTTATTAGATGATTAGTGAAAATATATGGATTTAACAAATCCAATTTACAAATACTAAGGAAGTGATGGTCTCATAAAGTATAATTGCTCCATACGAAGACCATTTGTTAGATATTGAAAAGGAGGTTTCATCATTGGGCTTTTCTCTTGACCAATCTCAATATTAGCTTCATCATGATAAGCTTGAACATAACCACCTACTGGTGCCGTGGAATTTAATAGAGATTACCACCTTAGAAATGTTGTCTAAGCCACCCAAAACTCTGCCACCATCGCACACCTTACCCTTATGTCATATTCTTCTGTTATAAGGGTTTATGTAAAAAATATCCTAGCTCAATTATTATACGAATTATTTTTTTTATATAATATACAATCATTTTATTAGTGTTACTTTGTAAATGGATTTTTTAAAGAACAAATAGTTTTGTTAAATAACATTAATTTAAGAAATTTAATTTGAATAATTAATGGATTTTTTAATTGAATAATCTTTTAAAAATATTGTTAATAAATTAAATTTTAGGAAATATAAACGATTGTATAAATTTAAAGAATATAATTGTACTTTTTATTAAGGTTTGGATGTTATTTTTTTCAAAACCCATGAATTTTCAATAAATATCGGTTATTACATTAAATGTATAAATTCACAAATTTGGAAAATTATTTAGTTAAAATTAATATCATTTTTGGATTTAGGATGTCGAAATTATCTAATGGGTAATTTTTCTTAATTTTCTAAGACAGTCTAATTTTAGGGTAAAAATTAGATACCATTTAATAATATAATGTGTTTTATGACAATATAAAAACCCAATAGTGATGTAATAAAGTAATATAAAATGGATTTTCGTCAAATATATGTTTTATCTTTAAAATAATTTTATTTTAGATTTTATTATTTAATTTTATGGTGCCAAACTGAACCCTCCATGACTTATAAAATATTTTATCTTTTTTAAAATGATTTCTTTGAGAGTGTGACTCACCTTCACTTAAGCAATCATATTATTTTAAAAAGTTCATCATTTGGACATATAGAATAATGTTTTGCACTCTTATTTGGAAAAACCCATGGGAAAAAACATGGGATGGATTGTGGTTTTGATTAGTTTAATGTGTAGTGTCCAAAACATAAATAATAAATAATTCCCTCTTATTTCCTATATAAACCCCATCAATATACCTCTCCTCATAACTCAAAATATTTTATGCCTGACCATACACTAACCTCATTTCTATAAAATCATTAAATGTTTCCCCAATCTCCCTATAATCCTCTCTCAAGCCTCTCCCAATCCTTTGGGATCACACATCCAAGTGAGGGATCCCCACTTTCCATCCATCATTATTTATGTCCATGTTTCCTTATATCGTTATGCATTTTTATTTTCATTTCATAATGATGGGGATTGATTTATCACCCCCCTTATACCTCCATCCTTATGTTTGAATGATTATAGACCTCATTCTCTCTCATCAATGTCTCCCATGTGCACATATTACCATGCTGAAATTCTATAAGGTATTTCACTCTCCTCATTTCCATTCAAAAAAATTCATTTATATTATGCATCTAAACTCCATTAAATATTTTGGGATTTATTTCGAATGCCCCCATTATGGTGAACTTCATGTATAAATTATGAGATACCCCTTTCTCTATCATCAACCTATTTACAGATTTCTATTTGACGTCGTTGTGCTGTAAAAGATACACAAAAATTTCCCAGACCAAAATAATCGTGTAAGTGAATACCATACCCATTTATCCATCAGGGGTATTCACCGTTATGCCCATGTACATTTTTATTTGGTTCATATATTTATTAATTCGACATGTATCTCATACATAACTTATTTTTAAGGTAAATTTTATTTAATTTATATTCATTCATTGTTTTGGGGTTTTCCTATGTTTTTATGGAGGAATGAGTGAGTTTTCATGAATTGGGCCAAACCATGATCCCAATTCCAGTTTTAAAATTGAATTTTGTTGGTTTTATAACATATTCCATTTTTGAGCCTTTTCAATGATTAAATGTCTCACCCAAGCCCATTCAACCATGACACACGTCTAAACTCTCTCCCCCCTCTTTTGAGCTTCGGTTCATCGTGAATTGGTGCAAAACTCTATTGGGTTCCTCAAATCATCCAGATTTCAATAGTTACTTATTTCTTTTATAACTATCTAAATTCTTAATATTTTCCATCTATTCTAGTTTATAAATGGGATACATATTATTGTTCGAACAAAACCTGAATTTTTTCTGTTATAAATTTCAGGTATTGTTGTTTTGGAATGATTACTTCAAGATACTTCATGAAAGAGAGTCTGTTTCTTTCCTCTTTCAAATTTCTTAGGGATTCATTTGTTTTTATTAGGGTTTATTCCCTATTCCATGAATTCCCAAATTACCAGGGGTAGGGTTTAGAAGCTAAGTATTAACATTAGGTTTTATTTTTCAATTCTTGTGGTTTTAGGTTTGTTCTATGTCCTTATTTGTGTGGTGGTGGTGAGAATTAATTTTCGCACAGTGAATCAAGGGTTTTTCTTAATTAGGTAGGTGATTCCATTGTGCATGCAATTTTTGTGACTTATCATGCTTTGTTCATGATATTTTCATGTTTATTTCATTTGAATTTTTCTGCAAAAATTGGTTTTAGTTGCATTTATAAAGGAAATTAATTTTAAGTTCCAATTTTTTGTAAAATTGGACAGTTTTCATACAAATATTTTATTGGATCATTTGAGGATGACCAATAATAACTTAGTTGATTTTATTGAACTATATTATGACGGGAAATCATGTTTTTAATGTTTATTCTTCTTTTTTTTCAGCGATTGTTTGTTTAAATTGTGTTTGGGGAGCAAATGGGATTTAAATGCCATGTTTGTTTGAAAATGGGGTTTTTTAAAAGATATAACTTCTTGGTTCACACGGGGCAGCCCCAAAACTGGATTGTTGGTTTAATTAATGTTTATTTAACTTACATTTTATTTTGGTGACTTAAAATTGTGCACATAGTGTGAAAAGTGGATATTTCAATGAGCTTTGGGTGAAAAATAATGTGATATTTTGAGAGGTTGTTTTATTGAAAATCAAAATGGTTTGTTGTCTATTTTAAATGGTATAAAGTGTGTATAGAAAATATATTGTTTGTTTGTGACTATTAGTGGTGTTTTATATGAAAAAGGATGTGTTTTTTTTGCTGAAATAGTTTGAGCACAAAAAGGGGAATCCCGGGTACTTAGTTGGGTGGATATGTACTAGTATTGCTAGTGAACTAGATGGGTTGTGTCCCTATTTCACTGAGCAGATGATTAACGAAAACTCTAAATAAACTATGTGGATGATATTTGGTGACCACTAGGTTATGGGTATGTTCCCTACTAGCCACTCGTGCATGGGACATTATTGTGATTTGGATACTTTACACCGAGGTACGAGGTACATAGGGTACGAGACAATCTAGTTTCCTAGGGGTGTTCCTAGTTTTGGTGCTCATTGTATTTATTGTATTCACCCTTTTATTGGGGTGTTTTTAAGTACTTTATAGTATCTCCCTTGTCTATTTAAATGTATGAACATTCTGAATATTTTTTATTGAAAACTGTTATCAATTGAAAGTTGCATTTCATGAATTTTATCAACGCATTTCTTTGAGTATTAATACTTCTTGATTTTTCACATTGTATTGCATTATATTTGTAATTATTTTGTGGTATACTATTGGGCTTAGGATCACAACCTACTCACACCCCTTGCGTGTATGTAGACTTGGTTATGTTTGACTCTGGTAAAGGAAAGGCTAAGGGTGGTGGCGGTTGAGGGTGTTAGTCCCAATCCATGGGATGGAGTTGTGGAGAAGACTTGGGGGCAATGACCCCTTATCATGTGGGGTACATTGGGATGTTTTGTTGTTGTTTCATTGTGTCTTGGGAACTTTTATATTTCAATTCAACTTATGTATTCTGTTCTGGATGTTTGTATAATCCTTGTTGGTATGAATTTTTCAAATTCATTTTATCAAATATTTTTGATGTTTTATGTATACATATTAGGGTAAATCGTTCCCAAACCAAGATAAATGCTACCCGGGAACTTGTGCCTGCCAATGGGGATAGGGAACACCCTTTGGGCCTTGCCATGGGCTGGGTTTGGTGCTGTTAATGGTGGCGACCAGATTCGGTTCGTGACAAAATGGTATCAGAGGATGTTAATGTTTTTGGGTTATATTACTATTTTGGGATGATTCAGGATTGAAAGGAGTTAGGATGGTCAGGGATCGGGGTTTTGTTTGTGATTAGGGTGCTTGGCCTGCACCTCTCATGGAAGACCTTGAGTCACCAGGGGATGTTGGAATTTACGGATTGACTTCACTTCCAGGTGAGATGTGTGGGATGCAGACCACATGTGGACATCAGGTGGATGTGGAGTAGTTTATTTTATTAATGAAATGTGTTTAGTTTATTTATATTTGATGTATTTTATTAAAATTTTCATATTTTTGGTATTGAATATTATTTTGTGACTGTTTCATTTTGTAGCAACATGCCTCCCCAGAAATCTCCCTCACGCCCACAGGAGGAAGCTGGAGAGTGTTCTCCCACACCCATTGATCAGAGGCTCATGGAGGATGTGGTTTGGGATATACATGATTTGGGACAGGGACCAGCTCTTACTCTTATTTCTATTAGGGTAGAGGATATATGACCTAGAAAAGATAAAGCACAAGAGTTTCTGAAAAACAAGCCTCCTACCTTCTGAGGTAGCTCAGAACCCAAGGAAGCAGAATAATGGATCGAGAAGTTAGAGCGTATGTTTGAGTTCCTGGAAACACCTGAGGAGCTCAGGGTGAAGTTGGCCTCCTATCTGTCAGAGTGTCCCAGCCGTAAGCCGTGGGATTCAGTGCTTCCAGTTGTGAAGAATGTACAGTTTCATTGGGGAGATTTCAATGTTGTCTTAAATGAACAGTACTTCCATGAGGTGTTGGATTTTGATAGGTCTAGAGAGTTCATGAAACTTGTTCAGTTGAGTCTATCCATGATGGAGTATGCCAACCATTTCATTGAGTTGGTTCAATATGCTCCATAAATTGTCTCCAATGAGCAGGTGAAGGCCCATAGGTTTGAGAAAGGCTTGCGACCAGAGATATACTCCCAGGTGTTCTTGTTTAAGCTAAGGACCTAAGCTGAGGTCATTGATCGGGCATGCATGGTGGATATTGATAGGAAAGGCAGGTTGGTTTCTATGGTTTAGTATCAGTAGTGGGAAGTGGCATATTCTCAAAGAAGAAAAGGAAGTGGGAGGATCATGTGAAGAAAGGTGGTGGCAGTTCAGGCCACTCTTCCAGGAATTTTTCTTCTGTAGCTTCTGATGTGAGATCGGTCGTGTGCCTCTAATGTGGGAAGCCTAGGAATATCCGACCAGCATGTCCACTTCCCCAAAATCCTTGTTACCAATGTGGAGGTATGGGGCATTTTCAGTGCTTCTTTAGTGTGGCATGTCCAATCCCTAGTGGGTCAGGGTCAGTGGATTCAAGAGGAGTGACAGCATAGTGCGAGCAGTCGAGGACTGGGGGATCTCGATTTGGCGGTTGTGGTGGTAGGGATGGATAATCTTCTTGGCAGAGCTAGTTCAGGGAACAACAACAGATTCGCGGGCATCCTCAGGCAGATACTGGACATCTCCATGCAGTGGATCAGGGACCAGCAGAATCAGAGGCAGGACCATAGATAGTCCCAGGTACCGTTCTGATTGCATCATCTATAGATACTACACTTGTTGATATTGGAACATCTGTTTCATTTATTTCTGCACATTTTTTGGACATTCTGAATTTTCCAACGATGTTGATGTCTTTTGTGATGGAGTTGGTGACACCGTTGGGAAAGAAGAAGGACCAGGGCCTCAGATGCCCCTCGTGTGCCCTTTTTGTGTCAGGAGTTGAGATGCACTGAGACCTCCTGGTTCTAGATATGGAACTTTTTGACATAATAATTGGCATGGATTGTCTAGTACACTTCTAGACACACATTGATTGCTACAGGTGGTGAGTGAGTTTCATGGAACCTGATGGGAGTTGTCGGGTTTTTTGGGGAGAATGGAATCCTCGGTCGGGTTGCGCAAGACCTCCACTCCCAGAGTTGGGAAGTATTAACATCCGGTTATCATCGCTCATTCTATAAGATTATGGTCTTTCCCTAAGAGGTGCACTACCTCATGTTGTGAATGAGTTTCCAGAGGTATTCCATGATAATTTCTCAGGTTTTCCCTTGGAGCGGGATGTCGAGTTTTCAATTGATTTGGCGCCAGGAACACAGCCGATATCTCTTCCCATTATCACATGGACCCCACCGAGCTGATGAAATTAAAGATACTAATGGATGACTTAGAATCCAAATGATTCATTCTCGCGAGCGTCTCTCCTTGGGCTGCTCCTTTGTTGTTCACAAACAAGGCTGACAGATCCCTCCGGTTGTGCATTGACTACCGGATGCTGAATAAGGCAAAAATTAAGAACAAATACCATTTTCCTCGAACAGATTATTTTTTCGATCAGTTGAAGGGGGAGAAGTGGTTCTCAAAAATAGACTTGTGTTCGGGTTTTCACCAACTTAGGGTAAAGGAGTAATATATCCCTAAGACATCCTTTCGAAGCAGGTACAACCCTTTTGAGTTTTTGGTCATGCCCTTCGGATTGACCAGTGCTCCAGCTGTCTTTATAGAACTCATGAATAGGGTGTTACATCAGTATCTCAATTCCTTTGTTGTAGTGTTCATGGATGTAATTCTGGTATACTCTAGCTCTGAGGAGGATCATTAACATCACTTGAGGATCGTTTTGGGAACATTACTAGGTCACCACCTCTATGCAAAGTTGTCAAAGTGTACTTTTTGGATCATGGAAGTGATATTTTTGGGGAATGTGATCTCTGAGAATGGGGTTTAAGTGGATCCCGAGATGATTAGTGCGGTTATGTCATCGAAGCAGCCGAAGAATTTGTTTGAGATCAGGAGTTTCCTTGGTCTGGCTGGTTATTACAGGTGATTCATTCATTATTTCTCTCAACTTGCATCATCGATGACTGTGCTCACCCAGAAAGGGGTGAAGATTTTATGGGGTCCAGAATGTCAGGAATCATTTGAGGAGCTGAAGAGGTGGTTGACTACCACCCCCGTTCTGATTTTTCCTGAGGCTGGGAAGGGGTATGTGGTCTATTGTGATGCTTCAGGTATGGGTATTGGGTGCGTGCTCCTGTAGGATCATCACATAGTGGCGTATAGATCTCGCCAACTCTGACCACAAGAAAAGAATTACCCGACCCATGACTTTGAGTTGGAAATGGTTATGCATGATTTGAAGACTTTGCATCACTACCTCTTTGGTGAGATGTTTGTGGTCTACTCTGATCACAAAAGCTTAGCCTATATCTCTTTGAAGAAAGTCCTCAACATGAGGCAGTGTCGCTGGATCGAGTACTTGTAGGGGTTTGACTTTGACATTTTCTATACCCTAGTCAAGGGTAATGTGGTGGCCGATGATTTGAGTAGAAGAGTTTCAGTACAGGCTCTGAGGAAGTCTAGTGATGAGTGGACATTGATGGGGCTCTTCTCTCAGATGCATGTGGAGACCAGGAAACATAGTGGAGGGGCATTCATGGAGAGCATCCAGTTGACTCATTATCTGTTGGAGTTAATTTAGTGGGAAAAGACTAGTGATGAGCTTTATCAGCAATCGAAGCAGTTTCTTCATGGTGGGGAGACAACCTCTGATTGGTCATCATCTCCTGAGGGAATATTTTTCTTCAAGGTCCGTTCAGTAGTGTCGTTATCTCTGAGGAAGGTGGTGATGCAGGATAGCCACCAGTCTTAGTGGGATATCCATCCGGGTTCCACTAAGATGTATTATGATTCCCATCAGTAGTTTTGGTGGCCTGGTATGAGACGGGACATAACAAACGTTTTGAGATGCTACACATTCCAGTAGGTGATAGCAGAGCACCAAAGGCCTTCTGGTTTGCTCCAACCACTACCCATTCCTACCTAATAGTGGGATGAGTTCACCATGGACTTCATTGTTGGATTACCACGTACACATCAGGGTGAGAATTCCATTTGTGTGGTGATTGATTGTCTGACCAAATCAGCCCACTTCATTCCGATAAAAGATACAACTAAAGTGGAGGAGTTGGTCCATTTGTACCTTCAGAAAGTGGTGAGACTCTATGGAATACTATCAGAAGTTGTCTTAGATAGAGATCCCTGCTTCACTTCTCAATTTTGGGAAGGCCTTCAGAAGGCCTTGGGGTCTCATATTAATATGATCACGGTATACCACCCTCAGAAAAATGGTCAGACATAGCGGGTGAATCAGAATTTGGAGGACATGCTTCGTTCATGTGTCTGGTACATTGTAGGTTCTTGGGATATTCATTTGGGATTGGTTGATTTTTCTTATAATAACAGTTACCAATCATCGATTCGAATGCCCCCTTTTGAAGCACTATATGGTCGGCCATGTCGGTCCCCCCTATGTTGGGCTGAGGTAGAGGAGACACCACTGTTGGGGCTGAGTCTTGCGAATGATACTTCTGAGAAGGTCTAATTGATCAGGAAGTTCTTATTGACGGATCATGGTCTTCATAAATCATATTTTGACCATAGGCGTCGAGGCCTAGAGTTTTCTGTGGGTGACATGGTATTCTTGAGAGTGGCCCCTCGTCTTGGCCATCGTCAATTGGGGAAGTAAGTTAAGCTGATTTCGTGGTATGTCAGGTCCTTTGAGATCACCAAGCGTATTAGAATGGTGGAATACCAGTTGGCCTTACCTTCTCAGTTTATGTCTATCCATGATATCTTCCACATCTCCCGTTTGAAAAATACAAACTAGATCCATCCCATGTGTTGAGTTGGGAAGAACTAGAGATAGAGCCTGACTTGTCTGTTGTTGAGAGGACGATGAAAGTAGTGGACTCCTAAGATAAGATACCTCGAGGGAAGTATATTCCATTATTCCGGGTTCGATGGAAGCATGTTAATGATGCACATGAGACATGGGAGCAAAAGTCATGGGTCGAGGAAGAGTAATCGTTCTTGTTTTCCAATCAAGCTTCAGGTTGACTTTCTGCGGAGAAATGTCTTTCATGGTGGGGATAATTGTCAAATACATGACTTATTTTAAAGTTAAATTTCATTTAATTTATATTAATTCTTTTTTGGGGGGTTTCCTAAGTTTTTATGGAGGTGTGAGTTAGTTTTCATGAATTGGGTCAAACCGTGAGCCCAATTCCACTTTTAAAAATGAAGTTTGTTTGTTTTATAACATATACAATTTTTGGTATTTATTGGTGATTCTAGGTCTCAACCAAAACCATTTAATGCAGACACGCGTCTAAACTCTCTCCCCAATCTTTTAATCTCTGGTTCATCGCGAATTGGTGAAGAACTTTATAGGGTTCCTCAAATAGTCCAGATTTGAAGAGGTAAATTATTTCTTTCATAACTCTCTCAATTTATAATATTTTTAATCCATTCTCGTTTCATAATGTACTAATGATTTGTTTTCGAATGAACCTTGAATTTTTTCTATCTTAAATTTCAGAAACTATTGTTTTGGAGTGATTACTTCAAGATACTTCAAGTGAATGAGTCCATTTCTTTCCCCATTCAAATTGCTTAGGGTTTCATTTTTTTATTAGGGTTTATTCCATATTACTTGAAGTCCCAAACGACTAGGGGTTAGGGTTTCAGACCTAATTTTTAACCTTAGGATTCCTTTTTCAATTCTTGTGGTTTTAGGTTTGTTCTAGGTCCTTATTGGTGCGGCGGTGGTGCAAATTAATTTTCGCATGGTGATTCAAGGGTTTTCCTTAAATTGGTAGGTGATTCCATTGTGCATGCTATTTTTGTGACATAGCTTGTGGTGTTCGTGGTATTTTAATGTTTATTTCATTTTAATATTTCTGAAAAAATTGGTTTTAGTTTCATTTATAAACCAAATGAATTTTAAGTTCAAATTTATGGTGAAATTGAGCGGTTTTCATGAAAATAATTTATTGGTTCATTTGGGGCTAACCAATAATTAATTAGTTGAATTTATTGAAATGTATTAGGGATGGAAATCATGTTTTGGATGTTTAATTATTTTTTTTGTTTCTGTGAATGTTTTCTTAAATGGTGTTTGGGAAGCAAACAGGCTTTAAGTGCCACGTTTGTGTGAAATTGGGGTTTTTTAAAGATATAACTTCTTGGATAACATGGGGCTGACCCAAAACTGATTTTTTGGTTTTATTAAAGGTTATTGAACTTCCATTTTGTTTTGGTGACTTAAAATTGTTCACATAGTGTGAAAATTGTATATTTCCAATAGCATTGGGTGCAAAACGATGTGATATTTTGAGAGGTTGTTTTATTAAAAATAAAAATGTTTTGTTGTTTGTTTAAAATGGTATAAAGTGTGTATAGATATTGTATTTTATGTTTGTGAACATTAGTGGTGTTTTATAAGAAAAATTATGTGTTTTGTTTTCAGAAATTGTTTGATCACAAAAAGGGGAATCCCAGGTACTTAGGTGGGAGGATATGTACTAGTACGGGTAGGGAACCAGATGGGTTGTGTCCCTGTTTCACTGAGCAGATGGATAAAGACAACTCTAACTAAACAATGTGGATGATATTTGGGGAGCAATAGGTTATGGGTAGGTTCCATACTATTTTATTGTGCGTGGGAAAATATTGTGACTTGGATAATTTACACCGAGGTACGATGTACATAGGGCCCGAGACTATCTAGTTGCCTGAGGGTGTTCCCAGTTTTGGTTCTCATTGGATTTTTGGTATTTACCCTTGTATTGGGGTGTTTTTGGAAATACATTCTAGTAGATAAAATTTCTATTTAAATGTGTGACCATTTTGAAAATTTTATCTTGAAAAATTTTATCAATTGAAAGTTGCATTTCTTGGATTTTATCACTGCATTTCTTTGTGTATTAAAACTGATTTCTTTTTCACATTGTATTTCATTATATTTGGAATCATTAGGGGTTATACTATTGGGCATAGGATCACACCCTACTTAATCCCCTTGGGTGTAAGTAGAATTGGTTATGTTTGTCTCAGGTAATGGAAAGGTTAAGGGTGATGGTGGTTCATGGTGTTAGTCGCCATCCTTGGGACAGAGTTGTAGAGACAACTTGGGGTAGATGACCCCTTGTCATGTGTAGTACATGGGGCTATTTCTTGTATATTAATTGTGTATTTGTACACTTTTTATTTCATTTGATCTTATGTATTAAATTATTGATTTTTGAATGAACCTTGCTGGTATGAATTTTTCAGATTCATTTTATCGAATATTTTTGATGTTTTATGCATACATATTTGGGTAAATCATTCCCAAACAAAGATAAATGATACCTGGGAACTTATTCCAGTTCGTGGGGATAATGAATGTCCTTTGGGCCTTTCCATGGACTGGGTTTGGTATCGTTAATGGTGGCGACCAGATTTGGTTCGTGAAAACATCCCTATTCGTGGAATAAATTTTCTTTTTAAATGAATACATTTTTTATGATCTATGCGGAACAGTTCTGCATGAAAAGAAAAGATTAAGATTTTTTTGCCCTGATAGTGCTCCAATGCATTGGGTAAATAATAGTGTTAGGATATGTCATGTGCAATCTGTGTTGATTCTTTATAAATCATGTTAAATGAGGGTTTAGTCATGTTAATTCATATTCAATGACATTTTACTCCTGCTCCATGTGCGATTATCCTTGGATCATGCTAATATCATGTTAAATGTTGTTTCCACATTCCATGTTTGGTTAATCATGCTCTATCATCCCTTTATGTTAATATTTCCATTATTCTCTGTTGATATGCCTATTTCTTTACATTTACTCTATTCTTAATGTTATTCTATGTTTACTCCCTTACTAGGTAATATAGCTCACCCTTGTCTTGTGCATGTCCTCAGGTTATCCAATGTACGGACATATATGAAGGAATATAGTGCTCATGTAAAATAAGATTTCAGTAATTATATTGTGTGTTATGTTCTAAGTTGTTATGTAATGATTCTAATTTACAAACACACTAGGCCTCTCGGTCCTCATTATTCACATAAGTTCATGTTTATATAATAAATCATGTATAAGTTTTCAATAAAGAGTAGGGTTGTTATATTGATGATATTAAATATTGCTAATGAAGTAACATGAATAGGTTTCAAAACTCACAACTCATGTTCCATTTTAATAAAAAAACTACCCAATATTGAGTTATTCCACACAAATAAAATGGCCTTGTTATACCAATCATGGAAAATTGGTTTTTATACCCATGATATGAGGGAAAATACCTTATATGTTTCTTCATGAAATTTCACATAACTCATACCATCGGTTACTTTTAACCAAATTCTCATAGATCATAATCATTTATTTTCTTATCATTTTCCAATTCCCTTCAATTCTTCAAAACACATCACCTTGGTGATGTTATATGATCTATCAAAAATAATTTATTTTGGGAAAAATATTAATTTTATTATTAGAATCCCATTTAACCTCAACCAATTTATCCCAAAAAAATGAGGGAATCATTTCAAACTGAATATCATATAATGGTTGGTTAGATAGAATACAATGATTATTCTATGTTGGGAGACACTATTTAGGATAATGATGTTATTTTAAATAACCAACCTATGTCATAAAAAGTTATATCAATTTAAATATTCAATAAAATAAATCTAGAAATTATTTGAATTGAATGTAAATTACTATGTGTCTAATATGTTGCATGATGCATGAAATCTTTGAATACATTCCAGAGAGTGACAATATCAAAATATTTATCCTCATTGAAAAAAATACCTCATCCATGTTGAGAACAAGCTTCCTGTAAAAATGAAGAAATACACAAGACTTTTAAACCTATCAACATTGATTTTCACTTATTAATTGGTCAGCTACTCGTAAGAAGAAGCTAATTACAAACTACCAACATTTCGTATATCATATCCACCGGAAGAAAATAATAAAATGCATAATCATTATATCTGATATCATTTTTAATGCCTCGAGCTAGGTTTCACTAAAAACCATTCCCAGAGTTGATGTTCCATATGACCTCAAAATAACCTCCTTATACTACAAAGGCTACAAACTAGAAACATGGGTCTAATGTGGTTTATTAAGATATTATTCCAACATATAAAAAGTGAAAATATTGGAATCATCATACAAATCATGAAAAATAAATAGGGGAAGTTAAATATTGTCATAACCCATTAAATAATATTCTGATGGTACATAATGACTATTTAAATATACAAACAATTCATGTCTAAAACATCTTGACTGTATGTGAACAAAAAAATAAAAGGACATAGGATAACAAAAACCCAACTGTAACTAGATCCATCTCACCTCCCCGCTCTAGACTCTAGTTCTTGGAATTAAATCAAGCATCAGTAGAAAGGTGATTTTCATTTTCTCAACCTGCATCCACAATGTATGTTGAGGTACTAAACGATGTCACATACAAGGTGGAAGTAAAATTATATAGGCCACTACCGACGGTGTCTACTAAAAATAAAATATGTAGTGAAAAATTTTAATTTTTTTAAATATTTATATAAGTGAGGAATGATAAATAATTATAAATAGTGAAAATGAGAGGAATTATTTTGATCCTTGGTTCTTGTGTAGAAAACCTTAGAGGATACTACCTACTTTATCATACACTATTCTCTAAACATGAAGGAGGTTTCTTGGAATAATCAGGTTCCAAGGTGTGTATCTTAGGTATTTGTGATCATAGAAGTCAACGAAATCAATGGGGTTGAATGGGAATTTCTATCAATTAATTCTAATCAAATTTTAAGCAGTAATGTATGAACTCAAGAGACTACCCTATATATTCAGAAACAGAACTCCATTTGAATAAAAAGAAAACACCATAGTCATTATGCACCAATATAAAGAAAGATAAATCATTAAATCATTTCCCTCAACATTCAATAAGGATATACCTTGGAATCTACGAAATTAATATGTGGGATTTGATAATAATAATTATTACCTGAAACAAATGGGGAACATACTTGATGTATTAACCATAATGAAATTGTTTAGAACCACTAACTTTTTAAATTAATTCAATAAACTAATGGAATCCTAAGTACTTCCCTTTTAGATATCCTAGTAGTCATCCTAAGAATCCATATTTCATAATAAATTATTGTTTCATTATTGAAATAAATAAACTACCCATTCGGTTTTCCCAGAAACGTGGAATAAGGAATAACCAACTACTTTATATAAAGCTAAAAGGTTCAAAACAATCCAACAATCTTTCCTAAACCCAAGATATGTTCAAATATCACAACAAGCTATTAATAAAAATGGATTAATTAAAGGTTAATACTAAAAATGGATGGAATTATTTGACATGATAATATTGAAAAAATATGGTGATACCCTAATGTAAAATCATGGGAACACCCTCTTTAGATTTCAAGGGTTTTAATCAATTAGTATTAGACATTTATTCACAATATATCGATAGATACTAAAAAACCAAAAAGGCCACAAAACTGTGTGCATACTTAAAATTGGAGAAATAGATTTACATGGAATTGTATGATAATAATAAAATTTAATTGATTGATATCCTTAATTGGGGCCTTCCAATGTGATAGAATGAAGAAGAGTAATAGGTCAGATACGGGATATACACTAAAACCCCAAAAGGTTGAAGAGATCCTTTATAAATTGTTAAGAGTGCCTAAATTTGTGTGAAATTATAATTAGGGATGAAATAGTGTGGGAGGTATAAACAATACTCTTCCCCTTATAAAGCTGACATGATACCACATACAATCCTTTGGGGCTTCCAAAGGGTTTTCAACCTACATGAATCTGACTCACTAGTTATTAGAGTAATACCACCTTTCTGGAGGAACTATGGTTCCAGGATTACTCACCCCAACCTCCTCATACTCTTCTGGACCACCGATGAACCCCCATTGTCACTCAAAGTAAAAAAATTGGATATTGTTAAAGAAATTAATTTTTATGTGCCTCATTCAATGACTGGGGTCATAAATATATTAATATTTATTTCCATAAATTTTATAATTTTAATATTAAAAAATGAATCCCATATTTGGAATTACGAGGTTCAAATTTGGTCAAATTGTCAATTTTATTTTGGGTTATTAAGATTAGAAACCATGGTATGATTTTTCACATTTATAATGGTAAAATTGGTAATTCATGGTTATAACATTTTTATAAGGATTTAAAATATCATTAAAACAGTCCTAAAATGTATTCGATGAGTTGAGTTCAACCAATCTCATAAATGATTGATTAATATGGAACCATGTTGCTATTTTTCAGTAATTATAAAATAAATATTATTTTTTGTAAACAATAATTACAAAATCACAATCTATTTTCTTAAATGTCTCTAATATTTGTTCATAGGGACATAATGAATTTTTGATTCATTAAAAATAGTTGGAAAAAAATATGTTTTTATCATTGTCATTTATTTTAAATTTTAATTAATGTAATAATTATCTTAAATTCTTTCCAAACACTAACACCAAACATGATCATGTAATAAAAATGTCAATTTAATAATTTAGAAAATATTAAAAGTAATAAAATTAGGATGTAATATTTCATATTATTTTTTTATAAATACATAATATTAGTGATGTGTTAAATGTTCATATTAAAATTAAATTTATATAATGTTGTTTTCAAATTCACACAATATGAATATTTCTATAATTGACATAAATATTTTCTTATGTTAAATAATATTTTATCAAATACTTAAAAATACATAAAAATACTAACATTTGTGACTAGAATGCTATATGGTTGAGAATAAGAACTATTTCCCACTTATTCTTCACATTTACTTTTTTGGTAACATTAATGAACCCTAATGATTAGAAATAATTGGCATAATGATATTCAATAAAAGGGTTAAAAATCGCCATATAATTTCTGATTTTTATTGGATGAGAGGATATAAACTCATCCTATTAAATAAATATTTCAACTTTATGCCACTTGATGTTTAAAATTATTTTATATTAGTTCAATACATTGTGTAATTCTAAGGGTTCTCATCCATCACTTATAAAAGGGTACCTCTTATTATCCTTTTTTCAAAATGTATGAGACCTGTATTTTAGAAAATACCTACCAAAATACCACCCTAGTTTCATTATCATCACCCTAGAGATGTTTTCATTACCAAAATACCAATATTTAAAGGATTAAGGTGTAATCCAAATGAGGTTTCTCAATTAAGTGGTAGTGATATTAACCGAGCACATTGAATTTTTTTTATTCTTCAACATCCACTAAATATATAATGTAAATTATAATATAATTACATCTACAAATTCAATATAGTTTTGTTTTATAATTATTAGGAAATATTAATTATTCAGAACCTCTCGATTATATGGGAAAAGAAAGCATCACTCATATATATGTTTGGACTACCACCTCCATGAAGTGATGTGTTTTATTTTTCATAAACACTTCAAATTGATAGATATAAAGATTAATTTAATGAATATATTTGATATTAATGAAAATAATATATTTCTATAATTTTTAACTATTATTTAGTATTTTTTTATATCCATTCAATTATTGAAAGATCAATCACGTGTATTTTCGGACTACCATATCTAAAAATTGATGCAGTTTATTTTTCATCCCCAAGTTAGATGACTAGATTTAATTTTTTATAAAATGATTTAATATAATACCAAGTACATTATTAACATTATTTATATGATGTATCCATGAAAAATGTAAAGTTACTAGGACTTCTAAATAAAAACTCACATGAAAAGGATATGAATTATAACATGAAACAATATATTTCATAAAGAATTGTAAATAAATGGTAAATAAGATATTATAATTAAATAATCTATGATATTATTTATTTAATAATTTTCCAGGAATAAATATAAAACAAATATATATTTATTATATCAAATATTTTAATGAAAACAATGTATGATAATACATGAGGTAGGATATCCACTCTTGCTTTTATTCTTTGATAAATATTTCATATTAAAACAATAAAATTTTGTTTAACATATATAGTACCCACAAATTTATTTTATTATTATTTTCAGGAAAGTTATTTGAATTAAAAAATATATCTATAGTTTTTCCCATTATGTGTTTTTTATTTAATGATTTCTAGTGTGGTAAGTGATTTATTTTTCATTCACATTTCAGTTTGGAATATGTATTATTCAATTTACATTGAGGAATATTCGATGATCTTTGTATGATATACCCATTTTAATTTATTCTCCCTTGGTTTTTTAGGAATCATTATTTTTTGGTATCATTTTCTACTCTTTGGTCCCAAAAAAAGGTTCATATAATGTATTTAGGGATAACAAAAATTATATCTACACCTATAGTTAGAAATATTTTTCCTCCTTATAAAGTGTCTCTAAGATATTACTAATAATGTTTTTACTAAGATCAAATTTTAGTTTAAAAAATTTCCTATGTTTTACATTATATAAAATAAATTAAAAATAATATTCTTATCATTTTTTGAATGAATTCTATTACTGAACCTATGAAGAGAATATTTATTTTAAAATAATACAGCATGATCATAGATTTTCATCATCATTAAAATAAATTCATTGAATATTCTATCACATGTTTCCATATATATTTTCATTTAGTATTTTTTCTATAATATTTCTAAAATCAAGATTTTTAGATAAGTGTTTTTAATATCAAAATAGAATTTTCCTAAAAAATAATCCAATTTCATATTAATGGAATTTCCCTCTACAATGAAACCCATTTATATTATTTATTCATACTGAATATATTTATTTAATGATACCATCCTTATTTTTTCTATGATATTTTTTTGACTATGATGATGACATATTTAAAAAACCTGTTTGTTTTTCATAGGTTATCCCATCATGATATATTTAAGTGTTTATGATATTTTTTCATATATATAAATGGATTGTTATTCTATGATAAGTGAGTCCAAAATTATATATCCCTCTAATAAATTGGGTAATGGTGATAGAGTTATTAAACTCATATGATATGGAAGAGTTAAAAAACTCCTACCAGATGACAGATTAAATAAAATCGTAAGATAAGATGATGTTATGAAATTACTAAGAGATGATGATTTTAAGAAACTCGTATGATATGATGGAGATAATAAACTCATAAGAGATGATAGAATTAAAAAAATATAAGTTAATCATAAGTGAATTCGTTAATATCCATGTTTATGTAATTCCATGATGAATGTATGATTCCCTATATATTATTATTTTTATTCATATGACTAAGCTACAATATTGCCATGAAATTTTCAATATTTATCATATGGTATCATAGTTCAGAACTAATTTATTATGATTTATTACTCTTATGATTAATTTCATTTGAAATTATAATGATTTATTCCATCATTCATGTTTTTTATCTACGAAATATTGGGTATGAACTTTGTAAGTTTTGATAATTTTCTCATACATGTATTCATAATTAATTTTAGTATAGGATCATCTATTGGTACCTCAAATTATTACCGTAACTGATAATTTGAGCTCACCAATTCCTATTTATCATTTCACAAGGTTATAGAGAAAGGTTTTCAGTAAGGTCTGTATGATAATAGTACAATATGAGGATAAATGTTTTCAATATATTTAAGATAATTCATGAAATATGTTTTTTATGTATCTAGTCACAATAATACACTAAAACATTACGGTTGTAGGGTTTACTTGCCCTCTTCTTGCCCGGCCAGGAGAGAGGACAACATTGTCTCCACCCTGGGTATTCAGAGTAAAAACTTTCTTATACTCTACCTCAGAGCTCCAATTTCCCCAGGCAGGATTCGGGCTCGGTTTTTTTGAGGTTTTGGTCGACAGAATTACCAACCGCATTTTCAACTGGAAGAACAGGTTCCTGTCCTTTGGAGGAAGGATAACCCTCGTCAATTATGTCCTGTCATCGATCCCTATGCACGTTCTCTCCACCCTCAAGGTCCAAAAGTCTACCATTATCCAGATTGAGAAGATCGTGAATGGATTTATTTGGGATAGCCAAGGGGAGGGGAGATGTCGGTGGTCCTCGTGGAATAAGCATTCCAGGCTAGTGGAGTTGGGAGGCATTGGGGTCAGGGATGTGGGTCAGGCCATGTATTTCCTCCAGGACAGGCTCGCATGGGAGGTTATTGAGGGAAACTCTTTGTGGAGTCAACTGATTCGAGGGAAGTACGGCTATGGAATCCGCGAGAATGGAAAATCGCCTTCAAGTGTCTAGAGATCTCTTCGGACTCACCTCCCCATGCTTTTGTGTCACTCTCAGTGGGTCCTAGGTCAGGGGGATCTCAACTTCTGTTAGTGTGATTAGGGGGGCGGCCTGCTGGACTTCCCTGGATGCGTTGCGCCAAAAATTTCCTTCTTGGGAGCCAGTTCTCACCCTTCCTTCATCAAGGTGGTTCTATCTCCGTCTCAAAAGGCCTTCATTGATATAATTTTCTTGGATGGCTCCACAGACAGATGCATCTTCACTTGTTCCCACATTGGGAAGTTCTCGGCTAAAGCCTATTGTCATTGTACGTCTGCCCAGTCTGTGAGTGACCATTGGGGGAGGTGTTTATGGTGAAAAGGCACCCCAATTAAATCCTCCTTCCTGCTTTAGAGAATCAGAAATCAGGCTCTCCCTTAGGACCTGGAGATTCAATGGAAGGGGGTCTAGTTTGCCTCCAAATGCACTTTTTGTTTGATTCCCTCTGAGGAATCCACATTGCACCTCTTCTTCCAAAGTGAGTGGCCCGTGTGGATCTGGAGCGAGCTTGGGGAGTTCCATATTCACCCTAGCTCCATGGCTTCCCCAGAGGCTTTCTTCTTGTGCTGGTTTATCGGCTGCCAGGATAACATCCATGAGGTTGTGGCCAGGGAAACCCTTCTGTAGGAGGGCTGCTGGTGCATTTGGAAGGCGTGTAACCAGGTGCGCCATGGGACTCGATGCTCTGCTCTAGCATTACTGGTCAGAGCCAAGTTCCTCGACTCAGAGATAATTGGACTCCTCCCCCACCATGATGCAGCTCCTTCTCTCTGCCGCTTCTCTTCCATGACTGCTTCTCTGGACCATAACAGCCCCAGGTAGCGGGGTTGACGGGTCCGCTGGATGCCCCCCTTTCAGGCCTGGAACTCAACGTTGATGGGGCATTTGGCTCTGGCACCATGCACGGTGGTGGTGTGGTCCGAGATGTTGTAGTATCGGTTATTTTCGCCTTTAGTGCCTTCTTTAGATTAGGGAACTCGCTTAAGGCAGAGGCATCAGCACTGCTCAGCGGCCTCTCTCTTTGCCGATCCAGAAACCTTCCCTTGTCCTCTTTTGAAATGGACTCCAGTATTGTGTGGAGATCTCTCACTGTCACCGCCTCCTCCCCTGGCATATCACTTATCTGATCCATAAGTGCATGGATCTCCTCTCCAGCGACATGGAGGTTCTCCATAGGTGGCATGAGGGAAACCGGGTGGCTGACTTCTTGTCACCCTTTGCTTCCCCTGAGTGCCCCCTTGTGGAGTTTTTCTCCCTTGTATCCCTTCCCCCTTGTGGGGTGGCCCATGTTATCAGTGATGCTCTCGACCTCCATTTCTTTAGGCCACCTTGAGTTGTACTATTATTTTTTCCCTTTTTGAAATAAAATAAAATTTATTTGTGGTATATGTGTGTACCTTTCATGAACATCACTAGCAGTGATGATCGTAGAAAATACTCAGATACAAAAATATATTGTTCCTCATCATGTCTTTCAATACAAAACATTGAATGTGTTATTTTCATTTAATTAACTCTTGGATTTGAACTCATTCTTCTCTTCTCTTTGATATATTCATTTATCATGTTGGCTGATAATTCTCAAATACGTAGTGTTTTTTAGTTTTCTTACTCTACATTACATTCATCTTATTTAAGTCCTATATATTTATGTTAAACAAATCATGAATCATGAATTTAAAAATAGGAATTTGGAAACATCTCAACTTTTGATGAAATATATTTTATATTTTAAATCAATCGTCCAATAATTAATAATTATTTAGGTATAGAAACTCATTTTAATTTATAATCTAACTTTTATTTAAATCACCAAAAGGGTCATGTCTTCTTTCAGTATTTGGTATTCAAATATCACATTATTAGTGTCCACAAAATCCTCAAATTTTGATACTCTTAATAACTCCATCCACATATTCATTCATATTTGAATTCATGGACCATGGGCATTAAATATTGTTTTTTCCATGTAATGCTTCTTAGTGCCACGTTATTCTCACTAAAATTTTTCTCCCTTATACTCATATTGAATCATAACACATGGGTGATCATGATGTTTTTCTATAAAGATCATCTTGAAAACATTATATGAATCAATCTATTCTTCATCATATATTAATTCTAATAATCCTTATAATTTTTAAATGAATTGGAAATCAAAAATATATTATATGTTGTGAATTATTATGAAAAATTTCATGAATCCATAGGAAAAATTGTTGTAATGGGATGCTATAATGACATATCAAATTATCATTATTCTATGAATTTTCTACATTGAACAAAGGAACATACATAATTCATTTTAATAAAATTGGTATTTCTTAAATTTTTTATGACATTTGATGTCATATAAAATCTTTTATGTCATGTGAAATGATTTTTAATCATAGCAAATAAGTCAATACATACATTCCCAACCTTTTGTCTTTTCTATTCAACTTAAATTCATATAATCCTCTCAATGTCTGATGATCGTCTGTATGTCATACAATCCCATAGAATTCATACAATAATATACATTTCAAAATTTCCCAGTTCCATCTCAAGAATTCTAAACATATTCAAATGACTACATGATAGATCCACCTTATCTACAAAGCATATCAACCACTCAAAATCAATATTAAAATTTTTGAAAACAAGTGATGATTCATCCACCAACACTTGTTATTAATTCCTTTAACATTAGAAACATGATATTCTCAATTTTTTTTACCACTTTATCTTTAGTATATTCACTAGAGTTAATTATGATACATCTTCAAAAAACCATTTTAATTTTAAACTATTAGTTAGTAACTCATCATATAAAATTTCATGATATTTTCATCATGAATTCTAATTTAAAATCCTTAGTCAATATATATTATATAGGAATTATCATTATATTCCTCTATTACACATATATTTACACATGGAAAAAATCATTTATTACTTTGGAACTTAAATATACCCCTTTGAATTTGATGAAAATGAAAATAATCAGCTTCATAAATATGGGTATGTCTATGGATTCTAACATGTCTCCCTTATGAAAAATTAATGAAATGGAAAATATTATATATTTCTCATGTAATATGATTCCTAAAAAGTAATCAAAAAATAAATTTATCTTCTCCGCAATTTTGATCTTGATAACAATTTGTTTAATTTTAGAGAAGCATAATAACACATGAATTCCTTCAAAAAGGACATTTAGTTAATCAATTCAAAGTCTACATGGGATATCCTGGTGTAAAAAAATATGAGAGATATGACTAGGGTTTTCATTATCATTCATAAAAAATATACTGGAGATACCAACTAAAATATTCATATTCCTCAAGTTAGAGGTTGTCTTTTTTATATTTTTCATGGAACATTTATTCATTTACATATTATGAAAAAAAATTATAGTCAACATCAAAAACATGAAAATTACTTTTTTCCTCATCATTTCAGTAAAAAATAAGCCCTCATTATAAATATATTAGATCTATTCAATAAAAATACATGTGATTAAGTACCTCAATATTTATATTTATTTGGGTTTCTTGAAATTACTTATTTTTATATTCACCAAACATGTGATGTTTTTGAAAACTAAAACAAATTGTTTCTCAACCTCAAGGGAAGAAATCAGAACCTACTTTTTATGGTAATTAAAAAAACATTATAGAATACTTACATTATTCTTTACATTGTATAGAACATAATTTAGTCTTTCTATTTCATAAAGTTTAGATCAAGTGATGAAAATTAAGGATAATATTAGGGGACCTATTTATTTCAAATAAATAATGATATGGTTGAGATTGTTATCTCAAAAATGAATTCTATGTTCATCCAAAATCATTACTAATTATCTTATCAGCAACCTTATTATTTTTCTTACTCTTCTTCTCTTAATTTATTTCCTCGGGTAAGGCTATTCTCTATAACTCATATATTAATGAAACATCATTTTATTTTAACTTAAATATAATATTCATACCCTATTATTGAGTTCTAATGATTTCATTTAATATATTATTCGATACCCAGAATATCCACATGTTTTACATAGTTTTCCTTCAATTTTTAAATCATTATTTTCGACAAACTCTCCTCACAACTTGAATTTAAATGTGAAATCCCTTATTTACATTTTTATTCCGAACTCATTTTTTATTCCTCTATTTTCACAAGAATATCTAACAATTATAGGAAAAATATCAAGAATTTTAGTTTTCCTTTCCCGGCTATCAAGGTAATTCAATTTCTTGGAAATTTTCATATCATCACTTTTGACATTCATTACCATTATTTTTATAAGGCTTTTAGCCAGTCAAACACACCCTTAACTACCTTAATTATTACCATCTTTTCCAAGATTGAAAAAAAAATCTTATAAACACAAAATTATATTAAACTTTGATATATGTTGTGATGTTTTGGTACAAAATATTTTCTTATGTTAATTTGTCTTCACTTGTAAATAGAAAAATCATCATGGTTCATTTAACTTTTTATGGAATGAGACATTGAAATAATTAGAATAATAATATTTTCTAAAACTTACAAAACATTAGAAAAATCCTCATAAATTTTATATTCTATTTTGGAAATCAATATAAGAATATGTTTTATGTTATTTTTCTACAGCATCATAGCCATTATTTTTCCTATGAGGTAATGATTTTTTTAAAATATTATTCTTTTCCTTTGAAGTTGAATACTTCCCCTCAATATCCCATTCAACCAAGAATGGGTCTTCTATTATTTTATTACCTGAACTGTTATAGCTAAATTATTTAACATTATAAATATTAAGTGTGTATTTTTATTCTCTATTGGAGTGCCACATATCTTCAGTTTAAAAATATTGTCTTTTAATATCAGTAATACTTGTAAAGACTTCATTGAATTTTATGTCTCACTTTGAATAAGGAATATTGATTATTTTTCAACCATTTCTTCTTCCCTAATATCCATATTTTTTTCAATATCACAAATTAACATCTATTGTTCTTGTAATTTGAGATTTTTATTCATTATTTATTCAAAAGTGGTCTCCAATTTTATAATATGATTGTCATTTATCTTCTTGAAAATTTTTATTCTCTAAACCAGTATCATCAATTATTTATTGTGTAGAGTAATCTACTCATCAAATGATTGATACATTCTTTTTAGATCCCATTCTTGTTTTCTCATTTAATCTCAATCATCGTTACTATTTGATTAATCAAATTCTTCATTAGAATGACGAATAAATTTAATTCATCACATAAAATTCTTGATGAGTAATATATTTATTTCCTTATCACATGATTAATACATTTTATTCAATAATGTTTTTTCTTTATCTTACATATTTACAATACCTCTCTTCTCATCCTCATTATCTGATTCAGATTCAATTAGCTTCCACTTTGATTAAAATTACTCAACTTGAATAATATAATTATAATTATAAAAATAGAGAAATTTATTAACTTTTTGATTTCGGTTCTCCCTTTCTAAACAAATTCTAATGAAGTGAAAAACACATTTTTAATTCTTTACCTTCCACATCATCATAAGAACAAGATTTTGTATCATCTACTATTTTATTTTTTTCCTTTTCACATGGCCTCAAAATTAATATCCTCTTCATATTTTTTATCAAAATATGATTATTTCCCAAAAACATATACAATGAATTTTTTTTGGGAACATCAATAGAAAGATATACTCTATAATCCAAAGATGATATTTTTTTATTAAATATATAAATAAAAATCCCCATTAGTCTTTTTAATTGTGATGTAAATCATTTATCTTTTCATAAAAACCCTACATGATGACAAAACTATCATTTGAACTTATAATTAAATCCTTAATGGTCTAATATTCATCTATATTTAGGTAAATAAATATGATACTATGTCGTAAATGTTTTCATTCTTTGGATTTTATATTTTCTTCATAAATTCTGCACAATTTATCCTTGAGATCTCTAAAATTTTGAATCCCCATCTCATTTGTTTTCAAATTTTCTAAAGCAGATATCATTATGGAGTTTTATACTTTTCCAGCACCCTCTATAATCTTATTATCAAAAAAGTTCATAAAATACTCTTTAAAAATTATGGGAAAATGTATTGTGGTAGTATCTCTGTGTTTTAGGGAAAAGATATGAGATATGGTATCATATTATTCTTCATGTTTTGATATTTTGTTCCATAAAATACATGAAAACCATAGATGTTGGAAAATATTTTACTCTCTATACACAACAACATCAACTTCATACGTCATTATAGTGAATCAAATCATTTCACTGTTACGAATTTTGCTTCCCCAATTTTAATTAGCCACTCAGATGGGGAAGATTGGTGAATTATTGGTATTCTTTTACAAATTCACTTAGTAAAACCTCTTGAACATGTAAAGGGTCTCAATAATCCCTATAAAAACTCTCAAACATACTTTTGGTAAAAAAATTAAAATTATTGAGAGTCATCATGTATTAAAAAGGTTTGTCAATAATTGCCCATTATTTTGTAGGATTGGTAATTATTTCTTGTAATGGATTCAATCCATGTATTCAAGAATCATTTAAAACCTATGAAAATACAATATTATAAATATATATTTTCCTCAATGTTATTTAAAATATAATTCACTAGAAGAAAATAAAACATCTCAATAGAATTTTATTATATAATAAATGGAAACCATGTTTCATAATTAAATATTCTCTTGATGATAGTCCTCCTAAATGAGTTGATGGATAGGAAAGTATACATGTGTATATATTTCAAGAAAATAAGTAGAAATATTTTTCATGAAACACTCAAAGATGTTATGTGGTCTTTTTATTAATCATAGATCAATAACTGCATGTATTCTTCTTCATTCAGTGACTCTCTACATCAATTTTTTTTTCATATTTTTAATAGTGGCGTGTATCAGGTTCACTCAGAATTTTCTCAAAATCAATTATTTTTAGTTTCCAAATTACTATTCACACTTCATTTTTTGTTCATCAATAATTATATTCACCATTTCAATAATAATAATATTCATAGTTCAAATAAGTAAAATTTTCAATCTTTGGATGTTGGTGATCATCTAATTTAAATAATTCACTCAAAAATGTATAAATATTGTTTTACAATCATTTAAATTCAAGGTCTTATTTTACTATTAAATAAAAAATATAATATAGGATTATTTCCTAAAATTTTATTAAAATTTAATGATATCAACATCTATAAAATCTTTTTTTATAATATTTAATTATTCAATCCACATATGTGTAAATATTGAAATACTTGGGCATGTGATATGGAACATCGTCCATTGGTCATGTTTCTCTTGTAAGAAACACCAACTTATCCCTCTTCTTGTTCCTCCCTTAGCTCACCTTGAACCCAAATCTATTTGTAATAAATATTTTATTTTAATGAATATATAATTTAACAAATTTTCATAAACAATCTCTTCCTCGTTAGATATTAAATTTAGAAAGCCTTAGCAATTTCATTTAGCTAATACAGGTAGGGGGACCCATAGCTAATATATTAAAAATACTAAATTTAATAAAATACACTCACAGGTTTTATGGAATAATTGAATTATACTCCATTAAGTTTTTAATGGAAAAAATGGGACCATTATTGAATGTTGAATTTATTATTTACATAGGGAATAACTTGTGGTTCGTTTGAATCAGTCCAAGAGGGAATAAATAATCGATAACGAATATTAGATGAATAGATTTATTTTAATTAAATAATTAATTTAGTATTCATATTATAATTTATTATCATATATTCCTATAATTTAAACCCTCTTACATCCAAAATATATTGTCATTAATAATGCCTAGAGTATTGTATGCTATCACAGGGAGATAATCCACTGAATTATCGATGGGGGATCAATGATTGGTGATCAATCTGAAAAGAAGTCATATTTTTTATGGTATAAACCCCATTATTCTGTAGTTAAATGTAGTCTCAAATATTTTAATTTTGTTCATTATTATATCATGAATGAAGGTTTTACCACAATTGTGGAATAATATACATTCTCATTGGGTCTTATAGAAGTTCAACATCGTGGCCTGATTCAAATGTATTAAATTTGATAATTATTTATTTTAAAAAAAACACCTTTTTATTTAATCCATGCTTGTTTCATTCTCCAAGTAGACCAACATGACCATAGTGATTGAGATAGATCATCTATATGGATATACATCATTGTGAGTGTATATATTCATTTATTGATAATAATATTCAAGGGAACTCATCATGGACAACAATATAGAATTGTTCTTCACCAATGATCAATAAAATTATGAAAAAAATCCATTTTATTTCATATTATTTCCTATAATTTCATATTCCAAGCATGAATTATTTAAATGCATTGTATTCCTACCTCCACATCTTATTCAAATTATGGAAATTCTATATTATTTATCTTTATTGAACCATTAAATTGAATCATTGTGCTATAAATTTTTATAATCCTTTTCATTTCCCTAAATAAGATCAACAGATTGTTTTACAACAACCATTGATGAAATTAGTTTTCTTTTTTATGCCTTCATCCAATCATTCATAATATTTTTATCATTGTATTTTGGTAGGTTCATGGTTCAAAAATCAACACAGTTTGAGACAAGAACAAACACTAGATTCATTTTTTTTATTTGATAGATGATGGATATGGTTTTTTATGATTTTTTTAATATTGAAGATGAATTTCAAATTAGAGATTAAGGATAAAACCTTAGGAGGTAATTATATATGTGGAATGAATGCTGATGGAGTAAAAATATCATGCTCTTCTATTGATGTATGGTCATAATCAAGACACCGGGGAGGAATTCCCCACTGTCATTTAACATATTGAATGATCTCAAATATGTTTTATGAAATCAATGGAGGAAATGGTTTGATGAAGATTTCATATATTGACTATTCCTTCTAGAAAATTCTAGTCCTGACATCATGTGTTCTTGAAGAACAAAGATCATGTAGTCCTATTTCTATAGTGGCTAGGTTATGGCAAGTGTAAAATATCACATGGTTATTTGATAGCGCTACATAATATATGGACCCATTCAAACACCAATGTGTGTATATGGAGTACATGTTTGGGACCCAACTAGCACAACAAGGCATGTTTTATTGAGACAGGTCTTGTCACCCTACCTAAATAGTTATTTGTATACAGGGAGTGTATGCCCATAACCATGATTATTCAATCATTCCATGTGATATAGAATACACATCATCAACATGGTTTATTATAGACCATGTGCATTAAGACACAAGCCGTTGTCAGCTTATGAGTACACCTTATATACTCCATAAACCACATAATGTATATTTCATAGAATCTTCCAACTATCATATCACATAAATAAAGACATGGAATTAAAAAACTTATTAGTTTTTCCTATGATTAATTATAAATATAAATAAATGTTGGAATAAGTTGGAACATTGGGTATATTCCATGAGGTTGAATGAATATATCTCTGCATCAAATATAGATGGATAATATTGAGGCACTAGGGTCATGTGACTGTAAGAATTGGGGTTTTAAACCCCTTGAGAAAACAATTAGAGAGATTGATCCACCAATTCATTTATTGATAATATTGGAAACTCACACATTCCCACTCAAGTAATATTTGGCCATCTATGAAGTGAAACCCCCCATCATTGAGATCATATACGGTGTGGGTCCTCAACCATCTTGTGGTGAGAACTATCAATTTTTTAACATAAAATCAGTGAGGTGTAGGTCCACCATGGTTAATTTGTGAGGATAAAATTGGGATATTGAAATTAATATATTAATGAAACATTAATTTATTAATAGACTCATCATACATAGATTTCTATGAAGATCAATATATTCATCTCTCATTAACTTGATTTCTTATATGACCATCTCTTTTTATTGGGTTTTTTTCAACCCCCTATGTCGTATGGGTCCAGATGAATATTTTTATCTTATTATTCACTTTTGGTATTCATTAAATCATAATGGGTACATATATAATAACCATTTCAAATGATTTTACCAAAATGTTAATTTTATATGTAGGTGGAAAATAGTTTGACAGTGACTTTAGAATGCCAAGTATTAGTGGATCTTAGGGGGTGGAGTGATGTTGATCATGGGAGGTAATATAATTTTTTTTCCAATATTGAATGTTCTTCATCATAGGTGGTTAGTTTTGGAATCAATTTATTTCATTTGGGGAACATATTTCTCCCATTAATACTATATTTAAATTTATATTGTTTCACATAGATTATTCTTAGAGGTTGTCGAAAGAAAATTTTCCACTTGTGTTACTCTGGTTAATCAATCATGTGTGGTAGTGATATACTTGTAGTTGTGGGTTTGTACACGTATATTATGATAAGGCCTACCATTTTTTGATATACCTACTTGTCACTTATTTACATCCCATGGCCTCTTGGATGTGGAAATGAGGTATTAACTTGTCCTATCACCAGCCTAAATGGGCCCCAGGTGGGTTAGGTTGTGATAATGTTAATGTCAAACAAAAAAATATCATAAAATCATATGAAAATATAATGTAATTTGAAAACCTAAATTCATAAAAAATTCTCATTAAATGGTGAATAATCTATTTCATATGAATTAATAACCTCTATCCCTATACCACTTTTTTGGCCTTATTTAATTTATTATAGCTTCTGATGCCATACAAATACATTTATGTCTTATGTTATTCTTATAATTTATTTAGAAATTCATAAATTCATATGGTCATATAATTTTTAAATGATTTTATTTAGATAAATGAAATATAAACCAATAAATATATTATTATTAGCCTGAAGTCATATGATCTCACTGATGTATTACAATCGGGTACCTTGTTATCTTCCCAATTCTAGCTAAAAAATTCTATAAATATTAAAATGACTCAATAACTTGTTTACATTCTCTATAGAAAATTTAAATTACACCAAACCCAATTCAAAATTATTCTATATGGGACTACCTTTATCCACCAACACATTTCACTAATTCCATAAATTAAAATAAAAAATCACCACAATTAATTTTCATCATTTTCTTGAGCCACTACACAAGAATTTTACATGATCTAGCCTCAATACGTTTTTTCCATTTTAGAATGATATTAGATAACTCAAAAAAATATAATTGAACATATTATTAATCAAAGAAACCAATGACCACTTATTAACCCATAACAAATCGTCCAATAACCACAAAACAATGTATGTAATCATTGAAAAAAAAATTACTACAAGGATACATCAAATAAGAACTATTAATTCCATCCAAAATAAGTTTCTGAAACCAATCCATATACTATAACCATCTATCCTTGTCATGATATGAATAATTAATTTCTATTATTTAATCCCTTCCATTATACCTAAAAACAATCTCAATAATAATCAGATATTATAGTTATAGCAAAGTATTTATCCATTCATTTATTCATAGGGACTAGTGTCTTTGGGGAACTTCTGTATGCGTGTAGATATAGGAAGCCCCTTATATAAATTGTCTTTCATTGTTTTAATTAATTATTTAATTTATAGTATCTAAATATATTTTAACATAAAATAACTTTTTTGGTTCATAAAATAATATTGTAAATAATTGGAACTCATATAAAATGTTTCGGTTTTTTCACTATTATTAACTATTAATTCCTAACATGATTCATGAGACTGAAGGTCTTAGGATAAACCCGAAAGGAAGAAAAAAATCATGATGTATATCTTCTAACCCATGGTTTGACTATAACTATTGTTTCTTTGCATATATATTTTTCATTTTTTATGTATCAATAGTTTTATCTTCTAGAAGATCACATGTCCCATAATCAAGGGTCTATAGTGAGATACAATACCATTATATAACATTCCCGATCTGAATACCTAAACAATACATGGATCACACCATCCTAATATCTTAAGTGCACTACCTGATTGATATAGTACAACATAAATGAATTGGGATAAATAAAATATGTGTGGGACATGGTTTCCTACATAATAAAAATATTACATTACATAAGTCTTGCACCCATTTTTGATTATCATATGTGGATTTAAATAGATATTAATATAGGCCACTAAACATATGAGATAATTTACATGCACACCACACATCCTAAACCCCTAAGAAGTAATCATAATAATTTAAAATTAATAGTGGATTTTAAAATTGTATTAAAAATTTTTGAGGTGAAAAAAATCCCATTAACAAAATAAATAAGTCTTATAAGTTTAATAGCCATTAAATAATATAGAGGATTACTATTTTTCATCACCCAAACCATCAATCAAAATTAAAAAAGAGATTAACTAAATTATATAGTAAAGGTGAATTTATCACTCATTAATTGGTACCTTTACTATACATGGATCATTTATAAAAGGACCATCATTATTCCCCTAAGAGAACATGAATGTTATGATTATGAAAATAATCAGTATATAGTTTCTTCCCCACCCCATAACCGCAATTTAAGAATTTAATGTATATGAAACAACAATATATATCTTGAGGGATAAAATTGAAAAAAAAACAAAATTCAATATCATATTAATTTAACTTGAAAAATCATTCAAAAATAAACTCTCATACCAAGAGGATATGAAACTGAACATACTATTAGAAGCCTATCATGGAATTCTAAATGACATATTAACTTATTCCTCTATAAGAGGTATGGTGAATTGATGTATATATAACACTAGGTTTTCATATATATGTTTTATCATTATTTCAAAATCAAACACCCCACCCAATTAGCTTCAATATAATAATGTATACTATAATAATGGAAATTTTATTACTGGTCCCTTTAGTAATAAAGGAATAAGAAAACTTGAGTTAAGGCTCTAAGAACCCATCCAATACCATCAATATTTTAATAAAAAATAGGTGCACCTATGAAACATTAATTCAAGAATAAAATAGACATATTATTTGTATTCTACCATCATTATGTGTCATGATTAATTACCATATCACAAGGTATAATATATTACAATAGAACATATTTTCTAGGATAAATTATAAAATAAAGGATTATTAGAAAAAAAACTAATGAAATGATCATGCTCATAAATTAATTCCATTATTACAAGAAAAATATAATACCTTATTTTATGTAATAATGTAAACAACATAGAAATAATATATCTTTAAATTCATTCCAACATGTAAATTCAAGTCAATTCAAGGGTTAGCCTCTCATGGTCGGGTTCCTGGGTACAGTGGTTGGCCCCCAGGATGGGTCTGAAGATGAATGTGGAAAGATACTGTTCACAGGGTATTATGCGAGGAGGTGGTCTTGTTCGAGATAGTGGTGGCATGGTCCAGCTCAGTTTCAGCATCTATCATGGACTGTGCAATGTGGTTAGTGCGGAGGCAGGAGCCCTGCACTGCGGTATCATGTTGTGCGATCTCTAAAGCCTTAAGCTAAACTGCATGGAGACAGATTTTGAGGTCCTTAGGGGTCTTCTTGGATACAAAAAGGCCCTACCATGGGACATTGGGTACATCCTCAGGGATTAAAGAGAGTGGATATGAGAAGACATAGAGGTTAGGAATACTTTCAGTGAAGGAAACCAAGCGGTGGATGCTTTGGCCTCCTGTGTGAAGGAGGATGATGTCCTAACAATGTTCCATTCTTTTCATTTCTTTCCCCCCTCATAAAAGGGTCCGGTTTGTGGAGATGCGCTGGGTCTTTACCACTTTCGGCCCCCGTAATTTCTTGTGAGGATTTTTCCTTATTTAAAATAAAAAAGGAGAATTGGAGGAGTATGAATATGAGAGGTGGAAGGTGTTCAGATACTAAATTAATTATATAACAAACCTTTTAGGATTGATGTAATATTTTATTCCACTAATGTATTTATTATAAAAAACTTATATGGGGATAAATTGAGGGATTAAACACTAACATTATAAAACAATTCATTGGTTGGAAAAACTAATATCATCACATTAGTTTATACTAGTTGAATCTTACACCTAGATATTAAATTACATTTTTATATTAAAATAAATCTTTTTTATTTCATGGATTTATATAGATGCAATATCGTGTTTAATCAAACCATTATAAACTTTGAATCATTATTGTTATTTAATGCGACAGTTTTCAACTAGAAATTTGATTAGAGTGCGTGAGGCAAAATATATAAGTTGAAAATTTTTATTTTTTTCCAATATATATACATATATATATGTAAATATATGTACATACTTATTTTTTAATTGGTTATAAATTGAAATAAATTAATTTTATGGGAAAAGGGAAATTTTTCAAAAAAAACTATTTTATGTCATATTTTGGTTCATTATTAATAAAATAAATTAATATATATTGAATAATATTTTTAATTAATCTTTAGATGATTTATGAAATAAAATATTTTAATATTTATATAATATTTTATACATGGTAATAGTTAATGTTAAACTCATTTTTATGACAATTGTTTTTGCAAAAAATTGCTTTGTGGAAATTTGTCTATTATTTTTATAATAATTCTAACTGGTAGTTGATATTGAATATTTAATCATGTATAAAATAATTTTATCAACATAATTATTTTTTAAAAAAATTGTAACACATTTTTTGTCATTATGAATAGTAGATTTTGTAAAAAAAATTGTCACTATGGTAATTGTTAAAAAGTTCTAAAAAGGATATAAAAATGATAATGGTTAAAATGAACAGAAAAACATCTTTAAATCCTATTTTATAGACATATTAATATATTTTCTCAAATAATCTTTTATGAGGATACATTTTGTATACATTTTTCTTTAGTTATACAACCATATATTTTAATCTTTTAAAAAATTCCATGTGTGTCTTCTCCCTAATTTATAAAAGGGAACCACATATCCTATCTTATATAGATATCAAGATCCACTTATCTAATTAAATACCTACCCAAATCCCTTATTATCATCCATACTGATGATATAGAGGTTGTTTCATTTATAATATCATTCTACGATGAATTCAATTTTTAGATCTATGAATGTGGTCCAAAAAAGAGGTGTAGGTCCTCACGGAGAGTTTTCATTTTATTTATTATTATACCTCTTTGAAACATATAATAAAAATTATAATATATTAACATCACTATTTGGAATATAATTATTTATATTATATTTATATTATAACCCATATTATTTTACTTATCCATCTAATGTAAAATTAAAACATCTTTCGTGCCTCTATAGACTAACACCTCAGGAAAATGAAGTATGTCATTGTTCATCATCGACTCATACGCTTAAGTATAATGATGGATCAAATTTTTATAAATTATAATTATGATATATTTTTATTTTTTAATGATAATATATTATTTATTATTGGACCTTTAAATCCATTGTAAAATGATAACATCGCTCGTGTGTACATGTGGCTTATCACATATATATAATGTTGTGATTCCTTTTTCATCATCACTTTATATGAATAATTTTAAAAGTCTGTATTATGAGTAAATATGAAATCAATTGAATTATTTTTTAATTTTATACTATGAAACCATGAAAATGGCTTCTGTACCGGAATCATTGAACTGAAATATGCTGGGAAAACATTCTAGTTTTCCACCAAATATACATTTTATTAATTAAATTATTAATAAAATGATAATTTTAAATTATAATTTAATGATAAAAAGAAATTTATGTATAAATATTAGTAAAGAATATGTTATAATTAATATATATTTATTATATAATACATTTCATTGTATACGGAGAAACGTTGGACTTTAAAAAAGGCTTAATGTTATAATCTCATTTTATTTAGAGATTTCATACACAAAAAAATTAGGTGGTGAACATTTTATTGATATTATACATTAAAAAATATATATTCATATATAATAGTTATTAATAAAATTTTCTATCATTACTACCATTTTTATCTCTTTGGTACTTAAAATGATAATGAATATATTTTTATAAAATTATTAATTTATTTCTTCTTTGGTTGATGCAGTTTTTATTCCATGACCATAAATTTAGACATTATTTTATGTATGTCATTAAATATATATTATTTTTTAAAATAAGTTAATCTTCTCATTTCTTAACATTATTTACTATGAATTGAAAAGAAATATTTCTACATTTTTTTAATTTTTTCAAAATTGTGCAAAAAAAATTATTGTATGAAAAATGATTTTTTTCACTAAAATATGGTCATTATTGTATTTCGAAATTCCATGAAAATAATATTTGTTTATTTTAAAATTAATAAAATATTCTCTATTTTGTAGTCTTATTTGTTACAATTTTTTCAATCATAGTGATATTTTCTCATGTTTTCAATTAAATGTTTGAATGATTTTTATTGGTATTTTTGTCTATGTAATCATAATTTGTGGATTTTTATTATTTAATTGGGATATCATATAATTACACAATATTTTTTCACTATATGTATTTTTAATTATTATGATCCAAGTATTTTTATTAAACCAGTTTATTTTTTAATATTTAGGCTATTATTATGTGATAATTTTTTTATGATCTCATGGAACACATAAGTATGAATATATTTATATTCAATGTGAAATTGGAATTATATATACCTAAAATTAATTTGTTAAATCCTTATATCTAATGATATAATTATAATAAATAATTTAATTTTCTTGATTAATAAATGGAAAGAGGTTGGGATAACAGACATATTATGATATGGGAAACATTTTTTGATTCCTAACCCACAATGAAATGATGATATAAATAGATATCCTTGAAATAATATCTATTTTATTTGACTATGATTGTGGTTCACACTTATAATGTGTCAGTATTCATATGATTTGAACTAAAGGCTCATGATTGGTTTTTTTATCATTCACCAATCGTGTGATATACTAAAATTTTAAGTCATATATGATGATTATAATATTGGAATTTTTTTATGGTTTCTTATTCATAATAACATATTCTAATTTCTTATGGATCATGATATACTTATATATTATTAATGATTGATACCTCCCTTGTCGTCCCTTTTTGATCATATGATCTTACCCCTTATAATGTTTCAATTTTCCCTAGGTTATAAAGATGGGTAAAAAGAATGAGTAGTATATAAGGGTATCTAATGTAATTAATGATGTTTTTTATGATGAATATTATACATAAATATGATATTTATTTTTCTTATCACCGTAAAATGTAATCCGTTATAGTTATCAAGAAATTTTTTGGGAGATAAATAGAATATTCATCTAAAAAATGTAATATCTAAATATATTATTCTTTGGTAACTATTTATTTTACCATAGACGGTATTTGACATTTTTAGATAATAGATTATATGAAATTCGTGGATGGATTCTAATATTACCTACATTAAAATTAATATTTAATTGTGTGAACAATAAGTTTCATAGGGTTATGATATTTTTTCATTATTTGAGATATATTTGGAATTATTTTAATTACTTTAGGATTAATAACTCTATTATAATAAAATTATTGTTAGTCTATGGTTTTATGTTGTAGTCGGTGTCTAGAACCAGAATGAATCATGATGAAAACAAATTTGATGGATTAGGAGATGATTTTCATCTTGGGAAACTGAAGGTTATGGGATCTAGAATATAGAATTTGATTTCTATTATTCTAAAAATTTAATACTACATGAATCATGTGGAGATTATAAAATATTAAAGGATATAAAACATACATATTAGTTTTTTATGAGGATACATCCATCTTCTTTTAGTGGGTCTTTTAAACATCTTGGGGCTTGGTGATGGAGCTGTACTATTAAGAAAATATTTTCTATTCTCCATTACATGAAGCAAGATAGTATTATCACAATATTATTCCATTTGGACGGTTCTTTATATCAATCGATTAATATCTATAAGAATATAAGGGATGAAGATGAAAATGAAACAATGTATTATGATGAGTTTAAGATGATATTTTTTTAGTATGTTCTTCCTTAAAATTATACACAAAAATGGGGAACAGATTCTTTGACATTAAGTAGATGAATGGTGAAGTTATGGGTAACTACAAGGAAAATTTTACAAGACAGTAAACATACGTTTTTGGTTTAATTTTCATCCCTAAACAAAATATTAAAAAAAAATATGTTTTAATCCCGATCTCTGAGGGGAGTGAACTATAAGATACATATGTATCTATAAATAATCATTTTTATTTACTATCAAGGAAGAAATGTAAATTGAAAATTCCCATAATTCCATTTTCTTTTATATGGGAAGACTTTTTCTATTGAAAACATGACTAAATAAAATAGAGAAAAGAAATTTAAATAATAATCATGCCAAAAATATGGAAAGAAAGAGTAAAAATTTATTCAATAAAACCAAAAAGTGCATTAAATGTTGTATAGATTCTTATAAATATAATGAATGTAAATTTTTTACATAGTTTGGTTGATAAAATAGAAGGAATGATGAATCTCTTTAATGATCCACCCACACCCCACTTATTAAAATATAATAATTTTGGTAAATTTGATAATCTATGATAGAATGTGATAGTTAATGATGATGATTGGAATGAATAACCTCATAGGACCAAAGACAAAGGGATGTCCTTTTCGATGAAAACCACCAAAATGGGTTATATGAATGATGTAGTGAGAGGTACACTTCTCATCCACTATAAAAAACTAATGTTTTATTTAATTGTTCATCAACACACTCATTAAAAAATATGGAATTTTCTAGGGGTATCAAATTATCACCACAACTATTTTATGTTCAGTTAGCAGTGAAACCTCATAATGGAATAGTGATTGTATTTCAATTATATATCTCATATTTAATATAAGTGTGTGAGAATTTACTTCCTACACATCATTTCATTCTCCCCCTTGATTAATTTTATGCGATTTTAGGCATAGAATTGATCTATTTATATATAGTTCCCATATCAATTACTGAGGATGAGAAGTTTCCTTTGATATTTTTAATCAACCTATGATTATATTTCAATTGGAGGATGATTATGAACATCTAATTGAATTTACTTCCGAATTATGGGACTTCCAAATTATTCATGTTGAATATTCATCTCATATGGTATGGGAGAAGCTAAAAATCAATTATATTCATATTTTTTGGATTATGTTGATGTATTGACTGCATAATTTTCTAGTCTTACCTAAAAGTGTGATGTTGAGTTTTCAATAGAGCTCATACCATGTTTAACACCTATTTCAAAGACTATATAGAGGGGCCTCGATGGAGTTGTTAGAATTGAATATGAAACTATAAGATAATATTAATATGGGATTCTTATTCCTTTGTTTATCACCATAAAGTGAACCCATTATTTTTTTCAAGAAGAACTATTTTTTAATGTTTTTTTGCTAGATCATTAAGAACATAAAAATATTATTGTCTTGAACAAGTATCATCTATCTCATATTGATTAAATTTTAAATCAAATGCAGTACTCAATATATTTCTATGATTGAGCATCGTTCAAGATATCATCATTTAAATGTTTGGAAAGAGGATATATCCAATAATAGTTTTCATATAAGGAATGGTAATTATTAATTTATAGTGATTCCATTTGGTCATACCAATTCCCCATGTATCGTCATGTATTTAAGTAATATATACATTAGATATTGCTTTCATCCATTTTTCGTTAGCCTTTATAGATGATATTATTATATATTCAAAGAGTAAGTAATATCAAGAGGCTCATTTTCGGATTACATTAAAGACCAATAGTAAGGATAAGTTTTATGTGAAAATTATAAGGTTTGTTTTATGGATATATAATGATTATTTCATGGGTCATATAATGTCAAAAAAGGGTGCATCGATGGATTCTTCAAAGAAAAAAGGTTTTCAAAAATGGAATAGACCAAACAGAGTAAAAAACTCTATATTTTTATTGGTATGGAAATATAATGTTGGTTCATTTTAGGGATTTCATATTGATATCTAATCTATAACCAATTAAACACATAAGGTATCCTAGTTCATTTGGAATCATGATTGTGATAAACATTTTTCTGAGTTTAAATGAATGATTTGATATATTTACACTAACTTATATTGGACAAGGGTCTATGATCCGTAATGATGTATCCAATTTTGGAATGGGATATTTCCTTATGAATAATTTTATGGTGAATACATATGCCACTCACCAACCAATAATGCATTATAAAAAATATAGGAATCACATTTTGAATCTACCATCAGTAATTGTTTTCTTAAATATGGTGAATAATTATAATTAGGGTGAAGGTTTTGAGAAATATATGGATCATAAAATCATAATGTATATATTCACATTGAATTAATTGTTTATTTTCTAGATATTTTGGTTCAAGATGATTAATGATTATGATTTCTTAATAAATTACCACAATGGGATGGTGAACAAGGTGGATAATACTACGAGTCAGAAGGATAAAACTAGTTTGGCCAAGATATTTATAGAGATTTTTCAATATTAATAGATTTATTGAATATGTAACTTCGAATAATGAGTAAATTTTAAATTTTCAACCTTTTCCATATAAATTATAAATTGTCCTTTTTATGTTAAGATTAAATAGCTGAAAATGATGATGTGGAACTACTGAAGAAAGTAAAAAATGCTCAAATATTAAACCTTGATTGTGGTAAAATTAAAATTTTTAATAATATGTTATGTTTCTCATCAATACTATTTTGGAAGAATGTGACATCAGATGATTTTAATAGTTTATCATTACTTATTTATGATAGATGATCTAAGGTGTGTCGGTATCTAGAAGAATATCTCTAGTGGAACAACTTGTGATGGTATATTTCAATGTATGTATCTGGATTCCATGTATGGTATCATGTTAAATATGACATAAATGATTATAATGTAATTTTATATCCCTTTCCATTGCTTGAATAGAAATGGGAAAATATCACCATGTATGATCCTTTTATTTACCATGGTTAAAAGTAAATAGGGTAACTAATGGTAAAAAAGATATTATA
This sequence comes from Viscum album, assembly GCA_963277665.1. Taxonomy (NCBI): domain Eukaryota; kingdom Viridiplantae; phylum Streptophyta; class Magnoliopsida; order Santalales; family Viscaceae; genus Viscum; species Viscum album. The sequence continues at coordinate 1,632,735,569 of OY728141.1, forward strand.
ATTACCCTAACACATGTCCTAAATCTATTGGATAAGTGTATCTTGACCAAAACCAACCACAAAAATAAAATATGATCCTTTGGGTCAACTTGGATTAGATTGGGACCTTTATTATTATTTTATCTAAAAAAGAGTTAAAAGTGTTAAATTCAATGTTTAATAACTAAACCATTTTTAATATAGAGTTAAATATAAGATAAATTCGACTATAAATATTCATTAGAAATACAAAAATATTTCCTACATTATGTTATTTTATTTATAATTTTTATAGATTAAATAATTAAATTTATTTTTGACACAATGATGACGCATTAACTACTTTATCAACATAAGATTTAAATAATTGGTATTACAAATATACAAATATATGTAAATTGAAGAGTTTGATTCCATACACTAATTTAATAGATTAATATCAAATTTTAGGGTTGATTTATTGAATTTCTTTCGAATTAATCATTTCACAAAAACCAAATACTGAATAGTGTAAAAATCGACATAAGTGGGTTTAAAAAATACTATATTATTAAATGATATAATATTTATAAAATATAAGGATCAAAAAAAGGACTTATATAATGATAAATATTTAATTAATGAACTACTTAGTGTTAGGTTGTATTTTTATATTATGATTATTAACCATTTATTATAATAATACCAAAGGACATGGGAAAATTTAAACTATTTAACTAAGAGTTAAATCTTAATTATATGGTTAATACGGTGACCTAAAAATGTATAAAACTGATTGGTTGAGATTATATATACCCATACCCGCATTATCTTAGAAATAAATCAATTCAGTTCCATTAGAAACCGAAAATTATTTTATAATAAAAAAATTAATCATTTCTTAAAGTGACCCTCACCTCTCTTATGAAAGGGCACTTTCCTTTCACTCAAAATTACACATTAAATTACACTTTTCTCTTCCAAAACCTTCCCAAATATCCTCCAAAAATCCCTTAATAAATCCTAGAGGTCGTCCTCTGAGCATAAAGCCACCCTATGGAGCCAATTTGGTCAAATCTAAAGGAAACACCCAAATAAGCAGCAATTATTTTATCACCTCTTTTAAAGTTCTTTTCTTCATCCACTTTCTATTACTTTTTTAATTCCATACCAAAATAATAACTAAAGTACCATCTAAATACTATGATGTTATTATAAATATGTTACAACCATACTCATTATTCTATCTATCCTATGAATGATAATGTCACCATGCGTGCATACGTACATCTTACCGTCTCCACATTGTGGTGCAATTTTTTATTCAACACTGTTTTTTGGATGGATACAATGATTTGTAATATGTATATAAATAATAAAAATAACATGAAAATTTCTCTTTCCAATTAATATACCATCCAATTACACACCTCTTAATCATTACAGAAATGATATCGTCACTCGTGGGTACGTACGTCTTACCGTCTCTACGACGCGATGTGATTCATTTCTACATTCTCCATTCAAAAATGATTAAAAAAAAGTATATAATTAATAATTATGTAATATATTACATAATAATTCTACTAGATATATATATATATGTATGTATTTACTTACATATATCTTATTCACTTGCATCGGTTCAATATGGTATGAAAACGGAAACATCATTTATGCGTAAGTACAACCTACCATATCCATAAATGGGTTTTTCCATTTCATATATCTATCTATTATGCATATTAACATTATATATATATGATATATAAATCATTTTTTATATTTTGAAAGTATTTAAACCATGATTTAAATGATACGATCAAGAATTAAATGTTAAATCACATATGATAAAGAATGCCATTATTAACCAAAATGTTAATTTAACATGGAAATAATTTTTAAATGGGTATTATAATGTCAATAATGAATCATGTATGATATAATAAATATGAATATGGTTGTGTTATAATTTAAAAACATACTGTTGTCATAATATAGGAGGTTAAACGTACACTCGACCAAAGGAAAGTGCATGGTAAGGGTTAATTCCTTAATCACATTATTATCTGAGATTGTTTATGTGTAATTATTTTTTGGGACATTTTTATTATCCATGTCCATGTTTCATAAACTTCTTTTCAAAATGATTCTCTTAAGGTACTCTTTAACTAAAAAATCATTTTAAATGTTTTAAATATTTATTCTTCTAAATCATTCTCATTAATGTCTATGTTTTCAAAATAATTTTAAGGATTTATTTATAAGGACATGATTGTATTAAAATGTTATCACCATTAAAAAGATTCAAAGTGGTATAGGAAAAGTTGATTCAAATATATATTTTAAATTTATTACTTTATAAATGTGTGACATTTAATGATTTTACAAAAAATGGATATTTCTCTCAAAAAGTTTTACTGATCATTTTCAACTCTGTCAATAACCTTTTGGGATATTATTATTGACTGAGATTGATTTTCTATAAATACAATATTTAATATTTTATTGAATGAGTTATGATATGTATGACTATGAATGTTCTATTTTTATACCATTAATGGTTTATGGTTGAAGTATTTACATTTTATATGCTAGTTTTAATACGAATGTTTATGTTATGTTTCATCATTTTCATATGAGGAATGCAGTGGATATAGTATGTGATTGGTGGGGACCACTATATCCCCTAGATGCATTGGTATGTCCCATTAGACAAACTATTTTTTTGAATAAGGCCTTGATAAAAAAAATTATTTGTAGTCTTGGCATGAGGCCTTGACTATGTGGTAATGTCACGACCCGTCCTCGGGGCTTGTGTTGTGACTACCCCAAGCCCGCCTTCCATGGGCCAGGGGCTGGCGACTAGCACTAAGGCGTAATTCCTGATAAAATTTGAAGGAATTGCCTTTTTAAAGTAAAAAAACACCACAGAGCAAGAAAACAGTAGAAGTAGACACTAAGTAAAATTGGGTACAACAGTAAGGGCAGAGACGTAAGTGGGCTAGAATACAAACCCAAACTTAAAGTAAAGTACAACTAGAAAGGGAAAACAACAACTAAAAGTAAAGTCGCAATGTTGAGCCGTCCACTGGAAGCCCCACCTGAAGGGTGAGTACATATAGCCTCCACAGCTCCTCAGGTCCAGCCGTCCGCTCTGAGTATGTCCCGCCTAGTGGTCAACCTCCAGGTACCGTCCTGCTCCGCAAGCCTCAACCACGATCAGTGATGTCCGTCATCTGCAACCAACACAACTTAGTGCAAGCATAGCCCGTTCAGGGGAGAGTATAAGATACTCAGTAGGGACCCGGATACCTACGAAGGTCTCCCAGAATCCACAAAGGATAATTCAAAAAGGAAAGATACAGTCACAAAGTAACATCTGACACTGCTTAGGTATATTCCCATACATATACCTAAGTCATCAATTTCAGTTCGCTCCAACCTATGAGCCCAAGTATAACCCAGTCCACACAAGAAACCACAATCCAATCCACACAGGAAAGAATAATGTAATCCACATTAGAAAGCAAGTCAATATTCATCTCACACAGGTAAACGTCTTCGTATGATGATAGAGATGATCAGATATAGCCACCGATTCATCTAACCCGTCATACCCACAAATGATCGATAGGTACTAACCCCCGCAATGACCCACAAAAGATCTGACCCACACAGGATCGATAGGTAACTAACCCCCGAAATGACCCACAAAGGATCTGACCCAATTTTTCACGACCTGTCCTCGGGGCCCGTGCCGTGACTACCCCATGCCCACCTTCCAAAGGCCAGAGGCTGGCGACTAGAACCAATGCGTAATTCCTGGTAAAATGGGAAGGCATTTCATTTGTAAATTAAACAAACACCACAGATCAAGAAAGAAGTAGAAGTAGACACTAAGTAAAACTAGGTACAATAGTATGGGCGGAAACGTAAGTGGGCCAGAATACAAACCCAAACTGAAAGTAAAGTACAACTGGAAAGGGAAAATACCAACTAAAAGTAAAGCCGCAACGTCGAGCCGTCCACTGGAAGCCCCACCTGATGGGTGAGTACAGATTGCCTCCACAGCTCCCCGGGTCCAGCCGTCCGCTCCGAGTACGTCCTGCCTAGTGGTCCACCTCCAGTTATTGTCCTGCTCCGCAAGCCTCAACCACGATCAGTGATGTCCGTCGTTTGCAACCAACACAACCTAGTGAGGGCATAGACTGTGCAGGGGTGAGTATAAGGTACTCAGTAGGGACCCCGAGACCTCCAAAGGTCTCTCAGAATCCACAAAGGATAATCCACAAAGGAAAGTTACAATCACGAAGTAACATCCGACACTGCTTAGGTATATGCCCATACATATACTTAAGTCATCAATTCTAGTTCGCTCCAACCTCCGAGCCCAAGTACAACCCATCCCACACAGGAAACCAAAATCCAATCCACACAGGAAAGCATAACGTAATCCACATAGGAAAGAAAGTCAAGATTCAGCTCACACAGGTAAACTTCTTCGTATGACGATAGAGATGATCAGATATAGCCACTAATTCATATAAGTCGTCAGACCCACAAAGGATCAATAGGTACTAACCCCCGCAATGACCCACAAAGGATCTGACCGACACAGGATCGATAGGTAACTAACCCCCGCAATGACCACAAATGATCGGACCCACACAGGATCGATAGGTAACTAACCCCCGCAATGACCCACACAGGATCAGACCCACACCAGATCTGTAGGCTTTGGCCCACACAGGACCGCTGAGCGCTGACCCACACAGGATCTGACCCACACAGCATTGGTAGCACTAATCCACGTAGGATCGCTGACTGCTGTAGTCATCGTCGTCGAATCCACTGAGGATCTCTGTACAGTCATCGTTGTCGTCGCAGTCGCAGCCAACTCTAGGGTTACCGCACACAGCAAGCTCGTTCGGGAGGGTCCCCTCAACGAGCCGAGGGGATGATACATTAACTGACACATAGTCCAGATTTGGTGTATCCAAAATTTCCGTATCATCAACCGGAACTCACCGTCACAGAAGGCGCGTTAATTGGACGCCCGGTCTGAGAGTTATTGGCTTTTTCGTCCCAGGGACCCGGTTGGGTTTTAAGTCAAAACCAACCCGACCATAGTCCAACTGCGTCCAAACCTCGATCGGAGTAATCCAAATGTTCCGTCTCACTAAGAGGAATCCATCAATGTCAACAGCACGTCAATCGGACGTCCGGAGCTCAAGCTGTAAGTGTTTCCGCTCCGAGGGCCCGGTTGGTTTCGTGTACGAACCAACCCGGCTGAACCCAAATTACTTTGAAACCTTGATTTTAATATACTGAAACGACCGCCTCGATCTAGGAATCACTACGCAACTGACGGTGCATCGATCGGAGGTCTGCATCTCATGTTATGGGCAACGGACCGAAAGAGGTTCGGTATTAGGGGGTTCGGGCCCGGTTCGACCCTGCCCGATACCCCAGGGTCGGCCTGAATCACGGTCGACCCAAACCGGCTCCTGGTCCGGGCCGCTTGGGTGTGGCCCGGCCCAGCTGGCGCGGCCCGGCCTGGCCTGGCGTCCCGGTCCGGCGGACCGGCCAGGTCGGCCGGCCCTGCGCGCGGCGCACTGGCCAAGGGCTCGGCCGAACGGCCGAGCCGTTTGGATGCAGGGGGCGCTGCCCCCGCGTGAGGAAACTGTGGCCCCTTAATGGGGCCGCTCACGTCTGGCCAACCGGGGGTTTCAAACCCCCGGTTCTTCCACGGTCTGGCCGGCCTGCTCCGACTGGCCGGCTTCTGCCGCCACGGGACCGGCAAGGTCGGTCCCCCTGCTTCAACGCCGGTGGCCCGATTCTAGCCGCCAGTTCTGCTGCTCCGCCACGGCCTTGGTTCGTCCGGCGTGGCGCGACAGCACCGCGCCCCTCTGCCGCGGCCCCTCTCTAGCCGTCGTGTCTTCGGTTTCTTTCTGGCGCGGCGCGACGGCACCGCGGCTTGGTTCAATTCTCAAATGTGTGGCGAAACGGCGCCGCTCATTCCTTTCTTCTCGTTCCCGCGTGGTGTGACAGCACCACGTTACTTTACCTCGAACTGCAACAAAAAATAATAATAAGGGAAGAGGTTCGGCCGTGTTTGTGGGGTCTGGCCCCCTCCTGTTAAACGATATTAAGTGGTCCAAAAGAACGGGGTTAGATGACAGAAGTTTTCACAAATGAAAACACATAACCCCTACCTAAACGTTGTCTTCGAACGAGCGTGCGTCGCGGAATTAACCATCGCGGAAGAAAAGGATCACTGTTGAAGAAGAGGATCGCCGTGGAAGAAGCGTCACAGAAGGAACGTCATTGGCGTCAGGTGGTCCCTGAGGAAGGCATCTCTCGTCATCAGCCGCCGTCGGAGGTCGGCGTTCTTCTTCAGCGGCGGTTCGTTCTTCGCGTTCTTCGTGGAAGAACGAAGAGGTTCCTCAAGGATTCTCTTTTTCTCCCAAAGTCTCCCACAATCATAATTCCAAAAAAAATAAAATAAGAATCATCTTATTTTATTAACGCACATTCCAACGTTTGAATATCAAAAGAAATGAAATGAACAATTAATCCAAAGAATTAATTGTAATGATTAAACCGCCCAAATTAATGAGGCGTCTCTTAACCGGAATAAACACATGGTTGACTTAATTAAAATGGGGGGTGCAGGTACGTTACTTAGAAAGAAAGAAACGATGGTGCTCGTGCGGGCCACACCTCACAAATATCCTACCAAGTGTGTAGGATATTGTGGGATCCACCTTATCTGCTTAACTTAGGTTAATCCGCTTTAAGTAAAATAAAATAAATTGTCGCACCACTTTATTTTATTTGTTAACTTAACCCCAAAAAATTAAAAACCACACCCGAGAAAACGCAACTCCGAAAAAGGTGTTTCTAAGAAATTATCGGCACTGTGATTCCATTCGTACCCTTAGAATTCGATTCCGAGCACCGGTTCAAAAGTTAGTAAAACCCGCACGTTCGTTCACTGAACGCACCCGAGCTAATCTTCGGAAAAAGATTCCGGGCACACCGTGCCTCGAAATCAGGTTCCATCAGAAATTGTGTTCTTGTAAAATTCCCAAGAAATTTAAGAAAAAAATTTCCTTGAATTTTTTGGGTCTTTACAGGTAATGATGTCAGGTGTTAGGCATTCACTCATAATAAAATTAATAACCACATTTGATTGTTTGACTAGTAGAATATCCAAGTGCATATTTATATGGTATTGTTTAATTTATTTTCTGCATATTATTTTCATGTTTATTTTTAAAAGGCTGTTGTTTTTATTACATGTCTTTCCTTAAATGTTTATAGCTTCTGCTAAATTATTTACCTTTATAGATCATTTGTGCTCACCCCCTACTTATGTTTTTTTTTCAAGTATTCCATGAAGTGTATTATTTTTTATATGTAGGGATAAGCTAGGGGAATAATAGAGTTCTCAAAGGATTATTAATTTTGTTAATTTTATGTTTGATTGTGTAATGTTACATTCATAAATGTAATCTTTTTTCCAATACTACTAAACTTAATGGTCCGTCGAGACATGATTACTTTTAATAATGGAAATGTATTAAAATAATTCTCCAGCTCCAAGCTTCTAGGGTCGGGGCACTACAGTTGGTATTAGAAAAGGTTTAGTACAATCCTTGGAATATAAATTTAGAAAAACTCTGATAAGATAACATTACCCTATGATATTATTTGAGGATTAGTATAGAGAAACTACCTAGAATTTTTATAATGAAGAGATTTTGTGTATTTTCCAAAAAATACATCCATGTCTGTATACAAGCTAGTATAGGAGGCTTTGGAATAGTTGTACCTAGGATTGAAAATTATTTCAAGGAATTTCATGCTTGACTCAAGGTATCCTGGTACACAACAAAGGACCTTGATACACTCTTGGTTATGACTCTCCTAGGGAATATGCTTATGATAACTCAAATTTTCACTACAATCTATTATGAAGTATTTAAGATTAAATAGTTCCTCAATGAAATTTTATTTATTATAGATTATATGCATAATATTTTCAATTTACGTTACATATTTTACATGTTTGGAATTTTTTATTGTTATTCATAAACCTACCTAGGTTATGACATTGTTTAGATATGGCCCCCAGTTGATGGAATGAGAACTCCCACAATACGAATGATCTAGAGAGTACAAATGATCATATATTTCATGGTATTAAGCCATCATTTAAAAGGTAAATAGTCTCCCACATATTCTCATCATATGAAGATATAATATTAAGTGATAATATGATAAGTAAAGAATTATCTTAGTCCTATGGATTTGAAGGGATGAAAGAGAAGAAAAATAATGGTAGAGAGAAATATTGATAAAGGGAAGAGGATAAAGAAGGCTTTTCCCATACATGATAACTGTAGAAAGAATCACCTTGGTAAATATTTGAAGGCAATGGGATTTTGATATAAGTGTGGGGAAAAAGGACCCCACGTACGTGATTGAAAAGGTATGAAAAAGGTTTCAAATGTACCATGATTCATCTACAAGGTGTTGGGACACTACGTGAATCATTTTCCAAATCATCATACTATTTCGTTAATGATTCTATTGGATAATAATCATTTTATTATACTACCACAGATTAAGAGGAATGAATAGTTTTCTAATGATGGTATTAAAGAATTAATTCATTTGAGTGTTGTATCAATGATGTACTAGTTATATTAATTTTGGAAATAAATAAGGATTGTACTTTAGTACTATTTCATTGAGGATTTAAGAATATATGGTTCCAAAGGTAATGTTTGATTACTTTTTTTATATTATGTTCATTCTTATTTTTAAAAGGATTTTGTTTTTATCACGCATCTTGCCTTAAAAATTTATATCTTATGCTAAATTATTTACCCTTAGTGAGCATCTAATATCATCCATTTCTACTGTTTTGTTTTCCTAGGATTCCAGAAGGTGTGTTATGTTTGATATGCAAGGATATTCTAAGGTAATAATAGCATTCTAAATTGATTATTTATGTTTTTTTATGTTTTAATGAGTAACTTAACATTTATTCATGTAATATATTTCCCATAATACTAAATAGATCAGTCCTTTGGGACTTGATTCCTTTTAATCATGACAATGTATATAAATAATGCCCTGGCTTTAGGCTTTTGGGGTCGGGGAATTATACTATTGAACTACATAACTCACCCTTATGTAGATAATTTCTTGGTCATCTTCATTGAAGATCACTTGGTATAGTCACTAACTCTTGAATATCATTCCAAACATGTTGACATTGTATTTTGTGAACTTAGAGAGAATTGGATTTACCCCAAGTTATCAAAATGTCAGTTCTGGATTGACAAAGATTATTTCCTAGGACACATATTTTCTATGTCTGGTGATTCATAAGATTTAGAGAAGGTTCAAGTTGTGTCACATTTGGAGTATCCCAATAGTGTTTCTGATATCCAGAGTTTTATGTGTTTGTATAGTGATTACCAGAATTTTTTTAGATATTTCTATTATTTGTAAACACCACTCTCAAGCTTAACCTATATCAGATATATTTTTGAGTGGTCTAAGGATTGTGAGGCTTTATTTAAAAAATTGTGTAAGAGGTTGACTATTGAACTGATTCTAATATTACCTAAAAATATTAAGAAGTACACCTTGTTTTGTATTATGTTTGGTGTTGGACTTGGGGTAGTGTTATTGCAGGATGATTGAGTTGTACCATACGGGTCGAGACCATTGAGACAACATGAATGAAACTATTATACTCATGATCCTGATTTATCTACGGTATTTTATGCCATAATGTGGTAGAGGAATTACTTTTTGGATGATTGACTCATGGTGTTTATAATCATAAGATTTTAAATTATATCATCTCATTGATGTATCTAAAACTTTAGTAGTGATTGTGGGTTAAGTACATACAATCCTTAAAATTTTAATTGGTTAACACATTGGAAAAAGAGAATAGTTTTGTCCATTATCTAAGCTAGAAGACTCATAATTAGTCGATTCTGAAATCCAACTCTAATTGGAAAATGAGTTCATTGTTTGCCGAGATGCACCTGGAGGTGCAGGATGGGAACGGATAAATGGACAATGCATCTTTAATGATTGATTCCAAACTTTTGTTATGGGTTAAATAGGGCCCTCTTGAGGATTTAGTGTGACTGTATATGAGGTAATATCTTAATGGAGGGGAGTTGTCTTCTAGTTGGTCCTTGGGTTGTGATGGAATCTTCTCTATTAGTTGAAATGTGGTCTTTCTAGTGTGTTTTCATGAAGGGATGATGTGTCAGTTCCGAACATCAAGAGGGGAAGTGCATCCAAGGATGACTAATATTTATCCTGATCTTCATAGAGAATATTCGTGGTCACTAATGAAGAAGAAATTTTTAGGTTTGGTGGTGTGAAGCCTTATTTATCAATAGGTGAAGGCCAAGAATCAGTGTCTAGGGGGTTTTTACAGTCATTTCCAATCCTGGAATAAAAGTGGAACAACATAATAGTGGACTATGTAGTGGGTATTCCGAGTACTCCTTGAATGAATGATGAAATCTCTATTTTTGTGGATTAGTATACTAATGTGGGTCATTTATTCTGTTCTAGGATACATACATTGTTGATCTGTAGGGTGAGTTTTATGTCATAGAAGTAGTGTGATTGCATGTTGTGCCAAGAAAAATTGTTTCATATCATGATCTACGTTTCACATCGTTCTTCTGTCACGGATTACCAAAGGTAGATGGTACCAAGTTTTTTTGATTATGGATTATCACCTGTAAATGGATAGGCAGTTCAAGTGTAAAATTCATGTACTGGAGGATATGTTTAGAGCTTTTGTCTGTGATTTCAGTTGTTCATGGAAACTGGTGGTACCTGGCGGTCAAGGACCAGACGTCCATGTTAAGGAGGGGTGTATGTGCTGTCAATGAGACCCAGTTGTTAAAAATATTGAAAATATTTTTAACATTATTAGTAGAGTATATATTATGTAAGAATCATCAAATTACTGGGACCAAAACTATTAATCTAAAACACAATGAAAAATGAAGCTATTATCACAAAAAACAATGATCTTAATAAAGAATAGTTAATAAATTGGTGATTAAAGGTTTTAAGTAATTAATATATAATATTAAATATATTATTATAATTATATAATAGATATAAAATAAATCCATTTTTATAATATATGACATTCAAACACATACAATTGAATTGAAACCTGATGTAAGTTATTTTTGTCTCAGTTTTATTTCTATGAGACACATGCCATATTCACCAATTGTTTCATTTATGTGTTATATATAAATCTTAATAATTAATTTATTTATTTATATAATTAAAATTATGGGGAAATAAAAATCCATCTAGGTTTTTAAATTCAATTTTTTATGATTCAAATGTTAATAAAATGTTAACGGTTTTACATTGTAATATCTTTATTTGTGGGAATTATTTAAGATTATGATTACAATGATGAGATAATTTAATATAACTTTCTTTATACACATAAATTTTATTCCCTGTTATTTATTTGTAAAGAATAAATTATTTCATCTCATTTTACACTCATTAATAAATAATGACCCGAAAAGACTCTTTTCTGGAAAACGTACATTATTTATCTCATTAATCAAACGTCCTATATCTTCCACGTGCATTTTTATAAAAATGATGTAAAAAATGTATTCACTATTATAATAATATTTATAAAATTAATTTGTATAAATTTTTTAATTTTTAAAAAATTTATTAAAAGGAATCATCCTATCACCTTATAGAGCCTGTTACATTTGTCTTTTTACAATAAATGTAAAAGTAGTATGTATTTTTTTGTGTACTGCATGAATAGTATTTCCCAAAATAATAACCACTAAATTATTTAAATATTCAATTATATAATTACATTATTATATTTAAATAAATTTTTTCATTAATTTTTTTTTTAATTTTTAGATTTAAAATAATGATTTAACATATTGAAGATTATTTTCCTCATGAAATTTTCCACCTGATATTTTAATGAAATTTACATATATAATGACATCCTTTGATATTACTTAATTATTACTGAGGATATAATGCAATGATTCCAATGTAATTATTCCTATATATTTTTTATTATCATGATACAAAGATGTTTATGAAACCCATTTTGTTTCCATTGGTTTTGTTATAATGAAATATTTATATATCCCATTTACATTCATTAAGAAATTCTATGATTAATTTTTTATGATTTTTGTAAACACATATATATTATTTTCATTTCATTATATGTGGGAAAATTATTATAAACCCAACTTATTCTTAGGTTACAGATAGATATCTCATGTGGTAAATGAAATGGAAATGGGGAGTGAATCTTGTTCTTTAAGGGAATTTTTTTACTATAATACTATTAGTAGTGAACCATTATCATTATGATAGTTTGATGGGCGATGTAAATACACTATGAATGTATTTTTATTTTAAATTGACTACTAAGATGGTTGTGGGAGTGATCCCAATCCAATAAAATAGTATTTTCAATGAGTCATGGCCCAAAAAGAAATTAGTTTATATTTTTATCTGTATGCCACAAATATATCTTATGCCAATGCAATGTCCTCACTAATAAGGTTCTTATGTTCTTTTTTATTCATGTATTTTAAAAATTAATGATTCATCCCAAGCCTCATTATTATGATCTTTTATATGTAGGGTATTGTTTTCAAATGTTGAGATCATGTTCTCAAACCATTATACTCATGTTATGATTATTTGATCATTGATATCTCTGTTTTTAATACATAATAGGAATATGATCCCACTATTTTTTAGCATTACTCTCCCTTTGTTATTGATAATGGTATTTATAATTCTACATCTAATAAGGTTGATAGCTATGAAGAACTAAGTGGGAGGTGATGTACATATCTAATGAACTATTTGTTTACATATCTCATCTTCTACAAACACTGAATCCATTAAATGTCCCCATGTTTGTATGCATAATAAAATTAATATTAATCAATTATGGTGTAATATATAATTAATGATAAGTTTGGGTCACTAAATTTGGTATCATAGGCTAGGGGGTGTTTCTATCCATGGGATAACTTGCATGTGAATATTTGGAAAAGCATGAAACATCGCTGAAAGTATTTATGATGAACGAGCATCCAACAATGATAGTTCTAAGAGCCCAACCCAATGTGTGTAGGTTCCCCTAAAGTTATCTAATATTTATCAATTATACACCACTAGGTATAATTACATAATATTATATATGGAGTCATGTTAAATTTTAATTTTACCTCTGTAACTAGGTTGAGAAAACATTAGTAAGAACCCTTGGGAAAGAATAATTGAAGGACTAAATGTGTTTTTAAAAATAAAATAGTGTGGTTTTCCTATCTACATATCCATGTATAAAATTTATAATAGGACATAATTGTGAAATAGATATAAATACGGATAATATCCTACAAAATTTTCAGTCGATTATATAATGTCTATCATTTTTTTGTATAATGAGTGTGTTGTTACTATGCACCTATATTGAAAATATTGAAGGATTTTTTTTATAACTTAATTATTTGATAGGAAAAATTATAATGTATTTGAATAGGTTATGACAATGAATGACCTAGGATAAACATAATGTGTCTTTTATTGGGAATATTATGTGATGACTTATATATCACATGAGGGACTCTTAATGATTAATCACTTTTATTAACAATGTTTAGTGGTGGGTTAAAATAGTTTGTTTTTAGCATGGGATTAAAAATGGAATGATAAAGTTTAGTTGGTAATATGTATTCTCAAATGTTGAAATAACTTCTTTGATATTAGTTGTATTAATTACTGTATATTAGGAAATGTATCATGGAATGATAATTCTTATCCTTGACGGTTAAATATTGAATTTGGTTGGGGAACACCAAATTTCATGATGATCACATATTATGTATATTAATCTTATCTAGTTGAATCATTTGGGAATGTACTTCCTGTAAATCATTTTATTCTCTCTCTAGTTGAATTTTATGTAATCTATCACGACCTGTCCCCCAGGGCCCGCATCGTGACTACCCCAAGCCTGCCTTCCATAGGCCAGGGGCTGGAGACTAGCACCAAAGGCGTAAATCCCTAAAACTAGGAAGGTGTTGCCTTTTAAAAATCTTAAACAACAACCAGAGTACAAGAGGAAGAAATCCCTATGTAAAAGCTATATAACAAGTGTACTGAAAGTAAAGGGGGCCAGAATACAAGCCCTACTGTAAAGTACAAATACAACAGAAAAGGAGACAAACAGCTGAAAGGCGATAGTAGCTCCCAGATCGTCCTCTGGGGTTCCTACCGGAAGGGTAGGTACAGATGTCCTACTAAAAACTCCACATCTGTCAGACTCTACCGTGTACTGAAACTTCGTAAGGTCCACCTCCGAGTACCATCCAGTCCTAGCACTCTTGGCCTCCTTCACCGCTACCCATCATCTACACCCAACACAACAAAGAGTGGGTATAGCCTGTGCAGGGGTGAGTATAATGATACTTAGTAGGGACCCCGAGACCTTGAATGTCTCACAAAATACTAAAAGTATAAACCAAAAAGTATTATTAAACGGATAACCATTACTTAGGTATATGCTCATACATATACCTTAGTTATCAAGTAACCCATCTCAATCATGAGGAAAAAACACAAAGGTCATTGACTCAGCTCAAACCATGATTATTCATTCTCAAAACCACACATACAGGAAAAATCCTCCTCTATCGAGTATGGTGGCCCTGTCACGACATCGAGGGACTACTCACCAACCTTAGACTGCTGAGGTACTCCTCCTGTCGTGTATCGCGGGTCTGCTGCCAAACCAGGCGCTTCATCCACTGTGGGTCTGCCGCCAAACCGGCCTCTCCTTCTAATAGCCGTTAGAGATACTCCTCCTATTGAGTACCACAGTTATGCTACCAAACCAGGCGCTTCGTCCGCCTTGGGTATGCCGCCAAACCGGGCACTCCGTCCAATGGGCTAGTTGAATCACTCCGAGTCGAATTGGTCAAGCAGACGTTAGGTCTACAACTACTAGGTCTCTGCACTCCGTATGCTTGTATCCACCAGGATCCATTCCATGAGCAATTGTTCGACACTCCAAGTGTCACAAAGTCTCTGGTGTAAGTATCTCAAAGGACTTCCATGTCATAGGGGTCTCAACACAATAGACGGCGCGTCAATCAGACGCCCAATCTGTGAGTTTTAGCATTTTAGTCTCGGGGGCCCATTTGGATTTCTGTACAAACCAACCAGACCTTGACTCAACTATACCCCGAACTCCAGTGAGGTATAATCAAAGGTACAACTATGCTCCAAGAATACCGGATCCGCTGACGGTTCATCAAACGGACATCCGGTGCCAAAGATATGGCCCAAGAAGGTAAAGGGTCGGTAATGTAACGACCCAGACCCGGCCAGCCACCTGAACAGTACCGATTGGGTCGGGTGTAACTAACTTAGGCGCGCCTCCCCTGAACGCCAAAGGCTGCCGACTTGTATCAGGGGTCTGAATAGGTAATTTGGGGAGGCTATACCCTCTAATAGGATAATAGTAATGGTAGTGGTCTGATTATAATAGTAGTGATGCAGCGGAAATAAATGACTCAGTAGACTCGAACAAGACCCGCATAGCGGAAGCCCATTAAATAACAATAAATAGCGGAAGCAATATATAAACAACAGCAGTGGAAAGTAAACAGAACATCATCTCAGTAATCAACTGAAATAACTACTAAAACAACCCAGCACGCATCCAAACAACTCATACCAATCAATATATATATATATAATGGTTCCAACGGCTAACCAGCAGTAGCTACAATATAAGGTAAACATGATGATGCAAGAAAAAGAATACTAAACAAGTAACTCCAGTATGGAACAGCCTCAAGGTCCATGCCAGTTTCCATGTCAATAGTAATAATGTCCATCTCCTAAGGCTGACCCTCTGCCTGCATGAAAATTCATAAAGTCTACATGAATCCCGAAGGTCCCTTGTAGTTTGTGAGACAAGTCTCAATAGGATACCGCTTAGAGGTGCGTACCTAATATAAGTGTTTAGGAAGACATTATGATATATAAAAAAACTATAAATAGTGAAATTCCCAAATGTAAACAAAGACTTCACTGGCGTTCAGCAGCCACCAGGAAGTGTCACCTACTTCGGCCAACGCCGGAATCTCGGGTCTGTATCCTGGCACCTCATTCCACCTGACACCATGTGTCTCAAGTACCGACGTCCTGAAGGCATTCCCAACCGTCATAACCCATCTCCAAAACTCATCCTTCCCATGGCACACATCTGTAGAAACAATGATACCTGTCCTCAAATAGTAACCGGAGGGACATCGATGTCTTCCCTCAAATCACTGTGAGCCCCTGCCCCAAACCTGTCTTCCTCAAAGTTGTCTCCCGAAGGTTCCTCACCTTCCATGTGGCTTCCTATGGAAATCACCCCCAAACAAAAATACCTAACCGCAACTATAGTGGGCATCTAACCAGCGAGTGGTCGTACCACCTCATCTTGGAGTCTATCTCTATGAACACTACTCAAAAGTACCCTATGAGCGGTAATCACCTCATTATGTCCCAAGCCACAACACCTCTAACACCTCATGTCCCTGAAAACCTGTCTCTCAAGTATCATGGCCTCGCCATCCAAGTATCCCGGGCCAAGCCCAACATGACAGTCAAACTGCCTCAACCGACATCCATGACGCCCAATCCCATGGTAACAACCACCAAACATAACCTGATCCAAAGACCCAACCTGTGATCCTCATCACTCAAAATATATCCAGGCCACACCCAACAAAACAAGCAGTTCAACATAGATAACATCACACATTTCATAACTATACTCAAGAATTACTTGAAACAGGAAATTACTAAACAATTAATTGCACTAAAATATGCCAAACCATACCAATACCCAAGGTCTTAAATTCCATAAACAACTACTAGGATGATTATAAAAAATCAAACTCAGTAGTTTAATCTAACAACACAAAAGCAGTCTAAATCAGCAGTTTAAATACTCGCCCAAAACATACGCATTTTGGCACCCCCGGCTGAATTTCCCCAGACAATCCATGACCTCTCACCCGGCCTTGCTCTAGCACAACAAGGGTCGTGGAATACCCATAGGCATCCCACAATGTAGATAAACTAAGAAAGATAAATAAACAAGGGTTTATCTTAATACCAAACGTTGCTCCCAAAGTTCGTAACCCTAAATTGTCTACAAAAACACGAAAGAAGGTATGCACCACCCACCTCGTACTCAACCGATGACACTCCATTGATTTTAGCCTCTGAGTCGGACTGAATCGTGGGAGATCTGTGTTTCTGTCAATTTTGGAAATTCTGTTCAGATGGAATCTGCAGAGAAACAGATGAGGGATCAAGAACGAAGAAGGATGTGTGGGGTTAGCCTTTCCGATGCGGTCCCGCTGCGACCGACGGATCAAAGAACAGAGGTCATATGACGATTCTGGAAGGGTTTGTGTTTTTCGGAGTTCTTCGGATGAATTGTTCATCCATAGGGGAAGAAGAAAGGATTTCTTGGAATGAGGTGTGAGAGAGTCTTGATCGCTTGAATAAAAATAAAAATACATGGCGTTTAATTCCAAAGTACATACCGTGTAGATTTGTTTCTGTACTCCAACTTAAGTAGAGTCCATCACACGGCCTGGACCATGTACTCAGTAAACACATGGCCAGGGTCTCGGCTGCTATATGGGACAAGACTACACGGCATGTCACGGAAGACCACACGCCGTGTAGATGGAAATTTACTCCTGGAACCACACGACATGTACTCGGCCTCACACGGGTATGGGATACATGGCGTGTCTATAAATACACGCCCTGTAGTAAGAAATGTCTACACGGTCTTCACACGACATGCACTTGGCGAGCACTCAGTAGGTCACTCAGGTAACTCATACACGGCATGTAATTAAAGTACACAGCGTGTAGTTTGGAAATTTCTAGAAACTGCCATGATTTTCCAGACTTCTCAAAAACCAGTCAACAAGCATAAACAGGGTCGGAATTTGACCCGTTTCTAAAAACCCGGGTTCTTACAAACTCCCCACCTTAACGTAGATCGTCCCCGAGCTACCACCCAAAATCAGGAGATGGCACCGAACACGCCCATCTTGGATAAACAACCTGGACTACCCCGGTCCTAAGGTTCTGGCTAAAATCCTAAAGGGGATCCCCACCTTAGTAATTTCCTACTCGGTCTCAACCCAAACAGAGATCAAAGAAATCAAAATAAACAAACCTGGCCCAACGACCAATTTCCCAGACCCATGGTCCTTTCGTGACACATCATCACCCCTGCACCTCTTCGATGCTCACGTGTCGCTTCTGACACCCAATGTAACCCTCACCACATTGGCGTCTGCCTCCAAGAGGTCCTGCATCTCATACATGCTCCAATCAAAACCCGGTGCCTTGCACCTCAAGTAACATGCATCCACGATGCCCCGATGCCCACGGCACCTCATGTAACCTGCATCCTTGATTCTCCTGATGCCATGCATATAAAATATATAATAAAATATATAGCACATCTGATATGATGCCAATCCCACTAACTAGTCTCTAGTCAGTCCAAAAGTAACCTGTGAAACTCGTTCACTCAACTAGATAGGCCTCAAGTGTACATGCCAAAAGAAAGAAAAGAAACTCACGGCCACACCCGCGGTGTACCTTCCACCATCATCGGCTCTCCAGCCTGGTCAATCCATGGAAGCTCCACAACCAGCACCTGGCATGAAGCACAACTGCCTGATTCCTGACCTCCCTACGGTGCTGCTCTAGTCTCTAGCCATAGACCCCTTAGATGGGTCTTACTATCTCTGTCACATCCCATGACTGTAGATGAACCTCAACTAACCTCTCCGGGTACCAAACCTGAACCAGCACCTGACGCCATAGTCTATCCTGGTCCCTTCCTGAAAACTGTCTGAGATGGATTCCTGCAAAACATATCTACATGCCCGACCTGTCCACACGACCGACACTCCTTCGGGGGCCTTTCGCACTGATCCCGAACATGTCCAGGATGACCACACTGAAAGAAAACCACCGATGAACTGACATGAGGTTGTCTAGCTGAGTCCATGGCCTGCCCGCCCTGCTGGAACTCATCTTTGCCTCGCTTCCTGCTGTCTGAACCGTCACCCGGGGTTGTCACCCTGCCAAAGTTATATATCCCTCTCTCTTTTCCCTCAGATAAGAGTGTCTGGTTCACCACCTCATAGAAAGAACCCAGTCCGAAGATGTTTTCCGGAACCCGAATGTCATGTCGCAAGACATCCTCAAAGCGCCTCACCCTAGTTGCGTCATCACTCACCATACCAGGTGAAAAACGGGACAACTCTGTGAAGGTAGCTGCATAGTCCATGACAGACATATCTTCCTGTTGAAGAATCAAGAACTCTTGGCCTCTCTCTGTACTCAGTGTCTCTGGATAGAAGTGCTCAAAGAACCTGTCCTTGAAGTCCTTCCATGCCAGTACCTCGTGCCTACAAGCCTGAACCTATACGTCCCACCAACGTTTCGCCGGTCCTCTCAGCATGTATGTCTCCAGCTTGACCCTCTACCCTGGAGGCGTCTTGAGTTGCTCGAAAATATTGTGCATACTCTCTATCCATTTCTCTGCCGCCTTCGAACCACCCTCACCCTGAAAAAGCAGTGGGTGCGGTGACTGGAACTCCCACGTCAAATATTCCATAGAAGGCTCTGCACCCTGCGTGCCTCTGCCAATCCCTTACAAGAGACGTACCATGCCCGCTCAGAGCTACTAATCAAGCAACGGTCCGAACTCTTCCAAACCCGGCTGTTGCCCTGCCTGCACTGGATCCTGAACATAATCTTGTCCTTGAGCCTGTACCTGCATCTCATGCTCTGCCTGCACTGGATTCTGAACCTGATCTTGTGGTACCGTATCCTCTCCTGCCTGACGCTCCATCATTTCATGAAGGAGTAACCCGCTGAATACCATTAATGGCCAGACAACCCCTATATATATGACAATATGTTCTACACAGATAAAGAAAGCAGTAAAGAGGCAGTATATAACAATTACACTTACTCTCCCCTACTACAACCCATGCCCTCGGCTTCCCGAACTCACTGCCTCCTTACTCGCCCTCAACAGAGCCACGTATCAATAGTACCTCAGGCCAAGCCCATCCTGACAACCTACGTTGCCTCAAACCCAACGACCGAGTGGCACAATCCTGACAGTTACACTGCCTCACCCATAGTACCTTCCTTCTCCCATAAGAGCCAGACCCAAATATCCTGCACATGCAATTCTACAAAATACAAATCATAACATACACATTACAATAAACAAGCAATTCTATCAAGAGTTTCACCTATTAAAATTTCATAGCACACATAGCATGGAAATTGATTTTATTCACATGGTATTATCACTTCACAAAGCATACATGCAGTTATGAAATTGAAATACCCTAAAATGTGCCTATTAAAAGCCAAGAAAGAAACCCTTGCCATACCGGCAATGGTTTACATACCATAATCAATAACATCGCACAACAAGTGAGCCACCGAGGTGGAAATCATTTCAACTGTAATCTAAGAAAAATGAAAAATCAATTCCCACCCCCGGCAACTCAATCCATCCCTCGTACATGGGGCTGCAGGCAGCCAAGAATGAGTTCAAAATTCAGTTCCAACAACCACCTATCTCTAGTCTACCATATCCCAAATAGTTAAACTAGCAGAAATAAAAAAGAGAAGTCTCAAACCATACCAGTATAGTGGGGAGGCTACACCCACTCGGAGGATAATAGTAATGGTACTGGTCCGATTATAATAGTAGAGTTGTAGTGGATATAAATGACTTAGCAGACTCGAACCATACCCGCATAACGGAAGAACATTCAATAACAATAAACAGCGGATGCAATATAGAAACAACAATAGTGAAAAGTAAACAGAACATCATGCCAGTTATTAAATCCAATAACTGCTAAAACAACCAAACACACATCCAAGCAAGTCATACAAATCAATATATATATATATAATGGTGCCAATGGCTAACCAGTAGTAGCTACAATATAAATTAAACATGATGATGAAAGAAAAATAATACTAAACAAGTAACTCCAGTACGGAACGACCTCAAGGTCCATGCTAGTATCCATGTCAATAACACTAAATTCCATCTCCTGTGGCTGACCCTCTACCTGCACGCAATTTCATAAAGTCTACACGCGTCCCGAAGGGCCCATGTAGGGTGTGAGACAAGTATCCTTAGGATACCACCCAGAGGTGCATACCTAATATATGTCTTTAGGTAGACATGCAGATATATATAAAAAATAGTAAACAGTGCAATGCCCAAAATTAAACAAATACTTCAATGGTGCTCAGAAGCCACCAAGAAGTGTCACCTGCTTCAGTTAAAGCCTGAATCTCTGGTCTGTATCCAGACACCTCATGCCACCTGACACCATGAGTCTCAAGTGCTGACATCCCGAAGGCATGCCCAACCATCATAACCTACCTCATATGCTTAACCTGTCCATGGCACACTCCGGAGGAACAACGATACCTGTCCTCAAATAGTAACCGGAGGGACAACGATGTCTGACCTCAAATCACGGCGAGCCCCTGCCCCCGACCTGTCTGCCTCAAAGCTAACTCCCAAAGTCTCTTCACCTTCCATGTAGATTTATATGGAAAGCACCCCAAAAAAAATACCTAACCACAACTATCGGGGGACTCTACCTAGTGAGTGGTTGTACCACCTCATCTCGGAGTCTATCTGTGTGAACACTACTCAGAAGTACCCGGTGAGCGGTAATCACCACATTATGTCCCAAGCCACAACAGCTCTGACCCCTCATGTCCCTACAAACCTGTCTCTCAAGTATGATGGCCTCACCATCCAAGTAACCCAGGTCAAGCCCAACCTGACAGTCCAACTGCCTCAACCGACGTCCATGACGCCCAATCCCGTGGTAACAACCACCCAACCTAGCCCGAGCCAAATACCCAACCTGTGATCCTCATCACTTAACAAATATCTGAGCCACAACCAACACAACGAGGAGTTCAACATATATAACATCACACATTGCAAAACTATACTAAATTATTACTTGAAACAGGAAATTACTAAACAATTAATTGCACTAATTTACGCCAAACCATACAAATACCCAAGGTCTTAAATTACATAAACAATTACTTGAAGGCTTATAAAAAATCAAACTCAGTAGTTTAATCCAACAGCACAAAAGTAGTCTAAATCAGCAGTTTAAATACTGGCCCAAAACATATGCATTTCGGAACCCTGGCCGAATTTCCCCAGACGAGCCATGACCTATCACCCTGCCTTGCTCTAGCACAACAAGGGTCAAAGAATACCCTGAGGCATCCCACAATGCAGATAAACTAATAAAGATAAATAAAAAAGGGTTTCGCTCATTACCAAACATTGTACCCGAAGGTTGCAACCGCAAATTGTCTATGAAAACACGAAAGAAGGTATGAAACACCCACCTTATACTCGTACAATGACACTCCTTTGATTTTAGCCTCTATGTCGGACTGAATTGTGGTAGATCTGCGTTTCTGTAAATTCCGACAATTCCGTTCAGATGGAATCTGCAGAGAAACAGATGAGGGATCAAAGACGAAGAAGGGTGTGTGGGGTTAGCCTTTCCGATGCAGTCCCGTCACCACAGACGGATCGAAGAACTAAGGTTGTATGATGATTCTGGAAGGTTTTGTGTTTTTAGTGTTTTTTCAGATGAATTGTTCATCCAAAGGGGAAGAAGAAGGGATTTCAGGGAGTGAGGCGTGATGAGATCTCGATCGCTCGAATAAAAATAAAAATACACGACGTGTATTTCCAAAGTACACGCCATGTAGATGTGTTTCCATACTTTGACTTAAGCAGAGTCTAGCACACGACCTAGACCGTGTACACGGTAAACACACGGCCAGGGTCTTGTCCGCTACATGAGGCAAGGGTACACGGCGTGTCAAGGATGACCACATGCCGTGTAGATGAAAATTTACCCCTGGCACCACACGACATGTACTCGGCCTCGCACGGGTAAGGGATATACGGCGTGTCTATAAATACACGACATATAGTAAGAATCTTCTACACGCTCTTCACATGGCTTGTACTCGGCGACCACACGGAAGGTCACTTGGGTAACTCATACACGGCGTGTAGTGTGGAAATTTCCAGAAACATCCCAGATTTTATACACTTCTCAAAACCCAGTTAAGAAGTTTATACAGGGTCGGAATTTGACCCATTTCTAAAAACCCGGGTTCTTACAAGTAATGGGCCCAGTTCTGGTCTGACTCGGTCGGACCGACTCGGCCCCACCCAGTTTGGGCCGAACCGGTCTTGGTTGTCCCGGTCAGACTTGCTGGGTCTGACCTGGCCCATTGGACGGGTCCTCCCGCTAAGATTTGACCCAGTCCACTGGGCCCGGCCAAGCGGACTGCAAGGGCGGTCCGGACCAAAAGTAGCCTCGTAGGAGGCTCAGTAACTCGGCCCATGAGACAAGGCCGGTTCAGCCAGTGACACCACAGGGGCCCGTCGCAGGTCGGTTCAGGAGTTCGGCGGCTGGGTGGCCAGCAGGTAGGCCGCACGGGGCACGGGTTGGCCGGCTAGGCTCCGGCTGGCTCCAGGAGAATCGGGCACATCGCAGTAGAAGCCTGGTTGGCAGGCAGCATGCCGGCAGGGGCACGGGGCGCTGGGAGCGCGTCGTCCAGGGCACGGGGTGCCATGCAGCGCGCCGGTAGTGGCACGGGTCCCATAGTGCGCGCCGGCAGGGGCGCAGGGCACCAGGAGCATGCCGGACGGTAGGGGCGCATGGCGATGGAAGCACGCCGGTAGGGGCTGTAACAGCCCGAGATTTTATGAATTTTTTTTATTATTTCACTAATGTCTTGTGTTGTACGCTACACAAAAAGGAGCTTGCACAACACGTATCCTTGACTTGCCTTTCATTACACGCAATCGCGACCTTCCTCGATAGCGTGTGTAGTACGCAATAACGAGTTTCACTAAACAGCGATATGCTATTAAAATGTTATTAAAACTAGCTGTTATGAATAGTAATAACCACTTTTTAAAATTTTGTAAAATTTTATTTTTCAAAATGGACTTCATTTTTGGATTCGGAGTATCGAATTTAGCCTAAGGTGAAATTTTGGTACTTTTCGGATAACTTTCATATTCTGATGAATAGTGAAAATTACTAAATTATAATTAAAAACAACTTTTTTAATCGAAATAATTAATAGTGATAAATCATTAATTTGAGTGGTTTTAAATTATATTTAGAATATATTTTTACAGTTTAATACAATGTTGGTCATTGGTTGTAATTTCTCATTTAAACCAGACATAATCAAGTGTCAATCTTTTGATATATATTGTTTCCTAAAAACACGCTATTTATTTTAACAGCGGGATTTAATTATAAAATTAATTAATGCAACTTCTATGTTATGAATTTGGTAAAATAGATTTCATTTTTGAATTCAGAATATTAAATATAGCATAGGATGAAATTTTGGCATTGTTTTGAAAAACATCAATTTTTGATGAATAGTGAAACTACTAAGTGGTAGTTAAAAAAAACTGAATTTTTCATAAAACTTACTTTTACCGCTTCTGTGAATGGAATTTCAAAAATCAGAGAGACACGGTTGATGTCAGTAAGTAAAATGTGGTTCAATGAGATGAAAATAATTTTTGGTGAATAGTAACTTTTTACTTTTATTTACCACGGTTAAAAGTAAATAGGGTAATTAAGGGTAAGAATGATATTAATATTACCCTAACACATGTCCTAATTCTATTGGACAAGTGTATCTCGACCAAAAACAACCTTAAGTGTAAAATATTATCATTTAGGCCCACTTGGATTAGATTAGGACATTTATTATTATTTAATTCAAAGAAGAGTTAAAAGAGTTAAAATCAATGTTTATTTACTAAAACATTTTTAATATAGGGTTGCGCATAAGATAAATTCTATTGTAAATATTCATTAGAAAGATAAAACGATTTCCTACATAATGGTATTTTATTTGTAATTTTTAGACATCATATAATTTAATTTATTTATTACACAAAGATGATGAAGTAATTATATTATTTATGAAATATTGACATAATTGATATTATAAACACCAAAATAAATGTAATTTGAGACTTTTTATGAATTCCACTAATTTTCTAGGTTACTATGATATATTAGTGTTGATATAATCAAATATTTTCGAACATATAATTCTGTTATGACTTTCACAAAAATCATATATCAAATAGAGTCAAAATTGACACAAAATAGTTTTTAAATCAAATATTATATTATTAATTGTTATTTTATTCCTAAAAATCTAAGGTTCGGCCAAATGACTTAGATAAGGATATATATATATTAATAATAAACAATTTGGGGTTCGTTTGTCATGTTATAGTAAGTGTATTAACCATATAGTGAAAGAAAACAAAAAGACACGGTAAAAGTTAAATTATTTAACTTAGAGTTAAATCTAATTGATAAGGTTAAAATAATACCCTAAACTTGTCTAAATCTTATTGGTTGATAGGATTTCGACACATCCCCACTTTAGCTTAGAAATAAGACCCTTTGGAACCATTATAAACCGATTTTGACTTTAATATAAAATAATATTTTGAGATATTCCTAAGGTGCCCCTCTCCTCCCTTATAAAAGAAGACCTCCTCCCCCTCCTCCTCACACCAAATTGAGCACTCAAGCTCGGCCAACCCCTGCCATTTTCTCCTCTCCACTTCCCTAGAATAATCCTAGAGGTCCTGGTCTTCTTCAAAGACCAATATTAGTTCCCTAAGTGAAGGATTCAAAGAAGCGTTCCAAAGAAGAGGAGCTTCGGACACGTACAAAGAAAATCAGACCTAAGGTAAGGGAAAATATCACAATCTCATTTTTATCCGAGATTGTTTTTACATTGGCATTTACTGGGGTGTATTTTATCATCCACATCCATGTTCCCTCAATATGTAATATTTTTTCCATCCACTTACAATAGTTTAAATCCAATTTTACCCTTCGGTGAATTTTTAGTAAATAATATGAAAGGAATCTTTTGTCGTTTTTCGTACGAGGTACTTTTTGACTTTTTCGACAAAAGTACGAAGAATGTTTTTTTAACATATATGGCATGAATGGATTTTTAAAACATTATTTCCAAGAAGCTTCCCGTACAAGTTTTCAATTTTATTTTTAATCATCTTCTTTTAGTTTAGAATTTTATGACATTTTAAGAAAAGAAAAGTGTTTTTGAAGAAGAAAGGATATTTTCCTCAAGAATGGAGTTCAAGTGTTTTATAAAAATTATTTTCCATCTATGATAATAAAGGGTTCTGTTTTTATCCCTATTATTACATTGATTTGATTATGTTGTGAGGGAATTATTTTTATGAAGTCATTTACCTTATATGGTTTGTTTTATGATGTCATGATGTTTCAAGAATCCCATTTTTGTTACATGTGTTATGCGATGATGTATGTTTTATGATTATGTGGAACACATAATAAAGGATTAATTATAAGATGGGTGGGACCTATATCTCCCTCCAATGCATTGGGTAAAGATTTTATATCTCATGATATAGACATGGCTGGAATGGTAGGTTATACCGGTTCAGTGAAACATGACTGAAACGAGGGTTACTCGATTCAGAAAGGGACTTTGTCCACTAAGATAGTCTTGGCAATGAGTCTTGACTAACAAGAAATGATTCTCTATGATTATGTGTGAATGCCACAAATTGTCATGTTTTAAGTTATGATTATTGTGATTACATTTCACTACCATGATTTATCCCATGTTATGAAATCATGCTCTCTTTTGCAGGTTATGATTTCCAAAATGTTATGTTCTTATTAATACGATGTGATTGATATTTATTTTACCCTTACTGAGAATTTGAGATCACCCTTTTATGTTTTCTTTTCCCCAGGATATAAAGAAAGGTTTTAGGTAAAAAAAAGGAAGATCTTTATGGGAGATGTTGAAGATCTTTCACCATGATTAGAAGATTTTATTCCGAGTTTCCAAAGACACTAAACTATTACGATCCTTGTGTGTGTGTTTTTGTTATGTACTAAGTATTACGAAAATGTAATGTAATGTCAATGTACGTCAGGCTTCGGGTCTCTACAGTTGGTATCAGAGGAAAGGTTTAGTCAACCTTTGGAAACTAGGATGCGAAAACGTTAGTGAGATCCCTAGAGATATTTCTAAGGTATGACTAGGGATGTCCCTAAGGATAAGTATACGTATAGGATATGGTCCTAGAACTACGGTAACGATCTTAGAATTTAACCTAAGATGTTAGATATTAAGGGTACTCCCCCTTTACTATGTTGTTTTCCCTATCATTATTTTGCCTCTCACACTATTCTGTTTGGGTTTTAGAAAATGGCTGGAAACAAGATGATTCACAATAATGGAGGATATGATGGACAATGGAATGATATTCTTCATGAGCAACCAAATGAAATGGGATTTGGAAGTCCAAAGATCATTATTATGCCGAATCAGCAATCTCATAATATGATCAATAAAGTAAAATTTGGTAAGTTTCCTGACTCGACTAATAAGAGAAAGATGGAGTTTCATGATGATCATAGAGGAAAGAAAGTTCAATTTCCCCTATGTAAATCATGTTGGAAGAGGCATCAAGGAGAATGTTTCAAGGGAACTGGAAGATGCTTTGGGTGTGGAAAAGAAGGACACAAAGCAAGTAAGTGCAAAGGAAAAAGGTCAGTTAACACCATGGATGAGGATAATGGTATTGCTACGACATCAAAAATGGTTATGTGTTTTAAATGTGGAATGTATGGGCATTATGCAAACAAATTCCCTAAGGGAAAGACTAATGAAGAGAATCAGTATGGTCATATGGGTAGTATTGATGTGGATGATGATGAAGATACTACAAATGATATGTGAGATGAAAGAATTTTTGATGCTCGGTCAATGGTTTAAGAATGTAGTGGAATGATTATATGTTTATCATGTGTAATTTTGTATAAGTAATCTCATGCTTCTATGGAATAAAGAGACATCTATGGATTGTTACACTGTTGTCTTTCCTTGAGTTTTGAAAGTGTATGATTAATGTTACCAGTATCCTTGAAAGGTTATGCAGTTATTTTTTGGAATGTAGATGATATGCGCATAATGAAGGGATAAGGAGAAAATTAAATGTTTGATAGTATTCATGAGCTCATGACTGATATAAGGAGATGGTTATATCATGGTTTGAGTATATAGAATTTTTGGATTTTGGTATGTGGAAAGTGTTAAATTTTAACTGCATTCATGATTTCATTAAGGTTCAATGGGTATTCAAGAGAATACATGATTAAGGACTTTGAATGTTTGGAATGTGACCAACAAAACATATCTTATGATATATGGGGATCGACGATGGTGTTAAATCTCTGGTAATCGTTTTTACTATGTTATAAGAGTGAACTACAGTATTATGGATAAGCCTAAAGATTGGAATGGATTATGTTGAACATAAGTTAGTATTGTTTAAGGATCGAAGTTTTCTCGATATTATTGATGGGATGTTATAGTAATATAGTTTTAGAAAAAGGACAACCTGCAGGACGGGCGACAGCCCATCGCGTCGGACAAGGATGTGGGAATCGAACCCACAACCGAAGTGTGACTGGCCTTTATCGCCTACCACTGGCCTACATGAAGTCCCTGTTTAGTAGAAACTAGTTTTATTAAGTAGTATGATATATGAAGTATAAGTCTATTTTAGGAACCATATGTGATTAATCTCACTATAGATCGACTTATGTATATAATTTTGCTAACCTTTTGTTTGAGACAGATTGAATGACCTGTCATTCTATCACATGATCTGCTAACACTTCACGAATAACAAATTCAACTTAATTTATTTAAGAGATGAAGTGGAAATTGTTCAAGGCATGAACAACAGTGAGATTGTACCAAAATAAAGAAAGTATTTATTCTAATTCAAATTTTCAACTTTAGGAAAATGATCTTGAAAACCAAAAATGTTGTCCTAGTGATCTTATACCTGATGAATTATATGGTACCTTATATCATCACAAATCTATGAATTTGTGATTACTGGCTTTTCCATAGCCATGTTCTCTACCACTCTCCATCGGAACATGATGGTTAGATTTCTCTTCCATATCCATATTTTTACCTATGTGGAAACCCAGCGATTTGTTTATTTGGGTAATCGTTACATTTCATACTTTAGTTTTTAAAGCCAAGTTTTGGTATTCCTTTTTACGATGTGGGTTTCTATTAAAGAAACTTTCGAATAGTAAACCATTTATAACCCCGACAAATTTCGAGGGCGAAATTCATTTTAAGGGGGGTAGAATGTAACAGCCCGAGATTTTATGAAAAATATATTTTTTTATTTCACTAATGTCTTGTGTTGTACGCTACACCAAAAGGAGCTTGCACAACACGCATCCTTGACTTGCCTTGCATTACACGCAATCGTGACCTTCCTCGATAGCGTGTGTAGTACGCAATAGCAAGTTTCACTAAACAGCGATATTCTATTAAAATGTTATTAAAACTAGCCGTTATGAATAGTAATAACCACTTTTTGAAATTTTGTAAATTTTATTTTTCAAAATGGACTACATTTTTGGATTCGGAGTATTGAATTTAGCCTAAGGTGAAATTTTGGTACTTTTCGGATAACTTTTATATTCTGATGAATAGTGAAAATTACTAAATTATAATTAAAAACAACTTTTTTAATCGAAATAATTAATAGTGATAAATCATTAATTTGAGTGGTTTTAAATTATATTTAGAATATATTTTTACAGTTTAATACAATGTTGGTCATTGGTTGTAATTTCTCATTTAAACCAGACATAATCAAGTGTCAATCTTTTGATATATATTGTTTCCTAAAAACACGCTATTTATTTTAACAGTGTGATTTAATTATAAAATTAATTAATGAAACATCTATGTTATGAATTTGGTAAAATATATTTCATTTTTGAATTCGGAATATTAAATATTGCATAGGATGAAATTTTGGCATTGTTCTGAAAAACATCAATTATTGATGAATAGTGAAACTACTAAGTGGTAGTTAAAAAAACTGAATTTTTCATAAAACATAATTTTACCGCTTCTGTGAATGGAATTTCAAAAATCCGAGAGACACGGTTGATGTCAGTAAGTAAAATGTGGTTCAATGAGATGAAAATAATTTTTGGTGAATAGTAACTTTTTACTTTTATTTACCACGGTTAAAAGTAAATAGGGTAATTAAGGGTAAGAATGATATTAATATTACCCTAACACATGTCCTAATTCTATTGGACAAGTGTATCTCGACCAAAAACAACCTTAAGTGTAAAATATTATCATTTAGGCCCACTTGGATTAGATTAGGACATTTATTATTATTTAATTCAAAGAAGAGTTAAAAGAGTTAAAATCAATGTTTATTTACTAAAACATGTTTAATATAGGGTTGTACATAAGATAAATTCTATTGTAAATATTCATTAGAAAGATAAAACGATTTCCTACATAATGGTATTTTATTTTTAATTTTTAGACATCAAATAATTTAATTTATTTATTACACAATGATGATGAAGTAATTATCTTATTTATGAAATATTGACATAATTAATGTTATAAACACCAAAATAAATGTAATTTTAGACTTTTTATGAATTCCACTAATTTTCTAGGTTACTATGATATATTAGTGTTGATATAATCAAATATTTTCGAACATATAATTCTGTTATGACTTTCACAAAAATCATATATCAAATAGAGTCAAAATTGACACAAAATAGTTTTTAAATCAAATATTATATTATTAATTGTTATTTTATTCCTAAAAATCTAAGGTTCGGCCAAATGACTTAGATAAGGATATATATATTAATAATAAACAATTTGGGGTTCGTTTGGCATGTTATAGTAAGTGTATTAACCATATAGTGAAAGAATACAAAAAGACACGGTAAAAGTTAAATTATTTAACTTAGAGTTAAATCTAATTGATAAGTTTAAAATAATACCCTAAACTTGTCTAAATCTTATTGGTTGATAGTATTTCGACCCATCCCCACTTTAGCATCGAAATAAGACCCTTTGGAACCATTATAAACCGATTTTGACTTTAATATAAAATAATATTTTGAGATATTCTTAAGGTTCCCCTCTCCTCCCTTATAAAAGGAGACCACCCCCCTCCTCCTCACACCAAATTGAGCACTCAAGCTCGGCCAACCCCTGCCATTTTCTCCTCTCCACTTCCCTAGAATAATCATAGAGGTCCTGGTCTTCTTCAAAGACCAATATTAGTTCCCTAAGTGAAGGATTCAAAGAAGCGTTCCAAAGAAGAGGAGCTTCGGACACGTACAAAGCAAATCGGACCTAAGGTAAGGGAAAATATCACAATCTCATTTTTATCCGAGATTGTTTTTACATTGGAATTTACTGGGGTGTATTTTATCATCCACATCCATGTTCCCTCAATATGTAATATTTTTTCCATCCACTTACAATAGTTTAAATCCAATTTTACCCTTCGGTGAATTTTTAGTATATAATATGAAAGGAATCTTTTGTCGTTTTTCGTACGAGGTACTTTTTGACTTTTTTGACAAAAGTATGAAGAATGTTTTTTTAACGTATATGGAATGAATGGATTTTTAAAACATTATTTCCAAGAAGCTTCCCTTACAAGTTTACAAGTTTATTTTTAATCAACTTCTTTTAGTTTAGAATTTTATGACATTTTAAGAAAAGAAAGTGTTTTTGAAGAAGAAAGGATATTTTCCTCAAGAATGGAGTTCAAGTGTTTTATCAAAATTATTTTCCATCTAAGAAAATAAAGGGTTCTGTTTTTATTCCTATTATTACATTTATTTGATTATGTTGTGAGGGAATTATTTTTATGAAGTCATTTACCTTATATGGTTTGTTTTATGATGTCATGATGTTTCAAGAATCCCATTTTTGTTACATGTGTTATGCGATGATGTATGTTTTATGATTATGTGGCACACATAAGAAAGGATTCATTATAAGATGGGGGGGACCTATATCTCCCTCCAATGCATTGGGTAAAGATTTTATATCTCATGAGATAGACATGGCTGGAATGGTAGGTTATACCGGTTCAGTGAAACAGGACTGAAACGAGGGTTACTCGATTCAGAAAGGGACTTTGTCCACTAAGATAGTCTTGGAAATGAGTCTTGACTAACAAGAAATGATTCTCTATGATTATGTGTGAATTCCACAAAGTATCATGTTTTATGTTATGATTATTGTGATTACATTTCACTACCATGATTTATCCCATGTTATGAAATTATGCTCTCTTTTGCAGGTTATGATTTCCAAAATGTTATGTTCTTATGAATACGATGTGATTGATATTTTTTTTACCCTTACTGAGCATTTGAGCTCACCCTTTTATGTTTTCTTTTCCCCAGTATATAAAGAAAGGTTTTAGGTAAAAAAAAAGGAAGATATTTATGGGAGATGTTGAAGATCTTTCACCATGATTAGAATCTTTTATTCCGAGTTTCCAAAGACACTAAACTATTACGATCCTTGTGTGTGTGTTTTTGTTATGTACTAAGTATTCCGCAAATGTAATGTAATGTCAATGTACATTAGGCTTCGGGTCTCTATAGGGGCGCCGGGAACCGGGTCCGCACCGTCAGGGGCGCGGGGCGCCTCAAGTGATCTGGCAGGGGCGTGGGGCCCCGGGTGCGTGCAGGCAGGGGCGTGGGGTGCCGGAAGTGCGCCGGCAAGGGCGTGGGGCACCGAGTGCGCACCGGAAGGGGCTCAGAGTTACGGTTAGCGCAGAGGGGCGTTGCATGGGTGGTGCCATTAATTAACACTGCGGGTAGCGCGACCTTTTTTCACTACCTTCATCACCATTTCCACATGTTCCACCTTCGTCGTCACCAAACAAGAACAAACCAGGGGAGGGTCGGACCGTGTTTGTGTTCCCCGAACTCTCTTCTTTATGGGGATAGAAAACAGCAATTCTCATACCATAACTTGATTGATGAAGGATGAGGGTTTATTCTCATAATTCAAATAACACAAACAAAATTTCCTACCTTGGATTCACCGGTAGTAATTCATTTACAAAGTAACAGGAAGTGGATGTCATCTCGTTGACATTGGGAGGAGGTGGCATCGTTGTTGGCGATGTTCTTTGTGGGTGGTGATTTTTCATCCATGCCTTGGTTGAAGAAGGATGAAGACATCACTTGTCGTTCTTCAGTGGAGACAGGCGTTCTTCACCTTCTTCGTTGAGAGTATGAACTCCTATCAATTCTCCTAAACTCCCCTCTCAATGTTCTCCCAGAAAAGGATTATGTCAACCCTCCACCACGTTAATACAAAACATATTATAATGTTGGCATACTGAATTCAAAAAGATTCAAAAAGTTGAGATTAATTAAAGAAGACAGCCCACTTAATTAATGAGGGTGGAGGCTCAAAAATTAATGGGGGAGAAGCTGGAGAGTTTCACCAAATTAAATTTCGGGGTTCATGGGCGTTAAAGGGAGTTAGAGATGTCAGGTGGGCCCCACCAAATAATCCACCCAAGGGGTTATGTGTGGGTGGGCCCCACCGCCATAACCTTTCATGGGAGGTTATAGTGTGGTTGCCCCCACCAATAACTTTTCTTTGGAGGTTCTAACCACCACTACTAAAATAAATTTATTACTTAATTTAATTTAATTTAATTTAAAACCCCTGAAAACTATCATCCACTCTAGTTAAAACAAAACTACGTTGAAGGTCTCACTAGTCAATTACGGATGCTGCAAGTTCAACGGTACCCTCAGATTTCAGTTCTGAGCATCGGTTCAAAAGTTATAAAATCTCGAATGTACGTTTACTGAACGTACCCAAGAAAAATTTCGGAAAAATATTATCAGTCACCCTCGACCCACTACGGTTGAGGTTTGGCTCTACCTAGGTGAAAAACGCCCCAAACAACCCAACAGTACTCTCGGACTTTAAATCCGAGTTAGCATTTAATAGTTATGAATTTTACAATAAAATAATTGTCAGTTAAGTATTTTATTTGCGGCCAAAAGCTAACTTTTTATGGTCTCCCGCATCGACCAAAACTAGTATCTTCTTAAATAAAGCATGCCCTCAAGAGTTCAGCGATGGTCTCTAATTTTTAATCTGAAATACCATTTGTGAGTTATAAGAATTTGAAAAATAAAATAATTTAATTACTTTATTTATTTACGGTTATTCCATTTTTGGGATTTCACACAGGAGACCCACGCCAACTAAACATAAGTCGCGCCTAGGATAAACTCACCATCCTGAGCGCAAATGTGCTCTTGGATTTCTGATCTGAGTTACCATTTAAGAGTTATTCCACTTTTTCAAGAAAAATGCTTAAGCGCGTTAACTTAAGATTAACAAAAACTTCCGAAATTGATTCCGTGCACACCGGGCCTCAAAATTAGACGCCGCCAGAAACTACGGACTCATAAAATTCCCATGTATTTTACAAAAAATCCATGGAAATTTTGGGTCTTTAAATTCTCCCCACATCAGGGCTTTACATCCCCATAATCTACAACTCACACCAAGGGAACAAAAGGGGGTACTGAGAACGCATCTGAGCCTCCCACTCCCATGAGATCTTCTAAAGGTTCCCGTGCTACCAGCAAGAACGCACCAAGGGAATCAACCGTCCACGTTGGACCCACTCCTGTCGATCCTCAATCTCCACTGGAACCTCCGTGCAGGTCGCCCCATCATCGATGTCCAGATCCCCATGGTCGATGATGTGGTAATGGTCGTGCATGTATCTCCTCAGTAGAGATATGTGGAAGACATCGTTCATCTGGTGCAACTAAGGTGGAAGAGCTCAGCATTAAACCACCTCACCTACCCTGCTGTGGACCTAGAAGTTCTGATGATTCTCATATATAACTTTCCACCTTGGAAAAATCTCCAGAGACCTCGTCGAGGTGAGACCCATAAAAAGACTTGGTCTCCATCCTAGAAAGTAATAGGGCTCTGTCTCTAGTCAAAATACGACTTCTGTCTGCTCTGTGCAGTATTCATCCGCTCCTGGATGACCTGCACCTTCTCTGTGGTAGCTCGTACCATCTATGGTCAGTAGGAAGTGGGATGACATGGTGAGTTGATCGATGATCACCCAAATAGAGTCATGTCCCCTAGATTTATGTGGAATACCAATCATGAAGTCCATGAATATCTCATCCCTCTTCCACTTTTTGACCTCTAAAGGTAGAACCAAGCCTGCTGGTACCTGTTGTTCCGTCTTCACTTGCTGAAAAGTGAGGCATCGAGAGACAAACTCCACTACTGCCTTCATCATACCTAGAAACTAGTGTTGTTGTTGAAGGTCCTGGTATAACTTCTCTACACATGGATGTACCACTAGAGGGGATGTTTAAACTCCCTCAACACCTCCTCCTGAAGTGAAACTGGTACCATGGTATGTCCCTTGAAGAGGATGATGTGCTCCCCACCTTCATAAAATCCATTAGGTTCCTACCCTATGGGTATCTGAGCACTTCATGTCTTGCAGTCAGCGTCTCCACATTGTGACTCCCTAATAAGCTGATGAAGTGGGGGAGTGACTATGAGAGACTGTAGAAAGGCTGCTCCATCCCTATCCACAAAGGATATTTGTAAGGCAGCCAACTAGTCTGTCACCTCACCTAGAAGCTATATACCAGTCCTCCTGTTGAGCGCATCTGCAACAAATTTCCCCTTCCAAGGAGTATAGACTATCTCAAGGTCGTAGTCCTAGAGGAATTGAATACTCAAAACTCTTTCTGCCATGAGGGTAAGGTTGGCCAACTCAAGTGTGATCGGATGCACCCTCCAATTCATGAGTTTAATTTTTGGTGAATGGGTTTCCTTTTTCGACGACTAAGGAAAACCTCATCTCAATGTTGTAGATCAACCACAACTTTTTTTCCTAATACAATAAATCTGTGTATGAATGTTGGTTTCCCAATCCATACCCAAACTAGCGTCGTAAGGGATTGACGCTGCCACCAAGAGGTTCCAACTAAAACACTCGCCCCAAGGTCCAGATCACACCATCAGCGTAAGTGTGATTATCGAGTCTCATCCAAAGGTACCTCCAGATTTGAGGGTTAAGTCAATGGTTTAACTGGAAAATCATGGTCTGGGACAAGATTTTTTGAAGTAAGGAATGATTTGTTGCTATGTATATTGATTCGACATCAATTAGTAGACACAGTCTGTACCTTGAATAATTCCAAGATTCCTTGGGTCACACTCCTTGAATGCATACAGCTACTCTCTTCCCCTTCGCTTCAGCTCCCTGAGCCTGATGAGGACTACAATGTAGGTGGTTGTAACATAATGAAATGTTCATCACCTCGTGCTGCTCTCTTAGATCTGCTTCCGCATCTTCTTCCCTACAGATTCATTTGTCCTTAAAACTTCCTCTTCTAGAAAAATTTTACACGCTCAAGTCTCGAATACTGGCGACATTTTCATACTTTCCAACTGCTAACATTCACTGGCTATATCCGCTCATCCAATGAACATTAAACAACAAGGGTTCTCTCTATCACCCTATCTTATGAAGGAATGCATAGATGAAAAATTACTGGCTCATATATCCTTAAACCCACCTCGCTTAGAGGTCTAATATCTAAATCACTGATTGTATTTTTTTCATCGAGTACCATGAATGATCAGTATGCCTCGATGAATACTCAGTTGCCGACACGTTGTCTTGCTGAAGCTGTAGAAGTTGTAGAGAACACTTAGCCACCTCCTCAGGCCAATCCTCAGCCGCCTGTAAATCGGGCTCAGTTTGTAACCTGAGGGGGATCTGATGCGGTAACACTTGTAAGGCACTAAGCCTACATGTGTCATCAACCGGTACCGCTGGTTGAAACGCCTGACCAACAGGCTATGATATAGCCGACACACTACCTAAAGGTACAATCTTGGGAAATGGTCCACATACCAAAGCCTCATCACTATGAGGACCAACCTCATGGTCACTCATTGGGAAACAATAGTAGCTAAGATCCCCATCTTCTCTACTGATGTATCAACTAGGCAGAGAACCATAACAATCACCTCCAGTCAGTCCTCTGCATCCTGGGAATCTGTCTCACCTCGTAACCTCGAAGGCCTCTGCTGCTAGAACTTGTGAAACGCGCTCAGTCGGTGTGCACTGTCTTCCAGTGCGGCTGGTGGAATCTGTTGCCCAAAAGGTGGTGGTGCTGCTATTACACCACCCGAAGGTGCCAGCATAGTAAGAGGGCCCTGTGCCGGAGCCTTGTCGCTCGGTGGTCCGTCATCGGTTACTCTCTTGAAACTCCAACTGGCTGTCTTCGTGGAGGCATCCTGAACAAATGCAACATGGTAAAAAGATTATACCTGGTGATCTGACCTGGTTTGAGCTGACTTAAAAAAAACTTTTTGAAAACAGACACGCAATCGGTGTTTTTGTGTACTTATATCAGAAATCAGTAGTCAGGGTCCAGGTGTATGGATACGTCGGCCGCTGCACCAACACTGGACTCCCTGAATTGAAAACCACACTTAGTACCCATAACACTATTGATTAATATAAAGAAAATATTAGATTCCTATGTTATATGGTAGAACTGACTCCTCTGATTTTAATTTGTCACGACCCATCCCCCAGGGCCCGCATCGTGACTACCTCAAGCCCGCCTTCCATAGGCCATGGGCTGGTAACTAGCACCAAAGGCATAAATCCCTAAAACTGGGAAGATGTCACCTTTATAAATCATAAACACACAAAAATAGAGTTCAAGAGGAAGAAAAAACTAAGTAAAAGTTGTATGAAAAGTGTACTGAAAGTAAAGGGGGCCAAAATACATGCTCAACTATAAAGTAAAAATACAACCGAAAAAGAGATGAACAAATGAAATGTGAAAGCAGCTTCAGGATCATCCTCTGGGGTTTCTACCTGAAGGGTAGGTACAGATGGCCTCCTCAGCACTCCATGTCCGTCAAACACCACCGTGTACCAAAACGTTGTAAGGACCACATTCGGGTACTTTATAGTCCCGGCGCTCTCGACCTCCGTCAGCGCTATCTGTCATCTGCATCCAACATAACAAGGTACAGGCATAGCCCGTTCAAGGGTGAGTATAACGATACTCAATAGGGTCCCCGAGACCATCAAGGTCTCACAAAATCAAACAAGGATAAACCAAAAAGTATGATTTCAACAGATAACCATTACATAGGTATATGACCATACATATACATATGTTATCTAGTAACCCATATCAATCATGAGGAAAACAAAAAGGTCATTGACTAAGCTCAAACAAGGATTTTTCATTATCAAAACCACAACTACAAGAGAACTCCTCTTCTGTCGAGTACAGTGGCCCTGTCGTGACTCTGAGGCGCCACTCACTAACCTTACACTGCTGAGGTACTCCTCCTGTCGAGTACCGTGGGTCTGCTTCCAAACCAGGCACTCCTTCTACTATGGGTATGGCGCCAAACTAGGAGCTCACCCTAATAGACGTTAGAGGTACTCCTCCGGTCGAGTATTGTGGGTATGCTGCCAAACTAGGTGCTCCGTCTATCGGGGTTCTGCCACCAAACTGGGCGCTCCATCCACTGGGCTAGTCTAACCACTTTGACTCGAATCGGTCAAGCGGTCGTCCGGTCTACAACCACTAGGTGTCTGCACTCCATATTCTCATCTATAGGAGGATACATTCCACGAGCTACTTGTCAACACTCCAAGTTTCACTAAGCCTCATGTGGAAGTATATCAACGGACCTTCACGTCATAGGGGTCTCAACGCAACAGACGGCGCATCAATCAGACGCTCGGTCTGTGAGTTTTGGCATTTTAGTCTCGGGAGCCCGGTTGGATTCGTGTACGAACCAACTAGACAATGACTCAACTATACCCCGAACTCTGGTGAGGTATATTCAAATGGACAACTATTCTCTAATAATACCGGCACCGCTAAAAGTTTTTAAAATGGATGTCAGGTGCCAAAGATATGGCCCAAGAAGGTAATGGGTAAGTAATGGGTCCGGGTCTGGTCCGACTCGGTCAGACAGACTCAGCCCAACCTAGTCTGGGCCGACCCTCTCAGGGTCAACCTGGTTAAACTCGATGGGTCTGACCCGGCCCATTGGATGGGTCAACCCGTTATGTTTTGACCTGGTCCGTTGCGCCCGGCCCGCAGACCGCAAGGGCAGTTAGGCACGATAGTCGCCACGTAGGTGGCTCGGTAACTCGGAACGGGAGACCAGGTCGGTTTGGACAGCGAAATCATAGGGGGGGTGTCGTGGGTCAGTTCGAGAGGCCAGTGGGCAGGCCGTGCGGGTTGCGGGTAGGCCGCCTGGGCTCCAGGAGGCTCCAGGCACACCGAGCAGGTTGCAACCGGAGCCTGGTAGGCAAACAGCATACCAGTAGGGGCGTGAGGCACTGGGGGCACACCAGCATGGGCTTAGGGTGCCAAGCAATGCACATGCAGGAGCATGGGATGTCGGGAGGGTGATGAAAAGGGCGCGGGGTGCCGGGTGCACACAGGCAGGTGCGCGAAGCGCCGGGAGCGCGTCAGCCGGTAGAGGAGCAGGGTGCCGTGAGCACACGGGTAGGGGCCCGGGGGGCCAGGTGAGCGTCGGCAGGGGCGCGGGGTGCCAGGAGTGGGTCGACAATGGCACAGGGTGCCAGGTGCACACTGGAAGGGGCGCGGGGTTCCAGGTGTGCGTCGGCAGGGGCGCGGGGTGCCGTCAGCGCGCTTATAGGGGCGCGGTGCACCGGGTGTGCACTGGTAGGGGCTCGGGGGTGCGAGTAGTGCAGCGCGGAGCCGTGTGGGTGGTACTGATCACGTAGGTCGTGGTTAGCGTGACCTTAGTTCACTGCCTTCGTCATCGTCTCCGCATGTACCACCTTAATTGTCCCCAAACAACAACAAACCAGGGGAGGATCAGACCGTGTTCATGCGGCTCGAACCCTCTTCGTTATGGTGACAGAAAACGGAAATTCTCATACCATAACTTGATTGATGAAGAACAAGGGTTTATTATCATAATTAAAATAACCCACAAAAATTTCCCTACCTTTGATTCACCGGTAGTCATTTGTTGATGAAGTAGTGGGATGTGGACGTCGTCTCGTTGACGTTGTGAAAAGGTGACATCGTCGTTGGCGACGTTCTTCACGGGTGGTGGTTCCCCTTCCTTGCCTCAGTTGAAGAAGGAAGAAGATGGCACTCGTCGTTCTTCGGTGGAGATGGGTGTTCTTTGTGTTCTTCGTTGAGAGGATGAAGTCCTCTCAATTCTTTCAAAGATCCTCTCTCAATGTTCTCCCAGCAAAAGATTATGGTAACCCTCCACCACGTTAATACAACACATATTATAATGTTGGAATATTGAATTCAAAAAGATTCAAAAAGGTGAGATTAATTAAAGAAGACAACCCACTTAATTAATGAGGTTGGAGACTCAAACATTGATTGGGTAGAAGGTGGAGAGTTTCACCAAAATAAATTTGGGGGTTCAAGGGGGTTAAAGGGAGTTAGAGAAGTCGGGTGGGCCCCACCAAATAATCATCCCAAGGGGTTATGTGCTAGTGGACCCCACCACCATAACATCATCCCAAGGGGTTATGTGCGGGTAGGACCCACCCCTATAACCTCTCATGGGAGGTTATGGTGTGGTGGCCCCCACCACTAACTTTCCTTTGGAGGTTCTAACCACCACTAATAAAATAAATTTATTACTTAATTTAATTTAATTTAATTTAAAACCCCTGAAAAATATCTTCTTCTCTAGTTAAAACGAAAATGTAGTGAATGTCTGAATTGGAAATTACGGATGCTGTGAGTTCAACGGTGCCCTATAATTTCAGTTCCGAGCATAGGTTCAAAAGTTATAAAATCTTGAACGTATGTTTACTGAATGTACCCGAAAAAAATTTCAGAAAATTATTACCAGTCACCCTCAACCCACACCGGTTGAGGTTAGGCTCTTCCTAGATGAAAAACTCCCCAAACGAACCAAACAGTACTCTTGGATTTTCTTTCTGAGTTACCGTTTAAGAGTTATGAATTTTAAAACTAAATAATTGTCACTTAATTATTTTATTTGCGGCCAAAAAAACATTTTTTGGGTGGCCCGTGTCGGCCAAAGTTAGTATCTTATTAAATAAAGAATACCCTCATGAGTTCAGCCGTGGTCTTAGTTTTTTAATCTGAGCTACCGTTTGTGAGTTATAAGTATTTGAAAATTAAAATAAATTATTTTATTATTTTATTAACAGTTATGCCATTTTTGGGATTTCACACAGGAGGCCTACATCAACTAAAATTAAGTTGCACCTAGGGTAAACTCGTTATCTTTAGCACAACGGTGCCCTCAGATTTCTGATTTGAGTTACAGTTTAAGAGTTATTCCACTTTTTCAAAAAATCTGCTTACACGCGTTAACAAAAGCATAACAAAAACTTCCATAATTGATTCTGGGCACATCGGGCCTCGGAATCAGGCGCCGTCTGAAACTGCAGACTCTTAAAATTACCATATATTTTAAAAAAATATTCTACGTGAATTCTGGGTCTTTAAATAATCTTAGTCATGGACTATATTTATATACATAAATACAAAATCAATTTCTGAGGAATAGAAGTAATGTTTGATATTCTGAAACTACCTATTATCGTATCTTAGTATAATAATAAATATCAACTTCTTTGGTAAATTACATCCATTTTATGGGAATCGATTCCTATAAAAAATTTTTTCTAATCTCATATTATTGTGGAGAAACCCAACATCAATGACATTGCTATTATCAAGAGTTTGTCAGTGTCAATCTAAAAGTGTTACCTAGTCCTCCACATAATCATGATGTTATTTTCTCACAACAAGTCATACATTGTGCTACATTTATTTTGAATACTCTTTATAGAATATCCATGACTGACATCTTATAATTGAATAATAAACTATACGATTATATTGATAACATATTCATTCAGTCAGGGGTGTCACCATAGGGTTTTCTTGTTTTTTATTAAGAATAAATATAGATTGATGTGACTTGGAATTGAATATCAAGAACTATACAAAATCACAACCATGAATAAGTATCATCTACCTCATATAGAAAATGTTATTGATCAAATGTGTCGATCTCAACAATTTTTCATTGTTAACCTTCATTATAGTTTTCATCAATTGAGGATCATGAAGGATGATATATCCGTGATAGAATTATATAGAAGTTATGGACATAATGAATATACATTTATTCCATTTTAACATAATTCCCATGTAATAATCTTGTATTTAATGAATATAGTATTTATAGATTACCTTGATCATTTTTGAGTTGATAGAAATTATATTCTTATCAAGTCAAAGAGTAGTGAAAAGCTATATTATCACAAGAGGATTATACTAATGGCCATATGTAAGGATATTTTTTTTCGAAATATATAAATTATTAATTTTTTAAAAACAATTATTCGTATTTAGGTCATATAATCTCATGTGAGATAACTTTTTTTGGACACATAAAATATGAAAGACAATTAATTTTGTCTCATACCTACCACAGTGATAGAGATTCAAATTTTTCCTAGTTTTTATGAATTTTATCAATGATTTGTGGAATATTTCTCATGACTATCCAATACAGTAACCATGTTAACTTGAAATTGGGACATGTTTTTTTTATAGATTAATGTGAAGAAAATTTCATGGAACTGATGAGAATGTTAGTAAATGAATCTGTCCCTATATTTTCTAATAGTGGATATAGGTTTGTAATTTATATTGATATATTGAGGAATAGAATGGGAAGACTTCTCATATAAAACAATATAGAGATATCTTATGAGTCATGAAAATTAAATGTTTATGAGAAAAATTACCCATCTCACGATTAGAAGTTAGATTAAGTAATTTTCTGATTAATAATATGGGGAATTATCTCTATATATAATGGTGTAATATATATAAAAACAATAAAATTGTAAGGTTTATATTACCAAATAAAGAGTTGAATTTCTTCTAGCTAAGATAGTTTGAGAAGATTAAATAATATAACCCCTTAATACATTAACACCCCAGGAATTCAGAAAAGGTGGCTCATACTTTAAGTCAAACAGATCATGAAGGAAAATCTATGATTTGGATCCCAAGAGGCCTAATGTATTTTTATTTGTAAAGGATATATTTTTAAATCATTAAGAATGATGGAAAATATTATCTTTCCTAATTGGGTGTTCTACCATATAAGGACCCGACCTTAAACCTTACTTAATCTTGAATTAAATTGAATAATTCACATTGAGGATCTATTGAGGTTTATAGTTTTAGAGAATTAGGATATAAATATTACATCTCAAAGATTACAAATTAGACACATCTACTCAGTTTCCATTTTTTTCACAAAATAAAAACTCGTGAACAAAAGAGTCATGTCTAGTTCCTTGTTTCAGACAGCCTGATATTTCCTTGATCCCATCCTTGACCCTATTCAACATTATGTCCACTAAAAAACATTTCATAAATTTGGGATGAGCATAAAAATCTCAGTAAGGGTTATAACAATACGGAAAGAAAACATCATTCCATGTATAAATAGTAATCAATGAAATCATACTTTACTCCTAAAGCATAAGCACTTTAACATACCTTATAAAATCATAA
Source organism: Viscum album (assembly GCA_963277665.1). Lineage (NCBI taxonomy): Eukaryota > Viridiplantae > Streptophyta > Magnoliopsida > Santalales > Viscaceae > Viscum > Viscum album. The sequence continues at coordinate 1,632,779,422 of OY728141.1, forward strand.
GATTTACGAATAACTCATAGAAATCATATGACATAAAGGTAACTTGAGGCATTCATAACATTCTTATGTAGGGAGTAACCCTCATGGTTACCTTTTGAATACCCATCATAGTATATTCCCTAAATCTCTTTGGAGAAACCTTATCATTTAACCCCTTCACGTTACCCAATGCATTGGAGAGCTATATCGGGCTCACCCACCCTTAGTTTATCACGGAACCACCCTGATTCATATACAATGCCCAAGAACCATAAAAAATCATAGCACACAACTTAAGTATAATGGAAATACAAAATTATCATATTGCAATAACAATATAACATTTTAAGATATTGAAATAATTAACCCATTTTCCAAACCATTTAAAACATTTAATAAAAAGATTTTTGAATCAAAGTGTCTCATAACACTTTGAGGCTTTTAAAATTTTAAACCATTAATATCCATATATATAAATCCTTAAAACCATTTTTAAAACATAGATATTAATGAGAAATATTTATAAGAATAAATCATTAAAACATTTAAAATGATATTTTAGTTAAAGGGTTTTTAACAAAATGAGAGACACTTGAATACAATAATTGAGTAATAACATTTAATCAGAACTTTATAATATCATGAGAATAAAGGGATTCATGATATAATATTCCAAAGGATAGTATATACTCTATATAAGATTGAATTGGTGCATAACAACAGTGAAGACTCAATAGAAATGTAAAATGAGATGAAATCCCTTATAAAGAAGGTATCCTTAAATTAAGGATAAATCAATCTCATAATTATGTGTGAAAAATATAAATACACCCAATATAAGTGTATATTAAGATTAAAATAATCAAAGGTCATTCACACATATTCAAAGGATGACATATTCAATAACTACATGTTGAACCCAAAGAAATCGATATTGGGTTAAGAAGTTCCCTTGGTAAAATTCGACAGCCTAACGGTGTCACTTTAAAATTCATAAAATTAGTTGATGAGAGATAAAATGGTATCTTATCACTTGGAAATAATATTTACATAAATAATTAAATACAATAACATATCCCAACATAAAAATATGTAAATTAAAAGAAGTAACAAAATATGTCTTTTAAAAAGACGAGTGTGAAAGGTTCCATAACTGATTTAGGCCACTTTCGAAATGTATACCCCATGAAAGAAGGGTCATAAAATGAAGATGTAAATACCCATAAATGAGATTATATTATAAAAATAGTAAAATATTGGGCATTAAATACACCAAACAAAAGTAAATAGTGGAATATTTAGAATGAATCTCACGAGAATAAAAAGTGAGATGAAAATCCCCTTATGAAAATTCGGCAGCCTAACGGTTCCACATAAAACATCCAAAAATGGATTGATGGGATCAAATAGGGTCTCTAATAATATTAACATAAAATTTACTGAAAGTGTAATATAAAATAACATCCCCCGACATAATAAAGAGGAGCTTAAAGTAAGTTACATAAAAAATAGTACTTAAAAAGAAAGAGAGAGGTAGGATCCCTTACCTCAAGTCTTACTTGTCTTGTTCGTTTATTTATATTCCAGAATAATAAACATTTTTTAATTTATAATATCTTAAGGAACTCCTTTAATGTTTATTATTCAATTAATATGACATATTATAATGTTATAATAATTAGTTATTTATGAGAGTTTATATCAGATGTTTTTGTTGATGTTTGGTACCTGATTCAAAAATGAACTTGTTTGAAAAAAATTGTCCATGTAGTTATAATTACATCATCTCCAAAATATTATTAATGATTTAAATATCATAAATATCCTTTAAATATTCATTTTATACTATTCTATAACATTTTGAGATAAAAAGAAATGAAATGCACCGTTCATGGAGACGGTAGCCCGTACGTACGTATGAAGACTACTTTCATTTCTTTGTCATATTAATGGAATTAAAAATAATTGAGAGATATATATATTATAATTCCAGTATAATATATATGTTATATAGGTCACATAAGTTCATTAATTTCATTATTTATACATTCCATGTATTTCATGAATGAGTCACATCATTTGAGGGTGCGGTAGTCCACACTTCCTCATATGAAATTATCGCATTTCCACAACTTGCGAAGAATAAAGGTATGTTTTAAATATGAAATACAAAAGCATATAGAAAACATAAATACCATATATATCATATATAAAATATAGTGACATCATATTTTCCATCTTTAAAGGTGTTAAAAGAATTTTGAACATTCATCGTTTCGTGAGGCAGTAATTCGCCATCCACAGAAACACTATGTTCATTAAAAATTAGACAGATGTGTGGGTACGTGTAGCTCAAATACTTGTTATAAAAACATCCTAGTATATTTAAGATACTGGTTTTGTTAAAAAATATTGGAATAAAATGATTTTATGGGGTTGGAGAAGAAAAATAAAACAAAAGAATATAAGAGAAGACATTGCCTTAAAATCGGGTAACTCCCATTGGTTTGAACCGAAATAATTTCTTGAAGAGATTTCTGCCTAAGGTGAGGCTTCAATGATGAAGAGAGGGATGTGGAGAGATGAAATGGGTAGGGGTTTTCCAAGATAATGTCTTTAGTGGTGTGGGTAAGGAGGTATAGGTGGGGGCCTTTTATAAGAGCGAGGAGAGGCACTCATGGAAAGTCAAGGAACATTACATTATTTTAAAATGAGTTTCGGATTTTAATGGTCCCATATTGATATATTTCTAGGATAAGCTGATAAGTCTTAGAAATATACTCATACAATATGTTTCTTCCAAGGATATGTCTTATATGTTACATTATCTTATCATTTTATTTAAATCCTTCATTAATGAGGTAATCATTGCATCATCATGGTGTCATAAATAAATTAATTTATTTAATGTCTAAAAATTATAAAAACAATACTATGATGTAGGACATATTTTAATCATTCCAATTAATATTTATAGTCTATAAGATAATTTACACAGACAAAACTAATTTTTTTTACTTGGGTGATACATACTTTTGTTATATTTTCCTTTCTTTAAAAATAAAATGACAAAGTGTCACTATCACACAAAAGTGATTCCATGGGGTCCCAATGTTTGGAAAAAAGAAATCCCATGGTCGGCCATGACACAACCAGTATAATTAGGAAATATTTTGGGATCATTTGTTATTATTATGATATTATTTTATTATCCTTAACAACCTGATTACTAATTAATCACGAGAATTAAAGATAATTACCATTGTTACTATTCATAATGTCTAAAAAACGAGTCCTAATTACATAATTTGGACCTTATGATTCCAAATATGGAATCCATTTTACCAAATTCGAAACATATAAATTGAAATAATTAATTTAAAAATAATTCCCGTTGTCAAAACAAATAGCGGGTTTTTTGAAGCAATATCTATAAAAAGTTTGGCACTTTTTTATGTCCATTTTCAAAGTGAAATTAATTATAATGATCACCATTTAAATAAATGGTAAAACTATATTCTAATTTCACTTTAAAACCAATTAAAAAGATAATCTAACCATAAATTTAAATTAGATGAAAAAGTTGTTTTGATGTAAAATGCAGTAATTTTCACTATTCATTAAAAAATTGAACATTGTCAGAAAAATACCAAAAATGTATCCAAAGTAAATTTCAATGTACCAATCATAAAGAATATTTTTATTTTGAAATATAGATCTTATAAAAGTTGCAAAATTTATATTTACAAAACAGTTTTCCATCAAAAGGCAGTAAAACAATCTTTTAAAAATATTAGAGTATTTATTCTTAAAATTGGATTCATTTAGATTTTAAGCCTCTATCATTTATTGGATGAATGTAAAAATATTTAACAAATATATGTAATAATTTTTTAGTTATTTCTATTCATTACTTCCATTAAAATGGCAAGGCGTTAACTATTATAATATTATTATATTATTAGTGTGCAACGTAAGATTTCAAAGAAACTCGTTGTTGCGTATTGGATACGCCATCAAGCATAGCATTCCATTTAAAATAATATTAACATTTTATTCAAAAATATTGATAAACATTAGAATTTAATATTATTTATTTACCTAGGAGGTTACATCCTTCCCCCCTTTTGGGAATTGTTGTCCTTACAATTTCAAAATTGGTCTTGGAAACTTCATTGAAAGTCCCAAATCGGAACAAGAGTCAGTAAAACTATCACTTTAAAATAAATGGAGAGAAGTAAAAAGGTCACCCAATTTAACCCATAATAGGATTGAAAGTAGGAAAATATGGATATGGAAGAGAAAACAAAGGGTCATTTTCTGATGGATAGTGATAGTAAAATGTCTAGGAGAAAGTTAACCATCATAAAATCACAAACTAATGATGTGTTAAACGGTATTCAATTCCCCAGTAAGAAAATTTAACATACATATTTTTTGTTTTAAGTTACTTTTAATTGAGGAATTTATTTTTGAGCTTAACTAAATCATAAGGAAACATACTTACTTTTCATGTAGTCTTTCAACTTTTACTAGATTCCTTACTAAAAACTCGTATTTTCTCTAAAAGACGAGTATTTAGGAAGACTTGTTTGCATTAAGAGTACTATAATCAACTTCTTGAGAATCACCTAATCCACAAATTCGAACTATATATTTCCCATGTCTTTAGACCTTAACCAAATAAAATCCAAAAAGTTTAGTACGAGATCAGATAATACCCAAAAATGATAATTTTTTTTACAAAAAGAAAAACTACTCTTAATCTCCATAATTTTTCCAACAAAACCCAAATTTCAACAAAGAACATTCAATAAAAATTTATCCATAAATTTTTTCAAAGTAACCAAACTATGTTTCAAACCCAAATCTCTGAAGGATTTAATCACATAGTCTCCTAAGATGAATCTTAACATATTTCTCCAAAATAACATCAGTTACTCTTAAAGTTTCATACTGAAAAGTAATTAACCTAATCACATATCCTCCATGATAGGCTAATCATTTCCATAGATAACCCAAAATCAACTTACTCTTGATTCATAAAATCATCCAACTAAAATGAATCAGTCAAACTAACCAAGGACTTCACATTGTCTAGTGGTAGGTGATAAATACCAGTTGCACTTTGGTTGTGGGTTCGATTCCCGCAGCTTCATCCGACGCGACGGGTTGTCACACGGTCTGCGTGTTGTCCTTTTTACAAAACTATATAATTCTAAAAGAATTACCCAAAAAGATATAAAATCTTCAAAAATAACCATAACATATTTTATCCACAAATTTTATCTAATAACTTTCATTTTTCAACCCAAAATGTATTAACCAATAATTGCCTCAAATTCAAGGATTATAAAAACCCAAAGGGTTCTTTATAACTATATCCACAAAAGAAAGGATAATTATTCCTTGAATAAAATTTTCAAATATCAAACATCACGGTTACATGTACTATAAAAAGTCTTCTAATGTAACCCCATTATCAAAAGAGACTTAATACATTTAAGAATTTCACCATCCTAAAATCTTCTATAACTCATGAATCCCTTATGTGTTGACTTCATACTAATTCAACATTCTTCATGATCCATTAGCCATTCCTTTTCAACTTATTCTGAAATACTTTGTTCCTACAAACAAAATAATGAATCATATCCTAATATTCCAATAATAAGAAAACATATGTTAAGAAATAATCCATACCTTTCATTGGTCATTCTCAATTTCTTCATCCTCAATCGGAATGCAATTAGGTATTAGTAAAAGAATATTTGTATGATCTTGGTGACCCCATTCCCAAAACATCTTCATAGGAAAAGTGTTTTTATAATGACCATGCACACCACATTTGAAACATTCAATTGATCCTTCAGAAGGAAATTCTTTCCCTTTCATAGAGTCAAGTAGATTCTTCCTTTTTCCATGGCAGGTTCTTGCTTTATTACCGTCATTTTCACATCTATAGCATCTTTTGGTCCCTTTGAAACATTTTATTATATGTTTCTTTCCACATCATTGACACATAGGTTTTTGAACATATTTACCTTTATGATTATTACCTGAACTTCAGTAGGGATTTTTTTCTCGCATAAACGATGCCTTATAAAAATCACTAATGTTCAAGTGGTCAATCATGACTCCGGATAGTTGGTTGAGGATAACCACAAGAGTTCTCATTGCAGCTCCCATATCATTTAGTTGTTATTTTATAAAACCGTCATAGTTGTCTTCAAATACACTATTACTTTGGTTCCTACTAGATCCAGCCATTTACTAAAACCAAAAAGGTCAGTGTGAGTATATCAGTAAAATCATCATATAATAATGTGGAAGATAGACACCAAGATATACTTATCCAAGTTATCTCAAACTCATTATAACTTTCAAAAAAACAATGACTCCATATAATATACTTACCATTTTGGTTATACACAACTTGTCACTTTCGCTTAAACAACACTCTAACGTCTAAAGTTATATAAACCGACCTCTGACACCAACTATAAGGACCCGACATTAAACCTTACTTAATATTGAATTAAATTGAATAATTCACATTGAGGATCTTTTCAGGTTTAGAGTTTTAGAGAATTAGTACATAACTATTGCATCTCAAAGATTACAAAGTAGACACGTCTACTCAGATTCCATTTTTTTCACAAAATAAAAACTCTTGAACAAAAGAGTCATGTCTAGTTCCTTTTTTAGACAACCTGACATTTCTTTGATCCCATCCTTGATCCTATTCAACATTATTTCATGTGAAAAACAATTCAAAAACTTGGGATGAGCATAAAAAGATCAGTAAGGGTTATAAAAATACGGAATGAAAATATCAGTCCATGTATACATAAGAATCAATGAAATCATACTTTACTCATCAAATATAAGCACTTTAACATACCTCATGAAATCATAAGATGTACGAATAACTCATAGAATTCATAAGACACATAAAGATAACTTGAGGCATTCATTGAATTCTTACGTAGGTAGTAACCCTCATGGTTATGTTTGGAATACCCATCACAGTATATTCCCTAAACCACTTCGGAGAAAACTTAGTGTCTAACCCCTTCACGTTACCCAATGCATTGGAGAGCTATATCTGGCTCACCAGCCCTTATTTTATCACGGAACCACCCATCTTCATAAAAAATTCCCAAGAACCATAACATAACCATAGAAAATAACTTAATCATAAAGGAAAGATAACATTCCCATATTGCAATAAAAATATAACATTTTAAGATATTCAAATAATTAATCCATTTTCAAAACCATTTAAAACATTTAATAAAAAGATTTTTGAATCAAAGTGTCCCATACCACTTTGAAGATTTTAAAATTTTAAAGCATTAATATCCATAAAAATAAATCCATAAAAACATTTTGAAAAAATGGATTTTAAAGAGAAATATTTATAAGATTAAATATTTAAAACATTTAAAACGATATTTTAGTTAAAGGGTTTTTAACAAAATGAGAGACACTTGAATACAATAATTGAGGAGTAACATTTAATCATAACTTTATAATAACATGAGAATAAAGGGATTCATGATATAATATTCCAAAGGATGGTATATACACCATATAAGAATGAATTGGTGCATAACAACAATGAAGTCTCAATTTAATTGTAAAATGAGATGAAATCCCTTATAAAGAAGGTATCCTTAAATTAAGGATAAATAAATCTCATAATTATGTGTGAAAAATATATATACACCGAATATAAGTGGATATTAAGTTTAAAACAATAAAAGTTCATTCACACATATTCAAATGGTTACATATTCAATAACTACATGTTGAACCCAAAGAAATCAAAATTGGGTTAAGAAGTTCGCTTGGTAAAATTCGAAAGCCTAACGGCGTCACTTTAAAATTCATAAAATTAGTTGATGAAAGAGAAAATGGTATATCATAACTTGGACATAATATTTACATCAATAAGGATATATAAGAACATATCCCAACATTAAAATATGTAAATTAAAAGACATAACAAAATAAGTCTTTTAAAAAGAGGAGTGTGAAAGGTTCCCTTACCGATTTGGGCAACTATTGAAACGTACACCCCATGAAAGTAGGGTCATAAAATGAAGATGTAAATAACCATAAATGGGAGTATATTATACAAATAGTTAAATATTGGGAAGTACATACACCACAAAAAATGAAATAGTGGAAAATGTTGCATGAATCTCACGAGAATAAAAAGTGAGATGAAAATCCCCTTATGAAAATTCGACAGCCTAAAGGTGCCACATAAAACTTCCAAAAATTGATTGATGAGATAAAATAGGGTCTCTCATAATATTAAAATAAAATTTACCACAAGATTAATATAAAATAACACCCCCCAACATAAGAAATAAGAGAATAAAGTAAGTTACATAAAAGAGTACTTAAAATGAAAGAGAGAGGTAGGATCCCTTACATCAAGTCCGACTTGTCTTGTTCGTTTTTTTATATTCCTGAATATTAAATTTTTTTAAATTTATAATATCTTAAGTACCTCCTTTAAAGTTTATTATTCAATTCATTTCACATATTATAATGTTATGATAATTAGTTAATTATGTGAGTTCATATCAGATGTTTTCGTCGATGTTTGGTACATTAGTCAAAAATGAAATTGTTTGAAAAGAATTGTCCATGTAGTTATAATTACATCATAAAAATAATAGTATTAATGATTTACATATCATATATATATTTTAAATATTCATTTTATACTATTCCATAACATTTGGAGATAAAATTAAATGAAATGCACCGTTTATGGAGACGGTAGGCCGTACGTACGCATGAACGCTACTTTCATTTCTTTGTCATATTAATGGAATTAAAAATAATTGAGAGTTATATATATTATAATTACAGTATAATATATATGTTATATAGGTCACATAAGTTCATTAATTTCATTCCTTATACATTCCATGTATTGCATGAACGAGTCGCATCACTTGAGGGGGCGGTAGTCCACACTTCCTCATATGAAATTATCACATTTTCACAACATGAAAAGAATAAAGGTATGTTTTAAATATGAAATAGAGAATAATATAGAAAACATAAATACCACATATATAATATATAATATACAGTGACATCATAATGGCCATCTTTAATGGTGTTAAAAGAATATTGAACAATCATCATTTCGTGAGGCAGTAATTTTCCATCCACAGAAACAGTATGTTCTTTAACCATTAGATGGATGTGTGTGTAAGTGTAGATTGTATAATTATTATAATGAAATCCTAGTATACTGAAGACACTGGTGTTTTTACAAAAGAAGGGAATAAAATGATTTTAGGGGGATGAAGAAGAAAAATAAAACAAATGAACATAAGAGAAGACATTACCTTTAAATCGGGTAACTCCCTTTGGATTGAACAAAAAGTGTTTCTTGAAGAGCTTTCTGACTAAGGTGACACTTCAATGATGAATAAAGGTATGTGGAGAGATGAAATGGGCAGGTTTTGGCCGAGCCAAAAGGCTTTAGAGGTGTGGGTAAGGAGGTATAGGTGGGGGCCTTTTATAAGAGGGAGGAGGGGCACTCATGGAAAGTCAAGAAACGTTACATTATTTTAAAATGAGTTTCAGATTTTAAGGGTCCCATATTGATATATTTAAAGGTTAAGGTGATAACTCTTCGAAATATACTCATCCCATAGGTTTCTGCCAAGTGTAATTCTTATATATTACATTATCTTATCATTTTATTTAAATCCTTCATTAATGAGGTAATCGCTGCATCATCATGGTGACATAAATAAATTAATTTATTTAATGTATAAAACTTAAAAAAATTACTATGATATAGGAAATATTTTTAACTTTACAATGAATATTTATAGTCTAAGAGTTAATTTACACAGACAAAACTAAATTTTTTTTACTTGGGTGATACATACTTCTGTTATATTTTCCTTTCTTTAAAAATATAATGATAATGTGTCACTATCAGACAAAAGTAATTACATGGGGTCCCAAAGTTTGGAAAAAGGGATCCCATGGTCGTCCATGAAACAACCAGTAGCATTAGGACCCATTTTGGGCTCATTTTCTATTATTATGATATTATTTTATTATCCTTAACTACCCAATTACTAATTAATCGTGATAATTAAAGATAATTACCTTCATTACTATTCATAATGTCCAAAAACAAAAGAGTCTAAATTGAATAATTTGGACATTATGATTAATAATATTGAATCCATTTTATCAAATTTTAAACACAAAAATTTCAATAATTAATTTAAAAATAATTCTCGTTGTCAAAACAAATAGCGGGTTTTTTGAAGCAAAATCTATAAAACGTTTTGCACTTGTTTATGTCCATTTTCAAAGTGAAATTTATTGTAATGACCACAATTCAATTGAATGGTAAAAATATATTCTGATTACACTTTAAAACAAATTAAGAAGATAAAATAACCATTTATTTAAATTAGGTGAAAAAGCAGTTTTGATGTAAAATGCAGTATTTTTTACTATTCATTAAAAAATGAACATTTTCATAAAAATACCAAAAATTTAACCAAAGTAAATTTCAATGTCCCAATCATAAATAATATGTTTATTTTGACAAATATAGATTATAAAATTGTCAAAAGTTTGATTTAAAAAAAGGTTCGCCATCAAAAGGCAATAAAACAATCTTTCAAAAATATTAGAGTATTTATTCTTAAAGTTGGATTCATTTGGATTTTAAGCCTCTAACATTTGTTGGATGAATGTAAAAATATTTAACAAACATATGTAATAATTTTTTAGTTATTTCTGTTCATTCCCACCATTACAATGGATAGTTGTTAACTATTATAATATTATTATATTATTAGTGTGCAACGTAAGATTTCAAAGAAACTTGTTGTCGCGTATTGGGTATGCCATCGAGCATTGCATTCCCTTTAAAGTAATATTAACATATTATTCACAAATATTGATAAACATTAGAATGTAATATTATTTATTTACCTGGTATGTTACATACCATCTATTTGGGTAAACATTAAAGAGGCTTCAAAGAAATATGGGGATCAATGGAAGATGGTCATAAGTATTCATGAGTTTACCCTTCAATACGTTGGAATAATAAGGTTCACGATCAATGTATGTGTTTCATAAAAACAATATTTGGAAGATTATTTTTAATGTGACATCATAGAGAGAGATATTTTTAGTTTTTATGTTACTATTCTTGGTATTTCAACATGTTTAGTCTGAGAGATAAATGTGTATGGTAATGTAACAACTATTACCAATACCAGAATGGAAATGGGAAAACATCACCGTCTATTTTGTTAAATGGACAACATGAAACATCTAAAGTCAATAATTATATTTTGGATGTAGTTAATCACCTTAAAATGATTGTACACCACCTTTATATAAATGAATATTTAATTCTAGATTATATATTTATGATATAAATTAATTATTTGGAAAATTTTCATGGATTTCAAAATACTACTATATATGATCGAGGTCTATTATCTACTTCAATGTTCGAGAAAATTTATCAACAGGATCTGAATAAAAACTTATGATTAATTAATATTTTTCAACCTTATAATATTTTATAGCATGAATTAAATACTCAATTCATGTGTGATATATTTATATATTATTCTCTATATTTCAATGGTGCTGGAAATCAGATCCTTCCACTAGTTGAGTTTTCTTACAACAATGGCTTTCAATGAATAATTTATATGGTTACATATGAAAACACCATATAATGATGAGCATAAATATAATTTTCTTGAAAAAAATATAAAGAAATAATACTTTTGGGCCTTGAACAATATGAGGAAATGGAAAATAATGTTGGATCCATTCTGCAAAACATCAATCCAACTCAATATAAATAGAAAATTCATGTTGGAAACCATCACTGTGATATGGAATTTAATGTTGGTAGAAATTTTTTATATGGAATTATCCATGGATAAATTTTAATAGGTCAAAAAGTATAATAAATAGGAGGCATAGGTATATTTTTTCCTTAAAAATTCATGTTTTATTAGTGATGGTATTTTACCATGTGGCACTACCACCCAACATTTGTTACATCCATAATGTGTTTTGTATATATCTTCTGAAGAATTACATATCAAATCCTTCGTATGTACTAAACTATTAGGTCATACCACTTGAGAAAGACCTTACTTGTGAGGAAAAACCGATGAACATTATATATCACATAGATAATGTGTTATGAAACAAGACTCATATTCGGGTTATTGTTTTTTGGAGAAACCACCAATTTGAGGAAGCTACATAATAACCTGATGATAAGATGAGGCATAAGTATACTCATTTTATTGTATAAATGTTATGGAATTTTAATGATAAAAATATTTTTTGGGGTTTATAATATAACATAGTTAGATTTTAAAAAATATTTATTTTTTCAAATATATTTTATTTTTTTGATAGGTTGTCATACACACAACCCCAAATATAAATCAACTGCAATATATTATATTGTTTTCAAATGTATTTTAATTTATAGATAATTAATAGGATTATTAAAATTATGAATATTTTTTTAAACGTGTATAATATTATTTATTTGTTTATCAATAAATTCTAATTTAAAATAAAAACCAATTGAAAATAAATGTGACGTTTTTCATAGAAAAGTTGATATTATGCACACAATGTATTTTCATGTAAATATATTAAATAAATCACTATTTTTGAATTATTTAAATTAAATATATATTGTAAATTTAAATTTAAATTTCATTAATCATATAATGTATGTTTGAGATATGTGAAATGAATAAATCAAGTTTATACTTCGAAACATTGTTTTTATAAAACTTAGTTTCATCATTTTTTCCACAATAATTTTAAAATTAATTTTAAATAAATTTGTTAATATTATTGGAAAAATGAAATTAATTTCTAGAATAAACATAGTAAAATTATACTTGATAGAATACATGAGAATTTTATGAAAAGGTTAATTTTTCAATGAATTGTGAAAATACTGATTTTTATGGAAAGATGTATTTTTATTTATTGAAATTATAAGTTTAAATTAAAAAATGTTTTTAAAATTAATTTATTTTAATTATATTATTATTATTCTAAATTATTAATTTAAATTAATTTTTTGTTGGATTTTTATATAAACCCCATTTTTTTACTTTAGAAATTTATTTATTTCAAATACATCATTTTTTCAAGCTTATGAGTTTATTTTTAAATTATATTATATAAATTACCAGAATTTATTTAATAAAATGGATTAAATTTATTAAATCATATTCATTAATTTTATTTTATATAAGAAAATAATTTTTTTAGAATGAACATTTTAAATTTAACTACTAGGGTTAATGCTAAAATGGGTTTATTAGGTTGTTAAACAAAATTATATAGGTATGTTTTCAAAATAGAATTGAATAAATAATATTGGATATCCATATTTATACTTTATTCTTACTACCTTAGAATAAATTTCCATTTGGGGGATTTTTTAAAGAAAATTATTTTATCATTTTGTATTGTTTTAGGAAAATTTTATGTGGGTCCCCTCCCCCACATTTAAAAGGACACCTCGTCCCCTCCCCTCAACATTTAAATATCAATTTTTACTTAATGAAAAAACTTCTTAAAAAAGTAATTATATCTCTGACCTTTTCCTATAAGAATTTTATTGTTATAAAACCCTGAGGGGAAGCATTTTGGTGATATCATAAAACAAAACTTATATTTCATATAATAATATGTTATTATGTTAATTTAATAATAAATATGCATTTTTTCATCACTTAAATGGGAAATGAAACTATGAATCATTTTCATGGAAGACTACTGTCACAAAAACCAATATACTTTGTTTTCAATCATCGCCTCTCAAGGATGAATATATAGACAGATTTAAAATATTTATATTTTATTAAAGAAATAATTATACCCATTAATTATTATATAACACAAACCATTTCTCCTTCCAATTGGTTGAAAAACAATAACATCGCACGTGCATACATGTGGACTACTGCCACCATGGAGAAATGTGATGTTGTCCCATTTTATGTTGACATGGATAGTAATATGGAAATATTTGATTAATATAAATGATATTTATGATATAAAACAATTTCCATAATGTTAAATAATTATATACCTTCATTTTATTTCATCCTTCAAAAAATGGAAACAACATTCATTCGTAGGCTCGACCGACTCCATGAAAGCAGAAAATAATATGCATTTTTTAAAATTTATGTATAGATAAAAAATTTAAATAATTAATATATAAGATATTTATATCATATTTAAAATTATAAATATTCATTAAAAATCATCAAATTACAAGGAAATAAACAACCACACCAAAACATACATGAACAATGAAGCAGTTATCACATAGTACAATAAATTTAATAAAACAAATTAATAAATGGGTGATGGATGGTTATAATACCTCTTATATGGAATTATATATATGGTTATTATTAAATAATATATTTATAAATATTTTATATTTATTCTATAATATTTTCAAACACATACCAAAGTATTCGGACCTCGGGTATGGGATTTTCGTCTACCTTTTATTTCGATGATATAGATGCCATATTCACTACTTGATTATTTTATGGGGTATATATAGTACTGAAAAATTAATTTTTTGATTCAAATTTTTAAATTTTATGTTTATTTAAATATCATTCACAACATATTTCATTCATGGGGATTATTATTCAAATGTTACTAAGTGATATGGGTTTCATTTTATAATCCTATTATTTTTCATTATTGTTTAGGATTATGATTATGATGATAAAATATTTTAATCTACCACTAAAAAACTCATGAAATTTATTGTACTATGGTTATTTATTATGAATAATTTTTCCTTTTAATTTTAAACTATTTATGAAGTAAATAGAAAAAAATAAAGTTATTAAAGAAAATCGACATTATTTCTCTATTCTGTTGAAAATACTTTCTCTTCCATTAGAATGTTTTTAGAAAAAAATTTTAAAAATGTTTTTAAAATTATAATTCGATTTTATAAATCCATTTTTAACAATGTTTTCATTTTTACAAAATGGTTAAAAATGTAAATTATTTACTCTTTAAAAAATATGGTACTTTTGTGTTTCTACATAAAATGGGAATGGAATCTATTTTAATGTCTATGGAGGGAACAAGTATTTCCACTATTAGGATAATTGGAAGATTTAAATCTTCCATTAAATGTTTCTACAAATATCTAAAAATTATATTTTTTATTAAACATTTGGTAAATTTTTAGATTTTTATTATTCGTTTTCAGTTGTAAAATGGTATTTTCCTTAAGAGTTGTTCCAAATGATATTTTAACGACAATTTTATCAATTGTGATATCCTCGAAAATTACATGTGTTCTGTGGGATATTTGATCCAATGATACCACACATATAATATTTCTAGGTGTCTTATGATTATGAATGTAAAATGATTAAGAAATCTACTATTTTCCATTGTTTATGTTATGATGAAATGTTTAAAACACCATTTTCTTTATATAGATTATGCAATGATTACTATTTAATGATCTTTTGGAACACATCTACATGATTTATATTATTTCATAGGCTTATCATAATTATATAGTCTTTTAATTCATCAGTAAAGGATTGACATCTCATAAGGTAAATAGTATTGAAAATTGGAATTTAACACAGTTTTGTTAGGGATTGCGTCCACAATGATAGTCTTGATAGCAAACTATTCGTACAATGATATTTTGAGGAGTGAGTCCAAAAAACATGACAGCATTAAGATAGTACATTAATTTCTATTATGGTTTGGTGATTAAACCCAATCCACTATGATAGTCTTAGAAATTATCCTTGACTACCAAGGATATTATTTTCAATTCATATGTGTTTGTGAAAAACATATTTCTTATTTTAATGTTATTTTTACATGGCTCATGTTCTTTGGATTCTATAAGTTTCAGCTCTTACAATATGACATGATTTCTTCCATAACTGAAAATTATTATAATTGAAATATAGGTTATGGTTTTCAAATTTTAATATCATGTTCTTATAACCTTATTTTAATGTTATTATTATGTTATCATTGATATCTCCCTTCATTTCTCATATTGGGAATCTGAGTTCAACCCTTATTATGATTCCATTTCCCAATTTATGAAAAATGGTACTGAGTACTATATCGCTTAGAAGGGTGATATTTATGATGAAATATATGGGATCTGTTGTAGATGTCTTATGAACCATTTGTTTAGGTTTCCATGTTTTCAAAGGCATTAATCCTTTATATTCCCCAGTCTTCTGTATGAATAATTAAATGAATATTGATATATTAAGATGTAATATCTATGTATTAAAATTATGGGTCACTAACATTGGGATCATAGATAATGGTAATTATCTGATCCATGGGAATTATTGCATATGAACATTGGGTGATTCATGAAAATATTTTTAACAGCATCATGAGGAAAGGGATTCCAATGAAGATGTTTATAAAATACTTGTACATGAGGTGTAGCCACCCTGGGAGTTCTCTAATATGTTTTAGTTATGTCCCAAAATTTATAATTCAATGATTTCATAGTGGTAGCAATAGTTCACTAATGAATTTTTATAGTTATTGTATGGAGTAGTAAAACGATCATATGACATATAATGAGGTTATCAAATGATATTATGTTGCTAAAATTAGTGGGTATAATGAGTGTAAGTGTTTGAATAAAAATTATGTATTATTATGTCAATGTTTGTGAATTATATATGAGGGAAATTTAAATTTTTAGGGGATATCAAAAGTAGAATACATTTCCAACCCATATTTAAATGTTAAATAAGGTGAATGTCTATATTTGGTTAATCCATCCTAGTGGTGGTTTCTATTTCACATTATCACATGCATGAATGTGTCTTTAAAATATCTGGTTAAAAGGAAATACATCAAATAAGTGTATAAATTTACTGTTACTATGATGAATAGGTGTTATTGGCTACAATTATTATGACATTTTAGTAAGTGACTAGATTTGTGATTAGATATAGGAAATGCTAGTAAAATATGTGAGTACAATAATTGGTTCAAAGGAGTGAGTCTTCATGAGATATATTGACTTTATATCATGAGATGGAAAATAAAAGACATTTTTTTGATATGGATCTCAGGTATAATGATAATAGATATTTGAACTAGTATATATATGTTATGTGAGCCCATATATTTGATATCATAAATTAGGTAAAACATGTCTATTTCAAGAATAATGGAATCAAAAAAGAGTTAGTGGGTTTAGTTTATTACATTTTGGGGAATAAATAGTGTGTTCGATGATAGTTAGTGATTTGAGGTAATGAAGTGTGTCTTCCCTTGTTGATCGAGTGTTTTTACTCTATATTTTAAACATGTAATTAGCGGTATTGTAGATAAATATGTAATGCATCAAATATTGCGGTGTGAATTATTTTTATAATATTATCATTTTATCATGGTGAATGAATAAATATAACTAGTAAGAAATTGAGAAGTATATTTTTCATTAGATTTAAAAAATAAGTGTCGTTCTAAAATAATTTAGAAAGATAATTATTATGGATGATAGATTTTATAATTTATAGTGTCTAATAACACATGCCACTATAGTCACTAGAATCAGAAAATAATATGACTCTGTGTGACACTCAAAAGTTGGTTATTTAAAATGTTTAGAGATAAAATAGGTGTATCAGGGGGTTTGAATATTTTAAAATGGGTTGGTGGCTATACTTCAATGAGTTGTAACATCACTGAGTACCTGGTAGTTGTGTAGCTAGTACATGTTAATGGCAATGTGGTTTTTTTTGCTTTTAATAAAAAAATTGAATATAATGAAATTATAATCTATAATAAGAGTACATTTATAAGGTATTTTCCTCCTATAAAATTAAATGGGTAGTATGTTAAGGTATAATTTGTACTCAGTGTATCTCTAGTAAATTTTTTAAATGAGGAAAAATAAATTATCATGATTTAAATTGGGCACCCAATTGGTGATCCCTTTTGATGGATAATTGAGTAGAGGGATCTTAATCCTTTATCAAATTATCCCCCCCCCCTCTTTATTTTTCTTGATTATTAGGGGAATAATAGGGTTTTTTCTTAGAATGATGTTAGCCAACTTTACTTCCCACATTCTATCTTCTTTCCATCTACCTGTCACAGTATCATAGATTTTAGTAAAAATGAATTAGGGATCTAATTTTTATTTTTCTCATCCATGGTGTAATCATTTTGGAGGTATGTGGATTTCATTTGAGATTTATAGAGGGAGTCTTAGAATAATGGTTTCAAAAAAAGTTACTTGGTTATATGAGAGAAAAACATGTTCTATGATTTATTAATGAGATTTCATAAATTTAGAAATATATTTGTTTTTGAATACATGTTTTATTATTGGATTTCTATTATCATAGGTATATATTAATATATAGTGTGAATCAAACCATATTGATGATGTTTTCTATAGTTATATGAAACCCGATGAGTTTTTTTATATTATGAATAATTTAATGAATTAGTAAAAAATTATATGAATTATTATATAAAGGTTTTATTTTATTTTCTAGAGGAATTAGTGGAGATAGGTTTATCAAATGACAGATAATTATAGTGTTTGGTTCAAGAAGTGATTTAAAGGGATTTTGTAATGGGGATAAAAAAAATTTAAGTATGGTAATATCTAATTCAATGAAATTTTATGTGATTTGACATATTATATATTGTTTTAGTAGTGGTAAGAGGGTGTGATGTCTAATGATGGAATATTAGATCTGTTACCTTGTGTATTTCATGTGGTGTAATTTGTGTAATTCTACTTATGGGTCATACATTAATGGTGTTGGTTCTATAGAAGTGTATGGTTATGAAGCTTATGTGATATAATTGGATATAATAGAGTTGGAATACTTTTATAGTGACTAATATTATGGAAAATATTTTTTAACCTATGATAATATTTTATTTTGGTGAATGATGTTCACCCAAGGTAGTCATCCAAAGGTGATCCTTACTTTCAGTTAAAAAAACAATATAGATTGTCTATTTTCTAAAAAGGGATCTCATTTGTTTTAAATTTCATATTACCATGAATATACATATAGAGGACTAGATTTTTTGATTAGGAATTTAATTGAGTCCATTTCAATGAAATAACTACCCATGCTTTGATTACTATGGGGGTTAAACTGTGAGTATGGTTATTTGTGATCCTTTTTAAAAAAAAATCCCCAAGTGAAGGATCAATACTAAAATTGGAATGAGATAATGAAATGAAAAAATGTGTTCTTTTAAATCCATTATAAATTGCATACTAAGGTATGATTATTGTGTGATTGAAATATAAAAAAATTATATCATAACCTATGAACTATGAGAATTTTGAGCCATTCACTAAGGTTCACATAAATAACGTTTATGATGCTTGTATATCAGGGTTGATCCTTGGGTTTCCAGTTCATCTATTTACGTTGGTGTTTAGGATGAATGTGATAAAAAAATAATTTCCATGTTCAAGGAGTTTGTTATATTAATATAAATCCCACACTGTGTGTGAATTGCTGTGACTAGGGGATAGGATGTAGGACTGGTGAAAACCATGATTGTGATTATGAAAAAATATTAGTTGGTATTTGTATGATATCCCATTTTACATAATGGATTGATGAGGGACAATAATTATTTTTAGATAATTATAATAGGATGCATATATGTACTTTTCTATGATTAAGAGTATATTATTGAATAATGAAATGTTATAACAATGTTTTATTTGAGTGAGATTAGTTTGATACATGAAACTTAATCTACCAAATATTTTTACACGGTTGGAAAAGATTAACCATCCATATTATAGGATGAGAATAGGTAGGATTTCAATTATTAGAAATGTTGGATGTTAACAGACTATCCAAATTATATAAGTGTCACTTTATAGGAGTATTAAAAATGATAAATGAGGGATACATTCAACTTTATACATATGAGACTACATAGGGTTTATCATAGCCTCATGATTATTATATTGTTGTACGGTATAAATACTTACATCAAGATCCTTGAGATATTTCATGGGGTTGACACTAATGTTTCAATGATTATTGGATGGGGTGATATGGATAAAAG
Source organism: Viscum album (assembly GCA_963277665.1). Taxonomy (NCBI): domain Eukaryota; kingdom Viridiplantae; phylum Streptophyta; class Magnoliopsida; order Santalales; family Viscaceae; genus Viscum; species Viscum album. Next base: position 1,632,799,591 of record OY728141.1, read on the forward strand.
AAGTCTAGATCATGTGATATTATATTAGATAGATGATCTCCCCCTAATGATTATAAGATGGTATTGTATGGGTGTTCACTACCAAATCAATATGAGATTGAATAGGACATATGTTGACCACTTAAATATTAGGATATAGGACAGAACAACCACAAGACACCTGATCTGGATTAGATTATATGGAATAGATATTGGCCACATGATGCTTCTATGAAAAGATGGAATGGAAACCAGACAAAAAATAAATTTGAGAATATAAAATATTGATATTGATTATACAATATTTATGAAAGAATTAAATCTAGATGTGGGACACCTGATCCTCATGAGATGTAATAGTATGAATGGATGATATATAAGGACTCAGCTTTGAACTATCAATAAATTGAATTACTAAAAAATAATGCACATTCTTTCATTTTGATGATGTTTTAAGGTTTAGAGTTGTATAAAATTAGGTAATGAATCATACATAACAGAACCATACATAAAAATGTAGAATCCTCCTATTAGAATGCATTTTTTTAATATAAACTTTTTTCAAATGAATCAAATTTTAATTCATATTTTTCTTATGACTTTCAAAAAGATAGCTTCTTTTCCCCTACTCATCCTTAACCCCTATAAAATCATTCAAAAATTGGATAATGAAAAATCATCAGAAAGTTACATTAAATTATAAAATGTGTTTTTCCAGTGAGAAGAAAAACCCCGTAAAAATATTTACATTTATCACTATATTTTTTGAGATTAAGAAATTAATAACATCCACATAGAATAAACATGATTTATATAAAATAAATCATTTTAAAACCTTAAAATGAGAATAAACATCCTTTTTGGAAATTTACAATATACAATTCATAACTATTGTTCGGTCATGTCATAAATAACAGCATCCTATTGAAATCCATTTTACAAACCACATAGATTAATTCCCTCCTTATTTAATTTGAACACAAATAACATTACTCAATTTGTTGAAGATCTATATTATCATCACACATATGGAAAAATAAATCAGCATCACCTATTCATATAATCTACATCAAGATTTCCAATTTGTCATATATAATTATCAAGAACCATATTATGAATAGAAAATTTTCATATTAAACATTTTCACCACAAAAATATTGACAAGTGATTATAAACTCATATAAAACAACTCTTGGATGTCAAAATAACCATCATTTTAAATGCCACATTGAAAAACAGAAAGACCCATAATAATGGAAAATTTGGATTTTCTTTGGAGTAAAGAAGAAATATTGTGAAGTAATATAAACATAAAATTATAGTTACAATGTGGGATAAAATATTAATGCTGTAGAAATTAAAATATAATGTTCCTTTTTCTATTTATTAATGATAAAAAATATTTTTTAAAACATTTAAACAAATTAAAAGGGGATATAAAATGACATTTATAAATAATTTTTATCCATAAAAATAAATACATAATATATTTTAAATAATATTTTAATTCAATAAAAATATCTAGAAAATAAATATGGAAAACATTTCAAATGATGTTTTTGATTAAAGTGCCTTTTACCTCATGTCTTACTAATCTTGTACAATATTTATAATCCTGACTAAAAACTTATGATAATTATTTAATTTATTATGAAAATTTTTCACATATTATATTTTGTTTATTTAATTTTATATAATGTATTTTATAATTACTTACCCAATTAAATTCACATTAGAAATTTTTTCTCATATTCGGCTCATATGCACAAAATTACATCAGTAGGTGGAATATGGTTAAATATTTCATTATTCCATGGTTTAAAAAACAATAATCAAGATATACATACCATTTTTATACAAAAAATTATAATTTTAAATCAAACCATGAAAAGTGTTTATGAAAAGTAATCTATAATTCAATCATGCAGATAGTAGTGCATACGTACACATGAATGATGTTTCCATTTTTTATAAATCATGATGCAGTGAAGTTATGCATTATAATATCTATATAAAATTATTCTTATATCAAAAATATAAAATCATTAATGTAAATACACATACATATGGTATCCATGTGATATGGTTGTGAAAAATGAATCGCATAGATTAATGAAGGTGTTAATCCACATGTACACATGATCGACATTATGATTTCTCAAATGATATAAGGCTATGAAAATAGATGATTCAATATCATTCAATAATTATAATTATTTCATGCATATAAATTAATATATAGATATATATATATTAAAAATTATAATTATATACATCTGTGAGAGATATTTAAGGAAATTGAATTTTAATCGATTTGTGACGTGGCAGTCCTCCATACACACGAATGATGGATTCATTTATCATTTTATGGATGAAATTGATGGTTATAGGTTAACCATTAACAATAAATATATCAACATGTGGATGATTATTTTTTTATTATTTAAAGATATTTTTAGAAAATTTAGGGGGAATGAAGATTAAATAAAACTAAAATATTCGCCTAAATGTAATACATCTTTTTCAGACAACCACTTTTCTTTACACTTCAATCCCTATATTTTGGTTATTATTCCTAGAATAATATTATTATACTATTAAAATAGATATCATTAAATATTTGTAGTTAGTATTAGTTGAACAAAATATATCTGTTAGTATGGAGAGAGTAAGAGAGGGTGTTTCCCCTATATGTGAAGAGAGGGTGCGTCTTGAAATTACATAACATATTAAATTAAAATAAATTTATTTTAATTAAAAAATTGTTAAAAATTTCTATATTTAGATTATAATATGTTTATATGTCTAAATCTTATCATCTTATTATATTTGAAAAAATTTAGATTATTTTTTCATCATTATCAAAATGCTTTAACCCACTTGAACACTTTTGACAATTACCATGATAACAATTTATTTTGTACAATTTAGGTTAAATTAAAGATTAAATAAAAAAATTAGTGAATTATAAATTCACCCTTGGGGATATTTGTTTTACTTTATATGATTAAATTGGATGAATATAGGTTTTTTATGAATTTTTAATTATTTAATCAAATTTTTTAAGATAAAATTCCATTAACGTCATTTATGACAATATTCATTTAATATGATTTTAAAAATTACATGAAAAAAAATTGAACAAAAATATAAAATATTTAAACATACCAAGTATTTAAATTTTATCTATTATAATCTAAGACACTAGTAATAACCAAATAAAATATTACTTTTTATTTTGAAAAATTATTTCTTAGATTTTTCTAATGGTTCACAAACAATGTTTCAGTTTTCAATAGTAATTTAAGGTATTTATATGATCAATAAAATTTATAAATTAATTACTATAAAGAATGATTATTTATCTTTAAAAAATTATAATGGATATAATTTATCTTTTCCATTTCATAAAATGTCTTCGATAACGAATACAAGTGAGTAACATTCTAGACGTTATATTTACTTATACTGATATAAATGTTACATTCAAAGGAATGTGGGACGAAATAATTGAATTTTTAACTATAGTATATAGATTTTATAAAATCACTAATAAATTTATATTAAGACATTTTTTGGTTATATTTTATGCATTATATTCAAGTTAAATCACTTTAATCTCATTTTAACCTAGATTGTGATAACTTGATATTTTACCATGTCAACATAATTAAATGATCAAAAATAAAGGGGGATTTATAATATAATTTTGAAATTATAATAAAATAGATCCAACATATTTTTTATGGAGATAAATATAAACGTGGAAAAATTACATTAAATATATAAACACAAAATACATGAAAACTAAATTTTATGATAAGACATTACATTAGAGTTCAAATAATTTCACCCTGAAATCCAGCAATAAATTTGTGTCCATGAAGTTTTATGGTTGAATAATAAATATCATAATTTTTCATTCTTTTCGAAAAATCTAACACTGAATTTCACCTTCCGCGTATTCTATTTAATGGGAATGCTAAAAATATTTTTTAATTTCAATACAATATAACTTATCTTTTAAAATTTAAATCATGGGTATAAAATCTAGAAATAATTTTTTTAAATATGTTATCTTACTCAATAATAATCTCATTAGCCAAAAATAATTTCTATAATAAAATAAATTCATGCGTCTGGATTATTACAATGTTTTTTCTAATAGTTTTAACATTGCTTACCTCATTTTACAAATGTGAAAATTTTCACTATGGTTAGTATTCATAATGATAAAAAACGAAATGGGTCTATTAAAAAAAATTTGACCTATTTATTCAAAATATGGAATCCATTTTCATAGAATAAAATTATAAAAGTTGTATAATTTAATTTAATTTGAAAATGGAAAATGCAATGTGAAGGGTTTTTAGATAAATATGTTTTGAATATATAAGCTGACTTTATAAATAATCAGGCTTATTGTGGATTCAAATGTAAATAATTTTATTAAATATATGTAAATATCATTTATGTCACTTTTATATTAAAATAAAATTATAATTGGTATTTTTAATGAAAATAAATGACGTTTTTAGAAAAATTGGAATTATCACATTTCTTTGACAAAACAATCTTTCCAAAAAAATAGAAAAAAATTACGCTAGGCTAATTTTGATATCATTATATAGAAAATGATTTCATTATTTTAAAATACCATTTATAATATTTATATAATATAATAATATTATTATATCACAATAATCAATAAATTTATTTTTTATGAAAACCTATTTTGGAAGCATAAAATAACCTTTCAGAAATTGAGTACTTAATTCCTAAGAATTAATAAATAAATTATTACTATATAAAAAATTTAAAAATATTTTTCATAATATTCTTATAACTATTAATACCTAAAAAAATAATGGATAGATTATAATTGTTATTTTATAATTATAATATTTCATTGTTTTATTAAGAATGTTGGTGCGTGTTATATACGCTCTGAATCAATTATTTATTTTCAAAATAAAAGCATGTTAAATTATTACCACCACCCAAATAAATCTATTTCTAAAAATATTATCTTATTTATTGGTAATAAATGATTTTATATTTTAAAAATTCTATTTTTTAAAACCCACATCATTAAATGAGTGAATAAAATATTATCCTTAAAATAGGTAATTGGAAATACCGAGGTAGTCTTGAATAAAACATAACTTGGTTTACATATAGGAAAAATTAGTTGGAATTGAAAATATGGAAATTGTGTACAATTTATTGTCAAAATAATGATGGGGAGTAAAAGATAAAATTGATCCCAAATGTTATTGATTCATATAAAGTCAATTTATCCTAAACCATAAAACATAAAGGAGTGAAAAAGACAATCCATTCATAGAAATATTATTATAATGAGATAAAAAAAATTTATAATCCTTTTCATATATTTGAGGAACTCACTTACCATATGGACTAAAAATATTTGGAAATATACATACATGAAAAGTATAATTTATCCATTACTCAATGTCCACCAAAATATCAAGGTTTTCATCAAACGTTGAGTATTTTAAAAGAATTTTTCATGTTTAAATAAATAAAATGAAATTATAATGGATAGGATTATCTAAATAATTATAGAACTATATTCCTCAAGACTTTAGATATTAAAAAACTGAAATTGTTAGTAGAAGGTAAGATAATTCAAAAAAACTAATAAACCTCTATACAAAGATATATTTATTAATCCCTATTACCTTAGAAATAAAACTCAATGTTCAATATAGGTAATTCAACAAAAAAATAACATTAAAATTATTCGCAATATTAAAAAATAACATTGAAATACAAATATTATCATTAGTTGATCACATATTATTCCAAGATAAATTTATCATTTATCTCCAAATAACAAAAATATCTATTAATATATTATAAATATATATATATATATTCTCTAATGATATAATATCTATGATATGAAAATATTTTCCATAAATAAAATGAATCAACATAATGTAAAATTGATATTATATATTCTTCCAAATTAAAATCCATCCATTATTAATAAAATAAAGTTCAATAATATATTATTTACTGTAATCATATAATGTTCCCAAAAACTTTTGTGATCATTTTCTGAAATAAATTTAATTTCATGACCACCAAATCAATATTCAATCCCATGGTTATCTATAATATAAAACATATTTTTCCATAATTAAATGAATCATTATTTGTCAAATCGTTTATGTAATAATCAATTTCATTATAACATGGTCATCATGATATCCAGTGGTATTCTCTACACAATTGTCACCCTTTAGTTTTGGGTGCAAGCCCAACAAACACTCCAGATATGAAAAATTATCTCCCAACTTGTGGGATTTCCATTTACTAAAACTATATTATTCTGATTCTTATAAAATTATAAAACATTTTGATGAATGTCCTCAAATATAACCTTAAGGAAATTTATATTTTAAAGTGTTAACCACAAAGGCTATCTCATAAATTTCTGGTTATATCCTAAAAAATGTTATCATGCCCTTTAAAAATAATCCTTCATGATAAAACAATGTGTTACTTGTACCTCAACCAAATAAACAGTATCCCAAAAATAGAATTAATCCTAGAAAGATCTTTTCATATAAAACCTGAAAAGGTGGTCTAATAATTTTAAATTATGTTCAAATTATTAATTATAAGCCCATAATAGTATCACTAACTCTTAATATAACCTCACCTAAAACATCATAATCTTTAAATTTCCCTAAACCATTCCTATGAAAAAACTATAAGGACCCAAATATAAACAACCTCTAAATTTAATCAATAGAAAATAATTCAGCTTCGTCATTTTTAGGATCATTTCTTGTTTATATTTTTAGATAATTAGTTCATAACTCTTACATAAAGGATCTCTTCATTACATATTTGAAAAATATTCTTAGTTATATATTTCCCAAAATATAAAACTTTTAAAAATCGATGAAATTTTCTTTCAAGACACATATTTACAATTTTCAACTTGATATCTTATTTTTCTCCTACTGATTCTTAATCCCTTTGAACATAATTTAAAACATTTCAGTGATAATAAAACTCAACATGGGAAATAAAAGTATGAAATTCATTTTTCTAATTAAAAACACAAAATACCCAAAATGTTACCTTTATAAAAAATTAATAGATTTGATAAAATAAATTAAACAGACATGGGAAAAAATACTTTTTTAAAAGTAAAAGTTAAAAAACCTTTACAATAAAATATGAAAAAATTAGGGATGCATTGAGTTTCATATTCATAATCTATGTTCACTGATTTTATAAATTACTAGATCTTGGTAAAATACATATGTGAAACTAGACTGGATAACTCCATTTTTATTTTTATTTAAATCAAAGAAATATATAATGTTAATTGGAGAGATAAATAGGATCAACAATATATATATGTTGTATCTATATAACCCATTCATATAAGTTATTTCGGTCTTATAAATTCATCATCTTAATTCCAATGTACTATATCATGAACAAAACATTTTATTCATGAAAAATTTCCTCATAAAACTATTGAGAAACTCTATTAAACATGTATTCAAAATACATTCAGGTATCCAAATAACCTTCAATTTTTAAATCCCTTTTTTAAAACAGAAATAAACAATAAAAATGGATAGCATTTTTTTATTTGAGTAAAACACAATATATTGTAAAATAATCCACAAATCAAATGACATTTATTCTGATGGACAAAATTTATTTTTTATATGTTAAAATTAAACATTCCTTAGAAATTATTCATTAAAATGTTCCCAAAAATGAATTTCTTTGGAAATCCAATGAAATAAATTAAAAAAAATAAAATTTCCATCATAATTAATATTTACCATATAAATACATCAATAAAATATTTTTATTAATACGAATATGATTATATATTTATAAAATATATATAGACAATATTCTAAATGAGGTTTTATGTTAAAGTGTCTCTTTACATAATTTTGACTCATTAAGTATGTTATTTATCATCCAAAATAATAAACATATGTTTATAGTTATATTTATTTATATACTCTTTTTTTGTCACTACATGTATTTAATTTATTACCATCAAATACTAATTTACATAATCAATTAATTTCATGTGAGATGTTTTAATCATATTCGAAACATATGTATAAAATTTCATTGGTTATCTTACTATGGACAAATATACAATTTTTAAATATAAAAAATAATGGTAATTATTACATAATTATCACATTTATATATAAATTATACATTTAAAATAATCCATTAATAATGGTTATGATGAATGGAATTTGTTAAAATTCTAATGATGTCAAGTCATATGTACGCATGAATTAACTCTCCATTTTTGAAGAGGCGGTGAAATTTTCATTTAAAAACAAACCCTAGGTATTACATTTTGTGAACAGCGATGACACATAGTGTAATAACCAGATCTTGTGGTTTAAAAAAATTGTTTAACCCCCATTTATGTGGTTTTTCATTCTTTTATTTTAAATTTTGGTGAGCACTAAGCACCCCACGACTGTCCATCAATCTGTTCTTCATTTCAATTTGATTTTTTGATCCTAGTGGTTATTTTTTCGGTGATATGTGGCCAATCCTTTGTGATTTATCTTCTCTTTATCATCAATTTTCCTATATTATTATCCTGGGTTTTTATTATAGTGGCGTTTTATTGGTCTGGGGGTATGTTGGGTTGCATTTTCACTTTTTCTTTCATGTAGCATAGGTTTATTTTTATTTTCCATGCTTTAGTTGTGGTTCACTAGAATTATTCTTCACCCTATAATTCACAATAATTATAAATATCCCTTGAGGTAGGATTTTATTTGTTTCATCCTATTCTACATCATTTCGGAGGGGTTCTACTTTTGTTTGTCTTCAAATCCTGGTTCTTCTAGCCTAATTTAAGAAAAATAATAAATTAATTGAAATTTAGAGTAAAATGGTGTTTTAATCACATAATTTTTAAACCTTCGATTTGGGTTGTGATATTTTGATTCTTCGAGCATGATGCCCCGCTAAAAAGTTCTAATGTTGGTGTCTTTTTTGTGGTGGATACATATTCTACGGTTGTTTACTTGTTTTTATATTTGTTTGGTATCATCCAAAATTAATGGTGGCTAACCATGTGTATTTTTATAATGAATTGGTTACCCCATGATTTTTGGTTTGTGTTGGGAAAAAATCCCTCAAGGTATCATTGACGCATTTTTGAGGTGATTGTGTTTGTTGACAAAGTGGACATCTGAGTAGTGATTGTTGACAAAGCAAAACAATGGATTACAAATTTGTTGACAAAAAGGAGTTCATGGTGGAATGTCGAGTTCAAGAGCTGAGTTCAATGATCCATGTTGGATTCAAGAACGTCGATAAAAGGAATGGATGATCTGGAGGCGGTACAAAAGAACAGATACAAGGTGGCGCCATTTTCCAGTGTTTGCCAAATTTTTGGGCCTGAAAATCGGAAAATGAAGAAGAGTGTTTTTGGCAAAGGGACTTGCGCGCCGTGGACTTGGAGTATAGGAAACTTGCGCGCCATATGTTTTTCAAGATCAGAAGATCAAAATATGGCAAAGGAAGTAGGTTCGAGCAAGTTTGGGAGTTGGTCGCGCAAGTGTCTAAAAGGAGAGAAGACTTGCGTGCCGAGACTGGGTCGCGCAGGTGACTTGCGCACCGTCGCGCAAGGTGGTCAATTTACCTATAAATACTGGACCACCCCTCTTCATTCTTCACCGGAGTTCAAACGAGAGCTCCCGTCGCGCAGGTGTGGTGGTCGCGCAAGTGGTGTGTGTGGTCGCGCAGGTGGGACTTGCGTGCCAGTGGTTGAAGTTGTGCGCCGGTGTTAGAAGTTGCGCATCGGTTTGCAGTTGCGCGTCAATAGTGGTTTGGGCGTAAAAGGAATAGAGTCGCGCAAGTTTGGAGTTGAGGAATCTTGTGTCGCGCAAGTATCAGAGGAGGACTTGCGCGCCCATTGTGACTTGCGCGCCGATACTTGCGCGTCGAGGTTGACTTGCACGCCAAGTAAGGTTTGTTCCAGTAGTGTTTTCAGGCTGCGTGGAAGCTTGAAGTTTTCCCGATACCTTAGGTGCCAATAAATATTCATCTACAGGTGAAAGTTGTACTTCAACAGAGCATCTACACATAGAGGAAGATGCATTCATTCATGCAAATGAAGAGACCTATAGGTCTATAAACTGTGAGTGGATTCCTTCCAAGAGCAGTGAGCTTAGGAAGAGGAAGAAGGTGATCCTCTCCACCGGTAGTGAGCCAGAGAGAGTGAAATAGGGAGTGACCCTTGGGAAAGCAGTGAGCTGACCCTAAACATTGTAAAGGCAGTGAGCCTGGGCATATAAGTGATCTAGCCCGAACCTTGTAATCCACAACTAGTGAAGATTAGTGGAATTTGGTACGACCGGCAACCTGTCGGCGTATGCTCCTTGGACGTAGCCCTTAGCAGTGAACCAAGTAAAATTGCTGTGTCCTATGCTTGATTTACTTTCTGTTTATATCATGCAGCAGGAAAAAGATAGAAGAGTGTTTTTCTTAACAGCGAAACAAGATCAGAACGGGCATTAATTTTTAATTAGCCATACCCTGATTCACACCCCCCCCCCTCTCAGGGTATCCAGCCTAGTGGACCTAACAAGTGGTATCAGAGCGATAGGTTTACAATTGTTCCTCTCTCAAATGGAGGTCACTAATCATAGAGGGATTCCGATCTTCGACGGATGTAATTTTTAGATATGGAAGAATCGAATGCAACACTATTTCTGATCGTTGGGAATGGATGTGTTTTCAGTAGCTATGCATGGTATCACAGCTGATATTACTAGTGGTGCATTATTAGAAGCAGGGCATAAAGATTTGGATGCTGATTCTATAGCAATCAATCCCTTAGGGGGAGCCCTTTCCAATCCCATATATACAAAGGTGATGTCATGAAAAACGTCACATGCCATGTTGGAAAAGCTCTTGAATATTTATGAAGGGGATACAAAAGTCAGAGAGGCAAAGCTGCAAGTGTTGTGGAACAAGTATGAAGATCTCAGAGTGAACCCGAATGAGTCTATTGATGCATTCTTTGACAGGGTAAATGTTGTGGTAGAAGACATGCGGGGTCTTGGTGAGATTATCGAAGACATTAAAATCGTAAAGAGCATCTTGAGAAAGCTTCCACCTCGATTCAATCTGAATGTTTCTGTTTTGGAAGATAAAGATCCGAAAGATCTGGCATTGGATAACCTACACAGCACTCTTGTTGCATATGAAATGAGAAATGATGACAACGATGCTGTGGAAAAGGGGAAATCCAAAGAGGTGGCATTTAAGGCCATGAAGAGGCTCACTATTGAAGATTCTCAGGAGAAAGAAGAGTCAGATGAGGTGATGTCATTCATTTCTTCAAATCTGCAAAGAGGAAAAGGAAATTTTAATGGGAAACTTCCACTAGCATGATTCCGATGCAGAAAGGTTGGTCATCTTGCTGCAAGATGTCCCAAAAAGTTTCAAGAAGAAAGCGATGAAGATGAAGTTGAGATTCCCATGAAAAAATCTTCAGCCTATGTGAAAGGGAAGAAGCCGTTCAAGAGAAATTTCTTTAAGAAGAAGAATCTACTTTCACAAGAAAAAGACAGTTCAGCTGAGTCTGAGAGTGAATAAGTAGAAGAGATAGAAAACTGCAATGATCGTGGAAAAAAAATGCAATGGTGGCTTTTTCCAGTAGTGCTCTAGAAAAGAAAGAAACCGAAACTGATGAAGAAGAAGAAGAAATTGAAGGGAGAGTTGACATGGAAGCTGAATTAGAAGCATCTCTTGATGAGATAGATGTTTGGCGAGCAAAAACAAAGAAATCCAACAAGATAGTACGTGATGCCAAACTCTACATGCAACAACAAGAAGAAGAGAAGTCTGAGCTTGAGAAAGAAATTGAAAATCTTATGTCTTCCAGGCCAGAGCGCACAGAAAAGGGTGATGAGCATAAGCTCAATATTGAAGAGCAGAAAAGGGAGATCGATTGATTGAGTCGAAAAGTGAAAGATCACGTCAAGCGTATTGAAGATCTTGAAGAGGAAGTTGTCGGTCTGTGGAGAAAAGTTAAAGACCAGGAAAAAACATTGAATCCCAACACATTCTTGGGAAATCAGGTCGTTACGAAGACTGAAAATAAGAAAGAAGAGCCTAGTAGTTCAGCAGAAAAGAAGCAGAAATTGAACTCAGATGTTAAGGCTGAGTCATGGCTTAATCAGAAACAAAAATATGTGGCAGCTGAAGTCAGACCGCAAGCACCGGTCCCGAGATTGAAAGTGGATTTGAGCACAAAGAAGAATCAGAATACTCAGAGATCCCAAGGGGAAACATGTAGTGCTGAAGTAACACGAAGAAATGCACCTTATATCAGGTGTTATTGTTGTGGAAAGATGGGGCATTCACAATATGTGTGTTCCATAGCCAAGAGATAAATAAGGGAATAGAAACAGAGATGGCAGCCAAACAGAGGACGATTTTCTCAAACATATTTTGAAGGACACTGTTTTTTGTGTGGAGGATTTGGACACAAGGCTAGGTATTGCACTTCGACCATTCAGAGAAATGTGGCAAAGCAGAATCAGGATGTTCGCAAGCAGCCAATCAATGAACCAACAAGTGAGTTAAAAATTCCGAACAGATTTGCTGCTCTACAAGATGAAGCTGGTCCATCATACTCTGAGAAAGAACAAAAGTCTCAATCTATTCCGAGTATGAAAGAAAAAGTATGGATCATGAAGAGGAAAAATGAGAAGGCTGTGGTGGCGGAGATTTCCCTTAAAGCATCAGATCGATCTGGTGTTTGGATCATTGATAGTGGTTGCACATCCCACATGACGGGTAATAAGGATCTTGTTACAGGCATCAAATATGACAAAGAAGGAGTTGTCAAATTTTGAAATGATGAAGGCCTGAATATTTTTGGCTCAGGGAAAGCCAAGTTTGGGGGCAAAGAAATGAGACATGCTGATGTCTTGGTGGTAGAGGGTCTCAGTCATAATTTTCTTAGCGTCAGTCAACTATGAGACTCTCGGCACTCTATCCTATTTACCAAGAATATGGGTATTGTTAAAGGAAAAGATGGAATAGTCATTCGATAGGGAAAACGAACAAAGGGGAATCTTTACCTGGTAGGTAGGGATGAAGATTCATGCTTTTTATCCAGAGAAGAAGAAAATCAGCTGTGGCATAAGCGACTTGGTCATCTATGTCAACCATCTATGGAAGATCTGGTAAAGTGTGATGCTACTAGAGACCTTCCCAAACTATCAAGTGATCGCACTCATACGTGTGATGCTTGTCAACAGGGGAATATCATCAAGAAGACATACAGTCCAAAGAAACAAAAATCAACTGGAGTGCTCGAATTGGTGCATGCTGATGTATATGGACCAATCTCACCACGATCTATAGATGGGAAAAGGTACTATCTTCTTTTCATTGATGACTATAGCAGAATGTCCTGGGTATTCATCATTACCCATAAGACAGAGGTGTTCAGTTGTATAAAGCAGTACAGGAGGGAATCAGAAAAGATACTTGGGAAGAAAATTCTGATGTTTCGTACTGATAACGGTACGGAATTTACAAACAGTCAAGTTGAAAACTATCTCGAGAAACATGGGATAAGGCATCAAGTTTCATCAGTAAGAACTCCCCAACAAAATGGAGTGGTTGAAAGGAGAAATCAGATCATCAACAACATGGACAGAACAATGCTTATTGATAAGGACCTATGAGAGAAATTTTGGAAGGAAGCAGTATTGACATCGGTCTATGTTTCAAACAGGTCCCTGTTATGTCCGAAGCAAGGGAAGACTCTGTATGAACTGTGGTACGGAAAGAAGCCAATGTTGAAATATTTTCGAATATTTGGGAGTAAGTGTTTCATTCTCAACAAAGAACATCATAGGAAGTTTGAGGCACGAGGAGATGAAGGCATATTCCTTGTCTATTCAGGGAAAAGCAAATCATATAAATGCTTCAACAAGAGGCCGGGAAAAATTGTTGAGAGCAATGATGTCACTATAGTCGAAAATGAACAGACTGCTCAATGACCCAGTGAGATGTTTTTGGATGAATGTGATGGCGAGGTAAGCAACACAGGGGGAGCAGAAGTTGTAGAGGCTGACTCAGAAGAAGATACTGATGATGAACAAGAAAGTGTCAAGTCTATATCTGCAAGGAAGCCAAAGAGTTGAGCTGAAATTGATAGGTAAAATATCATTGGTGACCAGACAGCACCAGTTCAGACTCGAAGAATGAAGTCATTACAGCAGACATCATTTTTATCTCAGGTGGAGCCGAAATGTTTGTCCGATGCAGCTGAAGATGAAAACTGGGTTCAAGCTATGAATGAAGAGCTTGATCAGATTGAGAAGAACCAGACGTGGGAGATTGTTTCGAGACCAGCAGACAAGAATTTCATTGGAATTAAATGGGTCTATCGCAACAAAATGAATGAATATGGAACTTTGATTTGAAACAAATCACGACTAGTGTGCAAGGGGTACTCCCAGATCAAAGGAATAGATGTTTATGAGACATTTGCACCAGTTGCAAGGCTGGAGACAATCAGATTATTCTTGGCCATAGCAGTGCAAAGAAAGTTTAATGTGTTCCAGATGGATGTCAAATCCGCGTTCTTGAATGGGGTTCTGGAAGAAGAGGTGTACATTGAGCAGCCAGATGGTTTTCTCATTCATGAGGATGAGAAAAAAGTTTGCAGGCTGAAGAAGGCATTGTATGGGCTGAAACAAGCACCAAGGGCATGGTACTCAAGGCTTGATCAATACTTGAAGAAGCTTGGTTTCCAGTGTGGAGGAGTTTATTACAACCTCTATTTCAGCAATGAATGCAATCAAAGGATGATGGTTTTGGTTTATGTCGATGACATAATATTCGGTGGATCAGATAAAGCTCAATGGTTCTCCGAGTTCATGAAAAATGAGTTTGAAATGTCAATTATTGGAGAACTAACGTTTTTCCTTGGTTTACAGGTGACACAAGGAAGTAATGGCACTTTTATTTCTCAATCCAAATATGCCAAGGATGTTCTAAGAAGGTTTGGAATGGATAATTCCAAGGAGATGAAGACTCCGGTTGCTACCCGGATGAGATTATCAAAAGATGGGGATGGCAAGGCAGTTAATATCACAGAATATAGGCAAATTATCGGAAGTCTGTTGTACTTGACCGCGACAAGGCCTGATATTGTTTTCGCCACATGACAAGCAGCGAGATATCAAAGTAATCCCAAGGAAAGTCACATGCTTGTAGTAAAAAGAATACTTCGGTATATCAAGGGAACATTGGACTTCGGGCTGACATATAATGACATGTCTCCGACAGAATTATTGGGATATAATGATGCAGATTGGGCCGGTTCAATAGATGACAGGAAATCAACATCTGGAGGTGCATTTTATCTTAGCGGACTATGTATTTCTTGGTTGAGCAAGAATCAAGATTGCATTTCATTAAGCACCACAGAAGCTGAGTATATTGTGGCCACTCAAATATGCACACAGTTATTGTGGATGAGGCAGCAGCTTGAATATATGTGAGTTGAAGTGAAGTCTCCGATCTGAATCCAGTGTGACAACTCAAGTGCTATAAATCTTAGCAAAAATCATGTCCATAATTCCAGGACAAAGCACATTGATATCAAGTATCATTTCATCAAGGAGAAGGTTGAGCAGGGCATCGTGAAGTTGGAGTATGTGCCTATAGAGCTATAGGTTGCAGACATTCTGACAAAGGCCTTACCCAAGGAAGCTTTTGAGAGGCATCGACTAGCTCTGGGAGTTCAGTCGATTCCCCACACTTGAAATAGTGTGGATGTGGGACCCCCCTCTCCCCGTGGTATGATGTGTTTTTCCCTAATATGCTGATATGTGTTCTCTACTATGTTACAGACTACAAAGGAGTGTCCTTTGGGTTCGTTGACAAAGGGGGAGAAAAGTGTTTGTTCAAGGGGGAGACAGTGTGGCTATTTGAGAAATAATGAAAGATACGGGGAGAAGCTGATAGGTGGAGCAGCCAGAAAGGGGGTGCAATGAGAAAGGGGGAGTGTATTAAATCTGATGATGCTAGAAGTGATCGATCAATGAATAGATATCACGATAGCTGAGGATCGTGATAAAAGCATAAGAGTGGTGTTGGAAAGTGGTAGGACTATTTCCAACCCAAACATTGGTCTTCCAACAAATCCATCAACAATTGGTATCACTTTAGTACGAATTGGTATCAGTTTGGTGTCAACAGTGGATGTCAAAGATAAACTGATTCATTGATGAAATTTTCATTACTCTTGTTTCTCACACCGAGCATTGCTCATCTGGGCTTAGAGTATGTGTTGAGTAAATCCTTGATCGCTATCAGAATCGCAATGAGGCGAATGGAGGCTGAAGAATCAACGACGTATCTTTGTTTTGGAAGAGTTTTCAACAAACCCAAAGGGGGAGATTTTTGGGAAAAAATCCCTCATGGTATCATTGACGCATTTTTGAGGTGATTGTGTTTGTTGACAAAGTGGACATCTGAGTAGTGATTGTTGACAAAGCAAAACAATGCATTACAAATTTGTTGACAAAAAGGAGTTCATGGTGGAATGTCGAGTTCAAGAGTTGAGATTAATGATCCATGTTTGATTCAAGAACGTTGATAAAAGGAATGGATGATCTGGAGGCGGTAGAAAAGAACAGATACAAGGTGGCGCCGTTTTCCAGTGTTTTCCAAATTTTTGGGCCTGAAAATCGGCAAATGAAGAAGAGTGTTTTTGGCAAAGGGACTTGCGCGCCGTGGACTTGGAGTATAGTAAACTTGCGCACCATATGTTTTTCAAGATCAGAAGATCAAAATATGGCAAAGGAAGTAGGTTCGCGCAAGTTTGGGAGTTGGTCGCGCAAGTGCCTAAAAGGAGAGAAGACTTGCACGCCGAGACTGGGTCGCGCAGGTGACTTGCGCGCCGTCGCGCAGGGTGGTCAATTTGCCTATAAATACTGGACCACCCCTCTTCATTCTTCACTAGAGTTCAAACGAGAGCTCCTGTCGCGCAGGTGTGGTGGTCGCGCAAGTGGTGTGTGTGGTCGCGCAGGTGGGACTTGCGCGCCAGTGGTTGAAGTTGTGTGCCGGTGTTAGAATTTACGTGCCGGTTTGCAGTTGCGCACCAATAGTGGTTTGGGCGTAAAAGGAAGAGAGTCACGCAAGTTTGGAGTTGAGGAAGCTTGTGTCACGCAAGTGTCAGAGGAGGACTTGCGCGCCCATTGTGACTTGTGCGCCGATACTTGCGCGTCGAAGTTGACTTGCGCTCCAAGTAAGGTTTGTTCCAGCAGTGTTTTCAGGCTGCGTGGAAGCTGGATGTTTTCCCGATACCTTCGGTGCAAAGAAATATTAATCTACGGGTGAAATTTGTACTTCAACAAAGAATCTACACACAGAGGAAGATGCATTCATTCATGCAAATGAAGAGACCTACAGGTCTATAAACCGTGAGTGGATTCTTCCAAGAGCAGTGAGCTTTGGAAGAGGAAGAAGGTGATCCTCTCCACCGGCAGTGATCCAGAGAGAGATAAACAGGGAGTGACCCTTGGGAAAACAGTGAGGTGACCCTAAACATTGTAAAGGCAGTGATCTTGGGCATAGAAGTGATCTAGCCCGAACCTTGTAATCCACAGCTAGTGAAGATTAGTGGAATTTGGTACGACCAGCAACCTTTCAGTGTATGCTCCTTGGAAGTAGCCCTTAGCGGTGAACCAAGTAAAATTGCTGTGTCTTGTGCTTGCTTTACTTTCTGATTATATCGTGCAGCAGGAAAAAGAGAGAAGAGTGTTTTTCTTAAAAGCGAAACAAGATCAGAACGGGCATTAATTTTTAATTAGCCATACCCTGATTCACCCCCCCTCTTAGGGTATCCAGCCTAGTGGACCTAACAGTTTGTATGATATTACCCCAATCAAAAGTAGTATAATGTGATAAATCCTCTTAGGAACTGTAAAAATGTTTTAATGTAATTTTTAGGTGTGGGTAATTGTATTAAATGTAGTTTTATGATGGTTTTGTGATCGGCATGGTATGATTATATAGAAGTGCTGCAGAACTAGTTGTGCTCTATTATATTGTTGTATTTTTATGTGAGTTGAGGGTTTGTTTTGGATGGCATGGTCATTTCGGAAGTATGAAATTGAAGAAGGATGGTATGGGTTCTTCTCTATTAATAACATGATTTATGCATTACATCAAATCTAGATATAAATATTTGATATATCATAAATTTCATTAAAATGTGGAGGAAATGTGAATCCACCTTAATTTATCAACGCTATTCACCTTCTTAATTAACATTTTTGTGTTTTGTATTGTGTATTATACATAGTTGTTTCCTAGGTAGTGATGAAATGAATAAATAATTTTTAGATATTTTTTTAATTTCTTGGATTGGTTTGGTTAAAGGAATGAAATTAGTTAAATAAATTGTTTGGGAATATTAGATGCCATTATGTACTTGATGTGCATTTTATACATTTAGAGGTAGCAGCAAAAGTGAAAGTGTTTTGAGTTTGTTGTTTGTTGTTTGTTTGAGTACCATTGGTTTTCCCTAACTGTATGATATCATATATTTATTTACTTGTATTTCCTTGTGATTTAAATTCTCTTCCTAACCACGTTGTGCACATCGTGCCGAACACCCACATAATCAAATAAGGGGGGAAGGTTGTCTTTCCCAACATCCCATGGGAAGGAAGTTTGGATAGCCAACTGGTCTTCCCCGCTCCCTATTCCAGGCAGTGAATGATAAAGATTCATTGGGTAGGATGTAGTGAGATGTGGTAACCTAGGTGTCTATGGTCATAGTTGGTTTTTTCCTTCATGTCATCAGGGTGAGTTTTGAAGTGTTGTTCCTTGTTTCATTGGGATGATCGGTGGTGTTCTTTCACAGGTGTTTGTGGGATATGATGTGATGTCTTGTGAGGCCTAGGTGTGTGCAGGTGGGATGTTTTATGAATACATGGTCTGTGTGGGTGGGATGTGTGGTTATGACTAGGTGTGTGGGGGCGTTATGTGTTGTGAGGCCCATGTGTGTTCGATCAGGACGGGTTGTGAGGTACATGTGTGAGATAGAGGGTTATGATGTGGTATATTCAAAAGCCGTTGGAGATCCATGATTTTTTCTATTGGGGTGTGAGAGAGGATAATCAAAGGGAGAGTGGTTCGGGGTACCCTATCATCAATGTAATTTATGTTATATTACATTACTTATGTTACATG
Organism: Viscum album; assembly: GCA_963277665.1. Classification (NCBI taxonomy): domain Eukaryota; kingdom Viridiplantae; phylum Streptophyta; class Magnoliopsida; order Santalales; family Viscaceae; genus Viscum; species Viscum album. The sequence continues at coordinate 1,632,818,860 of OY728141.1, forward strand.
GTGAGTGTGCCTTTTTTGAGGTTTGGTGGTTAGTAAAACTGCTTAGGCACTGATTATTTATATTATTTTCTCATTTCTTTATTTTTATTCCTCTTTCACACGTGCTTTAGAAAATTTGTTTTTCCTATAGATTATACTGGAATTTTCACCTTACATATTTAAAATTGTTTCATTTTTATAAGATAATTTCATAGAACATGGTGGAATTTACTAGCTCAAGTCTTGATGGGTTATGTTTTTCTACTTAGATTTAATTTTCAGTATTTTTTTGGAGACTATTAGTTTACCAGTTCTATTTTACACATTAATGTGGAATAGATTTCACTTTCATTACATTATGTCTCTGAGTTTGTTTTTTGATGATACCTCATATCCCCCGATCACGTGTCATAAAAAGGATAATTCGTCCCATATTGTGACATTTTTATACCCTTGGTGGTAATCTCCTACCTAGAGCCTATAAGAGGAGGGAATTTGGGGGTCGTTATATCTCTTTCTTCATTTCCAGCCCTAGAGGGGTATCGTTGGAAGGATGGTGTCGTGAGAGAGTGGAATCAGAGGTGATTGTTGATATATAGAATGGAGTTTGGAATTAGGAATAGTTAGGATTTCATGGGATGGTATTGGTATAGTTTTAGTTTACCTTGTTGTGTGACATAGGCCAATTATACCAGCTAGGACATAGGATTATAGGGCCCCATGATCTAGTACATGGGATTTGATCATATTTAATGAATAATTGAAGCAACCTACTTACAGGGTAGAAGCCAAGAAAATATACATGAATCATAATTACATGTGTTCTTGTTTAAGATGGGTGGTTTTGGGAAGTTCTACATGGGAAAAATAAATAAAATAAATTATATTTATTTAATAAAATTACATACTACTCAATCTTACGAAATCCAATATTACCTTTCATCTATGGCTCCTGGTCAATGTCTATCTATAGCATAGGTAGTAGAAGTTTAGTAGGAAAATTGTTTTTATTGTCATAGGGTTTTTCTTATTGGGGAGGTTGATCCATGGTAGAGAAAATTGTGTTCCTTATAGTGGCATGCTTTACAAAAGTATGAGGGCAGTGTTTGTGATATGCTTATAAATTGTTGGATAGAGGAGCCTGATGTTTCCTTTGGTCTGATTGGGGAATTGAAATAGTTTAATTTCCCTATATAAGTTAGTTAGATATAGATAGTTCTACGTTATTGGTAGACAATGTGTTAGGGAGAGAGGAATGTAGAATATAATTTGTGGTTTTAATTTTAAAAGGATTTTCTAGATGAGTTCCCTTCATAGGCATGATGGGTGAGAAGAGAGCGGAACTATAGTCCCTATAATAGGGGATTATGTCGGTGTGGATGATTTGAATCATGTTCAAGGACTTAACACTTTTCCATATATCATATTCTAGATGAGGAGTCTCATGTGAGACATCTTGTGGTGGTACTCCACCCTTCTATCAATTATATAGATACACCTTTTACATTGGCAATGTATTTTGATCTTAAGAAGAAGGTAGATGGTTGTATGAGGTTGTATATCATCTAATGGAGGTTGAATCAGGTGACAGATAAGTACTAATACCATTATCCATGGATACACAATCTTTTTTACCAATTGAGTGGGTAGAGTTAGACTTCTATGATCAATCTTTGGTCTGGATATTACCAATTGATGGTGAAAGAGGGTTATAACCCAAATATAGCTTTCAGATTCATGTATGGGTACTATGGGTTTTTATTCATCACATTCGGTGTGACAAATGAAATGGCCATGTCCATTGGGATTATATAACCAATGTTCCATGAATTTTTTGGGGTCATTTCATCATCATATTCATTGATGATATCATAATCTACTCAAATATTTGGAGGAGCACATTGAACATATCATAACTATCGTGAATGATCTTGGATTCCACCATCTCTTTTTAATGATTCCCAAGTGTAAATTTTTTACAAAAGAGGTTCATTTACTTGGGTATGTGGTGTATCATATGTGTGTTGTAGTAGACTCACTGATGTATGAAGTAGTCATTTCTTGGGCAGCACACATGAATTTTGTAAAGTCACACAATTTCCTAGGACTTAGAGGCTATCATCAAAGATTTGAAATGTATTACTCTTGATTTGTAGCAACATTAATATATTTTCCTAAAAAAGAACAAGATTTTGTGTGGATGGATTAGTTCTAGGCAGTGTTTAGTTACCTAATGTGGAATATGGATAGTGTTTCAGTGTTCTAGTTACCTAAACAAGGGGTGGATTTTGAGGCACTGTGTGACAATTATAATCTAGAATTGGGATACATGTTAATATAATAGTTTGAAATGATCTCTTATGGGTCCAGGTAGTAAACTCCCAATGATTATAACTATTCCAACCATGACTTGGAGATAGAAATTGTGGTTTCCATACTGAAGTTGTGGTGGGATTACCCAATTACAGAGAACATTGTTGTCTTCACAATTCATAAGAGTTGGAGTTTTATCTGTTCTCATTGTGATCTGAATATATAATAGCGTGTGTTGATGGAGTTTTTTTTGGGAATATGGTTTTGAGATCCCATACACCACATAACATGGAACGAGCATGGTTGATGGTTTGATTATTATTCTATGGAATGATATTATTTGGGAATATAGAGACACTTGGAATGTGATGTAGGATTCTCCATCCAAGCAGTTAGATGAAATAGGGGATGGAGGTAAAGGATGAGCATCATGTACCTGGCAGTGTTTTCCTTCCAATAGTTGTTTTTGAGAAGAAATGGGATTACATATTGGGGCAATTAATCGTAATGTTTCCCATATATCAAGGAGATTATAATGAAATCTGGTTGATAGTGTATTAGTTGATGAAATCATCCCACTCTTTATTGATCAAGGAATCAGTGGAAGTGGATGATTTGGCCTATAGGTATGTGGATAAGGTGGTTCATGGAGTTCTGAGGTCCATTGTCTTAGATCATGATGTGCAGTTCCCCTAATGTGTTTTGAGGGGATAACAATAAGATTTTACTATCTAGTTAAGTCTAAGCACCTTCTTTCCACCCTCAGATATATGGACAGATGAAACAGTCTGTCCATATGTTAGAGGATATGTTTTCATTGTGCATCTTAGACATTGGTGGATATTGGGTATTACAACTTACCATTGTAGAGTTTTCTTATAATAATACCTATCTTAATTTCATATTTATGGAAATATCAGAATATTTGTAACAAAGACATTGTTATTCACCATTCTGAGGGCTATATGTTGGGGATTGTTGGATATTGAGGATAATGTGACATTAGTGGAGAGACTAATAGAGATATAGAATCATTGAGAGAAGGCGAGTCATGGATGGACCATTCCTTTCGTTCATGTGTTGTGGAGGAAATGTGTCCAAAAAGATGTTACTTGAGAGCAGGGAAAACATTTTAATTTTGAATACCCAGAGTTTTTTTAGTATTTTTTCCATTTTTTTCTTTTCAATGAGTTGTTGGGATATTTTTTTTAATTAGGTGAGATTTTTTTTCTGGATTAATGATTGTGTGTTGTGTACTGGGTGATAATATTTTGGAATATGAATAGGTGGAATGATTCCTAATAGAGATTGATTTACTGTGATGCGATTAATCATTTTTAGGACTGTTAGTGACACCTATATCATAAAGAATCCTAACACAGATGATAGAATTATCTGATTAACATGTTCAGGATGGTGTGGATTGTTGGTTGTATGGTGGTGTGGTTTGTAGGATGTATCATTTGATGGTTTGGGACATGTGGAAGCTGAGATGACTATATAGTGTTCACATGGCATCGTGGTTATGTGATAGGAGGTGTCTTGTTGTTTTGGTAATTTGGTTTGGTGTGTTTAGTTGGTGGTAGCATTTATGGTGAGACAATAACATTGAGATCTATCTCTCAGAGCAGTTCTTAAGACCGAATTTTCCTTTAGGCATGGTTTTGGATTGTTTAGGTCAATATTAATTTGAGAGGTATATGATGTAATTCTATGTTTATTCATTATCTATTAAATTGTTGTTTTTTCATTGAATGTGTTCATAGAATTATAAAATGGAGTATAGAGATATTCTGTTGTTAATGGCTGGAAGACAGGGGATTATACATCATGTAATCATATTACAGGACATGAGAGTCAGTTTCACATCTTGTCTCTGAATATTCATGGTTTGTAAAAATTTTACATGTCTTGAAGAAGATTTTCATGGTGTGTAATATTTTATGGTTATTAAAATAAAACAATATTAAGAGGAGAATCTTTTTTTTGGAAAAAAAACCAATCCTCAGTAGACGTTGTTATACCTTGTTAGGTATTGTTTGGTTCTATTGTGTTCTCATAGGTATATTATTAAGCTTTTATAAAATATGAACGTGATAAATTGGATTTCTACTAAGTATACTCGTATACTCACCTTATCTAAATAAATTTATTTCAGGTTTCCAGAAGAATTTAGGGGACCTTGCTAAACCATACTAACTCATATATTAACAGTTGTTGCATCACTTCATAGCTTTACTATTGGGTATTTACATTGGAGTATTTTGTAGAAATACCAATTATATTATACACATGAATGTTGGATGGTTTTATGTTTCTTTTCATTATTTAGTTTACTTTTATTTGTGGATAATACATCAAATAAAAAAATCTTATTACTTAGAAGGTCTAATTCCTCCAAAATTTTGAGATTTGTACACCCTTGGTGCTTCCCACAAACCTAGGTCCTAAAGGATGTGGGACTCAGGGGTTCATTATCTCCTTTCATAATTTCCATTCAAGGAGTGATAAAATTGGATGGATGGGGTTGTGAGAGATGCAATGATGGAAAAAAAATTAAATTAGTTTTCAAGGTAGTGGTCCGCCATGCACACGAATGATGGTTTAGTTTACCATTTCATGGAATAAGTATATGGATATTTTTTATTCAATTAGCAGAAAAAATTATTAATGGAAGAAACTATTATTATAATTTCATCAGGTGTAAAAAATTAAAGGGGGTATATGAAAATATAAAACTAAAACATTTTCATAGAAGTAACACTTCTTCTCTAGAAAACCTCATTTTCATTACAAATTAATTCCTATAAGGTTAGAATTATTCAAAAACTAAGACATATATTAAGTATGGAGGGATTTTAGTAATGGTATTGGGTAATAATTGTCTAAACTAAATAGATCCTGATTTGTAAAGAGATGATGAGAGTGGGTTCAATTTTATTATTTAGAGGAGGGGAATTCTTACAAATTCATAAATTATTAAACTTATTGGAATATTTTTCAATTCAAAATGGATTAAAATATAAAATAATTAGATGATATGTCGAGTATGAATAAAAATCATATAATTTGACAAATTATTTACATGTTTAGAATAGTTTTTCATCTGTATTTCCTTGTTTTTACCCCTATTAACCCTTTCCACAATTGACCTGATAACAATGTTTTTCACTATTTATTAGTTAATAAAGATAATATAAAATTAATTATGTCACATAAATGGAAAAGGCTGATATTTTCAACTATTTCATGTTCTATTTTACGATGATATGATTTATAGTATTTTTAAATGATTTAATAAAATATTTTTTAACAAAAAAAATCATAAATTTAATTTTGACACAAGGCATTTAATATTAATTTTAAAAACAATGAAAATAATTGAATGATTATATAATAAATTAAAAAATATATAACATATAATTTTTAAATATTATATTTATAAGATGGTAACAGTCTCCTGAATGAAATTTTCATTTATTATATTTAAAATTATTTACATGATATATCTACTACATACACACAAATTTTTTTAGTGTTGCATAAGAATTTATGGTTATTATATAAAAAAAACATTTGAAATAAATTCCCATAATAAAAAAATAATTAATCAACCCAAAATTCATTTTTAACAAAAAAATTTATCCATATCACATAATATTAAGGATATTTAATGCAAGAGAATGAAATTTTTGACATTACATTTACAAAAAAATAATATAAATTTTATAATCAATAGAAAGTGGAAATAAAATTCAAAATATTAAAATCATGGAAAAAATGTTTAAAAAACATATAAAATAAAATCAATACATTCTTAGTGTTATTCTTATTCCATGTATTTTAGTTAAACAGCATTATATTCATTTTAAACTTTATTTCAACTGCTTAAATTATAACAATGAAAAATTTATGAAATGACATAAAATAAAATATTCCATATAAAAAAATTAGAAAATTATGACTCCAAATTTTTAATATATTATATCAGGTTAAATTTAAAATTGTGTAACAAGTTAATTTTAATATAAACACACATAATTGTTGAAAATCAAATTTAAGGAAAATACCTCATATCATAGAATATATATTTTCTCCAAGAAACGAAGTAATAATTTTTTTTAATTAATTTTTATAGTTAAATAATAATAAAATAATGGATATATAAATTTTTCATAATAATACCTTTAATATCATCTTCTAACTATGACATTAATTGAGGGTACCCTAAAATAATTTTTAATCTGAATAAAACATAATATTTATTTATAAAGCACATTTTAGGGTTTCTAATTTCAAAATAATGTTAAAAAAATAAATTATTTAACTCTTTATTAATTCCTCCATCCAAAAAGAAAAATATAAAATAAAATGAAGGAATATTTTATGGTAATTTTAAACATTTATCGTATAGTTTAATCATTTTTACGTCACTTTACACTTTACTGATGTGAATTTTTTTCCACAGTTATTATTAATATTAAAAAAATAAAAGGTGACTTTAAAAAAATATTAGACCTCATGATTCAAAATATTGAATAATTCTATAATAATTAAAACTAAATAAGTGGAAGAAATCATTTTAAGATAATAATTAAAATCCCAATTTTTTTTTGAAAAAATATATTTAAAGCCCGAAAAATAACTTATACAAAACTATGGAATCATATATATTACAAAGTAGTTAATTAGATTATATATAATTTAATAATAATTATTCTACTTGGAGATTAAATTCAAATAACAATGGGTTATTTAATGAAAATAAATGAATGTTTTAACAAAATATGAATTGTTCACTATTAACATAAAAATCATTTGTTTCATAGAAAATATGAAGATTTCTAGTTATGATAATTTTGATATGATTATCTAAAAAATATATTATTTTTAAAAAATAACATACCAAAATGTTTCATAATTTAATTATAATATACTCTCACAATAAGGAATATGTGAAATATTTTAAGAAACTAATTTTTGAAGCCAAAAATAAAAATACTAAGCACTGATCCATTATTTTGTCAACAATAATCATTATATTTTTATTATATAAAACCTTTTGAAATATTTTTCATAATATGTTACTTACTATTAATAACTATCGATTTAATATATATATTATGGTTGTAACATTTAATATATTTCATGGATTGTTTAAGCATGTTCTTGTGTGTTATATATATTCTCTAATGAAGTGTAATTTTTTAAAAAAAATGGGTGTTATATTCTACACTTTAATAAATTGTTTACTCATAATTTATACATGAGCCTTGTGATTATGGTTTTTACAATTGAGAAATTTGTTTGTTGGAAACTCATATAATAAAATTCATTAATAAAATGTTCCCCTTAAAATATTAAAGGAAAATACAAGGGACATCTCAAAAAACAAACAAATTATTTTAAAAAATTGGAAAAAATTATTGGGAAGTGAAAAAGTGGTAACAAAGGAAAATCATAATAACCAAAATAATGATGGATAATGATATAGGTTGTTGATCACTAGAAAGTGATTGATCATGAGAATGTAAATGAATGCATAACAATAAATCATTGAGTTGTGAAATATACCATTGATTTATTAGAAATAGATATAATAATTTAATAATTTTTTAAACGCTTTTATTATAGTTGATGAATTAAATTACCATATATACTATGAACACAAGGAAATGTACATACATGAGAAATATTATTTCATCCATTAATCAATTTCCACCACAATCCATAATTTTTTGTCATATTATGAGAACTTGTGGTGACTTATTCATTCATGATGCACTAAAAGAAACCTTTAATGGATCACATAATACAAAAAAATGTATTCATTATTAGTTTTGGAATTAATAAAAAAATTATTTTTAGTACAGTGTAAGATAATTCAAAAAATAAATAATCCTTCATATGATGAAATAAAACATTAATCTTTCATGACTAAACAATAACACTCAAAGGACAAAATTGATCATTTTACAAATAACGAACTTTGTAATTCATCAAAATATTAAATTATTAGATTTAAACTCAATGTTATGAATTAATTTATCAAATGTTATTCCAAGAAAAAATTAACATTAATTCAAAAATAAAAAGACTAACACGTAATATTTCATAAAAAATGTATAGTTCATGATCATATGAACTCTGATATATGAAAATAATTTACATAAATAACCTAAATCACTGTAAATAAACATTAATATATAATATTCTTAAAAAAATATTCCAGAAATAATTCCATTAATAAATTACCCTGATAATCTATTTACTTTATTCATATAATATTCCCTATAATATAGTGATGTTGTTTTGATATAACATTAATCACTTAATCACAAAATAACTTTTGAAAACCATTATTATCATTACAATAACACTTATGTTCCTTAAATCAGAAAAAAATTTATCTCTCAAATAATATAAGAAAATAAAATTAATTCTAACCAAGACATCAAGTTGGCCAGTGTTATGTTAAACACACTTGTTTCCCATCTATTGTCTGTTCAATCCCTATGACTTTTCTTTATACATTGAATTTTCACATATAATGTTGGTCATAATTTTAATAAAAATATAAAAATATAATTCTTATAATGTTTTAAAAAATATGATGAACATCATAAATAATAACCCTAATCAATTTAAAAATATACAATGTTTTAACCGTAATGGTTATCTCATATGTTTTAACTTGAATCCAAAACACTTATTAAAATTTTTTCTGAAATAATCTTTCACATTTAATTAAATTTCCATATTACCTCAAGACAATAAAAAATCCCAAATATAGAATTAACCCCCATAATATACAATCACATAAAAATAATAAACGAGTTTCAAATACATTGAACTTAAGATCAATATTGAACATATACACCCATAATTGCATCCATACCTCTTTAGTTTAACTCGTGTTAGAAAATTCTACTCATCAAATTTATCTAATTATTTCATCTCATAAATAATACATGGACCCATAAAAAAACAATACCTAAATTTAATATTTATAAAATAAATCAATTTATTGGATTTCTAGGATCCTTAAGGATTAGTGTTTTAGAAAATTAGTTCATAACACGTACATAACAGACCCATACATTACAATCTTGATACCTTCTTTTGGATTTATAAAAATATACATTGTGTGTATGAAATAAATTATATCCACATTAATACAAACATTATTTTTCTTGATGAATGATTTTATAACCCTTAAAATTAAAATAGAAAAACTTTAATGAAACATAATGAATTATATTCATTACTCTGGTTCACTCATGTAATAAAAAATTAAATCCTAGTATACCCAATATGAAAGACTCAACTGGTAAACATCTTTCTTTTCTCTTTTGTAGACAATGAATATTACCTGGTTTAATGGAGGGCTATATAAGTTTTATCCATATGTATATGTTTTATCTGGAACATAGATTTATATAATTTTTATCTACATCACCCTTTCATCATATATAATTCTAAACCACAATATCATGGAAAATAGGTTTTATTATTTCAACATTTCTTCATAATACACTTGAGAAAAATATTTAAACATGTAAGAAAGACACTTTCAGATATAGAAATACCAAATCATTTTAAAAGAAATTTTTTGATACTAAAATACACAGGAAAAAGTTAAAAGTGGATTTTCGTTGATGAAAATATTATATCTTGTAAAAATATTCAAAAATAAAATAAGGGTTATAGATGTGGGAATTTTTTTTCACTTTGTATACATTTAAATAAAACATTCCATTTTTCATTTTTCCAAAACATTCCATAAAAAGATTCCCATTTGGGAACCGTTGAATAAATGTGGAAGGATTCATAAAATATAAATAATAATTAATTTTAATTCATATGAATATGTATATGAAATAATTTTCAGAATACATACATTTAAGAAAATTATTATAAAATAAGTCTTAAAAACATTTAAAAAGAGGTCTTTAGTTAAAGTATACATTAACATGAGTCTGACTCATCATATATTATCTATATAATCATAATTGAAAAAATTATAATATAATTAAAAATGATTATGAAACTATTGAAATTTTATTTTTAATGTTATTTTATTTTTTACCTTGTTATACTTATCTATATAATGAATAATCTCACGTGGTACATTATGGTTGTATTCGGCTAACATATCAAAAATGAATTCAGTATACATATGTTGGGTAATTTATTAATTATAAAATAATCTCATGAATAATTATATAGAAATAATTAAAATTTATATACACTAATAATACTTTTAAAATGTTACCGTGAAATATGTTTATGATATTTGAACTACATTAGAATATTTGATATGGTAGATCAAATATATGCATCAATGACATTTCTATTTTCTGATGATCGAGTTGGAAAAAAGATAATAATTATTTTATAATTTATGAATTTATTATTATATGATAAATATAATAAAATTTATTAAAATAAAATTATATATCAGAACCATGTTTTGTGGTTATGAAAAATGAGTCACATCTCTTTATGAGGGTGGTAATGTTCATGTACCGACGAATGAAATCATAATTATTCATTGGATAGAACTGTAAGAAAATATATGAGGGATTATCTTTAAAGAATGATAATTGTGTCAATAATTTCATAAATATGTTTATATATATACATATTTATTAAATTTTTCCCTATAATTATTTTTGAGATGTTGTAATTGAACAAAAATTACATATGTTCGTGAGATGACAATCTACCTTACGAAGGAATTACAGACTCATTACCCATTTTATTGAAGAAAGAGATAGAGATAGAAAATTAAATCAACATACCAATATGTAATTATATTCATGATATTGGATTTATTGTTTCATCATGTTTCCGGAAAATTTTAGGGTGATTGAAGAATAAATAGGACAAAAACATCTGGTTAAACGCTAGAACTCTTTTTCATGTAACCTCATTTTTTTAGATATTAATTCTTGCAAGGGTGGTATTATGCCTAGAATAAGACCTATAGAATGTGATGAGGGGTGTTTGGAAATTATTTGGGTTGGTATTAACTAAAAAAAATGGATCGTAATGTTGGATTGAAAAGGATAAGGGGTTCCCTATTATATAAAAGTGGAGGGTTTTTCTTGAAATTTATTAACATATTGAATTATTATAAAATAATTTTCATTTTAAAATACATTAAAAATGATTTAATTTGAATAAAAGATGATTATATTTATAAATAATCCCATGAAATAAAATTTACACAATTTTAGATTATTTTCTCACCCTTATCTTATTCTTTAAAACATTATTCACTATTTTGACAATTTTTGTGATAATAGTGTTTCTTACTCTTTAGTTATCAATAAAATTTATATATAAGGAAAAAATGACCAATAAATGTATAATGAGTTCTATTTTAAACTATATCCCATTATATTTTATTGAAATTGTATTTTTTTGGAATTTTAAATCATTTAAAAAAATATATTACAACATAAAATATTATTAATGTAATTTTTTACTGTATTTATTTCATTTGACATTGAAATCAATATTAAATTAATGGAATTTGAATATAATATATTCAGAAAAAATGTATGTATTTTTATCAATATAAATGTTTAATCACTAATGATGACTGAATAAAATACTTCTTATAGAGTTTTTTAATTATATACTTTCCTTTTCTACATCGTGTACTATCATTAGAATGATATTGCATAAGAATTTAACGTAATTATTTCACCAATAAAAATTAAAAATAAATTAATCTATAAATAAATAATGTATCTTCCAAATAACCATTTATAATAGAAATTATTTTACCTTCATCTCTGTAAAAAGTATTTTATATATTAAAAATAATGGAGTTTCATTGTTTTACTTTATATTTACATAAAATAATATAAATTTTATAATGAAAGGAAAGTGGCATGAAATATACAATTTTTTAATATTTTCTGTATAAGATCAAAAATACCTTATAAAATAAAATAATGTAATGATTTTGATTCATTTTAAGCATTATCATATAGTTTAACCAATTTAATATCATTTTTTTCTGAACAAGGATAACTTAAATGTGCACCATAAATACATAATTAAATGAATATAATAATGAATGTATTGTAACAAATATTGTACCTGATAATTAAAAAATTTATATCATTTTTATTCAGTTAATCTTTTAGTGGTGGAAGAAATTAATTTTATTACAAGAACACAAAACACAAGAACAATCATTAATAGGGAAATAGACAATTTATATTAAAAATCATTTCACATTAAAGTAAAGTAATAAATTAGTTTCCAGAAATTATAATTAATAATTAAATAATAATTAAATATTTTAAAATTATTATATCAATTTGAACAGAAATTTCAATTTCCAAGAATACCATTAAATATGAATCCCCAAAAAAGTTGTAAATATGAATAAAATATAACATATCTTTATAAATGTAAATCATGGGTTTATAATTTCAATATAATGTTTTAAAATAATTTTATTACTCGATAATATTACCTCTAGTTTAAAAACACTCATAATGTTGGATAATGTACTATTTTATGGATCTTTTAATGTTTGACCATAGAGTTTTGACCATATGAACTCCATTTCACCCATACCAATGTGATAATTTTTTTCAAAGTTACTATTCATATTGCCAAAAAACTTAATGGGATGTGTTTATAAAATCTGGATCACCATAGTCGAAATATAAAATATACTTTTCATTTTAAAAATTATATATGTGGAAGAGATTAATTTAAAAAAAAAACACAAAATGCAATAGGAAAATACTTTTTTAAAAATGAATTTTTTGGCCAAAACATGTACTTATACTGAAATCAAGTAAAATGTGGATTCCAATGTGAATAAATGTTTTATAAAATAATAAATAATTCTTTTTATACATTTATATTAAATTCAATTAATAATGGTACTTAGTAGTGAATATAAATTACATTCTTATCAAAATCAATATTTTTCATTATACATGGAAAAATTTATCTTTTCAATGAAAATACTAGATTTAAACCTATGTTGATTATGATATAATGAATTAAATAACGATATAATTTTTTTAAAATACCAACTATAAATTTGAAATAAAGTAATTATAATATTCTCTCACCAAAAACAATAAAAATTCTATTTTATGGAATTTTTTTAAGTAAAAAATTACATTACTGGAAATTGAGGGATTATTTCCTCAGAATTAGTCAATAAATTTGGATTATTTAAAAAAATTAAACATATTATTCATAATATCCTTATTATAAATCATTCCTAATAATTTAACAAATATGATAATTTGGTCAAATTTAAATAATAATACTGCATGGTAATTTTTTGACATGTTTTCATATTTTATAGGATCTGGAACAAAGAGATATTTTTATAATATATGGTTGATTCAAGTTATATGATACTTATAAATTACAAGGGATGAATTTAATTGTATTTATGTGTATCAATAGATATTGGTAGAACTTTTTCTTAATATTTAATGAAGTATCACAGACCATGTGAATACCTATCCCATTTCTGGTAACGGAGAAACAAAATATCAGTTGAAATCTAGGGTGGGTTTTTTATAACATAATGGGATTAAAGGACTATCCATGGGATGTTTATGAATTTAATATCATTAAAACATGCATTTTTCTGTGTTTGTGTGTCTGTATCTACAATGTCATTATTTTCTTCATGGTCAACTGTTGCGTTATTGAGTTTTTTCTCTAACCCTGAACATGGACCATAGATATTGTATAGACCTTAGGGATGGTATATATGTATGGAAATAAACATTATAGAATTTTTGTGGGATATATGAGATCGATAGGGATTTTTTTGATAAATATGTTGTGTGGATGATGACATTTTAGTGCATCACCATCTTATTATTTATTTTATTCATCTGCGGTATATGATCAATCCCCCAAGTGAAATAATGATTTCTTAGAACTACATGTCATATATATATATATTTTTAATAATTGTGGTAATTATTAATTATGGTAGTACATTAGATGTAAAATCATTGATGTAATCTCATATTCATATCTATTTAAGTATATGTTATTGTCCACTAGTTATTTATTTGGATGATATTGACGGTATATTCTACCAATTTAGATTGATAAAACACTTTTTACATTTCTAAATATAATTTCATATGAGTAGGCATGTTTGAGGACACATGGTGTCTTCTACATAATTACAATTTTTTTATGGTGGGTAAAATCATTATAAAGTGTTTTCAAATCCTTATTTTTATTTTTTATATCATTTTGGATATGGTAGTTTGAGATAATATAGGTGAAAATATAGGATAGATAATGTATGTGACCAAAAATTACTTGTATGATTTGATTTTCATGTTTCCAAGGTATTGGGATTTATATTATGAATTTTTTCTATTATGAATGAGAGTTTTTCTATGTATGATGTTTATATGATACTATTTATTTATTTTTATATTTGGACTAGGGTGGAAATAAGCTTATGTATATAGATCATTTTTGGAATATTAGATCATAGAAAAAGTGTATTCTTTAATATCATTCTGAAATGGTTATCAAAATAGGGATTTTCTTTTGTAATGAATTAAATTTTTTCTTTAATAACCTATTAGTGTATTTATACATAATAAAAACAATGTACGATGAATTTATAGATGATGTTCTATGTTAGGATTCAAGTATCACTAATAGTGAGAGGGGGTGAATTAGTGATTTCAATTTTTTTTATGATTCCTTATTTTTGAAACAACATTCACCTCCTATTAAAGAGTTTCTTCCCTACTGAACACTCACAAACACATGAAAACAGGATTTACAAGATTCACTACTCAACGAGAGTAGCTACGACCTTGGTATGGTTTGGAAAAAATCCAGTGCCACACAATCCACCAGAAAACAATCCATTGGTGTGGAATAACATGAGTAGGATATTCCATTACACACGTGTGGCACTTTTAAAATAATCTGCAACCACATGTTCACCCTCTTAGCTGAAATACGAAATTACAGTAAATCAATGATTCATTACAATTGAACAGATGTATTCTTTGAAATAAAACATTTCACATTCCTACCTAGAAGCTGTAAGGAACTCCCATATTCATAACTGAATACGTGCGAAGACCTGAAATTTTTCACACAACATTCTAGTTGGGTTACGAATAAAACTCAAATCTTGTGAAAAAATACCTTTCGATGAGAAATTCTTTTCCACGCAACTCTTCATTTTTCACGTAGTACTTGATTTTTCATGCAGCACTTCACTTTTTCATGAAAAACTTTCTCTTTGGCACAAAACTTCTTCTTTTCATGCACTACTCAATACTTCAATTTTTCCACGCATCGGAGCTTAGGATTTTCCTAAGTGTCGAGAACCCTTAAATGAGAGGTGTATCCTCTAATTTATAGGCATTTTTACCTTATATGTAAAACCCCTTCCTGTGAGTAAAACTCTTTCCTGCACGTAAAACTGTCTCTCTCTTCTTTATATTACACACACCTTCCATTATTTCTGCGCTCTAACTAGATTTTTTCACGCACCTCATGACTTTTCCATTTTTCATCATTTTAAATATTAATCCTCTATTGTGTGTAAAACTTCAAACCCACAATTTCCACACAGCCAATTTTTATGCGCACAAGTCTGATGGTCTGCCACATTGGACGAACATCTCCGAATTTTCACACACCTCCTGCCTTTTCCATTTTTCGACTTTCTAATCACAATACACCTTTTGCGCGGAAAAATACACATTGTGTTCTATATTGCATGCAAAACCAATCATTAATGCGACCTATTTCTCACGAACTTTACCCAATTTTTCACGCATTCCATGCCTTTTCCACATTTTTTTATTCTGATCTCTAAACACCACTTGCATTAAACATTCTTTACCACGTTCTATATTGCGCTCCAAACCAATCTTGCATGCAGTCTTATTTTTCACACATTTTGCCCAATTTTTCACGCACTGCATGCCTTTTCCAAATTTCTATATTCTGGCGATGAATCGTGCCTTGTGCATTTAATTCTACGCCAACTTTAATAGTGTGAAAAAAATCCTTTTCCAAAATCACATTTATCTATCTCCCAATGTTTAGCCTCAAAAAATTGTCAAACACTGTGAAATGGCGCCACCTTAAAATTTGCTTCAGCTAGAACACCAGTGCTAGTTCACTGGCATCTATCTTATTCAACAAACAACTACTCTCATCATGAACCATATCTATCATGACGTATAGTTCTTGATTTAACACCTTTAGAATCATTATATTTTCAATGGAAAGTACTATAACATTCCATGACTACTAGTACCATTTTTCCATCAAATCAAAACTGAATACGATTAATAGTATCGTTTCTTCCCCTTTCTTTCATAAATCATGCATCACATGTTCTCCAAACATATGATATTTGTGAAATACAAATCAGAAAAGAATCATCTAATTTAACAATCTTTTAAAAATTTAATATATATATCTTCTTTGACAACAAAAGACAACACTCTGTAACAACAAACTCTTCACACTTATTTTCCAATCCAACATTTTACCAAAAAAAGATACAAATTTAAATAAAGAAATATTGTATTATATAAATGTGTGTGATGTTGTTTACCCAAATGTTAGTAGTATGGATATGGGGATACCCAATGAAGAATAAATTCTAGAATGCGTGAACCGACATATGATACATTGGGTAATGTAAGATAGATGTAGGGGATAATTCTTTCCACAATGTGACCATTGTGGGATATGGCTTTTATAATACTATATAGATATTAATGGTAAGGATATATTACATAAAATATTGGCTAGTCATTTTCCTTGCTAGAAGAATAATGTGATTTTCCCTATTTTTTCTTTATCTGTATTGTGATATATGATGAATACGTATGTGTGGTTGGTACAAAATTACATTAGGATACCTCTAAAGATGAGGGGAATTGGTGGGAAGATTTCTATTTTATATGTGACTGTGGATGATGTATAGTTGGGTGTCTGGTTTAAGAAAATTTAATGTATTAGGTGTGTATAGAAACTTATGAATATATAGTGCTTAATAGATAAAGTATGATGAATGTGAGGTATAATTAACTATTTAATTAGGTCTTTGATCTTGATATATACATTTATAACTCATAATTTTATGATTTTTTATATTTAGTGATCTGGCATGGAGATATATACCGATTTTGGTATGAGATTTATTCAATGGTAGTAGAGGTTATGTACTATTGTGATAATGGTTTTTTCTGGATACATTCTCATGTTGAGATTCTGATAGTGCTTAAAACTACAACTTTTATGTATATTTATTAGATATATCTAGGATGGAATTTATTTTATTGATAAAATTATTTTTTATATCACCTCTTGGAGTTTTTTAATTATAGAGAGTTGGTACTTAATGAATTATTAATATATTGGAAGGATCGAGTGTATTATATTGTAGGTGTAAATTTGGGAGTCATGTGATAGTGAGTGAGTTCCCTTATCTTGTGATAAATTATTTATTTACATGTCTGTAGTAGTTAAATGTTATTGGTTAAATGGTATAGAACATTCATATTTTATAACAATAATCATTGGTCATATACTATGTCTTTAGGATTGGGCCTATTGAGATATAATGATAATCGATTTCATGTCTCGTTGTGTTAATTATGATAATGTATGGTCGGGTACATGGTCATGAATCAGGGAAGAGGGAAATTCTATGGGGGATAGTAAACCAAATATGGATCGAGTGTTTAATTGTATAGTTAAAATAATTTAGGTGATCCTTGATTATGTTGTGTTCAGAGAACCAAAAATAGATATGATATAAATTTCACATTAGTGATTGGATGAAAGTGTCGTAGACATATGGGGTAAGGGGAAACTCACTAAGAAAGTGTATTTATCTATGGTGATTGGGTAGAGTCAATGTGCTCAATAATAAGAAGTTATGATATTTTTGAAAAAGACTAGTATGGTGACAAGGTATTTGAAGTTTTTTTACTTCAAGTGTGTGTGATTATGTGTTCAATAAGGGGAGGCTTTATGAGATGGATTTATTATTAATAATAAGAAAACAAATCAAGGGACAGGTGATGACTGGGTTCTCAGGTGAAATTTTTCATGACTAATATTATATAATAGACTAATGATTTTAATAGATACATCTTCTTCAAAAAATTTGTGAAATATGAATGACATTATAATTGGGGAATTTTTAAAATTTGGTGGACATAGTAAGTTCTCTAGTTTTTAAGACATAAATTTTTAGAGGTAGCATGTGTATAGTGGTATAGGCTATAAAGGTTCACATGTGATCATGTTTAGTATCTCAAAATGAAATTTATTGAATTCATTAATGGAATAAATCTACAATGAGATGGACTATATCCTGAAGTATATAGATATTGATCAATATTAGTAGTTTTATAAAAACAGTAATACAACCATAACTATTATTAAATCAAAAATTAGATTATGAATTAGATGTTAGTTACTTTTTTGGTTCACATAAGATGAATGAGGAGAGTTTATTGGTACAAGAAGGATTATCATGAGAATTTTCGAAAATCATGGGATGTCATAGGCATTATATCTAGACATTAGTGAGAGTTTAGTTTGAGAGAATACAAATTTTTTGGTTTATATTTTATTTTAATTTACAAATGGTTTCAGAAATATTTTTTTCATGTTATGGGATTCTTATATATTAGGGAATTATAAAGTGATTTGGATGTTATACTACATTGATAAACTTGAGAACAAGTTAATTTTTTAGGGATAACTGGTTCAATAGTTTTTTATAGATAAAAAACCTACTCACTGTTACTGTATTAGTTTCCTAGTGGAGTGGAATAGAGAGGTGATCTTCTAAAATTATACTAACTACCTAGCGTGCGTGTGTGTAAATGGTATAATATAAAACCATGATATAAATTTTTAATCAAGGGATAAACTTTAATTTTTCATTTTGCAATGAGTTACTAACTTATTCTTCCCCATTTGATGGATAATAGAATTGGGTTGGATAAATTAATATTCACTTATTCTAATCCCTTAATTTATCTTGAGTATTGGTAGCTCAGTTTGGGTATCTTCAATGATTTAGGTTGGTGTTATTAACTTCCCTATTTTTATCCTATCTATCCCCCTTGTCCCCTATATTACTTGTAGTGAAATGAGGGAGTCTTTGTTAATTCCATCATAATATTGTGTAATTGGGTTGAACAAATATGAATTTCATTAAGGATGGATAGAGGTTGATTGAGAGGTGTGAGTTCACTTGATTTTATATGGTTTATTATGTGTAAATACAATTACATTATCTTTTTTCATTGCTATTTATCATGTTGTAAATTAATTTGTTTGTGAACATATGCCATATTTTGGGGCTTCTTCTCCAAATGATATGAATACACAATAAGAGTGATAAGTAGCCTATGTGTTGAGGTTTCTAGGGGAATTCAATTCCCTATAATTTATTTACCTATTATAATTAATGAAAAAAATGGAATTAATTATATGATTAATTCAAAATAGTTTGTAATTAATTTTTATGTTCCATTATATGAGATAGGGGATCAATGTGATGGATGGAGATTACTAGTGTCTCGGTCAAGGATAGAGTGGGATTCTTTAATGATGATAATTTCATTTGATTTTTGTGGTGTATATTGTTACAACATTGTATGTTATTGAATTTATTATGTGATTTGTAATTATGGGTATGTGGGTGTTAATAATTAAAAATATATCTTTGGATGGGCCTACATATGTTAGATATGGTTAGTGAGTCATGTTCAACTACTAGTGTTTCCTCAAAGTATGGTTCTTGATTCTGTATGAAATGATTCTTATGATAATCCTGTAGAGATGTTGGATATATTTTATTTTTAACCACATAAGTTTATCCATCATTGAGAAATAGATATAGAAACCCATTAATGGTTTATAATTATGTGTGTGATATTTTCATAAAGTGTTTGTCTAGGGGTTTTAATAGTGAGTAATTTTAGGAGAAAATATATAATTTATGAGTTATCCTAATTGGGGTGACTTACAAATTCAATTTGGTAGTAGATAAAATATAATTGAGGGACTGATATGGTTGGTAATTCCATTAAGGGATGTCTAGTGATAGTGATATTGGTGAATAGTTCACTTTGGGTGTTAGAGTGTTACATGGGATAGTGATGATCCCCTTTAAAAAATAACCAAGTGGGGGACTAGTAAAATTGGGATGCGTTAAAGAAATGGTCTGGTATAGTATTTTATGATTTTTTCAATTAATTGTTGAGGTTATATTATCATATTATGAGGAGATAAGATGTATATATCATGACCACAGGGAAAAAATTTTCATCCATGGTTAATTGGATACATCACTAGATAAGGTGGTTTTAATGAGTTATATTAATACATGAACAATGAATACAAGTGGGTATAGAGAAATTAGTGACGCATGTGACTTGGAGAATGATATTATTCAATTTATATGATTTGTATATGACTATAAGTGTTTTGGAAATAGTTTTATGGGATATAATCACGGAAAATTTATTGAGTATAAGGGCACTCGAGATTATGAGTGTGATATACTTAATTTTTGGGTTTTTTGGATACACTTAATGACATGATGGATGATTGGATGTCAAAACATATATTTGGGTGGCCATTAGAATAAGGATATGTGTTTGTTTCTATGTTCAGAATGATCTAGTAGAATAATTATATTGAAACTCAATAAATGTTTTAACATTTATTCAGAAATGAAATGAAAAGGTCGGATAAGTATTTGAAAATCATGAAATTTATGGAAATGCATATCTTATGTGATTAAAAATATATATCCAATATATTGAAAAACAATTATCATCTTTTTTAGTATGATACGTAAACAAAAAAGTCACCTTATAAACTAACATTAAAAAATTTTCTTATAAATAATTTATTTCTTCAATTATTTTGTGGACTAGAAAATTTATTGAAGAAGTTAATGTGACACAATGCCTGCATGATAAAAAAAATATCCTGTGAATTTTTCCAACACTAACATGTAAACCTAGAGGACAAGAAAAAATAGGAATAAGCATAAGATTAATGTTACCCCTCCACATTTAAAATCCATTACCTATGAACCCCAATAACTTTTATTAATTGATGCCATACAATACATATAAATGTAATATTAATAATTACGGTAAATACACTATATAACACCACTATAAATAATAATATAAATTTTCATAGGGGATTAATTTCTTCTATAAAGATTAAAAGACCAAAAACCATATGTTTTTGTACTTCAATGACTATGATCTGTATATCTGGTAATTTTTAATTTTTATGAAAACTCTATTTTTAATATACATATTCTATAAATAAACAATATGTTTGTTATATTTCTCTATATGAAACACTAAACAAAAATGAATGCACAATTTTTTAGAAATTAAATATGACCATTATAGCCTAGAATTTGAATTATATGGTTTCAATATGAGTAACTATATTCAAAACAAGTATATAAGAAAAATATATAATACATTTAATACTAATGATATTCAATTAGTATAACTAAAACAACTACGGAAAATCACCCTGAATATAGAAATGCTTTTTTTTGAAAATTAATTATTTTATTTAAAAAAACATATGATTATGATGATCAAATACTACTTAAATTAATTGATAATTTGATTAATAAATTAAATATGAATAATATATTTATTTATATGAAATAGTAAAAAATAATAGTCAACATTTTTAAATGATGTTTTGAAATATCAATATTTCTCTTCAATATTTTGTTATTTTTATAAAATATTGAATTCAAAAAAATTTGATATTAAATTTGTTAAAATGAATATAACTTTTTAATTGAGAATAATTATATAATCTATATATGTTTTATTATTTTTGTAAAATAATTTGTTTTTAATTACTATTAAAAAAATATCATTTTTATAAAAAATCCTACTTCAATGACATTTTTAGTATACAAGTATTACATATGAATTTTTAAAATTATTATCTAAAAAATAAGTTTTTCGACATTTTTTTTAAAATATTATATTAAATTTATAGACAAATATTTGATATTTTAAAACATAAGTTACTTTTTCCATAAGACTTTTTTTTAATACATTACAAAACTAGTATTTACTAAATTAATTTTCATTACATTTTGGAATTTAAAAAACAATATTTATTAATGATTTATAATTATGTTGAATGTTAAATTATATTTTTATGTCTAAAAGTCGGGATACTAGTACTAAAAAACAAGATACTAATGTAAATGATAATATGTTAAAAGTGACGAACGTAATTTTAAATAGTTGAAAAAATCTTTTAGAAATGATTATAAATGTCTAGATTAGGGATTTATAAACCTTATAGTTTTTTATCTCCCTTTTACAATTTTGGATCCACATTCCTTGTGATTAACATTATATTAATACAAAATGATGGGTATTTTAAAAAATAAAATCCCTTTTGACTTAAAAAATGGGCTCTCCCCTCCACACTTACACTCAAACTAGAAGAATGACATTTCATCCAAAAACCTTTCATTCCTCTATTTAAAACACAAATTCAACTTAAATGTGTTATTTTCATATCAAAATACCACAACTAAATTGTTTAACCTAGTTCAAAAAAGATATAATACAAGAAATGAGGTATAAATTTGTAACTTCTCTTTCCATATTTTTATTCATTATGTACATTTATTCTTCCTCAAATTCCGTTAAACCATATTAAAATTATAACTTCATTATAAATAGTATAATCATATATTATTTTAATTAATTTGATATAATTAATGATGTTTTAATTTTCCATTAAGAAAAATGAAATTGTGAAATGTTGTAATGTTCCAAAAACCATTTCCACGAAGTAATTTCATTGTTACACTTCACTGACTAATGATTCTAGTTCAAAAATTAATTTTAAACAAAATTATGATATAAATATAATATTTATGATTATGAATAGTTAAACAATATTATTCATTTTTTTCATTTTATTGAGAAGTAAAACATACCCATGTGTACGTGTGTACCACCACCTCCATGGAACACTGCATTCCACTTTTCATGATTACCTTTCCAATATGATAAAAAGAATTAGTTTAAAAAATAAATAATATTTTTATCAATTCATTATGGTTCTGGGATCACAAATTATATTACCTAAAATGATATTTTTAATGAATGGTTACCATAAATTATATTATTCAAAAGATCATACTAAGATGGAAAAGATCTCTTAATTCTTGGTAATATATATATATATGAATTATATTCTTATTTTATTTATTTAAAATTATTATATGTCATAGTAATAAATATTATAAAATATCATTATTCTTCTGTAATAATGTTATGAAAGTTAATATACATCCAAATCATCCATTAATCATGATATGGTCATTTTTTTGTTGGTTTAACCACCTACCTGAAAATTATAGTGAGCTTATATCTTTGATGATTATGGAAACATAATTTATTTTTTAATATACAATTAACTTATTATTATTTTTATTGGTTCTGTACTTTTTGTGTATATATTTAATTTTTTAATTAAGAAATCCCCATTCATTCATAAATAATTTTTTAAACAAACTCATTCTTGATTTCATTTTCAAGGAGAAAGAACAAGGGCCACATAAAATTAATTTAAAAATTATTAAATATTTTTTAATAATTATATCTGTTACCTTTAAAAATATATTAATAAGGAAAATTTAAAAATGATTGACACCTCTCTTATGAAACTAGTACAAATAATAAAAATTATAAATATTTAATTTGGGAAAATATGTTCAAATTTTTTAATATATATAGATATTATTTATAGATGAAGTGAATAAATGGTTATATATATCATTTTTTCAAAAATAAGTCACTGTGATAATAATTTTTTTGAAAATAAGGTTAGATTTCATTCATTGATATCATAATTTAAGGTATGGATTTTCTTCCCAAATTCCTCCCTTTGAGAATAGATTTATACTATACAACAATTTTCATTTATATGTTATATATTATTCCCAATTTATATGTTAAATTATTATATAACATTTATTCAAGGAAATCTAATTTCAATTTAAATCTCACCCGTATAGAGGATTGGAATTAAATGCTCATCCAGTTGTAAGGTTTTTTTCTAACTCAATTCTCGATCATTGAGTTATAATTATTCTTCATGAACACATTTCATTTATTTTGGGAATAATATACCTTATGATTATATTAGGCAGTATATTTTATTTTAATTTTTTGGATTTAAATTATTACCACATATAACCCTTTTCAAAATTTTCTTACGTCATCAGTTATGTTGACCGACAAGGATTTTGGTAACCTTATGTTATTTCATTGAGTTATATGGATTCACACAGAAGAAATTTCTTCTATGAAATCTATATTATTTCATATCCAAATTCATTAGATGTTATCAATTGTATCACACTATGAAAAATTAGTTTTAATATAAATCTCTTTTAATGAAATAATTACTTATTTCATAAAATTATACAAATATTATATTAAATATCATTCTCCTTAAAAAACGTTTTCTCAGATATTTCCATATTTAAAATTCCGAAAAATAGTCTTGAGTCATAATTTTAAACTCTATTATTTATTAAATCATGTGAACAATACTTTTCCCATACAATTTCAGAAAATATTTTGTTGTTAATATTTTTATAATGTGTCTTTTCAATAATGTTATTTAAAAATATTAGATTTTGTTTCTATATTTTCAAAGTAAAATGTTTCTTATTCCACAAAAAAAATTATTTTTTGTACCTTTATATCTCTTCGAAGAACATTTTATTATTGTTTTTTTAATTAAAAAAAGCCAATGTATTTAATTCCCATTTTCAAAATGGTCTTTAGGTTTTTTTAATATTATTTTATTTAGACTATATTAGAAATATTTTAAAATAAATATTATGTAGTATTTAAAATATTTTCTACTTTATCTAAAATATATTTGTTTCTATTTATATTAATTTTCATTAATCACCCTCGGAAGGTGATTTTGAAATACTCTACTGGTCTAACTAAATATTGGGTATTAGTCATTTTTTCCTAAACGTTATATTTTTTAATATCATCTTGAAATATTATAAAACCCCAGTTTTCCTTATATGGATTATTTATTACATAGTAAATGGTTATTTTAATTTGGAACACATATCTATATATGATTTACACGTGGGATCTTATGTCACCATCCAGTTAATTATTTAAAGTTTAATATCATATGAGATCAAGAAGGCTCAAAATATATATCCCATGAATAATGTGGTATATGAGTTGTATACTTTTCATGAATATATAAACTATTGTTTGCTCAAATAAAAAGAGACACACGAGTTATAGCTCATGATTAAAGAGGAAAACTTTTTGTTTTCCGATCCAAAAGAGACACATATTTTTTATTTCAATACTATATATGAATCACATGTTATTATCCCAATCCTACTATGTTATGGTACATAGGTTGTGATTCATACTGCATTTAGTGATTTTATTTTCATATACGTATATTCTATTTAAATGGGATATTAAAAATAATTTTCATGTTTACTAGTTTCATTATTATTATAATATGTATCAAATATATGATATTTTTTTCCCTCAGTGATGACATTATTGTTGTATTATGCTCTTCTGATCTTTTTATAATATATTTCTTTTTCTATCCATGTTGTCACACATAATTATGATATAAACGTTCTTTTTATTTTAAATGTTCACTTATTGGGAATTTGAGCTCACCCATTTCTAATATTTTTACATCCTAGTTTATGAAGATGATATGACATTATGAAGAATTTATAAGGTCATGTAGGATGGTGATATTATGTGGGAATTTTCATAAGTATTATAGTATCTATTCTCTACAAAAACTAAATCTATTACTTCTATAGAATTATGAGTCCATATTGAGTGAAATTTAGAATTTTTGTATTTTATAAATGATTAACTTGGATTATCACTCTCTATATCAAATAATGTAAATAAATATTGTTTTATGAGATTAATGTTTATGGTTGTAGGTCTGGTGTTTCTTATTTTGTATCATATCACGGTTTAATTATTTTTTGATATTAGATTAGATTTTTTATCATTTGGATAAAAGAAAGGTAGTGAATACTCTTGGGATAAGTTTAAGAGATAAGTCTATGAATATGGGAACATCCCAAAATGTATTTAAAGTAAATCATGTGTGTTTTTCATGGTCATATAATCCCTTTATAGATATAAAAAGTTCATGTGGAATTTGGAACATATGTAGCTAGGGGTAATAACCATTAAAATTCCATGTTGGGTATTAGCTCAATCATCTCTTGGTGAATGAAAAAGAGTTCAAACTAAAAAAATATTTTACACTCATAGTGATATTCTTACTTTAATAAAAATATATTTATTGGATATTATAAAATAATTATTATTGAATTATGTTATGTAATTTGAGATAACCAACATAAATAATCATTGATTGAATCGATATTGATTCCGGTTGAAATAAAATTTATTATCATGTTTTCAAAGTTGAATACAATTTTATGTTCTATTTTCCATAATTCTCTAATGATGTAAATATCGATCACCCATGTTTAACTCTTTATGTTTTAAAAAATATTTTAGTTAGGATAGTATGATTAAATAATGTATATGAATGATCATATTATGATAATCCCAATTAGCAACTCAATGTGCTTGAAAATGGTGTTCAATTTTTTTTTAAAATTGTATCATATTTCATGATTATTAACCCAAAAAATGTTGAAATCACAAAAACACAAATTTAGGGGAATTTTTTTATTTATTTTTTCTTATATCAGCATCCACCACCCTTAAATGGCTCATATAATACATTTATTACTAAGAAATATGTCGATTTGATAGAAAATATATTTTTCTACATCTAATTATTAGAGCACAAGATGGTTGTTTTAGATTTTTATCATTTATAAGGTAAGTTTGTACAATTTTGGTATATAATTAACTATTTTAATTAAATAATATGTTTTCTATATAAAATAGGAGGAATTCAAAATAATATTTTTGGTAATAATTTTCCAAAAATGATTCACATAAAATATAGAAATAATTTCCAGAGTAGAAAAAAATGAAGATGAAAAAGTGAGTAGCTATAAAATAAGATATATGTGACTATAGTGGTATAAATCTAGTTTTATTATAGACTATGTATGTGATATTAAGTAACTTCATTGGGACTAAAACCAACTATTCCAAATGAATTAATAGTAAAATCATTTATAGCTATGAAGATGGTTTTCAATGTGCACTAAGGTGGAAATGGATATTAGAGACTCCTAATATTATCATGGGTTCTATGAAAATAAATGAATAATTCTATTCCAATGGTATTTAACATGATAAATAACATATTTTAATTAATGTTAAATATTTTAAATATAGGCTACATGGGATGAAAAATGGGGGTTGTTTGTGTGCTACAAGTATGTGCATCAAGAGTGGAAGTTATTGTCATAGAGTATATAAAGGTTATTGAGATAAAATGACCAATTAAAAAAATAGAGAATGATATACCATTTATTAATTAAAAAAAAATTTCAAGTTCATCAAATTAAAATATTATGAGAATTATCTTAAAATTTTCACTAAACCAAGGGTAATTGATGACAACCAAAATCACTGACCTCCTAATACAAAAAAAGAAACAATATCCTATAATATAACAATGACTAAATAAGATTTTTAAAATTACATGGATCATAAATATTAAGAATTAATTATCTTCTACTCGAGATTAGTCGATTTATTATTGGGTACTACTTCAAGAAAATATTGTATATCAAGGTAGTTTTCAATGAGAATCTAATAAAAAATACAATGAATTGATATAGAATAAAACCATTAATTGTTAAATTATATTATCCTTTGTGGAATTTTAATTTATAAGAATTCATCCTTAAATCATTTCACCATAATGATTGTTAAATAAATATTTTATTTTCTTAAATTCAAGAAGACAATTTTATGAAAGTAGCTTTAGATATTTTAGTCAAAACTCTTTCGTAAAAAATAATTCAAATATAATGTGATCACATCCACTCATTGCCCAATTTTTTCTCATTAAATTAATTTTTAAATAAAAAAACTTTTTAAATATAAATTATTAACAATATTCAACTTATGATCATTTTATTCATACACATTAATAAGCCATATGAACAGAATTTTAAAATATGGGATGAGAAAAAAATCACAGTAAGGGACATGAACAAATGAATAATGAATCATTATAGTATATTTCATATCCATGGAATCATATAAGATATTTCCCCTTTAATATAATATAAATTGAGCTACAATAATATTTTTATTTCTTATGAAACCAGATTTACATCCCAAATAGTTTCATAAAAAAATATCATATGAAAACATGAAAGAAAATTTATAACCATTAGTGTGTCATTGAAAACATGAAAACCCATGAAAATAATTTCATAAAAAATATATTTTTACCCTTAAAGGTCATAATAATTCCATTAAAAATCATTATAATTTTTTACAAAATCCAAATATTTACTATATTGTTATTTATAAAGTATATAAAAGACATGTAAGTGGCTAATGATATCATCTTCATAAAACCCTTACATAAACCATTACAATAGCCCTTAATAGAACACATAAAACTGGAAAAACCTAGTTAGTTGATTCCAACATAATTCTCTAGAGAACATAATCATTAACCAACGAACATGAGAGAAATATCAGTTAACCCATCATCAAAAAAATTACAATGACTATAACATAAATGATATAGATAAAACTTTCATTTCAATCATCAAACTAAAAAAATATTATTTTAAAAACATTGTTAAAATATATTTTGACATTGAAATATCCATTCCCATTGAAACCCCAGTATCAAAATTTAGAAAAAGGTTTAATTATTTTTTATTTTAAAAAAACATAGAAGATTTTAATGGAATCTACACATGAAATAATGGATTAGAGGGAGTGAAAATATATCAATGTTGAATATTTTTAAATATAACATTACTTTTTTCCTTTTAAAAAGTAATTCAAAATGTATTATTTAAAATTTGTCAAAATATTCATTATTGAAACCATTGAATAAAAATCAAAAGAGAAATAAAATTTCCTTTTAAATTTATTTTTTTCAATATAGATTTAAACATAATTATATTAAGGATATGGAGATGGGGAGAAAATGAATATAAAATAAATATTTAAAACTATTAAAATGAGTTTTTAAGGTAATTTGTCCCTTACCTCGAGTGTAAACTATCACATTTTTTAGTTTCATTGTAAATAAAAAATATATAAATTATTTTATTTCTTAATTATATTTTTCAGTTTCTTATTCTATTTATTTCACTTACAACTATGTTATACTTTATTATATAATCAATTACGTTCATGTCATAGGTTTTTGTGATAATTTGACTTATAAGTAGGAAATTGATTGTGTAGACCGAATGGGGTCAAGTAGATTATTATTTTATCAATTAATGAAAATTAATAATTATATAGTAATAATTCTTATAAAATATTTATACATTTAGAATCAAACATGAATTCTTGTTATGAAAAATTAATTATGTTATGAAAAGTATATGGTTATTCGTCCAAACTCATGAGTAATGATTCCATTTTTTAAAAAACATTAGGGAAAGGTAGTAGGTGTTATTTTATTCATAAAAATTTATAATTATATCATAAATATAATATTATTTATTTTAATCCAATAATGTATAAAATTTTTATTATGTGGTGATTAAAAAAATAAATCATTTTGTGAAGCGGTAGTCTGTTAGTACATTTGAGATATGTTTCTATTTTTCATTTGAATATATAAAAATAATGAAATAATTTTAATAACATTATATACCTAAATAAAAATAAATTATATTATTTGTTTTCATTATTTTCATTCATTATGACTATTTATAAGATTTCGTGATGAAAATGAAATACATTATCAGGTAAGGTGGTAGTCTACACATACCGACGAGCAACATTTTTATTTTTCACATGATGGTTATCTAGATAAAAATTTGTTATAAATTAAACATAATAAAATTTAAATATATGAGTGATTTGTTTTATTAGTATATGAAAACATATAAGAGTTTTTTTATAGAGGTAAATAAATAATATGACAACACTTGTTTAATAAGTACACCTCTTATTCAGAAAAAATCCTTAGTTTTATAACTAAATCCTTCCTAAGATGAAATTATAATCAAACAAATACTCCTAATACATATTTTGGGTGGTTAAGATGGTATTATAGAATGTTTTGGATATGATAAGGGGATATTTATGTGTGAATAAGAGAGGAGAGTGGTTTCCTTTTATATGTGTGGGAGTAGACACACTTACAATGTTTTAAAAGATTAAAATATATTAATGTGTTACTAATTATAAATTAATCTAAAACAAACTATTTTATACTAATATTTTATATAGTGTAAAAAATGATCCAAAAATACATCTTAGTAAAAATTTAGTTAATTTGAACCCTTATCATAAAAGTTTCAAGCCTATAACTTGTTTGAGATCTTATCGTGGAAACTTCTTTTTTATGAAACATCTTATTCCAAATAACCAATAATAAACATGACCTCATTAGAAATAGATATATATTGATCTCAAATATGGATTAAATTGTATCTAATTTTATTTCTATAATTGGAACAATATAATTTAAAAATAAACCCACAAAACCTGATAAATCCAATTTTCTAGGAAAATACATTTTTTATTATAAAATTATTTTTACCCCACATTAACTTATTATATTGATTAAAATGAAGTATAAAAAATAATTTTAATGAAAATTATTTATTTAAAATTATAAATATTATTAAAATCTAGTGTTACATTGTAAACTCTAGAAAATAAAAAATAGTTTCTCTAAAACCGGTATTTTCTACTATTCTCAAAAAAAATCTAATTTATTTTTTGAATTTTATTAAAAATTATTTCAAAAATAATCATTAATTTAAGATATAGAAATTTAAATACTTTATTAAAATTCAAATTCTATAACTTATAAATTAAACATATAATATAAAACAAAATATTACATGAAAACCAATTTAGTAAAAATAATAAATAACCAATTTTTATTAAAAAAATACATAATATTATTATAGTGAATATAAATATTTAAAATATAATTCATAAGAATTTATAAGAATTAAAATTTTTATGTTATCAAGATCACTTGGGTTATTAAACTCTTCAAGAATTTTGAAAATTATTTCCTGGTATTTTATTCACTTTTAAACAAGAGGTGATGTTTTTCCATCATAGAATTTTCTAATTATTTTATTGTTTCCTTAATCGAATGATTTCTCATAAAACATTTATCCTATTGGATCCTGTTATAACATTAAACCTACTCTTGTTAGTCAATTATTTTAATAGCATATTTTTTATAAGAAATTATATCTTCTGAATAAACTAATTCAAGAATAAAAATATGGATTTGATTTGTAAATACTTCCATATGAATGAATTATTATTCACTTAATGTACATGACAATAATTCAAAGTATATTCAACTTAGAATGAAATTTATTAAATCTTATCTAGGATTTTAAATGGTCTAATGAACCAAACAAGAAACATTATATTTTTACAAAATCTAATATTTCTTTCAAATTTATATACTTTAGGTAAAACATGGTTACCTACCTTGAATGAAAGATATTTTTGCCACTTATCCACATAATGTTTCAACCTACATTAAAATTCCAATATATTCTACTGAATCAAATTTACATGATTCACCATCTATTCTTCCAATTTTTGTCCCAAAATATTCTTTAATCGAATTTATCCCAACAACTTTGAGTCCAAAACCTATTTCTATATAATGTCTTGAATAGTGCCATCTATATACTCGAATTAATAAAATTATTATTATAAAATTAATCTATTAGTAAATTATTACCCCAACATACCTAATAATACATAGAACATGCTTGAATCATATCTTCCTATGTAAGATTATTTCTCTCTAAAATTCCAACAACTTTACTTTCAAAATCTATAATGAATTTTCATTCCTTGTACAACTATTTTTGAATACCTTTAAAAAAATTATAGATACACATGGGATCTCGATCAAATAAAATAGAAAGAAGAAATAAAATTAAATCTTATAATCTCATTAACATTGTGTCTGAAAATATGATCTAAAGATATATTATCTCAAATATGAGTAAAATGTGACAATTTATCCAACCATTCAACAGTTATCCCAATTTAATTATTACAAACAGATCTCTTTCATCATCCCACAACAAAATCATTTGATATACTATTCCATTTTAATTATACAATGGGAAATGACTAAATAATACCCTTTGGTATTATCCATCACTCTTTACCTTGTTGACATGTATATATTTCCATGGTAAATTCAGTAATATCTATTTTTATTCAATCTCACTAGAAATGTTCTTGTATTTATCTATACTTAATAGTGCTTCTAGGATGAATATAAAATGGAAAATATTGAGCATCACTCAATATTTAATTATTCAAATAGGAATATAAAGTCCCACATAATAATTTTATAAATAAAAAACACCTTTTTTATCAGTCTTAAATTCAAGAAATTTACCTTTCTTGAACAATTATACAATTTATTATATAAAATGACACTAATTTAAAACATGATTAATTCAATTTTGAAAATATGACAACACTGGAAACTAATTCAAAATACTTGGTGTTATTTCATTTTTAATTTCTTTACCTACATTTTTCAAATCAGTTACCCAAAGATTATTCTCAAAAGATAGCATAATTTATGATGTGTTATCTTTTTGACATAAAGAATCAGCTATATAGTTTGTATTGCTGGGTGGAAATGAATCGTGATGTCTTAATCATTAATCAAATATAGTCATCTTCTCAATATCATTGTTTAATTCTTTTTGAGTGAATGTATACATCCAAATTTTATGATCAATATATATTTCACAATTAACTACTTATAATTGATTCGATCATACATTTATTGAAAAAAACAATAGTATCTAGATCAATATAATTTCTAGCATATTATATCTCATTATATATCTACTGATATGAATCATAAAAAATCACCTGATCATTTTACATTAGAACACAACAAAGTCCTTTCAATGAATAATTGTTGTAGATGAAAAATTCCTTATTTCATGATGTTTGGGTTAAACTAGAGCATTCAATAATCCATTTTTAAATTATTAGGAAAATTTATCTCATTCATTCATCCAAATTAATTTATCTTATTTTCAAGTTAACATTGTTAGTAGGCCAGATAACCATGGAAAAGATTCATCAAATATCTGTAGTAAGTAGCTAATCCAATAAAAACAATGAATCTCTATGATAGTAATAGGTTTTGGACACTCCTAAAACATTTTATTTATTTATTTTTCAATATTTATTACATATTTATTTATAATACATCAAAGGAATTAAATCGGGTTCTACTAGAATTTTTATTTTCTAAAAATTAAAAATAATTTTATTTTAATCAAGATTTTGATAAAAATAGATTTTAATTTTTAATGATGTTTATAAAATTTTTAATATTCCAAAATATAATAATTGACAATAATTAAAAATATATCAAGGCAATCATGTTAATAATTGTTTATAAAATCTATAATTATAGCTGGTGTTTTTAACCCAACTTGAATAACCACAAACACGTATTTCCCATACATATCTTGAAATTCCATCTTTAGAATGTCATCTTCTTTCACCTTTAATTGTTGGAACCTAGAAGTGACATCAACCATCAAAAAATAATGGACTCTCTCATGATAATCAGAATATTCATAAATATGAGGCCTACAATATTTGTTCTTAATAATGATGTTATTCATTATCTATAATTAATGAAAATCCACATATAACCATTTTCATATTTAACAAATAAATAAGAGTACCCCATAGTGACGTTCTTTAAATATTGAATCCTTTATCAAAAAAATATTTCAACTTATTTTTTAATTCTAAACAATATACCTGATACGTTCAGTGAGGTGGTTTGAAATTGGATTATTTATAAGATTTAAGGTAGTAAAAAAATCGATGTCTTGATTAGGTATAATATCAGTAAATTCATTAAGAAATAAATATTGATATTCATTTTCATTAATTATATCATAATTTCAAAATAAATTTAATTATAAATATTATATGAAATAAAAATTTCATTTCAATATTTAGTCAAGTTTTCATCATCATCATATGTTGTCAAAGGTATGAATTCATCTGTGTATAATAACTAAACCACATTTTATATAAAAACGTTTATTTATATACGATACATCATAGCATGATAGACAAAAATAAAATACATGTAAGGAATAACATTAAAATCTATTTGTGGAAATGCAATATTTTTTGGGTAAAAAGATCCATAAATGATAATATACAACTTTTATAACTTCTTTCATTTATTAATATTACATATAGATGATTGAAAAAAAGTATTCTCTACCTTTATTTAGGTGAAATTTACATTTTACCGTCAAATTTACTATAAATTAATGAATACGAAAAACCTAAATCAAATAATACTTTGGAATAATATGAATAAACAAGTATTGTACTTAAAACCATATCACATGATGGTCCAAAATCATATAATGTAGTTGAAAATGTTTTACCCTCACCATTTTTTTTGTGTGATATTGATTAATTTAATCCATTATTCTAATATTTAGAAAAGTAATAACATAAATATCAATTTCATTACAATTAAAGAATCTTTCTTTAATCATGTCATTATTTGAATGTTCTTTACTATGATCATTTTCATTCATGAGACTCATGACCAAACTTACAACATTTAAAACATATTCAAAATTTATAATATTTTTAGTAGGGTTATTTTAACGACACATATCAAATAATGAAAACTTTCTTTTCATACCATTATATTTTGTTCATTGGATTCTTCCCCATTACTATCCATGTGGACCACATTTTTTTCTTGTTTTCCAAGAACACATGATCATCAAAAAAATATATTTATATATTCCAAACACATTATAAAACATTACCATAATAATTAATTTCATAAAAAGTCATCTACCTTTGATATAATTTATTCAATCATGATTCCAAATGTTTAATTGTTTTATCATTTCCATAGATATATTTTGTTTTCATATCGTTCTATATGGGTGAAGTTTTCTTAAATTGTGGATAATAAATATTCCTCATTCTTCCTTAATTAAAAGAATTTATTTTCCATTATATAATGAAAATATTTAGTAATATTGTTCTCAAATAAATATTCTTATGTCAATCCCATTGAAGGGAATCAATATATTCTTTTTCACTGATATACCTAACAATTGACTACCCCTAATAAGATTCACCATCAAAACGATAAGTAACAAGAGTTATCTTTTGAGGTTTTGAACCACCCATGACATTGAATATATTCACCAAGGTTATAACCCAGGCATCATCTATTATAAGATCAAATGATCTATTGAACGTTGCAGAGTGGTTCTTAATTAAATTTTTATAATGAAATATTCCAAAAATGTTAACATGGATTCTCATCAGCATTTATACCACCATCATTTATTCCCTTAATTTAGTGATCCATCACAAAAACAAAAAACTACTATAATTATATATATATATATATATATATATATATGATTAAAAGATATTTATTTAAAATGATATTGTTTTATTGGATCCTTCCAACATAATCTTACTGGTTTCCTATAAAGAAAACCAATCTGAATCGATGCAGTTTAGATGAAGCGACATGATAATATTCAAATTATATATCATGATAACCATAAAAGATAATCTTTTATGACTACATAATTAGTGTATCCAAACCTATATAATTATCTAAAACATAATATGATACCAATAATTATGACTGACATTAAAATATTACATAATATTTATTTTTTAATCAATATTAATTTTCATTCATTCCCGAGGATCACTTCAGGTTTAGTATTTTAGGGAAATAGTGGATAAATCCTAAATAAAATACCCTTACTTTTTAAATTGGTCACTTCCACTGAGTGTAAATATTTTCACAATATAAGTACATTGAAATAAAATATATTTTCTTTTTATGTGATATAATCATTATTTTAAACATGAATCAAAAATTTCACCAACTTATCCATTATCCATTTGAAAAAAAATACTACAACATTCAATAAAAAAACTCACTAAGGGAAATGAAAAAAGGAATAATGAAACATTTTAGTCCATTTAGAAACTATAAGATCATATAAGGGAGATAAAATTTAACATAATATACATTGACCTCAAATAAATATTTACATACACAAAAAAACATATTTACTACCTAATGGGTTTTGAAAAAAACATTCTATGAAAAAAAATTAAAACTCATAATCATAATGGTCTCTTGTAAAAAAACAGAACCCGTGAAAATCATTTTTTAAAAATTCATTTTACCCTTAATGGGTATAAAATATCATTTAAAAAATAATTATTATCTTAGAATATGAACTAAATATATATCCATGAAAACATGCGAAAAATCATCAAAAAATAATATAGGATCCTTTGGAAATAATCATTTTAGAACCCTTTTTATATCCCTCACATGATATATTATAATAACCATTACAAATTAAATAGAGTACTTAGTTAATTCCAACATAGTTTTCTAGAGAACATATTAATTATAAATACATTTGTTATCTATACCAGGTTAACCTATTACTATAATGAATTTCTAATTAGCATAACAGACATGAAACATATAAAATATTTCATTTCCATTATGAAGCATCTACTAATAATATTATTAATATATATGTAAAGGAATTTATTATATAGATATATTCATTACAATTAAAACACCATAATTATAAATATATCAACCAAAAAAATTGAAGGTGGGTTTTTGATGTATAAAACCAGGAATATTGTAAAGAAATACAAACATTAAATAATTTTTTAGGGATTATGAAATTACATTGGTAGTATATACATTAAAATATAGCATTCCTTTATCCTTAGGTATATAAATTGAAATTTTTCAATAAAAAATACGTAAAAATAATCCGTTTGAATTCCATTAAATGAAAAGAAAAAGACACATGTTATTTTCTTTATAGTTTATTTACATAAATATAAATAAATTTATAATAAAATTTTGAATATTTATATAGATGATAAATATGTAGAAAATAAATCATTAAAGTATTTAAAATTATGTTTTAAGGTAATGTGTGTCTGGATTCGTGTGTGAATTTTCATGTACATTCTTTATATTCAATAATATTAAAATTATATATATTTTTTACTTTAATAATGACCAATTTAAAAAAAAAATTATTCATTTTATTTTACTTTTATCCCTATTATACATAATTAATTAATCAATTAAGTTCACATTGCTCTTTTTGAGAACATTTGACTTCTTTGGTGAAAATAAACTGGGTAGTTTGACTATGGAGAAAAAACATAATATAATATTTTACAGAACATTAATCATATAAAAAATTTTATTTTTCAACATTAGTTATACATTTAGAAATAAACATGTAATATAGTTATGAGAAAATAATTATATTACGTCATAGAGATTTTAATTCAGATGTACACATGAGTAACATTTCCATTTTCCACCGAAAAATATGGAAAGAAAGTATGTGTAATATTATTTCTATAGTTTAATAATTTAATCATTAATATCATAATATTTATAGAAGTGTAACCATATGTATAATCCATGTGGGGTGGTTTTTAAAAATAAAATACCTTGCTTAACGTTGCAGTAGTTTGAAGGTACACCCTTTGAATTTTGAAGGAAAATATATTATAGCATCTAAATGTGAAAATAAAATAATTTTAATAGATGTTTTTGGAAATTTTATCCTTTGAAGAGTTTTTTCAACACTTTTAACTCAATTGAACTCTTACTATCGTAATTAATTTTTTTATGATATATACTCTTCATAATGACAAAAAACGGTTATAGAATTACCAAATAATGAATTTTTGATTCAAAATATGTAGTCTATTTTATTAAATTCAATTTATAATAGCTTCATAAATTAATTTAAAAATATGGAAAAACATTAAGAAAATTGTTTTCTTGAAAAATTCAATTTAATGTATAAAAATGATTTGATAACATATTTTGTTATATTATTGATTCTAATGAAATTTAATTCATTTTTTTAATATAAATTAAGTAATAAAAAATTAAAATCAATCCAAAATATAATGATACTTCGTAATAAATTGAAAATTGAAGTCAGTTTTCTTTAAAAATAGTATTTTTTATATTTACCAAAAAAATGAAATTATTGAAAAAATTCACAAAAATTCACTCTAATATAAATTTTCATTTATGATATCATAAATGTAATCATTTTAAAAAAATTAAAATTATATAATTTAAAAGTTAATATTCTTAAATAATACTAAATAAGTTATATACACGAATAATGTAAATAAAATTATTACCTTTTTTATTGAAAATTTACTAAATATTATTATCATTAATATAACAATATAAAATATTATTCAATAATTTTTATAATCAGTTTAATTGATATATCATCATCATTACATGGATTTTTTAATTATTCATCATTTAAAAAAAAATTATATGATTTTACAATTAGATTGGTCAACCAAATTACAAAATAGGGAAATCAAATTCAATTTCACAAATCAAAATATGAATGTCTAAAACTAAAAGTCTAATTATGAAATTTCTAGGTAAATTAATCATGGGGGGATGTTATCCCAAAAGATACGCCTACTGGTGGGTTTCCAAATCTTTTATAATCCTGTAATATTGAAATGACTTTTCAATACATTGTATCATGGAATGTCTACCTTAAGTATACGATAATATTTATTCAATAGACTCTAATTTTTAAAAAATTATGAGGATGCAATTTATTTAATGGGATATAATATAATAACAAAATATTTCACTCTATGTATTCATTATATAAACAATATTATTGATACCCTTCACTATATTCCAAACTGAATAATAAAGAAACCGTGAAATTTTTTGATAATAAATATCACCCTTATAACCTAGACATTGAACTAATAGGTGTGAATATCAGAAAAACATTAATAAATATATTTATAACTAAAATAAATACAACGTTCAATATTAATCATATTCAATTAGTTTAGTTACAAACTAAGAGAAAAATACTTTGCACATAAAATATATTTTTCTAAAACCGGTGTTTTATTTTAAAAAAATATACTATTATTTTATAGTATTTAAAAATATTCATAATATTAATAATATAATACCCTTAAATTAATTAATAATTTATATTAAATAATAAAAATGAATTTTAAATAAAATTTTATTTTAATATATGAAATGTTTTCTAATATATTCTATGATTTTATTTAAGTATTGAATTAAATAATTTTAGGAATTTAATTTGAATAAATCTAAATATTTTTTATGATTAAGAATAATAATATTATTATATGATTTATTTTTATTATTTTTCTAAAATAATTTATTTTTAAGTGAATAGTTTAATAAAACATTTTTAAAAATACAAAACAATTATGACATTATTAGTGTATAAGTACAATATAGAAATTTTCGAAAACTGTTATTTAACTAAATATATATTTTATAAGTAAAATTATTTATTTTATAATATTATTCATAATTTTCAAAAATATTTTTTAAATTTAAAAACATAATATATATTTTTTAAACATGTTTTTAATTCATTACATAACTAGTTTTTTAAATTTATTTTTCTTTACTTTTGGAAATGAAATGAAATAAAATTAATTTAAAATTTTGATTTATTGAGATTAAATTAATTAATAAGGGTGCTTTTTTGGAGAAAATGATATGTTTCATTAGTTTAAAACGCATTGGAAAATGTGAATATGGTAAAACTAAAAAAATAGAAATATTAATATTTAAAAATACGTTTATAAATGGTTAGTTGTGGGATTTATTAACCTTATAAAATATCCTCTATACTATTTCTCTACTTTTAGACCATTTCATTGAAATGTACCTTAAATTATTAAAATGTTATGGGTATTCGAAAATATTCCATTATTTTCTACTTAAAAAATGGATCTCCACGCCTCACTTATGCTAACACAAAAACCCCATATGTTCGATGAAAAATATTTATATCCCTCTAATAAACACTCATATATATTGTAAATAGGTTCTAGTATTCTGAAAATAACATCCCACACTCTCATCTCAATGGATATAATCCAAGTAGTGAGGAATATGTTTTATTACAATTCCTTTACCATTGTTATTTAATTATGTACACATATTCTACCTCAAATATTATTATACCATATTAAAATAAAAAAACTGCACTATTAAAATAATTTTTCATCATAATGACGGTATAATCATTAACAACCTTTTACCAATTCAATTAAGAAAACACAAAATGTATTTATGTTCATATGTGCGAACAACCACCTGCAAGAAGTAATGCGTTCATTTCCCTTCACTGAATAACATGGATTTTTAGAAGAAGTAATTTAATATATATGTATTATATTTATAACTTAATTAACATTAATTAGTGAAAACACATGTTATTCATCTCTCTCATTATAAATAAATTGAAGACATCATCCATTTTTATGTGGTGAGAACCCCTCCATGGAACAGGGAATTCCACATTTCATTTAATCCTTTGATGGATAGATATAATTTATTTTAAAGGATAAATATGAATGAAATTAATTAATTATGTTTATGATATTAAAAATGGATAAACACTTATTGATTGATCTATAAATGATCTTCATGAATTCAACTATTCAAAATGATCATATTAAGAGGAAAATGATACATTCCTTCTATGTAGTACATTAATATGCCCCATAATCTCTATATACATATTTTAAATTATGGTATATCATATTAATGAATACTATATATAATCGTTATTTTTCTTCTTTAATTTTATGATTAATAAACCATCTCACAATGATCCATTAATCAGGGTATGTCCAATTTTCGGTCGGTTTAGCCTCCATCTTGATAAATTCTATGAAGATATATAATGTATGATTATTTTAACATACATTATTATATAATATCATATAAATAAGAAATTTATGATTTTTTTTGGATCTTAACACAAATATTCATTTCTTTAATTAAAAAAACACATTCTAGTTCATTACGAATCATCAAAACATGCTCATTGTCAATTTCATCATCAAGGATAAGGAACAAATACCCCATAAAATTAATATAAAAAATACTATGTAATTATAATAAATCATATATAGAACTTTTAATATTCCATGAATGATGAAAATATAAAAAATACTAACACCACTCTTAGAAACTATTACAAATAATTAAAATTTTAGAAACCCTATATGAAAAATTATTTAAAACATAACTAATATAATTGGAAATATTTTTTATATATGAATAATATAAATGATTATTGATATTAATATGGTATCTATATAAGTTTCTATGATAATTATATTTAATATATATGAGTTTAGAGTGCATTATTGGAAGCCATAATATACGGTTATGGTTTTCTTCTCAAATTTATCTCTTTATGGTCAGTTTTTTATCATCAAACATATTTCAATTATGTGATGTATATAGGTCCTATTTTAGATTTTTTATCATTATATTAATTTTATTAATGAAAATTATTTTTAATTTTAATATCTATATATTAAGAGGTTTTAATTTAAATACTCCTCATGTTGGAAGGGTTATTGTTAACTAAATTCTCATTCATTGACTATTAATTTTCCTTCTTAAACATGCTTTATATATATTAGGTAAGTTATAAACTAATATAGTATTATGTGTGATTTTCACCATTCCCTGTTGTAATTAACAATCTTTCCCGACAAAACCATTTTCATAATTTTATTACTTTATGAACAATGTTTCCTATAATGGATATTTCTTCTTTTTTGAGTTATAATGTTTTACCTTAATCCTAGTTCATTATGTTCCCTATTAGCCTCAATATCAAAATTTATATTATTTATCTATTTTTATATCACTGAATAAAATGGGTTTTTATACAAATATCTTTCAATTAATAAAAGATTTTATCATAAAATTATAATATGATTGAATAAATATCATTATATTTAAGTAATAATTTCACTTCCATATCAATGTTTATCCATCATGAAAATTTTATATTGTTATTTTAGTAAATGTTAATAGGTATTCACTCAAGTGGCCAACATATTTCAATTTAAAATTTCACAAAAAAAAATTTTCTTAATCATTATACAATTTAGGTTTCCAACAAAGTAATTTTAACATATTAAAATGGATTTTCCATCATTTCATAATCAAAGTATTTATATTCCCCTAAAAATTTTCATTGATAACATTTTCATATAATCAATCAGAAATTATTGATTATTATTTTTAATTGAAATTTTTTCTGAATTCTGCAGTTTATTTTCTAAGAAATCTACTTCTAAATGTGATTTTAAAAATATTATTTTAGGAAAATTTTGAAAACATTTTCTAAAAAATCATTTATATTTTCTGTAGATATTTTATATTTATTCTAACTGAATTTATGTTTATGGAAATAAAATTTCTTGAGTCACCCTATAAATATTATTTTATGTTACTCTATTAGTGTGATAGAAATTTTGGAATCCATAAATGTTTTTCTTAAGGTCAATTTTTGTGAAGCCATATATGATTATTGTGAACACCATTTTTTTATTATACAGAATATTTATGATATTATGAATGTTTTTCTAATTAGAGAACATATGTATAAATTATTGATGTGTAGGATCCTATGTCAACCAAAAATGGATTTTTTAATGTTTAATATCTCATGAGTTTAAAAGGTAAATGATTTTTTGCCGAAATTTAATGAGTTATAAAGGTTTTTACCCAAGACTAAAGTCAATCCTGGGTTGTTTCCCAAGAATAAACATGTCCACTTGTTTTTTTACAATACAAAATAGTTAAACAATTTGTTTCCCATGTCTAATTAATACACTAGTTGTAACCTAATCCTAATGATTGTACATGGGTTCATAGATGATTACCCCCTTGGATTTTGTAGACATTTTATGATTCATAATCTACTATGTGATTTCATTTTAATATGATTACTTTTGTGACTTTTACTTAATATTCCAAATAATTTTCATGTTTACAAGACTCAATATTTTTGTTATATTTTTAAAATATTAGATATGATATTTATTCCTCTTTGATGACATTACCATGGTCTCATGCTTCTATACTCATTTTATCAATTACTACTCTCGTTATCTATCTTAACTCACATGATTATGATCCTACCCTTTTTCTTCATTAAACTATTTACCATACTAAGAAGTTGGGCTCACCAATTTCTTTTTTTTCATCATTGGGTTATGAGTATGGTCTCTTCATATGATATATTTAGAATAACGTTGTCTATA
Organism: Viscum album; assembly: GCA_963277665.1. Taxonomy (NCBI): domain Eukaryota; kingdom Viridiplantae; phylum Streptophyta; class Magnoliopsida; order Santalales; family Viscaceae; genus Viscum; species Viscum album. The sequence goes on from OY728141.1 coordinate 1,632,862,674, forward strand.
GACAGATAATGAAGTAATATTCCCATGTATTATAATATTCCAAATCATAAGACACTAAAAAAACTCTTACTAGGAATTAATGACTATTTTGAGATGTACTAATTAATTTTTGGGTGTAATTTTAACATGTTTCATACAACATATTATCAAATATTGTCTCTAAAGAATATTTTCTTAGCTCCATATATGGGTGTACAGGTATGGGGTGTCTCATATGTATATCCAACAATGGTTTTGTTTCTGATAGTAAACCCCATAATTTAACCCATACATGATGCTAACACCCATTTTCCTCTTATACTTTATTTTAGGCCTTTGATAATTCATATATATCTATCCCAATCCATCTACATGTCATTGATACTCATGGCCCATGATAGCCTAATGAGATTTCATACACCATTGATAAGAGAGATTCTACATTCAATAAAAGGTATCACCAAATAAATTTATCTTCTTCTATTTATATACAAATCTATTGACAATTGTTCAACCCTTAGTACTAATAATTATTCTTTCTGTTGTGATTCAATGAGATGCCAAACCACCATGTGTTACAAAATGTATTTTTTGGCAGCCTTTTAATTTTGAGGGACACCAATCACATATAATCCGTGTATATTCTATTTTATGATAAATGTTCTCATATTATTTCTATATTTATTGGGGAATCATTTATAGTTAAAATTTAATCAATTCTAGGCAATTCATTGGTGAGATTTATTTAATATGGTTGTTGATCCTATATAATTTCAATATTTTCACTAGTACATCAAATATCTTATGAGTTTATCCATCCTTATCCAATACTTTTTTCCCTAAGAATGAGGTATTTAAGGATTATAATCCAATATATGCTTTATATTCTTTAATTTGTATTGTATATTTGAGTAAACCGCAATGGGACACTCATTTATAATTCCCACACAAAACCATTTCTAGTTTTCTTTATCATAATTATACTTGCCATATAACCATAGGCTATATGACCCAACGAACTTCATTTTATTTCCCTAAAATGAAAACCAATTGTCATAATTTCATTATTCTGAAAGCTACATAAATATCCCTATATTTATGATCTTACAAGGTGCAATATTTTTCTTTTCCCCACAGTAATAAAATGGATGGAATGTATTATCACATTTTTATTAATTTACAACTTTCAAATTAGAGGTTTTTAATTAATTTTATTGTGATATATAAGAATCATATTTTATATGAATAATCTCAAAATTATGTTACCTTTTTTCCTATCATTAAATTACCTTCTTGGAATGAGAAAAACTTCATCTTAACCTTATGTCTTCTTGAGAGAACTGGAACCCAATTGAAACCCTCATCCTTCATAGATGAATAAAAAACCAATTATTAAATTAATATTAATTATCCTCCATAAAAGATTTATTCTCTTTAGTCATCACACCTAATGATGTGTTAGTGAACCATTATAATCATTGTTTATGAGAAAAAGATATTAAAACCAATTTTGATGTGAATATAAATTCATAAACCCACTAATGATGGTACTGGATGTTCTTAAACCCACTATTAATAAAAAAAATAATTTAACCCACCAAGGAGGGGATAATGAAATTTTGAATCCACTAGTTATTATATATTAAATGATTAATTTCACTATTGATAATCTATAAAATCTATCAAATCATTTGTGATGACATAGTGATTCTTTAACCCTATTGGTGATAAAATGGTTATTATTTCGATGTAATAGTGATGATCTAGAGAATCCTTAATCCCGCTTATGATGAGACCAAAAGTCCATGAACTCACTACTAATAATCAAATGAATCATTCAATCAATTAGTAATGTTTTAGTGTTGGTGAAAAGGTAATGAATACATAAATATTTTCTTGATATTCTAAAAATCATTAAATCTGTTGGTGTCGAGATACTAAATAACTTCATTAGCTAACGATGATCTAGTTAATCCATAAATATATCAATTATTATAAAATTAATACATTAATCTATTATTGATAATCCATAAATTCATTAGAGATGTTGCATCAAATCCTTAGATCCACTATTGATGAGCTAGTACATCTTGAACTGGCATGGGGTGATCCATTTAATGATTAATTATATCAGTGAAACCATACTAATAAAATCAACTAGTGATGATATAGTAAAGCCATATATATATATCCATTGGATAATAATACACATCAATTCTTTTCCTTACCATAATTCATGGTTTTAAATTTCAGAGTGACTATCTATATGGCTTTAAATAATAAAGAAATCCCACCCACGAAATATAAATAGTTTGAAATAGCCCTCCCATAGAACATGAGATAATTTGACTTCATATTATATTAACTAAAATATATAATGTATTTCAATCTATTTTTATTGGGTGTTCACCCCTCCTTGGTGATAATCAATCGAAAACATATGTATTGATACCAAGAATTAATTTTTTAACATTAATTAAATGTACATGTGAATCTAGAATTGGAAGACATGCTCTATTGTAATATGGGTAAATCTAATATACTCTTATTATTGTAATTTTTCCCCCAAAACACTCATGATTTCATTTCATTCTTATAATGTAATGGTCACATAATTCAATATAATATGGGTAGGGATGAGAATTATGATAAAAATGGTGAAACTATTATGAATTATTTTAACTATAACTGTGATTTTGTAATAATGAATAATTACTTATGACACAACACTGATGTTTACTTCATTTCATTTTATAAAATAAAATGAATTTTTTATATTAGTGAAAACATTATAATTACAATTTCATGATGTCATATATCCATTCTAATGGCTTGTATAGCTTATAGGACTCGTTGCCATGCTGGCGTTCAATACATCAATATCACCCCACAAAAACAATCACACCAAATACTAGATATCATTATACACTAAAAAAATCAATATCTACATCTTAAAATTGTAAATTCCCTTGTTAAATAATATATTATATAATGAAATAATTTTGACCATTTAAGTAGTATAGGAGTACCGCACAAGTATTAATCCTCAAAGGACTACACATTGAAAATGATATACCAAGGAGATGGTAGCCTCATACCCATGTATAATAAACTTAAGATACTCTATTATAATGATGATATAACCCTCTATAGTTATTTAGAGGATAGAAATAAATAAATCCTCAAAATCCATCAAGTCACTGAGGAGTCAACAAGGTGGAATCCTAATAGTTACCATAAAAAATTGATATAGCTAGTTGTTATTTCAAAAACATACCCTAGATAGTTTACTAACAATATTCTTACAAAAATAATGAATAAATTATTTATTTATTATATTCATAATTTAAAATCATTCCTAATTATTTTTAATTATGTTTTTTTATAGAAATTGCTATAATGTATTCATAAAAAAACCATTTCCCTATTCATTTCACACTCAGTCTCAAATCGAGGCCTAGATGCATCTACCTCTTTTATATATGAAATTATATCATTATATACATTGAATCTTCAGAGAATGTATCATCAGAATCACATACTTATCTTCTTTTTCATCACATCCCTCTCTATATGTTTTAGTTACATTGGATGAACTAGTTTTCCCTAGAGTATTGTAAAATTACTCTAATGTATTGGGGTTTCATGTTCAATGCCTATAGGAGCGTAAGGATGTAAGAATAAATTTCATTAATCACCATTTTGATGTTAGTAAGTTTCCAATAAATTTAATCAGTGGATTAAGTAAGTATTTGAATGAATGTTATAGTTAATTAGGTAAAACAATTTGATAATTTTTATGAAAAGAAGACTGAGGGGTCTATGATGAATTATATTCTACCATTTTGTGAAAATTTTAACTTCATGATATCACCCAATTATATTTAGTAGTTTTACTCCAATTATAAGGTGTTGTTTTGGGTTTCCAGTTTTTGATAACAAGGATAAATATGTGGTTCCATTTTTAAATGAGTATTGATGGAAAATTCTTACAAAATACATGGAATATGTAGGATAAATATTTGGATGATTAGTACAGATCAAAACTATTTAACCATTAAAATAAGAATTTAATAAAATTTTCTGTTTTGTAATAATATTAAAAAAATAAATAAATTTAGTTTTAAATGTTTGTTTTTATTAAATACTTTTAATGTGAAATATAATTGTATTTAAATATTCATTACTAAATTTAGTTCCAAGGTGTATATGTGAGAAAAATGTCATTGGATTCCATTTCGATGGGTTATAGAAAATCTATTTCATTATAGGATTCAATGATTGATAAGGAGAGTGTGTTTTGATAAATTTTTTATCCCATTTTACATTTTTTGGGTGATGTATTATTTTGAAATAATGTGTTTCTATGTTCTCTTATTTTTCGAGGAGTTCTATTATATAGTTATATTCCTTACCATTTTTAATAGTCAAATTTTGTACCCTTTAATATGTGTTTTTATTTTTTGATGTATTTTTTTCGTGTTGAATTTAGGGGTTTAATTTTTTCAATAAAATTTAATAATTTATTTAAATATATTTATATAGATATTTTTTTAATCATTATATATTTTCGAAATAATTTTTATATTTGATATTTTTCAATATGGAAGCCACTCTATGATGTAGGAAATCCATTATACTTCTACAAAAGAGATTGAATTGAGAGTATCAAATAGTTTATTTTTTGATGGCACACTGGGTCCCCTAGTTTCATTAGATAACCATACAATTTCTGATACCGAAAGTACACAGTTATTAAAAGACAACAAATCCACCATTGTTATATAAGGTAAACTTCATCACATAACTTGAAAACAATTTTTTACTATATTACCTTGTCATATTACACCTTCAGTAATATGTTTTCACACATAAGAATTTAGTTTATTATATATTAAATTCAAGAATTATTTTTCGTTGACTACTTAGAGATATGCCAATATTATCAAATTCCCTTCTATCATAACAACATTATTTTATTAATTATTTTCACTAATATGATAATTTAAAAGCTAAAATTGATAAAAATGGAAATATGAGGGAACAAACAAAAAATGTATGATGTTTCAAATTTTATATAATTAAATACGGTCATTCCATTTGAGGTATATGGGGTACCCAATTGGGATATTATAGCCAAAAATGTGAAAATCCTGGTAAATAGCATATGATGATTCACCCATCCTAATTTATTACTTTTGATTGAGGCAGAATCATTTTTTTGGAAGAATAATTAATTTGATAACTAGATAAATATTTATATATATATATATATTCTCATATTATTATATTTAATAGTATTTATTAGTATGTTAATAATATAATTGAATTTATTTTATTTATTTATATAGGTTAGTCTAATTTTATTTTACTAAAATGATTTAATATCACCGGATGATAAAAACATAGGCATGAAATGTAAACAATTTAAGTGAGCACTTTGTCCTGAATTTAACAAAAAATATCTATTAGTTTCACAAGTGTATAATAAGTTCTTTGAGGGTGTTCGTAGGTAAAATTTATGTTTTTTATCCTCAGTAGAAAAAACCACAATGGGTATATTTTTAGATTATTGTACATTTATAACATTTTTTAAATAAATTTTCCAGATTTATTTACATGTAATTACTTTATGTGACTCTTATAAGAAAGATAACAATTAATTTAAAGAATATAATTCTACACATTGCTAGATTAATGATTTTAACAATGAAATAATATCTCTTAATAACCATTGATTTTTCAAAAAATATATCTATATCATATTTTTTAATATATACCTTACAAATTATATTTATTAATTATTTTTGATACAGGTGAAAGTGGGGGTAAACAAGTTAGAGGAATATAGATATTTTTTTATAAATAATAAGTATTAATGTTATGTGAATAAACCTACTAGAAACATAGGAAATGGAAATTTTAATTACAGTATGGTATTATTAAATTAATTTAATAGTTAATAATTTCATTCTATTTTTAGTGTAATCTGAATGAACTTTGGGATTCCAAACTGTAACTATCTTATTCAGTATCCTTTGGGGATGATATGACAAATATTTTTAGGAAAATATCATTATATTTATGTAAGGTGGAAGAATTATGGAACATATTCCTTACAAGTCTCTGTTAGATCACATAAATCACTGTCATCAATATTAGCTACAAGAGGGGTCATATAAATTAGGTATCCAAACACACAGAGAAATCCTAATATACTTATGAATACAAGTAAGGATATAGAGGTGCTTATTAATATTTGGTACAATCATAATTTATCATTAGAGAGTTTTGTCGCTATTATGTTTCAATGGATAAAAAAATTATTCCAAAATAAAAAATGATAAAAATAGGGGATTCAAGACTAGTAGACATCGATTTAACACTTATATTATACATTTTATTAATTTTATTTTGTTCATTAAATTATCCACAATCACAACATATATGTAAAATTAAAAAATTATCAATTTTTCTCGTAATTTTCATTAATTTGGGTATGTTTTTTTTGTTCCCTTCTTATCTATTTGAGTTGGGACATTTCGGGTCGTTTAATTCAATTAATTCTGATTCATTTTGGTATGATCTAATATGTGTTAGTAAAGATTAATATATTTCAAATTTGTTCAATTCATTTATCATTTTTGGTATGGTTTTTTAGGTATATTTTTTGAGTTTAAGTGGGTTCATTTTGATTCATCAAGATTTATTTATCTATAATTAGTTTACGTTAGGTTTGTTTTATATTTTTGTATAAGTGCATTAATATTAGTATCATTAGTTTTATGTTTCTTTTGTTTATTTTATTTTATGTTGTGTCTAGTAAAGTTAATTTAGTATCATTCTATCTGGTTTTTTCCCTTTTTCTTAAAATTGTTCATGTTTGTATGGTTATGGATGAATTGGACCACCTATGCTCAATTTAATTATTTTTACTATGATGTTAATTATTATTTATTTGGGTTACATTCGTTACTTTATTTATTTTTTAGTAGAATTTTATTTCATTAATTTTTTTAATTTATTTAGGTTTCAATTGGTTTCATTTAGTTTATGTATGACTTGATTTTGGCATATCAGGATATCATTAGGTTAACACATTTTTACCTATCATATAAATATATGTATTTTGATACATAGATACTACAACATTTTGTATGAATATTCATTACATTAAAATAATAAATTAATAAGAAATGTAATTGTTTAGTTCCTCTGGAAACATGGAAACATTGAAACATAAACACCGGTCTGTATGTGAGATATGTCATCTCCAACTATGTTATACATATTTTAGAACCCTTATGATACATATCATACATAATTTATATCATCATAGAATGGGGAATGGAACCATAATAATGGGTAATCTCAGGTGCTCAGTAAGGGAAAATAATGGATATACATAAGAATAAGATGAGAATAAGGTATGATAGTGTGAGCTTCCAATTTCAAAAACTTTACCTACATATGAGATAAGAAAACCAATTAATTGAATAAATATTGGAATTTATAATACATGAATCATAATGGAATCAAATAACATGATCCACGAAATTATAACATTTGAATATTTCCTAGACATTATCGTATACACATATGCATAAAAATTAATTTCTATATTAGTGCAGGCTCACTCCCTAGACCTTTATAGAGGAAAAAGTTAATTACTAAACTTGGTTAACTCCATGTTAACACCATGTACTACTGAACTAGCTTTACTTCTCATTTCATCCATATCTTACCGAACTAATTTAACACCCCATTGCAGTCTTATATACCTATTGAGATATAAATCATTACCCATTGCATTGGTGGGAGACATCATTCACTCCCATAATATAATGAAATAATGTGTATGTGCCACAATATCATAAATACTCATAATATAATATTCCATGAAATGAAATGATTATCATAAAAAATTCCCCATATCATAACCTCTATAAAAGATAATATTTTTACAATCAATTATTCATAGCATACCCCATGAAGGGAAGCATGTTTCAAAAGTAATTTTTCATTGTATAACTCGTTAAAGAGGAAAGAGTCTAATAAAAATACTACCATCAATGCATAATCTGTTTATAAAAATAATATAAATGGTATTCTTAGATTATATCAACGTTATAGAGTAGGAAACACCAAAATATATCATTATAGATGAAAATTAATTTCGAAATATCTTTTAAATCATTTCTTGAGGAAAACATACATTTAACCTACAAAAAAATTAAGAGAACCAATTTTGAAAAAAAAATTCACATTGAATTACCTGGATATCCTATAATATAATCTTCAAATAAATGATTGGTCTTGAAGTCAGAATATTTATTTAATGTCATGCACATTAAAACCAAGGTTCTATTCACATTTGCGGAAAAATCCATACGTGATTTGTTTTAGAAGATAATATATATATTCCTTTCAAAAAAATTATAAAAAACTAAAACATGAGTAAAAATTTCTTTCTATAATAATAGGAGTGTAATAAAATAGTTTTGAATTTTTTTAGTAAACATTGATTGGATGGAAGAAACATTTTCTAACAGAAGAGGAAAATAAAGTCACATTTTTAAAAAAATATCATCTTAATTATGTTAAGTACCATAGAGAGGAAAAGTGGTACTGAGACTTGATGATAAAATTAATTCCCAGAGTACAATAAAATTCATGAGATTAATTGATAGATATAACATGATATTTCATCATTGGAGCCTAATCATTAATAACACCAATAAATGATGTGATAGTAACCTAACAATTTTACCACTTTTGGAACATTTTATCACAATACACAAGAATAAATGAAACAAAATGGAACACAAAATCTCATGAGTATAAATAAATTCTTGTTATTAAATTTAAAAGGGGTTATATATACACATAAAAAATAAACATAGGTTTATAACATAATGTGTCTCTTAGAGAAGGATAATGGGGACAAAAATCCCTTACCTTATGTCATGACTTCTATCGTAGACATTTAGACCTCCTATATAATATGTATATGTTTATTATACATTTATTAAAGAATTATATTCATATATATCATACAATATGTGATTTTATTATGGCCTTTTATTACCAATTTAATAAAGACTCGTATACAAGTAACATTTCGGGTAATAACTGCTTTCTTTTTCATTAATATTTTTATTTGTTATCTATTTTTTTCCCATGTGGTAATTATAATTTAATCATGTAAATAACAATAAAAATAATATAAAAATAATATATACTCAGAATATATTTCATTTTAATAATATCCAAAATATTAAAATTGGAAATAAAATACAGTGTTTATAAATATTATAGGTTATGTGTGTGCATGAATGTTGTTTCCATTTCCTGGTCGAATTGAAAGAAAGAAATAGAAATGATATGTTATCATTATATAATAATTTATATTTAATATATATCAGATATGTTTATTGAACACATCCCTTACACACTCCATGTATGACAGTACTGAATCCAATCACTTCATGAGGTGGTAGTCTATCGTACACATGAACGTCGATATCATATTCCAAAAAATGAAAATCAATAAGGTATATGTGATATAATAATTATAAAATAATACTAAAATCATATATATCATATAAATCATATATCATCAATTAAATCACCATTATGACCTTCCATGATGGAATGTATTGTAAATGAAAATGACATCGATTCGTGAGGTGATAGTCTTCCATACACCGAAATGATAACATTTTAACCCATTTGTTGGATGTAAAGATGATTTATGTTAAGGAACATAACGTCTCAAAATATAATTATATGGAATATATTTATCTTTTTATAAAAAATTAATATAAAAATAATTTCATGGGTTTGCGGAAAAAATAAAAAAAATGTTTGTTAATGGGTATAGCCTATTATTTGGGTATTATCCATAAGTTTTATTTAAAATAATTATTAGGAAGGATTTATAAAAAACTATGGATTAAATGATTAGGGGAGGTAATTTTAGATGTTATTTGGGTTTATATTTTCACAAAAAAAAATAGGTGTAATTCTATGAAGAATGGAGGAAATGTTATGGCCTTTAATAATCAGGGGGGAGGAAAGACATGGAAGTTTCTTACAAGTGTTGAGTTCTCCATTATTTTGTGCATGGTAAAAGGTTCGAAAATTGTGTGGAACAAATCATTTATTTAATATTACAGGTGAATTTAACCCATATAGTTTTAGTTTAATTCCCCCTGGTAAACATATTTTTACCTAAATAGCCATAATTAATTTTTACTGCCTTCACTTTTCATTTTGTTCAGAAATTATGTCTAAATTATTAGAAATTATATATTATGATTTTTAAAAATATAGATAATATTTTTAAAAACTACATTCATAGAATTGAAAAAAATTAATTTAAAATTAATCCATCAAATGTTTCGATAAAGTGGGGTTTTAAAGAGAAAATGATCAAAACTTTACAGGGTTTTTATGTACAATTTTAATGTAATACATATTCCAATTACCTATATTAGATTAATGATTGTATAATTGAATTAATTTTACTTCAAACCCTATTTAAAATAATTTAACATTTTAAATAAACTAAACATAATGGTAGTCATTAATTAAAATTATGTATTTTTCATTATTCATTAAACTAAATGAATATTTTTATAAAATTCCTTAACTTTCACCCTAAGATAATTTTGAGTTTATAAATTCTAAAATTATTTTTTATTTATCAGATTTATTTCTAAATGTTTCAAAAAAAAGTTTTTTTTTCTGAAAATTCTATAAAAGGATGTTTTTTGAGAAAATATTAGTTTCAAAAACATATAAATACTTTTCTAAAAATAATGTATCTTTAAATAAACATCTTTTATTTATATTCAAAAAAAATCTATAATTATTAAAAAGTACATAAAAATTATCATAAATATATTTTTAAAGGCTATTTTATAATAATCACAATTAAATAAATATTTCCATAACATATATTTTTTTGTTAAAACATAGTGTTTCATGTATCACAATGTAATCTAGTCTTTCATGAAGCATGAACATAACGTTTCCTAGATTTCAATAAAATAAATCAATAAAATTTAATTTATTCAAAAAATGTTCATAAATACACTATTTGTTGCATTCTACACCACATAAAATTAATTTCACCATAGAAATTTATCATTATAATATAAAAATGTGGATACTTATATATTTTCATATCTTCATGCTACCATGTGTATTCCTCAAATGGGTGGTTTCCCAACAAAACATTGACCTGGTGAGTGGCCTTGTTTCATATAAGTTCCTATATATAATACATGATGTCTAATTGTTATTCCTCATAAAAATGATCATGGTCCAATTGTAAGACCTCCATGTTCAGTACATGTGATGTGTTGGGTATGTACTTTCTCCAGAAAGATTCATGAATAAAATCATATAATTGAGAGAGGTTCAGTGGAAGTACAATCTAATAGGGCACAATCCAGATATGATTAAGAATTTAAAATGGTCTGATGTACCTTGGTCTTAGATTCACATTCTTCATGAATCTCATAATTATCTTCCCCTGAGATATTCCTATAATCACCTTATATCCATCATAAAATTCAATATTACGTCTAAAATTATCAAAAAAATCTATTCAGTTAACTATGAATATCTTTGAATTGTATCTGAATACCTCTAACCATCTCTACCATTTCATTATCTATCTCAGGTCCCACAAGATTTATTTTTTCAAATTCATTTTATCATGTTGGAGTTATACATTTCAATCAATATATGTTTTCATAAGGATCCATCTTAATTTTTGGATGAAAACTATTGTTATAGGAAAACTCATGTATAGGAAGTTGTTTATCCCACCCACTAATGAAATACAATGAACAAGTCCCCAATATGTCCCCTAGGGTTTAAGTTTTTAATTCTGAATAGCCATCTATTTGAGGATGATAAATAGTGTTTAAAATCAACTCTGAATCAGGAACATACTGAATAATTCACCAAAACATTGAGTTAAACCTCATACCTTTATTAGAAACAATATAACATGGTACTCTATAAAACATTACCACCATCTTAATTTATATCTTGGAAAGACTATATAATGTAAAATCATATTTTTTAGTGATGAAGTGTGATGAATTATTAAGGCGATTTACTAAAACCCATAATGATTTATTACCATTATAGGCTTCAAGAGTCCAAGAACTAAATGCATAGATATTTTCTCCCAATTTCATTTTTGTATGTATAACAGATTGAACATCCACTAAGAATTTTTTCTTTTAGTATTAACTTGTTCACATACCAAGCACTGAGATACAAACATTGTGATATCTCTCTTTATTCTTTCACAGTAGAAGTACTCCTTGAAATTTCTATATATATTCATAGTATTAATATGAATAGATAATGAAGAACTATGATATACCTCTTAAAACTCGTTCTTCAATTATATTATGAAAAAAACACATATATGGTTTCTAAAACATGTCATTTAGACATGATCAATGTTAAAAATAAAAATAAAACATTACTTTTTAGAACTACATCTTCCTTATGTGTGGCTTTAATTTTCAATTGGAAAGATTGTTGATCATTCAATTGATAAATATAAGTTTCAACCCATTCAGTGTGGATTTCCATTAACAAATTTTGAAAATCCAAAAATAATAGATCTTTTTTACACTCATTATGGATAAGATTTCATGATAAATTTACCTCAAATAATTTTCCACCTTGTTCTCCTTCGTAGTGTGGTATTGTATTGTGTAGCCATGATCCTTAATTAGCTCTTACCATCTTTCCTAACACATGTTCAACTCCTTCTGTGTGAGAATATACTTTAAAATTTTCTGATTAGTATATATGTCACACTTTTCTCTATAATGATAATTCCTCTATATATTTATTTCCAAATATAACATGGAGGGATCCAAATCATGATTTGGGTAATTTTTATCCAATATAATGAATTCAATTAGGGATAATCTATAACCATTCCATTCTTCATGACAAAATATAACGATCTTTTATTGGATTTATCAAATAGATTACAACCACTTATCCACTATAGGTAATTATAAGCATTCGTGCATTGGGTAACCTTATCATCAGTTCCTTGAAATTTTCCTCACATTATTATATCAAAAGTAATATAGATCCCTTTTGATTTAACATGGTTATAAAATTTTATATTGATGATAAATTCTCAAAAAACCATCAATTATATATAGTTAACCAAGGAAAATATGTATCCCAATTGATATGGTTGGTCTAGACAAACATTCAATAGATTCGTTATTTGATGGATCAATTGATTTGACCTGTCATGAGATTATATTACCCAAAAATGAAACAAATTATAGCCAAAATTTACACATTTTGAATTTTTAGTATGGTTTCTCCTTTCATTAGTTCATTAGAAAAATTCTAAATTAGTATTCATTCTCTTCCTTTTACTATGAGTACATAACAATATCATCTATAAATGCTACTAAAAACAAATCAAGGTAATCTATAAAGACTATATTCATTAAATACATTATGATACTAGATGAATTAGTGAGTCTGAAAGTCATCAATGTATATTTATAGTGTACATGACTTGTATATAATTCCATATTAGGTACATCTTACATCTTGACCCACAATTGATGATGTCTAAAATGATGGTCCGTCCAGTAAATGTATTGATCATGGTGCAGTTGATCAAATAATTCATCAATATTGAGAAGACAATACTGGTTCTTACTTGTGATCTTGTTCAAATCTCACTAATAAATTAAGAGTCACATTGATCAATCATTATTTTTCCCAAAAAGAATTGTTACTCCACAAGGTTGCACACATGGCCAAATTAATAACTTTTCAATGTTATCTTGGTGTTGGTTCATTAATTCAATCAACTCAATGAGGACAATTCTATGGGGAGTTTTTAAATATGGTACAACCCGATGTATTATTTCTATTGAGAATTTAGCTTCACATTATACTGGAAGGATAAGAATCTATTCTATTAATAAATCTACAAGAAAATGAATATCAACGATGTCATGTTTCTCCCCACGAATTTGAGATAAACACCCATTGTGAATAGAAAATAAGACCCGTACAATGGATTCAATCTCTATCAAAATATCATATTCAATGTCACATTGATAAATAATCTTGAATTGGTTTTTGAATATCTTATAATACATCCCTTTTTCAAAAATTTATATATGATTTATGTAGATAATGTTAATCCAAGCTGAGTATAACATCAAATTTTACTAGAGGAAGAATGAAAACATTTTTGGGAAGCTCATTGTGACCAACATTAATCAAAGGATGATCATATAATTGATATTTGATAGTCATACCATTATAGGTTTTCACTCATAATTACAAATGTAATTTTATCGTTGGCATCTTGATACCCATAGAAAATTATTAATATATTAACGAATGGGTATATCATGTGCCAAATATGACATTAGAAGTTCTAATGTTGTATGTTAGTGTACCTTTCACCAAATCATTATTATACCCCTAATCCGAAATAATGATCACATGAAATTTCCCCTTGTCCCTTAGTTTAAGTGATACTAACATTGATCATCCTCATTGACCAATAGGTTTTTTCACTAGTTATCATAATATCCATTCTAATTACACTTGAATAACTAATGTGTGGGAGGTTCACTCTTTGTACATTTCCCTATATTCACATCATTATCTATCTTCTACTAATCCCTTCAATAATATGTTTCTTAATGAACTTATCTTCCACAAATAGAATATTTTAGCATACCCCATATGAAATTTCCTCCAATATTATTTCCACATTAGAGCATATAGTAATGACCATATTTTTCTTTCTATGGTCATTACATTTTCTTTTGAACTTCATTGTCCCTTCTTTTCTACAACCATGAGATTGATATGTAAGTCCAACCTCCATTTAATCCATTATTTCACATTGAACGATATATTCAAATCTATTGTAGTAACTTATGGATAATTCTTAGTGTAGAATTGGTTTTTGGAAAATGATGAATCAATCAACCTTACTTTTAAGATGTATCTATAAAGATTCCTCACCTTTCTCAAAAAAAATTCCTCATAGGTACCAATATATTAATTATCCCTTTTCTTAGCTCATGGGACTCTTTATCCATCATCATATAAACAATATGAGGAATTTAATTATTAAAAAATATGTTCTTATATTCATCCTAATCCATAGTGTAAATTTAATCCAATTTTCATCTTATTCTCAATAAGGGTACATCATTTATTTCTTAAACTTCCAAATTTTTGACAACCAAAATCAATTTTTCATGATCTGAACAATTGAGAATAGAAAGTGTCTTATATGTTTTACTGATCCATTGAACAAAAACTATTAGATTAGAAGACCCACTAAATGAATTTTGGTGTTTTCTCATGAAGGAATCTACATAATGTAATTCCTTATTATTATTGGAGTCCAAGCATAAATGATAACTTGAGAATATTTTTTTGAGAAATGAAATGATGTTTTTCATTATACCTCCCATAAAAATTGGATTCATAGGATATAAATAATTTTATTTTCTTTATCACTCAACATTAATATAGCTTCCTTAGGTTCTATCCATTAAATAAATCCATAATTCTTAGAGTAAGAAACAATAATCATTGTGGATAATCTACTATTCATGAAATATACTTATAATGTGTCAAAATAATGAAACATTATTCTTTAATCTATATCACATTAGTTTTATCAAAGTTCATTCATAGTTATCATTAATAAAAAATCATTCATGATGGTTCATAGATATTTTTAGAATTTCCAAAGCATTTCCCCAGAGACTATAAAACAAGGTATGCAACAAGGCCCATGTCATCCACCAGTTCATCATCGATTCTACCTAAATATGATGTTTTTTTGTGTTGTTACACTTAGGTACATCTATAATAGATCCATTCCCACATATAGTATCTCGAAAATTATGTACTTATAGGAAACCACTTGTACCATCCTTTACAAATAATATATTAAATTTTCTTATACTTTGAATCATCCTTATAAATATACTTTGACATTTCTTTAGGGGTCTCACTAATTTTTTTCCATACGTGTATCCAAAGGAAAACAAAACCTTTAATATGATACCATCTATTGTAGCCTTGTATTTTAAAACATAGATATAACATCATTTTTTTGGAATATGTATTATATTTGAGTAGTGGTCATAGGATAAAAAATTATTTAGTACCTTTAGAAATGTAGAACCATATAAATTGGTCTATAATTGAACCATGTCATCTCCATATATGTTTGTTATAACGTAGAAACCTTCTTCTTAATTTCATCAATAAAGCATATCATAATAACCGGTGGATAGGAACCATATGAAGGGGTGATATAAAATGTTCATCATGCATAAACAAGGGATATTCATTTGTGTAACATGGGAATATGGGTATGAGGGAATGAGAATAACATTTTAAAACCAAATTTTCTACAATAAAGCCAAAAATTGTGAGTTATGGCATAGAGGTCAGCATTTATTAAGACATGGATCATATGGTAATTGGGGAAAACGATCCATGAAAGAATAAAATTTTCATAATATAATGAATTTTTGGAATACACATAATCATATAAAATCACATCCATATTAGTTAAGGATCACTACCAAGACCATCATAGCATACACAATCCAATACTAAATCATTTTTACTACCTATTCTAAAATTGTACTAATAAACTGGGATCACATCATGTTTTAACCCTGTCTTACAGAAGCTATTTCACTCTCCATTCTAGTCCTATCTATATATTATGATATAAATCATTACCCAATTAATTTTAGGGGGATATAGGTCCCACTCGTCACATAATAAAATCATACATATTCATGGAACATTATCATAAACATTCATCATATCATAACCCCTTAAATGAAAAGGGTACCTTAAAATTTTCAAAATATCAAAACATGTCCATGTGATACAGGTTTTATAATCATTTAATCATAGAATTTCTATTAAAAAGAAGTGGGTTTCATAAGCATTTTACTAGAGTAAAACCCTTGAACATTTCATAAAATCATAAACCATTCAATGAAATATTATGAACGATATTATTGAATCATAAATTTAGTAATGAGTATGTAAAACCAACATATTTAAACTTAGATTGAAAATAATTTTAAATTAAATTTTAAAATATTTTTGTGGAAAATATCCTTTCTGCATAGAAAAAAAATTAAAAAAAATAAAATTTAAAAAAAATATGTGAATATATTCTTGAAAACATATAATGTATTATTTTATTTAATATTTTTTCATGATTTCATTTTTTTTATTCCATACACATTAAAATGAAGGTTTCTTTCACATTTGTAGTAATTCTTAATTGAACCTTGTTTCTTAGAACAAAATGGAAGATTACTTATAATTTATTTTAAGAAAATTTCAAAAATGGGTAAATATTAATTTTAAAAATCATTATAAAATAATAAAATCTTTTTTGGGATTTTTTTGGAAAACATACCTTTTATAGAAAAGATATTCCTGAAAGAATAGTGAAATAAAATATAATTTTCTAAAATACATTTTCATAATTATATTGTGTAAAAATAGTGAAATAATGCACTATTACTTGAAGATACCCTGAATAAAAATATATGAATAAAATTAAATATAATTCATGAGATTTAGAAAATGTTATTTTATCATTGGATACGTAATCATAAATAATCTATATAAATGATGATATTGTAACACCAAATTAGTACCACATCGGCAACATTGAATAAAAAGAACCAAGATAAAATAAAATAAAATAAATAATAAATTATCATAATGTTAAATAAATTCATGATATTTCATGTCATATGAGATTTATATACACATTGTATATAAATATAGGTCCATTAAATAACATGCATCTTATAGAAGGAATATTAAGAGAAAAATACCTTACTATATGTATTGACTAATACAGTACTCATTCAAAACACATATATAATAAATATATTTTTATTATAAATCAATTAATTAATAATGTTTATATATATCCTAACACATATTATTTTTTTATTTCCTTTTATTACTCATTTATAAATGATTCTATGTTAATGATCTGTTTCAGGTAATGACCTCTCTATTTTTCATAAATGTCTTGACTCATTATATTTTTTGTTATCATATTGAAATCATGATTTTATAATAACCATATTGGAAAACATGATATTAATATAATATATATTATATATATATGTATTTATAATAATCTATAAAATATATAATTAAGAAATGAAATACATTGTTCCTAAAGACGGTAGGTCGTGTGTACGCACAAATGATGTTCCCATTTTCTGTCAAATTGAAATAAAGAGAAGTATATGACATATCATCATTAATAAATAATATTTATGACATATAAATAACAATTTTTTATTAAAAACATCCATAATACATTCCACTTATTGCATGAATGAATCACATCACTTCACGAGGTGGTAGTCCATCGTAGACAGGAACAGCGTTATCACATTCCCACAAAATGGAAATCATAAAGTAATGTGTGATATAAAAACAACATAATCATAATAATAACATTAAACAAACATATATAAAATATTGATAAATAAAACAAACATTATGAAAAGCCTTTAGAGGGTGTAATGGTAAAACGATTGACATCAGTTTGTGAGGTGGTAGTCCGTTTTACACATGAAAGATGATTTTGTAACCAATTTGATGGAAGTGGAGATGATTTTTGTTCATGAACTATTCATAGAAACATATTAGTATATGGATGATACTAATATTATTATCTAAAAATTATATAAAAATAATTGAAGTGTTTTGAGGAAGAAATAATACAAAGTCATTCATTGAAAAATGTTAGCTCTTCTTTGGGTATCCTACTATCGATTCCACTAAAATCATTATTATGATGAATTTATACCCAAAATAAGGATTATTGGATTAGTTGAGGGATAATGGTAGGATACTAGTAAAGTTATTTTATAATATAAATATTTTTTATGTTCTGATGAATTATGTAGAGCGGTAGACTTTTATAACTGGGAGAGAGGATACATATGAATGTTATGTAAAGAGTTGAGTGATCCCACATTTTTCATTTGAAAAAGTGTTATAAAATGTATCACATTATAAAATTACTCATTATGAGTAATAAATATAAAAAATAACTTTCTACCATGTTTTTTACGAAATTTTACCTTTATCATTTTAGTTTAATCCCCATATAAAAACTATTTTTACTATAAGCACTATAATTAATTTTTACTGGTTTCACAATTAATTTTGGTCAAAAATAAATTTTTATTACTATAAATTATAATTTATTCTTCTACCAAATATTGAATAAATTTTTCCAAATTACATTCACAGGAGTGAAAAAATTTTCTTTAGAATTAATCATACAAATGTGTAGAGAGAATAGGGTTTTTAAAGAGAAATAATCAAAATATTACCAAGAATTTATATCCAATTTCAATGAAAATTTATCCCAATTACCTAAATTGGATTAATATGTGTATAATTATTTTTTTGTTAAAATAAAATAATAATATAATATAACTTTATAAATAAATTTATCATAAATTTAGTTTTCTATTAAAATTCAATATTTTTCTCTATTCCTCAAAAAAAGAATCTTTTCAATCAAATCCTGAAAATTATCAATAATATAATTTGGAATTTTTGAATTAAAATGAATTTTATTTTATTAAATTCATTTTTTAATATTTTCAAAAAAAATTATAATTTTTCTTTAAAATACATAGAAATATGTTTTTTGAGAAAATATTATTTTCAACACATATAAAAGATTTACAAAACATTATGCCTTTTTAATCGATATGTTTTGATTATATAAAATCATTTTAAAAAAAATTAAAAATTAGTTATTACTAATAATATTACCACTGTTAAATTTTATGTTATAATTATTACTTTTAAATAACTGTGTAAATAATATATCAATTTTTTTAAAAAAACATAGTGTCATGGGTAATAAAAACGAAGATGATCTTCCATGTAGTGAAACCCTAACAGGGTTCAATATGAAATGAAATTCAGAAAAGAAATATAGTTTATTCAAAACAAATTTCACAGAAACTATGGGTGTTATAATTATTGTTCACTTAATTGTATTTTTATTGTTTTTTACTGGAATTATTACAGTTCAACAAAATTTAATTTTTAATAGTTTAGTTATGTTTTATCTAATTTAATGTGGTTTAGTTTTGGTTGGATTGGTTTATTTTAGGTCAATTTATTTGGATTATATTTTACATAGCTATAGTTTGTTTAGCTTCATTCAACCTATATCGTATAAAATATACTCATTTAGTTTCAATTAAGGTATATTTATGTAAGTTAATTGTAGTTTGGTATAGTTTTGTTTAAAATAGTTCAATAGTATCCAATTTTAATAGTTTAGTTAAATTCAATTATCTTTGGGTAGGTTGTTATTGTTTTGGAATGTCTAAATACTTTTTTTTCAGTTTTATTTAGATATTGTTTATATTGTTCAGTTTAATTCTATCTGATTTGGTTAAAATTTTATTATTTTTAAATGTATTATTGTATTACCTAGTTTGATATGGTTTGTTATTTTTTGGGTTTGATCTATTAGTATCGATTATGTTATGTTTATTTTATGAATGATTAATTTTTTTTGGGTCCGTCTAACTCATTTTTATTTTTTTGATGGTTTTGTAATTATATATATAGATATATTAAATTATATTTTTTTCTGAGGGCATTTCAATATTAGTAAAATTCAAATACTATTTTATTAGGTAGTTTTTGTAACCACCAATACGCTTTGGTTTAAAAATATAAATCTTGATAGATTTCTGAATATTAAACACTAATGTTTAAGTGAATTGAGATATATTATAAAAATATTTAAATGTGACCTAGCCATTGAATTAATGGAAATGAATATGAATAACTGAATTATAATATATATGTAGGGCCTAATCATTAAAATTCACTGATTAATTATTAAGAAATATGTAGTCAAATTTTAGTGATGTTATTTTATTCTTAAAAATGATTTGTCTTCAAAAAAATTATTTTATATCATTTTTTGCATCAAAATATTAATTAATATCTATTAATTTTAGAAATTGTATTTTATAAAATGAGAAAAAATTATTTAGAATATTAAAATTAATGTTGTGTGTAATTTTGTATTTTTTTCATAGATAATTTATTTTCAGTGAATAATGAAAAATATTGATATTTCAATTACACTCTTTTATTTTATTTGAACCAATTAATTTAAAAGACCAATTTTATTTTTGATTTGTTATTAAAGTGAGATATGATCTATTTTGGTACTCTATTTTTCTTTTTTAAATGTTGAAATATATTTTGACATATATTTAGAGCCAAGAAATATAACGACACATGATTCAGAATCATAGTGAGCCAATAATTAATTTTATAAAAATATTTTATATATTTTAAATCAAACATGAATAGTTTTACATGAATGATGGAATAAATCATAAACAGTGTCACAAATTTAAAATCTAATACCATGGTTGAATCTATTGTGTGGGATTTACCCTAAGTGTGACCTAAAGTTTTTTTGCACAAGATTTTTGGATAGAGAAGTCGTTGTGGGTATGAAATATGGATTAATTAATTAATTTATTTATTTATTTCATTACAAGACCTAAAATGTTTTCCCTATATTTATATTCTAATACGGATAATCTCCATGGATAGATGCATAACTATGGGAGCATTTATTGGAGTATTTCACTATTCTTTATTGGAATTTTGAGATTGTATGACGATCAATATACAAATCGTGGTGAATTATGGTATAGTGAATTCTGCGGATATTCCCCATCATTGGAAACTGAATTTATCACTAATGTGGGATCCAATATTGAGGTATGACTTGTCATTTTAGGCTTTCATCTGTATCATTATGTGATTAAGGATGATAACAACCACATTCTTCAATAATATTTTAAATAATACTTTTCATGATCCACATATCAGATTTAAATTCTATATTAAATTTAGTATTATTATTGTGCAGTATTTGTCACATTAGTTTTGCCTGATCTATAATTTATTCCATGAATGTTTGACCGGGGAATTTTTCAAATCAATTTATATACTTTTTTCCATTATTATTCATGTTCTATGATGTTTCCATACTTTTCCACTGTTTTACTTTTATGTGAAGATTTGAGCATGATCGTACCCCCATCCCCCTCGTATTAGTGATGATTCACATATGAAAAATGGATTAATGATTTCAGGATGGAACAAAAATCATTGTGGGATAAAATTGATGATTCCAATTGATAATGGATCTAGGATTGATCAAAATAAGATGGAATACATGCAGATGAAGATACAGACTCATATAGGCATTTGTCTTACGGATTTATAACCACTAGAGCCCAAAAAAACTGACTAATGATTGATCATGAATAGAAAGATCATGATATGGGAATTCAAGCATGTTTTCCTATAGAAAATTTTGTGGTGGAGGTGAGATGAATACACATGAATGAATTTGGACATTATATAAAAATCTCAAATGCACATAATTCACTAGGATAAATAAAATACATGTAGTTAACCAACAATTACGAATGAGGTTTCCATTTGAGTTTAATATGAAAAACCATGTGGGACCCCCACACTCCATGTTTATTGGTTCTAGAAATATAGAGTGTATTTTGGGAGTAGATAGACCCATACACAACCACATAAATTCTATGTAATGGCACATAACCAGGTATAGATGCACAAATTCACGGCCATATCCATGTACATGGGCAGGCGTCGGGTGGTGGAGGTACACTGTGTGATAATAATACACATATTTTAATACTAAATGTGTATTGATCCATTTAATGGTGAGGAAATAGAATTAATTATAATTGTAACCACACACCATGTGATTCCCTAATACGTCATCTATTCCTTCTTAAGGTATCTTCTATCTATTGTATCTCTTTTGTTTGGTCTCAAATATTGGCATGCGGTTGGAATATCCTTTGTGGTCATCGATATAGAACATGATTATGGAATTCATAGTGTATCTTGAGATACAATGTGAGATTTTATAGGTATTATGCTTCTTTAGGAGGACCATGATGATGAAAATGAACAGCTATGATCATCAGAGTGGGAAATTTCTGCTGTGTGTGGCCTTTGGTCGTCTATACATAGAGTGGAACCCTTTTATTCTATCAGGGCATGGGACCACTATCGTACAGAGTGTTACCCTCTAACATACTAGGGTATGGGTCCAATATAAATAGAGTGGAACCCTAATATTATATTAGGTCATTGGCCTTCTATCAATAGAGAGGAGTCATCCTTCTATATTAAAAAATGGGTCCTCTACCTACTACGTGAAACCCTCTTTCTTTGTCATTGAGTGGATCTTCAACAAATTTTTTGCAACAATTCAACGTTCTTAGAAAATGGAACCTTTTATATACAGATTAGAACCATCCTTATATGTTACTACATGGATCCTCTTCCTATTTAATGGATCCCTCCTACTTTGTCGGAGCATGGGTCCTCTATCATCTGATTGTAACTAACCTAGTGTGTTAGAGAATGGTTCCTCTACCTCCTAAGTCATAACCTCATGTTTTACCACGTCATTAGTCCTATATACACTGAGTGGAACCCTCATATTTTACTATGGAATGGTCCATGTTATTTTATATTGTTTCCCAAAAATTTTGTGGAATAGTTTAGAGGTTTGGTTCCTCTATAAGGTGACTTCTACAGATAGACCCATGAGATGATGGGAATCGATGATGGACATTTGGAACTATTGGAGGAATATATTCCTAGGATGGGATGTAAGTTGGAGATATCTTTTATCTCTCATCAGGTATTCTTTTATGATCATATATGTATAACTTTGTATTGGATTATATTTCCCTCTTAATATGGGTTTTTATTTATGCATCTATCATGTCACCTATTTCTCTAGCTTCAATATTTAGGGCATATAACTAGGTTTGTATATACTAACCCTTTCATGGTTATTGACTACATGTGTCATGTTTTATGCAGACTAAGGATGGTTCATCGATGATTACATAGCAAAATAACGATTCATGGGTGCCTTTATCCATTTATGGTGGTCGAGGCTTAGAGATGTAGATCTTGACTTTCTCAGCATTTACATTTCTAGTTATTTTCAATATGAGGATGATTT
The DNA here is from genome assembly GCA_963277665.1 of Viscum album. Classification (NCBI taxonomy): domain Eukaryota; kingdom Viridiplantae; phylum Streptophyta; class Magnoliopsida; order Santalales; family Viscaceae; genus Viscum; species Viscum album. The sequence continues at coordinate 1,632,886,867 of OY728141.1, forward strand.
TCTAGATGGCTGTGTGTTTTACCCTTCACATTTAATATTACACTATCACAATCTTTTTTATTCCCTAAAGGTTGTTGCATGAATGGTTTAAACACTATAAGATACATTATTTTATTTTTATTCCTACTCACTTATGCATAGAGATTTTTGGGTAAGTTAATATTCTTATTTAAGAAAATCACACCCATTTTAGTTATTCCATATCATGCTAGTTAGCAACCCATGCCCTGTAGAGGCCATCCTGGGATAGTTGTGGCTTATCCATCCATTATCTAGGGGTGTCCATGTGGGATAACTTGTGAGAGATTTTTATTAGAGGTGATTCAAACTCGAGACTATTTTTTTTGTTATGTTCCCTTGTGAGGATTGGTTGGGAACTTATGAAAGTGAATAAAAAGTGTTTCGAGTGTATCTTTTAGGAATGGGCACCAAATTTTCATGTGTAGGATGATGTATACATTCACCAAGACATAGTTTTCCTTCTTTCCAACTTATCATACAAAGACATTGGTTGAATGGAACTATGGTATATTCTTCATATTGAGTTGAGTCATTTGACTATCCATCATGAGGCATCTCCCCATATATAGATTCACATCTGACCATATTACATCTTGGTAAAATATTTATGATGCATCCATGAAGACAACCATCCAAGTTATTGATTTAGGATTGTGAGGATGATCTGATTACTGAGGAGGTCCCAATTACGGGGCCATCTCATGAGACATTTCCTCCTAGAAGACAGTTAATAGCACACCCACCGGTAAAAATATTGATTATAAATGTGAAATAGGATGAGAATGTGAAATTTCCTTGCACACATGACAAGTTATAGAACTACATGCCATTGAGGTTTTTTGGTGAGCCAAATCCCCATTTTTAAAAGTATTGTCATGAGTTAGTGGTATGAGTATTCATACATGTGGGGATTCCAACTTCTTATATTATTATGATGTAATCCAATATTTTTCAAAGATAAGGAGTGTTCTAGTGTATTTTGATCACATAAATGGATGATGAGTATTCACTCTCACAGTCTGACTTCAAGTAGTTTTTAGTGAGTATTGCCTGGAATTCTTATAACAAGTCTGGATTTAAGAGCTTCTAGAGTCATAAGAGGGAGGGATGGAAGGTTCAGAGTATACCACATGGTTTTGCGACCTTACTTGTTACTCCCTTAACATGATTCACTATGGATAATTTTGAACATGGATGTTTTAGTAGGGTATCTACAGATATATTTGTTACAATGTAGTACCCATGATCATTCCCATATATGATGGAGTGAAATATTGGGAATTAGTGAAGGGGATATTTTAATCTAAGTAATTAAATTCAGCTAGAGATGGATGTGGGCATTATAGGGTTGTGTTCTCTAGAAAAACTATCAGGAACTAGTCTGTATAATCTCTACTATTATATCATATCATGATCTGACTAAGACACATGGTCTTGTGACACAAGGGCCACAAAACATAATACGGTATCCCATATTTGGGTCATATTATTCATGTAAATGGTTAGGTCACATGACATGTGATTTCCTAACCCAACACAGTTATGAGGGTAGGTAGATAGTTGGTGGAACAACATGATAATGGTGGATACATGATCATAGGTCTCCATGGAATGGCGATAAATGTTCTTAAGGACATGAAGCTGGAAGGGGAGTTTGTGGGGATCTGGGAGGAGGTGATTCTATTGGTGGAAAATGTATTAAGCTCCTTTCACCACAACCCCTAGGCATCCCATTTTAGGATTAGGTATCTGGAAATCGGATTCATGGGCAACAACATGCCAAGGATTTTTATGACCTGATAGTATACTAGATTTTTAGAGGTATGATATGTGTTTGTTCTACTCTTTATTTTATTCTAGTAGACTCAATTCCTAGTTATTACTTCATCACCTTACTCCATGTGTAAAATATGGATCTCCCAATTGAGAATCTGGCCAAATAGGTTTTCAATGAGGTTCCAAAAGGAATTTATTCTTCGATATCATGTATCTGGTGGTAGTGAAACCTATTTCTTGGTGGTGTTATTTTCTAATGGGACAACATGATAACCATAATGAAACCATATGACATTATACTAGGTATAAAATATTTACCCATGGTCCAATCCAACATTTCTTATCACTTTATATTAGTCTGATTCCTTCGGATGGATGGGATAAAATTTAAAATTGTGGGAAAGATGGATCTCATGGTGGAGACAATGGTGCTTGTGAGTCAGAGGCTAGAACCCATCACCCATTAGTTAGATATTTTATCACATAGTGCAGTTAGATCTTTGTGTTATCTGGATTCCATTAGTCATGTAGGATTTTTTTTATGTCATCCCCAATGACATTCTAATACTACCTCAGCTATGGGATAAGGTTTTTTGTATCATATTGAATCCCTAATATATCTTGAATATATTTTATGGAATATTTGATGTCCCCTACCAAGCTCTCGGAGCTGAGGGTGATGTTTTGGGACCTTCGAGTGAAGGGTTTTATAAGACCTAATTTTTCTCCATGGGTTGCTCTAGTGTAGTTGGTTAAAAAGGTAGATCTGATAATGTTGATTTTTGTTGATTTTTGTCCCAAAAATTAGTCCATGAAAAATACAAGTACTCATTTTTGTGAACTGATGACCTATTTTACCAGTTTTCGGATGAGAGATGGTTCTCAAATATTGATCATAGGTCTAGCTACATCTAGTTGAGAGTTTACAAGGAAGATATTTAAAATATGGGATTAAGAGGCCAATATAGAAACTATGTGTTCTTGGGTATGCCTCTAAGTGTGAAAATTTATACCACTTTTTATAGATATTAGTAACCATATCTTCCATATATTTTTAGATATTTTTTTTATTTTCATCATTGATGATATACTCATATACTCTATATTATAGGGGAAGAATATAGCGAAATTGAGGATGGTTCTATACTTAATTTGGGAGAACAAGTTTTATGGAAATCTCTTGAAGTTTCAGTTCAGGAACCATGTAATTTATTATCTAGTGAATAATATTTCTAAGCATGGATTAGATGTGGAGTTATCAATGATTAATGCAGTTTTTTCTTGGAATACACCCACGAGCGTGTTATATGTATAATGTTATATTGACCTAACATCATACTAAAAAGGTTTCATGGAGAAATTCTCAATGATGGTATCCCCCATGACATCCCAAATGCATAATGGGATACTATTTATGTTGAATGAGTAGTTCTAGTTAGACATGGAGGAGTTCAGTATGAGGACACATAGTGATCTTCTTTTGAGATTACTAGAGGAGGGTGTGGAGTACATAGTATACTATGTATCCTCTCGAGATAGGGTTGAATGTGTGTTGATGCATCGGAAGATAGTGATCACATATGGGATGAGTTAGTTGATCCCAAATGAAAATAACTTCATGAATCATGCCCGAGGGTTTGTAGTTGTCATCTTCCCTCTGAGGATATGGGGATACTATCTTCTAGGAGGTCACATTATTGTTTACATAAACCATCATCGATTCATGTATGTCTTCACTCAGAGATATCTAAACTTTAGATAGAGGTGTTGGTTGTAGTTTCCATAAGGAAATAAATTTATTATAGCATATACTCATATGAAGGCCAGCATGGTGGAATATTCCCTTAGTTAGAAGTCTTATGCTCTCTGGGTGGAGGAATCATCCGAGCAGTTATCATCACGGTGGATGGTCTGGCTTGTGGACGATTGTGAAAATTTTATTTAGTAAATGACTTTGAATCCCATGTCTCTTAAAAAAGTGAGGGAGGTTCAATTCGGTTACATTTAATGTGATGTCTTATATGTCTCGATTTTATTAGGATACCCAGTGGGTAAATACAATGAATAAGGGACTCATGTCATCATTTTCTAGGGATGGATGGTGGATTTCATCGCGATGTGAGGGGGTATATTATGGAGTTTCATGTATTTACGTTGGTTTTACACTCTAATGTATGTAAAATAAATAGGGACCTTCAGCTTAAATTTATTTGTGCTAACATGAGGTAAATAATGTCCATGTTTTCCTTTTAGTTTCTCACATGCCAAAAAAGTGAAGGATGAACACTATATTCCATATGGTTTGTTGCATCCTCTTGAGATCCAGAAGTGTAAATAGGATGATATATTAATGAACATAGTGACAAGTCTCTTGCACAAATCGGGAGGCCATGACGTTGTCTAGATGATAGTTGACTGACTTAAGAAGTCAGTAAACATCCTTTCTATTAGGTAATGGAGTTAAATGAAGTATTTGGGGTACTTGAATTAATGGGATATCATATTACTTCATGAAGATCTAGTAATAATTATCTCTGATAGTGATTCATGGGTCACATCTCGACTGTAGTTTAATAAACTATAATTATATAAATGGAAATTCTTTTCTTAAAACTATGTAATATTTTGTAAAACTCATTAAATAACATTGAGAACATGATAAAATCTTTATAAATGAATAATTAATGAAATAATAAGTATTTCTAGAAAACAACAAACTTATACCGATTAAATATTAACATGACATTTGGAATAGTTAGGGGACCCTTATGAATAGTAAACCATACAATAATTTATTATCCTCATCAGCGATATAATAAATAATTTGTTTCCATTTTATTAGTGACTATATTGAAATATTATAACATATTATAAGTAGATAAATATTTTTAATATTATTAATTACATTTTGGTATTTTTGTTTGTCATTAATAATTAATTTCCATTTTATGATTAATTTAATAATTTAAATGAAAAATTATTACCATAAATGTATTCAAAAACATAAATTTTAATGTTTTATGATTATATGATAAATTTATGAGACCATAATTAACATTTCAATAAGTTATAAAATCAATTATAATTTTAAAAGTGGTATTTTCCAAAAAACAATGGTGATTTTATATAATATTAAAGTTTATCATATTTAAAAAAACATAAAATAGAATTAATTTATGATTTCTATATATAACAAATGTAGAGGGGAATTTTTTGGATTTTTCTAAAATACTTGAATCTTTTTGAATAGTAAAATATGATAATTTATGATAAAAGATTACCAGAATTATGGAGTTATAGATTATGCATGTCTGATTTAATATAATACTAAAGAGGTATAAATCGTTATTATATAATTTTTTGTGATAATACTTAAAATATTCATAATATTTATCAAAAACAATAATGTAATGAATTAATTAGTGAGAAACAACCCCTCTCATCCACTATATATACCTCCACACACAACCAATTCTCCACACACCATTAAATATTTGATACATGTACAATGTTTTACCAATAATATTACTAAACCTAACCCCCACATCTAGGACCTCTTGGTCTCATAAAAATTCAATCCTTTTCAATGTTGAGGTTTTCAGGGAGGATAAAATATAGAGGTAAATTCCTCTTTCATTTCTTTTATCTTCTTTACAAATTATTTATGTTTCTTAATCTATCATAACCTCCCTTCACCAAAATGTAAATACAACAATAATACCAGTCATATACTATAATGTGATTATGTTAATGGAGTAATCCATCATCAATAAATCTTCTCCTCTTTTTTTCTTAAAGAAAAATCATCACCTGTGATATGTCAATTAACCAACATCGTGGACAATGCACATTCATTTTACATTTACACCTTAATGGATTGTAATAAAACCATTTTTATGATTAAAAATTTATAATATATTTAATTTAATCCAATCTATTTTTTTTAATCATTAAATACACATGTTGTGATATAATAAAACAAAACATGTTCGTTGTGAGGGAAAACCACCCAAAATAATTCGAATGATTATCACTAATATTTTATCTTATGATTCACCCTCATCCAAAATTACCAAATGAATTATATAAAATTTTGAAAATATATCATTTATAACATATAGTCTAAATTCTGAATTTTAATTATAATTTTACATGAACATCAATGCATTTATAAAAGTAAATTGATCCTGGAAACTGAGAAACTGAGCACCCCCAAATGATTAAATTTAACACTATAACACATAAAAAGGCTATAAATAAACATAAAAAAATTATAATGAATACATTTTAAGTATAAAATGATCTAGACATATTAATTAATGAATCTAATTTTATTATTCTGCACATTATGATCATTTGTATAACTGTTTCTTATATAAAGTAAGGGATTCAACATGATCCTCTATTTTTTCCTTTGGGTTACTATTTATCTCTATCTAAATAAATTTAATGATTATTTATTTTTATATAAATCATATAAATTATGTTTATATATTCATAACTCATATATCCATATTATATTATCATTTTTAATGGGGAAATACATGCTTCGGAATTATTCCTTCAAAATTATTCCCTAAAAGAAAACTCAATTCAAGGGAACTTCCAAATTTATTTCCCATTTTCAAGCCAAACCCATTATCTCTTTAAATCCACCATTAAATTTCTAAAATCACTAATTTAATCATGAATCCTATCTTGTTTCATTTCGGGTTTTATGAAAACAAATATGATTCTTCCCATTTAAAATCACTTTCATGCTTCCCCTAAACCCAACTAAAATGATTCGTTTAAAAAATTTATTAAACACAAATTTTAAATTTTTACACTTTAATTAAACGTTACACATAGTGATCTCTTTCTATTTCCCCTCATGAATTTCCATGTATGTTTTTAATCCAATATTCCATGAAAACACATTTTTTATATGATCATTTGTAATTCCTTGTGACATTATTGTGATACCTACTTATTTCTAGGGGTAACCAATATGTTTATTCATATTTTGGAACACATATTCACAAACATGTTATGATGGGTTCACCCAAATATTTCTCAAATTCATTGGGTAATATTATACACCATTTTATATTGTCTAGATTGTTATCATTGACTCATTTTTAGGTTATGTTAAATGTTTCTTCCATATTTCTATAAAGACCTTAATAAATGTTCCCATTTATACATGTAATTATTAATTATTCTTATTCGTGTTCCTTTCCTTTCATTCTATCAAGTTTGGTCTTCAACCCCTGCACTATGTTTTATTCCAATTATTACTTACTTACTGGTCTTCTAAGATCATCCCATGTGTACATATATTCACCAGGTTATCCTATATATATTTACAATCTCAAAGGAATTTAATATATAATTATGGAGATTAAATAAAAGTGCTTTTTAGTTTGGTATCACGATTTCAAATTGTGGACTTAATCTTCCAAATACAAATGATTTTAAAATCCTGGGCTAGTAATTTGATGGTATGTTATGATTAAAATTATGTAATTAATTGTTTAAAATGATTGTGTTTCTATTTTTAGAATTAGAGGCATGTATAGTTTCTTTTGGTATAAAGATTTAAATACTCTAGAGAAATCCTTTAGGATAAGACTAAGTTTATGAAAACATCCCAGAATTATGGTTTGTATATATAAAGTGGTTTATCAAAAAAATAAATATCAATATAGATAATTAATGTTGATTTTGTTATGGAATAGATGTACCTTTTAGTAACAACTTTGAAAAGGTGTTCCCGACCTGACTCGAGGTAATCAATTACAAAAAACCGTGCCTTACTGTGCACCTATTTGGAAACACTGTAGTGATATTCATTGGTAAATTCATAAGCTCATTATGATCCATTATGAAGGGAAAAAAATCCTATAAGAATATATGTTTGAAAATAGATCATGAATTACTTATATTTAAACCTATGGAATCACAAATTAGAATATAGTTTAACATTACATGAATATCATTTTATTATTAATGTTTCCTTATATATTCTTATTAGCTAAGTATTCAATACACCTTATTTTATTTTATTTTCCTTTAGTTATTGGATGGAAATAGAAGAACTCGTGAAAGTAATCAATGTGGTAGGAAATGTGACAATCCCCCCCCCCCATGATATTCCAAATAGGTTGAAAAAGTGCTCAAATCATCATTACAGTACTTGGTTAGCTGTATGAATTTATGAATAATAACATTATTCTTTTGTAAATAAATTCTTATTCTAATAAAATGAATGTCCCCATCGAATCCTTCATTTGAAAAAGTAATCCCATGTTTTGTCGATATTCTAATACCCTCCTCATAGAACAATGGAAAACCCCTTGTGAAATGATATTATATATCTACAAATGATCATAATAATATAAAGTTGTGGTGTAAAAAATATCATTTTCATGGGTAAGATTATCAGTGGTGGAAAATAATCAAGAACACAATGTGAATAAAAGATATTGATTCCATGGAATTAGAATATTTCATGAAAACATTTTTTAGTAAATATTTTTCCCAACCCTTACATTCCTCGACGAAAAGGGACTTTATCACATTAAGGTTGAAGTTATAAAAGTCTATTGAGGTGTATGAGAAAAATTTCATAGGGTTTTAATTATATTCCTTTGGATTTTTTATGAACATAGACATCATGTTGGATTGCTTCCTTATCAGTTTAATGCTGGTTCTACGAATAGAGTCCATGATTCGATGCATTGACAGCTACAAGGATATTTTATGATGTGCCCTTAAGGTTGAAATGGAGATCATGGACTCTAAGTGGTCTCATGGGTCTGGGAGAAAAATAGGATGATATAGTTTTATATGGGTGATAAATCCCATGATAAAATTAATTCCAAACATCCCATGTGTCAAAATGTGGTAAGAATAATTCTTGAAACTCATTAAAGGGAACCAGGAGTTCCTTCAAAAGTGAAAAATAATTTCATATGGAAAATAACTACAAAAGGGATGTATAGATTCCTAGTAAATATGAAAATTAAAGGGAGGTCTAGATCAGTAGTCACCATATAGTGTAGTGTTAAAACTACAAGGAACATGAGAATTATGTGAACCATTTCCCTAAGCCAACTTTTGTTGGAGGCAATCAAAAACAACAACAACCAAGGAAACAAGGAAGGGTATTTTATATCACTAATACAGAGGTTGATCCTAACAATAATGTTTTGATAGGTACACAGGTTATTCATTTGACAATATATAACATACTTTTATATTCTAGTTCTACGCATTCATATATATCGTTCACGTTTAGTAGAACTATTCAATCACCACATAAAAATTTGGAGGTTGAGTTATTGGTTAGAATATAGAATTGGTAAATCATTATATCAAAATTATATAACTACATCCCAATTATTGTTTTCATATTAAAACTTTCATATAATCTAATCATACCCCCTTTAGTAGAAATTGATTCTTTTTGGGCATAGATTGGATACCATTATACAAATTCAACATCAATTATTAGGAATGGTCGATCACTATTCAAATCCCGAAGCATCCTCCATTTCTTTACCACAATAAGAACAAGGATGATTTTCCATTAGAATAATTAGCTCTATTTTGGATATCTTTACCTAGTGAGAAAGAATATCTAGCCTAAATGATTGAGATGAAGGACAAAATCAATATTGAAGACATGCCCATTGTGAGGGACTACATTAATTTGTTCCCTAAAGATCTATATGGTCTTACACCTAATTGACAGGTTGATTAATCAATTTAAAATATTATTGTATCTTTTCTAATAACAATTAAACCTTATATAATGTTCACTATTTATTTAGAAGAAATTAAAAAGATGTTACATGATAATCTGGACAATGTTTTTATACGCCTGTCTGCTTCACTATGGGGGGAGTCACTCCTCTTCATCATGAATAAGGATGTATCAATGCGCAACTTCATTGAATATTATGAGCTAATAAAAATCATGATAAATAACTATTAACCCTTTAAACATATAGATTATTTTTTCAATCAGCTATATTGGGCAACTTATTTCTCTAAGGTGAACCTTTGGTCGGGATATCACCAATTAAAGGTCATGAATGATTATATTCCCAAGACTACATTTCAAATACAGTATGGGAAAAATGATTTCATAGATATTCAATTAGGACTCACTACTAATCCATAAATTTTCATGGACTTAACGAATATAGTCTCTAGATACTACCTCGACAAATTTGTGGATGTCTTTATTGATGAAATTATGGTATACACCCAGTGTAAAGAGGAACATGAGTTTAATTTGAATATTGTGATAAATACATAGCTAATGATGAAGATATAATAAATTCATAGAAAATGTGAGTTATATATGAAGTAATTTTTTTTCATCGATAATGTAATCACTATTAAAGTGATATATGTAGATCCTTCTGTGATAAAAAAAATTGAGGAGTGGCACGTGACATCATCGATAATGTAGATCTATAGATTCCTCAATATAGATTGTTATTAGTAATTATTTTTTAATAAATTATCATTATTTTCAAACCCATTAACAAAGATGAATCAGAATGGAGTAATGTTTTTCTAGGTTAGTCAATGTGGAGGCTTCTTTAAAGTGATTAATAAGGGGCTAATCACTACACTTGTATTCAAACATCAAAATATGGGGAAATAATTGTTGTGTACAAAGATTCTCCAAGGAATGGATTAGGATGTGTAAAAATGAAATAATGATAATGTGATATCCTACACCAAATGGAATTTGAAAATTAATAAGAAAAACAATCCTATGCATGATCTAGAGATGGCAGTTGTGATAATTGGATTGAAAAGATGGTTGAGTTATATTTTTTAAGAGAAGTTGGACATAAATATTGATCACAATAGTCTCAATTATATATTCACACATAAGGATCTTAATATGTTCTATCTAATATGGTTAATGTTCATTAAGTATTATGACTACTCATTCCACTTCTTAGTTTTTCAAATAAGGTATTGGATTTTCTAAGTTGAAAGGATCAGACATTTTTATCAATGATGAGATTCAAGAAGGATCCAATATTATTAGACTTGAAATGAATAGACACGGGAATCCATAAGGAATTAAAAACATTAATCCTTTCTTAATTGATTACCCTTCCATAATTTATGGATAAAATAAAGAATTCTCAATGAAATTATGTAGAAATTCGGAAAAGGGTGGAAGCTATAAAAGGGTAAATACTCATAATTTAACATCAATAAGGATATAGTTATAATATTTGGCTCAGGATTTTGTGTACCATATAATCCAAAAATAAATAATGATCTTCGAAATGATGCACATAGCTCTAACTTAAATATTCAATTAGGGACCACAATGATGTATTGAGATATATTGGATAATAATGGTGGGACAATATGACAAAATAGATCACTGAATATACATAAATTTTCCTAGTATGTCAGTAAGTAATGAATGAAATACAAATGTCTAAGGGGATGATGAAACCAATACTCATACAAATATAGAAGTTGGATAAAATTACCATGGAATTATTCACTATACATCCATATAAATTTAGATGAAATAATTCAATATGGGTTTTTGTGGATCATCTTACAACGAAATCTCACATTATCACACATTAAGGATAATTCTCACTAGATCAAGAATCATTGATATAAATCAATGATATTTTAAGGTTGTATGGAGTACCATTATCGATTGTTTAAAATTAGAACCATAGATTCACCTACAGGTTCTAGAGAATTCACTATAAATCTATAAACATCGAGCTGATCTTCAGTATGACCTATGATCCCCAAACTAATAGCCAATATGAGTGAAATATTTTAAAAATTGAAAACATTTTGATAGTGTGTTATATGGAATTCAAAAGAGGATGGCACTAACATAACCATGTGGTCTATTTGTCTTATAAAAGTAGTTTCCACTCCATAATATATATGATTCTATATAAATACTTTAATGGTAAATGATGTAGAACACTAACATGTTGGGATTAAGTTGACTAACATAAGTTGCAAGGACCTGAAATTTTCAATGAAATGGTGGAGAAGATCAAAACCATTCAGAAAAAAATAAAGGTAGTCCAATGTCATTATAAGAGATATGGAGGCAATCGTCACTGGGAACTTGAGTCTATGGTTGGAGGCATGGTATTCCTATGCATGTCTCCATGGAATAGGATCGTGATATTTGGGAAGCATGGAAATATAAGTCCTATGTACATCAGACCCTTTGAGATCCTTGATCATGTTGGAGATGTGGCCAATAGACTAGCACTTCCACAAAACATGTCTCATGTAGAAAATATATATGATGTATCTATCTTAATAAAGTACATACTAGATCTCCCAAATGTATATAATTTAGAGGTGGTGCAGTTGAAGAATGATATCTCTTATGGAGATCAGTAAAGGAAGATATTGTACCATACAAAGAATGTTTTGTGCAGCAAGACTACTCGATTATTCAATGTACTATAGTTGATTGATAAGTATGAAGATGAAACATGGTAACTAGAGGAAGTAATTATAGAGATGTAACCTCCCATGTTTTCCCCATAGAATGTGAAATGAAATTTTGAGGGAGAAATTTTATAAGGGGGGAGAATGTAACAACTCTAAATTCTGTCAATGGAAATTCATTTCATTTAACTACATCATATACTCTAAACCACATAAAATCAAATTGAGAATACAATAAAATATGTATAAATGAATAGTGAATGAAATAATATGTATTTATAGAAGTTAAGAATCATATACTAATGAAGTATTAACTTGACCTTTGGAATAGAAATGTGGCCCTTATGTATAGTAAACCAAATAATTGAAGAGTAACCTCACCAATGAATGAATATATAAAATTTACCCCTCTTTTAAGTTGCAATATGATAAAATGATATCATGTTATTAGTAAATAAATATTTTACATATTAGTAATTATATTTTGGTATTTTTCAATGTCATAAATATTAAAATACATTTTTATGAATAATTTATTAATTTAAAAGAAAAATAATTTTGGTAATATATACTCATAAAGTAATATTTTGATGTATTATAATTATATTATAATTTTATGAGACTATAATTAACATTTCAAAGTTTTATAAAATCATTTATAATTTTAAAATAGATATTATTCAAGTAATGTATGATTTTAATAAAACATTTAATGAATCATATTCAGAAAAACAAAATCTGGATATGTTGTTTATTTTTTAATTTTACGTGTAAAAAAATGGTTAGGATTAATTTTGGGGATTTTTGAAAATACAAAAAATTTTTGCAAATAGAAAAATATGATAATAAATGATAAAATACAGATACATGAATTATGGAGTTATAGATGATGTATGGATGATGTAAGCCCAAAATATCATAGTATACTTCATCATTTGATTTTTTGGATATTTCGCAAGCTATTCATAGTGTTGATCCAAAAACACAAACCAATTAATAAAATAATGATAAAACACCCCTCTCCTCTATTATAAATACCACCCCTCTCAACCTCTTCTCCTCACACCATCCAAGAATAACCACATTTAAAAATTATTCGCAATACTCTTATTAAACCTCTCCCACTGGTAAAGGAGGTCTTGGTACCATTAAAATATTGATACATTTTCCCTGAGGAGGTTTTTAATTTGCATAAATGCATGAGCTCAATACCACTTTCTTTTATTTGAATTTCATTTAAAAAAATTTCTTTTATTATTGTTTACTGACATCCCCTCATACAAATTTAATTAATACTCCACTACCGTACCTATATTATAATTTATTTTCATTATGTAATAATCCATTATCATTACTAATTATCCTCTATTTTAATTCTAAAAATTATATCATCACCCATGATGTGTTAATTTACCGACATCATGGACGATGCACATTCATTTTAATTTAACACATTAAATAAAGGTAATAAAACCATTTTTATGGTTAAAATATCATAATATAATTAATTACATCCTATTTAATGTTTTTTAATCATTATATATAGATAATGTTCAATAATAAAACAAAAAAAATTCATTGTGAGTGAAAAATGCCCAAACTAATACATAGAATTATCACTAACATCTTATCTAATGATTCATACTCACCAGAAATAAAAAAAATTAATAAAATTACCATTTTACATTATTTACTTTCATTATTAACATATAACATTCAATATGAGTTTCCATTTACATTTTACATGAACTTATATACTCTTCTACAAGGGAACTGATAATGAAAACAATGAAAATGAGCACTCCTAAATGATGAAATTGAACACTATAAATCGTCAAAAGGATGTAAATGAAATTAATAAAATTATAATATATTAATTACATGTAGAAAAAATTTAATTATTAATTAATGAATCTATTTTTTTATTCTTGACATTAAAATCATGTGCAGAACAGTTTCAATCATAAGGTAGGGGATTCTACATAAACCTTAAAAAAATTTGGGTTACACTTTCTCTATAATTACCTAAATGTAATTCCTATTTATATTTATATAATTATTCTAAATTAAATTTATATGTTCTAAAATAATATACTTAGATCATATAATCTTTTTTTAATTGGTAAATACATGTTTTTATATGGTAACCTTATCAATTCTTCCCAATAAGCAAGAGAGATTCCAGAGAACATCCTAATATGATACCGTTTTTCTAGTGCACTCCATAACTATTTTAAGACACCATTATTTTTTATAAATTCCCTAATTTAACTATGAATAACTATCTTGTTTTATTTCTATTTTTGTAGAAACACATATTCATTTTCAATATTATATTTTGATTAATATTTCTCTTAAATCGCAGTAAAATGTTTCATTTTTAAAGTCTCTTAAACACTCCTATTACATGTATCCATTAACATGAACATCACATAACATCATCTATTCTTATTTTCCAATAATTAATGTATATATATGTTTTTAATCCACTCTTTCGTGGAAACATTTATGATATGCTCATTTTTGTTACCTTGTGATATAATTATGATACTCATTTATATACATGGGTAACCATTATGATAATTATTTTTGTGGAACATGTATTCATGAACATGTTATGATGGTTATTGATGGATAGTGATCCAATCCATTGGGTAATTTTTAGTCTCATGAAACATCATGTTGGGATAGAGCGTTAAGATGATTCTTTATGGGATGTTTCTCCCATGTTATATAGTCTTGGTTGTTATACTCGACTCAAGTATATTTCATGTTATATATTTTTTTCCACATTAATATGATTCCATAATTATATGTTCCCATAATATAATTTTTATAAATCATCATTTTTATTCATGTTTGATACCTTTTATAACATCATGTTATGCCTTTTAACCTATGTCATATGTTTTATTTGTATGCTTATTTCCTTTATAGGATTTTTTGCTCCTCTATTTTGTTCAAATATTACCCAAGAAATTATATAAAAATTTATGATCCCAATGAATTTTATAAGATCATTATAAATATTAAATAAATTATGTTTTATTTTTTTCAAGTCTTCAAATTATGTATCTAATCATCTTATTACTCTAGAATTTATGATCCATGGATTGTAATTTGATGGTTAATTATTCTTAAAATTGTGTAATTAAATTTTTAGAATGCTTGGGTCTCTATATATAGAGAGGAATACATGAGGTATTCATCACCCAGATGATGTAGAGTATAGTCTTTCACCAAAATAAATATGGGACCATAAAGTGCATTATTCTGGTGTTATATGATATGTTGAGGTCATGTGTATTATAATACATCTTGATCTAGGAGAATCATTTACCATTTATAGAGTTTTATTTTAATAATATTTGTCATTATACTATCAGGATTTAACTAATCAAGGACCTATATTGGAGACCCCTGAAGTTAACATTGTGTAAGGAAGACATTGGTGAAGCATGTATTGTTGGTCTAGAGTTGGGTATGGTTTTGAAGGAGGGGGTATGTGTGATCTACAATTAGATGAGGAAAACCTAGAGTATGAAGAAATCACATACAGAGCAACATCATATGCCCTTTATGTTTGACCAGAGATTCCATGTTTTCCAAATAGTATCATGATGATGGAGATTAAAGATATTTGTATAGGGATCCCAGCTATTACCATTGATAATTGGGTTGTTTAAGATCCTATAGAGGGTTGTATATGTTTCATACTACCTCGCCATACCTCCACAGTTGGAGTGGGTGCATGATAGCTTCCATGTGAAACAAGTGTGGATATACTTGCATGATCCAAGAAATGTTATTAATTGGGGTGAGATGCACATTGAGGATATTGGAAACATCAGAGAGTATAACTGGAAATTGAGGATATTTAGGAGAGAGTCCTATATAGATGGACCATTCCATTTCATTTTTTTTGTGGATTCTTGGGAGCATGCAAGAGTTCTCCTCGGTGTGGGAATGTGAGATGTGGGCTCAATATCCTAACATTTTTTCATAGTTGTGATTTTCGGGGATGAAAATACTGATTGAGGAAATAATTTTGAGTGTTTATTTTTTCTATATAATACTTTTACATATATGAAAATATATTTTTCATACATGAACTAAGGAAAAGTGCGGCTGGAGGTCTGGTGAGCCTAGAAATAAGTATATAATAATAGTGAATATATTATATATCACGCATGCATGTTTTTGTAGGAATTAAGAAATATCTACAAAATTAATTGATGAATAAAAAATATTATACCTTGGTTGAATAAAAATCTTGTTATATTCAATGGGTATGACCTAATGTTGGTTAGTGCTAGACATTGAGATAGAGTGACCTTTTTTGGGTACGTTATGTGAAATAAATAAAAAATTCATTAAATGACCTAAAAATTTTAAATATGTTTTTACATTGTTCTGGTGATTCAAAAAGTTAACTACATAACCATGGGACCATAGATAGAAGGATTCAACCATTCTTACTTGGCGGATTGAGATCAGATGAAAATGGACATATAGATCAAGGTAAATTGATGTGCATAAAAATAAACAGATCCTTCCTATAGTTGGTGAACATATAATGCACTAATATGAGATCTAATATTGAGTTTGGACTCAACATTTTTGGTTTATAAACATATTAGTAAACAATTTACCATCATAAAAAATAATTTTTTCACTTTTTATTTACATATTATTTTTCATGATCCTGCATATGAAGTAGAAATTTTTTATTCAATTTATTATTATTGTGGTGAATTATTTTTTGTGGTGGTTATCTACAATCAAAATTTTGTGGGAAACGAAATCTTGAACAGTTATTATTTGACATATTTTTATATTTTCCCCCATCATTATTTTCATTCTTCTCTATTTCCATATAGGTAAATGGTCCCACAATACCGAGTGGGTAAGAGAAAGATAAAACACCCATAAATAAGAAAGATTAGCATGTGGTGGATGAATTGATGACTTGTGGATGGATTAGTAGGATTGAAGGGATATGGGTTATATTTTCCTCTATAATTGGGATCTATGTTAAATTGGAAGATTATTTGCAGCCTGTGGGAGAATACACGACCTCATACATGAATTTGGTTTACCGATTTTCATCCACCAAGATAAACACCCATGCTTTTCATACATAGTTATTTTATATATCCTAGATTCATATTCATTAAATGATATAAAAATGTATTTAAGGAACCAAATAGTTTAATTCATTTTGAAACATGAAAATAAATTATCTACTCTAGTGAAATATCTTCATTGTTTCCCACAAATATCATCATTTTTAGTTCCCCTACATGGAAAATTTCTCCATTACCTATCAAAAGGAAACATTATATAATGTTAAGATCTGATGCTCAGAAAGGGTAAACGTGGAAGATATCAATTTGGTTTCAGAAAAATGAATTATATAAGAATTATGGGTATGAGATCATGAGAAAATTCATATTCATCCAATCATGGGTCATGTTATAAATCACTAACCTGTCAAAATACATGAATCATAAGGATGAAACTTCGTCATAATTTAATCATGAAACATAAGGTAATTTTATAAATTTATGTGGAATCATCACAAGTAAAAAAAACCAATTCATATGTCAATGATGACATCCATAAGTCATGGACCAGTCCTTGAAAAATTTTTCCCCTTATGGATCATGAAAATAAGATTGTTTCCCCTCATAGATCAAATACATAAACTTGTTTCCCATCACCGATCAATCACATCAACTTGTTTCCCATCAAAGATGAAGAACATGCACTTATTTCCCACAACTATATCATGAGATATATATCAGTACTCAACTTAATTGGGGGAGATGTAGTAATCATTAATAATTTATCAAAAACACTACATATGTTATACATAGGACCATAAATCATTCAGCGCATCAAATCCCATGTAAATATATGAGCTTCATAAACAATTCAGCATCACATAACTCATATAAATGTAAAAAGTACGATTAGATTAAATCTATAATAATCGTAAAAAATTCCAAGAAATATTAATAATGGTATCCTTGGGTTATATCCCCAATAATAAAAAAGTAACATTAGATAATATCTCTTATATGGAAAATTATTTTTTTAAGATCAATTAAAATAGGACTTCTATATAATATCATTTCCTTTATGAAATTATATTTTTTAAAGAGGCTTGAAATTATAAAGGAAAGTAATTTATTTGTATATAACCTCATAAAAATGTAAAAGAAGATTCTAATATTTAATTCATCCAGGTGGTGGAAAATTACTTTCATGTTGTATATGTAAAAAAAATTACTTCTATATAAAATATTTTAGTAAATCCACACAATGATTTTTTTATAAAACCCCAAAAATAATATTTTCAAACCATTTCATAAAAGTCCATCATGGGTAAAAGTAGAGTTAAATATTAATTATAGATCTATAAAAATACATTTCCCAAAAAACTTATTTATAAAACATGTATGTCGAAGATAAATATTCCCCAATGGAGACTACAAATTAAATAATCCTGAATATTGATAAGATTGACAAATAAACCCATAACACTTTACAATAAATTAAATCACATCTCCATGAATGAAAAAGATAAGGGATAATAAAATACCATATTATAAAAAATTAAAATCATTGAAATAGTAATGTTAAATATATAAACTACATAAATGAATTAAATATTTAAGAAAAAATGTTTCCCATATGAGTAAAAGCGAGGAAAAAATTTCTTACCTCAAGTCAAGCCTTTCATTGTTCATGTCCAATCCCATAGTATAATAAATATGTATTTATGTAAAATGGATTATATAATCATATATCAATCATTCCATCTATTATTTCTTTATAAAATCTTATCAATAGTTAATTAGTAATTTAAAATCACTGTCGTGGTTTATATCTACATCATTTCCTAAGAATCTTACAATTTGGTGGTCCCGATCCTTATACATTGATCGTTGTCCCATCATTTACAGAATCATTATTAAGTTTAATATATGAGATATATTCTTATTATTTATCCTTATTAACATTAGTGTGAAATGATAATTAAAATCAATCACATCACATCATGGATATGGTAAGCAATTTATATCCAAAGTAGTGTTTTCATTTCCCAAAATATTGGTAGGTAGAAAGGTAGGTATGATATTATCATTCTATATGTATAAACATTTAAAAATATCATGAATAAATATTAAACCCATCCAAATTCTCATTAATCATATATGGGTATGGAAGATGAGTTATATCGCTATGTGGAGATGGTAAGTCGTACATAAACGTGAGCGATAATCTCACTTCTTTTTCGATGAGAAATGGGATTTACAATGGAATATCAATAAACAGAATAAAATTTTATAATGTTCAGAATTTCGAATTTATTATATAATTATATATATCATAGATTTATATGACTTATATAAGAGTTGGAAAAAAGTGAGTGATAAGTTATAATGATTACCTCTTCTTCGAAAAAGATTAATTATATCTCCTTTAAATGACTATAATTCTCCTCCATTAGGATGTAAAACACCTATATATTATGGATATGAATTTGTAGAAGATAATTTGTTAGATTTTGTTTGAGATATAGGAATCATTTTTGTTTAATGAGATGAAGGAGGTGGTGTCCTTTAATTATATAGGTGAGGGGAAATTATGGATTTCATCAAAAGATTAATTTTTAATAAATAAAATATCAATACAAGTTCCTCCAAACGAAATAGTATTCAAATATAATATGGGATATTGTGGTAATATTCTAACAAATTTTATTTTAGATAAAATATTTTATAACTATTAACTTTATCATTTTGATTAACCCTTAGTTAACCATCTTTAATATTAATTATCTTAACAATTATTTCAATATTAAAAGGTTGATATTTTATCTAATAAAGTGTTAATATAAACAGAAATGATCCATTTATTACATTTTTAACTATAATTTATCCCATTTTCCCTTATTTTAATTTCTTATGATTTTAAAGTAATTTATTAAATTATTGTTTACTAAAAATATCAACAATGTCGATTTCGACACTATTCTTTACATTAAAATTAAAAAGTTCAAAAAATAAGATAAATTCAAAACAATTCATTTAATAAACCCATAATATGTCATATATAAATATAAAATTATTTGATATCCTTTTGGAATTAAAATTATTTTTCATTTATTATTTTCTATTTTACTTAATATAGATTTTTATTAATCAAAGAAACATCTCATCATCACTGTGTACTTATTTATGACAATTATTTAATCACTAAAAATTAAAAACACATTTTCATGATGTAGATAAACCTTTTATGATTCATACTAATTTATTTAGTCAAACATAAATTCTATTTAAGCCCTCGTAAAAACTATTATAGATATTAAAATTAAGAATGTGACATTGTAGAACTCTCTTTGATTTTAAGAATATCCAAGTCATTTTCCTAGAAAAGTTTCCATTGACGTATTCTATTTAATTAATAATGTGTTAAATTTATATTTATTTTCATAAAAAGATTTTTTAATGATATATGGTAATTTTATAATATTTATAATATTTTTTTTACCCTTAATTACCTGGATTACCATTAACCAGGATAATAATCATTACAATGTTTAATATTCATATTATCTGTAAATAAAAGGGAACAATGTATTAAATTTTTAACTTTGGGTTGCAAATTTGGAATCCATCATTCAAAATTGAAAACACATAATTCGATAAAATTAATTTAAAATTAATACCATTGATGGGATTAGAAAATGGTTTTTAATTAAAACCGTTCCAAAGACTCAAATGTTTTTATACCCAAATTTAATGTCAAATTTATTCCAGTGACATAATTTGTAGAAAATGGTATAAAACTTATCCAATTATTCTATAAAATAAATCATGAATATAATTTACCACAATATTTTTTAGATAAAAAAAGGTGTTTTCACTAAAATTTATTATTTTCGCTATTTATCATAACATGAAACTTTTCAAAACAAATAAATAAAAATTAACCAATAAAATTTTTATAAACTTGTTTCCAAGAAGAAGATTATTTATTGAAATAAAATTTATAATACTGTCAGATTTTTGTTTTAAAATAAGATCTCTGCTTAAATTTGGTAAAACTGCTTGTATAAAAAATACAGTTTTAAGCATAAAATTAGATATATTTTTACATTATGTAAAAAAATATTATAAATAATTACAATTAGATTGAATATTTTTAATTAATATAATCAAAAAAATTATTATTTTTATTTTATTGGTATAAGAATTACTTGTACGCATTTCAATTTTTTTCAAAATCGTTTCCCTTTATTTCCAAAAAAGGTTTTATTTTAATTTATAATTAATTTGTCACAAAATTATTAATTATATATAGGTCTAAAACACATATTTTCATAATTATTTTAATCTTGTCTATTATTTCCATTCTAATTTCTATTATAAAATTTATTATTTTAAAAATTTCGATAATAAAATGATGGTTTATAAAAACATGGTGATACATGTATCATTAGAATAACATGGTGTAGCGTACAATGAAATATTATAAAGATGTTATTTATTAAAAAAATATTCCATAACAATGTTAGGTCTATATAGTATACCCCACATAAAGTGTATTTTTCCTTCAAATTTCATTATGTTCGTCAATATTTCAATACATGAATGTTAAATTCATAGAAAGAATCCTTAAAAATTGAATAATAAAACATCATAAAAAATGAATGTTGGGAACATAAGAGTTTCCCAAAATATATCATTATTAGGTTTCCCCAAATGATAGAATATGTGGTCACTGAAAACATATACATAGAATATAAAACTAACTATCATGTTCTGATGGAGAGTGATTAATAACATGTTCAGGGTAATGTTATTGAACATAAGTCCATAGATCAAATAAGTTTAGAAAAGGTCACCAATATCATAAAACATGATGATAATATGATAAAAGTTTATTTAAAAATTTATTGTAAAGATATACATACTTAATTTCATCTCATAAGTACATTATCACTCTATAGTTAAGCATTGTTGAAATTTTTCTTCATATCTTACTCCATGAAATGATGATGTTGAAATTATAATGCTTAAAGAACTAGTAGTTAATAACAACCATAATGGAATTATAATTCAAACCATATATCTCTAGTTTTCATCAAAACAAATTTGTTATCAAATATTATCAAATATTCAAAAAAATTTCTATTATAAAACATCATCCAATGTTAAAATTCTGATAAAATCATAAATGGTTACACTTTTGAACCTTCCAAAATGATATAATCCAAGACATACAAAATAATATCATTAAATGTTTCATTTATCACTGAGAAACATGATTTATATCTTAATTCCCACATACTAACCACATAAAGAATGTTATCAAGTATTGTACTAAAACATAGTAATAATCTGAATTACCATAATAATTATTAAAAAACTATATTCTAACAAAAATAAATATTTTCCTCATAAAATAAATCCAAAAATTATATAACTAAAATCAATGATATCAATACCCAAATTTTCACCTTATTATTTCCAAGGTCATAAATATTGTCCCATTTATTTTATTATAATATAAAATCTATAAATTTTTATTATCCCCATAGTATTCACATATTAAGGGTTATCATTCAATTAATCATGTGATTTTAAAAAACATATCATTACCACCTTAGTAACTTTTCAATGTTATCAGTTCCATTGAATATATGCTCGAAAATTTCTAGAAATACATAGAAATTACATTATTCTATTATAATATAAAAGTAAATTAACAAAATTATTAAAAACTTCCATTACATAAACACTAAATTATTTCAACACAATTTTTTCACACTCCACATTAAAAACAGTGATCATTACAGAATCTCCATTTTCATTGTCTATAATAGGTTTCTGAAATCAATCATCATCATTGACCCTCATATTTGGGTACTAGTTAGCATAATTATATTTTTATATACACTTAAAGAACTAAAGTGTGGGTCATGAATAAAATTTAATCTTTTTTCACCATTTAAATAAACATATTATTTATCGACCTTCGATAATCATTAGATTCATGTCCTACCTTCCATCATTAAAAGCACATACCAGTTCCATTTAACCACTTCCCATGGTATTTCTTCTCACATTTATAGAATGTAGATGATTTTAATTACTTTCCACCTTGTGATTTATTTATTAGTTCATGGGAATATGTATTTACTTTCCTATAAAAATCATGGTAGTGGTGGGTATTTCCAATGTCCATTTCTAGCATAGGATGACATAAATAAATTTATTCATGGTAACTAAAGTCTATTATGTATAAAACCCATTTATAATCTTGTTTCTAATCCAAAAAATAATAATTATTGAACTCAACACATTAAATGGATTCCATTTCATCCCATTTGTTTTCTATTCTTCATAATATTCCACATTTATTATTCTTCACCTTACAAATAATATATATCAAAAATGCATTTTCCATATAATCGATATTAGAGAATTAAAAATATAATTTTATTGGTAAATATACATTTCTCAAAAACTAGTGGATTATAATACCCAGTGAGATTACATGGAAGATGCCTCATAAAGGACTCAACTATTTTTCTTATTTCACGTTAATACATAATTCATATATTAAAATATTTTTGTGAGCATATTAATACTAATTTTCATTCCTACTTTGATAACATTTAGTTTCCCAAGAGTAAAATCATTTCATTGACCAAAAAATCATTATTAACATGTATCCATCATGTTATAGACATTTACTAAAACTAGATATGATAGTGTGACCTACATTAATCACAGTAGAAGAACCTCATAATCAAAGAAAATTATATATAAAATTTCAATATATGACACATATGGTTTAATAATGGGTTATTCATGATCATTATGAAAACTCTAGGATTGTAACATATGCATGTAATATTTCTTAAGTATCTTACTAATGGTTTTTCCTCCTACTTTTTAATGTTTTTCCAATCCTTTTATCTAATACCAGCTATAAAACTTAGGATTTTCACATGTGGATATTAAATATTTTTTTGATTAATATACATTACATTAAAAAAACACATTCATGGGGACTATAATAATTTAGATCCATTTGAATCATTTAACCCAAACATATGCTATGGTAGAAGATATATATTTTTTCCCACAAATATCAACCCCTTTAGTACCCTTACTTAAAACATTTTTTTATTTACTATGTAATGTAATTATAAGAAAAGGGTGAGCTCAAATACTCAGTCTGAGAAAACATTTAAGGTATCAATTTATAATACAATTATAGAATAAGTTAACAAATTTTCGTATCAGATCATGGAAAAATATCATACCCAACCTATCATGAATTATAAATATCATTCATGGATAAATAGATTATCATTTCATAATACATGATTTATAATAATGAAACATCATTACAATTCATCAATGAATGATAATTTAATATCATAAATGTATGTGGCATCATTATAACTATAGAAAACCGTTTCTTATGTCACTGATAACTTACGAGACACTTGGATCAATCCTTACAACCTATATCAAGAAAATAATTATGAACATCTACTTATTTCCCATTATATATAGAGTGCATCGACTAGTTTCCCATCACATATCTTGGGCACCGAATTTTTTCCCATCTTAGAAAAAGAACATCAACTTTTCCCTTAACTGTATAATGATATATAAATATTACCCAATGAATTAAAGGGATATATACGTCACACCCATCACTTAATGAAAACTATAATTTTTTTTCCATAGGACCATCAGTCATTCTCTATCTCTAAACCCATGTAAATAAACTAGTTTCATAAATACCTAATGTTAAAAAAACTCATATAAAATAAATTTTTTTTATTTTTTTCATTCCATAATAAACATAAACCATTAAAAGGGAGAATAAAAATTATATACTGGGGTCATATCCCTAGTAAAGAATAAGTAACAATACCTAATTTCATCTTATATGAATAATTATTTTTTTAATGATCACTGCAAATAATTATTGAGAAAAATATCACTTCCTTTTGAAGGATTTTTTTAATGGGATGTACAATTTTGAAGTAAAAAAACTATAATTAAAAGGAACCTTGTAAGAATGTAAAGGATGATCCAAAACAAAAAGGCATAATAACAGAAGTAAATTATGTTCATCTCGTGTCTCTTAAAAAACAATCCTTTGTTATATTTTTGTTGGTAATGTTACAAAGAACCTTGTTTAGAAAATAAAAAAAATATCCTCTTGAAAAGTTTCCTAAATAAACAACATGGTTTCAAATAACATTAAATAATCCTATAAGAATATAAAAAAAATGTTTTTTAAAATACTTTTACAAATTATGGATGTGGATGATAAATATTCCCAAATAGAAACCTAAAATGAAACTATCTTGAATATTGATGAGATTATGAAATTAAACATTACGACTTTTTATCTATTGAATCATATTCCCCAAGAAAGATATAAAATTATTTGGATATGAAAATAGAATAATATTCAAAATTATAATCATAAAAACATGCATGGAAAGTATATATACTATATACAAGAAACAATTTGTGTATAAGGCATGTTTCCAATAGAAATAAAAGTGTCAGAAATATCCCGTAACTCATGTATCATCTTTCCTTGTTCTCAATAAAACATCTTGTATAATAAATTTGGTTTTATAATACATGTATTTTATAACTAGATAAAAATAATATCATTATTATTTTTCTTATAACATCTTATCACCCATTTATTAATAATTTAAAATCATTCTTATGGGAGTTATATGATTTATTTTCCAAGAATGTCTTGGTTTATACGTCCTGGTCCTTATAATTTGATTATAGTGACTCACCCTAGTAGGCCTATATCTAGTGTTTTCCTACCATTAAAGTATCATAAGATATATCTATATCATTTCTCAAATGACTGAATAGATTTGTAGTCTTGGTACACCATATACATACACGAGTCTTCTATTATAAATTAATAAACTAATTAAAACATATTCTTTTTCTTGTATAATGATAATAATAACTCTATTCATTCAATTATATCCATTAATATCTTTCTTGTTACACTATTAGATCTCTAATGAATAGTGATATAATAGGGGTGATCTCAAATGCTTAGTAATGTTGAAGTACAGCGGCATCAATAATGAATCTATGTGTATAATCCATATGGTAAATTTATAACTAGAGATGCATGTCACATAATAAATAAACTTATAATGTAGTGTATTAACAATATAGAATGGTAATAACTATGAACACATTTCATTAAAATATATTGATAATTCATAATCCATATGGATAGGTTAGAAACTGAAACATATGTCATTTATTCAACAAACTGAGAATTAAATGTATCTATAGATATGTTGATAGAAAATGTCATGGAAAATATTAACTGAAAATAAATGAAGGGAATTCTTAGTTATTGGACATCAGGTTTCAGAGTAATATAGAACAATTACTGCCAATACCTCTAACAAAAAAGTTTAGTATATCATTTAGAAACACATTTAATTTATGAAATTAATTTGTCCCCTGAGACTATCGATGCATTTAGGGGAATTCTATAACTTTTCCCCACATGTTTCAAATCATTCCAAATAAATCCTCATATCAAATAATCAAACTAAATAATATTCCTTATCAAATATTCATATTTAATAGAAGATATGGTTTTTTCAAAAATTCCCTAGTTAAGGATAAGTATCAATAAGGGCCGTTGATGTTGATGAATGCAAATACCATTGCAAGATCAATTAATGTATTATTGAGGAACATCATCATTTAATATTCCAGAGCGTCCCATACCACTTTGAAACATTTTAATTGTAATCCCCTAAAAGGAAAAATATTAAATTAAACATATAATATCATGATAATAAGAATGTTCATGATATAAAAAGTCAATGGGTAGTATATAAACCATATAAAATAAACTTAGAGCATTACAACATCTTTTAATTATTATTGGAAATTGAATATTTCAAGGTGATTTAAAATGTAATCATGAAAGTGAATGTCAATACTATCATTGAAAATATCAATCCAAAAATTTCCAAAGGATGAATTAGTATAGTGTCAGCATAGTATTTCCCATATAGAGTAAAAATAACGTGTTTTTTCATTGATTATTATAAATTCTATAAAAAAAATTTTATAAAAACACTCTTCAAGAAAATATATTTTTTATTTTGAATAAAAATAAACAAAAATTTATTTCTAAATAACATTTAGAAACTTTTTATTTATCATTTTTCTACTTTATCTTCCAATAGAAGCTTTAATAAAATGGTTATAGCTAAATATATACAAGTCATATGAGATAAGAATAACATTATTTTTTATAGTAAAACGTAATAAAATGAATTTCATGGAATGACACTAAATAATTCTTTAAAAAACATTCTAAAAGAAAAATTTGGTAACAAATTCATTAATATATCATTGGGGAATGGTTAAAAACATTTTTGAAATAATTTTTGTATAATGGAGTTTTTAGAAGAAAACAACTTCTCTAACTAAAATATAAATGAAGTGGTGTATTCATAAATACATCTTATAAAAACATTAATGTACAAAATAGATAAAAATTAAAAAAAATTAGTATAAAATGGTCATGGATAACCAAATTTGTTGTAAATGGAATGGATTATAATAAAATAATCAAATAATTTTTTTAAAGGAAATTCTAGTGTAACAAATCTAAAAAAAATTGATTTTAATGTAAACCCTTGTAAAGATAATAATATTGAAATGAAACTCAAAAAATTAATTAATTAATTGTAGAAATAGTAAATAAAAATAAGGGAACTGTAAATACAAAAATATATTGCCAATTTAGTTATACATATAATTATAGAATATTTAAAATAGCGAGGAAGTAATATAACATAATTAAATGGAATTGAGATGTGAAATTTTTTACTAGTTCATAAATTTTAATTAAAATCCCATTACAAGAAATAATTTTAATTTAAACTAAAATTAATATTAATATTAAGGATTTATTTATATAATATTTCAAAATGGACATTAGATACACAACACAAAATAATTTACTACCGAATATGGCCTTTATCTCATAAATGAAAAAAAGTGAGATGAAAATCCCTTAACTTAAGTTTGACATGCCTCATGAGTATTATATTCTGAAATAATATACTATTTATAATTATTTAATAGATTAAGAAACTTTTTTCATTTACATCCTTACATGTATTTCACTTATTAACATGTTGTGAACAACTACAAAAATAATTATTTTGACATCATCTATTTTGACCAAATTCAATTTATGTATCCAAAAAAACATTGGTAGGTCACCTAGGGTCAAATGGGTTATGTAATAATGTTTTTCGGAGAGGATACTCTAGAGGAGGGTGAATTGAGTTCCAATTAAAATTTCTATCTAAAACATCTAGGATTAAAATACCCCAAATTAAAGAGCCCAGTTAATTAAGGCAGTAGATATATAAGTGATTTATTGTTCAACAGGTTTCTCAATGGTTGATTACTCCTCAGTTGAATCAATATGAGTACTAATTAAACTTTTGAAACAAGTTTACTAAACGAATCACATATACACACTAACCACAACTAACTATCAGAGTGAATGTAAAAATAGATTTCTGTCTTTGAAAATATTAGCATCGGATAAATGTAAAATATAGTAATTTAATGTTGAACACAACAATTTAAACAAGAGGTTCAGTCTTAAGACAAGACCTAATCCTCTCAACATGGTGATCACATTCCACCAAGAAGTTATATTTAAAGAATTATACACATCATGTATCGGGCTTTACAATAGTTGATAAAAACTTTCCAGGTTTGGCAACCTCTGCCACAGTTATACATGGGAAAATAAACAATCAATCCACACTAGGATTCTTCCACAGTTATTCGTGGGAAAAAAATGTAAATAGAGTTTGGTAGGGGGATTTTAAGTATCCCTCAGTTCAGGCACAAGAGTTAGTGTGTGTATGACAGATACACTGCTCACAAATGTAAAATACTTAAACACAGTAGAGATAAAGATATTAGGAAGAAGTTTAGAATGCTCTCTGTGTTGGAAGATCAACTCTGGTCTCCTTGAAATGAAGGAAATGAAGTCTTGGTCTTTCTCTACATGTTGCCTCCAAAACAAAGTGTTGAAACTTCCAGGTTCTGACTTCCATATGTAGATATGATCAGCTTCTTGGGTTAGATGCTCTTTGTAGCACACCACCACAGCTTTGAAAATGTTCTTCCAATAGATCTTTTTGAAGATCCAGGATCATCAGAATGAGTGCTAGAGTGATCTTCTGATTTTTTGTATTTCGGGTACTGTATGTGTCTCTCTTATGTGTTTATATTCAATATATTCAATATCTTCTCTTTTTTTATGTCTGTCTCTACTCATATATATATATACTTTTTCAGCTCAGCATTTTCTCATTTGATTCAGCAGGGTCCGACAATAGAAATGTTTCAACCACGTGTGGTCTTCGTCGTACCTCGTACTATCTCTTAATTTTCGTGAAAATATCATTAAATAGTTTCAAGTGCATTAAATTGTCCAAACATGACTGTTATGATAGAATTAAACAAATTGATAAAGTAAATAATAGGTTATCATTTGACGGGTAGCAGATGCTTGTCACATGGTAGACTTCAACAGTAGGATCATCAACTGTGAACTTCATCTGTAGACTCACAGTAGACCTTTAATAGTAGGCTTCGGTCAGTAAGCTTGATCAGCGGTAGAATTCAATCAGTAAGCTTCTAACGGTAGATCTGTAACACCGGACTACTTCAACAGTGACCTTTCCAGCAGTATATTGTCTCAACAATTGACTTTATCAAAGGTGGAGTTTGTCTATCAGTAAACTTTTACTAACAGTAGACATTGAACAAAAGTGGACTACACCGAAAATAAGATTTGTCTAGGAATAACCTTATACTGATGGTAAACATGTCCAATGATAGACTTGAACTTTGAATCTCCTCATAGAAGACTTGAGGAAGAGTCTGACAGTGGACTTCTAACAGAAACCTTGTCACAGCAGTGACCTTGTAACGGAGACTCTTTGTCTGTAAGCTTTGATAAGCAGAGAAATGGTAGACTTGTGACAATGACCTTGTATTGGTATCTTATAACAGATTCAATAGATCTTCAATGATGACCATTTAGCAACAGTGACCCCGAGTGACAGTGAGCTGTAACGATGACCTTGAAAAGAAGCCTCTTACCAGCAGCCTTTAACAGTGAACTTATACTTAGATAAATGTAAACTGTAAGCTGATGAAACAAAGTCATGAAACAAAAAATATAAATTTTTATAGATAAATAATATAAATATAGATTAAAAAGGATTATAAAATTACTTAATATATAATGATCAGTATTTAAACATGATTTGGGATTATCAAAATAGGTGAGTCCAAAAATCTCTCCCTTTTTTATAATAAAAAATTATGTCAGTATGTATTAACTATATATATCACAGATAAACATATAATATAGTTACTAAATAGTGATCAAAATGGAACCTTAGTTCATTTGATATTTATCAAGTATCAAATATTAATAAGAGTGTAAAATCAGAGGATATTGGTACATGGTATCATAAAGAAAAGCATAAAAGGGCCATTAAAGAGTTATGAAATCATAGAATTGACCATTTCTCCCCCTTTGTGATTAGAACAAAGAAACACAAATAGAGATAATAGAGAAGACTTTTATTAATGGAAGTAAATTACATGACCCAAAAAGAATACACAGTCCCTATCAAGGCATAAACAAACTCAATCCACATCATCCGTAGGCAAGTGTTGTTATCCTTTTGAAGAAGAAGACGGAGGATGAGCCGGTGGATCAGCAGGTTTTGGAATTACTACAGCAATTACTGGAGGGGCAGCAACAGAAGCTCATGTGGGTCTATAGTGGGTAGCTCTTTGAGGTATCAGTGGAGTAATGCTTCGGATGGCTTCATCAAAAGATATCATGGATGAAATATTTGGTTGAGATGCAGGTGCACTAACACCATAAATATTTTCTAAATCTTCACTGACCATTGTCCTGAAAGCTCACAAGTCCACAGGTGGTGTACTGGAAGTTGAAGCAGAGGCAGAGGCAGTCAAATGTTTTATAGAGAAGACAATAGTTTCCTTAAAAGTCTTGGTCAACCCACTTATGAGCTTCTTCACATCTTCATTATGGACCATCACATGAGCTTTCATGGATTCCTTGAAACATTCAAAAAATGTAACTATTTGTTGCACCACACTTCTGATATAGTGAATGTATTTGTCTAATTGGCCCCTAGAAGAAATTAGATAAGTCATGCTTACCAATGACTATCTTAGAAGTTCCACAGACTGAGACACATACTTTAGTAGATTCTGGCAGTGAGATATTTCTTGGGAAAATATGGCTTGAATGAAAGATTAAACTTTAACCATCTCAGAGGTAGTCATCTCTTTAATTAAGCCCATTGATTTTTTCATTTCAGAGGCCCTTTTATCAAACATCTGGTGCAGATCAATTTTCAGTTTTTCTAGATCATACATAGTGACAAGGTTCTCAGGAATGGTAACCACTAGAGGTACTGCAACAGGTTCTAAAACAGCAGGTACATGATGTCTTTTTCTTGACATATCACAATCTGAATCATCATAATCCAGCCCAAGTGCTATGTATCTAGGGTCTTCTGACCATTCTTCAATGTCATGAAGGACAGATACAGAACCAAATTTCTCCCCCTCACTTGGAGTTCTCTCCTAAGTATTCTCCTCTGCTAGTTCTGCTCTAGGAAATTCCACAACCTCCTCTGCAACTTCAGTAGATTCATCATCTGTCTGCTCTATTGGTTCACCAGCGGGGTGAGTCACATCATCCATTGGGTCTTCAATGAATTCTATTTCAATGGAAGTAGATGTCACTCCTACTTCTTGTTCAGACATTGTCATGTCTGTATTATCTTTCATAGGGCTTAAACTGAGTTCCTCTCCATCACTATCTTCATCATCTGCTTTAGAAACTGCAGACTCTTTTCCTTAATCCTTATCACTAGCCTCCTTTGCCTCACTATTAGAATGGCCTGACTCAATAGCCGCATCCTTTTCAGATGTTTCTTTGACATTATTCTAAGATACTTTTTCTTCTTCACTGGTCTCAGTATCACTGTCCCTTAGAACAATATCTCTTCTTGGCAGTTATTTCGGAGGGCTATGTGCTCTGAAAGCTACTGTCCTGACAGAATGATCAGGAAAATCAAGATCAATCCCATCATCAATGGGGGTGTTCTCTCTTACAGGTTCTATATCTCCTTCAACTTCCTCCTCATCATCTAAATAAGCTAGTTCTGGCTCATCAGTCTTGAGGCATGGATCTCTCTTGTCTTTTGGCCAAGATGGGTGAGTATTAGGGTCAAACGTTTCATATACTTTTCCTTCATCATATTCCCAAGCTTTCTTCTAGAGGTTCCAGATAATTTTCATGAATTTGGAAATTCCCTTGAGATACAAACATTGTTATTATCCACTATCATATCTTCTTTATTTCCTACCACACCCTTTACCTTTAGCATTACTGAGATTATCTTGGCATGGAATAAGGCATTGGACATTGAGCTTTTCTTAGTCATATCCTCCAATTGTGCCATCAGTAACCTACATTGGTTAATCATTTCCCCATGCTTCAGTAAGTACACCAGGAATATGTCCTGATACTTCATCACGGCAAAATTCTCTCTCCTGGGACTAATCACATGCTGAATGAACTTAAACAATAGCATGTCATATCCATGCATCTCAGTTGCAATGATCTTCCTTGACATTCCTTTTCATGTTAGCTCTTCCAGAGCTTTTTCATACTAAAAAGTTTCAATGTCTGGAGGAGCCACTCCAGAATTGTATTCATACACTCCTTCATGAGGGACTCTCAAGCAGCCAGCCCACTCAGCAGACGAAAAACTATCTTCGTTTCCATTAACTCTAGATACCAGCCTATGCACATCATCTTCCTCTTCAAACATCAGGTATTCATAGAATTCCTTCACATTGTTCGGGTAGTATAGTCCATTATTATTTGAAAATAATTCGGTCCATCCTTGGGAATCTAGTGCTTACAGCACTAATGACTTGCTCAACAGAATCCATTCTTCACTCAGCTCCTTCTCATCCACAATTTCTCTCTTTGTCAAATGTGGGATGACAGGTCGCATCGTATTACTACTGGTGCCACTGGACTCTTCTTTAGATTTCTTTGGCCTTGGCACATCCTCATTGACAGTCGGGGGTTTCTTGGTTCTAGCCATGGAGATTGAAGGAGGTTTGAGGGTTCGAATGAAGAGTTTGTGTTTAGGGATTTCGAGAGCAAGGTTCAATATTGAACGAGGAAGTTGGATAGAGATATGTTCATAGCCTTTAGTTTTATCATTTAGGGATTAAAATAAAATAAAATATAAATAATGAAAAGGAATAAAAATCGGTTGGATTCTCGCAAAGATAACCGGTAAAATTCAAACAGTGAGGTATCCAACAGTGAGGTTCTTAACAGTGAGGTACAATAGTGTGGTGTATTAGTGAGGTCCAATGGTGATGTGTATTAGTGAGTTCCAATGGTGAGGTGTATCATTGAGGTCCAATGATGAGGTGTATGAGTGAGGTCCAATGGTGAGGTGTATCCATGAGGTCCAATGGAGAGGTGTATCAGTGAGGTCCAATAGTGATGTGTCCTATACTGATGTTAATCATACCTAACACATGTTTGATTTAATTTAACCTATCAGAATTCAAATTCATTGTGAATATACCAGCCAATTGATGTTCAATGCCAATGAATTCAAGAGTGATATCACCCTTTTGATAATGACCCCTCAAAAATTGATGTCTCACATCAATATTCTTTGTCCTAGCATGATATACTGGATTTTTGGATATTTTAATAGCACTTGCATTGTCACACATTATAGAGACATGTTTGAATTCATATCCATAGTCTTGTAAAGTGTGTATCATCCACAGAACCTGAGCACAAAAACTACCAACAGCTATGTATTCAGCTTCGGCAGAGGATAATGCAACAAAATTTTGTTTATTACTACACCATTATACTACTGACTTGCCTAAAATGTGACATGTCTCAGAGGTTCTTTTTCTATATAACTTGAATCCAACAAAATCAGCATCAGAATAACTCAACAAATCAAATGATTGTTCTTTAGGATAAAATAGTCCTAATTTGGGAGGAGATTTGAGAAATTTAAAAATCATTTTTACAGTAGTTAAATGAGACTATTTTGGATTGGCTTGAAAGAGAGAACACATACATACACTAAGAATAATGTCAGGTCTGCTAGCTATAAGATAGAGTAGACTCCCTATCATACCTATGTAGTTGGTTTGATCCACTGGTTCTCCAGCTTCATCATCGTATAACTTACAAGTGGTACTCATAGGTGTGTCACTTCCTTTAATGCCATCCAAAGTAAAACGTTTTAAAAGATCCATAATATATTTAGTTTGATTCAAAACTATGCCATTTATATTTTGAAAGATCTGAAATCCAAGGAAAAACACGAGTTCTCCCATTAAACTCATTTCAATCTCATTTTGCATCATTTTTAAAAAATCAATACATAAAGAATTTTTAGAAGATCCAGAAATAATATCATCCACATAAATTTGTACTATCAAAACATCTTTGGAAATCCTTTTAATGAAAAGATTTGGATCAGCTATCCCTTTGGTAAAACCTTATGAAATAAGAAAAGATCTGAGCCTATCATACCATGCTCTTGGAGCTTGTCTTAAACCATATAAATATTTATAATGTTTAAAAACATGGTCTAAAAAATGTGGATTTGTAAAACCAAGGGGTTGTTCATCAAACACATCCTCAACTATATATCCATTTATAAAATCACTTTTAACATCCATTTGATAGAGCTTAAAATTAATATGAGATGCATAAGAAAGTAGTATCATAATGGTTTCTAATATAGCTATAGGTGAAAAGGTCACCTCATATTCTATTCCTTCCTCTTGAATATGTCCTTGTGCAACTAACCTAGCCTTATTTTTGAAAATATTTCCAGACTCATCCACTTTGTTTCTAAACACCCATTTTGTTATTATTGTCAAAGTATCCTTAGGTCTTTCCACTAATTCCCAGATATTGTTTCTTTTGAACTAATTTAATTTTTCTTGCACAACCATTACCCAAAATTCATCATTGATAGCATCATTTATATTCTTGGGTTCAAGCTATGAAGGAAAATATTGATGTTCCACCTGGTTTCTTAGAGAAGCTCTAGTTTGTGTTCATCCATTTAAATCACCTAAAAACCCATCTAGAGGATGATTCTTAAGAGTCCTAATACCTCTAGGAAGGGCTGAACTATATTCACCGTTGTTATCTGTTGGTTCAGAATCAGTAGGTGTAGATTCTGGAAAATTCCCAGAACTAGATACTTTTACAAGGGATTAACTATCTTTATCAATAAGGTTCAAAATTGACAAATCTTCCTCAAGATGTTCAAGAGAGGTTTTAGGCTCATGTGGATCAGTCTCATCGAATTTGACATGAACTGATTCTTCCACACATTTGGTTTTATTATTGAACACTCTATATGCTTTACTTGATATAGAATAACCCAGGAAAATTCCTTTATCACTTTGGGGAGAAAATTCGTCAAGATTATCTTTAGTATTAAGAATAATGAATTTGAAAAAAAAACTCTAAAGTAATTAACCATAGGCTTACTATTGTTACAAATCTCATAAAGGGTATTCTTTATAACAATTCTAATTAAAAATATATTGATAATATAATAGGATGTATTTACAGCTTCAGCCCCAAAATAAATAGGTAAGTCATACTCATTAAGCATAGATGAAAAAATTTATTGAAGGGTCCTATTTCTTCTTTCTACTACACCATTTTATTGAGGTGTCCTAGGGGCAGAAAGGTTGTGACTATAGCCATTATGTGAGCAGTAAGATTCAAACTCATGATTTTGGAAATCACGGCCATGATCACTTATCAGGGCCTTAATTCTAAGTCCACTATGATTTTCTACAGACTTGGAATATTTGATAAAATATGAACATGCTTCACTTTTGTGAGTTATAAAGTATACCCAATTATACCTAGAAAAATCATCTACAAGAACATAAACATAGTGCTTCCCATTTAAACATGAAACTCTTGATAGTCCAAAAAAATCCATGTAAACCAATTCAAGTTGTTGAAAAGTTGAAACTTTTTTCTTTGGTTTGAAAGAAACTTTTTGTTGTGTTCCCTTTTGACAGATATTACATACTTTTTCAAGTGGGAATTCTAATTTAGGTAAGTCTCTAAATAAAGATTTCTTAGATAGATTCCTATGTGAGTGAACATTGTAGTGTCCTAACCTCTTGTTCCACAACCAAGACTCTTTATAAAAAGCATTTAAGTAAGAAACAATTTGTTTGGCTAATGAATTTTGATCAACATCATATACATTCTCATTTATACATGCAGTGAAAAATAAATCATTTTTTGAGTTAAAAACATTGAATACATCATTTTTAATTTAACATTAAATCCATCATCACATAAATGAGATATTCTAAGTAATTTTTACTTTAATCCATCAACATAAAGTACTTTAGAAATTAATATTGTATCAGGGTTACCAATCTGGCCTAAGCTGAAGATTTTTCCTTTTGCATTGTCACCAAAGGTGACATGACCACCATAAAATTTGATTAGACTCTTGAAGCAATTATAGTCTCCTATAATATGTCTTCAACATCCTCTATCCAAGTACCATAGGGTCTTACATGAACTCTTTAAACAACTTCCTTGAAAAACAGATTAAACATGGGATAATTCTTGCACCCACATCTTCTTGGGTCCATAGAGGTTAGCTAGTAAAACATTGGAAACCCATATTTTCTTTATAGGTTTTCTAAAATCAACAAAAATATTTTGATACATAAATAATTTTTTAGGTCCTTTAGAAAATCGTTTCTCAAAAGATGGTCCAGAACTAGAACTAGCAGCGAACTGTCCAGTTCATGGAAAAAATTTGGTTTTGCTAATTTTTCTCTATCCGGGCAGATATCCTTGACCAGTTGTATATTTAAGAGCAATATGTTTTCTTAGAAAATAAATCAAGGTATCCCTACCAGCAGTGAACTTCTCAAGATCCTTTCTTAATTATTCATTATATAATTTTAACTCTATATTTTCCTTTAGCAGTTTAGAAAATTTCTCTTTTTCTATATCTATATTTGACTTGTAATTCACATTTAAATCATGATATCTTTTTAATGACGTATATTTGTCCTTGAGTCCATTAAAAGTATCCTCATGCATTTCAAAATATTCAGATAATTCTTTTTTTAAGATATATAGTCAGATTCAAAGCTTCTGACCATTTATTAAGAGTGAAAGAAAGTACATAGAAATAGCGAACAAGGTCAAACAACAATAATTTCACTCATTCATCAAAACAAGAAATCATAATATGACATTTTATTACCATAATTATAGTCATCAACTTCCCACTCAGATTGATACTTTTCTGAATTAATGTCCTTCAGGTAGTTTGTCTTAACCTTTAATGACATCTTTGATGATGATCTAGTAGACACGTTCCTAGGGGTCTGAAAGTAGTCCTTGTGGGGTCTTCTCTTTGAAGGAACAGATGATAAATCTTCTCCATCAGTCATTATTGCATCGCCACATAGGACAACATCCTTGAAAGAGATAGATCCACCACTTCCTGGACCAATGAGTCCAGCCTTTCCCCCATCCTGAACAGAAACATTTCCCCATTTACCAGGAATAGGGGAAGAATTAAAAAGCTTCTGGACTTCCTGTTGATAATCAAAATTTGTTTGAACATCGTTGTAACACCCCAGGTAAATAAAGAATATGACATTTTCTTATTTATACATATTTTTGAATAAAATATTAATATTACATTAAAGGGGATGCTATGCTCGATGGCGTACCCAACACACAACAACGTGTTTCTTGGGAATCTTACGTTGCACTCTAATAATAAAATAATATTATTTTAAATGGTAGTTAACATGTAGCCGTTGTATTGGCGGGAATGGATAGAAATAACTAAAATATTATTATATATGTTTTTAAATGTTTTTACATTTATCCAATAAAAGATAAAGGCTTAAAGTACGGAAAGAATTCAATTTTAGGCATATATGCCCTAGTTTTCACTAAAGGTTCACTTATCGCCTTTTGATGGAGAACCATCATAAAATATAGTTTTGTTCACTCTTATACATTCTATTGGACCAAAATGAAACTCTTCTTAAGAATTGGGACATCAAAATTTACTTTGTGTAAAATTTTGGTATCTTTCCGATAAAGTTCATTTTTTTAATGAATAGTGTAAAATATTGTATTTTAATTCAAAACCTCTTTTTAATCTAATTTATTTATATGATTAGATTATCTTTTGAATTGATTTTAAAGTGAAATTAGAAAATATTTTTACCATTAAATCCAATAGTGGTCGTTGGAATTAATTTCACTTTGAAATCGGACTTAAACTAGTGTCAATCTTTCGATACTTATTGTTTTATAAAAACACGCTATTTTCTCTGACAGCGGGAATTAATTATTAAATTAATTAATGTGACTTATATGTTCTGAATTTTGTAAAATATACTTCATTTTTGAATTCGGAATATCAAATATAGCTTAGGGTGAATTTTTGGTAATTTTCTGAAAAACTTCATTTTTTGATTAATAGTGAAACCACTAAGTGGTACTTATAAAAACTGATTTTCCGTTTAAATGAAATTTTTCCATCATTGTGTTTTGATTTTAAAAAATCAGACATACATGGTTGTCATTAAGAAGTAAAATTTGGTTCAATGAGATTAAAATAATTTTTTGGTGAATAGTAACTTACTAAGTTTTTAATCGCGATAAGTGGTAATTAGTGTAGTTTAAGGTAAAAATAATGTTTTAATAATATGATATGAGCTTGAAACATGTCCTACCCTCATTGGATGTGTCATGGCCGACCATGACAAGCCATGGGTCAACTTGGGGACCCCATGGAGCCACTTTGGTTGGGAAATGACATAAATAACATTTTATTTAATGTAAAAGTAAAAATGACACAAACATAATATGTTTTACGAACAAAATTTTTACATGGGGTTATAAAGATAATATTTTTGATTATAAATAGTCATTGGAAATCTAAAAATATTTCCTACATCATAGTATTTTTTTTATAATTTTTAGACACTATATAAATTAAATTATTTATGACATCATAATGATGCAGCGATGACCTCATTATTTAATGATTTAAATAAAATGGAAAGATAATGTAAACTCTATGAACTACACATGTCCAAAACTTATTGGATGGGTGTATTTCGAACCCTTATCACCTTATCCACGAATTATATCAATGTGGGACCTTTTAATACGAAACACATTTTCAAATAAAGTAATATTTCTTACTTTCCAAAAGTGCCCCTCCTCTCCTCTTATAAAAGGCCCCCACCTCTACCTCATTTCACACACTCCTCAAGCTTTTGTCTCGGCCAAACCCTGACCATTTACTCTCTCCACATACCTATCCTCATCTTAGAGGATTCCCTTTGGGCAGAATCCTTTCAAAGGAAGCCTTTAGTCTCAAATAAAAAGGAGTTACACTTTTAATGGTAATTCATTCTCTCATGTTCATTTGTTTTATTTTGCTTCTCCAACCCCCTAAACTCTTTTTATTTACTTATTTTGTAACAAAACCAGTATCTTCAATATACTAGGATGTTGTTATAAGATTTATTCGATCTACACTCTCACACAACTACACCAAATGGTTAAAAACATACGGTTTCCGTGGATGGCGAAATTCTGCCTCCCGAAACGATGATTGTTCAATAATCATTTAACACCTTCAAAGGTGGCCGTTATGATGTCATTATTTTTATATATGATATATAATATGTTTATGTTTTCCTTAAGCTTCTGTTTTTTTCATTTTGGGCATACCTTTATGGTTTCCATTATGGGTAAACGCGATATCTTCATTTAAGGAAGTGCGTACTACCGCCCCCTCAAAGTGATTTGATTCGTTAAATACCATAGGTGCGACGTATAAAGGATGGAACTATGATATTATATATTATATTATACTGGAATTATAATATATCTTTATATCATTATTATTCCATTCTATAAAATACGAAATAGAAATGAAAGTAGCGTTCATGCGTACGTACAGCTTACCGTCTCCATGAACGGTGCATTTCATTTCTTACCTCTAAATGATTATGTAATGTTATAAATGAATTACTGTACTGGATATATATGAAATATATGATATCTAAATCATGAATACAATTCTGGATATAATAAACATTTGGCCACATGAACAACATGTAATTGTAAGAAGTCCACTTTCGACTTAAGAACCAAATATCGGCAAAACAAATATTATTAACTTAAATGATTAAATAATGTTTATGACATGGTAATAAGTGATATAAAAGGAATAATGAACTTTAAAAAGATTCTTAAGGAAGTAGAAATTAACTCAAGTTTATTATTCAGGATATTAAAGAACGATCGAGTCAAGTCGGACCTGAGGTAAGGGATCATACTCCTCTCTTTCTTTTTAAGTACACACTTTTATGTCATTCCTTTTAAAGATCATCTTTCTTGTTATTGGGATGATCTTTTATATTACACATACTGTAATTTTTATGTTCATGTGATGAGAGACCACATTCTATCTCATCAATCCATTTTGGAAGTTTTGAGTGGCGTCGTTAGGCTGCCGAACTTTCGTAAGAAATCTAACCTCTCTCTTTCTTTTTAAGTACTCTCCTTTATGTCACTTCTTTTAAGCTCCTCTTTGTAATGTTGGGGGGTGTTCTTTTATATTTCTATTGCTGTACATTTTATTGTAATGTGATGAGATACCCTATTTGATCTCATCAATCCATATTCGGAAGTTTTATGTGGCGCCGTTAGGCTGCCGATTTTTCGTAAGGGATTTTTCATCTCACTTTTATTCCCGTGAGATTTATGCTACATTTGCCACAAATTCCATTGAGTGGTGTATGTAATGCCCATTATTCTAATCTTTCTATAATATAATTTCGTTTATGAGTATTTACATCAGTTATCTATTGTCCTTCTTTCATGGGGTGTATGTTTTGAAAGATACCCAAGTCCGTAAGGGAACCTTTCACCCTCCTCTTTTTTAAAAGACTTCTTTTGTTGGGTATTTTAATTTACATATTGTTATGATGGGATATGTTCTCATATATCCTTATTGATGTAAATTTTATTTCCAAGTGATGAGATACTCTTTTTATCTCTCATCAACTCATTTTGATGTGATGCCGTTAGGCTGTCAAGGGAACTTTTTAACCCAATTTCGATTTCTTTGGGTTCAACATGTAGTCATTGAATATGTCATCCATTGAATATGTGTGAATGACCTTTTATTGTTGTACACTTAATATCCACTTATATTGGGTGTATTTATTTTTTTCACACATATTTTTGAGATTTATTTGTCCTTAATTTAAGGATACCTTCTTTATAATGGATTTCATCACATTTGACTTTTCTATTGAGGGTTCATTGTTGTTATGCACCAATTCACTCTTATATGGTGTATATACTGTCATTTGGAGTATTATATCATGAATCCATTTATTCTCATGATATTATAAAGTTCTGACTAAATGTTATTCCTTAATTATTTTATTCAGGTGTCTCTAATTTTGGTAAAACCCCTTTAACCAAAATATCGTTCTAAATGTTTTAATTATTTGTTCTTATTAATATCCATGTTTTCAAAATGGTTTTAAGGATTTATTTATATGGATATTAATGGTTTAAAATTTTAATCTTCAAGGTGGTATTTGACACTTTGATTCAAATTTCTCTTTATTAAATGTTTTAAATGGTTTTGGAAATGGTTTCTTTTTTAATAGATTCATTATTTCAATATACTAAAATGTTATATTGTGATTGAAATGCGGAAATGTTGTGTTTCTTTTATGCATGTTTTATGTGACACATTTATGTTATGGTTCTTGGGCATTGTTATGAAAATGGGTGGTTCCGTGATAAATTATGTGCGGGTGATCCCGATATAGCTCTCCAATGCATTGGGTAACGCGAAGGATTGAAACGTTAAGGTTTCTCCGAAGCGATTTAGGGAATATACTGTGATGGGTATTCCAAACATAACCAAGAGTGTTACTCCCTACGTAAGAATGTTATGAATGCCTCAAGTTACCTTTATGTATTATGTTTTCTATGATTTATTCATGATTTGATATGCCTATGTTTTATGGGTAAAGTGTGATTTCATTCTAATGTATATATGAACTCATGTTTCCTTTCCATATTTTTATAACTCTTACTGAGATTTTTATGCTCATCCCAAGTTTTTGAAATGTTTTTCACAGGTCAAGGGAAAGGTACAGGATGTGATGATAGTGTCAAGGATGTGTCAAGAAAGAATCCGTGTTATATTTTAAATATGTTCCCATTGATGGGAATAATGAATACTGTCTTTTATGTAACCAATTTGTTTAAATGTGGAATGTAATGCAATTTTCATGATCTAATTCTCTAAAACTCTAAACCTGAAAAGATCCTCAATGTGTAATCTTGTAATAACTCAAGATTAAGTAAGGTTTCAGTTTGGTTCCTTATAGTTGGTATCAATGGTTGGTTTAGATAAATTTAGAGGTTAGGGTATTCTCTAAGAACAAGTGACATTACCATAATGGTTAGGATTTCAGA
This sequence comes from Viscum album, assembly GCA_963277665.1. Lineage (NCBI taxonomy): Eukaryota > Viridiplantae > Streptophyta > Magnoliopsida > Santalales > Viscaceae > Viscum > Viscum album. Next base: position 1,632,929,956 of record OY728141.1, read on the forward strand.
AAGAGTCCTAGTTTTAGATAAAGTGAATGAGTAAGTGTATCTTAGTGTTTACCTTCCTCATTAGTACATGATGTTTTTTTTATATACTCACACTGACATTTCTGTTTTAAGTGAATGGATGGATCTAGCAGGCACCAAAGAGACAACAGGTTTGAAGGAAACTGTGGTGGTTCTGTGATTAAGATACTAGATAAAATGGAGGATTCAATGAGGAAACTCGTGGTTGTCCTAAACCTAATATCAAGGAGTCATGATCAACCACTTGAACCTTGGTATGTTCTGTAATTCATCATATACGAGATGACCAATCGATGTGGAAGTTCAGGTAATAATTATAAAGGTAACCATTAGAGTTTATATGATCCTTACTTTTGAGGTAATTATGGGTTATTATATGATATGCTAGAAAATGAAAGGCATGAGATAAACTTGAGGTTAAAATATGTAATGATCATTTTTGATGATTTTATCCCTTTTTGGGGAATGATTTGAGAATTATATAGTTTTGGAAAAAGGACAACATGCAGAGCGTGTGACTACCCGTCGCGTCGGACAAAGCTGCGGGAATCAAACCCACAACCAATGTGCGACTGGTATTAATCGCATACCACTGGACTACGTGAAGTCCCTGGTTAGTTTGACTGATTCATTCTAGTTATATGATTTTATGAATTAAGAGTAAGTTGATTTTGGGTTATTTATGAAAATGATTAACCTATCATGGAGGATATGTGATTAGGTTAATTACTTTTCAATACAAGACTTTAGGAGCAATTGATGTTGTTTGGAGATAAATGTTAAGATTTAACTTGGAAAACTATGTGACTAAATCCTTCAAATACGTGGGTTTCAACCTTAGTTTGGTTTACATTAAAGAATTTTATGGACAAATTTTTTTATCTAATTGTCCTCGTTGAACTTTGGGTTTTGTTGGACAAATTTTGGAGATTAAGAATAGATTTTCTTTTTATAAAGGGTTATTCTTTTCTGGATTATCTGACCTTGTACTAACCTTTTTGGTTTTGGTTTTGGTTAAAGCCTAAAGACATGGGATGTATATAGTTCAATTTTGTGGATTAGGTGATTCTCTAAAAGTTGATTATAGTACTCTTAATGCGAACAAGTCTCTCTAAATACTCGTCTTTTGGAAAAAATATGAGTTTGATTAAGGAATCTAGTAAAAGTTGAAAGTCAACATGATAAGTGATTATGTTTCCTTATGAATAAATTCCTCAATAAAAAGTAACTTAAAACAAAAATGTTGTCTATTAACTTTTCCTACTGGGGAATCGAATACCGTTTAACCCATCACAAGTTTGTGATTTTCTCATGGTTAACTCTCTCCTAAACATGTTTTCTATCACTCTCCATCAGAACATGACCCTTTGTTTTTTCCTCCATGTCCATATTTTCATACTTGGAATCCTAGTATGGGTTAACTCGGGTGACCTTTGTACTAATCTTTCTTTATTTTAAAGTGATTGTTTTACCGACTCTTGTTTCGATGTGGGACTTTCAAGGATGTTTCCAAGCGCAATTTTAAAAATTGTGAGGATGCAATTCTCAAAAGGGGGGGAGGATGTAACACCACAGGTAAATAAAGAATATGACATTTTCTTATTTATACATATTTGTGAATAAAATATTGATATGAATTTAAAGGAGACGCTATGCTCGATGTCGTACCCAACACGCAACAACGAGTTTCTTGGGAATCTTACGTTGCACTCTAATAATAAAATAATATTATTTTCAATGGTAGATAACATGTATCCATTGTATTGGCAAGAATGGATAAAAATAACTAAAATATGATTATATATGTTTTTAAATGTTTTTACATTTATCCAATAAAAGATAAAGACTTAAAATACGGAAAGAATTCAATTTTAGGCATATATGCCCTAGTTTTCACTAAAGGTTCACTTATCGCCTTTTGATGGAAAACCGTCATAAAATATAGTTTTGTTCACTCTTATACATTCTATTGGACCAAAATAAAACTCTTCTTAAAAATTGGGACATCAAAATTTACTTTGTGTAAAATTTTGGTATCTTTCCGATAAAGTTCATTTTATTAATGAATAGTGTAAAATGTTGTATTTTAATTCAAAACCACTTTTTAATCTAATTTATTTATATCATTAGATTATCTTTTGAATTCATTTTAAAGTTAAATTAGAAAATATTTTTACCATTAAATCCAGTAGTGGTTGTTGGAATTAATTTCACTTTGAAATCGGAGTTAAACTAGTGTCAATCTTTTGATACATATTGTTTTATAAAAACACGCTATTTGCTCTGACAGCGGGAATTAATTATTAAATTAATTAATGTCACTTATATGTTTTGAATTTTGTAAAATAGACTTCATTTTTGAATTCGGAATATAAAATATTGCTTAGGGTTAATTTTTGGTAATTTTCTGAAAAACATCAATTTTTGATGAATAGTGAAACCACTAAGTGGTACTTATAAAAACTGATTTTCCGTTTAAATGAAATTTTTCCATCATTGTGTTTTGATTTTTAAAAATCCGACATACATGGTTTTCATTAAGAATTAAAATGTGGTTCAATGATATTAAAATAATTTTTTGGTGAATAGTAACTTATTAAGTTTTTAATCGCGATTAGTGGTAATTAGTGTAGTTTAAAGTAAAAATAATGTTTTAATAATATGAGATGAGCTTGACACATGTCCTACCCTCATTGGATGTGTCATGGCCGACCAAGACAAGCCATGGTTCAACTTGGGGACCCCATGGAGCCACTTTGGTTGGGAAATGACATAAATAACATTTTATTTAATGTAAAAGTAAAAATGACACAAACATAATATGTTTTACGAAAACAATTTTTACAGGGGGTTATAAAGATCGGATTTTTGATTATAAATATTAATTGGAAATATCAAACGATTTCCTACATCATAGTATTTTTTTTATAATTTTTAGAGACTATATAAATTAAATTATATATGACATCATGATGATCCAGCGATGACCTCATTATTTAACGATTTAAATAAAATGGAAAGATAATGTAAAATCTATGAACTAAACATGTAAAAAACTTATTGTATGGGTGGATTTCGAACCCTTGTCACCTTATCCACGAATTATATCAATGTGGGACCTCTTAAAACCGAAACACATTTTCAAATAAAGTAATATTTCTTACTTTCCAAAAGTGCCCCTCCTCTCCTCTTATAAAAAGCCCCCACCTCTACCACATTTCACACACTCCTCAAGCCTTTGGCTCGGCCAAACCCTACCCATTTACTCTCTCCACATCCCTCTACTCATCCTAGAGGATTCCCTATGGGCATAATCTTTTCAAAAGAATCCTTTAGGCTCAAATCAAAAGGAGTTACACTTTTAAAGGTAATTCATTCTCTCATGTTCAATTGTTTTATTTTGCTTCTCCAACCCCCTAAACTCTTTTTATTTACTTATTTTGTAACAACCCCAGTATATTAAATATACTAGGATGTTGTTATAAGATTTATTCGATATAAACTCTCACAAAACTACATCAAATGGTTAAAGAACATACGGTTTCTATGGATGGCGAAATTCTGCCTCCTGAAATGATGATTGTTCAATACTCATTTAACACCTTCAAAGGTGGCCATTATGATGTCACTATTTTTATATATGATATATAATATTTTTATGTTTTCCTTAATCTTCTGTGTTTTTAATTTTGGGCATACCTTTATGGTTTCCATTATGGGTAAACGTGATATCTTCATTTAAGGAAGTGCGGACTACCGCCCCCTCAAAGTGATTTGATTCGTTAAATACCATATGTGGGACGTATAAAGGATAGAACGATGATATTATATATGATATTATACTGGAATTATAATATACCTTTATATCATTATTATTCCATTCTATAAAATACAAAATAGAAATGAAAGTAGCGTTCATGCGTACGTACGGCTTACCGTCTCCATGAACGGTGCATTTCATTTCTTACCTCTAAATGATTATGTAATGTTATAAATGCATGAATTTAATGGATATATATTACATATATGATATCTACATAATGAATACAATTCTGGATATAATAAAAATTTGGCCACACAAACAACATGTAATTGTAAGAAGTCCACTTTCGACTTAAGAACCAAATATCGGCAAAACAAATATTATTAACTTAAATGATTACATGATGTTTATGACATCGTAATAAGTGATATAAAAGGAATAATGAACTTGAAAAAGGTTCTTAAGGAAGTAGAAATTAACTCAAGTTTATTATTCAGCAGATTAAAGAACGATCGAGTCAAGTCGGACCCGAGGTAAGGGATCCTACTCCTCTCTTTCTATTTAAGTACACACTTTTATGTCATTCCTTTTAAAGCTCATCGTTCTTGTTATTGGGATGATATTTTATATTAAACTTACTGTAATTTTTATGTTCATGTGATTAGAGACCCTATTCTCTCTCATCAATCCATTTTGGATTTTTTGAGTGGCGCCGTTAGGCTGCCGAACATTCGTAAGAAATCTAACCTCTCTCTTTCTTTTTAAGTACTCTCCTTTATGTCACTTCTTTTAAGATCCTCTTTGTAATGTTGGGGGATGTTCTTTCATATTCCTCTTGATGTAAATTTTATTTTAATGTGATGAGAAACCCTATTTGATCTCATCAATCCATATTCTTAAGTTTTATGTGGCGTCGTTAGGCTGCCGAGTTTTCGTAACTGATTTTTCATCTCACTTTTATTCCCTTGAGATTTATACTAAATTTTCCACAAATTCCATTGAGTGGTGTATGTAATGCCCATTATTCTACTCTTTGTGTAATATAATTTTGTTTATCAGTATTTACATCAATGATCTATTGTCCTTCTTTCATGGGGTTTATGTTTTGAAAGATACCCAAGTCGGTAAGGGAACCTTTCACCCTCCTCTTTTTTAAAAGACTTCTTTTGTTGGGTCTTTTAATTTACATATTTTTATGCTGGGATATGTTATCATATATCCTTATTGATGTAAATTTTATGTCAAAGTGATGAGATACTCTTTTTATCTCTCATCAACTCATTTTGATGTGATGCTGTTAGGCTGTCAAGGGAACTTTTTAACCCAATTTCGATTTCTTTGGGTTCAACATGTAGTCGTTGAATATGTCATCCATTGAATATGTGTGAATGACCTTTTACTGTTGTAAACTTAATATCCACTTATATTGGGTGTATTAATATTTTTCACACATATTTTTGAGATTGATTTGTCCTTAATTTAAGGATACCTTCTTTATAAGGGATTTCATCACATTTGACTTTTCTATTGAGGGTTCATTGTTGTTATGCACCAATTCACTCTTATATGGTATATATACTGTCCATTGGAGTATTATATCATGAATCCATTTATTCTCATGATATTATAAAGTTCTGACTAAATGTTATTCCTCAATTATTTTATTCAAGTGTCTCTAATTTTGGTAAAACCCCTTTAACCAAAATATCGTTTTAAATGTTTTAATTATTTGTTCTTATTAATATCCATGTTTTCAAAATGGTTTTAAGGATTTATTTATATTGATATTAATGGTTTAAAATTTTAAGCTTCAAGGTGGTATGGGACACTTTGATTCAAAAATCTCTTTATTAAATGTTTTAAATGGTTTTGGAAATGGTTTCTTTTTGAATGTATTCATTATTTCAATATAATAAAATGTTATATTGTGATTGAAATGTGGAAATGTTATGTTTCCTTTATGCATGTTTTATGTGACACATTTATGTTATGGATCTTGGGAATTTTTATGAAAACAGGTGGTTTCCGTGATAAACTAAGGGCGGGTGAGCCCGATATAGCTCTCCAATGCATTGGGTAACGCGAAGGAGTGAAACGTTAAGGTTTCTCCGAAGAGATTTAGGGAATATACTATGATGGGTATTCCAAACGTAACCAAGAGGGTTACTCCCTACGTAAGAATGTTATGAATGCCTCAAGTTACCTTTATGTCTTATGTTTTCTATTATTTATTCATGATTTGATATGCCTATGTTTTATGGGTAAAGTGTGATTTCATTCTAATGTATATATGAACTCATGTTTCCTTTCCATATTTTTATAACTCTTACTGAGCTTTTTATGCTCATCCCATGTTTTTGAAATGTTTTCCACAGGTCAAGGGAAAGGTACATGATGTGATGATAGTGTAAAAGATGTGTCAAGAAAGAATCTGTGTTATATTTTAAATATGTTCTCGTTGATGGGAAGAATGAATATTGTCTTTTATGTAACCACTTTGTTTAAATGTGGAATGTAATGCAAGTTTCATGATTTAATTCTCTACAACACTAAACCTGAAAAGATCCTCAATGTGTAATCTTGTAATAACTCAATATAAAGTAAGGTTTAAGGCCATGGCCTTATAATCGTTGTGTTTAGTGTCATCAACCAAAGAAGACATAGGATTCAGTGCTGAATGTTCAATCTATTTTCCTTTATGAGAGTCACTTTCATTCCCACAATAATAATTATTATGAATAGGGGAATTAATTGTTACCTCAGATGTCTCTATCATAAAGCATAAATTGGCTTGTTTGTTTTGTTCTGAGTCTAAAGAATCATATCCACTTGAACTGTCTTCGGAAGCACTCCATGTTTATTTCATAGCATTTTTATAACCTTTTCCCTTACCAAAATATTTTCTCTTTAATTTCAACATGGGGAAGTCTGCTTTCACATGAACTTTTCATTTACATTAATAGCATAATATTTCACTTGTGTTCTCATTCCACTTCCTATCTTTCTTCCATTTTCCTTTATGATCATGTTTTCCTTTGAAGTTTGACATCCTACATAATTTCATCTTTCTATAGGATCTTTTGAATCTTCTGGAAAGTTGTTCCATTTCTTCATCACTATCTGAATTTGACTCTTCACTTGTAAAATTGTCTACAGGTACTTGAACCTTTTCATTGTATTTTCTTTTTGAGGCATAAGTCTTGAATGCTACTGACTTCTTTCTTGGTTCTTCTTCTATTTCTTGATTTACCTTAATCTATTCTTTAAACATCATCTGTTTTCCAATTAGCCCTTTTATAGGTATCTTGCTGATGTCACATGATTCTCGGATTGATAAAGAAGTTCCCCTCCATCTATCAAGTAGACATCTAAGCAGCCTCATGATTTGGTCTTTGTTGTCCAATGGTTTCCCAAGCAGATTCATGGTGTTTACTATCTCATTAAACCTGAGATACATTTCAGAGATAGATTCATCATGCTTCATCTTAAAATTATCATATTTAATAGTATAGGTATTTAATCTCATTTATTTAACATTGGATGTTCCTTCATGATAAATAGCCTAAGTATCCCAAATTTCAAATGCAGTCTTACAGGCAGATATTCTATTAAATTATTCATCACCCAAAGAACAGTATAAGGCATTAATTTCTTTAAAATTGTTATTATAAATGGTTTTAGTTACTTGAGACCATGTTTCCCTATAAGTTACATATAATAAATGTTTTTCTTCAATTATGTCCCGAATTTCAGGTCCTAAGCTTTCAAGATACATTTTCATTTTCAATTTCCACTGACCATAATTATTTCTATTAAAGAAAGGTGGTTTGTTAGTAGCAGCACCCTCAACTCGGTTATCCATAAAAAACTAAAGGATTAATGAACTGAAAATTTAGATATAACAGAAATTTTGAGATCATTAAGACACAACTAAAATCATAGTTGAAAAGAAATTGAAAATCTTGAAAAAATGGTTTGATGGTATGAATAAAAAAACCTCTGATAGAAAATGTTGTTCAGAGTGGATACTTAAGAGGGGGTGAATTGAGTTCCAATTAAAATTTCTATTAAAAACTTTTAGGATTAAAATACCCCAAATTAAACAGCCTATTTAATTAAAGCAGTAGAGATATAAGTGATTTATTCTTTAATAGGTTTCTCAAAGGTTGATTACTCCTCATTTGAATCAATATGATTACTAATTCATATTTTGAAACAAGTTTATTAACGAATCACATATATACACTAACCAGAACTAACTATCAGAGTGAATATAAAAATATATTTCTGTATTTGAAAATATAAGCAGCAGAGAAATGTAAAATAGAGTAATTGGAAGTTGAACACCACAATTTAAACAAGAAGTTAAGTCTTAAGCCAAGACCTAATCCTCTCCACTTGGTGATCACCTGCCACCAAGAATTTATATTTAAAGAAAAATACATAGCCTTTATTAGGATTTACAGCCGTTGTCAAAAAACTATTCAGGTTTGGCAGCCTCTACCACAGTTATACGTGGGAAATTAAACTATCTACCCACACTAGGCTTCTTCTACAGTTATGCATGGGAAACACATGTAAAGAGAGTTTGGTATGGGGATTTTTAGTATCATTCAGTTCAGGAACAAGAGTCAATTTGTGTATGACATAGACACTACTCAAAAATGTAAAATACATAAACACAGTAGAGCTAAATATATTAGGAAGATGTTTAGAATGCTCCGTGTGTTGGCAGATCAGCTCTGGACTCCTTGAAATGAGGGAAATGAAGTCTTGTTCCTTCTCTGCAAGTTGCCTCCAAAATAGAGTGTCGAAAATTCGAGGTTCTTACTTTTATATGTATAGATGATCAGCTTCTTGGGATAGAAGCTCTTTGTATCACACCACCACAGCTTTGAAAATGTTTTTCCAACAGATCCTTGTGAAGCTCCGAGATCTTCAGAATTATTGCTTGAGTGATCTTATTCTTTTTCATATTTCAGGTACTGTATGTGTCTCTCTTATGTGTGTATATTCAATATATTCAATATCTTCTCTTTTTTGATATCTGTCTCTACTCATATATATATATATATATACTTTTTCAGCTCAGGTTTTTCTCATTTGATTCAGCAGGGGCCGACAAGAGAAATGTTTCAACAACGTGTGGTCTTCCTAGTACCTATTACTATCTCTTGATATGCCAATAAATATCATTAAATAATGTCAGGTGCATTAAATTGTGCAAACATGACAGTTATGATAGTATTAATAAAATTGGTAAAGTAAATAATAGGTTATCATTAGACTGGTAGCATATTCATGTCACATGGTAGACTTCAACGGTAGGCTCTTAAACTATGAACTTCATCGGTAGACTAACAGTAGACCATTAAAAGTAGGCTTCAGTCAATAAGATTGATCAGTGGTAGACTTCAATCAGTAAGCTTCTAACAATTGCTCTGTAACACCAGACTACATCAACAGTGGCCTTTCCACTAGTAGATAGTCTCAATAGTTGACTTTATCAATGATGGAGTTTTTCTATCAGCAGAGTTCTACTAACAGTATAATTCGAACAACTGTGGACTAAACCGACAGTAGGAGTTGTCTGGTAGTAACCTTCTACTAATGGTAGACATGTCCAACAGTAGACTTGAACTATGAAGCTCTTCACAGAAGTCTTGAGAAAGAGTCTGACAGTGGACTTCTAACAGAAGACTTGTCACAACAGTGACCTTGTAACAGAGACTCTTTGTCTGTAAGATTTGATAAGCAGAGCAACGGTAGACTTGTGACAGTGACCTTGTAATGGTATATTATAACAGTGACAGTAGATCTTCAACGATGACCTTTTAGCAATAGTAACCCAGAGTGACTGTGAGCTATAACGGTGTCCTTGAACAGAAGCTTCTTACCAGTAGCCTTTAACAATGAACATAAACTTAGATAAATGTAAACTGAAAGCTGATGAAACAAAGTCATGAGACTAAAAATATAAATTGTTCAGGATAAATAAAATAAATACAGATTAAAAAGGATTATCAAATGACTTAAGATATCATGATCAGTATTTAAACATGATTTGGGATTATCAAAACAGGTGAGTCCAACAAATAACTTGTAAAATTAATAATAATGAAATATTTATCATATTTATACATAAATTATTATTTTAAAACAATTCATTAAATATGGTTTTAGAATATGAACCAACTTTACAATCATTGATATGAGAGGTTGTACATACACATAAGTAACAACCCCATTGTTCAATTATCATTATGGAAAGATGGAAAGTAACATTAATATTTCAATAATGAACACTATATCATAAACACCATATTATATAATCTTATATATATATATATTTGTTTTTATATAAAATGAATCACTTCATATTGAGAAGGTATTTATCCCCGCGTCCATGAATTAAGTTATAACATTTTAAAGTGTGTGAAAAGGGTAATAATTAAAATGATATATTATATTTCTAGAAATATAATAATGTACTAAATACCATATAAATTTATTTACAAACCACAGTTTTATCTAATATCATCCTTTATAAATTTGATGTATAACATTAATGGGTCACATTGCTTTGAGGAGGTGGTTGTCCATACATCCACAAATGATATTATCATATTTACACAAAATAGAAACTATAAAGGTATGTATTATAAAATAATTAAATACTAATAAAAAACAAATAAATTTCCTAAATTTCATAAATAACATATATAATTATATTTTCCATCATAATTCCCACCATGAGATGTACTAAAGGAAAGATGAACCTCTTCGTTTCGTGAGGAGGTAGTTCGTCACAAACAAGAATGGTAAGTTCATTATCCATTACATGGATGTTTGTGTAAGTGTATGTAGAAACCATAACGTAAAAAATATAAGTATATTTAATATACAATTTTTTATGTAATCATGAAATAAAGAGAATTTAATGAGTGAAAATTAAATAAGTAGATAAATATTGAGGAATGATGTAACATCTTATTCATGTAACTACAATTGGATTGCAGAAAATAGATCCCATGGATAGATTTATTAAAATGGAAAGGCTTATAGGATGAGGGTAGATAATTTTAGGATATATATTATCTGATTATTTATTATCCCATGATTCATGAAATGTGTGAGGAAGTGGGATGGGTGAGTTCCTTTTTAATGTGGAGAAGGAGTGGTACTCTTGTAAATTTGGGAAAATAGAAGTCCACCCAGGTTTTTACAATTTAAACTAGATCCAATAATTAATAAATTCTATAAAATGGATAAACAGCTTTAAATATGACCATAAAATGGATTTTGGACTTGTTTCTATGACAATTTAGCTATTATGTTGAAGGTTTAGTCCCTTGCTTTCCTAATTTTTCTTTTACTTATTGTAATTTTTTTCAATCACATTCATTGATAATTTTGGCCAAACACTATATTTAAGTAATGAGAAAATATAAATTAATCCAATTATAAAAAATGAATACCTTTTTCAAAAATTTAATTATATATTTTGAATAAATTAATTTGAATTTAATCCTATAGATGGTTCGATAATGCTGGTTTTAAAGGAAAAATGATCATAGTTCCCAAAGTTTCTATATCCGATTTCAAAGTGAAATTCATTACATTGAAAAAAATTGTATTAAATTAGATAAAATTATTCTAACCAGTATATATTAAAAATGAAAATATAATTTAACCATATTAATGAATTGGGTGAAAATTATGTTTTGAATTAAAATTCAGTATTTTTTATTATTCATCAAAAAATGAAAGTTAATAGAAAAATATCAAAATTTCACCCTAAAACGTTTTAATGTTGGTATTTAAATTATTATAATTATTTTTAAATACGAAATATAAAAAATTTAAAAAAATTGTAATTTAAATATGTTATCCATTAAATGGTGGTAAAACTACCTTTATAAAAATATAGGGTTTTATCACAAAATTGGTTTTGTTCTTATATTATGATTATAAAATTTATTGGATGAATATAAATAATATTTTATTGAATATATAAAATATATAAAACATTAATTTCACTCACTAATTGTAAATAATTTAATTTATTATGGTAATACAACTTTGTTTTCATAAAAATAGTTTCTTATTAAAACATTCCCTCTATATTCAATTAATTATTATTTTAATTTTTAATTAATTTGTAACAAATGAATTAATTTTATATTATTTTGAATAATATATTTTCATAAGATAATTAATACTATTCATAAATTATAATTTAATATCCATATTAAGTCCTATTGTATTAAAATATTGTAATAATAGATTGTTGTTCTGTAAATCTCAATTTTTCATGCAATAAAATCTATCAAACAAGGTCATTCATATGTGTATGAAAAGATAACGTAGTTTTTTTTATTAATAGATTGAAATAAAATATATTTAATTTATCGAAAATAGTTACTATAATGTAAATTAATGAGATATTATATTCCCTTATGTGATGGGTGTTATGTGGTATACACACCATCGAATACAACGTTCGTTTTTTAGATTTTATTGGTGTTACATTCCCACAAACATAATTAAATTCTATCCATACAAATTAAAATTAATTTTTTATATATTTTCAATGTTTCAAATCCCACATTGTGTGAAGGTTTCATAATAATTCTTTTATAAATTAGATAATTGGATGTACAAAGGGAACATGGAATAATATAAAAATAGGTCTTTGAGTGGGATAAAATTACAAGAATGTATAGATACCTACATAGAGGAAATGAGAAAATATTTATAGGTGTGATTGAGGACATCAACCCCAAACAAATTAATGTTCAATTTATGTTTTAGGTCTTCATAAAAATAAATATTTTGTTATTTTTAAGAACATTATTTCAACAAAAATTTCAGTAGTAGGAAAACATTTTTGTTTTCAAGTACTTTTCCTAAGGTTTAGGAAGTTTTTATTAACCAAAAAAATAGAGTAATATGTTAACTTATTACATTTCAATTTCAATGGAATAATTTCCTCATTTTTTTCATCGATAAAATTCTAATTCATTAATTTATTCAATGAAATGAAAATCCCAAAATTAATTTATATTCCAAATGGATGAAAATAAACTATTAACAAATATTAAAGACTATAATGTTTTCCCATTTGTCTCTAACTATTATCCAAATTTAATATATTTCATATATTAATATTTAAACCTAAAAAGTAACACTATTGGTTCATAATTTACATTTATTAATAAAATTGTTTAACTAATGACAATGAAAATTTTACCCAGACATCATGTAGGCAAGTAATAGAAGTAAAACACTTATAATCCTTCTTTCATGTCTTCAGGTCCTATATACTATTCATACTTCATTTTTTGTCACGTGACATACATGTTGTCCATTTCTAAAAACATATTAATATAAATTTCAAAGATAATTATGATATAAATCCATTATATAAGGTTAATCCCTAAAAATCAAATTAATTGAGGTTTTCATCAGAACCTCAACACATAGACACTTCATACATTTATTTCCATGATGTTCTTCCTTGGTCTATGGATTAATTTTAATTAATACATTCTAATTATCGATTCAGATCAATCAATTTTTTTAAAGGAAATTAGAATATTCTTGAGAATATCTGTATGGAGTTTCAAACCACATTCACTCTACGGCCCATTATCATGTACTAGGTTACATTGAGTCAGGATAGATGCACCTTGTCAGAGTTGTTACTCCTAGGTATATTTTTGTCGGAATGAAGTCCAATTGTAGTCTCTATATAAGGATGTTTTTATAAGAATAACAAAATAATCACTACCTTATAAATAATATATGATGTTTTTCTATACTTATACTCAAATTAAACCATATGGTTATGTTCTCTAACCTATTTTATCTAAATATCTCCCCCACAATTGCTACTAAACATTCAATGTTACCATCTCTATAGACCTGACCACATTAAGCCCAAAGCGAGGGTTAAGATACCATCACATTGGATATTATACATGTAAATATCAACCCAAAAGACCAAATAATTTGGTACTCTGGGTAAACCAGATACATATATTACTATTTTTATTCAAATGAATAAAATGATTACAACGTATTATTTACTTATTTTGAGTATAATAATAACTCTATTATATCAATAATATCCTTTAATATATTTCTTAATACACTTCATGGATTTCTAGGGAAATTATACGTAATAAGTGTGCACTCAAATGATCTGTGAGGGAGAATGACATCGAAATCAATAATGAATTAATGAGAATAATCAATATAGAATAGTAATAATTGAACACACATTCTATATATTCAATAAACAGGGAATGATGTTTATAAAAAATATTACAAGGTAAAAACTTGAAAAACATGCCTTTAAAATAACTATAAAAGGAAAAAATCAATATGGAATGGTTAACAATAGAATTGATTTCCTTTTAGTACATTAACAAAAAATTAAATTTATCTATAGATATATTGACAGAAAAATTCCACAGATGAATTATAACACAAAATAAATGATAGAAATGATTAATTATTAGCCTTCATGTTTAGTAGGTATACAGTATCAATACTATCAAGACCTTTCACAAGATGGTTTAGCATATCAGGTCGAAACCCGTCTACTTTTCCTAAATTATTCATCACATGAGACTATAGATGCATCGATGGGGTATCTATAACTTTCCCCTACCCCATTCATACATGAACAATGAAATCATCATATCTAATAATTGGAATAAATAGTATGACTAATCAATTCTGTGTATCAAAGGGAATATAGGAATTTATCAACAATATCCTAGTGGAAGATAATTAACAACAAGGGTAGTATATATTGATGAATGAAAATACCATTGAAAGATCAATACAAGTATTCATGAGGAAAATAATGTAAAAATATTCAAATATCTACCATACGACCTTGAATAATTTTAATCATAATCCCCATGAAGGGATGTAATTAAATGAAACTTATAATATCATAAGAATAAATAGATTCATGGTAAAAAATTTCAAAGGGTAGTATATACAGTATATAAAATAAACTATACGAATTACAATATGCCTCAAATATGGTAAGAAATTTAACCTTTTAAAGGGACTTAAAAGGAATCATGGATGTTATTTTAAATATAATTGTCACGAACCGTCCTCAGGGCTCGTGCCGTGACTACCCCAAACCCGCCTTCCATAGTTCAGGGGCTGGCGACTAGCACCAAGGCGTAATTCCCGATAAAAAGTGAAGGCATTGCCTTTGTAAAGTAAACAAACACCACAGAGAAAGCAAGAAAAAGTAAACACTAAGTAAAAAATGGGTACAACAGTAAGTGTGGAAAAGTAAGTGGGCCAGAATAAAAACCCAAACTTAAAGTAAAGTACAACTAGAAAGGGAAAACAACAACTGAAAGTAATGTTGCAGCCTCGAGGCATCCACTGGATGTCCCATCTGAAGGGTGGGTACAGATAGCCTCCACACCTCCTCAGGTCCAGCCGTCCGCTCCGTGTACGTCCCGCCCCATGGTCCACCTCCAGGTACCAACCTGCTCCACAAGCCTCATCCACGATCAGTGATGTCCGTCGTCTGAAACCAACACAATTTAGAGCGGGAATAGCCTATGCAGGGGTGAGTATAAGCTACACAGAAGGGACCTTGAGACCCCAAAAGGTCTCCCAGAATCCACAAAGGATAATCCACAAAGGAAAGATACAATCACGATGTAACATCCAACACTACCTAGGTATATGATCATACATATACCTAAGTCATCAATTCGCGTTCGGCTCCAACATCCGAGCCCGAGTTCGATCACATCCACACAGGATAACACAACACAATCCACATAGGAAATCAAATCAACATTTAGCTCACACAGGTATACTTCTTCGTAAGACGATAGAGATGATCGGATATTTCCACTGATTCATCTAAGACATCAGACCCACACAGGATCGATAGGTACTAACCCCTGCAATGACCCCCAAAGTATCTAACCCACACATGATCGATAGGTAACTAACCCCCGTAATGACCCAAAACGGATTTGACCCACACAAGATCGATAGGTAACTAACCCCCGCAATGACCCACACAGGATCAGACCCACATAGGATCTGTAGGCGCTGGCCCACACAGGACCGCTGAGCGCTAACCCACACAAGATGTAACCCACACAGGATCAGTAGCACTGATCCACCTAGGATCGCTGAGTGTTGTAGTCGTCTCCGTCGAATCCACGGAGGATTTATGCACAGTCCTCATCGTCGTCTTAGTCGCAGCCAGCTCTAGGGTTTCCTTACACAGCAAGCTCGTTCGGTAGGGTCCGCTCCACAAGCTGAGGGACTGATACATCTAATGACACACTGTTTGGAGTTGATGTATCCAAAAGTTCTGTATCATCAACAGGAACTCAACGTCACAGACGGCGCATCAATCGGACGCTCGGTCTGAGAGTTATTGGCATTTTCGTTCCAGGGGCCCGGTTGGTTTTTAAGTCAAAACTAACCCGACCATACTCCAACAGCGTCAAAGCCTCGAGTGGAGTAAGCCAAAAGTTCAGTCTCACTAAGAGAAACCATCAAAGTCGATGACACGTCAATCGGACGTCTGGAGCTCAAGTTATAAGTGTTTCCACTCTGAGGGCCCGGTTGGTTTCGTGTACGAACCAACCCGGCCGAACCCAAATTTCTCCAAAACCTTTAGTATAATATACCAAAACGACCGTCTCGATCCAACAATCGCTATGCAACTGACGGTGCGTCTATCGGAGGTATGTATCCCAAGTTATGGGCAACAGCTGAAATGTCTGGTATTAGGGGGGGTTCGGGCCCGGTCCGACCTGGCCCGGTACCCCCTGGGTCGGCCCGAACCGGGTCAACCCGACCCAGGTCCGGGTCTGGCCCACTTGGGTGTGGCCCGGCCCGGCCTGGCGGTCTGGTCGGGCAGTTCGGTCGTTTCGGCCGAGCGGTGCAGGGTGGCACGCTGCCCCCCACCAGCGTGTAACCATGGCCCCATGGGGGGCCGCTCATTGTCAACGGATGCAGCTGCACGCCGCGTCTCGCCTCCTTCTATCCCGAGCGATCGCGGGACCAGAAGCCCCCCACCGCGGCTGAAGTGGAGTGCTATGCAGACCACCGGACTAGATCTGGTTGTCAGATTTGCCTGCCGTCTTCACAAACGGCCCTCCCGGGACCCATCCTTCACTACGAGGACCTCACAATGTCTGTGCGGCCTACTTCATCGTCGCCCACCAATCCGCACACCAAGAATGAAGAGACAGTGGGTTTGGACATGTTTGTTGGTCCGCACCCACCGTGTTAGCGTTTTAAAATGTCTTTCGACAAATTTTAAACATATGTCGAGGGTATAAATCACAAAGACATAATTGAATCAAAACCCCTACCTCGTCGAATTCGTTGAGCGAGGGTTCATCGTGGAAAAGCACGTCGCGGAAGAAGGCGTCGCAGAAGGGGGATTATCACGTCGTAGAGAAAGAATGTCACAGAAGAAGCGTCATAGAAGAAGCTTCGTTGGCATCGTGGTACACGGCGTCGCGTAGTCGATCTCCCAGGATTTGGCGTTCTTCGTCGGAGATCGGTGCATTCTTCGCGTTCTTCGCGTTCATCGTCGAAGAAGAATGATTTTCTCCAAATCCTCTCCACGCAAAAAGTTCCCACCCAAATAAAATAAGTGATGTCTTATTTTATTAACACTCAAACTAACTCTTTGAAATTAAAAAAGAAAAGAAACAACCAATTAATTGAGGAGTTTAGAATCGCCCAATTAATGAAATGTTTAATATCCAGATTAAATGCAAGAATTGACTTCATTAAAAAGGGGGGGTGCCGGTGCATTACTTAAAATGAAAATAAATGGTGGGGCTCATGTGGGCCCCCCTTACAGATATTCTACAAAGTGGGTAGGATATTGTGGGTCCCACATATTTCACTTAACATAGGTTAAGCGACTTAAAATAAAATAAATTGGTCACACCATTTTATTTTATTCATTTACTTAACCCGAAAAATTTAAAAACCACACCCAAGAAAACACAACTTTTGAAAAGGCGTTTCTAAGAAAAAACCGGTGCTGCGATTCCATCGGTGCCCTCGGAATTTGATTCTGAGCACCGGTTCAAATGTTAGACAAACCCTCTCGTTCGTTCACTGAACGTTCCCGAGCTAAACTTCAGAAAAAGATTCCGGGCACACTAGGCCTCGGAATCAGATGCTGTCAAAAACTGTGTTCCTGTAAAATCCCAAAGAAAATTAAGAAAAAAAATTCCCTTGAATTTTATGGATTTTTACATTACTCCCACCTTAGGTATTTACGTCCCCGTAAAAATACATAAAAAACTAGGGGAAGAAAAGTGGATATTGTGCACGCATCTGAGCCTCCCGCACCCAAGTGCTCTCCTGGAGGTTCTCGTGCTGCCATCTGATGCGCACTAGAGGAATCGACCATCCACGTAGGACCCACTCCTATCAATCCTCGATCTCCACTGGAACCTCCACAAAATTCGCCCCATCATCAATGTCCAGCTCCCCATGGTCAATGATATGCATCGGGTCTAGCACGTATCTCCTCAGCTGAGATGTGTGGAAGACGTCGTGCACCAGATGCAACTGAGGTGGTAGAGCGAGGCGATAAGCGACCTCTCCAATCCTGTTGAGGACCTATAATGGTCTGATGAAGCATGGAGACAACTTTCCACCTCGGCCAAATCTCAATAATCCATATCGAGGTGAGACCCACAAGAAGATGTGGTCTCCATCCTCGAACTCTACTGTTTTCCGCATCCTATCAGTGTAAGACTTCTGCCGGCTCTGAGCTGTCCTCATCTACTCCTGGATGACCTGGACCTTCTCCGTCGTGGCCTGGACCATCTCCGGTCCCACAAGTGCTGACTCCCCAGGGTCTGTCCAGCACAACGGTGACCTGCAAGGTCGGTCGTACAATGCCTCGTATGGTGCCATCCCGATAGTGGAGTGGTAGTTGTTTTTGTACGTGAACTCCACCAAGGTTAGGTGGTCCTCCCAACTGCAACCAAGGTCGAGGATACATGCACAGAGCATGTCCTCGAGAGTCTGAATGGTCCTCTCTGTCTAACCATCTGTATGAGGGTGAAAGACGGTGCTCAGACGTAGCTGCATCCCGAACGCCTCCTGAAACCCCTTCCAAAACGATAAGTAAAGCGAGAATCTCGATCTGAGATGATAGATGATGGCACACCGTGAATCCAAACAATATCCTGAATGTAGAGGCGTCCCAAGCTCTCTACTGATCCCTTCTCTCTGATGAGTAAGAAGTGATCCGACTTGGGGAGTCGGTCGACAATCACCCAAATGGAGTCATGACCTCTGGAAGTGCGTGGAAGTCCAGTCATGAAGTCCATAGATATCCCGTCCCAATTCCACTCTGGGACCTCCAAGGGCTGTACCAAGCCTGCTGGTACCCGGTGCTCTTCCTTCACCTACTGGCAGGTGAGGCATCAAGAAATGAACTCTGCCACAGCCTTCTTCCTTCTCGACCACCAGTGCTATCGTCTGAGATCCTAGTATATCTTCGCCACGCCAGGATATACCGCCAAAGGGGAAGTGTGAAACTCTCTCAGCACCTCCTCCCGTAAAGTAACTGATACCAAGGTACGTCCTATAAAAAGGACGTCGTGCTCTTCTCCTATAGAGATACCATCAGGTTCTTGTCCTGAGGATATCTGTGCACGCTGCGTCTCATAGTCAGCGTCCCCACTCTATGCCTCTCCGACCCACTGCAATAGTGGACGAGTGACTGTGAGTGAATGAAGGAAGTGTGCTCCATCTCTATCCACGAAGGATATCTGCAAAGTGGCTAGCTACTCTGTTTCCTCCCCAAGTAGCTGAATGCACATCCTCCTTCTGAGTGTATCGGCTACTACGTTCCCCTTTCCAAGAGTACAGACTGTCTCAAAGTCATAGTCCTGGAGGAACTTGAGCCATCGCCGCTGTCTCAGGTTTATGTCCTTCTGTGAGAAGATGTACCTAAGACTCTGGTGGTCATAATAGACTGTAAAGCGCTCACCGATTAGATAGTGTCGCCACATCATAAAAGTGAAGACCACTACTGCTAACTCCAGGTCATGGGTAGCGTAGTTCTGCTCATTCTTCCTCAACTGACGTGATCCATAGGTGATCACTACCCATTACTGCATTAGGACACATCTGAGTCTGGTCCCTGATGCATCGCAGTAGACTACGTACCCTACCCCCTCCTCCGGTATCCTCAAGATTGGTGCGCTGGTCAATCTCTGTCTCAGCTTCTGGAAGCTCTGCTGACATCTGTCTGACCACACAAAGGGTTTCCCCTTCTTCGTCAAAGCTGAGAGTGGTGCCGCAACTCTGGAGAAGTTTGGCACAAATCTTCGGTAGTATCCATCTAGTCCCATGAAACTTCGCACCTCCGTCACGCTCCTGGGTGGCTCCCAAGCTAGCACTGCCTCGATCTTCGCAGGATCCACTGCAACTCCTGCCTCAGAGATGACGTGTCCCAAGAAGTGGACCTCGCGTATCCATAACTGATACTTCAAGATATTACCATAAAGTTAGATCTCTTGGAGTGTGTCCAGTACAACCCGCAAGTGGTAGACGTGCTCCTCCTTAGTCTTCGAGTATATCAAAATGTCGTCGATGAAGACCATGACAAATCGATCGAGGTATGGATGAAAGATCCTGTTCATGAGGCCCATGAACACTACTACAGCATTGGTTACGCCGAATGGCATAACCAAGAACTCATAGTGGCCATACCGACATCTGAAGGTCGTCTTCTGCACGTCCTTGTCCCAAACTCTGAGATGATGATATCCTGACCTGAGGTCTATCTTCGAGAACCACCTTGCTCCCTTGAGCTGATCGAAGAGGTCATCAATCCTCGGTAGCGGATACTTTTTCCTCACTTTCACCTGGTTCAGGTGACGATAGTCAACAAAAAGTCGCAAGCTCCCATCCGCTTTCTTGGCGAACAATAACGGGGAAGCCCAGGGTGAAACACCGGGACGGATGAATCCCTTGCCCTGCAAGTCCTCCAACTATACCCGTAGATCTAGAAGCTCAGTGGGAGACATCTGATATGCTGGGGTGGATATCGGGGTTGTCACGGGGTACAGATCAATATAAAAGTCTACCTCTCTGCGAGGAGGTAGTCATGGAACGTTGTCGGGGAAAACGTCTACATACTGACCCACCACTGCAGGATAACTAGGACTCCGCACGTCAACCGCTCCTAGGATGAGGCTAGCCAACTGATGAGTGATGGGTTTTCCTGTCCTCTGCGAGAGTCTATCCTATGCTGCAAAGGCTCCCTTCTCATCGGTGAAGGTGAACCTTATCCCGTCGGTGCGTACACACCGCACATTGCGCCTAATACAGTCAATCTGAGCATTGACTATAGATAACCATTCTATGCCCAAGATGACGTCGTATGGCCTCGACGCCACTACAAGAAGATCCCATACAAAGATCTCGCCTCCTATAGAAAGCTCACACTGCCAGAACCAGTGCGTAATCATCGAGTCTGATCTCGTAGGAGTCTCTAGCCGTAAGGATCAAGCCAGCGGCACCGTCAGAATCTCTGATCTTCGAACAAGGGCAGCGGCTATGAATGAATGACTCGATCCTATGTCTATAAGAACTACAGCAAGGGTGGAATAGACATAGATAGTACCTTGAATCATCTCGGGCGTGCCGTGGTCGAAGGCCTCCGCTGCCTGAAGTTGTGTTTGTCTCTGCCCGCCAGCTCCCTGTGGTTGGGGTGGACCTCCTGGTGGTGGTGGTGGTGGTAGAGCCTCAAAGCATGGCCCACCACCTTCTGCTCGGCTAGCTCCTCTACCTCTTCTTCCTTCTCCCTGCGGACCGCCATGGTTGACCCTCTGCCTCTGCATGGGTGGCCCCTCAACTGTCTGTTACTCCTCAGCACGGTGGGTCGGGCAGTCATGAGGCATGTGGCCCTACCCGCCGCATGCAAAGCACTTTCTGCCTCTCGAAAGACTAGCTCCGCACTGTGTGCCCCGCACTGCTGAGCCAGTGTCCTGAGGTCATCTACCTGAGGGTCTGGTCTTCCTGGACCCATGAGTCATCCGTCGACTGCCTGTTGCAGAAGACTCTGTTACGTGCCGCCCTGCGGTAGGTCTCTCTACTGAAGTAGGCTCGACAAGGAAGCTCTCGATGAGAAGGGCTCGCTCTAGTACTCCTACATGGGTCGGAATGCTGATGGAGATCAGCGATGCCCTGATCTAATTCCTCAGTCACTGCTCAAAGTTTCAGGCCTGGAAGAATGGGTCTCGTACCAAGTCCGTCGAGTAGCGCGAGAGATCGGTAAATCTCGCCGAGTACTGGGTGACCGTCAAGCTGCCCTGCCACATCTGTAGAAGCTCTTGGATATGCACCGCACAGAGGGTGGCTGGGATGAACTCCAAGAGAAAGAGGATCTCAAAGTTTTTCCAGAGGAGAGATGGCTCATCGTGCACCTGGAGCATCAAGTTCCACCATTTGCATGTTGCTGCGTGCTGGAGGCTCGCTACGAGGATCACCATGAGGTCTGATGGTGTCCTCACTAACTTGAAAACCCGTACAACTGCCTCCATCCAATCCTCGGATTCCTGACGGTATGTCTCCCCACGGAACCTGGGTGGTCGCTGAAGATGAAACTCATGCAGTGCACTAAGGCAACGTGCATCGTCAGCGGCTGGGGCTGGTAGCATCGGTGGATCGGTGGGTATAGGTACCACCGGTGCCTCTGCTGTCAAAGGGCCCTGTACCGAGGCCTCGTTGCTCGGTGGGTTGTTGTCACGCACAAATCTTGGAACCCTTGTTGGATGCCGTCGTGGGGGAATCCTGAAAAGAAACAGGTGCACCATTGTTAAACAATATACCTGGTGAGCTGACATAATGTAATCACAATGAAAACTTGAAACACACATGAAATCAATGTTTTCGTGTATTAAGTTGGAAATCAGAAGTCAGGGTCCTGGTGTACGGATACGTCGGCCTCCGCACCAACACTGGACTCCCTATACTAATAACCACACTCAATACTCTTAACACTTTTGATTCACATAGAAAAAGATCAGAGTCCTGAGTTCTGCGGTAGAACTGATCTCCTCTGATACCAATTTGTCACGACCCGTCCTCAGGGCCCATGTCGTGCCTATCCCAAGCCCACTTTCCATAGGCCAGGGGCTGGCGACTAGCACCAAGGAGTAATTACCGATAAAAAGGTAAGGCATTGCCTTTGTAAAGTAAACAAACACCATAGAGCAAGAAAGTAGAAGTAAACACTAAGTAAAAACTGGGTACAACAGTAAGTGCGGAAAAGTAAGTGGGCTAGAATACAAACCCAAACTGAAAGTAAAGTACAACTGGAAAGGGAAAATAGCAACTGAAAGTAAACCCACATCCTCGATCCGTCCACTGGACGTCCCACCTGAAGGGTGGGTACAAATAGCCTCCACAGCTCCTCGGGTCCAGCCGTCTGCTCCGTGTACGTCCCGCCCAATGGTCCACCTCCAGGTACCGACCTGCTCCGCAATCCTCAACCACGATCAACAATGTCCGTCGTCTGCAACCAACACAACGTAGTGCGGGCATAGCCCATGCAGGGGTGAGTATAAGCTACTTAGTAGGGACCCCGAGACCCCCGAAGGTCTCGCCGAATCCACAAAGGATAATCCACAAAAGAAAGATACAATCACGAAGTAACATCCAACACTACTTAGGTATATGCCCATACATATGCCTAAGTCATAAATTCACATTAGCATCCAAAATCCAAGCCCGAGATTGATCACATCCACACAGGATAGCACAACACAATCGACATAGGAAAGCAAATCAAGATTCATCTCACACAGGTATACTTCTTCGTAAGACGATAGAGATGATCTGATATTTCCACTGATTCATCAAAGCTGTCAGACAAACACAGGATCGATAGGTACTAACCCCCGTAATGACCCACAAAGGATCTGACCCACACATGATCGATAGGTAACTAACCCCCGCATTTACCCACAATGGATCTGACCCACACAGGATTGATAGGTAACTAACCCCCGCAATGACCCACACAGGATCGGACCCACACAGGATCTGTAGGCGCTGGCCCACACAGGACTACTGAGCGCTGATCCACATAGGATCTGACCCACACAGGATCGGTAGTACTGATCCATGTAGGATCGCTGAGTGTTGTAGTCATCTCCATCGAATCCACGGAGGATTTCTGCACAGTCGTCATCGTCGTCGCAGTCGCAGTCAGGTCTAGGGTTTCCGCACACATCAAGCTCATTCGGGAGGGTCTGCTCCATGAGTTGAGGGGCTGATACATCAACTAAAACATATTCTGGATTTCATGTATACAAAAGTTCTGTATCATCAACAGGAACTCAACGTCATAGACGGCGCGTCAATCAGACGCCCGGTCTGAGAGTTATTAGCTTTTTCGTTCGAGGGGCCCTGTTGGTTTTCAAGTCAAAACCAACCCGACTGTACTCTAGCTGCATCCAAGCCTCGAGCGGAGTAATCAAAAAGGTCTGTCTCACTATGAGGAAACCATCAAAGTTGACGTCACGTCAATCGGATGTCCGGAGCTCATGTTATAAGTGTTTCCGCTCCGAGGGCCCGGTTGGTTTCGTGTACGAACCAACCCGGCCGAACACAAAGTTCTCCGAAACCTTGAGTATAATATACCGAAATGACCTTCTCGATCCAAGGATCGCTACGCAACTGACGTTGCCTCAATCGGAGGTACGTAGCCCATGTTATGGGCAACAGACCGAAAAGTCCAATATTAGGGGGTTCGGGCCCGGTCCGACCCGGCTCAGTACCCCCTGGGTCGGCCCGAACCGGGTCGACCCGACCCAGGTCAGGGTCCGGATCGCCTGGGTGTGGCCCGGCCCGGCTGGCGTGGCCCGTCCCGGCCTGGGCGCGGCCTGGCCTGGCAGTCCGGTCGGGCGGCTCGGTCGTTTCGGCCGAGCGGTGCGGGGTGGCACGCTGCCCCCTTCCAGCGTGTTACTGCGGCCCCATGGGGGGCTGCTCCTTGTCAACGGACATAGTGGAGCCCCACGACCCACTCGGTTGCTAGACCATCAGCCTGCCATCGTGGCTGAAGCCGCGGCGGCCCATCCCTGCGGCGTGCCGGGCGCCGCCAACTCCGGCCGCCGGTGCCGCCGTGCCGGGGAGGCGCGCCGGTGAAGTGCTCTGCGGACCACCGGACGAGCTCCGGTGGTCGGATTTGACTTCCGTCTTCAACAATGGCCCTCCCGGGGCCCGTCCTTCACTGCGAGGACCTCACAATGCATGTGCGGCCTGCTTCATCGTCGACCGCCAATCCGCACACTAAGAACAAAGAGAAGGTGGGTTCGGACTTGTTCGCTGGTCCACACCCACCGCATTAGCGGTTTAAAAAGGCTTCAGAAAAATTTTAAACATATGTCGAGGGTTTAAATCCCATAGATTTAATTGAATCAGAACCCCTACCTCATCGATTTCGTTGAGCGTGGGTTCGTCGCGGAAAAGCCCGTCGCGGAAGAAGGCGTCGCGGAAGGGGGATCGTCGCGTCACGGAGAAGAGAACGTCATGGAAGAAGCGTCGTAGAAGAAGCATCATTGGTGTCGCAGTACACGGCGTTGCGTAGTCGATCCCTGAGGATTTGGTGTTTTTCGTCAGAGATCGGTGCGTTCTTCGCGTTCTTCACGTTCTTCGCATTCTTCCTCGAAGAAGGCTTTTCTCCAAATCCTCTCCACCCAACAAGTTACCACCCAAATAAAATAAGTGTTGTCTTATTTTCTTAACACTCAAACCAACTCTTTTAAATTCAAAAAGAAATGAAATGATCAATTAATTGAGGAGTTTAAAACCTCCCAATTAATGAGACGTTTAATATCCAGATTAAACGTAGGAATTGACTTCATTAAAAAGGGGGGTGCGGGTGCGTTACTTAAGAATAAAAGAAACGGTGGAGATTATGTGGGCCCCACATCAAAAATATCCTAATAAGTGGGTAGGATATTGTGGGTCCCACATCATCCACTTAAAATAGGTTAAGCGACTTAAAATAAAATAAATTGGTCTCACCATTTTATTTTATTCATTTACTTAACCCGAAAAATTTAAAAACCACACGTGAGAAAACACAACTCCGGAAAAGGTGTTTCTAAGAAAAAAACGGCGCTGCGATTTCATCGGTGCCCTCAGAATTCGATTCCGAGCACTGGTTCAAAAGTTAGAAAACCCCGCTCGTTCATTCACTGAACGTACCCGAGCTAAACTATGGAAAACAATTCCGAGCACACCGGGCCTCGGAATCAGGTACCATCAAAAACTGCATTCTTGTAAAATCCCAAAGAAAATTAAGAAAAAACTTTCCCTTGAATTTTACGGGTATTTACAATAATCCTTGACTAAATAAATCAGTATCAATCCATATGAGAACAGGGATAGAATAATTTCCAGATTTTTTAGGTGGAGTAAAAATAAATGGTTGTTGTGGATTATGAATATAAATACTATAAAAATATATTTTAAAAAAATTATGAAGGGAGTTATCCTTTTTGTTTTGAAATCCATTTTGAAAAAAATATTATTTGAAGATCAATCTTAAACAAATTATATAAAAATTATCATTCCAAAATTTTAAAGGATGATTCGATGAATCAACAATGAATATATTCGTACATGTTATATGAGGTAAAAAGAACCTTCATTTTTCAGAGTAAATGGTTATTAAAAATGCCTTGTTTGAAAATTATTAATGAGAATCCATTGAAAAAAATAGTAAACAAAAAATGTTATAAAATACATTAATAAATTGTTTTATAATGGATTAAATATTTTTTTTCAAACATTATATAAAATGGGGTTTTTGGAATATAACAGGTTCTCCGACTAAAAAACAAATGAAGTTAGGTTTTCCCAAAAAAATTATAAAATAATTTAAGTACCGAAGAGAGGTAAAATGGAACTATAACATAAAAAAGGTCATCAATAACTAGAGAATGATAAAATGGATCTGTTTATTTGACAATTATCAAATATTTTCTTTTTATGGGAATTCATGTGTGAAGATTCTAGAACAAATATTGATTATATTGTAAACCCTTCAAAAACCATATCATTGATGAGAGTCTCACCCAATTAAACGATTATGTGTATCAAATGTAAATAAACATAAAAGGATTTTAAATAAATCAATATTTTAATTCATTATACGTATAATAATATATTATTAATATCAATGAGGAATTAATATAACCTAATGGAAAGAAATTTTGTTGCGAAATTTTGTATCACATGGTAGTGTTTAAATAAAATCCAATTAGAAGAAATAATTCAACATGAAACTCAAAATAACCTTAATATAATTTAATTCATTAGATAATATATCATAATTGTTAATATATACACCACAAAAAACAAGTAAATGTCGAATATGACACTTATGTCACAATTGTAAAAAAGAAAGAAGAAAATCCCTTAATTTGAGTCTGACTTGTCTCATGTGTCCTTATTTTTTTGACAAATTAATGTATATTACATAATACTTTAATATAAATATTTAATTTTTATCATTAAATCTATATCCCATATTAACATTTTCTATAAAACTACATAAATAATTATGTTTATGTTGGTCGTCTGGAAAAAATTTAGTTTATGTGTCAAAAATGGATTTAGTAGGTAAACTATGGTCAAAGGGGTCATTTTATAAAATATCTATATTAATAATAATGTCATTATTATCATATCTATACATCAATTATAATTTTAAAACAAATCATTAAATACAGTTATTGAACATGAATTAATGTTACAATCATGGAGAAGGAATGCCATACATACACATGATGATTGTTACCATTTTTCAATGATCGTATAGAAAGAAGGTAGGTAACATTAAACATTACAGAAAAATTATTATATCATCAATAAAATTTTATTTAATCATATATTCTTATATATATAATTATTGTGATGTAAATGTAATCGAATCGTGTTAGGAAGGGGGTAGTCGACACCTCCAGGAATGACACTATCACTTTTTAAGTGTGTAAAAATGGTAATATTTAAAATGATATATTATATGTATAGAAAGTTAAAGATTCCATGAATATCATAAATATTTATTTTATTTTAAATATATTTAATTAAAAACATCATTTATAAATTCCACATATACCGTGAATGAATCACATCTCTTTGATGAGGTGGTGGTACACTTTTCCACAAACGTTGTTATCGTATTTATACAAAATAGAAATTATAAACATATGTGTTATAAAAAATAAATAATCATAAATACAAACTAAATATAATTAATATAACACATATATATAAATATTCCATATTAATTCTCTTTATGAGTGTCGGTAATGGAACAATTAATGAGTTCATTTCATGAGGCGGAAGTTCGACGTCCACAAGAATGGTTAGTTTGTTACCCATGAAATATATGTGTTTGTATGTGTAGGTATAAACCATAACAATAAAAAATATATTTATATTTATTATACTTGGGTTATTATATAATCATTTAATAAGGTTAATTTAAAGGGAGGAAAAATAAATAAATCTAATGTGATTGAGGAAGGATGTTACCTTTTATCTGGGTAACTCCTTTTGGTTTTCCCTAAATAAAATCCATGGAAGGATTTATACCCATTAGTACTATAATTTTACGGGAGGGATGTTTAAGAGATATTGTTTTATATTTTTTTAAGCTAACTTAGATTGAGAGGTCTGATGAAGTGGGAGGGGTGAGTTCAATTTTTTATTAGAGGAGGAGTGGTACTCCTGTAAATTTCAGAAAAGGGATTTCTGCCCATATTTTTCCCATTTAATGTATCTCCACTAATGGTAAAAATTAGATAAAAGGGATTATATGGTATAAATATTTTTATCCAATTGATTTTTGAAAATTGTCTGTGTTATTTTCCTTTATGTTCAAGGTTTAGTCCCTTGTTAAGCTATTTTTTCTCTTAATGATCGTAATTAATTTTAATGACATTAACTAATATTTTTTTGAAACAATAAGTATATATTATTAAAATGTATAAATTATAACCATTCCAAAAATTCATTAAATTTTTCCATTTCAATTATCATAAGTGGTTGAAATTAAGTTAAATTAAATCATACAAAGGGGTCGACCATTTGAGTTTTTAAAGTAAAAAATGTTCTAATTTTTGCAACGTTTTAATTTCCAATTTCGTATAATAATTGATTCCAATGACCTAAATTGTATTAAATTATATAAAATTTTTCTAATTGTTCTCTAAAGAAAATATAAATATTATTTATCCTTATAAATTTATTAGAAGAAAAAAAATTTAAAATTATAATTTTGTATTTTTTAATATTCATAAAAAAATATTCATGAAAAAATACTAAGAAATCACCATAATCCAGTTATTATGATTAAAATTAAAATGTAAAGTTTATTTTTAAATATAAGTATTACTAAAGATCAAAATATTGGATTTCAAATTTTTTTCACTATTAAAATGTGGTAAAACCTCCTTTATAAAAATGGTTTTTTTTTCATAAAATTGTGTTTATTAAGATCATATGATTTTAAAATCTATTGGATTAATATTAACAAAACTCATAAAATATAAAAAACATATAACCAATTAATATAAATAAATAATTGTAATTAATTCTATTTATTATGACAAAACATATTTGTGAAAAAATTTATAAAAACATTTTCCTTAAATTAAATTTGTCTTTATATTCATTTATAAGTAATTTTTAACTAGTGATTTCATTATATATTTATGTAAACAATATATTTTTATAATTTAATTTATTATATTCATAATCCTAAATTTAACTACTAGGTTATGTCTTATTATATTAAATCATAATATATTAATAATATATTGTTGTTTTAGATATCTCAAACTTGTCTATAATGGAAGCTATCAAACAAGGACATTATTCCTTGTAAGGAAATATAACATTGTGTCTTAGTTAATTAAAATATATAATATATAATTAATTTTTTAAAAATGTTATATATATTATAAATTCGTAAGATATTATATTCCCGTACCCACTGAGGGTAGAGTGTCAAGCATGGTATTGAATACAATGTTCTTACTTTGTAATTATGGGGAGTAAAATTCATCATCTTACCATCAATTAAATAATAAATATTTTTATATATATATCATATATATTCTTAAAATTACTTACTATTATCTTCCATTTAATATATATATGAAAAATTTAATCACATCACATTATGGGGATAGTAAGCCATATGAATGCATGAGAAAAGTTATCATTTCCCAAAATATTTGATGGTAAAAATATTGATATGATATTTTCATTAAATAATTATAATTATGTAATAAATATCATACATAAACACTAAAAAATCATAATTTTCAGTCAAAAATATGTTATAGAATATGAATTTTATCTTCATATAGAGAATGTAAATCATACGTACACATGAATGATTCTTTCATTTCTTGTTGGATAGGAAAATTTATTTATACTATTGTGTTCATAATAAAAATATTACTCTCGAAAATTTATGATTATTATGTTTTTTATTTTCATATATATATATTATATTTAGAAGATTGATAGAAGACAAGGAAAAAGGAGTTATTGATCAGTGTGATTACCTCTTCTTATAAATGGATATATTATATATCCTATAAAAGATGTTAGAGTTGGTAATTTGGGAAAAACATCACCTATAGAATGTCTCTCGATAAATGTAAAAGATAATTTTGAAGATTTTTTTCAACCATGAAGTATAAATGATTTGAAATGAGATGAGGGGTGAGGTGTCATTTTATTATTAATGTGAGGGGAACATTCAGAATTTCACTAAATATTAATTCATAATAAGTTAAATATTAATCTATGTACCAACTTACTTAAGGGATTAAAATATAATGTGGTATATGGTGTTAGTCCCATAAAAAATTATATTTTATACATTTTTTTGTATCTTTATACTATATCATTTCAGTTAACCCTTGGTAAATCTATTTTAATTTTTACCATGCTAAAAAAATTTCAACATAGAATGGTTTATATTTTTCCTATAAGCAGTCAATGTAACCATAAATAGTAAATTTATTATATTTTAGAACATAATTTATCCACTTTTTCATTTTTATGATTTTTATTATTTTTTCCTAATTTACTACATTATTATTTAATAATATATAATTAGTGTCATCTTCTACACTATTCATTACAATGAAATTAATAAATTCAATTCAATATGTAAAACTAAAACTAATAATTTAATACACCCATAATATGTCATATTCACATATTAAATTTGCGGATATTTATATGAAATTCAGTTAATAAATATTTTATTATTTGTAATATCACTTAATATAGACTTTTTTAATTGAATAATTAATGAATTATCAATTCATTGTTATTTATGAGAATTATTTCTTCACTAAACATTAAACATAAATTTATATTATGTATATAATCCTTTTGTATTTCATAATTATATATATATAGATTACAATATATTCTATTTTACCCTATGTTAAAAATATTATAATTAGAAAGAGTATGAGTATGAATTTTTTCACTTGCTTTGATTTAAATAATATCCAAGTAATTTTCAAGGACTGGGGACTATTAAATTATATAATTTTAATCCTTATGTGTTAAGGCTATAAATAAATCAGTGGATAACATTTTTAATGTTTTTTGTAATTTTTTAACAATCATTATAATATTTTAAAACATATTAACCTTATTTACCCTTAAGAGTGATAAAAAAATTACAACAATTACTCTTCATATTGTTCAGAAATTAAAAGGTCATATTTTATAAATTTGGAATATTTTATTCTATAAATCTAATTCATATTTTAAAATTAAAAATGTGTATTGTGTAAAAATTATTTTAAATTAATCCTATTGATGGGGTGAAAAAACTGGGTTTTAAAGTGAAAACATTCAAAAGATTGAATTTTTTTATATTCCAATTCAATGTAAAATAGATTAAAATTTCCTACATTGGATTAATATATATAACATCTAGATAAGTATAATCTAAAACTAATGTGAATATAATTTAACAATCATCATTATTTAGGAAAACATGACGTTTTTTCAATTAAAATTTAGTAATTTTTCACAATTCATCAAAACATGAAACTTATGAGAAAAATACAAAACATTAATCCAAGGTATAGTTTTATATAGTGAGGTCAAAGAAAAATTGATTTGTAAAATAAAATTTTTAAAAGAGTAAATATTTTGTTTTAAAACAATTGGGCAATTGGAAGCCGGTAAAAATTCTTTTAGAAATAATATAGTTTTTAAGAATAAAATTTTATTTATTTGTAAATTAGGTATATAAAACACATGGTATTAATGAAAAACATTACATTTAATATATTTCATTAATATGATTCTAAAATTTTGGGTTTTATATTTTTTGGTATAAAACACACATGCTCTCATTTAAATAGTTATAGACAAAAACATTTTATTTTTATTTAAGAAATGGTTTGATTTAAATTAATTATTAATTTTTCAGAAATGAATTATTTATATTTACATGTCTATATCATATTATCATAATTTAGTTAACATTATTCATATATATCATTTTAAATTATATGTTATAATTGTCTTCTTTAAATAATTAAAATAATAAAATGGTGTTTTGTATTAACTCGACATTGTGTGTACTGCATGCTTAATATTATTTAGCCTTCAATGAAAGATACCAGTTATATAAGAATATTTTAAAAATATATTTCATAAAAATATCATGTTGTTACTATTTTAGCCTAGAAATCGATGGGCGGTGAGATATTGGGCATTAAAGCCTCTAGATCATGGACTTTTAGTGTGTTTTGCAGCAAAAAAATAGTAGAAATGGTGGAGAGATGATGATGCATGAAGAAAATTGGAAATAATATTAAAATAATGACTCTAAATAATGTACATACAAGAACACATGTCATGTAGTGAACTAAATATTGTAGATAGGTTTTTTGAGTGAGTTAAATATCACATACTATATAGGAGCACACACATCCTTTGACTTAGTGTTAGAGGCATAGTATTTTCTCTGGGAGTACGTGGTCATGGAAACTACTAGTCACATGCCATGTAATCACACATAGATAGGTAAAATGGGATGACTATAAAAACAAATCTAGGTACATTATAGGTCCTTGGGTCGATGAGGTATGCAGTGTGATTGCAATCTACATCATGTACAATTACATGTATAGTGAGCCATGTACTAGAGAAGAAACATCCATGCAAAGGAATAGGTCCACACATCGTGTGGACCCCATACATGTATATTTTTAGTATCTTGAGAAAAAAATCAGAATCTTATATCTCATTTGTTTTTAAATCTTTGCCATGAGTATCATAATATAAGGGTTTTCATGTTGAATTTAGTTTTGGACTTCATATGGACATTATTTATTTTATGTGAGCTGTTCGGAGTGTGATGTTGTTTTAGGTAGTGATCGATGAAGACAGTGATCGAGTATGATAATCATAGTGGAACCCTCCTACTGTGTCATGGAATGGGTCCTCTATCTTTAGAGTGAAATGATCTTACAGTGTAATGGAATGGGTCCTTTATTATACTGAGTTATACCCCCTAACTTGAAAGAGTGTGGATCATCTACCTAGAGAGTGAAATATTCTGAGATTATTAGTGCATGGTTCCTCTATCCATATAGTGTAACACTCCCATTATGTTAATTCATGTGTCCTCTACCTACATAGTAGAACCCTTATATTGTTCTGGGGCATGGGTCCTGTACCTTACAAATTGGGACCCTCCTATTATGTTTGTGCATTATTCTTCTATCTACCTTGTGGAACCATCCTACCATGTCAAGGAATGGGTCCTCTACCAATAGATTGGAGCCCTCCTAGTATGTTAGGTAGTGTGTCCTCTAACTACTAATTTTAACCCTCTTATTGTGTCGGTCCTCTACATACAAAAATTTTCCCTCCTACAATGTCTGGGAATGGTTCATCTACCTACTGATCCAACCCTTATTTTATACCAAGGAATTGTTCCTCTATCTGCTAAGTGGAACTATCAGGATGTTATAGCGAATCTTCCCTCAATATGTTTTATTTAACCATCATATTTTACCTAGGAATGGGTCTTAATCATGGAGATTATTTCCCCTTAACAATGGGTCACAATGGAGATGTGTGGTTCCTCCACATTGTTACTTCTTCATATATAAACTCAAGATGTTATGCATAAATTGTGAACTTTTGGAATTGTTGGTGGAATCATTTCTTTGATTGGTATTTGATATTGAGATCTTCTCTATCTATCTTCTATGATTATTTTATGAGCATATGATTATATTTTTTAGTGGATATAACTTATCTCTTTCTATGGGTTGAGTCTCATATCCCCCCCTTAAACTTTTGGGGTGTCCTACTGGGTATGTATGTAATCAATAATTCATGGGGTTTTTCTACATTTGATGTGTCTTATGTAAACAAAGCACATATCTAAAATTATTCTAGATGATAATAGAGTTTACCGAGTAAACATGACCATGTATGGTGGTCAGGGCTTGGGAATATTGAGATAGACTCTATTAGAAATAATTTTTCTTATTATTTTCAAGTTCACATACCTTTTCAGTTTTTAGTTTATTTTTCCCCAATACATTTTGGATTTCATTGTCACACTATTCTTTATTACCTAGAGGCTTCTATATACATGTTGTTTTGCATTTTATGTTGTTTTATTTTAATTTTATTCTTTTAAACATATTCATGGTGATAGTTGGGTTCATGTGTATAGGTACTTAGGAAAAGACCACCCATTTCAGTTATGTCGTTATGTACTGGTTTCAAACCCGTAGACTATAGGGTTAGGATTGGGGTAGTTTCACTTGTCCACCAACCGTCCATGTGGTTCCCCATTGGTCAGGTCATGATATACCACTTTATTTAGAATAATATAATTAATTCCATTTGAATATGAACTATTCATGATTTTGATATAAGTGAATCTTATTTCTTATATATGTGTTTATCAACAAATATTGATTGGTAGTGTTTTATGAATCTATATTGAAATTGTATTATGAATATTCTAAAGATTTAATAATTTAAAATGGATACCAATTATGTAATTTTTAGGCTAAACTTTTGTAAATATAACCCTTTTATTTTGATCTTAATGAATATTAAATGTGGTAAATATTTGTGAGATTAGTAAGGGTATAATGGGTAATACATCTTGAAAGATATAAGATTTTTTCTCAAAATCAACCTAACATTCAGGATAATTTTATTGGTTGGTGTAAAATCAACCATATCCTTTAATATTTCTAATATATGTAATTTTTGTGTCATTTTACCTTTATAATGACATTTATAATATTTCATGTAATGAATATTCCAAAATATCATTCTATTTCATTTTAT
This sequence comes from Viscum album, assembly GCA_963277665.1. Classification (NCBI taxonomy): domain Eukaryota; kingdom Viridiplantae; phylum Streptophyta; class Magnoliopsida; order Santalales; family Viscaceae; genus Viscum; species Viscum album. Next base: position 1,632,965,192 of record OY728141.1, read on the forward strand.
TTCTTTTACTTATACAAAAAATGAACACATTTTCCTTTGAATGAATCCAAAATTTAATTTTGAATAAAATTTATTTACTTTAAAGATTATATATTTTCAGTAATGTTATAATGACATTAAGATCATACATGTCATCAAGATCATACATGACAATAATAGGGTCCCGGTTCAGACAATAGAAAAATCAAATAAGATTATTTCTTAAATAGAAAAATTATTATTTATTGGTTGAAAAATGTTTCCACCTAAATTATATGCTTAATAATAATAAATAATTTATTTTCAATAAGTTTATATTTTATTTGACATGTTATTTTGCTGTCTCTAAATTCAAATCAAATGAAGTGTCAAAAATTTTAGTAATGATATTTTATGAAACATAATATTTTTTTTAACTTATTTAAAAATTGTATAAACCATTAAAGATGATATGTAGAATTTTTGATTATATAAAATTTATCCCTTATTATAATAAATAACTAATTTTAATATTATAGGTAATATTATAACCCTTTAAGATTGAATTTTTTTAATTATGGTTAAGGTTAATAATTGTTAATGAAGGGATACATGAAAATATAAGGAATAAAATGATGTAATAAAATTATTATAACTCATAAATTGGTCTTATTTACACCTTAAAATTATCAACTTAGAGTATTGTTTATTTTGGGTCAATGTTTCTAATAATGTTGCTTAATAATATTTTCAAACATTAGAAATTTATTAGTGTGCCACCCAGTATATTAATAAAAGGACAACTCCTCCCCTCACTTATTCAAACCTCTTGATAAATTTACCGTAAAAAATCGATGACATAATATCTCCAAATTATATTTTATTCACATTTTTAATGTATTTTTCATCCCAAAATTCCAACCCATTTGTCCTTAATATGAGATCTAGAGGAAGTCTACTGAAGAAGTGGAAATCGTATTTTCAGAATCATTCAAGTTTATTTCATCTTATAGTAATTATAAATCTATTAAACCCTTCCTTAAATAATAATCCCAATATTATAAAGACATTGATATTGAATTTTAATTATTGAGATATAATTTTCATACTCTTTTGCATACTATGACATGTGAATACATTGCACGTGCGAAAGTATGACTTACCTTCTTCATATAGAGGTGTAATTCATTTTTCGTCACCGTTTTACATGGATGGTTATAAAGATGAAATATATGAATATATATTGTATTTATTAGAAATAAATTTTTTATATTTATAATATATCATTTAAATTATTACTTTTCCATCCATTGTAAAATGATATTTTCACTCATGTGTACGTGTGGAATATAACCACCATGAAGGGTCGAGATTCATTTTTCATTTCCACATTACATGGATGGTGTTAAGGATAAATTTAATGATTATATATGATATATATGATATATATAATATAGTAATTATTTTATAAATTTGATTTATTCTTTATCTTTCATTTATTCATGGCTTCAAAAAGGGGAATGAGTGTTTATGCCTTCGTAAAATCTATCATATCCACGAAGGGAGATAATCATTTTTCTATATACAACATTCAATAATGATTATAAAAAATATGTATAATGGATATATATAATGTTTATAATATTTATATATATTTTTATATGATGATACATGAGAAATATTAAATTATGGATACTACAAAAACAATAATATACCTTAAAAATGAAGAAGTTAACACTTAGAAGTAGTGATTTTAATAAATTATTTTTTAAAAAATGGGTTTTGAAATGATATAATTTGATAATATATGATAATATAAATATGAATATGGTAATATTATAAATTAGTAACATGGTTAAAACAATAATATAGTAGGTAAAATCACAATAAATAAAGTTGCAATGTGAGGTAAGGGGTTTCTTAAATCAATTTCCATTCAATGGGATATACTTCTACATAATTCAATTTGTTATGTCAAGATTATGTGCGAAAGAACCTCTGATTTTAAATTCATTTATTTCCAATTGTTTTGTGTTGTTTTAATTTTTTTCTCATAATCACATAATTGATTAATTCTAACTTAAATATCATTATCCTTTATAAGGATTTTATCCCAATTTCCAATCAATTGACACATATATGGTATTATGTATAAATTTTCATTTATGAAGTGTATATACTACACATTAAATTTATTTATCAGGAATCTATACTTATTCATGGTTATTAACTTTTCAATTCATTTTTACCCATTCGAGGGTTGACTATTTAAAATTCACTGATGATGTGGGATTTTATATTTACAGTATCATTTTTCTAGGGTTGTATCTATTTTTCATAGAAGACATAATATAATATATCATTCATTAACATCATATATTTTCACATACTATAGATATATAATTATTTTCATTACATTATTCTAATTTTTCCTCTCTTTTTAAATTTATTTATATAAATAAAAAAATTTAAAGGAAAATATAATATTTTTTCTCTTTTTTATATGGTATATTTGTTTTCCATATACATATATTTTTAAAATATTTTATTAAAGTAAATTTTATTTTCTAAAATAATTTATGAAAGATATTTTATGTTTTCCTTGAATTTTTATATTGTTTTAATGTAATTTTGATGATTTTTTAAGAAATAATCATCTTTAAAATTTTTTATATGTAGACAAAAAAGAATGTTTTTATTTAACATATACTATGTTAACAAACATTCATGTCGCCATAATCATTACACAATACATAAATTCTTATAAATTTTTAAATTGGTTTTGTATGTAAATATATTTAATAGAAGCATATTTTAATGTTTCTTCTAAATATTATTCTCTTCTCAAAATGAATTGAAATTATTAAAAAACATATATTTCATTAGGATTGATAATTTGGTTTTATCTCTAATTAATTTTATTGACATTATCATTGTCTTGAAATATTACAATTATTAGTACCACTATTCAATAAAAAACATTTATATCAAATATACATATTCTTTGTATCATTAATATTCAATTTTCATAGACTGTATATATTTTATACAAATAGTGTTTTACTAGTAATGTATTATGATTAACCTAAGATATATTGATAATTCATATCCTTAGATCAATACAGATATTTATTCATGAAGAATATGATTTTTTGAATTAAATTTATTATTAATTGTTTGAGTAATGAATTTAAATTATTAAGAAATGTGTGGGGCCCAAAATTACCAAAATTACATTGCACCTCGATGTGTTGATAGGTCCCATGAGACAAAACAGGTTGTTTATTTAGCGATGACCATACCCATTTATGTAAGATATATTAGAATAAGGCCTAGTTGGTATTTTTAATATTTATATAAATATTAATTAAATCATTATGAAATAAATTTTTTATTTCCATGTTATAGTTTAAATAATATAGATATCCATGGATATATTTTATGATATTGTGATTTTTTTTATATAATTATTTATTAGTCATGTATTCCTACCATATTATTCTTAGAGATAAAAGTATTGATTAAACATAATGTTTTTTTATTGTATACATATCCATATTCTTGATTCTTTATTTATTATATGATATATTACACTATACATAACATATAATAGTAAGTTGATCTTACCCTTATTTTATTCATTTCCTTGGGCTATGAAGTAGGGATATTTCAATGAGTTCATGGATAAGAGATATTTACATTTACTATGTCTTATATTATATTTCCAATGTAATATAAGAATATTTTTTACATATGGTTCATCAATACTACTAAATTGATAAATCCTTGTTGATTTGATCCCATGTATCTTATTCCAATGTAATAAAGTAGACACTCACATTAGGTTTATATATGATGGGTGTTTACTGTTTGTATCAGAAAATGTTTTGTATAAAAAACAGTAATATGATTTAGTGAAACACAAATTAGGAAAAATAACCCTATGAAATACATTAATAATATCCTATTTATAAGATAAAATAATAAAAAAATTTTATAAGGTAAATATTATTTTGTTTTTTTACAATGCATCCATGTGTGGATACAAAGCCTGATTTGGTTTAGTAACAGATTCGTCTTGTGGTAATATCCCTAAAAAGAGTTTATAAAATATATATTTACCTTCATTATGTTATATATTTAGTGTTCCCTTACTATTAACCTCATTTAACACTCCTAGGTGATATTATTGTGTAAACACATAGATTATTTTTGATCAATTATTAATGATTTGAATTTATTAATTCCATGACTATCCTAGTTTATCTGTAATGTCTATTAGATTAAAAAGAATGTTACACAGTTTAGTCAGACTAGGGAAAGATATTTTAAAATTATATGATTTCCTAAAATTATTATTGTTTCTCAAACTATGTTTTTAGTGTAATTCCATGGATAGAAAAGGGAGAAATCATGATAATGTTGTATGTGATAGAAAATGGAATGATTTACCTCATGAGAAACCAAATAAAACATGAGATGGAAGGAAAAAACATATGATCCATCCTAAATATACATCCCATTATATGATTAAACTTATTAAATTATGAATGTTTCATAACATGTTTAATAAGGGGAAAGTGGACATTTAAATAATTTCATCTAGAAATGATCGCGAAGGAAATAAATTTCAATTTACATCATATCCAAAATGTGGGAAATTATACCTAGAAGAATATTTTAACTACAGAAGAAGTTTTCTTTATATGTTTTAATAAAGTATATATATGAATGATTTTTCAAAAAAAACATTGTCTTATATATGGGGAACATGGGTATGATCTATGTCTAGGCCATTATCCAAGGGTTGAATATTAATCCAAAGAATGACCTATGTTATAACAATAGTTGAGGTAATGGTATTGAAGTTATTATGTATTGGTTTTTGATAATTGTTTTTTATAAGTTTTATGCATTTAATATTTGTTTCAGAAGAATAATGAACCATCTATGAATTATTATGAAGTAGTTTTGTCTTTAAGATTTTGGAAAAAATGTTCAGTTTTACAAATAACCAAGAATTTGGAATTAGAAGTAATGTGATAATTTTATGGAACACAAAATTACATGATATATAACCATTAATACGTTTCTTATGTGGACATTGTAATATTTATATGGTATAAATAGATAGTTTTAATTGATAATGTAAATAGGAAAAAATTGTAATCCTTGAAATTGGTTGTGATGTGTTGAAAATGTGATTTAGGTCATCTTTGATGATGTTTATTTCATTATTATATTAATGGAAAATATTAAATAGTATTCGATTTTTTTAGGAGTTATATTTGTGTTTATTTGTAAAGAATATATTTTTTCAATGAGGTTTTATGATGATTCAAGTTGTTAAAATGATTTAAGTGAATATATAGTCTATGTATTCACACGTTTCATAAGGTACATTATAAGAAACTTTATGAATTTGGGGATATATTTTAGTTCAAATATTTTAGATTATTGGGTAATGAATTTGGTTAGATATATTTTTGAGGATTCATATAGTTAACTATTTATGGAATAGAATTTGATGAACCTTGCGATATATTTTAGAGTATTTAGAGAATAATGTAATATATTTATCCATATTTGGTAGCTTATGATATATATTTTTGTTTTATTATTTATTTAGAGAATGAAGGAATGAATTTTTATCCTTTTATGGATATTATGATCTATTAAAATTTTATTTTAGTGAATTACCCATTACAAAATCACTATGAATATTCATTTCTTAGAATAATAGATGATTTTTAAATTCATCAAAGCATAACCAAATGATGAAATTGTTTTTTTTAACTTGAAATAATTTATGTTTGTACATTTTTTCATGATCTATATTCTAATATTATATTATTAATGTATCATTATTAAAATAATAATCAAATAATTTTTTTCCTTTATATTATTTTTCGATGAATTGGGGGTTTTCTCAGCGGTCACTAATTTATAGTTTTGGGGCCATTATCATTTTCGAAACCAGGTTCTATGTTAGTCTCTAATAGACCTTTCATGGTATTATTATCCTCTTTTTATATATTTTAGTTTCCCACTGGTGATACCCTTTTTGGTAAACCCAGTTAATTATTTATTCATTTAACTTTTATCCAACCCGATCTCACCTTTTAGAGGACGTTTTATTATCAGTCAATAAAATGTGGTTTTTAACTAAACATGTCTTTAAATATTTATCCTTTGATGACCAATATAAAATTTTGTTGGAAAATTATATTTAAGGGGGTGATAAGTTAACAATTTTTATATTATTAGAAGAATAATAATATTGATTGCTTTATCAACAGGAAATAGAGAGCTTTATGATAATTGAGATGTATTGTTAAATTATTTAAAAGTGTCATATATCTTGAATTTGTGGTCATGAATATTAGAAACCAAATTATGAAATATATGTATAATTGTACTACTCAAATCAAATTTATTGATTAATTCTTAAGAAATAAGCACCCAACTTTTAGTGAAGACATTTTGGTCTTCAAAAATGCATTTTATTAATAAATAACCGTTTTATTGCATAATTTATGTGGAAATTATAATTAATTCTTTCCACTGTTAGAAATTTTATTTTTATAAATTAAAATATATTTTCATATAATAATAAAAAAAATTAAATTGTGGTGCAATTTTGGGTTTTTTCTTTAAAAATTTATTTTTTATGGAATTGTGGAAATTCTAAATTTTCAAATACTCTCATATATTTTCAATAAAACATGTAATTTCAAAGTTCCAATATATTTTGGATTTATTATAAAATTTAAATATTAAACATTTTATTTATAATAATTTTATTAATTTTATCTAAATCATAAATAATCTTGATTATGATATATGTTAATTTCTATGATTAAAAATATATTTTCCAAAATAATGGGTTTCATTTGGTTTTATATAATTATATTATAAATGATTTAATCCAATTTTGTAGATTGACTAGAAAAATGGATACAATATTTTTAATTATTTTTTTGAAATTGTTAAATATATCCCCCTTATTTTTGGACATCAATGATAGTTACTATGGGTGGTATTTTCCACCTCAATAAGGGTAAAATGGGTAAAACATGGTAAAAATGATGAGGAAAGGTATCATAATCAACCTATAAAATTCCACTATTTAAATTGATGGTATAAATAAGAAAATATACATAAATAATTTCAATATATTGAATTTTGTTTAATTTTCCATTGATAATGATATTTATACTGGTTTGAGAGATGAAATTTCCGAAATTTCACTCCCTTGCATTTAATTTCTCTTTTCTTTTCACATAGTGATATGAATATGTTGTTTAAGAATACAAGAATTTATTTCTAACATTATTAATTTATTTTTAGGAATTTATTTTTTTATTTATAGTAGTGGTTTAATAAAATTAAAATGTGAAACAATAATTACATAGTTAGTGTAGAAATAGTAAAAAATGAAAATAAACAATATTAAAAACATCATATATAACATTATTTGGATGCAAATTATTGTTTGAAAATTTTTATTGTAAATAATAATATATAATTTATATTTTAGGATTTTAGGATTTTTTAAGTAAAATTATTTTGAATCATTATGTATTTACAGACAAATTAAATTAATCGTGTCAAAAACATTTAATGATATTTTTTAAAACAAAATATTTTATTAAATTATTTAAAAAGTTAAAATAAATGAATGAGGAAAAATGGGATTATAAATGTTTTAAAATATAATATAATTGTTACTTAATATCCAATTATTACCTTATAATAAAAAATATAGCCCATTAAGATTGAAAAAGTTGTTCCCGAGGTTATGGTTTAAAATGGTTGATGATGGTACTAACCCAAAAGATATGGATAAAAATTAACTAAAAATTTTATTAAATTAAATATTCTTTATATATTATTGCATTATCCCTATATTCTTCTAATATGAGTCATTTTGGAATAATTTTCCCAATAATGTGACTTATTATTATTTTGAAACATTGAAAATTTACAAGTGTGTCACTCGCCTCAATTATAAATGGGATCCTCCTCCACTCCCATATTAATGCCACTAGAGTAATTTAGGCTAACTAAACCCTATAAAATCTCTCCCTGATATCCATAAACACAATATATTGTATTTGTTAATCTAATAAGACAATCCCAATGATCGTTAAGAATTTATGTAAAGGATTCCTTGGAAAGTAGAGGTAATCATCAATATCATATCTTTCAGGTTTGTTTCTTCTTCTACCTCCTCTAAACATGTGGTACTCTTAATATAGAAATAACACTAGTATCATAAAAATACTAAGATATTTTTTAATTTATAATGAATATAAAACACCAAAATTCTAAAATAACAATATTGTGTTCGATAGCATATGCGACATGTAACACTAATCATAATCAACCAAGAAAATATATTTATAATAATTTAATCCCTTGGATAGATTAGGGAACCCACAACCCTGAGTCTAAATAAACCATAACAGATTATATCCTAAAATCAAAGTTGTTACATTATCATTTTTTAATACTACTAACTACATTAATTAATGTATGGTTATCTATTGGTTATATATAAAATGAGAAAATTTAAAATGGAAATGAAATGGTTTCTAAAAAACTATTTTTTTACTATACTGTTTTATAAAGACCCGGAAATTCCGTGAAATTTTTTTTTTCTTAAATTCATGGGATTTTTACAACTCTGCAGTTTTTTATGGTGCTTGATTTAGAGGCCTGGTGTGCCCAGAATAAATTTCTGAAGTTTTGTTTAGGTACGTTCAATAAACATACGAGCGGGATTTTATATCTTTTAAATCGGTGCTCGGAACTGAAATCTGAGGGCACCGTTAAACTCGCAGCGTCAGTGATTGCTTAGTGAGACCTTTACCAGAGTTGTGTTCTTTCGAGAATATAAGTTAGTTTTTGGGGGTTTCTAATTAAATTGAATAAAAATAAAGTTTTAAATTTATTTTTATTTTGGTGGTTAAAACCTTCAAGGGGGGGTTGGAGGGGGTGCCACCACACCCAAACCTCCCATGTGAGTTTAGGGTCATGGGACCCACCTGAGCATAATCTACATTGGGAGGATATTATTAAGGTTGGTCCCACGCGGGCTTTAAACTCTCATAACCCCCTTGGAACCCCCAATTAATTGGGGAGCCTCTTCACCTTCCTTCTATAATTAATTAGGCCAACATCACCCATTTAATTAAGTGAGATAACTTAATTAATTTAAATCTTTTCAAATTCATTCCAATAATAAAATAATTGGAAAACCTATTAATTCATGTTGTTGGGAATTTTTCGTGGGTGGAACAGAGAAATAGGAGAGCTAGGGAGGAGCCATTTCTCTCTAATGAAGAACAACAGACATCTTCCACCTTCTTCCTTCTTCAACAGATACAAAGGAGGGAGCACCATCCTTGAAGAACACCGACGATGTCATCCTCGAATTATTCCTACATTCTGATGTCAACGAAATGACGTCCACCTTCCCGTGACTCTGTCAATGATCACCTAACTCGAGGTAGGGGGATTTGAGTTATTTTATATACGAGTTCTACCCTTTGTTCTTCGTTGTTCAAATTTCTGGATTATGAAATGCCAAATGTTATCTCCATGATAAGGATGGATCAGACCACACGAACATGGCCCAAACCTCCCCTTTTGGTTGTTCATATTTGTTGACGATGGAGGCGGACCGTGAATAAGCTATCAACATAAGGGTGTCGGGTCGCCATAAGGGCGCAGCACCATCGTTCCATTTAGAGAACCGAGCTGCAGCCAGGCGGGCCGCGATGGTGCCGGAGGGGCATGGTGTCGTCTCACCACGCCGAAAGGAAGAGCTGCGGCCAGGAGGGCCATGACAGTTGGACGCTGAGCACGGTACAGTTGCGCCGCATGGAGGAGCTGGTGGTCGCGGCTAGGCCGCGCCACGGAGTAGGGGGAGTGGCGCTGTTGCGCCATGTGGAGGCCCAAAAAACTATGGCGCTATTGTACGTAGTGGGGGAGTCAGAGGTGGCCGGGTGAGCCGGTCGACGGTTCACACTACAGGAGGGACCCCTCGGGTCCCGCGGTTCACTGAACCGGTCCCTAGCACCGGTTCCTTCAGAATTCGGGAGGCACGACACCCCCCCACGACAAGGCCAGCCTAGTCATGTAGGCCAGCCCACAAGCCCACGCGGGCCGGCCAACCAGGCCATGAGTTCCAACCAGGCCATGAGGGCCAACCAGGCCATGAGGGCCAGCCGGCCAAGGTGGACGGCCAATTCGGGTCACGCTGCCAATTCGGGTCGGGCCGCCACTTCGGATCAGGCCGACACTTTGGGTCACATTGCCACTTCAGGATAGGCTGCCTCATCGGGCCGAGACGGACCCACAGACTGGGTTGGACCCCAGGACGGACTTGTTTGACCTGAAAACATTTATTCACCCATATCATGGGCTATGGGATTATGATCGAAGAACCATATATGGAGAATTAAAGCGTAGAGAGAGATGGTTATTTGGTCATACCTTCCTTGAGGTTTGGACATAGTTAGGGTACGGTCAGGTTGGTTTGAACCTAAAATCCATCCTGACCCCTAGAATAGAAATGCCAATAACTCACAGACCAGGCATCTGATCGATGTGTCGTCTGAGACCCCTATGATGAGGCAGACCCTTGAGATACTTCATCATGGTACTTCGTGACAATTTAAGTATCGACACTTGGCTTGAGAAACGGACCCTCCCAGAATCAAGCATACCTGAGCGGAAATCTGTGGTTGGTTGTGCACTGTTGACTGTACCTAGATCATGTGTTGGTCTGACAGTTTTGATGACTATTCCAGGATCATGTGTTGGTCTGGCAGTATTAACTTCTATACCTAGATCATGTGTTGGTCCGACAGAATAGTTAGACCTGGATGATCTGTTGGTCTCACATCTCTAACAACTGTTCCTGGATCATGTGTTGGTTTGACAGCCTTGACTTCTTTTCCTGGATCATGTGTTGGTATGACAGAATAGTTGGACCTGGATCATGGGTTGGTACGATAGCCCTAACGACTGTTCCTGGATCATGTGTTGGTCCGACAATCTTGACTTTTGTTCCTGGATCATGTGTTGGTCCGACAGAATAGCTGGTCCTGGATCATGTGTTGGTCCGACAGCTTAGATGACTCAGTGGCTATATCTGATCATCTGTACCTCTCAAAAGAATTCGTATAATTGTGTGAGCTAATTCAGTAACTCTTTTGTTTCCTCATGATTGAGATGGTACATTTGATAAACTGAGGTACGTGTATGAGAATATACGTATGTGGAATTTTCGGTTGATCTCATGTTTTTTGGTTTATCCTAGTTGGATTTTAGTGAGACCTAGAGGGTCTTGTGGTCCCTACTGATTATCGTTATACTCACCCCTGCATAGGCTATGCCCGCACCTCATTGTGTTGGATGAAGAAGACGGGCATCACTGATGGAGGCTTAGAACGCCAGGACTGGACGGTACCCGGAGATGGACCTTACGACGTGTCGGTGCACAAATGAGTCTGACAGACGTAGAGCGTTAAGGAGGCTTTCTATACCTGCCCTTCATGTAGGATCTGTAGTGGACGATCTAGGAGCTTCTTGTCACCTTCCAGTTGTTCTGTCTTTTCCTTGTACTTTACAGTTGGGCTTGTATTTTCGGCCCCTTTTACTTTCCATCACTTCTTCTGTATACAGTTTTTACTTAGTGTTCTACTTCTAGTTTCATACTCTGTTGTTTGTGTTTCAGTTTATAAAGTCAATGTCTTACCAGTTTAGGGATTTACGCCATTGGTGCTAGACGCCAGCCCCTAGCCTATGGAATGCGGGCCTGGGGTAGTCACGATACGGGCCCCTAAGGGACAGTTCGTGGCATGTTTAGTCACCCTTTTCAAACATAATTTCAAAATAATTCTACTATATGTATCAAATTTATTTTCTAAAATAAAATTAAAATTGTAAAATATAATTATTAATTATGTTAAGGATAATTTTTGGGATTTTTCTAAAAAGTATCATTATTCACGGAATAATGAAAAAATACTGAATTATAACTAAAATTCACATTTTTTCTTAAAATTATTTATGACATTTAATTATATATAAAAAATTTAAATTAAAATTAGTTTATATATATAATAATTAATTTAATTTATATAATTTTAATCTCTTTTCGAATATAATTTTGATATAAAAACATTGAAATCATTCGAACAATATCTCTTTAAAAACTTAATTTTTCATCATGCTGGTAGGTAAATGTTTAAATTAAAATTTTCCACATTATTTAGTAATATTATTAAAAATAGTTTCCAAATTCGGAATCCTAAAATTTTATATTTCCTAATAAATTATTCTAATTTATTTACTAAAATTAATAGTGAAAATAATAGAAAAAATATTTACCACGATTAGTGTAAAAATTAATTTACTGGTGGTTAAACTAAAAAAAAGTTTTAAGTGTTTTTTAAACATGAATAAAATATATTTTATAGAAATATTTAGACCATATCATGTTTATTTCTCTATGATACTCTAATTTGGACACTTTTGGATTGTGAATTTCATCGGTACACCATTATCTTTTAAAAAAATACACGTGTGTCACTCCCCTCACTTATAAAAGGACACACCTCTCATTTCTTCTTAACATTATAAAACACATTGGTTTGGCCAAGAACTGCCTAAATAACATCCCATATTCAACATAATATTCAAAATTCATTATATTTTGAACAAATCAACCAGAGGATGGATTTGTTTGAAAACATTATGATATTACTCGAAGAAGAGGTAATATTATTTAACTAGAATTTTTATTTTATATCTTCCTCCAACTACTTAAATTATTAGTAAATAATTTATATATAATAAAATAAGTATACTTTGTATTATTAGATACTTTTATATTAACATAATGTTCAAAAACCATCCCCACATCCAACAAATCGGTTATGAAATCATCTTTTGTGTGTACGACTAACTTCCTCTTTGTGAACCGATGTCAGACATTTTTCCATTACCATCATTCATGGTTGGAAATGAAGGTTGATATAAAGTATATATATGATAGGTATAATATTATTATTCCACTATTGTGAGGATATCATATAAAAAAATTTAATTTTTCATTCTATAGGTGATAGGATAATGTCGCTAATGTGTACGGTGGTCTACCTCCTCGATGAGTGATGTGATTAGTCCTATATTGATACTTTATATGGAAACTGATAAGGAAAAAGATAATTATAATATGTGTTATAAATCACATAATTTTTATATTAATTAAATACATATCATTGTTAATATATAATATATTTTTTCATTTTTTAACTTTTCACTCACTAATGATGATAACATCATTCATATAAATGTGGACTACCATCTTCACTAAGCGATGTGACTATATTTCCATCACCAAACCACATTGATAATAAAAATAATTATATTCAACAAAAAAAATATTGTATCTATGATACTATGATAATTATTTAATAATAAAATATTACTTACCTCATTTTTATAGTGATCATTGAAAAATTGAAATGTTAGACATGTGTGTGTACGCCATACCATATCTAAGAGTATATTGTATATCATTTCTCAAAAAATCATTCATTATTTGTCGTAAATGGATTATTTATGTATACATAGGATAATTGTTTCGTTATTATTAATCATTATATGATGAATGTATATAATATAAAAAATAATCGTAACTTTCATGATAAAGGACAACTGAGAAAAAAAGGCTGTTCGCATCTAAAATGTTAGAAATAATGAACGAATATTAACGAACAAGTGATAAATTTTTTTAAATTGATCAAATATGATATCATAATTATTAATATGGTTTATTTATAATTTAATAACTACATAAAAACAACTATATTGGAGGATAAATAATGTTGAACCAAAAGAAAGTGTGGGGTAGTGGACTTCATCTCAATTTCCCTTCGTTGAGGCATATTATGATGTTATGTACTAAATTTAAGTTCTATTTTGTATAAAATAAATCATTAAAATGTAATATTATGATTAATTAACAATTCATTTCATTTTATGTTTCAGTATAAATTATTTTGTCCATATCGATTTTACGTATGAGTTATTAAGTTATAATGAATTACAAAACTCAATTTCTTTTCATTGAGTTATATTACTTCTCCCTAATATTTAACATTATAAGATTATGTTTGAAATTAAATTTTATTATGTTAGGTTTATTTTCAAATTTTATATGTTTCTCTATAGTTTACAAACATAATGGATTCATTCATTATTTCTCATTTCTACAATATGATCATTATAATGGTTTATTTTTCAATCTCACTCTAATCGGGATTGTTTATACTAGAATTCCTATTAATATAAATAATTTTATTAATTTATAATAAATAAATTTTACTTTATCCTCCACTGGTTATTAATGATATTATCATTTTATAGAAATATTTTTCCTCCCTTTGGTAGTTAAAATAATATTAATTTTTTTTAAAAAAATAACTTCCTATCTATATTCAGTCGGAAATCCATTTTCTTAAAAACCCATGTTCTCTAAATATGTTTCAAAAAATGTTTTTTGAATTTAAAAAATGATATATTTAAGTCATTTTTATACATTTTTACTAGTTATATAAATTTATTAAATTGATTATTGATTTCATTTTCCAAACAAAGCCCATTTGGATTTTACTGAAAATTTGAAAGGGATCATCATTTCAATATACATGGAATATAAGTAACTTCTTACAATTTTGAATAATCATTCTTCTAAAACATACATTAATTTTCACTAAATTGTTTTAAAATAAAATTACCTTCATGTTTTGTTAACTTTTAGTGCTACAAGGTGACTTTCGTAATTAAATCTATATTTTTCTCAAGAGTGTTTTTAATGAACTTGTTATGGTATTTATATTGATATATGGCAAAAAACATTTATTATTAATCTAATGAGTATATGTTGGATTGATATTATCCTTATTATTAATATGGGTGGTTTAAGGTTACTTTTATTAAAGAAATTACTAAAATTAACTTTATTTATTTTTTGTACTCATTAATATTCTAATGAAATATTCACTTACCTATGTTCATTGGAGATACAATTCACCAAAATAATGATATTTTTTTCATGGATATTTTTATTTATTAACGAATACATAATTTCTATATATACTGTTCTATATTGAATGTTATTCTTTTATCTAGGGAAGTATTTAAATTTTTTTTTTCTTTACTCAATACAGATATTTGAGGATAAAGAAAATTTTTCATGTATTAAATCGATTATTCGACATATGAGGAATTAGTTTTAAATAGTGATATTAGTGGGATTAGTTATAGATATCCCCTTAAAACATCAGTAGTCTCATGAGATTAATTAGTTGGCTATATTAGGATATATGAATTTCCAGTGTATAAATTAACATCAGTTTTAAACATCCTTGAGGAAAGATAATGAGGGTAGAGGTATCATGATTCCTTATATCGTGATGTCAAACAATTAATAATTTCTTTCATCAATAATTTAATTATTTTTATACATGATATTTTGTTAATGATATTATCTAGGTCAATTTATTTATTAAATGAATTTTTTTTAGTTTTTAACATTTCCCTATTGATTATTCATTATCCAGTCATGATAGTCATGTTATTGATTAAATGGAATTTGTTTGCTATTATTCAATATCTTATATTGACATTTCCAAATCTTATCATGATTTTTGTGATTTTTAAATGGATTTGGTGTTCAGTTATTTACCTCATTATGTTGATTATGCTTATTCATTCCTGATAGAAATGTTTGTTTATAAACCTTACTCAAAATATGATCTCTATATTATTTTATTTTTTTATAAGAAATCAATGAAGTGTTATATGGATGATATGAAAGGATATTATAAATGGTATAATGATATTCCTGAAAATAAATATGTTTTCATTTGTGTTTTTAAATAAAATATTAGAATCAAATATATATCTAGTTTTCCAAGACTGGTAAACTTTTTGGTCCTTCAAGATGTGATTCTATGAATATCATGCCAATGTAATAATGTTGAAATAGGTTCTGGGATACTATGTGTGTGGGTTTAAAGTTGGTATTAATGGAAGTTTAGTATAAACCATGGAAACTAGACAGGGTAAAAATATAATATGGATTATAACCGTATTATATTATTTGATGATAGGTATAGAAGAATATCCTCATACTTTGTTAACGTAGAGAGTTCGTGGGTTACTTAGAAATATATACATTTCTATATTCTAATTGTGTGTGTAGTTCTAGAATAGTAGTACCTAGTGTTAATATCATAGAAAGGGTCACATTAGGCTCGACCCAATCATTTCATGGTTCCAAGCAATGGTATCTACATTGTAGGTTGGTTGTCATTCTCATGGGATATGCATTGGATAAACTATATTTTATTTAAAAACAATTATGATGGATTTAGTTAAATTATGGAATGAATAGAATATGGAGAACAAAAGGTGTCTTAGAATTAACAAATTTATTCAGGATTTAATCATCTTATAAATGACCATATAGTTTTCCCACTATAACAATTTTTTTCTCATAGTATACTTGTGGGGTTATGTCAATGGATGGAAACCAAAGGAATCATTTGAAAATATAATATAAATGACCACTTGGTGACAATGTGAAACCAAATGGGGTGATGATTTGAGTGCAATTTATTGTGACCATGTCAAATCAGTTTACAAAAAATATTATTGACAACATATATCTTAGCGAAATATCATACCCACTAAAAAATATAGTGGTAGATTTTTCTAAGAGCTCATGTGATTATGTCAATGGGGAAAAGAATTCTCAATAACAATCATGCTAGAAATGTAGAAGGATAAACCCATGAATGTTTTTCAATGTAATGGGAAAATTCATTATGTGTAGATAGTATTTCCTAAATGAAAATAATTTTTGAGGAAAAATAAATATTACTTTTGAAGGAAATACATAATATATTGGGGATCCATCTATAGTTTATTATCAAATATGTAATAACTATGGAATCAGGTGATTAAATTACCACATCAAAAGTATATCCACTATACCATTGATGGAACTATATTAAAATAAAATAGATGAATTATTTATTTATTTTTATTCAAAAAATAAATTTTTATAGTATCATTAATTATGGTATTTTTGTTATAATAATCATAAAACATCTTATGTTTTTGTTAAGTTTTATAATACTATATTTATTTTTAAACTTAATAGTAATAAATACCATCAAGTGATTATGATTTTGAGTATGATAATAAGTTGAATGTAAAAAAACCATTTTTAGGTATAATTTGATGGGTTTCTACTTTAAGTAAAAATATTTTTTTAGAAATTTATGTAAATTATATGTTTTAGTGAAAAAATAATTTGATCGAAAATTATTTTCCAATTTATTAACATAAACCTAAATTTATTGATAAATTTTGGGTTGATATGATCATTAATGACTTGGTAATAATAGTCAAATAATATTATTAAAAAATCTAATAAAATATGTATTATTTAAAAAATTAGTAAAAATATTATTTAATGATTAATTATATTTCACAGATGTCCATTATTATATTTTTTGAATGATATAGTAATTATATTAGTATTCTTTTAGAAAAATGGCATCCCAGTGGGTGACAATCGGTCACATCCATCAAGACCACGGGTCTTAAACCCACAATCGAATGACAATATGGGTTTGGCACCTACCAACGACCTATGTGATTCCCTCGATAATATTTCATTATATTTAGTTAAATGGTTTGAAAACTATATAGTAATGTTGATCGAGTTCTATTATTGTTGGAATTTTATTATTAATATGATATATATTATTACTAATAATAGAAATATTAATTTTAAAAATTGTTAGAGATATATGAAAAGGATTATACCTCTTTTATTAACATGATGATCCATGAAAAGTGAGTTTTATTGTTTTATGAATAATAAAATCATTTTCTAAAACACATTTTTTTAGTCAATGATGAATTAGAAAGTGATCAAACCACAACTGGAGATTGAAATTGTTCTTATGAAATATAAATGTATTGATTATGTTTGTTTCTTTATATTTATAGATATTAATATTATTCCTCAACTTTTTGAATGGGATCTAGAAAAAAAATTCATATACGTTCATTTTTTATGAATAAAATGGTCACATAACACGTTATATATTCATAGATTCATTGTCTCTCACCTTATCTTGAAAACCAACATTCTTGTGATCAATGATCTCTATCACTCAGTATTAATCTTTAGTCATTCATATTCTCTTATAATTGATTTTTTAATTTACAAAATATGTTCTCCCATTATAAAACCTATTTATGTGTTATACCATATTCCCTTTGTACGTCCCATTATATCTTACTAATTAGATTTTATATTAACTTTTTTTTAAAGATGTGGGTTTTCAACAAAATAATTTTCATATATCAAACCTTTGATTTCTGAGATAAAGTTAAAATTGTGAGGGAAAATTTTATTTAAGTTTAAAAAAATGTAACACCATGAAATTATAAAATAATAACATTATATATGATAGCATATGTGACACAAAACACAGAGATTACATAACCTATTAAATACATTTCATTAAATTTAATATTTTGACATCTTAATGAATAGATAGCACTGAGTCTTAATGATCAATAATATAGTATTCCATTATATCCTAGCCATTAAATTTGATGGTAATAATACTACTAACTATATAATAGAACTATGGTTATATATTTATTATAAATAATATAACACTCATTTAATAGAATAATAAATTCCTTCAGAAAAACATTATTCTTTATAAAAGAAGGTTTAGTCACCCATTACACACAGAAATTAAAATTTATTTAGAGAAATTATGAAAAAATTATTTAGTAAAACGAATTTAATTGTTGAAAATATAATATCAAAATTCCCATAAGGATAATTTTGTGATTTTTTTGAAATATTCTATTTTTCAATAAATACTAAAAAATAAGGAATTTTGATTGAAGACCACCATTTTATTTACATTATTTATAAAGTTAAAATATATTTTAAATTTATATTAATGAAATATTAATTAATATTTCAATTAATTATTTATAGTTCACTGGAATCATTTTCATATTTAGTTTTGATATAAAAACATTATAGAATTTTGATCATTTTCACTATCAATACTTGCTTTGTCATCCCATTTGTGGGATTAATTTTCTATTATTTTTTTCCATTTTTATGAATTGAATTTTAAAAATGTTAATCTATAGTTGGAAGAAGAAAAATTTATAATTCCGTATAATTTTATCTTAATTTTATAATAAAATAAAGAGCGAGAATAATAAATGTTTATATTCCCCAGATAAGGTAAAATGAATTTACAAGGGGTTAAATTAAAAAGATATGGTTTAAAATGACAGAAAACATTGTTTGAAATGTATTTTTGTTCCATATTCAACACACTATAGTTTTAAGATAATAATAATAATCCATTTGTTAAACTTTTTTATTTTAAAAATG
Organism: Viscum album; assembly: GCA_963277665.1. Classification (NCBI taxonomy): domain Eukaryota; kingdom Viridiplantae; phylum Streptophyta; class Magnoliopsida; order Santalales; family Viscaceae; genus Viscum; species Viscum album. The sequence continues at coordinate 1,632,984,684 of OY728141.1, forward strand.
TGGGGAACCCATTTTCTTTTCAGAAATTTCAAGCATGCCACTCAACTCACTTATAAAGGTCTACATCACTACTCTCTTCTTCACACCATAAAACAATTTGGTTTTTTCCCATACCTACCAAAATAAAATTATGAATTACATATCCACTCCATATAATCATTATTTTAGGAATAATTCCATCCTAGTAATGATTTCGGTGCATACCTAAGGAGGTTACTTGAAGAAGTGGTAACATTATTTAACAAGGATTTTTATTTTATTTCTTCCACATCTCCATCATTTAATTGTAAACCATGATTATATAACATTATTTGTATCTTACATATAATTATATGTTTTTTTATTAATTTAATCAATTTTAACCCTCCTCAATTCCAACAAATGGGTTATTAAATCATCTTTCATGTGTATGGTATACTACCACATCGTGAACCAATGTCATTCGTTTTCTCAATTCCACATATCACAGTTGGGTTTCATATTGGATATAATATCTATAGATTATATATATATAATATGAATATTAATATTAATTCATTATATCTTAAATGATTTTTTAGTTTCCCATCCATAAGGGATACAATAACTTCACTCGTGTGTATGACAGAAGACCGCCTCACAAAGAGACCCAAATTTCCTTCTAATAATACATTATGTAGAAGGTGATAAGGATAAATTAAGTGATTTTATTTTATATAAAAGAAATTAGTATTATATTCATTACATATGTTTTTTTCTGAAAATATAATATATCATATTATTTTCCACCTTTCCACTCATTGAAAGATGATAGCATTGAACATGTACGTGTGGAATACTACCTTCAAGAAGAAACTTGACTCACTTTTCATCACCACACAACAGGGATTACATATATAAGTATATTTAAAGAAATAAAATTTTATTTCTGATTTTATGATAATTATTTAATGATAAAATATTACATACATATTTTCTATAATGATTTTTGAAAAAAATGGAAATTTTCCCTTCGAATACATCAAACCTACCATCTTGATGATCATAACATACATCATTTCTCAAAACTATCTACCAAGATTGGTCTAAAAAGTATAATTGATGTAAAAATAATATAATTATTTCATAATTATTATTCTATAGATGATAAAACAATATATGATGCATAATAGCTAGATATTTAATGAAAAGAAACAAATGAGAGAACAAAAAATTTACACATGAAACAATGAAAAAAATAAACGAAATTTTAGGAATGTGAGATAAGATAATATAAAAGGATAATATAATAAATAAGAAATATTAATATGGTTATATAAAATATTTATAATATTTTTAATAATACTATATAAGATGTAAAATTCTGTTCAACCAAATGGAAGTGTGAGTTGAGAGACTTCGTCTCAATTTCCCTTCATTAAGGTGTACTGTAATTTTGTGCACCTAATTTGTTTTATATAGTATATATAATAACCGTTTGAAATGTAATATATTGATTTATTAATAATTCCTCGTATTTTAAGTTTCAATTTGTATTATTTTATCCATTGTGATTTAACATAAGAGTTACAAAGTGTAATGTATTTCTTAATTCAATTTATTTTAATTAATCTATATTACTTCTTAATAAAGTTTGACATTCAAAGATTATACATGGAATGAATTTTGATTATATTATGATTTATTTAAAATTTTTATATATTTTATACAGATAATACATTTATTTATTTATTTTCACATCATTTTTATGATAATTGTAAAAAATTATTTCATAATACCACTCTAATAGAGATTGCTTATGCATGAATTACCATTCATGGAAATTACATGATAAAATTATAATAAATGACATAAATTTTTATATTCTATAATTATTCATTATATATATAGGTAATAGTACAATTTTCCAACCCTTTGGTACTTAAAATAGCATATATATGTTTTTTATGAGAATACAACATTATTTATCCCTTGGATTGAAAATCGGTTTTCATCCAAAATAAAATTTTTCCAAAATGTTTTAAAAAATATCTAAAATATTTATTAAATAAATTTATTCATATTTTTAACTTTTGAATATAATTTGAAAATAATATTCATTACATTTTCTAAATAATTCCTGTTAGGATTTTAAAAAAAATGTGAAAGGAATATTTGTTTTAATGTAATGAGTATGTATGGATTTGCCTACCATCACTAATGCTCTGGTTTTTTAAAAAACATAAAAAGATTCAAATATTTAGTTAACATTTTTTTAAAAATGTTTTTCAAAATTTTAATGTTGAATCTTGATTTTTAAAATAAAAATGACATTTTCATCATGATGGTTTTTAAAAATCAATATATAGTATTTCTATTCATCAAAGAAATCAACCCTTTATTATAAATCCAATGAATATATGTTGTAATTATACTATCAGTATTCCTTGCATCGATGGTTTATTCTCATTATAACCCAAGAATGTATTACCATTCAGTTTATTGATGCAATTTTTTTGTTATTTACATTCCTTTGAAATAGTTGTTAACCATTGTTCCTTGGGAATTAATGTTCCCCTAAATATAAATATTATTTATAATGGATATATTAATTATTTAATCATATATAATATCTACATATGGTGTTCTATTTTTAATGTTATTTTATTATCTGGTGAAAAATTAATGAATATGTATTCTTTAATAATAGTTATATTTGATGATAATTTAAAATGTTAATAAATTAAATAGATTTTTTATATATATGTTGACTCTTTTGAACATGATGGCAAGGGTGAGGCACGATTATTGAAATCCCATTGATTCATCAATAGTCTATAGATACTAATCAATTATCTGGCTTTAGTCAAATGGGTTTTTAGTGTATGCATACAAAATAGTATTAATTTAACTTGATGAAATGTCTTTACAGTAGAGGTATCAGGATTCCTCAGATCATGAAAACTAATAATTATGAATTTCCTTCATTGATAATACAATTATTTTAATATGAGATATTTTCCTAATAATAATATCTCTTGAATCATTTCATCCTTGTTTTATTGATTAAATGGTATGCGTTTCTTGTTATTTTCCTTATCATGGTGATTATACATTATGAAATTATGATATTAAATATAATGAGTAAGTGTCATGAGTTTTAAGTTATTTACCAATACATATTTATTATTCCTTATTGTATCTTTATATTCATGATGTTTAAATGGAATATTGGTTCAGTTACTTACCATTCCATTTTGATTAAGCTATTGATACATAATGGATTCTTTTATACGTAAACAATACTAAATATTTGATATCAAACTTATTTTTTTAACATAAAAATATCCTAAGAAGTGTAAAATGATTGATATTAAAAGATATGATTTATGGAATAATGATATTCTATAAAATATTGTATTCAATTTTTTTCCAAATGTAATATAATCACCATGTATGTATCTATTTTTCCATTATTATTAAACTATTTATTCCTTTGGGATTATATTAAATATATATTATGGAAATTTATTAAATCACACACCAAATATAGGATCATGGGGTCAGGTTTCATAATGTAAAACGATTTTCCATATCTTTTCTATCATACGTAATGCCAAAACATCGCTCATTCATACGTACGACTTACCATATTTTCATAGCGGTGTATCCCATTTTTTCACCAACAATTTTCATGGATCATTATTAAGATAAAAATAATGATTATATGTGATTTTCATGACCTAAATATGGTTATATAAATATAATATATCATTTACCTTCTAACCATTCCATATCTTGAAAAAATGATAACATCGCTTCTGTGTATGTGTGGACTACTACCTCCACGAAGAAATGTGGTTATTTTTCATTTATAAATAGAATAAATTGTAATAATTGTAAATTTAATGAATTTATATGATATATATGAAATAATAATGACTCCTAAAAGGTTAATTTTTATTTTAATGTGTGTTTTATATCTATTTAATTGTGAAAACAGCGTCGATGCTTGCGTTCGACCTACCGTCTCAATGGACGGTGTGATTACTATTTTTATATACACATTAAAATAATGATTATAAAAATATATCCAATGAATAAATATAAAATTTTAAACATTAATATCATTCTTGAAATGATTTACCCTGATAATGTTTAAATTATTGAAACTACCAAACCGAAACATACATGGAAAATGAGATAGTCAATACTAAGAAACAATTATTTTTATAAAGGATTGTTAATAAAAATTGGTAAAATGTTATAAGTGAATCATATATTATATTCTAAATATTAACATTGTTCTTCCATTAAATAATGATATGTTTAAAATAATCATATAGTATATTAAGTCATGTTCGACAAACTAGAAGTGTGAGGTAAGGGGTTTCTTAACTGAATTTACATTAAATGATTTATAATTTAACTTGATTGACTATGATATATCGTTATTATGTGTGAACAATAATATATTTTATAATGATGTATTTAAAATTATATTTTTTAAAAATTAGTTTTCAAAAACACTTAATTTATTAATTCTCACATTTATGATACAATATTTGTAGGGTATTTCAACAAAATTTCAACTCTGTTTATAAATATTTGTTATCATGAACATATTGACTTTTATGAGGTGTATATAATGATATTTTTTTGTATTTTCCATGAATATATATGTTTTCATTATGGTTAAATTTTCAATTCAATTTTACCCTATTAAGGGGTTATAATTTAAATGTTACACAAAGGGGGAAATTTTATTTTACAATATCATTTTTCTGGGGTATCTTATATTTTTTTGAAGGAATATGTTAATTAATTATTTATAAAATTAATATATTTTCTTATGATCTGAATATTTAATTGATTAACATTTTTAATTAAATTTTTACACTATTTTGTACTTGATATCATGAACAAAATGTTTGATTGAAAATATGATATTATTTCTATTTTTCATCAGTAATATTTTTCATCCACATCAATATTTTTCAAATTTTATTTAAAAACATCCTTTTATTTAATAAAATGATTTCTTATAGAAATATAATTTTCTACTTAAATATTTACCCGATTTGAAAAGAATATATTAAATGTGTTTTAAAAAATCATCATTTTAAACATTCTTTACAAAAATATAACATCTAAGAACCCTCACTCTTAGATCTAGTTCTAAAAAAATTTATTTTCATTTATGGATTTCATATCAGTTAATATGAACCAATTTTAAACATAAAAAATATATATAAATAAAATAAAATATTGGATAACATACAGACCCCAAGACTATTTTTATTTGTACCTAATGAATATTTTGGTTTATAGTTTTATAGAATTATTTCAAATCACCTAATCGAAACATTCATGATTTATTATTAATCAAAAATTTATGATGTGGAATTTAATCATGTAAACACAATTCATAACTAGAGGAGAAAAAAATGTATGTGGTTTAGGGAAAAAATCATATGATTTTCCCCAAGTGATATTAAAGCTATATAATATCTAAATGTTATAAGACTGTAATATAAATAATTTACTACATTGGTAGCTTCCAAATTGAAATTCATTGAATATGTATTTTGATATATCTATAAAAACGAAATTATTTTCATGAACTAATATGTCAAAATTAATTTATGAAAAATTAATAACAACATATAAGAAAATTAAGGTTCTCAATGTGAAACATGTCTCTAGAAAATGAGATTGAGATAAATTTAATCTTTGAAAAGATCATAACTTTTGAGGTAATAATTAATCCCAAAAGTGATTATGTGAAAATAACTAAATAAAAAATAACTAAATTAAATAAATAAAAAATATATAAATCACGTCCCACATAATCATGTCATAACAATGACAATTAATAATAGTTATAACCGAACGAATGAAAATTCAGTTAAAAAAACACATTAATGATTGGTTACATTCAAGTCAAATCCCCTTGGTGAAATTAATTTTAAATGTAAATTAAAATATCATTAATTATTATGGATTCATCATAAAAATATATAAAATTTAAATATATGAACTCTATAAATTAAAATAGGTGTGGAATAAAAAAATACTCCTTATTGGTGGGAAAATGAGATGAAATCTCGTAGCTAAAGTCAAGACATGCCTTGAGTGTCCTTTAAATACAATATAATAAAAATATATCAATTATATACTTCTTTAAGAAAATTTACCATAATTTATCATTAAGACATTTGTTTTGTTTATTTAAATAACATATTTAGTTACATAATCAGGGATTTCTAAGTAAGGTATTTTAAATATGTTCAATTTATTAGTTCAAAATGAATAAGGTATGTTTACCATGATAAATGGTGAAATTATTACATAAACTAAAAAATGATAAATACATAATTATCAAGTTTATAAATCAATTATGATTTCAAAATCAACCACAAAATTTGTTTATGAAAAATAAATTATAATACAATCATGGAGATTGTAGGTTGTATGTACTCATGAGTAACGTTTCCATTTTTAAAAGAAAATGAGATGAATAAGGTATATATTATTTTGTCATTAAAAAATTATTATAATTCCATAAATATTTTATTTTTACACTAAATATAATTTATATAATTTCTATGTGATATGGTGATAAAGAAAAGATGACATCACATTTTGGAGGGGTTAATCAACATGTATACAAAAATTACATTTTCATTTTTAAATATAAGGAAATGTAATAAAATAGATGATATATTATCTTATAAGAATAATGATTATGTCATTAATATCACATATATATATATATATTACTTCCATAATTATAATAAACCGTAAAATTTGTGATAGTAAATGAATTACATCAGTTCACTAGGCGGTAGTCCATCGTACACACGAATAAGGGTTATTTTATCTATTTAATGGAATAGGATGTGGATATATGACATTTCATTAACATGATAAAATATCAGTATGAAAAATTAATATTTTCTATATTTAATATGGTTTAATAATATTTTAATGAGATATAAGAATATATAAAACTAAAACATTTGATTAAAAGTTATATCTCTTATTTAGAGAACATCCCTTTCTATATAGCATAAGCCCTCTAAATTTCGTATTAGAAATAAAATTAGAATGCTAAAATGTGGTAATATTATATAGGCAGGTATTTTTTAGGTAATGGTTGAACCAAATGGTTTTTAACGTTTGAAGAGGTGATGATATTAGGCGGCCTTTTTCATGTGAAGGGAGGTACACTCGTGGAATTTCTTATATTGTTAAATTAATATAAATTAATTTTCATAAAATATGTAAAATTGTGGGTTATTTTTTCACCTTTATCTATTTGTTTTATCCCCACATCAACTCTTTTGAAAGTCACCATTATATCAATGTTTTCACACTTTTGGGGTTATAAAAGTTACAATAAAAGTAAAAGTGAACAATAAATGCATCATGGTTCATATAAAAATCCAAATCTCATTCAATTGAATAATTATATATTTTATATAACTTTCATATAGTTTAATAAAATATTGTTTATTATAAAATATAGTTAATCTCAATTTTAGAAATAATGAAATTTTATAATATAATATGTGTATAACTCAGGAAAAATGGTTCGAAAATGAAATTTATTCCTGAATACATAATATATTATATTAATATAATCATTAAAGAAAACATTTTATAGGTTTATATGTCATTTGAATAATTATCAACTGGTTTAACCCCTTTTTAAACTAATTTTAACTTTAACTATGATAAAAAATTAATATTAAAGAATTATAATTTCATCATTGAGGAATCAATTGGATCATAAATGGAAATATGATTCTATTTTATAAAATATATAATCGTGTATTCCCTATTTAATTTTTTTAAAAAAAACTAAAAAATATTTTTTAACATAAAATATTATTAATGTCATTAAGATATATTCACATAAATTTACATTGAAAAAACCAGATAAAATGGAATTCAAATTATAAACATTAAAACATATATAACATATTTTATTTATCTTTCAAATTTTTGGGACACATTAATTCACCTAAAACATATTAATTTTATTCTTTTTAAAATATTTTAATTTTTTATATGTCTTTTAGAAGCATTGTGTTAGCATTTTAAACGAATTTAACAAAATTATTTCATTAGGAAAAATACAGATTAATTAAAATTATAGAACGAAATTAATTATGTTCATGGTAAGCCATTATATTCTTTCAATATATAAAATTTTATATTTAATCACTTGTATTACATGAAAACTTATTTAATATGTTATTTTGACTATTCTAGCCTTACTCAATAATTTCCCAAAAATTTGGATAATTCTATTTCAGTAAAACTAAAAAACTAGAGTAATTAAATAAAGATAATAAATAATAAATTTTATTTATAAAAAAGTAAATTCAAGATTTTTCTCTTCTAAAATACTATCTTTAGGACACCAAATTTGACATTTCTAGTATCGCAAAAGAACTGTGTCTACACAGAAAATGATTTTTATATTTATAAGTAAATAAATTCATATTTATATTTCCTTGAATTATTAATATGTGATATATTTAGTACATTACCATACATGATTCATTACATAAGTTAAATATATTTTTATATCATATTTATGTCTTTATGATGTAATAAAAGATATTTTCATTCATGAAAACTGTATTTTTTTACTATTAACCATAAATTTAACTTTTAGAGAAAAATATAAAAAATTTCTACTAAAAAAAGTTATAAACAATCCAAATATTTAGTTAATTTGATAAATTTAAATTCTTATAACTAATAGTAGTTACTTTCTATATAAATGTATAAAATTTAATGAAAAACACCATTTAATAAAATGTGTTTTTTACACCAAAAATAAACATATAACAACATAAAGTATAAAGATTATTTATATGTAATTTATTTGATAAAGTATTTCTAAATTATTATTATTTTTATATAAAAATAAATTAAATTAATAATTGGACTTTTCAAGTAAAATAAATCATAGTTTTACAAAAAAATCACGATTTTCACTATTCACAAAAAATCAATCTTTTTTAGAAGATTCCAAAAACTTCTCAATAAGATGAATTTTATATGATGAGATAAAAAAATTATAACCTTTATACGAAATAAAATTTCTCTATTCAAGAAATTATTTATAATATTTAGTCATAGAAAACAATACATACTATTTTTATAGAATACACATTTTTTAGGAATAAAATGGCTTTAAAAATTATTTTATTATTTATAATAATTAATCTATAAAATTTCATTGAGAATATCATTTTTATATATATTAAATATTGTTATTAGTACAATTAATAAACCATCATGAAATATTTAGGTCAGAACTTCCATATTTAAATATTAATTTGTCTTTGTTCGTTTAAGATCATTGTTGTGTGTTTTATATTAAATCGAATATAATTTTTTTTAAATTTGAATATTAAATTCTCCATCAACACATAATATATTTAACCATAAAAATTATAACCTAATCTCATTAGTCAAGGGTTTGAAATCTAAAAATATAATTGATGAAATCCCATATCATAAAAATGGTTTGTAAAACTGTCTCTTCTATAGTGGGAAAGATAAATATGAAGGGCATCCATAATAACAAATAATGAATCTTCCAAATAAAGGAAAATTACTAAGAAGTGAAAATATAGACATAGTGGAACGTTTATTGACGAAATAATATTGGAGTGTGATATATAAGATTGATCTTTATAAATTGAATGATAATGTGTAAGTTAATAACCACAAAATATTAAATCAATGTGAGAGAAAAAAGAACATTGATTCATTAGATATTATGGTAATTGGACAAAAACTTTTCCCTCAATATCATTTTCCTAGTGTTTAGGCATTCCTTTACCATCTAGATTAATAACATAATGAACTATTCATACATGAAAAGTATACTTTCATATTTCAACTAATATCCACCAAAAAATCATTATTTATCTGAATTTTGAGAATTCAACAAGAATTTAAATGGATAAAGATCCTAAATCAATTTCTAATAGATTTAATAATCCACAAAGGATAACAAGTTATTCATTTTATCTATGTATATTAATAAAACCTATATTGGTTATAATTAGGCAAGATAATATCAAATATATATAAATCATTATATAAATAAATAATACATTGTTCCCAAAAATTTTATAATAACACCAAAGGTTCAACATAGATCTTACCATAAATAAATAACTTTATATTCTCAATAACCTCAATAATAAATAAATATTCAACATCATAGGTTATCTCACACCTTCCATCATACATCCCCAAATATGGGACAAAATTATTCTGAAATAATACTTCCCATTAATCCTAAGGGTTGTATATACCTCATCCATGTAGAACATCTCCCATAATACCATTAATCCTTATAAACTCTCATCACTAAAAATCTAAATAATTGTTTCCTATTCATGGAATCTTTTGATCATCTTTATAATTATTAACAAATTATGGAATTATGAAGTTAACAACATAGGAAAACAACCTAATCTCTAGAGTTATTCAAACCCTTATCTGATTCCAATAATAACAACCATAAACTATCACTCTCAAATCATGTTCTACAAACCAAATCATTACATTTTAGGATTATAATTTGATAAACGTGACACAATTTCAATCCTTCAAAATATATCATTAATCTAAAATATTAGTTCTTAAAAATACCAAAGTACCTTTTAGGTTTAGTGTTTTAGAGAATTAATAAAAACACATATATAATAAATTAGATTCATAAGAAACTGGTTAATAATGATGTATATCATCACACACTATGTTCTTTACATCTAGGAACCTTTTTAGGAATAGCATTCATAAAAGTATTATTCAAAACCTAGGTAAAAGGAAGCATAATATGGATGAGATCAATCAATTAGTATAGGTAGAAATAAGCATTAACAATCGAATGTTATTAGTGAGCATAGGATTAGAATAAGGGTATGATGACAAAATCAGAGTGAATGGTCATAACATACAAAAACTCATGTCCATTATAACTAGGATCATTAAACATGTGATGTGGAATAATGTTTTAACTGTGAAATTGGCCTTAGGAATAAATAATCATAAACCATGTCATGACAATCTTGATCAACGGATAAAATTTATAATGAAAACAAAACATAAAGAGAATGTATTAGAATAATTAATCATCATTTTCATATTACTAGAAAAATAAATTTTTTAAATGGAAATACCTTTATGGTAAATTATAATATTATATTGGGAGAATACTGTAAACTCTTAACTCTATCTCCTTACCCAATGAATTTTAAACTATAATGATCTATTGGGAGAATACGAAAACCATGATCTATTAGGACCATGGATTATAACGTATGAACCCATACATAGTTTATAAATGAACCCCCATACTTGTAACAAATTTATAAGAACCATAACCTTAATATATTATTTAGATCATTCATTTCGTAATAAAAAATAATGAAACAATTTATATTCCTTTCATAACATGGTAAATTTCTGTAAAATAAATTATTTCCATGATAATACCATTGAAATAATCACAATACATAATGGAAAAAATTAGTATGCTATAATTAAAAAATATCCCCTTCAGAGAATAAATAAAATAAATAGATTTTTTATCACTAAATATAAATATCATTCAATTATCAAAACATTATTACTGAAAATACCCTTTCTACATTGAAAATCAATTTTAAAATTAAATATTCACCAAATAATTACAAAATTCCATTTCTTTGTAAATAAAATTGGAAAAAAATAATGTATGCTTCCAGTTAAAAAAGTTTCATTATTGCGTGATATTTTATTCATGTCATAAAAATTAATGAAAAAATAAAACATTATAAGTTTTACAAATATAGTCAAATGTGATCTGTATGGAAAAAGTTATGAAATTTACTATTAAAAGATTTAAAAACATGTCTAATTATCATAATAGCAATAATAAATCACTTATAATATGAAGATAAAATTTTTCAAAACATTATAAACAATGTCTATATGGAAGATAATGATTTTTAATATAAAAGAAGATTCAAAATTTGTATTAATTATAAAAATCATTCTTGATTTTAATTTAATAAATAAGGTTGTAAACGTGAAGTAATAATTTAAACTAAATTTCTAAAAATAGAATCATTTAATATACGTTCTTAAATAAAATAATAACATTTGATATTTCCAAACGAATCATGAACATAAACAATGTCTAAAAGAAATAAGATTGTACAATAAAGCCTTTACCACATTGGTAGCTTTTGAATAGAAAGTTATTTATGATATTTTTTATATTGTTATATAATTCTAAGTAATTTTGTGAATTAATTCATCAAAATTAACTCATGAGGTATTAAGTACACAATATAATGAAATCATGGTGAACAACATGGAACATGTATCAAGAAAATGAGGTCGAGACATGGGAAAACCATACAAAGATGAAAACTTTTAATGTGATAATTATTCCATGAATTTAATTTCTGAGAATGTTTAAATACGCCTAAATATTTTTAAATACATAATAAAAAAATTTAGTGATCTATTCACACATATTCATGTAATAATAAATTAATTGAAGAAGAGTTATATCCTAATGTATGGAAACTGGGTTATGAAACTCTTTAATGTTTGGTAACATTCATGTCAAATCCCCTTTGATGAAATAATTTTAAATTAGAAATTAAATACTATGAATTCTGAATAACACATGATATAAATTTTAAATGGATTTATATACACAGAATAAAATAAATTTGATTAAAAGATTAAAAAAATACTTAATGAGGGGAAATTAGAAAAAATACCTTACCTCAAATCCAGTACTTCCATGTACTTTCTTTAACTACATTATAATAAACTTATATAAATTATTTTATTGTCTAATATTCTCATCCATGTTTATTAAATTATCAATGAATTATTTTTACATTTATTTCAATGAAATATTTAGTTATCTAATCTTTTATGTATACATTGTTCCAATTAGGGATGTATGGTTCTTTATTTAATAACGTCTTCAGAATTCTAACTGTGGTAAAGGAAACCAGTGTTCCATTATCTAAAAATAATCATGATCATGAAATTATCTTTAATATAAATCAATAAATTTTATAAAACTAACCATAAAATATGGTTATAAAAAATTAATTATGTTTCAATCATGGAGATTGTGGGTGGCATGTTCACATAATTAATGTTTCCATTTTTCAATGAATATGATTAAAAGAAGGTAAATATTATTTTAACTTTCCGTAATTATGATTAGATTTCAAATACAATATTATATATTTTTATACATTACATATACTGGTAATGTAATGAAGTAATGAAAAATGACTCATATCACTTCGTTGACGAGGTATTCCACATTTATGTAGAAATGATGTTATCTTTTACCAATAGATATAAATGTATCAAAATATATGATATCTATCACAAACCAACCATAATCAAGGATCAAGCCACAACTACACCATGCCCACCCCCATAGGTCAGGGGTGGTGAAAAGAGATGAATGGAATATCCTAAATTGGAGGCCTTTTTTAAGTACATATAAATATAAATACAGCCATCTCGATTTAAAAGTACAGAAGAAATAATATAATAATACAAAAAACTCTAGAAAAAAACTATGCAAGTAAAAAATATAGACAATAAAAGGGTACAGTATTGTAAAACATAAAGTAATAGAGAAAAATTCACATCGAACAAAAAATTGGTCCCAACATCACAAAAACAGTAATGTAAACAGCTGAGAGATCCCAGCTCCGGATCTCCATATAATGACCACCATACATCGTCCACAACACCCAATATCCCTGAGATCTTCCAAATTCACTGCTGACTTTTCCATAAATGTTGGAAATAATGTCACACATGGGTAAATACCCTGAATGGTTGAGTATATACATACCTAGTAGGACACCTCAATAAATAAAGGGGAGTATTTAGAGATACAACAAGAAAAGAAATATAGTAGTATAGTAAAATGAATGAAGCTCAACCCAAATCATGAGAAAAATTTTACACATCCATTAATAAGGGAATCAAATTAGTTAGTGGATGAACTACACCTTGTTCCTTTGCAACCATTAATACGAGAGTAGACTCATAGAAACATGAGAAGCTAAACAATTTAAGCACAAGGGATACCCGGAACGTCTTTGCTTATCCTGGAATGAGAGTAACCAAATACAATGGTGTGGAAATATATATATATATATATATATATATATATGGTCAGTCTATGAATCCAAAAAAGTGAAAAATGTGGTATTTATCTCCCAACTCAGCTAAGGAAAAGAGTCAACCACAGTTCTATAAGTCCGTCAATGATTCCCAACATCTCACGTATCATCCCTTAAGTAACCATGTGAAGGCCCATGCATCTCCACTATACTACAAACTCAAGGGAGTCATGATTTCTAGGTATATTACCCACTCCCTAGTGTGTCAGGTGGGTACAACTTAGTATATAAAGCCCTCATTATCTAGTCCTTAAAGGGGGATTATCTGTAGTTGGATAAGTAATATGGATGTCCCGCACCCTAGTACGACATGGGGGTACTATTTCTATTTATATCGGACTCACACCCTTATGATATACTAGGATACCATCTCTGTCTGTATAAGAAGTATGGAGGGCCCATTCCATGATAAAATAGGAGGGTACAATAATTTTGGATAGAGGATTCATTCCTTAGTGAAATAAGGTGGAAACATTCTCTCTCTATAAAATTAGTATGGAAAAACCATGCCCCGATACTATAGGGGGTACCATCTATGTTGATAGTGTACCCACTCTCAAGGGAAATAGGGGTTCCATCTCTCTCTATACAATAGGCATGGAAGACCCACACCCTCGTATGATTGGGGATATGATCTACATATCTATACTATATGATGATTATGTCGAATCACTTCCATTGGTTATTGATTCCTAAAAAAGGTTCAAACCCTAAAAATAGTACATCATACATAGAAAGACACTATGGTGGCCACCATCACATTATATATAGAGAAACACCTTGGATATGCTACTAATAAACCAAAATATGAATCCAATAAAAGAAGATACAAGATGATGAAGACTTATAAAGGAGTACATGATATGTAAGGTACCCACACAATGGGTCTTCCTTCGTTTCTCCCTAGACTTGTCCTCAATGACACACATCATTTTGGAAATGTGTCACCACACTACATGTAAGGGTACTACACCATAGGACTTGGAAAAAGCCTAATGGAAAAAATGGTGATCATCATCGATCCTATGGGAAAAAAATAATTCAACATATATTCCTCTACAAACATCCTTGTATGGCCAAATATATAACACCATTTTTATTCTCATGACAAAATGCTTAGGATAGAAAATTAAATTGCTCAAATCAAACAGTTGGTGAAAAATTTTCATTTCACCGCATCATGAACGAATGATGTTTTGTGGGAATGAGCCATGATTTGGAAAAGGTATACATCACTAGACTTGAAATGATCATCTCAATCCCTGTGTAATGTTACCATTGATATCTTGTCAACATGACACTAGAAGAGGAATTTATGTCTGATATAATGTTTGAAAACAAAAATAATATTATTATTTATATATATTTTTTTAAAAACATGTATTCAAATTTAGTGGGCCACACACCATCCCCCTTCCACAATATAATATATGTGCATCCCTTAGTGGTGGTTAATCAATTTATTTCCAATATAAATTTAAACAAAAAATATTATTATAAATTACTTCAATTAATAACAATATTTAATACTATAACATCTCAAATTATTATTATCATTATCTATAATAATAATATGTTGTATGTCTTCTTTCATCATGACCATTTGGGCTTCCACCATGGATTATTTTTTTAATATTAAATACATTTAATTAAAATCATTTCCCGTTATAAAATTTAAATCATTTAGCTTTATTAACCAAAATTAAAATCATTAAATTTCTGTTGAACAAAAAAAATTTAATGTTATAATTATTTATAAAAATAATAATAACATTCAACATATCATCCAAATCTGGACGTCTGTTTAGAGATATTGGTTAGGTCACCATAATTTCAAGGCCATGAATCCTCTTCCATGAGTCCTTGCACACGACTTCTGCTCAGAACAAATTACGTCTTACCGTGCATCATCACAATGCCCAAAATGGTAAAATGGGGATCCTAGATCTAATCCTAAATCATTCAGAAAAACATTATCCAACCATTTCATCAATTTGTCCCAAAACCTCCAGTCTTCTTTTCATTCGTGCTACCATAATGAATCTGGGGGTACAACAATGCTTGAACCTACTCTGGCAAAGCCAAACTATGGACCTGTTTCCCAATAGTGAGAAATTCTAAAAAACAAAAAGGGGAAATGAAAATGATAAATTTGAACCATATTAGGCCATGAATTCTTAGAAACTTATTTTGTCAGTGAGGTGATAACACATGTAATGAAGGAAGAATTATACTCAATGAATATAATCAATTAAATTGTGAGGCTCATATGGAGAATAATTATCATGAATACGAGGAAGATAAAAATTCATTCTTCAATGTTTTAATTAAAAGGGGTGAACCACACAATTGAAGAATCCTACCTAAATTACGGATCAGTCATTAGTGAATTACGCATCCGCTGGAAAAGAATGTGATTATATTAATCTTATTCCTTTATATTCACCTTGATCTGATCAGTGGTTGACTTTGGATCTCAATTCCACCAATAAAGAATGAACAGAAGATCTTTTCCTTGATCTTAGGGTTATGTGGGTAATCTTAGAGATTCTACATATAATATTACATACAGAGAAAATTAGTTTATTTAATTAAATTAAATATTCATAATTGAATTATTTATTTTAATTAAATGCACCTGTCAATAGTTTCCTGAACTGAACATCTCATGTTGAACAACCTTAGGCCACACTTGGTGTAAGCCCTGTGATATGATATCAACAATTGTCTTTAATTCCCAATCAGAGACTTCAGTCAGGAGATATAAAACTTTTTCTAGAAAACCGAACTTGTGTGATATTAAATATAACTAATATTTTTATAAAATTAAATCAATTCATTCTAGGACTTCAAATTATGTGTTGTTTGTTCTCCTTCACTAGAAACAATTAATAGGAATACTCTAATGGAATACATGGAATAACCTGATTATTTAATTTTTTTCCTTATTCAAATATTTTCATCCCCTAAAAGAATAAACTAAGGAAAATTGTTGGGGATACTGAACCTACATCTGGCCCTCCTTCTCCCACCACCATAATGTACAAACAAAAGAGATGTTTGAAACCCCATCATCACCTCTTCCTGTAACATGACTGAAATCACTTTCTATTCCTTGAAAAGGTTTACACGGTCTTGATTGTCATTGAAACCACTTCATGAGTCTACTAATAATATCTTTTCACATTGGACCTCATAGTCGATGTCTCCAAACTGATCATCCCTCACACGCTGGAGAAGAAAAGGGGTAAAAACCATAGACTAATGGTACATTATGTAATCCTATTATGCCTCGCATTCTCCAACTCTAATTCCAAGAACACATGGGTATCAACATAGAATAATTACATGAACCAATCCAAGAAAGGTAAAATATGTAGATTATATGTCTTGGGAACTATGTCGTAGTGTTCAATACAATATGGGGTTTCAATATGATCTCAAGAAACAATAACAGCTCTCATAAGAAAGACATATTACTTTCACCTCTCAAAAATTGAATTGTTGATAACCCATCACGTGGTCAAAATATTTTGTTGACTTCTACATAATCCATTAGTTGAAGAAATCAATGATTATCGGGTGTGGATGCCCATTATAATGTCACCAAGATCATGTTTCACTAATCCAATCATATCCTTATGATCTAATACAACTCTTAGAAGAGTGGCACTATGATTCCCAAGTATTCACAATGGGTCTTAAAAGGCCCCTACTTTGTTGAATAATTTTACCGAAACAATGTCTCTCACATATAGATGGGTCCTTAGGATATTCTATAGAAAACATAGACCATCCATGGTTAAATTTCATAAAGACAACCAACTCTCAATAGTGAGGAAAATATAAAACATCCTCAGGAAGGATTCAATCATACCAATCCACCATTATAGGAAAATAAAATCTCATACCACCAATTTTTTCAAGGGTAATACTATCCAACTGATAAGTAAGTGGTTGTAACATCCAGTGAATGAGATCACCCTTACCTATCCAGGTATCACTACCCATTAAGGATCGAACTCATGTACCACAACTTGTAATTACTAATATAATCACTTGTAGAAATCATATAAGCATTGATGGTAAAAATGTTGTTTCATATAGAGGAATAACATCATAGGTTCCCAATTATACACATGAATTATTTGTTGTGGGGATCAATACCTCATCATAGAATAAGGTCACCCTATTAGTAGTATCATGTAACCACTTATCCTCTCTACAAGATCCTCCAACACAAGGGTCATGAATAAAGGCCTCTACTAGTATTTATATTTCTTGAATAGGTGTTACATACAAGGATAATGTGTATCTGGACTCATGTGTTATAAAATATAGTTTTAGTAGTGAAGGCATATGTCATATTATGAACCATAATCAAGCCTCAAGGCTAGAAGCCACTTCTTATAAAAACTCATCCTTACCCTTTCCATACTTCTCTCCTCATTCAGGACCATCTCAGACTTCTCAACACACCCGAAGGACCATAACACACAAGTCAATGGAACTCATCCACTAAACCATATTTCACTCTCATAAGGGATGACACTAACTGACACACATAGTTTTTAGATCTTTTCACAATAACCCATCTCAGTGGGATAAGAGTCCCAAATTCATAAATTTCTAAATCTATGTGAAATATCACTAACATAGTGCTCTAATGATATCCCACGTAACCCTAGAGAAGAAATTCCATGAGGATCACCATCAAAAGGGGTACCATCTTATCAGAATATCCAACACACATGATCAAGTTTATCCTTAACCAACATAGAAGGGAGTCAAGCTCAATATGAATCATGGGTGATCTCCTTTTCCAAAATCTGCAATGCATGCTCAGCATGGGTTCGCCAACTACAAGTACAATTATTACTTATTACAGGTCTTTGAAGAGAATTGGTTATGAGTTAAACCATTTGATCGAATCGGATCCTCACAATCCATGAACATGGATCACTGAATTAGGGAAATCCTCTACTGCCTCAGAAAGTGGCTAATCATGGAACCTCAGCGGCCTCTAAAACTAGATATCATGGGTTATGCTAAACCTTTGAGCATCCACATTTTCTATTAAGGTACAAACAATCACTCGATTAGTGGGAGTGGTGATAACTACCCACCTAGAAGAAATGATCTTCATGAATTGATATTAAACTAAGGACTCGTCTCCAATTAGATCATCAACAAGATACATTTATTGATAACCTTACACTCTATCATTGCTGAGGAATTTCGTAGGAGATCTAGACGTTCCATGGTCATGTGACCTTATATATATATATATATATATATATATATATATATATAATACCACTCAATAAGTATAGTCATGGAATCAATCATATATGATGCATGTACCATTTATCCCTCCATCTAATTTCATGGTATACTGAGTCAACAACCTTATAGTCAAGGATCTGGTCAGTGAATAAGTTGGCCACCCATACCAACACCCGATTCCCTTGACTGAGAGCCACACTCAAGAGACATTGACACTATTTTACTAACCCCCACCAAATACTCTTACATGTACTACACTATAAACTATCCCATGGAATAATTTACTCTGATACCAATCTGACAGGATCCAACCCTAATCTCGGCTCGAGCCACAATTATCTGAAGCCCACCTTTATACTCTAGGGGTGGTGATGACTTCTGAATATAATTTCTAAAATTGAAGTCCATTTCCAGAGTACCATTACACACACACAATAATCTATACAAAAAAATTGTAGAGAAAATAAAAGAAAAATAAGAAAACCATATTAAAAACAATGCATGTAAAACCTATAAAAAATAATAAAGTACAGTAGTTTAAACCAAAAATTATAATGGAAAAATAAATTCCCAACCATAAATGATTCCCAGCCTGAATCAAAGAATAAATTAAACTAACGAGAGAGCTCAAATCTCAATATCCAATCTATGACCACCATACACGGTCAACAAGACACAATATTCTTAAGATCCTATTAAGTCACTGTTGACCTATCTGTCATCTTCATAAGACACGAAACATGTCAAAAAATCATGCGTAGGGATGAGTATATACATAATTATTAGGATGACCCGATAGATGAAGGGGGGGGGTGTAAGAGATGAAACCAAAAAATAATGATAATACAATAATACAAGGGATATATCTATAACCAATTAAATAGAATGAGAAACCTCATCCATGAATTAGGGTCTCAACATTATAAGTAGATTAACTACACATTGAGTATTTGTTCACCCTTAACCAGATAGTAGAATCATCCAACAATGAGAATCTTTACACTAAAATCATGTGGTATACCTTATGTGTCTTATCTTATCATTGAAAGAGTGGAACTAAATATAAAGTTATGGATATATATATTTATATATATATATAGTCAAATAATCCAAAAAGATAGAAAGGGGATCTCGATCTAATTACTCAACAAAGGGAAATAGTCCCCAATAGTTCTATAAGTTTATCAATGATGCCCAAAATCTCACACATATACCCATAAGTAACAATGTAAAGGAACATTCCTTGCACTGTTCCACACATTAAAGGGGGAAAATATCTCCTTGTAGAAGACTATGCCCAAGTGCATCGGGGTGGGGGTAAAACTCAGCAGTTATAGGACCCACGCCCTAGTACATCTAGGGGTACCATATCAGTCTAGATAATTATTATGATGGACCCACACCATGGTATGATAGTGGGTACTATCTCCGTAGGTAGAGGGAACATACTCTAATGTGATAGGGGTACCATATCTATATGTTTGAGAATAATGGAGGACTTATCCCCTAATGTAATAGAGGAACCATCTATGTGGATAGTGGACCCACACCCAGGTGTGACATGGGGGTATCCTCTCTATATGTAAAATAATTATGGCGGACACAAACCCCAATAGAGATCAATACATAACAGCTAAGATATTTTAGGGAAATCAACAAATTTAAGTGTCCTTTGCCTATGAAAAATGTGACCCTCAAGGTAGAGAATAGCTCTAGAATAAGCTTATCTTTTTTTATCTAAGTTCCTTAACTTGGTTTGTGGGGGGAAATTTCAATGCCATTACAGACCCCTCTAAAAATAAGGTGGTGGGCCATTTTGTAGGAAATATGGAAGGACTTCAATTCCTTCATTTCTAGTAATGGTTCGATGGAACTGAATTACTATTGTGATAATTTTACATGGTGAAATAATTAGAAAGGTCTTATATGAACATGGAGTCACTTAGACTGGTGCTTAGTGAACATGACAGCAATATCCACCATCCAAGAGATGTGAGTCACTCATATGGTTCGCGTTCTTTCTAACCATTCCCCAATTGTTATCCTCTTAGACTCAGGGGGAGATAGGAGGAATCACTTTGTGATCTCTCACAGATGGACTTCAGATCCTTCCTTCCTCTAGGAGGTGATATCTTCTTGATCTTGACCGGTGCATGGTTCACGGTGTATCGTTCTTCACAACATCCTGAGGCAGCGGAAGGAGTTCTTGTTTTCCTGGGGCAGCATGTGCTCTCCCTCGCAGAAACATCTAGACTCTCATTAACCCGATGTCAAGAATCTTGAGAAAGGGCTGGAAGTAGGTTGGAGTGATGATCTCTTTTTTCCCCTCCTTCACAAGCAGAGTCTTCTGGAGGAAGTACTTATCTCGCATGAGAGGCAAGTAGGGGAGCAATCCAGAGCGCTCCAACTTTGGGTCGATAACAGGAACACTAGTTACAATCACTCATGTATCAAAGAAAAAAAATGTATTAGGTAGCCTAATATATAGTGTGAATATGGGTCCCTTATTAAAGACATTATTATTGTTGGAGGTAAGGCTGAAGCCCTCTTTAAATCTTTTTTAGCTGGTCCTAACCCCTCGATGCAGGATGGTTACCCATGTGGGCACTCCCCACTTTTAGATAACATCCCGAGAGTTGTTTCTGAGGCCCAGAACCTCTTCTTAGAATCCATTCTAGTGGATAAATAAATTATGGAGGTAGTGGAAGGGCATAATCTTGATAGCACTCCAGGTCCGGACAGATTTACCGGTTCCTTCTAATTGGATTGTTGGACCATAGTGAAAGAGGATATTATTAAGGCAGTACATGATTTCATCTAATGTGGTAACATACCATGTGTGTCTTGTTGGACTTCTCTTTTTCTCATTCTAAAATTCAAGGAACCCTCTTTTCTTATGAAATATCATCCTATAATAATGTTAAACTTTGATTACAAAATTCTAGCTACTGGGGTTAATAGATGACTTGGCATTCATCTCCTGCTCTGGATTTTTTAAGAAAAACATGAGTTTGTGATAGATAGGACCATCCATGGTGTAATTGGACTTTCCCATGAAATGACTGAGGATATTAATATAAAATTCCAAGGATTGAATTTTTCCATTAATTTGGATATGGGGAAATCATATGTCAAAAATGAGTGGGCTTTGATTATCAAGGTTCTATGATTCAGGGGATTCTCTTGGAAATCAACCGATATCATGTTTAGATGTTTGAGTTATCCGTGATTTTCTATTTACATTATGGGAATAAGGAAAGTGTTATTTGAATCTGTCTGAGGCCTTAGAAAAGGTGAACCTCTCTCTCCCAGCTTGTTTATCCTAGCCCAAGATGCCATGAGCAGATTCATTAGATCCAAAATTCAAGATTGTATCATTCACCCTTTCTGCTGCCGCTTCAGTTTTCATAACCTATCCTAGATTATGTTTGTGGATGATATGGTCATTTTCATAAATGAAGGTTCTAGATCTATTCATTTTATCAATATCACCCATGAGGTGTCCTGTAGATGGAGTGCGCAACTCATCAACATCGGTAAAAGTAGTCTCTACATCTCGAGGCATTTCCCAGAGAAAGTTTCTTGAAACATCAAGTCCAGCTTGGGAATCATCATTAAGACCCTCTCTATGGACTACATAGGATCCCATTTTAAATTGGGGAGGCTGCGTATCAAGCACCTAGATAAGGTGGCTGGAAGAGACTCTTCCAAGATTAGTAATTGGAAAAACTAGTTCTTCTCATTCGAGGGGAGGATCACTCTTGTAAACAGTGTGCTTACCTCTATACCAATGCATGTTCTCTCGGTTCTCAAAGTTAAAAAATTCAGCCTAAAAAATATTTAGAGGATGATGACCGATTTCATTTGGGACTCTCGCTCGGAGGGACGATGTCACTAGGCCTCATGGAATAGAATCTCTCTTCCCATGAAAGATGGTTGAATTGGTATTCATATTTTTAATGTCATGAAGAACCACATCCATGCGAGGATGGCTTGGGATTCATTGGAAGATGAATCTCTAAGGGATAAAGTCATCAAGGATAAATATAGGAATATCCAGGAGAGTTCGAGCAGAAAATTTTCTTATCATTGGGGCGCCATTCAAATTCATATTCCCCATATTTGTAATCAATCGAGATGGATCATCAGACGTGGAGACATTATATTCGAGCATGAAAATTGGTCAAACGACATTTTAGGATTTCATGGTTTCCTCTCTACTGACATTACATTCCAACAGGCTAGTGAACATCCAACCTTTATTCAAGCGGTTTTTTGACAAAGAGCATAGCAACATGTTCCATCTCATTAAGCTCTCGAACAAACCAGATATGTGCTTGTTTAAGGCCACTTCCTCTGCATCTTTTTTTGTTAATTACTACAGGGCGATTTCCATGAATCCCCCCATCTGTGGGGACAACTCCTTTGGTGCAAGGAGATTTCTCCGAAGTAAAATTTTCTCACATGGAGGATATTTCACCACGTGATTCCAACAGATGAAAGGATATGCTGGAAAGAGATATGTTTTGTCTCAAAATGATCTTGTTTCCTGCTCCCCAGTTTCGAGACTACCACTCAATTATTTTTCGAGAGAAATTTTTCATGAACGGTTTGGAATGCAGTGGGGGACTTCCCTTGTCTTTCATCTCCAGTCTGTTTGGGTGACTCATTTCTACAGAAGTGGTTCTAGGGCGTTGGAAAATAACCAATCGTAGAAGAAGGATAGGGTGATCCTCATATCGGATGGTTGTTGGTGTATATAGGATGTGAGGAACTAATCTTGGTACGAAGTTGTGGCATGAAATAAGGTGGGCCTGATTGCTAGAACAATGTGGTTGATCGCCAACGCGGGTGTGCTTCTCAAAAAATGGGATGAGGCTCCATCATTGTGGCAGGTGTTACGATATATATATTCTTCTTGTTCAGGTAACAGTACAGTGTCGTCGATGGGTCTGTTGGAGACCCCCCTCTTAGGGGATGAACCTGAACCCTGATGGGTCTTATACTATGGGTATCATGAGAGGTGGAGGGGTTATTCGTAATCCAAGGGGTTGTGTGGCCGCCACTTTCAGTGTAATGTTTAGTAGATGAGATTCTCATTATGCGGAGGCCTGGGCTCTTCTCAATGGGATCTAATTGTGTACATATTCTCAAATGCATCTCTCTGATATTGAAACTGATTCCAAAATTATCTTTGATGTTGTCACTGCTAACGAGACCACTCTGTGCACTATCTCATACCATATCTGGTGATGTAAGCAACTCATAGACTACAACATAAGACTATTAAAAACATGGCGTGAGGGTAACAAGGTTTCCAACATCCTGGCTTCTTTCTTCATCCATGACGATGATCCTGATTATTTCTCAATATTGGGATCCTTAATTCCAGAGTGCACTAGCTTTGTCTAAGATGATGCACTTAGAATGCATTTCTATTATCCTCCTAGAGCCTGACATCTCCATATTTTTATGTTTTCTGTTAGGCCCTGTTTTTGATTCGGGTTTCTTTTGGATGCTCTATTATTAATAAAATATGTTGTTGTTAAGAAATAGTATATGATGATCATGTCTGATCAATTCCATCATCAGTTGCTTCCTAAGGAAGAATCACATCCATATAATCTCATATCCTATCTCTAAATCCACTACTAAATCTAACAATGAATTCTACATGGATAATCAATAAAGATATGCTACTCAAAAACCATAATCTATGTCCAATAGAAGGAGATATGGGTGGTATAAAAATTATACCAGAGTAAATATTTTAAGGGACCATAATGGTGTTTAATCCCTTTTTTCTACATGGTTATGTCCATGCCAAACACAAATTGCTAGTTATGTAGCACTACAGTACTTATAAGGGTACTTCACGATGTGTCCCAGCAAAATGTTGAACGAATGCATGAGGATCATTGTTCTTCTAAAGGAAAAAATAATTATTCCACTTATATGCCAATTTAAATATCCTTATATTTCAAAATGGATCATACCATTTCTATCATCATGGAAAATGATAGGGATAGGCTATTCACGTGCCCAAATCGGACAATCGGTGAATTTTTTTCATTTAACTGCATCCTTCTTAAATGTTGTTTTTTGTGACAAATAAATGTGTTTTAAAAAGGTGTCAATAATTGGTCGTGAATTGACCATATCAGTTTTGGGCTCATCTACCACTAAGGGTTCATCAATCTGACACTGTATGTGGAAGTAATGTCTAATTTTTTGTTAAATAACATAAATAATAATACTATTAGTATTTTTATTAAACCTTGAATTCAAATTTAGAGGGTCAGGCCCTAAGAGCCCCCACCCCTTTCTCTAATACACTATATGTGCATCTATTAATGGAACCTGGCCAAATTTTTTAATTTCATATTTAAACAAAATTATAAATTAATTCAATTATTGAATAATTAAATATTATAACTACACATATTATTAATATTGTTTTTATCAAAAATAATAATAGGTAGTATTTCCCTTCTTTCATGCCTTATATGGCTTCCACTATGGATTAAATTTTTATAATTGAATCCATTTAATTAAAATTAATTTCCTTTATTAAATTTAAATCATTTAATTTTGTTAACCAAAACCAAAACCATTTAATTTTTGTTAACCACACAACATTAAAATGGTCTTATTACTATTAAAAGTAATAATACAACCCAACATGTTGACCGCATATTTCCAGCACATAATAAATCCATGTTCGGCCACCATCAAATCTATCTCAACCATCCTTCGCTATGAGACACCAAGCATGACATTCACTTGGAAACAACCCCATGACACCACACATCATCACCCCCAGCCAATTGGGAAAAACTAGGATCACCAATACAATCCTGAACAACTAACAAAAACATATTGCCACTCTTTCATCCATATGTTAAAAAAATATTGATATACATGTCTTTCTAACTACCATAATTATTATGGGGTTTTGATCATGCTCTAACCTAACGAGAAAAAGTCTAACTATGGACCTAACACCCTACATTGAATAGTGTAATGAACAAAGAGGGGATGTACACAAAAACACTATGAAACATCACTAGTCTAGTGTTCTCGGACAAAATTAATTTGAATGTGGTGATAACATGCCCAAAGAGGGATGAAATATACCTAATGATTATAATCAATTCTATAATGGGGCTCATGTATATAAGAATTACTGCAGATACAATGCATATATAAATCTATGCTTCAATAGTTAAAAAAGGGGTAAAACCCCCAACTGATGTGTCCTACCTTGGTTATCGATAGATCATTTGTTAAGAAATCATCTTCTAGAGATGATAGTGATATGTTGGGTCTGTTGACTTTTGATCCACCTAGATCTGATCGTCGGTCATATTGCATTCGCAATTCCACTATTAAAGAATGAGAAGTAGCTCCTCTCAGTGATCCCAAGGTTATGTGGGTAACACTAGCGATTCAACATAGAATATTATTTAAGAAAACTTATAGTTAATTTAATTCAAAATAAATAATTAAATTTTTTATTTAAATTATATACACTCAAAAATGGTTTCTTTATCCCTATGTACTACATCGAAAAACCGTAGGTAAAATTTTAGGTAAACCATGCGCTATAGATTCAACCGTTGTATCAGATTTTTTATCACAAATTCCATTCATGAGATATTATTTTTAAATTAGGAAAAAGGTCAAATTTATGATATAAATATATTTATATTATTTGTAAAATTAATTATGGGCACACTAGGTCTCAAAATTACATAATGTCTCTGTGCTTCCCTCAAAAAATATTTATATGAATATTCCAATGTCTTACACACAAAAAATGTATCTTAACTATATTATTCTTATAGAATTAAGTTTTTTTATCATGAATTTCATTTATATATATATATAATCCATAATTATAATCATCCATTAGTGGTGTTGATGGAAAATAAATTATATCAGTTTGTGAGGCGGTAGTTCATCATACACACAAACACTATTTCAATTTCAAATTTGATTGAAGAGGAGACGGATATAGGTTGTTTCATTAAAATGATAAAATTTCCATTTATTGAATATAATTTTTATAATAATAAATCATGGTCGATTCATATCTAAAAGAGATAGAGGAATAAATAAAACTATATCATTCAGTTAAAAGTGACACCACTTCTCCAGACAATCTCCATTTCATTACACATTAAACCAACTATGGTTTTTATTATTCTTAATATATGACATGTGTAACGCACAAAGGTATTTATGGAATATATTTTTTCAGGCATTCACTAAAAAATGGTTCTTTATGTTTTAATGAATGGGATAGTTGGTAGCCTTTTTAATTTTGGGGTGGGGGACTCTTATAATTTCTTTAATTATTACGTTCATATAAATTGGTTTTCATTGATAAATTGATCAAAATAGATATAATTTGAATTAAATAGGACTATTTTTCAAAATAAACTCTTATAAAAAACTCAAAAGAATTATTTTATATTTTCACCCATATATATATATTATAACCCCCCCCCCATTAACCCTTTTGATTATTATTGTGATATCTATTTTTTTCAGTTTATGGGTCATTAAATTTTTTATAAAATAAAAACGTAACTCGAAAATGGAAAAAAAATTATATATTAAACCATATCTCATTCACTTGGGTGAATTTATTATTTTCATTAGTTTTCAACCATTTAATAAAACAATGATTATTATACATTATCATTGATGTAATTTTTTGAAATACATGAAATATTATAATATAATATATGTCTAACTCAAGTCATATATTTTTAAAATAAAATTTATTCAAATATAAGTACAATACAGTCTTAATATAATTATAATATAAAACTATTATAGTTTTAGATATCATTGTAATTCATATCTTTTATATTAACATCATGGGTATCCAATTTCAACCTAATATGTGGTAATTACATGTTTAATATTAAGAGGTATTATTTTTTCTTATAAGAAAATGTTAGACTATTAATTTAATAGAGAAGAAAATTTATACCATATATAATAATAATTTAATTCGTTTTACATTATTATGTGTATTAAATATTTTAATAAAATATATTTAACATAAAATACTATTATTGTATTTTTAAGAATTATCAACATAATTTGACTTCGAAAATAGAATGAAAACAATGGAATTAAAATATTTAACTTTAAAACATTTCTAAAAAGTTATATTTATCTTTAAATGATTGGGAGAATTGTACTCACCCAAAAAAAATAGTTTTTTTCATTTTTAATATCATTTACATGATATTTTGATGCTTTCAGAAGCACTATAATAGAGTTTCATAATCATTTAAGGTAATTATTTCAAGAAAAAATTATCAGTATTAAACTGAAATAAAAAAACAAATTAAATTTATCATTAAATTTTCTAGTCATTCAATTTTTATATTTTATTGTATCTTTTTCATGACAATTTATTGAGAATTTGTTTTCACTTTTCTAGCCTTGAACAAGAATTGCCCAAACATTTACATAAAACACTAGGTATAGAAGTGAAAAATTATAAGATATCTATAAAAAATAATAAAGTGTTTATATTTATTACAAAATTAGAAAAAATAATTCCCTACTATAAAATATTATATCTAAGACACCTAATTTTTTATTTCTTGTGATATAGAAGCAGAAAAATGAAAATTATGTACAAATTTTAAATTAGATAAATTATATATTATATATATTAAATATTTTTATATATTATTGTTATTATATTATAAAAAGTTATTCATTTCATTATTTGAATAAATTTTTTATAATATTTATATCTTCATGATAACATAAAAGACGTTCTATTTCATAGAAAATGTAATCTTTCTATTAAAAATTGACACCTTCAAAAAAATTAACAAGAATTAATAATAGGATAAATATGAATATTTAAATATAAAAATGAATTCAATTTAATAAAATTAAATTCCAAAAATTTATATGAATTAATGTTAATATAAATTCATAAAACACAAGGAAAACATTTTTTAGGCAAATGTGTTTTTATTTCCAAAATTGAACATATACCAAAATTGAGTATAAAACTAATTTCAATTTAATAAAATAGATTATATATAAATAAACTAAATTTTTTTAAAATAAAATATTGTTAAAATCATAACATTACATTTCAATGTAAATAACTAAGAGTTTTAAAAAAATAGAAAATTTTCACTATTCACTAAAAGATCCATATACTCATAAAAATAGTAAAAATTTAAACTATTAAAATTTTGACATTATGATATCCATAATTATATAATTTCTATAAAATAAAATTTCTAACACTTCTTTAAAATAATTATATTATTCACTCACAAAATCATTATAACACATTTTTGAAAAAAAATGTATTCTTGAGGAATAAAATGGATTTAATAAAAATTGAGTGCTTATATCTATAGAATCAATGCAATTATTATCATTGAGAATGAAATTATTATATTAATTTCACAATTCAATTAATAATATTTTTACTCACTAATACATGATTATTATATAATTTTCAAATTTAAATATTAATATTTAAGGGTTTGTTTATGCCCATTGTTGAGTGTTGTATACATTATTGAATATCACATTATTTTAAAATATTGGGATATTTTAAAAAAATTAAAAGAGGATTTTTTTGGTAAAATATATGGTTCTTACATAATTTCTTACTACAATAACTATTTTAGGATATTTGGCATCTTTTATAGGGTTTTAATTGTTTTGAAAATAAAACTCTTTATGGAAATATGAATTTAGTATTTTACTTCCATTTACTTTTATTATAAAAAACCTAAATTTATTATGAAACATATATTTTTGGGGAATTTATATTCATCTTTTACATCTTAGTTATTTATGTCATTATCATTCTCTTGAAACACACACTTTTTTATAATAGTCATTCATTAAATTTTAAATTACTCTTAAATATCGATATTCATTATATCATAAATTTTATTATATTATAAACTATATACCATGTATAAATATTGTGTTTTATAGTTATTTTTATTTTAATAACAGAGAAAATATTGATATTCTATATCAATTACTCAATACAAATATTAATTTATAAATTAATTTTTTATGAATTTAAATGATCGATCAATATATAAAGAATTCATCAAAACTATTATGTCATATATGAATACCATAATTACATATCCCCTCAATGAATTATTTGGTCTCATGGATAAAATAGGTTGAGCATTTGGATGAGTTCGTACCCATTTATATAAGATGTTTTCCTTGAGACCTTGATGGTAAAATTAAGATTTCCAACAATATTCATTCTCTTATTATGGAATTATTTATTGATGTCCATGTGAATATTTTAATATTATTTATATGTATCTGTATGTTTCAAAATCATGTGATTATTTATGTTGAATTATTTAATCACCATTTACTCTCGATATATTTTTATTTTTTGTCAAATTATTGATTAAATGGAATGTTTTTTCATCTGTTTAGATATCACTATTATTCATTGCTTATTTGTTCAATGATAGATTTAGTTGTACATAACCCTTTTCAGTAATTTTATCTAACCCTTATTCTGTTACCTTTCCTCTAGATATGTAGAGGAAATAATTTTTTGAGTTCGTGGATGTAAAATGTTTACTTTCACCTTGTTCTATATTTTTTCCATTGTAATTTGAAAAGCATTTTCTGTATCTAGTTATTCAAGACTAATAAACTAATAAATCCTTGGTTATGGGATACCATAAAACCTATTCCAATTTATAATGTAGAAAATGGACATGTGGTACTCGATTAGGTTTTATTATAGTTTTATTTTGTGTTAGTTTTGTTTGATTTAGTTTGATTACATGTTGGTCCTCTACTCAATTTGGGTTAAGTTAGTTGGTTTCATTCTATCTGATTAAACCCAGTTTTATTAAGTTCAAGTCTCATTAGTTTTATTGTATTTATCTTAAATCATATTCATTTGATTTAGGTAAGTTATATTTAACATATTTTGATAAAGTTAGTGAGGGTTGTGTTGGTTTGGTTCAGGATTGATCTATCTGGATCCATTCAATATGGATATATAGTGTAGAATGATTTTTGTTCTGATATATTCTATCTTATTTAATGTGGGTTAGTTTTTTTAATCCACTTTTTCTGTTTAAAAGGTTCATGTTTGTTTTTTTCAATTTCATACAGTCATGTTTGATTGAATTCATTCTGATAAATTAAATATAATCTGATGATGTGATATGTTATGTGGGGTCATGTTTGGTTTATTTAGTTCATATTCATTTTCTATATGTCAAGATTAATAGGGTTAATTATATTCAGTTTTGGACTATTCATGTCAATTCAATTACTTTTTTATTCATTCAAGAACATTTCATTATGGAAAAAATTATTTTATTCAATTTTTTAGTCAACTCATTTTTTGTAATGTAGAGTTTTTTTAGGTCTATTAAGTTTAGTTTCATTCTTTTTCATGTCATTTAATTAAATTTGGGTTTGTTATATTATATTCTATTTGTCTCAATGTCATTTTAATTAGTTCTAGTTCTGTTAGAATTATTTTTGATTGTGTTGTTCTTTTCTCGGGATTATTTTACAATAGTTTAAATATTTAATTATTATCTAAAACTATGTAACTCCACTAATAAAATTATGATGTAAATTTTTAAAATTCATAACAAATGTTTAAAAATAATAAAAAAATGTGTTAATTTTTTTCATAATTTGTTTTTGTTTAATTATTTTGATAATAATAGATATAAAATATCATAATACCAAATTCATGGAACCTGAGTGTTAAAATATTGATGTAAATTATTAATTTTTTTAAAAGTTCATAAATATATTTAAATAATGATGTTCAGAATTCTTTAATATAACTTACTACAATGTTGTTTATGACATTTAATTTTAGGTTTTCTTTACATGAGGTTGTTTTATATGGTTTTGCATGCCTTCTATTTTTATCTTGTTTCATTGTTGGTGTTTTATAATATTTTATTTATTACTCCACATTCAACTACTTTAAAAAAAATCACTTAAGGTATTATGTAGACAAGGAGGTGATGAAATACCTGACCCATCATTAGAGAGTTAAGGAAAGGGGGAGTGTTGTCTTTGAAAAAACAGTCAAATTTTCTATTATTGATTAAAGTAACAATTATTCTAATTGTAATATTGTGTAAATTTGTTATGTAAACATCATTGTACATTTATGTAAATTAAATATTTTTATCGTTAAGTTATACTTCCATAATAGTTTTTTTGTATCAATTTTTCTTATAATTGGAGTGTATTAGAGTAGTTTATGAATTTCAAGTTTTTCCAACTCTATCTCATTTAGTAATGGTTATATCAACCACTAAATATGTTATATAAGTCTTTAATTATAACATAATTAGATTAAAATATCTAATATGTGACTAAATTTAGATATCATTTGTGGTACTTTTTACCCTTCCACTAAATATGGAACATTAGTAAAAACATTAGTTGATGTTTAACAAATCATTGATAATTATAGTAACAACTATCTAAAATACATATAAATAATAAAAACATCCATGAATAGTTTTTTGATGAAAAAACAAGAAAATATCAAAAAATAAACTATTTAAATCATAGCAATGTTGTTGGAAAAATTTAGAACACAATTTATCAATGTTTTGACAACCACTAAATAAAAAACACTTCTAATGGTATATATTCATTTAGTTTTATAGATGCCACATGTTGGGTCATGGCCCTCACACTATAGAGGATATTAAATAAAATATTTTCATAGAAACCTCAATATAGCAACATAAGAGGGGGTTCCATGAGGGGTGGTGCAACCCCATTACAAATGATAATTTTTCTCCATAGTTTATTAATGTTACCTCTATGGTCCATCTTTTAACTCAAAAAATGTAGTAGGAAGAGTTAAAAATTATCATGGGTCAAAGGAACCAACCTTCTAGTAGAAATGTGTTGAACACACCTATTGATTAAAAATAGTTGTCGAACTGTAGCTACCACAAGCATGCACTCCATGGGTATACTACAATAGGTCATAAAGGATCTACCCATCGAAATACTGAAAATCCATGACATGTCCCAAAAAATTAATAACATACTTCATTATTAGATAAGTCAAAAAAATTTGTTCATTTCTTCTCTAACACTTTAAATAGATAACAGTAAATGGATGGAAACTATTTCCACTCTATCATCTACCTCAGGTAATAACCTAATATTTACTTGGACAATCGTTCCCAGGTATTAGATGCATGATATTTTGAAGTATTTTCTTGAATATTTTTATATAGGGGCTAGGAATAGATCATCAAACCAAGATCATGTGACCTTGAAGAGCATGATTGTAATCAAGTATTACTAAATACCCATTGGTTGGTAGATTCTTAATATATGGAGAAGGTTCCCTCTTATTGGGAGATTATCATGAGGCTAAAATAATTACCCTCATATGCGCCTTTTTTCTAACGAGTCTTTAACAGAATAATTCTATGCCCCTATATAATGATCATGGTATATTCTAAACCTATATCAATTGGGTTTTGATGTAATTGAGGTTTTTTATGAAACTATTTCCCAACCTAAAATGGAGGTGGAAATCAGTCATCATGGTTAAGGTTATTAGATGATCCATCTACCCAATATTTATTCAATTCAAATTTCATAATTGAAAATTTGGTATGAGATGATAATTATATCATATATTGTCACGACCCGTCCTCGGGGCCCGTGTCGTGACTACCCCAAGCCCGCCTTCCATAGGCCTGGGGCTGGCGACTAGAACCAAAGGCATAAATCCCAATAAAAGGGAATCAATTTCCTTTATATAAGTAAACAAATACAACAGAGTATGCAAGATGAAGTAAACACTAAGTAAACTGAGTACAAAAGTAAGCGTTGGAAAGTAAATGGGCCAGAATACAAACCAAACATAAAGTACAGTACGACAGTAATGAAAGAACAGCTGCAGTAAAGTAAAACAGCAACCACTGAGTCATCCTCCGGATATCCCACCTAAAGTGTGGGTACTGATGGTCTCCTCAGCTCCTCGGGTCCGGCCATCCACTCCGTGTACGTCCCTCCAAGTGGTCCACCTCCAGGTACCGTCCCGCTCCACAAGAATCCACCTCAATTAGTGATGTCTGTCATCTGCATCCAACACAATGTAGTGCGGGCATAGCCCGTGCAGGGGTGAGTATACGATACTGAGTAGGGACCCCGAGACCCCCAAAGGTCTCCCACAATTCACAAAGGATAAACCAGAAAGGAAAGATACAAACAAGAAGTATCAACCAACTCTACATAGTTATATTCCCATACATATACTGAAGTCATCAATTCCAGTTCGGCTCCAACTCATGAGCCCAAGTACAACTCAGTCCACATAGGAAATCACAACCCAGTCCACACAGGAAAGCAAGTCAAACACATCGATGATAATGATTGAAAGTAAAGACTCAGCTAACACATGTATACTACTACCGAAGGGGGTGGAGATGACATATGTAGGCTCTGAATCATCTTCACCACCGAACCAACGTAGGATCCAAGTATTGAAGTCGTTGCTACTGAACCCACGTAGATTCGAAATACAGTAACCATCGCGGTCGAACCCACGTAGGATCCTAGAACAGTCAGCATCACTGTCGAACCCACAAAGGATCCAAGTACACACATCCTCACTACCGAACCCACGTAGGATCAAAGTACAGTCGTCATCGTTGTCATAGTTGCAGTCAGCTCTAGGGTTCCCACACACAGCACACAGGATTCTAAGAGGGTCCGCTCCTCGATCCAAGGGGGGTTTATACATCAATTGTCATGAAGTCCATAGTTGATGTATCCCGAAGTTCTGTCTTGTCAAAAGGAACTCAACGCAACAGACGGCGCATCAATCGGACAGCCGGTCAGAGAGATATTGGCTTTTCCGTCCTAGGGGCCTAGTTAGAAATGTGCTCGTTTATAACCCGGCTGATATCCAATTCATCTGAAACTCACTTAGAGTATCTTAAAAGGACCATCTCATCAAAAAATTCCTAATGCCGCAGATGGAGCGTCGATCGGACGCGCGGTCCTTACGTTATTCAAGTTTAAGTGAATAACGGGCCCGACCCGTTTAGCCCAGTGGGATGCTGGGTCGGGTTGACCAATTTTGATGGGTCCAACCCAGCAGGAGTGTCGGACTGGTCTGAAGAAAAACATAACTCAGCCCAAATGGGCACAGCCCGACCCGAATTAGTGCGGCCCGGCCCGTCGGTTCGTCACCCGACTCGGCCCGGCCCAGCGAGGCGTGGCCCGGCTCGGCCCGGCCCGGATGGCTCGTCCGGCTAGCCGAGCGGGTTCCGGGGGGAGGCGTGGCCCCCCCGGTCTTCTGCACCTGTGGCGCAAGGTGGCACCGCCCTTCCACAAACTGGCCGGCTGGACCAGCATGTCTTCTGCACAAGCGGCCCGCATGTGCGGGAAGCTGGTCTTCTAGTGTGGAGCCCTCCTGGTGTCGCGGTCCAGCTCCGCCTGGCTGGCCGACGGGCCAGCCGGTCCTCTATCGTGGCTCCCTCCTAGCGTCGTGACACCTCTTCGCCCGGCCGGCCGGTTCTTTCACCGAAGCAGCCCATGTAATGGGCCACATTTCGTCACGCACAACCGGCATGACTGCGCCGGTTCCCTTCTCCACTTTCCTGGAAATGCGCAATAGCGCCATGATTCCTTCACAACCAATTTCCAATTCTAAAATAATAAACAATAACAAATGAGGGTTTTCAACCCGTGTTCATTCGGCCTGCACCCTCCGCATAAAAATATAGAAATCAACCATATTCAAACAATGATTTCCAATGATTACGGGGTACGAATACATCCACTTTCAATAGTAAACCCCTACCTCAACAAATTATGATGAATATCAGCATCACGGTTGACGACGTCAGTAGGTGAGGATTCGTGGACATCAACGGAGAGCGTCCGAGGTGGAAGCAGCATCACCTATATTTATCACGGAGAGAAACAAACAAGGCGGATGTCATTGGTGAGTTCCAGCATCTCTGTCTCCTCCCTTATCGCAGAGGAAGAATAGGATGGTGAATCTGGGGTCACCGAGTCAATGTTCTTTGTTGGATAGTTGGTGTTCATCAACAAAAGAGATGAAGCATTCTTCGAAAATTAGGATCTCTCTCTCCCCAAAATCTCAACACAACAAGCCAAAAAAAATAAAATAAGGCTTCTCCATATTTTATTAAATCATTCCATTCATTAAAATTTCCAAATACAAATTCCAATTCACTTAATTAATTAAACCATGAGTTTTCTAATTAATTAAGTGATAGGTTGGCAAGTTTTAATGAGGGAGAGAGGGGAGAGGAAGAGTTACTCAATTAAATTCAAGAGGGGTGTCAAAATTAGACTATGGAGTTTAATGGGAGGTTTAAGGGGATTAGAGAATGTGAATGGTTGGGGATCATGTGGTCCGCACCTCACAATTATCCTCATATGGGTAGTTAAGAGTTTGTGGGTCCCATCCCAACTTCCCAATGTAGGATAAAACCACTTAAGATAAATAATTAAAATTGTTGCACAATTTTTATTCACATCTTATTTAAACCACAAAATTAAACTTCTCATCCTGTGAAAATGAAATTGTGGTAAAGGTCCTCTTAAGAAATTACCAGCATTACAAGTTCATTAGTGCCCTTGGATTTCAATTCCGAGCTTCAGTTCAAAATATAGAAAAACCCGCTCGTTCGTTTACTGAACGTACCCGAGCTAAATTTCTGAAATTGATTCTGGGCACACCGGGCCTTGGAATCAGGGACAGTCAAGAAACTACGTACTCATAAAATTCCAAAGAATTTAAGAAAAAAATTTCTTTGAAATTTATGGGTCTTTACATTACTCCCACTTCAGGGCTTTACATCCCCAAAAAGCTACATCATAAACTAGGGAAACAAATGAGGGTACTGTGCACGCATCTGAGCCTCCCAATCCCATGTGCTCTCCTGTAGGTTCCCGTGATACAGACGAATACGCACGAGAAGAATCTAACGTCCACGTATGACCCGCTCCTGTCAATCCTCGATCTCCTCTGGGACCTCCGCAAATGTCTCCCCGTCATCGATGTCCAGCTCCCCATGATCAATGATATGCATCGGGTCGTGCACATATCTCCTCAGTTGAGATACCTGTAAGACGTCGTGCACCTGGTGCAACTGAGGTGGAAGGGCCAGGTGATAAGCCACCTCGCCTACCCTACTAAGAACCTGAAATGGTCCAATGAAGAGCGAAGATAACTTGTCACCCCGGCCAAATATCTGTAATCCATGTCGAGGTGAGACCTGTAAGAAAACGTGGTCGCCATCCTCGAACTCAAGTGGTCTCCGCCTCCTATCAGCATAGGACTTCTGTCTGCTCTGTGCAGTCCTCATCCGCTCCTGGATGATCTGCACCTTCTATGTAGTAGACTGAACCATCTCTGGTCTTACGAGTGATGACTCCCCAGGGTCAATCCAATATAGAGGTGATCTGCATGGTGATCCGTACAATGCCTCGTATGGTTCCATCCAGATGATGGAGTGGTATATGTTGTTGTATGAAAACTCTACCAAGGTTAGATAATCCTCCCAACTATGACCAAAGATGCGGACACATGCACAGAGCATGTCCTCAAGAGTCTGAATGGTCCTCTCCATCTGGCCATCCGTCTGAGGATGAAAGGCGGTGCTTAGGCGTAGCTGTATCCCAAATGCCTCCTGCAACACCTTCCAAATCTGGGAAGTAAAGCGAGCATATCGATCGGAGATGATAGACGATGGAACACCATGAAGCTATACGATCTCCTGATCATAGAGGCATCCCAAGCTCTCTACTGATCCATGATCTCTGATAGGTAAGATGTGGTCCGACTTGGTGAGTCGGTCGACAATCACCCAGATGGAGTCGTGTCCTCTAGAAGTACGTGGAAGCACCGTCACAAAATCCATAGATATCCCATCCCACTTCCACCTTGGGACCTCTAAGGGATGAACCAAGCTTGCTTAAACCTGGTTCTCCGCCTTCACATACTAGCAGGTGAGGCATCGTGAAACAAACTCTGCCACTGCATTCTTCATACCCAGACACCAGTTTTGTCGTCTAATATCCTGACACATCTTCGCTACTCATGGATGTACCGCCAATGGGGAAGTGTGAAACTCCCTCAGCACCTCCTCCTGTAATACAACTGGTACCATGGTACGTCCCCTGAAGAGGATGGAGTGCTCTCCTCTTATAGAAAATCTATCAGGTACCTGTCCTGTAGATATCTGTGCATGTCGTGTCTCACAGTCAACATCCCCACGATGTGCCTCTCTGACCCGCTGAAGTAGTGGAGGAGGGGCTGTTAGTGATTGTAGAAAGGATTCTCCATCTCTATCCATGAAGGATATCTGCAATACAGCTAGTTTCTTTGTCGCCTCTCTAAGTAGTTGAATTCCTGATCTCTTCCAAAGAGCAACAACTACCACGTTCCCCTTCCCAAGAAGTATAGAATATCTCAAAGTCATAGTCCTAGAGGAACTCAAGCCATCGCCGCTGTCTCAGGTTCAGGATCTTTTGCGAGAAGATGTACCTAAGACTCTGGTGGTCAGAGTAGACTGTAAAGCGCTCTCCCATCAGATAGTGCCGCCATGTCTTCAAGGCGAAGACCACTACTGCTAACTCCAGGTCATGGGTAGCGTAGTTCTGCTCGTGTTGCCTCAACTATCGTGAAACATAAGCGATCCATGCCCGCTCCTACATCAAGACACACCCGAGTCTGGTCCCTGATGCATCAGAGTATACTACGCACCCTACGCCCTCCTCCAGTAGCCCCAAGATGGGTGCACTGGTCAATCTCTGTCTCAGCTCATAAAATCTCTACTGACATCTATCTGACCACCCGAAGGATTTTCACTTCTTCTTCAAAGATGAAAATGGTGCTAAAACTCTGGAAAAGTATTGAAAAAATCTCTCGTAGTACCCAAGCAGACCTAGGAAACTCCACACCTCTGTTGCACTCCTGGGTGGATCCCAAGAAAGTACTACCTCGATCATAGCAGGATCCACTGCATTTCCTGCCACAGAGATGAAGTTCCCCAAGAAATGGATCTCTCGAATCTAGAACTGACACTTCACGATATTTACATAAAGTCAGTGCTCTCGGAGTGTGTCTAGTACAACACGTAAGTGGTACGCATTCTCCTCCTCAGTAGTCGAGTAAATCAGCATATCGTCGTTGAAGATTATGACAAATCGATCGAGGTAACATTGGAAGATGTTGTTCAGGAGACTCATGAACACTGCTGGAGAGTTGGTTACACCAAAATGCATAACCAAGAACTCATAGTGGCCATACCGACACCTGAAGGTCGTCTTCTTCGAATCCTCGTCTCGAACTCTGAGCTGATGATAGCCTGACCTGAGGTCTATCTTCGAGAACCATCGTGCACCCTTGAGCTGATTAAAGAGGTCTTCAATCCTTGGGAGTGGATACTTGTTCTTTATGGTCACTTGATTCTGGAGATGGTTGTCGACACATAGTCATGAGCTTCCATCCACCTTCTTGTTTAATAAAATCAGGGAAGCCCAGGGTGAAACACTAGGTCGGATGAATCCCTTGCCCGGCAAGTCCTCCAACTTTACCTGTAGCTCATGAAGCTCAGCGGGATCCATTTGATATGTTGGAGTAGATATCGGGGTTGTCCCAAGGTACTGGTCAATGTAGAAATCTACCTCTCTGGGAGGAGGTAGTACTGGAACATCGTCAGGAAAAACGTCTGCATGCTGATCCACCACAACAGGAAAACTAGGACTCCACACATTAATCGCTCTGAGGATGAGACTAGCCCTCTGATGTGTGATTCGCTTCCCTCTACACTGTGTAAGACCATCATGTGCTACAAAGGCTCCCCTCTCGCCGGTGAAGGTGAACCTGCTCCCATCTGTGCGGACACAATGCACTTTGCGCCTAATACAGTCGATCTGAGCATGGACAGTAG
This sequence comes from Viscum album, assembly GCA_963277665.1. Taxonomy (NCBI): domain Eukaryota; kingdom Viridiplantae; phylum Streptophyta; class Magnoliopsida; order Santalales; family Viscaceae; genus Viscum; species Viscum album. The sequence continues at coordinate 1,633,025,188 of OY728141.1, forward strand.
GTAACCAATCCATGCCCAAGATCATGTTGTAAGGCCTTGAAGACACTAGAAGAAGATCCCAGCCGAATCTCTCTTCTCCTAGAGTAAGCTCACAATGCCGAAACTATTGATTAATCGTCGAGTCTGCTCCCGTAGGAGTCTCTAGCCATAAGGATCGAGCCAACGGCTCTGTTGGAATCTCGAATCTCCGAACAAGGGAAGTGGAAATAAAAGTATTAAATGCTCTTGTGTCTATAAGAATTGAAGCAAGGGTGGATTAGACACAGATAGTACCTTGTATCATCTCAGGTACGCCGTGGTCGTAAGCCTACACTGCCTGGGGATGATCTTGCCTCTGTCCGCCAGCTCCCTGTGGTCGGGGTGGACCTCCTGGTGGTGGTGGTGGTAGAGCCTCAAAGCGTCACCCACCACCCGCTGCTTGGACAGCTCTTCTACCTCGTCCGCATGCTCTTAGAGGACCACCACAGTCAAACCTATGCCTTTGACTGCCTCTCGTATGACTGGACCTACTGCGTGTGCCCCACACCTCCGAACTAGTATCATGAGGTCGCCCACCTGATGGCCTGGTCCGCTTGGACCTCTATGACATCTTTCTACTACCGACTGCAGAACACTCCGCTATATGTCGCCATGTGGTAGGCCTTGCTGCTGGCGTATGCTCAGTAAGGAAGTTATCCACAAGTAGGGCTCCCTCCAGTACTCCTACCTACATCGGAATGCTGAGGGACATCATCGAAGACCTGATCTCATGCCTTAGTCCCTGCTCAAAGGTCCGGGCCTGGAAGAACGGGTCTCGTACCATGAATTTGGATTAGCGCGAGAGGTCGGTAAACCTCACTGAGTACTATGCTACTGTCATGCTTCCCCGCCGCAGCTGTAGTAACTCTTGGTTGGGCACCGCACGAAGGGTGACTGGAACGAACTCCGAGTGGAAGAGGCTCTCGAAGTCTGTCCAAAGTAGAGATGCCTCATCGTGCACATGGAGCATCAGGATCCACCATCTACCTACTGATGCGTGCAGGAGACTGGCCGCAAGGATCACCATAAGATCTGCTGGTGTCCCTACCAATCTGAAGACTCATGAAAATAGCCTCCATCCAATCCTCAGCTGCCTGAGAGTCTGTCTCAACGTGGAACTTGGGTGGCCTTTATCACTGAAACTCATGCAGTGCACACAGGCAGCGTGCACTCTCCGCTGCTAGGGATGGTGGTATCGGTGGCCCAGCGGGTAGAGGTACCACTGGTGCCTTCGCTGTAATGGGGCCCTGCATCGAGGTCTTGTCCCTCAGTGGGTTGCCATCTCACACAAATCTCGGAACCCTAGCTGGCTACCATCATGGGGACATCTTGAAAGGAAACAGGTGTTCCACGGTTAACATAGTACACCTAGTGAGCTGACACAAATTAATCACAAAGAAAACATTTGAAACACACATGCAATCAGTGTTTTCGAGCACTGAGTCGGGAATCAGAAGTGAGGGTCCTGGTGTATGGAGACGTCGGCCGCTGCACCAACACTGGACTCCCTGGACTGATAACCACACTCAATACCCTTAACAGTATTGCTTCAGAGGAAAGAATTATCAGATTCCTACATTCTGCGGTAGAACCTTCTTCTGATACCAATTTGTCATGACCCGTCCTCAGGGTCCGTGTCGTGACTACCCTATGCCCGCCTTCCATAGGACAGGGGCTGGATACTAGCACCAAATGAGTAAATCCAAATAAAAGGGAAGACATTGCCTTTATATATGAAAATAACCACAACAGAGTATGCAAGATGAAGTAAAAACTAAGTAAACTAAGTACAAAAGTAAGTGCTGGAAATTAAATGGGCCAGAATACAAACCCAACTGAAAGTACAGTACAATAGTAAAGAAATAATATCTGTAGTAAAATTAAACTAGCAACCACTAAGTCATCCACTAGATATTCCACCTGAAGGGTGGGTACAGATGGTCTCCTCATCTCCTCGAGTCCAGCCGTCCTCTCAATGTACATCCCGCCCAGTGGTCCACCTCCAGGTATCGTCTCGCTCCATAAGACTCCACCTCGATCAGTTATGTCTGTCATCTGCATCCAACATAATGTAGTACGGGCATAGCCCGTGCAGGGGTGAGTATACGATACCCAGTAGGGACCCCGAGACCCCCGAAGGTCTCCCAAAATCCACAAACGAGAAACCACAAAGGAAATATAAAAACACGAAGTATCAACCAACTCTACTTCGGTATATGATCATACATATACCTAAGTCATCAATTCCAGTTCATCTCCAACTCACGAGCCCAAGTACAACCCAATCCACACACGAAAGCACAAACCAGTCCACACAGGAAAGCAAGTCAAACACATCGATGATAATGATTGAAAGTCAAGACTCAACTCACACAGGTATACTACTCACGAAGGGGGGTGGAGATGATAGGTGTAGCCTCTGAATCATCTTCCCTGACGAACCCATATAGGATCCAAGTACAGAAGTCATCACTGCCAAACCCACGTAGGATCCAAGTACAGTAACCATCGCTACGAAACCCACGTAGGATCCTAGTATAGTCGTCATCGTTTTCGAACCCACGGAGGATCCATGTACAGACGTCCTCGCTGCCGAACCCACGTTGGATCAAAGTACAGTCGTCATCGTCTTCGCAGTCGTAACCAGCTCTACGGTTCCCTCACACAGCACACTCGATTCTAGGAGGGTCCACTCCTCGAGCCAAGGGGGTAGATACATCAAATATCATTAATTCCATAGTTTATGCATCCCTAAGTTCCTTCTCATCAAAAGGAACTCAACGCAACAGACGGCGCATCAATCAGACGCCCGGTCTGAATGATATTAGCTTTTTCTGTCCCAGGGGTCCAGTTAGAAATACGCTCGTTTCTAACCCATATGATATCCAATTCATCCGAAACTCATTTGGAGTATCTCAAAAGGACTGTCTCATCAAAAAGTCCCAGTTCCGTAGACGGTGCATCGATCGGACGTGTGGTCCTTATGTTATTCACGTTTAAGTGAATAAGAGGCCCGACCTGTTTAGCCCAGTGGGCTGGCGGGTCGGGTTGACCCAGTTTGAAGGGTCCGACCCAGCAGGAGTGTCAGAACGGTCCAAAGAAAAACATAACTCAGCCCGGCGGGGCGTGGCTCGGCCCAGCTTGTCACGGCCTGCCTCGGCCTGGCGCGGCCCGACTCGTCCCGGCCCGGCTCGGCGCGGCCTGGCACGGCCCAGCTCCACCCGGCCTGGCGCGGCCTTACTGGGCGCGCAGCCCGGCTGGCCGAACGGCTTGGCCGAAGCTGAGTGTGTTCTAAGGGGGGTGGGGGTTTCCCCCAGTCTTCTGCACCGGCGGCACCAGGAGGCACCGCCCTTCCCCAAAACAGCCTGCTAGACTGGCTGGTCTTTTGTGCACGCGGCCCGCATGGGCGGGCCGTCGGTCTTCCAGCGCAGCGCCTTCCTAGCGTCGCGGTCCAGCTTCACTCGGTCGGCCGACGGGCCGGTCGGTCCTCTAGTGTGTTTCCCTCCTGGCGTCGTGGCTCCTCTTCGCCTAGCGGGTCGACGGGTCGGCCGGTTCTTTCGCCGAAGCGGCCCGTGTAACGGGCCGCGGTTCTTCCCGCACAACCAGCGTGAAGGCGCCGTTTTCCTTCTCCACGTTCCTGACACGGCACAATGGCGCCACGCTTCCTTCGCTGCCAATTTCCAATTCTAAAATAATAAACATGAACAATGGAGGTTTTTCAGGCCGTGTTCGTTCGGCTCGCACCCTCTGCGTAAAAAGATAGAAATCAACCATATTCAAACAACGACTTCCAACGAGTACGGGGTATGGAAAAATCCACTTTCAAGAGTAAACCACTACCTCAAAAAATGATTACAAACGTCGGCGTCACGGTTGACGACGTCGCGAGGTGAGGATTTTAGAGGTCGATGGAGAGCGTCCGAGGAGGAAGCGGTGTCTCCCATTTTTATCACGGAGAGAAGAAAACAAGGTGGACGTCGTTGGTGAGTTCCCGCATCGGTGTCTCCTCCCTTATCGCAGAGGAAGAATAGGATGGTGAATCCGGGGTCGCCGAGTCAATGTTCATCGTTGGAGAGTTAGCGTTCTTAAAAAAAGAGATGAAGCATTCTTCGAAACTCAAGAGCTCTCTCTCCCCAAAATCTCAACAAAACAAGCCAATCAAAAATAAAATAAGGCCCCTCCTTATTTTATTAAGTCATTCCATGCATTCAAAATTACAAAATTCAAATTCCAATTCACTTAATTAATTAAACCATGAGTTGTCTAATTAATTAAGTGATAGGTTGGCAAGTTTTAATGAGGGAGAGAGGGGAGAGGAAGCGTTACTCAATTAAATTAAAGGGGGGTTCAACATTAAACTAAGGAGTTTAATGGGAGGTTTAAGGGGTTTAGGGAATGTAAATGGTTGGGGCTCGTGTGGGCCCCGCCTCACAATTATCCTCACATGGGTTGTTAGGAGCTTGTGGGTCCCATCCTAACTTTCACACGTAGGATATAACCACTTAAGATAAAGAATACAAATTGTTCCACAATTTTTATTCACTTCTTATTTAAACCAAAAAATTAAACTTCTCCTCCCATGAAAACACAATTGTGGTAAAGGTCCTCTTAAGCAATTATTGGCATTGCGAGTTCATCGGTGCACTCGGATTTCAATTCTAAGCACCAATTCAGAAGATAGAAAAACCTTCTCCTTCGTTTATTGAATGTACCTGAGCTAAACTTCCAAAATTGATCTTGGGCACACCGGGTCTCAGAATCAGGTGCCGTCAGAAACTGCGTACTCGTAAAATTCCAAAGAATTTAATAAAAAAAATTCCTTGAAATTTCTTGGTCTTTACATATATTGTCCTCTTACAACCCATAAATACATAGTACATAATTCTATCTGGAAAAATTGTATATCCTATCTCATCAAACCCCAATTCTAAACATGGAATCACTATATTGCTAGCCACATGAAATATATTGGATACCTAAAGAAGCTCCAAATTATCAAATATAAATGATTACAAGATGACATTCCCATAATTTTTTGTATTATGGAAACAAAATTCATACATAGAGTAGAACCATGTTCAACACGTTTTAATGGACAGGCTCTAGATTCAATGTAGACTTATTAAACAATCAAATCCTCGTGTATGCATCAGATGGTGGGGAAAATACACTGAATTGAACATCACTCCTTATGATAATTGATTAGAATATAACGAATTTTATTTATGACTATAAAATATTAGAATCATCCAATGGTGTCATGCAATTCCATCAAATTTAGTAGAATTTACCATATAAGATAAAATAATTACTATAGGAATATTCAACAATATCTCTCCATTTTTAAAGAAAAAAAAGAGGTGATCCCAATGATGTTGTGTTATATTAGCTCATTAATGATAATGATGACATAAGAAAGATGGTGTAAAATCATAAATGGTGATACCAATTTTGGCTTGGCTACCAAATTTAATGATTAATTCCAAGAGAAAATAATATGGACTAGTGATGACCCTAGAATATAGAAGCTGGTGGAAATGTTCAAGAATACAATATCTAGATTCAAAAATAGATTTCATGGAAATGATATTATATTAGGGACCTCCCCATATAGTTGGGTGTATTTTAATACATAATGATATCTCCCACACCCCAACCAAGTAAAATTTTGAATCATTTATGTTGGTTCCCCTATATTAAAGATTTTTTTAATAGGATAAGTTTTTTCCCACATGAAACCAAAGAATATTCCCCATATTCATGTTCATAAACAGTGGAAGATTATAGTAATTCCTTAGAATAAAATTCCATAGACAATGATCCGTATCATTATTGAGAATATCAAAGAATAGAAAAGAAAATACTATAAGGTCCAAAAGATATAAGTACATCCTAAAATTCAACAAGAAGTGATAATGCAGATGAACAACTCGATGAGTATTCAAACCCTAATGAGACCCCATATTTGAAATATTGCAATGATTATGTGATTCCTAAAGTATAAGCCTCAAAACAGTTCATTACAGATAAGGATAATAACATAATAGCATAAGGCTGAGACAGAGATTCCAATAAAGATGAACCATTATTATAAATACTTCATAAACTGAAATATTTGAATAGGGTGTATGCATCAGAATATAAAGGAAAACCCAGAATTGGGAAACCATCTGAACCTTCCCTTAATTCTCACTCAATTGGTCTCTAATAAGGACCATGTAAAAGAATATTCTACTTCATCCACCCCCAATCCATATTACGATGCATATCAATTTCATTTGGGAATTATTTAGCTCAATTAACATTGAAATATGACATGTGGAAGGTAATATAAAACAAAGTAATCTTGAGGGGTCCTACCTAGTCATAATTATTCTTGTGTCAAAACTTCAAATTTACTTACAAAAATAAGTTACTAATAAATGACCACTAAACCCATAAGGGATGAACTTGACTAATAAAAATTATTATACAACATTATAAAATTTAGTTAATTTTTTCCATGATAAATCACCAAGAGTACCCCTAAAATAAATTCAATATCCTTTTTATAAAATTTATGTGATACATTCCTTGATGTATGGAGTAATGTTATAGACTGAAATACATAATATTCTAAAAATTTAGTAACATTAAATTAATGTAAAGTACTCAAGACTAAATTATGGATAAAAATGTCTTAAATGTGTTTACTTTACCCCTCCAACATTAATTTCAAGCATCCCAATTATTTATCAATAAATGTTATTGGTCACTCAACCAAACACCATTCCTATTTTACATCACAGTGTAGCCTGGAATTAGGATCATCTTAATAAAAATAGGTAATTAAAATTAGTTTCCTTATTAAAACAATGTAATGACCCATATTTATCTCCTCTAGGAACCTAGTAGCTTGTTTTCTCCCATTTTGATATTGAAAATACCATTTGAATTGATATTTCATTTGTTTTATATAAGGTGATTCATCTTGATCCTTGAAGGATGATGTCAATATGTGTTTTACAACTTAGTTTCATGTAGTACTCAAGTTAGACGATTGTTTAACTTTTATTCTGTTTAGTGACATGAACTAATTCTATTTAGATATTTCACATTGATTCAAAAAATGATAAGGTGAAGACCATGATAATATTTAATTTCATGATGAACTTATTTTTGAAAGATTATTTGATTATATGTCCATGATAAAATATGAATTTATATTTTTTATGATGATTGAGATAAAAAGATGAAGAGCCGACTTCCCTGGGATGGCATTATTTTTTAATGAAATCCATTTCAGAAGAATAGATTATTCTACCCATATTCGAACTAGATTATTATCAAATAATTTCATTATTATATTAAAAATAAGGCCCACCAACAAGGAAGTTAGGCCATCAAAAACGAGGGCTTTTGTGGTACCAAATTTGTCTACCATGACCAAGGGAACTATCCCGGATAGCCTATGGGTGGAAAGGGATAATGGGTCATATCATTCACAAAGAATTGGTTTCCCATTTATAGGTCTCGTAGAGAAAAACACACCATGATGAGAACATCATAGGAGAGGTGACACCACCATCTGGGGAAACACAACGACATGGAATCTAGATATTTGGGCGACTACTAACAAGAGTTTTTGTTATGAAAAGCCATTGAATGATTCTAAAACTGATGTTCGATACACTAGGTGTGTCTTTGTTTATCCATATTTTAAAATTCAACTATAATGAGCACCTTTTTATGATTTTGATCTCAGTTTTCCATTCATCGCCTTCATCATCTGAAACATCTTTGTCCTTTGATTGACCAACGGCATTAAGATAACCAACAAACATGACCATCCACGCAGTTGGCCATGTTCCTTGTTTTTTTTATATATGATGTGGTTTTTTTTATTATCTCTATGTAATGGATAAAATTAAATCTCGTATGTATGCTGATAAATCAAATAACTCACATCATCCGGATGAAAACATGAGTTGCATACGGCTTCTGATAAGGAGGAGTTCTATATTCCACAAATGAGAAGCATGTGATGATCACATGTAGGATAGGTGAACATAGAAAAATATCATTTAGACTGAATGAATAAAAATTTTATGTTTTTCTATCATAAACTTGACAAAATCCAAAATGTATTAGGTTTATAAATAATTCTACATCTCGACATTATTTGTAGAGCTATAATGTGGAAAAAACTGGATCTAGATAGTGCGTGTCTTTTTGTTACTCGCATATAAATACCATAGAAAGATGTCGAGGAATTGTTTTGGTTGTTATGAGAGAGCTCTAGTTTTTATAAATTGTGAAAAGAGAAACATATTTCATGAGGAGAGGATTCCATTAAACACACGGGTTCAGAAAAGGAAAAATTCACACATCCTACACAAATTTAATCTATGAAGACATGACTGGTGTTAAAACACCATCATCATGCTTTGCCAAGAATCAATTATGTAATGAAATTTTGGTTTTTTTGTTACTCTAAAACAAAACCACATTGGATTGACTGAAGGGTATTGAGAACCCACATGGTTCACACGAAGAGATTTTTTACACTTTATGATGTAGATAATAATTCTCTTTCATACTTGAATAATGTATTTGAAGATAAGTGAACTCCATTTCCCTATATTGTTGCACAAATAAGGCACACAAATTAGGTAGAAAGTATAGTGATTTATTACAGTCACTACACTATAGTAAATAATGTATATATATCTGTGTACACAAATAATCAAAGAAGAAATTGTTCATGTATGCACATATAGGGCCAGAAGATTGACGAACTGACTAGCTTAGTGTAAAAATAACTATATATCCTTTATTGGGAAATAATATTACCTTTAAAAGCTTATGATAAAAAAATTAAACATTTTTACTTAATAAAAACTAATATTGATTAGAGAATCCATGAAATCACCATAGGTTGATCAGATAAAGGGGTTGGATTTTTCTGACCCATGCAAAAAACCCTTGTTTGATTTTCATTGCTTCTATTCATTTTCAAACAAGAGAAGTGGGACTTCAAAGAACAAGAGATAAATTCTTTAACCATCCATAGATGTATAATTAAATAGAAAATTATCAAAATTCACTACTGATTCATCCTACCCTTCAAGTGGATTTGTTCAGTTCCTCTGCAAATTGAATAAAATAAACATATGTTCTTATAGGTTTCTTTCTTTTGAAGTCATTTATTGAGATTCAAAATAAAACTAGCATTAGAGGGGTTGGAGATTCTTGAGGATTAAGGTAGCACATAATTTAATTCAGCCAAGACTGACACATGAACATACCTCATTGAATGCAGAATTTGTGTCATCCATTATTGTTGAGAGGATTTGGACATGCCAATAAGTTATGATATCCCTTTTGAAGGATAGGATACAACTAAAATATGGTTAAAATATTTCATATAATAAGTCATGGATGATGAAACATAAGGTAATTTTAAAGGTCTATGGTGATTGGGATGACTCATATCGGGTGATGTCGCAATTTCTAGACATACTAAGGCATCATAATCACGTTTTTAGCCATATTGAATCAAATGTACTTGTGTCTCATGATAGCCAACATGATCCATCTTGTGTTCAATTTCATCAATTGATGTGGTCATTCCTCCCATGCGTCTCTGCATTTCATTTCATAAAATAGTTCATTCATATAGATGGAATGTTTCTATAAGTAAAATACAAGGGCGTATTGTTGATTTCAGCAACCCCAACTAGAAACTACTCACATCTTCCACTTTACTTTTCCATTATAGGTAAAGAAAACTAGGAATCACAGAGTTTTTTTTGGCATGTATAAACAACCATTTCACCAACATTCAAGGTGTTTGTTTGATATCTTATCGACATTGGGAAATTAATGAGGAAATCATTATGGATCCTGATATATATAGATACCCAAATTCACATAAGTGGTTCCTCATTAGATATATTTCAATCTACGTTCATAATAAATTCTACAACGAACTGATGGAGAATAAAATCAAGAGTATTGGTATGCATTGTCTTTGTTATTTTTAACAATTTAAACCAGAAGATAAAATCAATTTACATGAAATATCATTTATTCTTTGTAGAAGATGAGTTGGATCAATGGCAGTTTCAAGAAAATTTCAAAAAACTTTCCATTCTAATCAAGATGTTTATGATTTATGATGAGGATTCCAAAAGAATAATGGGCATTGGAATATAATGGGGGGAAGAGGTACGGACCCATACCCACAAACAATGTGGAGTGAATCACTGGTGTATTCAATGTTCTTCACATGTTAACTATAATTTCCCAAGTTTAGGATACATTATATAGTTTTGTGAAGTACTTTGTTGATCAAAAAAAATTATCATTAGACAAAATACAACATGGGATAAGGTGCAGAAAACAATTTCAATGATATATTGAATAGAATATTGATGAATATTTTGGTTATCATGTCTACCATTTTCGATGAGAAGACTCTCGATTTGAAGTTCAAGAGAATTCAGACCCCATCACAAATAGATTCAGTGAAAAAATTGTTGTATTACTTGAAACGAGGTAATGTCAATGTGGAATATTTCAGGGCTTACGGTTTCCATGCACAAACACCATCACAACATGTACCTCTATTAACTAATCATGGGAAGAATATGTTGATTCAGTGTACCAGATGGATACCATTTCTAAATTTTATGTGGCACCATGGATTCATATTTGGGATTTTTTTTTTATTTCTCAATACCCAATGGCTAGCCGACAGCAATACCCGACAATAGTCGGTCGGGTCCCAAGAGGAGATCGAAGGCCATCAGGATGCCTAATGACATGTACTTCACCCAAGAACAAGGGAAGTGTTTGATATGCACTATATTTTATCATGAAGGTCACAATCCGGAACAATTCCCTAATATTTTTGGGTCAGTTCACATTCTTAGCCACAATGAAGTATTGTATTCATTGTGAGATTCTCATATTATAAATTATATGTATTTCTCTTCTTTGTTACATTGGTTTTCTAAATAGAAAAACCTAAAAGTAGAACACTAAACCCAAAAACATATTACTTGTACTGTAATATCAAAATTTTAAACACTAAACAAAAAAACCTATACCGTACCATTGAATTCATAATCCCAAACCATAAAATAACCAAAAAATTCATAAAACAAAGACCCATAATAGTATATCTAAAATCATAACACTTAAACTGTAAAACCTAAATGTTGATCCCTAAAGATATTCCCTATCACATAATATCAATATAATAAAACCTGAACATTAAAAAAATCCTAAAACCAAAATCATAAACTTAATCCCATATACAATACAAAAAATCCATAAAACCTAGACCCAAAACCCAATATCTATAACCATAATCTCTAAAACCTAAAACCAAAAAAATGAACTGTAAACCCATAAACATCTTCTCTTTACCTTGGATTTCAAAATATTATGTGACTGATATTCTAATAAACATTTATATAACAAAATAACATTTTCATATATTACAGTACATGATGATGTTAAAAAATTCAATATAATAAAGATTATATGATCAACTATCTTTTTCAATATTAGTTACACTATCAGAATCATGACCAAAAAATAATTTCAACATATAGAGTTATGTTTTACCTGTGTGTACTACTACGTAAAGGTTCTTAAAGCTGATAAAGGAGAGTGTTATAGTACAAAAAGAACAATATATGTTAGTGTATATGATTACGTAACACTAACTAAACCTCAAGAAAAAATTTATGAGAAATTTACCATGAAGTATGAGGAATAGTGACCACAACAGTGGCTATGGAATGTGTTTACATCACCACCGTTTTCATTTTCACTGTTCCTCATACATCGTGGTTCATTTTTCACAAATTATATCTTGATGTTCAGTTAGTGTAATTGAATAACCTGTACATGTGAGAAAAATAACCATGAAACATATCATCTTGTGGAATGTTATACATAAATTACAAATCACACCATTTTCTATTAAATATTTATATAACAATGTAAATTTGTTTATATATATAAATATATAAAACCATATCTTAAAAAACACCTTTTTCTAGGTAAAATCACATTTTAACAACACGTTAGTAATATGCATTGAAATACATAAGACATAACCCTTTCTTTTGGTAAAAATAAATTCATTAAACAATGTCAATAAATAGGGAATTTATTGAATTCAATAAGTTATATCATACTTCTGGCCATAACGTTATATTTACACTTTATACTTACAAATCCTTTCAATTTTTTATATACAAATGGATGATACCATACTACTCACTCAAAAGGATAATAATATTTCTCATGTCGTTTTAGATGGTGGTGTGAATCGATCGATCATGATCCGTCGGGCACACCATTTTCATCAAAGGGACTCTCCACATTCCATTAGACCATAATTCCGTCATGCTGGCCTTTATGGCATTGTCGTATCATATTTCACATTTTTTACCATCACCTACTTACTACCCTCATAGAGAGGTAGAAACCAGAGACACACACATTCCACCTACTTGAGGGAGATATGACCATCACCCTCTAAGATGTGGTAGTGCTTCTCGGAATTCCTCTCTAGGGGTAAGATGATATTGGACACACTCATGCAACTTGGATCGACCTTTCTTAGGGATTGTTAGGAATCGACATTTTGTCCGACTGTAGGGCTATATATGGAGTGTTAATATCTATGCCTTGGTTGGAGTTGCTGAATTCACATTTACCTGATGATGCTGATGAGACAACATTTATACGTTGTGATTGTCGATATATATTACGGCTCATAGGAGGGACCATGTATACTGATCACTCGGGGGTGTACGTGCACCTGATGAATGTTCCCTACTATAGGACTTTGATTGGGTCGGGACGTACATCTTAGGATCAACCTGATTTAGATACAATTATATAGAATTATATAGGATATCTACCAGGGACCGCACATGTATCTGGGGATGCATCATCATTCTTAAAATGTGGGTATGGGAACGCATCCCCACATTCTACCCTAAGATGGATGTTCTGCCGATTACAATGGAGGTGCCGCATGATGATCTGCATGGATGCTATTATGATCAGTCATTTCTACTGGTTTCTGATGTTAATACGAGTTATTGAATTTAATTTCTCATTATATGTCACTATTGATATTTTATTTTACATGTGGTGTCCGAGACATAGTATCCACATTATTTTGAGACACCATCTTGGTATATATTGGCTCAAGTTGGACTGTCTCTTACCCGAACAGGTATGTATATACAATCTATCACTTTTTAACAAATTTAATAATAACATCAATTTTTATTTTTAGTAAAGGTATTTTTTACCAACGTCAAATGTCTTTTCAGATTTCATGGATTCTATATTGGACTATTATGGACCATTTTCCACCATACTTCACTGTTGGTCTTGAAGATGTTATGGCTATAGTGACTCTCATTCAATTCTATATTATTGTGTTTCAGCTTCCTGACATATTCATGCTCCAATTTTTTTGTGCTCACCCGATTCAAATATCGTTGAGATAGATATATAATCTTTATAAGGTTAAGCTAACAGGGAGGCAGGATGAGGACTGGAACTGAGTACATTCCCGCTTTCTCTACTGATGGCACAGACGTCCAGAGATTCTTATCCAGGGTGTACCTATGAATCAATTCATTCATTCAGAGAAGGATCAGTATGAGCCATGGTATTGACTGATTTATTTAATGTATCTTACAAAACATGGTAGAGAGATTCATAAGATTGTAAGTCAATATATTTTCATTAGTTTGTTTATTGAACTATTTTCTAATTCATTTTGAATCTCATTATAGGGAACTCACTCATAGAAGTGTAGAGACCCCATACTTGACGTACATGGAAATTACATTACTTTTTTGGAGTACATAATACAAAACAAAAACCAAAACTCAAGTACCGTAATAGTTTAGTGTCTTTGGATACTCGGAATATAATCTTCTAATCATGGTGAAAGATATTCAACATCTCCCATAAAGATCTTCCCCTTTTGTTTTCTTACCTAAAACCTTTATTTATATCATAGGGAAAAGAAAACATATAAAGGGTGATCTCAAATGCTCAGTGAGGGTAAGCGTGGAAATAATAAAACAAACCATTCAAATTTGAACTTAAAAACATGGACATAATGTTTAAACATCAAAATATTGAGCAATGAAATAAAACATGGCAGTACGTAAGGAATAGATCATAATGTAACATCAATCATGATAAAATAGCATCGGAATAAAACATGTAGTTATGGAAACCCTTAAGAACATGTTATGATTTCCATAGTAGCCAAGGCATTGTTTCCAAGAACATTCTTAGTGGAAAAATTCCCTTTCTGAATCGAGTTCACTCCTCATTTCGGTCCTATATCACTGAACCAGATTAATGTGTCGTTCCAGCCATGTCTATCTCATGAGATATAAATATTTACCCAATTAATTGGAGGGAGATATAGGTCCCACCAATCTCATATTGAAATCATTCTTACTTTTGCCACAAAAAAATCATTCATCATTCATCATAACCCAAAGAATAAAATGGGTTTCATAAACAACATCCCATCATAATGCAATCTATATAAAAAAACGGATATCATTTCATCATAAGAAGAATCAAACCATGTATGTAATAGATACATTATATATGAAACATAATCATTCTAAATAATTTCATCTTAGAGTGAAAATAGTTTTGATAAAAAACTTGAAATGAATTCTTGATGAATATATCCTTTATTTTTCAAAATCATTTTCTTTTCACAAAATTCCATGTAATTTTAAAATAAATGTATTTTTTTGAAAATGATCATGAAATATCGTGGAGGAATCGTCATGAAAATAAGGCTTTCTGAAACCATAAAAAATCTGTTCATGCCGTATAAGTTAAAAAAACATTTTTTCTCATACTTTTGCTAGAAAATTCCAAAAGTACCACGTATGGTAAACAAAAGAAAGATTTCATCCATAACACAAAGTAAAAGTTAAAGAAGGGTAAAAATTACTTTAAACATACATGGAATAATATTAAACACTTTATGAAAAACATTTTATGGACATGGATTAAAAATGTTGCCCTAGTAAATACTTACGTATAAGCAATCTTGGATAAAAATGACATTGCAAAATTATCCCTTAGCTTATGTCTGATATGCTTTGTATGTATCCAAACCTCTTGTATAATGATTTAAATAATTCCATTTACTTATTAAAGAATAATATCCATTGTTGTGATATCATATATGGTTCATTTATTTCTTTATATTACCCATTCTTTTGTAAATTCATGTTAAAGTACAGTTTTGGGTAAAATCGTTTCATTTATCGTTCGTGTTTTGACGTGTAATTATTCATATTATTACATAGATCATGATTACTTACTTCAATAATTTAAAACATTTTTTATATATAATATATACTAAGTATATACATATATATAATAGATCGATAAATAGAAAGAAATACACCGTTCATGGAGACGGTAGGCCATACGTATGTGTGAACGCTGTTTTCATTTCCTTATTAAATTGAATGGAAGTAAATAAATAACATATACATAAGTCCAGTATCATTAATATTTCATATATTTAAATATTATTTAATATTTACACTTTATAATCATACTTTAATGGTTAATCATGGAAAATGAATCTCATCGCGTTCGTGGAGACAGTAGTCCGTACGTACGCATGAGCGATGATATCATTCCCATAATTATTGAATAGAATTGGAGTGGATGATATAAAATCTCAGAATAAGTATTATGTTATAATAACCATATATAATTATTTTTTACACCATTATACATATCCGAGTAAGGTGGTGGTGGGAAACGGATTACCCCACGACGTGGAGACGGTATTCCGTACTTACACACGCGCGGTGATTTCATTTTTTGAGGGATGGATAGAAGAGGAAATGGGGTTGTTTCATATTTATAATAACATATCAGTATATTAGTGATACTGATGTTATTAATTTATAATGAAACAACTAAAGAATAAGAAGTTGAAGAAGAATGAAACTCGAAATAATCGGTAGAAGAGATTACCTCTTCTTCGACGCACCTATTTTATGCTTCCTCTTAAGGAACTACAGTTAGTTTCTGAGGAGAACAAAACCTATATAATGTTTCTAGAGAAGTTTAAAAGGTTAATAGGCAGGGGTTGGACGAGCATGAAGGCTCAAAATTGTGTAAAGAGAAGAGGGAGGAGGTTCCCTTTTATAAGGGAGGAGAGGGGCACTTTAGGAAAAACTTAAAATATTTTATTATAATAACATCATATTCGGTTTATAATGGTTCCAAATTGACTTATTTAGAATATAAATTGCATATGGGTCGAAATAATCTCAACCAATAGGTTTTAGACAAGTTTAGGTTACTATTTTAACCTTATCATTTAGATTTAACTCAAAGTTAATTAATTTATCTTTTATTGTGTCTTCTTGTTTTCTTACTCTATATGGTTAATAAACATAATATAACAAGAAAAACGAAACCCAAGTGGTTCATTATTAATATATATAACCTTATATAATTCATTTGTCTGAACATTAGAATTTTAGGAATAGAATATCAATTAATAATATAATATTTGTTTTAAAAAAATTATGTCAATTTTGACACTATTTGGTAATTGATTTTTGTGAAAATTATAACAGCATGATTAGTTCAAAAAATCCTAATTTAATCAATACTAACATGTCATATTATCCTATAAAATTAGTTTAATTCATAAAAAGTCTCAAATTACATTATGTTCAGTATTTATAATTTCAATTATGTTAATATTTCATTAATAAGGTAATTATTGCACCATCATTGTGTCATAAATAAATTAAATTATTTAATGTCTAAAAATTATAAATAAAATAAAATTATGTAGGAAATATTTTTAGATGTTTAATGAATATTTATAGTCTAATTTATCTTATGTATAACCCTATATTAAAAATGTTTTAGTTATTAAACATTGATTTTAACTCTTTTAACTTTTCTTTGAATTAAATAATAATAAATGTCCTAATCAAATCCAAGTGGACCTAAATGATAATATTATACTCCTAAGGTGGTTATTGGTTGAATTATACATATCAAATAGAATTATGAAATTTTTTAGGGTAATAATGATATAATTTTTACCCTTAATTACCCTATTTACTTTTAACCGTGGTAAATAAAAGTAAAAAGTTACTATTCAACAAAAATTATTTTTATCTTATCGAACCACATTTTTCTCCTTGATATTAACCGTGTCTCTTGGATTTTCGAAATTCCACTCATAGAAGTAGTAAAATTAAGTTTTATGTAAATTTTCAAATTCTCCTAGGAGGTGGGTAAAAGACGGTGAAAAGTTCAATAAAATTTTTATATATCCAAAATTATTATAAAATTATTCCAATGAATTACATTGAAATTATATAAGTAATATGTATCAATTTTGACCTATAATAAATTTAAATAAAATAAATAATTATTTAAATAAAAAGTCGGTTTTTAAATAGTAACCCAGTGTTTTCACTATTCATCAAAAATTGAATGTTTTCAGATAATACCAAAAATTCACCCTAGGATAATTTTGATATTCCGAATACAAAAATGAAGTCCATTTTGAAAGATAAAATTTATAAAATTTCAAAAATTGGGTATTATTATTCATAACGGCTAGTTCATAATAATATTATAACAATATATCGTTGTTTAGTGCTACCCGGTATTGCGTACTAGACATGCTATTAAGGAAGGTCGTGATTGCGTGTAACGCAAGACTAGTCTGGGTTGTGTGTAGTGAAAGACTCATTTGTTGTTTCTTATAACATAATCCAACCATATTTCATTTATACATTGAATATATATATATATACACTCAACGTTTCTTAGAATAACTACTATCAAACGAACATGAAATTGTGTGTAACACAATCCATGAATAGTGTTTCGTATACTGCAAGCTAATACGGTGTTGCGTATAACACAAGATAATCTTGGTGTAGTGTACAATAGAAGATATGAAAGAAATTAAAAATAATATATCTCATAAAATCTCGGGGTGTTACATTCTACCCCCCTTAAAATGAATTTCGCCCTCAAAATTCATCGGGGTGATAAATGGTTTACTACTTTAATGTTTCATTAATAGAAACCCATATCGTAAAAAGGAATACCAAAACTGAAATTTAAAAACTAAATTATGAAACGTAATGTTTACCCAAATTAACTAATCAATGGGATTCCACATAGGATAACATAGGTAAAAATATGGATATGGAAGAGAAATCTAACCATCAAGTTCTGATGGAGAGTGGTAGAGGACATGGCTATGATAAAGCCAACAATCACAAAGCCATAAATTTTTTATGATCTAAGGTTCAATTTGATTCATTGGATATGAGGACATTAGGACAACATTTTTTTCATGATCATTTTCCTAAAGTTGAAGAATAATTAAAAGAAATACTTAATTGATTTTGGTACAATATCAACGTTGCTCGTTCCTCGAACAATTTCAACTTTGTATCCTAAAGAAATGAAGTTCACATTATCTTTCGTGAAGTGTTACTAGATCATGTGATAGAATTATAGGTCATTCCATCTGTCTCAAACATAAGTTAGCAAAAGTTATATACATAAGTCCATCTATGGTGAGATTAATCGTATATGATTCCAAAAATGGAATTATACTTCATCTATCTTACCGCTTAATACAATAAAACTAGTTTCTACTAACTAGGGACTTTTTATTGGCTAGTGGTTGGCGATAAAGGCATGTCGCACTTCGGTTGTGGGTTTGATTCCCGCAACCTTGACCGACGAGACGGGTTGTCACCCATCCTATGGGTTTTCCTTTTTTTAAACTAAACTATTATAACATAACAAAAAGTTCTATCCTTAAATAATACTATTTGATGTCGAACTTAATCTATTCCAATCTTTAGGTTTATCCAAAATACTTATGTCCAATATCATAGTATAAAGAAAAAAATTACTATAAATGTCATATGCCGAGCATACCATCATTTATCCCCTATATATCATACGATATATCATGTTGGTCACATTACAAACATGTGAATACCTTAATCATATATTCTATTATAAAATGAATACCCATTGAACCTTAGTGAAAGCATAAATGTTTTCAAAAGTTAACTCTTTCCACATACCAAAATCCCAAAAATCTATATACTCAACACATGATATCACATTGTCCTTATACTAGTCATGAGCTCATTTCATTTTTTTCATTATCCCTTTATTATGCGCATATCATCTTATTTCCAAAAATATTTCAATCACATTTCATGGTTACTGGTACCATATAATTATTGAAAACCAATACATAGATATTCCAAAATTCTATGATACCATAAATGAGATTCCATGATACTATTTTGAAATTCCATTACATAAAAACTTAATCATTACACAACATCATTTTCATACTCAACATCCCAAAAAGTAATGGCATGTGACTTCCCTTTACCCTTTTCCTTAAGAGGTTGCTCACGTTGATCATCATTAACCCTTTGATTAGGGCATTTATTAACATAATTCCCCATTTCCTTGCACTTGAAGCATTGAAGTGTTGGTGGTACGTTCTGATGTTATTAATATTTTCATGACTTATTATATTCCCCCTTTACTTATTTTATATGAAATGTGCATAATTTGTGTGAAATATTAATGTTTTAATATTAAGTATAATATTTGAGCATTTTTAGTAGTAATCCAATTGATTCAGTTTAATGTTTTAATTATACTTGTCAATATACTGATCCAAATTGTGTGGTTCGTGTTTTGTAGGATTTTCCTTTCAATATACAACATTTCATTAGAAGGAACCATGATCCAATTCTTCCATTTGAAGGGACATATGGTCCTCACAAACAAGACCAAAGAATCTGTGAACAAACTGGACCAGCCTTGAAGATTGATTTACTGGGCTCAATAAAGAAGTCCAAAAACATTAACTCTCCACCATAATTCGGGGGACACTAAATTTCATCTTGGATAAAAATTTTATGTCCCAAATCTAAGTACAAGGGGCCCAAATGAAGCTTTGAAGTCCAGCCCACCATTCTGTCCGAGAATTAAAATCAGTATACTATTCATGACATATCTCATGATGTAAGCATTAAATAGAGCTGAGAGTTTGCAGTGGGAAAGAGGAGATATAGGTGGCCGACTTTGTTGAAGAAGTAATTCGGATTTGCAGGCATATTACTATTCAAAAATCCATTAACATTTTGGCCATTGAAAATGCATGGATAGAAATTGACAGTTTACCTTTGTTTAATAAAACCGCCATAACATTGGATCCACTTGTCGAAATGCCTCCATATTTTGATAGTAGTCGTAAAACTGTATTATGTAAAACTTTGAAGCAGGAGATATTTGGAGATTCGGCTGTCTGAATAGCCAAATTGGCGATACAAGTGGAGGGACAGATTAGGATTGCAAACAGTCCACTCCTTGGGCTATAAATACTCTCCCCTTCTCTCCTTGAGAGGGGTTGGCTTTTCAGAAGAGAGGAGATCATATTGGCATGACCAAAGATTTTCCAAAGTCTTGGGAGGACCTTCCATACTCAAGTTTTCACTTTAGAGACATTTCCTCCTATCTTTGTTTTCACTTACTTTTGTGTTCTTCATTTTTGTAATTTTGTAAGTCCTTTATTTTGTAATTCTGTTTTAATGAAAGTTTCTTCATCAATATCTCTTATTCTCCTACAACTTCTGTAGTATAATATTCATGGTCTTAAAATAGTTTGAATCATTTTAAATTACAGTACCTTATCTTTTTTCCTCATTCAATCGAAATTCCATTTTTGATTCTCAAAATATTTTGTGTGTGTGTTCGGCACACTACTCTTATCTTGTCCCTTTATTTTTCTTCTCTTTATAATTCATCACCATAAACATATATTACCATATTAATAAACATCATAATGTTTGAGTTAATTTCTCATTGGGGTGAGTTTTAATTTAGGTATGTTAAGTGATTGAGAGCTTTTGCTCGATTAGTATTCGTTGAATTAACATTGTGTATGTTGGACTTAGCATGTCATGGATTAATGACTTGATTTGTTTAACGTGTGGTTTCCATGGATTATTGGAACCATAAATACACTAACATAAACAATATTTGATCAAGATTAGAACCGTAAGTTAATTTAAGGCTTGGATTAAAGCCTTAACACTTAGGAATTCTAATCAACATCATCTTGTGACATGGGTGTTAATTTAAATGCAATATAAAGAAAAGCTCAAGGATATCACAAGCTTAACTAACCTAATGATGAACTCACCCAAATCTTTATCAACTTGTTAAATTAAATATCATTCATTAAACATTTCAATTAAGCTCTGCAAACAAACCCCCTAGTCACAATACAATCAACTAAAAACAAACGACTATTATGAAGTACCATCGCCGAGGATTCGACCCGAGTGATGCTATACACATTAGTAGAGCACCAAAACGTTGACTGGTCGATAGGAGATAATCGGCCGTGTGTTTCAAATGGCGCCGTTTCTGGGGATGGTGCTTTAAGTAGTCATTAGTTTCTGGTTATTGTAAAAAAAATCAAAATTTTTGAAAAAAAATTTACAAAAAACCACAAAGAAAAACCCGTCTTCCTCTTAAAAATCATAAACTGAAAAAAAAAAATTACAAAGGAAAACCCGTCTTCCTCATCCTTTCAAAATCTCTCTGAATTCCCCGCAGCCTCCCAAACAATCCCTCAGATTTGTTTGACCCTGAAATTGATAAAACTCTTCGTCGACTTAGGAGGACCATTAGGGATAACCAAATCACCCAAGAACCAATCATTTCCCTACCAATTGAATTAGATATGACCAATCCTAGGGAACAAACATTGAAAGAACTTGCTGCCCCTGATATGAATTATCAACCTCTTGGTATTCAATATCCAAACATTGAAGCTGACTTCGAACTCAAATCGGGTTTGATTCATCTTCTCCCTCATTTTCACGGGCTAGCCGGTGAGGATCCTCATCTTCACATTAAAGAGTTCCAAGTAGTATGCTCTACCATGAAGCCTCAAGGGGTTTCTGAAGAAAAAAATAAAGCTTAGAGATTTTCCCTTTTCCCTAGCAGATTCTGCCAAGTCTTGGATCTACTACCTCCCACCTGGTTCTATAAACTCATGGGTTGACATGAAGATAATTTTCCTTGAGAAGTTCTTTCCCGCTTCCCGAATAGCTTCTATCCGAAAGGAAATAAGCGGCATCCATCAATTCCCTAATGAATCACTCCATGAGTATTGGGAGAGGTTCAAAAAGCTTGTGGAAACTTGTCCACACCATCAAATCCCTGATCAACTCCTGATCCAATACTTATATGAGGGGTTATTGGATATGGAGTGAACTCTCATTGATGCCGCAAGTGGCGGTGCTCTTGTTGACAAAACTCCTGCAGCTACACGAGAACTCATAAGCAACATGGCTTCAAACACACAACAATTCCATACTCGAGCACATGCTCATGTGAAACAAGCCCAAGAGAATCAATCCATAGAGCCCAACAAGATGACTGAGTGGATGAGTGAACTTACAGGTCTTGTGCGTCAACTAGCGGTGGCTACCATAGCCCCAACCTCATCATCTCCACAGTCACTATTCCCTGGACCTATCAAGAATTGTGGAATTTGCAACTCTCCATCTCATCTGACTGACACATGTCCACAATTTCAAGATGATCCATCTTATTCATCTAGTCCAATGGAGCTTAATGCGGCATATGCTCAGTGAAACTTCAACCCTCAACAATCAGGTCAGTTTGTTAGAAACTTCAACCAACCCTACTCTGAGCCCTTCTCTTCTACTTTTAACCCACCTCTGAGGTATGGTAATCCCATTTCTCATCCTCCTCAGTTCCCTCATCAAAATCCAAACCAGTTCCAATATGGTCAAAGTGGTGGTAACATCCATCAACCTTATCCTTTTGTTCCTCAACCCCAAAGGAACAATCCTCCTCTTGGAATCCACTATCCTAACGAGCCTTCCCAATTCCCCACCCAATACAATCACTTTCCCAAGAACCAAAATCAAGGCCAACCCAATTTGGGACAAGCCTCTTCTTCTAAAAAACCATGGGAAAGTGTTGTAGAGGATCTTTCTTCCTTCACCCATTCTAGCCTCAAGAACATTGAAACCCAAATAGGTCAACTAGCATCCCACCTTAGCCAGCAACAACCATCCAATTCATCCCAACTCCCAGCTCAACCATTACCCAACCCTAAGGGTAATGTAAGTACAATTCCACTTAGATAGGGAAAGAAAATTTCTATGCCCCATGCTGATTGCTCTACCTCCCCTTTTGATATTGATCTAGAAAATGAAAAGAACAAAAAGCTGGAAAAGGAACTTGAATCCACTCCTTCACCTCCTTCCATTCCTCTAAGGAACCCAATTCCTTTTCCTCAAGCCATCTCCAAGCCTAAGAAGTCCTTTGAACCTGATCCTGAAATGCTTGACATATTTGGACGTGTTGAAGTGAACATCCCCCTCTTAGATGCCATCAAACAAATCCCTAAGTATGCCAAGTTTCTTAAGGAATTGTTCACCCATAATAGGCAACTTAGGAACATTGAAAATGTTTCAACCCAACAGTCCATTCCCATGAAGTGCAAAGATCCAGGGACCTTCACGGTTCCATGTCAAATAGGGAGTTACAACCTTGATGATGCACTCATAGACCTTGGAGACTCAATAAATGTCATGCCCAAATCCATTTTCTCCAACCTTGGACTAGGTCCCTTGCACCCAACGGGTGTTTTCATTCAATTATCCAATCGAAGCACTGCCAGTCCTGAGGGGATAATTGAGGATGTTCTTGTTCGGGTCAATGATCTTATCTTCCCAGCTGATTTCTATGTCCTTGGCATGGAAGGTGAGACGACCTCTTCTCGATCTCCCCTAATTCTAGGAAGACCATTCCTCATGACTGCGAGAACCGAGATTGATGTCCATTCAGGCATCTTATCCATGGAATTTAGTGACCGACTGGTCAAGTTTACCATTTTCCAAGCGATGCGATACCCATCTGAGGATCACTCTGCATTCTCAATCCATGATTTTGAGGACACTTATAAGATTCAATCGAACCCCAATCCACCATGTTCTTCATGTTCTAATGATAAAGGATATTGTGAAATCTGCACCATGATTAACAAAGTCATAAATGGTGAAGTTGATGTGGACCTCTCATTCATAGACTCCATCAATCTAGAGGAACTTGAAAACTCTCTTGAATCCCACATCAACTCTGATCTCTACTGCTCCACCTTGGACAGTGTTGAGGAAAATGATCCAAACCCATCTGGAATCCCTTCTCCTGCTCCTAACTTGTCTAGATCTCAAATCAAGGCTGAAACTGATCTAAAACCACTTCCTTCTCACCTCAAGTATGCATTCCTTTTCAATGATCCCTCCTACCCTATCATTATCTCTGCTTCACTTTCTGAAACTGAGGAGTCCCAACATGTTCAAGTGTTAGAGGAAAAAAATGCCTTAGGTTGGACCCTAGAGGATATTCCAGGAATCAACCCTGCCCTTTTCATGCATCACATCCATCTAGAGGAATCATCCAAACCAATTAGGAAACCTCAAAGAAGACTCAATCCACTCATACTTGAGGTAGTTAGGGAAGAGATTACCAATCTTCTTCAAGCTGGTATTATCTACCCAATTTCTGATAGTGAATGGGTTAGTCCAATTCAAGTCGTTCCTAAGAAGGTCGGGATAACAGTTTTCACAAATGAACATGGAGAAGTGGTCACAACTCGAGTGAAAAACAAATGGCGTGTGTGCATCGATTATCGCAAATTGAATGCTAAAACACGAAAAGATCACTACACACTTCCTTTCCTTAACCAAATGTTTGAGAGATTGGCCGGAAAGTCACACTATTTCTTTCTTGATGGTTACACCGACTACTTCCAAATTCCAATCACACCTCAATACCATGAAAAGACCACATTCACTTTCCCCTTTGGAACCTATGCCTATAGGCGAATGCCTTTTGGCCTTTGTAATGCTCCTGCAACATTCCAGCGGTGTATGATGAGTATCTTTTCTGAATTCATTGAGAATTGCATGGAGGTCTTCATGGATGACTTTACCATTTATGGAGAGTCATTTGAATCTTGCTTACATTCACTCTCTTTGGTCCTTCAAAAGTGTGTCAAGTGAAACCTTGTGCTGAATTTTGAAAAATGTCACTTCATGGTTTCAAATGGGATTTTTCTAGGGCACATAGTTTCTCAAGAGGGTATACAAGTTGATCCAGCCAAAATTGAGGTGATCCAATCACATCCTGAACCCAAATCAGTTCAATACATTCGGTCCTTCCTTGGTCATGCCGGTTTCTATCAGCGATTCATTCAGAACTTCAGCAAGATTTCCCTCCCACTCACCCGTTTACTTCAAAATGATGTCACATTCAATTTTGATGAGTCTTGCAAGAGAGACTTCATTGAACTCAAATCTGCTCTCACATCTTCTCCAATAATCCAACCCCCAGATTGGCCCTTACCATTTGAATTGATGTTCCATGCTTCTGATAGGGCCATTGGGGCTGTTCTTGGTCAAAGAAGAGAAAACATTCCTCATGTCATCTTTTATGCCTCAAAAACATTAGATGAAACTCAATCACACTACACTGTGACTAAAAAAGAACTTTTAGCTCTGGTTTTTTCCTTGGATAAATTCCGGCCCTATCTCTTAGGTGCCAAAATCATCATCTTCACGGACCACTCAGCATTAAAGTTCTTACTTAAGAAAAGTGATTCCAAACCAATGCTAATAAGATGGATTTTAATGCTCCAAGAGTTTGACCTTGTGATAGAAGATAAACCTGGAAAAGAAACCCCGGTGCATGACCACCTGAGTAGAATTTCTAATTCTTCTCATTCTGAAATAATTGATCCTGAATTTCCAACTGAACACCTCTCATCTCTCACTCCAAAGTTACCATGGTATGCCCCAATTGTCAATTACATGGTTTCTGGGGTTTTCCCTGAATATTTTTCAAAATAACAAAAAGAAAAGATGAAAAGTGATTCAGAGCATTATTTTTGGGAAGATAATAAACTTTGGAAAACTGGGGCTGACATGGTAATTAGGAGATGTGTTCATGAAACTGAACAATCCTCCATCTTGGAATTCTACCACTCAATGCCTGGAGGTGGCCACTTTGGACCACAAAGGACTTCTCGAAAGGTCCTAGATTCTGGATTCTTTTGGCCTTCACTCTTCAAGGACTCACACGAGTTCTGTCAATCATGTCCCACTTTCCAAAAGTTTGGCACAATTTCCAAAAGAAACGAAATGCCTCAAAAGCCATTAATCTTCTGTGAGCTTTTCGATGTTTGGGGCATAGATTTCATGGGACCTTTCCCCCCTTCCAATGGATTATCCTACATTATCCTTGTTGTTGACTATGTTTCTAGGTGGGTCGAGGCCAAACCCACTAGGAAAGATGATGCTCAAACTGTGAGTGAGTTCCTCAAAACCCATATCTTCCATCGATTCGGAACACCACGTGCTTTGATAAGTGACTTTGGAACTCAGTTCTGTAATAGAACCATGGATTCACTTTTGAAAAAAGAATGGGGTTGTACATAAAACATCCACTGCATATCACCCTCAAACAAATGGAATGGATGAACTTTCTAACAGATAAGTGAAAAGAGTGCTTGAAAGAATTGTTAAGCCCACAAGAAAAGACGGGCCCGATAGACTTGGTGAAGCACTTTGGGCCTATCGAACAACCTATAAGACACCCATTGGGATGTCTCCATTTTGGCTAGTTTTTGTAAAAGCCTTTAATTTACCAGTTGAAATCCAACATAAGTCATTTTGGACTATCAAAACATGTAATTTTGATTGTGAAAAATCTGGTGTAGAAAGATTGTTGCAGTTGACTGAATTGGAGGAGCTTCGACTCGATTCGTATGAGAACTCCATTCTCTACAAAGAAAAGGCAAAGTCACTCCATGACAAGAACATTCTTCAAAAGGTATTTCATGAAGGTGAAAAGGTAATTCTCTTCAATTCTCGATTTCGACTTCACCCAGGTAAGCTTAATTCTCGTTGGGAAGGTCCTTTTGTTATTACTAACGTTTACCCATTGGTGCAGTGCACGTCCAAGACCCCTCCTCCAAAAGGACATTCACAGTTAACAGACATCGGTTAAAGCATCACCATGAGAGGTCTCACAATCCAGGAACCACGTCGACTTCCATCGAAACCCCATCCACTTCAATAGAACCACCACTGGATGGAGACCCGCCAAATCCAAACCAGGGGGCACCTCTTTCCCTTTAACTCTCTCTCTATCTCTTCCTCTCTCTACCTCTTTCTTCTTCTTCCTATCTCTTTCATTTTTACCACTTTATTCATCAAACCCTCTATTTTTATCTTTCTTGTGTGGGTGTGTATTTAAAAAAAACCTTAAAAACTAAAAAAACCAAAAAAACACAATTACTTAAACAATTATAAAAAAAGAGTCATGCTTACTCACCATCGAGTTTTGAAATTTTGTCCAACCATTTTGGGGAGTTAACAGACATATTTTCATCTCAAAATTTTTGTATTTTCATCATGACTTTGGATAAAGAATTTTGTGTCAAAACCAACACATTTTGAATGCTCAATTTTTTATTTGGAAAATGCTTTTCCCCTACCGTGAGGAATAACATTAGCCTTCATGCCAAGGTCATCTATGTCCATCTTTTTCATTGTGTGTCTTCACCACTGATTGTGAGTCTTGAGTTTGTGGACCTTCGAGCTGAATTTCCATCTTTTGTGTGCATTAATATGATAGAGGCATTTTCTAAGCCACAAGAGAATCAGAATATCCAAATATCCTCATGTTACCCTTACATTGATCCTACTTTTGAAAGCCCCTTTGAGCCTATGAAAACCTTTATTTTGATAGCCACATTACAAGCCTAATACCTTGTCCCACCCAACATCTTCATGGATTTTCATTGTACAATTTATGGAAATTTAAGTGTGGGGGGAATGGACTTCATTTTTGGGCGTACTTTCATTGATTTCCCATGTGTCATCATATGCTTGAGGGCAAGCATCCATTCAATTGTGGGGGAGAGGTTGTAATTCTGTGAGCTTTGGGGTGTATATGTGTAATTTTCATTTTACAAAAGTCATTGAAAAGTGTTCAAAAAAATGAAAAAAATTATATTAAAAAAATGAAAAAAAAGGAATGGGTTGTGTCTTGGGTGGGTCAAAAATCATTCATCATCAACCTTTGATCGTGTTATAACTACTAAAATTAGTTCCATGAGAAGATCAAACATGGGTTGGGAGATGACTGTGAGACTTGTTTCAAGCACAAATTTTGAAAAAAAAAGAGCAAAAAGAGAAAAAAAGAACACTTGAATCATCTTGTATTGTGTCATTATTGGAAGTCCTCCATGTTGTACATATTCCATCATCTCACCCTATTCCATTTTCTATCTCCCTCACTTTTCATTCATCACACATTCATGCCCTTGTAAATATGTGTTTCTATTTCCTTTCAAATCAAATTTCAAAAAAATGTGCCTTGATTTTTCCATGTTGGTGTTTTTAACACCTCTTTTCCTTTGGACATTATATACCTACCATCCCATAGCCACTGAAAAACCCTTTAAAAGACCTCTTGATTCTTGTACACATTAGATTTGGGAATCGAAGCTGAGAGCTCTTACAAACTCTTGATTTTCACTTTTTGTTGGTGAATGAGTGAACCTCCTAAAATACATTTCTATCATCTTGAGAGGAGTGTGTTTTGAGTGCCTACATTTTCCAATTCAAACCTTGAACATGAAAAATGAATTGTTTCTGATGCATTATTGTGAACCAAATTTGTGAGGGAATTCAATATGGATGAGTGAAATAGTCTAAACCTCCCTTGATTGGAGAAAACAAAATTTTAATATTTGTTGGTGAGTGAAAATCATTTTGTCATGTTTTTATATTTGTTGCACATGAGGACACGCGCAAATATAAGTATGGGGGAGTTGGTGTTATTAATATTTTCATGGCTTATTATATTCCCCCTTTACTTATTTTATATGAAATGTTCATAATTTGTGTGAAATATTAATGTTTTAATATTAAGTATAATATTTGAGCATTTTTAGAAGTAGTCCAATTGAGTAAGTTTAATGTTTTAATTATAACTGTCACTATAATGATCCAAATTTTGTGGTTCTTGTTTTTTAGGATTCTCCTTTCGATATACAACATTTCATTAGAAGGAACCATGATCCCATTCTTCCATTTTAAGGGTCATATGTTCCTCACAAACAAGACCAAAGAATCTGTGATCAAACTGGACTAGCCTTGAAGATTGATTTACTGGGCTCAATAAAGAAGTCCAAAAACATTAACTCTCCACCATAATTCGGGGGACACTACATGTCATCTTGGATAAAAATTTCATGTCCCAAATCTAATTACAAGGGGCCCAAATAAAGCTTTAAAGTCCAGCCCACCATTCAGTCCGAGAATTAAAATCAGTATACTATTCATGACATATCTATTGATGTAAGCATCAAATCGAGCTGTGATTTTGCAGTGGAAAAGAGGAGATATAGGTGGCAGACTTTGTTGAAGAAGTCATTCGTATTTGAAGGCATATTACTGTTCAAAAATCCATTCACATTTTGGCCATTGAAAAAGCATGGATAGAAATTGAAAGTTTACCTTTGTTCAATAAAACCGCCATAACTTTGGATCCACTTGTCTAAATGCCTCCATATTTTGACAGTAGTCGGAAAACTTTATTATGTACAACTTTGAAGAAGGATATATTTGGATATTAGGCTGTCTGAATAGACAAATTAGCGATACAAGTGGAGGGACATATTAGGAATGCAAACAGTCCACTCCTTGGGCTATAAATACTCTCCCCTTATCTCCTTGAGAGGGGTTGGCATTTCAGAAGAAAATAGATCATATTGGCACGACCAAAGCTTTTCCAAAGTCTTGGGAGGACCTGCCATACTCATGTTTCAACTTGAGAGACCTTTCCTCCTCTCTTTGTTTTCACTTACTTTTGTGTTCTTCATTTTTGTAATTTTGTAAGTCCTTTATTTTGTAATTCTGTTTTAATGAAAGTTTCTTCTTCAATATCTCTTATTCTCCTCCAACTTATGTAGTATAATATTCATGGTCTTAAAATAGTTTGAATCATTTTAAATTAAAGTACCTTATCTTGATTCCTCATTCAATCACAATTCCATTTTTGATTCTCAAAATATTTCGTGTGTGTGTTCGGCACACTACTCTTATCTTGTCCCTTTCTTTTTCTTCTCTTTATAATTCATCACCATAAACATATATTACCAGATTAATAAACATCATAATGGCAGAGTAAATTTCTCATTGGGGTGATTTTTAATTTAGGTATGTCAAGCGATTGAGAGCTTTTTCTCGATGAGTATTCGTTGAATTAACATTGTGTATGTTGGACTTAGCATGTCATGGATTAATGACTTGATTTGTTTAACATGTGGATTCCATGGATTATTGGAACCATAAATACACTACCATAAACAATATTTGATCAAGATTAGAACCCTAAGTTAATTTAAGGCTTGGATTAAAGCCTTAACACTTAGGAATTCTAATCAACATCATCTTGTGACATGAGTGTTAATTTAAATGCAATATAAAGAAAAGATCAAGGATATCACAAGCTTAACTAACCTAATGATGATCTCACCCCAATATTTATCAACTTGTTAAATTAAACATCATTCATTAAACATTTCAATTAAGCTCTACAAACAAACCCCCCTATTCACAATACAATCAACTAAAAACAAACGACTATTACGAAGTACCATTGCCGAGGATTCGACCCGAGTGCTGCTATACACGTTAGCAGAGCACCGGAACTTTGACCGGTCGATAGGCGACAATCGGCCGTGCGTTTCACGTTATCTGCAGTCTTTTCTTTATTCACATCATTAGAAACACTTTTTCCATTACTTCAACACTCAGCTGCTAGATGACCTTATTTTCCACACTTAAAACATTTTCTAGTGCCTTTAAGACAATGTTTACCATGCTTCTTTCCACACTTTGAGCATAAAGAAACATTCATCTTCTTTTCACCATTATTCTGAGATTTCTCCTTGAAATTCATATTTCATTTTATTTCCAAAACCATGAGATGCATATTTAACATCAACATCCATTTCTACCTTGATATCACAATGCATAAGTTCTTCATAGCTACTGAAGTCTCTTATAGTTATTTCCCTTCGAAGACTCGGTTTTAAGCCACTGAAGAATCGATCAACTTTACATTTAGGTTGGATGATAAAGCCAGATTCTTACCTTTAAATCCTTGTAAAATTCACTCTATATATACCAAGATATTCATCATCCTTTTTCTAAAGCTCAAGTAAATCCTTTTCCATCTTTTTTTGACGAATATGAGGGAAGTAATTATTGAAAAATAAGTTCTTGAACTCATCCCATTCCATGGATTCAATTTCATCTTGGGGCCTCGTATTCTTAATTAGAGTCCACCATTGATCTGCTTCACCTTCTAAATGGTAAATAACCAAAATGGATTTTTCATGTTCTGAACAGCGAAGTATGGAAAATATCTTTTCAATGTTACTGATCCTTTTTTCAGCAACAAGTGGATTTGAATACCCACTGAAAGAAGGTGGTCATTGCCTCATGAAGGACTCAATAGAATAGTGTTCCCTTCTCTACTCATTTGGAAGTCCAGAATGATTCATAGCTTGTGTATGTATAGAAATAAGATTTTTCACTCCATCTCTAATAACATTGGATTTTTCACGTGTACAATCATTGCTTTTTCCATTACATTGATCGACATGGTTCCTTCAGGTTATAGCCATTGTCTAAAACTGGAAAAGAATAGTGTGAGAGGAAAAAATCATGATATGGGAAACAAAATAATAAAGGAGGAGTACCTTCAATATATAACATATTTGGGTTAATTATAAGATTGTTACCATAATTCTAGGACTATAAACTATACTTATACTTAACCTTAGGGATATCCCTAGATATACCTTAGAAATATCTCCAGGGAGCTCACTAAAGTTTGCGCGTCCTAGTTTCTAAAGGTTAACTAAACCATTACCCTGATAACAACTGTAGAGACCCCAAACTTTACCTACATGGACATTACATTACTTTTGCGGAATACTTAATACATAACAAAAACCAACACTCAAGGACCGTAATATTTTAGTGTCTTTGGAAACTCGAAATATATTCTTCTAATCATGGTGAAAGATCTTCAACATCTCCCATAAAGATCTTCCCATTTTGTTTTCTTACCTAAAACCTTTCTTTATATCCTGGGGAAAAGAAAACATATAAAGGGTGAGCTCAAATTCTCAGTAAGGATAAGTATGGAGAAAATAAAACAAATCATATATATTTTAACTTAAAAACATGATCATAATGTTTAAACATAAAAATATTGGGCAATGAAATAACACATGGCAGTACGTAAGGAATAGATCATAATGGACCATAAATCATGATAAAATAGCATGGGAATAAATCATGTAATTTTGGAAATCATTAAACACATGTTATTATTTCCATAGTATCCAAGGCATTGCTTCCAAGACCATTCTTAGTGGATAGAGTCCCTTTCTGAATCGATTTCACTCCTCATTCCAGTCATGTATCACTGAACTGGATTATCTTTTTGTCCCAACCATGTCTATCTCCTGATATATAAATCTTTACCCAATGCATTGTAGGGAGATATAGGTCCCACCCATCTAATCTTTAAATCATTTTTACTTGTGCCACAAAACAATAATACATAATTAATCATAACCCAAAAGATAAAATGGGTTTCATAAACAACATCCCATCATAATGTAATACATATAAAAAAATGGATATCATTTCATTATAAGAAGAATCAAACCATGAAAATAATAGATACATTATACTTGAAACATAATCATACTAAAAAATGTCATCTTAGATGGAAAATAGTTTTGACAAAACACTTGAAATGAATTCTTGAGAAAAATATCCTTTCTTTTTCAAAATAATTTTCTTTTCCGAAAATTCCATGATATTTTAAATGAAAATGATTTTATTGAAAATAATCATTAAATCTTTTGGAGGAATCTTCATGAAAATAAGGCTTTATAAAACCGTTAAAAATCCATTCATGTTGTATAAGTTAAAAAAACATTTTTCTCATACCTTTGCCGGAAAAGTCCAAAAGTACCACGTATGGTAAACAAAAGAAAGATTCCATCCATAACACAAAGTAAAAGTCAAAGAAAAGTAAACATGACTTTAAACATAATGGAAGAATATTAAACACATTATGAAAAACATTTTATGGACATGGATGAAAAATGTAACCCTAGTAAATACTTACGTATAAGTAATCTCGTATAAAAATGAGATTGAAAAATTATCCCTTACCTTATGTCAGATATGATTCATATGTATCCGAACCTCTTGTATAATGATTTAAATATTGTCATTGACTTATTAAATAATCATATTCATTGTTATTATATCATATATTGTTCACTTGTGACTTTATATTACCCGTTCTTTTGTAAATTCATGTTAAAGTAGCGTTTTAGGTAAAATCGTTTCATTTATCGTCCGTGTTTTGACTTGTAATTATTCATATGATTACATTGATAGGGATTACTTACTTCCAGAATCTGAAACATAATTATTTATAATATATATTCAGAATATACATATATATAATAGATCGATAAATGGATTGAAATACTCTGTTCATGGAGACGGTAGGTCATACGTACACATGAACGATATTTTCGTTTCCTTATTAAATTGAATGGAAGTAAATATATTACATATAAATATTTCCAATATAATTAATATGTCATATAGTTCATGATTATTTAATATATACACATTATAATCATACTTCAATGGTTAGTCATGGAAAATGAATCTCATCACGTTCGTGGAGACGGTAGTCGGTACGTACGCACGAGCGATGATATCATTCCCATAATTATTGAATAGATTGGAGTGGATGATATAATATCTCAGAATCAGTATGATGTTATAATAAGCATATATAGTTATTCTTTACACCATTATACCTATCCAAGTATGGTGGTGGTGGGAAAACTGATTACACCACGGCGTGGAGACGATATTCTGTACGTACGCACATGTGGTGATTTAATTTTTTATAGGATGGATAGAAGGTGAAATGGGGTTGTTTAATATTTATAATAACATATCCTTATATTACTGATACTTATTTTATTACTTTATAATGAAACAACTAAAGAAGAAAAACTTTAATAAGAAAGAAGCTTGAAGGAATCGGTAGAAGAGATTACCTCTTCTTCGACGCACCTCTTTTAAAAATTCTCTTAAGGCACTAGAGTTGGCCTTTTGAGGAGACCAAAACCTCTATAATTATTCTAGGGAAGTTTATAAGGAAAATGGGTAGGGATTTTCAGAGCATGAATGCTAAAAATTGTGTAAAGAGAAGAGGGAGTAGGTTCCGTTTTTATAAGGGAGGAGAGGGGCACTTTAAAAAACACATAAAATATTATTTTATAATAAAGTCATATTTGGATTATAATGGTTCCAAATTGATTTATTTCAAAGCGAAAGTGGGGGTATGGGTGGAAATAATTTCAACCAATATTTTTTAGACAAGTTTAGGTTACTAATTTAACCTTATCATTTAGATTTAATTCTAAGTTAAATAATTTATCTTTTACCGTGTCTTCTTTTTTTATTACACTATATGGTTAATAAACTTACTATAAAAAGAAAAACGAACCCCATGTGGTTCATTATTAATATATATAACCTTATCTAATTCATTTGGACGAACCATAGATTTTTAGGAATATAATATCAATTAATAATATTATATTTGTTTTAAAAACTATTTTATATCAATTTTGACACTTTTTGGAAACTGATTTTTTTGAAAATCATAACAGCATGATTAGTTCGAAAAATGTTAATTGAATCAATACTAACATGTCATATTATCCTAAAAAATTAGTTTAATTCCTAAAAAGTCTCAAATTACATTTATTTGGGTATTTATAAAATCAATTATGTTAATATTTCATTAATAAGGTAATTACTGCATCATTATTGTGTCATAAATAAATTAAAATATTTAATGTCTAAAAATTATAAATAAAATACCATTATTTAGTAAATAGATTTAGATTTCTAATGAATAATTATAGTCGAATTTATCATATGTATAACCCCATATTAAAAAAAATTAATTATTAAACTTTGATTTTAACTCTTTTAACTCTTCTTTGAATTAAATAATAATAAATGTCTCAATCTAATCAAAGTGGACCTAAATGATAATATTATAATACTAAGGTTGTTCTGGGTCGAATTATACTTATCCAATAGAATTAGTACATGTGTTATGGTAATAATATTATCATTTTTACCCTTAATTTCCCTATTTATTTTTAACCGTGGTAAATAAAATTAAAAAAGTTACTATTCACCAAAAAAATTATCTTATTGAACTACATTTTACTCCTTGATATTAACCGTGCCTTTCGGATTTTCGAAATTCCACTCACATAAGCGGTAAAATTATGTTTTATGTAAATTTTCAAATTCTTCTAGGAGTTGGGTAAAAGAGGGTGAAAAGTTCAATATAATTTTTATATATCTGAAATTATTATAAAATGACTCGAATGAAATACATTGAACTTATATAGGTATTATGTATCAATTTTGACCGAAAATAAATTTAAATGAAATAAATAATTATTTAAATAAAAAGTCGGTTTTTAAATAGTAACCCAGTGTTTTCACTATTCATCAAAAAATTGAAATTTTTCAGAAAAATACCAAAACTTTAACCTAGGCTAATTTCGATATTCCGAATCCAAAAATGAAGTCCATTTTGAAAGATAAAATTTATAAAATTTCAAAAATTGGGTATTACTATTCATAACGGCTAGTTCATAATAATATTATAACAATATATCGTTGTTTAGTGAAACCTGGTATTGCGTACTACACACACTATTGAGGAAGGTGGTGATTGCGTGTAACACAAGCCAAGTCTGAGTTGCATGTAGTGAAAGACTCCTTTGTTGTTGCATATAATAGAATCCAACCATATTTCATTTATACATTGAATATATATATATATACACTCAATGTTGCGTAGAATAGCTACTATAAAACAAACTTGAAAGTGTCTATAACACAATCCATGAATAGTACTGTGTATACTAAAAGATTATACGGTTTTTCATATAGCACAATATAATCTTGTTGTAGCATACAACAGAAGATATGAAATAAATTAAAAATAATATATCTCATGAAATCTCATGGTGTTACAAGAAGCATGTTCACTTGAGTGATAAAAAGGAGTAGGGGGTCTTTAGCAAGGTAGCCATCCATGTTGAAGCATTGAAGCTGATCTAATCTTATCATGCACTTTCCGAGAGGATCTTCAAGTGACAATCCTAGAGAGAGGGGGTTCTTTTCTCATAGGAACATCCTTCTGCAACTACTAGTACGTAGGACCCACAACGATGATGACGTAGATTGTGTCATGCTGCACATGATGACAAAGCTATTCCATAAAAAAGTTCAGCCCTCTATTAGTCCATCCTCAGCCGATTTAGGATTAGTCTCCGGTGGCATGGGTTCTGTCTTACTTGAAATGATATCCACATTTCTCTATTTCTTGGGGTTTATATCTTCCACAAACTTTTAGTCCAGATCCATCATATCCTTGGGATCCAAGTCCCTCACAGACTTACGGTATATCTCCATTATAGTTGGTTCCCCACTATGATGATGGAAGGTACTTATACCACCATAGTGGGAGAAGGATAAGAATCACAGTAAAACTTTCAGTTGTAACTCCTCCAACCGACAAACTGGTGCATGATGTGACAATTGATGTTTCAGTGCCTAAGGATCAGGCCTTCCAAGGTCATCAGACTACACAATGAACTCGAAGCAGACGTCCTATCTGCAGAACACCATGTGGGATGGAATCTCATCACCATAGACATAGAAATTGATTATATAAGTTCATTTATTTGTTTTATTTCTATTTAAATGAATATATTATTTCTATTATCTTCACCTGTTATATGTTTATCTATTGGTTCAGTTTTCATTACTATTTTCGGCTTAGTTTATATTTCACAACATTCAAAGATGACTACTTGAAATATATGAATAATTATTAAATTTTATGTAGATAAATTTAAATTCTTATAAAATATATATTATAAAAACAATGTAAATAATATTTAAAATATATCCTATACATCTTTTTTTTTAAATAAATACATTCAAAAATAAAAAAAACTGAAAATTAATGGAATGTAATAAAAGTTACTCAGAAGTGAGAGCGAAAAGATAGAATGTTAAGGAGAATCAAGAGCCACCAACTTGACTTTGAATGCCTATAAAATATAAACATTAAGACCCATATAGATAAAAATACATCAACTATTTATTATATTTTTAATCCATGTTTTATTTTTCATTTATATTGGTCTTATAATTTATATTTTATAGCGTACCAATGTCACATACTTATATCTTTTTTATTATTCATGTTGGTCGATTGTAAAGATTATAAATTATTTTTCATCAAAAAATTTTAATAAATTATTTTTATTTTCGACTATTTATTATATGTTTAATCCTTTTTTTAATTTTTATTTATATCGATCTTATAGTTTATATTTTATAGGCTATGAAATTCTAACACTTGAAACATTTTTACGATTCAAGTTGGTGGATTATAAATCTTTTAATTTTTTTTCATCAACATTTTTTGATAAATTATTTTTATTTTCCACTTTTTATTATATGTTTAATCATTGTTTTAAATTTAATTTATAGTGGTCATATAGTTTATATTTTATGGGAAAGTAAATTCACGTACTTGAATAATTTTCAAGTTTCAATTTGGTGGATTAAGAAGCTTATAAATTATTTTTTGTTAATATTTTTTATGAAATTCTTCTCATTTTCGAATATTTTTTATATATTTAATCAATGTTTTAATTTTTATTTATATTGGTCTTATATTTTATAGTTTATAGGAAACACAATTAACATATTTGAAACATTTTTATGTTTCAAGTTGTTGGATTAGAATGATTATAAATTATTTTTCATCAACAAATATTAAGAATTTTTTTTATTTTTAAATAATTTTTATATGTTTCATCAGAGATATAATTTATATTTATACTGGTCTTCTAATTTATATTTTATATTATAGAAAATTTACTTACATGTATAAGAGAAAAATTATGCTGAAAAATTTTGTTATATATATATATATAAACAAAATAAAATAAAAATTACAAATTACAAATTTATATATATATATATATAAGAATATATTAGAAAAATTAGGGAAAATGAGAATGAAATGATGCCAACATTGGGTATAATCTCAGAGGAGGAATCACTAAGTCTACTTTTCATGCACTTTTTAAAAAAAATTAACCTACACATTTTTAATTTGTTTTCATATTACATATTAAAAAACTCAGGGTGCCACTCTTTATCTATCTTATGAATAAGGATGTAAGGAACATTGATGAATGAGTTTGATCTTAGACATCCATTCATCGCCTTCTATCTCCACTACATATATGACCTTTGATAGACCAAATAGGCCAATATTTCTAGTATACATGTCCAATCACGTTACATGAGTTCTTGTGTGTTGCTACTAACATGATGAGGATCATTCGATTGTTTTGAGATCATGTATGAAATTAATTATTTGAGGCAGGTGGATAAATTAATTAACTAACTTCATTCGAATGAAAATGGGTGTTGAAGATGGACTCCATGGTTGTGTAGTGTTTTATTTCCTAATTGAGAAGAATATGATGGTCTCATTCACGAGATGAGATCATTGAAATGTTGTATTGTGGATTCTTAGAATAAAAATGACATGGGTTTTAGCATACACTATATATATTCTAAAACACATCTGGTGTTTGAATAATCCCATGACACAACATTATTTTCAGAGCTACAAAAATTCCTAAAAATAAGATCTAGATAGTTTGAGAATTTTTGATACTCACCTTTGGATACAATTGAACATGACGAGGAAATGTTGTTGTAATGTTGGTGGATCTCTTGGTTTTTATTATAAAAATAACAATGATAAAAATATTTCATGAGGACAGTTTTCCTTTAAATTCATGTTTTCATAATGAATAACCATGTACATATTGTGAAATTAAAATCTATACACATGTGACTGGAATTGAAACTCCCTCGTCGAGCCTAAAATGTAATTAGTTATGAGCAGCAGTTTTGTTTTGGGAAAAAATCTTCTGTTTAACTACATTGACTTGGTTGATGGACTTTAAAAACTCATGTGGTTCATACAAAGATAATGTATACACATCATGAAGGGTAGAATCAAACACTCTCATACATGCCTAATGGATTTAGAAATTTTTGAATAATGTGTTCTTGTTTTGTTTCTCAAAGGAGATGCACACATTAAACAAGAAGTAAAATGCTTTATTTACATCACATTCCAATAATATAAAAGATGCATATGTGTTTGTATTCAAAGAATCAATGGATAAATTGTGCACACAATATTTATTTAAAATCCGAAGGAATACATTTGATGAACTACTAGACATAGTATAAACAAAACCATCTATCCTTTACTAGGTGTTGATATTTCATTACAATGATTGGGAGAAAATCATTCATTACTTGTAATCAGTAAAAATTAATATTGATAAGGGAATTTGGGTAACAACCATTAGTTTATCACAATAAGGAGCCGGATTTTTCTAAACCATGTAAAAACCCATCTCTTCCTTTCATTGATTTTATTCGTTTGTATAGTGGAGAATTGGGACTCCATAAAATGATAGATCTTGGATTTAACAATTCATATTAGTTAAATTAAAAAGGGAAATGTCAAAAGTAATAACTTATTTATCCCCACCACTAGGGGATTATTTCAAGTGATCTATATGGATAATCTTCCTTGGTGTTTTGGGTGCTATTTTAGTTCCGAATTTTGAAATAAAATTATTCATGAGCTCAATATCATTTATAAATTGGATAACATTTGGGAATTTGTTTTCATTCTCAATTCAAGGATTGATATATTCATAAGAGACACTACATCCCAAAGAAAAAATTCCACTAATTAATTTATAAATGATTACTTGATAAGTTAATATAAAATCTAATCCTTTATAATACCCACAATGGATCCAACAATTTTATAAAAACATAGAAAATATTAGAGTATTCAATCAATTAAAACAATATTAAATTTCCACATGCACCACCAGCATGAAATAGGAATCCTCCGAAATTATATTTACCTACACTCAAACTAATGATGAACCCAATATCATCTATCAAACCATCCATGTTCAAGGTATAACATTATATTGTCCTTCATCTCTTATGCACAATTAATACGTCTTGTGAGATTTAAATATCTATAAAATTCCCCCACAAATCCAAAGGTCTAGTGTCTTTGAAAAATTATAAACCTAATACAGTACTTTATAAATATATAATCGTTTTTACATCTTCATATATTTTTCCTAGAGTACATTATATTACTATCATTTCATGGGGTATCCTCAAGACATTCATAAATTAGAGGCTAATCAATAAATCCTCGTAAGGGTTTAAGAATGGATAAACATGATGTGTGATAATAAGAGAGTCAACAATAATTAAATGATATAATTAAATGGTAGTGTCATAAACCATCGCATGGAAAAATGGAATATGAATGGATGATCCATTTTAGAATAATAATCATGAAAATCATAAGATTATAGAAGAAACAAAAATAATTTTATAAGTTAAAGAATTCTTCTAATATAGGATAACATAATGTGTTAACTGCACATCCCATGAATCATATATAATATCTCATGACAAGAAACTATTACCTATTTTATTAGGGGGATATATAACTCTACGACCACCAATCACATCATAATAAGTAATGAATTTTTATTCAACATAGAAACATAACATATATCATATATAAAATTGAAATAATCCCCTTATAATGAAACAAGTTACATAATAACATCAAAAGGATTAGTTAAATGGTGAGTCATTATATGTTTCATATAAATTGACTTAACTAAACAATAGAAATGGAAAAATAAAAGCATGAATATTCAAATAAAATGGAATAAATATGAAGAATAAATTAAATAAAATAACAATATTTTAAGGTTAGGAAGAGTGGGATAATGAGATTGAGGTTGGAAGAAAACATTTCATCAATAATCAGAATGAATGTGAAAGAACCCTTACCATGTGTTCAATTTATTTGGAATATATTATCAAATCCAGAAAATAGTGATTTAATTTATTAATTTATTGAATACAAACTTGTTTCATATATATTTCATTTATTATAATCCATATATTTTTATTTATAATCAATTATTTATTTAATATTATTCATCTGGATTTTTTGAATGTTTGTTTGGATGAGATATATGAAACTGCATTTATATTAGTTTAACTATTAGAGGCTAATATATAATGTTTACATAATATCTATTATTTGGAAGGTATATAATTAAGATACTTCAAGAAGTGATGGAGTTATAATTATCAAAAAATAGGTACAATATTCTAGGATCATTCTCAGCAATATAGTTTCTTACTAATAAAAATAACTATGATTATTTACATTTAATTTCACTATTACTGTTACTGTTTTTCATTCTAGACCCATTGAAATTGAATTATTTATTATTATTCTATATTCAATCATGATATTAATAATTATGAATATGCATGGATAAATAATTATATAATCAAGAATCATCAATTTCATAGGTTGTGAAAAAAAGACATAGGAGAAATAATATTTTTAATATTGTGTAAATAAAGGAAAAGGTAGATTAGTAAATATTATAGGGTTATAAAAATATAATGCTTTATTAATTGTTCAAGTTTTATGGTAATATTTTTTATTACATATATAATAATGGTAACATTTTAATTGAAATGGAAACTTTGATCTTAAAACCCATACCTTGAACTATGAATTGAATTCATGTGATAAAGACTAAATTCTGAGAAAGAAGCACTTTTAGTAACTCTAAGGGAATCAAGAAATGGATAGGGTTATTATGAGATGGATTTGGGATGATATTTTAAAAATTAATGTAGAGACCCGAAGCTTATCGTACATGGACGTTACATTACTTTTGCGGAATACTTAGTACATAACAAAAACACACACACAAGGATCGTAATAGTTTAGTGTCTTTGGAAACTCGGAATAAAATCTTCTAATCGTGGGGAAAGATCTTCAACATCTCCCATAAAGATCTTCTTTTTTTTTACCTAAAACCTTTCTTTATATCCTGGGGAAAAGAAAACATAAAAGGGTGAGCTCAAATGCTCAGTAAGGGTAAACAAAAGAAATATCAATCACATCATATACATAAGAACATAGCTTTTGGAAATCTGAACCTGCAAAAGAGCTCATAATATCATAACATGGGATAAATCATAGAAGTGAAAATGAGATCCCCATAATCATAACATAAGACTTGAAACCTTGTGGCATGCACACATAATCATGGAAAATCATTTCTTGTTAGTCATGACTCATTTCCAAGACTATCTTAGTGGACGAAGTCCCTTTCTGAACCGAGTTCACTCCTCGTTTCAGTCCTGTATCACTGAACCGAAATAACCTTCCGTTCCAGCCATGTCTATCTCATGAGATATAAAATCTTTACCCAATGCATTGGAGGGAGATATAGGTCCCACCCATCTTATAATGAATCCTTTCTTATGTGTGCCACATAATCATAAACCATACATCATAACGTAACCCATGTAATAAAAATGGGATTCTTAAACAACATGACATCATAAAACAATTCATATAAGATAAAGGAATTCATAAAAATATTTCCATCACAACATAATCAAAACCATGTAATAATAGGGATAAAAACAGAACCCTTTTATTATCTTAGATGGAAAATAATTTTGATAAAGTACTTGAACTCCATTCTTGAGGAAAATATCCTTTCTACTTCAAAAACATTTTTCATTTCATAACATGTCATACGACTTTAAAATAAAAGAAGTTGATTAAAAAAAAACTTGAAAACTTGTAAAGGAAGCTTCTTGGAAATAATGTTTTAAAAATCCATTCATGCCGTATAAGTTAAAAAAAACATTCTTCGTACTTTTGTCGGAAAAGTCAAAAAGTACCTCGTACGACAAAAGATTCCTTTCATACATATTACTAAAAACTCACCGAAGGGTAAAAATGGATTTAAACAATTGTAGGTGGATGGAAATAATATTACATTTTGATGAAACATGGATGTGGATGATAAAATACACCCCAGTAAATACTTACGAATAAACAATCTCGGATAAAAATGAGATTGTGATATTTCCCTTACCTTAGGTCCGATTTGCTTTGTTCGTGTCCGAAGCTCCTGTATAATGGTTTAAATAATGTTATTGACTTATTCCAGAATCATACATATTGATATGATATCATATATGGTCATATTATTAGCTTCTTGTTAGTAATATTTCATTGTTACTTGTTACTCGGGTCTTTATTGCCTTTTGTTCTTATGCGTGTTTTGCCGAATAAATTCTTATTCTTCTTTTAAGGTTATAGATACCTTATATCCAGAATGGTATTAGTGTAAAATATATCATATTTATTCATTAAATTTATTTATATAATCATTATGAAATGAAGATCATGTAGAACGAGTCGCATCACATCGTGGAGACGGTATTCCGTACGTATGCACGAGTGATGATATCGTTCCTATGATCGTGGAATTGTATTGGAGTATATATATATATATTATTTCAGTATCAATATTACTTCATAATAATCATATATAGTTACTCATTACACCATTATACCCATCCTTGTAAGGTGATGGTGGAAAATAGATTACACCACGGCGTGGAGACGGTATTCCGTACGTACGCACGCGCGGTGATTTCATTTTTCCGTAGGATGGATAGAAGGTGAATTAGGGTTGTTTCATATTTATAATAACATATCAGTATGTAAGTAATACTGATGTTATTACTTTATCATGAAACAACTAAAGAATAAGAAGTTGAAGAAGAAAGAAATTGAAAAGATCGGTAATGGATATTACCTCTTCTTTGGAACGCTTCTTTGAATCCTTCACTTAGGGAAATAAGATTGTTCTTTGAAGAAGACCAGGACCTCTAGGATTATTCTAGGGAAGTGGAGAGGAGAAAATGGCAGGGGTTGGCCGAGCTTGAGTGCTCAAATTGG
This sequence comes from Viscum album, assembly GCA_963277665.1. Classification (NCBI taxonomy): domain Eukaryota; kingdom Viridiplantae; phylum Streptophyta; class Magnoliopsida; order Santalales; family Viscaceae; genus Viscum; species Viscum album. The sequence goes on from OY728141.1 coordinate 1,633,069,600, forward strand.
TGTGAGGAGGAGGGGGAGGAGGTGCCCTTTTATAAGGGAAGAGAGGGGCACCTTAGGAATATCTCAAAATATTATTTTATATTAAAGTAAAAATCGGTTTATAATGGTTCCAAAGGGTATTATTTCGAAGATAAAGTGGGGAAGGGTCGAAATCCTATCAACCAATAGGATTTAGACAAGTTTAGGGTTTTATTTTAACCTTATCAATTAGATTTAACTCTAAGTTAATTAATTTAACTTTTACCGTGTCTTTTTGTTTTCTTTCACTATATGGTTAATACACTTACTATAACATGCCAAACGAACCCCAAATTGTTTATTATTAATATATATATCCTTTTCTAAGTCATTTGTCCGAACCTTAGATTTTTAGGAATAAAATAACAATTAATAATATAATATTTGATTTAAAAACTATTTTGTGTCAATTTTGACACTATTTGATATATGATTTTTTTGAAAGTCATAACAGAATTATATGTTCGAACCATGTTGATTAAATAAATACTAATATATCATAGTAACCTAGAAAATTAGTGGAATTCATAAAAAGTCTTAAATTACATTTATTTTGGTATTTATATTATCAATTATGTCAATATTTCATTAATAAGATAATTACTGCATCATCTTTGTGTCATAAATATATTATATTATATGATGTCTAAAAATTACAAATAAAATACCATCATGTAGGAAATCTTTTTAGATTTCTAATGAATATTTATAATCGAATTTATCTTATGTATAACCCCATATTAAAAATGATTTACTTATTAAACTTTGATTTTAACTATTTTAACCCTTCTTTAAATAAATTAATAATAAATGTCCTAATCTAATCCAAGTGGGCCTAAATGGTCATATTTTATTCCTAAGTTTGTTTTTGGTCGAATTACACTTGTCCAATAGAATTAGGACATGTGTTAGGGTAATATTAATATCATATTTACCCTTAGTTACCCTATTTACTATTAACCGTGGTAAAAAAAGTAAAAAGTTACTATTCACCAAAAAATTATTTTCATCTCATTGAACCACATTTTAGTCCTTCATATTAACCGTGTCTCTCGGATTTTCGAAATTCCATTCACAGAAGAGGTAAAATTAAGTTTTATGCAAAATTCAGTTTTTAACCTACCACTTAGTAGTTTCACTATTCATCAAAAATTGATGTTTTTCAGAACAATGCCAAAATTTTATCCCAAGCTATATTTCATATTCCGAATTCAAAAATGAAGTCTATTTTACCAAATTCATAACATAAAAGTTGCATTAATTAATTTTATAATTAAATCCCGCTGTTAAAACAAATAGCGTGTTTTTAAGAAACAATATCTATCAAAAGATTAACACTTGTTTATGTCTAGTTTAAATGTGAAATTACATCCAATGACCAACATTGTATTAAATTGTAAAAATATATTCTAAATATACTTTAAAACCACTCAAATTAATGATTTATCACTATTAATTATTTCGATTAAAAAAGTTGTTTTTAATTATAATTTAGTAATTTTCACTATTTATCAGAATATGAAAGTTATCCGAAAAGTACCAAAATTTCACCTTAGGCTAAATTCGATACTCCGAATCCAAAAATGAAGTCCATTTTGAGAGTTAAAATTTCTAAAATTTAAAAAGTGGTTATTACTATTCATAACGGCTAGTTTTAATAATATTTTAATAGCATATCATTGTTTCGTGAAACTCAGGATTACGTACCACACACGCTATCGAGGAAGGTTGCGATTGCGTGTAATGCAAGGCAAGTCAAGGATGCGTGTTGTGCAAGCTCCTTTTGGTGTAGCGTATAACACAAGACATTAGTAAAATAAGAAAGAATATTTTTCATAAAATCTCGGGCTGTTACATTCTACCCCCCTTAAAATGAATTTCGCCCTCGAAATTCGTCGGGGTTATAAATGGTTTACTATTCGAAAGTTTCTTTAATAGAAACCCACATCGTAAAAGGTAATACCAAAACTTGGCTTTAAAAACTAAAGTATGAAATGTAACGATTACCCAAATAAACTAATCACTGGGATTCCACATAGGTGAAAATATGGATATGGAAGAGAAATCTAACCATCATGTTCTGATGGAGAGTGGTAGAGAACATGGCTATGGAAAAGCCAGTAATCACAAATCCATAGATTTGTGATGATATAAGGTACCATCTGATTCATCAGGTATAAGATCACTAGGACAACATTTTTGGTTTTCAAGATCATTTCCCTAAAGTTGAAAATTTGCTTAGAATAAATACTTACTTTATTTTGGTACAATCTCACTTTTGTTCGTGCCTTGAACAATTTCTACTTCATCTCTTAAATAAATGAAGTTGAATTTGTTATTCGTGAAGTGTTAGCAGATCATGTGATAGAATGACGGGTCATTCCATCTGTCTCAAACAAAAGGTAAGCAAAAGTTATTAAATATACATAAGTCATTCTATAGTGAGATTAATCATATATATAGTTCCTAAAATGGACTTATACTTCATATATCATACTGCTTAATATAATAAAACTAGTTTCTACTAAACAGGGACTTCCTGTAGGTCAGTGGTAGGTGATAAAGGCCAGTCGCACTTCGGTTGTGGGTTCGATTCCTACAGCCTTGTTCGAAGCGATGGGATGTCGCCCGTCCTGCAGGTTGTCCTTTTTATAAAACTATATTACTATAACATCCCATCAATAATATCGAAAAAACTTCTATCCTTAAACAATACTAACTTATGTCCAACATAATCCATTCCAATCTTTAGGCTTATCCATAATACTGCAGTCCATTCTCATAACATAGTGGAAACGATTACCAGAGATTTAATACTGTCGTTGATCCCCACATATCATAAGATATGTCTTGTTGGTCACATTCCAAACATTCAAAGTCCTTAATCGTGTATTCTCTTAAATAACTTAGTGAAGACATGAGTGCAGTTAAAAGTTAACACTTTCCACATACCAAAATCCTCAAAATTCTATATACTCAAACCATGATATCACTTAGTCCTTATATCAATCATGAGCTCATGAATACTATCAAACATTTAATTTTCTCCTTATCCCTTCATTATGCGCATATCATCTACATTCCAAAAATATCTGAATAACCTTTCATGGATAGTGGTACCATTAATCATACACTTTCATAACTCAAGGAAAGACAACAGTGTAACAATCCTCAGATGTCTCTTTATTCCATAGTACCATGAGATTTCTTATACAACATTACACATGATAAACATGTAATCATTCCACAACATTCTTAAACCATTGACCGAGCTTCAACAATTCTTTCATCTCACATATCATTTGTAGTCTCTTCATCATCATCCACATAAATACTACCCATATGACCATACTGATTCTCTTCATGAGTCTTTCCCTTAGGTCATTTGTTTGCATAATGCCCATACATTCCACATTTAAAACACTTAACCATTTTTGATGTCATAGCAACACCATTATCCTCATCCATGGTGTTAACCGACCCTTTTCCTTTGCACTTACTTGCTTTGTGTCCTTCTTTTCCACACCCAAAGCATCTTCTAGTTCCCTTGAAACATTCTCCTTGATGCCTCTTCCCACATGATTTACATAGGGGAAATTGAACTTTCTTTCCTCTATGATCATCATGGAACTCCATCTTTCTCTTATTAGTCGAGTCAGGAAACTTACCAAATTTTACTTTATTGATCATGTTGTGAGATTGCTGATTCGGCATAATAATGATGTTTGGACATCCAAATCCCATTTCATTTGGTTGCTCAAGAAGAATATCATTCCATTGTCCATCATATCCTCCATTATTGTGAATCATCTTGTTTCCAGCCATTTTCTAAAACCCAAACAAAATAGTGTTAGATGCAAAAATCGTAATAAAGGGGGAGTAACTTAAATATCTATCATCTTTGGTTTAATCTAATTTCGTTACCATAGTTCTAGAACTATATCCTATACGTATACTTATCCTTAGGGGCATCCCTAGACATACCTTAGAAATATCTCTAGGGATCTCACTAACGTTTTCGCATCCTAGTTTCCAAAGGTTGACTAAACCTTTCCTATGATACCAACTGTAGAGACCCGAAGCTTATCGTACATGGACGTTACATTACTTTTGTGGAATACTTAGTACATAACAAAAACACACACACAAGGATCGTAATAGTTTAGTGTCTTTGGAAACTCGGAATAAAATCTTCTAATCGTGGGGAAAGATCTTCAACATCTCCCATAAAGATCTTATTTTTTTTTACCTAAAACCTTTCTTTATATCCTGGGGAAAAGAAAACATAAAATGGTGAGCTCAAATGCTCAGTAAGGGTAAACAAAATAAATATCAATCACATCATATACATAAGAACATAGCTTTTGGAAATCTTAACCTGCAAAAGAGCTCATAATATCATAACATGGGATAAATCATAGAAGTGAAAATGAGATCCCCATAATCATAACATAAGACTTGAAACCTTGTGGCATGCACACATAATCATGGAAAATCATTTCTTGTTAGTCATGACTCATTGCCAAGACTATCTTAGTGGACGAAGTCCCTTTCTGAACCGAGTTCACTCCTCGTTTCAGTCCTGTATCACTGAACCGAAATAACCTTCCGTTCCAGCCATGTCTATCTCATGAGATATAAAATCTTTACCCAATGCATTGGAGGGAGATATAGGTCCCACCCATCTTATAATGAATCCTTTCTTATGTGTGCCACATAATCATAAACCATACATCATAACGTAACCCATGTAATAAAAATGGGATTCTTAAACAACATGACATCATAAAACAATTCATATAAGATAAAGGAATTCATAAAAATATTTCCATCACAACATAATCAAAACCATGTAATAATAGGGATAAAAACAGAACCCTTTTATTATCTTAGATGGAAAATAATTTTGATAAAGTACTTGAACTCCATTCTTGAGGAAAATATCCTTTCTACTTCAAAAACATTTTTCCTTTCATAACATGTCATACGACTTTAAAATAAAAGAAGTTGATTAAAAAAAAACTTGAAAACTTGTAAAGGAAGCTTCTTGGAAATAATGTTTTAAAAATCCATTCATCCCGTATAAGTTAAAAAAAACATTCTTCGTACTTTTGTCGGAAAAGTCAAAAAGTACCTCGTACGACAAAAGATTCCTTTCATACATATTACTAAAAACTCACCGAAGGGTAAAAATGGATTTAAACAATTGTAGGTGGATGGAAATAATATTACATTTTGATGAAACATGGATGTGGATGATAAAATACACCCCAGTAAATACTTACGAATAAACAATCTCGGATAAAAATGAGATTGTGATATTTCCCTTACCTTAGGTCCGATTTGCTTTGTTCGTGTCCGAAGCTCCTGTATAATGGTTTAAATAATGTTATTGACTTATTCCAGAATCATACATATTGATATGATATCATATATGGTCATATTATTAGCTTCTTGTTAGTAATATTTCATTGTTACTTGTTACTCGGGTCTTTATTGCCTTTTGTTCTTATGCGTGTTTTGCCGAATAAATTCTTATTCTTCTTTTAAGGTTATAGATACCTTATATCCAGAATGGTATTAGTGTAAAATATATCATATTTATTCATTAAATTTATTTATATAATCATTATGAAATGAAGATCATGTAGAACGAGTCGCATCACATCGTGGAGACGGTATTCCGTACGTATGCACGAGTGATGATATCGTTCCTATGATCGTGGAATTGTATTGGAGTATATATATATATATTATTTCAGTATCAATATTACTTCATAATAATCATATATAGTTACTCATTACACCATTATACCCATCCTTGTAAGGTGATGGTGGAAAATAGATTACACCACGGCGTGGAGACGGTATTTCGTACGTACGCACGCGCGGTGATTTCATTTTTCCGTAGGATGGATAGAAGGTGAATTAGGGTTGTTTCATATTTATAATAACATATCAGTATGTAAGTAATACTGATGTTATTACTTTATCATGAAACAACTAAAGAATAAGAAGTTGAAGAAGAAAGAAATTGAAAAGATCGGTAATGGATATTACCTCTTCTTTGGAACGCTTCTTTGAATCCTTCACTTAGGGAAATAAGATTGTTCTTTGAAGAAGACCAGGACCTCTAGGATTATTCTAGGGAAGTGGAGAGGAGAAAATGGCAGGGGTTGGCCGAGCTTGAGTGCTCAAATTGGTGTGAGGAGGAGGGGGAGGAGGTGCCCTTTTATAAGGGAAGAGAGGGGCACCTTAGGAATATCTCAAAATATTATTTTATATTAAAGTAAAAATTGGTTTATAATGGTTCCAAAGGGTCTTATTTCGAAGATAAAGTGGGGAAGGGTCGAAATCCTATCAACCAATAGGATTTAGACAAGTTTAGGGTTTTATTTTAACCTTATCAATTAGATTTAACTCTAAGTTAATTAATTTAACTTTTACCGTGTCTTTTTGTTTTCTTTCACTATATGGTTAATACACTTACTATAACATGCCAAACGAACCCCAAATTGTTTATTATTAATATATATATCCTTATCTAAGTCATTTGTCCGAACCTTAGATTTTTAGGAATAAAATAACAATTAATAATATAATATTTGATTTAAAAACTATTTTGTGTCAATTTTGACACTATTTGATATATGATTTTTTTGAAAGTCATAACAGAATTATATGTTCGAACCATGTTGATTAAATAAATACTAATATATCATAGTAACCTAGAAAATTAGTGGAATTCATAAAAAGTCTTAAATTACATTTATTTTGGTATTTATATTATCAATTATGTCAATATTTCATTAATAAGATAATTACTGCATCATCTTTGTGTCATAAATATATTATATTATATGATGTCTAAAAATTACAAATAAAATACCATCATGTAGGAAATCTTTTTAGATTTCTAATGAATATTTATAATCGAATTTATCTTATGTATAACCCCATATTAAAAATGATTTACTTATTAAACTTTGATTTTAACTATTTTAACCCTTCTTTAAATAAATTAATAATAAATGTCCTAATCTAATCCAAGTGGGCCTAAATGGTCATATTTTATTCCTAAGTTTGTTTTTGGTCGAATTACACTTGTCCAATAGAATTAGGACATGTGTTAGGGTAATATTAATATCATATTTACCCTTAGTTACCCTATTTACTATTAACCGTGGTAAAAAAAGTAAAAAGTTACTATTCACCAAAAAATTATTTTCATCTCATTGAACCACATTTTAGTCCTTCATATTAACCGTGTCTCTCGGATTTTCGAAATTCCATTCACAGAAGAGGTAAAATTAAGTTTTATGCAAAATTCAGTTTTTAACCTACCACTTAGTAGTTTCACTATTCATCAAAAATTGATGTTTTTCAGAACAATGCCAAAATTTTATCCCAAGCTATATTTCATATTCCGAATTCAAAAATGAAGTCTATTTTACCAAATTCATAACATAAAAGTTGCATTAATTAATTTTATAATTAAATCCCGCTGTTAAAACAAATAGCGTGTTTTTAAGAAACAATATCTATCAAAAGATTAACACTTGTTTATGTCTAGTTTAAATGTGAAATTACATCCAATGACCAACATTGTATTAAATTGTAAAAATATATTCTAAATATACTTTAAAACCACTCAAATTAATGATTTATCACTATTAATTATTTCGATTAAAAAAGTTGTTTTTAATTATAATTTAGTAATTTTAACTATTTATCAGAATATGAAAGTTATCCGAAAAGTACCAAAATTTCACCTTAGGCTAAATTCGATACTCCGAATCCAAAAATGAAGTCCATTTTGAGAGTTAAAATTTCTAAAATTTAAAAAGTGGTTATTACTATTCATAACGGCTAGTTTTAATAATATTTTAATAGCATATCATTGTTTCGTGAAACTCAGGATTACGTACCACACACGCTATCGAGGAAGGTTGCGATTGCGTGTAATGCAAGGCAAGTCAAGGATGCGTGTTGTGCAAGCTCCTTTTGGTGTAGCGTATAACACAAGACATTAGTAAAATAAGAAAGAATATTTTTCATAAAATCTCGGGCTGTTACATTCTACCCCCCTTAAAATGAATTTCGCCCTCGAAATTCGTCGGGGTTATAAATGGTTTACTATTCGAAAGTTTCTTTAATAGAAACCCACATCGTAAAAGGTAATACCAAAACTTGGCTTTAAAAACTAAAGTATGAAATGTAACGATTACCCAAATAAACTAATCACTGGGATTCCACATAGGTGAAAATATGGATATGGAAGAGAAATCTAACCATCATGTTCTGATGGAGAGTGGTAGAGAACATGGCTATGGAAAAGCCAGTAATCACAAATCCATAGATTTGTGATGATATAAGGTACCATCTGATTCATCAGGTATAAGATCACTAGGACAACATTTTTGGTTTTCAAGATCATTTCCCTAAAGTTGAAAATTTGCTTAGAATAAATACTTACTTTATTTTGGTACAATCTCACTTTTGTTCGTGCCTTGAACAATTTCTACTTCATCTCTTAAATAAATGAAGTTGAATTTGTTATTCGTGAAGTGTTAGCAGATCATGTGATAGAATGACGGGTCATTCCATCTGTCTCAAACAAAAGGTAAGCAAAAGTTATTAAATATACATAAGTCATTCTATAGTGAGATTAATCATATATATAGTTCTTAAAATGGACTTATACTTCATATATCATACTGCTTAATATAATAAAACTAGTTTCTACTAAACAGGGACTTCCTGTAGGTCAGTGGTAGGTGATAAAGGCCAGTCGCACTTCGGTTGTGGGTTCGATTCCTACAGCCTTGTCCGAAGCGATGGGATGTCGCCCGTCCTGCAGGTTGTCCTTTTTATAAAACTATATTACTATAACATCCCATCAATAATATCGAAAAAACTTCTATCCTTAAACAATACTAACTTATGTCCAACATAATCCATTCCAATCTTTAGGCTTATCCATAATACTGCAGTCCATTCTCATAACATAGTGGAAACGATTACCAGAGATTTAATACTGTCGTTGATCCCCACATATCATAAGATATGTCTTGTTGGTCACATTCCAAACATTCAAAGTCCTTAATCGTGTATTCTCTTAAATAACTTAGTGAAGACATGAGTGCAGTTAAAAGTTAACACTTTCCACATACCAAAATCCTCAAAATTCTATATACTCAAACCATGATATCACTTAGTCCTTATATCAATCATGAGCTCATGAATACTATCAAACATTTAATTTTCTCCTTATCCCTTCAATATGCGCATATCATCTACATTCCAAAAATATCTGAATAACCTTTCATGGATAGTGGTACCATTAATCATACACTTTCATAACTCAAGGAAAGACAACAGTGTAACAATCCTCAGATGTCTCTTTATTCCATAGTACCATGAGATTTCTTATACAACATTACACATGATAAACATGTAATCATTCCACAACATTCTTAAACCATTGACCGAGCTTCAACAATTCTTTCATCTTACATATCATTTGTAGTCTCTTCATCATCATCCACATAAATACTACCCATATGACCATACTGATTCTCTTCATGAGTCTTTCCCTTAGGGCATTTGTTTGCATAATGCCCATACATTCCACATTTAAAACACTTAACCATTTTTGATGTCATAGCAACACCATTATCCTCATCCATGGTGTTAACCGACCCTTTTCCTTTGCACTTACTTGCTTTGTGTCCTTCTTTTCCACACCCAAAGCATCTTCGAGTTCCCTTGAAACATTCTCCTTGATGCCTCTTCCCACATGATTTACATAGGGGAAATTGAACTTTCTTTCCTCTATGATCATCATGGAACTCCATCTTTCTCTTATTAGTCGAGTCAGGAAACTTACCAAATTTTACTTTATTGATCATGTTGTGAGATTGCTGATTCGGCATAATAATGATGTTTGGACATCCAAATCCCATTTCATTTGGTTGCTCAAGAAGAATATCATTCCATTGTCCATCATATCCTCCATTATTGTGAATCAACTTGTTTCCAGCCATTTTCTAAAACCCAAACAAAATAGTGTTAGATGCAAAAATCGTAATAAAGGGGGAGTAACTTAAATATCTATCATCTTTGGTTTAATCTAATTTCGTTACCATAGTTCTAGAACTATATCCTATACGTATACTTATCCTTAGGGGCATCCCTAGACATACCTTAGAAATATCTCTAGGGATCTCACTAACGTTTTCGCATCCTAGTTTCCAAAGGTTGACTAAACCTTTCCTATGATACCAACTGTAGAGACCCGAAGCTTATCGTACATGGACGTTACATTACTTTTGTGGAATACTTAGTACATAACAAAAACACACACACAAGGATCGTAATAGTTTAGTGTCTTTGGAAACTCGGAATAAAATCTTCTAATCGTGGGGAAAGATCTTCAACATCTCCCATAAAGATCTTCTTTTTTTTTACCTAAAACCTTTCTTTATATCCTGGGGAAAAGAAAACATAAAATGGTGAGCTCAAATGCTCAGTAAGGGTAAACAAAAGAAATATCAATCACATCATATACATAAGAACATAGCTTTTGGAAATCTTAACCTGCAAAAGAGCTCATAATATCATAACATGGGATAAATCATAGAAGTGAAAATGAGATCCCCATAATCATAACATAATACTTGAAACCTTGTGGCATGCACACATAATCATGGAAAATCATTTCTTGTTAGTCATGACTCATTTCCATGACTATCTTAGTGGACGAAGTCCCTTTCTGAACCGAGTTCACTCCTCGTTTCAGTCCTGTATCACTGAACCGAAATAACCTTCCGTTCCAGCCATGTCTATCTCATGAGATATAAAATCTTTACCCAATGCATTGGAGGGAGATATAGGTCCCACCCATCTTATAATGAATCCTTTCTTATGTGTGCCACATAATCATAAACCATACATCATAACGTAACCCATGTAATAAAAATGGGATTCTTAAACAACATGACATCATAAAACAATTCATATAAGATAAAGGAATTCATAAAAATATTTCCATCACAACATAATCAAAACCATGTAATAATAGGGATAAAAACAGAACCCTTTTATTATCTTAGATGGAAAATAATTTTGAAAAAGTACTTGAACTCCATTCTTGAGGAAAATATCCTTTCTACTTCAAAAACATTTTTCCTTTCATAACATGTCATACGACTTTAAAATAAAATAAGTTGATTAAAAATAAACTTGAAAACTTGTAAAGGAAGCTTCTTGGAAATAATGTTTTAAAAATCCATTCATTCCGTATAAGTTAAAAAAACATTCTTCGTACTTTTGTCGGAAAAGTCAAAAAGTACCTCGTACGACAAAAGATTCCTTTCATACATATTACTAAAAACTCACCGAAGGGTAAAAATGGATATAAACAATTTTAGGTGGATGGAAATAATATTACATTTTGATGAAACATGGATGTGGATGATAAAATACACCCCAGTAAATACTTACGAATAAACAATCTCGGATAAAAATGAGATTGTGATATTTCCCTTACCTTAGGTCCGATTTGCTTTGTTCGTGTCCGAAGCTCCTGTATAATGGTTTAAATAATGTTATTGACTTATTCCAGAATCATACATATTGATATGATATCATATATGGTCATATTATTAGCTTCTTGTTAGTAATATTTCATTGTTACTTGTTACTCGGGTCTTTATTGCCTTTTGTTCTTATGCGTGTTTTGCCGAATAAATTCTTATTCTTCTTTTAAGGTTATAGATACCTTATATCCAGAATGGTATTAGTGTAACATATATCATATTTATTCATTCAATTCATTTATATAATCATTATGAAATGAAGATCATGTAGAACGAGTCGCATCACATCGTGGAGACGGTATTCCGTACGTATGCACGAGTGATGATATCGTTCCTATGATCGTGGAATTGTATTGGAGTATATATATATATATTATTTCAGTATCAATATTACTTCATAATAATCATATATAGTTACTCATTACACCATTATACCCATCCTTGTAAGGTGATGGTGGAAAATAGATCACACCACGGCGTGGAGACGGTATTCCGTACGTACGCACGCGCGGTGATTTCATTTTTCCGTAGGATGGATAGAAGGTGAATTAGGGTTGTTTCATATTTATAATAACATATCAGTATGTAAGTAATACTGATGTTATTACTTTATCATGAAACAACTAAATAATAAGAAGTTGAAGAAGAAAGAAATTGAAAAGATCGGTAATGGATATTACCTCTTCTTTGGAACGCTTCTTTGAATCCTTCACTTAGGGAACTAAGATTGGTCTTTGAAGAAGACCAGGACCTCTAGGATTATTCTAGGGAAGTGGAGAGGAGAAAATGGCAGGGTTTGGCCGAGCTTGAGTGCTCAAATTGGTGTGAGGAGGAGGGGGAGGAGGTGCCCTTTTATAAGGGAAGAGAGGGGCACCTTAGGAATATCTCAAAATATTATTTTATATTAAAGTCAAAATCGGTTTATAATGGTTCCAAAGGGTCTTATTTCGAAGATAAAGTGGGGAAGGGTCGAAATCCTATCAACCAATAGGATTTAGACAAGTTTAGGGTATTATTTTAACCTTATCAATTAGATTTAACTCTAAGTTAATTAATTTAACTTTTACCGTGTCTTTTTGTTTTCTTTCACTATATGGTTAATACACTTACTATAACATGCCAAACGAACCCCAAATTGTTTATTATTAATATATATATCCTTATCTAAGTCATTTGGCCGAACCTTAGATTTTTAGGAATAAAATAACAATTAATAATATAATATTTGATTTAAAAACTATTTTGTGTCAATTTTGACACTATTTGATATATGATTTTTGTGAAAGTCATAACAGAATTATATGTTCGAACCAAGTTGATTAAATCAATACTAATATATCATAGTAACCTAGAAAATTAGTGGAATTCATAAAAAGTCTTAAATTACATTTATTTTGGTATTTATATTATCAATTATGTCAATATTTCATTAATAAGATAATTACTGCATCATCTTTGTGTCATAAATAAATTATATTATTTGATGTGTAAAAATTACAAATAAAATACCATCATGTAGGAAATCTTTTTAGATTTCTAATTAATATTTATAATCGAATTTATCTTATGTATAATCCCATATTAAAAATGATTTACTTATTAAACTTTGATTTTAACAATTTTAACCCTTCTTTAAATAAATTAATAATAAATGTCCTAATCTAATCCAAGTGGGCCTAAATGGTCATATTTTATTCCTAAGTTTGTTTTTGGTCGAATTACACTTTTCCAATAGAATTAGGACATGTGTTAGGGTAATATTAATATCATATTTACCCTTAGTTACCCTATTTACTATTAACCGTGGTAAAAAAAGTAAAAAGTTACTATTCACCAAAAAATTATTTTCATCTCATTGAACCACATTTTAGTCCTTCATATTAACCGTGTCTCTCGGATTTTCGAAATTCCATTCACAGAAGAGGTAAAATTAAGTTTTATGCAAAATTCAGTTTTTAACCTACCACTTAGTAGTTTCACTATTCATCAAAAATTGATGTTTTTCAGAACAATGCCAAAATTTTATCCCAAGCTATATTTTATATTCCGAATTCAAAAATGAAGTCTATTTTACCAAATTAATAACATAAAAGTTGCATTAGTTAATTTTATAATTAAATCCCGCTGTTAAAACAAATAGCGTGTTTTTAAGAAACAATATCTATCAAAAGATTGACACTTGTTTATGTCTAGTTTAAATGTGAAATTACATCCAATGACCAACATTGTATTAAATTGTAAAAATATATTCTAAATATACTTTAAAACCACTCAAATTAATGATTTATCACTATTAATTATTTCGATTAAAAAAGTTGTTTTTAATTATAATTTAGTAATTTTCACTATTTATCAGAATATGAAAGTTATCCGAAAAGTACCAAAATTTCACCTTAGGCTAAATTCGATACTCCGAATCCAAAAATGAAGTCCATTTTGAGAGTTAAAATTTCTAAAATTTAAAAAGTGGTTATTTCTATTCATAACGGCTAGTTTTAATAATATTTTAATAGCATATCATTGTTTCGTGAAACTCAGGATTACGTACCACACACGCTATCGAGGAAGGTTGTGATTGCGTGTAATGCAAGGCAAGTCAAGGATGCGTGTTGTGCAAGCTCCTTTTGGTGTAGCGTATAACACAAGACATTAGTAAAATAAGAAAGAATATTTTTCATAAAATCTCGGGCTGTTACATTCTACCCCCCTTAAAATGAATTTCGCCCTCGAAATTCGTCGGGGTTATAAATGGTTTACTATTCGAAAGTTTCTTTAATAGAAACCCACATCGTAAAAGGGAATACCAAAACATGGCTTTAAAAACTAAAGTATGAAATGTAACGATTACCCAAATAAACTAATCACTGGGTTTCCACATAGGTGAAAATATGGATATGGAAGAGAAATCTAACCATCATGTTCTGATGGAGAGTGGTAGAGAACATGGCTATGGAAAAGCCAGTAATCACAAATCCATAGATTTGTGATGATATAAGGTACCATCTGATTCATCAGGTATAAGATCACTAGGACAACATTTTTGGTTTTCAAGATCATTTCCCTAAAGTTGAAAATTTGCTTAGAATAAATACTTACTTTATTTTGGTACAATCTCACTTTTGTTCGTTCCTTGAACAATTTCTACTTCATCTCTTAAATAAATGAAGTTGAATTTGTTATTCGTGAAGTGTTAGCAGATCATGTGATAGAATGACGGGTCATTCCATCTGTCTCAAACAAAAGGTAAGCAAAAGTTATTAAATATACATAAGTCATTCTATAGTGAGATTAATCATATATATAGTTCCTAAAATGGACTTATACTTCATATATCATACTGCTTAATATAATAAAACTAGTTTCTACTAAACAGGGACTTCCTGTAGGTCAGTGGTAGGTGATAAAGGCCAGTCGCACTTCGGTTGTGGGTTCGATTCCTACAGCCTTGTCCGAAGCGATGGGCTGTCGCCCGTCCTGCAGGTTGTCCTTTTTATAAAACTATATTACTATAACATCCCATCAATAATATCGAAAAAACTTCTATCCTTAAACAATACTAACTTATGTCCAACATAATCCATTCCAATCTTTAGGCTTATCCATAATACTGCAGTCCATTCTCATAACATAGTGGAAACGATTACCAGAGATTTAATACTGTCGTTGATCCCCACATATCATAAGATATGTCTTGTTGGTCACATTCCAAACATTCAAAGTCCTTAATCGTGTATTCTCTTAAATAACTTAGTGAAGACATGAGTGCAGTTAAAAGTTAACACTTTCCACATACCAAAATCCTCAAAATTCTATATACTCAAACCATGATATCACTTAGTCCTTATATCAATCATGAGCTCATGAATACTATCAAACATTTAATTTTCTCCTTATCCCTTCATTATGCGCATATCATCTACATTCCAAAAATATCTGAATAACCTTTCATGGATAGTGGTACCATTAATCATACACTATCATAACTCAAGGAAAGACAACAGTGTAACAATCCTAGGATGTCTCTTTATTCCATAGTACCATGAGATTTCTTATACAACATTACACATGATAAACATGTAATCATTCCACAACATTCTTAAACCATTGACTGAGCTTCAACAATTCTTTCATCTCACATATCATTTGTAGTCTCTTCATCATCATCCACATAAATACTACCCATATGACCATACTGATTCTCTTCATGAGTCTTTCCCTTAGGGAATTTGTTTGCATAATGCCCATACATTCCACATTTAAAACACTTAACCATTTTTGATGTCTTAGCAATACCATTATCCTCATCCATGGTGTTAACCGACCCTTTTCCTTTGCACTTACTTGCTTTGTGTCCTTCTTTTCCACACCCAAAGCATCTTCCAGTTCCCTTGAAACATTCTCCTTGATGCCTCTTCCCACATGATTTACATAGGGGAAATTGAACTTTCTTTCCTCTATGATCATCATGGAACTCCATCTTTCTCTTATTAGTCGAGTCAGGAAACTTACCAAATTTTACTTTATTGATCATGTTGTGAGATTGCTGATTCGGCATAATAATGATGTTTGGACATCCAAATCCCTTTTCATTTGGTTGCTCAAGAATAATATCATTCCATTGTCCATCATATCCTCCATTATTGTGAATCATCTTGTTTCCAGCCATTTTCTAAAACCCAAACAAAATAGTGTTAGATGCAAAAATCGTAATAAAGGGGGAGTAACTTAAATATCTATCATCTTTGGTTTAATCTAATATCGTTACCATAGTTCTAGAACTATATCCTATACGTATACTTATCCTTAGGGGCATCCCTAGACATACCTTAGAAATATCTCTAGGGATCTCACTAACGTTTTCGCATCCTAGTTTCCAAAGGTTGACTAAACCTTTCCTATGATACCAACTGTAGAGACCCGAATCTTATCGTACATGGACGTTACATTACTTTTGCGGAATACTTAGTACATAACAAAAACACACACACAAGGATCGTAATAGTTTAGTGTCTTTGGAAACTCGGAATAAAATCTTCTAATCGTGGGGAAAGATCTTCAACATCTCCCATAAAGATCTTTTTTTTTTTACCTAAAACCTTTCTTTATATCCTGGGGAAAAGAAAACATAAAAGGGTGAGCTCAAATGCTCAGTAAGGGTAAACAAAAGAAATATCAATCACATCATATACATAAGAACATAGCTTTTGGAAATCTTAACCTGCAAAAGAGCTCATAATATCATAACATGGGATAAATCATAGAAGTGAAAATGAGATCCCCATAATCATAACATAAGACTTGAAACCTTTTGGAATGCACACATAATCATGGAAAATCATTTCTTGTTAGTCATGACTCATTGCCAAGACTATCTTAGTGGACGAAGTCCCTTTCTGAACCGAGTTCACTCCTCGTTTCAGTCCTGTATCACTGAACCGAAATAACCTTCCGTTCCAGCCATGTCTATCTCATGAGATATAAAATCTTTACCCAATGCATTGGAGGGAGATATATGTCCCACCCATCTTATAATGAATCCTTTCTTATGTGTGCCACATAATCATAAACCATACATCATAACGTAACCCATGTAATAAAAATGGGATTCTTAAACAACATGACATCATAAAACAATTCATATATGATAAAGGAATTCATAAAAATATTTCCATCACAACATAATCAAAACCATGTAATAATAGGGATAAAAACAGAACCCTTTTATTATCTTAGATGGAAAATAATTTTGATAAAGTACTTAAACTCCATTCTTGAGGAAAATATCCTTTCTACTTCAAAAACATTTTTCCTTTCATAACATGTCATACGACTTTAAAATAAAAGAAGTTGATTAAAAATAAACTTGAAAACTTGTAAAGGAAGCTTCTTGGAAATAATGTTTTAAAAATCCATTCATGCCGTATAAGTTAAAAAAAACATTCTTCGTACTTTTGTCGGAAAAGTCAAAAAGTACCTCGTACGACAAAAGATTCCTTTCATACATATTACTAAAAACTCACCGAAGGGTAAAAATGGATATAAACAATTGTAGGTGGATGGAAATAATATTACATTTTGATGAAACATGGATGTGGATAATAAAATACACCCCAGTAAATACTTACGAATAAACAATCTCGGATAAAAATGAGATTGTGATATTTCCCTTACCTTAGGACCGATTTGCTTTGTTCGTGTCCGAAGCTCCTATATAATGGTTTAAATAATGTTATTTACTTATTCCAGAATCATACATATTGATATGATATCATATATGGTCATATTATTAGCTTCTTGTTAGTAATATTTCATTGTTACTTGTTACTCGGGTCTTTATTGCCTTTTGTTCTTATGCGTGTTTTGCCGAATAAATTCTTATTCTTCTTTTAAGGTTATAGATACCTTATATCCAGAATGGTATTAGTGTAACATATATCATATTTATTCATTCAATTCATTTATATAATCATTATGAAATGAAGATCAGGTAGAACGAGTCGCATCACATCGTGGAGACGGTATTCCGTACGTATGCACGAGTGATGATATCGTTCCTACGATCGTGGAATTGTATTGGAGTATATATATATATATATTATTTCAGTATCAATATTACTTCATAATAATCATATATAGTTACTCATTACACCATTATACCCATCCTTGTAAGGTGATGGTGGAAAATAGATTACACCACGGCGTGGAGACGGTATTCCGTACGTACGCACGCGCGGTGATTTCATTTTTCCGTAGGATGGATAGAAGGTGAATTAGAGTTGTTTCATATTTATAATAACATATCAGTATGTAAGTAATACTGATGTTATTACTTTATCATGAAACAACTAAATAATAAGAAGTTGAAGAAGAAAGAAATTGAAAAGATCGGTAATGGATATTACCTCTTCTTTGGAACGCTTCTTTAGGGAACTAAGATTGGTCTTTGAAGAAGACCAGGACCTCTAGGATTATTCTAGGGAAGTGGATAGGAGAAAATGGCATGGGTTGGCCGAGCTTGAGTGCTCAAATTGGTGTGAGGAGGAGGGGGAGGAGGTTCCCTTTTATAAGGGAAGAGAGGGGCACCTTAGGAATATCTCAAAATATTATTTTATATTAAAGTCAAAATCGGTTTATAATGGTTCCAAAGGGTCTTATTTCGAAGATAAAGTGGGGAAGGGTCGAAATCCTATCAACCAATAGGATTTAGACAAGTTTATGGTATTATTTTAACCTTATCAATTAGATTTAACTCTAAGTTAATTAATTTAACTTTTACCGTGTCTTTTTGTTTTCTTTCACTATATGGTTAATACAGTTACTATAACATACCAAAAGAACCCCAAATTGTTTATTATTAATATATATATCCTTATCTAAGTCATTTGGCCGAACCTTAGATTTTTAGGAATAAAATAACAATTAATAATATAATATTTGATTTAAAAACTATTTTGTGTCAATTTTGACACTATTTGATATATGATTTTTGTGAAAGTCATAACAGAATTATATGTTCGAACCAAGTTGATTAAATCAATACTAATATATCATAGTAACCTAGAAAATTAGTGGAATTCATAAAAAGTCTTAAATTACATTTATTTTGGTATTTATATTATCAATTATGTCAATATTTCATTAATAAGATAATTACTGCATCATCTTTGTTTCATAAATAAATTATATTATTTGATGTCTACAAATTACAAATAAAATACCATCATGTAGGAAATCTTTTTAGCTTTCTAATGAATATTTATAATCGAATTTATCTTATGTATAACCCCATATTAAAAATGATTTACTTATTAAACTTTGATTTTAACTATTTTAACCCTTCTTTAAATAAATTAATAATAAATGTCCTAATCTAATCCAAGTGGGCCTAAATGGTCATATTTTATTCCTAAGTTTGTTTTTTGTCGAATTACACTTGTCAAATAGAATTAGGACATGTGTTAGGGTAATATTAATATCATATTTACCCTTAGTTACCCTATTTACTATTAACCGTGGTAAAAAAAGTAAAAAGTTACTATTCACCAAAAAATTATTTTCATCTCATTGAACCACATTTTAGTCCTTGATATTAACCGTGTCTCTCGGATTTTCGAAATTCCATTCACAGAAGCGGTAAAATTAAGTTTTATGCAAAATTCAGTTTTTAACCTACCACTTAGTAGTTTCACTATTCATCAAAAATTGATGTTTTTCAGAACAATGCCAAAATTTTATCCCAGGCTATATTTCATATTCCGAATTCAAAAATGAAGTCTATTTTACCAAATTCATAACATAAAAGTTGCATTAATTAATTTTATAATTAAATCCCGCTGTTAAAACAAATAGCGTGTTTTTAAGAAACAATATCTATCAAAAGATTGACACTTGTTTATGTCTAGTTTAAATGTGAAATTACATCCAATGACCAACATTGTATTAAATTGTAAAAATATATTCTAAATATACTTTAAAACCACTCAAATTAATCATTTATCACTATTAATTATTTCGATTAAAAAAGTTGTTTTTAATTATAATTTAGTAATTTTCACTATTTATCAGAATATGAAAGTTATCCGAAAAGTACCAAAATTTCACCTTAGGCTAAATTCGATACTCCGAATCCAAAAATGAAGTCCATTTTGAGAGTTGAAATTTCTAAAATTTAAAAAGTGGTTATTACTATTCATAACGGCTAGTTTTAATAATATTTTAATAGCATATCATTGTTTCGTGAAACTCAGGATTACGTACCACACACGCTATCGAGGAAGGTTGCGATTGCGTGTAATGCAAGGCAAGTCAAGGATGCGTGTTGTGAAAGCTCCTTTTGGTGTAGCGTATAACACAAGACATTAGTAAAATAAGAAAGAATATTTTTCATAAAATCTCGGGCTGTTACAATTAAGGTCCTTTTTTAGTGTGGATAAATGGGTCGATATTGAGTGTTTAGATATGAAATGGGATATTTTAGAATTAAGTATTGATTATTTTATAATCAAGGACAAATATTAAGAATAGACAAATTCCTCTGCCATTTATTAGTGTATGGTAAAAAAAATAAGTATAATTTAAATTTGATAAAAAAACCTAAATTCAATTTTAAAATATTTTATATAATATAATAAATAAAAATTACATCTTTATTTGAATAAAGTATAATTTAATAATTATAATATGAAATATAGGATTATAAAAATTATTTTTTTTAAATTAATTATTGTATGCATTAAAAAAATTTATATTGTGATTTATTTTATAAATTGTAATGTTTAATTTATGTCGAGAGAATGTAATAAAATTATTCATATTCATAAAAAATATTTTAGTATTTTCAATAAAAAAAATTAGAAAAAATACTAAAAATTCACAATAAGTTAATTTATACATGGTGATACCAAAAAAGAATTCAATTTTATCAAATATTGTTTTAAAATTTATAAATATTACACATATATAAAACCAGACTATACAAATAAAAAACACTTTTATCTAGAGTTCTTTTTATTTATTTTGTAATGAGTTATTACATTTATTTTTTTTATATGATAATTATTATATTATTGATAAATATTATATGATTGACAATCAATCATGATATACCTTTTAATAAAAAATCTGATACAAAATATTTTTTTTATTTTTTGAAAATCAATGTTTTATTAATATGTTAAAATGATCATTATTTTTATTTTGATTTTATGTCATATGATATTTGAAATAATTTTTTAGAATCATAATAATTATTTTACTCATTTAAAATATTGTTCTTTCGTTATTTTACTATTCTCAGTAGTCCTATTATAATTTCATTTTTTTGTTTGTATTCCAGAAGGTCATATACTATTCCCAATATCATATAATTATTAAATTTAAAATAAATATATATTATTTACATCATTATTCATCCAATAAATTTGTATCATTGTTATTTTAATTTCATTTATATAATTAAAATATTTTTTCTAATATATTTTTCAATTCACTTTTTTCATCTCTAAGATTATTCTCTAGGATCATGATGGATCAAAATATAAGATTCTAGTTATGTATTATGTATGTGAATATTTTCATTGATATACCAATTTATATTTTATAGAGTATAATCATACTTCATATTTAATTTATTAGGTTGGTGTAAAAAATGATTTTTTTTATTATGATGGTTGTATGATTGATACTATATAATATACCACACATGTGTTTAGAAAGAATAATTATTTATACTAAAAACTTTAATTTTTATACAATACCACCAAGACATTAACATTTTGGAAAATGATACAAGTTCCATAAACTAGAAATACATGATAAGCATAGGGATAAATAGATTTATCAATTTGAGGACAAAAATAATAGTACATATTCCTTATGATTTAAAAAGTTCCATATTACTTTTTATTTTCCCAGAGGCATATTATGATAACACTATCAAATACTTGGAGGCCCAATGAGGTTGATCTTAAGGATAATCCCAACGATTTCCCTTATCATGGAATGTGGGGTCATACCATTCAAGACATAATTTTATTTAAAAAAATTCCCCCCAAAAATTGGAATATGAGATGAATGTATCATTGGAATATCCTAAGGTACGCATAAACCATGTGGATTATATATTTCCAATAGAAGAATAAGAAAGATAACATGATGTGTTAAAAAAATAACTAGGTGTTCTATGTTAAAATTATCCAAAAGTTAGTTCATCCTCTCTAATTACTATGGGATAACTAAATTAGAAATTCATGAACACAATTCTCCTTAAATTCATCATGGTGTCTTATCAGACATTAAAATCTTCTAAATTTTTTTGAAACATTTAAATAATTTCTTTGAAAAAATATGAAGAAACATAAAAAGTTCCCAAACAAGTCCATGACCTCATAGAATTTATGCCACCAACATTAGGTGGATGGACATCACCATAAATAATGGTTCCCACTATGATGATGTGGTACAATTTTACTCCTTCCATGTTATTTAAGTAACAGATCTAAAAATTGATAATGAGGATTTATATGACATATTTTTCTCTGATAACATTAAACAATGGGAATTCCATGGGAGGGGATGATTGACCAAAGGCAAAGGATGTATCATATAGTTATTTTTTATTTTATTATTCATCTCATAAAAACAAATTGGATGGATATTCAACAAGAAAATGAATATAAAAAGCTAATTGATGGTCCTCCATTGTATACCTTCTTCCAATTTGACATGTAAATTATTTGGATGAATCACTACCACAAGTCAATCATAGAACCCTATATGACTCAAACTATTTGTTAATCATACTAGGAATGAATTTTCACCCATGGTTTTAGGGAAACATTCTATATATCATAAAAACCTTTAGTGGATCCTGAACAAACATATATCTATAGTAAAAGACAAAATATATTGCCTAAAAATATGATTTTCTCAAAACATATCTCCATCACACAAGAATAAATCTTGATCCTCGATGTTATTTTTTATCCAAATAACTCACAGTTTCTCACTTTAATTCCTGACATAATTTATATATTGTTCTTACTGCGGTGGATATTGCATAATCATACCATCCTAAGAAAAAACATGTAATATTTCACATGATCATATAACTCATATATTAGGAACATGGATTGATGGTTCTATAGAATATTATAATACTCTATGTTTCTAATAATTTAAAGTATGTTAACATCCATAAGGTTTTAGTGGATAAGGATTAATAGATCAATCTTATTACTTATTAAACCCTCTATCACGTTTGATTTATATAGGGTGATTTTCTAAACAAGTATTGATAATCTAGATACACATTAAAATAAATATAATATTGTGGGAAATCAATATTTGCAATCTCAATTTAGGGATCTTTTTTGAAACAATTGATCATGTTTTTCATCTAGGATACCACATTAAATTCCTTATATAGAAGACCTTGGTTTCATACTCATACAACCATTCCATCATCCTAACATCAATGAAGTATTTTATTTCCATCATTAAGTAAGTGATATTTCTTCATAGTGATTATTACTTTTTAGGAAATTGTGAGACCTAGTATATTGATGAAAAATTCAAAATTATGGATAAAAAATACATATAACCTTACAAACTACTATAAGTGGATACACCTATTGGCCTATAATCCAATTATTGAAGCTGTTATAATGACATGAGGGAAGCATCATGCATCCCATAAATCCCAATGACATGACAAAGACAAATTTTTGAAGCCATATCATGCTATAAAGAAAATTGGAAGACCCTCTAAAAAACCTACACTCACTTAATGAGTATCCAAAGGTAGTTATTAAACCAACCACAACCCCAAAATAAAAGAGGTTCTATTCTATGTAACCCATGATAATAAATCCAAATATAAAATAGGTTTATCAAATTATATGTCTTAAAAGACTATATTTAATCATCCGTTAAAATTTTATTTTATGGGACAATTTCATTAATAAAAATTCCAAGGATTGTGAGGCTTCACACCTACTTTCATGATTTTTTTTAAATACAAATTATTGAAAAGTGACATTGAAAAAACATTGACCTAAAAATGTATTTAATGGAATAACCTCATTGATACATTATAATAAGATCAGAACTCCCATTCCATCAATCTAAAAGAGAAGTAATATAATTTCACCGCTTTATTTTTATGAAGGAATATCAATAACATTTGATGAAATTTAACAAGTTAATATAATAAATAAATAAGATATATAGCTAATATTAATTATTCAAACCATAACTATTGATTAATGGTAAAATTATGTTACATTATTTAAAAAATATGTTATTTTTAATTCATAAAACTATAACGAAATGATTATATTAGAACCTCCTCTCATAGTTCACTATCCAAGACACAAATAATTCATAATAGATAAAAAAGATAAATTCTGGATAAAAATATCAAATGTAACAATATTGTAGAATAAATTGGATAACATAATCATTATTATTTCATTCGGGAGGTTAGGTATGCCCAATGGATAGATAATATCATCTCTACCAAAATGAAGAATTAAAAAAGTAGTGTTTTTTTATTTATGTGACCTAAATCATCCATGACCTACATATTATTTTCCATTATGATTGTGGAATTATTTATTTATGAAATGATAGGATTTGAAGATATTTACACTATGGATATGTATTTCAAATACAATCTTTCCTATATGGATTCCAATAAAGAAGAATTTATAAACATTAATGTTCCCAAAGGAGTATATTTCTACCACGTGGTCCCCTTTATCTTGATGAATGTTGGAGCCACATACCAATGGTAAGTGCACCAAATTTTAAATACACGTAGATATATTATAGTGGAATGTTATATTGATAACCATATAGTTAAATAACTCTAACATTATGACCAATTTACTAACCTTGAGGCAATGTTCATTAAGATATTAAAACATAGCCTAAATGAATCTAATAAAATATTCCTTCACATTATCCTTTGAAAAATTCAAAAGACTAATTTTCCACCATAATGGAATTGATTTTAATACCAAAAATATAAATTATATCTTCAAAAAAACCATACACATAATATCAGGGAGTTGATAGGCTGTTATGGGTGACTTTCCTATATCAAATTCATTATTGAAAAGTTTTCTTGTAAATTATTTCCCTTAATAAATCAAATAATATATTAAAAGAACAACCAATGTAATTAGTACCATGAAAATGTATTTGATAACTTAAATAGTAAATCATGGATCATTTTTTTCTAAACCCACTTATAGAAGGAAAACATATCATCTTCTATATGAAATAAATGGAATAATAACAAGGAAATATATTTTCCCGTGAAAATGTAATGATTAAATTAAAAATTCTATATCAACATACTATAATTTTTTAGTCTAAGAATAGATTTATCATATTTATGAAAAAATTTATTCCCTTGGAAATGGTGTAGATTCTCGTAGTTTTCATGTCTCATGATGAAGTCCTGGAGGGTTCCCAAATAGATCCTTTAAAATCTATTCTTAATAATATTATGAAGAACGCATTCATTATTAGATGGGATATAATTCTATAATAATTTTATATGTTTTTTGTCTCCTAGATGTTATCCAAGTGATAAGAGGTGGTAACTTTTCATGTAGAAAATCTTATTATGTAAGAATTTTTTTTATAATATGGATATTTTAGAGTGTGACTCCATTTTTTCAACTAATCCACCATTACATGAGAAATATTTTTTATAGGGTATTATAGAATCTTATTAGTAAAATTATTAAAGTCCTTATGTAAAATTGGATTTTCATGGGAGTAATTTTATTATCCAATAAAATGATTCTCCTACTACTCTTGGATAGTTTCACGACTGAATGGAATAACAGGAATTGATCACATGTCTTTAATTATCCATAAATGTTCCAAATCACTCAGCTTAATGTTAACAATTATTATGATTTGATAATAAAGTAATGAATTGGAAAATGCACCATAAATGTTGATATGATTTCCATTCATGATCATACTCAAGAATTAATGGCCTGATTTTTCATTAAGCTAGTTGTATCATACATCTTAGAGATACATGGGTTATATGAAGATGTACTATATAATTTTCATGCACCCCATATAAATTTAAAACATGATTAAATGGTAATTAATGTGGCGTATTGGAGAGTATTGGCCCACTTTTTTAGTTACTAGATAACCTAAGTGGGTGAGATTTAAATCAATATAGACCTTGTTGAGTCCTCATCCCCACAAATTAAAATAATATTCCCTTTTATGTCTTCAATCATTAACTATCACTACCGTGAAATATTCCCACTTGACCGAGTGAAAAGGGAAAAAATTCAAAGCTGAGAAAAAACATAATCATGTTTAAAAATCCATATTCTAGGAAAATTACATAAAAATATGGTTTTATGGTGTCCAAATTAGGGTCACTAAAGGATAGTACACACTAATAGTGTTATGAAATAATTATACATAGTCTCATGATGTTCTCTTCAAATGAGTTCTAAACTAGCCCATAAAATTAACAGGATCACATACATCTTAAATATATTGATATATGAATATGTGATGTTCAAAAAAAATTATTATACATATCATCTCCTCACTAATATCATCCACTAAACCTAGAGTTGACAATATTCTATAAGTAACTGTTAGCCTTTTTCAATTTGGGGCTTGGTGTCATGGGCCAATACCCATTATAAAAAGTATAGTAAATCTTGTTCATTCTCACTACCATAATCTCCAACACAAAATGGCTTGAAGTAGTTCCTTTGAAAGGAATTATGTACCAATGACATGATCACTTTCACAAAATCATGTATATTCTATTGATTCATTGACCCTCATAGTATCCTAATAAATAATGAACTAAATTTCTATTAATATATGAGTTAATTAAATGATTCTCAATGTATGTAATTTTTTATAACCATTAATACCATTATTACATAATATAAAATATATTGTAAGATTCCTCTAATGACATCCTATTAAAAAAGCCTATAATAGATGGTTGATTAGGAATGAACCAGGTGCCCTGACAAACATATCAACTCATTTGAATCCTATTATAACACTTAATGCATTGTTACCTATGTGAAACTATACACCTTATTGTATGGAACATAAACGGTGTCACCTATTGAGTTCTAAATTTATTCAAATTAGAAAACTATTTATGAAAAACAGACTAAATATGAATAGTCAGATTTTGTTTTAGATGAATCATGATATATTGATAAACGTGGAAAATGACTATTAAAAAAGATGGATGTCCAAAAAAATCAAGTTTCTTAATAGTTTAATATGAATAATTTAATTCAATCATTTTTTAAGTATAATTTATGTGATCCACAATGATATATATGATAACTTAGAGGAATCCTGTTAAATTAGATCACAAATGGGAAGGTCTTTACATTTTGCACAAGGATAACTCCAAGGGTGCATATCAATTCCACACACCAAATAAAAATAATATCACACCTATTAACAACATGGATTTCCTAAATAAATATTTCACTTGAATATGCATTAAATTTTCTAGGTCATTGAAATAAGTCCATAAACATCAGAGAATACCATCCTTACCACATGAATATAATATTTTTGATGTTAGTCTCTTTTTACACTACTATAAGCTGTATAGAAAATGATCCTTAACACATGAACTTAAATAATATATTGATAGAATTTTTTTTAATAACCTTAAATTGTAGAGAATAAGGAACACACCACAAGAAATTAAATTATATAGTGTTATGTACTTCAATCATTTAAATAAATTTCATGGAATAAGGTCCTTCCCACATGAATAGAATTGTTTTAGTGTTATATCATTATCATAAGACACTGAACACCATGAAATAAGTTCCTTATCATGTGATGTTAACCCATATGGTGTTATGTCCATATTTCTTGTCCCTAAACTTCATGACATACATTATTTACGACATGACCATGAATTTTATTTTTTTTAATCCTAGTCATATAAATTTAAAAGTAATGTCATAATATTACTATTAGAACAACCCAAAAAACCATTTTTCCTTATCACAGGTCCCTAAACTGCGTGATGTATAACCCTTACCACTTGAAAAAAAAAATTCTAATGCCAGATCCATAATTATTTTCCATAAAATACATGAATCATTATCCAAACTAAACGAACCTAAAATATGAAAAATCAATTATATAATATCTTGATCAATGTTTGAGCCCCATTTTTTAAAAGGATTATTGAAAACAATAATATTTATCATATATAATGTCAAATATTCATGTAAACTGTGATAAAAGTTTTACTTTTCTACAACTATGTATTTATTTATTCTTGGTATTAAAAAATACATATAGAAATATATATATCCTATAGTAGGACCAATAATATAATTCCCCACATTTCAACACCCCACCACTGAAACCAACCTATTTTTTTACAATGAAAAATCTTATATATCTCTTCAATTAGACCAAATCTATGATATATATCCTCCTTTTATAGAAAAATATATGTGGATTTATTCCAATGTCCACATGATATATTTTGATTCTCAATCTTCCAATCAAAATAATTGTAAAAAATAATGTTTTTTCTTTCATATTATACAAAAAATCTTACTCTTTATAACCATGAATCACATATTTTATTCTTTAATACCCCACACCATGGTGTAATATATTTCTGAAAGTACATGTGACATAATTTTTATTCCATTAAAATATTTTTTGAAGCGTGGATTTATTAAACTTCATCTAACCAAATTATTATCCCCTTTTCATTTCTCCATTTCAATTATTCACTTTTTCATTGGATTCATTCATCCATTAATGTTGGGTAAATTTCACTTCGGAAAAGTTGAAATGATTCCCATTTCAAATTGAATTGTATTTCATGAGCTTAAACAACATGTTATATGGTATAAAATTAATAACCATAAAAAATTCGACACTATAAATGAATATTCCTTTATCTTAAACCACATTTTCCCTTCTATTCTAAATTGTGGGACAATGTAATTGGTGGTACATAAATATTTTCAGGTCAAATATATTTGAAGGGAATCCAAAGAAAAATTCAATTCTTATCTTCTTCACCAAAAATCGTTTTAGAGATCATTAAAAATTAAGGAATAAATTGTAGGTAAAATCATAATTGGATTATAATATAAAAAAATTAAAATTAAATCCATAAAAACTATATTTATCAATCTATGTAAAATATAGAGTACACAATTAATTTTCTTTAATTCATATGGGTGACATGAAAAATCCACAATGATACTGAAAATTCTTTTCATAAAACCACATAATTTTTTTAATTATCCCAAGAATATAAACCTATTTATATATGAAGGTATATAATTACTTTAGGATTATATCAAATACACCCAATATATATCGCAATAATGTTCATTGATGTTCTCATTCCCTAATGGTGTAAATACCATGTCATACGTATGTAGACGTGGATCATGGTGATGGAATATATTATCCATATACGGCAAACATATAAATACCAAGCCCAACACATTTTTAGAATAACAAAATTATCTCGTTATATAATACAAAGAAATTATCCTTTTGTAATGGTATATTTGTTTTATATATATCCAGCTTATAACCATTGATTTGAATAAAATGTAGGTAAAATCAACCTATCAAAACCCTAATAATTTTCTAGATGAATTAATTGGAGATTTTAAATATCTATCATTAATTTTATTCAATTTGGATTAAGTTTCTTTAACGTATTCTTCCTAGGCACCACATGGGGGATACTACAATATATTCTTGTGATCAAACCTAATGATATTGTTTGACTAAAAAGAAACTAAATTGATATTATTTTTCCTAGCCTAGATTATACCATCTCTCTCAATCATAATTTATTAAAGAGATACTTGAGTCTACGAAATGGACTTTTATTAAATATATTATCCAAAATGAAGAAATTTTAATTAATTTGATGATAATTTTGGAAGGGAAAACAAAAATTTTAGGAATATTACCACAATGAAAGAGAAACAAATAAGGGATGTGAAATAATAAATAATAGAAGAAATCATAACATTAAGGGTTATTCAAAAAAAATTAAGATAAGATAATATTTTATTGGAGTATTATTTCCATCATTAGATAATTATAAAATTGAAACTATCTTAACCACTTTATTTTCCTATTTATATGACTTTGGTAATAAGTATTTGTTAATACTTATAGATAGATTCACCCTCAATTATTACATATATTAAATCCACTTTGATATATTCTTGTTTGAGTTTATACTACTCCATTTTATTATTTTTATCACTAACCTGAGTATTGAGTTGAATTTAGTTTCATTGGTTGAACCAAACACTCGTTAATCTCAGGCTAAGAGTTCAGTATCTGAACTCCAACCTGCTGAACAAAGAAGGCCAACTAACTAAAATGATATATTCTCCCTAGTCAAAATAATATTTCAAATGATATTATAGAGTTCATGGAAGTAAAAAATAACAATTCACACGACCTTTAGAATTTGATAATGGTTTACTACATAGATATTTATTTCATATTGAGAATTCCCAAAAATTATAGTATAATAACTACCCTAGAAACACAATATAAAAAACAACTTTGATGAGTTGGGGAACCCAAACATGACTGATTAATCATCACAGGAATGCAATTATGAATTATGTATCATAAGAAAAGTAACCTGACAATTTTTGTTATACAAGAAAATGAATAATTAATAGTCTCAATCTAACTAATTTTAAGTAATAATCATATAGGATAATATTTTCTTGGTGGACCTCCCTATTAAAACACCCTAGAAATGAAATAAATGGTGGGAATATTAAATTTAGATTTATATATTTTAAATATATTTAACCTTAACATACACTGTAATATTTCACATTGTTACTATGACTAAGGGTTCTTAATGTTACAATGACTTTTTAATCAGGAGGTCATCATCTTATAGCGTCCAGTCTATAGGGACCCCAGATTGGTATCCTTATGTAGTATGCGGTATATATACTCACTGGAAAACCTTCTAAAAAATCACATTCATAAGATATTTTTTCCATGGATAAAAATATTCTTTATTTTAATTGGTTCAGTTACCATAAATAATTTTATCAATAAGAGCATTTATATGTTTATGCACCATTTTGAAGCAAAATTGTTGCCTGACAATGTGTAATTATCATCACATTCCTTGTGATATTGTAATGTGAAACTACATTCAATAACTAGGATATTCATAGGAACTAACATTTTTCATATAGATTTTAGACTATAATCTCATCAAACTAAGATACCAATACCATGTCCTGATGTGAGGTAGTATAAGATTATTTTCAATGAGTGTGACATGCATTATAAAAACTGTCCCAAATGGTGTATCACAAGGAAAAAATGTAAAGTGTGAATAAAAACTCAAAATATTGGTAATATCACAAGAATACATATAAATTGTTCATATTCAATAAATATTGTGTAGTCTAAGGTGAAATATAGAACACATATGATGTGAGACTTAATCTTAGCATATTTATAATATCACTAACATGAAAAGGAATTTGATATATTACAACTATATTAGGATGACTTTTATGAAAAACAGAATGAGGAACCACCAAGATATTTTAAACTCATAGCATTGATTGTGATCTTTAATATAACCATGTAAAAATTTAATGAGTTTTTAAATACATTATGAATTCTCCCCCCGTTGAACATGGCCTAGCATATAGTCGATCTCGGAATGGAAAACATTACATGGTTAATATGTATCCCTTATCCATTACTACAACCATCAAAAAAGTGTATACAATACTTTATGAATCAGAATAACCAATGGGATATTAAAACCTACTGAGTAACTTGTACATCAATCATACTAAATATAAATTATTGGCTACCTGAAGTCTATATTCATATCCCAATTAATTGTATTGTACCCCCTCTTGCATAAAAAATGAGAAACCTTAACATTTTGGGAGTGTTGGGTTGGAAAAATATTTAGTTTTGTCACCATTATTTTTAGTCTAATTGATTTCAAAAAACATTTTTACCCACTCAATAAAAAAATAATTAAATGTTTCAACTACTTTCCCATGATTCCCCTTGATAAAATTAATACATTCATTTCTAAATGATGGTTATTTTCTTAATTTTCCTAAATATTAATGAATCATAGAAATTCTTTATAGATTTCCATAAGGATGTGAAATTTAGAAATATGGTATATATTATTTTTACCCAATACAGCCTAATAGGAATGAATTAATGTGTTTCTTAATATAAAAATCATGTAATTTATTTTCACTTTTTACCAGATATTATTCTCTTGTTCGATTGAAATTGTTCAATCTCTCACTATATTCCATCATTAAATATCAATTTTAATTACAATAATAGGAAAACAAAGAATAATATAAAAAAATTTCATGGTTTACAGACACTGGGATATAAAAAAAATCATATCCATGGTGATGTGTATGTGTTCCAACAACCATTACAAGAAAACTATTTTACTAGATACAAGTTTGATTGTGGTCACTCCATACTTGGAACATTGTCCTTAAAAATTTTAGGCATATTGCACTACCTTACTAGGACCACTCCCAATTATTTCTCTCATTTTATTTCCTCTATATCTTATTAATGTATAGATGTGATTAGCTCTCTTTGGTTTATGAACACATAGATCTCCTAAATATCATTTTATGAAATTGATTCACCTTATATCTTGAAATCACTTTATGATGTGATGTTGATATCGATCCCATTATGTTTCATTCCTAATCCCTAATGTAATTGAATTCTCATTGTGAGAGTTTAATTGATGAAATCTAAATTTTCTTTATTGAAGCATCAAAATATTTCTCTAGATGAAGAATAATTTCACACTAGAATTATTCTTATTACTCTATTTTTAAAAAATCTAATGTTTTAAAAATAATACCATATATATTGATCATTACTCAAAAAAACTACATTTTAATAATATAATAGTTTCTTTGACTCTCCTTTCATCCTCCTTTTCATAAGACTGATATAATTATGAAGCATTATCACAAAATAAATTATATGATATGGTTTTTTTAATTATTTAAGAACCACAACACTATGATAAATGTATAAGATTCATTATATACCTCCAATTCAATAATATTATTCCATGTTTACCCTATGTTTAAATGTGGTCAAATATATCCAATTATAATTAATTAATCCTCCATACTTAAGCTAACTATTTTAATTTTAAAATTAAAATCAAATATTAAAAATAGTTTTTTATTTATATGATCATATTGTGATGATCTATATTTTTTTCATAACATACCTAAATTTTGATATAATTGTTGTGTGAATTACAACATTAAAATATGGCCTTCAAGTTAATTATTGATCCAAAAAATACATATAATATCTCATTTTTAATTCAAATAAGGTCAATGTGTGAACTTATAAACCTATATAAATCATAGAAAAATTATGTCCCTCTGGTCTCAAATATATATCATGATATTCATCCTAAATAATCAGTGATTAATTGGTCATGATCCCTTTCAAAGGACCTCTAGAAAATAAAATGTTGAACAAAAATTAATTTAGTAGTATTGGACTAGGGTTGTCTCTAGAGAGGAGAGTGTTTTTCTGATAGTCTACAAATTCTATTCCCTAAATTACATGACTTTACATAAAATATTCGATTAGAGTAAATTCCCATGATATCTTTGATTTATAGTTTATGTAATTAATAAAAAATAGTTATGAATAAAATATATAACTTTTTAACTAATATATTTTGTTCACTATATGATCATCTTTTTATCCCATTACAATTATACAACATATCCCATAAATTCTACACAAAAGAAAATATTTTAGATATATCATACATATTATCTATCTTGATATCACTGATAAATGAAAACATTAGAATGTGGTGAGTTCATATGATCAATAATGGTATAGAAAAGTGATAATAATAAAAAATCATATGTGAGTATAAATATTAATATGGGAATAATATGGATATGTAATAATTGTATCACCAAAAAATAATATTTAAAAAATAGTGGGATGCAGTATAGAAAAATATTTAATTTCATACTATCTATGAAATGGAGGAATAAATACGGATTTAAATAGTGCATAAAATCAAAATAAAAATTGAAATGTTGAACAATAATAAGAATAAGAAATATATGTGAAGAAAAATCATAATTTTCATGCCTATGTGAAAAAAAACATTATGTACATGCCTAAAAATATTAGCAAACTCATCATTCCTAGGCCTATATAAATCTCTTTATTTGTAAGAAGGAATATCCCCTGAGATATCTACATCAACAAATGCATTAAAATATTCTATAAGACCTCACCGATCACCATAAATACATATGTGTCTTCCATAAAATTAGTCATTATCTTATCATAACGAACCCATGGAAATAAAAAGGGATCAATATTTATTATAATGGAGTCAAATAATAAAAATAATCAAAATTCCAATAATAAATATGATAAAGACATGTAATATAAATTTGTATCCAATTATACTAAATAATCTTCTAGGTAGATATTATTAAATGAATAATTTTTCATTTACACCATATAGATAAATCTTATACAATTATATAAATAATTTCCTCAATCAATGAATGAATGGAATCTATGTGCACACCCTTCAATCAAATAAATTAAAATAATTTTGTTCACAAAGTAAAGGAACCAGAGGAAAAGTTATTCTGATTCATAGTGGATAATTATCAGGGAAACATATAGATACAGATAACTAGAGGTAACAAATGATGATATTTTCACATATAAAGAAGACCATTAGTTGGAAATAAAAATATTCAAAACTAGTGGAAACTATCATTTAAGATGGTGAAAAGAACTCTAAAATGATATAATTTTTGAGAATAAAATTTTATCAAGTTAAAATATTTTAATTTAAAGACCATTTTTCACTATAGAGGAAGATAAGTACTATTAATTAAAATATTAGGGTATAAGAATGAAATATTTGAACATTTATGTTCAAGAAGAAGAATTTATAGTCAATAAAGGGAGTTTAGTTATCAATATAACATATGAAATGGTAAAATAAAAAATAATAATTGGTTTACAATGAAATGGACATTATGTTATCATGAAATGAATGATACTTATTATAATTGAAGAAAATGATTTAGTGGATGCACTATATGTAACACCCGAGAATCAATAATAGTAAATATATTTTTCTTTCTAAAAAAAGAGTATATTGAATTTTTATTTATCCAATAATGTAATTAAAAAATATATTCCATAATTTTAAAATTTAAATTTGATGAAAAAACATAATATTTTTAATATTTTTGTTATGTTTCTTGATTGGGGTAGAATTTTAATATTTCATATTCTATTTTTTCAATACTAATGTAGTTTTTGATAATGTATTGAATTATTATTCACCTTATTCATATGATAATTTCATTGAATATAGTAATTAATGGGTAGGTCCATTATATCCCCTTGATTTATTTGTATTTTTCAAGATAAAATATTTTTTGGTTATTTGGAAAACTCCTTACCTATTTAGGTATGATGTCTTTTTATGAAGACTTGATAATGATATTATAACGTCTGTAACTATGAATTCTATCATTATGAAACTAGTTATTATTATATATGTATTTATTGACATTGTTATGTTATTAATGGATAAATTCTCTAATTTATGATATTTGTTATATTATTTATTTGATTATTATTTATCTCATCCATTTTAATCATAATTTATTTATTTATTTTTTGATAGCATCTGTTGAAATCATTCCCTTAATGAGAATCTGATATCACCCTTTATTATTTTCTCCTTTCCATAGGATACCATGAATGGATATATCAATCAATCCAGTTTCATACTATAAGAAATTATAAATTTCCCACATAAATCATTATGTTGTATATCATGATTAGCGATGTAATGGGACAATCATGTATATAAATCTAGTCTCCCAAGACAAAAACTAAAATATATATTTTAGGATGTTATCCCATTTATTTTGTGACAATGTAGTAAGATAATAATTAACTCTAAATTTACATATTTATAGTGTTGTAGATGGTATCAATAGATATTTAGTTTAATCCATGGAAACTTGTTTTTTAATGATTTAGATTATAGATCATAACCAAATAAATACACTAAATACATGCATATGTATAGAATAATATCATATTGTTTGGGTCAAGAAGATATTGTGTGGGTTTCTAAAAATATAGATCCATTTATGGATACCAACAAGAGGATGTGGTTGTGGAACATTTTCAAAAATGGGTAATAAATTTGAATGGGGCATATTAGTTATTAACTTAATCTTAATTAGTTCATTGTGAGTGGGACTAATACTTTACACTGGACTACACGCTCTTGAGGGATATAATTTAGTCGATATGAATTTTCATTGAAAACTATTATGAAATATTTTATTTTTTTCTTTTATTTTAAGATACAACAAATTTTACTAATATTATGATACTAAGATGAGCTATTATTTAATTTTTCTATTTATGTTATGTGTCACAATATATTTAGAATCATATAATATGATTTAAAATGTTTAATGTTAAAATATAATTCATTATGTAAAATTTTTTAGAATTAAATCCAAATGGTAGGAATGACAATCTTATCATATATTGTAATCTATATAAGGATTCCCCTACTGTGTATGAAAATTAATATATAGATGGATTTATATATGAAATAAATTATAACTATATTAGGAAATATAATGCTAGTTTTGACTAATAACCTTGACTATATAGATCAATCTACTAAATCCCAACATTGTGCAATGGATCAAGTCCTGAAACTAGATATTTTAAACTTTGGGATGTAACAAATGGTAGAATTTTTCCATCAATTTTTATCATCTTAATAGAGATTTTGATCAATGGTTTTTTTATCTAGAATACTACTGTTTATGAATAAATAAATATTTTGATTTTGAAGACATTCAAAGAGATATTATTTGAAAAAAAAATTATGAAAAATGAGATGATATAGAAAGACATTTCTTCAATTAAAAGAAAAAATAAAGAGAAATTATTACTAAATATGAAGAAATATTTAAAACTATAGCCATTAATATTGAGGATTACATAAATAATCCTAAGACTATGATTAATTGTTTGCATGATTGGATAAATACAATAAATTGAAGTGAATTTTTCTCTCACACATTCCCTATATTTGAAAATATGATATAAATTGACATCAAGATAGATAATGGCATCTCTACATCATATTATTTATATATAAATCAAGAAAACAAGCAAGATAATGAGCACCCAAGATTACTATAAATGAAAAAAAGGAAATATTGGAATAGTGAAATTTCCAAAATGTAATAATAGTGAAGAGAATCATTGTGGATCCTTCATGATAGGAATGTGAGTTTTCTTCAAGGGTCGATATAAGTTGAATTAGTCCAATGATTTCACGGGAAATTATGAATATTAGAATATTCAATGAATTAGCGATAAATAGATGGGTAACTATGTTAATGAAATCTCAATGAATTATTGGAATTTTCCTCAACAAAGACTATGTGAGAGAGGCCAACAATTTGATATCACTATAATTGAGTTTGATGATCATAAAGATGTAGTATCCAGAAAATTGATAATATCCTCAAATTTATGTAATTTTACTTTTTATTTTGGTTATTCTCACTCTTTTATATAAATATATTTTTTGGTGAAAATAATATATTTCCTAGCACCATAAGAATGGAATATTAAATCTACAATCATAGTAGAAATAATTATGTAAAAATAAAATCATAGTTAGTTCCCATTATAATTGATAAGGTTACCATATTTTTTTAATTATCAATTATTCCTATGGTTGACCATGATACAATAATTTTTTTGGATTCAAATTAAAATTATAATATAAAATTTAAGGGCTGAGAGAAGAAAATTACAATTTCAGATGTAGATGTGGTATCAATTTTTTCATAAGTGAGACTACATCATTTATATCATGTATAAATCGTCCTCTAGTAGAAAAGTTTAATGAAAATATAAAACAATGATAGTAGAATATAGTAAGAATGGAAAAGTTATCGGTACAATTAATGACATGCATATTTTGTAAGAATACATTTATATGTATTCAGAAGAACTACATGGATAGTCAACTAATCATGAATTTGTGTTTTTCAGTATTGAAATCCATGAGGAAAATTTTATAAATGAGACACCCTACAAGAATGCTACAATGGAATTAGGGGAACTAAATAAAAACATTTGGATTACTATGAAAATAGATTTATATTCCTCGGTTTTTCACCATGGTGATCCCTTATTCTTTTTGTTATGATGAAATACAGGTCTATGAGATTATCCATTGAATAAAGGTAATTCAAAGATATTACTATAAATAATAATTATCCTCTAACTCATATTGATGATTTTTTTTTTTTAAATTTCAAAGATATCAATATTTTTTAAACATTGATTATTATTCTAGGTATAATCATTTCTGGGTAAAGAAGAAGGATATTCCCATGACAAAATTTCATATGTGGTATGTAGATTATAAATTTATAGTAATTAATTTTGTATTGAATAATGTAGAATTTATATTTATGGATTTTATGAATAGAGTAATCAATGATTATATCAATAATCTCAGCATGATTTTCATTTTTGATTTTCTGATATACTCTAAAAGCTAGGTTGGGCATAATTTTTATATGAGAGTCATTATTAAGACTCTTAGATAAAATGAGTTATATATAAAATTATTCAAATGTGATATTTGGATTCATTAAGTTTCATTTATTGACCATACTTTCTATATAGATGAAATATCAACTGATCCTTCAAATATATAAATTGTGATGGAATGTAAAAACACAATTAATATAACTATTGTACATAGTTTCCTTGGATTATAATGTTATTTTAAATGATTTGTTTAAAATTATGATTGATCAATTGACCCATTAACCAAGTTTACATGTTAATGCCGGAAGATCATACGTTTATAAGAATGTAAGGTTTGTTTTGAAAAATTAAGGAAGATATTATTAAGTGAACAAATATTGATAATACTATTAGGAATGTATTAATTTATGATATATATAAATCATGGTACATGGATGTGTCATCAAGGTAATTATGGAGTTGTTTCCTATGAATGCAGTTTCTTAAATATTCATGAATATAATTTTCTAACTCTTGATGTAACATCCCACCCCAAATAATTTTCTTGAGGAGAACCATAATTACACTAATTATATATGAAATCCCTAAGTCAACAAATTCCAGTAATAAAAACCAAGGGATAAAACAATCATGTGTCGTTGATTTTTCCATTATGAATACAACAACATGACAACACAAAGAATAAATGTCCGAAAAATCTACAAGATACATGATTATAAGAAATAAAACTCCAAGATAAAACAAAATAAAAAAATATAAAGCTAAAATTAAATGTATAATATCAAAAACTAATTATAAAAGATACCATGACGCAAGGATAACAATGTAGAATAATCGCAAACACACAACAAACTAAATAAAAGTTCAAACACCACCCTCCATTCTCAAAATATCAAGATTCATCTCTAGAGAAATAAGATACTTTTCACTTTCTTGTGTCTCGATATAAATAGTTTTCACTTGAACAAACATAACCAAGAATGGGGTTAGTGTCAACTTAGTAAGTAATCCCTAGATAATTTTCAAAAAAATCCAGTTAGA
Organism: Viscum album; assembly: GCA_963277665.1. NCBI lineage: Eukaryota > Viridiplantae > Streptophyta > Magnoliopsida > Santalales > Viscaceae > Viscum > Viscum album. Next base: position 1,633,109,490 of record OY728141.1, read on the forward strand.
TAAAAAGTGATTAGTTCCTTTTATAAAAAATATCATTAAATTTATAAAATAAATCATACAAATATATAAGTGAAATCCATGAAAGAATAACATTGAAAAACCAAATTACCAGTCATTTATATTTTTTATAATCATTCCCATTCACATGTGAACACATTCCCACACAACCATACACACATTCATGATTAGTGTCCCACATTAAATGTGGTACATCATGATCATTATTCATCAAACATAGATAATATTACATGAGGACCATACTCATTTACATTTTGAACACTCACCAACCCATTAATTAAAATATTTCATTGCAAAATATTTTCCAAAAACATAACTTCCTTTAAAAAAATTTAATCGAAAAATTATCATTCATTAAAAGAATACCATAATGTTAAATCCACAGTTTTTTAATTATAAAAAAATAGGATTTTCAAAATCCATCCAATTTTTAATTAATTCAAAAAAACAAACCAAATTAATTTCCATTAACTAATCAAAAAATCAAATTGATAATCTAAGAAAAAATATTAAATAAAACAAATTATCCTAGTTCTATAACAATTAGGGATGAGAGAGAATCCACATACCTCTAAAAGATTGGAAAAAAGAATAATGTCACTAGGAAATTGTATATTATGGATCACATTACCATACATTCTATATATCCCACAAGATATCATCATGAATCAACTTAGAGAACATAGATCTTCATATAATAGAATTGGATATTTCTCTGAGATAGAGAGAGTTGAAGAGTTTATGTAAAATCTATATGGAAGAATATAGAATTATCATATAATATGGATCTCAAACGCTCTTTCATTCATCCAAATGTATATTTTGTATCACAGTGAATCATCGTGAGAGCCTAAAAGATTAGGGGAGTTCAAGACCCTTGGATAATTAGAGAATAGTGATGGTTTTTTTCCTGAAAAAATGTTGAACCAAAATTATATGACTGTTAAATGTATTTCACATTATTAGGTCATACAGTTTAATAAACCATGCACCAATCAATCATATTTTACTAAAAATCACATTATTAGACACATGGTTTGGAAAATCATGTTCCATATTTGTGGTGATATTTTCTGAATGAAAATCCATTGAAATATTTGATCACATATTTTGAAAAATAGTGTGCCAACCATGTTTCTCCCACTATCTCCTCTTGTATGCTTTCCCCTGACATGAAAATATTTCAAAAAAATAGATCTCCAAACAATAATTTTCCATGTAATTCCTAATATCACTATCCATGGTCTATTTTAGATATTGAATAGTATCACCAAATAGTACTCTAATTTTTATCTTCTTTTAACACATTAAAAATTCACAAACCCTTCATTAAAATCCCCAAAACTGATCCAAATATTATATAATCTCATAATAATTGATAAATGGGGAAATTACCTAAATTAAATGTTGTTTGATTTTCCATACCATTAATCATTATATCCCCATAATGTCAGTGACTAGAACTCCATGATAATATATTAGGCTACTATTCTAGAAAGTCTTTCTCATGTTCCCATTTCTCTTCTTGAATCTCCCAAATCATTCATAGAACCCATTCCAATTTTATTATTTCTCCATGAAAGTTATTATAATTCCTATCCATAATTTTAATCAACACATGAATCAACATAAAATCCAGTTTAATATTAGGGTACTCCCACAAAAATCTAATCATTAGGATTGGGATGGTACTTCTTCAATTTGGATACATTAAGCACATTGAGAATAACACTAAACCATTGGGGTAATGAAAACCTATAATCCACATAACTAACCCTTTCAAGTATATTAAAAGGGAAAATCTATTTATGATAAAAATTTATATTAACATCAACGAAATTATGACATAGCATTTGATAGATATTAAATAAATCATGATCTTCCAATTTAAATGTTAATGGTCATTTATGAGGAAATTCATACAATTTTGGAAAACTCTATTCCATATCCATTAGATTTCGGATCATCTAAAACATCTATGTCATATATTTCACATGTTTAGTTCGGATAAGTGAATACTCAAATATTTCCAAAAAAAAGTATAGAGAGTTGGGGATGAACATACAAATCATTATAGGGAGTCGTATTTATAGAGGTTTAATAACTATTATTATTTGAGAACTCCAATAACCTTTTAATATCCTTCCCTGATCCTATAAAAAAATTACACAATATGTAAGAGTGTATTCCAAAATTTTCTCCCTCCACATAGAATAACCATATGTTTGGGGTGATATATAGTGTTAATGGTTAGCTAGGTTATAAGGGCCTTCTACAAGGACTTCCAAAACAATGATATAAAACATCGTCCCAAGTCAAAAACAACCAAAAATAGAATTTCATGTATCTATAAAATATCCAAAATATAATTTTTGGATATTCCATCCAATTTATTGGATTCTAAAATAGGGATTACGTCAGCCCACTTCATGAGTCGATCCACAATCACCCATATGGTTACATGTTTTTTAATCAATTTCATTAGTCTTATAACAAAATACATTGCTATTTTCTCCTGTATAAATATAAAAACTAAATACATATTTCATCATAATTGTGGGTTTTTTTGTGTAATACCTTAACCTATATGTAAGTAAAGTTTATCAATATAAAATCTTCCACCTTATCTTCCTTCCAGCCCACCAAAACAATTCTCTCAATTCTTTATAAAACACTTGAATAAGGAGATGAGATTCCCATCTCAAATGGTGATATACAAAATTATTTTTTTCTTAATAGGAGACATGAACCATTATTTGATCAATAAAATGAAATTAGGAATTCTCATATAGATTACATCCCTTAATTGTCTCCCCGTCATTGAGTTTTTACCTCTATAAAGACATTTATGATCAGATGTTTGAGCATTATAACCTACTCAACCAAATCAGAAACAAGAGAAACAATAAAAAGAACTATAAAATGAAATTGATCAAAAAAAATCTAAGTGCATATCATCTATTATCGTTATTTGCTACCATTTTTTGAATCCTATCTAATCAATTTATATTAATACATTATATTCATTTCATGTGAAAATTAATTTCATTTTTATGGATTATACATAATGTTAAAGTCAAATATTTGTAGAATTTAAATCCAACTATGTTTCCTTAGAATCAAATAACTTAGTTTGATAATGTTCTTCAAGCTCTTATGATCTTTGTAGACTATAAATTCATTGCAAAAAAATATAATGATACCAAGTGATCATGTAATGTATTATAGTAGCTCATTCCAAATCATGTTATGGGTATTTTTTCATATATACTCATAACTATTGTGGAACATAAGCTACAACATGATCTCCCTACATGTGAACACATACCAACCTAGAACATTATGCATTAAAATAGACCACATAGTCTTGAATTGTCTCTGAAAAAGTAAATATATGTGCTGATGTAAGGAGAACTTATATTCTTTGAAATATTTATGGAAATCATTTCCCCATTGGAAGTTAATTCCATTCCTTGTCAAAAAAATAATCAATGAGGATGTTTGGGAAATTTTTTGAATAAAGGATTAATAATATAATAATATGCTAAAGAAATTTCATATCTAAGAAGCAATCATAGGTGGTTCGCAAGAGATGACATCTTAAATATTTTTAATACATACAAAAACATTGATTTTAGAGATGATGTTCCCATGAATGTGTACTAATTGTATTCAGAAATCAAAAATTGAAATATTATAATAAAGGAAACGATCTTGATAAATACCCAACATTATGGATAATTATTTTTATGGTTGAATTTTATCCAAGAAAACACTATAATATCATCAAAAAACACCACCACCGTAGAGCTAAAATACCATTGGAAAATTAGTTTCATCAATTCCATAAACACTACTAGAGATTTATTATTACTAAATGTCATAACTATATATTCTTAATGTATATAATTACTCTAGAAATCTGTTTTTAGTATATCAACCATCAAAACACATATTTGGGGATACCCTAGTCATAAATCAATCATAGAGAACAATCATTAATATCTAAACCAATAAAATAGATTTTTAATTCTTATAAAAGGATACCAAGTCATTATCATAACTTGTTAAAGATTGTGATAAAATATGTAAACCAAATAGTTTCATCCACCATCATTACAAAAATAAACTAGTACTACCCATAGAGTCATTTTTTTTAATAATCCCCTTTCCTTTAAATTCTTCTAGTTATATATTCAACTAAATTAATTTAGTGGGTTCCATATTATATGAAATATGTGAAATAATAATGGTTTGTGGTAGGAAATAAATGATAAATTCCATAACTCTTTTGAGTGGAAACCCAAAAAAATTATTAAGAAAGACATCAGTAAATCAGTCAATGATGGTGGAAAATAACTACATCTAAAGTCATGAATATATTCCAAGATAACCTCTATAAATTGAAAAGATATATTATTTTACTTAAATACAAATATATCTTCTCTTATTTCATTAATATACAAATCCACAATAAAGAGATACATAACACCACTAGGAGATTTGAAACTAACCTTCTGGGTATAACAGATGATATGGGCCTTGTTGGATGTCATCCAATCCATTCCAAATATTTTTCGATAGAGATCCATTAGAATAATATATAAATACCAAACTAATTCATCCCCATCGATGATTACATATTATTTTACACACATAAAAGATCAACACTCCCCTTGTCCTAGATGTGTTTAATGTTTAAAAACATAAGGCATCACTTCAACAAGAAAACCCATATGATCCCCAACAAGAGAAGAAATAAAATAGATAAACACTCTATTATCAAACATATATTGTATGATAGTATAATTAAAAGGAATCATACACCACATCATCAGAGGGAAATGTTGATCCTCCACAATCATCTTATTCGAAACATAAATCCCCTTAATAAATCCTCCTTGATCATTTCTTCTTTATAGTGGTCATAAAACATGAATAGTTTGTTGTTCCTAGAAACACCTTAGATATTCAAATTATAAGGATGATATTTATTTTTATGATGTTTACTTATCAATGAATTTGATTTCTAAAAATAAATTTGATGTGTCTCCAACTCCCAAATATGGAGTTATATATTAACAACATTAGATATATCAAAAATGATTATAATTATATCATTTTTTAGGTGGTGTCATAAAATATTTCTTGATATAATCAAGTAGATCACACATAAAGGACCTCAGATTAGTCTTTGTTTGGGGTGGAAATTTAACATATCCTTTTAAGATGTACTAAAACATTAGATGGAGGTGTCTCTCTTCTACTTATTCCCAATAATTGAGTTCCCACCTATTCCAATATAGATAAATATACTCCCTATATCTATATTTTTATAGATATCTCTTTATATCTATATCTCCATATCTACCATCTATGTTTAATTCATAACATAATAAAAAATTATCTTATAGGGAATCATTCATCTCAGCCCATACTCAATGGTTTTTTCTCCTAGGATACATTATCACAAAATATTGTGGTGAAATAGACTAAGTTCATAATCCTTTATTAATACCCTTACAAAAAAAATTATATTTCTTTAAGATAAAAAAATTTATTATCAGTGTGATATTCAATGTCTGAGGATTGAATTATTTGTTGAAGATTCATGAATTTCGTCCCAGGTAATGCATCAGTAAACTTTATATTGGAATTATAATTCCCACCATTTAAATCAAATATCCTCTCATATATAATTATAAAACATGAAATTAACTAATATCATGTTACCAAGAATTTTTATATTTTATTCATTCTATTCATCAACCCATCCAGTTTTTTCCTGACCTGAATCCCCTAAAATATGGTTGGATTCTAATTCAAATACTTTATAGTGTAATACTTTTTGAGCTCATTATTATTATTTTCTCAATAAAAAGCATCAAAATACTAAATTATTTTTGGTAAATTATCTTGATTCACCTATGGAACAGGTGAAATCACATTATACATAGCCTCTTCGATCTGATTTCTATGATTTCCACCATTTTTTATTTTCTATGACTAGAAAAAAACACAATTTAGTCTTCACTCAGAAAAAACAAATGGGTTGAAAAATTCTAAATCACCATAACCAATAAGAATAACAAATATTCATTTATAGAAAACAACTTTTTTAACCATTATATAAATCATCAAACTAAAAATGAACAATGTAGTACTAGTGGGAAGTCTCACAAATAATGAATGATATATAAACCTCATCATTTAGACCCACAATAATGAGAATAAAACACACCTTGATGTTTCTTAGAATAGTTATGTACTTGTACACCCTATTAATGTGAAGTTCAACATAAATAGGGTACCTATATATTTTTAGTATTTACATTTCATGATTCAAGATTATTATCTCTTTATAATATTCCCAAGAGTTAGATAGACCAACGAAGACTAATCTTATTTGTTGCATACCACCCAAACTAATTGGATTGAGAAGAGATAGAGGGATTCTAACCTTAGGTGCCATCACCGAGACAAAAAAGGATGGAAATAAATTACATTAACTTGTAAGAACATTGGGGGATGATTTTCCATTTTTAAATACAACATCCTAACAAAAAATACTATAAACAACCACAAAATCAACTTGATTCAGGGGTTTAATAAATACAACTAAAATTTAAAACTAAAAGAAAAAAAAATTAGATTTAAAAAAGAACATGTAATATCAAATAAAAAACAAAAGTAAACATGAATTGAAGTGAAGAATTTGGAATTATCCCAAACACCCCCAAAACTAGCTCCAAAATCTAATGCCACATTCCATGCCCACAATACCATGTTTCATTGATACTAAAATAACATCTGTTTCCCTGTTAGGTGTCATGATATATAGTATATAAAAATTCACTAAAGATACCAAATTGGGTGTGAGATTAAATACAATAGGAAATCCCCAAATACTTCCTAAAACACACTACTGAGATAAGAACAGGTTAGTGGATTTTATATAAAATTTTTTAAAAAATCTAAACCTATTATACAGTGTTGTAAGTGAAATCCATGTGAGATGAAAAAAACAATCATGTTACCATTAATTTTTATTTTTTATAACAATAACTAGTACAAAAACACACACACCAATAATAATACTCAATATTAGGGAAACACAAATATGGTGGTGCTTCACAACCATACTCCTTCTAACTATGATGATGGCACTTCATGTCTGTAATCCATCTCATATTGAACACACTCCAAACAATTTATAAAAAATTTTCATTCAAATTTGTTTTTAATAAAATATTAATCCTTACAAAACATTTCATTCAGAATTTTTATTCCATCAAAACAATTCCACATATTTAAAACCAATATTTTAAAATAAAATTAATACATGTTTTATAATTCAATACAATTTTCCCCTAATTCCGAATCAAAAATTAAAATTGATTCCTTTAAAAAATCACACATAATTTCCATATAAAATACAAGAAAAACCTTTAAATAAAACCATGACTTCAAGTAATAGAAAAACTCAAGATGAAACTGAAGACACCAACAACTCAATGGAAGACAAAAACAATGAAAAATAATATATACTACTTTTTTGGGCACAAAAAAAAGCTTCCCATCAGTATATTAATCAAGATTTAATCAATATTCACATCATAAAACATGTATATATTTATATATAACTATAAATAATAGATTTTTTTATTTGAGAAATAGGAGAGGATTATATTTATGAATAACATGGGAAACATGGGCTTACTATAATTAGGATATCCAACCTACATTGATTCGTCAAAAATTTGCTTCTATATAAAGTTTAATCATCATAAGAGCCTAAGAGAGGAGAATAATTTGATATATTGGGGTAATATGAGAATAATATGGGTATCCTTGCCTTAATCCAAATTAAAACATAATTATCTATGTATTAATGTTTTTTCCTTGGTTATTTTTGAGGTTTTAAAAAAAAAATTTGAAACTATGTGCATTCTAATTTACCTCACCCAAGTATCCTCATGGTTTTTGTCACATGGTTCGGAAAAAAATAGATTATCCTTGTTTTTCAACTATATTATGGTCAATATATGTAATGGTTTAATTGAAATGTGTAAAAAATAGTGTGCTAACAATTTTTTTATAGTTATCTCCACCCAAACATATTACCCTAGCACGTGCATGATTTGGAAAACTTATTGTCTAATCATGTGCCTTTCTAGTGACTCTTAACATCACATTTCATGGTTTCATAGAGATAGTGAATGGTTTCTAATTACAATAAACATACCTTTCACTTCAAGAAATCATCTATAAACACTCAATAATCTTATGAAAACCAATAAATCCCAACACACGAGTTATATATTTTCTAAATATAGAAGAAAATAGAAATGTTCTTGGTATTTTTGGCATTAAACATGATCTGGAGTTATCATCCATACTATTTTCATATATAATATGGAGGCATCAACTTTATGGTTAAATATGTTAAATATATATAGATAAAAACAATAAAATACATCTTCTCCAAAAAGAGCTCAACATGGGTCAATGGTGATGGTTAATACTACCCAAATATTATAATTTTTTAATACACTACTATAGTGGACATGATTATAAGCTGGATAATGCACTGTATAGAAAATATCCAAGATATTTGACTAAAATGAGGATCAAAAAATATATTGAATTCAAGATTTAGTAATTCTTGATATTGGAATCTTTGAGGAAGGGTAAAAATAAGATCAACTAAAAATGTGTTCCAAACAATCCTAATAAAAAAATTGAATGGCCTCAACGTGATGATGTGAATATTCAAATGAATATCAAATCATGGATTATTGGAAGTTGGTAGAATTGAACTTTGACTAATGGTATATCAAATTTTGGAAATAGGATATTTGTTCCTAACATGTCTGATCTCAAAAGTGAATTATTATATTAAGCTAAAAAAATTTCCTTACAATCATTATAATCATCAAAACGTACCGATATTCGATAGATTATTTTTTGTGGAAAAATATGAAATGGTAAATTTCAATATATGTATCAATATTCTTGGTTTTTCAATAGGTAAATGTTTTAATACAACATACAAATGGGGTTATTCAGCCTATAGTCATTCAAAAATGGAAATATTAAGATATTCTCTACATTTTTCATTGTATTTCCAAATACACATAGAAATAACAATTTTATTTGGGTTATTATTAATATCCATAAAATTTCACACATTTCATCACTTTTAAGGATGGTCTAGCTCTTTAGTGCCTCTCATAACACTACATTAATTTTGTTGCTAGACATCGTGGTACACCTTTTTGATTTTATTTATTTTTGATCTTCAGTTTATATTTAAATATTGGAAGAGTGATCATAATTATATTGACATAGTTATATATTTTAGCACTACCAATAATGCTCAAACTGATGGGTAGTTTAAACGGACTATTATCATTCTATAATATATGGTTTTGGTGTTCTTAATAGACTTTCAAGGTAATTTGGATATGTATTTTCCTTTGGTATAATTTTTATATAGTAATAGATTTTATTAACGTATTAAAATTGAACAACATTAGGAATTTCATGAAATGAAGTGTCATATAGAAAAATAATAGTTTTATGTTGATAAATGGAAACTCTTAGGCCCCGATTATGAGGAAGACACAACAATGTAAGTAAATAATATTCATAATCATCTTATGGTAGTTCAATGTAGATAAAAAACTAATGTCAATAATTGAAGTAATGATTTATAATTTTATTTATGAGGTCATGTTTTCATAAAGGTATCTCTATGGAGTGGTTTTATTAGGTTAGGTATGAAAGAGATACTACATCCTTGGTTATAATTTCTTTGGATATTATTAAAAGAGTTATAATTGTGGCTTAACATTTGGAAATGACACCTAGCTCCTATAAATATTATGATGTGTTCCACAACACAAAATAATTAATATCATTATGGATCCAAAATATATTATAACTACTAAAAAAAAAGAATTGAAACAACATATATATTAAAATGAAGATACTATACAAATTTTGGACATGATAGAACAATTGTTGAGGAATCAAATAACCCCCTGATAAATTTACATTAGAGAAATAATATTATAGAGGAAGATATGCGGTAACATGAAGAAGTTATAATAAATAAATTACTAAAATATATTTATAAGGAGATACTCTATAAAATATTTGGTTGACATTTTTTAAGCTGGGAGGAATGTGACACACATGATTCAATTATATTAAGTAATAATTTTATTCAAAATAAAAAAATAGTATAATGCATATTGATTTATTCCAAAATGTGATTAGAACCTAAATTCCCAATTTTTTTAACATGAATAATCTAAAACAGATATCAAATTTTAAATCATCAATTTAAAATTAAGATAAGGTGAATTTTTGGGATTTTTCTGAAAAGATTAATTTTTCTAGTTAATAGTAAAAAATACAAATTTTATAAAATAATATTCAATTTTTTCATGTATTTACAAATTTACAATTTTTTTAATTATTTGAAAATTTATTTAAATCTATTTTATTAAAAAAATAACCAATTTATGTCATTATAATCTACATTATAGTTATTTTTTGAATATAAACATGTTATTACTTAAAAATGCATTTTCCATGAAATCCATTCTTAGTTTTATTTTGAGAACATGTATTAAAAGTAATTTTTAAAACATACAGGAGTTGAATAATGTAAAATGGAATATAAATTTTGAATCACCATAATTATTATCAGTTAATAAGTTCATATTATTTTTAAAAAATGAATAGTTACAATGGTAAATATATATCACCTCGGTTAACGGTAAAATGGATAAAGTGGGATAAATGTAAAGGGATAAGGTATAAAGATAAGAAAAAAACTCTATAAGAAATAATTGTAATTTTTTATTACAGAAATTGATTTATAGTATTCTAATATATGAAATTTGGCTTCCTTTTTTATAAGTAAGACATTAACGTATATTATTCTTTGGAAAAATTAAATGTGTGTCCTCTCCCTCGCCAATAAAAGCTCAAAAGTTCTCCACTATTACCCACAGTTTAAGAGACTCTTATATTAATCAATACCTATCTAAATAATTCCTTCAAAATCCACCCCATTAAATAGAGATAGTATTTTCATCAAAATAATAATTAAATAGGGATTTAGGTATAAACCTACTAAAATTTTATGAATATTTTTTATAGTTATTAACCTAGTGTTTTAATTTTATTTCCTCTTATAAAACCTTCAAATAATATATAAAAATTCCAATATAATATCATAATTGGACACTATATATTTAAATTTTACAATACTAGTGGAAAAATCCTTATTTGTCTCTTTTCCATCATATGGAAAATGAAAACATTGTTCGCTTGTACGTACGACCTACCGTCTCCACATGACGATGTAATTCATTTTCCTCACAAATTTACATGGGTTTTTAAAAGTATATGAATAATTAATTCATATCATAATCATAAAATAATTATTATAATATAAATATGATATAAAATTTACCTTCATACCACTATAACTATTAAAAAATGATCATGTATCTCATGTGTACGTGTGGACTACCAGTTACCTGAAAAGATGTAATTCATTTTTCATGTCTTCATTTGAAGAATGATTCAAAAACATTATATATTGAATATATATGATAATTATATAATGATTTTCATTATTTATATTACTGACCCATTATTATTATAAAAGAACCTAAACTACCAAAGCAAAACATACATAAAAAACTAAATAGTTAATAAGTTGAAATGAGGATTTCAATATCGAATTATAAATAATTGCATGTTTAAATGTTATAAGTGGACCATATATGTTAATATAAGTATTTATATGGTTTCTAATATAATTAAATTAAATTTAAATTTGTTATAGATGGATGTTAAATGTACTTAAAAATAATTCTGAGTAGAATTATCGGTTTATTTCACAATATCATCCATAATCTAGACTATTTATGTTTAAGTATCCATTATAAGAATTATACAACCATATATATCTTATAAACCACAAAGGTTATTCTCATATAGTTATTTATATGGTTTAAAAAATTTATCTACATTTTTACATTCTTTGGAACTCAAAAAGACTAAATAATTATTTTTTAGGAAAACCATCTTTGTGTTTCAATTCAGTCAAGAATTGTCTCTTATATGTCCATATTTTATTTAAAACCTTTACGAAAAAATTATATTATATAATGATTTATTAAACTAATTTTAACTCATTTTTTACATTATTTAAAAAATATAGGAATACTCTTTCTATTTTCTAAATAAGAAACTTTTTACTAAAAGTACGAACAAAATATTTATTTTTATAGTGACACACTGATGGAGTTTTCCACATTCATGATTATTGTTTTACTTGAATCATAATTTATATTAATGTATAGTTTTATCTAAGAAATGTTTTCTCTAATATACTAGAAATTTTTATAATATAAACAAGTGATTTCAAATTTGAGAGGTCATTTTAATTATGATAAGTTCTAGTGATCTTTTAAATATATTTATACCATTTTTAAACTCCATTATGAACGTTATCATTTACTAGGGGTATGATCAAATGTTTTAGAATTTTTTATTTCTATAAATACTTATAATCATGTTCTTATAATTATTTTTTAGGGAAAATTTTTAGCATATTGTTTTCTAAATATTCAATATGATTGTTTATATTTATAATGTGGTAAATTTTTTATTCACCTATTTCTTTGGATGAATGTGTTGGACTTCAAAATTCATTGGAATGACCTTTTATATTCCATGGATTCATCAGTAGGTCTCATAGAAAACCAGTTTGAGTATTTGGAATATTATTTATCTATTTATATAATATTTCTTTTTGTCAGGCCTTTATGGTATGATTTTCATATCATAAATTATGAATTCTATGATTATGGAACAATTAATTTTTTTCCATGTGCTTATTTATATTAAAATGTTATTTCAGATTTAGTACATTTTTTGTTTTAGTTATATGGAAATTTTATAATCATTGTTTTCCATGATTTTCATGATTTATTAATATAATTTTTTATTGAATGCTTTCCATTACTGAACATCTGAGCTCACAATTTATTATCTTTTATATTTTATAGGATGCTATGAAGGGATCTATGAATAAATCCATGGATTTAATATAAGATATAAAGATGTTATAAATTTTATTTTTTGGTTTTATTTCATTATATTTTATGTTATGTGAGAATCATATATATATATATAGTATCCCAATACTAATAAATTATATGAAACTTATGGATGTGTTTTCTGGTATTTGGTTCCAATTTTAAAAAATAACCACTAACTCCAGGTTACCAGATCCCATGTGTTACACTATACAATATAAATTAGGGTGAACCGTATCAAATATGTCTCATTGATTTTCAAATAAGATAGTAAAATTGTTACAACATTATAAACCTTCTAATAAAAACCCCTTATAGGATATAATTCCAAATGAACCATTATATACACTAATAATATATAGTATCATGATAGTAAATATTATCAGGGAATTATATACACAATTACATTTATAACATGGCGTATAATAAGAAATATGTCTCACGTGGTGAAAATGGAGATAATGAATCATTACCTCGAATACCTTCTTATTCAATCATGCTCTAACCTCCTTTTTAACTATCATATATAACTTAATATTATTTTTTATAAAATTCTTCTTATGTATTTCATTTTGTATTCTTTTTTATCATTGATTATGAATATATTATTTAGTTATATTTTTTTGTATTGGGTGATCGAAACAATAAATATTTCATCTATTATTTACGATGTCGATTTTGATACCAAGTCGTTGATACTAAGTAAATAATTTCGTGAGCATTAATGTTATTATAATAGATAGCACATATTGATATATAAAACTCTATTCTCATTCAATTAGTGTTTTAGTGATTTTTTATGTGAAATTGATTCAGTGTGGGATTAATAAAATAATTTTAGATATTAGATAATATATTCATAAAATAAGGAAAATAGATAATACATTCTTCATAGAACCACAAAAAAGTCATGATCTTCTTATTAAATAATAATAATAATACTATTACTAGTTTAATTCATAATATTATTTTATATATTTATTCATGTAGGTGGTTAGACTGATCCAAACCTGGAAATATCATAATTACAGTAAAAATATATTTTATTTTTTCAATATAGAAATATATTTTGGTAAAAGTACATTTTATATTAGTGACATATTTTACCGAAATTTATGTTTATGCCACTAATTGTTTTTAAAACAATATCATTAAATGTTATTGTGATTGCTAAATTAATTCATTTCTTAATATAATTATACCAATAGATATCATATATGTTGTTCAAGATTATTAGTAATAGATTCATATGAACAAATTATGAATTGGTAATATTATTAATAGTCTTATTTTCATTATTGAAATACACTGAATTAATATATGATTGTAATTTACATTTTTTTTAAAATATTATATATCTATATTCCAATATTTTTTTCTAAGGGTTCATATTATATTTATTAATATAATCATATATGATATATTTATAATATTTATTATATTTATTATATGATAATTATACAATTATCAAATATGAAACAGTAAAACTAGAAAGTTTTATTTGAAAAAATATATTAATATATAATTGAAAAACATGTTCAATCACCATTAAAAGACACGAAGATCCATAAAATAGATTACAAACAAGTTTATAATGTTCATAATCTATGTAAATTTACATGAAATTCTATCAATATTCATCTATAATCTATTCCCCTCACATATTAAGTTTCAATATCATGCTTCACATAGATAACGAGGTCAATTCATACAATAATAACAATATTATCCACAATGTCATGTTCCCTTGTATACTCCAAACTATTAATTTACTAGAAAAATGAATATGACATGGTAATGTGTCATCACATGATCACATGTATCTGTTTCTCCAAAAACTCAATGCAAGTGGAAATAAAACTTCTAGGATGCAATCAAAATCTATTATAACCCATTAGGAACATTAAATTGTCATGGGGTAAAACAAGATATCATTATAAACACATTACGCATAAATATAATAATAATATATTCCATTTATCACTTTTTATTTCAATGAGATTTATAGATACTAGTAATTTTAATACAAATATATAATTACACTCTTACTATACATACTAAAATGTATAATAAAATTAAAATCAACAAGTGAACCAATCATCAATAAACACTCCCAAATAAATGAAAAAATATACAAAACTAAACTTCACATAAATCCCATAGATGTGATAGTACATAATCAAAATAATTTGTGTTACCAATAATAAAATTAAGAAAGAAAGAAACATCTTTTAGAACATATAGATAAAAATATATCCATAATAATATTTAATATTTTAAATAGCATTAATTTCAAAAAGATATATCAAAATATATATTAACTAAGAACATGTTGGGGTATTAAAATCAAAAAGATCCACTAATATAGATTCTTGTAATCTTTTATGAAAAAAAAATATTATATCTAAAATAGAAAACAACAACTAACTTTGGAAAATAAAATTATAGTGAATCTATAATTTTAATTCCATTAATTGAGAAAAGATCAATCAAAATGGGATTAATAATGACTTTATAGTAAATAATTGTTATTCATTTGATGGTGGAAAGTATTTTATAGAAAATTAATTTCATTTTTTAAACATCAACCAATCGGTGTTCGTGAAGGTAAAAAGGTTTTTGAATTCATATTGAATATGTTTAATAATAGAAATAGTGAATTAAATCCGTATTTTGTAATATATAGAATATCATAATGCTCAAAAAATATATTTAATTTCTCTATATTTACTACAAAATGGTTGATAATTATATTCAAAATATCCAAATCCAAATAAATAATTTTAAATATATAATTTAAAAATAACACTTTTAGTTGAAAAATTACAAATAGATAAAAGTTCACTACTAGACCCGAGAGTGGATTTTAAAAAATATAAAAGATGAAAAAAATATGTTAATTATTATAATTTAGGATATCAATATTTTTTTCTATAGTTCTCCATTTTCTCCATAAGAAAAAATAATTTAATATACTCAATGATTCATGATTTTTTATTTTTTATTTTCAAGTGTGTATCTCATCATTACATTTGAAGGAAAATGAAATTCAAATGTCGACCCACACTCTTATAATTTCACACCATTTCATCCAAATGAAATATATAGTGGAATAACCCTTTACCAAGAAACATTATAGATTAGTTTTCAAATCCATTAATGTTAGTTAATTTTCTTTGTAATCCTTCAAAATTCATAGAGTCCACCTTATTTTTTCGTGAAAAAATTATCTAGTTATAGAGTGTTATACACAATTATTTATTTTTATTATGAGGGAATTCATTCTCCTAAAAAATAGAGACATTTAAATTTTTAATAATCCAATTAGTCTTAACTTAAATATTAACAACTTATTATTCCCATCATCAATAAATTTTTAATAAATAATCAAAAGAATCAAACACTTTCATATTGACTATATCCAAGTAGTAGAAATCATAAAATCATTAAAAAATGTCCCATACTTTATGAAATATAATTAGATTCCCAAATTTATGTAGAACCTAAATATCCTTTTCACTATAATATGAGGGATCATATCATTCCATGTAATCTCTAGGTTGAGCTTCAATGTTCATTAAAGCACCACCATAAACATTGTTTTCCAAAATAATATTCCAGACCATTGTTATTTACAATTATTTCAATTTATAATTTCAATAACATAGAAAAAAAAACCTATATATAGAGTGTAAAACATTAATGGTAATATTCATTAAACAAAAAAACTATGTTGAATAATTGGGAAACCTCAAAAACTATTAGGAAATACGTTTTTTGAATTGGATATGAAAGAAAACCATGATCATCATGATATATTCATAGCTAGAAACATCCCTAGAATACATTATAATAAAATCATGTGCAGACCTAGTCAATGTCACTGAGGTATGGTATTTGATGATTAATAGAAGTCGATACACTAAGTGTTGGAGGGGTCGACGTTGTGGGGAGGAAATCAAAAAAAATATAATTTTAAAGTGGTTGATTTTATGGGAAAAATAATTGTTAGTGGGGGTTTTATGGTTGTAGGTGTTTGAGAGGTTGGGATTGCTATAGAAAATGATTTTTTGAAGGGTTACTATAGAAAAGGATCATTGTATGGATTGATTTGATTTTGAGGGTTTTATAGATAGAAATTAACCATGTAAAGGAAATTACATATGTGGGTAAATGTTCCAGATAGGGTTTGAGAGGTAGAGATCGACTTTTATTTAATCTGGATTTGGAAATTCAACTCTGGAAAACAAAACAAAGGGTCTAGGAATGAAACAAAAACATTGATATGACAAACCATGATGTATTGAATGATTTTTTATAAATGGTCTGTTGTGAATGGTTATGCATCATAGTAATTGTGATAAGCTATTGGTGATGAATAGAGAGGTGATGGACTGAATCTTACTATTAAATTTTCATGGGATTTGGGGTATTATATTGGGGCATGAAGCATTTCAGTGGTGGAAAAAATTGGGGTTCCTAATTTTTTTATTTTGTGGGATATAATCCATGAATATAATAAACATTAAATAATAAAAATATAATAATTTTCGATAAATAACATAGATATATGAATAATTTCTTTGATCATATAAGCAAATATTTTTTAAAAAAGTGGAAAAAATTATATTTCAATACCAAATAATTAAAAAAGTTGTTTGAAAACAACTCATATCCATGGGTAATAATATTGAAAAATTCTGTGTTAATAATCCAATATTCAATTAAAAAATGAGTATATTCAATTTAGAAAATCCAATATTTAAAAATTGTGTGTTAATACAAAATATTAAAAAATCATTAATTACTAAAAAATTTGTATTATAATAATTTAATACAACATTTAACATCTCGAACAGGGATGCCACTGAAATGTGTCACAATCTCAATTGGACACATTACCTCAAGTGAATCTCCCCAAATTCTAGAGGCTTCCAACTAGCTGTGATACCCTATGTGTGTTAGTGGGAAGACTATTCCATTATCCATAAAGTTTATAAAAGTGGATTATCAAAATAATATATGTAGTGGAAGCAGTAATCCAATCAGATGAAAAATATAAAAAATGGAAGGGTGATATAAATAAGCAATGTCCGAAGACATATCATTAAAAAAATGATGACATTTTTTATATGCTTCAAATAAAGAATCCAAAACATGTATACATGGAAGTTATACAATACATGTAAAAAGGTAAAACAATACCAAAAATGTTACCTAGTATAATCACAAGACTCAGATTGGCCTCATTATCTTCTTATTCTAAGTATCAATTGAATTACCTATAGTGGAAATTCTACCTTTATCATTTCCTGTAATCATATGGTTACATTGGGTAAAAAAATGTGACCCAAACAGGGTGGGAAATATAATCCAAGTGGGAAACCACCCAAGTTCATGTTCCATTCAGTCAGTGAATATATATATATATATATATATATCAGTTTATAGGAAAACATAAAAATAATGAAATGAATTAATCCAATGTAAATAATCACTATGTCCTAGTTCACATTTAAGTCCAATTTAACCAATCAATTTTATTTAACAGAAAAATCTATTATTAAAAGTCAGACATATGTGAGTTATAACATGGTCATTTAACCATTCAATATAATTTAATTATATGTATTAGGATTTGGCTCAAATATCAGAGTCCCCATGCTATCATAATGAATGTATGCCTAGGTAGGCCATCCATAAAGGTATAAGTCACGACCAAATTTAGGCTTGTTCTTTATCTGGGAAGACGAGTCATATAAGAATAATCTCATTCATTATGAAATTTAGAACCTAATCCCAATCATGGAATTCCAATGTTTGAATACATGAATCCCTCCGGGTATAATATCAAATGACTCCCTACAAGCCTATCCCTAAAAAATATCTCAGCAACTGGTGTCAATCTATGTGAGGTATAACGTCACTTCGAATCGATTTCATCCTTGATGGTCTAATCTGGGAGCCTGAGTATCAACCATGGTATAAATATTCAATGGCCCATTGAGTTTTTCTAGGAAATTTACATATTAATCTTTTTATCACTCGACATTCAAGCCTTTCCTAGGAGTCAGTCCATGGAATTATTCATTTGAATCCTCATATGACTCACCTGTAAATAAGGTTCATGAAACTTGAGTCCATTTCTAGATTTCAAATATGAACCCACATATCACCCAAGTCTCATAACAATTTAATCAATTAATATCATTTAATCAATTTCAATTACTATGGCATGGTTAACACCGTAAATATCATCTAACAACATAACCTTAAATTGTGATTCAATCATTTTCCAACCATATGTGACCTGATTTTTAATTACTCACCTAGGAAATTTTTTATAAAACCCCTCTCAAGCCTAAAAGAACTATTTCATAGTAGAGTCTCTATATTAATCACATGGTAAAATCATTATACAAATAAATTAATCTTAAAAACCCAATTCATGACATATTCATCATTAATCTCAAATGGGAAATTCTCTTTAAAAGAAAATTCAAGCTTATTCAAGTAATTCTATATGAAGGGATAATCTCCAAAGGCTTGTATTTAACAACTCAAATATAAAATTCATTATAACATGAATCTTAGAAATAATAAACCCACAAAAAGTCATATACATCATCTAACTCACATGGTCACATAAATAAATAGAGAAATACATAATTTCTCAAGCATTTACATAGCATGGGCCTAAGGCCATGGTCAAAATCATCCCTTACCTTTAAAAATTGATTCCACTATGAAATTTGTAATTCATTTCATAAAATGAAGTAACCCTTAATTATATCAACTGAAATTCCCTTCTTATAACTATGACATATATTATAAACCGCATTAAATCACCTTGATAACACAATACGTACTTTATAAATGAAGAATGAATTAAATAATAAGTATTTCATGAAGCTAAGTAACCTTTAATGATGAAATATTAACTTCAACAATGGAATAATAATGTGACCCTTATGAATAATAAATCGTAAAATTTAATTGTAACCATAAAAATGAAATAATAAATAATATATAATCATATTATAAGTAACAATGTGATAAAATTATATCTTAGAATTAGTAATTAAATATTTTATAAATTATAAATTAATTATTGGTATTTTTGAAAGTCATAAATATATAATTACAATTTGATTATAAATTTATCAATTTAAATTAAAATATATTTCCGTAAAATTTATTCATTATTTGATATTTTTAGTTTTAACTATTACATGATAATTTTATGAGGCCCAAATTAATTTTCAAAGTGTAATAAAATTAGTTATAATATTAAAATTTTTATTTTACATGTAAATTATTATTTTAATTTATCATATTTAGAAAATTATTTTAATAAAATAGAGTTAATTTTTAAATTCTATATGTCAAAATATGGTTATGGTGATTTTTTTATTTTCTGAAATACTTGAATTTTTTGTGTAATATTAAAATATGATAAAAAATGATAGAAGATAGATATAATAATTTTTGAGTCATAGATGATATATGGTTCAATCAAGTGAAAAATATAGAACAAGACTTTATTATTTTAATAATTTTGGTGATAATTTTCAAACTATTCATAGTCATGAGCCAAAATAATAAACTCATGAATGAAATAATGAGAAAACACCCATCTCCTCTAGTATAAATATCACCCCTCATAACCTCTTCTTTGTACATATTCGAGACTTTTAGGCATGTCCATATTATTCCAAATACTCTTCCCAATCTTCTACACCACAACCTGGAGCACATTTCCTGATCATAAGAGAAAAAATTGATGCACTAAGGTGGTTTTCATAGAGTATAAAATCAAGAGGTAAAATCCTCGTTCATTTCAGTTAATTTATTTTTAAATTCGTTTCTTTTCATATTTTCTCCTCACCTTCCCCCATCCAAATTGATTGATACAAAAAATAACCATTCCTATAATGGAATCATATTATGTTAATGGAATAATCCATCATCATTACCTATTATCCTCCCCTTTTGTTCTAAAATTGAAATCATCACCCCTGATGTGTCAATTTACTAACATCATGGATGATGAACATTAATTTTAGATTAATGCCTTAAACTATGATTATAAAACCATTTTTATGGTTAAAACATTATAATATATATAATTATATCCTATGTAATATTTTGGATTAATTATATACAAATAATTTTAAATAATAAAACAAAACAAGTAAATTGTGAGCAAAACCACCCAAAATAATCAAAACAATTATCACTAACTTCTTATCTAATGATTCATACTCACCCAGAATAACCAAATTACTTATATAACCATTTATCATTTTTAATATTTTTTAATATCTTATGATACAGATTTATTATTTCAATTTACAATTTACATGACCTTTCATACTCTTACACAAGTGAACCAATCATGAGAACCAAGAAAACAAGCACCCCCAAATGATGGAATTGATCACTATAACTTATCAAAAATTCCATAAATAAACATAATAAAATTTTAATTCATAAATTAAATATAAAAAAAATTATTATTAATTAATAAATATAAATTTTATTATTCATGGCATTAAAATTATGTGGAGAACAGTTTCAAACATAAGGTAAGAGATTCTACGTGAACCTCAATTTGTCATTCAGGTTACTCTTTCTCTCTATTTACATAAATCTAGTGCTTTATTTTATTTATATAAATCCTATAAATTCGTATTTTATGTTCCAAAATAAAAAATATATATCAGTTCATTATTTTATTATGGGGAAATACATGTTTTAATAAGGTTACCGTCTTAATTATTCATGACAAGAAAGACCGATGCAAGGGAACTTCCCAATTTCATACCCATTTTTAAGTGCACTCCATAATCTATTTTAAGCCACTGATATTTTTCTAAAATCAATCATTTTTTCATTAAAAAGTAGCATGGATTATTTCTGGTTTTTTTAAACAAAATATTCATTTTCCTCGTTAAATTATCTTTAATGTCTTCCTTAAAATTCAATAAAATAATTAATTTATAATGTATCATAAACACTATTTTTACATGTTTCTACTTAATTTAGACATTAGTAATCTTGATATATGCATGTTTTACACTGATTAATTTCAATATATGCTTTGAATCTATTCGATTAGGGACACATTTAGGATAAGGTCATTTCTTATGCCTTATGACATGAGTATGATATCCATTTTATTCCATGGGTAACCCTTATTTTTATTCTTTTTGAGGCATGAATATTCATGAACATGTTATGATGGGTTTACCCAGGTAGTGATCCATTTCATTAGGTGATTTTTTATCTAATCACATTTCTTGTTGGGGGTAGGGTGTGAACCTAATTCATTTATGGGACATTGTCGACCATGATATATTGTATCGGAAGTTATCCTTGACTCATGATTATTTCATTATATATATAGTTTCCAAATTCCTATGATTACATGATTATATGTTCACATGATATAAATGATATTATTTCATATGTTTGTTCATGTTACTTTCCTATTATTCTGTCATGTTATTCCTTATATCCCATGGAAAATGTTTTATTTCTATTGTTATTTCATTTCTGGGATTTTTAGCTCATCCCTTTTGTTCATATATTCCCCTGGATATCCTATTAATATGTTTGGACTTAATGTAGGTTTAGAACTCATTATGGAGATTAAAAAAAGAATTTTATATTTTGGTTTCATGTTTTAAAATTATGAACCTAATATTCCAAATAAACTATCTTTTTTGATCATTGGCTTGTAATTTATAGAAACATATTTTTAAAATTAGGTAATGAAATGTAAAAAAGGATAGAGTTAGTATTGATGGTATTATAGGATGTTCTACTTATTTTGAGATTAGTATTAGTAAATTATTCACAAATATCTTAGGATAAGACTATGTATAAGAGAAATATTCCCTAAAATTTAGTTAGTATATAGTAACTGGTTTATCAAGAAATAGATCCCCATCTGGATACTAAAATAGGATGTGGTTTGGACATGTATGTACCAAGGAGTAACATCTCAAACAAGGTGATCTTGGCCTAACTCAAGGAAAAATGGTATATGGAAATGAGCCTTCCGACACACCTGGTTTAACAATATTAGGGGATATACTTTGGTTAATTAATAATCGCATTGAGAACCATTATTAAGGGAACAAAAAATTCCCATAATAAAATATAATGGGATTCAATGCATGGATAACCTATATTGAAACCTAGAGAATGACAAGTTAGGATATAATTTTCCTTCAAAATTGTATATTTTTTAATAAATGTTTGCTTTTATATGCTTATTATCCAAGTATTCAAGTTGCAAAATATTACATTATCTTTCTGAGTAAATGGATTTAAATAGAAGAGATCGTGATAAAATGAAATTTGATAGGTAATGTGAATATTCCCCTAATTATATACCAAATATTATGGGAAAAGTTTTCTCAAATACTCATGAAAGTACTTTATAAATTGGTTAATGTTATGATTAATAACATTATTCATGTTGAACTCACATATTCTCCTAATAAATATAAATTATCCTTCGAATCCTACTGGTTTAAAAATCCTCCATAGTTTAGTGTATCATCAAATTCCATCTTCAAAGGAAAATATATTCACTCCATTGAGAACATATTACCTTTTATCCAATTCAAAAAAGAAGAGAATTTTGTGATAGAAGTTTATCATTTTGATGGGGATGTTGATTCATGGTGGATATTAATTAAGAAAAAAAAGTACAATAAGGAAATTGATTCCATGGATAGGATTATTTCAAGAAAATATTTTTCAATTAATATTTTTCCAAAACCCACCATCTCCAAATGGAAAGGGAATTGCATTGACCAAATTAGAATTATGACATGTTTATCTCGGGGTACGTGGAAAACGTTCCATGTATTTTAATATACACCCCATGAATTGTAATGCAAAATTAAATAAAGGTGGATGTCTTGTTTAGTATTTTAATGTCTAGTGTATGAAAATAATTTGAGATTTAAGAAAGTGACATCTATAAATAAATTTTATATTGTTCAATTAAGGTTGAAATGGATATCTGATACCCTTGGGGGTCTCGTGGGCCTGGGAACAAAAACGAGAAAAGGATGATTAATATGTGTGATAAAAAAAATGATGGAAAGAATCCCCAACACCCAACATGTAAAAGTGTGGGATGAAGAGTCCTATAAACTACATAAAGGGAACCAATATGTACTTTAAATGTAGAAGAAAATTCCATATGGCTAATAAATTCCCAAGGGGCATGATGAATACCACTAATTATAAAGAAAAAAAGAAGTATTTATATCAACACTCATAATGTAGTGCAGTGTTTCTACTATAATGTACATGTGAATTATACAAATTATTTCTCTAAGCCAAGGGTTTCTATAGGAAATCAACCCCAACAACCTCCAAGGAAAAAATGATGGGAATTTTCTATCACTACTAATGAGGTGGAGCTTGAAAAAATATGGTTATAGGTATGATTGTTATTTGTTCAAGAATAGAGAATGAACTATTGGATTATGGTTCTATTAATTATTTCATATCATTGAGGTTTAGTAGAACTATTCAATAACGACCTAAAAATTTTGAGTTTGAGTAATCTATGATAAAATAAATTTGAGAAATTATTGTATCTAATGTATATATCTCTTCCCAAGTTAATGATTGTGGAAAAATCATACAATAAAATATTATCATAGTCTCTTTGGTAGAGTTTGATTCTATTTTATACATGGAATAAATATGATTATAAAATGAGATCAAAAACTGTTGGTAAAGGGTCACTCTTTACATCCTATAGCATCCTAAAATTATATACAAGTTTATGGAGGAGGATTAATCTCTACTAGAATAATCATCTCAATTGTGTATATTTTAACCTTATGAGAAATCATATCTAGACAAAATGATTTTTGAAAAAGGATATAATTGTGCTTGAAGAGATGCACATTGTGAGGGACTAGATTGATGTATTCTATGAAGTGTTCCTTTGTCTTCCTACTAAATGAGATGTTGATTTCTAAATTGATCTTATTCTGGGATCTCTGATTATAGAAAATACACCTGATATAATGTCTACTATGGAGTTCAAAGAATATAATAAGTAGTTAAAGAATAATATGGAAAAGGGTTTTATACACTCAAGTTATTCACCAAGGGGTATGCCTTTCCTCTTCATCAAGAACAAGTATGGATCAATGTTCCTCTGCATTGATTATAATGAGATTTAAAAAATCACGATAAAAAACATTATCCCTTATAAAGGATAAATGAATTGTCTGACCAGCTTCTTGGGGACACTTATTTCTCTAAGGTGGAACTTTATTTGGGATATCAGCAATTAATTGTGAGGATGGTAGATATTACCAAGACTGCCTTTGAAAACATGTATGTATAGTATTAGTTCATGTTTATTAACCTCAAACTCAATAATGCACTAATAATTTTCATGTATTTAATGATAATATGCTTTAGAGATTACTTCAAAAAATTTGTGGCTATAATTATTGATTATTTTTTGATATACTCTTTAATCAAGAAGGAACACTGGGATCAATTGAATATTGTAATAAATACATTGAAAAGGTAGAATCTATATGAAAAGTATAGTAAATGTGAGTTCATGATAATTGAAGTATCATTCATAGGGAATGTTATCGTCTTCAATGTGATATCTCTAGACCCTTTCAAGACAATGAAAATTGAGTTCTCAAACCAAAAACTATAATGGATATTTGTAGATTCTTTGGTCTATCTTGGTATTATCAACGATTTGTGAAGAACATTTCATGATATTCTTATCCACTAACTAATCTATCTTAGAAAGTAATAATTTTTTTATGGAATACTAAATTTTAAGATATATTTCAAGAGTTTAAGAAGAAGCCAATTACTTCACTGGTACTCACTCTTCTAAAAAGTTGTGAACTCATTGGAGTATATAGTGATGCTTCAATGAATGGAATATGTTGTTTACTAATGAAAAAAAATTAATATCCTACACCACAAGGAAGTTGTAAATTCATGATAAAAAATATACTACACATGATGTACAGTATCTATCTATTGTCATTGAGTTGAAATTTTAGTGGAATTATCTTTATGGGGGGGGGGAAGTGTGAGATATATACTGAGCATAATATTTGAAAATCTATATTCCCATATAAGGACAATAATATGTTCTATAGATGATGGTTATAGTTTATCAAGGATTAAGACTCCTCAATACACTAACATCCTGGTTCGGAAAATTAGATAGTGGATTATCTATATAGAATGGATCTTGTATCTCTATAAATGATGAGAATTGACGAAGATCTAATCTTCTTAGACATAAAAATAATGTACATGGGAATCCTAAATGGTTGAATATAATCAATCCTTTCTCCAATGATTTATCATCCATCCCTTGTGAAGGATATAATGGATTCTCAAAGAAATTATGGGGACATTCATAAAACATTAGAGGTCATTTGAAAGCGTAAATCCCCAAAATTTCAAAGTAATGAGGACATACGTGTATGGTTTGGGTTAGGAATATGTGTACCATTTGATATATAGAAAAATAAGGAACTTATAAATGAAGTTCATTACTCATCCTGCTCTATTCACCCTGAGAGATCAAATATGTATCGAGATATCCCTAAGAAATATTGGTTGGAAAATATGAAAAATGAGATCACTAAATATACATCAATGTTCATAGTATGTCAGTAAGTGTAGGATGAAGGGAAAATGTATTATGGGATCATGAAACCACCACCCATACTAACAAGGAAGTGGGAGAACATTTCCCTGGACATTTTTACATGACATCCTCGGAAATATAGAGTAAATAAATTTATATTTTTTGTTATGGATCATCTTATAAACATTGCTCAATTTATCAGTATTTTAGAGGACTTCTCAGTGTATCAACTTTTATAGTTATACATAAAATAAGTGGTAAGGATGCATGGAGCACTACTATCAATTTTATTATATCAAGATCTAAGATTTACCTTCGAGTTCTTGAAAAGTCTCCAAGATGATCTAAACATTGAGTCGAACCATAGTATAGCCTATCATCCTCAAAATGATGTCCTATCTGAGTGAACTATTATGACTCTAGAAGATGTGTTGAGAGTTATTTCCATGTAATTTAAAGGAGGATGGGAATAACAATTACCTCTACTCAAATTCTCTTACAATAATAGTTTCCACTCTATCATCCAAATAGCCCCATATAAATCCCTTTATGGGATATAATGTAGAACACACATGATGGGATGATGTTAGTGAACATTGTTGAGTCAATAAGGGTTTCCTTATGATTTCTCCATTCCTTCAAACATGGGGAGATTGATTGAGTCATTAAGGTTTCCTTAGGAATTTACCATTTCTCTTATTTTGAAAATCACAACCACCTTATCTCAAGGAAAATCTATTTTTACCCTGTGTTTTACTTCTATAAGGAAAAATTACCTTCCCCAAGGAAATTTATCATTAACTTGATTTCATTATTCATATCATAATTTTTCTAAGTATAAAATTAGGTTTGAAACGAAAACCCTTATAATCCTATAAATACCTAGATATGAAGCATTCTGTTTTATAATCTGAATTCTCAGAATTTAGGTTATGAACTCTTCTAAGTTCTGACTCCAAATTCTGATTACCAATTCTGATTACAAATTGTGATTATGAATTCTTATTATGAATTATTATTACGAATTCTCATTACAAATTCTGATTACGAATTCTGATTACGAATTCTGAATACGAATTCTGATTACTAATTCTGATTACTAATTCTGATTAAAAATTCTGATTACGAATTCTGATTACAAATTCTGATTATGAATTATGATTATGAATTTTTACTCTGAATTCTGATTACAAATTCAGGTTATGAACATTCTGTGTTCTGACACAAAATTTTGAATATGAATTCTAGTGACGATCTTTTTGAGTTCTGATTCTGAATTCTGAATACGAGTTATGGTTACGAACTTTTCTATGTTCTAACTATGAGTTATATTAATTCAGACTCTGAACTCTTATGAGTTTGGACTCTGAATTCTCATGAACCCTGACTCCGAACTTTGTAAGTTTTGGTCCCGAATTCTTGAGAATCCAGAATCCGAATTTCTTAGAAATTCAGAATTTGGAATTCTATATAATTTAGCTTCTGAATTCCTATAAAGCAGAATTATAATATCCTTGTATTATAGACTTCGAATTCAATTTTGGTTACACTCCGAACTTTTATATTTCCTTACATTCCGAATATTGGATTTTACTTATGTAACCATATTTTTCTTACTCTTATTTTGTTATAAAACGATTTCATGCTCTCAGTTTCTAACTAACCATTATTTGAGTGACACGTGTATAGGTCCCTCTGAAATTCATGTAAAAATATAACCATTGGAGGAGGGAGCCGACCGCTGAATCTATTACTATAAATAGGAGCTCATTTGAAAGAGCCAACAACAAGTTGATCAATATAGAGATTACATGCAGCTGAAGTGATTTCTAGAGAGAGAGGAGTTAATGCTCTTTGCGTACTGAACTTCTTGTTCAGATTTTCTTTGTCCGAATCTGAATGTTGCTGAGTACATTCGAGGGCTTCTGGGGATAGGAATATAGTGCTGCCAAATACCTTGAAGTTGAGGGCTTCCATGCTGGGGAAGACAGAGGTGCCGACTACCATAAAGTTGAGGGCTTTCGGGGATATCAAGACATATTCCAATATTTGTATCGAGGGCTTACCCTGGTGTGGGTAAGAAAGACTTTCTTGAAAGTGTAAATCAAGGGACCTTTATCCAAGGTTGTTGTATACCCTTCTCTTTGGGTTAAAAGACTTACTACTATTACTTGTTTTGTTACAAGTTTTTACACTGCATGTGTAAGATTGTGGAAATTATAACTATCTTATACTATATTATACTTGTACTCAAATTTAGTTATATTCTATACACTTTAAGGTCGAATCTTCATCTTTGTAAACTTTCATTAAGTTTCAATTTCTGGAACCATCTTTCTGGATTCACATTCTCAAAATCATATTTCCATATTCAAGCAAGTGTGTAGAACTAGAGGTTTTTGAATTACCTTGTTTAACCTTATTAAACATAACCATCTTTAAAAGTTCCAAATGAATTTTTAAAAGTATACAATTCACCCCCACCCTCTTTTATTTGAGTACCAGCATCATAATTTTATACTACAATCAGTATCATATCTATAGTATCTTTCGATCCTACATTTGGTATTATAGTGTATATCATACTCACATACCATCTCAACAATTGGTATCAGTGGAGGTGACCATCAATCTTGAACCAATCTAACAATTGGCTTCAAAATTTTGGTTCAATATAAATTAATCTCACGATTAGATTCAGAAGATAATTCATCTCATTCTTTTCCAGAATCAGTTTTTCAGATTCGTATAGTCAGGATTCATTTTTGGCTTAGAGATACTCTTGTACTATATTTTCCTTGATTAGGAATATTTTCCATATTTAAAAACTTTTTCTATTAACATGTTTCGTGTGGAAAAAAAATTTCTTAAAGATGGAAGGAATCTAGGTTGGTTCCATACAAAATCACAATCCATCTAGACCACCTATCTTTGATGGAAATGACTATGAATATTAGAGAGATCGTATGAAGACTTTAATTATCAATACTAGAGTTGATAACTTTATTCGACTTACTGGAGGATATAAATTCCCTGACAAGGAAGTTAGTACCTTCACCAATCAAGAAAAGTATGAATATCAACTGAATTATAACATACAAAATATTTTGCTTTGCTCAATGACTAGAATTATATATAGAAAAATTTCATCATGTGAAGCATAAAATTCTATATGGACGAAACTATAAGTTACTCATTGTGGAACTTCCAAAGTAATTGGGACAAGAAGAGCTATGCTTAGAGATGAATATCACGGCTTTAAATTTCCTTATGGAGAACCCATATGTAAGGTGCAACAAAGATTCATGAATATCGTGAATAGTTTACAATCAATGGGTGAAAAAGGATTAGATGATGAATCTCTTGTTGATAAGATCATAGTCATCATTCCCAATGAGTGGGAATCCTAGAGGACTTCTATTGATGAGAACAGAATGGTTACTCAGATTACTCTTGATCAACTCTTTGGAACTCTTCTTCAACATGAGATTAGAATGAAGAGAGATACTGAAAACATAAAGCAGAATAATGGAAGTGGATGTGTTTCTTTATCTACTACATCTAATAATATGAAACCTAAGACTCCTAAGAGAGTTACTAGATCCAAATCTAAGAAGGTTATTATTAAATTTGAATCTAGTGGAAGTGAATCCTTAGAGAATGAATTAGAAAATCTTGCTCGAAGGATGAACAAGATAGCTGGACAGAGGAACTTTCAATTGAAATATAAGAAAAGGGAAAGGAAAGATAAGAAAGATTCAGAAGTCACATGTTATGAATGCAAGAGAGTTAGACATATAAGGCCTGATTTTACTATGCTTAAGAGAAAATAATTAAAGGAAAATCATTTTGAGTGAAACATAAATAAGTATTACAATAATAAATCAAAGAAAGTCTTGAAATCCAATGATACATGGACTGCCAGTAGTGGTGACTCTTCAGATGAATCTTCAGATTATGAATTTTCTGGACAGAAGAATCTTGGTCTAATAACTAGACTACCAATTGAAAATAATTGTTTAATGGATAAGGTACAAAATGTCGAATATATTACTAATATACCTTTGAACGCTAATGATAGTAAATATTATGACTCTTCTGATAAAGATTCCTCTTCTGATGAAGATAATACTTTACCTTCCTATGAAGATGTTTCTTGGTTTTCAAAACTTCTTGAAATTGAGAACTCAAAACTCATGAAAAAACTTGATAAGGAAAATTCTTGGAATAATATTCTTACTAAGGAAATATCAAATCTTTCTAAATATCTTGATAAGAAAAATGTTTATTTTGAAAGTATTTCAAAAAATATTGAGGAATTAAATTCTGAGAAGAATAATATTTCTAGAGATCTAGAAAATTTAATTTCTAAGAAAAATGTTTTCGAGGCTAACTCTAGTTCAAAATAAAATGTTTTAGAAGACAGGAACTTGGTTATCAAACTGAAATCTGAAATCTGTTCCTTGAGGAACTGTTTTTCAAACTTTACATTAGGTATGGAAACTTTTGATAAAATGTATTACAAAATTCGACCTCTAAGGAATAGTTTAGGTTTTGGTTATACTAGTTCTAAACCTGTTTTTAGTTCAATTATTTTGTTCCACAAAGTGCTCTTTTTTGCACTAAGTGTTAGTGCGGTGGACACTGGGAAATATTGTTCCTTAAACAAAACCCAATCTTTAGGATTTCATAAAGCCTGTTTTTCTAAAAAGATGTGGGTGCCTAGTATTTTTATTTCTGAAATTTCTAGATACAAGAAAGTTTGGATTTCGAAAACCTAACTTTTTCTTATTTTCAAGAAAATATAGAAGGTACCAATAGTAATACATGGTACATGGATAGTGGATGTTCCTGACATATGACTGGTAACAAAAACTATTTTGAAAATATTATCAAGATTAAAGGATGAAAAGTAACATTCGGAGATAATGCCCAGGGAGAAATTATTGGTATAGGTAACACTCTTCTTCTTGGAAACACATTAATTTCAAATGTTTTATTTTTTAAAGGTTTTAAGCATAACCTCATTAGCATAAGTCAATTTTGTGATGAAGGTTACCTTGTGAATTTTAGGAATTACAAGTGATTAGTACACAATTCCAAGGAAGAGTTTAGTCTTTCTACCCATAGGCAAGAGAATGTTTACACACTAAACTTAGAAGACCTTAGGAGCCAAGATTTACCTTGACTTAGTGAAATGAAAGATCATTCTTTGTTGTGGAATATAAGGTTAGGTCACTGTAACCTTAAGAACATATGGAAACTTTCTATGAAAAGATTAGTCAAGGATCTACCAGAGCTTAGATTTTATTCTTCTAAAGTTTTTGACCCTTGTCAATATGGTAAGAAACATAAATCATGTTTTAAATTAGTCGGTGAAGTCACAAATACTAATGCATTACAGTTAGTGCATATGGATCTTTTTTCCTAAAAAAACTGGAAGTATTGGGGTAATGTATTGGGTATTTGTCTTGGTTGATGATTAAACAAGATTTGTGTGGGTCTATTTTCTAGAAAAAAAAGTCTGAAGCCTTCTTGTATTTAAAAAGTTTTAGAGCCCAAGTTAAAAATGAGAAAATCCTCCCATTTAAAACTATTCATAGTGATCATGGAGGAGAATTTTAAAATTCTATTTTTGAAACTTTTTGTTGTAAAAAATACATTACTCATAACTTCTCAGCACCTAGAACACATCAATAGAATGGTTTTGTTGAAAGAAGAAATAGAATTCTTCAAGAGATAACTAGAACCATGTTGAGTGAATATTCTGTAGCCAAACATTTTTGGGATGAAGCTGTAAGTACTTCTTTTTATATTATAAATCGAGTTTTTATTAGACATTTTCTTAATAAAACTTTGTATGAGTTATGGAATGGTATAAACCCTAGACTTTCTTACTTCAATGTTTTTGGTTTCAAAGTATTCATTCAGAATACTAATGATAATATACACAAATTTCCCCAAAAATCGGATTAAGGAATTTTTCTAGGCTACTCCACATCTTCTAAGGCTTATATAGTTTTCAATAAAAACACAAGTACTGTTGAGGAGACAGTGCATGTGAAATTTTATGAAACCGATCCTTTTGTTTTTAAACAACTCCAACCAACATCTTCATATGTGTTTTCAAAAACTGAATATCAACTTGTGTTAGATGATCCTTCTGATGAGGAAAATGTCCAAGAAGATACTTCTGAAACATTTACCCCAGAATATTTCCTACCCTATGTTGATGAATAGGTTTTACAAAACCCAAATCAGTTATTTCATAAGAATCGTCCTAGTGATAGCATCATTTGTGGTGTATATCAACCAGTAAGGACTAGATGTTCCTTTTGAAATGAAGTAGAAAATCTAGCATTCCTTTCCCAATTGGAACCAAAAATCATTGATGAATATTTAAGTGATGACGATTTGATAAAAGCTATGAAAGATGAGTTAAACGAATTCGAAAGGAATAAAGTCTGGACCTTGGTTGAAAGACCTAAGGAATCTTCTGTTATTGGAGTAAAATGGGTCTTCAGAAATAAGTGTGATGAAAATGGAGTAATTGTAAGAAATAAAGCAAGATTAGTTGCTAAATGATATAATCAACAAGTGGGAATAGACTATGAAAAAACCTATGCTCCAGTAGCTAGACTTGAATCTCATTATATTTTACTTGTCTTTGCAGTATTCTTTAATTTCAATCTTTTTCAAATGGATGTGAAATTTTCTTTTCATAATGGTTATGTTCAAGAGAAAGTTTTTTTAAACAACCATTGGGTTTTGAAGATACAAAACATCCTGATCATGTTTTTAGACTTACCAAATCTTTGTATGGACTTAAACAATCCCCTCGAGCTTGTTTTGATAGACTTACAGTATTTTTACTTCAAAATAATTATGTCAAGGGAAATGAAGATCCAACCCTTTTTATAAATAAAGATAAGAAAAATGTTTTAATTGTTCAAATTTATGTTGATGACGTTATATTTGGTTCAACTCAAAAATCATTAACCAATTCTATTGTGGATATAATGAAATCTGAGTTTGAAATTTGTATAATGGGTGAGTTAACATTTTTATTGGTTTTAAAATTTCTCAAAAATCAGATTGATTCTATATATCCCAACATAAGTATATTAATGATCTTCTTAAAAATTATGGATATGACAACACTAAAAGTATAAGTACACCCATTGGTACCTCAAATACACTTGATCTTGATGTAGTTGGGAAACTAGTAGATCAATCAAATTTTAGAGTTATGATAGGATGTTTACATTACCTCACAGCTAGTCATCTAGACTTAATGTTTTCAGTATGATTATGTGTAAGATATCAATCCAATCTCAAGGAATCTCATTTAAAGGAAGTGAAAAGAATTTTTTTCTATTTAAAGGGAACCATGGATTTAGGACTCTTTAATACTTTTGGAAATGATCTTGTTCTAAAAATATTTTCGGATGCTCACATTGGTGGATGTAGAATGGATAGAAAGGGTACATCCAGAACTTTTCATTTTTAGGAGATTCATTATTTTCTTGGTCATGCAAGAAGAAACACTCAGTAGCAGTTTCTACTACTGAAGCTGAATATATAGTATCTGGAAGTTGTTGTGCTCAAGTGTTGTTGATGCAACACACACTCACAGACTATGGTATGATTTTTACCAAAACACAAATTTTGTGAGATAATACAAGTTCCATTTATCTTAGTAAAGACCCTTCACATCACTCTCGTTCAAAACACATAGATATTATGCATCACATTTTTAGGAATCACACACAAAAATGAGATATCATTCTTCAATTCATCGGAACGCA
Organism: Viscum album; assembly: GCA_963277665.1. Lineage (NCBI taxonomy): Eukaryota > Viridiplantae > Streptophyta > Magnoliopsida > Santalales > Viscaceae > Viscum > Viscum album. Next base: position 1,633,144,124 of record OY728141.1, read on the forward strand.
AGACCAACTTGCTGATATTTTTACAAAATCATTACCCTCTGATAGATTTGAATACATTAAATAGAAGTTAGGAATAATAACCATAAAGTAATCCTCCTTGTTAACTTCCTATTGAAATAAATATCCTTACAATAATAAACTCTTTTTCATAGGGGGGAGTATATTTTCATTGAATTTTTTCATATTTTACATAATGAAGTTTTTTATATTTTTCATAATGATGTTTTTCATATTTTTCATAATGATGTTTTTCATATTTTTCATAATGAATTTTTTCATATTTTTCTTAATGATGTTTTTCATATTTTTCGTAATGAAGTTTTTCGTACTTAGAATTTTTGTAGTGAAGTTTTTCGTACTTGAAATTTTCATAGTGAAGTTTTTCGTACTTGAAGTCATCGTAATAAAAAAATTTGTACTGGATTTTTTCGTAATGAAAATTTTCATATTTGAAATTTTCATAATGAAGATTTGTGTACTCTTTTATTTTAATCGAGTTTTTCAGAATCTAAAAGTTCTTCAAGAAGAATTTTTATCAATATGAATAATCTTCCTAGCAATTCGAATGGTATGACTCTTCCTTGAGTTTCTGTAATCACCTTTTACTTGCTGATAGTTTCTTTTAAAATTTCTCAGATTCTAGTTTACATAAATCTGAATGTTTTCCTTTAAAAAACCTCAAAAGATCAGATTCAACCAAATTTTTACTTGTGGCTGTCATTTCAACCGTCAGATCTGTTTAGAATATTTCTCGGCCATTGGATTCAGATGGGAAGATGAAACGTCGCTTTAAAGCCTATATAAAGGGGACACCCGATGGTTGTCCCACATAGGTGTTCAATTATTTTGTGTGTAGAAGCTCTTCCCCACTACAAAATCATGTTCCGAACTTTTCATAAGTGCTCAATTCAGAATGTCTAGTGATGTTCCTTTTCATGAAATGTCTACTGTCAAGACGATTGGAGAATGGAAGATATACAGCGATAGGTTGGAACATCCGAACTTTTTCAATAATTATGACTCTATTCTCTCCAAGAATATCAAGCTTAATGGATTGGAGAGTGTATCCATTTAAAACCCAAAATCTTAGGATGTTGTGTATCCTGATTTGCTGATATAATTTTATGAATCAATTTGTTTTTTCAAGGAAGAAGGCAAAAAAAAATTCCTTCAACAGTTATGGAAAAATATATAAAATCTCATACACTAAGGATACTAGCTGGGTAGGGTTATCCTATGAAAGAGATGCAGATTATTGTTCTCACAAGTTACCAGATGTACAAGGAAGTTTTATCAAGGTAAAGGTTGTGGAGTGTCTTGGGCTTACAGCTATCAGGACCGCAAAAATTGCTCACTTATCTACCAACAATCGGATCCTACAGTTATGGGTTCAGGGTTTTATCATTCCGAGAAAGGGTGACAAGGGCACTCTTATGAAAATTTTTATGTATGTGTTGGATTTTTTAGGTAAATCTAAGGAAGGTCAATCTGATGAGGCATATTCTCATTACGATATAGAATATCAAGAATGGGAATTTGAGAGCACATATAATCATTTATCCTTCCCTACTATCCAAGTTAATAGTTCAGTGTCTTGAATCATTCAAGATTCCCTGCAGTTCGAAGCAGAGGAATTGAAAATTGATGTTAGTAAGCGATGACACTTTGAGAAGAATGAATGTTGGCTTTTATAAAGAATCAATAGAGTTTTATTATCTGCCAGTGGAAGAGGCAGAAGTCACTCTGAAAAATGATGAAGAGGGTGACCCGTCTAAGAAAGCTAGATAGAAAATAAAACTGAAGGAAGTAGTACCTGAAGGTGAAAGCCTAAATCTAAAGAAGCTCAAACCACACCACCAAATCCCAAGAAGCAGAAAGCATATCCTGATGAAGTTGTTTCCAAATGGAGGGAGGATATGAAGAACCGGAAAGAAGGGGATCCAAAGTTTGTCCTAGACCCCGTTGAGGCCAAGGCATTGAAAGAGAAAGCAGCTGATGATCTTGAGAAGAAAGCCAAGGAAAATAAGCTGAAGAAGAAGATGTATGGGGAATAGATTGTCCAATATCTTTTGAAAGCTACTGAAGTTGCATCCGAGAACATTCTTGTACCGAAATCCTTCATAGTAGAACCATTACCTGAGACAATGGGGAAAAGGTTTATGAATTCAGAAAAAGTTAAAGAGAATGTTGCTGAACAGATATATGTTTTGGAACAAGTGCATGAAAAGGAAGAAAGTATTAGTCACACTGATGATCTGATTAAGAAAGTTGAATATTATCATGATAAGGAAAGTGCTTCTGAAAAATTTTCATTCCGGACTTCTCAAGAAGGATTTTCAAATCTTGCTACCCCTATAGTTGATGAGAAGGATGAAGAGTAAGTGAACAAATTATCTAAATAATAGAGCTATAATCATCACTTTATTCATCCTGAGGATATTGAAGCAGGAGTTGAGAGAGAAAAAATTGATGAAGATAGGATTGTTGAGTTTCCTGAGAGTGAGCATGAGTCTCCAGATGAAGTATTTATTTCGAAAACTGACAAAGGAAAACAAGTTGTTGTTGACACGCCTACTAAAATTTCTTTAAGGAATAAACAAGCTAGAGGATCTTCTAAGAGGAAGATGGTCAAGCTAGAGGAATAACCATCACCAACCAAAGCATCAGACATAGAGTCGTTAGCTCTAGGACATGATTTTGTCATTCAGTCCCTGAGGAATAAAGTGGACACCATTCCAATATTTCCAACAATTGACTCCAGATGCTAGATGCTCCAGCATAGAATGAATAAGAAATCTTATTTTGTATCCATGGTGATGGATAGGTGTATAAATATTGAGGCTGATTACAAGAATTTCCTTATCAACTATGAACCCCACATAAAATCTTGCAAGAAAATGGTGAGCCGGTCGAAGAGTATAGTTGAATATTTGAGAGAGATTGATGACTTTCAAAATGATGTTAAGGAATATTTTGATACTCAAGATAGAAAAACCAAATATCATACAAATATATTTGAGGAAAAGATAAATCTTGAACACAATTCTAGGATTTAGTATGTCAAAGATCTGAATGGGAAGATGAATTATGTTGTCCAAAGTTGGAAAACAGAAAGGAATATCCGGATTGAGATTGAATAAAAGTTAGAAAAGCGAGATGACCTATTGAAGGTTCAGGAAGAGGATCTGAAGGCTCAAGATGATATTATCAAAGACTTAGAGAAGCAAGTAGAGGAGGATCACAAAGAGCTACAGAATCTGAAAAACATTTTCAAGAAGCTGATACCCAAGGAAAAAAGAAGAAAAATAGATCCAAATATGATATTTTGTTGTATCTATTTTTCCTTGTACAAATTCATCCAATATTAATGAAATTGTGGTTTCTTGTTTTATTTGGATATTTGTACTAGTATTTTAGGTACCATATTTTTTTCCCATTCCCGCAAACTCATTTTGAAAATCAAAAAGGGGGAGAAGGAAAAAGAATTCTATGTAAAGAAGAAATACCCCTAAGTAAGGGGGAGTTTATCTAAGGGGGTGTTTTCCATTGCAAAGATTTTCATACTCAATATAATGAAAATTTTCATTCCAGAAATATAGAATATGATCCTTAGTGTTCCAAATCTTAAGTGGGAGTTAGTCGTATTCATCATTGACCATGAATAAAGGGAGAAAAGTTTTATTTACAAAGTCTAGAAAAAATTTTCTAAGTCATTATTTTTCTCGTAAAGATATTTGTGCTTTCCAAAAATGAGGATATTGTTGAGTAAATAATTTTTTCCTTATGAATATTCCATTCCTTCATACTTGGGGAGATTGATTGAATCATTAAGGTTTCCTTATGACTTTTCCATTCCTCTTGTTTTGAAAATCACAAACACCTTGTCTCAAGGAAAATCTATTTTTAACCTGTGTTTTAATTCTATAAGGAAAATTTCCATTCCTTAAGGAAATTTATCTTTACCTTGTTTTCATTATTCATATCAAAAAAATTATAAGTATAAAAATAGGTTTGAAACCAAAAACTCAGAATCCTATAAATACCTAGATATGAAGCATTCTGTTTTAGAATCTGAATTCTCATAATTCTGGTTACAAAATCTTCTGAGTTCTGACTCTGAATTCTGATTACGAATTCTGATTAAGAACTCTAATTACGAATTCTGATTATGAATTCTAATTAAAAATTCTGATTATGAATTCTTATTATGAATTCTGATTACGAATTCTGATTACGAATTTTGATTACTAATTCTGATTACGAATTCTGATTACGAATTTTTATTACAAATTATGACTCTGAATTCTGATTACGAATTCAGGTTATGAACTTTCTGAGTTCTGACTCCGAATTCTGAATAAGAATTCTGGTTATGAACTTTCTGAGTTCTAACTTTGAATTCCAAATACAAATTCTGGTTATGAAATTTTCTATGATCTGACTTAGAGTTCTCTGAATTCAAACATCGAACTCTTATGAGTTCAGACCGTGAATTCTCATGAAATCTGACTTTGAACATTTTAAGTTCTGGTTCTGAATTATTGAGAATCCAAATTCTGAATTTCCTTGAAATCCAGACTCCGGAATTCTATAGAATTCATGTTCCAAATTCCTAGAAAACAGAATCTGAATATCCTTGTATTATAGACCTCGAATTCAAGTTTGGTTCGACTCCAAACTTTCATAATTACTTACATTCCGAATATTGGATTTTAGTTATGTAACCATATTTTTCTTACACTTGTTTTTTTATAAAATGATTTTGTGCTTTTAGTTACTAACTAACCATTTTTTGAGTGACACGTGTACGGGTCCATCCGAAATTCAAGGAAAAATATGACCATTGGAGGAGAGAGCTGACCATTGAATCCATTCCTATAAATAAGACCTCATTTGAAAGAGCCAATAATAAGTTTATCAATCCAGAGATTACATACTACAGAAGTGATTTCTAGAGATAGAGGCTTTAATGCTTTGTGCGTACTGAACTTCTTGTTTAGATTTTCTTTGTTCGACTCTGAATGTTGCTAAGTATATTTGAGGGCTATGGGGGATAGGAAGACAGAGGTACCGACTACCTTGATGTTTAGGGATTCCTTTCTGATGAAGATAGAGGTTCCAACTACCTTAAATTTGAGGGTTTGTAGGGATAGCAAGACAGATTCTGATCTTCGTATCGAGGGGTTACCCTGGAGTGCGTAAGACAGAATTTCTTGAACATATAAATCAAGGGACCATTATCCAAGGTTGTTGGATACCCTTCTCTTTGGGTTAAAAGACTTACTACTGTTACTTGTTTTGTTACATGTTTTTCTACTACATTTTTATGGTTGTGGAAAGTATAACTATCTTATTCTTTCTTATACTTGTACTCTGATTTAGTTAGATTCTATACGCTTTAAGGTAGAATCATCATCTTTGTAAACTTTCATTAAGTTTCATTTTCTGGAACCATATTTCTAGATTCACATTCTTGGAATCATATTTCCGGATTCAAGATAGTGTGTAGAACTAGAGGTTTTGGAATTACCTTGTTTAACCTTGTTAAGCATAACCATATTTAAATGTTCCAAAGGAATTTTTAAAAGGATACAATTCACCCCCTCTTGTATTTGAGTATCTCCGTCATAATTTGATACTATAATCAGTATCATATCTATTGTATATTTCGATACTACATTTGGTATTGTAGAGTATATCATACTCACATACCATCTCAACAAACGTAAAATACTAGAACCTGATATGGTATAATAAATTATAGAGAAAGTGAAAAACATTCAGTATCATGTCAAAGAATCATAATGTTCAAAGAATAGCTATGTAGAAAATTGTTGTTGGCACCTTCAATTTATTGATGGATACATGGTATACCTATGTATATATCCATGGAAAAGGAGCGTGAGATTTTTGGAGAAAGGAAAGATATGTCCTAGGTACATCAACACCTTTTAGATCCTTGATCATGTTAGATTTGTGGCCTATCGAATATCACTTCTACCTACCATGTCAAAAATACACGATGTATTCCACATATCTTTCTATATCCCTCACAAGTACTCAATACAGAGTTGGTACAGTTTCAGAAAGATCTCTATTACAAAGTGGAGCCAATGACGATATTAGACCATAGAGATAAATATCTACGTATGAAGACTACAAACCCAGACAAAGTAAAATTGCAGAACAACAAGTACAAAGAGACAACATGGGAACCAGAGGAAGCTATGAAGTCGAAGTACCCTAATTCATTTTCCCCATAGTGTGGTAAACAAAATTTTGAGGGTAAAATTTCATAAGGGTGGATGAATGAAATGACCTTGAAATATATCAATGTAAATTACATTCACATAACTATAAAATATATTAGAAACTACATAAAATCACATTAAAAACACAATACGCACATTATAAATGAAAAATGAATGAAATAAAATATATTTCTAGGAGTTAAGGAACTTGTATGATGAAATATTAACATTTCCTTTGTAAAAGTAATGTGACCACTATAAAAATTAAACTAGAAAATTGAATAGTAACCTCACCAATGAATGAATAAATAAAATTTATCCATATTATAAGTGACAATATGATAAAAGGGTTTCATAGTATACACAATGAAATATTTAAAAAATTATTAATTATGTATTGGTTTTTTGTATGTCCTATATATTTATTTACAATTATATGATTAAATTAATAATTTTTTAGAATATTTATTTTCATGAAATGTATTCATAAATTATTATATTTACTTCTTGTGATTATAAGATAATTTTATTGGACGTTAATTAACATTTTTATGTGTAATAAGATAAGTTTTACTTTTAAAATTGATATTTTCTATGTAAATGATGATTTTAATTTTACATATTAAAAAAATTATTTTCATAAAATGGAGATCATTTTTGAATCCGACACATTGAAAAAAATCTAGTGTGATTTTTTTTTGACTTTTTTAATGTTCTTGAATTTTTGGTGAATAGTAAAATAGGATAATTTTGATAAAAGCTATATATGTAAATTTTGTACTCATAGATGATGTATGAATAATTTAAGCCTAAAATATCTAAATATCTTTTATTCTTTTAATATTTCGGGTGAAAATTATATAACTATTCAATTTCTTGTGCCAAAATAATAAAATAATGAGAAAACATGCCCTTACACTATATAAATACCACCCCTCACAACCACTTCTCCTCAAACCATCATAACTTTTTTTATTTTCCATGTTCTACACAATTCCCTTCCAAAACCACTAACATGTATCTATGAGCTCTTTGTCTCACCAAAAGACTAAAACCTTTTCCCTAACTATGTTTTCAAGGAGGATAAATTCTAGGGGTTAACTCTTCTTTATTTTCTTTTAATCTCATTTCTAATTCTTTTCTTTTTTTATTTTCTCTTCACCACCCCTTCCCCTAATGGAAGGAAACACCATTAATATAACTGTACTATAATTTTATTTTGTTTGTTGAATAATCCATAATCAATACTTATTATCCTCTCCTTTTGTTCCAAAACGTAAATATTCACCCATGATGTCTTAATTTATCGACATCATGGACAATGCGCTCTCATTTTACTTCAAATACTTAATGTATGTCCATAAAAATCTTTTTATGGTTTAAAAATATTGTAACAAATTAAATTAAATTCTATGTAATGTTTTTTAACGATTATATATACATGATTCTAAATGATAAAAAACATCATTTTGAGAGAAAACTACCAAAAATAATCCAAACGATTATCACAAACATCATATCTAATGATTCATCCACTCCCAAAATTAACTAATGACTTATATAAAAAATTTAACTTATGTATGTTAATTAGTAACTTATAACTTGAATTCCATATTTCTATTTACATTTTACATGACCTTCTAAACTAATATACTGGAAACCCAATCATGATAACTATGAAAACGACCACTCCCGAATGATGAAATTGAACAATATAACTCATCAAAAAGGCCATAAATGAACTTAATAAAATTATAATGAATCAATTACATGTAAAATAATTATATAATTATTAATTAATGTATATAAATTTATTATTGAGTACATTATGATCAATTGAAGAACTATTTTAGACATTCAGTAAGGGATTCAACCCGAACCTCAATGTTTTCCTTGAGGTTACCATTTCTCTCACATTACCTTAATGAAATTCTCTTTTGTTTTAATATAAATATTATAAAATTTCATTATATGTTTCATTATCATATATAAAAACAAGACCATGCATATTAGATGGTGAAATTCATGGTTTAATAAGGTTCCCTTATCATTTCTTCCTAATAAGAAACCCTAAATCGAAGGGAACTTACAGATTTATTACCCTTTTCCATGAACACTCCATAACATGTTGTAAGACACCATTACTTTTCTTAAATCGCTTATTTTATCATAATAAAAAAACATGGTTCATTTTAGTTTAATGAACAGAAATACGATTTTTCCTCTTTAAATGAACATTAATATTTTCTTTAAACCACACTAGAATATTTCATTTATAAAGTCTCTTAAACACACATTTTATATATTTAAACTTAAATTAGAAAAAATTTTACATTAATTATTAATATCTTCCCCTGATTAATGACCATTACTATTTTAAATCCATTATTTAATGGACACATTTATGATATGATAAATTTTTATGCCTTGTGAAATGATCATGATTTCCATTTCTTTCCATTTGTCACCATTATTTTTATTCTTCTTGTACAACACATGTTCCGGAATATTTTGTAATGGGTGCACCCAGATATAACTCCAATGCATTGGTATTTATTAGTCTAATAATATGTTATGTTGGTATAGAGATTGAACCTAATTCCTTTATGGGATATTATCCATCCTTTGATATATTCTTTGTAGTTTTCATTAACTCGGGTTTATGTCTTATTATATATTGTTTCCATATTCCATAGATTCCATGATTATATACTCCCATATTATAAATGTTATTCTTCTTTAATTTTATTCATGTTCCATTACTTTTATTCCCTCATGTTATGCCTTGTAACCCATGTTCTAAGATTTATTCCTTTTCTTATTTCCTTATTGGGATTTCTAGCTCATCCCTTTTGTTCATATATTCCTCTAGTTGTCCTATACAGATGTATGAACTCAAGGGTTGTTAGGAGATTATTATGGAGATTAAGTAAAATATTTTTTTTAGTTTGGATTCATTTTTTCAAATAATGTACATAATCTTCCAAATAAACTAGACATTATGATCCTTGGCTTGAAATTTGATTGTGAATTTTTCAAAAAATTGTGTAATGATATGTCTAGAAGTTTGTTGTCACTATATAAACTCATTTGTTAATTTTAATTACAATTTATTTCCTAATTAAATTCATCAATTGAAATCATTATTAAAATCTATAGGAATGGGGGAAGTTAACACCCTAAGGTATCCAATTCGAAGGCCATTCATGGTGGTCCATCCATATAACCAACACTCCCAAAGGGATGGTTCAATTTAATTAAAGGTTCTCATCCAATAAACAAAAAAACCTCTATATTGAATATTACATGCCTTAAAATTCTAGTATTCAATTTAAATTTAAGGGGATGCTGAGAAATTGGACACTTGCCACAACCACATATATGGACAACTCAAAATTAGAAGAAAGGCATGAGACCACCTACATTAGGTCTGTTGTTGATTTCTCAACTAGTATTTTCTCTTGATTTAGCTTTGATATTAAAAATCTAAATAATTGATATAGAAAATAATATTATGGAAATATTACTTTAACCTAAACAGAATTTTCTAGAATAAGGGATGATAGATAAATAAATAATCAAGATGCTACCATTACAGATCCAATGAGAAAAATTGCACTGAAATTAGTGTTTAGACTGATATGAAATCATAATTCTAATAAAATTCAAGGTTGATAGTTTCATGTTTACATTCATGTTATGTGAGAGGAAAAAAGATACTAAATTGGGTTTATATTAGATTTTATTTTAACTGTAAAATTATAAATGTTCCAAAATTATAAGGCTCAAGTGGTTTATGATCATAGTTTTCCAAACCATGTGAAAACATTTCATTGGTAACTATAGGGTTAGGGCACAGTTTAGGGATTACCCCCACAGTTTACTAACTTTGCGAAGACCATGCGATTCACCACTGTCAAAAATTGTAAGTTGATAGCATGGTCATGCACCTTCTATCGCAAGGGTTTTCTTAACCATGTAACATATCCCTACTCTCTACCCCTACCTCACATGGTTTTTTTCAAACCATGCGTCCTACCCCAAAAAGTTTTCACTAATAGTGGGCTAGTAATTTTCATTCATTTACATGGTTGTTAGGCTTTGATGCAGCTCTATACATCCCTGAACCCTCAATAACCTCAACAAACATCCATAATAGTCTATTGTTAAATATTTTAATAGTCAGTTGATTGAAACAAAGAATTTATTAACAAAACAGATCTAATTTATTTCAAACATCCTCCCATAGTGAAATTTTTTCCCAAATTGCTCTTCCATGGGTGTTGAAGCATGATCTGGGAATAACATTGGCCGTTGTAATCATTCATAGACATCCCTCTCCTAGTTCTTGTATTTCACTCGAACATACTTCCACAAAATCCTTACTAATGGAATAGACTGAATATGGGGAACCATCATGATACAATTTTGAATACATATTGGATTATCCTCTAAGGATTAATCTACCTATAACATATCCTAACCAGGATGATTGGCATGAGATGAGATTTAATAGTAACATCACTCCTAAGAAACATGGAATACATCATATAGGGCCCCGTACCTATGTGTTAACTTCAACCAATAGGCTACCATCTCTACCCTCTATAGAATCTAAAATAGATCGATGAATCATGGGGAAATATTACCCTACCGCATAATTCTCTCATATCCCAACCTCAATGAAATGTGTATGAAAACCAGATCCCCAACCATGAACTCGACATATTTTCTACGATGATCTGTGTATGGTTTCTAGTGATACTACATAGTATCCATCCACTTCCTAATCAAATAAACCTACTACGTGGTCTCATAAACAATATGAGGCCCCATTATAACGACCTCTCATGCCTCTCACAAACACAGGGGTGGTTGTCATTTCCTACCATACAATGCCTTATATGGTTTCATTAGAAAATAATATTAAAATATTTTGTCGTATAAGAATTCACTCAGGGGTATATTCCTCTCCCAAGATCCCCCATGAACTTGAAAAAGTTCTCACAGTATGTCTACAAGAACATGAATTATGCACTATAATTGATCATCTATGTGGGGGTGCAATTTTGTTCTTATAACCCCTTGTGATCCCAACACCCTCTATAGCCCTACCCAAAATGTAGAAGTAAACCATAGATACCTATCTAAAATGATCGAATGTGGGACCTCATGATTTTATACTATCTCATAGATAAAAAACTATACACAATCATCAACACTGATGGTTTCCATGATTGATAGGAAATGTGAAACCTTTTTGGTCCAATAAACAACAAAACAAATCATATTATTAAAACATAATCTCTACTACTATAATTTCCTCCAAATAATTCTCCTAATAGTTATAGTGATGCTACCTGTATGACATTATTTAACTGCGTGAACCTAAAAATAACTGAGTACATAATAGATACCTCACTAAATGGAACGGTTGAATCCCAATAAAGATAACCAAAATAAATCATGCATTAATTCCTTAAAAGACACTGACGACCTGCATACCACACCACCCAGAAACTAGTGGCATGTTCCTACTGACTACATCATACCATACACAAGAAACATGAATGATAATGATTCTTGCCACTTTCAGTTGATTACCATATAAATGCCTGAATTAGATGACTGGTGTATTACAATATAACCACAATGCCTTTTTCCATTAAAACATTTTTTTACAACAAACATGCTCACTGATTCCCATTCATAAATTTTGCTGATGTTAATTGTTCAAGAGATCATGTAATTTTTTAAACTATAATGTCTCTATACAAACAAGGGGTAACACAAATTCATCCCATGTGGATCATCACCCATTATAAACATCACCTCCAAGCCCAAAATGAGGCTGTGGTAAACTCAGATTCATTTAAATAGAGTCTAGGGAACTAACCCAAGTTATTGAACATTATATTGTTATCATTGAGTTGTTAAAATAAGGGGAAAACATCCACATTAGTTCATTTATTGTGCCCAGAATAGAATCTATTTGGCAGTCAAGTCAAAATATACAGCTAGTGTTCATGAGTCCATAAAAGGTTTTACAGCACTAGAACACATGAATCACTCCAGACGTACCATGACACAATAAGATTACATGATTCAACATGAAACACTCAAAAAACCACCCTCACAATCCCATAATCTTTGAAAACCATAACACAATGTAATAGCTACACTCTCTTAGTGCACCATGAAAGAATTCAAGATAGCGGACATACACACCTCTCTATGATTAATATACTAAGTTAATTTCATGATTTTTAAGAAGACCAGTTGAACCACTATTGTTCTATCATTGTTTAATGAATCTTGGCTTCAACATCCAAGGAATAATCATTAAAAACCCATGATTCCTTAAATAATCATGGTAACTCATGATCACCCAAGCACAACCTCCAATGTCCAACAAAGACTAGAAGTGTTTCTTAATGTTTTTATACACAACCAATAATTTCAATGTTATGATGATGAGAAAAATATAAATATATTAAAACACTCAAGCCCCAATGTAATTAAAGATAAACCATCCATTTTCCAATGTTTATCCTTGATTGTTCTTCTTCTACCTAGAAGGACATGTTTAAATATAATGGACATGACACTCCCCTCCATATGAGTTTCTTAATCGTTTGAATAAGGAATTGACTGGCCGATCACCATAAATCTAGATCATATAATGCTTAGATGCAAAAAATGTCCCTCCTCTTGAAAGGTTAATTTACATCATATAATTTGTTTTTCACTAAAACAAAAACCATCTAAGTCATTGTTTCAAAAAACACCACCATCATGAAAAAAATAATCTCTAGCATTGGGATGAACATGAATCCTTAAACAGGCAGTTCACACTACTTCCGAGATTACCATAGAACATAATCAATAGTTAAATTATAATGATATAACCAAACTCAATTGGTTTATTATATCACTATCAATCAATAGGAACCACATCAAAAATATGAAAAATAAATAAAGTTATTCATCTCAAAGGTTTCAATATACATCAGGCTAGCCCCTTATGAAATCATAAAGCATCAACCCCGTTACTAGGTTATGAAAACTAGAACTCATTAGTCCCTAAGAATATATTTTAATCAATTTCCTTAAAAATGATAGAATATGTATAATTATCACACATAAATTCCTAGGAAATTCAATGAGTAGTTTTAAATCCCTTATAAAATAGTTCATGTGAAGGAAACCACCTCAGGTTCCACTTTCAAGTCATCACATGGATTCACATCATGTTCACAATATAACTGATTTATATTTATAGTCATTCAAGAAACCATGTTCACATAAATAATATATTAACGATCAAAATAATAGGATAGGTCAAAAGTCACCTAAAACTTGTTCATACCATACATCCATCTCTTAAATCCAGTACATTAAAATATACAGTCCACACAACCCACTAGAGACTCTCTTTATTTCGTACTCTGAAGGCAGGTATTGGTCAGGTTCTCTTCCATAAGTCACTCAAGTTTCTATTTTCATTCCCAAATTCAATTTTCCACTCCACATGAATTCATTTATATTTAGAATTTGAATTTATGTTTAGTTTAAATTTATATCACAGTTTAATATAATATCGAACTAATGGATGGTCAAATTTTGATCTGTGAGGGATCATACTCCCCAAGGACCAAAGCTTTTTTTCCTTCTAATCCATAAGGAAACATATCTAAATAAACCTATCATGGCGTCATTAATCTCAATCATGTCACCTATGATAGCCACATGCAATAATTAATGAATTAAAAATGGAATAAAACATTTCATGGAATGGGATATTTAGAAAGTACAAAATTTGATGCATGAAATGGAATACCATCATCTCATTACATTTTAAAAAAATAGATCCTATAACCTTATCAATAATAAAAACACAAATTATGTGTGTCACCCAGTGGTGGATTAAAATCTATTATAATAATAAAATCTAGAAAAAAATCTATTTGAGGCAATTTGAATATTTCCTATATAAGGGTTAGTTATTCCCTAGCACAACTCATTAAAAAATTTATAGTCTTTTCTATTCATTCATATTGTCTTAAAATAGTAATGAATCCCAAACAAGATAGCTCTAGAATAAGTTAGTGACATCTAGAACTTGGATTATACTAATAGGTTCCACGAGCTAGGTGGGCCACATATCCTCAAGTGCATCCCCCAAAATACAAGAGGGTTCCAACTATAAGTGAGGTCATAGGTGCGTTAGTAGAGAAATTTTTTCCTCATCGCAATAGTGTAGCACAACACTATCAATTTCATTCGAGTAGCAGAATCCTTATTAATATCAGATGACCAATGAAAATAAAAAATGCATATATAAATAAATAATTAGATATGACATGTCATTTAAAAAATAATGATACATATGATATGTCTCTAATAATGTAGAAAAAACATGTATAAATGGTAGTCATAAAATATGTGTAAAAATATTAAAAAAGACAAAAAAGTGACTCAGTAGAACTGCAATCCTCAACACGGACACTTTCTATCTTACTCAAAAGATGAAAATCAAGTACCTGTAGTATGGTGCATTCCTTTATAATTAATTACAATCAAATTTTTTGTTTTGTTCCAAAATGGTGACCCAATAGTGTGAGAGTTATGATCCCACTTGGAAAACACCCAAGGATTGGTTCTAATTAGTCTGTGAATATATATATATATATATATATATTTCATACTATCCTAGAAAATATTATAGTAAATAACTTATGTACTAAAAATTAAACACTCCATATGTCCTGATTATCATTTTAGTCCAATAGAATTAATCAATTTTATTTAACTGAAAAATATCTATTTTAATAGGTAGGAATGTGTGAGTTAAAACATGCTCATTTAACTATCCAAATCCGTTTGAATATAAGTCTTGAGACTTGTATAAAATCCCAAAGTCCCTCGTGATAATATAACCAATGTATTTCTAATCAGGGTGTCCATAAATGTATAAGTAAATACTGAATCCATTTTTTTCTTTGGCTTGGCAGGCTTAACATATATGAATTATATCATTCATTATTCAATTTTAATATTGATTCTTTCCCTGACATTCCTATATTTAAATTAATTTATCACTCAAATGAAAACAACAACCGAAAAAATATATGCTCATCCTTAGAGAATCTATTGTAAAACTGATATCTTTCTAGGTCAGGTTTTTTCCTTGGAATTTCACTCCTGGATCCAAAGTATCCCCTATGGCATAAGTAGTCAAATTATGTTTAATTTTATCTATGGAATCATTTTATGAATCCATGTATCACTCGACATATAAGTAAAGCCCATGAGTCCTTCCATGGCCTTCTCTATTTGAATCCATGTATCGCATAGGTGTAAATAAAGTTCTATGTACTTAGGTCTATCCTTGTCATTCTAATATGACTCTATGTATCACCCAAGGATCATAAAAATTTAACCAATTCAATAAAATTTAATAAATTTCAATTACTCTTTCATGGTCAAAACCAAGAAAATCATATAACAATCTCACCTTAAAAAGAGATTCATGAATTTTCAAACCTTATAGGACCTAGAAATTAATTACTCACATGGATAATTCGTTATAATAAGAATTTCCAGCATAAAATATCTATTTTCTAGCATATTATATGTATGGATCACATGGTAAACTCATTATAAAGTGAAATTAATATTAAGAAAACAATACATGGCATTGGAATCCGTTATCTCACATGTGAAATTATATTTAAAAATGTTATTCACGAACATTAAATAAATTGCATAACAAGGGTTAAGCATAGAAGGATATCCTTTAACTAACCACAAGAGAAACTAATTATAAAAAGATTATCATGTATAAGAAACCTATAAAAAATAATATACATCATTTTACTTAGATAATCACATCATTGAAGAGAGAAATTCATACTTTCTAAAGAATTTACATATCATGGGATAAGAGACATGGTCAAACCATCCCTTACCTTTAAAAAAATCATTTCACTAGAAAATTCACAATTCAATTTATAAACCAATTTATTAATTTGATTTAAAATTCATTTCATAATTAAATTCATCTATTGAAATCATTATTAACATCCCTAGGTATGGGAAAAGGGGAAAACCCTAATATATCCATGTTCAAGGCCACCCACAATTGTCCTTCCATTTAATCAACACACCCAAATAGGTATTTCCATTTAATTCAAGGTTAGAAACATATAAAAATATAAACAAGCCTCGTTATTTATTAGATGATGACTAAAAATTCTAGTATTTAATTTCAATTTAAGTAAATGATGAGAAATTGGTCAGGTGGAATGAAAACATATATATATAGCTCTAATAGCCCATCCAGTATCATCTCCTGATTCGACTCAGATGACGAGAAATATGAATAATGGACGAAGAAGATAATATTATCCAAAAAAGTATTTAAACTAAATATAGAAAATGATATCCATAATAATGGAGAACAACTAAATAGAAATTTAGGTCTTACCATTCTCGATAAAACATGACAAACCACACTTGAATCAGTGTTTAGATGGATTTGACACCTCAATTCCATGAATAGACAAATGGGAGAGCTTCAAGAAGATGTTCTTGCGGTATAGTAGGAGAAAGAACCTAAATTAGGTTTGTAT
Organism: Viscum album; assembly: GCA_963277665.1. Taxonomy (NCBI): domain Eukaryota; kingdom Viridiplantae; phylum Streptophyta; class Magnoliopsida; order Santalales; family Viscaceae; genus Viscum; species Viscum album. The sequence continues at coordinate 1,633,161,009 of OY728141.1, forward strand.
TATTTTTTATTTTAATTTTAAATTTAATATATTACCCAAATTATATGGGATTTACAGTTTATGCACATGTTTTTTAGAATTTTTCACAAACCGTTCAAGGGAAACTATAGGGTAGGGTAATAGCACATGGTTTACCTATATGTCGTACAAACCATATAAAAACAATGTCATTTATCAATTTCATAATTTCAATGCTGAAGGAACGACTATGTGCCTCCTCTCACATGGTTTCGACTAACCATGTAGCTTATCCCTACTCTCATACCATAATTCCCACGGTTATTCAGACCATGTGTCCTTCCCCATATGGTTATCACTAACAATTCACTGGGGGGTTTTCACGCCTATACATGGCTTTTTGGGTACGAACCTAACCCAAAAACCACCCAATCATCCATAACCTCAATGGAAAATCATATTAGAACATATTTTTACATTTTAGTTGAAAATTGGATGAAAAAAAAGAATATGTACCTAAATGAAGAATATGGTTCTTACAAATCATATTTTTCTAATGATAACAAGGTTCTTAGTAATATATATTCATAAAAAATGGTACAAATGTGTAGGTATTGAATAATTGATATCAAAATATATGAATGATGGTGAAAGAAACTATTAGTACATAAAATAACAACCAACACAACATAATATATCAAATAATTTCTCATTTTTTCTATAGATATATTATCCTTAACAATATTTATGTTAGTTTATGTCATTTTTTATGGTGATAATGCATCATTATGGTTAATAAAGTGGTTTCATTTGATGAAATATCGTTATTACCTAATAATAATGATATTATTTTGCAATTTCTATATTATTGATATATATTTAAATATTTTTGGATATAGATTACAAATAAAGTTGAAAATAGAAAAAAAACACATTACTCCATAGGGGTAGTAACATGTATAATGCATAATTAACATTTTCATTTCCCAACGAATGAGTGATAATGAGTGGATTAGAATCTGACACTTCATAAGAATAAATATATTTTATATTTCACTTTTATTTTTCAATTAAAAAATTATAACAATTGTTACTAGGTGGTGGTGAAAATGGAATACTTTTCTACAAAGAGGAGGTATTCCACACAAACACATGATCAATGTTATTTTTTTTATATGGAATGAATGAGATAAAAAATGGTTGTTATATTAATATATTTTCACATTAGTATAGTAATAATATTGAAATCATTATATTACTATGATTAGGAATGTTTTGGAATGGTAATATTCCAATGAAAAGGATAATGATTAAGTAATATTGACATTGATAATATAAATTTTCTCTTGAAATTTGACTTATTAATGAAGCGATTATAATAAATTTTAGTGACCTGGGGATTTAGGATGTATAATAGAATTTTGAATGATATAAATTTGGATTTTTGTTGAGTAAATTTAAATGGGAAATTGAAGTATTGAAATAGTGTAAGTGATCCCCTGTTTTAAGTGAAGAGAAGGATACTTTTGATAATACCCATTATTTTCAAATAATGGAATGAAAATATTTAGGGTTACATGGTCCTAAAAGTGATAAATATTTGGGTGGGATAAGATACAATCAAAATATCTTCTACTGATCATTTAAATAGACGTTTTAAATTGATTTCGAGCCTTTTAAAACATGATTTTTACATTTTACCATTTTGTATTTTTCTATAGTAACTAATATTAACTAATGTATTTTTTTTATAATTAAATTATAATGAAATCCTTCTTCTATAATTTAGGATTATTGAAAACAACATTAACCACCATAGAACCTATTTTAATTTCTAAATATGGAAAAACTATATTGTAATCTAAAAATGTATTATATAGAATTATATTTTTTTGAAAAGAATGAGGGATAATCCCCCTTTATTGTACATAAAATAAAAAACTCCTTGTAAGAAATCGGTGAAGTGGGAATCCATAAAAGTCTAAAGAAAAATTTAAATAATGAAACATGGAACAAAGGCCAATAATGGTCCAAAATGGGAAAATAAAAAAACATCAAATCAAGAAATATAACAACTATTCTCCCCCTCTACCTCCATACAATGCAATAGAGAAAACATTCAAAGAAAATGTGTTTCCACCCCTGATAAAAATTTGTGGTCTGCTGGTCAATAAAATGTGGAATAGAACCCTTCACCCCAACACTAGGAATATGGGTAAGGTTGTATTATTGGTTCTATCACACCTATCCCACTATTGATCCACCCACTAGATCATGTTGTATTGAAATCACTACACATTCAACATGATAGAACGTAAAAACCAAGATGAAAACTCTATGCAAGAAGTTAGTGGAAGGGTATCTATCAATCCATCAAAGAGATGACATATAACTGATGTTTTATTCCAACACACCCAATCATATTTTTAGGATTCCTGTCTAGAGGAACAAGAAAAAGATGTATTTCTTTCCAAATTTAATGAATCAAAATCCTATGCATGTAATTGATTCATAAATCCATTGAAAAAATTGTCCCACTAAATAGTTCTCATTGGAATAGAACCATGCATTTAATAGAAAATGAAATTGAGGTATCAAATAAAATTTATCAATATGATACACATATAACAAAATCATCCCCAATATTCTCTATTATTAATCAACTAAAACACAACAGTCATAAGGAATATAAATTCTATAGACCAACTAATGCCATATGTACCCTCTCGAGAAAGAAGCATGTGAAGATACATAGATTGAACATAGTAATGAATGACACCTGATAGTTATCCAAGAACCATAAACTACACCCATTCCTCTAAACACCTCCTCTCTTAGGAGACCAAGGTATTTTTGAAAAACTATCACCAACACATAAAATAAATTTTTAATACATTATGCCTTACAAAACCGTACACCACCTATAAAATGGACCATTTTCACAAGATAATGAAGTTAAATCCTATTCGGTGGTGACCATATATGAATCTAGATTCAAGGGCGAGGAATCCTAGCTTGGCCGATACTCAAACCCCAGGCCACTATAACTTTTATGGCCTTAGATTGATACCAATCTCTTTTGGAGGCCTTTAAACCCCACCATAGAAAGGAAACATTTTTAAAATATTTAATAAAATAAAATAATAAGATGTAATTATTTTTATGGATGATTATCATATTATCGACTAATGATTAGTTACTCATATATATTTAATATGAATTTATTTATTTTAGTCGGGTGTTGTGTTACTTTAATGTTGTGTCTAACAAAATCTATTGAATATATCCTTAGTTAAAAAGGTTCCAAATTTCAAGTCATTACAATCAACGCTAATAAATAAATTACATCATCGAAATTTTAATTATTGACCACTCATGAAAATAGGTTAGGATACACTAAACATATTTGTCATTCGAGATGTAAATTCTAATATAACATCTATATTACTCACCTAGAAAATATAATGTTTAATATATTTCCTTAGAAATTATAATCATTCATATAATTATGTAATTATGTATATGTATACTATAAACATACTTTTTCCATAAGATATCATTCCAAAAACCATTCGAATCACCAAGACTATAACCATAATAAGATTATATATTACTTAAAAAATTAACTCTATATCTAACCCAAAAATGTATTAATAAATAGTTAAAAAATAAAAAATAAATAAATATATTCCACAATCCCATAAATGAGGTAAGATTCCCCAAAAATAGAATGGATCTTATAATCATTTAATCAATAATCTAGCCCAACCCAATCAATTTTTGGTGACTCGATTTTCTCAAAATCTAAAAAACATTTATTACCTCAACATGAATCATATATTTAACCTATGAGTTATACATACCATAATGATTTTTTTCTAAAGGAATATAAAAATAAAAAATTAATATAAAATCACTTTTCAATGTTATTTACAACCATAAATATATGTTTCAGAACCATTAATGTTAAACTACAAAAGATAAATCTTCAAATCTTTCATATAATCCTCATAAAATTTACAATATACCATAATCTCATTAATAAATATCTCTCACTAATGAAAAAGATAATAATGTCAAGATTTAATTTCAATTAAAATATAATCCTCATTAATTTTGGATAGAATACGAAAAAAACATATTACATTATAATATGAATACAATAAGATTTAAAAAATTAATTTTTTTCTCTTTTATTTTTATATAACACATGGTGGGTTCTAGATAACATTATTTTCTTTCTTTATTTTCATGATCCCATTTTAAAAAAAATTATAAAAAATAAATGGTTATGATAACATCCTAAATATGATGTTGAAACATCAATCAGAACCTGTCTTCCAAAATTAAACCATTTTGTATCATATGAAACATTTACATCAACCTATTACTCTTTTTTTCAATCCTTGTTCATCCACGATTAGTTTTTTATAGGATCTCTAACCTAGTTAGTTATCATCATACTAAAATCCTTCAAAATGGTCCATTAATGAGAATGTGAGTGAACCCTAACATATCCCTAAATGAATCAAAAAAGGTTTCGTGTTGGGAATACACGTCATGAACTAGGTTAAGATCGAGTTGATACCTCGTATTCCATTTTCAAGAATATTTCCCTTAGTTATATCTCTAACAGATCATGTATCCAATTGTAGTATCCAAAACTAAATTTAAATTATAGTAAAACCAAATACTTAATTATTCAAAAAAACATTTGGATGTTATCATAAACTTTGAATTATCTATTAGGCATATCCCAACGGTTTTTACTAAATGTTTCTTATCTTGATCCCTATATTAGTTAATAATACATCAGCTATCCAAAAGGGTTGCCTACATGTGTGAAATTATGATTACACTTAACTTATCAACACAAAAAAAGTTTCCTCAAATAATATATTAACCAAAAAATCTATCTAAACATTTATCTAATAGAAACTATGGAATCTCATAGATATACCTTTCTCAATTATATGACTTAATATAAAACATTATCTTAAAATAAAACCCCATGATTTTTTATGTTTAGAGTTTTAGAGATTTGGGAGGAGAATTTAACCTTCATAAATAATTTCTTTTTCAACTAACGTATTTTTTCCCAAATGTATGATCAACTTATTTATCCAAAAAATTCTTCAATATATCGCTCAAATTCAATTCACAATTTATTATTCTAGAAACCTCATATGTATTAATTTTTATCTTATCTTAGGGAATGGATAAATAGGATAGGTGTGGTAATATATTATTTGTAAAGATAAACATAAGTTATAACCATAATAGATTTTATGTGTGGATAATATGATTATATTGGTAAAATATGGATATATAATAAATTGACACTCAATATATCATTAATAAGAAATCATGGAATAAGATATGTCATAACATAAATGTGTAGAATTTCATAGAAATGAGGTACAAATAATTAATGTAATATTTTTTAAAAATCATTGAATCTTTAAAATACTTAACCAACATAAGAATAAGAAAAAAATATTATTAAACATATTATTACCACTCTTATGTGAATAAACTCATTATTTTCATACAAAAAAATATTTTAAAATTCATTATTCCAATACATGTATACACAAACTATAAGGCCCCAGCCTTAAACCTTACTTAATCTTGACTTATTACAATATTACACATTGAGGATCTTTTCGGGTTTAGAGTTTTGGAGAATTAGATCATAAAACCTTCATTCCATTCCACATATAAACAAAGTGGTTACATAAAGATAGTATTCTTCATTCCCATCAATGGAAACACATTTAAAATAAAACATGGGTTATTTCTTGACACATCCTTGACTCTATCATCTTATCATGTACCTTTCCCTCGACCTGTGAAAAACATTTCAAAAACTTGGGATGAGCATAAAAACTCAGTATGGGTTATAAAAAAAACATGGAAAGGAAACATGAGTTCATATATACATAAGAATGAAATCATACTTTACCCATAAAACATAGGCACTTTAACATACCTCATAAAATCATGAATAAATCATAGAAATCCTAAGACATAAAGGTAACTTGAGGCATTCATAACATTCTTACGTAGGGAGTAACCCTCTTGGTCACGTTTGGAATACCCATCACAGTATATTCCCTAAATCTCTTCAGAGAAACCTCAACGTTTCACTCCTTCACGTTACCCAATGCATTGGAGAGCTATATCGGGCTCACTCGCCCTTAGTTTATCACGGAACCACCTGTCTTCATAATAATGCCCAAAAACCATAACATAATCGTATCACATAAAACATGCATAAAGGAAACATAAAATTTCCACATTTCAATCATAGGATATCAATACAACACAAAAACATTGTGAAAACCATTTTCCATACCAAAATAAAAGAAACGTAAAACATGGTATTTATTTTTCTTTTAAAAAAGAAGGTATGGCTTGTAGAGGAAGCCGAAACTCAAATAACGGTCACGACGGTGGAGAAGTCGTTGTCGCCGCATACGTACGACAAAAACATTCCCCTTTCTCTTTTAGTAAATGCTTCGTATAAAAAAGATTCCTTTTGAATAAACGTAAAAGTCAAAGGGGTTTATACACCGTATAAAAGAAAGTTGTGTATAAAATAAAATATGCCTCAATGAAAGGAGATTGAGACGAAGTCCCATACCTCGTATCTGACTTGACCCGACCGTTCTTTAATCTCCTGAATAATAAACTTGAGTTAATCTCTACTTGCTTAAGAACCTTTTTCAAGTTCATTATTCCTTTTATACCATGTTATGGACATCATGTAATCATTTAAGTTAATAATGTTCATTTTGTCGGTATTTGGTTCTTAAGTCAAAAATAGACTTCTTACACTTACATATTGTTAATTTGGTCAAAGGTTCATTATATCCAGAATGATATTAATGATTTGGATAACATATACATCATATATATTCAGCATATACATGTATTTATAATATTACATCACATTTAGAGGTAAGAAATGAAATGCACCGTTCATGGAGACGGTAAGCTGTACGTACGCATGAACGCTACTTCCAATTATATTTCGTATTTTTTTTTGGAATGGAATCAAACTTATATAAGAGTATATTATAATTCCAGTATAATAACATATATAATATCATTAACTTTATCCTTTACACATCCCACATATGGTATTAACGAATAAAATCACTTTCAGGGGGCGGTAGTCCACACTTCCTAAAATGAAGATATCGTGTTTACCCATAATGAAAACCATAAAGGTATGCCCAAAATGAAAAAAAACAGAAGCTTAAAGAAAACATAAACATATCATATAGCATATACAAAAATAGTGACATCATAATGGCCACCTTTGAAGGTGTTAAATGAGTATTGAACAATCATCGTTTCGGGAGGCAGAATTTCGCCATCCACGGAAACCGTATGTTCTTTAACCATTTGATGTAGTTGTGTGAGAGTGTAGCTCAAATAAATCTTTTAACAACATCCTAGTATATTGAAGATACTGGTTTTGTTACAAAAGAAGTAAATAAAAAGAGTTTAGGGGGTTGGAGAAGCAAAATAAAACAAATGAAGATGAGAGAATGAATTACCTTTAAAAGTGTAACTCCTTTTGATTTGAGACTAAAGGCTTCCTTTGAAAGGATTCTGCCCAAAGGGAATCCTCTAGGATGAGGAGAGGGATGTGGAGAGAGTAAATGGTCAGGGGTGGGGCGATCCAAAGGCTTGAGGAGTGTGTTAAATGAGGTAGAGGTGGGGGCCTTTTATAAGAGGAGAGGAGGGGCACTTTTGGAAAGTAAAGAAATATTACATTATTTGAAAATGTGTTTCGGTTTTAAAAGGTCCCACATTGATATAATTCGTGGATATGGTGATAAGGGTTCGAAATACACTCATCCAATTGGTTTTTGCCATGTGTAGTTCATAGATTTTACATTGTCTTTCCATTTTATTTAAATCGTCAAATAATGATGTCATCACTGCATCATTATTATGTCATAAATAATTTAATTTATTTAATGACTAAAAATTATAAAAAAAATACTATGATGTAGGAAATCTTTTTATCTTTCCAATTACTATTTATAATAAAAAATCTGATCTTTATAATCCCATGTAAAAATTTTTTTCGTAAAACATATTATGTTTGTATCATTTTTACTTTTACATTAAATAAAAAGTTATTTTTGTCATTTCCCAAAAAAAATGGATCCATGGGGTCCCCAAGTTTACCCATGGCTTTTCTTGGTCGGCCATGACACAACCAATAAGGTTGGTTCATGTGTCTAGGTCATTTCATATTATTAAAGCATTATTTATACCTTAAACTACCCTAATTACCACTAATCGCGATTAAGAACTTAATAAGTTACTATTCACCAAAAAATTATTATAATCTCATTGAACCACATTTTACTTCTGAATGAAAACCATGTATGTCGGATTTTTGAAATTCAAAACACAATGATGGAAAAATTTCATTTAAACAGAAAATCAGTCTTTATAAGTACCACTTAGTGGTTTCACTATTCATCAAAAATTGGAGTTTTTCAGAAAATTACCAAAAATTCACCCTAAGCTATATTTGATATTCCGAATTCAAAAATGAAGTCTATTTTACAAAATTCAATACATATAAGTCAAATTAATTAATTTAATAATTAATTACCGCTTCCAGAGCAAATAGCGTGTTTTTACAAAACAATAAGTATCAAAAGATTGACACCAGTTTAAGTCTAATTTCAAAGAGAAATTGATTCCAATGACCACCATTGGATAAAATGGTAAAAATATATTCATATTACACATTAAGAACAATTCAAAAGATAATCTAATCATATAAATAAATTATATTAAAAAGCAGTTTTAATGTAAAATGCAGTATTTTTCACTATTCATTAAAAAATGAACATTGTCAGAAAAATACCAAAAATTCACACAAAGTAAATTTTGATGTCCCAATCATAAAAAATAAGTTTATTTTGACAAACATAGTTTATAAAATTGTCAAAATATAGATTCAAAAATGGTTTTCTATCAAAAGGCAGTAAAACGATCTTGTAAGAATATTAGTGTATTCCGTACATAAGATTGTATTTATTTTCATTTTAAGCCTCTATAACACTATCTTAATCATTAATAGACATAGATAAAAATATCTATTATTCAGTACTTATTTGGGATGTTACATCCTTCCCCCTTTAGAAAATTGTTTCCCCGCAATTTATTTACTTATCGAATAAATGGGGGTACTTATCCCTCATTGCATTTTCAGATTCCCATGTTGCCTCTTCAATCATGTGGTTTTTCCACAAAACCTTTACCTGGTGAATCACCTTATTCCGTAACACTTGCTCCCTGTGGTCAAGAATCTGGACTGGTTGTTCCTTATAAGATATGTTCTCTTCCAGCTGAACTACCTCTGGACTCAAAACATGAGAGGGATCTGGCATATACTTTCTCAACATCGAAATGTGAAAAACATTGTGTACCTGAGATAAACTCGGAGGTAAAGCCACTCGGTATGCAACCGATCCAACTCTCTCCAGAATTTCGTATGGTCCAATGAACCTTGGACTCAACTTTCCTTTCTTACCAAATCTCATCACAATTTTCCAAGGAGAAACCTTGAGAAAAACATGATCACCTACCTCGAAAGATAGATCCTTCCTCCGGTTATCCACATAACTCTTCTGCCTGCTCTGAGCTGTTCTCATGTGTTTCTGAATCAGCTGAACTTTTTCTGCCATCTCTTCTACCAATTCTGGTCCCATCAACTTCCTTTCACCCACTTCATCCCAGAAATCTGGAGTTCGACACCGCTTCCCATATAATTCCTGAAATGGTGCCATCTGTATACTGCAATGAAAACTGTTATTATATGAAAATTCAACCAAAGAAAGAGGTTGGTCCCAACTTCCATGATAATCCATAGAGAAATCTCATAGCATATCCTCCAATGTCTGAATTGTTCGTTCTGACTTCCCATCTGATTGAGGATGAAAAGCTGTACTAAAATTTAATTCAGTACCCAACGACTTCTGAAGGCCTTTCCAAAAGTTAGAAGTAAACCTGGGATCACGATCCGATACAATGGAGAGAGGAACTCCATGTAACCTGACTATCTCTTTAAGATACAAACGGGAAAGTTGATCAAGAGAGAAAGTATCTCGTATAGCAAGGAAATGAGCAGATTTGGTCAAGAGATCAACAATAACCCATATTGCATTATTACCTCGAGATGTCTTCGGTAATCCAACAACAAAGTCCATGGATATATTCTCCCATTTCCACTCTGGCACTGGTAAAGGCTGAATCATACCTTTCGGTAACTGCCGCTCTGCTTTAACCTGCTGACAAGTCAAACACTTCACAGTAAAATCAGACATATCTCTTTTCATTCCATCCCACCAGTAATACTCCCGCAAATCTCTATACATCTTAGTACTACCTAGATGAACTGAAAACGGAGAACTATGAGTTTCGCATAACAACTCTCTCTTCAACTGTGAATCACAAGGCACACACAATCTCTTCCCAAATCTCAAAACACAATCATTATCAATGTTGAATTCAGGAAACTTACCTTTCTGAACCAGCTCTACCTTTTTCTGAAACTCACTGTCTTGCTTCTGTGCTTGCTTGATTCTATCTGATAGAGAAGATCTCACTGATACCTGAAACAAAACAGAAGTACTTCCTGCACCAACAACTTCTATGCCAAAGTTCATCAAATCCTTAACCATAGGATCACGTTCCAAATGCAACATTGTTAATGAAGCATTACTTTTTTAACTCAAAGCATCAGCCACTTTATTTTCTTTTCCCGGATGGTAATGAATTGTATAATGATAATCCTTGATTAATTCAAGCCATCTCCTTTGTCTCATGTTTAACTCTTTCTGGGTGAATATATACTTTAAACTTTTGTGATCGGTATATATTTCACACTTTACTCCATACAAATGATGCCTCCAAATTTTTAAAGCAAAAACAACAGCAGCTAATTCCAAATCATGTGTAGGGTAATTTACCTCATGAGTTTTCAACTGTCGTGAAGCATAAGCAATTACCTGATCATTCTGCATTAGGACGCAACCAAGTCCTTTCAATGAAGCATCACTGTATATAACAAACTCACCATTCCTGGAAGGTAGTTCCAAAACTAGAGCATTCACCAATCATCTTTTCAATTCCTGAAAACAATCATCACATTCTTTTGTCCAGATAAACTTAACACCCTTCCGAGTTAGCTTAGTCATTGGACTAGATAACCGTGAAAAATTTCTTACAAAACTTCGGTAATAGCCCGCCAAACCAAGGAAGCTACGAATCTCGGCTACATTTGTGGGTCTTGGCCATTATTACACAACTTTTGTTTTTGCAGGATCAACAGTTATTCCATCTTTAGAAACAATGTGACCAAGGAAGGAAATTTGTTGCAACCAAAACTCACAGTTGCTGAATTTCCCATACAATTTCTTTTCTTTTAAGGTTTGCAATATAACCCTTAAATGTTTTTCATGCTCCTATTTACTTTTATAAAACACCAAAATATCATCAATGAAAACGACCACAAACTTATCCAGGAACTCATGGAAAATTCTATTCATTAAGTCCATGAATATAGAAAGTGCATTGGTTAGCCCAAAAGGCATTACTACAAATTCATAATGGCCATATCTCGTACGGAATGCGGTCTTCGGAATATCTGCCTCCTTTACCTTCAGCTGATGGTACCCCGATCTCAAGTCAATCTTTGAAAAAAACTGAGCTCCCTGGAGCTGATCAAACAAATCATTGATATGAGGCAAAGGATATTTGTTCTTAACAGTGATATTATTCAAGGCTCTATAATCAATGAAAAGTCTCATAGAACCATATTTCTTTTTAACAAATAAAACAGGAGCACCCCATGGTGATGTGCTAGGTCTAATGAAACCTTTATCTAATAAATCTTGCAATTGCTCCTTCAACTCTAAAAGTTCAATTTGTGCCATTCGATAAGGGGGTTTTGAAATTGGATTAGCATCAAGAACTAAGTCAATAGTAAACTCAACTTCCCGATCTGGTATTATTCCAGGAAACTCATCTAGAAAAACATCAGGATACTCATTTACCACTAGCACATCATTAATCTGAACAGTTCCTTTATTTTCAACGACGTGTGCAAGGTAACATTCATTTCCATCTTTTACAAGTTTCTTGGCCTCTTGATATGTTATCAAAAGTAAGGGTTCATTCTTGTAAACAAACTGAAAGTCTTTCTAAAAAGAAACTTCTTTAGCTCTACAGTCAATCTTAGCATGGTAAATAGAGAGCCAATACATACCCAGGATAACATTAAACTCTACTAGAGGTAGAACAATAAGGTTTGCAAGTATGTTCTTTCCACATATAAGGATAGGAAGATTCTTATAAATTCTTTTTGCCTCAACATTCCCCCCAGGTGTTTTTACCAAAAGTTCAGGAGTCATTTCTTGAGATGGTATTCCCATTTTACTAGAAAAGGTTTCAGAGATGAAAGAATGTGTAGACCCCGAATCAAAAAACACACTGGCATAATCTGAAAAAACAAACAAAGTACCTGATACAACTTCATTAGATGGCCCGACATCTGCTGAAGTAGTTGCAAAGGATTTCACCACCCCTTTCTGCTTGTAGTCTAACTGCTTCCCATCACTCAAGCTCCTTGTCGGACACTCGTTTGCATAGTGACCCATCTCATTGCACTTATAACATTTCACTAACTGTAAATCAAATTTGTTCTTACCTTCACCTTGATCCTTTTCAGTGCAATCACGAGCCTTATGTCTCATCTTACCACATCGGTAGCACTTCCTAGAATTCAGAAGACATTCCCCAGCATGCCTTTTTCCACATTTATCACAAACTGGAAACATAGTTCTCTTACCATCAGACTTTTTTGAAGAATTATTACCTTTCTCCTGCCACCTCGGTCTCTTATTCTGCTGGTTGTTATAGAACACTTGGTCATCGGCAAACTCCATTTCCACCTTCTCTGCACATCGAACAATCATTTCATAACTTTTAAACTCTCGAGAAGCTAATGCCCTTCGATATTTTGGATTTAATCCTGAGTAAAAAATGATTGATTTTACTATCAAGGTCTCGAATAAAATTTGGAGCATACCTTGCCAATCGAGTGAACCTTTCTTTATAGGCATCCACTGAGTCTTCCTCTTTCCTCAATTCCAAGAATTACTTTTCCATCCTAAGTCGAACAGCCTTAGGAAAATACTTCTCAAGGAACATACCTTTGAATTCATCCCAGTCAATAGCATCAATCTCATCGGCGTCCCTGATATTTTTAACCATAGACCACAACTGATCTGATTCACCCTCCAAACGGTAAATAGCAAGACTAAACTTTTGATTATCTGAACACCCCATGACATCAAAAATCTTCTCCAGTGCTTTAATCCACCCTTCAGCTAGCACAGGGTCAGATGATCCTCTGAATGATGGTGTATGTTGCCTCATGAAATGTTCCACCACTGACATGTTCCTCTGTGGTTGATCTGGCTGATCTCGTGCATGGATACCACCACCATTTATAGCTTGAGTCAACTGCGCCATTACTGCAAAAAACTATTCAGTTCCAATTCCGACCATTTCTGGATGCTGATTCAGAAGGTTATTTCCTTCTGTATGCCTTCCTAGCACTGCTTCCCTGTTTCCTCTGCGGAAAACCATTCTGAACAAACATGTCTTAGATGAAGCAACATGGTAATCTTTAAATGCTATGTCATTTCAAAAAAAAATTGGATAATCATTTAATAGAATTCTAACTCCTAATGTTATCTAAACCGACCTCTGATACCAACTATAAGGCCCCAGCCTTTAACCTTACTTAATCTTGAGTTATTACAAGATAACACATTGAGGATCTTTTCGGGTTTATAGTTTTAGAGAATTAGATCATAAAACCTTCATTACATTCCACATATAAACAAAGTGGTTACATAAAGATAGTATTCTTCATTCCCATCAATAGAAACACATTTAAAATAAAACATGGGTTATTTCTTGACACATCCTTGACTCTATCATCTTATCATGTACCTTTCCCTTGACCTGTGAAAAAAATTTCAAAAACATGGGATGAGTATAAAAACTCAGTATAGGTTATAAAAAAAACATGGAAAGGAAAAATGAGTTCATATATACATAAGAATGAAATCATACTTTACCCATAAAACATAGGCACTTTAACATACCTCATAAAATCATGAATAAATCATAGAAATCATAAGACATAAAGGTAACTTGAGGCATTCATAACATTCTTACGTAGGGAGTAACCCTCTTGGTTACGTTTGGAATACCCATCATAGTATATTCCCTAAATCTCTTCGGAGAAACCTTAACGTTTCACTCCTTCGCGTTACCCAATGCATTGGAGAGCTATATCGGGCTCACCCGCCCTTAGTTTATCACGGAACCACCCGTCTTCATAATAATGCCCAAGAACCATAACATAATCGTATCACATAAAACATGCATAAAGGAAACATAACATTTCCACATTTCAATCACAAGATATCAATACAACACAAAAACATTGTGAAAACCATTTTACATACCAAAATAAAAGAAAAGTAAAACATGGTATTTATTTTTCTTTTAAAAAAGAAGGTATGGCTTGTAGAGGAAGCCGAAACTCAAATAACGGTCACGATGGTGGAGAAGTCGTTGTCGCCGCATACGTACGAAAAAAACATTCCCTTTTGTCGTTTAGTAAATGTTTCGTATAAAAAATATTCCTTTTGAATAAACTTAAAAGTCAAAGGGGTTTATACACCATATAAAAGAAAGTTGTGTATAAAATAAAATATGCCTCAATGAAAGGATATTGAGACGAAGTCTCATACCTCGTATCCGACTTGACCCGACCGTTCTTTAATCTCCTGAATAATAAACTTGAGTTAATCTCTAATTGATTAAGAACCTTTTTCAAGTTCATTATTCCTTTTATACCATGTTATGGACATCATGTAATCATTTAAGTTAATAATGTTTATTTTGTCGGTATTTGGTTCTTAAGTCAAAAATAGACTTCTTACACTTACATGTTGTTAATTTGGTCAAAGGTTCATTATATCCAGAATGATATTAATGATTTGGATAACATATAAATCATATATATTCAGCATATACATGTATTTATAATATTACATCACATTTAGAGGTAATAAATGAAATGCACCGTTCATGGAGACGGTAAGCCGTACGTACGCATGAACGCTACTTCCATTTCTATTTCGTATTTTGTTTTGGAATGGAATCATAATTATATAAGAGTATATTATAATTCCAGTATAATAACATATATAATATCATTAACTTTATCCATTACACATCCCACATATGGTATTAACGAATCAAATCACTTTCAGGGGGCGGTAGTCCGCACTTCCTAAAATGAAGATATCGTGTTTACCCATAATGGAAACCATAAAGGTATGCCCAAAATGAAAAAAAACAGAAGCTTAAGTAAAAAATAAACATATAATATATCATATACAAAAATAGTGACATCATAATGGCCACCTTTGAAGGTGTTAAATGAGTATTGAACAATCATCCTTTCGGGAGGCAGAATTCCGCCATCCACGGAAACCGTATGTTCTTTAACCATTTGATGTAGTTGTGTGAGAGTGTAGCTCAAATAAATCTTATAACAACATCCTAGTATATTTAAGATACTGGTGTTGTTACAAAAGAAGTAAATAAAAAGAGTTTAGGGGGTTGGAGAAGAAAAATAATACAAATGAACATGAGAGAATGAATTACCTTTAAAAGTGTAACTCCTTTTGATTTGAGCCTAAAGGCTTCCTTTGAAAGAATTCTGCCCAAAGGGAATCCTCTAGGATAAGGAGAGGAATGTAGAGAGAGTAAATGGGCAGGGGTTGGCCGAGCAAAAGGATTGAGGTGTGTGTGAAATGAGGTAGAGGTGGGGGCATTTTATAAGAGGAGAGGAGGGGCACTTTTGGAAAGTAAAGAAATATTACAATATTTGAAAATGTGTTTCGGTTTTAAAAGGTCCCACATTGATATAATTCGTGGATAAGGTGATAAGGGTTCGAAATGCACTCATACAATTGGTTTTGGCCATGTTTAGTTCATAGATTTTACATTGTCTTTCCATTTTATTTAAATCGTCAAATAATGATGTCATCACTGCATCATTATTATGTCATAAATAATTTAATTTATCTACTGTCTAAAAATTATAATGAAAATACTATGATGTAGGAAATAGTTTTATATTTCCAATGACTATTTATAATCAAAAATATGATCTTTATAAGCCCATGTAAAAAATTTCTTTCGTAAAACATATTATGTTTGTGTCATTTTTACTTTTACATTAAATAAAAAGTTATTTTTGTCATTTCCCAACAAAAGTGGATCCATGGGGTCCCCAAGTTGACCCATGGCTTGTCTTGGTCGTCCATGACACAACCAATAAGGTTGGAACATGTGTCTAGGTCATTTCATATTATTAAAACATTATTTATACCTTAAACTACCCTAATTACCACTAATCGCGATTAAGAACTTAATAAATTACTATTCACCAAAAAATTATTATAATATCATTGAACCACATTTTACTTATGAATGACAACCATGTATGTCGGATTTTTAAAATTCAAAACACAATGATGGAAAAATTTCATTTAAACGGAAAATCAGTCTTTATAAGTACCACTTAGTGGTTTCACTATTCATCAAAAATTGGAGTTTTTCAGAAAATTACCAAAAATTCACCCTAAGCTATATTTGATATTCCGAATTCAAAAATGAAGTCTATTTTACAAAATTCAATACATATAAGTCAAATTAATTAATTTAATAATTAATTCCCGCTGCCAGAGCAAATAGCGTGTTTTTACAAAACAATAAGTATAAAAAGATTGACACCAGTTTAAGTCTAATTTCAAAGTGAAATTGATTCCAATGACCACCATTGGATAAAATGGTAAAAATATATTCATATTAAACATTAAGAACAATTAAAAAGGTAATATAATCATATAAATAAATTATATTAAAAAGCAGTTTTAATGTAAAATGCATTATTTTTCACTATTCATTAAAAAATGAACATTGTCAGAAAAATACCAAAAATTCAAAAAAAGTAAATTTTGATGTCCCAATCATAAAGAATAAGTTTATTTTGACAAAAATAGTTTATAAAATTGTCAAAATATAGATTCAAAAATGGTTTTCCATCAAAAGGCAGTAAAACAATCTTATAAGAATATTAGTGTATTCCATGCATAAGATTGTATTTATTTTCATTTTAAGCCTCTATAACACTATCTTAATCATTAATAGACATAGATAAAAATATCTATTATTCATTACTTATTTGGGATGTTAAACAAACACATAATACCCACCCCTTACTATGCCATGAGATATCATCGTAAACCAATACATTGGTTGAAGATAAAGAGCCCCACCCATCATCATACATACATATACATCTACATAGAATAATTCATCATAATGTCATAAACAACCTGGAGAAGAAAAATCAGTTTCATATCATGTTAAAATGGAAACATATTAGGAAAACTTTCATAATTCCCTAAAAAACTAGATAACCCATGGAATATAAATGGGATTTTAATGAGACTAAATAAAAATATATATAGATACCAATAAATATATTTTTTTATTTACACAATATATATAAAAGGTAAGTGGTTTATTTAATAACTTCCCCAATCAATCGATTAATGTCATCTACGTGAACGCCCTTCAGTCAAATAAATGAAAAACAATGTACTAATAAAGAAAAGTAATATGAAGAAAATTTATTAATATTCATATTGAATAGTTAGGAATGATAATGGATGTGATAGACCAGACGAGTTAACACATAATTTTTGGTACACATATATAGTAGAACATTGGTAGGATAGAGAAACATGGAAATAGAGGGGAAATTTCTATTAAATAGGATGAGAAACATTTTCAAAAATGATATATTTTTAACAAAAAAACCATCATGGTAAATTATTTGAATTTAATGTAATTTTACTCTAAATTTGAATTGAATTTACCATGAAATATTATTTTAGGGTGGATGAAACCAATCTTATAGGGGATATGTTCAAGAATCATTTTAACTCAAGGAACGTTGTTCTATTAATAAACCCATGTATGGTAATGGTATTGTAAGGATAAAATAATGTATGATGGATACCATGAAATAGAAATAAGAAAAAAATTTAATGAAATATATTAATTGTACTTCCTATAAATGTGGTAATGAATACACCAAATAAGAGAAACGATCCCACCGAAAAAGAATTTGTCTTAGGGATTTGAAAATGAGGCAAATAATTCCTTTCAAAATTTGGAACATTTCGATTAAAAAGCATTAAGGACATTATTTAAAATGAAACATTAAATTCTAGGTGAAATTAGATAATCATGATATAAAATATTAAAGGGGTATTAGATACATTACTCCAATGAAAACATGGTGTATAATAAAAAATATGGCTTAAGTAGAGAAAATAGAGACACAAATCCCTGAAATTAAATTTCCACGGATTAAAAAATTATCTAAAATAATATATAAAAATATCTATAATAAAATTCATTTTCAGAACCTTATTCATATACATTAAATTTTTATACTTCATTTATAATCAGTCTTTATGAATATAATAGATAATTGTAACCTATTTTTACAATCAGATGTAAGTAACTTTAATTATCTCTCTCAAGCTTTATGATTTTTTTATAGTACCCATTTATTGATACCATGTTCTTATTTTAAAGATAAATAAATTTTATATAATATATGAATTATATTTATTTACGAATCTTCTATCTCATTCCATAATTTTTTTAGATGTTTTGTGTTAAAATGGAATCGACATCATCACAGTTCATTAACTTTAGTGATCAATGATGTTATTTTAATAATAAATTAAATGCATAATATACCCTTTATATAACCATAAATAAATAATTATTAACTTCTTAAATTGAAGTAGTATTAGTATTAATTTTCATATAGTGATTTATGATAGGGATTTCAAGTATTTATCAAATAGTTGGTTAGACCAACTCAAACATGGATATAATATAATTAATGGATGATTATAGATCTGAAAGTGGATTATTTTGGAATTATATCATTATTAAAAAAAATAATCATATTATATATAACATTTTAATTTTTTGAATAACATTTTATGAGTTTTGAATAAATAAATATAAAATATATAAAAATGATTAGTCATTATTTTAATTGGGGCAGCTTCTCACACATCACATGAATAAAAATTTCATTTCCCATAGAATGAGAGTTAATGGTGTTGGATTACAATTTTTCGCTTTATAATCTTGATTATAATATATATTTTTTATTTACTCTTCAATGTCAACCTTACAACTAGCAAAGAGAGGTGGTGGTGAAAATAGAAGATGTCACGTCATGGAGGCAGTAGTCTGCACAACCACATGATAATAATTATTTAGTTTTAATAATAAGATGGAAACGAATAAATAATGTTTTTACATTAATTTAATTACCCTTCCCTATATAATGAAAATGATTTCATCATATAAAAATGGTCCGGATTGGATTCAAATAGAATTATATGGAACAAAATGTTAATGATTAAGTAATAATCAAGTTTGTTAAAGATTACCTTTGTTATTATTTTCACACTTTTGAGGAAAAGATGAGAAACCCAACAAGGTCAAACAATAATTAATCATATACTTAAATATATCATAAAACCATTAAAATAATTTTTAATCATATTAATGGTATTCTCTTTTTATAATTTCCATTGAAGTAATGTTACCTTGGTATTTGGATCATCTTTGATAAGGTCTTCAAAATATAAATCCATCTTTTCACAATTTTTACTAAAATAATACATTTTTATCTTCCTCTAATTGAGGTATCTTCTCAAAATATGGCCTTTATTCTTGATCCACATGAAATTATCCTTGTTGGTATCCACTAAAATCAATCTCTTAGTCATCTTTCCTACATCCTCTAGAGTGGACTTAATTTGGAAGGTCGCATCCTACATTTCTTCCTCTGAGTGCATGATAAGATCCCATGTTCTACCATTTTTTTAGCCTCTATACCTACCTCCAAAAACTGATGGGTCATCGCAACCATAGTTGAATCATCAAAAATTGTGATTCCCTCACTATTATCATAATACAACACCAATGATCCTCTTTATATCTGGTTAAGGCCTTCCAAAATAAAACTAGCCATATTTTTTTAAATAGAGTCCATATATTAGGCTTCCTTATACTTATCATTTAATTCATAATCCATCTCTTTAGGCCACTAATATCTAATAGATCCTATCTCCATTAGTTTAAGTAGGAAATATAAAATCATAAACCCTTTCCCTTTATTCCCCTTGATCAAAATGTGTTTCTTGAATCTAGGGTTCTATAATTCAACTTATTCCTCCACATTCTGTTAAACCATATACCATTTATTACCTATAAATTGTCTCCTAATAATTGGCTAGATTCCTTATCACTTGAGTCTACATCTGATAAATATTTCTCTTAATCAGATCTCACTTACAATAACATATATATTTTTTTCGGGCCGGATATTCTTTTTCCAGAACATCAAAATGGTTTCTTTAAATTATAGTTGATGTGTTTCTTTCTGGACATTAAATATTTAAAATATTTACCATTACTATATTCCCTACATTTGGATCTCCTTCATCTTACATCCCATTGGAACTCACTCACAATTTTCTTGTATCAACATTTTAGTAGTATATTAATTGCAAGGTAGAACCACCTCTTCATAGGAAAATCAATTAGATTTGCTGATAAAGTGTTCTAAACAATCAATATAATGCACTCTTTGATCCACCAGTCACACAAATGAATCCAACAATATTTACCTGTTGTAGACTAGACCACTCTTCAAATGGTTGAATGTGTCAACAATCATCAGATTAGAATAAAAGAATTTGGATTCATTTTGAATGGGATTAACTAAAATGGTATTGTTATTACCCACGTGGTCTATCACAATGGAAGTTAAAGACACTATTTGATTCAACTGTGCATAAATCGGGACAATCACCCCTTTCCTCTCACTATGCCCTCGATGTAATGTTAAAGGCCTAAAACCCATAAGTTTATAAGATAATCAATAATATCTCCAAGTATCAACCATCAAAACATGTTTGCATCAAGATTATTCTCCAATTAAAATCCAACCCCCTTTTACCGATGACATAAAGACATCAACATCAACCCATGTATAGGGGAAATAAGATGACAAACTGAATCCATATTCCTATCTGAACATAGGTATTTTAAAAAGATAATTCCAATAAAATGAAAAATGGAGTGGTTTTGAATGGGAACATGATTTTTCAAGAATCAAACCCACAACCCTATAATATGATCATTTTTTTCATGTTGAAATTATTGGATCATCTAAATATAAAAAAATACACCCTTTAGAGTTACACAGAGCTTTCAACCAAGAATGTGTCAAATCTACCATTAAATCAAAATGAATAATAATTTTCCATTCTTTGAGAAGAACAAAAATATCTCAGTCACAAAAACACAAAGAAATGAAGAAAAACCACTTAATGGAATCAACAAAAGGATGATGAGATTTGAATCAAGACATCAAAGATATATCCAAAAGTCCAATGGCTTCTGTGAAATATTAGATCTAAAGAGAAAGTTGAGGTGAGACATCAAATAGATCAGATACAATCAAGTTGATTGAGAGAGATGGAAATTTCTATAAAAAATTAGGAAGTTATAAGAGGATAAAGGGTTATGGAGAGCCACTAAATAAGACACATTGAATGTGTGGTTGTTATCACCTTTTATAAATGATAAAAAGGAAACTTTTGTGGACAGTCATTATTTTTCAGTAATGGAATGACCCTATTCAATTGTAACTGCCACCAAAAGTAATAAATAATAAATCATGGGGTGAAATAAGATCTATAAATCCTACTGCACTCTTTTTTCACACACGTTTTGATCATGTTTCAATCCTTTTACCACAATTGTTTTTAAATTTTCCATTTTTTATTTTAGCTTGGTAACCATTTTCAAACTATGAAATTTATATTTTCATAAAAGTATAAGGTAAACACTATTACCAAATTTTTCATTGGAATAAATTGTTTTATGCCGTATGTAACCTAATATAATTTCTAAATAAGATAAAATTAACTTTTTAATTGAAATATTTAATACAAAAATGTATTATATAAAAATGTTATATTCAAAATTAAGTGTTCCTAATCTTATTTAGTTTCGATTATCAGTTGAATGAAGAAATATAGATATATATATATATATAAATATTTTAAAATTAGATTAATATTTTTTGAGGAAGATATAAATTTTATAGATTAGATAAAAATAACATAATGTTAATAAATCGAATCATTGGAAATATAAAATTTTCAATTATCATGATCATTAACAGTTATCATTTTAGTAATACATTTATTCCTAAAATTGAAACTGATATTATTTAATACAATGAAAATAATAATCTAAATTGCGAAATATATATATTTTTATTTCGTTTCAATAATGGATAAACAATAATTTTTAATATTTGTTAATAATATAGTTTTTATATAAATAAATTACTTCATTTTACAAAAAATTAAAATATATTTTTATAATTTTAATATAGTGTTTTTTAATGATTTATTTTACATTATAAATATATTTTTGTATATAAAATTATATAAAAATACTTTTAATTTTTTTTGTTTCCTGATAATGTTAAAAAAGTGATGGTATTAGAAAAAATTGGTATTTTTTAGTACTCAATTCAAAATAATTTTTTTTTTTAAAAATACATAAAAATAATCCAAAACAAGTAGTGTCAATTTTGGTCAAAAAATAAAGTTAACATTTAAAATTTAAAATTCCCAGATTTTTAAATTTTCCTTTTAAATGAAAATAAAATATTAAAATAAAACTAATTTTATTTTAAAAAATAAAATTTGTTAAACTTCAACTGTTTTGGATCTTATTTCATATAAATTTATAAATTAATGAATGATACTGAATCAGATTAAAATTTAAATACTACTGACTATAATAAAATTTTAAATGTGGGTAATTTAATATATTAATGTAAAATACAATATCTTTTTAAAATGGATCTTTGATAGATGTCCTTTTTAAAATCATAATAAATAATAATAACCATATGTAATTATTTTTCATTGTTTTTTATTTTTTATGAACTAGAGATTATATTATTTATGTAATTTTAATATGTAGTTTTTCTTTTTAGTTGGATGTTTTTTATGTTTGGGTTTTCACATGACACATGTTATTGAAGATATTATTAATTGTAATCATAAAAATTCTATGATCATTAGATCTTTTGTGTGTTTTTATCGAGTTTAATAGGTTTGGTATGTGAAATTAATGATTCCATTAGATGGGATTAAATATCCATTAAAAAATGTTGGATTACCCATCAATGACCCTTCAATCATACCAATAAATTATTATTAAATATTTCTCTCATATTAATTATAAAATTAAATAGATCTCTCTGATTAGAATTTCCTAGTAATTTTGGGTTTCACAATGAAATTAAATAGCCATTTTATTCAATGTCCTTACCTAACATAGTTATTGGATATAACCATTTACTCATAATCCTTCCCACTATTAACCAACATTAGAAGTGAAATAATTCCAAAGGGGAATGTCCATGAAAACAAGGGTAAATGGGAAAGAATAATTTATATGTAAAGATAATTGGAAATCACTGATTATTTAAACAAAAAAACACATCTAGAAAGATAAAACAGAAGAGAATTATTTGTTAAGTATAGAATTCAGAAAAAGGGGTGGGGAGTGTTCTTCTAGTCTCAACCACTAATTCCCTATAATTCCATCACTAGAGAAAGTATTGAATAAAAAAATTAAAAATAAAAATGAAACAGTTGTAACATAACTATTATTTGAAAGAATTGTAAAATCCACCTACTTCTTAGTTAATAGGTCCCCCTCATATAATATGATTATAGTAGGTTCTTTGAACATCAATTTATTGTCTCACATGTGTAGAACATTTTTCTTTTTCATTTTCAATGATTCTAATGTCTTTCAATATACTCTTCAACTTTCATGCCAATCCCCATTTCGTTGACTCTACCACAAGTGAATCTTGAGGTTTTGGATTTTCTCTGGTGTCCATATATCCAAAATCATCTTTTTTTATATTTTCCTACAACTATTGACATTTTTACTCATTCAAAAGAAACAAAATACATTTTTTTTAAATGTCCCTACAAAAGTGGACATCAATTTTTCTCTATTGAAGAAGATTAATCCAATGATTGGTTATGCTCCCTTATGCTTTAATATAATAGGATTGGTTATATGTTTATAGGCCTAATCTGATAAATTATTTGGGTTTGAGTTTCTACTAGCGTGATCAAATTATTCAGTTTACACCCTGACTATTTGAGAAGTGATTTGTTTTTGGATATTGATCTTGTAGTAGGGAGTCTAGGAGGTTTCTTATAAAGTGTTGGGTTGATACAAATGCATGAGAGGTGAATGAATGTTTTATTTAACATGTGCATTCAAAAAATTTAACTACCATTTAATAAGTATACTTTAAGGAAGATGTTGACTAGTTTATCGGGTGTTCGGTTAGAAAAAATAATTGATTTCATATCTTGAATTGAAACAATTTAGACTACCTAAACAACCCTATATATATATATATAGATTAGTATTTATTAGAAGCCTCACTACAATATATAATGACATATGTTTCATCTATATTTAACAGTTCTAGAAAAAAATGAGCTGACAAATGGGCAACCTTTATCATTGGTAGCTAAAAGCACTGATAAATGTAACTTTTATAAGTGCTAAAAAGTGGTGAAAAGGTGTACCATTTTTCAGTGCTTATTTTATTATTGATAATAATGGAACATTGTAAATACTATTCTTAGTTTTGATAAAATGATTTAATAAAAAAAAATTTTAATATATATCAAATTAATATATTTGTATTAAAAATATAATTTTTAAACACTTTAATTAAAAAGCTCTTGTTTGTAATTAATATAATTGGGATAGATATAAGGCCTCGTCCATAAACCGTACATAAAATTGAATTAAATGAATAATTCCCATTGAGGATCTTTTCAGGTTTTGAGTTTTAGAGAATTAGATCTTAACTATTACATCTCAAAAGATTACAAAGTAGACACTTCTACTAAGTTTTCATAAAATAAAAACTCTTAAAAAGAAACATGTCTACTTCCATGTTTTATATAGCATGACTTTCCCTTGATCCCATACTTGACACTATTCCAAATTAAGTCATGTGAAAAACATTTCAAAAAAATTTGGGGTGAGCATAAAAAGCTCAGTAAGGGAAACACAAAGAATAAAAACTGTTAGTGTTCCAAACAACAAGTAAATTATGTATACTTTATCAAAGTAATAATTTTAACCTTTATGAAGTAGTAAAAACTCTTCACTGAATAAAAGATCAAAACTTACCCTTTTGTAACCAAAATATTACCATAAAACCTATATAAAGAACACATAACATATGAAGGTAACTTGGGACATAAACATACTTAAATGGAATAACCATACGGTCGACTTCCACACATATCACTTAATGGAATAGCCATACGGCCGACTTCCATACCCAATGCATTGGAGTTTATAACGTAACCACATGTCTTGGTATTCATGAAACCACCCATCATATGGTTTATCACGTAACCACCCGTCAAATGTCCAAGTACGATTATAAAATCATAAGATATAAAACAAATATAATGGAAAGAAAACATTTCCACATTTCGATCACAATATATCACTAAAATATATTTACATAACAAAACCATTATAAAAACCATTTTCAATACCAAAATACATTAAAGAGTATATGGTATTTATTTCATTTTAAAAAACATTACGGCTTGTTGAGAAAGCAAAAGACCAAATAATACTCGCGGCGGTGAAAAAGGTCGTTGTCACCATGTACGTTAAAAGAAACATTCATTTTTTCATTTAGTAAAACTCTTCGTAGAAAAAGATTTCTTTTGTATAAAATTAAAAGTAAAAGGGGTTTATACACCATATAAAAGAAAGCTGTGTATAAAACAAAATATACCTCAATGAAAGGAGATTGAGACGAAGTCCCTTACCTTGGGTCTGACATGGCTCGCTCGTTCTTTAACATCCTGAATAATAAACTTGAGTTAATTTCTACTTTCTTACGAACCTTTTTTAAGTTTATTATTCCTTTTATATCACTTATTACAATGTTATTAACACTATGTAATTTTTTATGTTAATAATGTTCGTTTTGTCGATCAATGGTACTTGAGTCAAAAGTAAACTCTTTATAATTACAAGTTGTTCATGGGGTAAAATATAAATTATATCCAGAATTATATTCAAGATGTAGATATCATATATGTAATATATAAACAGTATAAACTTTCATTTATAATATTACATAACATTTATAGGTAAGAAATGAAATGCACCGTTCATGGAGACGGTAAGCCGTACGTACGCATGAACGCTACTACCATTTCTATTTCATATTTAATGGAATTAAACCATAATGATACATAATAGTATTATAATTCCAGTATTTTATCATATATAATATCATTAAATCTATCCTTTATACGTACCACATATGGTATTAACGAATCAAATCACTTTGAGGGGGCGGTAGTCCGCACTTCCTAAAATGAAGATATCGCGTTTACCCATAATGGAAACCATAAAGGTATGACATAAAAAAATACATAAGATTAAGGAAAACATAAACATATTATATATCATAGATAAATATAGTGACATCTTAATGGCCACCTTTGAAGGTGTCATATGAGTGTTGAACAATCATCATTTCGTGAGGCATAAATTCGCCATCCACGGAAACAGTATGTTCTTTTACCATTAGATGTAGGTGTGTGTAATTTTAGCTCGAATAATTATTATAAAAACATCCTAGTATATTGAGGATACTGGTGTTGTTACAAAATAAATTAATAAAAAGAGTTTATGAGGTTGGAGAATAAAAATAAAATAAAAGAGCACAATTGAAGACATTGCCTTAAAATCAGGTAACTCCCTTTGGTTTGAACCAAAAGGCTTTTTGAAGAGCTTCTTGCCTAAGGTAAGGCATATAGGATTTGTATAGGGATGTGGAGAGAAAAAAGGATCTGATCTTGTCCAAACAAAAGGCTTGAGAGGTGTGGGTAAGGAGGTGGAGGTGGGGGCTTTTATAAGAGGAGAGGAGGGGCACTCTTGGAAAGTTAAGAAAAGATACTTTATTATAAAATGAGTTTCTGTTTTTAAAGTTCCCACAATTATATATTTATATGATAAGGTGATAAGGGTTCTATATCCACCAATACAATAGGTTTTTGACAATTTTAGGTCTTAGATTTTACATTATCGTCTCATTTTATTAAAATCGTTAAATAATGAGATAACTGCTGCATCATCATGGTGTCATAAAAAATTTAATTTATTTAATTTCTAAAATTTAAAAAAAAATATCATGATGTAGGAAATATTTTTAGATTTCTAATGAATATTTATAGTAAAAATTATGACTTGTATAACCCCATTTTAAAATTGTTTTAGTAAAATAACTCATGTTTGTGTCATTTTTACTTTTACTTTAAATAAAAGGCACTAATGTAATTATCTTACCCAAGTTGCTCTATGGGGTCCCAAAAATCAATACATGGGTTTTATTAGTCATCCATGACACATCCAATAATGGTAGGACATGTGTCAAGGTCATCTCATATTTTTAAAACATTATTTTTACCTTAAATTACAATAATTACCTCTAATCGCGATTAAAAACATAAAAGTTACTATTCACCGAAAAAATATTTTAATCCCATTGAACCACATTTTACTTATTAATGAAAATCATTTATATTGGATTTTTGAAATTCAAATCACAGAACTGGTATAGTTCCATTTAAACGAAAAATCAATTTTTGTAACTACCACTTTGTGGTTTCACTATTCATCAAAAATTAAGGTTTTTTGGAAATATACCAAAATTTCACCCTAAGATATATTTGATATTCAGAATTAAAAAATGATGTCTATTTTACAAAATTCAAAACATATAAGTTTCATTAATTAATTTAATAATTAATTTCTGTTGTCAAAACAAATAGCGTGTTTTTAGGAAACAATATGTATCAAAAGATAGACACTAGTTTAAGTCCAATTTCAAAGTGAAATCAATTCCAATGACCACCATTATATTAAATGGTAAAAATATATTATAATTTCACTTTAAAACCAATTCAAAATATAATCTAATCATATAAATAAATTAGATTAAAAATATGTTTTGAATTAAAATACAACATTTTTCACTATTCATTAAAAAATGATCTTTATCAGAAAAATACCAAAAATTTACACAAAGTAAATTTTGATGTCCCGATTAAAAAGAAGAGTTTTATTTGGTCTAATAGAATGTATAAGAGTGACCAAAACTATATTTAAAGAGGGTTCTCCATCAAAAGGTGATAGTTCAACCTTTT
This sequence comes from Viscum album, assembly GCA_963277665.1. Lineage (NCBI taxonomy): Eukaryota > Viridiplantae > Streptophyta > Magnoliopsida > Santalales > Viscaceae > Viscum > Viscum album. The sequence continues at coordinate 1,633,189,580 of OY728141.1, forward strand.
AGTGAAAATTATAGTATATATGCCTAAAATTTAATTCTTTTCTTATTTTAAGCCTTTATCTGTTATTGGATAAATATAAAAACATTTAAAAAACATATATAATCATATTATAGTTATTTCTATTCATTCTCTCCAATACAACGGCTACGTGTTAACTACCATTTAAAATAATATTATTATATTACTAGTGTGCAACGTAAGATTTCAAAGAAACTCTTTGTTGCGTATCGGGTATGCTATCGAACATAGCAACCCCTTTAAAGTAAAATTAATATTTATTTCGAAAATATTAATAAATATAAAAATTCTTTATTCATTATTTACCTTGGATGTTACATCCTTCCCCCCTTTTGGGAATTGCATCCTCGTAATTTTATTCACTTATCAAAATAAGTTAGGGTATTTATCCCTCATAGAATTTTCAGATTCCCACGTTGCCTCTTCAGCCATATGGTTTTTACACAAAACGTTTACCTAGTGAATTACATTATTTCGCAACACTTTCTCTCTTTGGTCAAGAATTTGGACTGGTTGTTCTTCATAAGAGAGATTCTCTTCCAACTGAACTACCTCTAGGCTCAAAACATGAGATGGATCTGGCATATACTTTCTCAACATCGAAACATGAAAAAAAATGTGTACCTGAGATAAACTTGGAGTTAAAGCCACTCGGTAAGCAACCGATCCAACATTCTCCAAAATTTCATATGGTCCAATGAACCTTGGTCTCATCTTTCCCTTCTTACCAAATCGTATCAAACTTTTCCATGGTGAAACTTTGAAAAAAACATGATCACCTACCTCGAAAGATAGATCCTTCCTCTGGTTATCTGCATAACTCTTATGCCTACACTGAGCTGTTCTCAAGTTCTTCTGAATCAACTAACCTTTTTCTGCCATCTATTCTACCAATTCTGGTCCCATCAGCTTCCTTCCACCCACTTCATCCCAAAAAGATAGATTTCGACACTTTTTACCATATAATGCCTCAAACGGAGCCATCTGTATACTGGAATGAAAACTGTTATTATATAAAAATTAAAACAAAGAAAGATTTTGTTCCCAACTTCCCTGATAATCCATTGAACAAGCACATATCATATCCTCCAAAGTCTGAATTGTTCGTTCTGACGGCCCATCTGATTGAGGATGAAAAGCTGTACTAAAATTTAATTCAGTACCCAACAACTTCTGAAGGCCCTTCCAAATGTTAGAAGTAATCCTGGGATCATGAATAGATACAATGGATAGGGGAACTCCATGAAACCTGACTATCTCTTTAAGATACTATCGAGAAAGTTGATCTAGAGAGAAAGTATCTCGAATAGGAAGGAAATGAGCAGATTTAATCCATCGATCAACAATAACCCAGATTGCATTTTTACCTATAGATGTATTCGTTAAACCCACAACAAAGTCCATGGAAATATTTTACCATTTACACTCTGGCACTGGTAAAGGCTGAAGCCTCCCTTTCGGTAACATCCGCTCTGCTTAAACCTACTGACAAGTCAAACACTTCACAGTAAAATCAGCAATATCTCTTTTCATTCCATCCCACCAGTAATACTCCCGCAGATCTCTGTACATCTTAGTACTGCCAGGATGAACTGAAAACCGGGAACTATGAGCCTCACATAACAACTCATTCTTCAACTGTGAATCACAAGGCACACATAATCTCATCACAAATATCAAAACACAATCATTATCAATGTTGAATTCAGGAAACTTACCCTTCTGAACCAGCTCTACCTTTTTCTGCAACTCGTTGTCTTTCTTCTACGCTTTCTAAATTTTTTCTGATAGAGAAGATTTCACTGATACTTGAAACAAAAAAGAAGGACATCCTGCACCAACAACTTCTATGCCAAAGTTCATCAAATCAAAAACCAAAGGTTCTCATTCCAAACGTAGCATGGTTAATGAAGCATTACTTTTTTGAATCAAAGCATCAGCCACTTTATTTGATTTTCCCGGATGGTAATGAATTGTACAATCATAATCCTTGATTAATTCTAACCATCTCCTCTGTCTCATGTTCAATTCATTATGAGTTAATATATACTTTAAACTTTTGTGATCGGTATATATTTCACACTTTACTCCATACAAATGATCCCTCCAAATTTTTAGAGCATAAAAAACAGCAGCTAATTCCAAGTCATGTGTAGGGTAATTTACCTCATGAGTTTTCAACTGACGTGAAGTATATGCAATTACCTGATCATTCTGCATAAGGACACAGCCAATTCCCTTCAACGAAGCATCACTGTATATAAGAAACTCACCATTCCTGGAAGGAAGTTCCTAAACTAGAGCATTCACCAGTCTTCTTTTCAACTCCGGAAAACAATCATCACATTCTTTTGTCTAGATAAACTTAACACCCTTCCGAATTAGCTTAGTCATTGGACTAGATAACCATGAAAAATTTTCAACGAACCTTCTATAGTAACCTGCCAAACCAAGAAAACTATGGATCTCGATTACATTTGTGGGTCTTGTTAATTCTTCAACAACCATTGTTTTTTCAGGATCAACAGTTATCCCATCTTTAGAAACAATATGACCAAGGAATGAAATTTTGTGCAACCAAAACTCACACTTTCTGAATTTCCCATACCGTTTCTTTTCTTCTAAGGTTTGCAAGATAACCCTTTAATTACTTTCATGCTCCCCTTTACTTTTATAAAACACCAAAATATCATTAATAAAAAACAACCAACATTTTTCACCTAATTAAAATGATCCATCACTGCAACAAACAGTTTAGTTCTGATTCTGACCATCTCAGGATACTGATTTGAAAGGTCATTTCCCTCTGTATGCCTTCCCAGAAAATCTGTTCTGTTTCCCCTATGAAAAACCACTCTTAGCACAGAAATATCTTAGGTGAAGTAACATGGTAATCTTAAAATGCTATATAATTTCAATCATATCATAAATTAACTTATAATTTAACAATTTTCTAACTCGTAAAGTTGTCTAAAGCGACCTCAGATACCAACTATAAGGCCTCGGCCTTAAACCTTACTTAACATTGAATTAAATGAATAATTCCCATTGAGGATCATTTCAGGTTTAGAGTTTTAGTGAATTAGATCTTAACTATTACATCTCAAAAGATTAAAAAGTAGACACTTCTATTATGTTTTCATAAAATAAAAACTCTTAAAAAGAAACATGTCCAGTTCCATGTTTTATATAGCATGACTTTCCCTTGATCCCATCCTTGACACTATTCCACATTAAGTCCTGTGAAAAACTTTTCAAAAAAACTTGGGGTGAGCATAAAAAGCTCAGTAAGGGAAATACAAAGAATGAAAAATGTTAGTTTTTCAAAACAACAAGTAAACCATGTATACTTTATCAAAGTAATACTTTTCACCTTTATGAAGTAGTAAAAACTCTTCACTGAATAAAAGATCAATACTTACCCTTTTGTAACCAAAAGATTAACATAAAACCCATATAAAGAACACATAACATATGAAGTTAACTTGGGACATAAACTTACTTAATTTGAATAACCATACGATCAACTTCCACACATATCACTTAATGGAATAGTCATACGGCCGACTTCCATACCCAATGCATTGGAGGTTATAACGTAACCACTTGTCCTGGTATTCACGGCACCACCCGTCATATGGTTTATCACGTAACCACCCGTCAAATGTCCAAATACCATTATAAAATCATAAGACATAAAACAAATATAATGGAATGAAAAAAATTCCACATTTCAATCACAATATATCACTAAAATATATTGACATAAAAAACCATTATAAAAACCATTTTCAATACCAAAATACATTAAAGAGTATATGGTATTTATTTCATTTTAAAAAACATTACGGCTTGTTGAGGAAGCCAAAGACCAAATAATACTCGCGACAGTGGAAAAGGTCGTTGCCACCGTGTATGTTAAAAGAAACATTCATTTTTGTCGTTTAGTAAAATTCTTCGTAGAAAAAGTTTTCATTTGTATAAAATTAAATTTCAAAGGGGATTATACACCGTATAAAATAATGTTGTGTATAAAACAAAATATGCCTCATCGAAAGGAGATTTAGACGAAGTCCCTTACCTCGGGTCTGACATGACTCCGTCGTTATTTAACATCCTGAATAATAAACCTGAGTTAATTTCCACTTGCTTAAGAACCTTTTTAAACTTCATTATTCCTTTTATATCACTTATTACCATGTTATGAACACTATTTAATTTTTTAAGTTAATAATGGTTGTTTTGTCGATCAATGGTACTTGAGTCAAAAGTAAACTCTTTATAATTACAAGTTGTTCATTGGTTAAAATATACATTATATCCAGAATTATATTCAAGATTTAGATATCATATATGTCATATATATCCATTATAAACATTCAATTATAATATTACATAACATTTAGAGGTAAGAAATGAAATGCACCGTTAATGGAGACGGTAAGTCGTACGTACGCATAAACGCTACATCCATTTCTATTTCATATTTAATTGAATTAAAACATAATGATACATAATAGTATTATAATTCCAATATTGTATCATATATAATATCATTAAATCTATCTTTATACCAACCACATATGGTATTAACGAATCAAATCATTTTGAGGGGGCGGTAGTCCGCACATCATAAAATGAAGATATCGCGTTTACCCATAATGGAAACCATAAAGTTATGACATAAAAGAAAAATACAGAAGCTTAAGGAAAACATAAAAATATTATATATCATATATAAATATAGTGACATCTTAATTTTCACCTTTGAAGGTGTTATATGAGTGTTGAACAATCATCGTTTCGTGAGGCAGAAATTCACCATCCACGGAAACAGAATGTTCTTTAACCATTAGATGTAGGTGTGTGTAAGTGTAGCTCGAATACTTATTATAACAACATCCTAGTATATTGAGGATACTGGTTTTTTTACAAAATAAATGAATAAAAAGAGTTTAGTGGGTTGGATAAGAAAAATAAAACAAAAGAGCACAAGTGAAGACGTTGCCTTAAAATCGGGTAACTCCCTTTGGTTTGAACCAAAATGGTTTCTTGAAGAGCTCCATGCCTAAGGTAAGGCCTATAGGATGAGTATAGGGATGTGGAGAGACAAAATTATCAGAGCTTGGCCGAACCAAATTCTTGAGAGGTATGTGTAAAGAGGTAGAGGTGGGGTCCTTTTATAAGAGGAGAGGAGGGCACTCTTGGAAAGTTAAGAAAAGATACTTTATTATAAAATGAGTTTCTGTCTTTAAATGTCCAAAAATTATATATTTCGAGGATAAGGTGATAAGGTTTCTAAATACATCCATCCAATATGTTTTTGACAAGTTTAGGTCTTAGATTTTACATTATTGTCTCATTTTATTTAAATCGTTAAATAATGAGTTAACTGATGTGTCATCATGGTGTCATAAATAATTTAATTTATTTAATGTCTAAAAATTATAAAAAAATATCATGATGTAGGAAATATTTTTATATTTCTAATTAATATTTATAGTCAAAATTATGACTTTAATAACCCCATTTAAAATTTTTTTAGTAAAATAACTCATGTTTGTGTCATTTTTACTTTTTCTTTAAATAAAAGGCATTAATGTCATTATCTTACCCAAGTGGCTCCATGGGGTCCCAAAAATCTAATCATGGGTTTTCTTGGTTGGAAATGATACATCCTGTAAGGTTAGGACATGTTTCAAGGTCATTTCATATTTTTAAAACATTATTTTTAACTTAAATTACACTAATTACCTCTAATCGCGATTAAGAACTTAAAATTTACTATTCACCAAAAAAAATTTAATCCCATTGAACCAAATTTTACTTCTTAATGAAAATAATTTATATTGGATTTTTTAAATTCAAATCCTAGATGTGTTAAAGTTCCATTTAAATGAAAAATTAGTTTTTGTAACTAGCACTTTGTGGTTTCACTATTCATCAAAAATTAAGGTTTTTTAGAAAAATACAAAAACTTCACCCTGAGATATATTTGATATTCCGAATTCAAAAATGATGTCTATTTTAAAAAATTCAAAACATATAAGTTTCATTAATTAATTTAGTAATTAATTTCTGTTGTCAAAACAAATTACGTGTTTTTATGAAACAATATGTATCAAAAAAATGACACTAGTTTAAGTCCAATTTCAAAGTGAAATCAATTACAATTACCACCATTGGATTAAATGGTGAAAATATATTCTAATTTCACTTTAAAACGAATTCAAAAGATAATCTAATCATATAAATAAATTAGATTAAAAAGAGATTTTGAATTAAAATACAACATTTTTTACTATTCAATAAAAATGATCTTTATCAGAAAAATAAAAACAATTTACACAAAGTAAATTTTGATGTCCCGATTCCAAAGAAGAGTTTTATTTGGTCCAATAGAATGTATAAGAGTGACCAAAACTATATTTAAAGAGGTTTTCCCATCAAAAGTCGATAGTTCGACCTTTTAGTAAATATTAGAGTATATATGCCTAAAACTGAATTCTTTTCTTATTTTAAGCCTTTATCTTTTATTGGAAAAATATAAAGACATTTAAAAAACATATATAATCATATTATAGTTATTTCTATTCATTCCCGCCAATACAATGACTACGTGTTAACTACCATTTAAAATAATATTATTATATTACTAGTGTGCAACGTAAGATTTCAAAGAAACTCTTTGTTGCGTATCGGGTACGCTATCGAACATGACAACCCCTTTAAAGTAAAATTAATTTTTATTTCAAAAAGATTAATAAATATGAAAATTCTTTATTCTTTATTTACCTGGGATGTTACAATAGATGAATGAGAGAAGAATATATCTAGTTCTTTAGAGACCATGTTCTACTATAGCAGCCTATAAGATTGTATTTTTTCTCCTATATGCCAGCATAGTATAATGCACTTCAAGGAAGCCTTTATCCCATGAAACTGAAGGCACACTATGGGGAAATTTTGAATTATCTTTTTTATTTCCCTTTAATTGATCTTGGTTATTTTAATTCTATCAACAATTAGATTTCACATAGAATAATTTAAATGGAACTATTTCTCAAGTCTCATTGTTTGATGGTTACATTGTAGAAAGAATCAATCTTTGTAATTACTAAACTATTCCTCATATCAACCTTTAGAAAGGCATGAATCCATGGAAAATTGTAAAACTAGTTTCACAACTATAATCCATTTGGGAATTTTCCAATTTGAAATTTATTTTCATTTGATTGGTATTTTCCCCAATCCTTTTCAAATAACTATAATTAAAGGGGAAAGCATGGAACACTGTATCGATAAATTTAGGCTCATGTACTTTAAGGTTATATGATTGGAATTAGAACATCAACTTGAATTATTTAAAGTAGACCTATGCATAGTTTTTTTTAAGGTCTATATAATAAACTAGATATTATATAATATTGACATATTGTTTTATATTGATTCTAAAATTTGAGATCTAATTAAGATGTGTAATCCTATAAAAATAGATATTTTAAATCATTTCTCATGGTCGTTGGTTGAGATTGACGTGAATATTCCTAGAATTGATAAAGTAGTCCATTATACTCCATAGGATGATGTTAATATTAGATATGGTAATGAAAAATTGTATCCATTTTGAATCATTCTTTATCATTGGTCCCTTGATTTTTGTAAGTAAAAGTAATTTAAATTTCCCTAACATTCATTTGAGTGGGAATGATTTCCAATGTTTTTTAAGAATTAATAAATCATTTTCCTTAAAAAAATATAACTTTTGATAAGGAATATTTTTAGAATGATGTTAGAGATGCATCTCCGGATAATTTAAATCTTACATTAGGGGAAATCTTATTAATATTGATGGTTATTTTCAAGGACCAAATATTGATTACCCTATTCGAGAAAATAAATACATGGAAGGTATTATTTTCAGGGATTTTATTTTTCTTCAGGCTGGTACTATGTCAACTTCTACGATAAAGTTCCCTCAAGATATTCCGATCCATTCATGGACTAATTTAGTGGTTGTGAACCGATTAACTAGAACAATTGTTTCTTTTTATGATTTTTGGTCAAGGGGATTTGTTGATGAACATGTTGCAAAAGAATCCTATGATATCCATGATTCCCAAGAATGTTTTACTTTATAAGTTGTGGACCATTACTTGTGGGAATATCAATATACAATACACGATAAAAATAATAAAGAAAACTCTAAATTAGATGAATCAAATTCATTTAAATTTAAATACAAATGGAATCATCACCTCAAACGTAAATATATCTCTATATGTGATAATGAGAAGGTTTTGATACCTTATAAATACTCCCTTAATTTAAGTATGAATAAATATTTAAGGGTATCTTTTTATAGATTTAATACTTCTAACTTTCAACTTCTCCTATACCTATTCTCAATAAGGTTGTGTTTATTCAGTAAAAGTATGTAAGTGTTTTCATGTACTATGTTTGTTTTATTTATAGTTATTGTAATGTGGGAAATGATATTGTCAATAATTATTTAGTAAAGGGGATCTCCTTCAGTATCTATTATATCATCTATGTATTTATAATGTTTGAATGTTCAAGAATCCATGACATGTAATGACTCTATTTACAACCCGAAAATGCTATATTTTTTCCATGTTACTCATAGATAAAATTAATTTGATGTAAATCTATAGAAACATAATCATTTGAATCCGTTATATTTCCATTTAAACCCTAATTATATAATGGAGAGATACAAGTAGTCTCATATTGAAAACAAATTCTAATATGTACTCATTTCAATTGAAGGTGCACTGGATCACCATGTTAGAAATCCATTGGCATGCAGGCTGGATGAGACTGTAGGGAAAAATCCCTGTGAGGTGACTCCTATTATCATTAATCTTATGTATTTACCTATTTTTTATATAATTAAAATAGGGAAACATCTTGGGGTTGTGTTCTTGGCCAACAAAATAGGGAGAAGGCAAATTTGAATAAAATTACACCAAAATATTTATAGCTACATGCCTCTGGGGCCAGTCGTGAAGATGGGAAAAAGTGTAAAAATTTATAGAGTTGATAAGACAAGGGAATATATATATGGTGTACATGAACATCATGGAAGTGGCATATGGGTGGATTATAATACTTGGATTATTGGTTATCTTCCTCATAGTAGGGGTGGACACTCTTATTATTATAGTATCTACACACTCTCTCGATTTGATTCGGTTATTGTTATTCATGTGTGTCTATGAACTTTTTTATTCTTTTTTCTCCACCTCTTTTATATTTACTTATTTTTATTAATAAAATGGGACCATGTTAGGATTTATGGTCTATGAGAGCTCTCTTTATTTTCCCCCAATGGATACTAGAGTTCACAAATTGTGGCTTTGTTGGATAAGGAGGATATGGATAAATCCTTCTTTATTTAATTTTTTTGACCCCGAAAACCTATCCTAGAAGGAAATCACTCTTCAATTTATACTATGTTTCAACTAGGTTCCCTTAAAGGTATACAACTATAGTGCCGAATCCTCGTGGATATTAACTACATGAATCCAGTCAAATTTTATTTCACTTCTTGAAATGATGGGGTAGCTGAAGGACTATTAAAATGAGGTAATTCATACCTCATATATTCCAATCAAGATCTAATCCTTAATTGATCTAATATGTGAGAGTTTTTAATTATTTCCTGAATGGTTCATACTTTAGGAAAAAAACCATGGAATATTTAAGAACTGGTTCAAATTCTCTCTTTCATATGGGGTTTCCATGATTGGTTATGTATTCCCATAGGGTGTGGTTATTTCCACATATTACTCCCATCGAATGACTTGAAGTTGAAGTAATGGGAATTATATTCAATTTCTCTAAAACTAGGGATTCTAATTCATTATTAATATTCTCATTTTACCCATTTTGAAATCCGTATTTTAAGTACCCAGTCTTGGGTGAGGTTTTATTTTCTGAATTTCTTCTAGTGCACTATCAAATTTTATTTCACATTGCTTCAGAAATTAGTTCTCCACAAAAATTGGATCATGAAATAGAGGAAGAAATTTATGGTTATTTTTCATAGATCACGGTAGAATTATTCCCTAGTGCTACCCATATTGAAATTGTGATCCTATAAACTATTTATTCATACATTTAATTAACAATAAGATATCAGAATAATCCACTATTTTTAATGGATTTAAATCAATTGGGAAACCAATGAAAGATTCACCAACAATAAATGGTGTCACCTTTGTAACATTAAAGGGCATATATGTTCATAATGTAGGAGAATGATGTCTATAAAGGTAATTTGTAAAAAGAATATAGAATATATTGTTTCATGTTCTATGGTTTCTTCATGAAATGTATGGATGAATTGTTGTCTTCAATTATTCTCTAATGATAATTGAAATGAAGTGGTTATTTATGATGACATAGGACCTTCTAATTTGAGCTAAGATGTATAGGTAATGTTTAGAACCTAGGATTATATGGCCAATAAATACTCTATTCATCTTGATAAGGAAAGTACCCACCCACCCCCGAATCAAATAAAAAACTTTAGTCCAATTCATGTGTGATAAAATGACTCTTTCATTCAATGATATGATTAAGAAGCATAATTATTTTAATTTATATCAACTCGAAAAGGGGTTAATGGATTTCTAGAATGGTGTAGTTGATGATTTACCTTTAACTAATAATGAAAATATTGATATTTGATATCTATGTAGGTTGTGGATGGTGAACTGGTTAAACACTACTATAAAAAGTATTTACCACATCGACATTTTTTATGTTTGTTATTTATAACTAGCATGAAAAGCCATAAATTTGATTTAACAGATCGGTTACAATATAAACGATGTAAAAACTGAATTATATTGACTTATCACGTCTGTTATTTTTCAACTGATGTGATAAATCAACTATATCTCTTTATCACATCGGTTATTAAATAACTAATGTGATAAAGAAAATTTTTTCTGTCAGTTATATAACAACAGACATAGAAAATTGGCTTCATAACGTGGGTTATTTTACAACTGACGTTATAAATGTAATAAAAAACACTTTTTCACATCTCTTAATAAATAACCGATGAGATAAATCATTTAAAAATTTTATGAATCCCCACATTGAGCTATTGTGGTATTTTTTGATCAGTTGGCAATGACTCTTCACTCTTGCGTGGAAACTTTATAAAAGATTCCTCAAACCCTTATCCTCCAAACATGTTTTTCCAATATCAATCATCATATTTTTTTTCTCCGCATCAATCTGATCGACTTGCAACACTCAATTAAGCCTTACACACCTTGATTTTGATTGTTCTTTTTCATGGATTTCATAAATTTTCATTTTTTGAATTTATTTCTAAAAAAATTGAAATATCTTGTTTAATTTCCTAATGTTATCATTATGGTATATGGTTAATCTCATTATCTCTTAGTATGATAGTCTCATCCATATTATCAAAAGAAACATTCAATCTAGATGAAATGAAAAGGGAAAATCATATTCTTCACATGATTATATATATTTAGATTATGATATTGAGATTATATGTGTTTATTGTTCCACTGAATTAAATGGGTTTCGATATCTCCATTTTTTGGTCATTAAATATGTTGTGATCTCCCTTATTGTGTGAATAATTATTAAACCATCATAAATAGATGGTTAACCATGTATATTCAGTTAATGAAATTTATTTTGTATGAAAATTTTGTTTCTTACATGATTCCCTCAAATAAGGATGTGTAATTTAATGAAATCCCATATGACTAATATGAAAATTGCTATGGTATGTGTTGTGATACATTTTTTTCCGCTTTTATGTGTTGTGGTTTCTCTGTGATGATATTTTTCATGGGGAGTGTCTTTACTATGATGGGTGGGGAAATGGATGTGTTACATAGTAGGGATGTAGTGGTTGTAGTGGTGTGGTTATATAGTGGGACAACGATGGTGGTTAGTTATGCTAGTTTCCTAAGTAATAATGGAATTAAATGCATGATAATTATATGATATGGGATGATAAAAACTATTTAATAAATAAATTTATGGGGTTCTATTAAATATTAATTTATTATAATATGAAATCTTAAAATTGAAAAATGTGATTTTAAAATTTGAAAGTGATGTGTGGCTTTTTTTTAATTTTGAGAGGTTATATATTTCAAATTTCTAGAAGAAGTGGAGTATCTTCTCAGATGTTAATATATTTCAATCTTAAGACCCACTAGGTAAATATTTTAGATAATTAGAAAAAAAATTATGTAAGAAAACTCATACTATTATGGTTTAATAATACTTCACAATACTGGATTCTGCATGATTTTTACATAGTGATTTCAATATTATTTCTCTAAAACAATATCATTATAATTTTCAAAGATGCATATATTAGTTTTATAATATTTCAAAATTGTCTTACTTTAAAAATATGACATATTTTGTATAAATTTAAAATTATATTATCTTAACAATATTTATAATTTGGATATTTTTTATTTGTAATAATGATCTAGGGTTGGATTACGGCACATCTAATGAGTGATGAATACAAGGAAGCTATTGATGCGAATTTGGAGTTTTCTAAATGAAATGTTCTAAATAATGACATGTTTTTATCCCTGCCTGAAATTTTTAAATATAAATAAGTTTAAAAGTTGAGAGATCAAAGATCATTTAATTTTTTATGGTTTTAATCAATTTTATAGCCCTTGGATTTTTCATTTTTAAACTAAGAAGAATTTCAGATCTACGGATGATTATTCATTGGAAGATGGTAACTTTGATGAAATTGAATAAATAATTGGTGATATTGAAGTAGAAAAAAATTAGAAAGAACTGACAAATGAGCATCTATATAGTGATGCTAAAAACCCAATATATCATGGATGTATGGATTTTATGGTTTTATCGTCAATTCTATGAATTATTAACAAGAAGTCAAAGCATCGATAGAGTGATAAATGTTTTGCAGAGATCTTAAAATTGTTGGAAGACATTCAACCTAAAAAAATGATCATCTATATTCACATTATAAGGCCAAGAAAATATTATGTCTGATTGTATTGGGATACAAGAAAATACATACATGTTTTAATGATTCTACGATATTTAGGACGGAATATGGATTTCTGTTAGAGTGTCCTAAATTTGGTATATCACGGGATAATTTTAATGAAAAATCACAGGATGATGTAGGGATTACATAGATCCTTACCAAGGAATATTCACATATTCCTATAATTCCTAATTTGAAACATATATTTTTCTCCTTCTCATGATGCAAAAAGGATAAGATGGCATGTTGAAGAGCGGATATGTGATGGAAAAATACATCATCCAATAGATTTTCAATAGTGGATGAAAATTCATGACAATTATACTACATTCGTAAATAATGTTATAAATTTTAGACTTGGGTTGTGTACGAATAGAATGAATCCATATCAAAGCCTCAATAGAACACATAGTTCATGTCATATTTTATTGGTAATTTAAAACCTATCTCCAAAATTTTTAATGAAGCGTAAATATGTCAAGTTGAGTTTAATGATCTCTACACCAAGGAAACCTAGAAAAGATATTAATGTTTTATGTTCACTATTAATTTATGATTTTAAACTCTTATGGGTGGATTGTATTAGGGTTTATAATTAGTATAAAATGGAATATTTTTAACATCATACAGTGATTATGTTCACTATAAATGACTTCCCAGCATATGGAAATTTGTCTGGATATAGTGTTTTTGGGCATAAATCATTTCCAATTTGTGAAAAACAGACTTCATATTATCAATTGCATCATGGGAGAAAAACATTATTCGTATGTCATTGAATGTTTTTTCCTATGGATCACTATTATATAAGTTCAAAAAAGGAATTTAATGGATCACTTTAAATTTGATATTTCTCTGCAACCTTTAACCACTGATGATTATTTTGATAGGGTTCAAAACCATGATGTAACATTGGGAAGGAAAATAAATATGTTAAATATAGACATATTTGGATAAAACAGTAAATACTTTTTGAGCTACCATATTTATGATATTATAATGTGAAACATAACATTGATGTGTTGCACTCGGAGAAGAATATATATTAAAGATTGAGGGGAAAATTGTAAGATATTAAATGAAAGACTAAATATAGGTTGAATTCATGATTATAATTACTTTTAATCAGAATAAATTTGGAGTTAGATCCTACACTTGATAGAAGATGAACATTTCTTCCCTCGGTTTGTCGTACATTATCCAAGAGAGAGAAAATTAGATTTTCTTAGTGTCATCATGATATCAAAGTTAGGAAGTAATATTTTTCAAGTGTACAAATTTTTTCTTTTTGAAGGATTTAAAGTTGGAAGGTATAAAATCTCATGATTATCACATCAGGATGTAGAAACTTATACTAGTTGTATTGAATACAAAATTTTCCAGCCATTTTAGAAAGACAATCATGAAGGTGTGTTATCTTTTCAATTAAATTGGTAATATGTTGATTGATCTGGGTGCTTTCAACATTTTTCAAAATGTTGTAATTTTTATACATTTTCAATTATAACTCTATTTTCCTCCATTTTTTTATATATAATGGTGCATTTAATGGTTCATATGGATCAATAAATAAATCTTTGTAGACATGTATATATACGTTGGATTCATACTTTTAAAATGAATATGAAGATATTGAAGGGGAATGTAAAGAATATATATCAAATGAAAGACTCTATTGTTGAGAAGTATATTTCTATGGAGGTTTTGGAGTTTTGTACGAGCTAGTTTTCTGCGGTTGAGCACATTGGTTTGCCTCCATCTTTCTATGAACGAGTTAATAATGAATTAAAGGGGATTCATGTCTTGAAAGTCAAATTTTTGACAAGTGAACAGATGAATAAGGTACATTTGTACATTTTTAATAACATGGGTGATGCTCAACCATATATAACATTTCATTCTAATTATTTGAAACAATTTCATCCAAAGAAAAAAATGTAAATCTTGAATGAGCATAACAAAACATTTTTGATAGGGTTTAAAAAGACCATTCTTGGTAGATTAGATGCATCAGATACATTAAGATGGTTATTGGGTGTTCTATGTTTAAATGTGATAACATGGTTCATGTATGACATTAATGGTTTTACATTTTATAAGAAATATCAGGACAATAGAAATGATGTTACAAATAGTTTTTTATTGGTGTTTGTAGAAGTAATTCATTTTTCGAGTTCTAAATACAAACACCCAATTTCAGCATCAAGTCCATATTATAGATTCATTGAAGAAATATGGGATGTTAATTACATTAAAATTAAATTTCCAATGTTTAGAATCAAATGGTTTATTAGTAACAAAAGTGCTAGACACGTTGAATTTGGAATGAAACTTGTTAATATGAATAGATTGGAAGACACAACTAATTATTTTATAATGTAAACACATAAAAAATAAATTTTCTTTGTTCCTAATCAATAGGATATGTAGTGGTCTATTGTTTTACAAGAAAAAAAAAATATGTTTGTGATGATCAACTTGATGAAGATTCTAATTTTTGTGAGATCCCTACTTCCATTGAAATATTAATAGATAATAATTATGAGCATATTACAAACATAGTTTGTGCCATAAAGAATGATAATGATGAATGAATTTGGGAAAACAATTTAGTAGTTCATTCATAATATTATAGGTAACATATGTTTATTTCTCGTTTGTTTTTACTATTTTCATATAATTATATATTCTATTTTTCCTTTATTTAAACTCATATTAAAAAGAATTAGTAGAAATTATTGTTTAGTTTTGTTTAGTTTACCATGTTTACTACTATGTAACTTATTTATCTATTGATTTTTTTGAATGATAATTATTTTAATTCTATTTTTTGATCATTATTTTTTAAAAAAAAATTAGTTATTAGGTTGGACCATTTTAAATATTTCTAGACCAATTTTTTATTCTTTTTCATTCATCTACATGAAATTTTACATATCATTACTATTTTTAGAATTTTATTTAACTATAGAAATTATAGAGATTATTTTGTTATGTTTTAGTTTACTTTTTTGTTTTATAAGTTTCCTTTTTTGTTTACATGATTCTTATAATATGTTAATTTTTATATTTTTTGTACTAAATTTTTGTTTCCTTGATATTATAGTAAATGATAGATCAATCAGATAATCAACCAAAAAATTCTGGAGATGACAATAATTATCATACCACAGGGGGAAAATATCCACATGTATCTATTTATATTCCACAATCTTCTTCATATGCTCCCATAATGGAAAAAAACAGTTCGAGGGTTGGTAACCGTGGAAACACACTTTTACCTAAATTATTAGTTTCTCATAGAAAAGACCATAGGATAGTTGTAGACTTTGATGACTATAATTTTCCAAGAGGTCATAATGAATAATAGTTCAAGAGTTAGTATCAACTCTTGGAAAAAGAAAAGTAAACATTATGTTTAATAATTGGAGAGGTGTGGAAAATCAACAATATCGTTGTTGTGGGAGACAATTTTGGTTCTCTCTTTTTTGATTGTTTGAATAATCTGGAAATTTTTATTTTATAATATGTTTCCCTCTTCTTCATTAGTTGACATTTGATATATGTGACACATTAGGAGTTAGGAAGAAATGTTTATCGGTGGATGCTATGAGATGGAGGGATTTCAAATCAACCCTCACATCTAATTTCATTTTTGGGGACATGAAACAAGATAGTCCATGTAATCTATATCCTTTTATAGATGAAGACACATAGAAACAATTTGTTTAATGTAGAATAAAAGAATCATTTATTATATGTACATTGTAAACATTGAGAATTTTTCTTATATTAATGATTATATTAATGAATTCTTAATGAATTCTTATTCTTAATTTATAAAAATCAAGGAGAGAAACGGTTTTTGGTTTTTTAGATCTACATGGTGATTCTTCCTCGTGTTATTTATGATGTTTTATGGTGTTTTTTTAGTTCTTCTTCTATTTATTGTTAGCTTGGTGGTTAAGTCGATTTGGTATCTGGTTTGGTATCTGGTTTTGGTGATTTTCTTTTCTGCAGTGTTAGTTATCAGCATGGATGGTGATGTCAAAGAAAAAGGGACAATGGTGTGGATGTTGGGTACAAAACCATGGTGTGCTGTTGTTGTATTGATTCTTCCTGTGATGGTGTCATCGGTGTTGGATTTCCTCGGCGTCGATGGTTACTGAAGGTTTCGGGCACATCGGAAGTGTGGTTGGGATGGGACCAAATTTGATTTTTACCATGATCAATGATTGTTATGGGATCAATATGATGATGAACACTTGTATCCATGGAATATAATAAAATATTTATACAAAGAGTAAATAGGCCTGAAACCATTAGAAATGATCTTGCACATCATGTTTATAATTAATTTAATTAATTTCATAAAAAAAAATACCTGGATATTTGGTATTTTTCTTCATTTATGATGTTGATCGTCCTCAATTACCATTCTAGATTATATCTTTGTTCTTGAATGGATCCAAACTAGAATCCCTCTAGTATAGATCTACACATTCTCTAATGGCCTCCAATCCACACCGCTTATTCTCCAGCTTCTAGTGTGGTGAATCGAGTGTCTTGTGTTTGTCGTTCTTGATTTCTTGTTCTTCGGCCTCGAATAACATCTCTCATTCTTGAGATGAGATAGAAGAGGAATCAAGAGAGAAATTTTTTGGCTCAACAATTCTCAATTCACCAGGCATGTGGTGTGTTGTATGGCACAATAGACGTACTTGCATATTTATATAAAAGGAATTTCTATTACAATATTTAATTTCATATCAATAATTAAATACATTCATGAACTTAGAGAAAACCAATGTATTTAATAATAATATTACGTCATTATTTACAGTGCGCTGACTTGCGAAAAAAGGAATTATAAATAAAATAATGCATCACAAAATTATAGCAGCGTTATTTTAATTTGTGCCAACTAGTAAAATAATTATTTATCATCAAGAAAATAAGTATTTTACTACCAGGCTGACCTTGGTCCGCTCAAACTCCACTTCCATTTATTGAACACCCAAATAAATATATAATTTATTCTCTTAAATAAATATTTTATTTAAAAACTAGTAAATAAATATTTATTATATGTTCAATAAAATAAATAAATATATTTAATTTAATTTATGTAATCATTTTAACTTGAATAAAAATTTTCCATGGCCATGAGAATAATATTTATTTCATTAAATAAATTTAAATTAAATTTAACTGAGACCACTGAAAACACTTAATGTGTGACCATCTAGGATTCTTTATCATTAGCATTAGGAGGGAATGCCTAAAGTCCAAGAGTACTATCTAGCAACGGGACAAGGCACCCATGGTAAAGAACATAATGTCACTGCAATGACATCCACATACGAACGCTCATTGTGTAATATAATCCCTTTTTTGCAATATCGCATCAAGAAGGATTCATGACTATGTCATCAATGGTTATTCTTGATACATCATTCATTGACTACCTGAAATAAACTCGTAATTTCACCATGTCCATGGAATTTCACGTGACGGTTCTATTTCAATCAAAGGCCGAGATATCAACTTCCATAAATGGAATGGACAAAAACTTCCTCAAATTATCCATTAATAACAGTCCACTTATGACACACCCAACATACTCTACATCCCGCCAACTGTCTACCTGGTTGTTTTATTTAGTAAATCAAACTTCGTATGTCATGACACGTATTAATGATAATCTTAGAGTCTAAGGATCATTACACACACCCGCATATAGAAATATCGGATGACACCAAAACATGTGGAATCAAACTAGTGGGTCTATTCTCATAATCTCTTATCATATAGATTACCATGTGTGAACTTCCTGAGAGGAATTCTAATCTACTTACGAGTACCTTCACCTGATGTTCTACAAACTATGTGTCCCATCATATCATGTCATCTAACCATAGAACTGTATTTAAGAATATTATTATAGCATTTCAAGGTTTTCATTATAGCGGGGAACTTCCATGACCTTATCTATAAAACAAATAATCTAGGACATTATTACATCATAATCATGCAGAACAATGAACAATATGTAATAATACATTAAATATCCATGAAATCAAAGTAAAACCAGTTGGTTCTAGCACACCAACTCTTACAAACTCCCACATAGACTGGAGCCAACTGCCTACAACTTTCAGTCCGCTAGACCTCACATGATGATCATTTTTCTGCTGAGTCAAGGCTTTAGTTAAGGGTTCCTCTACGTTGTCTTTTGTGAAAATACTTCTCACTAAAAATTCACCTCTTTTAGAAAAATCCCTCAAGAGATGATACTTCTGAAGTATGAGCTTTGCCCACTAATGTGGCCTTAGATCTTTTACGAGATCCACCACTACAATATTATCATAGTATAGTTTGACGGGATCCTTAATTTTAGGTATCACATATAGATCCTATATGAATCTTCACATCAAAATCGGTTCATTAGTTGCCTCATAAGTGGAAATATACTCATACTCAACTTTAGAATCAGTGACCATGCTCTACATTGAGCTCTTCCAACTCATTGCACCTCTATTCAATTTGAAGATGTATCTCATTTGTGACTTCATGTCATATTGATCTGTTCTGAAACTAGCATATGCATATCCTATGCTGAGTAGTTCCTCATATCCTCCATAAACTAGGAACATACCATTAGTATGCCTCAGATACTTTAGGATAGTCTTGACTACCATCCAACGGCAGTCAGTAGGGTCAGCTTGATATCTTCCTACCACACTCATTGTGTGGGCGACATCTAGCCTAGTTCATAGCGTGGCATACATGAATTACCCAATTGCTGATGCATATTGATTCCTTGACATTATCTTTCATTCCTCATGTGTTTGAGGACACATTTTCTTGGAAATATGAATGCCATGTGATGTTGGAAACAATCACCTCTAGGATTGTTCTATACTGAATCTCTTTATTATCTTATAAATGTATGTACTCTGACTTAGACCTCGCAATCTCTTGGATCTATCATGATGTATCTTGATCCCAAGAATATACGTTGCCTCGCCCAAGTCTTTTAGGGAAAACCATTGATTCAACCATGCTTTAAAATACTGTAAGACTAGTATCACATTTCCAATAAGTAATATTTCATCAACATATACTTTTAGTAAAACGGCTGCACTCCCACCTAACCGTTTTTAGACACAAGGCTCACATTCATTCTTGAAAAAACCAAATACTTTTATGGCTTCAACAAAACAAATTTTTCGTGACCTGTATGCTTTCTTTAATACATAAATTGATTTATGAAAGTTTCATTCTTTATTGGCATCCTTGGGAGTCACAAACCCTTCATGTTGTGTCATGTAGACATCTTCCTAAAGGTTTCCATTAAGGAATGTTGTTTTGAAATCCATTTTAAAATCTAATTGTCATGGTAAGACGCAATCGTGAGTAGAATTCTGATGGATTTCAGAATTGCAACTGGTGAGATGGTTTCATCATAGTCAATTCATTCATGTTTTTTAAAACCTTTTTCAACCATTCATGCCTTATAGGTACTGACTTGTCCTTCCATGTCCAGTTTTTTCATGAATATACATTTGCAACCTACAAGTATTAGGTCAACTGGAGGATCTACCAAAATCCAAACATGGTTTTGGTACATCGAATCCAATTCATAATTCATGTCTTCCTTCCAATTGGAAAATTTTGTGCCACTTAATGCTTCCTTGTAAGTTATATGATCATTATTATCTACTAATTTGAGTTCACAATCCTATGTAACTAGGAAAACCATAATGTTCTAGTTCTCTAACCTCTCTTGTACTCCTACGTAGTACTTATGTCTCTAGAATAGATTCTTCTTCCATGGGGCTTTGTGGAATTTTTTCATGTACCAAATCTTGTGTACCTTGAGCCTTTTCTTTATCGAAGTCTATCATACTCCCACTATCTCTATTGAATATTTCCTCCCTATCAATGAATATGGAATATCGTGCCACTATAACCTTTTTCCAAGGGGTTGTATAGGTAATATTCCATTGTTTTCATCGGGTATCCTATAAAGGTACACTTTGTTCCTCAGGGTGCGAGTTTGTTACCTAAAGAGGCCTTAACAAATGCTTTGCTACCCCCACACATGTAAATTCAATAACATAGCTTTTCTTCTACTCCAAAACTCATATAGAATACCATTTATCGATTTAGTTGGTACTTGGTTTAGTATGTGTGCCAATTTGTGTAATGAATATCCTCAAAAGGATAATGGAAGACTCGTATGACTCATCATTGATCTCACCATGTCCAATATGGTGTTGTTTCCACTTTCGCTGACACCATACCACTAGGGAATGTTTAGAGGATTGAGTTGGGATAGGATCCCAAACTCCTATAAGTAATCAATGAAGTGTTAATTAATATATTATCCACCTTGGTTTGAGCGGAGTTTTTTAATCTTCTTACCAATCTGGTTTTCAACTTCATTCTTATATTCATTGAACTTATCAAAAGAATCTGACTTATACCTCATCAAGTAGATATATCCATATCTACAAAAATCATTAGTAAATTTTATGAAGTATGGGTACCCTCCCCTTGAATCAACAGTAAGTAGTCCACACACATCATTATGAACCAATTGAAGAAGTTATTTATACCATTCACCTTTCATACTAAATAGGTATATGATCATTTTTCCTTATAAACATGCATGACATAAGCCAAGTGGTTTTAGTTCGAAAGAATCTAAATATCCATGTTGATGTAACTTTGTAATTTTTTTTGTTTACATGACCTAGCTAGTGATGTGAAAGTTTGGTGTGGTATGAGTCATGTGATGTATCTTTTTTATCTATTTCCATTACTTGGTTTGTGTAATCCAACATGTAATGCTTGTTGTATAAATTTTCCCTACCCTAACAAATTTCATATTTGTAAAAGAAGCAACATTCATTTCCAAACATGAAAAAAAAAATCCATCTATATCTAATATGGATACAGAAATAATGTTTTTAGTAACAGAAGGCACATAATAACAACCCATTAATACCAAGATCATCTCAATTGGCATCGTGAGGTGGTAGTCCCCGATGACTACAAGAGAAAGTCTGGCTCCTTTGGTTGTTCATAGATCTACCTCCCCTCAATCAATCTTTCGGAATCTCACTAGTTTCTATACGTTTATACATTTGTGAGAACCAAGAGCTGTATATAATACCAAATTTTTATGAACAGATAGATTTCATTTGATAATAAATGCACTTGATGCTTCCCCTTGCTTCTTAGACTGGGTGCAGTTCTTCTTCTAGTGACCCTCCTTACCACATGCGAAACAAATAGCCTTCTGTTACCTTTCTTACCCTTTAATATTTCTTTTCTTATAAGGTCATGAAGAAGCTTTGGGATTAAATATCTTCACCTTACATTTCTTCTTATTCACCATAAATACAGAAGGCTGTTCACGCTTTATATATTTATCCACTTGGCGAATGAGGATAAGAAGATCAGATAGAGACTTCTCAATGTTGATCATATTTAGATTCAAAACACTGATAGAGAAACTATGAGGGAGTTATGTGAGAATGAGTTCAGTGACTATTTCTTCAGGGAGTTTAAACCCTAGAACCTTTAGGTGCTCAATGTATCCAATGATCTTGACTACATGAGGCCCACCGGGGGCGCCTTTTCCAAGTATACTATATAAGAGTGACTTAGAGATCTCAAACCTTTCCTATCATGATCTCTCCTAGTAAAGACCACAGAGGTGCTCGAACATGCTATTAGCATCCATTTTTTCATGAGACTTAATGATATCACTAGACATTGATGATAGCATTAAACATTAAACGTCAACTGCATCGTTCATATGTTTATCATAGACTAAAAATTCCTCATCACTTTCCTCTTTGGAAGGCGGATCAGGTGATGCTGACTCTAGCATGTAAGACTTCAATTTATGGTGTAGGATAAACCAAAGGCTTCTAAACCATTCTTAGAAGTTACTGCCAGTGATAATGTTGTCTTTATCCAGAATTGATCGTAGGAATAGTGTGATTGAAAGGTTTTCATTTTTATTTTACAATTAAAATATCATATCATTAGTACTTTCTTGATTACATTTTATAAGAAATAATAAATATTATTAATTCTCCCACTATTTTATCGTGTCCCAATAGCCCTCATCATTGAACTCGGAATGTCCAGTTTTCATGACATTATAGTGGCAAAGAACTATATTCCCTTTCTCATATCACCAGCAAGGGCTGGTCAAGCTATTAGAAGGTATTTTGGTAGGAAGGTCATTTCCAACTGTAGGATTGATGCTCCTTGATATGTTGAGTGGACTCCCCAATCCTGAAATCATGACTTTGGATTTCCTCAACTCTTGACTCCAATATTAAACCATGTCTAGAAAGAGATACTCCACTTAATGTAATATGGTTAAGGCTACACGATGCCTTTCATAAGGGCTTAATATATAAAATTATGTGTCCCAACAAGGGTTGGACAAACACAGATTTTTTTAGTTTTTACCTTAATCAAGTAATGAAAGGTTTGTTTTGACTTAATATTTTATTTGAGCGATTTTTTATCTCTTATGAGTGAATTTATTATTATCATTATCGCATGCTTGTTAATATTAAGTGGAACATACTTATGTGATTAACCATGTCTTGATAATATTTACGCATAAGTCAAGATTATTTTAGTTCCATCTTGCATGCTTGATTAATTCATTAATTATGTGATCGTGACAAACATCCATAATGATAAACCATGAAACTAACGGAATTAAAATAAAATAAATGGCATGATAATGAGGTTCTCTAATGGTGATTTTATCTTGAGGTTGATAAGCTAACCATAACCTAGGGGAGAAACACATTGAACATTTTGGGTTCGTGTTTATAGATTTAACATATCCACCTCGGTATCTCCTGGGATTTGTTTCATCTTGTCTCATTCTTGGACTGCATCAAATAGCTTGGGAGTTCCATCCATTACATATGCCTTTTTTTTAACTAAAATGTAGGTGAGGGGTAAAAAAGGATTTTACATAAAAGAAAACTTGGGCACACAATCCCTTCATATTATTGTGGAGAGGGCTTATAGGCTAACAAATTTAAATCAAATAAATAAATTAAATGAAACCATCAACATACAATGGTCTTGGTCGAGCACCTGATCAACCTTACATGCAATGATATTTATGCATAAATAAAACTAGAAATCAATTCTTTAATCGTTATTGTTTAATATAAATCATGCTCTAATCAATTAATTATCACCTTTAATTAATCAATCCTTTTATCTTAAACCCTTTTCTATATTTCCTTGACATTCTCATCCACCAAAATTTTAAACAAATAAATTCAGTTAAAATTATCTTTGTACACAACTTGTACCTTGGATGGAACCCAGAGAATTCCTATTCCATACTACATAATGAGTAGAATTGAACATTGCATAGGTCTTAAATTAAACACATATATATAATACACTTATCATGTGTTGTGCCTCTGCTTACGGCTCTCATGACGGTACATGTCTCATGGTTTTCTATAATATAATAATAAATCTTCATAAATATTCATAATTTCGATGAGTACATGACATTTAGTTCCTACTACATCGACTGTATTATTTTTCATTGTTTATCCCAAGTACATGATCGTGGATATGGATTGTGAGTATGCTTTGGAAATCTTCGGTGTAAACGGCCTGTCCAGTGGGCCCCATGCTGTGTAGTTCCTTGTGACACAGTCTCCATCCAGGCAAGCCGTGTATGGGGTACATGGTCCAACCCTAACCCGAAGGGACTACATTCCATGACTATTGGGCCACACGACGTGTAATCTGAGAACCATGTGCTTCATGTTCCTGGCCAACACATGGATTCATTTACGTGATAGGAAGACTCCAACACATGGCTTGGTTTGGCAGACCGGTCTGACGCATTGAATCTTGACTACACAGCATGTACTATTGAATAAACGTTTTGTGTTCTAGTGTTGTATGGCTAGGAATCTTGGCACCTCTGGATGAGATCCTCTATTTTATTTTAATCAAAATTAAAAACAAAAGATTGTTTCTGTAAGGTGAACTAGAAACAAAAGAGGAGGAATATATCTCAAGATTCAGATTTGTAGAACGATTAACTTGAATTGAAACAACTAAATTATTAAATTTTTAATTCATCAAAGAAATGTTTAAATATTTATAAACTATGATGTAACCCCTCTGATACAACTTGAAGGTTCTAAGCGTAGTGGAAATGTTGTTGGGATGAGACCCAATTTGATTTTTACAAGGATCAATGATTATTCCCTGATCAATATGATGTTTAATTCCAGTCTCCAAAGAATATAATCAAAGATTTAGATAATGAAGAAAGAGTGTTGAAACCTTTAGAAATGATATTTCACATCATGTTTATAAATAATTTAATTAATTTCATAAAGGAAATTAATACCTGGGTATTTGGTATTTTTCTTTTTTGATGATCATGATTATCCATAAGGACCCTTCTAAATTATCTCATTTCACTTGTAAGGATCCAAACTAGAAACCCTCTAATAGAGATCCACACGTGCTTCAATTTCCTCTGATCGACAGTGCTCATTCTCTAAGAGATAGCGCGGAAAATCAAGTGTCTTTTTTCGGTCGTTCTTGATTGCTAATTCTTCGACTATGAAGAACATCTCTCATTCTTGAGAGGGGAGAGACAAGTATTTGAGAGAAACTTTGTTTGGCACAAAAAATCGCATTTCACCAGGATTTTGGTGTGTTGTACGGAATAATAGGCATACTTTCCTATTTATATGCATGTAATTTCATTTAAAATATTTAATTTCATAGAAAAAATTAAATACATTCATGAACATAGAGAAAACACATGCATTAATAATAATACGACTTTATTTTTCATGTCACTCCTGCATGCGCAAAAAGGAATTATAAATAAAATTCTACGTCACAAAATAATAGTAGCTTTATTTTAATTTGTGTCAACTAGTTAAATAATTATTTACCATCTTGTAAATAATTATTTTACTACTGATACGAACTTGGTCCGCTCAAACACCACTTCCATTTATTGAACACCAAAATGAATAAATTAATTATTCTCTTAAATAAACATTTTCTTTAGAAACAAATAATAAATATTTATTAAATTTTCAATAAAATAAATAAATATATTTTATTTTATTTATTCTATCATTTTGACATGAATAAAAAATCTCCATGGTCTTGAGAATAATATTTATTTCTTTAATTAAATTCCAATTGAATTTAACCGAGACCACAAAAAACACATAGTGTGTGACCATATAAAATTCATTCTCATGGGCATTAGGTGGGCTTGCCTAAAGTCCAAGAGTACTGTCTAGTAATGGGTCAAGGCACCCAAGAGAAAGAATATAAAGTCACAACAACTAAATCCACATATGAACACTCACAGTGTAATATAATCCCTTTGTCACAGTATCTCATAAAGCAGGTTTCATGACTGTGTCATCCACTTTTACGTTTTATATGTCGTTCTCTGACAACCTAAATTAACCTCATTGTTACACCATGGCCATGGAATTTCACGTGACTATTCTATTTCATGAAAACAGCCAAGATATCAACTTCCATAAATGGAAGGGTTGAATCCTTCCTCGACATATCCATTAATAACATGCCACTCGTGACCCACCCAATTTACCCTACTTCCTGCCAACAGTCTGTATAAAGGTTTTCATCAGTAAATCAAAGTGCGTAAGTCGTGACATGTATTAATGATAATATTAATGTTTAAGGATCATTACACATGCTCGCATATAGAAATATCTAATGACATCAAATCATGAGGAATTCCTACCAGTGGGTATGTTATCATAATCTCTTATCTTAGATATTACCATGTGATAACTTCATTAGAGGAAGTCTCGTCTACTTATGAGTACTCACACCTGATGGTATTCATGCTACGTGTCCCATTATAGCTTGTCAACCAACATAATAACTATTTTTAAGAATATTTCCATAGAATTTAAAGGTTCTCATTATAGCAGGGAACTACAATGAAATTATAAATGCAACAAATACTCTAGGAAATTATTACATTATAATCATGCAGAAAAATGAACAATATGTAATAATACTTTAAATATCCATGTATTCAATGTAAAACCAGTTGGTTCTAGGACACCATATTTTACAGTTGCAATGTTCTAGCCATTGTTTCCTACAAAATACCTCCCTTCTTTCTTCTCTAGATCAAGATTCAATCATTCACTCCAAGGTGGAGCTGCATAGTGGTTTGCAAGGGTTTTGGGATATGAATATGAACGAGCGGCATATGGAGGTGAATGGTGGACAAAATTATAGAGTCAATGGATTGGTTTTGTGCAGCTCAGGCAAGTTGATGACGGTGGTTGGAGATGATGACTGATGCTGGATATGTGATGATAGCACTAAGGAGATTGTGGGTTGGTCTCTGGGTTGGTGCAGCAGCATGTGGTTCATATTGGTTTGACGATTCTTGTTTGAATTTGAATTTTAAAAATCTTTGAGATATGGTTTTTGATTTCTAATGTTGGTAGTGGTGTTTTACGTTCTTTTTTTAATATGGTGGGATTTTGTGAGGTCTTACACTTTCCCCTCAAAAGTGTCATTAGAAAATAATAAATATGGATTGTGGTAAGGAGAGCTCATTAGAAGATCCAATCCAGAAACATATACCCTCATAGTTTATCATGGGGAGGGTATAATTTATTAGAAGATAAAATAATTTCTGATAAATTACAAAAATAATGGGATGATTCTTCCAGCTCTAGAGAGGTTTCCCCTCCATACCATCCTTCAATAAATAAAAGTGGAGGAGGGGTCAGACAAGAAAAATAAAAAATATATTTCAGAAAAATCGAGGTTCATTGTCGAGGGGATTTTATATTGTTTATTTTCTTAATTTAAGTTGATTAAATCGTCATATACATTAAATAAATAAATAATTTTTCAAATAATTCATAAAGGATTGTCTTCAGGATTAGAGCACATAAGAAGTATTTAAAGTTGATGGGATACATGATATTTTATTTGTTGCATTTGAAAATCCTAAACACTTTTGTCTTGTATGAGGATATGTGGCGGGTGTATCGATATGCAAAGTGTTACCACCTTATTTTACATCTTCCATGGAGGGTATATATAAAAAATAGCATCTTTGGAGGAAGAGGTTCAAAATACTATTGAGATGATGGTGGAAAAGATCTGTATGTCATTACAATATATGTTTTCAGACATGAAGCAACAATTTCATACTGTAGTTGTCACTATATATCCACTAGAAGCTCTAACTCCCCCAACACTACCTCTGAATCCCATTATTTATCCTCCTCATACACCTAAAACCCCATTATTTATCCTCAACCTCATTATGAAGACCCCATTTTTTATCTTACTCCCACACCCCTCCTCCAAAGCTTCCTTGTTATTGTGAGTTTTATGTTGATGATCCTTACTGTAGTATAGTTTAATATGGGCTGATATATTATATAGGAGATACAATTAATCATTGATAGTTAAAGGTAGAGCAACAAAGTGTCACTATACAATATATTATAGATATATCAGCTGGAGTACCAATACCGATAGATGTGGTTATGAGAGTTAGAAAAAGTATCGACCACTTCTTATTTTGGACATCTTGACTTATGTGACCCATTACCATAGAGGTATGTGTATGTTATATCTTTTATATTATTATTTTATTTAATTGTTTTTAAAAATTTAAAGTTAATGTATTTATCTATTTATTTACCAAAATACATTAAATATAAAAAATAATTTATAAACAAAAAAAATGTCAATGCCATATTACATAAAATTCAGATTTGAGAAGTCTTGTGAGATTGTCAAGATATAAAAATTAGTGACCGGGTAATTATATGTTTGAAATGGAAGCTCATGTTTATAGATGTGCAATTGATGTGTGGGTTCTAAAAAATGATATCGCGGATCTTGTTACCAGAGATAAGTAGGGAATCAACGTGGTATATGTTCTTTCCATGTACATCTTAACATAAATCATTCCTTGTGTGAAATTAATTGAAAATTCATACTTATATATATTTTGTTAGGTAATTTTATAAAATGTGTGAGATGAATGAGTAGACATATTTATATGGGCTGATGTACCCATAGTCGATTTCACCTAAAGGGCATGAATTGGATGAGGAACAAAAAGTCGTTGATATTGTAGAAATATTTCAACAGAATACAATTACATAGTGTAGGATGTTTCCTTTTGTTGGGAAGTATGAAACATATATCTCATAATTTTTTATTTATCTTTTAACATAATAACCACTAACATTAAATTTTATATTATATCAATGACCATTGGATTTTAGGTGTTTTTTCCATGGGAGAAAATATTTTATTGGATATGTTTTTTCCATGGAGATGTGTGAGGAAATTTTAAGAACATGTTGGAAATGTAAGTTTTAATTTTATAATAGTTATTTATAATATGATGAATTTTATATTTTTTTATTCTAATTATTTTTTAATAGGGGATGATATTTATTTTGATGAACCACAAAGAAGAAGGGTTCCAAGATCAAATATATAAAAGTAAAGGTAAATATCTATTTAAAATTAATAAAAATTGGATTACATAAAACTGATATTTTGAATTGAAAAACTCATTTAAACATAATTTTCACAAAAAAATGCATCATCAAATGCATGTATTATATGTTATGATTTATGTATAAAATAATTACAAATTCAACAGTTATGAAGTTCAACCAGGATATATTTCCTTATAAATTATTCATTTATATTTCATTTATCTTATTCAATATACATGTTAACTAATTTCTTTTTAAATTTGTAGCTATTTGTTGACCCTCAACCATTTATTGTACAAGAGTTTAAACACTTACACGTGGAATGGTAAAATTACTTTATAGGTTTGATTAAATTTTAGTATGTTTTTAGTGAATGTTGTAATTTTAAATTTTTTAATTATAAGTGGGTATTTGGTAGTTGTTTTTGTTGGATTAAGGTTTGATTTTAGTTAATATTATAATTTTTTAAGGTTATAAATGTAAATGTGTAATTAGGCTGCTGTTTTTTATTGTTTTTGGTTTGTTTGTGCTTTTTTATACTCTAGTTTGTTGTCTTGTTTTGGTTGATTTTGGTCTGGTTATATAGTGGAGTAGAAGGGCTTGATAAAGTATTTAAAGAAAATATTTTTTATGTTGGTTATTTATTAACTAACTTTATAACATAAAACAATATGTTTTCCATGTCGTTTTTTTGATAAATGATGTGGTATATATCTTTTTATATTAGTTATTAAATAACTAACATGAAAAACTTATTTTTAACGTCGTTCATTTACAAACCAATGTGGAAATTTTGTTGGGATAGTTTTTTTTATTCCTATTTTTATATAACCGATGTTGTATGTTATTTTTTACATTAGTTATTTAAAACACCAACATGAAACACTTTTCCAAAGAATCTATCACTTTGGTTATTACATAACTAATGTGAAACCCCTTTAACAAAGCATCTTTAACATCGGTTATTAAATAACCAAACTAAAAAACCTCCAATATAATAATTTTTAACATCAGTTTTTATATGGATAATTTAAAAAATATTATTTTTTACGTCTCCAACAACAACGTTACCTTAAAAACGACATGAAAAATAAAGAAAACTGATGTACAAAAATGTTTTTTTCACCAGTGAAATCACCAATGGATGAGAATTCTTTTGATGAGGCCACTATTCCTGACTATGATGATTAGTAGATTATGGATTAAAAGTTTATTACTTATTAAGACTAAAATGGTAATAAAAAATATCATGATGGTACTTCTAGAAAGATAAAAATTGTACAAAAAGAAATTTTGTAATTTGAACAAGATCCTCCTCATGGTACCTCATTGAGAGAAGATGTTTCTTGGTCCCCGGTACATCCAAAGTCTCTAAAAACCATTGGTCAATATTTTAATGCATGTATGCCCTCATCGATGGTGACATTAGTGGATGAGTAGGGATTTTAGATGGTTCCTTTGAAAAATAACATGTATTATTTTGAACATAGATAGGTCTCTCCAACTTTTCCTTATAAACGGATTATTTTATTCCCCACTATGAAGCATATTCAGATAGAGTCTCCACCTCTTATATTGACTGGAATTCTAGTCAATACTACATAATGAAAATTTCCTCCTCAATTTACTGAGCTTATTAAGAATTCTTATAAATCCTTTGATATGGAATCTGATTATGATTGTGAGGCTGGTGGGTCTTGAAATAAAAAAAATTAACATTATAACAGAGATCTTAAAGGGGTATGTATACTAAGGAATATTCAGAAAGAGGATACTGAGTGGCTTGATTCAAATATTGAGTTTTTTCTTGTAAAAATGGACCCAATAACCTATGGTCTCAACAACTACATCACAATGGTCAAATAATTAACCATCAATATGGATGAAAGCTTTCGAGGTAACTCTCTGTTGAATGTTTGAGATCTTTCTTGGAAGTATAATAGTTGTTCTGTTTAATAATATTCTTCGTATTCATCTTTAGGTTATAAACATAATACCTCTTAAGAAACCAAATCATGGATGTGATGGTGTTATCCTCAGAACAGTGGTAGGTACCCTCATAGCATGGGTTTTAGAGTGAGTCATTAGTGCGTGTTCTGTATTTCTATTTTGGCCTTTCTTTAGTTTTTTCTCTCACGTGTCCAATGGTAGACTTTTTCTTAGTAAATTTAGTGATCATGCCTCATTACTTGAAAAATAATAAATAAATTAAAATGGTCCTTAAGCCTCAACCTCTTTAATAAAATTGTGATAAATATAATATATTAATATATATTTTTTAATTACTCAAATATATAAATATATCATGTTTAGAAAAAGCATTTATAAATATATTTATTTATTTCTAATTATAAAATTATAATAAATATATTAAAATAATAATTATATTCAAATAATAATTATATATATATATATATAATTATAAACTTATAATAAATATATTTAAATAGTAAACATTTAATTACATTTAAAATTATATTCATTTATATAATAAATAATATTATTCATTTTTAAAATATATATAAATATATAAATATATATAATTACATATATATATATAATTATATAATTATTTATAATTATTTAAATCATATATGATTTTATAAATGTATTTATATTTAGAACCAAATATTTATAAATATACTTATTTATAATTAGATTTTTTTTACATATTAATTTATTTAATTAATTTAAAAATTATAATAAATATATTTAAAATATATATATTTATTATATTTATGATTATATATACTTATATATTAATTAATATTTTATAATTATTTACAAAAATTTATAAATATATTTATTTATAAATATAATTACAAATAAATATATAAAAATATTTATATATTTTTAAATAATATTTATATTATAATAAGAAATTATATAAATTTCTTTTAAAGTAACATATAATTATGAATTATATTAAATTTAATAATAAATATATATTATTTACATAATTTAGTATATTTTCAATTATAAAATTTATACTAGTCAAAATGATTAATATTTTATTTATATACATTGATTTACAAAGGTATATATAATCAAAATAAATAAAATATTTATTATTTTATTTTAACATTTTTATATTATATGAATGAAAATATTTAATTAGATATATATTAATATTGATATTATATAATTTAAAATATATGTAAATGTATATCTATGTGTGTGTATAATTGTATTTACGTATTTGTGTGTTTGTCAATGTGAATATTTTTATTTATATATTTGTAATTTACTCAAACATTATGAATTCATTTTAATATTTTGTACTTTATTTAATTTAATATATTAATTTATTATTATATACTCAATACAATTTTAAAAATATATTTAATAATTTTGTATTTTTTTATTTGTAAATTCATTTAGTTAATAAACATGCAATATTTTTAATATCTTTCTAATTTATATGAACAACATTTATTCATTTTTATTTATTACATTTTAACATTTAAAATATGTTTGAAATGTATTTAATTAATATATTTAATTAATTTTTTGTAATTTTATGAATTAAACATTAAATTATACAATTCTAAGTTTGTATAAGTTTTTGATAAAATTATTTATGAAATTATTAATAAATAATTAAATATTAAAATAATTTTAAATTTATAATAAATTTATTTATATAAAATATATATATTATATTAATAATTATTTATTAAAAACTATTTTTATTTATATGAATATATTGAAAATTATAGATAAATACTTTTTAAAAAATATTTTAAATACAAATATTAATTAATTATTTCACATTTAAATAATTTTATGTTATTAATAAATATATTTATTATATTTTTAATTATATATATAAACTTTTTAATTAAATATTTTTATAATTATAATTTTTTAAAAAAAATTAATTGTATTTAAATATGTATGAAAATAATATATACATAAATATAGTAGGTGCTTGTAGGTACAATTCCAATTAAACACACACACACACCTCAAAATAGATTGGAAAGGCAAGCCATATCCCCCCCCCCCACCAGGGGATAACCCACCCATCAAGCCATATTTATTCAGTATATGGCCTATAGGCCTAGTGGGATTGAAGCCCATTACATGGTCAATAGTCCATATTTCTGACCCAAATGCCCAGTGGTGAGTACTGTGTTACAGTTCCTGAACTGCTAGACTACATGCTACAATGCTTCTACTAGTACAGTTCCTACTACAGTGCCGACCACCCCGATTTTTTCTCTGGTGCTATATTATTAATGAAAATATAGTACCACTACAGTGCTTCTATAGTACATGTGCTCCATGGGTTTCGAACCCCCAAATTCAATGTAGTATTACGAGGTGAAATTATAATTATTTATATTTATATATATATTTAAATATATTCATCTATACATATATAAAAAATTAGTGTGGGCCATGATGTATAATTATATATATCTATATAATTATATAATTATATATAATTATAGAAAGATATTTATAATTATATAGAAATATTTTTATATATATTTATTTATAAGTAAAATTTGAAATAAGTAATTATATATTTAGAAATTATTAAATTATAATAAATATGTATAAACAATAAAAATATTTATTATATTTTTATAAATATATATATATATTTATTAAAATATATAATTATAAATATAAATATGAAAAATATTTATAATCATATACGAACAGTTATAAATATAATTATTTATAAGTTTAATTATCTACATATATAATGAAAAAATAATAGTAAACATATATAAATAAAAAAAATATATTTATTGTATTTATAATTTTATAAATATATATAGTAATATATATATATAATTTTTTAAATAGAAAGAAATATTTATAAATATATTTACTTATAATTTCCACTATATATATATCATAATTTCAAATATTTATTAGGGTTTTTTAGCACTGACAATGATATATCATTATCATCCCAAAATGACTAATAAAACTACTCTTGTTTAGTGTTACAATTTTTATTCTGATGAAAATTAGTTTTATTATAACTTTTTTGTGTTAATAAAGTGGTATCAATATCTGTGAATGATAATAAATGATAAAGAGTTATTTTCTCTATTGTTTATATTTTGGTGATAACAAAACAACTCTTTATCAGTGGTTTCTTCAGAATGCTGAAAAAATCCATAAAAATTATTATAAAAGGAACTCTAATATATTCGTCTCAAATGTAAACCTCCATGCTATTTCCAAACACAACCCTCACTGAACCAACCCGTCAAAAAATTGAACCATCGTAGAACAAAACTCTCATCACTTTTCATCAATGAATCGCCCCTTTAGTAATGAATCAATCTGCTCAATATCTAGGGTATGGTATTACTTCTCTGATTCATTAGTCAGTTCATCCATCTAAGTATTTACCCCCACTGACCTCCATTCTTGTAGTACCAATCAGTTTTATAGTATGTAAATAATATTTTCTATTTAATTTCATTAATTTGATTATGATTATTGTTTGGTTTTCTATCACCAACCTTTTGTTTTTTATTTTATTCTTCCTATAGTGCATTTCTTTCTCAGTCTTCCTCTTTTCATTTTTGACTGGGGTAAGTCCATATCATTTGGACCAGATCCACCCCTTTCATTATTAATGGGTATGTTAGAGGTTATTTTTAACCCTTTAGGGGGTACCTTCAATGTGACCCTTTCCCCCCATATTTGAATATTTTGTTTGTGGAAGTTTAGAATTATATAAAGAGGTTTTGTAAAATAATCCTTTAATTATCCTTTCCATTCTTGAAAAGGATTCTAAACTACACTTCCAGTATTATTTTCATCTGCATAAATATAATTTTACCTATAATATAAAATTAAATATCTTTAAATAAATAAGGAATAATAGTATTCCAACTATTATTTGATCTCAATTGATTATTTGAATCTTTAGTCACTTTCAATTTCAATCTACAAAAGATTAATGTATGAATTAAATAATTAAAACTGAATTTTAAAAACATAAAATATATTTCAATATTATTTATTATTAATTTTTTTTTTAAACTTGATATATAGATTACATTAATATTATTATGTTCTTAGACATCATTTATTCAGTCACTTATTATGAATTTTTGTTTTTGTAGTTTCATATTGTTATGTTATATTGATTTACTTTCTAAAAACACTACCATGAAAATTTAATATTAGTGATATGTGGTATAAAATAAGTGATATCAAACAATTCCAATAAAAATTCCCACTTAAAATGGAATTTATGGATTTTGTTTCATTTGATGACACATAAAAGTGTTTATACCACTCACTACTCTAGGATAAGTTATTAAAAGAACAATTAATGTTTGTTCTATTTCAAAAAACAATTTGATTTAATTTTTTTAATTAAATATTTGTAAAAAAATTCATTCATTTTCAATAAAATATTTATAAATCCTTAATATGTGAAAATAAATTTATTTAGTATTTTCAAATTCATCTTGATGTTATTCATTATAAAACTAGACCACATTCATCACTTAAAACAATTTTTTTTAAAACAATTGACAGTTATTTTTTTAAAAACATTTATAATTATATTCATATTAAATATCATTCAATGATTATGAACTTTTTATATTTCTTGACATATATAATTTTCTAAGATGAAATAAATTATCCAATGTAAGTTAACCAAACACGTTGCATCATTTAAAAAAATTTATAGTTTTTTATATTTTCACAACCACTTTTTCATTATTTTTCAGCAATAAAAAACTATTTTATTGAAAAAATAACAAGTCTGAAATTAATTTTTATTTTTAAAAAATTATTTTAGAAAGAAGTTATTTTCCAATTTTAAAAACCATATGTTCATTATATTATTCAACATAAAAATTATTTTTAAATAAATTTTTAAAAGAAATTTTTTAATTGAAACTATAGTGTATCATTATAATTTAAAGAAAAAAACAATTATTTTTCCACCATTTTTAAACAATCCTAAAGTTTTTTAATTTTTTTAAAATTAAAACAAACATATTTTATTAACAAAATTATTGTAGTAGTAAGAAATAATTTTAATTTATTTTCAAGTAATTAAATATTACATATTCACTTAATAACTACAGATGCGATGAAAAACACGATTGTGATGACTGATAACCTATTTGTTTGAATCCTCTTAACTCAAGAATTTCAAACATATGGTTAACATTTCTTATCAATATATGACCAAACCCACATATCCAACATTAGTAATATTTTAAAATATTAGACTAAGAAATCATGCCACTTGAATAATGTTGAATTTATATTTATTGAGATGAATATCGAGATAAAAAAATAAAGATAAATATAATATATAAATTTGGTACTAAAGTGAAAATATATATGAAAGACCTATTTAGATATATTGATCATCGATATACCCATACCTTCGTTATTTAAGAATGCTAAAACTATATTTCAACTTGATCATAACTATCTCATTTCTCTATATTTTATAAAAATTGTAACTTATGATGATAAACCTCATTCGATGGAGATATTATTAACACATAAAAATCTACAATATAGATGAATTGAAAAGTATTGTAATATATGTTCTTATTTTAATTTTTTGAATTTAATTCTCCTCCCAATTCTAAAAAACATGTCTAAGTTGGTTTAAAAATGGTTAACTATAAATTTCTATATGAGGAAGATCGTCTATAAAATGATGTATGGAAATGATTGATTGGACATTGATGTAATAGAAATTTCATATGAAATGGAACATAATATCTTCAATGATAGTGTATGATAAAATTATGGAAAACATGAATGAAAATAATATGGGAAACAAAGGGGTATTTGAAGATAATGATGTTGGAAGGAGGGTGAATGGAAGAGTTCTAAGGTTTATATGTATTGTTACCTTGTGTAATGAATATAAAAAAAAATTCATCTTAAATAAGGTCAAAAAAAAAATTATAAAAATAAATAATGAGATACAAGACTCTGGATAGAAAGAAAAATAAAAATTCAAACTAATAAAAAGTTATAGGATGTACCTATGAAAAATGATCTTAGATAGATCACTATGTTAATTCTTTATGGACCCTAATAGATTGGTAACCCAAACTCCATATGAATTTCAACATAAACATTTTGATCTAATGAAACCATGAAAAACCCCACTATATTGAATTCTTAGTTGGTGAAATTTTAAAACTAATATCCCACACACAAAAACATAAACCTTATACAAAGCTAACCACTAATTCTTCACAAACAAAAATATTCTATCAACAGAAGGTGAATTCATATTTAACCCCATTGTAAATTCATAACCTATATTGAATACCACATATTTTAGAAGGTTCAAATTAATGGATTCATCCAAAACTATATATTCTCTCTAATTTGGTCTTATCTTATAGTGGTTGATATCAATTAAAATATAAAGACATATGGGATTGAAACGAAGTTATTTAATTAGTTTGAGAAAATGTAAAACCCAATAAAATTATTAATAAGATTGATGATTTTTAGGTTTTTTAATAGTAGAGTTAATATTTAATATCAAATCCAAATCATAGATAGAAAGGAGGGTATCTATTAATATATATGACAAAATACTATATGAATCAGTGTAAAATTTATGAATCCGTAATTGGAATTCTATGGTAAGATGTAAGTTGAATGATGTTCTTACATCAAACACATAAATTAGATTTTCCTCTAGTCATTTTCCTCATATCAAAATGTATCCCTAAAATTATTGATTGGTTTTTTATATGAATCATGAAACTAGAGATGGGAAAAAATGTATTACCTCTGCATCATCCATGAAAAACAACCACTCCAACCAAACCAGATGAAAAGTGAATATTTTATATAGAAAACTATGAAATATTTTCTGGTACATTACCAACTCCCCAGCTTGGGAACATTTATATTTATGGATGTAACATTCATACACATATGATTTATCTTCCAAATAGTTATTATTATATTTTCCTTTATGACTCATCCCCCATATCTTTTAGACATTCAGCTATAATATTTGGACTACCCTGAGAATTATTCATCTCATTCCATGTTTTGGGGATCATTGTGGATGGATTCATATGATAAATCCTTACATGGTTTGATTAATTATTTTCATAAATTCAGCTACCCATTTCATTCATATATTGATGAAATTATTGGAAACATTATAATTTTCATATCCCCTTATTTGAAATTCCCATTTTATGTATTTATTTATTTTTGTTAAATATTAATATTACCAAATAAAATAGGATGGATATAAATTAAAAATAGTAAGATGTGAATCATTTGATAACAGAGTATGGCTATAGGGAGAAATAGTTTATCATGTTTGAAAAGGATCATGTATATGGCCCTTCTAAAATCCATTGTTTAAATTTAGCCTATTGATATGCATGACTTATTAGTCAATAGAAAATTGAATAACACTTGATCTGTGAAGATGTAGGTCGATGTTATAAATGTTGGAGTCAACATATAAAAAATGATAATGTGGATACCGACATGGAAATCACTATGTTTTATAGATCATTTGATATGATTAGATGTGTGGATCATGAAGAAAGTTTTATCAATGATGTTATTACATGTGTGAATTATTATGAAGTTTGTTTTTAGAAAATTACAATGAATGTTTAAGAAGAACTTCTTGACTGTCTGAAATATTTTTACAAGTTAAAGAGTTATGAAAAGATGTCATTTTATACAGGTTGCACTAAATATACAGTATTTACAGAAATAAAAAAGCTGCAAAATTTCATAGATATAAATGGAAAGAGTGATACAAGTTTTACTAGACTACATTCTCTCAATAATGATAAACTCTTAGAAGATAATTAGCTTAATTACTAAACATATGACACTAAATGAATGTTATGTTCAATGTGTAGGATATCTGATAGAATACATGATTTTCTAAAGGACTGAATACTATTTCTAAAAGACCAAAAATTAAATAATGAATTTATAAAATATGGGGTTTCCTGATATTAGAAATATGAATTGGTTCCTACAAAAGTTGTATGGTACTTTCCAACAATTACATTGTTTAGGAACTGAAATGGATGGGAGGATATGATAAGGAAATTTATGTGGCATTTTCATACAATAAATATTTATGGTAAACCTCATCACCCAACGGTCTCACCTAAGTGGAATATAATTGTTCACAAGTATCATAAATATAATAATAATCAATGAAAATTTAACTTGAACTATCCAAAAATAGATTTTTTTTTTGTTTTTCAAATATCAATCCCAATATAATATTAGTTATGTTTGTAAATTAAAACATTTCTTTATGTTTATGCATGAAATAGATATACATTATGTTATCGATGGTTATATTAGGACCAAGACAAATGGGTAATGAAATATGTGATAATATCGCACCATTGATTGAATAAATGGTATTATTGTGGGATTTGGGTGTCACGTTGTATGATTCTTAAAAATTTAATATTTTTCATTGACGTCCATGTTGTATGGGATAATAAATGAATTTCTTTCTCATGGGAATTATTCAAGATTTATCATTTAAGGAACTATTGGGTGATGAATTTGTGAACATGGTACACTATTATTTAGACGAAACATTCATCAATGAATAGGTTTCGAGGAAATCATATATTTCTATCCATGTGACATAAGTACCGATATTAGAATACATCATTGGATGGGTGGTCAAAATAAAATACAACACCATGTCCACTAATAAGTGATCATGTATTTTATAAATTTAAATATGTGTACACTACATTTGGTAAACCTTTTCTTGAAAACCCTTTCAAAACCCCAATTGGAAAAAAGATATAATTTTTTGGAATTACATTACTCTAATTGATTGTATGTCATGTATTTTCATGATGTTATGCATGTTTTAAAGCATGGATGTGATAGTTTCGTCGCAATGTTTCTAAATGCACTGAAAAAAAGATGGAATTAAGGCTAAGTTAGACCTGAATGACATTGGAATACAAGAAGGGTTTGTGATAGTGAAGGTAAAAAATGAATATCTCCTCCTTTAGCTGCATACACTGTTTCCAGGAAGGAGATATATTACTTTTAAAAATTATTTAATGATGTATAAATTCAATAGAGGTATTAATAAAATATCATTAATATCATTTAAATGACTAATTTAATGTTAAAGGTTGTAAAAATACATGAATACCATGTTTTGATTCAAAATATGAGGCCTCTTTGTTTAGGTTTTATTTCTCCCAATAATTTTAACCATACATTAACCATTTTTTGTTTGTTTTTAAAATATATATGCATAAAATTTTTCAACCTATAAATATTTAAAACTATTTCAAATAAAATATTTATCATATTATATTAATTTTTAATGTTCTTCCTACTAGAATTCATTAATATGATGGTTCACATGATGGTTCATGTGGTAAAAATATTTGACTATTTTGTCTTACACATTAAAGATGGATATAACCCATTGAATTTTGTATGAATATTATGATAGTATAAGTCCAAAATCAATGTCACCCCAATGCTTGTACTATAGAGATATATATTTTTTTAGGATGTAGTTGAATTATGTACCAACAATTTTTTTGGTGTGGAATGCATTGGTCTGCCGAAATCATGAAACAAAATGTCAGCTTATGGGAGAATAAATTTTTAGAATAGATGGTGTCACAATATCTATTAATGATCAAGACTAGGCCCAACTTTATGTTTTTCATAATTGTTTAGAGTTTTCTCCATAAGATGAAACCTAAAAAAAATTACTTGGTTTTTGTATCCATTATGGTTTGAGAGGGCGTATCAAATAAGCATAATCAACTATTTACATGATGGTTTAAAGAACATATTATTAATGATTCCAATGAAGATATGGATTCAATTTCAGAACCACTTCGATGTATAACCATCAGAACAAGATACATGAATTATATTATAATAGTTATGTGAAAAAAAATTATATGTTCTATAAAAATGATCATGATGATGAACACTCCATGAAAAATTATTGAGTTACACATGTGGCTGAATATATGAAAGTAGCTGGTACCATCTAAAAAATACAATCTATACTAATATTTCATACTTTTGAATCATCAAGAAAATATGGTTTTTGGATTAAATAACATTCAAAGTGCTGATTTTTCAATAAAAGTGGCAAAGTAATATGACTTTTGTTAAAATAGATGAATTAGGATTCATGAAATTGTATTTCAGTAAAGAAGGGTACAATGATGAACCATGTATTATGTCATCCTAGTAAGTACGAGAATTTTATGTTCTAGATTCCAGAAATCGAAATTTGTCAAATTTTTTTATTTAAAAACCAAATTAAAAGTTATATAAAAATTCAATTGAGGATAACCATTTTATTGGGATGAAATAATCATTTCATGGTGGTCCAAATGTATACATGGTCATGTTTGTCAAAGGAGACCATAATGAAGGGATTTGGATATTTTATTGTGGGGTCAAATCCATTAAACATTATAAAAAGTGTGTTCAAGAATCCTATTATATTTTTTATAAGATACATTATGTTGCCTCAACGTATTATCTAATCAGAAATGATTTTATGTAATCTAAATTAAATGTTTTTCCACCTATGATTATAATTTCTTCTGCACATGTTGATGCTCTCAATCATGGGACGGAACATGTTTCACAACCTATTGGTGCCTCCAATGCAGAGGAACAACAACCTTCTATACATTCAAATGATACTAATCCAAATTTACTATATCTTAATGATGTTGAACCATAGGAAATTGTAGATTGAAAAAATGGTGTAGCTGAAGAAACTACAGGTTCATAGTGTGACGATGTTCGAAAAAATTATTAAGGACAGAAATAATGGCATCAAATTTTTGGTTAGTTTAAAAATACACCACAATTAAATTAACCCCAATAAATCCATGTTTAGTAGTTTAATTGGGCTCATCATTTGGATGTATTTTCTGAAATATGAATATGTGTGCCACTATTTTTTCCTTAAACATAAGCCATCTATTAGGGAAGATAATACAGTAACATTTCATAAAACAATATTTGTTTTAAAAAAACAAATAAAAACATTGATTTATTATTCATTATACATTTAAGAGTCAATTTATAGTAGAGAAATCCAAAAATAAATTTTTATTATTTATTTTTGAAAAGGCTCATAGAAGATATATTACAATTCTAGAAATGTTTTATCTCAAGGATTATAAGTAGAAAATAAACCCACAACCAACACATGTGTATGAACACCTGATAATATATGAACAATGGGATGGGTTTACTTATTGTCGTAAGAAGACATATTTTCATGTAAACTGGGTATGTTAATACATTGTTTGAAAATATGTGTATTAGTAACTTTGGTTAAGAGTTTTTAATTTATGAAACAAAAATAGTGTGATGAAAATAAGAAAATGGAATAAAAACAAATGTAACTATACAATCAATTAAGGATGAGGTAATATTCACATGAACACAATTGGTATATATTTTAAAAGTACCCTAAAAATTTTATGGGACATGAAATAATATCATAATTGTTTTCCTCAATTTAAATGTATATTGATGAATCCAAATCAAAATACACTTCCATCCCACATCATGTGCTATGGAGGAATCCATGTGTAAATAATTATGGAATACTATTAGATGAAAACACCAAAAAGTTATGGGAAACATGTGTAAGTATGAAATTATTAAAATTTATTTTCATTAAATAGTTATTATTTAACAATGATTAATTATATTTGAATATTTTTATCTAACATAGACATCGAAAGCTATACCAGATAGC
Source organism: Viscum album (assembly GCA_963277665.1). NCBI lineage: Eukaryota > Viridiplantae > Streptophyta > Magnoliopsida > Santalales > Viscaceae > Viscum > Viscum album. The sequence continues at coordinate 1,633,233,024 of OY728141.1, forward strand.
TATCCACTGACAGTGGCCTTGAAGTGCTCATAATAGTATGGTCATGTCAGAGGTGCATGTTTTGGGGTGACACACTAATAATATTTTGAGAATATAAAATAACATGGGAATAGAGGTAAAAAAAAATGGATATTATAAAGTCATTATTATACTATCTTAAAGTAAAATTTCATTATCACCATGAGTTTCTAAAAAAATTATGGTGAGGAATATATTAGAAGAATCAACTCATGAAAAACCATTGTATGATGATCCCCTATACCCTCACCATCTTCTATGTGATCCATTACACTCAAAAAAACATTCCTATATGAGGTAATCAATATTCTAATATCTATTTGTGTCAAATGTAATTCCGGAAAAAAGTATACCATTATTTTTTGGATATTATAAATGCTGAAAATGATTGTGATTTATGTCTATCAACACTTACCCATAACATTGGTGTGGGGGATACCATATATAGTATCGAAGAAAATACTCTAAACTATATATATATATTTCAATAGGTCATGTGAGGGTTGGGATTATCATAGCACAAAATATTAGCATCGATCTACCTATTTCAATTGATGATTTAAATATTCATATTGTCAAGAAATATATTGGAATAATCATATAGTGGCGATAACATCTTGTAACCAAACATGTAGACAAGGATATATTCATTTCCAATTTATTTTTCATGACAATACTTTAAAAATTAATGAATTTTTGGAACTGATGAATGTTATCACATATAGTCAAAGGTAACCGTGAGAAATGAATGGTTGAATAAAAAAATATACAGGATCAATAGAAAAAATGAAAATATATTTATAAAGAACATTTACTATGACTATTAAATATCAACATTTACTGACATTGATGGTTCATTTTGATAAATGGTTACAAATTGATTGTAATTTTATTGTTTATTTTGAAGAAAAAATGTACAGTGGGGCCATAATAGAATATATTGCCTTTGATAATGTAAATGAAATCATCAAGTATGACTAGATAGAATTCTTTGTTGTAAATTTTTACATGAGGTGTCTTTTCTTGATTTCATTTTCCAATATCTGGTCAACTATGTTAATAATTACTAAATACAATTCATATTCTATTAAAGCATCAATATCCATAAAATTTGAAGTTGTTACCATGTGAACAGAAATATGGACCCATAATTCATCACATCACATATATACAACTAACCGTACTAGAGTAAAATCAAATTGTAAAAATATTGGAAACAATTACACATTGATTGATTATAAACATACACATGACAAAAATTTCTTATATCCAATGATGTAGTGGTAAAACTATATAATTTATCCATATCAAATATATTTTCATTCCTTTTCATTAATTATTATTTTTTGTTTTTAAGGAAACATTGGATACCCATTGCAAACTACTTGGATACAAAAAATATTTATTTTCATGGATTCACTATGTGGATACCCAACAAACTGACCACACGTGATGATGTTTTCCAATTTTTAATACAAAACATCCAATTTTTTAGAAATGAAATTCAAGTTATAAATTTAATATTATATATTAATGAGAATTATGAAATGATACGGTGATGTTTAAATAAAAAAACCATTTCTTGAGGATAGTCCATGCGTACAAGGATCATGTTGTCTTCTACAAGTGGATAAGTATTATTGTATATATAATTTTATTTTAGTATCAAAACACATATCAAATCAAATAAAATATATTTTTTTCATTATTTATAATACTCTTGAAACAAACCAATACAAAATATTATGGTTATATTGTTTGCTAATTTAAGATGTATATCATATAACATCAACAAACTAGCAGCCTAATGGGCAATTTTTGAATATAATAACCATTCCATTGAAATAATTTGTTAATCCTTTACAAATTTATATTTTTTAGTAGTAATTAGATTTTTGAAAATCCTTGTATTAAAAATAAGAAATTAATTTTTTTATAAATGACTTGGAATCATATCACGTTCTATGATATACACATGTAATATGAATACATGACTTCTAACTACTTATTTAGTTTATTTTCTAATCATTTTATCATTTTTTTCAATTAACTTTCTCATCGTGTTTACCTAATATTTATTTTTAAAATTTTCATAGATAACATGAATAAATTAATTCTTCAACATGTATATACCATTAATGTGATATTATTATGAACATTATGATAACAATACATCATAAAATCAACCATACATCAATCTAATACACAATTTCCCCACTAAGACACCAATATTTTGGTTTCTGTTTAAAATTGACATTTTAATAATGTATTTTTTTTTCATATTTGTGTTAAATGTTCTTATTTATAGTATTAAAAAATAAAATTTGTTTTCTTATATTGGTGAAATATTTTTCAAAATTTATATTTTATATTCAACAATATACAACAATCTATAAATGATGGAACAAATTGTTTTTGGATATAACATTTAAAGCATTATGAGGCAATCAAAATTGAAGAGTTTTCTATTTTCTGGGTTGTTGTAGACAGTTGAAATAAAAAAACACTACACATACTCAATCATCCACTCATCGATATAGCCCACAGTGTGTTCTGTATTACTCAAACTCTATGTTATTAGTTTATAATTTAAATTTTTCTTCAAAAAAACATCACATGCTCAAAAATAATAAACAAAATTCATATTTTTTTGATAATTTAGGGAAATAGTCCTTATGTCAATTGTGACATGTAGGAATCAGTCTCACCTCAATCGAACACACGGTGTGACCAGAATGACTCGATGTGTTTATTTTTAATTAAAAATGACATTAGTTTTATAAAAAAAATATAATTTACATACTCAAAACAATTAAAACACATTGGGATTGTTTGGATACATTATAAAAGTGATCTAGAAGTTAGTTTTAAGGAGTATTAATTGAAAATACCATAGTAAAACTAGTATTTTGGCCATTCTAACTCAATTTGAGTATTTTTATTTAATATTGAAATTAATTTTAGTAAAAAAGATAACATAAATACTCAAATAAAAGAAAAAAATCATATTGTTTTGATACATTAGGAAAATGATCTAAAATTTATTTTAGCCATTTAGAAATCAACAAAATGTCAATATAAAACATTGTGTTTTGGTATAACTCATTGTAGAGGACCAAAGCTTGACATACATAGACATTACATTACTTTTTCTAAATACTTAGTATATAACAAAAACACACACACAAGGACCATAATAGTTTAGTGTTTTTGGAAACTTAGAACATAATCTTCTAATCATGGTGAAAGATCTTCAAAATCTCCCATAAAGATCTTCCCTTTTTTTCTTACCTAAAACATTTCTTTATATCCTGGGGAAAAGAAAACATAAAAGGGTGAGCTCAAATTCTCAGTAAGGGTAAACAAAAGAAATATCAATCACATCATATTCATAAGAACATAACATTTTAGAAATCTTAACCTGCAAAAGAGATCATAATATCATAACATGGGATAAATCATAGTAGTGAAATGTAATCCCAATAATCATAACTTAAAACATGAAACTTTGTGGCGTACACACATAATCATATAGAATCATTTCTTATTAGTCAAGACTCATTTCCAAGACTAGCTTAGTGGAAAAAGTCCATTTCTGAACCGAGTTCATTCCTCGTTTCAGTCCTGTTTCACTGAACCAGTTTAACCTGCCATTCCAGCCATGTCTATTTCATGAGATATAAAATATTTACCCAATTAATTGGAGGGAGATATATGTCCCACCCATCTCATAATGATACCATTCTTATGTGTGCCACAAAATCATAAATCATACATCATTGCATAACCCATGTAATAAAAATGGGATTCTTAAACAACATGACATCATAAAACAATTCATATAAGATAAAGGATTTCATAAAAATAATTCCATCACAACATAATCAAATAAATGTAATAATAGGGATAGAAACAGAACCCTATATTATCTTATATGGAAAATAATTTTGATAAAACACTAGAACTCCATTCTTGAGGAAAATATCCTTTCTACTTCAAAAACATTTTCCTTTCTTAACATGTCATACAATTTTAAACTAAAAGAAGTTGATTAAAAATAAACTTGAAAACTTGTAAATTAAGCTTCTTGGAAATAATTATTTAAAAATCCATTCATGCCATATAAGTTAAAAAAACATTCTTCCCGTACTTTTGTCGGAAAAGTCAAAAAGTACCTCGTACGAAAAACGACAAAGATTCCTTTTATATCTTTTACTAAAAACTCACTGAAGGGTAAAATTGGAGTTAAAAAATTTTAGGTGGATGGAAACAATAATACATATTGAGGAATCATGGATGTGGATGATAAAATACACCCCAGTAAATACCAAAGTATAAACAATCTCGGATAAAATGAGATTGTGATATTTTCCCTTACCTTAGGTCTGATTTTCTTCGTAAGTGTCTGAACCTACAGTATAATGATTTAAATAATGCCATTGACTTATTCCAGAATCATACTCATTGTTATGATATCATATATGGTTCACTTATGACTTTATATTACCCGTTCTTTTGTAAATTCCATGTTAAAGAGCATTTTGGGTAAAATTATTCCATTTGTCGTTCGTGTTTTGACTTGTAATTATTAATATGATTACTTAGATCATGATTACTTAATTACAGAATATAAAACATGATTTATATATATTATATATTCAGAATATACATATATATAATAAATCAGTAAATGGAAATAAATACACCGTTCATGGAGACGGTAGGCCGTACGTATGCATGAACGCTATTTTCGTTTCCTTATTGAGTTGAATGGAATTAAATAGATGACATACATATATATACACATAAATACAGTATCATTATTATGTCATTTATTTCATGATTACTTATTATATATACTTTATAATAATTCATGAATGGTTAACGTGGAGAATGAATCTCATCGCGTCGTGGAGACGGTAGTCCGTACGTACGCACGACCGATGATATCTTTCTCATGATTGTGGGAATGTATTGGAGTGTATGTATACTATTTCAGAATCAATATCACTTTAAAATAATAATATATAGTTATTATTTACACCATTATACCCATCCAAGTAAGGTGGTGGTGGAAAATAGATTACACCACGGCGTGGGGACGGTATTCTGTACGTACGCACGCGCGGTGATTTCGTTTTCCGTAGGATGGATAGATGGTGAAATAGGGTTTTTTAAACTTATAATAACTTATCAGTATATTATTGAAACTGATGTTATTACTTCATAATGAAACAACCTAAAAATAAGAAGTGGAAGAAGAAATAAAGTTGAAAAAATCGGTAACAGACATTACCTCTTCTTTGAAGCGCCTCTTTGAGTCCTTTTCTTAGGGCACTAAAACTGTTCTTTAAAGAAGGCCAGGACCTCTAGGATGTTGATAAGGAAGTGGAGAAGATAATTTTTCAATGTTTTTCCAATCTTGATGGCTCAAAGTGGTGTGATGAAGAGGGGGAGGAGGTGCCCTTTTATAAGGGAGGAGAGGGGCACCTTTGGAATAACTAAAAATATTATTTTATTATAAAGCCAAATTCGGTTTTAAATAGCTAAAAATTGATTTATTTATAATATAAGGTGGGTATGGTTCTAAATACTCTCATACAATAGAATTTAGACATGTTTAGGTCATTATACTAACCTTATCTTTTAGTTTTAACTCTTAGTTAATTAGATTAACATTTACCATGTCACTTTGTACTTTTATATTACATAGTTAATAAACTTAAAATATACATCCGAGCGACCCACAAGTAGTCCATTAATGATACACCTATCTTGATATAAGTATCCTGGCCTAACCTTAGATTTTTAGGAATAAAATAACAATCAATAATATAATATTTGTTTTAAAAACTATTTTATGCCAATTTTGACACTATTCCATAGTTGATTTTTGTGAAACTCATAACAGCATTATTACTTCGAAAAAAGTTAATTAAATCATTACTAACATGTCCTATTAACCTATAAAATTATTTTAATTCATTAAAAGTCTCAAATTATATTTATATGGGTATTTATAATATCAATTATGTTAATTTTTCACTATTATGGTAATTACTGCATCATCATTGTGCCATAAATAAATTAAATTATTTAATGACTAAAAATTATAAATAAAATATCATTATGCAGGAAATCGTTTTATCTTTCTAATGAATATTTAAAATTTACTATCCAATATATATAGCCCTATGTTAAAATTTTTTTTCTAAAAGATATATGCTTCTGTCATTTTTGTATTCATTTTAACTTAATTAAAATAAAGTGTCCCTATCACTTACAAGTGGCACCATGGGGTCCCAAAATTAACCCAAAGATGCCCATGGTCGAACATGTATCAACCAATAAGGTTATCACACATTTTAGGGTAATTTTTTTATTATTATAATATTATTTCTTAACCCTTATTTACCAGATTTACCCTTTAACCATGGTAAATAAAATATTTCCAAAGTAATTATTCAAAATGTCTAAAAATAAAAGTTACCTATTTACAAGATTTGAACATCCTGATTCCAAATATTGAATCCATTTTTCCAAATTCAAAACACAGAAGTGGAAAAATTAATTTAAAATTAATTCTCGCTGTCAAAACAAAAAGCGTGTTTTTAAGATATAATAACTATCAAAAGATTGATAATTGTTTATGTTCGGTTTAGTTGGGAAATTATGTCCAATGAAAAAAATTGTATTAAGTGGTAAAAATATATTCAACATATACTTTAAAACAACTAAAATTCATAATTTATCACAATTAATTATTTTTACTAAAAAAGTTGTTTTTAATTAAAATTTAGTAATTTTCACTATTCATCAAAATATGAAAGTTATCCGAAAAGTACAATAATTTCACCTTAGGCTAAATTCGATACTCCAAATCCAAAAATGATGTCCATTTTGAGAGATAAAATTTCTAAAATTTTAAAAGGTGGTTATTACTATTCATAATGGCTAGTTTTAATAATATTTTAATAGCATATCGTTGTTTAGTGAAACTCGGTATTGTGTACTACACACGCTATCGAGGAAGGTCACGATTGCGTGTAATGAAAGGAAAGTCAAGGATGTGTGTTGTACAAGATCCTTTTTGTGTAGCGTACAATACAAGATATTAATGAAATTAAAAAGAATATTTTTCATAAAATCTCGGGGTGTTACATTCTTCCCCCCTTAAAATGAATTTTTCCCTCGAAATTCATCGGGGTTATAAATGGTTTACTATTCAAAAGTTTTTTTAATAGAAACCCACATCGTAAAAATGAATACAAAAACAAATCTTTAAAAACAAAAGTATCAAACGTAATGGTTACCCAAATAAACTAATCACTGGGTTTCCACATAGGTGAAAATATGGATATGGAAGAGAAATCTGACCATCATGTTCTGATGGAGAGTGGTGGAGAACATGGCTCTAGAAAAGCCAGCAATCACAAAGCCATAAATTTGTGACGATCTATGTTACCATCTGATTCATCAGATATAAGAGCACTAGGACAAAATTTTTGGTTTTCAATATCATTTCCCTAAAGTTGATGAAATTGGAATTAGAAGAAATACTTTCATGATTTTGGTATAGTCTCACCGTTGGTCGTTCTTTGGACAATTTCCACTTAATTTCTTAAAGAAATGAAGTTGAATTTGTCATTCGTGATGTGTTAGCAGATCATGTAATAGAATGATGGGTCATTCCATATGTCTCAAACAAAAGGTTAGAAAAGTTATCAAAAAATACATAATCCCATCTATAGTGAGATTAATCATATATGGTTCTTAAAATGGACTTATACTTCATATATCATACTTCTTATTATAAAGAAACTAGTTTCTACTAAACATGGACTTCCTGTAGGCCAGTGGTAGGCGATAAAGGCCAGTCGCACTTCGGTTGTGGGTTCGATTCCCACAGCCTTGTCCGACACGATGGGCTATCGCCCATCCTGCTGGTTGTCCTTTTTCTAAAACTACATTACTATAACATGCCATAAATAATATCTAAAAAACTTCTATCCTTAAACAATACTAACTTATGTCCAACATAATCCATTCCAATCTTTAGGCTTATCCAAAATAATGTTGTCTAATCTCATATTATAGTGAAAACGGTTACCAAAGAGTTCATACAAGTAGCATGTTAATACCATTGTTGATCCCCATATATCATGAGATATGTCTTGTTGGTCACATTCCAAACATTCAAAGGCCTTAATCATGTATTCTCTTGAAAAAAAAAATTGAATACCCATTGAACCTTATTGAAAAAAAGAATGCTGTTAAAATTTAACTCTTTCTACATACCAAAATCCTCAAAATTCTATATACTCAAACCATGATATCAATTAGTCCTTATATCAATCATGAGCTCAAGAATACTTTCAAACATTTATTTTTTTTCATTATCCCTTTATTATGCGCATATCATCTTTTTTTCCAAAAATATCTCAATCACTTTCCATGGTTACCGGTACCATAAAATTATTGAAAACCACAATAGACTAGTACATAAATATTCTAATATTCCATGATACTATATACAACATTATTTTGGAATCCCATTACATAAACAATTAATCATTCCACCACATCATTGTCATATTCAAAATCTCCAATGTTGATCGCATGTGACTTCCCTTTGTACTTTGCCTTAAGTGGTTGCTCATGTCGATCATCACTAACCCTTGGATTAGTGCATTTATTAGCATAATGTCCCATTTCCTTGCACTTGAATCATTGAAGTGTAGTAGGTTCATTATGTGTATCCCTTCATTTGTTTGCATCATTAGAAATCTTCTTCATATCATTGCGGCATTCAAATGCCTGATGACCTTCCTTTCCACATTTGAAACATTTACTTGTCCCTTTAATACAATATCTACCATGCTTCTTTCCACACTTTGAGTATAAGGAAACATTCATCTTCTTTTCACCATTATTCTGAGATTTCTCCCTGAACTCCATATTTCGTTTCTTATCAAAACTATGAGATGGATAAGTAACACCAACACCCATTTCTACTTTGATAGAACAACTCACAATTTCTTCATAGCTACTGAAGTCTCTTATAGCTAATGCCCTTCGAAGATTTGGTTTTAAGCCACTGAAGAATCAATCAACTATACTTTCAGGTTAGATGATAAATCCAGATGCATACCTTGCAAGCCTTGTAAAATTTTCTTCGTATATACCAATATATTCATCATCCTTTTGATTTAGTTCGAGAAACTCCTTCTCCATCTTTGTTCGAAAAATATGAGGGAAGTACTTATTGAAAAATAAGTTCTTGAACTCGTCCCATTCCATAGACTCAGTTTCATCTCTTGGCCTTGCATTCTTGATAAGATTCCACCATTGATCAGTATTAGCTTCCAAACGATACAATGCTTAGATGACTTTATCATGTTAAGAACATTGAAGAACTGAAAATATCTTTTCAGAAGTACTGATCCATTGTTCAGCAACAAGTGGATCAGAAGACCCACTGAAAGAAAGTGGACGTTGCCTCATGAAGGACTCAATAGAATATTATTCCCTTATCTCCTCATTTGCAAGTCCAGAATGATTCATAGCTTGTGTAAGTATAGCAATAATATTTTTCACTCCATCTCCCATAAAATTTGTTTATTCAGGAGGAAAATCATTGCATTGTCCATTACATTGATCAACACGGTTCCTTTGGGTTCCATCCATCATCTAAAACCCAAAAAGAATAGTGTGAGAGGAAAAAATCATGCTAGGGAAAACAACACAATAAATTAGGAGTACCTTCAATATTTAACATCTTGGGTTACCGTAATTCTAGTACTATAACCAATACTTATACTTAACCTTAGGGACATCCCTAGAAATACCTTAGAAATATCTCTAGGGATCTCACTAAAGTTCTCACATCCTAGTTTCCAAAGGTTGACTAAACCTTTCCTCTGATACCAACTCTAGAGGCCCAAAGCTTGACATACATGGATATTACATTACTTTTGCGAAATACTTAGTACATAACAAAAACACACACACAAGGACCGTAATAGTTTAGTGTCTTTGGAAACTCGAAACATAATCTTCTAATCATGGTGAAAGATCTTCAACATCTCCCATAAAGATCTTCCCTTTTTTTCTTACCTAAAACCTTTCTTTATATCCTTGGGAAAAGAAAACATAAAAGGGTGAGCTCAAATGCTCAGTAAGGGTAAAAAAAGAAATATCAATCACATCATATTCATAAGAACATAACATTTTGGAAATCTTAACCTGCAAAAGAGATCATAATATCATAACATGGGATAAACCATAGTTGTGAAATGTAATCCCAATAATCATAACTTAAAACATGAAACTTTGTGGCGTAGACACATAATCATAGAGAATCATTTTTTGTTAGTCAAGACTCATTGCCAAGACTATCTTAGTGGACAAAGTCCATTTCTGAACCGAGTTCATTGCTCATTGCAGTCCTGTTTCAGTGAACTGGTTTAACATGTCGTTCCAGCCATGTCTATCTCATGAGATATAAAATATTTACCCAATGCATTGGAGGGAGATATAGGTCCCACCCATCTCATAATGATACCATTCTTATGTGTGACACAAAATCATAAATCATACATCATTGCATAACCCATGTAATAAAAATGGGATTCTTAAAGAACAAGACATCATAAAATAATTCATATAAGATAAAGGATTTCATAAAAATAATTCCATCAAAACATAATCAAATAAATGTAATAATAGGGATAGAAAAATAACACTATATTATCTTAGATGGAAAATAATTTTTGATAAAACACTTGAACTCCATTTTTGGGGAAAATATCCTTTCTACTTCAAATTTTTTTTTCCTTTCATAATATGTCATACAACATTAAACTAAAATAAGTTGATTAAAAATAAACGTGAAAACTTGTAAATTAAGCTTCATGGAAATAATTTTTTAAAAATCCATCCATGCCTTATAAGTTAAAAAAACATTCTTCTCGTACTTTTGTCGAAAAAGTCAAAAAGTACCTCGTCCAAAAAACGACAAAAGATTCCTTTTATATATTTTACTAAAAACACTTTGAAGGGTAAAATTGGATTTAAACAATTGTATATGGATGGAAACAATATTACATATTGAGGAATCATGGATGTGGATGATAAAATACACCCCAGTAAATACCAAAGTATAAACAATCCCGGATAAAATGAGATTGTGATATTTTCCCTTACCTTAGGTCTGATTTTCTTCGTAAGTGTCTGAACCTCATGTATAATGATTTAAATAATGTCATTGAGTTATTCCAGAATCATACTCATTTTTATGATATCATATATGGTTCACTTATGACTTTATATTACCCGTTCTTTTGTAAATTCCATGTTAAAGAGCGTTTTGGGTAAAATTGTTTCATTTGTCGTCCGTGTTTTAACTTGTAATTATTCATATGATTACTTAGATCATGATTACTTAATTCCAGAATATAAAACATGATTTATATATAATATATATTAACAATATACATATATATAATAAATCAGTAAATAAAAAGAAATACACTGTTAATGGAGACGGTGGGCCGTACGTACGCATGAACGCTGTTTTCGTTTCTTTATTGAGTTTAATGGAATTAAGTAGATAACATATATATATATATACCCATAAATCCAGTATAATTATTATGTCATATATTTCATGATTAATTATTATATATACTTTATAATCATTCATGAATGGTTAACGTGGAGAATGAATCTCATCGCGTCGTGGAGATGGTAGTTCGTACGTACGCACGAGCGATGATATCGTTCTCATGATCGTGGGACTTTATTGGAGTGTATTTATACTATTTCAGAATCAATATAACTTTAAAATAATCATATTTAGTTATTATTTACATAATTATACCCATCCAATTAATGTGGTGGTGGAAAATAGATTACACCATGGCGTGGAGACGGTATTCCGTACGTACACACGAGCGGTGATTTCGTTTTCTGTAGGATGGATAGGTGGTGAAATAGGTTTGTTTCATACTTATAATAACTTATCAGTATATTAGTGATACTGATGTTATTACTTCATAATGAAACAACCTATGAAGAAGAAGTGGAAGAAGAAATAAAGTTGAAAGAATCGGTAACGGACATTACCTCTTCTTTGAAGCACCTCTTTGAGTCCTCTTCTTAGGGCACTAAAATTGGTCTTTGAAGAAGACCAAGACCTCTAGGATGTTTCTAGGGAAGTGGAGATGATAATTGTTCTGGGTTTGGCCGATCTTGAAGGCTCAAAGTGGTGTGAGGAAGAGGGGGAGGAGGTGCCCTTTTATAAGGGAGGAGAGGGGCACCTTTGGAATAACTAAAAATATTACTTTATTATAAAGCCAAATTCGATTTTAAATAGCTCCAAATTGATTTATTTCGAAGATAAGAAGGGGATGGGTCGAAATCCTCTAATCCAATATAATTTAGAAAATTTTAGGTCATTATACTAACTTTATCTTCTAGTTTTAACTCTTAGTTAATTAGATTGACATTTTCCATGTCACTTTGTATTTTTATATTATATAGTTAATAAACTTACCATATAAATCCAAGAGACCCCAAAGTGGTCAATTAATGATACACCTATCTTGATATAAGTATCTTGCCCGATCTTTAGATTTTTAGGAATAAAATAACAATCAATAATATAATATTTGTTTTAAAAACTATTTTATGTCAATTTTGACACTATTTAATGGTTGATTTTTGTAAAACTCATAACAGAATTATTACTTCAAAAAAATTTAATTAAATCATTACTAAAATGTCCTATTAACCTAGAAAATTATTTTAATTCATTAAAAGTATCAAATAATATTTATTTGGGTATTTATAATATCAATTTTGTTAATTTTTCACTATTATGGCAATTACTGCATCATCATTGTGTCATAAATAAATTAAATTATTTAATATCTAAAAATTATAAATAAAATATCATTATATAGGAACTATTTTTATATTTCTAATGAATATTTAAAATAGAAACTCCAACATATATAACCCTATTTAAAAATTGTTTTTCAAAAAGATATATGCTTGTGTCATTTTTGTATTCATTTTAACTTAATTAAAATAAAGTGTCCCTATCACTTACAAGTGGCACCATGGGGTCCCAAAATTGACCCAAAGATGCCCATGATCGAACATGTATCAACCAATAAGGTTATCACACGTTTTAGGGTAATTTTTTTATTATAATAATATTATTTTTTAACCCTTATTTACTGGATTAACCCTTTAACCATGATAAATAAAATATTTACCGAAGTAATTATTCAAAAAGTCTAAAAATAAAAGTTACCTATTTACACAATTTGAACATCCTGATTCTAAATATGGAATCCATTTTTCCAAATTCAAAACACAGAAGTGGCAGAAATTAATTTTAAATTAATTCACATTATCAAAACAAAAAGCGTGTTTTTAAGATATAATAACTATCAAAAGATTGATAATTGTTTATGTTCGGTTTAATTGTGAAATTATGTCAAATGACCAACATTGTAATAAATTGTAAAAATATATTCTAAATATACTTTAAAACCACTCAAATTCATAATTTATCACTATTAAATATTTTGATTAAAAAGTTATTTTTAATTAAAATTTAGTAATTTTCACTATTCATCAAAATAAGAAAGTTATCCGAAAAGTACCAAAATTTCACCTTAGGCTAAATTCGATACTCAGAATCCAAAAATGAAGTCCATTTTGAGAGATAAAATTTCTAAAATTTTATAAGGTGGTTATTACTATTCATAACGGCTAGTTTTAATAATATTTTAATAGCATATCGTTGTTTAGTGAAACTCGGTATTGCGTACTACACACGCTATCGAGGAAGGTCGCGAATGCGCATAATGCAAGGCAAGTCAAGGATGTGTGTTTTGAAAGCTCCTTTTGGTGTATCGTACAACACAAGACATTAATGAAATTAAAAAGAATATTTTTCATAAAATCTCGGGGTGTGACACTCATAGTGTCCATTATTAGTCTAAAATTGAAATTTTAGTTCTAAAAATTATGTCACTCTCACGAATCAAAAGAAAACATGGTTTGACTGTATTTATAATTTAGAAAAATGATTCATAGGTCATTTATGATATGTACGAATCACACTCACATTAAAATGACACATTATGTTACTGATATGACTCATAGGGTCTGTTTCTAGCTTGAAATGACATTTTAGAAAATAAAATATGTGACATAATCAAGAACAAGAAACAAAATTCAAATTTTTTGGATACTTTAGAAAAACGATAAATAAATCATTTTTAATATGAAGTGTTATAAATGCATCAATCCTATGTATGGTTTGACTATTATGAATCCATGTGTGTCGTTTTATTTAAAATTGAAATTAACTTAATAAAAAGAAAAAGTGACGTACTAAAAATGAATAAAATTAATTATTATTTCTTTCAAACAATATTACAATGATCCATATTTCATTTTCAATTTTTAGTAATAAACCACACCATAATCTAAGGCACGGTGTGAACGATATGACCACACGTGTAGATTATCAATTAAAAATTGGAATTTTAGTTATAAAAGTGTGTCACTCATTGAAAAACAAGAAAACAAATTGTTATTATCTTAATAGTTTAGGAAAATTTCTCATTCATCATTTTTTATTTTTACGAATTAGTAACACCTTTAACTGACAAACAATGTTATCAGTATGACTCAAAGTGTGTTTTTCCACTTATAGATAACATTTTAGTAAAAAAGTCTATTGAAATAATTGAAAATATAGAAATGTATTGAAATTATTATGATATTTTACAAGAAAAAAAAACTATAAGTAATTTATGTTGTGTAGGAATTAGATTCATCTCAATTCAGTGCATGGTATGACTGGTATGACTCCATGTGTGTGTATTTAGTTTAAATTTACATTTATTTCACTAGAAAGAACAAGTGACATACTCAAAAACAATAAAATGAATTTTTATTACTTTGATACTTTATGATAATTACCCACAAGTCATTTTTGAAGTGTAAGAATCAACCAAGAATTAGTCCAAGGAATAGTGTGATAGATATGACTCAAAGTCTCCTTTTATTTAAAATTAATGTGATTTTTTAAAAAAATATATGTTACATACACAAGACCATGAAAATAAATTCATATTTTTCAGATAATTTTTAAAAATTCTCTATAATTAATTGTTGAGATGTTGAAATTTGAAGAACTGAAATATAAATCATTGTGTGACCAGTATGACTCAATGTGTATGTTATTAGTGTAAACATGAAAATTTATTTCAAAACATATATCACTCACTAAAAACTAAGAAAAAATGATCAAATTGTATTTATAATTTTCATTAATGGTTCATATTTTAGATGTGATGTTTATGAATCAGTTTCATTTCCAACCAACACATGATGTGTTCACTAAAACCCTAAGTGCATATTTTTAGTTCAAAATAAAATTCTAGTAAAAACCCCAAGTGTCATACTCAAAACCAAGAAAACACATTCAGATTATTTTGATACATTATGAAAATTATATATAATCTATTTTTGACATGTATGAATCAACCACACCTCAACCCATAAGATTATTTTACAACTATGACTCTATGTGTGCCTTTTTATTTAAAATAATCATTTTAGAAAAAAAAAATTTGAAAATACACAATATTGAGAAAATGAAATCATAATTTTTTGAAACATTTAAACAATTATCCGTATGATATTTTCCCTGTGTTGTAATTACCTTCATCAAAATTAGTTTTATGTTGTTCCCCATATGACTCAAAGTATATGTTGTTAGTTAAAAACTGAAATTTTAGGTAAAAATGTGTCACTCATTGAAAACCATGTAAATGTACTCATATTGACTTGAAACTTTAGGAAAATGATTCATTGGTCCTTTGTGACATGAATGAATTTGTATAATTTCAAACCAATACATGATGTGATGGGTATGACATAAAGTGAATGTTTAATGTTTAAAATGACATTTTAGTAAAAAAGAAAAGTGATATACTCAAACTTGATGAAACATATTTGAATTTCTTTATACATTAAAAAAATGATCCATAACTCATTTGGGAATCTAAGTTTTTATTTTTAATTAAAATTGAAAATTTAAAAAAATAATTCTTTTATAATTATGCTTAATTTATTTCTTTATAGTATTTCTAATATAATATTAATTTTCTTACACAGGTGGATTTTTTTTGTCAGGTTGGTGTGGTTTCTTCAAAAATGGATATGATGATTTAGATATTTTGAGAGGGTGTCATGGGTGCCAAAGAAAATAATACCATCCATGATTCGGTTATCTTTTGGATGAACATATTTTTTTGTCTTAAACCAAAAAATTATGATTCTCTATTTTCAGTTAGTGTCTCAGTATACATCAAATCATCACAACTTAGGTGGCTTCAAATTGGGGGATGGGGAATGTCTGATTGAGTAGCTATAGTCTTGTGTCTTGGCCGTGCACATGATTGAATGTGTGCCTATTAATATTTATGGGATTATATTTAATATGGTTATCTCATATGTTGGTACCTCTAAAGAATACAACATAGGTTTAATGTCATTGTAGTATCTCAAATTTTCATTTTTGATCAATTGGTGGGGGAATGTATTGGCTTATAGGAGGAACGATAACATGAGGCCTTCATGAAGAATGTTGAGAAATGATATACCATCAGTTCAATATAATTTTTTGGTAGGTTAAGGAAAAAACATGAGGTCATTTGGGTTGATATCCATTCTTTCGGTTGATCCAATGGAGTTGGGAATCAGTTCTCAATACATCAACTATTGATGGTGGTTTTTGTCTCTCTAGTAAATTAGTCAACTAATCGTGAGAGGGGTTTGGTAGGTTTAAGGTGAACATATTTTGTATTGATCGACCTTGAATAAGGGATATTCTTCTTTATTAACGATTGAATAATTATTCTAAAATGGTTAACTAAATGACTATGAGGAAATCTAGATTAAAATATTGCATTTTCTTCTGTCCTTTTCCATTTTATTTGATCTAGAATCTAAAAATGTAAAAAATTATTATTATTATTGTGAAATAATTATCTGATTAATTTAAAAAATAATAAAAACAACTATAAAGATACAAAATTACCCTATAGAACCATAATATCATTTTTTTCAATTAATTTATCAATTTAATTTAATTGTAAAAATTGAATACAACTATTGTTGGGAAAAATCCCACAAGGTGACATTGAAACATTTTTTGGTCGACTGTGTTTGTTGATAAAGAGGGCTTGCATGATTTTTTGTGGAGTTCTCGGGAGATTTTTGACATGTTATATTACCAAGTATCTAAGACAATATAATGGATGCTCAATAGGTTGTATAGAAAGATCATACTCAAGTCGGTGCCATGTCCTAGTGTTTACCAACTTTTTGGACCTCAAAATTTGGATCACATGGAAAGGTGTTTTTGGGAATGGAAGTTGCATGCATGATTAAATATGGCTTGTAATGTTCCTTATAAGGCATGTTTTGGGATAAATTCATCGAAATATGGTAAAGGCATGAAGTGAGTGAAAGATAGGATTTTTTGCGAAAGATGAGTCTTTACACAATAGGCTTACACACCCAATGTGATGATAAAAGGGATTTTGTATGCTCGTATAGTATATTACATGTAGATATGAAGACACAATGTCTTGTGTATAGGGTTATCCATTTTATAAATACATGGATACCCCCCTCATTCCAAAATCTCAACCCTTACAAAAAATCATGGATATGAATCTTGTAAGAGTTGTGTGCAAGTGGAATCTACAAAAAAAGAGTTGCAGACAAGAGGTGTTTTCCCTAATGCGATTTTTGTGTAAGGCATAAATGTTGAATTCAAGTCATTAATGTTCCTTGGATGAAACCCAAAAGGTTTCTCAAATGATTAATGTTCCTAATATATCTATGGTAAAGGTGTATTCACCAATGAGATGAATGTGGAACTTAATGATACACTAAATGAGGTGTAAAAAATATTTATTCATGAAATTAATGTAATATATTTTGAAGAAGTAGTGAGAACACATCAGTTTAGAGAGTAGAGAGCATTCAAATTGTGATTGGTTGTAATCTAGGAGGGATAGTGAATCTGCCCTGAACATTTTAAATATCAGTGCTCTTTTAGTGGAGTTGGAACATTGACACATTTCTATTGTCTGATCCATGGGCATATCCCATTTAGGATAAACCAAATAAAATTATTATGTATCATGCATTATTTTATTTATGTTCATACATTGTTGCGAGAAATACAGAGAAGAGTGTTTTTTAACAATGAAGCAAGATCTTAAGGGGAAGTTGATTTAATCAGTGATACCCTGATTCACCCCAACTCTCATGGTGTTTAACCTAGTTGGGATAAAAACCATAAAATTTTAAAATTAAATCCATCATGAAAATTAATTCTAGGTTTTTAGGATAAAGATATATTTGATTTACCCTTGTGTTTTTGAAAAATGAGTGAGTATTAATAGTTAAAATCATGATAAATTTCCTTAACTTTCATGAATCATCATATAAGTCTTTTCCTACAAAATCATTCTCATGGAACAGTTAATCATGTTGTGGTGTGAACCATCCTTTCATATATCATGATCTCACATAGTTTAAACCTATAACTTCTATTATAGTTTGATCCCCTCACCCACTAAAATATATAGTAACCCAAATATTTCATTGCTCATCATTATGGTTGTCCTTAATATGAATAACCTTACCTCACTAAATTTTATTTATAAAAAACTCTGTTTACTATATAATTTACTTCTACATGGAACAATTCAACATCCAAATCTATACTGACCTACATGACATTTTCACGGCCTCTTCTTCATAGTGAATCTTATATGTTAATTTTGAAACCCATGTTCTTGTGGCCTAAATATTTAAAAATGTTTTCCTCTCAGATTATTATTTATTCTTACACAACATTTATGATGGTATTAAAAGTATTATATTGTGGAATTTATTTAATATTATTCTTACATTGATTTATCATACTCCTAGGAAGGAAATGTTATCGAGTAATCTATTTATAATTAGTGCTTCCATTAATCAATAACTCTTGTTTATTAAAACCTTGAATCTATTATTTTGTGATATTAAATATTGTTTTATGATGTATTAATATTGAACTAAACATCCTCTTTCCATCTCAAATGATTCCTTGAATTATATAGATTCTTCTAGAACTTCAATAGACTATACTAAGTCAATTTTTTACCATAAAAAAAATCCAAACATTCCATACTATTCATACATAAAATAATTTCATTCCCAACCATTTATATACATATTATCGGCGTACCTCTTGAAGTTTCATTCCACATATCCACTTTTTTGGTTTCAATACACCCACTCATGATATTATAGGTTCATCCTCAAAATACAATTACATATATTTCAATTTAATATATCCTTCACCAAGTGTTGTTTCCATATATGGAATCAATCATAAAATTTCTCCCCAAATATTTTCGACCACCACATGTTTACAATAGATCCAACAAAATAATCATCCTTTATTTTCATGAAATCCAATAATAAACATCATAATTAAAACATATATCTTATATACTTATTCGTATTTCTATATATGGTAAGTGAATGGTATCTCTAACTAATTAGTAATGATTGACTAGATTTGTAATGAGGTTATTTTAATAATAGACTGCAATATGTGTATCCTAGATTTTTTGATAAAGCCAAACATTTTTTAATTCCCTTATAAATTCTTTAGAATATTTCCAGACCTAGAAATTCCATTCCCAGTCAATAGACATGTTTCAAGAGGGATGATGTTCCTCATATAAAATTTATCATCTTGTTGAATTATTCAAATAAGTCATAAAAAATTGAGTAATATAGGGTGGTGGGTTGATGTCCCTAAATTTAGTAATCCAAATTTAATTATGAAGGAATAAAAGTATAAAATTCTTCATTATCTTTATCTTGAATCGTTTTTCTACTAGGGGAAATGGTTTCTTGTATATGACTGGGTGAGATTGTAAACCCAATCAGTGGGGTATTTTGATCCAAATATGGAATTATAGAATCATTATATAGATTGAAACCAAAAATATATATCATATGTAATGGTAAACATAAGAGATTAAGTTTGAGGAGACACTTATGTTTCTCATGTTGAACTCTTTTATGAACCCTTCTTAATTAATACATTGGCCAAGATGAGTTAGAGATTAATTTCCCCAAAAAAGGATAATGTCAAAAAAATTGTAATATAGAAAATTTTGAAAACATAATTAGGGAATGAAATATGAATAACATTTTCATATCCAACCTGTCACATAATCCTTGTGTAACTATTTTTGTATTTATTTCTGGTGGAAATACTTGAATATTTTCAAGAGAATATTGGGTTGTATGAATTTTGTAAGAAATATATTATGAAAAAATGGAAATTTCTTTGTTCACCATGAAATACCATGTATGTTACCAAATAACAAGAGATGAACTTATTATAGGATTGTAATGGTTTCTCTGTGAACCAGTTTTGTAAGACTATGTGAAATAACATATATTCCCTACATTTTTTCATTAAATATGGTCATTTTTATTCGAAAATAAAAATATTTATGGTAGTGGTATCTTTTTAACATAAAAAATTTGTTCAACCATCATAAAAAATTCATTGTAAAACTTATTAGAAGTATAAAAAATAATGTGAATTTAAGAAAAGGTTTTACTTGAATGATTTTGAACCTGCCTTTGATAGGTTTCACTACATTTTTACTACCTTTAGCATGTTTCATGACGATTTAATTCCCTTAAATAAATTATTAGGTTCAATTTTAATGTAAATAAATAATGATATCATTTGTTTCAATGATTATAAAATTAATAGGTGAATTAAAAGTGAGACACAACCAATACGAATCACACAACACATTTGGAAAATTTCCAACCACCCCTAGGTAAAAACATTGTAAAGTAAGAAACGATGTTGAGAACATAGTTTATGTGAACTGCCTATCCCTTATTAACATCTTGGATCCATTGACCCTAATGTTTCTCATATTTTGAGGACATCAAATTACATTAAATTAATGATCAATCATTTCAGTATAAACACAATATATCCTTATTTCAATGAAGAATACAAAATTTTTCCTAAATATTTCCATTATTTCTATTGAACCATCCTTACCCTAGTAGAATAATTAGTAATATTTAAGATATTTTTTGATTTGGATAATAAATGACTATCTAAACACAATAAGTATTAATTTGATCCATAATCTTGGATTGTTCATGATAGAAATTGGGTTGTAAACATAAGAGATTGTTGGATTTATTATCAATATGTACTACATATTTGTTATATATTGAATGAATTTAGTCTAGTTTTAGATGTATAAGTTTAATGAAGTATTTTATAGAGTTATTTATATGTTTCTTACAATTACTGAATATAGATAATATTGAATAAGAATTGAATATCAGGATTAGAGGATATCTATGGATTCATTATGGATATTTCATTTTCCTACATTTCATAAATGAAGGTGTTTGATATAAATTCATTTGAGAGAGAATTAACATAAAATAAATTCTTTTTAGGATGATGTTGGATAATTTTATTTAATCATTCAAGAAAATATGAACAATAGTAATGTGATGATTTTGAAGAAATTATTTTCTAAATGGAATCATTTTGACATGTTTGCTAAATTTTAGATGAAACTTTATTGTAGTAAGTGTGATGTTCACATTGGACCATTTGGTAAATCATGATGTGAATGAAGATATATTTTGGAGGATGAAGACACATTATATGTCCCAACATAAAAGTGTAGATTTTAGTTCTAACAATAATAATTCTAATTGCATTGTAAATTTTTCCATGCTCATCCTGGAGTCTATGGATACACTATAGCATGAATTTAATCCATTATTCCAACCTTTAGAATCCTATTATGATGTGTATGGTATATATTTTGTGAATAGAATTAAATATTATATATTTTTTATTTATTATTACTAAATGGAGTTTCACAATGGAGGGCCTCTATGCTTAAAGTATTTATGTTAAAGGACTTATATGAAATAAGGGAATATGAGGAATCAAAAATGAATATCAGATAAGAATCAATTGTTTTGAAATATTAGGGACCCTTACATCACAATACATTTCCCTTGATAGTGGTATTTAAATGTTTTTATGTTAACTTATTAAAAAAACTTTTCACACCTTAAATGAGAATTCCACACCATAAAAACTGTTCATTGGGAATCTCGAACAACAGTGCTAACATGGTTCACTCTGTTGAGTTTGGTAATTATTCTTACACTGGTCACATCCAAACTCAGTAATCCAAGATCTAGTGTCCAATACCATTACATTATCATGAGTATGTGGAATCAAATCCCTATGTACCAAAGTGTTTATTAGTCTTGGTAAACCAGATACATATATGAGTTTTTTATTTTAAATCAATACATAAACTACAATATAATTTTTTATATAATAACATTATTCACACATAAAATTTTCTTTCATATATTTCTTAAAACCCTGATTGGATTTATATGGAAAATATACAAAAATGGTTAGATCAAATTGTTAGTAAGGGTTATGTAAAGTGTAAATAACAATGAATCAATTACAATATTCAACATTGAAATTTAAATAACTAAACCCACATTATACTTAAAATAATTGTATATGGCATAATCAATGTGGTATGGTAAATAACTGAAATCCATGAAATTGCATCCATAAACTAAGAATAAAATGCTTCCATATATTTTTTTCACAGTGAAAATATCATGGATAAAAATTACTGGATCAAAATAATGAAAATTCTAAATTATTATATTCCATGTTTCATAGGTACATGGTTCCTTTAGAGTCATGATCATTAATAAGAAGGTTTATAACATATCAGGTGAAAACCCCACTAAGTCTAGCCTACTAACTTATCCCATTAGACTCTCAATGCATCAGGGGGCTATATAAAACTAAGACCCACCCATTTCGTACCTATCTAAAGCATTCTTCATATATCAAATAACCAATTTAATTCATGAATGATGTGTCTTAATAGATATATATATTTTATAAAAATATATATATAAATAGATATTTCCTTTGGTTAATCAACTAACTGTAAAGTATAAACCCTATGTAAAAATAGTATTAATTTTGGAAATAATTATACCCATCACAAAATTGTATGGAGATATAAAATTAAAGATATTTCAAATGAAATTTTTTTTATGGAAATTATTTCTTCAATTAAAAAAAATCAAAAAATAATGTGATACTGAAAAAGAAAACTTTTACAAAATGAAAATTTTCAAGTCAAAACCTTTTGGATGATATAATTCAATTAAATAAATTAAATACCTATAATATAATATGATTCATGATATAATATTTCAAAAGGGTCAGTAGATACCTCACACAAAATATGTAAGTGGTTAATATGACATTTATCTCACAAATATAAAGAGTGAGATGAAAATTCTATATCGTCCATTTGCATTTGGGTGAACATCCATTAAAATCCTATAAAATTGTTTTATGGATGATATTATCTTATAGAAGAACCATAATAATATTTAAGATATCATATATTAACATATTATGATATCTAATTATCATTTTTTTAACAATCATTCATTTTTTCACTATTTGTGGTGTTAATCGTCTTGTTTTTTTTAGTATGCCTGGACTTTTGATTTTTGTTCCTATTAACTATATCATAATTTCATCATCTATAGAATGTAAAATATGATTTAAATTTTTTATTTATTCTGTATATATGTATTTATAAAAATTCATAATACTTTGAGATAGGAAATGAAATGCACTATTGATGGAGATGATATGTTGTACATATGCATGAATGTTACATCAATTTATTTTTTGTGTATAAAATAATGAAAATTAAATGATATATATGAATAATATAATTCTTGTATAATATTTATTTAATTAATGTCACATTTTTTATTAAATCCATCTTTTATAAATTCCATGTATAATGTGAATGAATCACAACATTTTGAGGAAGTATTCCACACAACTACAAATGTTGTTATCATATTCCCACAAATTATAAATCATGAATTAATGAGTTATATAATAATTAAATAAGAATAAATATACTATAAATATCATATATATAATTTATCAACTATAAATACTACATTATTCTATCTTTTAAATTTGGTATATGGATGGATGGACAACATTGGTTCATGAGGCGATAGTCCTCGGTACACCCAAATGATGATTGTGGAGCCAATATTGATGGATTTTTGTAAAAGTGTAGGTATAAATATTATAAATACAAAATATAATTATATTAATGATACTGAATTTATTATATAATGATAATATAAAAATAATTTAAGGGGGTTAAAATTAAATGAAGCCAATGTATTTTTTGAAGAGCATTACCTCTTATTATGGTAACTATTTTTGTCTTATACTTGAAAAAATAATTGGTTTGATTTATCAAAAAATTAATGATTTGTGGTGGGTGTTCGGAAAGGTGGGCGCTTATTTTTTAAGATGTTGGGTAATTCAATGGGATTGAAATGTGTTAATATGTGAGAGGGGTGACTACCTTTTTCTTGTATAGGAGGAGTGTCATTATTTTAAATATAAAAATGTACTCACTATCAAGAGGTCTCCAAAAAAATTTGAGCCTCCAGTAACAAACCCAATTAGATAAAAGAGACTATAGTGCTTAAATATGGCTATAAAAGATCTTTTAGATAAGTGTATAAATCATTTTGGCTTGTAAGATTATTGTTTAGTGCTGTGTGAAGATATTTTTTCTCTTAATTATTGTAATTAATTTTAATTACTTACCCTAATATTTTTTGTAAAAAATATTTTGAATTTTTAAAAAACTATAAAATATTATGATTCAAAATATTCAATACATTTTCAAAATTCTAATAATTTAAGTGGTAGAAATTAACATAAAATTATTCTCACAATAGAACGAAAAATGAGGTTCTTAAATTAAAATTGATAAAATAATTCAAATGTTTCTATAACCTAGATAAATTATAAATTTATTATAATTAACAAAATTGGATTAATATATGTAAAATTTATCTAATTAAACTCTCTTACCAATTACAAATATGGTTTAACTTATAAATAAATTATATGAAAAACAATTTTCATATAAAATTCATTATTTATCATTGTACGTAAGAATATAAAACATTGCATAAAATTAAAAAAATGAGTGATAAAATAATTTTTATGTCGCCCTTTAAAAAATGAACATTATTTTTAAATATTAAATTTATAAAAGTTCTCAAAGTTGGATTTAAAGTAATTTCTTTATTAAAATGCAGTAAAACAACTTTTAGGAAGAATATAGGTTTTTATGTATAAAATTTGGGTTGTTCTTATCTTATGACTATCAAATATTTGGGTAAAATTGAAAAATATTTGATTGAATATATAATAAATATATTTAAGTAATATAAAAAATTAATTGTAAGTAATTTAATTTATTATAACAAAACATCTTTGGAGTCATAAATATAATTCATTAAAATAAAATTTCTTATATTTTACATTGGTTTTCAAATTAGTTTATATTTAATGGAACCAAATTAATTCAAAAATAATTTTCCATAAGTTCATTAATTATATCTCTAATATATAATTTAATGGATTGGTTATATCATATTATATTTTTAAAAATAATATTTTAATAATATAATTTTTCCAATTATAATTTGATCTTTCTTTCAATACAAGATATCGATTAATGAATTTGATGTGTTCAATGCAAGGTAACTCAGAGCTATATGCATTTCATGCTACATAATATATTAAATTTATTTAAAATATTTATTTACTAAAAATAATTTAATTTTTATGTTCCTTTCAATTTTTTTTTATATTTTATACACACTATCGAATAAGAGTCACTCCTTTAGATTTTTTGGGGTGTAACATTCTACCCATATTAAATAAAATGTGTCCTTGTAATTAAAACTAGAATATGGTAGTAAAAGGTTTGATATATAAAAATTCATTTGTTAATATCACACATCATGAGAAAATATTTTAAAATAAAATGTTAATAAGATATAATTTTATTTTTAAAGATAACATGTAATTACATATTATGAGGTCTCTAAGTAAGAGAACATTAATTGTAAGTAGAAATATGACTCAAAGAAATAATGTAAATATTTATATGGAGTGATTCATTTCATCGATCACAAAAAATAGAATGATAAATGGAATGTTAAGGGCCTCAAATCCATAAATATACGATGTTTTAAAAGGAAATTGATTCCAAAAAAATGAAGGTATAAAGATAAAAGTTTAGTTTGAAGAACCTTTTTATAATGTTGAAGAACTCATTTTTTGACCTGAATATAAGGAAATGTACTTACTTGATATGTTTTAATTATATACAAAAATTTAATAGACTTGTTTTTATTTGATAAAATTATCATTCATTTCTTACTTTGTGAAATTGATATCAAAAAATTAATTTCTATTACTGAAGCCATAAATTTTTCTTTAAACAAACCATGAGATCTATAACAAATTATTTACATTTATAATAAACTATTTTCTCTAAAAATATTGTTCATATATTAATATATAAACAAAAAAGTAATATTATTGGTACCTCATTAATATTTATTCATAAAATTTTTCAACTATAAATATTTACACATTATCAAGGGAATTGGGTAGGCTATTGGTTAAAATGAAACCCATATCTTAGTTTAGTATTGGGTTCATGCCCCACCATCTTGCCAGATGTTATGGGTTGTCGCCAGAAATACAAGTTGTCATTTTCCAAAAACCACATTAAGATACTTTCTAAAATCTGACTGATATCATTAAAATATAAACAGTATTTACTATATTCTATATAGTTTTAAATATGACATATTTTTCTTTATTAATTTCAAATACACTAATTTTATTGTTATTACAATACCAATAATTCTCATAATAACACTAAGTGTTATCAATTCCTTTTTTATTATTTCTATAAGATGTAAATTAATTATTCCTCATGTATCTTTTAAACTAAAACATATACAAAAATAATGGGTTTTATTCCTCTAAATTTCTTCCCTATATGATTAATAATTGTATAAACTCATCATATAAAACCTAAAAGGTAGTTTTTAAGAGATATAGATTATGATAAACCATAAACACAAAATATTATTATGGTATCCATAACTATTATGTTAATTTAGTTATATGTCAATTTTTTACAATATTCAAATTTGATCAATGGGTTATGTTCACTAGTATATATTTTACAAATAATATTCCCAATGTTTCTACTAAACTTCTACTAATACTAACTGTAGAAACCCGTCCCCAGTAATTATGGAGCCGGTGTCTACTACAATAACATTTTCAAGATTACAAGGAATCATATCCAAAAGACCAAATTGTTTAGTATTCTTATTAAATCAAATACATACATGGGTCATGTATTACAAATGAATACACAAATTAAAACATTATTTTTTGATAATAGCTTTATTCCCACTTAGAATATCCTTGGATATCACACGTAGTACACATCATATATTCCATGGGAAAGGAAACAAAATAAGGTTGAGATAAAATTATCAATAAGGGTTTAGTATAGTGGGAAAAATTAATAAATGAGAATAATCATCGTGAAAAGGTAAATAACTAAACACAAATTCCATTTAAAATAACAGGATAAGGCATAATTAATATTTTCAAGGTAAATAACTGAATACATGTCATTTAATAAATAAATTTATAATGAAATCCATCCATATATTTTTTCATAGTTAAAATATCATGGATAATAATAACAAGATCAAAATGAAGGAAATTATTAATTATTGGATTCAATTTTTCTTAGGTACATAGTACCTTTACCAACGATACCTTTCACAATAAGTTTTATAACATACTAGGTGAAATCCCCTCAAAGGATAGCCAAATGAATCATCCCACAAGACTAATGATACATCGATGGGATATCAATAACCAGACCCCACCTATTTCATACATTTAATCATAATTACTTCTATATTTAATAAAATATTTTATTCATGAGTAGTTTTCCTTATCAAATATCTGTATTGAGTAAAAGATATGGATTTATCAATATATTCCCAGTAAATCAAATAAATATCTTGTACACACTATATGTATAAATGGTATATGATTTTGGAAATAATTATAACAATCCCATAATAGTATGTAAATATAATATAAATGTTATTTTGAACTGAGAATTTTCATAAGTAAGTAATTGTTTCAAAATAATGTTAACCATCACAAAAGAATGCGATATTGCAAAGATGAAATTTACTACTTGGTAATTTCCATTACCAACCCCATTGAATTTGATAATATAAAGTTAAACATTAAATACCATGAAGATAAAAGGATTCATGATATAATATATCATAAGTTACAATCAATACACCATATAAAAGAAGTAAGTGGGGAATATGAAATTTATCTCATAGATGTATAAATTGAGATGAAAATCCCATACATTGTGTTTCCTTTTTGGTAAACCTAATTTAACCTTTAGTATAATAATTTCAAAAAAGTTATTGACTAATAAAGTAATGATTATCATATCTATAATATCATATATTAACTTCTTAAATTATCTTATTAACTATTTTATAATAATAATTTATTATTTCCAGTATTTCGGATGTTAATCTTCTTGTTTTTTGAATATGTCTTGACTTTTAATTTTTGTTCATATTAATTAGATCATGATTTAATGGTATCCCTTTTTAAAACAATATTTAAATATCATATATATTCATTATATATTTATTTATAATAATCCATAAATTTTGGAGATATGAAATGAAGTGAATCGTCCATGGAGATGGTAGGTCATATGTATGTATGAACGTTACTTATATTTCTTTCTCTAATTTAAAAGAATGAAAATTAAATTTTGTATATGTATATTATATTAAAATTTTTATATTTATTTTATTTATTTCAAATATTTTTCTTAATACCATCCTTTATACATTCCATTTAGAGTGAAATTTTTTTATAACTTTGAGGAGGTTGTAGTACACACATCTAGAAGCGATGTTAGTGTATTCTCATAAAATGGAAAGGATGCCGGTATGAGTTAATTAATAATTAAATATGCATAAATAGATTATAAATATCATATATATTATATATAAATTTTAAATAAATCATTATTCCAACCATTAATGGTGGTAATTGGAAGAACGAACAACATCACTTCGTGAGGCGGTAGTCCACCTTACACAAAAACGATGATTGCATATCCCATTTTGATGGATTTCTATGAATTCTTATATATATACATTATAATAAAACATATCATTTTATTTAACATAGTAATTTTATTATATAATTATAACATAAAAACAATTTAAAGGGTGTATAAGTAAATGAAACAAATGTGATTGTTGAAGAACATTACCTCTTATTTGGGTAAATCCTTTTGTTTTATAAAAAATACTTCCTTGGTTTGATTTATGCTCAATTTGTTGCTTTTAATAGGATGTGAGGGAATATGGAAGATTTTTTTTCAAATGATGGTTTAGTAAAGGGATTTAATGGTGTCCAAAAGTGGGAGGGCTGAGATCATTTTTAGAGTGGTAGTGGAGTGGAATTATTATAAATATAAAGGCAAGAACTATTGAGTGGTGTCCATTACACAATATGACTAAAATAACAATATAAATTTAATAAAATTGATAATATGGTATACATATTTCTATCCAATAATTTTTAACATGACTCTGTCTTATTTTGACCCTTTCAGTTTAAGGTATAGTCATTTATTAAACTAATTTTTCTATTAATTACGGTAATTTATTTCAATACATTGATAAATATGTTTGAAAAAAATTATAATTTTAACATATGATAAATTATAAGTTATTATAATTAAAAATATTTAATCCATTTTTCCAAATTCTAATAATAGAAGTGTAAGAAATTAATTTAAAATTATTATTACAGATGGGACGACAAATAAAGTTTTTAATGTAAAAATAATGATAAGGTTTAAATGTTTTGTTGTCCAAAATTTTTTTCAATTTGATTATAATGTCCAAATTTAATTAATATATGAAAAAGTATCCAATAAAACAGTAAAACCAATAAAAAATAAAATTTTTCCATAAAAATAAAAAAGATGAAAAAGAAGTTTTCAATTAAAATATGGTATTTTTCAGTATTAATAAAAAAATAAAAAAATAAAAAAAATTACTAAAAAAATAAAAAATAAGTTATTTTTATTATTTATCAATAAAATATTATTTTCATATTGGCAATTAATATTTATTTAAGTAGAAAATTTCTCTTTAAAATAGTTTCTCCTTTAAAAGGTAGTAAAACTGCTTTTGGGGAAAATATTGGTTTTTATGCCTAAAATTATGTTTCTTATTATATAATGCCAATAAAATCTACAATATGAATGTAAAAAATGTGATTTTATATAATATATATATATTTAATTAGCAGAATTCACTAATATTAAGTGATTTAATTTAATAAGACAAAACAAATTTTGAAGCATAAAAATAGTTCTTTACAAAAACATTTCCTATATTTTCAATTGGTTTTGAAATTCATTTCTATTTCATTGTAGAGAAAAGAATTTGAAAATATATTTCAACATGTTAAATAATATTATTCATGAGTTCTAAATTAATTATTATACTATATCTTATTACATTAAAAATTAATATTTTAATAATATATTGTTTCTTAGTAAAACATGGTCTTACATTCAATGCAAGCTATCAGAGAATGTCTTTGTTTTATGTGATGAAATCCAACTCTGAATTTTATGAATTGTAAGTAATATAGTATATTGAATTTATTCATGACATGAAATATACCATAAATCCTCAAATTGATATATTCTTTTCTATATTTTTTGTTATGTGTCAAACATGCTATCAAATAAAAGTTACTCATTTACTATTTTTAATATGTTTTAAAATTTTGTTAACTTCCATTTTGAAGTTGAATACTGGAGATTAAATGATTATTTATATAAAGGAAAAATTATAAGAATGATAAGTTTGGAGTTATGTATAGTTTTAATTTCAAATTTTAAATACAAATTAGTCTCTCAATATATATAGATCTGTTGTGTAGAATTAGAGATTGATAATATAATATATGATGATAAAATTGTTAGAAGACAAACTCTGTGTACCAAGAGTTTAATTGGAACTCTTTTTTATAGAAGGAAGAAGACAACAACAAGGATTTAGAAACATGAACATTTATTAGATGTTATAACAAAGAGGGGTGAGAGATTCTAATGGATTATATTACATTGAATACAAATTCATTAGGTGGAAGAATATGATGTGAATATCTGGAAAAACAGAACAAGATGATGAAAATAAAATACATTAAAGTATTCATTAGGTTTGTAGGAGTAATATGATTTTTAGTGTATACTTTTAATTTATCATGTATATTAATTTATGGAATAATATACTGAATAATATTTTCATTACTTAGAATATTATTTATGTTTGAGGTTATATTTGTGAAAATTAATATTAGAGAATAAAAGAGTCAAAAAAATTTAAAAGTGTTCTTCAGGTATTGAATTAAATTTTAATATGCTTTTCTAATTCACTAGAGTATCCAAATTAGTGAAAGATAATGTAGATTTAAAGTAAAATAATGGATTGTAACTTCATGTCCTTCAACTAAGATAATAAATACAAGAATATAAATTCAACGGTTCGCTAAAGTAGTGTGTGGAAGAGAATAAGGAGGATTGACCCTTGGGAAGAAGTGTAATGAACCAACCTGGTATACCTTCTAAACTGACACTTGAGCTAATTGACCACTAACCTGAAGAGTGTTCCTAGTCTCCATAGGCTAGCGACAAGCACCTAGGAATTAAACAAATAATCTTTGGGAATGATTTAACCCATAAAATAATACCACAATAGAGTAAAATGCGGAAACATCATAATAGATATATATCAACCAATATATACATATCATGTAAAAAGAGACATTAGAAATTGAAAGTGGAACATAACTATTTATACTGGTCACTTGGAGGTTCGTGATGACCCTTATGTTCCAAGTCAACCACCCTTGGTCACCCAAGCATGAACTCACAATGGATGGTGAGACAAAAAACACCCTTTAAATGTAATAAAGGCAACAAACACCAAAGGTACATGAAGGATGTGAGCTAAAGAGACCAATAGAATTCCACCAAATATTCTATGCATTTACATCATAAGAGAATTTAGATACGTTAAAATAGGGGTACAAATGGGAGAGTATGAGGGTTTGTTTAAAAATAGAGTTTCAAACATTTTAAATAATTTATTAAACTAAACCTATAAAATGTTCCATTTAAATATTTAAAATATAAACACTTTCTTGAAAGGATTTTAAAACCATTTCACAAGCTAAAGTAAGGTAATACAGAAAAATATGAGAATATAAACCCGATATGTAATGATGAATAGGAATGAATGAAACCTTCCCCTTTATCAGTGCTAAAAACCAGCATTAACAGCGCTAGAAAAGCGATGTTAATTCCGGCGTAGATAAAGGGGGGTCCCCTATATCAGCGCTTCTCAGAGCGCTGATAAAGGGGTTCTTTATCAGCGCGTGGTGGAGTGCTGATAATGGACAACTATATCAGCGCTTCTTGGAGTGCTGATACAGGGTCCCTTTATCAGCGCTCCTCTAGCGCTGTTAAAGGTGTCCTTTATCAGCGCTAAAAAGCGCTCATAAAGGCCACAGCGCCTGCACCTAAAAAACAGTACCTGCACACCTTCACACCAGAATACCTGGACAAATTAGCACTTGCACACCTGCACACCATAGCACCTGCACCCAATATTTTGACTGACAACGGTATATACATTTACTTAACATCATGAATACAAAAAAACGCATTGCTATATACATTTCAAACATTGTTTTACATGGTTACATTTACAATTATTCAACAATAGTTATAAACATTCATGTTTAATCCTTTGATATCCGTGATCCGCTCTCGATGGTATTTGTTTCCGAACAATGCATCTGAACTCAAGTAAAACAATTCACCTATATAAGAAAACAAATATTATGTTAGTAATGCAATAATGAAAGAAATTAAAATAGTAATATGAAAGAATACATTAATATGGAAATGTGAAACTAAAATATTAAATTTTAAACTCAAATTTTTTCATTTTCATAACAATCAAATGGAATAATGTAAAATCAATATGTTTTTGATTGTTTTATCTCATTCAATAAATATTGATTCTTTATCTAATGAAATGCTTTACCGGTCACACCGTGCATCGGATTAAGGTGTGGTCAATTCGTACACGTCAAAAATTATTCGTGCATTTTTGTCCTAAAGTATCAAAACAATCCGAATGAGTTTGCTCGGTTTGGCGTATGTCATTGGTGTTGTTTTCCAAAGTTTATGTCATTTTCAAACTGATATCAGACAATTTTAGCCATACCGGTCACACCGTGCGTCGGATTGAGGTGCGGTCGATTCGTACACGTCAAAAATGACTCGTGGATCGTTTTCCTAAAGTATCAAAACAATCCTAATGTGTTTGCTAGTTTTGGAGTATGTCATTGGTGTTGTTTTCCAAAGTTTATGTCATTTTCAAACTGATATCAGACAATTTTAGCCATACCGGTCACACCGTGCGTCGGATTGAGGTGCGGTTGATTCGTACACGTCAAAAATGACTCTTGGATCGTTGTCCTAAAGTATCAAAACAATCCGAAGGCGTTTGCTAGGTTTGGCGTATGTCATTGGTGTTGTTTTCCAAAGTTTATGTCATTTTCAAACTGATATCAGACAATTTTAGCCATATCGGTCACACCGTGCTTCGGATTGAGGTACGGTCGATTCGTACACGTCAAAAATGACTTGTGGATCGTTTTCCTAAATTATCAAAACAATCCGAAGGCGTTTTCTCGGTTTAGCGTGTGTCATTGGTGTTGTTTTCCAATGTTTATGTAATTTTCAAACTGATATCAGACAATTTTAGCCATACCGGTCACATCGTGCGTCAGATTGAGGTGAGGTCGATTCGTACACGTCACAAATGACTCGTGGATCATTTTCATAAAGTTTCAAAACAATCCAAAGGCGTTTGCTCGGTTTTCCGTGTGTCATTGGTGTTGTTTTCCAAAGTTTATGTCATTTTCAAACTGATATCAGACAATTTTAGCCATACCGGTCACACCATGCATCGGATTGAGGTGTGGTCGATTCGTACACGTCAAAAATGACTCGTGGATCGTTGTCCTAAAGTATCAAAACAATCCAAAGGCGTTTGCTCGGTTTGGAGTATGTCATTGGTGTTGTTTTCCAAATTTTATGTCATTTTCAAACTGATATCAGACAATTTTAGCCATACCGGTCACACAGTGCGTCGGATTGAGGTGTGGTCAATTCTTACACGTCACAAATGACTCGTGGATCGTTTTCCTAAAGTATCAAAACAATCCGAAGGCGTTTTCTCAGTTTGGCGTATGTCATTGGTGTTGTTTTCCCAAGTTTAAGTCATTTTCAAACTGATATCAGACAATTTTAGCCATACCGGTCACACCGTGCTTCGGATTGAGGTTCGATCGATTCTTACACGTTACAAATGACTCTTGGATCGTTTTCCTAAAGTATAAAAACAATCTTAAGGCGTTTGCTCGGTTTGGCGTATGTCATTGGTGTTGTTTTCCAAATTTTATGTCATTTTCAAACTGATATCAGACAATTTTAGCCATACCGGTCACACCGTGCGTCGGATTGAGGTGTGATCAATTCATACACGTCAAAAATGACTCTTGGATCGTTTTCCTAAAGTATCAAAACAATCCTAACGCGTTTGCTCGATTTGGCGTATGTCATTGGTGTTGTTTTCCAAAGTTTATGTCATTTTCAAACTGATATCAGACAATTTTATCCATACTGGTCACACTGTGCGTCGGATTGAGGTGAGGTCAATTCGTACACGTCAAAAATTACTAGTGGATCATTTTCCTCAAGTATCAAAATAATCCTAAGGTGTTTGCTCAGTTTGGCGTATGTCATTGGTGTTGTTTTCCAAAGTTTATGTCATTTTCAAACTGATATCAGACAATTTTAGCCATACCGGTCACACCGTGCGTCGGATTGAGGTGTGGTTGATTCGTACACGTCACAAATGACTCGTGGATCGTTTTCCTAAAGTATCAAAACAATCTGAATGCGTTTTCTCGGTTTGGCGTAAGTCATTGGTGTTGTTTTCCAAAGTTTATGTCATTTTCAAACTGATATCAGACAATTTTAGCCATACCGGTCACACCGTGCGTCGGATTGAGGTGCGGTTGATTCTTACACGTCAAAAATGACTCGTGGATCATTGTCCTAAAGTATCAAAACAATCCGAAGGCATTCTCGCGGTTTTCCGTGTGTCATTGTTGTTGTTTTCCAAAGATTATGTCATTTTCAAACTGATATCAGACAATTTTAGCCATACCGGTCCCACCGTGCATCGGATTGAGGTGCGGTCGATTCGTACACATCAAAAATGACTCTTGGATCGTTTTCCTAAAGTATCAAAACAATCAGAAGGCGTTTTCTCGGTTTTCCGTGTGTCATTGGTGTTGTTTTCCAAAGTTTATGTCATTTTCAAACTGATATCAGACAATTTTAGCCATACCGGTCACACCGTGCATCAGATTGAGGTGCGGTCGATTAGTAAATGTCAAAAATGACTCGTGGATCGTTTTCCTAATGTATCAAAACAATCCGAAGGCGTTTTCTCGGTTTGACGTGTGTCATTGGTGTTGTTTTCCAAAGGTTATGTCATTTTCAAACTGATATCAGACAATTTTAGCCATACCGGTCACACCGTGTGTCGGATTGAGGTGCGGTCAATTCGTACACGTCACAAATGACTCGTGGATCGTTTTCCTAAAGTATCAAAACAATCTGAAAGCGTTTTCTCGGTTTGGCGTATGACATTGTGGTTGTTTTCCAAAGTTTATGTCATTTTCAAACTGATATCAGACAATTTTAGCCATACCGGTCACACCGTATGTCGGATTGAGGTGTGGTCGATTTGTACACGTCACAAATGACTCGTGGATCGTTTTCCTAAAGTATCAAAACAATCTGAAGGCGTTTTCTTAGTTTGGCGTATGTCATTGGTGTTGTTTTCCAAAGTTTATGTCATTTTCAAACTGATATCAGACAATTTTAGCCATATCGGTCACACCGTGCGTCATATTGAGGTGCGGTCAATTCGTAAACGTCAAAAATGACTCGTGGATCGTTTTCCTAAAGTATCAAAACAATCCGAAAGCGTTTGCTCGGTTTGGCGTGTGTCATTGGTGTTGTTTTCCAAAGTTTATGTCATTTTCAAACTGATATCATACAATTTTAGCCATACCGGTCACACCGTGCGTCGGATTGAGGTTTGGTCGATTCGTACACGTCAAAAATGACTCGTCGATCGTTTTCCTAGAGTATCAAAACAATCCGAAGGAGTTTTCTCGGTTTTCCGTGTGTCATTGGTGTTGTTTTCCAAAGTTTATGTCATTTTCAAACTGATATCAGACAATTTTAGCCATACCGGTCACACCGTGCGTCAGATTGAGGTTCGGTCGATTCGTACACGTCACAAATGACTCTTGGATCATTTTCCTAAAGTATCAAAACAATCTAAAGGCGTTTTCTTAGTTTTCCGTGTGTCATTGGTGTTGTTTTCCAAAGTTTATGTCATTTTGAAACTGATATCAGACAATTTTAGTCATACAGGTCTCACCGTGCATCGAATTGAGGTGTGGTCAATTTGTACACATCAAAAATGACTCGTGGATCGTTTTCCTAAAGTATCAAAACAATCTGAAGGCATTTTCTCAGTTTTTCGTGTGTCATTGGTGGTGTTTTCCAATGTTTATGTCATTTTCAAACTGATATCAGGCAATTTTAGCCATACCGGTCACACCATGCGTCGGATTGAGGTGCGGTCAATTCGTACACGTCAAAAATGACTCTTGTATCGTTTTCCTAAAGTATTAAAACAATCCGAAGGCGTTTTCTTGGTTTGGCGTATGTCATTGGTGTTGTTTTCCAAACTTTATGTCATTTTCAAACTGATATCAGACAATTTTAGCCACACCGGTCACGCCGTGCGTCGGATTGAGGTGTGGTCGATTTGTACACGTCACAAATGACTCGTGGATTGTTTTCCTAAATTATCAAAACAATCCTAAGTCGTTTTTTCGGTTTGGCGTATGTCATTGGTGTTGTTTTCCAAAGTTTATGTCATTTTCAAACTGATATCAGACAATTTTAGCCATACCGGTCACACCGTGCGTCTGATTGAGGTGTGGTCGATTCGTACACGTCAAAAATGACTCGTGGATAGTTTTCCTAAAGTATCAAAACAATCCGAAGGCGTTTTCTCAGTCTGACGTATGTCATTGGTGTTGTTTTCCAAAGTTTATGTCATTTTCGATGAATGTTTCAACCTAATTAATTGTGTACCTTCTTCGAAAATGGGACAGCCTTGAGTTCCTTTATTGCTATATCCTGACAAATTTCCATAAGCTGGTAAGTCATTTATCGTCCCATACAATTTGACTCTCAAAGTGAAATCTTATTTTCTGTAAGCATCATACAATGTAACACCTGAATCCCTCAATAATTTCAAATCTTCGATCAATGGAGCTAAATAAACATCAATATCATTACCCGATTGTTTTGGTCCTGATATAAGCATAGATAACATGATGTATTTTCAATTCATGCATAACCACGATGGTAAGTTATAATTTATCAACATAACCGGCCATGTACTGTGACTGCTGCTTTGAAAACCAAAAGGATTCACTCCATCTGTAGATAATGCAAGACGATGGTTTCTCGACTCGTTTCCAAATTCAGGATACTCATGATAGATTCTCTTCCACTGAGGAGATTCTACCGGGTGACGTAGTATCCCATCTTTAATTCTTGTATATGCATGCCATGTTAATTGTTCTGCAGTCTCCTCACTTCCATATAGGCGTCTAAACCTTGGAATGATTGGAAAATACCATACAACTTTAGTAGGACTGGATTCATCATTCTTGTATCGAGAAGCACCACACTTTGGTCATTCTTTAAGTGATTTGTGGTCCTTTAGAAACCGTATACAGTCATTCGGGCAGGCGTGTATTCTTTTAGAGATCATACCCATAGAGCGTAGCATTCGTCTGGCATAGTATGTTCGGCTCGGGATCTCATTGTCTTCTGGGAGCATGTCATTCAAGAGGGCAAGTAGTTTCGTAAAACTGTCGTCACTCCACCCGTTATCTACTTTCAAATTATACAGCTTCTGTATGGCTAACAATTCTCTATATTTAGTGCAACCAGCATACAATGGCGTCTTTGCACAACTTTTTAACTTCTCAAACAATTTTGGGCAATCACGAAGTTCATCTTCGAAGGTCCTTGTCATTTTCTCAATACGATCTTCACCATCATTCACATATGTAATCACATCCTCCATACGGTCATCTTCATTGTTCATGTTTGTAATCATATCAGATGATCCATAAAATGCAGTTTCACCCCAGTCACGACCTACATTCGTTGTTTCCCTGTGTTTATTCCAAAATGTATAACTTTGTTCTATTCCGTGACAGATCAAGTGTTCTTCCAACTCATCTGGACTAATTTTTTTTGAATAACAACAGCATAAACATGGACAAAGGATTTGAGAAGAGTCACATGCATGATCTATTGCAAACTTGATAAATTATTTCACGCCTTCTTCATACTCTTTTGTCAACCGATTGGCATTCATCCATTCTTTATTTATATTCATCCTATTTAAAATCCATAGGATAAGTATATAGGTTAAAGGAGAAGGAATATGAGTATAATTTAGATAAAAAACAAGATACTTCAAGGAAATAAATGAATAAATAAATACCAAAATAAAATATATATTGGGAACCACTACAATCCCCAAGCCTCACATCATCTAGATCTCTAAAACCCATCAAAGTTACTCCAACTCGATCTGGAAACACTATGACCCAATTCTACCTGACCTTCAATACATGAGGATTTCTTGGGTACTCAGTAGGGAACCACCAATGTGGTTTCATAAATTCTAATTTTTAGTTATATGTGCATGTTTCATGCTCTGAATAACTAAATAATATCTAATAAATAAATAAATAAATCATCATTGATCCTTAGATTCATAGCCTCGATCATCCATACCAACTTTGGCTAGTTCCAAAGTGTATTTGAGAACATTGTGATGACTATACCAACCATGACAATAATCATGAGGTCTTTCACCCTAGTATACATTGATAATTATCGTAGATATAAACTCACCCTGGTGAATATGATAATAACCTGGAAAACCTCCATCCCATTATCACAACTTGAGTAGTATCCATACTAGTATAAAATTGTTCCCAACAACTTAACCCCAGTAGTGCAGGACACTCAACCAAACAGGCCAAATACACAATAAGGACTGAAATCTCTCACCTATCCACTTTTTATAACAAATATAATCACTACTCAAAATCAATGTCCCTATTAGTATTATCATAGACCTCACTACTATGTAATTTTTTCTATTTCAATAAAATACCACCTCAAGGTCATTTTTTTAATAAAAGTGGTGACATGAATTGGTCACCTAATTCATACCCCAAAGGACTCAATTAAAAAAAGAGTATAAGTACAAACACAA
Source organism: Viscum album (assembly GCA_963277665.1). Lineage (NCBI taxonomy): Eukaryota > Viridiplantae > Streptophyta > Magnoliopsida > Santalales > Viscaceae > Viscum > Viscum album. The sequence continues at coordinate 1,633,272,825 of OY728141.1, forward strand.
GGTGAAAAGAACTTACACCAGTAGGGATTGAGAGAAGTATAAACCAAAAACACCAAGGAAAATCTGGAAAAATATCTAGAAGCAATGAATGATCCAAACAACCTATTATCAACTATTCCATGATCTCCAAAAGGGGTTTTACTATCCATGGGGACAACACTAATCCATCTGGATCGAAGGGAATCCAATGCCTTCATAAATTTTCTTCTCTATCAACTTGAGTTATGTTATTCATGCTGTTATACAATTGTTATTTTAAAATGAAGGGCTGAAATGAAACTTGAGAAAGACCTTAATACATTAAAACCAATGTTTAGAAAGGAAAACCATTAAAGGTTTGGATCAATAAGCTGTTAAGAATGAAGACCATCATTGCAATGTCACCATCCAACAGAAGCACATGATGTAGTGAAACACTCATCGCATAAGAGAATCATATTATTTATCAGTGTCTTACATGGTATAGCCTCATAATATTTTCATGGTAATATTCCATACTATAAATAGTCTCAAGAGATGGCTCATGTCCCATTTCAATATATAGGTTTGTTCTGGGTCAGTCTACACATCCAGCCTATCAACAACCTTACAAAGTTATACCCACCCAAGTAGTCACATCCCCAAGGGGGATGTTCACACACATTAGGTTCAATTCAATAAGTCCAAGGGCTCTGATGTAGCACTAGTTCCATGTGTGGCCTATGGGAACAAATACATAAAAGTCACAGAATGTATTCCAAGAGGTCTCAGGGTTCCCCCTAACAAGGCCCTCTAAGTCACACTCACTCTAATAACACCCATTAAGGAATTTATAAATCCATAATGAAATTACCAAGACCACATACCTATTTTATATGTTTCTACTATTTTAATTCCAGGTTGAAAACTTTAACTAGGCTTGCTAAGCCTCGTCCATTTGTCTACCCCAAGATCAACTCATCAATATAGCTCCTTCCTCTCTCCAAAAAACCAAAATTATTAAATTATAACATTTATAATTAATTATCCAAATCAATTTAAACTTGTTATATTCACTAGAAACTCATCTTGTGGACTTTTCATGTTAGAACCAAGACCAAAAATCCATATAAGACTTGAAGTGGGATCTTAGTGCCATATTAGGAAAAATACCCAACCATCATAACCAAATCCATATACAACATTATATAATTTTATCCAATATCCATGAAAACTACAAAAGGAAACACAAATCCTTCATAATGATTGGTGACTTGCAGATACCATCATGATGCCTCTTATACATGAGGTAGGAAAACACCCCCATCAAATCAATATGATACCACCGTGCTCCAGTTGAATCACCCATAAAACCTAATCTAGATAAATCAAAAATCAATAGAAACTAAATATAAAGAATAAAATGGTAAGGAAGATGGTGAAATCACTTATAATTGTTGAATAAATCCACTAAAAAACTCCCCATGGAAAGGAGAATCAAAGAGGAATAAGGGGGTGGGTCGATTGGGCATTGTATAAGAGGGAGGATGAGAAATGGGGGCTTCCCCTATTGGAATTTCATAGGGAAAAAGATGAAAATATAATTTTAATGTTCTACACAATTTTCCAAACCATATATTAATAATGTGGTGGCACTGTACAAGAAAACCCCTTCAAATATTTGGTCAACATAGTTTACCAAACTATGCATTAATTATGTAAATTAGAACTACCTCAGTCTATAAAATCTCACATGTTTTGTATGAAATCATGAAAAAATGGTATGTTAATCCCTAAATAAAATCCACCTCACATGGTTTACTCTAAGATATCCCATGGTTAACCTTCACTAACCATGAAAGTCAACTATGTGATTTAGAAAGAGGACTGAAAACCTCCTCATGCTCAAGGTTCTACATTGTTTCTCAAAAAATATGAACACAAAACCATGTTTCATTTGAAAAATCTCCAAAAAACATCATATAAAACTAATATAAAGCTTGTGAGACTCACCTGAGTACTTGAGGCCCCTCTCAAACCGCGGTGGAGGAGGAGGCAGCAGAGTAGGCAGAGGAGGAGGAGGAGGAGGAGGCGCCGGTGGAGGAGAAGGATGAGGAAGCGGACTAGGAGGAGGAGGAGGAAGCGCCGGTGGAGGAGGAGGAGGATGAGGCTGCGGTGGAGGAGGAGGAGGAGGAGGAGGAGGAGGAGCAGAGGAGGAGGAGGAGGAGGCAGCCGGAGGAGGAGAGGAAGGAGGAGGCGGCGGTCGGAGGAGGAGGCGGCGGCGGCCGGAGGAGGTGGCGGCGGCGGCCGGAGGAGGAGGAGCAGGAGGAGGCAGCGGCCGCGGCGGAGGAGGAGGAGGCAGCGGCAGCAGTGCAGAGGAGGGCTTCCGCGAGAGCTTGACCGGGTGCAGGGAGGAGGAAGAGGACCTGCGGGTTTTTAACAAATCTGTGTGAGCCTTTATCAGCGCTAGTAAAAAGCGTTGATAAAGGTCCACTTTATCAGCCCTAAAAAAGCGCTGATAAAGGGGACCTTTATAAGCGCTTTTCCGTTAGCGCTGATAAAGGCAGGCCCATGCCTTGCCCAGTTTTGTGGTAGTGTGCATATGGTATATCAAACAAGAAAATATCATTCCATTCTATAAAATAGGTTTTTCATTTCAATATCATATTTAAAAAAATCATTCATTACATTTCAAATGATGGAAATACTTTAAGTAAAAAGTTTTATTTTCAATTGATTGAATATTTCTAAAAAAATGTCTTAATAAAACATTTTGTGTAAAACAGTTTATATAATTTTCTCAATGCATGTAAAATAGTTTACTATAATGGAATACGTATAAACTAAAAATCCAAACAAGAAAGAAAAATGGTCAAGCACCACATAGGTATAATAATCCAACTTATAAGGATCCAACAATGTGAATATCAATGTATGTATATATGAGCCTTTAGGAATTAGGTAAAGGGATCTCATCACCATCGCCTAAGGAATGAGATGTGATGATATAATGTTTTAGAATGTTTTATAGGGATAATGTGACACCCAAAATAAATCATGAACTACCTAAAGATTTCTTGTGCTCAAGTAAAATATCAATGTTGGGAAATTCACTTTATGTAATTCATCTCATTCTGCATTTCAAAAATTCTAATTTTCTCTTTATAACCCATAATGGTTTTTTAATTAAAACATGCCTTTTCAACAAGATGTGATGCTAAGGATTCATCAAAACTCATTAATCTATTTTCAAAAATAGTTATTTGAAAAGATTTATTTCAATTTCCTAGTCTATTACAAAATTAAATTCAACAATTTAATTTTAAATTGGTTTCCATCAATGTTATCATAAACCCCAAATTAACTAGAATTTGGGTTTTTCACATGTTTTCCATCAAATAAATATCTACAATAAAACTAAACAATTTAATTGATATAATTTCCCTCAAAACCCAAAACTTCAATTCAAACCCATTTACAAACTATCAACATTCAAAAAGGGTAACCATCCATATTCATTCACTATTAGTTATTAAAATTCCAAATTTTCCATTAAAACAGCCATCAATTCATTCCAAATCATTTTGTACAAATAATTATTAAAAATAGTAATAATACCTGCATCCTTCCACAATGAATCATTAAAATTCCAAAGTGGCCTTTAAAAAAATAATTTATTTCAAATCATATGTAAATCATTTAAAGGAAGTATTAAAATTCAGAAAGGATTGAATAAATTAAAAAACAAGGTCTTACACTCTGTTTTTATGAACATAAATAATTTATTCCAAATAACCCAAGAACACCAATTTACAAAAAGGAGTGAACTCATTAAAATGTTGTTCTTGTCCATTTAATAAATTCATGTATTTAAAAATATTTAGGAATAATCATCTAGTTCAATTCAATTAATTCAAATCATGGATGTTCATTTTGTAAATCCAAAACCCAGCCAATGCCATCAATTTCAAAAAACGTTTTTTAAATTTCTTTTAAAATAAATATAAAAAATCATGGATCTTAACAATTAAAAAAATGTGAGATAAATCAAGGTCAAAGACATTTAATTCATGAGATATCCAATTCCCACAAAAATTGGTCAAAGAATCTTTTAATGAGGTATTAAGAACATAAAAGGTCAAACAACATTTCTTGGAAATCATGAAACATATAACTACGTATTATCTAGAAATAATGGATTTCAATAAAAGAGAACAGAATAGAACCATTTACTTGGAATATTTGGAATCTAATTGAAAAGAATCTATGATGTGTTGCCTTCGATGGTGATCGATGGATCTAAGAAGATAGATATTGAAATAGGAAAAAGGATATCCTAGATCTACCATTCTAGATAAATCTATCATGATCCTACAACAATGAATGTATTCAAAAATATTAGGAATAATTAGTCAAGAATATATGGGACATACATGATCATGAAGAAAAGAACTCACCAAAATATTATCTTCGCTTCAATTGGGTCTTCGATCCAATAAAACTAAATGATGATACGATGTTTTAGAACATTTTATAATGATCAAGTGACACTGAAAATAACTCACTAACTACCTAAGGATTTCATGTTCTCAAGCACAAAATCAATGATGGAAAATTCACTTCATCACAAACCCCCAATTCACTAGAATGGTATTTTTCACATGTTTTCAATAAAATCAATTTCTAAAATTAAAATAAACAATTTAATTGATAGAATTTACATCAAACCCCAAATCCTTATTTCAAAACCATTAAAGGATTTACAAAATTCAAAAAAGTTAACCATCCACATTCAATCACTATAAATTGTTAAAATTCCAAATGGTCCCTTAAAACAACCATAACTTCATTCTAAAACATTTTAAACAATTAAATATTAAAAAGGGTAATAATACTCACATCCTTTTACAATGCATCATTAATATAAAAAATAGTATTTTTAAACAGTCATTTATTTTGAAGCATTACAAAACATTTAAATTAATTATTAAAATTCAACAGGGATAGAATAAATTTCAAAACATGGGACTACACCCTCTTTCTAGGATGGTAAATAATTCATTCCAAATAACCCATGAACGCACATTTCCAAAAAGGAGTAAAATGATTAAAAAGCGGTTCTTGGTCATTTAATAAATTCATTATTTTGAAACTATTTAGGAATCATCAAATAGTTCAATTCAATTAATTCAAATCATGGATGTTCATTTTTTAAATCCAAAACCCAAGCTATTCCCTCAATTTCACAAAAAAATCATTTAAAAGATCTTTTAAAATAAATCCAAACAATCATGGAATTTATAAATTCAAAAAAGGTGAGTGGAATCAAAGTCAAAGACATTTAATTCATTCCATATCCAATTCCATGGAAAATTGGTCAATGAAGCTTTTATAATGTATTGAGAGGATAAAAAATGATAGAACATGTATTGTAAATCATGAAACATGTATCTATGAATTATCTAGATTAATGAATTAAAAATTGATGGAATATAATATAACCACCTTCTTGGAATTTAAGGAATTCAAGCACAATGAATCTGAGATGTGCTACATTCGATGGAGATCAAATGATCTAAGAAGATAGATCCTGGAAGAGGAAAGAAGAGATCCAATATCTACAATTCCACATCAATCCATCATGATCTAACAAAACTCCAAGATTTCACAACCATTAGGAATAAGGAATGAAAAATATAATGTATAACCATGATCAATAAGAAAGGTACTCACCAAAACATTATCACTGCTTCGATTGTATCTTTAATACACCATGATAAGGGGTTAGGAGAGCCAAAATTCCTTCAAGAGTCTCCTAGAACCCTAAGGATTGTATTATGGACATGTTTGAGAAGTTTTTATTCATTTAGGGGTTCTTAGAGTCATTATTTACATTTTTTTTGGTAGATAAAATACGACCTTCATAGTTTACTAGGTTATGCCACATAGTTTTCACTAACCGTGCGCAAACTGTGAACCTAGAATAGATCCCTTGGATATGTTGCATAGTTTGTATGCATACATTATCAAATCATGTGTAAACTGTGCGACCCCCACTTTCCAAGATTCAAATTTTTTTAAACTATACTCAGACCATGCGCAAATTGTACGTAGGCCCAGAAACCACCAAAAAAGTATAAAAACTCAGATGATAATAATTGAAGATACCCAATCATTGGGTAATAAAATTAATGGGTCAAGATACATAAAAACAAGTAACGGGGTGTTACAAAATAGATATATCCACAAACAAAGAGTAAATAGAAACCCTTGTGAGGTGATGATATTATCCCTAAAACATGTACATGTGGTGAAATTTTCAGAGAAGTGTTCTTACCTAAACAATATATCTCTATAAAAAAATTATTTAGTGGATCCCTATTGAACAATAAAAACATTGATCATATGATCCATGGATTATCCTTTTATTTTTGATCCTATTAAAATAAAATTATTCCTTTCATTTAAATTTTATTATATGTGTCTTTTTTTTGAAGAACAACTCAAAGTTTGATCATTTTTCCATATAATGAGGGAAAACTATCCTGATGAATTGAGTAAAAATGGAAAAACTATGAAAATAAGTTTAGTTTTTATAAAGACCTAAATTAACCCCTTTCTAGGGAGACCTTGGTTTCTATAAGTGGTATCAGAGATAATAGGTTCTTTATTGAAATAAAAAGGATCAATGAAATATAATACTAATGATTTTTTTATACTTTTATGTATCCTATTTGTCAACAAGATTTAATGATAATTCAGGATTAGAATAAAAAATAATGAATTTATAATCTTGATATAGAAATTGAAGGATCTCTATAGGAATTATATATTTAATGGAAGAAGAAATATTGGATTTGAGTTTTTATGATATATTTATATGAAGATATTGAACAAAATGACATTGAATTAATCCATCATGAAGGAATTTTGAAAGATCAAAATGAAACTCATGAAGAGTCTAAATTAGACATTGATTGGAATAAAATGGATAGATAAAAAGCCTTAGTGATTAAAAAATTATGTTCTTATTTTGATGAAAAAAATTATAATATTAAATTTCACAGTGAATAAATTATTGTATTTATATAAAATTATCAAATTTATTCTCATAAGATGATTTATTTTAATGTAAATGTTTGGGAGGCTTTTGTTTTTATGATGAGTAAAATGAGTATGGTGAAATTCTTAATAAAGTAGATATACACAATGTTGTAATGAAGGGTATAGAGGAATATCATCATTAGAAGATGGAATATCTAGAAAATCTATTGAAAAAATATGATGATATTAAGGTATGTATATTTAATTTTTCTTGTTTGGAAAGAAGTTCAAGGAATATGTTCCCTTGGTCTTTCAATATTATAGTTTAAAGCAGTTGAATATTAATATAAAATGAATGATGTTGAAGAAAAATTGAAATCAACTAAAATATAATTAATTTTTGGAATGAAAATAAATAATTCCCAGATAGATGTAAATGGGAAAATAATTAAAGAATATCAATGTTTAGTAGAATCATTACCAGAAGAGAAACATATTCAAGTAAAACTACTCGATATTGAAAGTGGACAAAAACTAGATTCACAACTAGATGAAATATGATGGTTATATTTTATTTGCATCAGTTTAGAGGTAATGTTAAATAATGATGTAGAAACATGAGAAAAAATAATAAAATTATATGTTAATATGTTATGTCATAAAAAGGCTAGAATAATCACTTTATGTTCAAAAATAATATTTTATAGGAAATACATGTTCAAATATTTCAACATTATAATTCAAAGGAATTTAAAAACATATAGTGAATTATAAATATTAGATATGTGTAATTCACAAAGATGAAATATGAATAGAAATCCAGATGGTGATGTAATTTATTTAATTAATAAAGTGCATTCAAAGAGAGAAATATGAACACAAGAGTTATTATAGTGGGATACCTAGTCATATGAAAAGTTTTTTTCAATAATCAATTATAATTATCTATAATTCTGGAAGGGATCATAGATCTAATTCTCAAATGCCTCAACAAATAAGGTACATTTCTAATTATTCAAATTATTATTCTTATGATAGTTTTGGTGGTGGTTTCAAAAATAGATTAAAATATGTAATAATGTTTATTCATATCCAAAGGATGTTGAATTATACTTGTAGACTTAATTTTTGTCATTATGGATAGTAGTGAGACATGATGAGTTAATGAAGAATGTAATTTATATACTGGAAAACATGGAAGAAAAGAAGAAGCAAAGAATATCATAGTTTAATATGATAACAATATGGTTAAACGGATATATTTTAATTCTTTTTAATATTAGTGGTATAGAATAAATAATGTGGAATATAATAATTTCAATGAACAGAAAAAACAAGTTATTATAGAAAAAACACAATTTAAAAAACTTATTCATAATGAGGGATGATTATAATGTGAGGAGGAAAATGAAAGTTCCCTGACAAACATTGATAGAATATTCATAGTAGGAATCTTGGAAGGAGAAGAATAAATAATTGGAATAAATAAATAATTAAGAGGTAACTGACATGGAAAGTAATGATGATTTGGAAGATATATTATTAATTTAAAAATATAAAATGAATAAATTTTGGAATTAAAATAATAGTGAAGAATCAATCCACTGAGCTAGAGAAAAATATGTAAAGGGGAAATAACATTAGTAAACCTATATCACAATTAGAGCACGAGTCATCCAAATAATAAATGAATATTATACAAGTGGATTCATTGAAGATATTTACATATAATTAATGTACATGAAGTCAAAAGCTAAAATTAATGATAAGGATCAGATATATGAAGTACAATGGATCAGTTGTATTATTAAATTAAATATCATAATAATATCGTTAAATAAAAATGGAATAAAATGTTAGGTTTTTTATAATCAACCACAGTACTGTAATTCAGGATTTCGGTTTAGACCTCTCTCCATGAGGTTTATAATTTCATTACTATGTATAATTATGGAGGACACATGATCTCTGTGGTATATGCATTCATTGAAGGTAGATGACTAGACAAGTGAATATATACAATGTGTTCATTATTTCATGATGAGTATTCACATTGTGGGTATTAAAATACGATCATTTCTATATTTCACATACAGATTTTGTTTATATATGAGGTTTGAAATATATGTGGTATCTTGTTTGTGTGTGAAAAAGATAAACGTTATGCTTGCAAGTCAATAGATATATTGGAAGTATAACTTTTTTATATCTATAAATCTATGCATTGATAAAGAGGTGAAAGAGTTTAAATGACATATTATAATCCATTTATGGTGTCAAAAATTATCCATATGTGGAATCAATTAGAGTATCCATGAATGATGAGAGTAAATTGTTTGAAAAGATAGATTTGAAGTTAAATATTTGTAAAAGAAATATATGAATTTTTCTAAATGATATCAAAAAAATTTTGAAATAATATATATGATATCAGACCTTATGAAGTATTACAGGTCCATATACATATTAATGAAAACCTCAATAATGAAATAACACTAAACATGGAAGTTTATTTACTATATTTGATTGTATACTAAAAATTGTGGAATCGTCTGAGTTTGTTTTAATAAATTGAAAGGACACTAAAAAATGTTCAATGTATTGGAGATTACATTAAAAACTAGTATTAGTTATAAGAGGATTAAATCACATGGAGTTAGTTATGATGATTATTCAAAGGTTATTTAATCATTTCTATATAAAAAATTATCTATAGTAAAAATAATATGAATTAAATAAAGTGGAATTAATTTCGTATAAGTGGTATCAATTGATTATTTATATGACCAGTCTTACAATATAGTATTTTACTATTTATGAAAAACTGTTTCATGTGATATGTTTGAGATCACATGAATATTAAAGCATAAATATTTTAATTTCTTAAGATATAAGAGTTTCATGATAATTATTGAATAATATATACATCATTACTTTTTTACAATGACTCTTGTTTTAAAACTAATCTTTGTGTTAGTATAACTGGAGGATATGTTGGTAATTCATTTCTTAATGGTAAATTAACTCTGCTATTTTGTTAGAATAATGAAGTTATCAATTTATATTGACATGATGTTAAATGAAGGATGATTTAGTGTAGATACAATGTTTTAATATTACATATATGAGTGATATTTCCTGAATTATGAAGATGGGTATGATGTAGTATAATAGCCCATATAAATATGAATTTTTATAAGGTTTAATATGATGGTGAGTTATTTTAAAAATATAGTGGATGAAGTTTATTAACCATGAGTGAGTAATAACCAAGGACGGTTACCCTCTAGAATTTAGGGGGAGAAAATTATAAATCAGTATTAGGAGAAGCAAAATGATGGAGAAGAAATGTATGATTAAATTTTTTATTATATTGATAGTGGAAGGAAAAATTGGAGGTATGGTATATTCTAAACAAAAATAAAGTGTGAGATATTATTGAAACTAAAATATTTTGTGGGATATGTTGATAATATTTATTACAAAATGGTTATATTTTTAATGAAGTAATAATTATATGAGGTGGATATGTTTCATAAATCATTTCATGTAGTAATTTATGTGTTTCTTGAAATTATTGGAGAGTGATATTGGTTAATATTCATTAGACATATTGATTTTAGTATTATTATAGATTCATTATGAATCTATCGGTTTTTTAGGATTCTTGAAAGATGGAACTGATTGAAGAGAAAATTGAGGTGAATTATAATAAAAAAAATTAAAGTTACGATGATGTTGGAGATTTTTACATAATATTTGAAGAAAAATATAATACTAGTGATGGAATTATTTTTAATAAATGGTGTTTTTATTGAAATATTTAACTGTTTTTTCATATATTTAGGTTAAAATTTAGATCATGATATTGGATGTTTATTACAGATCATTATGGATGTTTTAAAGTCATTGATGATGAATTTGGAGGTAGAATCCTAGTTTTAAAATTAACTACAATAGGTTACAGGGTAGTGTTGAAAAATAGAATTCCAATTGCATAAGAAATTTCTTAATGCTCACATTGTAGTCTCTGTATACACAATAATATAAATGTTATGTATTGATCCATGTTATAGAATTATATTAAACTGCAGAGGGTTTTTATTGAAAAAATTGATGGAAATAATGTTTTTTTATTTTTTATTTTTTTTCTACACGGCGATGTTCCCTAGAGGACCCATATTCCATATATTGTCAATTTTAAGAAGTATTTCACTATAAGGGAATATGATACATCTATTGGATCGGGTTATACCAAATACAATCAAAAGGGGGTTGAATTGTGACTATTACAATTTCTTTGAGAATTGTGATGATTTCCAAATCTGTCCTTTAACATTATCATAATGTTTATGCAGTGGAAATAAAAAATTATCAGAATGCAAAGATTTATAGTTTTTCAGGGAATAGAAGGCCCCTAGTTCACTCCACCAATTCTCTACTCCACAGGCTTGGTGATTTTCACTATCTGGTCCTCTTATCAATAGATCGTCCACAACTGAGTGCGAGCAGTTGACACATTTACAATTTAAGGCTAAAATAGAGCCCTTTGGTTCTTTCATAGAACCAAATACTTAGCTTATTACGAAAATTTGGATACTCAAAATGAAAATAGTATTTGTTTAAAAATTCTTTCCAGATGTTTTTCCCAGTTGCAGCAGTACACAAATGATAGTAGATGAATCGCCGTCTTTAGAAAATATGTTCTTTATGTAAGAGTAGTTCTGAGTCGATCCGGTTGAAATAGATATAGAAATAAATTCTGAAACACAAAAAAAACAATGGAAACACTATAGATATTCAATGTAGAAATGGTGAATCTTCAACGGGTTTTTTCTTCATTTAGAAAATAGAGCTTTATTGTACTTTGTATCATAAGATCTGTATATCTCGAATACCTCTATAAAAACTGAATTTGGGAAACTTGAAAGATTTTTCTTCAACTCTTTTTCGTGATGATCCATCTCACTCTTCGTGTAATTCAAAAAAATAGATATATATATATATAGAATCAAGAATAGTGTTTCCCTCTCAAATTTAGATCCACAAAATCCACATTAAGAATCGCGAAACTCAAATTTTCAAATAATAGAGTAGTCATAACTTCCTTTAATAATCGACATGAAATCATCTTCTTAAATTGATCCTTTGAATCACAAATAATTGATTTTGAATCAACCAAATATTCTCTTTAATATAGGGATTTGAATATGGCTTGAGATCAGCCTGATAATCCTCTTAAAGACCATTACTAAATAAAGAGAAAATTTAAATTCTCGACGCCTAACATAGGGTTGAACTGCATAGCATTATTTTCTAAGAATTTATGGTTGATCTCAAACTTAAGGTTGACAATGTAAGGTTGATCTAAAACATAAGTTTGATCATCCATAATTTTCCCTTAAACTTTCAAATGTATGGTATATTATTCATACTTTCTTCTTAAACAAAATTTAAGAAATATAATCCATTATTTTTTATTGAACTTAAGGTTCATTATAAAATTAATGTTGATGAACCATAAATTTTAGAAACAAACTTAATGTTTCATACTTACATAGGGTTTTGTTTCCATACTTTTCTGATATTATAAAGAATGGTTCCTTCCAAACATAATGTTCCTCTCCCATACTTTTCCAATAACCTATGGTTTCTTAACCTTACTTTTTTGAAATCCCATAATGTAAATGACAGTTTATGTCCTTATACTTATGCTCTTCAATGTAGGGTATGAAAAGTGTTTCTAGAACATGTTTAAATGGTTTCCAAATACTTTGTAAAATATTCTACCCGGTTTAAATGCTTTAATATTACTCAAAAATAAGAATATAATGAAATATTAATTTATTGAAATATAATCAAGGTAAAATCATTATAAAAACAAACAAGGGTATTTGTGAGCATCAAATTCATCATAAAAAGATAGAGTATTATTCTCAACAGTCTCCCCCTAATAACAATAAAAATGATTTTGGTTGAAAACAATACTTTCTCAACAATATCCTCCATTTTGATGATCACAAAACCCATAAAATCAGCCTACAAAATTAATTTCATATAATTTAGTATTTTTTAAGGATTGAAACAATATTTAATTTTAAAAAAATTATTTCATCAAGATATAATATTTTGTGTTATCTAAATAAAAATAAACAATCAATTTTTAAAATTTCTTTCCTTGGTGTTTATCTGCATTTATTTCTTTTAAGAAAATTTCTTTTCACTCCTTGATTAAAAAAACAGAAAATAAAATGTTGTTTTTATCCATATTTCTACCATTTTTTATGATATCAAAAAGAACAATAAAATAATGAATATAACACATTTTGATGTAGTACTGAACTTAAGTAAATTCTTTGAAAAACTATTTATCAATGTTTGAATATGGATTACTGACATTTTCATACAGATAGTACGGTAAAAAATTCAATATATATGAAAATGAGATGCAAATATATTTTATTGAGAAAATAAATATACAAGTATAGAAATGAAAACATGAATTAAGGATGGGAAAAAGGTTTGTGAAATAGGTTTCAGTGCCTCTGAATAACATTCTTCAACTTTGTTATCTGCAGTCTCAACCATTCCCTCAGTTTGTCACCTATCTAGACTATGAAATCCCTTCTTTCTTGAGTTAGATGGATATCTTCAATTAAATTGACTCTGAAAAATCATTTAATCTTTCTTACTTCTTTATAAAGTGATTTATCTTTTCATTGAACCTGTTTAGTAACTCTATTACTCCTGGTTCACCATATTTAAGCTGGTAAACAAGATACTTTCGATTGCCTAAAAAATAGATAATGGAGCAATGTTACATTGATGATCCTGCAATCTGCCATTCATATTGCACATGATAGTTGTAATGGCATGAAATCTCTTTATTAGATCAGGTGTACTACCTAATGTACTTGCATTATTTCTCCTGACACATGTGAATTGTTTCCCCATGAAAATTTTAAAATCTTCCAAATCTAACTTCATTAAAATTTTAGATTTTAATTTCCCAACGTCGGCTAACATCTCCTTCTTAAAATCTTCCACTTGTATTTTTGAAACTGAACATTCATTCAAGTTAATAAATGTTTTTCTCTACTCCTCTAATTTATGTCAGAAAGATTCATTTTCATCTTGAACTCTATTAAATTTTCTAATTAACTCCTTTATATGATCATTCTCAGAATCAGAGGCACGTTGTTCTTGATTCGTAGTTTGAGCTTCTACTTGATTTATCAGAACTAGAGGAACTAATTGTGCATCTGATATTTGATCTGTGGACTTTTTCCTTGGTTGATCCACTGATTTTTCTCAGATTCATCATATGACTCATCCACAATAAAAAAATATCATTTAAAACATTAGTATGAATTTCAGACCGACTTACTCCTCAGTTCATGTTTTCATCAGGTTTTTGATTCTCATGATATTCCTCATTTATTTCTTCTAAAAAAGGTTCTTCTTGAAAGGTTTTTCTTGATTAACTTAGGTTGTTGTGCAGACTATTCTTGAACAGATTCTGTTCGAGCCACATCAAATTCTCTAGGCTCTACCTCTATCTAAGGTACAACTTCCTCTTCAAGTTGAGGTACCACCTCAATCTGAGAAACTGCCTCTCTTATAAATATATATCTTAAAAGAGCTTCAGTTGGAACATTATTTGTTCGAACAGGCTCCTCACCAGCTTGAGCCACTCTGTACCTTTTCTTGGGAAATCCCTCTAGACTTCCTTCATCATCAGGTATATAAACTGCTTAAAATATAAGTCATCGTGATGTTTTTGAAATATCAATTACTCTTGATTCATCCATGCCTTATTTAGACTTTCTAGGTTTCTCCCCCTGATCTGATTCCTAGTCTTCCTCATATCCAAGAGGCATAAGCTATCCTTTCATAGTAATCCCGAAGAATCCAATATTCCTTAGAGTTTTATCATTGAAAACATTGATGTGGTGGCATATTAATCTAGAATCCACCAGTATGATCATATAAAACATAAAAAAAATATTTAAATGAACCTTCCATTTTGATAGAAGTTCATTTTGGCCTCTGGTTGATAGCAGTAGTTCAAATAACTTATCATGTAATGAGTAAAATTTAACTTCATGTCACTTAGAAATACCAACATCAAATACATATTAGGATATAAAATCTTCTACATTTCATACATCCTTGGAGAAATCCCTGTTTGAACAAATTTTATATGAATTTTTTTATCGGGCTCCAATCCTTTACTAACATCTTTATGATATTTGTAGAACCAAAAAAATGACATAATGTCCTCTGACTTATGTTCATTATCTCTAATGGATTTCAAATCAAAGTGAAAAATTCCCTCATGTGGGCAGATTAAGATTCTATCTATTTCCACAGATGAAATAGAGAAATCATGATCGTCAATTTTTACAAAAATAGTTCCCTCTGTATCTCCAAGACTCAACTGAATATATTTATTGAAATTTTGAAACTCTACCTCATAAAAAAAATCTTTTTTTTTATCAGTGAAAATTTTCAGGATATTCTGAAAATCCAAAGATTGCTTTAGCATTATATTGGTCTAGTATATCCATTCCAAATATATTACCTTTCATTGTATTATTTTATATTCTACCAAAAATTGACAGTTGGCGTTACTTGCTTCTCTTTCGTCGATTCCCTTGGTCTTGTCCATATCTATCGCAGATTTCTGAAGGTTCGAAGAGCTGGGGTTTAGAAGGTTCGAGTTTGGGTAGACAATAGTGGTAAGTCCTTTTCTGTTTTGAAGTGTTTTGAGAAAAATGAGTGGGTTTAGAATTTTAAACGGCTCTAACAGACTTGATTCCCATATCATTTACATACATAATAATCATTACATTATTTTAAATAAAATAAAATGTACGTGGAAAAAAATTAAATCAGTATAGACCAAAATTTTGAATTATTCTGAAACAAATAATAAAATTATTTAAAACATTAAAGATTAAAATAAAATAATAATTAATATAATCAATAAAAAAAATTCAATTTAAAATTAAATAAACCTAGCTCCCCCTTAATAAAATCAAACTTTGCAGTGGGAAGTGGTTTAGTAAAAATATCTGCTAATTGAATTTCAGTACTTACAAATTCTAAGAATATATCATTTTTAAGAACATTATCTCTTAGAATGTGATATATGCTATATATATTCTTAGTCCTAGAATGATTAATAGAATTTTTTGAAATATTTATAGCGCTTAATATTTTCACATAAAATAGGGGTATTATTAAATTTTAGTCCAAAGTCCATAAGGGTGTTTATCATCCACAACACTTGTGCACATCAACTGCCTAAAGAGACATATTTTGCCTCATCTGTTGGTAAAGAAACTGAGTGTTGATTCTTAATAGACAATGAAACTAAAGATTTTCCTAAAAAAATTATTGGATATTGAGGTTCTTTTTCTATTTAATCTACAGCTTCCAAGTTCAGCATCTGAATATGAAATTAAATTAAAATCAGAAGTTTTTTGGAGAGATAAGAGATTGAAAAATAGTTCCTTTTAAATATCTAATAATTCTTTTAACATCACTTGGAATAGATTCATTGAGATTTTATTGAAATACAGCTCACTGACATACTGAATACATTATATCTACCCTTCTAATAGTAAGATATAAAAAACAACCAATCATGCATATATATAACTTGTTGTCATCTGATTTTCTAGTTTCATCCATAGCATGTTTTATATTAGTACACATAAGTGTTTTATATGTCTTTCTATCTTCAAGTCCAAATTTCTTCAGTAAATCAGTAATGTAGTTTCTTTGATTCAAAACATTTCCAAAATCTTTTTGAGAATTCTGAGGTCCTAGAAAGAAATTTAATTCTCCCATCATACTCTTTACAAAAAACAATTTGCATTAAATTTGAAAAATAATGACAATGGTTTTTGTTTGTTGATACAAAAATTACATCATCAACATAAATTTGAACCAATAAAATATTATAATTTAATGTTTTCTTAAATAATGTTGGATCTTCCATTCCAACAGTAAAATCATTTTTTTTAAAATAACTTAATCATTCATACCAATCTCTTTGTGCATGTTTAAGGATATAAAGAGAATTAGTATTTTTAAAAACAATGTTTGGTTTTTTAGAATTTTTAAAACCAGGAGGTTGCTCAACATAATATTCCTCCATTAAATAACTATTTAAAAATGCAGACATAACATACATCTGACATAATTTAAATTTCATATTAGATGTATAAGATAAAAGTATTCTAATGCTTCTAATATAGCTACAGGTGCGAAGTTTTTATCATAATTTATACCTTCTTCCTGATTATATCCTTTAGCTTATATTCTTTCTTTATTTCAAGTTATTATTCCTTGATAAACTTGTTTTTTTCTAAAGACCCACATAGTTCTTATAACTAGATAGTTCTATGGTCTTTTAAAAAAATTCCAAGCATCATTTCTCTTGAACTGGTTTTGTTCTTCTTAGATTGATGTCATCCAACTTTCAGCAACTATGGATTCTTATATTGACTTAGGTTTTAATTGTGAAAGAAAGGAAGGAAAATACACAATATTTTCTATGTTCCTTCTAGTTTTTGTTCTTGTGTCTAGCTATCCTATTATAG
Source organism: Viscum album (assembly GCA_963277665.1). NCBI lineage: Eukaryota > Viridiplantae > Streptophyta > Magnoliopsida > Santalales > Viscaceae > Viscum > Viscum album. The sequence goes on from OY728141.1 coordinate 1,633,290,440, forward strand.
TTTCTAAAGGGTGATTACTTAGGGTTCTAGATTGTCCAGGTAAAACCCTATTAGGTCCATCAGTGACATTTTCTTCTGAACTGGACAAAATTTAATTTAGATATTTTTCAAAATACTCTTTCATATTCTCAAGTCCCATGTAATTATTGGAGTCAGATTTATCAATTTGTTCTTTCCTTTTCTCAAAGGGATTATATTCATAAAATTTCACATGAACTGATTCATTAAAAATCCTTGATTTTTTTTTAAAAATTCTCTATGCATTTGAAGTTTCATAATATCCTATGAAAATGTCTTCATCTGATTTTGGATTGAATTTACCAAGGTTGTCCTTGGTTTTCATGATATAAACCCTACATCTAAAAACATTAAAGTACCTTACTTTCAATTTCTTGTTAATCTAGAGTTAATAGGGTATCTTTTTGAAAATAGGTCTAATTAAAAATTTACTCATTATATAACAGGTTGTGCATACAGCTTATTCCCAGAAATAGGTAGGAAGACTTTATTCATATAGCATAGTCCTAGAAATTTCTTGAATAGTTATATTTCTTCATTCAAAAATTCTATTTTGTTGATGTTTTCTTGGGGAAAAGAAGGTGTGTTTAATACCCATATATGAGAAAACTGAATTAAATTCCAGATTTTCAAATTCTTTACCATGATCATTTCTTAATGAAATTTTTTTAAAACCATTTTGATTTTGAACAATTTTTCAAAAACATTAAAATATTTCGAGTGCTTCATTTGTATATTTTAGAAGGAAATCCAAAAAAATCTAGAATAATCATCGAATAATACATATACATATAATTTATAAGCTAAACATGATATTATTGAAGGTACAAACCAATCTATATGGAAATTTTCTAGAGGATTAGATGTATAAATTTTGTTAAGTGATTTGAAGGATGATTTGTGCTTGTTGCCAAGTTGACATGCATCGCAGAATCTGTCACTTTCAAATTTGAGACTATGAAAATTTGAAAGTACTTTTTTCATAAATAATATATGTAAAGCATATATATTTCAATGTCCAAGTCTTTTATGATAGATCCATGATTCATTTATCTCAGTAGTTATACAATTTACTTTTTGTTTACACAAGGAATTTAAGTCCAGGGTATAAAAATTATCAGTTCTGGGTTCTCTAAATTTAAGAAATTTATCTTGAGAAAAAGAACTGCAGTTGTGAAAAAAATCAACTAAATAATCATCATTGTAGAGTTGAGACATACTTATTAGGTTGTGTTTTAATCCTTGTAAATAGAGTACTTTATTGATTGTGAAAGGTTCTGGATATCCAACATTTTTAATGCCAATAATTTTTCCTTGGGAATTATCACCAAATGTGACTAATGCACCATCGTTTTGAGTTAGTGTTCTAAATTTTGATGAGTTTCCACTCATATTCATGGAACTTCCGCTGTCCATATACCATATTTCAGCTCATCTTCTGTGACCTGCTTCTTGAAAAGGTATTCAAACAAATATTTTTTTTGGTACCCATACCTTATTGGGTCCAATAGTGTTAGCTAGAAAAGAACTAGAAATCCAGACTTGCGTTTTTTTTCTATAATTAATAGAATCATATAAACTGTTTACATCAAAGGTTTTCTTAATTCAACATATTTAAGGTTTCCTTAAATAACAGTTTTTAGATATGTGACCTTCTATTCTGTAGTAATTGAAAACTATATGTTTTGTACTTGGAATAAAATAGTTCTTATATAGTTTGGGTTTTTCACCTTTAATTCCTATTCCATATCTTTACTTTTTAATCACATTAATTCTAGGGATTTCATTTAGTGCATTTTCTCTTTTTGTAAAAAAAGAGCTGAATTTTTCAATGTCACTACTTCTGTTTGCTGTGTTTTTATTTTAGTTTCATTATCTGTATAGTTTGTGTTTGATGTGTTATATTTCTCAATTAACTCTTCATGTTTTTTTAACAGATTTTCTCTTTACCCTAAATCAGTAGTGTGAATATTATTTAGAGATTTATTATTCTTAAATAAGGAATCATATGTATTTTCTAAAATATTGCAGTAGGCTACATGTTTATGATTTGAGAAAATAGAACTATAATTTGAATCATATTATTAATAGGATTTTACCTCCTCAGTTTCTATCATAAGGAACATATTTTCTTTTAGATTTTATTCATCCTTTTCTGAGTCAGATTTTAATGAGTTGATGGAATATTCATAATCACTTTAAGTACATTTCATTACTTTTTATTCCTTCTTCTCATAGTCATTGTTTTTGAAAAATTTATTTTTCTTTTCTACTTTTAATTAAGGCTAGTAAGGTCTTATGTGACACATATTTTTACATTCATAGCATCTGACTTCCATTGGATCTTTTTCATCTTTCATAAAGGATTTTATGAATCCCTTATTCTTTCTGTAGGACATGCTAAACTTCCTGTATAGCTGCTCTTCCATATTTTAATTGGATGAATCAAAACTCTCTAATTTCACTTTTATTTCATTCATCTTCTTTCTGCTCTTCTTTTGGGAAGTTAAATTCAAAGAAGTATTTTATATTTTGATCAAGACTTTATTCTCATTTGCTTCATCTTTCATCTCAACTTCATATATCATAATGGTTCCAATATATTCTTTCATAGTCAGATCTTTTACTATTTATGATTACCTAATGGCCACTGATATCCCATTCCATTGGGTTAGAAGTACTCTCAGTACTTTTAGGGCTTGATCTGCTTGTTTAATAGGCTCACCCAAGGAAGTGATATTGTTAACAATTTCTTTAATCCTTCTATTCATCTAGCTGATGCTTTCTCCTTCATACATTCTCAATGTGTCTAATTTCAATTTAGTGGTGGCGTATCTCATTAGTCTGACATTGTCAGTTCCTTCACAAGAAACTCCAATTGTGTGCCACATTTCATAAGAAGTAAGGAACTGAGATACTCTGTTGAATTCATCTGGTCCTAGACAACAAATGATAGCATTCATAGTTTTTGAATTTATGTCATACTATGCTTTAGTAGATGCATTCCATGTTTCAGGATTCTCAAGAAGTCATAAGAAGTAATAATTTTTTACTAGACTCTGTATCCATGATTTTATAGATATATAATCATTACTGATTTAAAACATCCATAGTTTTCACTATTGAAGTATGGAGCCCAAACCATTGACATTCCCTCTCGAGTATCAGCCATTTAGATCTCTAAGTGTATTCCTATAAAACATTCAGCATATTATATATTTGAGAAAATCTCCAACCTATGATACAAATTGTTGGATCAAGTAAAACCAAATACACTCAATAGGTGGGTGAATTGTTCCTTTCACCATTTCTTTGAGAATCGTGATGATTTCCAAATCTGTCCATTAACTTTATCATAATGTTTATGCAGAGGAAAAAAAGCTATCAAAATAAAAATATTAATAGTGGTTAGGGGAATATAAGGCCCCTACTCCACTCCACCAATGATCTACTCCACGAGATTGATAATTTTCACTATCTGTTCCTCCTATCAATAGACTGTCCACAACTTAGTGCAAGAAGTTTACTCCATTACATATTAAGGCAAAAAACAGAGCCTCCTGGTTCATAAATAGTACCAAATACACAGCTTAGTTTGAGAGTCCAGTTACTCAAAATGAAACAAGTATTTGTTTAAAAATACATTCTAGATGTTCTTCACATTTGTTGGAGTACACAACTGATAGTAGATGAATCGTTGTCTTCAAGAAATATTTTCTTCAGTTAAGAGTAGTTCTGAGTCGATCGGGTAGAGAAAGATATAGAAAAAAATTTAGCAACTCCATCAATAATGGATTCACGATAGATATTCAATGTATAAATAGTGAATATTCAACTTGTTTCTTCTTATTTTAGAAATCAGAGTTTTAACATATGTTGTAACAGAAGATCTGTATATCTCAAATACCTCTATAAAAACTGATGTTGAGAAACTTGAGATCTTGTTCTTCTAATATTCTCATGATGATCTGTCTCACTCCTCTTGTAATTAAAAATAACATAGATATATAAATAATAAATAATAGCATTTTCCTTTCAAATTTAGATCCACAAAAGTCTCCATAAGAATCGTGATATTCAAATGTTCGAATAACAAAGCAGTCATAACTTCCCTTAATAATTGGCATGAAATCCTCCTCTTAAATCGATCTGTTGAATCATAAATAGTTGTCTTTGAATTAGTCAAAGACACTCTTTAATATCAGGCATTGAATCTGGCTTCAAATCAGCATGATAATCCTCATAAATACTGTTACTTGATAAAGTCGAAATTAAAATTTCTAACACCAAAACTAGGGTTGAACTGCATAGCATTCTTTTCTCAGAACATAAGGTTTATCTCAAATGTAAGGTTGACAATGTAAGGTTGATCTCAAACATAAGGTTGATCATATATAATTTCCTCTTCAACTTTAGAACATATGGTATTTTATCTAAACTTTCCCCTTAAGAAAATCTTAATATATATGATCCATACTTTTTTATAGAATGTAAGGATCATTATGAAAGTAATTTTGATGAAACATTCTTTTCAGAAACAAACATAACATTTCATACTTACGTAGGGTTATTCTTCCATACTTTTTTTATATTGAAAAATTAAGGTTCTTTCCAAATGTATGGTTTCTCTTCCATACTTTTCCGTTAATGTATGGTTTCTGAACTATACTTTTTTGAACTCCCATAAAGTAAAAAACAGATTCTGTCTTTACACTTATGCTATTCAATGTATTGTATGAATAGTGTTTCCAGAACACGCTCGAATGATTTCTAAATACTTTTTCAAATATTCCACATGGTTTAAATGATTTAATATTTCTCAAAAATAAGAATATATAGAAATACTAATTTCCTAAAATATACTCAAGGTACAATCATTATAAAAAACAAGTGTATTTGTGAGCTTCAAAATCATCATAAAAAGATAGAGTATTGTTATCAACCATCTCCCCCTAATAATAATAAAATAGAGTGTTGTTTAAAACAAAACTTTCTCAATAAAACCAAAATATACGATCATATAGTACATGATGGTTCTAGATGTTATAGGATCCTCACATCATAATACATGTTCCATGGTCTATGGATTCAATCTATTTTTACTTAAGTAATTAAAAACAACACCATTACGCTGCAATAGCATACACCACTCTATAAAATGTATTCATAGGTAGTTTGAACAAATATGTTGACATTTTTCACACTAGTGATTTTTGTAGGTTTTCTAACCTATGTTAACTACCATTTTCAAAATTCATAGTGGATATTAAAGGAACTAAGATCTAAATGATGAATTTGAAGTAGGGGATGTATGAAGTTAAATATAGTTTGAGTTTTAAAATTGAAAATAAAAAAAAATATCTATATATATATATATATTCGATGTAATAAATTAGAGATAAATAGTATATAAATATTATGGAAAATGTTATAATAGGAACTATGTGTTCCATGAGAAGAAGTAGAACGTTTGTTCCAATATGATTAATCCAATAACATGGACGTAAAAAATTGAACACTCATAGAATATTATAATTAAGAAGGGGTATAGTTATTTCTATATTACATTTCATTGAAGACCTATTTGTGAGGTAAAACAACGAAATCTAAATATCAAGGAAGATCAGAAATTGAATTGAATAGTGGAGTGCATTGAATAATTATTCAGGTTTTATGAAGTGACGGTATTTGTGTGGTTTCTTCTATATAATATAATATTTAACAATAAAGAACCGAAATATAATTATAAATATTTGTTAATATTTGTAATAGAATAGGATAAAACAATTTTAATTCACCGGTGCATCCACATCATGAGAATATGATTCATATTCCAAGAAGCAATCATGATGGAACCCTAATTTACTTAAATTTGATAATTACATTCTCATATATAAACTAATACATTCACTAAATTTTTTTAATGGAAAATAAGTGGGAGAGACCCACTGGAAGAAGAGAACTATCCCTGGTTAATCAAATATGATTGATCATTGGGAGTTATATAGCTTAACCCGAAATCTTATACAAGAACAGATACTTGGTGATGAATGTCATTACCTAAACATTATATCTATATATACAATGATTTACAGTGGATCCCTAGTACAACAGTATAATATTGAGTATATTATCCTTAATGGATAATTTTTCAGGTGAACCATGTAAAATCATTGTGTAACATGTGTTTAAATATAAATATGTGTGTGTTTTTTTGTGATGAGTAACTCAATGTTTGAATAATGTTCCATCCAATAAGGCAAATAGATCCTGAAGGAGTGGGAATAAATAGATAATCTAAAAAAGAAATTATTTTTTTCGAACACCTTGATTAACCCCTCCCCTATTGAATGGTGTATTGGGTCCCTACCCATTGTCCACCCAATACATATGAAACATAATGGGGGTGGATTCATGATTATTTATTATTATAATATTTGATGGTATGGATTAAAATAGCATAATAATTTTGATATTTCAATATATGGATATTAACCTGTAAATTCTAATGAGAGTATATGTGATAGAAACTAAACACATAATCCATTTTATATTTAAAGGGATAGACATTGGACACAAAATGCTTATTAAATTGGGTAAGATTGATGTTGGAAAAACAATCTATGTGGGATTTCATATCATGGATTTTATCCACCTAATGGTTATAAGATAGTAAAATATTGTTACTAGCCACCCAATCCCAAGGGAATTTCCAATAATCGACATTGGATACTAAATGATTATGAGATGGGTTCATATGTATATTGATCACCCAATCATGAAGAAATTCAAAAAGATATATATTGGACACCTGATACTTATGATATGTGGTTATATGGTTTTCAACCTCATAATACCTATGATATAGAATATGATAGAAGCATTCCAATTGATCCTCATGAGATTACAAAATAATTATGTAGGATACCCAATCCTTAGTATTATATTATTTGAGAATTAATCCATAACTGGTAACTGAGTATGATAGACTATGCTAATACCCACACAATTTTTTATACTATCCAAATAAGGTATATTTTAACTTCTAGGGTTCCTTCTTGAGAACATTATTTTATAAAAGGTTTATTGAAGTGATGTTTGTAGTATTCATTAAATTCAATAAATGCATGCCTATGTGATTGTGTGTGTGTGTTTGTATATGTTTATATATATATATACGACAAACACTATTGGTGGGATCCTATTTTTTTATAATTATCCTTTCATGAGTACCTTAGTGGATACACATACCATATATTTAACATGAAAGTTTGGGCATAGAGAAATTCTAGGGGCCAAGCTCAATGTCATGTATAGGTATTTTAAGATATGTGGTAGTGGAAATGAAATATTTATTGTTTCCCTTACTGTATTATCTTTAAATTCCAATGAATTATTTAATCTCCCTCTCATGTGATCATTAATTTTTTGTGAGTATATGTACTTTGAAATAAAATTTTATTTAATAAGGAGGGTGTTGTTAATTATACTTTTATTAAAATTTTAAATCCACCATTTTCCCTGATGTTTTATTAGATTTATATATATATATATATTTGGTATTTATTATAATAATATTCAGGTTATAGTCTTACTATAACTTTTTATTGGACCCACTAAATTATCTAGAAGGATATACTGTATGATGAGGTATTCTAGAGATCAAGTGGTGTCTCTATTTTAGTTATTATTTGTGTTAAATGTTATGTGGTTCATTAATTATGGGAATATAAAAAAATTATGTATAATAAAATTTAATTGAATAATTATAGAAAAATTATTATGTAAGATTAGAGGGGAAGAAAAAGTTCCCAAAGAAGAAATGATCAGAGAGAAACTGAATTTTTGGATGTTGAAATAGATATATAATTTTTGTTATAGAATAATATTTTATAAAATATCTTTTAAGTAATACAAAAAGAAGCATATGTTGATATATTAAATAAGAACATCATCTCATCTGTTGGGTTATATTTTTTTACTCAATAGATTTGAAAATTATTTGGAATCATCCATCATAATTGATAATAATATATTTCTTAGAATCAAAGGAGTTGGATAAATTGAGTATTGATAAAATATATATATAATCAAAGTGTCCACACGTTGTTAATAGTCCAGAATACATCTTACATATGGTTTCAAAATGGTGTGATGAAGGAAATAAAGTGATCACTGAAATGATAAATATTTATTAAAGTATTTATAAGATGGATATATTATGAAATGAGGAAATAGAAATAGTGGAAACACAATTCAAGATAGATAATTCGAAAATTTCATTTTTTTTTGACATGAAATATGAGAACTAGTTGTAGTGTATAAGGCCTTTTCACATTATTTTAAAGGTATTGAACATTTTTTTACAATATGATAATAATTATGATATTCCTTTGATAAATAAATAAAGAATATGTGAATATAATACAATCCAGAGGAAATGATTATAAATTCATTATATAAATGTGTAGAGATTACAATGAATCATCAATTTAAAATTTTCAATTTAGATATTCTTGGTACCCTGAGAATGAAATCAATGGATTATGAAAAATATTTTTTATAATTTATTCATGAATATTATTAGATTTCATGCATCCTTTTTATGAGATAAAATTAAGAGAAATTAAACAGATTCAATAGTTTCAAGATAATCTCTAAAAATAAATATATTTATCTATTAAAAATATCTAATTTGGAAAATATAATTGAAAATTGATGTGAATATTTTGATTTATATTTTTTGAATCATAGATTCAACACGAGTAATGTACACTATATACTCCATATGAAAAAAGAAATTAGAGAAACAATTGTTTTTTGATTTCTATTACTCAAACAATGTTAGAGGAACATATAAATATTAATTATTTATATAGTAAATTTATTGATACAATGATTCATATTCAAAATAATTTCTTGTCTAATCTAAACTCAAATATGACTCTTTATTCAATGCATTACAAGAATGCCCTAATATTAATGTATTTATGGGTACCATGATACATTTGTATCAAAAAAGTGAGGGTTTTCAATATGAAAAGGTTTTCTACGGTGTCATTTATGAACTTTACTTTCGAAATATTTCAAACAAGATAAGATATAAGAACTAAGATAAGGAATCATGGGAGGTTTTTTATTATTCTTATATGAAGGTGTTATACCAATATTTTAATGACTGTCTATAATAAAGAATACATTTTTATGATATTGTAGATAATGATGAATTTATTAGACAACGTGCTATATTTTTAGAAAATTTAAAAAATTCAAGAATTGAATATAAACTTATCCAGTGAAAAGAATGATCAAATGATGTTTATTCATGTTTAAGGAAGTTAATAGATATTAATAACATCATTAGTGTTTATGTATAATTTTTTTCAAAAGAGTTAATTTAGGCAAATATATCAAACATAATTAATTTCAAAATTCCTACGGAGGAGAGTGAATATTTATTTGAGGTATAAAAAGGGGATTCATTCCCTAAGTAATGAATTTGATCAGAAATAGATGAGTAAAACATGGGTTTTAGTTCCTTATATAAAAAAATATTTTTTTAAAATAGGGTTTGTGGTTTTGAAAATATAAATGCTATGATATAAATGAGGATAAATAATGAATGTTTTGTATATAAATATTATTCTTTGTTTTACTACATTAACATTGACGTAACATTAACACTTTCTATTAAAAATGAAACCAAATAGTATATTTTATTATAGCACTGACCAAAGAAGTTAAAAAATATTCCAAATGGATTTCATGTTGGCCTTCCAAAATGATGAACATGAAGATAATTTCTACATTGTGAAACCCATTGGATTTAAGCTTATATATTGGGAAACATGTTTTCTCATGTTGAAGAATGAATTATATGGGTTAAAAAGTTTTTGTGAGAATGATATTCAAAGATTGACTAATCGTTGGAGAAATTTAATTTCAAAAAAGTTATAGTGGAAAAGAACCTCTATATAATGGAAGAAAATTATTCATTTATAATTTTTATAATCTATTTTAATTTTAGTATCATAATATTTTAAAATAAAATTGTATTTTAGATCATACAAGACACACAATACTAAGCTTAAATGAATAATATAATAATATTATTTAAATATGACCAATATAACATAGCCATTAAATTAGTGGTTATGAATATGACCAAATATATTATGATATATATACATATTGGTCCTACTCAATACAGATTTATTGACTATTTATTAAGAAATAAGTGCTCAATTTTTTTGAAAATTTCATTTTATTCTTCAAAAAATACGCTTTTGTCTAAAATTATCATTATTTTTTTGTGAGGAAATATTATAATTAATTTTTTTTTTAAATTTTATAAATATTATTTGATAAATTGGATATAATTTTTTAACTCATAATTTAAATATTTTCTTAAGAACAAATTTTTGTATTCTTATGGAATGATTGATTTTTCGATTAAGTATAAATTTTTGGATTTTTATTGAAAATTGATTTTTTTGTAAAATTTACAAAGATAAATTCTAGTTTAAGATAGTTTATAATTAAAATTAATCATAATATATTTTTAATAATCAAATTATGTTATTTGGAATCAATTTTATGGTTGAATTTGGTATAACAACATTTTTAAACTTAAAACTTATTTTTATAAAAAAGGATTTTCTCATCATTTTTTATTTTAGTATAATTTTTTATGACTTATATAAATTGAATAAAAAAATGTATTCAATATTTGGAATTAGGTTGTTCATATTTGGTATATAATTCCCATTTATTTATGGTCATTATGAAAAATAACCCTTGAAAATTTTATAACTTCGATAAAGGGTAAAAAATGATAATCATTGTTAAAACAAAATAATAAGGCCATAATTTTTTATGATAAATCTTATGTGATTGAGTATATTATACATTTATCACATTAGGATTTAAATTTATTTCTTTAGTGGACATTGTTTCATTAAAATTACATATATAATATTTAAAGCAAAAAATGTTATAAATTGTCACTCTCTTAATTATAAATTTCTATTTGGTGTCCACATTGATAAAAAATAAATTTATTAATCAATATAAATTTCTAGACTAAAAATAATGATATTATATTTTTTGTGGAAGTTTATTTATTATTTTTATTAAATATATCATATACTTATATTCTTATGCAATGTATATGAAATATTTATTCAATTAATAAAATAATAAAATAAATAAATGTAAAAATATTTAAAGTTATATAATGAGAGGGGTTTATAGTGTTACAAATTTATAAACACTTATGACATTTTAATATTTATTTAAAGGATTATATTTAAATTATATAGTTGTATTTATGTATTTTCAGTCAAATTAAATGAATAGTTTTAAAATTTCCAGTAATGATATTTTATCAAAATAATATTTTATTAAATTGTCGATAAATAATTAAAATATAAAAATTGGATAAGGGTAAAAATATATGGTTTAAAATTTCATCCATTTTCTATTTAGTAACAAATTTACACCATTTATGTATAGTTATTACCCCTTAAGAGTGAATAAGATGTTACTATGGGTAAGGATAAAAAAGATTCACTAAGGGGTTAAAAGAAAAGGTGTGTTTTAAAATACCACATAAACCCATCCAATTATTTAATGATAGTTTTACCATATAATAACTTATATTTTAATAGAAGTATATTTGGATTAATTTCCTTCATAATTACATAGATTAATTTTAATCATTTTAATACTTCTATTTATTTCTCTTCCTTCCCTTATAAAAGAAAAACCCTTCCATCACTTATTTACACCACTTTTAGAAACACATATTGACCAAACCATAATAGTTTATACCCTAAAAATAAATATATAATCTATGGATTTTTTGGTCTCCCAAAAATACATATATTTGAAAGTATCTCTTGTGCATATGTACAACTTACCATCTCCACATAGCGATACAATTCATATTTCATTTCCATATTTTTTATATGGGTATTATGATAAGATTAATCTTATTATACGATATTTCTGGAAAAATTATTATTTTTTAATGATAAAAATATATCTACCTTCTTAGATTCCTATCTTCTCGAAAACAATAACATCGCATGTGCATACGTATGGATCACGACCTCCATAAAGCGATGTGATTCATTATTCACATATTTTTACAAGGATGGAAATAAGGATGTAATTTTTGAACATATGTGATGAATATTATATATTAATAATTATTTACTGGTTAATTAATATTTACTACTCTTTCATACAATCTATCAAATAGGAGAAATATGGTTCATGCGTACATACAACAAACCATCTCCATGAATAGTGCAATTCATTTTTTTAATATCTAACTTTATGAAAGAATATACATGTATATATATAATTTATCTTCTATAATAATAATAGACATGATTTTTAATACATGTATAGTATAATTAAATTTATTATATAGGTGTTTAGAGAACATTAGAAGAAAGACAATCTCGAGGTTAGGGATTTCTAGTCTAAATTCTCTTTCTAAGAGACATATTCCAAAATTCACCACTCGTTAATTTTTTGTGGCATATATAAAAAAAATTTATATGTTATTTTATTAATATAAATATTTAAATATTATTTAAGGTTTAAAATTATGTTACTCATTCATGGAACTTATGATTCAAAAGTTACAAAAGTGGTATCATATTTACATTACAATCATAGTGTTTATTATGATTGTTTACGATTATTTTTTTGATTATGAAACACTATGATATACCTCTCAATAAAATTATTAATATTTTTCTTCTATGGTTATTTATAGATACAACGTGTCTTTTTTTAAATTTATACTATTTATGTACTCATGATACCTAAATAATAATATATTTATAGATGCCTGGCTTTATTTAACTATTTGATGTAATGTTTTTTATTCCATATAAATATTTTATAAAAATGTTTTGAATAATGTTTTTAACATTATATTTTTATTATTTTAATGTATTATTTACCCATTATTTAGTTTTTAAAATAAAATTTAAAAGGAATCATCATTTAATTTTCCTAATGATGTACTTTTTGACTTTTTCAATAAAAGCAGGAGAGAATTGTTTTACATTAATGTATAAATCATGAATGAAATTTCACACTATAACATCCCGATAATTTGTGAAATACTTTTTTGAAATTAATTTAATCATTTTTTGAAATTTTTTATTTCATAAAATACTAAATATAGTTTTTGTGTGTGTGTGTGTGTCTTTATTAAATCAGTGCATTTGTACTATGTGCACTACACAGAATACTCATATTATCTTGTAATATATGCAACACTGACTTGTATTGAGTTACATGCAACACCGAGTTTCAATGATATATCATTTTTTATCATAATTGTTTTGAAAATATAGTTATAACCTAGTCATTAAACATGAAATTTTGAATTTTAATAACTAATTTTTAAATATAATTTATAATGGTTTAATATAAATAAAACATAATGGTTGTGAAAGATTATTTTTGTTAATGTCATTATATGTCTAAAAATACTATTTTCTTCAAGGAACTTGTTTTTATGCCTTTATTTGAAAAATATTAACATTAATTTTAGACACTTAGTGAAATTTATTTTTCTAAAATAAAAATTCTTATTTTCTTTTGAGAAGCTTCATTTCTGGATGAATAGCGAAAAATGATGTTTTTTATAAAACTGCTCGATTGTTTAATTTATTTACAAATTTAAATTGTAATTTAAATATGATTTATTGTTATAATAGATCATCCATGAAATTATTAATCCAATTCAGGTAATTTCAATCTTTTTATATTTAATTTATATATAAAATCTTGATGAACTTTTGAACATTATCATATTAAAAATTCGCTTTCTCACCACATCTATGGGATTAGTAGTAAACATCATTTTCCAATTTAAGTAAAATGAATTTTTTAAAATTGGACTAAATGTTTTTAATAAGTATTATATTTATATTCTCCTAACATAAACCTAATTTTTGTCTAGAAATATTAGTGAAAGTTATTAAGATGAATTACACTAACTAAGGTAAAATTAAGATTAACAAGGGAATAGACCATAAACATAAAGGTCCAAATGACCTAGGTACTTATCGAAAACCCATTATATGACCATATATCGGCCATAAAACTTAAATTATTTAGTGTTTTCTGTTTTTATGACTTTTTTTGTTTAAATCATCAGTGAACCTAACTTTTTTTAAAAACGTACAAGTGTGTCCCCTCCCTCCCTTATAAAAGGCCACCATCTCTCCCACTTCCTCACACATATCAAACCACATAGAATCAGCTAATATCTACCACATTAACTCCTAAAATATCTACCTTCCTCTTTGAATCATCTCTTTAGGTAAAAATTAATCTAAAGAATCATTTTGGTATAAACCAAATGGAGTAACCTAAAGAAGAGGTAACAACCTTCCTCATGCTCCTTTATTTTATTTTGATTCTACACCACCTCAACTCTCATTATTCATTGATTTTTGAAAATAAAACTATTATCCAAAATATACAAAAATTTTGTTTTCATATGGTTTCACCCTACACTTATACAAAATTCCATATAATTGGTAATGAACATACTATTTATGTGTATGATGAACTAACGCCTCATAAAACTGTGGTAGTTAATTTTTTCTTTATCAAATTTAACGGTTGGGAAATATTATAGAAAAATTATTTATATATAATATATTTAATATTTTTTATGTATATATTATTCTTTAATTCTTTTATATCACATACCATAATTTATTCCATCTTCTATTAGTATGATAAATTGATTGTGGATGTGTGGACTACCACCTCATATATGAAATGTGATACGTTCACACATAGCATGGAATGTATAAAGGTTTGTTTCAATTAAAAATATGTGAAATACACAACATCTATATGATATTCATGAACTAATTAAATATCGTTAGGTATAATATATAATTTTAATTAATACCCATTTCACACACAAAAAGTGACAACATCTATCTCGATGTGTAGACTACCACCTCCTTGACATGATGTGATTACTTTTAAATTATAAGAAATTAGTAAATAATTATATATAATTAAATAGAATCTTATTTTTTATATAATTATAATTCTTGAAAGATATAGTGTGTAAGGACCCAGCCTTAAAAAATACATAATCTTGAATTAAGATATTAGTTCACATTGAGTATATTTTCAGCTTAAGATCTTTAAAGAATTAGGTCATAAATTATACAAAATATAATGAATAATACAAGTAGACACGAACACTCACTATACTTTTTTCAGAAAACAAAAACTCTATAAAACAAAACATGACATTATTTCATATTTTAACATTATAACTTTTCCTTGATCCCATCCTTGACTCTATCCATCATTATATCTTGTGAAAAATTATTTCAAAACTTGGGATGAGAATAAAAATCTCAGTAAGGGATACATAGAGAAAGAAAATTGTTAGACTTTAAATGACATTAATAAAATGAATACATTTTTTATAAATTAATACTTTTCACCTTTAAGAAGTAGTAAAACAATTAATTGAATATAAGCTCATTGATTACCCTTTTTGTAACCAAAATATTACTACAATTCCATAGAATTAAATATATAACATATAAAGGAAAAAATGGGACATAAACATACTTAAATTAAATAACTATACTGCCGACTTCCACAAATATCACTAAATGGAATAGCTATACAGCTTAATTTCATACCAAATTAATTAAAGGTTATAATGTAACCACCTATTCTTTGTTTATCATAGAACCACCTGTCTTTTGGTTTATCATGTTACCACCCTTCAAATGTCCAAGTACCTTCAAGTAATCATAACACATAGAATATTAAAAATATCAACATTTCACTAATAACATTTTATTTGAAATTATAAGAAATAATTTCATGATATTTAAATACTTAATCCATTTCAAAAACCATTTTAAATACCAAAACATCCAAAATCGAATAAGGGGTTTATTTTTCCTTTTAAAATATTATTGTTTATAAAGGAATCCAAATAATGATTACGGTAGCGGAAAGGTCATTGTTACCTCATACGTTAAAAATATTCCATTCTACGTTTATTAAAAAACTTCATAGAAAAAATATTCCATTTAAATGTAAGTAAAAGTCAAAGGGTTTTAAAATACACCATATAAAAGAAAGAGGTATATATTATTGAAATATGCATCAATGAAAGGAGTTTTTGACAAAGTCCATTACCTTGAGTCTGAATTGTCTCATTTGTTCCTTGTTCTTCATGAATAATAAACATAAGTTAATTTATACTTACTTAAGAACCTTTATCATTTTAATTATTCCTTTTTTATCACTTATTACCACACTATAACAATTTTTTAATTATTTGAGTTCATATCAGAAATTTTTTCTATGTTTGGAACTTGATTAAAAAATGAACATGTTATAATTACAAATTTTCCATGTGGTCAAAAGTAAATTATCTCCAGAATTATAATCATGATTTAGTTATATCCAGTATATATGTATTTATAATTGTCCATATCATTTTCAGATAAGAAATGAAATTCACCGTTCATGGAGACTGTAAGTCGTGTGGACTAATGAACGTTACATTCATTTCTTTTTCATATTTGAAGGAATGAAAAATAAATGATACAAAGGTATATTATAATTCCTGTATAATATCATATATATATGTTAATTAACTCCATATTTTATACATTCCATGTATAGAATGAATGATTCATCTCACATTGAGGGGGCGGTAGTCTGCACTTCCTCAAATTAAATTTTCTTGTTTATACAACATTAAAAGCATAATGGTATGTTTTGAATGAGAATTAAAGAACCATAGAGACAAAATAAAAATCAAATATAACATATATAATTATAGTTCTATCATAATTACCACCATAATAGGTGGTAGGAAAATATTGAACAATCATCATTTCATGGGGCAGTAGTTCACCATCCACAAAAACAGTATATTATATACCCATTACAAGGAGGTTTGTGTTAGTGTAGTTATAATACTTCTCATAAAAACAACCTAGTATATTTAATATACGTTTTATTATAAAATAATTATATAAATAAATTTTAGCGGTTTTGAGAAGGAATAAAAATAAAACAATCTCGAGAGAAGACATTACCTCAAATTGGGTAACTCCTTTTGATTTAAGATAAAAAACCTTATTTATTTTCTTTATACTCAAATTAAGGCTTCTAAGAGGAAGATACGGATGTTGGAAGCTTATTTTAGTTAATATTGGACGATCCAAGTGGGATTCAAAGGTGTGAGTAAAGGGTAGAGGTGGTATCCTTTTAAAAGATGGAGGAGGGTCACTTTTGGAACATTAGAAAGTATTATTTTATTATTAATTTATCTTCAAATTATAATAACAAAAAAGTGGTATATTTTAAATATCAGTTCATAATGGGTCAAAATCCTTTCAGCTAATGGATTTTAGAAAATTTTTTGTTTTATATTTAACCTTATCTTTTATCTTTAACCCTTAGTTTACTAATTCAACTGTTACCATTTCTTCTTGTATATTTATAATATATCGTTAAAATAGTTACTATAAAATGAAAAACGACCCGAAAATGGATCATTAATGAAATATTTTACATCATATATTTCATTTTGCAGAATCAATTATTTTTAGGAAGATTATATCATTCAATAAAATATTAATTTATTTAAGAACTCATTTATGGAAATTTTTATACTATTCGTATCATGAAATTTTATATGAATCCATAACAACTTTATTCTTTTGAAAAAACTTCATTAACTCAAATATAACAAGTCATAACCATCTATAAAATTTGTTTATGGAATTAAAAGTTCCAAAATAAATTTATTTTAATATTTTTAATCTCTTTTTTTTAAAATCTTTCATTAATAAGGTAATCACTACATAACAATTGTGTCATAAGTAAATTTATTTGTTTGATGTAGAAAAATTATAAATATTATACCATGATATATAAAGTATTTTTTGATTTAGAATGAGTATTTATATACAATAATATAACTTATATATCATTATGTAAGAATTGTATTACTAAAAGATACATGTTTATGCTATATTTTCCTTGACATTAAATTAAAAGTAATTAAATATAATTTTCAAACATAAGAGGCTCCATGGGGTCCTAAAATAAACCCAATGATTCCCATAGTCAAAAATATCTCATAAAATAGGTTTTGGACATGTTTCAAGGTAATTTAATATTATTATAATATTATATTGTTACCCTTATTTACCATATTTACCCTTTAACAATGGTAAATAAAATATTTACTAAAGTTACGATTCATAATATCTAAAAATAAAAGATAACTATTCACACAATTTGGATCTCTGGATTCTAAAAATGGAATATATTTTTTCAAATTCAAAACAAATAAGTTGCAGAAATTAATTTATAATAAATACCTATTGTCAAAAACAAAAAACATGTTTTAAAGAAATAATAACTATCAAAATATTGACATGTGTTTATGTCTAATAAAAAATTGAAACTACTTCAAATGAAAAACATTGGATTAAATGGTAAAAATATAATCTAATTACACTTTAAAAAAAATTGAAAGGATAATATAATCATATAAATAAATTATATGAATTGACAGTTTTGACATAAAATGCAACAATTTTCACTATTCATTAAAAATTTAACTATATTAGAAAAATATCAAAAACTTACCCAATGTAAATTTCGATGTCCTGATTCTAATTAATAAGTTTATTTTGTAAAATAATACATTTAATGGTTTCAAAAACTAGATTTAAAAATGGTTCACCATCAAAAGGATGTAAAACTGTATTTTTAGAAAAATAATTCTTTATCCGAAAAAATGAATTTATTTTTATATCGTATCAAGAAAAAATATTAGTTAAATTTAAAAAATTACATTTATTATATACTATATATTTTTTATTCAATAAAAATACATAAATAGTGATATCAAAACATAATTATTCTCATTATATAGTTTTTCATAAAAAACACATCCATTATATTCAATAGGTTTTTATTTCTATTTCTAATAAATTTAGTAACACATAAATCATCATTTAAACATTTGTAAACCATATTTGGGAATTTAGTTGTTACTATTAATTTCTTTCATTCGAATTTCTAGGTGTTAACTACCATTTTAAATAATAATAATAATAATATTACTGTATTATTTTTTAGTGTAACTCAATGTATTGTGAAATGTAAGATTTTGGAGAATCTCATTGTTGTGTGTCGAGTATGCTATCAAAAAAAATTTCCCTTTTAACTGAAAATTAATATTGTATTCATAATTATTAATATAAATAAAAAAAGGTATTATTTTATAAATACATGGGTTGTTACATCCTTCCCCCTTTTAGAAATTGTGTCCTCGCAATTTTAAAATTGGATTGGAAACTTCATTAAAAGTCCCATAACATAAAAAGAGTCAATAAAACTATCACATTAAAAGAAATAAATATAAGTATAAAGGTCACCCTATATAATATATAATAGGATTCCATTTAGGAAAACTTTTATATTAAAGAGAAAACTAACCATCATGTTCTGATAGAGGGTGATAGAAAACATGATCAGGAGAAGGTTAACCACCAAAAAATCAAAAACTTATGATATGTTAAACGGTCTTTGATTCCCCAGTAAGAAAATTAAATGGACAAAAAAATTAATTTTCCTTTCATAACATTAGAGAATGTTTTTATGATATTTACTAAGAACATAAGAAAATATACTTACTGTTCGAGTAGTGTTTTATCCTTTAATATTTTTCTACCAAAAACTCATCTTTTCTCGAAATGATGAGTATTAAAGATGACATGGTCACACCTGAAGTGCTAGAATAAACTTCTACAAAATAAAATGATCCAAAAAAGATGAAACATATATTTCCCTTGTCTTGAGTCATTAACCAAAAACAAATGGTTAGTACCAGATCAGATAATCCCCCAAAAAAGATAATCATTTATAAAAATAAATATTACTCTTAATCTAAAAAATTGAACAAATAATACCCAAATTTCAACAAATACCATTCAATAAACAAATCTACTTAAAATAATTCAATGTATTCTAAAATATTATTGAATCCAAAAACTCATATTTATTTAATCACACAGTCTTCGACAATAAAACTTATCATTTATCCCAAAATAATATCAACTACACTTAAAGTCTCATACTTAAGTGTAATTAACCTAATCACATATTATCTATGATTTGTTAATCATTTACATAAATAACCCAAATAATAATATGTCCAAAATAAAAAACATAGATTCTTCCAAATTAAAATTTCAACCATTACTCCACAAATGAGATCCAATTGTATTCTGTTTTTATTAAGCATATAGTGTTCCCAAAAGAGGGAATTTATTCCCAAATAACCTTTATCACTTAATCACAAAATTATTTCCCTGCACTAACAATATCTATTTTATAAAACATAAATTCCCAAAATAAACTTATTCTTGATCAATAAAATCATTTAACTAAAAAAGAATAAGTCATACTAACTAGGAACACCACGTAGTCGAGTGGTAAGAGAAAAATCCCAATCGCACTTTGTTTGTGGGTTCGATTTCCACCTATTTCTTTTGTGTGACTAGTTGTCACATGGTCTACATGTTTTCCTTTTTCAAAAACTATATAATTTTATAATATTCCTAAAAAATGAGATAAATTCCCCAAAAATTACCATAACATATTTTAACCACAATTGTTATCTCATACCTCACATTTTCATCCCAAAAACGTAATAACCTATAATTTCCTCAAATTCAAGGATTATATAATCCCAAACGGTTATATATAATCATATCCAAAAAATAAAACATAATTATTCCTTGAATAAAATTTTCACATATCAATCTTCAGGTTTACACATACTAGAAATAGTCTTCCAAAGTATTCATATCATTAATACATTTAAACATCTCATCATCCATATATCCAATATAACTCTTCAATTCTAATAATGTAGACATCTTAATTGTAACGGCCCGAAATTTGGAATAAATCTTGTTTCCTAATTTCATGTGTTATTTTATTTTATTTTATTTTTATACTCAAAAAAATGTGTTATTTGATAAACATGATTATAATTAAAATGAGACCATTGGGTTTTGACTGTTATATGACCATCGGTCAATATGACTGTTGTGAACAAAATGTTTTGATTATTTTCTCTAAATACAAGTAATCTTGGTTAATTAATATAGAAAGAAGATTTGATGGCCTCACCCAGTAGTCTTGGACCGATCGAAGCCCATCTCACAGAACTTGGGAAGGAGGTAGCACCACTGGGCTTTGCTCTCAACCAAACCCAAGCTGAACATCATCGTGTGAAGCTAGAACGGGATCGCCTTCGTGAGAAGTTCAAACTGATAGAAATTACTACTCGTGAAATGTTGGCCGATCCTCCCTCGGATTCTCTCACCTTAGCACACCTTGAACTTAGGTCCTATGCTGGTGTGATAAGGGGCTATGTAAGGAGACCGTAACTGCCTTGTGTAATCCTTTGTTTTAAATAAAAATTTGAATTTCTTCTTATGATGAAGTTTATGAATTTTCAAATGACCGGATAAATATAGTATGTATATTTTTGATTAATTTTAGAAAAATTATATTTTGTTTTTGTAAACCATAAATAATTAAAAATGTGTAATGATTTTCAAAAAATGGTCTTCTACAATTATGTTCATTACGAAATTTAGAGTCTAATAAGATCAACTTGATTTTTGATGAATAGTAAAATATGAATAGTGATTTTATGATTAGGATTAGTAATGAGTCCAAATGGATTAGTAATCTCACTTAAATAAAGTATTAGTATAATCTAGGCACCTTGATTTAAGTAATGTGATTCAATAAAATGGTTAAATAACAGTTTCATAAATTATTAGTCAAGTATTAGTTTTTTCAGGTGAATAGTGTTTTTTAATTAAAAATTTAATTAAAAATAATTAGAAAATTATTTTTATAAAATGGACTTTATTTTTGAACTCAGAGCATCGATATTATGTTATTGTAATTTTTGGGGTTTTTTCTAAAAAAATGAATTTTCGGTGAATAGTGTATTTATTTAAAAATAAAATTAAAAATATTTAAAAAATTATTTTTATAAAATGGAGTTCATTTTTGAAATCATATCATTGATATTTGGTTAGTGTGAAATTTTGGGATTTTTCTGAGAAAGTTGAATTTTCAGTGAATAGTAAAAATGCAGTTTTAGGGTTTCGGTATGTTTAGTGACATCATAGCTGTGTCATGATGATTTCATGAGATATTTTGATGGTTGGACGGCCAAGGGTGATTAATTATTGTTTTGGGGGCCCCATGTGGCCTAACTCCATGGTAAATGACAAGGGAGAGCACATGGTTTTGAGAAAAGCACTTTTGAGGTGTCCCTTGGCCATTAATGCCTTGTCCCCTCACTTTCCCTATAAATACCAAGCCCTCCTCTGATCCATTAGACTCCCCACTCTTCCCCAACGAAGTTCTGGTCTCATTACCTCCCAAGGAGTCATCCCAAGGTGCCACCAAGCCCTCAAGGTCCCAACCTTTGTGTTTTAAGAGTAACATTTTAAGGTAAGGGATCCGACCTCTCTCTTTAATTTCAAGTAATCTCTTTTATGTCATTCCATTTATGCTCCATTTTCTTATGTTGGAGGATGTTCTTTTATACTACTCTTACTGCCCTTTTAATGTTCATATAATGAGAGATCCCCTCTTACTCTCATTATTTCGTTTTATGATGTTTTAAGTGGCGCCGTTAGGCTGCCGAAATTTTTGTAACGGATTCTTTCTCCCTTCTCATTTTTCAAGATCTATTTTCATGTAAAGTATTTCAAGTTCCTTTTTATTATGTTGGGGTATGATTTTGTAAATTTATCATACTGATCTTTTATGATAATATGATGAGAGACCCCATTTGATCTCTTCAATTCAGTATTTTGATGTTTTAAGTGGCGCCGTTAGGCTGCCGAATTTTTAAGTGGTTCTTCACCCTTCTCATTTTGAAGTTCTACTTTCATGTCAATTCTTTCAAGTTCCTTTTTGTTATGTTGGGGTATGATCTCTATATCTATCATAATGGACTCTTATGTTCATATGATGAGAGACCCCATTTGATCTATTCAATTCAGTATTTTGATGTTTTAAGTGGCGCCGTTAGGCTGCCGAATTTTTAGGGGATTCTTTCACCCTTCTCATTCTTTTCAAAGTTCTACATTCATGTCAACTATTTAAAGTTCCTTTTTAATTATGTTGGGGAATTATCTCTATATCTATCATACTGAAATCTTAGGTTCACATGATGAGAGACCCTATTTAATCTTTTCAAATCATTTTGTTTTAAGTTTAAGTAATTCCGTTAGGCTGCCGAACTTTCATAAGAGAAATCTAATTTTTGTCTTCCTTCCATGTTTTTCATTTCAAATGGTATGTCCTTGAAATTTCATTACCATGATAATGTATCCTTCTTATTCTGTCCATATACTGTTTTATGGGTCATTTATGAATGTTTGACCCATTTTCCCTCTCTTTTTAATGTCTTCTAAAACCTCGTAACATAGCCGTTATGCTACAGAATTTCCGTCTCAAAATGTCTCTCTCTTTTTCTAAAGTTATTTTATATTATTAAGTGAATAATCAAAGCTCTTTATTCTAAAGGGGTATTCACATATATACCAAAATGTTCTATTTTAAATTCTTGTATTTACATACAAGAGACCCACCTTCCTTTTCTGTGGGTTTTAAAGTGACGTAAAGATCATGTCTTTAAAGCAGTTTTTAAAACGTTGTGATTATGAAATGAAACCCATTTATTTTATGCTATATGGGTTATTTATGAAATTTTTGATGATTATATATGTGGATCACATTATAATAAAGGCAAATTTAAGGGTGCTCCCTGATAGCGCTCCAATGCATTGGGTAAAGACTTAATCTCTAGAGATGACCATTTTTAACGACGGCTTGGTGAATAACCTTGGTAATTTTTAATGACATCTTGGGGATGGACCTTGGTGAAACGAAATTATTGTCAATATTAAATTTTGTAGCCACATATTCAATTTATGAAAAAATTTATCTTTATTATGATATGCTTCATGGTCTCATTTTCATGCCTCAAAGTTCTTTTCATGTCCTTATTGAAGTATCTCAAGTTCACATGTAAAATGTTTCTCTTGTTTCCCTTACTGGGCCTTCTGCTCACCCTTTCTTTTGATGTATGTCCCCAGGTTATGAGATGCAGTAATGAACCTAGGATGAACATATGGAGAAGCCTTTCAAGTGTTTAAGAAGAATGTTTTATGTATGTTTTCATGTTTTAAGTTCCTGGTTTCCAAGACACTAAACCTTAAGGATCCTCAGTTTTGTAAAATGTAATGAAAGATTATGTGATAAAAAGGTGGGATGATATAGTTGGTATCAAAGGATGGTTTAGTTATTTGTGGAAATTAGGATATGAAAACTCTAGGAAGAACCCTATAGAAAAGTTTAAATATAGGAAATCTTCCTGGTATTTTGGTGAGTATTGAGTAAGGGGTTTCCAAGCAAATACATCCCTGTCTGGATACGAGCAGGTAGAGGTGGCTCTGGCACAGATGTACATAGGGGTAAAACCCGAAAACACCGCTTTGAGCTAGACTCGAACGGGAACTGGTACACGACAACGGGCCTTGCTGCACTCTTGGTTACGACACTCCCGGGGTATATGCTTTGGTAAATTAATAAGCTTAGTATGAACCATTGTTAAAGGAACAAAGATAAAATAAAATAAAGGTTCACATAAGAATATATGATCATGGATAACCTAGATGGGAACCTAGGGGATCACAAGTTAGGGTATAATTTTCTTCTACAAGTTATCTTTATATGCTTTAAGTTTCTTTTCATGATTATTGGCTAAGTATTTAAGCCCGTAATTATAGCTTCTTTTCTTAGTTAATGATGGGAAATGGAAGAACATGTCCCAATATCCAATGTGATAGGAAATGCTATGATTTCCGTATTAATATGACAGAGATGATTAGGGGATTAAAAGATGATTATTATTTTGGAAGACGTTCACTATTTTGAGGACACTATATGATCAAGGTAAATATATTACTATGGTATTTTCATTGATGAGTAAGGTTGACTTATATTTTGAAGAATCAATGAATTTAAGGTGGACTTATAGTAATTTAGGTTACTAATGGGAATGATTAACCTATCTTGGGTAAAATATGTTTAGGTTAGCTACTTTTATTATAAGATGTTAGGAGTGGTTGATGTTGTTTGGAGATGAACAATGAAGTTTATTTTGGAAGACTATGTTATCAAATCTTTCTTGTATTTGGGTCTCAATCTTAGTTTGGTTTACTTTGAGGAATTTTAAGGACTGTTATTTATGGAATGGTCTATGATGAATTTTGGGTAGTACCATGGAAATTTGAAGATTTAAAAGTAGTTTCCACTCCTATGGGATTCTTTTTGAAGAGTTGTTTTACCTTACCCATTCTAATTTTGGGATAATGTTTAATGATAGAAGAAATAGACAGTTGATATTTTGTGGATTATTTGATTCTCTAGAAGATGATTCTTGTGTTTTGATGAAACCAAGTAGTTTTGAATGCTCATCATTTGGAGAAAAGATTAGTTTTGGTAGAAACTTATTAAAGTATGAAACTCTACATAAAGGTATGTATATTTTCTTATGTTTTTGTTCTATGTAGTAAATGAATTCCTCAAAATTATAAAAAGAAAGTAAAACAAAAAAGTAGTTGGTTTATGTTTCCTACTAGGTAATCAATGACCGTTTACACACATCATAAGTTTGGGATTTTCTGGTGGTTAACTTCCTTCTAATCATGTTTTCTATCACTCTCCTTTAGAACGTGACCCTTTGTTTTCTCCTCCATGTCCCTGTTTCCTACATGGAATCCTAGTATGAGTAAACTCGGGTGGCCTTTGTACTTCCTCTTCTTTGTTTTAAAGTAATGGTGTTACTGACTCTTTTTACGATGTGGGACTTTCAACGAAATTTCAAAACCCAATTTTAAAAATTGCAAGGGTGCAATTTCTTAAGGGGGGAAGATTGTAACGGCCCGAAATTTTGAATAAATCTTGTTTCCTAATTTCATGTGTTATTTTATTTTATTTTATTTTTATACTCAAAAAAATGTGTTATTTGATAAACATGATTATAATTAAAATGAGACCATTGGGTTTTGACTGTTATATGACCATCGGTCAATATGACTGCTGTGAACAAAATTTTTTGATTATTGTCTCTAAATACAAGTAATCTTGGTTAATTAATATAGAAAGAAGATTTGATGGCCTCACCCAGTAGTCTTGGACCGATCGAAGCCCATCTCACAGAACTTTGGAAGGAGGTAGCACCACTGGGCTTTGCTCTAGACCAAACCCAATCTGAACTTCATCGTGTGAAGCTAGAACGGGATCGCCTTCGAGAGAAGTTCAAACTGATAGAAATTACTACTCGTGCAATGTTGGCCGAGCCTCCCTCGGATTCTCTCACCTTAGCACACCTTACACTTAGGTCCTATGCTGGTGTGATAAGGGGCTATGTAAGGAGACCGTAACTGCCTTGTGTAATCCTTTGTTTTAAATAAAAATTTGAATTTCTTCTTATGATGAAGTTTATGAATTTTCAAATGACTGGATAAATATAGTATGTATATTTTTGATGAATTTTAGAAAAATTATATTTTGTTTTTGTAAACCTTAAATAATTAAAAATTTGTAATGATTTGCAAAAAATGGTCTTCTACAATTATGTTCAGTACGAAATTTAGATTCTAATAAGATCAACTTGATTTTTGATGAATAGTAAAATATGAATAGTGATTTTATGATTAGGATTAGTAATGAGTCCAAATGGATTAGTAATCTCACTTAAATAAAGTATTAGTATAATCTAGGAACCTTGATTTAAGAAATGTGATTCAATAAAATGGTTAAATAATGGTTTCATAAATTATTAGTCAAGTATTAGTTTTTTCGGGTGAATAGTGTTTTTTAATTAAAAATTTAATTAAAAATAATTAGAAAATTATTTTTATAAAATGGACTTTAATTTTGAACTCAGAGCATCGATATATGTTATGGTAATTTTTGGGGTTTTTTCTAAAAAAATGAATTTTCGGTGAATAGTGTATTTATTTAAAAATAAAATTAAAAATATTTAAAAAATTATTTTTATAAAATGGAGTTAATTTTTGAAATCAGAGAATTGATATTTGGTTAGTGTGAAATTTTGGGATTTTTCTGAGAAAGTTGAATTTTCAGTGAATAATAAAAATGCAGTTTTAGGGTTTCGGTATGTTTAGTGACATCATAGTTGTGTCATGATGATGTCATGAGATATTTTGAGGGTTGGCCGGCCAAGGGTGATGAATTATTGTTTTGGGGGCCCCATGTGGCCTAACTACATGGTAAATTACATGGGAGAGCACATGGTTTTGAGAAAAGCACTTTTGAGGTGTCCCTTGGCCATTAATGCCTTGTCCTCTCACTTTCCCTATAAATACCAAGCCCTCCTCTCATCCATTCGACTCCCCACTCTTCCCCAACGAAGTTCGGGACTCATTACCTCCCAAGGAGTCATCCCAAGGTGCCCCCAAGCCCTCAAGGTCCCAAACATTGAGTTTTAAGAGTTACATTTTAAGGTAAGGGATCCGACCTCTCTCTTTAATTTCAAGTAATCTCTTTTATGTCATTCCATTTATGGTCCATGTTCTTATGTTGGAGGATGTTCTTTTATACTCCTCTTACTGCCCTTTTCATGTTCATATAATGAGAGATCCCCTCTTACTCTCATTATTTCGTTTTATGATGTTTTAAGTGGCGCCGTTAGGCTGCCAAAATTTTTGTAACGGATTCTTTCTCCTTTCTCATTTTTCAAGATCTATTTTCATGTAAAGTATTTCAAGTTCCTTTTTATTATGTTGGGGTATGATTTATAAATTTATCATACTGATCTTTTATGATCATATTATTAGAGACCCCATTTGATCTCTTCATTTGAGACCCGAAGCCTGACGTACATGGACTTTACATTACTTTTGCGGAATACTTAGTACATAACAAAAACACACACACAAGGATCGTAATAGTTTAGTGTCTTTGGAAACTCGGAATAAAATCTTCTAATCATGGTGAAAGATCTTAAACATCTCCCATAAAGATCTTCTTTTTTTTACCTAAAACTTTTCTTTATATCCTAGGGAAAAGAAAACATAAAAGGGTGAGCTCAAATGCTCAGTAAGGGTAAACAAAAGAAATATCAATCACATCGTATTCATAAGAACATAACATTTTGGAAATCATAACCTGCAAAAGAGAGCATAATTTCATAACATGGGATAAATCATGGTAGTGAAATGTAATCACAATAATCATAAATTAAAACATGAAACTTTGTGGCATTCACACATAATCATAGAGAATCATTTCTTGTTAGTCAAGACTCATTGCCAAGACTATCTTAGTGGACAAAGTCCTTTTCTGAATCGAGTAACCCTCGTTTCAGTCCTGTTTCACTGAATCGGTATAACCTATCATTCCATCCATGTCTATCTCATGAGATATAAAATCTTTAACCAATGCATTGGAGGGAGATATAGGTCCCACCCATCTCATAATGATACCATTCTTATGTGTGCCACAAAAACATAAATCATACATCATTGCATAACCCATGTAATAAAAATGGGATTCTTAAACAACATGACATCATAAAACCATTCATATAATATAAAGGAATTAATAAACATAATTCCATCACAACATAGTCAAATCAATGTAAAAATATGGATAGAAACAGAACCCTTTATTATCTTAGATGGAAAATAATTTTGATAAAACACTTGAAATGAATTCTTGAGGAAAATATCCTTTCTTCTTCAAAATCAATTCCTTTTCACAAAACATCATGCAATTTTAAAAGAAAGAGATTTTATTGAAAATAGTCATGAAATATTTTGGAGGAAGGTTCATGAAAATAAGGCTTTATAAAACCGTAAAAATCCGTTCGTTCCGTATAAGTTAAAAAAACATTCTTCTCGTACTTTTGTCAGAAAGTCAAAAAGTACCTCGTATGAAAAAAAACGAAAAAAGATTCCTTTCATATCCTTTACTAAAAACTCACCGAAGGGTAAAATTGTATTTAAACAATTATAGGTGGATGGAAATAGTATTAAATATTGAGGAAACATGGATGTGGATGATAAAATACACCCCAGTAAATACTAATGTATAAACAATCTCGGATAAAAATGAGATTGTGATATTTCCCTTACCTTAGGTCCGATTTGCTTCGTATGTGTCCAAACCTCCTGTATAATGATTTAAATAATGTCATTGACTTATTAAAGAATCATATTCATTGTTATGATATCATATATGGTTCACTTATGACTTTATATTACCCGTTCTTTTGTAAATTCTATGTTAAAGAAGCGTTTTGGGTAAAATCGTTTCATTTATCGTAGGTGTTTTGACTTGTTGTTCTTGACATTATTATTACATATATCATGATTTACTTACTTCCAGAATATAAAATATGATTTATATATCATATATATTCATTATATATATATAATATATAGATAAATGAAATGAAAAACACCGTTCATGGAGACGGTAGTCCGTACGTACGCATGAACGTTGTTTTCCTTTCTTTATTGTCTTGAATGGAAGTAAGTAGATGAAATACATATATATATATATATACATAAATCCAGTAGCTTTATAATTTTATATATTTCATTATTATTTCTTATATATACGTTATAATCATTCTTAAATGGTTAACATGGAGAATGAATCTCATCGCGTCGTGGAGACGGTAGTCCGTACGTACGCACGAGCGATGATATCATTTCCATAAATATTGAATTGAATTGGAGTGGATTATAAAATATATCAGAATCAATATGATGTTGTAATAACTATGTATAGTTATTATTTACACCATTATACCCATCCATGTAAGGTGGTGGTGGAAAATAGATTACACCACGGCGTGGAGACGGTATTCCATACGTACGCACACGCGGTGATTTCATTTTTCCGTAGGATGGATAGAAGGTGAATTAGGGTTGTTTCATATTTATAATAACATATCAGTATGTAAGTAATACTGATGTTATTACTTTGTCATGAAAGAACTAAAGAAGAAGAAGTTGAAGAAGAATGAAATTGAAAAGATCGGTAATGGTTATTACCTCTTCTTTGAAATGCCTCTTTGAATCCTCCACTTAGGGAACTAATATTGGTCTTTTAAGAAAACAAGGACCTATAGTATTATTCTAGGGAAGTGGAGAAGAGATTTTGGCAGGGGTTGGCCGAGATTTAGTGCTCAAATTGGTGTGAGGAGGAGGGGGAGGAGGTGTCCTTTTATAAGGGAGGAGAGGGGCACCTTAGGAATACCTCAAAATATTATTTTATATTAATGTAAAAATCGGTTTATAATGGTTACAAAGGGTCTTATTTCGAAGCTAAAGTGGGGATGGGTCAAAATACTATCAACCAATAGGATTTAGACAAGTTTAGGGTATTATTTTAACCTTATCAATTAGATTTAACTCTAAGTTAAATAATTTAACTTTTACCGTGTCTTTTTGTTTTCTTTCACTATATGGTTAATACACTTACTATAACATGCCAAACGAACCCCAAATTGTTTATTATTAATATATATATCCTTATCTAAGTCATTTGTCCGAACCTTAGATTTTTAGGAATAAAATAACAATTAATAATATAATATTTGATTTAAAAACTATTTTGTGTCAATTTTGACACTATTTGATATATGATTTTTTTGAAAGTCATAACAGAATTATATGTTCGAACAAAGTTGATTAAATCAACACTAATATATCATAGTAACATAGAAAATTAGTTTAATTCATAAAAAGTATTAAATTACATTTATTTTGGAATTTATAATATCAATTGTGTCAATATTTTATTAATAAGATAATTACTCTATCATCTTGGTATCATAAATAAATTAAATTATTTGATGTCTAAAAATTACAAATAAAATACCATAATGTAGGAAATCGTTTTAGCTTTCTAATGAATATTTACAATCGAATTTATCTGTAGCGACTCGGGTTTTTGGCCCTGTCAGACTTTGGAATATTTCTACGAATAATTCCAAAGCTAGGCGCGAAGACGGCGTGCGATTCCGAGGCCCGGTGTGCCCGGAATTAATTTTATAAAAATATTAAGTATTTTTATACTATGCACGTGGCGGGGGTGTGCTATCTCCTAAACGGTAGCTCAGAACGGGAATCTGAGGGCACGGTTGCGTCCGGAACGTGCCGTTTACCCTAGGCGGGGTGTAAACTTTGCGGGTGCGGGCCTGCGGTGAGAAACGCCACCAGGGGCGTTTCCGTAAATAAGTGGCAAGTTTGTGTGCGAGCGTCGGCTCAAATAACTTCTGAACGGAGTCTCGGATGGAAAATCTGAGACCGCCGTTGCGTTCAGAACGGCGCGTTTACCCTAAGGGTGACCTTACTTTTGTTCGCATCGGGCGTCGGGTCCGAGGCTGGTTTGGCGCCGGCGGGCGGCTGATATAAATATCAGCGCCCCACCCCCTTTTTATCGTTCTTCGTCGTTCTTCGCCGTTCTTCGCCGCCACTCCTCTGAATCGAGCAAACGGAGCGCCCACGAGCTCAGAATTCGACGGCGGACGTTCCAGGAGTGCGCAGCGGAAGCTCGGGAGCGCGGATCTGAGGCAGAACGTCGGCGTTTCGCCCGCGAGGTAGGCGGTTTGAGTTTTACAATCCCGGATCCCGTTTTTGTGTTGTTTTTCTTCAAATTTTCATAAGGGTTGTATAGTTCGGGTCCCGAGCTTTCCAAAACATGTTTCGGATCTGAATTTGGAGCACCGGGGTGGTCCCGGTGGCTCCCGGAAGTTTTCCGGCGAAAAATCCGGTTTTCCGGCGAGACCCGCGGCGGCCATGGCGGAATCCGGCGAGACCCGCGGCGGCGCGGCGGCGGCGCGGTGGTTTTCGGCTCCGGCACGGCGGAGTCCGGCGGCGGCGCGGTGGTTTCCGGCGACCCTGCGGTGGTCCGGCCAGACTGTTCCGGGGGTTCTTTAAACCCCCGTAACTCGCAAACCGTAACTCCGATTCGCGAGCCGTTTGCGGTGACGCACTCCTTGCGTCGAGACGGACCTTTTGAAATCACCTTGAGAATTTTATGGTTCGGGATCGTGGCCCGGGAGTTAGAAACGTCGTATAAAATAATATTATTTTATTATTTTACGACTTCGGGCCGTTGTAACTTCTACCCGGAGCATCCGATTGACGTGCCGTCAGTGGCGTTGAGACCCTGACGGTACGACTGACTTTTTGAGATGGTTTCCGGGTTTTGGGACTGCGAACGGGGTGCGGGCCCCACGAGGCCGGGTTTTGGCGTTTGCGGAGAAACGCAGCTTTTGCACCAGGAGTCCGATTTTGGCGGATGAATAGTCGATCCTGTGTGTTTTTCCGAGAGGATCGCAATGGTGCGTTCCGTTCGATGAGTTTCGGAATCCAGGCGTGGGCCCCACCCGAGCTGGCCTTCGGTGAATAGTACCTTTCTCACCGGGTGTCCGTTTTGGGCGAGCGAGTAGTCGATTCCGCTTGTTTTTCCGAGGGGATTGCCGTGGTGTGATCCTCTCGATTGGTTTCGGGATCGTTGTGTGGGCCCCGCACGAGCTAGCTACGGTGAATAGTGTCGTTTTCACCGGTGCTCCGTTTCGGGTGAGTAAACAGCCTATCCTGCGTGTTTTTCCGCGTGGAACGCGATGGTGGCCTCGGTTTTGGCCTAGGAGGTGCGCAGTGTGGCGTTGTGGCGGGTCGCTTGGGTTAGCGACGTTTAGACCAACAGTGGTTGAGGGTTCTCCCTTGGTTCGTTCCCACGAGGGTTTGTGTGGCATCGCAACCTTCGTATGGGTTTGTGATCCTCTCGATGGGATGTTTAAACTGTTAGAGTTGTGGTATCACTTCGGTGGGCCTGGAGTGGATCCTCTAGCATCTTTACCCTAGATCGGGTTCTTGGTATCGCTGTGACCGCTTATTCATGGGCAGCGATCCCCTATCTAGCAGGTTAACCCCGTAGGGTTTTTGGCATCATCGGGAATATGATCCCCTACACGGTGGGTCGTGCATAGTAGGGTTGTGGCATCGTCGGGCTTACGATCCCCTACTCAGCATGATGTTTATAGTAGGGTTGCGGCATCGTTGGTTATATGATTCCCTACTCAGCGCTTGGTGTCGGTAGGGTTGCGGTATCGTTGGTTATGCGATCCCCTACTCAGCGCGTGGTTTCGTTAGGGTTGTGGCATCGTCGGTTCGATCCCCTACATCGCGAGTTATACGGGATAGGGTTCCGGTATCGTCGTGACCATCTTTATATGGACGATGATCCTCTATCTGAGTGTGAAGCTTCTGTCGAGTGCAGATCGGGTTGTGGTATCCCCCAGCGGATCCTGGGTGTGATCCCCCATCTGTGAGAACTACGTATGCCAGATTGGGTCGCGGTATCCCCCAGCGGACCCTGGGAGTGATCCCCTATCTGTGAGCTACGTATACCGGAGTGGGTCTTGGTATCCCCTAGCGGACCCTAGCGGCGATCCCCTCTCTGAGGAGTTTGGTGGTTATGTTGTTTCAGCGATGTTTCCTCAATGATGTTATCCGACGAGCGTGGTCTCTCGGGTGAGCGCCTGAGATGTTTGTTTGGGACCCGATGGAGTGTATCTCTCGGATGAGTGTCATCTGGTATGACAGTGTTCGTGGTGTGCTCTCCTTGTTGTGGACAGTTGCTGGTGACGAGGTCGGTACCTCTTGTGGCTTTGTGGCGTGAGCTTGTATATCTGGATTGTTCAAGGTGTATGTATGGGAATACACCTGAGCTGAGCTGAGCTGACTAGTTGTGTTAGCCGAGGATGGTCACGAGATGGAGTTTCTCTCTCGTCTGGGTTCCCTCTGGCTGGGTTGAGCGGACTGTTGCCTTCCAGTTGCTCCCTTGGGTTTTGGGTTTTTGGGGTGCCTACTGAGTATGTTTATACTCACCCCTGCACTGGCTTTGCCCGCACATGTTTGTGTCTTGTGCAGACCACATGCCTTTTGACGGAGTCCCAGGAGGACCCGGAGCAGGCGGAGCTTAGTGATCGAGTTGATCGGGGTGTTTACCGGAGCTGTGCCGAGGGAGCTTTCCGGCGGGTGATTGTGGCAGCGTTTCCCTTCTTCAGAGCAGGTTGGACGCGCTTTGTAGTTTTCTTTTGGTGGGCCCTGTTTTGCCCTTGTACTTTTTCTGTTGCACTCTGGTTTGGGATAGATTGTATGCATGCATTTACTTTTCAGTTTCTATATCTCTGCACTGTTGCATGGAGGTGTTTGTGGGTGCGTGTGTACAGGTACCTTAGGCTAATGCCTCCCATGTGTGTGATAGCCTACTCGGCGCTGGTCGCCAGCCCCTGGCCTATTGGAGGCGGGCTTGGGGAGTCGCGGCTCGAGCCCCGTTGGGTCGGGTCGTGACAGAGTGGTATCAGAGGAGGTTCCACCTTTGGGATCTCTGAGCGTAGCTGTTCTAGCTGTGAGCTTGTTTTGGGTTGCATAGCGGTAGTGTTAGGATGTTTCGAGTTCGACTTTCAGGCCAGGGACTCCAGTGTTGGTGCGGCGGCCGACGTATCCATACACCAGGACTCTGATAACCTGCCTTTTGACTCGGGACATTCGTACACTGGTCGCAGGGACATAATGGTACATGCATCATATAGGACTAGGTTTTTGGTTTTTCCTTGTCCTTTTTGAGTCAGCTCTCCAGATATACTCTTTGACTGTGGTGTGTCTTGAATGTATTTTAGGATGCCTCCACGACGACAACCAGCAAGGGTTCCGCAGCAGGATTGTGCTGATGACCCGCCCCGTGTAGTGGCTGTGGAGTAGGGCGCAGGTTCTGAGGTTGCACCTCCAGGTGGTCTGCCAGTTGAGCCACCACCTGTCGAGCAGCTGGTTGTGCCGGCGGTGCAGGACGAGGTTGCACGCAGGCTGAGTGTGCTGCACGAGTTCCAGAGGCAGCGACCTCTGAGGTTTCGGGGTGATCCAGACCCCCAGGCAGCTGATGACTGGCTTGAGGCAGTCACCCGAGTTTTCCGCCTAGTGAGGACACCTCCAGATCAGATGGTGGTCCTAGCAGCGAGCCTTCTGCATGGTTCTGCTGGGCGATGGTGGAGTTTGGTGACGCAGTCCCATGACGAGGAGACGCTCACGTGGGCAGAGTTTGAGCGGCTCTTCAGGGAGGAGTTCTATCCGGTGACGCTGAGGTCAGTGCGGATCCAGGAGCTTCTGCAGCTTCGTCAGGAGAGCCTGACTGTGTCGGAGTACTCAGCGAGGTTTACAGACCTGTCACGCTACTCCCTGGATATGGTTCGAGACCCGTTCTTTAGGGCTCGGACCTTCGAGCAGGGCTTATGCAGGGATATCCGAGCAGGTGTGGTTTCCTTGTGCCTGCCCACCTATGCTGGAGTGCTGGAGCGAGCGCTGGTGGTGGAGAGCTTTTTGGCCGATCAGATCTCGCCTGTTAGTGCTGGGCACTCGAGAGCTGAGACTTCGTCGGTCGGATCGGCATCTGGTAGCCGACGTCAGACTCAGGGGTCTGGATGTGGCCGACGTTTCAGGAGGCGACCCCAGGATGGAGGATCTGAGCCTCAGGGCTCACAGGGTTCGCAGGCCAGGTTTGGTCAGCCGCAGGAGAGGCGGTGTTACGCTTGCGATGGTCGGGGACATCTTGCTAGAGATTGTCCCACCCGACATGCTGCTGAAAGGGAGCCGGTCGATGGACTGCCTTGGTGGAGGCAGCGTCTCGAGCAAGGAGGTCCGTATGGCGGCGGACGTGGCATCAGAGCTGGTGCAGCGGGAGGCAGTGGTCGACAGTACCAGTTGCCACCACCCCCACCCCCAAGTGGTGCACGCCAAGCTCAGGGAGCTGGTGGTCGAGGGCGAGGACAGCTGCATGCCCTGGAGGCTATCGACCCAGAGGCACCGCTGATGGATAGAGGTACGCCATGTGTCCTTTCTACTTACTACAGTAGTTTGTCAGACACTGTTTAGAGGTACTCTTTCCTTTTGTTGCTTGCTCGAGTTTTATTCAGGGCGTTGGTAAGACCCTGAGTGGTTGTTGTTGGTGAGCTCGCTGGTGTGTGAGACCCAGTTGAGAGTCCAGTCGCTTTCCTTGTGCTTAGGACTTTTCGGGGACGAAAAGTTCTAAGGGGGGGAGGGTGTAGCGACTCGGGTTTTTGGCCCTGTCAGACTTTGGAATATTTCTACGAATAATTCCAGAGCTAGGCGCGAAGACGGCGTGCGATTCCGAGGCCCGGTGTGCCCAGAATTAATTTTATAAAAATATTAAGTATTTTTATACTATGCACGTGGCGGGGGTGTGCTATCTCCTAAACGGTAGCTCAGAACGGGAATCTGAGGGCACGGTTGCGTCCGGAACGTGCCGTTTACCCTAGGCGGGGTGTAAACTTTGCGGGTGCGGGCCTGCGGTGAGAAACGCCACCAGGGGCGTTTCCGTAAATAAGTGGCAAGTTTGTGTGCGAGCGTCGGCTCAAATAACTTCTGAACGGAGTCTCGGATGGAAAATCTGAGACCGCCGTTGCGTTCAGAACGGCGCGTTTACCCTAAGGGTGACCTTACTTTTGTTCGCATCGGGCGTCGGGTCCGAGGCTGGTTTGGCGCCGGCGGGCGGCTGATATAAATATCAGCGCCCCACCCCCTTTTTATCGTTCTTCGTCGTTCTTCGCCGTTCTTCGCCGCCACTCCTCTGAATCGAGCAAACGGAGCGCCCACGAGCTCAGAATTCGACGGCGGACGTTCCAGGAGTGCGCAGCGGAAGCTCGGGAGCGCGGATCTGAGGCAGAACGTCGGCGTTTCGCCCGTGAGGTAGGCGGTTTGAGTTTTACAATCCCGGATCCCGTTTTTGTGTTGTTTTTCTTCAAACTTTCATAAGGGTTGTATAGTTCGGGTCCCGAGCTTTCCAAAACATGTTTCGGATCTGAATTTGGAGCACCGGGGTGCTCCCGGTGGCTCCCGGAAGTTTTCCGGCGAAAAATCCGGTTTTCCGGCGAGACCCGCGGCGGCCATGGCGGAATCCGGCGAGACCCGCGGCGGCGCGGCGGCGGCGCGGTGGTTTCCGGCTCCGGCACGGCG
The DNA here is from genome assembly GCA_963277665.1 of Viscum album. Lineage (NCBI taxonomy): Eukaryota > Viridiplantae > Streptophyta > Magnoliopsida > Santalales > Viscaceae > Viscum > Viscum album. The sequence goes on from OY728141.1 coordinate 1,633,327,696, forward strand.
GAGTCCGGCGGCGGCGCGGTGGTTTCCGGCGACCCTGCGGTGGTCCGGCCAGACTGTTCTGGGGGTTCTTTAAACCCCCGTAACTCGCAAACCGTAACTCCGATTCGCGAGCCGTTTGCGGTGACGCACTCCTTGCGTCGAGACGGACCTTTTGAAATCACCTTGAGAATTTTATGGTTCGGGATCGTGGCCCGGGAGTTAGAAACGTCGTATAAAATAATATTATTTTATTATTTTACGACTTCGGGCCGTTGTAACTTCTACCCGGAGCATCCGATTGACGTGCCGTCAGTGGCGTTGAGACCCTGACGGTACGACTGACTTTTTGAGATGGTTTCCGGGTTTTGGGACTGCGAACGGGGTGCGGGCCCCACGAGGCCGGGTTTTGGCGTTTGCGGAGAAACGCAGCTTTTGCACCAGGAGTCCGATTTTGGCGGATGAATAGTCGATCCTGTGTGTTTTTCCGAGAGGATCGCAATGGTGCGTTCCGTTCGATGAGTTTCGGAATCTAGGCGTGGGCCCCACCCGAGCTGGCCTTCGGTGAATAGTACCTTTCTCACCGGGTGTCCGTTTTGGGCGAGCGAGTAGTCGATTCCGCTTGTTTTTCCGAGGGGATTGCCGTGGTGTGATCCTCTCGATTGGTTTCGGGATCGTTGTGTGGGCCCCGCACGAGCTAGCTACGGTGAATAGTGTCGTTTTCACCGGTGCTCCGTTTCGGGTGAGTAAACAGCCTATCCTGCGTGTTTTTCCGCGTGGAACGCGATGGTGGCCTCGGTTTTGGCCTAGGAGGTGCGCAGTGTGGCGTTGTGGCGGGTCGCTTCGGTTAGCGACGTTTAGACCAACAGTGGTTGAGGGTTCTCCCTTGGTTCGTTCCCACGAGGGTTTGTGTGGCATCGCAACCTTCGTATGGGTTTGTGATCCTCTCGATGGGATGTTTAAACTGTTAGAGTTGTGGTATCACTTCGGTGGGCCTGGAGTGGATCCTCTAGCATCTTTACCCTAGATCGGGTTCTTGGTATCGCTGTGACCGCTTATTCATGGGCAGCGATCCCCTATCTAGCAGGTTAACCCCGTAGGGTTTTTGGCATCATCAGGAATATGATCCCCTACGCGGTGGGTCGTGCATAGTAGGGTTGTGGCATCGTCGGGCTTACGATCCCCTACTCAGCATGATGTTTATAGTAGGGTTGCGGCATCGTTGGTTATATGATTCCCTACTCAGCGCTTGGTGTCGGTAGGGTTGCGGTATCGTTGGTTATGCGATCCCCTACTCAGCGCGTGGTTTCGTTAGGGTTGTGGCATCGTCGGTTCGATCCCCTACATCACGAGTTATACCGGATAGGGTTCCGGTATCGTCGTGACCATCTTTATATGGACGATGATCCTCTATCTGAGTGTGAAGCTTCTGTCGAGTGCAGATCGGGTTGTGGTATCCCCCAGCGGATCCTGGGTGTGATCCCCCATCTGTGAGAACTACGTATGCCAGATTGGGTCGCGGTATCCCCCAGCGGACCCTGGGAGTGATCCCCTATCTGTGAGCTACGTATACCGGAGTGGGTCTTGGTATCCCCTAGCGGACCCTAGCGGCGATCCCCTCTCTGAGGAGTTTGGTGGTTATGTTGTTTCAGCGATGTTTCCTCAGTGATGTTATCCGACGAGCGTGGTCTCTCGGGTGAGCGCCTGAGATGTTTGTTTGGGACCCGATGGAGTGTATCTCTCGGATGAGTGTCATCTGGTATGACAGTGTTCGTGGTGTGCTCTCCTTGTTGTGGACAGTTGCTGGTGACGAGGTCGGTACCTCTTGTGGCTTTGTGGCGTGAGCTTGTATATCTGGATTGTTCAAGGTGTATGTATGGGAATACACCTGAGCTGAGCTGAGCTGACTAGTTGTGTTAGCCGAGGATGGTCACGAGATGGAGTTTCTCTCTCGTCTGGGTTCCCTCTGGCTGGGTTGAGCGGACTGTTGCCTTCCAGTTGCTCCCTTGGGTTTTGGGTTTTTGGGGTGCCTACTGAGTATGTTTATACTCACCCCTGCACGGGCTTTGCCCGCACATGTTTGTGTCTTGTGCAGACCACATGCCTTTTGACGGAGTCCCAGGAGGACCCGGAGCAGGCGGAGCTTAGTGAGCGAGTTGATCGGGGTGTTTACCGGAGCTGTGCCGAGGGAGCTTTCCGGCGGGTGATTGTGGCAGCGTTTCCCTTCTTCAGAGCAGGTTGGACGCGCTTTGTAGTTTTCTTTTGGTGGGCCCTGTTTTTCCCTTGTACTTTTTCTGTTGCACTCTGGTTTGGGATAGATTGTATGCATGCATTTACTTTTCAGTTTCTATATCTCTGCACTGTTGCATGGAGGTGTTTGTGGGTGCGTGTGTACAGGTACCTTAGGCTAATGCCTCCCATGTGTGTGATAGCCTACTCGGCGCTGGTCGCCAGCCCCTGGCCTATTGGAGGCGGGCTTGGGGAGTCGCGGCTCGAGCCCCGTTGGGTCGGGTCGTGACATTATCTTATGTATAACTCTATATTAAAAATGTTTTAGTAAATAAACATTGATTTTAACTCTTTTAACTCTTCTTTGAATTAAATAATAATAAATGTCATAATCTAATCCAAGTGGGCCTAAATGATAATATATTACACTTAAGGTTGTTTTTGGTCGAGATACACTTGTCCAATAGGATTAGGACATGTGTTAGGGTAATATTAATATCATTCTTACTCTTTATTACCCTATTTACTTTTTACCGTGGTAAATAAAAGTAAAAAGTTACTATTCACCAAAAATTATTTTCATATCATTGAACCACATTTTACTTACTGACATCAACCGTGTCTCTCGGATTTGTGAAATTCCATTCACAGAAGCGGTAAAATTAAGTTTTATGAAAAATTCAGTTTTTTTTAACTACCACTTAGTAGTTTCACTATTCATCAAAAATTGATGTTTTTCAGAACAATGCCAAAATTTCATCCTAAGCTATATTTCATATTCCAAATTCAAAAAAGAAGTCTATTTTACCAAATTCATTACATAGAAGTTTCATTAATTAATTTTATAATTAAATCCCGCTGTTAAAACAAATAGCGTGTTTTTAAGAAACAATATCTATCAAAAGATTGACACTTGATTATGTCTGGTTTAAATGTGAAATTACATCCAATGACCAACATTGTATTAAATTGTAAAAATATATTCTAAATATACTTTAAAACCACTCAAATTAAAAATTTATCACTATTAATTATTTCGATAAAAAAGTAGTTTTTAATTAAAATTTAGTAATTTTCACTATTCATTAGAAAATGAAAGTTATCCGAAAAGTACCAAAATTTCACCTTAGGCTAAATTCGATACTCCGAATCCAAAAATGAAGTCCATTTTGAGATCTAAAATTTCTAAAATTTAAAAAGTGGTTATTACTATTCATAACGGCTAGTTTTAATAATAGCATATCGTTGTTTCGTGAAACTCAGTATTGCGTACTACACACGCTATCGAGGAAGGTCGCGATTGCGTGTAATGCAAGGAAAGTTAAGGATGCGTGTTGTGCAAGCTCCTTTTGGTGCAGCGTACAACACAAGACATTAGTGAAATTAAAAAGAATATTTTTCATAAAATCTTGGGCTGTTACATTCTACCCCCCTTAAAATGAATTTCGCCCTCGAAATTCGTCGGGGTTATAAATAGTTTACTATTCGAAAGTTTCTTTAATAGAAACCCACATCGTAAAAAGGAATACCAAAACTTGGCTTTAAAAACTAAAGTATGAAATGTAACGATTACCCAAATAAACTTATCACTGGGTTTCCACATAGGTGAAAATATGGATATGGAAGAGAAATCTAACCATCATGTTCTGATAGAGAGTGGTAGAGAACATGGCTATGGAAATTCCAGTAATCACAAATCCATAAATTTGTGACGATCTAAGGTACCATCTTATTCATCAGGTATAAGATCACTAGGACAACATTTTTGGTTTTCAAGATCGTTTCCCTAATGTTAAAGAATTTGAATTAGAATAAATACTTACTTTATTTTGGTACAATCTCACTGTTGTTCATGCCTTTAACAATTTCCACTTCATTTCTTAAATAAATGAAGTTGAATTTGTTATTCGTGAAGTTTTAGCAGATCATGTGATAGAATGACGGGTCATTCCATCTGTCTCGAACAAAAGGTTAGTAAAAATTATATACATAAGTTGATCTATAGTGAGATTAATCATATATGGTTCCTAAAATGGACTTTACACTTCATATATCATACTGGTTAATATAATAAAACTAGTTTCTAATAAACAGGGACTTCCTATAGGCCAGTGGTAGGCGATAAAGGCCAGTCGCACTTCGGTTGTGGGTTCGATTCCCACATCCTTGTCCAACGCGATGGGCTGTCGCCCGTCCTACAGGTTGTCCTTTTTCTAAAACTATATTACTATAACATCTCATCAATAATATCACAAAACTTATATCCTTAAACAATACTATTTTATGTCCAACATAATCCTTTCTAGTCTTTAGGATTATCCATAATACTGTTGTCTACTTTCATAACATAGTGAAAATGATTACCAGAGATTTAATACCATTGTCGGTCCCCATATATCATAAGATATGTTTATTTCTGGTCCCATTCCAAACATTAAAAGTCCTTAATCATGTATTCTCTTGAATACCCATTGAACCTTAATGAAAACATGAATGCAGTTACCAAAATCCTCAAAATTCTATATACTCAAACCATGATATCACTTAGTCCTTATATCAATCATGAGCTCATGAATACTGTTAAACATTTCGTTTTCTCGTTTTCCATTCATTATGTGCATATCATCTTATTTCCAAAAATTTCTCAATCACTTTGAATACCACATTAGACCAATACATAAATATTCCAATACTCCATGATACAATATTATTTTGGAATCCCATTACATAAACACTTAATCATTCCACCACATCGTTGTCATATTCAACATCGCCAATAGTGATCGCATGTGACTTCCCTTTGTCCTTTGCCTTTAGTGGTTGTTTATGTTGATCATCACTAACCCTTGGATTAGGGCATTTATTAGCATAATGCCCCATTTCCTTTCACTTGAAGCATTGAAGTGTTGGTGGTGCGTTCTCTGTAGTGTTTGCTTTATTCACATCATTAGAATCCCTTTTTCCATTACTTCGACACATAGCTGCTCGATGACCTTCTTTTCCACACTTAAAACATTTTCTAGTCCCTTTAAGACAATATCCACCATGCTTCTTTCCACACTTTGTGCATAAGGAAACATTCATCTTCTTTTCACCATTATTCTGAGATTTCTCCGTGAACTCCATCTTTCGTTTTTTGTCAAAACCATGAGATGGATATGTAACACCAACTTCCATTTCTACCTTGATAGGACAATGCACAATTTCTTCATAGCTACTGAAGTCTCTTATATCTAATGCCCTTCGAAGACTTGGTTTTAAGCCACTGAAAAATCGAACAACTTTACTTTCAGGTTGGATGATAATGCCAGATGCATACCTTGCAAGTCTTGTAAAATTCGCTTCGTATATACCAAAAGATTCATCATCCTTTTGCTTTAGTTCAAGAAATTCCTTCTCCATATTTGTTCGAAGAATATGAGGGAAGTACTTATTGAAAAATAAGTTCTTGAACTCGTCCCATTCCATGGACTCAATTTCATCTCTTGGCCTCGTATTCTTGATAAGATTCCACCATTGATCAGCTTCACCTTCCAAACGATATACTGCTAAGATGACTTTATCATGCTCAGAACATTGAAGAACTGAAAATATATTTTCAATGGTACTGATCCATTGTTTAGCAACAAGTGGATCAGAAGTCCCACTGAAAGAAGGTGGACGTTGCCTCATAAAGGACTCAATAGAATACCGTTCCTTTCTCTGCTCATTTGGAAGTCCCGAATGATTCATAGCTTGTGTAAGGATAGCAATAAGATTTTGCACTCCATCTCCCATAACATTTTTTTGTTTAGGAGGACAATCATTGAATTGTCCATTGCATTGATCAACACAGTTCCTTCGGGTTCCAGCCATCGTCTAAAACCCAAAAAGAATAGTTTGAGAGGAAAAAATCATGCTAGGGAAACAAACATAATAAAGGGGGAGTATCCTCAATATCTAACATCTTAGGTTAAATTATAAGATCGTTACCGTAGTTCTAGGACTATATCCTATATGTATACTTATCCTTAGGGACATCCCTAGACATACCTTAGAAATATCTCTAGGGATCTCACTAACGTTCTCACATCCTAGTTTCCAAAGGTTGACTAAACATTTCCTCTGATACCAACTGTAGCGGTCTGGAATTACTTCCAGTGGACTATAATTTATACCTATCAGGGCACTCCATGGGAGGCTACACCCCATGGGCGGGACACACCACCATCCCCAGTGGCATCCATTTCCTCATGAAGCCCTTGGGCGGAGAGCCATGCTTCGTCCAACGCTCACATGTGAGAGTTCCCAAGGATCGGATACATTCCTACCTCCTTTGCCTCTGATACCAACTGTAGAGACCTGAAGCCTGACGTACATAGACTTTAAATTACTTTTGCAGAATACTTAGTACATAACAAAAACACACACAAAAGGATCGTAATAGTTTAGTGTCTTTGGAAACTCGGAATAAAATCTTCTAATCGTGGTGAAAGATCTTCAACATCTCCCATAAAGATCTTATTTTTTTTACCTAAAACCTTTCTTTATATCCTAGGGAAAAGAAAACATAAAAGGGTGAGCTCAAATGCTCAGTAAGGGTAAACAAAATAAATATCAATCACATCGTATTCATAAGAACATAACATTTTGGAAATCATAACCTGCAAAAGAGAGCATAATTTCATAACATGGGATAAATCATGGTAGTGAAATATAATCACAATAATCATAACATAAAACATGAAACTTTGTGTAATTCACAAGTAATCATAGAGAATCATTTCTTGTTAGTCAAGACTCATTGCCAAGACTATCTTAGTGGACAAAGTCCCTTTCTGAATCGAGTAACCCTCGTTTCAGTCCTGTTTCACTGAACCGGTATAACCTACCATTCCAGCCATGTCTATCTCATGAGATATAAAATCTTTACCCAATTCATTGGAGGGAGATATAGGTCCCACCCATCACATAATGATACCATTCTTATGTGTGCCACAAAAACATAAATCATACATCATTGCATAACCCATGTAATAAAAATGGGATTCTTAAACAACATGACATCATAAAACCATTCATATAAGATAAAGGAATTCATAAACATAATTCCATCACAACATAGTCAAATCAATGTAAAAATATGGATAGAAACAGAACCCTTTATTATCTTAGATGGAAAATAATTTTGATAAAACACTTGAAATGAATTCTTGAGGAAAATATCCTTTCTTCTTCAAAATCAATTCCTTTTCACAAAACATCATGCAATTTTAAAAGAAATAGATTTTATTTAAAATAGTCATGAAATATTTTGGAGGAAGGTTCATGAAAATAAGGCTTTATAAAACCGTAAAAATCTGTTTGTGCCGTATAAGTTAAAAAAAACATTCTTCTCGTACTTTTGTCGGAAAGTCAAAAAGTACCTCGTATGAAAAAAAACGAAAAAAGATTCATTTCATATCCTTTACTAAAAACTCACCGAAGGGTAAAATTTTATTTAAACAATTATAGGTGGATGGAAATAATATTAAATATTGAGGAAACATGGATGTGGATGATAAAATACACCCCATTAAATACTAATGTATAAACAATCTCGGATAAAAATGAGATTGTGATATTTCCCTTACCTTAGGTCCGATTTGCTTCGTATGTTTCTGAACCTCCTGTATAATGATTTAAATAATGTCATTGACTTATTACAGAATCATATTCATTGTTATGATATCATATATGGTTCACTTATGACTTTATATTACCCGTTCTTTTGTAAATTCCTTGTTAAATAAGCGTTTTGGGTAAAATCGTTTCATTTATCGTAGGTGTTTTGACTTGTTGTTCTTGACATTATTATTACTTATATCATGATTTACTTACTTCCAGAATATAAAATATGATTTATATATCATATATATTCAGTATATATATATATATATATATATATATATAATAGATAGATAAATGAAATGAAAAACACCGTTCATGGAGACGGTAGTCCGTACGTACGCATGAACGTTGTTTTCCTTTCCTTATTGTCTTGAATGGAAGTAAGTAGATGACATACATATATATATATATACATAAATCCAGTAGCTTTATAATTTCATATATTTCATTATTATTTCTTATATATACTTTATAATCATTCTTAAATGGTTAACATGGAGAATGAATCTCATCGCGTCGTGGAGACGGTAGTCTGTACGTACGCACGAGCGATGATATCATTTCCATAAATATTGAATTGAATTGGAGTGGATTATACAATATATAAGAATCAATATGATGTTGTAATAACTATTTATAGTTATTATTTACACCATTATACCCATCCATGTAAGGTGGTGGTGGAAAATAGATTACACCACAGCGTGGAGACGGTATTCCGTACGTACGCACGCGCGGTGATTTCATTTTTCCGTAGGATGGATAGAAGGTGAATTAGGGTTGTTTCATATTTATAATAACATATCAGTATGTAAGTAATAATGATGTTATTACTTTGTCATGAAACAACTAAAGAAGAAGAAGTTGAAGAAGAATGAAATTGAAAAGATCGGTAATGGTTATTACCTCTTCTTTGAAACGCCTCTTTGAATCCTCCACTTAGGGAACTAATATTGGTCTTTGAAGAAGACCAGGACCTCTAGGATTATTCTAGGGAAGTGGAGAAGAGATTTTGGCAGGGTTTTGCCGAGCTTGAGTGCTCAAATTGGTGTGAGGAGGAGGGGGAGGAGGTGTCCTTTTATAAGGGAGGAGAGGGGCACCTTAAGAATACCTCAAAATATTATTTTATATTAATGTCAAAATCGGTTTATAATGGTTCCAAAGGGTCTTATTTCGAAGCTAAAGTGGGGATGGGTCGAAATCCTATCAACCAATAAGATTTAGACAAGTTTAGGGTATTATTTTAACCTTATCAATTAGATTTAACTCTAAGTTAAATAATTTAACTTTTACCGTGTCTTTTTGTTTTCTTTCACTATATGGTTAATACACTTACTATAACATTCCAAACGAACCCCAAATTGTTTATTATTAATATATATATCCGTATCTAAGTCATTTGGCCGAACCTTAGATTTTTAGGAATAAAATAACAATTAATAATATAATATTTGATTTAAAAACTATTTTGTGTCAATTTTGACACTATTTGATATATGATTTTTTTGAAAGTCATAATAGAGTTATATGTTCGCACCAAGTTGATTAAATGAACACTAATATATCATAGTAACCTAGAAAATTAGTGTAATTCATAAAAAGTATTAAATTACATTTATTTTGGAATTTATAATATCAATTATGTCAAAATTTCATTAATAATATAATTACTGTATCATCTTTGTGTCATAAATAAATTAACTTATTTGATGTCTAAAAATTACATATAAAATACCATCATGTAGAAAATCGTTTTATCTTTCTAATGAATATTTACAATCGAATTTATCTTATGTATAACTCTATATTAAAAATGTTTTAGTAAATAAACTTTGATTTTAACTCTTTTAACTCTTCTTTGAATTAAATAATAATAAATGTCCTAATCTAATCCAAGTGGGCCTAAATGATAATATATTACACTTAAGGTTGTTTTTGGTCGAGATACACTTGTCCAATAGTATTAGAACATGTGTTAGGGTAATATTAATATCACTCTTACCCTTAATTGCCCTATTTACTTTTAACCGTGGTAAATAAAAGTAAAAAGTTACTATTCACCAAAAATTATTTTCATCTCATTGAACCACATTTTCTTTACTGACATCAACCGTGTCTCTCGGATTTTTGAAATTCCATTCACAGAAGCGGTAAAATTAAGTTTTATGAAAAATTCAGTTTTTTTTAACTACCACTTAGTAGTTTCACTATTCATAAAAATTGATGTTTTTCGGAACAATGCCAAAATTTCATCCTAAGCTATATTTCATATTCCAAATTCAAAAAAGAAGTCTATTTTACCAAATTCATAACATAAAAGTTTCATTAATTAATTTTATAATTAAATCCCGCTGTTAAAACAAATAGCGTGTTTTTAAGAAACAATATCTATCAAAAGATTGACACTTGATTATGTCTGGTTTAAATGTGAAATTACATCCAATGACCAACATTGTATTAAATTGTAAAAATATATTCTAAATATACTTTAAAACCACTCAAATTAATAATTTATCACTATTAATTATTTCGATAAAAAATTTGTTTTTAATTAAAATTTAGTAATTTTTACTATTCATTAGAAAATGAAAGTTATCCGAAAAGTACCAAAATTTCACCTTAGGCTAAATTCGATACTCCGAATCCAAAAATGAAGTCCATTTTGAGAGCTAAAATTTCTAAAATTTAAAAAGTGGTTATTAATATTCATAACGGCTAGTTTTAATAATAGCATATCGTTGTTTCGTGAAACTCAGTATTGCGTACTACACACGCTATCGAGGAAGGTCGTGATTGCGTGTAATGCAAGGCAAGTTAAGGATGCGTGTTGTGCAAGCTCCTTTTGGTGCAGCGTACAACACAAGACATTAGTGAAATTAAAAAGAATATTTTTCATAAAATCTTGGGCTGTTACACTTCAATTCAGTATTTTGAAGTTTTAAGTGGCGCCGTTAGGCTGCCGAATTTTTAAGTGGTTCTTCACACTTCTCATTTTGAAGTTCTACTTTCATGTCAATTATTTCAAGTTCCTTTTTGTTATGTTGGGGTATGATCTCTATATCTATCATAATGGAATCTTATGTTCATATGATGAGAGACCCCATTTGATCTATTCAATTCAGTATTTTGAAGTTTTAAGTGGCGTCGTTAGGCTGCCGAATTTTTAGGGGATTCTTTCACCCTTCTCATTCTTTTCAAAGTTTTACTTTCATGTCAAGTCTTTCAAGTTCCTTTTTAATTATGTTGGGGAATTATCTCTATATCTATCATACTGAACTCTTAGGTTTACATGATTAGAGACCCTATTTGATCTTTTAAAATCATTTTGTTTGAAGTTTAAGTAACGCCGTTAGGCTTCCGAACTTTCATAAGAGAAATCTAATTTTTGTATTCCTTCCATGTTTTTCATTTCAAATGGTATGTCCTCGAAATTTCATTACCATGATCATGTATCATTTTTATTCTGTCCATCTACTGTTTTATGGGTCATTTATGAATGTTTGACCCATTTTCCCTCTCTTTTTAATGTCTTCTAAAACCTCGTAACATAGCGGTTATGCTGCAGAATTTCCATCTCAAAATGTCTCTCTCTTTTTCTAAAGTTATTCTATATTATTAAGTGAATAATCAAAGATATTTCTTCTAAAGTGGTATTCACATATATACCAAAATGTTCTATTTTAAATTTTGGGATTTACATACATGAGACCCACCTTCCTTTTCTGTGGGTTTTAAAGTGACGTAAAGATCATGTCTTTAACGCAGTTTTTAAAACGTTGTGATTATGAAATGAAACCCATTTATTTTATGCTATATGGGTTATTTATGAAATGTTTGATGATGATATATGTGGCTCACATTATAATAAAATAAAATTTAAGGTTGCGCCCTGATAGTGCTCCAATGCATTGGGTAAAGACTTAATCTCTAGAGATGACCATTTTTAACGACGCCTTGGTGAATAACCTTGGTAATTTTTAATGACACCTTGGGGATGGACCTTGGTGAAACGAAACGATTGTCAATATTAAATGTTGTAGCCACATATTTAAGTTATGAAAAATGTTATCTTTATTATGATATGCTTCATGGTCTCATGTTCATGCCTCAAAGTTCTTTTCATGTCCTTATTGAAGTATCTCAAGTTCACATGTAAAATGTTTCTCTTGTTTCCCTTACTGGGCCTTCTGCTCACCCTTTCTTTTGATGTATGTCCCCAGGTTATGAGATGCAGTAATGAACCTAGGATGAACATAAGTATAAGCCTTTCAAGTGTTTAAGAAGAATGTTTTATGTATGTTTTCATGTTTTAAGTTCCTGGTTTCCAAGACACTAAACCTTAAAGATCCTCGGTTTTGTAAAATGTAATGAAAGATTATATGATAAAAAGGTGGGATGCTATAGTTGGTATAAAAGGATGGTTTAGTTATTTGTGGAAATTAGGATATGAAAACTCTAGGAAGAACCCTATAGAAAAGTTTAAATATAGGAAATCTTCCTGGTATTTTGGTGAGTATTGAGTAAGGGGTTTCCAAGAAAATACATCCCTGTCTGGATACGAGCAGGTAGAGGTGGCTCTGGCACAGATGTACATAGGGGTAAAACCCGAAAACACCGCTTTGAGCTAGACTCGAACGGGAACTGGTACACGACAATGGGCCTTGCTGCACTCTTGGTTACGACACTCCCAGGGGATACGCTTTGGTAAATTCATAAGCTTAGTATGAACCATTGTTAAAGGAACAAAGATAAAATAAAATAAAGGTTCACATAAGAATATATGATCATGGATAACCAAGATGGGAACCTAGGGGATCACAAGTTAGGGTATACTTTTCTTCTACAAGTTATCCTTATATGCTTTAAGTTTCTTTTCATGATTATTGGCTAAGTATTTAAGACCCTAATTATAGCTTCTTTTCTTAGTTAATGATGGGAAATGGAAGAACATGTCCCAATAACCAATGTGATAGGAAATGCTATGATTTCCGTATTAATTCGACAGAGATGATTAGGGTATTAAAAGATGATTATTATTTTGGAAGACGTTCACTATTTTGAGGATACTATATGATCAAGGTAAATATATTAATATGGTATTTTCATTGAGGAGTAAGGTTGACTTATATTTTGAAGAATCAATGAGTTTAAGGTGGACTTATAGTAATTTAGGTTACTTATGGGAATGATTAACCTATCTTGGTTAAAATATGTTTAGGTTAGCTAATTTTGTTATAAGATGTTAGGAGTGGTTGATGTTGTTTGGAGATGAACAATGAAGTTTATTTTGGAAGACTATGTTATCAAATCTTTCTTGTATTTGGGTCTCAATCTTAGTTTGGTTTACTTTGAGGAATTTTAAGGACTGTTATTTATGGAATGGTCTATGATGAATTTTGGGTAGTACCATGGAAATTTGAAGATTTAAAAGTAGTTTCCACTCCTATGGGATTCTTTTTGAAGAGTTGTTTTACCTTACCCTTTCTAATTTTGGGATAATGTTTAATGATAGGAGGAATAGACAGTTGATATTTTGTGCATTATGTGATTCTCTAAAAGATGATTCTTGTGTTTTGATGAGACCAAGTAGTTTTGAATGCTCATCATTTAGAGAAAAGATTAGTTTTGGTAGAAACTTATTAAATTATGAAACTCTACATAAACGTATGTATATTTTCTTATGTTTTTGTTCTATGTAGTAAATGAATTCCTCAAAATTATAAAAAGAAAGTAAAACAAAAACGTTGTTGGTTTATGTTTCCTACTAGCTAATCAATGACCGTTTACACACATCATAAGTTTGGGATTTTATGGTGGTTAACTTCCTCCTAGTCATGTTTTCTATCACTCTCCTTTAGAACGTGACCCTTTTTTTTCTCCTCCATGTCCATGTTTCCTACATGGAATCCTAGTATGAGTAAACTCGGGGGGCCTTTGTACTTCCTCTTCTTTCTTTTAAAGTAATGGTGTTACTGACTCTTTTTCCGATGTGGGACTTTCAACGAAATTTCAAAACCCAATTTTAAAAATTGTGAGGGCGCAATTTCTTAAGGGGGGAAGATTGTAACGGCCCGAAATTTTGAATAAATCTTGTTTCCTAATTTCATGTGTTATTTTATTTTATTTTATTTTTATACTCAAAAAAATGTGTTATTTGATAAACATGATTATAATTAAAATGAGACCATTGAGTTTTGACTGTTATATGACCATCGTTCAATATGACGGCTGTGAACAAAATGTTTTGATTATTGTCTCTAAATACAAGTAATCTTGGTTAATTAATATAGAAAGAAGATTCGATGGCCTAACCCAGTAGTCTTGGACTGATCGAAGCCCATCTCACAGAACTTGGGAAGGAGGTAGCACCACTGGGCTTTGCTCTAGACCAAACCCAAGCTGAACTTCATCGTGTGAAGCTAGAACGGGATCGCCTTCGTGAGAAGTTCAAACTGATAGAAATTACTACTCGTGCAATGTTAGCCGAGCCTCACTCGGATTCTCTCACCTTAGCACACCTTACACTTAGGTCCTATGCTGGTGTGATAAGGGGCTATGTAAGGAGACCGTAACTACCTTGTGTAATCCTTTGTTTTAAATAAAAATTTGAATTTCTTCTTATGATGAAGTTTATGAATTTTCAAATGACCGGATAAATATAGTATGTATATTTTTGATGAATTTTAGAAAAATTATATTTTGTTTTTGTAAACCTTAAATAATTAAAAATGTGTAATGATTTGAAAAAAATGGTCTTCTACAATTATGTTCAGTACGAAATTTAGAGTCTAATAAGATCAACTTGATTTTGGATGAATAGTAAAATATGAATAGTGATTTTATGATTAGGATTAGTAATGAGTCCAAATGGATTAGTAATCTCACTTAAATAAAGTATTAGTATAATCTAGTCACCTTGATTTAAGTAATGTGATTCAATTAAATGGTTAAATAATGGTTTCATAAATTATTAGTCAAGTATTAGTTTTTTCGGGTGAATAGTGTTTTTTAATTAAAAATTTAATTAAAAATAATTAGAAAATTATTTTTATAAAATGGACTTTATTTTTGAACTCAGAGCATCGATATTATGTTATGGTAATTTTTGGGGTTTTTTGTAAAAAAATGAATTTTCGGTGAATAGTGTATTTATTTAAAAATAAAATTGAAAATATTTAAAAAATTATTTTTATAAAATGGAGTTCATTTTTGAAATCAGAGCATTGATATTTGGTTAGTGTGAAATTTTGGGATTTTTCTGAGAAAGTTGAATTTTCAGTGAATAGTAAAAATGCAGTTTTAGGGTTTCGGTATGTTTAGTGACATCATAGCTGTGTCATGATGATGTAATTAAATATTTTGAGGGTTGGCCGGACAAGGGTGATGAATTATTGTTTTGGGGGGCCCATGTGGCCTAACTCCATGGTAAATGACAAGGGAGAGCACATGGTTTTGAGAAAAGCACTTTTGAGGTGTCCCTTGGCCATTAATGCCTTGTCCCCTCACTTTCCCTATAAATACCAAGCCATCCTCTCATCCATTCGACTCCCCACTCTTCCCCAACGAAGGTCGGGTCTCATTACCTCCCAAGGAGTAATCCCAAGGTGCCCCCAAGCCCTCAAGGTCCCAACCTTTGAGTTTTAAGAGCTACATTTTAAGGTAAGGGATCTGACCTCTCTCTTTAATTTCAAGTAATCTCTTTTATGTCATTCCATTTATTCTCCATGTTCTTATGTTGTAGGATGTTCTTTTATACTCCTCTTACTGCCCTTTTCATGTTCATGTAATGAGATATCCCCTCTTACTCTCATTATTTCGTTTTATGATGTTTTAAGTGGCGCCGTTAGGCTGCCGAAATTTTTGTAACGGATTCTTTCTCCCTTCTCATTTTTCAAGATCTATTTTCATGTAAAGTATTTCAAGTTCCTTTTTATTATGTTGGGTTATGATTTCTAAATTTATCATAATGATCTTTTATGATCATATTATGAGAGACCCTATTTGATATCTTCAATTCAGTATTTTGAAGTTTTAAGTGGCGCCGTTAGGCTGCCGAATTTTTAAGTGGTTCTTCACCCTTCTCATTTTGAAGTTCTACTTTCATGTCAATTCTTTCAAGTTACTTTTTGTTATTTTGGGGTATGATCTCTATATCTATCATAATGGACTCTTATGTTTATATGATTAGAGACCCCATTTGATCTATTCAATTCAGTATTTTGAAGTTTTAAGTGGCGTCGTTAGGCTGCCGAATTTTTAGGGGATTCTTTCACCCTTCTCATTCTTTTCAAAGTTCTACTTTCATGTCAAGTCTTTCAAGTTACTTTTTAATTATGTTGGGGAATTATCTCTATATCTATCATAATGAACTCTTAGGTTCAAATTATGAGAGACCCTATTTGATCTTTTCAAATCATTTTGTTTGAAGTTTAAGTAACGCCGTTAGGCTGCCGAACTTTCATAAGAGAAATCTAATTTTTGTCTTCCTTCCATGTTTTTCATTTCAAATGGTATGTCCTTGAAATTTCATTACCATGATCATGTATCCTTCTTATTCTGTCCATCTACTGTTTTATGGGTCATTTATGAATGTTTGACCCATTTTCCCTCTCTTTTTAATGTCTTCTAAAACCTCGTAACATAGCCGTTATGCTGCAGAATTTCCGTCTCAAAATGTCTCTCTCTTTTTCTAAAGTTATTTTATATTATTAAGTGAATAATAAAAGCTCTTTATTCTAAAGGGGTATTCACATATATACCAAAATGTTCTATTTTAAATTCTGGGATTTACATACATGAGACCCACCTTCCTTTTCTGTGGGTTTTAAAGTGACGTAAAGATCATGTCTTTAAAGCAGTTTTTAAAACGTTGTGATTATGAAATGAAACCCATTTATTTTATACTATATGGGTAATTTAAGAAATGTTTTATGATGATATATGTGGCTCACATTATAATAAAGGAAAATTTAAGGGTGCGCCCTGATAGCGCTCCAATGCATTGGGTAAAGACTTAATCTCTAGAGATGACCATTTTTAACGACGCCTTGGTGAATAACCTTGGTAATTTTTAATGACACCTTGGGGATGGACCTTGGTGAAACGAAAAGATTGTCAATATTAAATGTTGTAGCCACATCTTCAAGTTATGAAAAATGTTATCTTTATTATGATTTGCTTCATGGTCTCATTTTCATGCCTCAAAGTTCTTTTCATGTCCTTATTGAAGTATCTCAAGTTCACATGTAAAATGTTTCTCTTGTTTCCCTTACCGGGCCTTCTGCTCACCCTTTCTTTTGATGTATGTCCCCAGGTTATGAGATGTAGTAATGAACCTAGGATGAACATAAGGAGAATCCTTTAAAGTGTTTAAGAAGAATGTTTTATGTATGTTTTCATGTTTTAAGTTCCTAGTTTCCATGTCACTAAACCTTAAAGATCCTCGGTTTTGTAAAATGTAATGAAAGATTATGTGATAAAAAGGCGGGATGCTATATTAATCATACAACATTCTTCATGATCCTTTATCAATTTTCCATATTATTCTTTAATACGTTTTTATTATAAAAAATTCATGCATAATATCCAAATATTTTAGTAATGTCAAAACATGAGCTAAGAGATAATTCATACCTTTCATAGATACTTTTCAGTTTCCTCATCTTCAATTAGAATGGAATTAGGATTGGTAAACACGCATGTGTATGATCCTGCTAATCCCACTCCCAAACATTATTTTTTGGACATCTATTTATATAATGACCATGAACACCAAATTTAAAAAATTTAATTTACCCTTCGGAAATAAATTCATTCCCTTTCCAGGAGTCATCTAGATGCTTCCTTTTTCTAGGGTAGGTTATTTCTTTATAACCATCATTTAAACATATGAAACATGTTCTTGTCCCTTTAAATAATTTTCCTATTTTTTTATGTCTACATCCTTGACACATAGGTGTTTGAATATACTTCCCTTTAGCATTATTACCTAAACTTCCATAGGGATTTGATTCTTGTATATACGATGCCTTATAAAAAAACACCAAGGTTCAGGTGGTCAATGATGACATAAGATAGTTGGTTGATAAAAACCACAATAGTTCCCATTATAGCTCCCATTTCATTTGGTTTTTTATCCATAAAAATGTCATAGTCTTCTTCACATTCATTGTTACTTTGGTGACGGCTAGATCCATGCATTTACTAAAACCAAAAAGGACAGTGTGAGTATATCAGTAAAATCATTATATACTATCTTATAAGGAGGGTAAAAACTATGATATACTTATTCATGTTATCTTAAACTCATTCCCTTTATCTAAAATAACTATGAATTTTTATAATATGCTAACTATTATGGTTATGTCACTTATGCTTAAATAACACCATAACCTCAAAAGTTATCTAAAACAACCATTGATACCAACTATAAGGACCCAGCCTTAAACATTATGGAATCTTGAATTAAAATAATAATTCACATTTAAGGTCCTTTCAGGTTTATAGATTTAGATAATCAGGTTATAACTTATACATAACATCATGAATATTATATGTAGACACTTCAACTCACTATCCATTTTTTCCATAAAACAAAAACTCTTTCAAACAAAACATGATATAGTTTCATGTATTAGTAGTATAAATTTTCCTTTATCCAATAATTGACTATATACTTCTTTAGGTATGGTAAAAAAACATTTCAAAACATGGGATGAGCTTAGAAATCTCACTAAAGGATACATAGAGAAAAAATTTGTCAGTCTTTAAATAAAATGAAAACCATGAATAAATTATTAAAATGTAATACTCTAGACCTTTAAGAAGTAGTAAAAACACTAAACTGAATATAAAATCATTTATAACACTTTTGTTTACCAAAATATTACCCTAATCTCATAGAATACATCTTATAACATATAAATTTAACTTACGACATAAACATACATAAATGGAATAATCATACGGCCAACTTCCACTCATATCACTAAATCAAATAGCCATACATGTGACTTCCATAACCAATGAAATGGAGGTTATAATGTAACCACACATCCTCAGTTTATCACGAAATCACCAGTCTTTTGGTTTATCAATTAAGCACGTGTCCAATGCCCAAGTACCTTTACATAATTACAAAACATAAAATATTTCAAATATCAATATTTCACTAATATCATTTCATTTGCAATTAGAAGAAATAATTTCATGTTATTTAAATACTCAATCCATTGGAAACCCTTTTTAAATCCCAAAACACACTAAATTGAATAAGGGGATATTTTCATTTTCAATAAATTAAGGCTTATAGAGGAAGAGAAATAATTATTATGACAGCGGAGAGGTCATTGTTTCCACATACATTAAAAACATTTCTTTTATCATTTAGTAAAATGCTTCATATGAAAATTATTCCCATTGAATGTAAGTAAATGTAAAAGGGGTTTATTATACACCGGGTAAAAGAATAAGGTATATATTATCGAAATATTCCTTAATGAAAGGAGATTTAGATGAATTCCCTTAACTCAATTCTGACTTGTCTCGGATGTTCCAATAAATCAATTATAGAACCATAACTATATATATCATACAGTATGTGATTTACTTATGTCATTATATTTCTAATATATTAACAATTCCTTATTAAAATCACATATTAGGTAATAATTTTTTTTCATCGTGTATGTTTTGACTATTATTTTTGGTTATATTAAATTGATCAGGGTTACATAATATCCATAGTGTTAACCATAATACTGATACTATATATATTATGTATACATATGTATTTAGGTTAATCCATGAAATTTAGAGATAGAAAATTAATTACACCATTAATTGTGATGGTGGGTACTAACAAGATTTTACCCAAGTGGTAGAGGGTCATTCTTGGAATTCAAGAGACCCATTATCAAATTTAGGTGAGGGTGAATTTTCGGGGCACTGTAAGAGTATTGTAATAGGTATTATTCGATACAGCGACATCTATCACTATTCATATGACTTGGGCCTTCAGGCCATTAGTTTGGACTTATGTGTCTCAGGGCCTTCCGGCCACCAATGGACTTTGGGGTACAGGGCCTTTGGGCTATAGGGACTTTGGGGCACCAATGGTCATCAGGCTACAAGGATTTTGGGCCACATAAAAGACCAATGAAGCACAGAACACATGAGAGACAGCTTAGATGATGATTCAGAGAAAAATAAGTAACTACTAGAGCATAGCTAACCTAATTAGATTAATGAGAGGGTATGGCCACTACTATCGACACCAATATTTGTACAGATCTGCATAGGATAATGTTAGTCAATCATCCTTGCATGGTGGGGAGCTAGGCGCCTTCAAGATGTAGAACCTGGGGAGGGACTGTTTCATGTGTATCATGACTTGGGCCTTTAAGGTCATGTATTGAGTCACATATGGGCCTTGTTCCTTGGTCCTAATGGTCATTTAGGGGTTATTTTTCAACCCATAAAAGTGTTATTATCCAAAATCAAATAAAAATAAGGCCTTCAGGCCATTCGGGAAAAATTGAGACAATAGGTCGTATGAATGTATGATCTCTATTTACATTTTAATGACATATGAAATAGATGAATGGTATAAAATCTATCACTATTAAATATAAATTATTATTTCATATATATATATATATAATGTTTTTATTAAATTTATCATTTTCCCTCCATGTAAAACATTAGTGAAAAAAATCACATCGCAAGGCAGAAGTTTGTCATACCTACGAGTGGCGTTATAATTATTCCCACTGAATAGAATGTAACAATGTATATGTGATATCATAATTATATTTTTATAATTAATAGAAAAATGTAAAATATATTTATTTAATCTTTATTTAATAACATCTTTATTAAATGTAAGAGATAAAAAAATCACTTCGGTTCGTGAGGCAGTAGTCCTCCGTACACATGAATTAAATTATTGTTTTCCCAAGAGATGTATTATAAGATGATATATGGTATATTATAATTATATATTTATAATAATATCATAAATATAGTATTTAAACATTAAATCTATCATTATATATATTAATAGGTGGTGGTAATGGAAAATTAATAACATTGGTCCATGAGGTGGTAGTCATCCTTACAAATGATCAACGGTTTTGTCTCCAATTTTATCGAAGAGTGAATAGATATAGGTCTTGAGATTAATATTATACCATCTATGTATATGGGAAAAAATTTTGTTATTATATTAACATATATTAAAAATATATAATGTATGTACATGAATAAATAAAATAAAAATAGAGGTTTAGGAATTTTATCTCTTATTTAGAGAGTCTCTTTAAGATTATAACTCAATATTGCATAGGATAGATTAATAACTAAAATCAGGAATATAGGATTTTTTATGTATTTAAGGAAGATACTTGGTTTTGGATAAGACAATACCAATGTTTTTAAAATTGATAAGATGAGAGGAGATGTGGTTATATTTTATAGGCAGGGGAGAGGACATATATAGAATATTTGAAAACAAAATTATGTGTACCCATGTTTTTCATAAGAAAACATACTCCAAATTGGGTCACTGACAATCCTTATAGGTGATATGGTCTATAAATGACAATAATATGTGTCTTAAAATGGTTTTATTCCATGTTACATCATATATATTTGGTTTATCCCCTAATAAACTTATTTTAATCATAACCGTGATAATTAATTTTAGCTTTTTTACAAAAAAAATTAAATAAAATTTCATTTTTAAAAAATATATAATAAAAAATATATTTTTTATGAATATGAAATACATTTTTCCAAATTCCATTAATATAAGTGTAAAAATTTAATTTAATATTAAACCTGAAGACTCGATGAAAATTCCATTTTCCAAAGATAAAATATTCAAATGTTTAAAATATTTTTATAAAAAAATTCAATATTAAATTTATTATGATAAAATAAATTGGATTAAAAAATATATAATATACCTAATTTTTATTTTATTACTGCATTTAAATAATTTCATGTTTTTATGCTTTAAATGAAAAAAAATACATAATAAAAACCAATAATTTTCACTATTCAATAATAATTTTATATTTTCATTAAAATCTCACAAAGTCACTATTAGATAATTTTGACATGTCAAATTTGAAAAATAAATATTAATATTTATTGAAATAATTAAATAAAATAGTTGATGAGAAAATAGTGTTTTTAAAAACATATAATGTCTTTAATAAAAATATTACAATTTTTTATCCATATAAATTATTACTGTTAAACTATTACACATGATATTTTAAAAGTTTTCATTCATATTCATAACTTCTCTATTTTTGTATATATTATAAAATTATTATTTAAAAAATAATTTTAATAATATATAATTTTTCATTAAATACCTGGTGGTGTTTGTCACTCAATATATTGAAAAAGAATAATTTATTCAAAAAAATAGTTCATTAAATATTAAGGTTCTACATGTCTAAAATTAGATGAATTAGGTGATTAATGATTTATGTAGACCACAATTGATTACAGGGATTCAAATTTTCCTTAAAATAGTTTTTTACTATCAGTGATATTTGAGAAACATACAATGTGTTTGAACCCCAATAATGTATTATACTCGTAAGGGAGTAAAGTATGTCTAAAAAATTAGTGTGAATGGAAATTTAAAAATACTATGAATAGTAAAACAACAAAACATATACTCAACAAACCCATAAGTGGGGAAGGATTTTTTATCTAATGTTATCCTCTATAAAATATCGTGTGTTGTGTACTCATACATAATGATAAAGTTTTATAATATTCCACCAAATAGTTAAAGGTTCAAAAACATATTTATCATGTGAATGATATTGAGTTTGATTTTGAAATATTAAGATTAAAAAATTAGAGTAATTATATATGTATTGATAATTGTGATATATATGGACCACATGATCATGAGATATATACATTTTCCCTAGGATCTCAATATGTTCCAACAAAGACAGTTATATGAGATGAAATATAATGATTTACCCATCCACTACCATCTGAATAAGGTGAAAAGGTAGAAGATTCAATAGGTATAAAAGATCTTGCAACATTATAAATGATAAATTTTGAGATGTATATGATCGTAAAATACAAGTAATGGGGGGATGTTGAAACCATGATGAAGGTAAAATCATCCATACTTTCTCAAATGATTTCACAACCACAACTACTTGAGAAGATTAAGAAAACTCAAATGAATAATATGGGTTATATAAGAATGTGGATTACTTGAGGAAGAAAAAAACATCCAAAATTCAGGTTTATAATGAAGTATTTGTGAAATTTTTGAAATTAATTTTAGTTTCCTCATATCTAAAGATAAATAAGGATCTATTAAATGATTATCATATCTTGTCATTATCTATTCACCCAAGAAACATGAAAATGTATTGAGATCTACGAGAACCCTATTGGTTGGAAAATATGATGAATAGATCGTATAATATGCATTGATGTGTCTTAGGTGTTAGCAAGTGAATGCTGAAAGGAACAAGTCCAATGGGATGACACAACCTTGTCATATGCCTATGAGGAAATGGGGAAACATATACACGGATTTTACCATGAGTATTACAATGACAACATAAGTCAACAATCCTATATGGGTTATGGTGGAATGTATTATAAAAATTTCATACTTCATTCACTTTTTAAAGGAATTCTCACTCGATAGCCTTGAGAAGATATAAATTAGTGAAGTGGTAAGGCTATATGGAACACCCTTGTCTATTGTATATGACCTAGATATGTGAATTTCCTAATGGTGTTGTAAGATTAATCATTATGATGTGAACATGGAGTTTAAATTACACAAGAACATTTATCCCCGACTAGATGGAAGATATTAATAGTCTATCTAGATACATGAAGATATTTTGAGATCATTCCTAACTGAAATGAAGGGAGGTTGAGGAAAACACTGTTTTATGATATTCTTCTCTTACATGAACTATTTCCATGTAATCATATATGTTTACCCATATTAATATCAATATGGGAAGAGATCTAGAAAAGTTATATGTAGATAAAAAGTAGTTTAACAAAAGGTTAGAGGAACTAAGATGGTTGAATAAATGGTAGGCAAGTATAAGATTATTCAAAAACAAATAAACATAGTGAAAATTTGGTAGAATAGTTATACTGATTACCAAATATGATACCAATAATTTTTGGTTTTGGATAAATTTCTCTTCCATATATATCCTCCGATGAGAGCCATGAGATTGGGAGGAAATAGAAATATTTTTTTTGATATATCATCCCCTTCGATATTTTTTATCACATTGGAGAAATAAAATATTTACTAGCAGTACCACTAAACCTATCTATAGCACATTATGTGTTCCACATATCTCTCTTGAGGATTTACATATTAAATTCTTCAGAAGTTATGAATTCCACTATTTTACATGTAGAGTCTGATCTCCGATATAATGTGGTTTTAGTGAATATCTTGTAACATAATGACAATTTTCTACTATATATTATAATTCACTTTTCCAATGTATTTTAGTGGAACTATATTCACAAATATGAAATGTGTGAACTTGGAGAGACCATTAAAAAATGAAACCTCATTTGTTTTCATATTAGTCAATGAAAAAAAAAATGTGAAGGGATAAATTACATAATTTGGAATAATGTGATAAACAAATATATTATTATTCCCCCTAAATTAGTATCATTTTTTGTATCTTATGTTAAATGAAATAATAGACTAAACAAAAAACTATGAAAATTTAATAAAATTAAATTATTCAAGATGACTCTTATTTCTATTTATCCTTCAGAAATTTATAGTAGTAATTTTTTAAAATTCATATATTTATAAAAAAATTACAGTTTTAGTTTGACCAAATTATCAACATTTTTGGATTTATTAAATTCTTATTAAATTAAGATGATATTTTTCTATTTTATCTAAAATAATAGATTTTAAGGTGATTAGAAAAAAGATTATTCAAAGGAATCTCATTTATAAAATAATTATTTAATAAGAATTTAAGAAACACTTTTTATATAAAAATATATGTATAATTATATTTTAAACACAATAGTTTTAATTTATAAATGAAATGTTTTACATTTTTGAAACTCGAGTATCATTTCGAAATAAGAACTATTTTTACGTTTACTAATGTTCATATGAATTACTCTACACCAAGAAATTTAATTTTAAAATTTTCTTATTAAATTAGATATCCTAATGTAAATATTATTTAATATGGAAAATTTTATTTTTAGGTATAAAATTTATATTATTAGGATTAAAGAAATTGATTATGATAATGATGAAATAAAAAATTTAAAATAATTATTTTATTGAAAACATTAAAATTATATTAAACCAACTGAAACAAAATAAATTAAATTATTAATCACATATTAATTAAAAAAACATAAATAAATATGTTATATCTAATTTAATTGTTAATAATTTCTAAATAAATCTATAGATCCATAACGTTTAAAATGTCATTTTTCTACTAAATTGGTTTCTCTAAAAATTTCCTATTTAAAATAAATGGTAGTTTTATAATATTTATAGATTTAGATTTTTTTAATATATAATAAATTTGTTTATAAAAGGTATAAATTTTATTAAATTGGGTAATATTTTAAAAAAAACGGAAAAATTGTTTTCTAAAAACAAGTTACCCAATTTAAAACAAAATTAGTAAAATATAAATACTTAGTAGTAAAAACCTTGTAACTTGATTGAAATGTATTAGGAAATAATTTCTTGAGTATTTATCCACCAAATAGCACACCACACTCAATTACCAATATGTTTTGTAGTCTTTTATAGTGTAATAGTGTAATTGTATCGTAGATGAGTAAAGGGTGTTCTTAAAAGGACTCCTTTTATTCATAGATAAAGGGGGATCAATTCCATCCCTCCATAGTTACACATACAATTCTAATTTTTATTTAATATATGTCTAATATATTTCTAATAGAGTAAATTTTCTCATCTCGAATCCCCAAATCTATATAATTTATCTTAAGTAATTTACATGCATGGAAATTTATAAAATAATATATTGTAACCAATGTATGTATTAACCTTTTAATAATGTTCCCCAGTAATATTTATCATAAAAATATCTCATAACCCCAACAATATAATGATATAATTATCACTATTAAAATTATATTTTATTATGTTATTGTAACAACCATTATCAATTTCTCTCTACCGACTAAGAAAAAAAAGTTTAAGTAGTGCATTGCACGGAGTACCACCTCAATAATGTGATGTATTCTGTGGTTCATTACCACCATTCAGGGATGATATAAATGATATAAAAGATGATTTAATATGATATATATAATATAAAAATATTATCATGAAATTTAAAATTTTTATATACTATATTTCTCTCTCGTTCTTTGAGAAATGGAATCATTAATTGTACAAACATGCAAATTATCGCCTCTATGAGCTATAAGTTTCGTTTATCATCACCACCTATATTGATTAATTTTAAAAATATAATAAATATTTTAGAAATATTTCTTTAAAAATATTATAAATATATATATATATATATATTGAAAATATCTTATAATTATTTATCCCATAATCCTCATACATACAGAGTTACAAAAAATTGAAAGAAAAAACACAAGTATTCGATGTAGGAATAAATACAATATTATAAAAAAAAGTACATAAGATAAATTAATGGAATTTTAAAATAATTTATTTCATAATAATGTTACTATGTAAAAATTTGTAAATCATATTTTGGTTATTCATGAAGTTAAGAGTGTGAATAAAAGAAATCTATAATCCAAGGTAAGGGATCTTCTATACAAAGTTTGTGACTTGTTGGTTAGAAGATATCTATATTATTCTCCCTTTTGAGAAATACTATTCACATGTAGCTATTATATTATTTATAAATAATTCATTTATATATATACCATGATATGTAGTCCTTTAATTTCTATGTTTCTACTTTTTTTGTTCCCCTCAAAATTCTAACCATTAAGGAAACCATATTTAAGGGAACTTTCTTATTCTTTTCTCATGTAAAAAATTAATCCCATGAAATGTTTTCAATGATTACTAGGTTCTAAAAACCATAATTATAATAGTTTTAACCATGTTGGATAAATTTTTAATATAATATAATTAAATAAGGTCTTATTATAAATAATATATTCTTTAGCTATTTCAAAAAATATCAAATTAAATTGTCATTATTTATTCTATATTATCTAACTCTTTTTAACTACTTCTATAAAAAACTCCATTTCATAGAAATATTTAAAAAATTAGTTATTAATTACTTCTTCTCTTTTAAACCCCTGTGGTTTATTCCTTGGTTATAACATAAATCAAGACATTGGAACTAAATTCGATCTTATAGGTTATAGTATGTTTATGTTTTATATATAGTTTATTTCCCATATTTGGAAAACAAATTTATGGTCTTTATTTATGTGACTAGTTGAACTAGAAAGTTATATCCCTCTAATTCATTGGGTGAAGAATTATATTTCATGAGTTGTTATGTCAGGGATTCCAGAGTGGAACAAAATCCACTTAAAGCGACCCAACCCTAATAACCATGGAGACAATGTCATCTATAAATTATGTTGGAATAAGATAAATGTGAATCAAATCCCAAATGACAGACAATTTAGCAGTCCCAGTAAACCAGACACACAATTCAATGTTGTATTAAAAATTAATACAATAATTACAATATCATTTTTTTCATTTATAAATAATTATAAGGATAATAACTCTATTCTATATATTGTATCATTCCGTATCTTTCATAATACACTTTTGAGAATCTTGAGGAAATAAAAAAATAAGGATGATCTTAAATTCTATGTAATGTCAAAATACAATGGGAGTAATAATTAATCAATGAGAATAATCATTATAGAAAGGTAAATAGACAAACACACATGCCATATAATAAAAAAAATAATTTATAAAAAACATGGAAAGGTAATAATAGAAATAACATGACTTTTTAATAACTATATATGGAATAATCAATATGGGAACATATTAAACTCAAACACCTACCACATAATCAATGAACTAAGAGGAAAATTAATCCCTAGATATGAAGATGTAAAATATCATAGATAAGTAATAACTAAAACTAAATGAGGAAAATGATTTATTGTTAGATTCCATATTTCCTAGCTATATGGATCCATTACTGTCAAGACCATTCACAAGAAATTTTAGCATATCTGGTTAAGGACCATATAAGTCGGCTGGCCAACTGACTCTTCCCATGACACAACTGAAGCATTATGGGGCTTGCATTAACAATTCCTTTCCCATATAGCTTTAATAACTAGTCTCTAACCTATATTTTTTTCATTAATTAGTCTCTAACCCATATGGAATGCATTAAACAGTCCCCAAACCATATAGTGTATGTCCAAATCATTTAATTAAACAAAGTGCCTTATCAAACATATATATTGAGTAAAGTAAACCTATTAATCAATATTTCCATAAATAATCAAATAACATTAAAATTAAATAGCATATTGAAATTGGTATATGTTTCAACCAATAGTCATATCCATGAAAAATTATATGGATATTTAGAAGAAATTCAAGGTTCAATGATCATAGAAAAATGTATAATTCAAGGGAACTAAAAAATGGAATCAAGGAATTAAATGTCAATAATATCCTTATAAAAAGAAATAATAAACAATATAGTTGAAGAATGAAGATTGTATCAATACAAAATATCCCAAGTGGTGTGAAATAAAGTTTTTTTCTCATTTATGAAATAAAATAATAACTTTAAAAATATTCTAGATGAAAATATCATTTATTTTTAACAGAATTTTCTTTAAAAATAAATTTAAAAATCATAAACTATGTTTTAAAGGGTTTTAATTACTTTGATAAATAATTTTGAAAGGTTGAAGACATTTTTGAAAGCATTTTAATAAAATTTATATTTATAAGAAATCTTTTTCTCCAACTAAATAGAGAGATAAAGTTAGGATTCCTAAAAAATATTTTCTAAAATTGTTTATGTATCAAATAGTGGGAAAAAGTTACTATTACAATATAAAGGTCATTAAGAACTATAGTAGAATAAAATTAATGTTTTTTAATGTTCATTGATCAAATAATTTCCTCTGAAGGTCATTCAAGTGTAAAAAATCCAGAAAAAATTATATTGTAAAGTAAACCCTTGCAAAGAATATAATATTTATGTGAGAATCAATCAATGATTATAATAGGTCCATCAACTCTAAATCCACATAAATGAGTTGAAATAAATTAAAATATTTCCAATTTAATTAAACAAGTTATCATATAATATTGACTACAATGAGGATGTAATATAACCTAGAGAAAAGAAAATGGTTTAAGAAATTATTTTCCCTTGGGTAACATTATGTGTAATTTCCCATAGATTATATAAATCAAATTGAAACTCAAAATATCTTGAAGAATGAATGAATAATGATATTAAAATTAAAATTGGTAGTATTTACTCAATATCTATGAAATTATATACACAAAAATAATTTTATTGTTTCAAGAGAATGTTAAAAATCACAAAAGGATGTGACATTTCAACAAAAATCCTTAAGAATATTTTTTTTGGAAAATAATCATTAAACATTCCTACTCTACCATACGAATATAAAAAATTTGAATCATAATTCTCCATGAATTAGATGAAACATATAATATCATGATAATACATAGTATTATGATATAACATGTAAAAGGAAATTATATACCCAATATAAAATAATCTAGGTGCATAACAACAAATAAGTCTCAATCAAATGTAAATTCAAATGAAATACCCTAACATAGATTTCATTTGGAGTGAAATTAATTTAAATTTAAATATAAGGGTTTTAAGAGTGTTACTAACTTATTAAATAACCATATTCATATTTATAATATCATATATTATCTTCTAACAATATCTTATTAACTGTTTGATAACAATAATTCATTATTTTAAGTATTTTAGGTTTTAGTTGCCTAATTTTCTGAGTATGTTTTAACATGTTACTCGAAGGTAAAATCATGGTTTCATATTATATATTATTGAAAATTGATGTAATTATCATATATATCCATTATATATGCATTTATAACTATCTATAATGTTTGGAGAAAAAAATCCACCATTCATGGATATGGTAGACCATACGTACGCATGAACGCTATGATCATTTATTTGTCATATTAAAGGAAATAAAACTAAATGATATATATATATGTAAATTTTAATTAAATTTTCATATAAAAGTATTGTATGTAAAATATTTTTATTAAAACAATCCTTTATATATTCGATGAATTGTGTGAATGAATATAATCTCTTTGATGGGGTGGTAGTCCACACTTCCACAAACAATGTTATCCTAAATACACAAAATGGAGTGCATAAAGGTATGTGTTATAAAATTATTAAAATATTATAAATAAATTATAAATATAATACATAACATATATAAATAGTTTTTCCATCATGATTCCCATCCATAAGAATAAGGAAAGGAAAAAACAAGAAATTTTGTTTTGTGATGAGGTAGTTCACTGTATACAAAAATGGTAAGTTTGTAACCCATTAAATGGATTTTTTTGAAAGTTTAGTTCAAAAAAATAACATAAAATCATATTTTTATGTTTAGAAAACTTGGTTTTTTGTAATTATGGAATAATTCCTTCTTAATATGTGGATAATTAAAATAAAACAAAAGAGCATGAGGAAGAATGTTACCTCTTAACCAGGAAACTCCTTTTTTTCACCAAAGGGATCGTTTGGATGGATTTACAAAAAATGTGAGACTTATAGAATGATGATAAAAAAATTTAGGAACTATTTGGTCTGATATTTTCCAAGCTAATGTGTCTTTATATTTTTGAGGAAGTGGTGGGAGTTTAGTCCCTTTTAGATTGGAAGAAGAGTGGCACTCTTGTAAAATTCATAAAAGGGAATTAAATCCAACTTTTTCCCATTAAATGTTTCTCCAATAATGAACCAAATTAGAGACAAGGGATAATAGTTTCTAAATAAGTCCATCAAATTTCCTTTGTACAAGTTTGTAGATCATTTTGGGAATTATTTGAATGGGTTAGTCCCTTGAGATGATTAATCATATATATATATATATATATATATATATTGTAGACTGTACGTACGCATGAACGCTATGATCATTTATTTTTCATATTAAAAGAATTAAAACTAAATGATATATATATGTGTGTGTGTGTGTGTGTTTATTATAATTATATTATAATATATATATCATAAATGAAAAATATTTGTATTAAAACAATCTTTTATATATTCCATGAATATTGTGAATGCATCTAATCGATTTGATGGGACGGGAATCCACACTTCCACAAATGATATTATCATAAATATAAAAAATTTATTGCATAAAGGTATCTGTTATTAAATTATTAATGTGGTATAAATACATTAGAAATTTAATATATAACATATATAAATATTTTTTCCATGATAATTCCTATATAATAAAGAAGGTAAAGGAAAAAATGAACAATTTTGTTTCGTGAGGTTGTAGTTCACCGTAAAAAAAAATAATAAGTTCATTACCCATTAAATGGAAGTGTGTGTTCATGTGTCCAAAAAACATAAATCTATATTAATATATTCATTTTATCAGTGTTATATAATCACATAATAAGGGCTTCTTAGGGGGTTGATAAGGAAAAACCTAAAGAGCTTAAAGAAGAATGTTACCTCTTAACTAGGTAACTCCTTTTTGTTTGATCCAAATGACTTATTTAGAAGGATTTATTCCAAATTGGAGGCTTCTAGGATGATGGCTGGGATTTTTAGATTCTGTTTTGTTAGATATTTGTTGATCTAATGTGTCTTGAAAGGTGTGATGAAGTGGGAGGAGATGAGGCCATTTCAAATTTGATGAAGAGTTGTACTCTTGTAAAATTGGAAAAAGAGAATTAGAAAAACGTTTTTTTCATTTTAACAGTGCTCTAATTATGGGAAAATTAGAGAGAATAGATAATGGGGTCTAAATAAGTCCATCCAATGGCCTTTAGACAAGTCTTTACATCATTTTTGTCATTATGATTATAGTTTAGTCACTTTTTATGATTAATTTCATGATAATTGTTGAAATTTATTTCAATTAAATTCACTAATATTGTTGATAAAAAACTATTTTGATGTTATTAGACATTTTAAATTTTTATGATCTGAAATTTGAAATTTATTTTTCCAAATTCCAGTCATATAAGTGTCAGATGTTAAATTAAAATTTATCCATCATACAGGAAGAAAATGATGGCTCATAATGGAAAAACATCCAAATGTTTTCTATGTATTTATATTCAATTGCAATTTGAAATTGATTTCAATGACTGAAGTTAGATTAATTGATATAAATAATAATCTTGTTAAATTTTTTTAAAAAAAATATAATTTATCATTATAAATAATTTACATGGAAAACTATTTTTGAATTAAATTTCAGTATTTTTCAATATTAATTAACAAATGAAACAACACATAACAATACAAAAAATTCACTACAAACTTAATTAAAATTTTATATGGGTAAAATTGTGTAACACTATTATTTTATGATGAAAAAGGGTTGTTCTTATCTTATGTCTATGAAATGTAATGTATCAATATTTAAAATATTTTATTTAACATATAATATATGTCTTAAATTAATATCAACCACTAATATTAAATAATTTAATTTTTTTGGATAAGAAATAATTGTGAGCATATAAATATTTTTCCATTAAGATATTCCATTTATATTCAATTTGTTCTTTTATTTGTTTCCAATTAAGTTGAAACCAATGATTTTTTTTATAATTGTGAAAACAATAAATTTTAATATGATAGTTGATAGAATTAATTAATGATATTATAATGCCTAGTTTATATCATATTATATTTAATAAAAATATTTTAATAACATTTTGTTTCTTGGTGTAACTTGATCTTGTGTGTAACACAAGCAATCGAATAAGGTCATTCCTCTCTAACTAAAATTTATTTTTCTTATTAAGATAAACCCCATTTTAAAGAGTGAGGGGGAACCCTACAAGACATCAAAGACATAGATGACATTCAAACCCCCAATCTAATGCACCACAACCAAAAACAAAACAATTCATGTGGCAAAGAAAGGTCCCTCTCAGGCATTAGAAAAACATCAAGACCAGCTTCCACAATCACATTATTGCTCGCCTGTGCAAGGATTCATGGGACTGGAACTAATGGAAAATGCCATACCCCCTCAAATATACAATTCTAGTTATCCATGATCAGATAAAAGCACATGGTCTGAACCACTTCTGGAATCATCCTTGTAGATGAGATGAATGAAATTACCAAGAAAAAAATGGACTGTGGAGCCACAATTAAACAGATCAAACCAAAATCCATTCGTTAAAACTTCAAAACCAACATGATGTCAAACCTGTATAGCCATATCAGCACAAATTCCCTTCCACTGTGAAGATTTCACCATTGCATTTTTTCTAGAACATTAAACTAAAAAACACTTCAAGGAACATAATCACCCAAACAATCACAAAATCAAAGAAAAGCAATAGAACCGCCAACCTAGAATGACACTGGAAAAAACATCACCACAACCGGATCGATCCAAAAACCCCTCACCACCACCACTCGTAGAGACATCACATTCACTCATAGAAAACATAAGAAATTGTGGTTGCAACCTCATGCCGCAATAGATCGGAATCGATAGCTCATTATACCAACTTGTGGAAGAAAAGCCAACCGAAAATTGAGATCCTTAGATTTAGTAGAATCCCGATGATGGATACCACCCAAGATGCATCCAAAGAACCTGAAAACCCACAAAACCAAGGACCCACACCTCTACGACGCTAAGAAAAATATCCCAGATATCACTGTAGTAGGAGCAGCTCGCTCGAAATCACTAAGAACTAAGGAATGGATTCGCTGCCAACCAAGAAAAGATGACTGTGATAGGGAAACCCTTGCGCTGTTGAAGACCCCCTTAATGGCACACTAGTGTTTCTCTCTATCACTTTGTCTAAGTCTGAATAACATGGTTGTTCATGCATGTTATGAAAGTTAAAATAGTGTTTGAGGATGACGTATGGTGACTCAGTATTAGGTGCATCATAAACATTAAATAATATTGAATTTATTTGAATTAGTAAATATATTATAAATTCTCATGATATTATATTCTCCTACATGATTAGTATTTTGTTTCATACATGTTATCGAAAAGAATGTTCCTACTTTACAATTTATGGGAGTTATATACTCCCCGCCTTATGTAAATTGTGTCCTCGCAATTTAAACACATTTTTATTATTATATTATTTGATATTTCCTTTGATTGAAATTCAACATCGTGATATGGGTTCGTAATATATCATCTATAAAAGATATAATGGTAATTACAATGGTCACAATGAAAAATATATAACTAGGTCTTTAAGTAGGAGAACATTAGTTAAAAGTGGAGATAGTTACATGTGGAAAAGGCAAAATATTTATATTGAGTGATTGGGGTATTTGATCACAAACAAGTGAATAATCAATGAAAATTTTAAAGGTGTCAAATCCATAATTATTTGATGATTTCAAAAAACGCCAGTTTAACCAAAATTAGGTTATTAAAAAGATATTTGTTTGAAAATTTTACTATTTTGGAGAAATTATTTTTCTCTTTATGAATATAAGGAAAAATAATTATATGATATATTTCTATAAATAAAATTTAATATTTTTAGTAGTTATTTGATGAATATCTATATCATCCATTCATCAATAAATGGATATCCAGATATTAAATTTGATTCATGATAAACTTAATTAAATTTTTTAATGGATCGTATGGCCCATAAAACATTTCTTTACATTTATCTCTAAATTTTTTTAAAAAAATATTATATTTAATACAATAATATATAAAACTAAAAATAACACTTTGTTTTCATAAATAATATTTATTCTACATATTTTTTGATGAAAAAAATAGAAATTAACTACGAAACTTTATAGGTCATTGGTTTGTGTGAAACCATTATAATTATTTGGTCATTGCTTCAAGACCCATGACCTTTCCAATTTTTATTATTTGTCATTTGGAAGAAATTATTTTATTATCTAAAAATAAATTAATATTATTTAAAAAATAAATATGATAGGAATATATGAAATAAGTTTAATCACCAAGTAGGCTTTTTAATAGTGTTTTCAATACAACCTTAATATGTAAATACTTCATCCATTTTATTTCAACATTGGATCTTCATTAGTCAAGGGTTTATTCATAATATCATTTTTATGTTTTATAAATCATGAAACCTTTTTAAAATCTAAATTACATTAGATTTAACTTAGGTAATTAATTGTTACTAACTATTAAAATATTTCAAAAAGGTTTTCAAATAAAATGGAAATTATCTTAAATGAATCACCTTAGAGTGTCAAAACAGGTAGACAATTAGGCCCATTGCTATGTACCATTGTACAAAATTCTAGGGTTCTCTTCTATACTTATCCTCAATGTCTTACTTATTGTTAGGATCACATATCCATGTTTTCCAAAATCTAGTTCCCAAGGTTGAAAATAATATTTCTCTGATATTAACTATTTAAACCTGACCCCAATAATCCTTGAATGTATATCTACTATCAATTACACTGTAATAAGATACAAGTGAATCACATCCCAAAAAGACCAAACAATTTAGTATTACTAGTAAACTAGATATATACATGATACTTTTAGTATAAATGAATACACTAATTACAACATAATCCTTTCTTTTATAAATAAAATCCTTGACAATAACTCTATTCGATAAATGATATCCTTTCATATGTTTCGTAGTACACTTCAGATAATCTTGAAGAAAAGAAACAAAAAATGGTCAGATTAAATGATCAGTAATGGTAAAGTACAAAAAATGAATAATCAATCAATGATAATAATCATTATGTAAAGGTAAATAACTAAACAAAAATATTATATAAAAAATAAAATTAATTAATAAAAAACAAGTAAAGGTAATACAAGAAAACACATGCTATAAAAATAACTAGATAAGGAATAATCAATATATAAAGAGATGAAACTAAAACACTTTCCACATAATCAATGAACTAAAAATAAAATGAATCCCCAGATATAGAAACACAAAATTTCATGTATAAATAATAACTGAATCTAAATGAGGGTAATTATTTACTATTTGAAACCATGTTTCCTTGGTACATGGAACCATTACCATCAGGACCATTCAAAATAAGGTTTATCATATCAAGTAAAAACCTATCTAAAGAGTCTATCTAACTGACTCGTCCTAGGAGACTAATGATACATATTGGGACTTAAATTAAATATTCCACTACCCTTAGATCTTGTATTAATCGGTCTCCAACCCATATGACTTTCATTAACTACTCTTCAACCTGTAGGTCTTGCATTGATCTGTCCCTAAACTGTATAGTGCTTGTGAAAATAATTTATATAAATAATGTACCATGTCTAATATATGCATTAAATAAAGGATACAGATATGTCAATATTTCCCTAAATAACCAAATATCATTCACTGTAGACACTATATAAAAAAAATTATATGGTTTAGTAAGTCATCATATCCATGAAAAATGATATGGAAAATTAGGGGAAATTTAATGTTCAATGATCTATGGAAAATGAATATTTCATGGGGACTAACAAAAGAATTATGGAAGTAAATTTGAATATTTTCCTAGAAAAAGTAAATCATAATACAACCATGGGATGAATGAGGATAGTATCATTAAAAATATCCCATGTGCTATGAAATAATGGTTTGATTCCCTTAATGAAATAAAATATTAACATTAAAATCATTCTTGAGTAAAATATCTTTTATTAAAAAACCCTTTTGAAAACCCTTTTCTTGGAAAATCACATTTAAAAATATAGAATATAATATAATGGCAGAAAATTCTATTGAAAAATAATTTTGAAAAGAATAAAAATATTTTTGGAATACAATTTAATACAACATGGGCCTCTGAAGAAATCATGTTCTCTCACTAAATAGAGAGATAAAGTCGGGATTTTATAAAAATATTTTCTAATTCAATTTATGTACCAAATAGTGGTAAAATGGTTCTATAAATTGAAAAAGTTCACGAATACCAAGAGTGGGCAAAAAAAATAAAATATTTAAATATACAATAATGAAATAATTTACTCATATTGAATTTTAATTGTAAAAAATCTTGAAAAAAAGATATTATTAGGTACACTATTGACCAGATTATAAGATTGTGGTGAGAATCAATCAGTAAGTAGAATATGTGTATAAAATGTAAATCCAGATAATGTAGTGGAAATAAATTATTAGATTGTAAAATTATTTATACACATAATAATATAATATTAACTATAATGAGAATGTAATATATTACAATGAAAATAAATTATGTTATGAAATTTATTTCCACATGGGTAATATTAAGTGTAAATTCTCTTATATGAAATAATTAAAATTGAAAATCAAAATGTCATGAAGAATGAAAAAATCACGAAATTAAAATCCAAATTTGTAGTTTATAAATCATATATAAGAAATTATGTGCACAAAAATAATGTAATTGTTTCAATAGAAAGTTTGTTGTCACAAAATGAAGTTATATTACAGAGTTTATCATTAAGAACATTTTTGAGAAAAATAATCTTCAAGCATTCCAATGTGTCCCATACCACTTTCAAACCTTTGAATCATAATTACCGATGAATTAGATAAAACCTATAATTTAATAATATTAATTATGTTCATGTTATATCATGTCAAAGGGAATTATATACAATTTATAAAATAAAGTAGGTGTATAGCAACAAATAAGTCTCAATGGAATGTAAGTTCAAATGAAATCTTTTACCTTTTGTTTCATTTTGAGTCAAAAACATTTAAAATAATGTATAATTGTTTAAAGTGGGTTAATAACATATTAATAAATTACAATCATGTTTATAGTATCATATATTATCTTCTTATAATATATTATTACCCATTTTATTACAATCTCTAGTTATTTTAAATATTTTCGGTGTCAATTGACTAGTTTTTTTAGTGTGTTTTAACCCGATTCATGTAGTTATTATCATGGTTTCATCATCCCCAAAGATCAAAACATTATTTAATTATCATAATTAAATATCTACTATATATTTATTTATAATAATCTATAAATTTTTAAGATAAAAAATAAAATGCACCGATCCTGGAGACGGTAATATGTATGTATGCATAAATGCTACATTCATATCTTTTTCATATTAAAATAATTAAAATAAAATAATATATATATATATATATTATAATTATCTTATCATATCTATGTCATATAAGTTACAATTTTTTTAAACCCATCTTCTATATATTCCAGGTATAGTGTGAATGAATGACATCACTTAGAGGGTGCAGTATTCCCCAAAAGATGTTATCTTAACTACCCAAAAAGAAGAGCATAATAGTATGTGTTATAATAGAATCAAAAATATATATATAAATTATAAATAATATATAAAAAATATATAAATATAATTTCCTTCTTAATTCCTATCCATAAAAAGTGG
Organism: Viscum album; assembly: GCA_963277665.1. NCBI lineage: Eukaryota > Viridiplantae > Streptophyta > Magnoliopsida > Santalales > Viscaceae > Viscum > Viscum album. The sequence goes on from OY728141.1 coordinate 1,633,366,222, forward strand.
TAGAGAAAAAATAAACAATGTCATTTTGTGAGGCGATAGTTCACCACACAAAAAAATTGTAAGTTTGTTGCCCATTATATGGAATTGTGCGAAACTGTAGAAAAAACCCATAAAATAAAAAAAATATTGAGGTTATAATTGTTTTTATATAATCATGGAATAATAATATTTAATGGGGTGTATAATTAACAAAATACTAAACATCTTGAAGAAGAATGTTACTTTTTAATGAGGTACCTCCTTTGATTTTCACCAAAGGGATTCCTTGAATGGATTTTTACCCAAGGAAAGGATTGTAATATTTGGTGAGGGATGTCTAGTATCTATTTGGGAAGATAATTTTAGAGAAAAAATGGATTTATTGGTGTGAGGAATGAGGAAGATATGAGGGATTTTTATAGGGGAGGAGTGGAAATCCTATAAATTTTGGGAAAATAGAATTCCACTAATGTTATTCCCATGGAATGTGCCTCCAATAATAGACTAAATCCAATATATTTTTTAATAGAATCTATATATTTCCATTAAAAGGACTTTAAAAAATTTTATAGGTCCTTTTTGCCTTATGTTTATGTTTTAGTCACCTCTTAAGTTTATTTTCACGTTAATCGTTGTAATTAATTTTAATTACTTTTATTAATATTTTTGGTAAAAACTATATTGAATTTATTTTAAATTAGAATATTTTTTATTCCATATATTGAATCTATTTTTCAAATTCCAATACCATATTTTTCATAAATTAAATTTAATATAATCTCGTGTATGGGGAAAAAATGTTAGGTTTTAATGTAAAAATGTCTAGAAGATTGCTATGTTTTTATATTCAACTTCAAAGTAAAAAATGATTAAAATGATCTTAATTGGATTAACTGATAAAAAATTAATCTAATTAAAATTTAAAAACATTTATAAATATAATTTATCCATATAAATAAATAATATGGAAATGGTTTTTTAATTAAATTTCAGTATTTTTTATTATTCATTAAAAAATGTTCCTTCATAGAAAATTCCAAAAATTAATTATAAACTAGTTTTTATATTTTAAATTATAAAAATAATTTCATTTTTACATATAACATCTATATAATTTCTAAAATTTGATTTTAAATAGGTTCACCATTGAAATATAGAAAAAAAAAAGTTGAAAAAATATAGTACTTTATGAGTAAAACTGGGTTTTTTCTCATTTTATGCCAATAAAATATATTGTATGAATATAAAAAATATTTTAATGAATTTATAATATATATATATATATATTACATTAATTTTACTCAATAATTTAAAATAATTTAATTTATTAATAAAAAAGAGTTTTGTGAGAAACAAAATTATAAAAATATCCACTTTATATTCAATTTGTTCTTATATTCATTTCTAATTATGTTGTAACCAATGAATTATATTTATACTTTGTTAAACCATATATTTTCATAAGTTATTTAATATTATCCAGGACTTATAATTTAATAGATATTTTCTATATTATTATATTAAATTATAATATTATAATATTATTTTGTTGCTCGGTGAAACACCACATCTCTTCAAAATAGCTTTTTATAGTTGTTATCAGTTTTTTTAATAGATATCATAGTTTAATCATTCTATCCTCTATTTTTTCATCATTTTAAATATATGTTCCAGGAATAATTTTTAACAGTTTTTATATAATATTTTTTTGAAATTCTTTTTAGATTTTGGCATGATCCAATCATTCATACATATTTTAATATTCTTCATTTAAATTCCCAGATTATGTATACATCTTTCATTCTAATGATATTTAAATTGTCATTGTATTTTTCTCCAATAAAGTCCACATATTAAATCATTAAAAAAATATTGAATCCATGTGAACAGGAACTCATATAGTGGGGAATTGTCTCCTCTTCTTAAAACCTAGAACTTTTCATAGAATCCCATGTTTCTCTTCAGCTAGTCCTTCTTCCATCTCATCTTTAATCATGATCCATGAGTTATCAAGATGTTTGAATCCATGATGAATATATCATAAATATAATTTGGTATTGTTTCCAAATAATTGGGAATATATAATTATGAATATGTTATAAAATATTTATCACAACAGTTTGAAAAAATTACCAAGGAATTATATTTATTAATAGTAAATGATTTTTTATGTTGTGTACAATTTTAATTTATGATGATTTATGTTTACACACCTTCACTCTCCCAAGTTATCATGATTTCATAGATCATTAGACTATTCTAACCATCCTTACACATTTCCTAATATTTTCTAAAATTTTCCCTTTTCATTCTCCACAAACACTATAATAAAAAATTACATTAATACATTTTTCAATATTTTTTCAATTCAAACTCAATTTCGTCCACATAAACTCAACATATGATCACTATTTCACCTACATCAACTCTACATAGTAACTCCATATATAGGAATTTTCTACATTTTTCTATTCTAAGGACTTTATGTTGGAACTCTACGTTGACTACATGAATTATAAATAGGAACTCTATATTGGTACCTTTTCTATTTTTCCATTCCAACAAAAAAATTTAATCTTACACAAAAAAAACAAAAATCTAGTAGGTTGACCATAATGCATTCACACTAATCTAAACTTTTCTTAGAGACTATAAAATTCATCCTCTAATAATAAAAACATAAATGGATATTCTCTCCACGCTATTATTGACATTATTATCATGTATTTCATAAATTAATTACTTCTCTATATGATACTATACTTCATTAATAATCTACTTGTGTAAAGTGTAATTATGTTACAATAAATATTGCCTTTAATCATAGAGAATAATATAAAAAATAGTAGAAAAATACAAGTATTGGAAAAAATAAAACATCATCCGATAAAGGTATTAAAAACTAAAGCATCAAAGGATTGTATAAATTTTGGTCCCACTCAAGATGTAAAATGTACAGTGCATTCATCCTACAAAACATATATCTAATAATACAATACATATTATTGTCTAAATAACCACATAGATAATCCTTTCAAAGTAATTAAAAAACAAACAAATAAAAATAACTATTATACAATTTCTATATATTTTCCAAGTTAATGTAATAATATGTTTATTTATTTTAATATCATTAAATCAAATTAAAAACATGTAAATATTTACAAGTAAATTTAATATTCACTTATGAATGGAATTATAGTAGAGTGGTTGTGATTGATACTTTTAAAATATAAGGATTTTAATAGGGAACAGTAAATAAATAAAATAATTTAAAATTATGGGAGATTAAATCAATGATAAAACTATTCCCTCTAGAAATTAAGACTATGTTTCAAACATATTTGATATGTAATAATGAAAAACAATACTCATTATGAATAAACAGAAAAACTGATTTGATTAAGTGGAAAAGTGGACATGTACTATAATTTAATTTATTTAACATGAGACCTAATATAGTATACATAAGATAAATCATTATTATCCTTCCTTATAAAAGGTCACAATATTTGAAATAATCCATTCATAGTTGTAGAGATACATGGCATACATAGGGATTTGGATAATGAATCTTCTAGCTATTGAAATAATTTAGCATTATAATGACTTATAAATGTTGTATAATGACAGGTAATATGGTTATATCATTCATATTATAATAAATAAATCATAATAATTAAGAATAATTAAATTTTATATTAATATAAAATGTAATTGGAAATGATTACTTAGAAGAATTGAAATGAAGAGACTACAGACACATACAAAAAAAACTAGTTTCGTATAATATTTGAAAGAAAACCATAGACACTTAATAACTCCCTATAAAGAGAATTATAATGGATTGTGAGAGGATAAATACACTCACAAATTTTAATGATAAATAGAACATTTTTATGGGGGTGTATTTATAGAAACTTTTTGGGGAATTTATAGTGAATGTTGAATTTAGGATTTAGAAATGATGATTGCAGATAGTTAAAACATATTATCATACCTATGGTTTTGAATAATGTTTTTTTATATTTATAACAAGTTTTTGAACATTTACCAATTTGATAAATGAAATCAACTTTTTAAAATTACAGTTCTCTATTAAAAAGACTTTTATTCACAAATAATTATTTTTAAAACCATATTTTCAATTTCATACTTTGTAAACACAATTATATTTTTTGAAAATTTATTATAATACAATAAAATAAATTATATTAATAAATTAAGATATATTTGATGAAGGATTCTATTATATTTTATATTAACTCATTTTTAATTAATAATAAAACCTAATACTTATTGTATGTCAACACAATATTATACAATTTACCAAAAAATTGAACCATCACCAAAAATATTAAAAAACTCATTGTTTACTAATTTTAATGTGATGATGAAAATAAAAATTCATTTTAATGAAAAAAAAATTCAAAATATTTGAAATTTATTTATTAAATAAAACTTATGGTGTATTTTTTTTTTATTATTTTGAACCACAAATTTAATTTTCTTTTCATAAAAGTTTTTATTATAATCCAAAAGAAAATGGATGTAATTATATTACTAATCATTCATTCATTTATTTTTTTTAAATATTTTATATTTTAATTTACTATAATGCTATGTATTTTATTAGGAACTTGTTTGTATAACGGTTACATTACAATTAAAATGTTAACATAAATATGTTACTATTTCAATGGTCATCCGTAACTTCCAACATCTGTACTACTTGTTATAAATACTCTCCACATTATCATCAAATAGAATTCATATAATTTGTTTGTTTAATATATCATGTTTTTACCGTTACATATTTTATTCATCATAATAGTGAAGAATTTTTTATTTTTATTATTTTTTTAGAGTATTATACTATAAATTTCATGAATATAGTGATCCCCTAGGTTATTATAAGCTTGTATCACTAGTTTTGTAATTTATAGTGAATTTTATTTTCAAGTGTGTATTATAAATTTATGATGTACTCAAAGGGGTTGTTCTATGTGATGGATACTAAAATAAGTTATTTATATATTAAAGTTGTGTCTTGGGTAATACTTCTTGTTATTAAAAGTGTATCTATATTAGTGTATCATATGTATTAACACCACACTATGTAAACATATATAAATGAAAAATCGGTTTCTCATGTGTCCTCTTCTAGTATGATCATTCTAAATTTTCTTGTAATTTTCTACCATTGAATTGGATATCAATGATCTTATCATTGATATGGACTAGTTTAGTCATATCAAAGATATTATCAATTGGTATTTATAGAGAGTTTCATTATATTCTCCTAATAGAAATAAATACACCCTTACTGGAGAATTGTATTATCAATAATATAGGATATGTGAGAACTGGTAAAATTTAGAACAATCACCTCAAAATTGGATTGTTTATTTTTAAGGGTAGATAAATTAATTCGAACTGAAGATTTTCTAATTGATGTGGTCTCGTTTCTTGATACTTTTTCCATGTATTTTTCTAAGTTTCTTATTATATTATATGTGATTTTATCAATCTATCTAGGAGATAAAATTGAGAGTATTTTTTATTTTTCTATACCATATATCATAGTGAGTATTAAGGGAAATGAAATAATATCTTTGTGTAATGGATTCAAAGGATTTTATTTAACTTAATATTATTCTTCCAGCATTATATATAAAACCATAATGGGGGTGGGAGTTGAATCATTTTGAGTAAATTATTAAGAATTAAATCATTTTTAACCTTTTTTATCTCTAAACGTATTCGGTGAATAGATATAACTCTATCTCTAAACATTCTATTACATTTAATTCTAGTTATATAAGAAAAAAATAATAACAATAAGTCACACATGGACCTGATAATGTGTTTTATATCAAATTTTTATAACTAAATCCATATTTTACTATGTTTTATATAACAAAAAAACATCTCCCATTCTATTTTTAAAAAGAAGCATATGAAAAGATTTTCCTTGAACATGTTTTCCTAGAACAAACAAGGTACAATTTCATGTCACAAACCAATAAAAGAATCAATTACATGTTATATTTAGTCTCTGTAACCAAATGTGAATTCCTTTTTAAACTAAAATATTAAATTTTATCCATATTGAACTATCATCATTGGTATAAACAATTCTCTTCAATGGAATCCAATAGATCTGATCTCGTTTATCTAACCTCAAACAATATAACGGCCCACCATAAATACAATAATAATGAATATATTTCTTATCATTAATTGGTCCCTCCAGTATACCATTATCATATGACATTTTTCCCTATTCTTCAGACTTTATAATAATCATCAATATGGGTGCACAATAGTCTCTCTCTTACATTTTTTTTATTCTTATACATTACACAAGGTTGAACTCTCATAGTAGTGTTAGTTCAAAGTTTTCCTTAAACACCTAAGGTTCTACAGATAGAAGTTGACTCATTTCTCTCTCTATACCTCACTTAATTTTCCCCTCTTCTATTTTTATATCCCCATCATATCGCTAAAAAAAATCATAGATTGAATATAAGCCCCCCTCAATTTTAGTGATTTAAATTTCTTATATTATAGATTATCCAAAAACATATAAACCAATAAAATAAAATATGTTCATAAAACTATTTTCTTAAACTATACATAAAAAAATGTCATGAACAGTTCTTATCTACAAAATGTGTATGATATTAATTCCAAAAAAAATATGTTTTTATGTAAAAATTATTTTATTGTGATATATCTCTTATAGAACAATCAGATTCTTCATAATAATAAAATTAACTTCTCATAAATCCTGACCTGAGTACTTAAAATCATAATTTTAATGAATTTAATAATATATTATAATTGTGACATTTTTTTGGAATAAAATTATAATTTAATAAATTTAAGTTTTGAAACTGTTTATTAACATCTGGAACAACTCTTATGTAAGAATTAAAATATTAGTTAACTCTTATTCAATAACCACATAACTCTTACATATATCAATATCCATGGAATTTACCTTTACATGATTCATTTTTCTTAATATAAACTCTCACATATAATCTAGATAACATTGATAATCTATTACATAAGAAATATAAAATAAACTTGATATTTATGTATGCTTTAGAAGTTCTTATATATCTCCCTTTACGGAATTCTCAATCAATATGAAGACCCTTATAGATCATTTTTATGATATTACATGTGAATTGAAATATCATCCATATCACTAATAACTATACCTTTTTGAAATTTACTCAATGAATATCTTTTGTACCATAATAATATATGAAATATTATCAATAAGACAATTCATTTGAGATGAAATATCTTATGTACCAATAACAATATCTCACATATCACTTTCATATTTGTTACTATTCTAAATTTAAATTTACTATAATATTATGTATTCCCTAAAAGATATTAAATATAATAGAGTAAACTTTTACTTTTCCATTTTTTTGTACCATTACTAAAACTCTAATGTATGAAGTGCATATTAATATTGACTCTTACATATGGAATCATTTTCCATTTTTTTATAAGTCTATAACCAAGGAAGTATTATTTTTTATCACTTAGTTTCTAATTTATATTGGTAATATCTAAAATAATTTCCCACAAATAAATGAATCACTAGTAATATCTCAATAGATACATCTTACTTAAAATATCTATTTCCATATGAACACTACTCACTTCCAAGAATCCAGGTGTTTCACCCAATAATATTAATTTATAGGGTACATTATTCCATAATTTAATCGATATTCTTGGGAACTCCAAACATCTTTTAGGGTTATATATAAAACACACATTGACATAATCCTTAATGACAATGATTATTGATAAAAAAATACAAATTTACACAAATTGGGTTAAATAATCTCCCCCATTTTGTATTTTTTTTATAATAATATATAAAATTCATTCCAGTGTATCTTCTTCTATTTTATTACCTATCTACCTTATTAATAATAAATAAAAATAATTGTAAGAGGGGTGGTATCAATTCAAATAATTCTATATTCCAAAAATTATTTAAATTTTTTCCTATTTGAGTAATTATTGGTGAATAAAATTGGAGGGACTAATTTAGACAATAATGATATTCATAATCAAAATAGAATATGAAAATAAGTCATAAGTCCTTTATCCAAGGATATTCAAATAGATATTTTGGATAAGGGCAATTGTTGAATATACCCTATTAAACTTTTCAACAATTATTATATGACTCATTTCAATAATAAATTAAAAAAATTAATAATAACTAGAAGGATTAAATCATGGAATTAACCATTATATTTATCAAATAATTATCACTTTTCTTATCATTTAATTTTCAAACATACCCCCTATTACATAAATATATATTCTAATACTAGAAAGAATAGATAAACTGCAGGAATATGTTTTTAATGCCACATTGTATCCACTATTTCCTAAATTTTAGACATGAATGTAATATGAACTTAAATAATATTACTTAAATACCTCCTCCCCCAAATAGGTTATTCTCTAGTCTTCCATCACCATTATTGAACTATTTTTCATAAATAATATTTCAAATACAATGTTTGGAAATCCCGCAAAGTTTTTACTTCCAATATGAAATCTATATTTGATAGTATACTGATCTTAATAGTTCTATACCTAAACTGAATCATCACCTTAAATTCTATTCATTGAAATAAAATATATAACATGTATAATAATAAGGTGTAACCTCCTATATCATTAGTTATAGTAGCAATGATTATTTTTTTCTCAATTGGGATACCTTTTAATAATTTATCTTCAAAAAAACCTTTCATGAATTATTTGTTGATTCTCTAATTAGTGTTCTCAATAGTAAGAAGGGTTTTTATTTTCATCTCTATAATTTTTTTTGAATCATTCTGTTTTTAATATAAGAATATTGAAAATTTATCTCCTAGTTCCTTTTTCATCTTCTTTATCATATTCAATTGCACCAATAACCTGATAATAAAATCCCTTGAGATATAACCATCTTGATTTAACCTTCCACACATATTCTTATAAAATTTATCCCTCAAATACATCTAATTTCATCATACTTGGATTAATTTATTATATGATTCATTGTCTTTCCTTCATCAACATTGATATCGATGTCCAATTTTCAATTTTACATGGTGTTATAACTTCAAATAAAATAGAAGAAACATATTTTTCTTTCTATTGAAGTGACTTTCCTATAATTCATTCATGTTCTTTATTTAACATTTTCTTTTTATTTGTAGTCACATGAAATATCATTATCATCCATTATTTTTTTCTTTGTATTTTGTTTTCGTAATTGTTAATATTCTTTTGACACATGATTGGTAGTCTTAAAACATCATACCCTACTAATGTGACCACATTGATTTCATGTTCTGATGATATTTCCATGTCATATAAATATGTTTATGATATATAGATTAAAACCTTTATTTTTTATATTATTTATCTAATTATATTCCCCCCCCCCTTGATATATAATTTCAGTTTTTAAATGATTTGAGGTATTATGATAAAAATTAATATCATTATTCTTGAATCAGTTCAAGCACCATAAATAGCCATTAATCCTTTATCCTTTTTTTGAAAACTAGTATTAATTAATTTAAATTTTTTTAATTTTAGATAACTACACTTGTAATATTTTAATCTTTTAATGAAAATATTTTTTATTCTTTTTTGAATCCAAAATTGATATATTTATGGGTTCCTCATGAAATTTATTCATCCATATTTTTCTATATTTTTGTTTTATACATTTATTATATATGGAAATAGATTTAGTGAAAATATAATTTTTTAGATCAAATAGTTAATTTTTCCTTGATATTGAAAAATATGCATCCTAAATTGATCAAAATCTTTTCTTACCACAATATAATATAATTATATCAAAATAATCCTCTATAGATGAATGTATTAAAATTTAACTTCAATAAATAGACTATTGTGATTCAACAAAAATAATTTTATAATTTTATAGTTTGTATTCAACCTCAAGATCATTCATATTGATGTTATTTTTATCATCCTAAAACATATTTATTTTATATCCACATACCAACATGATCCTTTCAAAATTATCCGCACACATTTTTCTCAGTTTTTCAGTTTAATTTTAATATTATTTATATTTATTATTTGAATTACAGTTTATCATTCATTAAATTAAGGAATAAAAATTAACCATATTTTTTACCATAAATATTCTATTTAATACATTCTATGAAAAAATATTTCATTATGATTTCTTCAATCAAATAATTCCTCATTTTTGGGAACTTATCTTTATGAACTCTATTTCTATAAGTCATAGATTTTCTTTACATAATGATATTTATAGATCTTTTTTATTTATATTATTTAATTATCTATATTATCAAATTATTCTTCATGGTTGGTGATTTCTACCATCATGTATTTTGAGGATTGTGACACCCTTAAAATCTAAATTAGTATCCTTGAATTCTATATCATGTATGACAGGTGAGACTGGGCATGTAAGGGAATATAAATCTCGAGACTCTACTATATATTTAATATTTAAAATAGATTCTATATATTTCAATTCACACAACCACAAGTTCGCTTACATTACAATAATTAGCAACCATCCTTGGTATCTTGTGTTACATGCAAGAGTGTCCTTCCATGATATCTTGTGTTACACGCAAGACTCAGTTTTTTTAATATAACAGTGTAATATTAAAATATTTTTATTTAATATCATATCATATAAACTAGCCATTATGTTTGAAGTTATAAATATTACTAACTAACTAATGAATATATATGGTTTATATAAATATAAAATTAAATCCTAGTTTTCCAATTAATGGGAAACAAAAATAAGAACCAATTAGATATAAGAAGAAATATTATTATTTGTATACTTCCAAAGTAGTTTTTCCTTTATACGCATAATTAATTAAAATTAGTGATTTATTTTAATGAGATATATATTTTATATATTCAATATAATATTTTTGATATTCATGAAATAGGTTTTATGGACAAAAGATAATAGCAAACTATATTTTATACATAAAAACCAATATTCTTATAAATGCAATTTTACCTCCTCTTAATGGAGAACCCATATTAAATCTAAATTTTAACACTTTTATTGATTTAACATGTAAAAATAAACTTTATATTTCAATATATAAACATAATAATTAGTTTAAGTGTATTTTTTGATATCTTTCTGAAATAGTTCATTTATTAATGAAAAGTTAAAAATATCGAATTTTTGTTCAAAATTGATTTTTTGTATAATTTAATTATATGGATAAATTATGATCTATGTTGGTTTTAATGTTTAAATAGATAATATTTTTATCATGTAATAAAATTTCTTTCATTTTAATCCATTTCAATTTGAAATTTAATATAAAAACATTTTAGTATTTTGGATGTTTTTCCTTTAGAAACCTACATTGTTGTCCCCCCTATGGGATAAAATTTAAATTAATTTATAATAATTCTATTATTTGACTTTGAAAAAATTAATTAAATATTTTAAATAATAATAATTTATAATATATAATAATACCATATTTTTCAACAAAAATATTAGTGAAATTAATTAAAATTTATTATAATTATTAAGAAATAATTAAGCATAATAAATGACTAAACCTTTAATTTAAGGGCCCAATTTACCTAGATACTTTTCAAACACCAATTTTGTAGAAATATAGTGGATATAACCCTTAAATTATTGAGTTTTATTTTGTTTTTTTATGAATTTTTTTAGGTAAGAACATGTGCTCACCTAACTCGTTTCCAAAAATTCCCAGTGAGTAATTTTCCTTCCCTATAAAAGGACACTAACTCTCTCCATTCCTCACACCTCTAAAACCACATAGGTTATGACATGAACTACCCATATATCTTTCCAACATTCCTCCACTAATCCTTTATTACTACATTTGGGAATAAATCCTTCTAAATAATGTTTTTGGTACAAACAAAATGTAGTTACCCGATTAAGAAGTAACGTCTTCTCCCAAGATTTTTAATTTAATTTCCATTATCAAACCCATAATATATATTTATTACATTATTATGTTACAAAACCATTATCCTAAATATTAAATTATTTTTTATTCTATTTTTTAGACCTACACATACACACACTTGTATCTAATGGGTAACGAATATACTATTTCTGTGTACAACGAACTACTGCCTCACAAAACGATGATTGCTCATTTTTACTTTACCAGCATTCATGGTTAGACATTATGATGGAAACACTATTTATATATTTTATATAGTATATTTAATATGTATTTAATATTCTTTAATTATTTTACAGTACATACCTTTAATACTTTTCATTTTTTGTTAATACGACAACATCATTTGGGGAAGTGTGGACTACCGCCCCCTCAAAGCGATGTGATTCGTTCACACGATACATGGAGTGTATAAAATATGATTATAATTAATAATATGATCCATAAAAAACATATATATTATATTCACTATATAATTAAATTTTATAAATATAATTTATATCATTTTTTTATTACCCTTTCACACACTTAAAAAGTGATAATGTTGTTCTTAAATATGTGAACTACCACCTCCTCGACACGATGTGATTCCTTTTACATAATAAGAATCCTATATAAAATAATATATTGATAAATAATATTTTATTTAATATATAATAGTCAATTTTTAATTTATAATTATACTTACCTTCTTTCCATAATGACCATTAAAAAAAGAGAATGTTACTCATTCGTACGTACGGCCTGTCGTATCCATGATTATAATGTTGGTTCATTTTTAGTAACCATATATAATGATTGGTATTAAAATTATAATTTTTTTATAAATATGATAATTATTTCCCGAAGATTATTTTTTATATGATATATAATGACCTTTTTGACCATATTTTTCCTAACAAGGTTGTTTATGACACAAAAACTGAATTTGGTCAAAACACCCAATGTAAACATAAATGCTTATGTAGTTGTATATATAATAGTAAAAATTTAAATAAAAGTAATGATAATCATGAGAAAGGATTTAAATAAGATGTAAAATTAATATAACATTATTTTATAGGACTTTAATGGGCGTTCACACAAAAGGAAACACAAGGTAAGTGATTTTCGTCTCAATTTACATTCATTTGAGGCATAATTATTGTTACGCATATAGTTTCTTTTATATGGTTTATATAATGGCTTGGAAATGTTATACCATGAATCCATTTATTCTCATGATATTATAAGTTTTTTTAAATATTATTCATTCATGAGGCTTAGGAATCGAAATTTTTCAAAGTGGTATGGGACACTTTGGTATGTTTAAATATTATTTTCCTCAAGACTAATACTAGTAACCTCTCAATAAAATTTATAGTTAAAGAAATTTTATAACCATTTTTTAATAAATAATTTCATTCATATGTGGTTATTCATTAAAATTTTTAAGTATTAGTACCATTTTTTCACTCTTTGATAGTCAAAATATTTTAGAAAATGTTTTTTCAGAAAACCCGACATTATTTGCCTATTTAGCCAGAGAACCTTTTTTCTTCAAAAAAAATGTTTTAATAAAATGTTTTCAAAAATGTTTCGAAAATAATTTTTTAATGACATGTTTACCCATTTTTTCTTTTATCAATGTTTTAAATTATAATATTCTTGTCACTTTCTGAACAATGCATTTTCAAACCTTTAACAGTAAAAAAAGAATGTTCCTTTTACCTTATAGGTCTTGTACGGATTTACCACCGTCATTTCTTTGAATATTTATTCACATGTTTAAAAGGTTAATTTTTAAATAAAATATTTTTTAAAAGGTTATTTTCAACGAAATGGTTTATCAAAATAAATTATATTTTCCTTAATAATGTTATTAAATGATCTTTTTATTTCTATTCATCAACGACAACAACACATTATTTTACTCTAATGTGGATATGTTGAATTTATATGATCTTTATTATTCCTATGGATAGTTTTCGATTTATTTTTCCAAGGATAGTATTCATATTCACTTCCATGATTTATCTATTATATCCCTTGAAATATTCTATCTTATATCATCATTTAACATTTTCATTCCCCTAAATTACCAATTTTATTTATATTGGACATTACAATTGCATAAACATTATAGCTCTTTACATGTAGAATAAACTTTGATAGTTATTTTATTATTTGGGGAAACATTGATAATTCTTTATTCTTTATTCATTACGGATTTTGATAAGGAATATTTTTATTAATTAACATAATTTTTCAATATAAAGAAAACATTGGAAATGCAATGACATATGGAACCCAGACATTATATATCTCTATGATGCATCAATAGGTTCTCATGATAAAAATAAGTTATGAAAATTAAATGGGTTTCTATCCATAGTTTTAAACTATCTTTATGACTGATGTAGACAGTATGGGTCCTCATGTGCCTATGAAATGATGTCTACTAATTAATCATTGACTTCATTTTGATTCATGATTATCCATCCATGAGATTTTTCATCTATATATATATGGATATATTTTATGTTCAATTAATTATATGGAATCTGATTCAGTTTCTTACTTATCCATATTTATTTTTCCTTGTTTACTTATTTTAATGTCATGTGTTTCTAATTATCACCTTACCATATTTCTTTTGTAATATTTTCCCCTTACTAATAATTTGAGCTAACCTTTATTATGTTTCTTTCCCCCAAAATCGAATAAGAATACAATGAAATATTAGTAGCGATTTAATAGAAGGATTAGAGTTATCCTCTATGTTATTTAATTAAGAAAAATAGGTTTTATTTAGTGTATTCATTTACCATGTATATATCTGGTATACCAAGACTACTAAAATCTCAAGAATTTTTGAGGTCAGGTCAAAACAATTATCTATAAACTAAAATGGAAATTTATTTATAACATTATTTGATGTCATTATCAAAATAGTTTGTGTTTCACCATTCAATTATTCTTAGATTTTATCATCTCGACTTGTAAATGGATCATATAGAGAATTATTTTTATAGGTGATATTATTTACCTCTTCATCACTTGAATTAAATAAATCTCTTAAGGTAGAAGCATTTTCCATCATTTCAGTGGTGATATTTTCCACTATATCTTCTCAACTAATGTTAAATATAATTTCTTCTTTATTAGAACATGTGAAAATTTATTCTTCTTCCTCTATATATAATAGGGAAGTATTCTTTAATTTCTTCATTTCATTATTCCATATATTCTTCAGTGTCTTAGAAAAGATTTATTTTTTATTATTTATAAATATATCTTCCCCAAACTAGTAATTCTTGGTTAAAGAACTCAAAACATAAAAATTGTTAAATTTTCATATTTCTTAAAATCCAATAAGAGGTGAAAACATGTATTTTATACCAATAATTCATCCACTAAGATTAGTGAAACTAATATATGAGGGGGGTTAATGAGTTTGATAACATATTACATATTAAAACATGGTTTCCACTATATTACCTCTACACCTATTCTATGAATGTATCTCAAGATTTCTCAACATACCTTCAGTTTTCATGCATGTGATATAAGATAGAAAGATAAATAAAAAAGAAAACAAAAATTTGGTATTGGATTCGACCACTAATATGGATTACTATCTCCCCAGTACACTATGTGTATTTTCCAAACATACAAACTACTCTCTATTTTTATCGAGAATAAATAAATTAAAGGGTACGTCCTTGAATTTTTTATCCTCACAATAACTGAGTAAAATTACCTGACAAGAAAAAATAATGTACCCATTTACCATTAACTATATCTGTAACCTACCATGATTTCCTCATCATAATATTATATTTAATTTTATCCTCTTTTATGTATGATCAGTTTCAATATCTACTACTCTTAGTGGAATTCAATAGATCATATCTCCTTCCTATGATATACAATAATAAAAAACGGATTCCATCAATTTAACAATTATAGATAATTTCTCAGTATTCACTAGTACTTAAAATGTATCAATATGTATTTCTTGTTTTCTCATAGCTTCAATATGTATGATTTTATATAACCAGTAAATAGGTTTGTGTATCTATTACATGTTTCAATTTGTATTCAACCCAAAAGCCGGAAATTTTTTAGCAGTTTTGGTTCCCAATTTTCCTCCTAAACAAAATTTATTTTGTATAGTATCAGTGTAATATCTATCTCCACACCATGATGTTTCTTCCCCTATTCACTTTTTATTTACTTTATTTATATCTTAGACTTTGTTTTCATAATTTAAAATTATAAACCCTTTAATTTTTGAACTTTATTTCCCCATTATTTTTTGTATTAATAACTCATTTAAAACAATCACATATAATATCTCTAAAAGCCTTTTTTTATTCTCCATGAAATATCTAGATTTATGATTTTTTTTATTCTCCACAAAATCTATAAGATTCTAATTCCATATTTTCATGATTCCATTCAGAAAATATTTCATTGTTGGAAATATCTTATGACACAAGAATCATCTTTAAATAAATAAATTCATTACTTCTTGAATCATGGAAAAATAATTCAGCATCATAATTTTTATGATTTTATTAATAACTTAGCATTATCACATTTATTTCATATAAAAAATTCTTTTTCTAGAACATTAACTTCTATAAATCTCAATTAACTTCCATAACAAATCTTACATAACTAATGGGAAATAAATTTAATTTTACATATCAAAATTTTAATTATTATGTATCTCATTAACCATGGAATTTACAATTAAATATTTCCAATACCTCAATGGAAACTAATATATATAATCTGGATAATGCAGATCAATCTTTACATTGGTATTAAAAAATCTAGCTGACCTTTATGTATACTCTGATAATGCTTATGTATCTCTGTTTATTAAAATTTCAACATATATCAGGACTCTTACATATCATATATAATATTATACATATGTACTATAATATCTTATATATCACATAGATTTAGTCTAATTCCAAATTCATTTGAATAATATCTTATATTATAATTGAATATATTTTATATTAATTATAATATTTTATATATGATAAAGATGATCAAACATATCAATCAAAATATGAAGACTATAACTGTGAGATCTGTTACATTTCCAATCCTACCTTCTAATTAATCTTATATATTTCTTGAAGGATATTATGTAAATATGATTAAACATTTTTTATGGTATTTTATTAGCATCATCATTGTAACTCTTATGTAAAAAAATCAATTTGAATCTTACATATAGGGTCCCTTTATTTTTTCCAATAAGTATAAAACAAACAAATATTATTATATAAAAAAGTATCCTCAATGAAAAATTGGTAGAAACAAAAATAATTTTCTTCTATATGAATAGATCTCTAAGAATATATTCAATGGTTGTATATCACTTTAAATATCCATTACCATATGAAAAGTGGTATCACTTCACTTAAAATATTCAATATATCTCTAAAATATTCATCTTTTTCTTAGATACATCACTCAAATGTTATAACAATATGATGGGATTCTCTAAAATAATTTGATGATTATCTTCATGGAATATGTTTGCAATATTATGGTTGAATCAATAGATATTGAAAAAAAATAAAGCTTCATGATAATTTGTTTTATTAAGTACATATTCTTAAGGTTATCTATTATTATATGAGAATAAATTATATGGGAGTATATGTCTCTGCATATATTTTTAGAAGATGAATCAAGTAACTATCAAGAATTGATCCCCATTTTATTAAATCGTTAATTTATTTAATTATTTTAATAGAGTTAAATGTTTTTTCTACACTTATTTAAGATTTGGTTATCAGTAACATCATGTGATAATTGAGTATATTCTAACTAAATAATACCAAAGTGTGTATGGGAATTTAGAATATTTACTATTTCATTTTTAATTGAAAAATGCACCTGTAGATTTCACTGCCCTTTTGAATAGTATATTTCATCTGTTCTTAGAATATTTTTTCATGTTTTTTGTGGATGATATTTTTGTGTAATAATAAAGATGAAAAGAACATTGAATTCCACTTTAGGATGTTTTGGGAATGTTATTACTGTATAATAATTATATAATTATCTTAAAATAGTTTTTATAAATAAGTGAGATAGTATTGTAGATAAAAGTGGTGTTTCAACATAATATATTTATTGATCATGATATTGTCATATCGATAATTTATTTATAAGTACCTAACAACATAGTTGAGGATCAATGAGTTTTGGTAAATGTAACGTATTATTATTTTCCTCATGAAATTTAGTATATAATTTATCTTATGACTATACTAATAAATAAACGAATTGTATTCTTCTTTTTAGAATTATGTGAGATTTATATTTAGTATTTTATAAAGAGTATTATAACATGAAATATCATGATTTTTTTGGAATTAGTTAAATTTTTCCAAGTATAATATGATTCTATCTTAATTATCATTTAATTTTAATTGGTGTGTGACCTTTTTTTGTTTTCCTATAAATATTGAAAATTATAACCACATGAAATAAAATTTGCAACCTCTTAATTAGAGAGATAGTTTATCAGGTTCATGTCTCAAAATACCAGAGTATTTAATTTTTTTATGAGTAGTTCATGGTATATACATAATATGCGAGACTAACTTATTTATTTTCATATAGAGATAAAAATTTAAGGAAGAATTGGTTGGTTGAGTTAGTAAAATCCATTAATTTTGATCTTCTCAATACTCCTGGTAAGATAAATAAATTAGCTAACACACATAATAGGAAGTCTCAACCTTAAAAATAGTTGGATTACAATCACTAAATAATCATTTTTTGTTAGTTAACCCTTATTTGTATATCACTAAATATCAAGATGATGTCTATCTATAAAATATTGATCTTGAATCATTGGTTATGAAATGAGATAAGGATTCTTCTATATTTGAAAATGATATTATCATCACATTAGTGATACACCGTGGTGTCAATATACTAAAGGTCTAGTCCCAATTTCCCAATTCTGTTTTCCATGAAGTAAATTGGGGATTTTTGGATTTGATTCTAAATTTCATACTTATTAGTAAGTTATGAAATGATTTAAGTCTGGTAGGAAAGTTATAACCACTTATTATACCCAAATAAAAATTTGATTAGATCATAGTAAAAATTTTAAATATATTAACTGTCTCCCTAAAGTGAAATGACCTGTTGTGTGTAATTTTGTATCTTCTATCCAATACTTATAATTATCTACACTTACAAGAGTGATCCTCAGTTGATGAATTAGGGAAACATTATGTTTTCAAAAAATTCAATATCTAGGGACTACATACTAAAATTATGTCAAATATGGAGCAATGATTCACATAATTTTTTTAGAGAGGAATTATATGATCTTTTGGATCACAAGTAATGTTGAGTAAAGAAAACAACTTTAGATGGTTTTTAGTTTATGAGGACTATTCCACTTTTAACGACATGTTTCAAGCTTGCATCCTAGATTTTGTTGGCTCTTGGGTGTATCAATTGTTGTTTTATGTTTTATCCTATAATAATAACTATGAGAAATATACCTATATGTTCAATTTGATAAACTCTATATTATTCAATTATATTATCCATTATTATAGACAGAAATTAATAAACCATAATTGATTTCTCTTTGAATATTTTTGAAGATTATAAAAGTTTAGTTATTTATATAATTGTTTCTGATGAATGTAAGATGCTTCTAAATGTACTTTTATGATTATAAATTATGTATCTTTGAATTTGGTGATAGTGATCATGTATTTTTCTAAGCCTATACTTAATTTCAACAATATAGAAAGAGATTTCATGGGAATCTTACCACTCATCACATTAAAAACATTGAGACCATGGAGTGTGACAATAAATTAGAATATAGATTTCCATTGACACATTGTTTTAATGAACTATATTCCATTTTCCATGTCACATAGCTGATGAACTATGATCCAAATAATATACATGTTTTTAATTTTAATTAAAAGTAGTTTGATTCAGATGGATCATTTTTTGGAAAAATATTTTGATACCAGCAACCAAAGTGAGAAAAACATTTGGTTTATGGTTATTCCCTTAGTAAAAGTGTGGTTTTGGAATGATAATTCTAAAAATGATACTTAGTAACATTGGGATAATGTTTTGGATCATAGACCAAACATATTCCTTTAAGAGGATAGTTAAATCTTGTTTGGATTGAGAACTGGATGGTGGGGATTTCATAAAGGCCAACATCTCTTTGAGTGAATATATTATTTTATTTTCACACATGTGACATTTTTTGTTAATTATATATTTAGAAGATATTACTAGTATTTGGGAAAGAAGGGGATGATGGAAAGGGGTCCCAATAAGTTGTATTAGTACTAAGTACCCAAAATAATCATCTAGGTACCCAGTGGACCAAGATGGTATAATATTCTAGACTTATAACTAGTGAGATATAATTTATACATACCAGGGTACTCCATAAGTGGGTACAATTTGAAGTGGGACTCATACAACTATCCTTAGAGGAAACCAATTCTTTATGAATCCCTCAATTGAATAGCCACCTATTACCAAATGTTCATATGTGATAGTTTACAAGGATCAGATCTCATCAATTGATTTAATACCATCTATAACAACTGCATACCCACTCTCCTAACCTGGTGATTAAAAAATATATATTTACATTTCTATATTTGATACCAATTAATATGAAACAATTTAAACCATCCAAAACATACAATATAAAAAGGAATTATAGGATCTCTTACATACCCAAATATCTTTTAGGTTTATATTTTTAGATAATGAAGAAAAACTATTATATAACAATACCCATGTCTTCGAGTGATAATTTTTTACATTGTTCTTAGCTATAAATATTCAATATTAACTCTTCAACATCTACCATTAAATTATTTACACATGAAACCCTTATAGTAAAAATTCATTTAACACCAATCTTAACAACCTAGGGAAATGTAAAAATAAGAAGGGTGAGATCAAACATTCTGTAAGGTTGAACATAATCAATATCAATTGAAATCCATCAGTGATCATATGATGAGTGTAAATGTATAATGATATAATAAAATATCATGAGAATAAAAATAAAGAATACATAACCTTTAATCATTGGATCATTAAGAATGTTACATTGAATAAATCTTTTAAAAGGCAAGATTCATAGGTATCAAAAATCATGAGCCGTGTGATTTCAATCTAGATGAGCGGAATTGTTAAATACCTATAGAAATCATAAAAAAACATGTTGTAATATTGGAACATTTTCTTCATATAAAACTTATAGATGGGATAACCATACCTGGTTAATACCAATAATCTCTTAGCAGTAACATGTTAACTAGTTAAATCCAATGTCTCTTAGGGGTTATTATGTTAATTTAACTCAGCATTCACATCCCATAATATTAGAGAGATATATATGGATCATCTACAGTGATGAGATATATAGAACTTACCCATTATCATATGAAATCTCTAAGAAGTGTAATATAAATATTACATAAGAAATATTTCATTTTTCATTGTAATGATAACCATTATTCCTTTGTAGCTATATTACCCATTAAAATGAAATAGGTTACAATATAAAATCTTTGAAAAATCATAATATATATAGAGAAATAATAATTTTGGTTTCGTAAAAATATATACCCAATGTATTATAAGTAAAATAAATGTTTTTTCATTCATTAATATAAATATCATTAAAATATAATTAAAATAATTCTTGGGGAATTCCCACTATCCACTTGAAAATTAATTTCAAAAAATTTAAAAAATACTTTAATATTTTTAAAATACATTTATTTTAATATAATTTGTGAAACATATGAATAAATATTCAACTAATATAAATTTAATTATTGTTCAGAAATCGATTCAGGTCATAAACATTAAAAATAATTATTTTGTTCAATCTTTTTTTTAAAAAATTCTAAAGAGACACTTGTCGAAAATGATAACAAATTTCCATTTAAAAATATTTTAAAATAATTCCAAAGATTATGTAAACTAAATTTAGAAAATAATTTTTTTATAAACTAATATTTTTTAAGACAATTTGGAAACAATGTATATGGAATAGAAATATACAAAATCTAAAAGAATATACAAGATTGGTAGAACTTACAAACAACATTCTTGATTATTATATAATCAATAAGGGGGAATGGAAATTAAAAATGTAATTGAAATTAATTACAATAGTGGAATAAAATATATTTGGATTAATAAAATAATATCACATTATTTCCCCCAATGGAACCTTGAACTTAAGTAATCCTAATAATAAATTAAATACCATCATAAAAATTGTTACATTTTTGGTATATTTTAAATCATAATGACAAGAAATAAATAGATAAAAATATAATTTAAATACCATGAATATATTTATATAAATGATATAACATGTAATTATTTTTCATATACATACCATAGAATAAGAAAGGTCCATGACATAAATTTATGTCCAAAAGAAAGAGAATTTGAGACAAATAACTCATGAAAAGATCATATAATTCATTTCAGAATTAACCAGAAGAGATATTATTTATATAAAATTAAAATACAAAAAACTATTGTAAATAAAATATAAACCAAAATAATTTCATTTCACACATATTATTGGTGTAATATAATCAATAAAGATGTCATATAACCAAATGAAAGGAAGTTGAGACAAGTAGGCACTTACGAGATGGTAACATTCATTTCAAGAACACATTGGATGAAATTTTTTGAATTGAACCATATAATACTTTTAAATAATAATTATTCATGATATAAAATATAAAATGGAATTATGTATGCCATATAAAATAAACCAAGTTCATAATATTAAAACGTGACATAATGAAGAGAAATTGGTATGAAATCACTTAACTTGAGTCCAAACAATCCATGTATGTCCATTAAATCTTGTATAACAAAAATAAATAAATGTTTAAATTTATTAAGAATATTTTATAGGTTTCTTAATTATAATTATACAATTTTTTTTTATATAAACAAAAAATTTTATTTCTTAATCTATTAAGTCCACTACATGTATTTTGGGGACGTTCAGTTCATAATTTCAAAATGAATGTATTTAGTTATCCAGGTTCATAGAGTTAATTTTTACATAATATCAATAATAATAAAAATAATTAAATAATTACACATTTTATTCAATGAATTTTCATTTAAAACTGAATATGAATTAGAGTTATAAAAAATTAATTACATTACAATCTTAAGGACTGCAGGTCGTACGTACGCATAAGTGAAATTTCCATTTTTTAACGAAGATGATAGAAATAAAGTAAGTGTTATTATATATTTAAATAATTATTTTTATATTTTAAATATAATTTTTTAACATTAAATAATTCATATATATCATCTATTTGATGCGGTGGTAAAAAATCACATCGCTCTGTGGGGGTGGTAATCCACACTAATGCACTACGACGTTATCATTTTTCAATGTATTGAATTATATGAAGTAGATGATTTATTATATTTATTAATGATAAAAATTATGTTAATATCACATATATAAATTAAATCAATAATTATAAACTACTATGATAAATGGTGATGGAAAACAAAACAAATTGCTTCATGGATATAGTAGTTAACACGTACGAATGGATGATGTTTTTATTTCCCTTTGGATCTAAAAGAAACTGAAAAAGGGTATAAAATTAGTCATAATAACACTATGATATATATTTTTTATGTGTGGATTTTATTATATAATCATGTTTTAATAATATTTTAATGGGGGTAGAAGAAGAAATAAATTCGATGATATCGGGTTGGATGATTACGTCTTCTACAGTGGACCTCCTTTATATATCTTCTTAATGACCAATAGAATGGTATTTTATTATTAAAGACAAAATAATTAATGGATTTTAATATTTATAATATAATTTGGAAGGATTGGCTTGAGATAGATGACACAAATTTTATTAAATAAGTGAAAGGTGGGGTGTTCTTTTATAAGGGAGGGAAGGGGCTGTTTTGGAATTTTTTTTAATATTATAATATAATATGTGTATAATTAAAAAATAATGGTTCCAAAATGACCTATATTGTAATATAAGCATTATATTTTCTCAATATAATCATTCAATCATATTTATATAGGTTTATATATCATTTTAAACTATATATTTTTGTTTAACCACTTGGTTAAACAATTTTAACCTTAACCAGGGTAATGAGTTTTCAATATTAAAATATTATATTTTTAACTTATGTGGTTCGAGTTGGAATAAAAATTTACGAGGAATGAAATTTTAGAAAATTTAACTCCTTCTTTCAATATTTAAATATTATTAAGTTTTTTAAATACTTAAATAAAATATTTTTTACCATAATTTTCATTAGTGTCATTTTTTACATTATTCATTTAGTTTGAATTTAAAGAAAAGAGGATATAAATGGATTTAGAATATAAACATTTAAAAAATACCTAATATTTTATATTGATCTATAAATTACTGAGAAACTAAGACACAATAAAAAAATATTTCTTTTATAGTTTTAAAAATCATTCACCCTTATTTTTCTACAGATTTCACAAACACTGTGTAAACATTGCGTAATCATTTTAGATAATTTATAAATCATTAAAATTTTAAAAAAAATGGTACAAAATATTTACTTTTAAAAAAATAATTCTAACCGAACATACTATTTCTCAACCATTTAAAAAATATTAAAAAAATTAAAAGAAATAGAGTGAATTTTTTTTCGATATTCTTAACATAAAATATTTTAAAGGCCAAAATAAAATCTAAAGGGAATTAAATTGTCATATTTTATATTTTTAGTAGAATATTCATAAAATAGAATCATAAAATTAAATTAAGGAGAGTTTTTGAGTGAATTTTAAGCCTTTTCACATTAGTATTAAGTTCACAACCCGCCTTCACCAAAAGGAGGGAAGGGTCGGCAGATTGCCAGGACCTTCCTTATTTAGGTTGAAGGAGAGATAATGACCCCTGAAACCCGCCTTCAATAAGTCTCGGAGTGGAGACCAGCACCAAGGGTGTAAAATCACACATTAAATGGAAGGAATTACCCTTTTTTTAATAGGATCGGGAGATAATATAGGGAATCCCACAACACCAAAACTGAAAGTAAAAGTAAATCCAATAACCATTCCAAATTCATGTTACAAAAGTAAAATCCACAATGTATAAGGAGACTACAAAGAAAAATACCAAAATAAATAACTACAGAAACTGCAATGACATGTCATAAGGTCTGAGCTAGTATGGTCCAGCATGATCCCCGAAGTCCTCCAGGAAACCTGAAAGCAGTTTTATATATGTAGGGTGAGTATACAAGTATACTTAGTAGGGAAAAACAATAGACTCTCGTGCACAAGTGGGGAGGGATACTAATGCCCTGTGAGAAAAGAGATAACCAAGCACCTAGCAAAGAAACTAACCACCCAAACCTCACCAAGGCATACTCCCCAAATAATGAAAGTCAAGTATTGTATAGTAGTAGAACATCGATGTTTGGGTACCCCGCACCACATTCCCACTGGTTATTGAAGACATCCTACGCATCGAACCAATCCCGCCATTCTCACCGCAGTCTGACTGCCATACCACGCCTTCACACAGCTGGGCTACAACCTCACCGCAGTCCCACTACCAAACCCCACCCGCAGACACCTGGGACAAAACCACCACGCGTAACCACACCCACAAACACCTGGGTCAGAACAACTATTGCCACGCCCGAAGACACCTCGGCCTCATCCAGAAGACACTTGGGAAAAAACATGCCCGTAAACACCTAGGCCAACCACCACAGCCACCCTGCCTGAAGATTCTTTGGATAATAATGGACTTCAGGCCATCACAGCCTCCCCGAAGAGTCTTGGGCTATTCAGGAAAGGGAGCAGAAAAGGAGATAATAACCATCCACTCATAGGAGTGTTGGGGAAAACACCCTCCCCCATGAAATGGGTGTGTTCGGTAATAAGTGCTCAACTTGGGTGGGGAGCGAATAAGAAACACAAAAACTACAAGTACATGTATAGGTAACAAGCACTCACATAATCTAGGTTTTTCTTCAGCCAGCCTAAAGAACACTATCCTTACTACTCATTCATAAGATAAGAGAACAACACCCATGACCAAGTCACAAGTCACACCAAACCAAATCCCCATTTGTCCCATCTTTGTTTTCATGTTCAGTAATAATGTTTAAATAAGTTCCTGCACCTACTTGGGAAACCAGTAAGTATAATCACAAGCCAAGGAAAGAGTACACCCAACAACAATTTAAACATTCACACTCAGTTCTATTTTAAAAACACATCAAGCGAGACCCCTCCAAGTGTTGGAACCAAAGCAGGTCAAAGTGAGATACAATCCCAAGTTCCCAGAACTATGAATAAGAAGGTTTCACAATATAAGAGGATCCCACCCAAATTATTGATACAATCAAGGGATCCCATCCTCACCCACAACACCCCCAGCAATCTAAGCCCATATTCAACTGTGGAGGGAACAACCAAACCAATACTACCAACACAAGGCAGACTCAAAAGGTATTTTCAGATTTAAAATATTTAACACACTCCATGATTTCAATTCCACTGGGCTTAAACTGGTGTTATCATAGAAAAGGAGTTGATCCTGGTGCTTCCAATTTATTTAGCTGAATATAAGTAATTAAGCAATTTCCTTTATACAAAAAAAGGTTCACAACCAAAATAAAATCCATTTAAACATCACAATGGGTAAGGGTTTATTAGCGCACAGAGAAAGACCACCAAGGTCCATGATTTTCATTAGGCATAACCCAAACAATTCAGAAATCATTAATCATGAAAGAGGATAAAAACAGAGCAGCATCATCGATCACACCCCTCCCCTTCGTTCTTTAGAATCCGTTTATTATCTTCATTTAAGTTTGGTTCATCCAATTATACAGAAGTAGTAGTGTACCCACCCATAAAGATACACAGAAAGGAGAGACGAAGGTGAAACCTCTATTGACGATCAAGGATCGACGTTAAGTCCTCACGTGGAAACTAGAAAACACGAGTGGCAGGAACTCCACGGAACGTAATCAAGGAAAATCTCGCAACAAGTGTACAGCTCATCGTGAGGAAGGGTACTCCAAGTAGGTTGATCAAGAAAAAGAAACATAGGGAGAAGTATTTAGGTTATAAAGGCTGATAAGGGCTGGGATATAGCACGCCCGGACGGTTAAGATACAGAGAGAAACCGCGAAGGAGCGGGATCGTGGGTTGACCACGCGGCTAGGACACCACACACGTCATTAAAGGTCCCCGCCTTTTGGGGTGGTTTAAACCGACACACACCAGGGTACCTCACCAATCATTTAAGACATTAATGGGAATTAATGGGATTTAAAACAGGCTTAAAGGGGTCAAAACATGGTTTAAAACCCAATTTGCGCAAAAAGGAGGCGTTGTTGGAAAACCTGTGGGGGTAGGCGAGAGATACCGGAAGCCGATAACTACCGGTTGGTGATAGATATAGGTAGATGAGAGCTAAAGTTTGGCGACAGCTGTCGGTAGCTGAGAGATACCGATTGGCAACACCTGTCGGTAGCTGAGATCTACCGGTTGGCGACAGCTACCGGTAGCGGAGAGCAACCGGTAGCCGAGAGCCACCGGTAGCCGAGAGCCACTGGTAGCCGAGCGCCACCGATAACCGAGATCCACCACTAGACGAGGGATACCGGTACCCTAAGGTCACTGGTAGGCTAGGTCAACCGGTAGGCCGAGGCTACCGGTAGGCCAAGGCTACCGCTAGGAGTCACCGAGAAGCTGGGATGGCCTTCCAGACCACCTAGAATACCTCAACATCAGATTTTTACTAAGTAATGGACCCCTAAAACCCGGGCCATTACATCAGATACTTCTCAAACTATTCTCGTCCCTGAGAATATAAGAACAAGCCACAAAGGAGAAAAGTGGGGTCCAAACAACCACCCTCTAAAGATACTTCTCAGGGGAAAACCCCTGAGTTGTTCCAAAGCTGGAACAGAACCCCTCCTACATCCAGGAACACTCGCCTAAATGTCATAAACCACAATGTTCACAACAAGAACAAGGATCACACTATCCATCACATGAGTTAGGGAGTCCACTCTTACATTTCAGGATATTATCCGCTTTGGGTGGCACTGACTCGCCCGCACGAGTTTAATCGAATCCACATTAATGTGTCCTGATTAGCAGTCAGGTTTTCCCATCATCACACATTCGTACACACACACACAAAGAACAGGGAATAGATCATATAATAGCTAAGAAAAACAATCATTCCATATATTAAAGCACAAGGTACAATATCTCAAGGATCAGAAAAAAACAACAAGTCAAAACAGATCTTGGTACTGAATGCGTAACTGGGCCTCCCGCTCCCATGTGCTCTCTTCCAGGCCATCATGCCTCCACAACACATGAACCAAGGGGATGGTTCATCCATGAAGCACTTTCACCTTACGATCCTCTATCTTGATTTTTCGTTCTATGAAGGTCGCATCGTCTTCCACATCTAACTCTCCCCAATCGATGATGTGGGAGTCCTCTTGTAGATATCGACAAAACTGGGACACATGGAATACATCATGTATCCTCTGTAGCGGCAGTGGTTTTACTAGCTGATAATCCACTTCACCGACCCTTGGAAACACTTCGAAGGGTTCGATGAACCTCGAAGAAAGCTTACTTCCCCAGTCGAACCTCCTTTGTCCACACCGAGGGAGACCTTCAAGAACACATGGTCACAGACCTCAAACTCCAAGGGTCTCCTCCTATTATCTGAATATGACTTTTTCCAGTCCTGAGCTGCCTTCATCCTTTCTCGTATAAGATGAACCTTCTCTATCGTGCTCTGCACCATCTCCGGGCCAAGAACACCTGCTTCTCCAACCTCAGTCCAGCATATGGGTGAGCGACACGGACTTCCATATAGGGCTTCGAATGGATCCATGCTAATGGTAGAGTGATGGATATTATTGTAGGTGAACTCTATCATAGGCAAGTGTAGCACCCATGATCCCCCAAAGTCCAGAATACATGTCCTCAGCATGTCCTCTATGGTTTTGATGGTGCGCTCTGTCTTCCCATCTTTATGGGGGTGGAAAGCAGCACTCAGATGTAGTTGGGTGACAAAAGAATGATGAAATCCCCTCCAGACTCGTGAGGTAAAACGTGCATCCCCGTCCGAGACTGTGGAACTCGGAACTCCATGCAACCGCACTCCCTCGTCCACTTACTTCCGTGCTAGATCATCCACTGCACAAAACACCTTAATCGCCAAAAAGTGAGCCGACTTCATCAAGCGGTCCACCACTACCCATATGGCGTCGCAGCCCCCTTTCACCTTGGGTAGTAACATGACTAAATCCATCGTTATGTCATACCACTTCCACTCAGGTACATCTAAAGGTTACAACAACCCGCCTGGAACATGGTGTTAAGCCTTTACATGCTGACACACTAAGCACTTGGCCACAAACTCTGTCACTGCTCGTTTTTCTCCAGGCCACCAAATCTGTCTCCTCAGACCCTGGTACATCTTGGAAACTTCTGGGTGTACCTCTAGGGGTGAGTTTTGGAACTCACTAAGAACCTGGCCGCGCATCTCCTCTGGAACAAACAACATTCCTTGAAAAAACATCAGGTTCTGACTATCCTCCGTCCACCCTTCTGGAGCATTGCCCTGGTTAACTCAGTCACGCATCACTTCGAACTCTGGGTCTCCCCACTGAGACTCCTCCACTTGCTGTAAAATAGAATACTGTACTATCATCTGATACAGGAAACCTCTACCTCTATCCATCCTTGAATCCAGGTGCAAGGCAGCCAACTCCTCCATTGCCTTCCAGGCGTCTTCCAACTCTCGGACTGCATCCTTCTACGACCTCCTGCTCAAATCATCGTCCACTATATTCACTTTTCCCGAAGTGTAGGAAATCTCTAAGTCGTAGTCCTGGAGGAACTCCATCCACCTTCGCTGCCATAAGTTTAGGTCCCACTGGGAGAAGACATACATCAAGCATTTGTGAACTGTGAAGACCACAAATAATTCTCCGATGAGGTAATGTCGCCATAACTTCAATGAAAAAATGACCAATTCAAGTTCCAGATCATGGGTGGCATTATTACTCTCATGAGGGAGTAGCTTCCTAGACCAATAAGAGATCACTCCTTGTCGTTACATCAACACACATCTGAGGCCTTGCCCTGAAGCATCACAGAACACCTCATATGACACCCCTTCTTCTGGTAGCCTCACCATTGGGGCACTAACCAACTTCTCCTTCAGATAGCTGAAGGATGACTCGCACTGCTCTCTCCACATGAAAACTTGGTCCTTCTTGGTCAAGGTCGTCAGAGGTTCCACAACTCAAGAGAAGTTGGTTACAAACCTCTGCTAGTAACCTGCCAGCCCGAGGAAACTATGAACCTCTGCCACGTTCTTGGGTGCTTCCCAAGAAATAATTGCCTCAACCTTTGATGGACCCACCGCTACCCCTTTCTAGGACACTACGTTCCCAAAGAATTTCACTTCTCGCATCCAGAACTTGCATTTCGACAACTTTCCATAGAGCTGGTGCTGTCAGAGGACCTCTAAAACCGTCCTCATATGCTCCGCGTGGTCCTCCTCTGATCTTGAATGGATCAGGATGTCGTCGATGAACACAACTACGAACCGATCTAGGTACTCCTGGAAGATGGAGTTCATAAGCCCCATGAACACATCTGGGGCGTTCGTAACACCGAAAGGCATGACTAAAAACTCTAAGTGCCCATATCTGCATCTGAAGGTTGTCTTTGAGATGTCGCCCTCCTTCACCCTCATCTGGTGATATCCAGACCGTAGGTCAATCTTTGAGAACCATCACACCCCTTTAATCTGGTCAAAGAGATCGTCTATCCTCGGAAGAGGGTAGTGATTATTGATCGTTACCTGATTCAGCCTCTAGTAGTCTATGCACAACCTGAGACCAGCATCTGACTTCTTTGCGAACAAGACTGTAGAACCCCCACAGTGATGCACTCAGTCGAAATAAACCCTTCTTCATTAGATCGTCGATCTGAATCCGCAACTCCCGTAGCTTCAAAGGAGCCATCTGGTAGGGAGCCATCGAAATCAGATGAGCACCAGGCTGCAAGTCTATCCCAAACTCGATATCACGTCTAGGGGGTAGAGTCGTCACCTCCTCAAGGAAGACATCCATAAACTCACTGACGATCCCTGGTATTATCACCATCTCAGCATCCACTGACTCTACTTACAGCTCAGCTAACAAGAAGAGGATGGGTTCCTCTTGCCTGCTACCCTTCTGGACACTCCTCTCACTGGTGAAAGTAACACGTCGGCCACCCAAGTCTGGGAACACAACCCTTCCTCGGAAGTAGTAGATGATGGCACACTCCGAGAACAGCCAGTCGATGCCTAGGATGGCATCGTATGGTTGTATCTGTAGAAGTAGTAGATCCCTGACTGACTGATGTGGCCCTATAATCAGTCTGTATCCACTACAAACATATAACAAGTCAGTCTGACCTCCGACTGGTGTGCTCAGCACCAGGGGCACTGGAAGTCTCTCGGCATCTAGACCCAGAGCATGGGCCAGACCGGCTGCAACAAAGGAGTGAAAATCTCTTGTATTGAACAAGGCGTAAGCAAGGGTACTGAACAAACTGATCGTACCTCGAACAACCTCTGGTCCTACTGGAACTGCTGCCTCTGTGGCGTGCAACTGTCCACACCCAGTTCCTCTTCCCCTCGGCTGTCGGCCGCCTCCCCGACCACGCCCTGGTCGAGGTCCCTGAGGAGTTCCCTGAGGTTAGACTCCCCCTGCAACGCCTGCCCTCAGAGGAGCGGGAGCTCACTACCCTTGCTGCTACTGCTGGAAGGGCCTAGCTGGAAGCTACTGCTGAGGTGGGTGCTGGGCATGTCTACCACTACCGTACTGAACTCGGTCCGGGTACTGATTCCAGATATTTCCATGGATCCCACAGATGAAGCACCTCAGTCTGGGGCCCAAAGGGAAAGGGCGAGGACAAGGGGACCGGAACTAGAAC
Organism: Viscum album; assembly: GCA_963277665.1. Taxonomy (NCBI): domain Eukaryota; kingdom Viridiplantae; phylum Streptophyta; class Magnoliopsida; order Santalales; family Viscaceae; genus Viscum; species Viscum album. The sequence goes on from OY728141.1 coordinate 1,633,398,349, forward strand.
TGATGTGGCCTACTCCCTACTGGTCAGAACCTATAGGGTCCCAATGCTAGAGGTCTGGGGCTGATGGCCTCTCCCTTTGACGGGCCTAGCTGAATCCCCTCTCGTGACACACCTCCCAACATGTGCATCCTTTCTACCACTTCATCCTTTTTCTTCACCTCTTAGTATGTCGACAAGGTGAAGGGGGTAACAGTGTACTGGAGGAAGGGTCGGAGCGTCTCCTTTAAACGTCTCACCCAAGAATCCTCATCTGGAAAGAGGTATGGAGAAAAATGGAGGAGGTCCTTGAACTTGATCCCCATCTCCCTTACCGACATACACCTCTGCTGGAGGGAGAGTAGCTCCTGCCACTTCTCTGCCTTCATCATAGAAGTGAGGAATTCCACCCAGAACTTCTTCTCAAAATCAGCCCATGCCAACTCAGCCTCTCTCCTCTCCCCCAGTTAGAGCTTCCACCACTGACGTGCTGCTCCCTACATCTAGCTGACAGCCAGAGGAACCTAGTACTCAGTCAGAGCCCCGATCAAGCTGAAGGCTATCACCAGCTCTTCTAGCCATCCCTATGTCTTCATGTTAGAGGTGTTTCCCTCGTACTTCTCGAGGGTCTGTCGCTGGAAGGCTCGTAGCGTATTCTTCCACTGGTCATCCTCCTCCTCTCAATCAGACCACTGTTGATTGGCCGAGTCAACCTCTTGGTCCTTGATCGCCCGTACAACTCGTGGTCATCCCCTGGGTGCCATAGATGCAAGGTAAACAAAGAATTCTTAAGCCCAAGTAGTGCATAATATTGTTCTTAAAACTCCTGAAACTTCTTATTTATTTCAAATTCTTAAAACACCCCAGAAACACGAGAACACAAGTCATTTATGATGCATGTACCTTCCCTAGGGTCTCTACCCTACAATCAATGTGGCCTCACTTGGTCGTTCGGTAGGTCCTTAATATTTGCATCAGATCACAGGGGGGCCTAAAATCTCATGTCCTATCCTGTCTTCCCTAGCCTAATTCACGCACCAAGGTCACCCAACACTGTTTCCCTACCATCCCATGAAATCCTCACTGTTCCTAACTCCAGACTCCATCCTATCTCTCAACCTCATCCTTTGATACCATTCTGTCACGACCTGCCCTCACCAAAAGGAGGGAAGGGTTAGCATATTACCGGACCCTTCCTTCTTTAGGTTGAAGGAGAGATAATGACCCCCGAAAAACTGCCTTCAGTAGGTCCCGGAGTGGAGACTAGCACCAAGGGTATAAAATCACACATTAAATGGAAGTAATTACCCTTTTTTTCTTTTCATAGGATCATGAGATAAGATAGTGAATCCCACAACACCAAAACTGAAAGTAAAAGTAAATCCAAGAACCATTTCCAATTCATGTTACAAAAGTAACGTCCACAGTGTATAAGGATACTACAAAGAAAAATACCAAAATAAATAACAATAGAAACTGCAATGATCTGTCATATGGTCTGAGTTATTACAGTCCAGCACGATCCTGAAAGTCCTCCTGGAAACCTAAAAGTAGTTTTATATATGTAGGGTGAGCATACATGTATACTCAGTAGGGAAAAACCAAAGAATCTTTTGCACAAGTGGGGAGGAATACTAATGCCCTGTGAGAAAAGAGATAACCAAGCACCTAGCAAGGAAACTAACCACCCAAGCCTCACCAAGGCACACTCCCCAAATAACCCAAGTCAAGTAATGTATAGTAATATCACATCGATGTTTGGGTACCCCACACCACTTTCCCATTGGTTATTGAAGACATACTAAGCATAGAAACAATCTCTCCATTCTCATCGCAGTCCCACAACCATACCCTGCCCGCACACACCTGGGCCACAACCTCACCGTAGTCCCACTGCCAAACCCCACCCACAGACACCTGGGCCACAACCTCCACGCGTAACCACACCCTCAAACACCTTGGTTAGAACAACTACTGCCACGCCCGAAGACACCTGGGCCCCATCCTGAAGACACTTGGAAAACAACCTGCCCGCAAACACCTGGGCCAACCACCACAACCACCCTGACCAATGATTCTTGGGATAATAATGGATTTCAGGCCATCACAGCCTGCCCGAAGAGTCTTGGGCTATTCAGGAAAGGGAGAAGAAAAGGAGCTAATAACCAGCCACTCATAGGAGTTTTGGGAAAAACACCCTCCCCCATGAAATGGGGGTGTTCGACACTAAGTTCTCAACTTGGGTGGGGCGCGAATAAGAAACACAAAAACTGCAAGTATATGTATAGGTAACAAGAACTCACCCAATATAGGTTTTTCTTCAACCAGCCTAAAGAACAGTATCTATACTACTCATTCATAAGAGAAGAGAACAACACCAATGCCCAAGTCACAACTCACACCAAACCAAATCCCCATTTGTCCCATACTTGTTTTCATGTTCAGTAAAAATGTTTAAATGATTTCATTCACCTACTTTGGAAACTAGTAAGCATAAGAACAAGCCAAGGAAAGAGTACACCCAACATAAATTTAAACATTCACACCCGGTTCTCTTGTAAAAACACATCAAGCGAGACCCCTCCAAGTATTGGAACCAAAGCAGGTTAAAGTGAGATACAGTCCCAAGTTCCCAGAACTATTAATAAGAAGGTTTCACAACAGAAGAGGATCTCACCCCAATTCACGATACAAACAGAGGATCACATCCTCACCCACATCACCCCCAGCAATCTAAGCCCCTATCCAACCGTGGAGGGAACAACCACACCAATACTACCAACACAAGGTAGTCTCAACTGCTATTTTCATATTTAAAAGATTTAACACACTCCATGATTTCAATTCCACTGGGCTTAAACTGGGGTAATTATAGAAAAGGAGTTGATCCTGGTGCTACCAATTTATTTAGCGAAATATATGTAATTAACCAATTTCCTTTACATAAAAAAAGGTTCAAAAACAAAATACAAGCCATTTAACCATCACAAGGGGTAAGGGTTTATTAGTGCACAGAGAAAGACCGCCAACAGACACGATTTTTTGTAGGCGTAAGCCCGCACAATTCAAAAATCATTAATCATGAAACAGGATAAAAATATAGCATCATCATCAATCACACCCCTCCCCTTCGTTCTTTTGAACCCGTTTATTATCTTCATTAAAGTTTGGTTCATCCAACTCTACAGAAGCAGTAGCATACCCACCCCGCAAGATACACAAAAATGAGAGATGAAGGTGAAACCCCTACTTGACGATCAAGGATCGACGTTAAGTCCTCGCGTGGAAACTAAAAAACAAGAGTGGTAGGAACTCCACAGAACGTGATCAAGGAAAACCTCGCAACATGGGTACGGCTCTTCAGGAGGAAGGGTACTCTAAGCAGGATGATCGAGAGAAAGAAATGTAGGGAGAATCCTTTAGGTTATAAAGGCTGATAAGGGCTGGGATACAGCACGCCTTGGATGGTTAAGATACGGAGAGATACCGTGAAGGAGCGGGATCGTGTGTTGACCACGCGGCTGGGACACCCCACACGTCATTAAAGGTCCCCGCCTTTTGCAGCGGTTTAAACAGATGCACACCAGGGTACCTCACCAATCATTTAAGACATTAATGGGAATTAATGGGATTTAAAATAGGCATAAAGGGGTCAAAAATTGGTTTAAAAACCAATTTTCACAAAAAGGAGGCGCTACTGGAAAACCTTTGCGGTAGGTGAGAGCTACCGGTTGGTGACAGTTATTGGTAGCTCTGAGGTATAGGTTGGCGAAAGCTACCAGTATCTGAGAGATACCGATTGGCGATAGCAACCGGTAGCTGAGAGCTACCGGTTGGCGACAACTACTGGTTGCCGAGAGCGACCTGTAGCTGAGAGCCATCGGTAGCCGAGAGCCACCAGTAGCCGAGAGCCACCAGTATCCGAGAGCCACCGGTTGCCTAGAGCTACCGATAGCCGAGGGCTACCGGTACCCAAAGGTCACCGGTAGGCTAGGTCCACCGGTAGGCCGAGGCTACCAGTGGGTTAAGGCTACCACTAGGAGTCACCGAGAAACTAGGATGGCCTTCCAGATCACCCGAAACACCTCAACATCATATTTTTACTATGTAATGGACCCCAAGAACCTGGGCCATTACAATTAACCCTAACTAACTTATTCTAGATTTACCATAGTAACAATAATTTACTATGGTTATGATCAATATTAACAAAATATTAAGTTGACCATTTCACATAATATTATTTATGGTGATTCTAATAATGGAATCCATTATACAAAATTTCGTTAACAGTAGTTTTGAAATTTAATTTTAATATTAAACCCAAAAAATATGACAAAAATCAATTTTCTAGATAAATGCCTTTTTAATTATAAAAAAAATTTATACCAAATTCAAGTATAATTTTAATTAAAATGATAGTTAGTGAATTATTTATAACAAAAATTAACTAATAAAATTGTAAAACTAATCCAAAATAATATTTGACTTATTTAGTACATTCAAATAAAATATTTTTTTAGATAAAAATTAGTATTTTTCATTAATCATTAAATAATAAACCTTTTCAAAATATTCTAAAATTTTAATCATAAGATAATATTTAAAGTTGGAATTAAAAAATCATATCCTTTCTATCATTTAAATTTTATAAAATTTACAAAACTTAATTATAATATTCACTTATAAAAATTAATAAACCCCATTTTTGAAGAATAAAATATCTTTAATAAAAAATAATAGTGAATGTTTTCTAAGAATTAACCGATATGTTTTTATTAACTGTGATATATCTCTATATAATTCCAAATTTCATTAATTTTATTCATACCCAACAATTTAATATATAGGTTACAACTATTATGTTTTAATAATATTAATTCATTTTTTTAAAATTTGGTGTTGGGTGTTGTTTATGATATGGAACACAATTTTATTTTAAATAGTCATTATATTAAATTATCCCAGTATTTATTTAATTTACTCCCTTAAAATGATCATGACCCCTATAATGAAGTGTTTTAAATTTTAAAATACCTTTTTTAAATCTAAAATTGTAACGCCCCAAGATATTTATGAGATATATTTAGTTTATTTGATGTCTTTATTTGTATTCTACACCAATATTTATATTTAATATATTCAATATAATTTTTAAATTTCATCTTATATGTTTTCTAGACATGATATAAGAACAAATTCAAGTTTTCGGATAAAAGAATTATTTTTTTAGCAATGCAGTATTTATTTCTGTTGAAGGCACACCCATTTTAAATAAAGTTTTTGACACTTATATATATATATTATATTTAACAAAATAAACAGGTTTTTATGATAATGTAATTGTTGATATTTTTCTGATAACATTCTTGTTTTGATGATTAGAAAAAATATAATAAAATTTAATTAAAAACAAATTTTTCATCAAAATAATATATCTGGTTAAATTATATTATTTAATGGTATTAAAATATAAATATAATATATTTTTATCATTAAATATAATTTATTACATTAGAATTAATTTTACATTTAATTCAGATTTAAAACCATTTTAATCTTTTACAATGTTTTATCTTTAAAAAAACTCAATCCCTTATTCTGAAAATGGAATTGAATTTAAATTAATTTATGAAACTCCTTTGTTTTGAATTTTGAAAAATGGATTTCATATTTTTAATAATTAGGCCTAAATTATTTAAATATGGTTATTTGATTTTCGGGCATTATGAATAGTTACTTCGGAAATATATATTAATATGGTAAAAGGGTAAAACATACAATTAAAAGTAAGAAAACAATTATAAAACTACCCTAACACCTATTTTAATCCTATTGTATGAGATATGTTTAACCATGACAACCCTTCAGAAGCAAATTTGGAATTTGGAAGCCACTTGGGTGTGATTATGACAATTATAACTTTTAATTTAATGTAAAGAAAAATATTTTATAAACATATATCTTCTTACTAGATAAAATTAATATGGTTTTATATAAGTGATATTTTATACTATAATACATCATGAGATTTTATTTATAATTTTTATGTGTTAAATAATAAAATTTAATTATGACACAATGATGATGTAGTGATTGCTTTGTTAATGAAGAAATCAAATAAATGATATTATTAATATTAAAATAAATATTATTTTACAATATTTATGTCATTAAAGATTTTTTCTAGAATAATATGACATTATATATGACTATTAAATGGGTTTTTAGAAGTTATATCTCAATTTAGATTTTATTTAAATTCAATTAAATGAATAGTGTAAAAATTGACATAATTGATGTTTTATAAAAATACTAATTTATTAAATTATTTAAAAAGCCTAAAAATATTTTAAAATTACAAAGTTACTATTATAATGTCTTAATGTCCATTAATTGTACAATTATAAGAAATTTACCCCATATAAGTAAAATTTATAGCCTCTTAATACTTAAAATTATGTTACCATAATTAAAATTAAAATAGTATAATTATGGGTAAATTGAAAAAATATGGTTTAAAATAAAATAAATAAATCTCAAAAAAAGTTATATGAGAGCATTTATAACTAGCCTAATATTATATTCTACATATCTAAATTTGGAAGAATTTGTATTCAAAAATTAATTTATATTAATTTAATATTTTAATAATTTCTAAGGGTGCCCCTCACCTCAATTATAAAAGGGAACCTCCTCCCTCGCCTATTCACTTCAATTTGGGCCTTCATGCTTGGTCATACCCAATTATTTACCATTATAAACATTCATAGTAACATTACTAAGTTTTTGGTTTTCTTTTAAGACTAACTATATTACTATAATAGGAGATTTAGAGGAAGCACGTATAAGAAGATGTAATCTCTTCTACCAATTCTTTAAAACATCTTTAGTCTTCTACCTCCTTATCAGGAGTTATTTAATTATAAAGTAATAACTATAGTATCAATTATATACTGAGATGTTATTATAATTATTAAACAACCATATTCCACCTTCTATCCACCTAATGAATAATGATATCACCATGTGTGCGTACATACCGCTTAGCGTCTATATGTTGGGGTGTAATTTATTACTCAACACTATATTATTTAGATGCGTATAAGGATGGATATAATGGATTTAAATAATTAATATGAAATTATAATTATTATTTATAACTAATATATTGTCCAATTTCATACAGTTTAACCATTAAGGTAATGATATCGGTACTCGTGCGTATGTACGACATACCATCTCCACAACATAATGAGATTCATATTCCATGATAACCATTAAATAATGATTATAAATTATATATAATAAATAATAATTAATTATATTACATAATAATTCTACTATAATTATATATATATATATATCATTTACTTTCTACTATTCAATTCAATAAGGGAACAGAAACAACGTTCATGCGTACGTGCGGCCTACTGTCTCCATGAACGGTGTATTCCATTTAATTTATCTATCTATGATATATATTTATATACTGAATATATATGAAATATAAATCATTTTTTACATTCTATACAATTTTAAATTATGATCTATGTAATGAGATCAAGAATAACATGTCAAAACACGTACGATAAACAAAACGATAATTACCCAAAATGTTTCTTTGACATGGAATTGATAAATGAATGGGTAATATAATGTCATAAGGTAATCATATATGATATAATAAATATTATTATGGTTATTTTATATGTTAATAATGAGGTTAAAACCACTATATATGTGTTTAAGACACATGCTGAAGAAATCAGACCAAAGGTAAGAGATAATTTTTCAATCTCATTTTTATGTGAGATTATTTATATGTAAGTATTTATCAGGGTATATTTATCATCTATGTCCATGTTTTATAAATATATATTATAAAATATTCTCCATATACTTATACTATTATTTAAAATCAATTTTACCCATTGTTGAATTTTTATGAAATAGTATGAAAGGAATGTTTTCCCATTTTCTGTACCATGTACGTTTTTACTTTACTGGCAAATGTACCAGAATAGTTTTTTTTAATTTAAAATGAATCAATGTATTATTATTCTTTCATGACACCTTATTTCCATAAATATTCCCTTAAATGTTTTCCAGGCTATTTTCAATGAAATTATTTTCTTTTAAAATAGTGCGGTGTTTTGAGAAAAGATAACGTTTTTTGAAAAAGAAAGGATATTTTCCTCAAAAATTAATTGAATGTTCTATATAAAAACTATTTCCCATATAAGATGACATTATTTAAATAGGGTTATGTTTCTTTTTATATTATTACTATTATTTGATTATGTTTATGATGTAATGTTATCAATAAAATATATTTTTATTACATGGATTATATTATGATGGATTGACATTTAAGAAACCCATTTTATTCCTTGGGTTATTATATGTTGATTGATTTATGTTTTTTAGTTTCACATGTAAGAAAATTTTCATTATGAGATGGGTGAGACCTATATGTCCATATAATTAATTGGGTAAATATTTATTTGTAATAGCTCAGATTTTCCAGGTTCCACTTTCTGAACATTCTCAAGAAAATTATGAGACTAGGCTCTGAGATGACGTGCAATTATGATTCCCCAAGTGACCGGAATGGTCCGTAAAAAAATGTTATATTTTAAATATCATGTGTGAGGATTTTTCCTAAAAAAGTGTAATAACTATTAAACAGGTACCCGAATTAGAAATCTAAGGGCACTTTTGCATTCAAATCAGTGGGTTTACCCTGGGCACGACTTAAGTTTAGTCGGTGTGGGTCTCATATGAGAAAAACTAAAAATGGTATAACCTTAAATAAAATAATTAAATAAAATTATATTATTTTTCAAGTTCTTATAACTCATGAATGGGGAATCGGATTGAAAAATTGATACCAACATTATGATCTTGAGGGCATTCTTTCCTTAGGCAAAGCCTAACATCGGCCGGTGCTGGACAAATGTGAAAGTTGGTTTCTAAGACATAACTCTAAATAAAAAAAATTAATAAAAGAAATTATTTTATCTTATAATTCTCATAACCCACAAATGGAAACTCATTTTACAAATATAATACCACTGTTGAGTTCTCAATGAGATGTTCTTCTTAAGAATGACTTAACCTCAGTCGGTGCGGGTCGAGGGAAATAGTTATTTTCTATGTTTTTTAAAATAGAGTTACTTGAAGAAAATTAAATAAACTTGAGGAGTTTGTTTTATTCAAATTAAAGTTTTTTAACAATGCAACTATGTTTCAACATGATCAAAACATAAATATTGTTTCTTAAATGAAATAGTGTAACGAATCTACGAATCACCATAACAGAAATGATGAAACATGTTTCCTCCATTTAATGGAATAATAGAATATGGGATCATTGGAAAGGATCTAGGATTTCTATGAACATGGATATTTGGAGTTGGAATGTGATGATCAAAAAATCACCCATGACAATGATCACCTTTCTCCCTTCGTACTTCCAACCTTCTAAGGAACACCAATGAAGATGGGTTGGGGATCAAGAATGGTGAACGACGGCAGTGCAACTCCGATATTCACCAAATAATGATCCAACCATAGGATAGGGGTTTATTCTTAATGAAACTGTTTCTATGTTATTTCATTCAAAACAATGAATGCATATCAACCCACTAATAAGTTAATTTGTGGGTCATTTGTTCTTATTGGGTGGATTTGATTATATTAGGCACAAAAGGATAGAAACTTTTTGTTATTTATCTCCCTTTTTATTCTAACATGGAGAAATCAGCCCAAAAAACAATTTTGGATCCCTCTATTGTGGGTGTTCTTGTGTTCATTGTGAATAAACCCCCGGATCGACAACAAGGCAACATTAAAACCAAAGTAGAGACGGAAATGACCCAAGGACCCCGAAAGCGCTCTCAGATCAGAGAACGGATCACCAGAGCAAGTCTTGGGGCCTGAAAAAGGACCTGTCAGTGCGCTAGTGGCGGCATGTGGCAGCGACCACGTGTGGGAGGTGTTGCGCACAGGTGGCATGAAATGGTGGTTGAGGTCCCCAAGGCATCAGTCATGGGGTAGTGGATGAGGTCCACTGGCAACTGCCGATGGCAGGGTCTCCAGAAGATGTGGCATCGATCTGTGTCATGTAGATGGAGGGTCGTGGTCCAGTGAGATAGTGCTAAGAGGGCCCTATGGTGACCTACGAGGTGGTCATGCGGTGAACTCATTTCATTTACCAATATTGGATGCGATAAGCGCCACCGCATCCAGGTGAGGAAAGTCGGCCCTTTAAAAGAGGGAGATCCAAGAGAATGTGGGTCGGGCAGCCTCAATGGGTTCTACCCACGTCGCAGTCGGGCCAGGCCCAGTGGATCAGGTCAAATCTGGGTTGGGTCAGTCTGACCGAGTCAGTCCGAACATAGACCAGACATTCCCCTTTTTACTAAAATGGGCATAACTTCCAAACAATGAGTCTGATTGATGAGTCGTTTGCAGAATTGGGATCCTCAGAATGAGTGTATTATTTTGACATAATCAAAGTGAGTTTTTGTTGAGTTCATGTTATGAACAATGGATTAAGTTTTAGATTATCCTAGAATCAAGCACGCCATGAGTGTAAATCCAATAGATCTCTATGACGGGAAGGAAGTGAAGATCAAACCTCAGTGGCCTAGTAGTCGAGAAGACCATTTTGGATTGGTAGATGAGAATACCTGAGTTTCATGGTTGCTGATTGGACCTTAGTGGCTCCGCAGACGAGCAGACCTTAGTGTCCCGGTAGCCGAGCGGGCCTCAGTGTCCTGGTAGACGAGCGGACATCAGTGGCCCTATAGCCGAGAAGAACTCAGTGGCCCGGAAGACGAGGAGACCATAATCGCATGACAGACCTTAGTAAATCATCGGGGATGAGTCCCTCAGTAGTACAAGATATTCAGCGTTACGATTGAACTAGTGTACTTTGGGTAGTTCTCAATGTTTCGACTTTGGTAAGTGCCCAAGGAAGTGGGGCATCATAGCGAAGGACTTTGAGGACTTGCTGGATAAAGGAGAGACCCCTCTTGGGATGATTGTGCCTTGAGCAGAATCACGTGACAAAGGATTGGATGTGACATCAAGACTTCTTGTCTCACTGAGACCAGACGTCTTAGGGAAACTTCATGACTTATCATGACCAATTTTTCTCTCAGTTACTTTTGGTAGACTTTATCTACATGGTTACTATTAGATATCTCATGGATTAGGACCTCTTAAAATCCAGTGTTCTATGCACAGAACCATATGGCTGGCATTGGATGAGGTTTTGCCTCATGGAATCCTCTATGAGTGTACCTAAATGTTCTCTTTATATGTGTTGATAACATACACCTGAATTTTCCTGTTATATTTATTGATTACATACACCTGTGTTGATATGATTGTTCCTTATTAATGGTGTTTTCTTTTTGGTCTTTTTTTTAGTTTTCTAGGTCCCCTACTGAGTATTATTTTACTCACCCCTACATGGGATTTTCCTACATGTTTTGTGTGTTTTGTAGTTAATCGATGCTTTGGTGGAGTCCTAGGTAGATTAGGACAAGAGAAATGACCAGACAATGTCTTGTAAGATTAGATGAGCCAAGTTGTTTCTGGAAGCATCTACAGCTGCTTCAGTTCCCTTGTTTGCGGGTCAGGCCATGAAATTTTCTTCCTTGTAGTGGGCTTGTATTCTAGCCTAGTGGTACTTTCCTAATTTACTTTCTATCTTACTTTGTAGTTCAGTTATAGTGGTTTACATGAATTTTCATTACTTAGTGTTTTCACTATTCATCCATGTGGTTTTTAGCTGGGTGCGTGTGTTCAGGTTTATAGGAAAATGCCTCCCATTTGTTGGATATTCCTACTCGGTGCTAGTCTTTAGCCCCTGGCCTATCGGAGGCGGAATTGTGGTAGCCACGACGCGGACCCTGGTGGAAGATTCATGGTTGAGTGGTATCAAAGAAGTTCAGTTCTACCTTAAGAACCCAGAGCCTATGAGTTTGGTTTGGGAAAGTTTTGTTAAGTGTTTCATGTTTAGCTTTTAGGCTAGGGAATCTAGTGTTAGTGTGATGACCGACGTATCCATACACCAGGACCCTGAATTATTCTTTTCAAACTGGTACATGAAAACACTAGTAGCAGGAAAAAATTATTGTACATGCATCATATAGAAAGGGGGTGATTTTTTCAAGTCCTTCTTGACTCATATCACTAGGTATACTCTATTGATCATGGTACGACATGTTTTGTTTCAGGGTGCTTCCATGTAGAAAATCAGCTAGGATTCCACCCCGTGATCATGAGGATGATCTGTAGGGTGACAAGATGGGTATAGGGGTTCTTACTAGAGATAGCACCACCAGGTGGTGTACCATCAATACCACCACCTGTGGAGTAGCAAATGGTACTCATAGTATTAGCAGATGAGAGGTTCATGTTGAGCACACTTCACATGTTTCAGCAATAGAGACACCTCAAGTTCCAAAGAGATTCTGACTCATAGGAGTCTAAGGATTGGATTGATGTGGTGACCAAGTTTTTTGTATAGTTAGGGAACCATTAGATCAGATTTCGGTCCTAGCAGTGAGCCTGTTATGTGGCTCAGTAGGGCAACTGTGAGGTTTAGATTACTCAATCTTTTGATGAGGTGAATTTTCTGTGGATAGAGATTTAGAACCAATCTTAGATATGGGTCTCTTTCCATAATATATAAGGTTTATTCATTCCCAAGTGCTTCTAATGATTTGGCAGACAACATTTTGGTAGCTAGGTATTCATCGAGTCGTACCGACCTTTCCCAGTACTCGATGAATATGATACGACTAGTGCTTTAGGGCTCAGACCTATGAGAGAGATGTGTTTATGGACATATGATCCATCATTATTCCAATGTGAATTCCTACTTATGCTAGGGTGATAGAGAGAACCTTGGTGGTTTAAAGTCCTTTGGATGAGTGGATACAGACAGTGTATGTCAGTGGTAGGAAACCAGCAAGTCGAAGTCAGTCTCATAGACTTAGATCTGTGAGACATTCCAAGAATAGGTCCTAATATAGGGGATTTATAGCTGCATTCTCATAGGGTGAGTCCAGTCTACCTAAAGAGAGGTAATTATTTTCAAAAGAGAGCAGGGTACATCTCGCTAGTGATTGTGCAGCCATTCATGATGTTAGTGAAATGGTGGATGGGCCATTAGGACATAGATAGAGATATGAATAGAATAACATACAGGGTGGTAAACATAGTAGAGGATTTGGAAGAGCTTCAAGTGTTGGTATACATTTTGACATGTTACAACTACCACCCCAATGTGGTCCACACAAGGTTTAGGGGGCTAGAGGACAGGGGAAGGGGGTAGCTACATGCAGACAAGGATTATGAACCAAGGTCTCCAGGAATTATTCAGGGTATGGTCTATGTCTAATCTTAGTTGTAGTATTAATATACATATGTTATAATCACTCCATCTTGTCACAAATCTTGTTCAACACCTATAGTTTTTGGTTAAACCATTTACTTGACCCTTAATCTGGAGACACCTATGGGAGGAGACTTGATAATCACACTTATGATGATGGTGTGATATGACCCTTGAGGTTAGAGTTTTGTTTGGAACCTCTTGGTGATATCTTTGAGGCCTTATGATGTTAGTTTGTGTATGGACTAGTCATCCCCAGTTCATGCTCTGATTGACAATTTTTAGAAAAAGGATGTGGTATGTACAGAGAGTTGGGATGGGGTTTTCCTTGGTTGGAAAAAAAATGAAACCCAGGTACCATGGGTTAAACTCATGCATAGTAGGGTGGAGTCAGTCACACTTGAGTCCACCATCCTTACCCACATGGAATTGGATGTTTTGAGATTTCAATTCTAAATAATAGTGGAAATGTATAGGGATGTCTTTATAGAAGATGTTTCCAGGATCACCTCCCGGCAGGGAAGTGGACTTATGCATCATTCTACAACCCAATATAAAACCGATATTAGCATCAGTATATCATATGTATTTGATAGTGCTTCGTGAGATAAGGTTGTAGGTGGTGTACTTGTAGGAAAAGGGATATTTAAGACCAAGTGTTCGAGGTTATGTGAGGATTACGGGCCCTTTAACCAAGTGGCTATGGAGAATGAGTACCCACAACTAAAGGGACGATGAATGCATCGATTAGTTGAAAGGGTCATCCTTCCACGTGGATGAAAAGGTGATCAAATGCTTTTCATCAATTAAGATAGTGTTTTATGGGTGCCCCAATCTTTAGTTGGTAGAGGTAGTCTTCACATTGAAGATGTGGTGACACTACCTCCATGGGAAAATGGTTTACCATCTACTCTAACCATAGGATTCTAAATTATATCTTCTCTAAAAAGGATTTGAACTTGAGATAATTATAATGGTTGGAGTTCCTCTAGGTCTATGACTACGAATTAGTCTATACTCCTGGTAAATGGAACATATTAGCAGATGCTCATAGTAAGAGATCGATTTTTTAGTTGCTGAATGAGGAAATGAAGCAGTTTACCTCATTACAGTTATCCTTCATGGATGGGGATGAAGCAGAATATCTCCAATAGTTGGTTGTTAGTTGTCCATTATTAAATAAGTCATGGAGGCACAACTTGGTGAAACTGACTGTGAGCCTTTACGTGCTCAGTTTTCTATAATGAATACCTCTGATAGACATTCAAAAGGTGGGGATCATGTTTTTCTTTTCAGAGGATGCGTAGTTTTATCATTGATGCCTAGAGTGGAGAGATGCATCGGGGTATGTGTGTGGGTTTCAAGGAAGACACCATGGATAACAAAATAGGTTGAAGTTGGGTTTACCTGTTGAGATAAAAATCTAAACGCTTGTATAAATCAGTTTCATGGATTGTTCTTTCTCTTTTGGGGGGTACCAGGAAGGAAGTGGGAAGCGATATCGATGGACTTATTGATAGGTTTACCACACACTTCTAAGAGAAATAATACCATCTAAGTGATCATTTACCAACTCATCTAGTCGACCCACTTCCTAACTACCTAGGTGAAGAGTTTAATAGGGGTCTCAGGATACCTCAACGAGCTGGAGATTTGACTTGGGCTAGCTGGGAATTGATGATGGGGTGACATTTTTGAAGTTTCGGGTAGAGATTAAGTATTGATAGGAGAGGACTCATGGTGGGTGATCGATTCACCTAGTGCATATTCAGTGGTAGCACATGAATCTCAAAGATATAATGTGGGAGTGAGAGGCTTAGGTTCATGCATGTACCCTCATCTATTTTAGAATCCCTTGGTTTTGATTTTAGGGAATTAAAGTATTAAGGTTGGGGTAATGTAATTATTTTAATTTTCCCATTTCTATTTTAAAAAAATTCTTGAGAGAATTGAAAGACCAGAAACTAAGACGGTGTGCGATATTGAGGCCTAGATTGCCTAGAATGATCTCTTGAAAAATGTTATTTTTTAAACATCATGTGTGAGAAGTTTTCCTAAAATGTGTAATAACACTTAAATGGGTACCCATATCGAAAATCTGAGTTCACCATTCCGTTTAGAGCTTGTGTTTTACCCTAGGTACGAATTAAGTTTTTTCAGTGCGGGTCTCTAGTGAGACAACCCAAAAATAGAATAACCATTAATAAAATTATTTATTATTTAATTTTATTTTTCATATCCTTATTACTCATGAATGGTGACTTTGATTGAAAATATGAGAACAACATTGAGTTCGTGAGGGATTTCTTTCCTAGGCGGAGTTTAACATTGGTTGGCACGGGCTGGCTGTGAATGTTGGTTTTTGGGACGTATACATAAATAAAATAATTTAAATAAAAGTAACTATTTTATTTTCAAATCCTCATAACATACAAACTGTAGGTTGAATTAAAAATATGATAGCATTGTTGGGTTCTTAATGAGATTTTATCCTTAAGCGGGACTTAATCTCAACCAGCGCAATTTGAGGGAAATAGTTATTTTTTGAGATTCTTACAATAAAGTTACTTGAAGAAAATAAAATAAACATAAGGAGTTTATTTTATCCAAATTCAAGTTTCACTTCAAGACAATGATGTTGAAACCCGAGCATAACAGAAATGTTGTTTCATAAATTAAATGGGGTAATGACACTGTGACTCAGCATAACAGAAACTCATAAATGTGTTTACTCCATTTAATGAAATAATCTAATATGGGATCATTGGAAGAGATCTAGGATTTCTCTGAACTTGGAGATTTTCCATTGGCGAGCGTCGATCGACGAATCGCCTGCAGCAATGACCACCTTTCTCCCTCCTTCCTTCCATCCTTTGAAGGATTTCCATTGACGATGGGTTGCAAAACAAGAATGAAAAAAATAGAGGTGAAACTCTAATCTTCACCAACGAGCGATCAAAACTTATGGTAAGAGTTTCTTCTTGAGGAAATTTTTTCCCTATTCTTTTTTTCTAAACAACGAACGCGGATCAACCCACTAACTAGTTGATCTACAGATCATTTTTTCTTGTGGGGTGGATTTTTTTATCTCAAACATGAAGGGATAAAAACCTAGCACTAATCATCTCCCAGTTTGTTATAACATGGAGGAATTAGGGTGATAAAAACAAGGAAAAATCCTTACATTGTGTGTTTTCTTGTGTTGTTCATGACAAAACCACCAGATCGAAGACAAATATACTTCGAAACTGTAGTAGATATTATGATAACCTGAACACCCTGAAAGTGCTTATGGATTAAAGAACGGGACACCAGAGAAAGCCTAGTGGCCGGTAGAAGGATTTGTAGGTTACAACGACGGAAAGCGGTGACCACATGTGGGAGGTAGTGTGCACTAGTGGTGCGTTGTGGCAGTGAAGGTCCCCAAGGCATCGGCCGCTGGCAAAAGCCAGCGGAGCAGTCTTCAGTGGACATGGCATCAAGCCTTGTCACACAATTGGAGGACCTTCATTCCAATGGGACCATGACAGGAGGGCCCCAGAATGATCCATGGGGCGGTCACATAGCGACCTGCAGGGCAATCACATGGCGAACCCACTGAATTAACCGGAAGCAGATGTGGTGACTGCCACAGTGTCTAGGAAAGGCAAGTCGGCCCTCTCACATGGACTGGTTGGGAGAAGGCAAGTCAGGCTGACCCTATGGGCCGGACCCACTACCCAAATGTTATGAGCCGGACCCAGCCGGACCGGGTCAGGTTAGGTCGGTCTAACTAGGTTGGGCCAGACCCAGACCTGACCAGCTTATTTTTACTAAAATAGACATAACTTTTAAACCGTATATTTGATTGAAGAGACATTTACGGAATTGGGATCCTCACGAAAATACGGTCCTTTGACAATATCTAATTGATTTTCTATATATGTTGATTTATGAATGATTTCTTGAGGAGTAGATTATCCCAGAATCAAGCATGCTATGGGCAAAAATCCTACAGCTGGTTGTGATGAGAAGGAAGTGACAGGCAGGCCTTAGTGTCCCAGTAGACGAGTGGACCTCCGCGGCTTGGTAGATGAGTGGAAATCAGTGGATTTGTATCCAAGACGACCTCAATGGCCTGAAAAATGAGAAAACCTCAGTGGCTTGGTAGCCGAGCGAACCTATGTGGAATGGTAGACGAGCGGACCTCAGTGGCCCAACAATCCTCAATGACTCATCAGGGATGAGTCCCTAAGTATTACAATATGTTCAAAGTTTTGACTGAAGTTGTGTACTTTTTGTAGATCTTAGTGTTTCCTCTTTGGGATGGGCTCAAGGAAGTGGGACCTCATAGCGAAGGTATTTGATGACTTGGTGGCTCAAGGAGCAATCCCTCCTGGGATGAGCATTCCTTGAGTAGAATCATGTGACAAAGGATTGGATATGACATCAAGACTTCTTGTCTCAGTGAGACTGTACATCTTAGGTAAACTTCATGATGTATCGAGACCATTTTTTTCTCTCAAATACTTTTGGTAGACTCTCTCTATGTGGTTACTATCAGATAGCTCGAGGAGTGGGACCTCCCAAAATTGAGTGTGTTATGTATAGAACCATATGGATGGCAGTAGATGAGATGTTGTGTCTTGTAATACTTTATGAGTATAGTTAAATTTTTTTGTTATGCGTGTTGATTACATGCACCGGAATGTTCTTGTTATTTTTGTTATTGACAGATACATGTGTTGAGCAGATAGTGCCTTCTTAGTTTTTTTTCCTTTGTGGAATTTTGATTTTTGGTTTTTGGGGTCCTCTAATTAGTATTATTTTACTCACCCCTTTATGGGATTTTCTCACACGTGTTGTGTCTTGTGCAGTTGACTGATGCTATGGTGGATTTTTAGCCGGAGAAGGACTAGTACTAGGACCAGACAATGCCTTGTGATATCAGATGAGCTAAGGTGTTTCTGAGAGCTTCTATAGAAGCTTCAGTACCCATGTTTGTAGGTTGGTCCTTGTAGTTTTCTTCCTTTTAGTTGGGTTTTATTCTTCCTTGGTTATACTTTACTGCTTTACTTTCTATCGTACTTTGTTCATGGGTTGTGTTTCATGCATTCATTTTCTTTACTTAGTATTTTCACACTTCATCCCTATGGTTTTCAGTTAGGTTCTTGTCTTTAAGTTTTCAGTAAAATGCCTCCCATTTGTGGGATATGCCTACTTGGCGCTAGCCTCCAGCCCCTGGCCTATCAGAGGCGGGCTTGGGGTAGTCACGGCATGGGCCTTGTGGGATGGTTCATGGCATTATATCTCATGAGATAGACATGACTAGAATGTAAAGTAAATCTGGTTCAGTAATATAGGGTTAGAATGACAAGTACACCTGGTTCTATAATGGACTTTTCCAACTATGATGGTCTTGGAAATGATCCTTGAATAGTATAGAATTTTTTTTTAATAATTATGTGTGTTTTCCAAAAATCCAGGTTTTAATCCAATGAAATTTTTTAATGGCTCATGTTCTTTTATAACTAATTTGTTATGAATTTCCATGATTTATTCCATGGCTCATGATTTTGATATATTTTACAAATGGTATGATTCTCAAATTTTGTTCATGTTTTTAGATTCTTATGATCATGTTTTATTTGTTCACCCTTATTGAGAATTTGTGCTCACCCCTTATTATGTTTCGATTCCTTTGGTTATAAAGAAATATTTTAAGTAGGAGTACAAAAGAGGAAATATATTTATGGGAGATGATGAAGATATTTTACAACATAGAAGAATGTATTCCATGTTTCTAAAGGCACTAAACTATAATGGTCATCGGGCATGAATTTTTAAAATTTAATGAATATTCTTCTAAAAAGATTTAATATTCATGTACATCATGCTTGGGTAATTATACACAATGTAAAAAGTTATGATAATTCTTCCTCTTGAAAAGAAATAAAGATAAATATGAAGGTCATCTAGAATAACATAGAACTTGAATTATAAATAGTAGAACATTAGAGGAAAATTAAAATTTTAATATAAAAAATTAGTTTCCAAATAATGATTCAGAGTGATTGAGGTCACTGTTCATAAGAAAGTGAATGATCATTAGAATTATAATGACCAGAAAAACAATAATCCAAATAGATGTGAAAAAACCCATTGATTCATTAGGAAGGAAGGTAATGGGATTTTTTTCATGACCCTTTTTGTATTGTTGAGGAAATATTTTCACATATAGACTAAGAATATAAGTATATATACTTTCTTGACAAGTATAATTTAATCCATTAATCAACTTCCTCCAAAATTTCATCCTTTTATTTAAATGATAATTATTAAAGATGAGTTTTTAACGCCTGAAGCGCTAAAATCAACTCTACTAGATCAAATTATTCACAAAAGGAAAAAAATCTATAAATTCTATATTTAGATATTAACTATCACTAAAATGGTCATCAGAAGGTAAGATAATATCCAAAATTTATAAACCTTTATATGAAGTAATAATACATTAATCTCCATAGATCAACAATAATATAGAAGGTTCAACACGTATCATTCCATAAATAAATAATCTTATATCCAAAATAATAAAAATTACCTTGAATTTAATATCATTAATTTACAAAGAATACATTATATTAAACGTAAGGGTTATATTAACATTAACAAGGTAAAATATTTCCCAATATTTCATTAATCACTTTAAGAACCCATAACTTAAATCCTAAAAAGGGGTGTCTATGAATTTGAACATATGATTAACCTTAAACTTATTAACCCATGATAGTATTTATAACTCTTAAGATAACATAACATGAAAACATCTTAATCACCAATTTTGAATAAACCCCTACTTAGATACCAAATATGACATTCTAGACCTATAACTAGTGTGTTATAATTAATACCTATCAGAGCACTTCTTGGGGGTTTACACCTCATAGGAGGGTGTCTTACCACTATCCAAAGTGGTGGCCCTTTCCTCAAGGAGAACTTTAGTGGATATTCATTCTTCTCCCAATTTTTACATGTGATATTCCATAAGGATAGGATTACACCCTTTTTTCTAATACCCATTATAATAGCCCCAGACCCACACTCCAAAATCTTGTTCTTAAAAACTATCATTACTATTTTAGGATTTAATGAAAATAAAAGTGATACAATTTAAACCATGTAAAACATAAAACATAAAATTGGAAATATTGGATCACTTATATACCAAATTAACTTTTCTTTTTTAGTTTTATATAGTTAGTTCAAGATAATATGTACAATAACCTTGTATTGAAGTGATATCTTTTTCCCATTAAACCCATTTTTTCATGTTCTATATTAAGTCTTCAATATCTCCCATAAAATTATACACACATAAAACCTTTACAGAAAAAAATAATTTAAAATCATTGACCATAACCTTAGGAAAAAAATATAAGGGTGAGATCAAACGCTCAGTGAGGGTAAGCATAAATCCATGTTATGTAAATATTGATTAAAGGAAACATTAAAAACACATACAAAGAATAATGAAAAAGTGTTGTTACCTCATAATATTTTATTCATATAAATCATTAATAAACCATTTCTAATGTGATTACCATACTTATTTGTAACTGATAACCATTTAAAAGAAACTTATTTTTCAGTTAACTCCTTCATGTCTTTGGAGTTACTTATATTTAGTTAACTTCATCATCATTACCCAATGCATTGGTGTGCTATATTGGGACTACCAATCATCATGAGATATATTGGGATCACCCATAAACATAAAAAAATCCATGAACCATAATAAAAACATAACACATTAATGATATCGTTTTTCAACATAATAATAAACAATGTTTTTTCATTACATATTTTACCCATAAAAATAAATAGGTTCCATGAAGATCTCATTAAAAAAATCATAATCTATCCAAATAAAGAATAAGTGTGCTTAAATAAAACATATCCCTAGTGTATTATAAGTAAAATCATGGTATTTTCATTTATAAATTTAAATACTCCTCAAAGTTCATTAAAAACATTCTTGAGGAAAACAAAATTTCCACTTTGAAAATAAATTTTAAAACTAAAAATTACAAAAAAAATAGTGAATATAATATTATATTTAAATAATCCTAAAATATTTTAAATGATTATTCATATAAAATAATGGCTATGAATGTGTGAAAATATGTTCATGTTGTAAATTTTAAAAATAAACATTCATTTCAACCTTTTGTAAATAGAGTCAAAAGTGACCCTTGTGGAAAATGTTAATAATATTCATTTTTTTTTTTAAATAAGGTCAATGATCATGTAAAAGAAAATTATTCAACAATTTATGTTTACAAAATAATATTCTTGGGAGAAATTTAGAAAACATGGATATGGAAGAGAATGAATTCCAATATAAATGAAGATACAAGATCAGTATCAATTACGAACAACATTCTGGATGTTTCACTAATATATAATGGATGAAATTGAAATTAAATATATAAAACACTTTCAAAAACATAGGAGAATAAAATATATTTGGTTCATGAAAGTGAGATCAAGTGATTTCCCCAATAGAAAGTTGAATATAAATAATCCAAAAAAGAAATATGATTATCTCATAAAAATCCTTACCATTTTGGTAACATTTAAATCTAAATACCATGAAAGAAATATATTCCTAATAAATATTAACAACCATGAACATAATGATATCTCTAATATTACATGTAATAGTGTTGTATATACAACTCATAAAAGAATATAGGTGCATAACATAAATGTATGTCCCAATAAAATTTAATTAAAGATGAATAACACTTAAAATATGATATCATTGAATTTATAATTAATAAATCGATAAATTATGTGTAAAAAATGTAAATCAAAACAAAAAATGTAAATATTTTTGGATTTTGTGTCCTAGGACCAATCGTTATTACTCTGAGTACATGTTTATTCAATTATTTGAATATCAATAAAATATCTTATTACATGTATTTTATTGATCTGCATGAATTTTATATAATAATATCGTAGATTATCAATATAAATGATAATATCATATCAGTTTCGTGTTGTGAATAGAACATTTTAATTCAAGTAATATATTCATAAATTTAGTTTTATGGTTACATAATGAAATATTATTGGACGCATAGAATGTGACTATCATGTCTGAGTACTTTTAAAAGGATGTGACCATTTCACATGAAGTTCACACATGGTAATATCCATGTTGGTAGATTGTGAGAATATACCTGTTGTTAATAATTTCACATCTTTTGGTTTCATTATATATTCTTATCTATGAGTGTATGTAATGGTCCATAAACTTTAATAAAATTATTAATGCATGTTTAAACTAACACATTTAGATAAAATTATTAAACAATGAAGATATATTTCATAGTGATGTTGGATATGTTGGGTTCATCACGAGTGATGTTTTATTAATGAATAAGTCAAAAATGGATATGACTCTTCCAAAATTATGAAAGTGGATATAAAGACACTTTTATTGGAATAAAACTTTCACATTCAATTCCATGTCCATACTATAATGATGTGTTTATTTCATATAGTTAGAAAATTATGTATCGTGCATATAAGTTGATGAGATGAATGTAAAACATTCTTGAAGAGATATTGTGATTAATGGATTATATTAAACAAAAAACATGTGTATTTTGTTTTCAATTTTGTGATGTTTTTTTCATTATCTTGAGTGACTTGACCAATTATTATATAGAAATCATGGACATTTTTAAAGGCCCCTAATTCCAAAGAGAAAGGATATTAGAGGGCAACACACTATCTGTTTGCATTTATCTTGATTAAATTATATTTAAATATAACTATTTCATCAATATAATTCTCAATACCAAAGAATAATTATTTTCATTTTTTATTGATCATCAATATTTATTGAGGAATGAAATATTTAATTAAATATTAATATAGGTATTAAATAAATTTTGAGTAGTTAGATCATTCCAAGACTTCAAAAGGTGATGAATATTTATTTTCAATATGGTAACTAATATTTTTCATTACGCAGTTTAATAAATTCTATAAAAAAATCATTTTATTAATATATGGAATGGGTTTTTATATGAATTACTATATAATTAAAGGTTATTTTCAATTAAAAATGTCTTAAATTGATCCCTATAATTATAAATTTATGGTTATGTATATGGTGTAGTGTAAATTGAGATTTGATAATTATTGAACCTAAAGGAATTTTCTCTCCATTCATCTTCCTATTTTTCTCTTAAGAACAATAATAGATAGATATGTTCCATCAAGATTAAATTAAACACAAAAAAAACAACAATAAGAACAAAATATAAATGATTTTAGATGCAAGAAACTATATATCAATTAGTGTCACTATAATATTAAAGGAGAACATGTCAATCATAACTAGAGGGATTCAACATATGGATCCTCCAAACACAACTAAGGTAATCCAAGAAGGGATTTTTGAAAGATGAAAATAAACATTAGGGAATGTTCTTAATATGAGGTAACTATCTATTTATATGATAAATTAATTAACTGTTAATATAATTTGAAAACATCTATATAGGGTTTCAGGCATTCCTCTATGTCAATATCCTGTGTAAAAATTTTACTGATCATGGCATTCACATCATGTATAATATTGTGAATGATCCATTATATTGATTTTTTTTATGACAACCAAGGTGCTTCTACTACACTCGTAACATTCAATTGGTATTACAGGATCCATGTTTTAAATTTATAATTATTTATTTGACTACTGATTTTTATTCACATTATTTGTTAGATATTTTATTTCAAGAATAATTAATATTTATTCTTCATTTAATTAATACATTTTTGGAATATTTTTCATCATCATTTAGTGCTTCGTTCTCATAACAGACTATAAAAAGAGGAATAATGGATGAATATAACATCAATAAGTGTCACGTATTATTGTCGGAATGCATGGGATTACATGGCGTGTAGATGTACTACACACCATGTACTCAAGTACACTGCACCTGGTTGTCTTACATGAAACATTATGCACGAAAAATTAACTACATGTTTTGAATTTAGTCAATATCATGTGTAGACTGGGATAACCTAGAACACATAACGTCACATTACATGGAATGTTTTTAACCTACACACCATATATCCTATATAGTTTATCTTCTAATTATTTAAAATCATTATGGTCATTTATATGGTGAAAACAGTGTGAGACTGATATTCTATAGATATAATGACATATACAATTTTTACCCATCATTCACGTAATTTAGTGAATCATTTACTGTATTTAAAATATACACTAAGGCATTTTTCAAGAAAACCAAACACATAACTTTCTAGATACATATTGTGTAGATAGATTATACATGGCATGTAGTCCCACATCAAATGAACATTAAACATGCGTTGGTTGGCTGCACAGACACACGACATGTAGCACATTACTACACATAGTGCAGTTCACTAAGATACACATCAAAGACCTAGGATTGTATCCTAGGAATATGGAAATTGTAAAAATAGTGTGTGGATATTTAGTACGTGCTATGTAGTCTTGTAGAGGTACATGTTTATTCCTTAGGCATGTTTGATGTGTATATAGAAACTGTGATACGCATTGTGATTCTCATAAGCACACGATGTATAATATCCTAATAAAGTGTATAACTAAATTACATTGAATTTTTAATTACATAACTAAAACCATATTATATTGGTTGGAACCTACTGTATCTATGAATTTAAAAATAATTATATGAATTATAAAGTTCTGAATTAATTTATTGAAATTATATTGAATTATCAGTTTTTAAATTTAATATTCAAAGAATTAAATTATGATGGCTGTATCTAATAGAATTAGTATTGTCATTATCATAACAGGTAATTTATTTATTTATTTATTTATAAAATTGAGAATTTTTACCTTAAAAATAATGATTTACTATAAATTAATGTTAACTAGTGGACTTTAGTGTAGTTGTTGGATGTATATAACTAAGAATGGGCTTGATCAAGATGATTGTATGTGTTGTAATTAGTTAATTTAATTTATTTCATGTGTTCACAATTATTAATTAATAAAATAAATATGATGACCTACAATAATCCATTCCCTCCATTTATGTAGGACATGTGTTTCCATGTTTATTTGTGAAATCCCCCTCATTTGATAATTTGGTTCCCATCCCCTAAATGTTAGTTATAAAAACATGTAAAAAATAGAGTATCCTAAGGAACATGGTGGTGGTTCATGACAGAACCAAGATGATGCCAACATAGATGATGCACATGTGGATGGGTGGAATGTTCAACTCATTCAAAGACTAGAACCAAGAGTTTTCCCCTGTGTCAAGATAGATTTATTGTCTTCTATATAAATCAACTTCTAGATAAGCTCATGATCAGGTCATTAATTTATTTATGTCTTATGCATTATATATTTTATGGATGAAATATTGTGATCAAATAAATAATGGAATTAATGTTAATTGAAAGACTATAATAAAATGTAATATACATAATTGTTTTATCATAACATTGTTAATCACTTATGAAAAATATACATTAAATTGAAAACACATGTAAAATATAAACAAGAAAAAAAAATTCACATAATAAAACAAAATCCCTTAGGATAATATTTATTCATTTAACCTTTTTTCCATAATTTAGATAAACCTATAGTTTATGTGTTAGTTTATCCTCCATTGGGGGAAATTTTAATTATTGGGAAGTCATAATTAAGAATGTGGGTCAACATAACCAAATTTACATTCGGTTTAATTGAATTCGTCTATTAAATACATATTTCGAGTAAAGTGATGTGGAAATATGAGTTAGGGTTTCTAAATTAGGGATTCCACTCAATAAATAAAGGATATGTAAGCTCACAATTGGAAAGGATTCCTACATAAATACATTTTGTAATTTTCATGACTTCCATATAGATTATAATAAAGGAGATATGGGTTTTTTATAATATAATTTCAAACACACAAGACATTCCATATTTTATGTTAAGTTCTATTGGTATATGATAATATAGTTCTAGATTTAATAAACATTAATTATTGTTATTTATCAAATAATATGTAATCCTGAAATTTACTAATAATATAATATAATAAATTATAGAATAATGGAATGTTCATCACCCTCATTATCTATGAAAACTTTATTATAGAAATATTATTTCCTCACAGGTAATAACTTCTTGTAATTTTTCAGATGTCTTCATGTTGTGTTTCACCATGTAGGAAAATATTACATGTTAATATCCTTATTACATGATCTACCTATGAAGTAGGAGAGTGTTGAAGAGTTACCTGTATATGATAAAATTTAAACAATTCAGCTGACAATCAATGTTTTATGATTTCATCTATGTTTATTGAACTATTGAAGTCTATCAAAAACATGGGTACTTATATAATTTTCAAGAATCTCCTTGGTGTTTACCAAGAAAGATAACGACATGATATTTTTGAGATATCCAAGGCTCTTCAGAAGATATATCATACATATTTTTCGCTATATGGCATTCCCATGGTAAAGGTAATTTACTATATTGAGCACCTAGATGTTCTAGGGTTTAAAATACTTAATGAACTATACACTGATCTTAGTTTTGAATAACTCTATATTATATTTTCTATAATTGTTATTAATTTAACTATCAAAAACAAAAATATGTCTCTTCTATATCTACATACTCTTCTTCACCATGTAGATTATGAGACTAAGCATGAAAATCTTTTTATCCCTAAAGTAAATGAAATAAAAATTCCAAGAGAGGTGCTCAAACTCCAAATCCTCTTTGAAACACCTTTGTTAGAAGAGGAAGATCAAGGGGAAAGAAATGGAACATTATAATTTATATTTCACATGTTGAAAAAAGGACACTTGATGAAAAACATCAACTATCAATAAAAAAAGGGTTATCTTCGGGTGCTTTAATTATTGAATGCAATTTATCTATTTCCAAAAATTGGGTATTAGTTACAATATGTGGTCCTCACATATGTAATAAAATATAGTAACAAAATATTTTTAAAAAAAATGTTGAGGGGTTATAGTTAAACGATTATCCAATAGAACTACAAAAACTTTTATAAATTTTAGAGATTACCACCTCTTTTTTCAATAAAAATGGTCATGGTTTTGAATTATTATTATTATATGTCATCCATTAAAATCATTTTATCTATATCTTTGTTGGATAAAGATGGATATATTTTCACATTCAGGAATAAATGCTTCTTTTTTTATAATGATATAATTTTTATCGTAAGGAACATTTAAATAATTTTCTTTATGTGTTGGATTACATGAACCATGTAATGAAAATTTATAAAAAAAACTTGTACACATGACTCATATCACAACCAACATTGGCATCACCATATTGGTCATTTTAAAGAATATTTTTTGACTAAATTACATCAAGATAGATATTTATACTCCTTTTATCTAAATCCACATGGTGTCTGCACCACTTTTTTACAAGGAATAAATACCAAATCCCTATTTAGTAAAAAATGTTAAAGGGGTAATGAGATTCCTAAAATAGTTAATACCGATGTTTTCAAACCTTTTCCTATTGAATCAAGTGGTGGGTACTCATACATAAAAACATTAATTGATTATTTTAGTAGATATGAATATTTTTACTTAATGTGGTATAATTCAGAGTCCTTTAAGAAGTTTGAGGAATATAAGAATGAATTTTAGAACAATCACGGTAAGATGATTAATAAATCCCGCTCAAATTATTGGGGAGAATATTTTAATAATTATTTTATTGAATATTTATGGTATTTTGGGATCCTATCCCAACTCAATCCACCATATAAACCTGAATAGAATGTTTTAACTGAAAGGAGGAATTATCCCTTACTGGGCATGGTGAGATCAATGATGAGTCATGTGGGTCTTCCATTATCATTTAGGTGACAAAAATTACCAATAGAAGACTACATACTAAACTAATATCCAACTAAAGTGGAAGAAAATATTCCATACCAATTTTAGGAATGGAAATAAACTTGTGTTTCCATATATAAATGTGTGGTGATGTGAATAATTTATAACTTCATCTTCTGGTAAAAAACATTCACCCTAAGTCACAAAGTATATCTTAATAGGGTATCAAAATGAAATAATAGGTTATTACCTATAAAATACTTCAAAAAATGTTGTGGTAAATAAGAAATATATATTTCTTAGGAATGATCATATCTGCAAAAGACATATTGGGTGTGAGATAGATTTTGATGAAGTCCATTATCAAGATACATGATAGTTTTCAGAAGAAAAAAGTTTAGAAATCATATGGAAGAATATGTTTGAGAGGAAAAAATATTGTTTTAGAGTACAAGAGATTATAGAGAACAATAATAGTATAGTTTTTTAATCATTAAGGATAGTGACTCATTATTAGTTTATAATAATGATCATTAAAACTAAAAAAATCATTAAGTTTCACATATGTTTCCAACTATCATGATTCCATGAATTCTAAAATGGATTAGATGTACTAAAATAATGCATGGATTTCGGTATATCCTCTGGTGGATGTAAATACTAGTGGTTTAAAATGGGTATTCAATAGGACAATTAAAATGGATGGGAATATTATTATATATAACCCATTTATGGGTTCAAATGGGTTTAAAAAGTGTCATGGAACTGACTATTAAAAAACATTTTCACTAGTTATAATTCATAAATCCATCAAAATTCTACTTTACATTATGACCTACCCTGACTATGTGATTTGGAAAATTGATGTCAAAATATAATTCCTTTATGTAAACCTTCATAAATATGTATATATGATACAACATAAATGGTTCATGACTCAAAAGGATGATATCAAGTTTTTCATATTGAAAAAAAAATCCATTTGTGGATTAAAACAAGAATCTAGGTCATGGAACTTTTGTTTTGATAAGTCCACAACCAAATATGGTTTCATAAGGAATTAATGTGAACCTTGTGTCTAAGAATATATTAATAGATGTGCAGATGAATTATTATTATTATTTTTATATGACATATTACTTATTTGAAATGAAATACCATTCTTAAAGTCTATTAAAGACTGGATGAATAAATACTTCTCTATAAAGGACTAAGGAGGATCACCATCTATTCTTGGGATCAAGATCCATCATGATATATCTAAGAGGATGATCAACCTAATTCAAGGTAAATATATTAAGAATATAATTAATTGATTTAGTTTGGGACAATACAGAAGGGGATTGTTTATAGTGCCACATGGAATTCATTTTTACAAGAGACTGTGTCCTTAGACACGTGATGAAAGAAAAAGAAAGGAAAGGAATCCATATGTGTCATAAATTACATCAGTCATGTATGATATTTTATATACTAGTAAAGATTACTCTTACACTTTTTGTATGTTATGAAGATATAAATCAGACCTATGTGACCACAGTTAGATGGAATTCAAGAAAATCCAGAAGTATTTATGGAAAACTAAGGATATGTTTGTTATCTATAGAAGATATGAGGAACTAGCGATCATATAAAATATAGATGCTAGTTTACAAACATATAAATAAGATATGAAATAAAAAATGAGATACATATTCACATTGAATGGAGGTGTTGTGATCTGAAAGATCCCAAAGCATATTGTCGTCATAGCTTTTATAGTAGAGTCCGAGCATATTTCAACTTTTTTATAGAAAAAGATGCATTATGTATATAAAAATTCATCTAGGAGTTTGACATGGTTCAAATTAGTAAAAATTATATCACAATACATTTTGATAATAATATTATGTTTGATCTCTTTAAAATATATAAGGTCACATTAGAGGATGAAGAACAGACTTCAAAATTATCTTCGCTAGAGTGATTTTTCTCAGATAGGTGAGGTTATAGTGATTAGTATTTTCAAAAAGAAAAATATAGAAGACCCATTAAATAAATACTCAACACGGTAGAAACATTATTATCATGTGTGCTCTAGTGAAATAAATTTCATTGACAGTTGTCTCTATTTCAATATAAATTCCTTTGGAGTTAGTGTCCTAGGACCAACTATTTTTCCATTAATATAAGGCCCCAACATTAAAATTACATAATCTTGAGAGAAGTCAAGAATTACCATTACGGATATTTTTAGGTTTAGAGTTTTAGAGAATTAATAAATAACTATTATATAATAACTCTACTATTAAAAAGTATAAACTTCAACTCACTAACTATTTTTTCACAAAATAAAACTCTATAAAATAAAACATTATTTCTTTTTATTGATAAAAATCTTCATAATATTTATCTTTACTTATTATATTCTCTTAAACATCCTTATACCCTATGTAAAACATTTCAAAAACTTTGTATGAGAATAAAACTCTCAATGAGGGATATAAAATAAGGAAGGAAAATGTTATCCCATTAATACTTATAAACCCATGAAATAATTTTCACAAAATCATAATTTTCACCCATAAAACCTAAACTCTTTAACATACCTCATGAAATCATAATATTCCTAATAATATTATTAGTAATTATAAATCATAAATTTAACTTGTGTCATCCATATCATAATTACATTGTATCTTCCAAAACTACATAAGGGGTAACCTTCATGGTTACATTTGGAATACCCATCACAGTATATTCTTTAAATCTCTTTGAAGAACCCCAATCATTTAACTTCGTCTCATTACCCAATCCATTTTATATTTATCAAGGGATAACCCTCTCTTGTTTTATAATGGAACCACATTTATACATAGTAAATGTGCAAGAGAAAAAACTTAATCATAACACATTAACAAGCATAAACAAAAAAATAACATTTCCACATTGCAATCGCAAGATATCATTTAAATATATTAAAATTATAAATCCATTCTCAAAAACATTTTCCATAAAAATTTCATGAAAAGATAATATGGTATTTATTTTCCTTTTAGAGACATAAATTCATATATAGGAGTCCAAAATACCAAATAATGGCCACAGTGGCAGAAAAGATGTTGTCACCACATACGTTAAAAAACATTCCTTTTTTTATTTCATAAAATGATTCATAGAAAAAGAATAATTTTGGAATTTTTTGTATTAAATTAAAATGCAAAAGAGTTTTTTTATACACCATATAAAATTAGTTGGTGTATATTAATGAAATGTGCCTCAATGAAAGGAGATTGATATGAAGTCCCATACTGTGAGTCTGACTCATCGCGTAAAATATTTGTATTCCTGGATAATAAAATTAGGTTAATTTCTACTTTCTAGTGAAATTTTTTAATGTTTATTATTTATTTTATATCACTTATTATCATTTTATGTTAATTACGTCATAATTTAAGTTCATATCAGATGTTTTGTGGATATTCGGTATTTGAGTAAAAAATGAACATGGTTTAATTTCACTAATCCATGTTGTCATAATTGCATAATCCTTATAATAATATTCATGAAATTATAATAATTTTTATGCATAAATTATACCTTTAAATTAAACCATTAAGTGTGGTTATGAAAATTAACAACGTTATAATCATGGAGACGGTAATTCGTATGTATGCATGAGTAACATTTTCTATTTTTCATTGATCATTATAGAAATAATTTAAGTTTAATATTGTAACAGCCCAAGATTTTATAAAAAAATATTCTTTTTAATTTTATTAAAGTCTTGTGTTGTACGCTACACCAAAAGGAGCTTGCACAACACGCATCCTTGACTTGCCTTGCATTACACGCAATCACGACCTTCCTCGATAGCGTGTGTAATACGCAATACCGAGTTTCACTAAACAAAGATATGCTATTAAAATATTATTAAAACTAGTCGTTATGAATAGTAACAACCACTTTTTAAAACTCTGTAAATCTTATTTTTCAAAATGAACTTCATTTTTGGATTCGGAGTATCGAATTTAGCCTAAGGTGAAATTTTGGTACTTTTCGGATAACTTTCATATTCTGATGAATAGTGAAAATTACTAAATTATAATTAAAAACAATTTTTTTAATCGAAATAATTAATAGTGATAAATTATTAATTTGAGTGGTTTTAAAGTATATTTAGAATATATTTTTACAATTTAATACAATGTTGGTCATTGGATGTAATTTCACATTTAAACCAGACATAATCAAGTGTCAATCTTTTGATAGATATTGTTTCTTAAAAACACGCTATTTGTTTTAACAGCGGGATTTAATTATAAAATTAATTAATGAAAATTCTATGATATGAATTTGGTAAAATAGACTTCATTTTTGAATTCGGAATATGAAATATAGCTTAGGATGAAATTTTGGCATTGTTCTGAAAAACATCAATTTTTGATGAATAGTGAAACTACTAAGTGGTAGTTAAAAAAAATTAATTTCTTCATAAATCTTAATTTTACCGCTTCTGTGAATGGAATTTCAAAAATCCGAGAGACACGGTTGATGTCAGTAAGTAAAATGTGGTTCAATGAGATGAAAATAATTTTTGGTGAATAGTAACTTTTTACTTTTTTTTTACCACGGTTAATAGTAAATAGGGTAACTAAGGGTAAATATGATATTACTATTACCCTAACAAATGTCCTAATTCTATTGGATAAGTGTAATTCGACCAAAAAAAACCTTATGAATATAATATGACCATTTAGGTCCACTTGGATTAGATTATGACATTTAATATTATATTATTTAATGAATAGTTAAAATCAAAGTTTAATAACTAAAACATTTTTAATATGGGGTTATACATAAGATATATTCGACTATAAATATTCATTAGAAAGATAAAAAGATTTCATACATAATGATATTTTATTTATAATTTTTAGACTTTAAATAAATTAATTTATTTATGACACAACGATGATGCAGTAATTACCCTTTTAAGGAAATATTAACATAATTGATGTTATAAATGCTCAAATGAATGTAATTTGAGACTTTTTATGAATTACACTAATTTTCTAGGTTACTATGATATATTAATGTTGATTTAATCAACTTGGTTCGAACATATAATTCTGTTATGACTTTCACAAAAATCATATATCAAATAGTGTCAAAATTGACACAAAATAGTTTTTAAATAAAATATTATATTATTAATTGTTATTGTATTCCTAAAAATCTAAGGTTCGGCAAAATGACTTAGATAAGGATATATATATTAATAATAAACAATTTGGGGTTCGTTTGGCATGTTATAGTAAGTATATTAACCATATAGTGAAAGAAAACAAAAAGACACGGTAAAAGTTAAATTAATTAACTTAGAGTTAAATCTAATTGATAAGGTTAAAATAATACCCTAAACTTGTCTAAATCCTATTTGTTGATAGGATTTCGACCCATCCCCACTTTAGCTTCGAAATAAGACCCTTTGGAACCATTATAAACCGATTTTGACTTTAATATAAAATAATATTTTGAGATATTCCTAAGGTGCCCCTCTCCTCCCTTATAAAAGGGCACCTCCTCCCCCTCCTCCTCACACCAATTTGAGCACTCAAGCTCGGCCAAACCCTGCCATTTTCTCCTCTCCACTTCCCTAGAAACATCCTAGAGGTTCTGGTCTTCCTCAAAGACCAATTTTAGTGCCCTAAGAGGAGGTCTCAAAGAGGCACTTCAAAGAAGAGGTAATTACCGTTACCAATTATTTCATCTTTATTTCTTCTTCCACTTCTTCTTCTTAGGTTGTTTCATTATGAAGTAATAACATCAGTATCACTCATATACTGATATGTTATTATAAGTATGAAACAACCCTATTTCACCATCTATCCATCCTATGGAAAAAGAAATCACCGCGCGTGCGTACGTACGGAATACCGTCTCCACGCCGTGGTGTAATCTATTTTCCACCACCACCTTACATGGATGGGTATAATGGTGTAAAGAATAACTATATATAGTTATTAAAACATCATATTGATTCTGATATATTGTATAATCCACTCCAATTCAATTCAATATTTATAGAAATGATATCATCGCTCGTGCGTACGTACGGAATACCGTCTCCACGACGCGATGAGATTCATTCTCCATGTTAACCATTTAAGAATGATTATAATGTATATATAAGAAATAATAATGAAATATATGACATTATAAAGCTACTGGATTTATGTATATATATACATATGTATGTCATCTACTTACTTCCATTTCAAGACAATAAGGAAAGGAAAACAGCGTTCATGCGTACGTACG
This sequence comes from Viscum album, assembly GCA_963277665.1. Lineage (NCBI taxonomy): Eukaryota > Viridiplantae > Streptophyta > Magnoliopsida > Santalales > Viscaceae > Viscum > Viscum album. The sequence goes on from OY728141.1 coordinate 1,633,432,973, forward strand.
GACTACCGTCTCCATGAACGGTGTTTTTCATTTTATTTATCTACCTATTATATATATATATATACTGAATATATATGATATATAAATCATATTTTATATTCTGGAAGTGAGTAAATCATGATATAAGTAATAATGATGTCAAGAACAACAAGTCAAAACACCTACGATAAATGAAACGATTTTACCCAAAACGCTTCTTTAACATGGAATTTACAAAAGAATGGGTAATATAATGTCATAAGTGAACCATATATGATATCATAACAATTAATATTATTCTGTAATAAGTCAATAACATGATTTAAATCATTATACAGGAGGTTCGGATACTTACAAAGCAAGTCGGACCTAAGGTAAGGGAAATATCACAATCTCATTTTTATCCGAGATTGTTTATTCGTAAGTATTTACTGGGGTGTATTTTATCATCCATATCCATGTTTCATCAATATTTAATATTATTTCCATCCACCTACAATTTTTTAAATCCATTTTTACCCTTTGGTGAGTTTTTAGTAATACGTATGAAAGGAATCTTTTTTCGTACGAGGTACTTTTTTGACTTTTCCGACCAAAGTACGAGAAGAATGTTTTTTTTAACTTATACGGCAAGAATGAATTTTTAAAACATTATTTCCAAGAAGATTCCTTTACATGTTTTCAAGTTTATTTTTAATCAACTTCTTTTATTTTAAAGTCGTATGACATGTTATGAAAGGAAAAATGTTTTTGAAGTAGAAAGGATATTTTCCTCAAGAATGAAGTTCAAGTATTTTATCAAAATTATTTTCCATCTAAGAAAATAAAAGGGTTATGTTTTTATCCCTATTATTAAATGGATTTGATTATGTTGTGATGGAAATATTTTTATGAATTCCTTTATCTTATATGAATTGTTTTATGATGTCATGTTGTTTAAGAATCCCATTTTTATTACATGGGTTACGCTATGATGTATGGTTTATGATTATGTGGCACACATAAGAAAGGATTCATTATGAGATGGGTGGGACCTATATCTCCCTCCAATGAATTGGGTAAAGATTTTATATCTCATGAGATAGACATGGCTGAAATGGTAGGTTATACCGGTTCAGTGAAACAGGACTGAAACGAGGGTTACTCGATTCAGAAAGGGACTTTGTCCACTAAGATAGTCTTGGCAATTAGTCTTGACTAATAAGAAATGATTCTCTATGATTATGTGTGTATGCCACAAAGTTTCATGTTTTAAGTTATGATTATTGGGATTAATTTTTCACTGCCATGATTTATCCCATGATTATGAAATTATGCTCTCTTTTGCAGGTTATGATTTCCAAAATGTTATGTTCTTATGAATATGATGTGATTGATATTTATTTTGTTTACCCTTACTGAGCATTTGAGCTCACCCTTTTATGTTTTCTTTTCCCCAGGATATAAAGAAAGGTTTTAGGTAAAAAAAAGATCTTTATGGGAGATTTTGAAGATCTTTCACCACGATTAGAAGATTATAGTCCGAGTTTCCAAAGACACTAAACTATTACGGTCCTTGTGTGTGTGTTTTTGTAATGTACTAAGTATTCCGCAAAAGTAATGTAATATCCATGTACGATAAGCTTCGGGTCTCTACAAATATTATCATTAAATAATTATCATAACATCATTAATATCATATTAATAATTTAATTATATTTATATATATCATACAAGTGATACGATGAATACAAATGAGTCGCATCGCTTCATGGAGGTGATAGTTCACATTAAGCATAAAGGATGTTTTCATTTTTATACGCATGAAAATGATGAATGAAATTGACATATTATTATAATATAATGGTAAATATGTCAATAATATCAAATATTAACATTAATTCAACAATTATAACTAGTCGTGAGAGATGGTTATGGAAAATGAATTAGATCGTTTCATGGAGGTGATAGTTCACATGTACACAAGAAGGGTTAGTTTTTTACCATTTAATGGAAGTGGAGATAGATTTTTGTGATGATATTATCATTATAACATCATATTATATTAGTTATAGTGGATAAATTCTTTCACCTAGGAATAATAAAACTTTAAGGAAGTGGGATAAGAAATAAAATAGAAATACATAAAGAAAACGATAGCTCTTCATCAGTTCATCACCTTGGAATAACACCTCAACACCTCTAAAGAGGGTTTAATTCCTAAAATAATTCCTCAAGAATTTGGGGAGGGATTATGGTAAGGTTTTTGGGTAGATATTGGATGAAAAAAATCGTATATAAAGTGTGAGTAATAGAGAGGAATGGGTGCCTTTTTATAGGAGTGGGGAAGGGCACCCTTGGAATAATAAAAACTATTAAATTAATATAAATTCATTTTAGATTCCAAATGGGAAAAAGATAATTTAATTTTAATATTAAATTCTTAATCATATAAATATAATAATACAATGATAATTATACAATTTTTGAATAATTTTTAATATTATCTTTGTGTTTTAACCTTTTTAACTCTTACCATTTTATCAAGTAATTTACACATTAATAATTAAAATAATTACCAAATCATGAAAAAACATACAATTAATGAGTCATTAAAGAACTATTAATATTTACCTATAACTTTTTTCCTATTCTTATATTTTTATAAATTTTCTATCATTTAATTAAATATTTTATACTTTAAAATCTGAATTATGTCAATATTGACATTATTCATTACATGACTTTTTAAAAATATCATATCAACTTTATTTCTTCTAAAAAACTACATTAAATAATTAATAACATGTCATATTCAGGAAAAAAAATCTTGGATGGAATCAAATATTTAAATTATATTTATCTATGTTTTATTAATATCATTTATTTGATTCCATCCTTATTAATTTATTATTGCATCATCACTCTGTCATAATTAAATTTCATTATTTAATTCCTAAAAATTATAAATAAATTATGATGTTGTGGGTAATATATTTATATTTCGAATCACGACTCATATTCTAATATATCACTTACGTAACCCCATATAAAAACTTTTTTAGTAAGAAAAGACATGTTTATGACATATTTGTCTTTACAGTAAGTTAAATGTTATAAATGTCATAATCACAACCAAGTGGCTTAAAAGGTCACCATTTCGTCCCATGAATGGTAATTTTTGATAATAACTCATAAAATAATATTAGTACAAGTGTTAGGGTAATTTTATAATATTATAATATTAATTTTACCTTGAATTACCCTATTTACCTTTAACCATGGTAAAAAAATACTAAAGTTACTATTGACCAAAAATTATTTTGATCCAATTAACCCACATTTTACATAATTATTACAACTATATATATATATATATTTGAATATTCAATTCATATAAGTGGTTAAATTAGGTTTAACAGAAATCTTGTTGACAGATCAAGAAAATGAGTTTTTTAAGTAAAACATTCAAAAGTTCACATAGTTTTTATATTTAATGTTAATTCAAAAATGCATCCAACGAACTATATTGGATTAAAAGATAAAAAAATAATATAATTATACATTAAAACCATTTAAAATTTAAATCTAACAATATAAATAAATTAAATTAAAAGGAAATTGTGAATTAAAATGCAGAATTTTTCACTATTCATTAAAATGTGAATTTTATCAGAAAAATTCCAAAAAATAAAGAAAAGAAAATATTTATGTCCCTATTCCAAATAAGAACTTTATTTTTTCAAATATAATATATAAAAGTGACAAAAAATATATTTAAAAACGGCTCTCCATCAAAAGGCAGTAAAAATTCCTTTTTTGAAAAATACTCCTTTTATTCATAAAATTGAATTTATTCTTATATCATGTCTAGAAAACACATAACATGAATTTTAAACAATATATTTAATTTATATTTCATTAATATAATCCAAAAATATTGATTTGATTATTTTATAAACATAATTATTCTCACATGAATAGTTTCTCTTAAAAACACATCCTATATATTCAATTGATTTCTGTTTTCCTTCCTAATTAATTTTCTAGCCAATGACTCATTATATAAACTTGTGTAAACCCTGTTTTCATTATTTAGTTAATATCTCTCATTCCTATAATTCGAACAGTTATTATGTAAGTACAACTTAAAATAATGATATTAATGATATATTATTATTCGGTATAACTCGGTCTTGTGTGCATCGTATGATTTTGGATAGAATCATTGTTGTGTGTTGGGTACGCTATCAAACATAGCATCATTTTTAAATTAAAATTACTATCTAATTCATAATTATTAATAAACATGAAAAATTATTATTTTATAATTACTTGGAATGTTACATCCCTCCCCCCTTTTGGAAATTGCATCCTCTCTATTTTAAATTTTGTCTTGGTAACTGAGGATTAACTTTTCAAAATTATTTCATTGAAATCCCACATTACAAAAGTGTCAATATAACCTTCACTTTAAAATAAATAAATGTAAGTGAAAAGGACACATGAGATAATAAATACTAGTGTTCCATGTAGAAAAACATGGATATGGATGAGAAAAATAACCAATAAGTTCTGATGGAGAGTGATAGAAAAATTGTTCAGGAAAAAGTCAATAATCACAGAGCTATAAATTTATAATGGGTTAAATAGTATTTGATTTAAATATAGGAAAAGTAAACAGAAAATGTTTTTGTTTTAATATTATTTTTTTAAAGTTAAGTAATTCAGTTACTACATATAATAATAACGTACAGAAATATACTTGCCTCACAGGTAGAGTTTCATCCATTAATAAAAGTCCACCATAAACTCATCTTTTTTCTCAAAACAATGAGTATCTAAGATGAATTTTTCATGCCTGATGAACTATAACAAACTTCTATAGAATCACATAATCCCTAAATTTTTTACTATATTTTTCTCATATCTTTAGACATTAAACCTAAAAAAATGGTTAGTACAAGATATCATAATTTTTCAAAGATAATAACCCTATATGATGAAAAACTACTTCAATCCCCAAAAATCAACACTAATTTCCAATGATCAAAAAACACCAACTAATAAATAACTATCCATAAAATTCCTAAAAATAATCCAAGCTAATTTTTAATCCCAAAATTCATAAGGATTTTATCACATATTCTTTCAAGATAAATTTTATCATTTATCAACAAATAACATCAACCACTTTTAATGTATCATACCAAAAAGTAATTTACCTAATCACATATTCTTCATGATCGGTTAATCATTTCAATAAATAAACCAAATTCCCCATAATACCATAATTAAAATCATAGATTCTCTGAAAATATAATTCAGCCATTACTCCTCATTTAAAACCCCATAGTATTCTATTTACTTTAATCATATAAAGTTCCCAAAATAGTGAGCGTCTTCCAAAATAACATTTATCACATAATCCCAAAATAATTTTATTATACCAATTATATCCATTTTATAAGACATAAGTTCCCAAAATGAACTTATTATTATTCAATCAACTTGTTTAGTGAAAAATAAAGTTACATTCTAACTAGGGACTTCTCATAGGCCTATGGTGGACAATAAAGCCTTATCGCACTTCAGTTGTGGGTTTGATTCCAATATCCTTGTCTAATCTGATAGGTTATCACCCTTTCTGAAGGTTGTCCTTTTCATAAAAATATATAATTCTTATATGTTATATAACATTATAAAAATGAGATAAAATCATAAAAAATAACTAGAACATATTTTAACCTTTGAATTTATCTCATACCTGTCATTTTTCAACCTAAATGTAATATCTCATAATTACCTCATAATCAAAGATCATATAAACCATAATGGTTATTCATACTTTTATAATTATATCCACACAAGAAAATATAATTCTTTCATGAATAAAATTTTAACATTACAAACTATATAGTTACACATACTTAAAATATATCTTCCAAATTAATTGCATCAACAAAAGAAAATTAATACTTTTAAACATTTCATCATCCATATATCGAACATAACTCATGAATACCTTATATTCATGTTCCTTAAACCATGTTTTCCATCTTATTATTTAATACTTCTTTCCTACAAACAAAAACATGGATCATTTCATATGATTCAATAATGTCAAAACATGAGTCCAGAAATAATCCATACATTTCAAAGGTCATTTTTAGTTTCCTCATCTTTAATTGGAATGAAATTCAGTATTGCTAAATATATTTTTGTATAGTCTTATTTATCAAATTCTTAAACCTTATTAATAGGAAATCTATTTTCATAATTGACATACTCTTCACATTTAAAAAATTAAATTGATAACTCTGAAAGAACTTAATTCCATTTCCAAGAGTCAATTGAACACATAATTTTTCCTTGGGTGGTTTTTTTCTTTATGAACATAATTACAACATATATAACACCTTACTGTCCCAATAAAACATTTTTCTAGGTGGTTCTTTCCACATAATTTACACATATACTAATTAATATGCTTGTCTTTATGATCATTATTACCTAATCTACCATATGGATTCATTTCTATTGTATATAATGCTTCATAAAAATCACTAAGGTTCAAGTGGTTAATTATTAATATGGATAGTTGGTTTAGAATAAACATGGGAGTTTTCATTTCTACTCCCATTTCTTTTGGTTTCTTATTCAGAGAACCACCACAATTTTCTTCACATCAATTGTCACTTTGGTGTCTACTGGATCCATCCATTTACTAAAACCAAAAAGGTTACTGTGATTATATCAATAAAATCGTCATATACTATCTTATAAAGAAGATAAACATGAAGATGTACTTATTCATTTTATATATAACTCAAACAATTTATTTATAATAACTACGACTCTTTATATTATTCTAACCATTGTGGTTATATACAAAAAATAACTTATGATTAAATAACACCCTAACCTCTAAAGTCATCTAAACCGACCATTGATACCAACTATAAGGCCCCAACCTTAAATGTTACATAATCTTGATTTAAGTTAAGAATTCACATTGAGGATATTTTTAGGTTTATATTTTTATAGAATTAGGACATAACTATTAGATAAAACCTCAAATATTATAAATTAGACACTTCTACTCACTATACATTTGTAGGGTCCTAAAAATTCTTCCAAGGGAAGAAAATGCCCCCATAATCACTTAGCATAAGGAAGAAAATACTCCTACAAGTCCAGCAAGGTGAATGGACTCAAATCAAGTTGAAAATTTCAAAATAAAAATGAAGGAATTCATGTTTTCAAAGTATTTAATGTTGGTTGTGTACCATCACTGGGAAAAGTACGCGGACAAGCTGGATCCCGAACCAATAGGTACGTGGAACGATCTGTGAACCGCTAGCCTGCGGAGCATTGGCCAGCGAATAAAACAATCTGTGGGTCGCACATCTAAAAGATGTATGCGCTTAAAGCCTATCCATGTACTATACTGTGAACTCATTAGTTCACAAATTAAGTGAATGGGAAGGGTTTTGTGAACCATTATCACAAACTGAAGCCTCTACTAACCTCGGTAGATCATGTCTTATATGGGTTGGGATATTGCTTCATGGGCCTCCACAAATGGTATTGCATGCCAAATAGAAACAATTTACCTAATGCTCTATAAAATAAGAACAGTAGAAGGATGATTTGTGGAAGGTGAAAGTTCAAAGGGTATGAGGATAGAAGAAAGAGTTCGGAGAAGACTCCGGCTTCAGTCTCGATTCATCGACGAATCCTGAATCACGAACCACACTCTATGTAGGTACATCCAGCCACGAACCATAAAACAAGGGAATTTAATAATAAATTGGAAATTGTGAACCTAATTGGAGAACCATGAAACTTAGAATTCTGAGTTATGAACTCCCTACGAATGACAATCCTCTGGTCCCTCCTTCAATATGGTCCTCAATGTAGTGTAATGCTACGCAGACTGAACCCGGTGTCACGTGTTGAATCAGTACGTGGGTAGAACCCAAAGTGATGTGATGGGCCATGTACCACTATGGTGTGTGGTGATCTATACCCATGCATGCATACAACATAGGTACATGGCCGACCCCATTTCCTTCATACCACTATGGTATGTGGAGCCCCCCTCATCCCGTATAAGAAACCAGTACTTATAATGGGGTGTTTTCAGGTATTATTTCCTCCAGTACCAACCTCACCCTTCCATTACCATCCAGTCCTCCATAATCCCTCCACTAACCAGTCCTCCAACATTAGTTCAAAGCCTCCTCTAAATCCACCAAACTTGTATGATCAAACCATCGGGTGCATCAGTGAGCCCCTTTGAGTCTACATATCCACGGTAAGTGGAGTCAAGAAGGATATTCCCACTACGGTTTAGGCTTCGGTAATGCATGTGGGTCTACATTCCCAAGGTAACCCAGAGTCCAACCTTGGGACATCGACGTGAACCTCCCCATTCTTTGGATTAAGGGTGATCACTCGATTTTCAATTTAATGAGGAATAATTATTAGTCGAAGGGGTTATGTTCTCTCCCCCCTTTGATGAAGAAGAAATTTCCTCCCTTCCCATAACGTATTCCGGGGCCCTCCCACTAAGGTATGTCCCCAATCTACTGAGGACGGGCCACATGACCTTTAATTTCATCTCACATTGAATGTTTCATCACTTCACTCCCTCTCCCACCATCACCCCGACCTTTCTTCCATAGGCTCTCCCTACTCCACCAATAGGGGAGGAATCATGTTCTTTGTTAAATCTTTCAAATCCTCTTGTTTCTCACAACAAGAATGAATCGTGTGGTCTTAGAGGTTTGTGATGATTACAACATCCACATGAATCTAAACTATGAGAACTATGATTCCTGCTCAAACCAGGATAGTTAAGACACCAACCATAAGGCATGATCTCAAAAGGGTTCTCATCCAAAAGGGTCCACCCAACCATGCCCCCTCAAATGGATAACTTCTAGGTGTATGTCCTGCACAATAAAACTATGTGGGTTCTGATTCCTCTTCTAAGGATATGTAGAAATCCCTTATTATGGGACCTATCAGAAAATCAAGTCACCATACACCCCCTGGATGACGATAAACTCTAGAGCCCCTTATTATGTGGCTCAAGTCTATAGTACGTTGGTAGCATAAAATATATGCATGCCTACGACGATCTTGAAATCCAATGGTATCTTGTGGACACACTATTCGAGAATGAACCAAGGATTTACAAACATATGTACATGAATTATATCTACAAGGCATCCCCGAAACAGGAATCAATCTTCCCCCGGATGGGTGTGGTGAGCCTGACCTCCCATCCTCTTGACTAATGGAGTCCTTAATTGATGTTGGCTGAATAATCAATCAACGAGTTCATTTATTTGAAAAGAAGGTCCATGAATCATGGATAACAGGGTCATTGGGCATTCTTGGATCCACAAATAAACCCATTGGATACCATCCAAGTAATTTATATCTGAGAATGACCGATTGAACAAGTACTTGACCCAATGCAATCGCCCACTGGATGCAGCTGACTATGGAGCCTCCTTCACAGTGTGAAAGAGGTTAATTGATCAGTCCCTGTGGGGTTAATCTGACCTCCTTTTAAAGGATAATGATGTTGAATGGGTAAAAACAAAAGGATTGGAGAATTTGATGAGAACTCATATCTATAGAAAAAGGGATGGGTGATGATCCTCATCGGACAATTTTTGTATACCCAAAACGTACCACCTCGGAGGCGAAACAAAAATGGTGAACCGAACATGAATCCTTAACCAAGGTGGAGGTTTTACCCCTATGATAAAATAAAACGGGGTATTGCACGTCGGCCCATTTTTTCTCCCTGGTCCAATAAAAATGTGCCACCTCAGAGGCGGAAGAAAAATGGTGAACCCTTCGTGAATCCTTAACCAAGGTGGCGGTTCTACCCCAATGATACAATACAGAAAGGGCATTGAACATTGGCCCATTTTGTTCACCCTGGTATATGCAAAATGAGCCACCTAGAAGGTAGAACAAAATGATGAATCTAATGTGAATCCTTAACTAAGGTGGCAGTCTTACCCCCACTTAGGCCCCTTCACCCCGCAGCAAAAGAAAAGGGAAAGGGGCCAAGCTGAATTACTAAATATTAATATGTTTGAAAGTATTCTACTTTGAAGAGGTTTTGTGTTCTTTATGTCATATATGTATGTTGTAGGTTCCCTAAGAGAAACCTTTGATACAAATTAAAACCCAACAACCAACGCAAACACACGCATCAGCGATCCCGCAAGAGGATGGGGCCCCAACTAAGAGCAGGACCCCCTCACCTCCCCAGCATCTTCAACACTGGGTATCCAACACGCTGATCAAAGATTCCAACTGAAATGGTACTCTCCCCATGTTAGAGGTTGTGAGACAATCCCTCTAGTCTACAATGGTCTGCCAGCCACCTCCTCAACCGTTGTCGGCACCCCAACACAAGGCGGCCCCGATGGTCGTATCAAACCGTTTCAAGAGCCTGTCTCCAGAACATGACAACGAATACCTCCCTTATCTTAGGGAGGCAGATGAATTAAATGCTGACAACTTCATCTTAACTGCATAGGGGTACTACCTGTGGGCCCCCTCCATAGAGCGTCACCACTAACACCAGAAGACAAATCCTCATCCCACCGAGGAGGACCTTATACCGAGGGCACCTACCAAAGTCTAGGTGACTCGGGCCCATCAGGATTCATACCAAGGGTGGAGATTTTATAATCAGGAACACACTATCAACCTTGTTCATGAGGAAGAACTCTACCCTACTAACTCATTTTCCTTAAAAGATATGACATATGACTCTTCCCCCTACAATCAAGACCACCATAGAAATACGACGGCACAATACGAGCATATGTATGTTCCTACTACTGCTTGTTGGTCCCGCCGTGCAGACAGAGCAGAAAACTACAGGAAGATGCAGATATCTGTCAAGCCACAACAATCCCTCCATCCAAATAAGATGGAAACTAGGTATACACTTGCACAAATACATGCTGATGCATTTCAATCTCGCCATCCAAATAGGGAGGCAAACCAAATATGAGTAGAGTCAAATTCTTACAGATTTAAACAAATCCCATGAAATAAATACAGCGCCAAGAAAGTAGATGTAAAATCCATTCTCATGAATATGAATTCCACTAGTCAAATATGGTGCCAACTAGAGAAGACAACATGTAGAAGACCCGTTCCTCTCTCCCGGCACAAGATAACTGCCAATATCTACTAGAAACTCATGGAGGAATAAATCGGGCACAAAATGTAACACCCCAAGCTTCTACGGTACACTTCTCTTTGAATAATGTGATAGCATGTGTTGTACGCAACACTGAGTTCTAACACACCACAACTAATCAAACTAGCCGTTATGAATAGTAATACCTACTTTTTGAAATTATATATATTTTATTTTTAAAAATGGACTTCATTTTTGGATTCAGAATATCGAATTTAGCCTAAGGTGAAATTTTGGTACTTTTCGGATAACTTTAATATTTTGATGAATAGTGAAAATTACTAAATTTTAATTAAAAACAACTTTTTTAATCAAAATAATTTATAGTGATAAATTATATTATAGAATGGTTTTAAACTATAAATAGAATATATTTTTACCATTTTATCCAATGGTGTCCATTAGAATTAATTTCACTTTGAAATTAGACCAAAATAATTGTCAATCTTTTGATATATATTGTTTCTTAAAAACACGCTATTTGTTGTGACAGTGGGAATTAATCATAAAATTAATTAATGCAACATATATATTTGTAATTTTTTAAAATAGACATCATTTTTGAATTCGTAATATCAATTATAGCTTAGGGTGAAATTTTGGCATTGTTCTGAAAAACGTCAATTTTTGATGAATAGTGAAACTACTAAGTGGTAGTTAAAAACTGAATTTTTTCATAAAACATAATTTTACCTCTTCTGTGAATGGAATTTTGAAAATCCAAGAGGAACGGTTAATATCAAGAAGTGAAATGTGGTTCAATGAGATGAAAATAATTTTTTGTAAATAGTAACTTTTTACTTTTATTTACCATGGTTAAAAGTAAATAGGGTAATTAAGGGTAAAAATGATATTAATATTACCCTAACACATGTACAAATTCTATTGGACAAGTTTATCTTGACCAAAAACAACCTTAGGAATAAAATATTATCATTTAGGTCCACTTGGATTATATTAGGACATTTATTATTATTTAATTCAAAGAAGAGTTAAAAGAGTTAAAATCAATGTTTATTTACTAAAACATTTTTAATATAGGTTTATACATAAGATAAATTCTACTATAAATATTCATTAGAAAGATAAAAAGATTTCGTACATAATGATATTTTATTTATAATTTTTAGAGATTACATAATTTAATTTATTTATGAAACAATGATGACGCAGTAATTACCATAATAGTGAAAATTTAAAATAATTGATATTATAAATACCCAAATAAATATAATCTGAGACTTTTAATGAATTAAAATAATTTTCTAGGATAATATGACATATTATGATTGATTTATTTATCTTTTTTATAAGTAATAATTCTTTTATGAGTTTCTAAAAAATCAACTATTGAATAGTGTCAAAATTGACATAAAAGAGTTTTTAAAACAAATATTATATTATTAATTGATATTAAATTCTTAAAAATCTATGGTTCGTCCAAGAGACTTATATCATGATAGTTGTATCATTAAGGGACCACTTGGGGGTCTATTGGATATATATATATATAGTAAGTTTATTAACTATATAATATAAAAATACAAAGTGACATGGTAAATGTCAAACTAATTAACTAAGAGTTAATACTTAAAGATAAGGTTAATATAGTAACCCAAAACTGTATAAATTCTATTGGGTGGTTGTTCTTCGACCCATCCCCACCTTAATCTTTAAAAAATCAACTTTGGAGCCATTAGAAACTGAATATTAATTTATTATAAATTAATATTTCTAGCTTTTCCAAAGGTGCCCCTCATCCCTCTTATAAAAGGGCACTCCCCCTTCTCATTACTTCAAACCTTAGAAGCCTTTTGGTTCGGCCATCCTCTTCCCAAATACTCTATAAACTTCCCTCACTTAATCCTAGAGGCCTTCCTTTAGTCAAAAATCCAACCTATGGAGCCCTTTTGATCAAATCAAAAGGAAGAACCCGAAGAAGAGGTAATGATTTCACCACCCTTTTCCAAGTTCCTTTCTTCTTCCACTTCTTCTTCCTTTGTTATTACCATTCTAAAATAATAACTCCAGTATCATGTATATAATATGATGTTATTATAAATATGGTACAACCATATTCAGTATTCTATCCACCCTTTGAATAACATGTCACCATATATGCGTACGTACGGCTTACCGTCTCCACGTCGTGGTGTAATTGTTATTCAATATATTATTATTTGGATAGGTATAATAATGATGTGTAACTCATGTAAATAATAAATATAACATGTTAATGATTCTGTATATATGATATAACATCCATTTATATATTATTTTAATATCAAAAGAATGATATTGTCGCTCGTGCGTACGTACGGACTACCGTCTCCACAAACACGATGAGATTCATTCTCCATCGTATCCATTCAAGTATAATTATCATTTTATGATTTAAAAATAATGTTTAAGGACTTGATATCATTATTTATATGAATAATATACAACCTATCCATGACAATCATGACTTATGTAACAAAACATATAAAAGAAAACGAGTAAGTTAACAGCTGAAACGACGATAATACTAAGATATTATTAACAAAGCAATGTTAAAAGATCATATATGATATCATATGAATGTATATGATTCTTGTATAATTTAAAAACAATTATTTCACTATTATACAGGTGTTTAACCTACCCCAACCAAGGAAAAGTAAAAGGTAATGGTTTATTTCACAGTCTCTTCATTATCTGAGGTTTTTTATACGTAATAATCTACTGGGATCTCTTTATCATCCAAATCCATGTTTCATAAAAATGTTTTTCAAAACATTAATACTATTTTACAGAATATGGTTTAACTTCATTTATAACCTTGTTTGACTTTTTATAAGAGTTTAATAAAGTAATCTTTCTGTCGTTTTCCAAACAAGGTGCTTTTTAACCTTTTCGACAGAATTAAGGTAAGAATGTTTTTTAACTTATACAGCGGGTGCGGTTATTTCCACCGTTATAAAATCATCTAAGATTACCTTACAAGATTATAAGAATATTTTCAATGAAAATGTTTTATTTCATAAATATAAGACTCTTAAATTATTTCAAAATATAAAGAGATATTTCTCTAAAAAGAGTTTTGATTTCATCTATGTCAACATCCTTTGATGGATTTTAAGCTTATTTGAAGTTGATTTATTATTATACAAAACTTCTATATTGTATTGAAGGTTTTGTGATATGTTTGACTATGGATGTGCTATTTTTATACCGTTCATATTTTATGGTGAAAGTATTGACATTTCGTATGCTAGTTTTAATACGAATGTTATGTTTAAACCTTTTCATATGGGAATGCATTGGACTTAATATGTGATGGGTGGAGCCCGTTATAGCTCCTTGATGCATCGGTAGGTATCATGAGACAAACTAGTGTCTTGGCACAAGTCCTTAGCAAAAGCTTATTTGTAGTCTTGGCACGAGGCCTTGGCTATGTGGTTATGATAGTCTGGCATTTTGCATTCCATCATTATGAAAGTGGTTATTGATATTACATGTGATTATTTGATTAGTAGAATATCCATGTGAGTAAGTAAATGGAATTATTTCATTTTACTTTTTCCATAGTATGTTGAAGTTCAAGTTTAAAAGGCTTTTGTTTTAGTTATACATTGCCTTAAATGTTTATTCTTATTTATGAATGTTTCCGCTATATTGTTATCCCTACTAGGCATTTAAGCTCACCCCTTTTCTATGTTTTATTTTTCCCAGGGTATGAAGAAGTAAATTATGAATGACCTACAGGGATATTATGTGGGGATATGAGTGTGGAATATGGAGACAATATGTTGTTGTAGTAGTTTTTCACTTTATGATGTAATGTAAGACTTATGAATATATCTAGTGTTTCCAAGGCTACTAAACCAATCGGTCTTTCAAGATTTGATCTTTCTTGTGATCATGCCAATGTTATGTAATAATGCACCGACTCTGGGTAACTAGGTTCAGGTCATTACAGTTGTTATCAGAGGAAGTTTAGTACAAACCTTGGAAGCTAGATTTAGATAAACTCTGTTTATAACACGTAGACCTAAGATCAACTTTGAGGATTAGTATAGAATAACTTCCTAGAATTTTGGTATTGTAGAGATTTTGTGAGTTTTCTGAGAAATACATCCCTGTCTGGATACGAGCAGGTAGAGGTGGATATGGCACAGATGTACCTAGGGGTAAAACCCGAAAACACCGCTTTGAGTTAGACTCGAACGGGAACTGGTGCACGACAACGGGCATTGCTGCACTCTTGGTTACGACACTCCCAGGGGATATTCTTAGGATAACTCTCATTTTCTTTACAAATCATTATGAAGGTTTTATGAGTATATAATTCCTCAAATAAAACATTTTTATGATTATGGATTATATCCATAAATAGGTCAATTTATGTTAAGTGTTTTATAAGTATGGGATTATGTATTTTTATTCATAAACTGATCTAGTTTATGCCATTGTTTAGAAATGGCACCTAGTGGAAGAAATGGAAACCGTATCAATGCACGCACTCCATGTAGGGATTTACCTCCTGCTCAAGATAATTATAGTGGAGCTGGTGATGAAACTGGTGCCGATCAGCTAATCACCATACTCGGACAACTCACTCAGGTTATGAATAATAACCTTACCCGTATGGAGCACCCTGATCCGCAGCGTGGAGGATCAATGTTAGATCGATTCATGATGCAACAAACACCAACATTCAATGGGAGTAAAAATCCTTTAGTAGCTGAGCAATGGATAAATTCCCTAGAGAAAATATTTCAGGCTTTGGGGAGTAGTGAAAGGGAAAAAGTTATCATGTAAGTTTACCGACTCACTGGAGATGCTGATCAATGGCGGTCATTCATTGAAAACATGAAGGAAGATGATGAAGTATAAAATATGGAATGGAGGGAGTTCAAAGATCTATTTTTAGAAAAATACTTTCCTCGCGACCATCAAGAAGATATGGAAAGGCAATTTCTGAGTCTGAGACAAAAGGAGGATGAGAATGTCACAAAGTATGAGGCTAACTTTACAAGGTTAGAAAGGTATGCTGGAGATTATATACGTAACCGAAGAAGTAAGATTGATCGTATCTTTGATGGGTTAAAACCATTTCTTCATCGAGCATTAGTCTCACAATACTTTTCATCGTACGAAGACATTGTCTCATGTGCTATCAGGACTGAAAAATAATTCTCTAAGTCTTATGACTTTAAAGAAAACCAGATAAAAAGAGACCTGCTGATCAATCTGGGAATTGAAATAAGGGGAAGAAGGGAAAGGTTGAATATCCATCATGTGGTAAATGTGGAAAGAAACACCCCGGTACTTGCTTGAAGGGAACATGAGTCTGTTATAAGTGTGGTGAAAAAGGCCACCAAGTTCATGATTACAAGGGGAAGAAGGAAGATACCAATGTTCAGTGCTACAACTGCAGGGAAATGGGGCATTATGCAAATGAATTTCCTAAGCGTCAGGAGAACTTACCTCAGAAAATGTCAAGGGATCAAGGCCAATCTTATGTTATCACTACTCCTGAGTTAGATGCTCCGAAAGACGTGGTGGCAGGTAATTTAATGGTTTCCTAAAGTTTAGAAAATGCATTATTTGATTCCAGATCATCGTATTGTTTCATATCTTCCCAGTGTGCTAAGAAAATTAGATATTTCCAAATTTATTTAACAAGGGAGTTGTCAGTTAAAACTCCTAAGGGAAGTATCATTGCAACAAAGTTTTGTTAATCAGTCCCCATTAGAGCACATAAATGTTCTTTATTAGCTGATCTCATCGTCATACCTATGATTGAGTTTGATATAATCCTTGGTATGGACTGGCTTTCGGACTATTATGCGAATATTTATTGTATGAAGAAAGAGGTTACGATTCTTGATGATGATGATAAGGAACACCTTATCTTTAGAGAAGAATCGTCACCACCAAATTCTTATCTAGATCCACCCCCAGTAGCTCAACTAAATTCAATTATTGTGGAGGAAGAGAATGAAATGACTATGGTTGAGGAAAGGAATTTTCAAATAGAAGATGTACCTGTTGTGAAAGAATATGTAGATGTATTTCCGGAAGATTTACCTGGACATCCTCTAGAAAGATAAGTTGAGTTTTCCATTGATTTAATTCCTAGATCAAGGCCTATATCGAAGACCCCTTATAGAATGGCCACTGTAGAATTAGTCGAACTAAAGAAACAACTAGAGGAATTGAGTATTAAAGTATTTATTCTCCCTAGTGTTTCTCCATGGGGAGTCCCTGTTCTTTTTGTTAAAAAGAAATATGGATCTATGATGTTATGTATTGACTACAGGGAGATCAATGCTATAACGATAATGAACAAGTATCCCCTACCTCGCATTGATGATTTATTTGACCAACTGCATGGAGCTCAATACTTTTCAAAGATTGACCTTCAATCTGGATACCATCAGTTGTGTGTGAAGAAGGAAGACATTCCGAAGACAGCATTTTCAACCAGGTACGAGCATTACGAGTTTACTGTAATGCCTTTTGGATTGACTAATGCACCCTCTGTATTCATGGATCTAATGAATAGAGTTTTCAAGGAATATCACGATGAATTTGTGGTGGTATTTATTGATGATATCTTGGTATACTCCAAAAGCTACAATGATCATGAAAATCATTTGCGTATTATCCTGAAGACTCTGAGAAGACATGAATTATATGGAAAGTTTAGAAAGTGTGAATTTTGGCTTCAGGAGATTTCTTTTCTTGGCCATATTTTCTCTAAAGATGGAATCTCTGTTGATCCTTCTAAGACCAAGGCAATCCAAGAATGGCCAGCACCGATGAGTATAACTGAGGTATGTAGTTTTATTGGTTTAGCATGTTATTATCGATGTTTCGTCCAGAATTCTTCCCGATTGGCTAACCCATTAACGAAGCTCACACGTAAAGGGGTTAAATTTGTTTGGACAAAGGAGTGTGAAGAATGTTTTGAAGAACTGAATAGAAGATTAGTCAATGCTCTTATACTGACTCTACCATCGGGGAATGATGGGTTCGTTATTTATAGTGATGCATCGAAGAAAGGACTTAGTTGTGTCCTTATGCAGAATGATAGGGTTATTGCTTATGCATCATGATAGTTGAAAATTCCTGAACAAAACTATCCTACTCATGATCTTGAGTTAGCAGCTGTGATATTTTCTTTGAATATATGGAGGCACTAACTCTATGGTAAAAAATGTGAAATTTATACTAATCACAAGAGTTTGAAGTATATTTTCTCACAAAAAGAACTCAACATGATGCAAAGGAGATGGCTTGAATTACTCAAGGATTATGATTGTACGATACAATACCCCCCAGGGAAAGCAAACAAGGTGGCAGATGCTTTGAGCAGAAAAGATCATGGAGTTTTGAACAATATGAGAATTGAAAGGGATCCAATTTTCATGGATATAGTGAATATGGACATGGGAATAACCGGGAAGGTGAAACATCAATGCTTTTTCAAATGTTTTCCAAACCATCTTTAATAGAAAGGATTAAGATTTCTCAGAACGATGATGAAGAATTTAAAAAGAAGATTAAAGCTGTGAATGATGGGAGATTGAGAGACTTTGTGTATGAAGAAGGAATTTTGAAATTCAGGAAGAGGATTTATATTCCCGATATACCTGATATAAAAATGGAATTGTTGGATGATGCTCATAGTTCCAATTTCTCTATACACCCTTGGAGAACCAAAATTTATAGAGATTTGAAGGAACATTTTTGGTGTGACAATATGAAGAGGGAGATTGCTGATTTTGTGTCAAGATGTATGGTTTGTCAACAAGTTAAAGCTGGAAGGCAACACCCTGGAGGAGTCATGAAACCTCTTCCCATACCGGAGTGGAAATGGGACAATATTACGATGGACTTTGTCATGGGGCTACCAAATACTCCTAGAAGGAATGATGCAATATGGGTTATTGTTGATCGTCTTACCAAGTCAGCACATTTTCTTGCTATAAGATAAGATCTACCACTGGAAGGTCTAGCAAGACTATATATTAATGAAGTTGTGAGACTTCATGGGGTACCCCTATCGATTGTTTCTGATCATGATCCCCATTTTACTTCAAGATTCTGGAAAAGTATTCAGAAATTTATAGATACTGAACTTCATTTGAGCACTGCTTACCACCCTCAGAAAGATGGACAATCAGAACGATCTATTCAAACCTTAGAAGACATGTTGAGATCCTGCTCACTTGACTTTCAGGGTATGTGGGATCAATATTTACCTCTGGTAGAATTTTCCTATAAAAATAGCTTCTATTCGAGTATTCAGATGGCACCATATGAATCGGTATACGGAAAGAGATGTCGCACACCAACCTGTTGGGATGAATTTGGTGAAAGAAAACTTATAGGTCTGGAACTGGTGGAGGAAACGATAGAAAAGGTGATGGTAATCCAAAATCACATCAAAGCAGCTCAAAGTAGGCAGAAGAGCTATGCCGATAATCGAAGGAAGGATTTGGAATTTCAAGTCGGTGATCATGTTTTCTTGAAGGTATCTCCATGGAAGGGAGTCATACATTTTTGTAATAAAGGTAAATTGAGTCCCAAGTACATCGTACCTTTCGACATTCTAGAACGAATTGGTGTTGTAGCTTATCGATTGGCAATGCTGCCAAGTCTCTCCAAAGTTCACGATGTGTTCCACGTATCTCTATTGAGGAAATACATGTCTGACCCAACACATGTACTCACTTACGAGAAATTAGAACTGGAACCCAATCTGTCTTATTGTGCAGAGCCCGTCAGGATTCTTGATACAAGAGAACAAGTACTGAGAAACTGGACGATGCATCTGGTAAAATTTTTGTGGAGAAACCATAAGATGGAAGAGGCAACGTGGGAAGCCGAGGAACTTATGATGAAGAACCACCCAAGTCTTTTCATGCGATAATATTCTAGAAATTCCGAGGATGAAATTATTTGAAGGAGGGGAGAATGTAACACCCCAAGCTTCTACGGTACGCTTCTCTTTGAATAATGTGATGGTGTGTGTTGTACGCAACAACGAGTTCTAACACACCATAACTAATCAAACTAGCCGTTATGAATAGTAATACCTAATTTTTGAAATTATATATATTTTATTTTTTAAAATGGACTTAATTTTTGGATTCAGAATATCGAATTTATCCTAAGGTGAAATTTTGGTACTTTTCGGATAACTTTAATATTTTGATGAATAGTGAAAATTACTAAATTTTAATTAAAAACAACTTTTTAAATCAAAATAATTTATAGTGATAAATTATATTATTGAGTGGTTTTAAAGTATAAATAGAATATATTTTAACCATTTTATCCAATGGTGTCCATTAGAATTAATTTCACTTTGAAATTGGACCTAAACAATTGTCAATCTTTTGATATATATTGTTTCTTAAAAACACGCTATTTGTTGTGACAGTGGTAATTAATCATAAAATTAATTAATGCAACTTATATGTTTGGAATTTTTTAAAATATACATCATTTTTGAATTCAGAATATCAATTATAGCTTAGGGTGAAATTTTGGCATTGTTCTGAAAAACATCAATTTTTGATGAAGAGTGAAACTACTAAGTGGTAGTTAAAAAACTGAATTTTTCATAAAACATAATTTTACAACTTCTGTGAATGGAATTTCGAAAATCCGAGAGAAACGGTTAATATCAAGAAATGAAATGTGGTTCAATGAGATGAAAATAATTTTTTGTGAATAGTAACTTTTTACTTTTATTTACCATGGTTAAAAGTAAATAGGGTAATTGAGGGTAAAAATGATATTAATATTACCCTAACACATGTCCTAATTATATTGTACAAGTTTATCTTGGCCAGAAACAACCTTAGGAGTAATATATTATCATTTATGTCCACTTGGATTAGATTAGGACATTTATTATTATTTAATTCAAAGAAGAGTTAAAAGAGTAAAAATCAAAGTTTATTTACTAAAAAAAATTTAATATATGGTTATACATAAGATAAATTCGACTATAAATATTCATTAGAAAGCTAAAAATATTTCATACATAATGATATTTTATTTATAATTTTTAGAGATTACATAATTTAAATTATTTATGACACAATGATGATGCAGTAATTACAATAATAGTGAAAATTTAAAATAATTGATATTATAAATACCTAAATAAATATATTTTGAGACTTTTAATGAATTAAAATAATTTTATAAGATACTTTGACATATTAGTATTTATTTAATTATCTTTTTTCTATGTAATCATTCTGTTATGAGTTTCACAAAAATCAACTATTGAATAGTGTCAAAATTGACATAAAAGAGTTTTTAAAACAAATATTATATTATTAATTGATATTAAATTCCTAAAAATCTAAGGTTCTGCCAAGAGACTTATATCATGATATTTGTATCATTAATGGACCACTTGGGGGTCTCTTGGATGTATATAGTATATTTATTAACTATATAATATAAAAATACAAAGTGACATGGTAAATGTCAAACTAATTAACTAAGAGTTAATACTTAAAGATAAGGTTAATATAGTAATCCAAACCTGTCTAAATTATATTGGTTGATTTTTTTCCGACCCATCCCCACTATAACCTTTAAATAATCAACTTTTGATCCATTAGAAACTGAATATGAATTTATTATATATTAATATTTCTAGATTTTCCAAAGGTGCCCCTCACCCCTCTTATAAAAGGGCACTCCCCCTTCTCATTACTTCACACCTTCAAAGCCTTTTGGTTCGGCCAAACTCTGCCCAAATACTCTATAAACTTCCCTCACTTAATCCTACAGGCCTTCCATTAGTCATAAATCCAACCTAGGGAGCCCTTTTGATCAAATCAAAAGGAAGAACCCGAAGAAGAGGTAATGATTTCACCACCCTTTTCCAAGTTCCTTTCTTCTTCCACTTCTTCTTCATTTGTTATTACCATTCTAAAATAATAACTCCAGTATCATATATATACTGTTATGTTATTATAAATATGGTACAACCATATTCAGTATTCTATCCACCCTTTGAATAACATGTCACCATACGTGCGTACGTACGGCTTACCGTCTCCACGTCGTGGTGTAATTGTTATTCAATATATTATTATTTGGATGGGTATAATAATGATGTGTAACTCATGTAAATAATAAATATAACATGTTAATGATTCTGTATATATGATATAACATCCATTTATATATTATTTTAATATCAAAAGAATGATATTGTCGCTCGTGCGTACATACGGACTACCATCTCCACGAACGCGATGAGATTCATTCTCCATCGTATCCATTCAAGTATAATTATCATTTGATGATTTAAAAATAATGTTTAAGGACTTGATATCATTCTGTATATGAATAATATACAACCTATCCATGACAAACATGGCTTATGTGACAAAACATATAAAAGAAAATGAGTAAGTTAAAACTCGAAACGACGATAATACTAAGATATTATTAACAAAGCAATGTTAAAAGATCATATATGATATCATATGAATGTATATGATTCTTTTATAATTTAATAACAATTATTTCACTATTATACAGGATTTTAACCTACCCCAACCAAGTAAAAGTACAAGGTAAGGGTTTATTTCGCAATCTCTTCATTATCTGAGGTTGTTTATACGTAATAATCTACTGGGATCTATTTATCATCCACATCCATGTTTCTTAAAATTGATTTTCAAAACATTAATACTATTTTACAGAATATGGGTTAAAGTCATTTATAACCTTGTTTGAATTTATATAAGAGTTTTATAAAGGAATCTTTCTGTCATTTTCCAAACAAGGTGCTTTTTAACCTTTTCGACAGAATTAAGGTAAGAATGTTTTTTTAACTTATACGGCGGGTGCGGTTATTTTCCGCCGTTATAAAATCATCGAATCTTACCTTACAAGCTTATAAGAATATTTTCAAAGAAAATGTTTTATTTCATAAAAATAAGACTCTTAAATTATTTCAATATAGAAAGATATATTTCTCTAAAAATAGTTTTGATTTCATCTATGTCAACATCCTTTGATGGATTTTACACTTATTTGAAGTTGATTTATTATGATACAAAACTTCTATATTGTATTGAAGGTTTTGTGATATGTTTGACTTTGGATGTGCTATTTTTCTACTGTTCATAGTTTATGGTGAAAGTATTGACATTTTGTATGCTAGTTTTAATACGAATGTTATGTTTAAACCTTTTCATATCGGAATGCATTGGACTTAATATGTGACGGGTGGAGCCCGCTATAGCTCCTCGATGCATCGGTTGGTCTCATGAGACAAACTAGTGTCTTGGCACAAGGCCTTGGCAAAATCTTATTTGTAGTCTTGGCATGAGGCCTTGGCTATGTGGTTATGATAGTCTGGCATTATTCATTCCATCATTATGAAAGTGGTTATTGATATTGCATGTGATTATTCGATTAGTAGAATATCCATGTGAATAAGTAAATGGCATTATTTCATTTTACTTTTTCCATACTATGTTGAAGTTCAAGTTTAAAAGGCTTTTTTTAGTTATAAATTACCTTAAATGTTTATTCTTATTTATGAAAGTTTTTACTATATTGTTATCCTTACTGGGCATTTGATCTCACCCCTTTTATATGTTTTATTTTTCCCAGGGTATGAAAAAGTAAATTATGAATGACCTACAGGGATATTATGTGGGGATATGAGTGTGGAATATGGAGACAATATGTTGTTGTAGTAGTTTTTCACTTTATGATGTAATGTAAGACTTATGAATATATCTAGTGTTTCCAAGGATACTAAACCAATCGGTCATTCGAGATTTTATCTTTCTTGTGATCATGCCAATGTTATGTAATAAGGCACCGACTATGGGTAACTAGGGTCGGGGCGTTACACAAAATCCTACTTCAACATCGGAATGGGCCTTCATACCCCTTACAGCCAAATATATATATCTGAACATATCTTTGAAATGATGGAATATCAGACATCAATTCTAAACCATATCCTCCAAACATGCCAATATATCATTGCATCAGTGTAAAAGGAGAGAAATTAGGCCCATGACCGGGTTTCCTCGAATGCAATGATTCACTCGCAAAATGAGATAGTCACTCTGGAGTAGTTATGCATCCATTATCTAGTACAGGAGGGTCAGTGACAATATCCCATGATATATAGACAACTGGATCGGGAAAAAATACTTATTCAAGTTAGGGGGCGTCGGTCCAACATGGTGGCTGCTTCAGTGCAGGAATATATCCCGACCCAAACTCAAGATGCCATTCATTGTATCCCAACGACATCACAGGAACCAATAAGAAAGGGACTCGTATATGAAGACCATTACCAACAGAAGATCGGCCCAGTTACCTGCAAGAGAGAGCTCGAAGATAAAATTTTCCAAAGGTAACCGAAAAATGAAGATCACATACACAATCCTGCTCTACTCGAAGATGGTGTTCTCAACACCCTAAAACATATATCAATAAAGTCTCAAGACCCTGTCAGTCCATTACCAAATTATGGAAGTGGCAGTAGTAGTTATGAAGGACCTCCCCGCAATGTCGCTACTAGTAGCTCTGAAGGTCCTCCACAGAGCATCCACGGGGGCTCACTCTGTGGTCCCGGAATGATCGATCACGAGTTCCTATCTCCTGATGTGCATCGGGGATGCCCTCCCCTAGACATGAAGATCAAACAGAAAGATGGTCCTCCCCTTTCTATCATCCACCCTGATGGTCCTCCCCAGGGTATACATTGTTGATATACTTCTCCCTATAGTCGGACATCAATTCATGATGTAGTCCTCGCCTTGATGACAGTCATTGCAAAGTACCTCTCCAAAATGGTAGTTTCTATAAAGTTAATCCTCATAGTAATTCAAAGCAACCAGAAGGTCCTCCCCTCATTGTAGTACATCCGGAAAGCCCTCCCCAAGATGTTCACTACATAAATTCTCCCTGTATTCAGGTATGAAGCCATGATGGTAGTCCTCTCTATGATGATAGTCATTGTGATGACCCTCTCTTAAATGACAGTTGCTTTGAAGGTCCTCCCCATAGTAACATCAAGCAGGGAGAAGATCCTCCCATCACTATAGCCCGCCCTGAAGGTCCTTCATAAGGTATAAACCAAAAGGACATTTAACATGGTGAGGCATAAAGTTGAAATATTAACCCTCACCATTGCAGCGCCAATTATGAAGCTCCTCCCCACAACCAAAATTTAGGCCCGTGAGAAGCCCCCCCCCCCCCTTGCTGAAACAAATATGTGAAATCCCTCCTATGTTGAGGTGCTTAGAAATATGGATTCATACACATAGGGCATTCTGTCTACAACGAGTGATACTATTTATTGACTAGAGGATAGTTTGGGGACACGCTCTTCTTCAGATCCACCCTCACACTGTTCACATATCAATAAGGATCCCACCATCCTGATCGCTTGGAACAAAATTATTAAAAATCAATCGAGCTAGGCAGATCAGGTAGAGGAGCCTCCAGAAGAACAACTCTAGGATATGTTTCTTGTGAGAAGACAACTACCTAAGGATAATATAACAGTGATATATTGTCCTATGACCACATCTTACTTCGACATACCAAGATAGTTGTTTGTGGAATGCATGCATGACATTCACCTCAATATATGAATGTCTCTTTGTCAGCTAAAAGAAAAATTTCTACCCTACGAAGGGTACATCGACCATGTCAGCAAGTTAGGGTAGCTTCACCATCTAATCGACCTAAAAGCCCTCCCATCTACATGGAAACCAAAATCAGAAAGGAAAAAAGAAAAACTTTGAACTAGCCTACCTCCATGCACTGTATAAGTTGTGACGCCTCATTGATAATTCCCCGGCTAGAGTTCACATTCAGGATGGGGAGAACACGGGGCTCTACACTTCACCCCATGTCTTGTCCAGCAAACACCATTGGAAATGAAATACTACAATGTCATCACCCAGAGGTAGGAATCAATTGAAACCCCTACTCAGGAAATATGGGATATTTGACAAAAACCATCCCAAAGTAAGTATCAAAAGCATCTGGGCCGAAGTGACCAAGCCATCGAAAAGATTTTGAGTCAGGAAACAAGAAACATCTAGTAGTATTTCCATATAAGGGAATCCAACTAGAAAGCAGTTCTCATGTCTCCAAAATACCATAGAATCTGTGCAGGCCCAATGATATATTTGTCTCACACCCGCACGAAAGTATGTGAAATTTAAAATGTAGCAATAGAAGCAGTTATCGCTATAATATGCGAATAACCCTAGACCACATGGATGGGGTAATTTTTAAACCCAAATTCCATCATGAGACCAATAGATTTAGGATGTAGAACATAAATAGAAGAACGGGAATAACCCCAGCCCGCAGGGATGGGGGAATTTTTACCTCAAATCACTGCACATCAAACGTCTTTCTTCCACCATCTAGGAAGAATGATGGATAGAGGAGATACAAGTTCCACCCATTCTCGTGGTTCACACCCCCCGAGACAGAGGTGCATTATGAGGACAAACTAGGTTTCTCTTTGGGTCAATATTCTCCAAGAAACCCAAATAGTACTGTAGAATGGAAGGATAAATTCCAAAAAAGGATGCAGAAAGTATTCCTACCATTCGGCACCAGGAACACCACCCAGAATGTGGTATGCCTCAGTGAATGTGGTAAAAATTAACCCCATAGATCTCATAGGAAATGGAACATAGGGAGAGGATGTGATGGATGTTGGTTCCCTCTTAGAGGAATCCCACATCGATCCTCATGGTGTGCATACCCGAAATGAGAGAGCGATCTTAAATCTGGACGCCCCCTCAACTAATCCCTCGCTACCTACCCCTAGAAATTCAGACAAGGAGAAAAATAAATCCAAGTTCATCTATGACCCACCTTCTCCTGCCATGGAAATGATCCCCTCAATCTGAAGGAAATATTCTCCAAGCGGGAGGAAGAAATGAAAGAGCTCAGGTGAATTAATATCGAGCTGCGTCGAGGGAGATTTCTCATCGGATGTGTTCCCCCCATATAATTTCAGTAGGTGCTCCTATAAGAGGTTACCATGCCATAGGAACTAATTCAGGTGAATGAATCCTAGATCAGAGGTCTGTTCAAGCCATCCATAGAAGGACATCAAGACATTTCCCCACTGAGAATATAGCCAGAGTATATTAAAGTAAACCCACAAATGATACCCCTGACTGGTATCCACCCCTAATTTAAACTATTTCGTCATTCCAAGTATTGGCCCCTACCACACCATACCAAGCTCAAGCCTGGTAGGATATGCATCAATGGATCTTGAACACTTTCAATCAATTAATAGCTCAACTAGAAGACATGGAGGGGAAGAACACTCTGATACAGTCAGAGCGCAAACCCTACCCCAAGTGGGTGAGAAATGTTCCACCACTACCAAACTTCTGGAACCCCATATTCATAGTAATCAATGGTTCGGGGGACCCAGAATAGCATTTAATGCACTATGAATATTATTGGGACCCCATGATGGGAATTCTGAAGTAGAAAGAAGTTGTAAAACCCAGGTGCTTTGTACAAACCCTATAAGGTTCGGCATTCGTATGGTATACTAGCCTGCCAGCCAATTCAATTACAGGCTAGGAGGATCTTTGATGATAGTTTCTCTTCTAGTTCAGTTCAATACAACCTAAGATGGCATTCAGTGACCTCATGAATTGTAAATAGCGAGAGAACAAAAGGGCCTCAAACATTATCCCTAGATGGAACGGTCCGACATATTCCATGAACTGACTGCTTCCCTAGGATGATATGCTCTCCATGTGGATCGATAAGATTCGAGATGAATTGCGAATGGCGATCTTCCAATTGAAGAATAGAAGCAGATTTATAGACTTCTCTTCCATTTCCCAAATGATATAATACTCCTTGAAATATATCAATCTTAAGTATTGAGTGACCCCATTAGCTATTGGGAAAATAACGAGAAAGCCTAAAGTGGATTCTATCACGCTTAAGCCTCCCCCATAACTAGCACCAGTTGTGAGGCCCCCACCAAACCATGCAGGGCCCCCTAGACACTAACAACCACCCCCACCTCAGCAAGATGAGAGATAGGGTGATAAAAGAAATAATTTTTAAGAATGAAGAAATAAATTTTACTTGTTTTGGGACAACCAAGTCTACTGTTATTTCATATCCACCATGAATAGAAATTTTCTCCAACTACCAGATCCAAAGTGAGCTGATGAAGTGGGTCTCGATGACCATCCAAATTATTGTCCCTATAATGAAATACCGGTACATACCGTCAAGTAATTCTTTGTTTTTAAGGATCTCCTACAAAATATGGTGGATTATGGGAAAGGTAATTTGGATTCATTGCCATCACAAGTGGCATATGTTTCCACCTCAGACTCAAGAGAGGAAAAGGAATGGAAAATAGTCACCAGTAAGAAGGAGAAAACGTTTGACAATTGGATGACCCAAGAAGACCATCAATTGAGTTGATGGGATACTTCAGGCATTTTTGAAACAACCAACTATTCCTCTAGAAGCTCTTAATACAACACAACTGTCCTCTTCGGCCTAGCGGTCATCTAAAGGAAATAAGGGAAGAAAGCAAGAACAAGAAGATGATCTAACACCAAATCTGAATTCATTGTTGAAACTTTCAGATTTCATGAAATTAGACTTCGTACAATGGGCCATGCCCCACCAAATGAAATCATTAGAAGGAGACAGTCAGATTGAAATAGTTTCAGATCAAGAATTGATCTTTGTCTCCATTAATGTCATTGACATGATGAACCTCATCTCTGTTGGAGACTATGGTGATGAACTTGAATTAACCATTCCCAATCAGAGATCCAAAGGGAGAGGTAATAGAGGTCGGAGAATTACTTTAATACATGATCATGGTAGGATTAAAATTCTCAGCCACTCCACAAATCAAAACGTTAACATCGCGAAAACTTGCAGAAGGAACATTTGATAGACGCAACAAGAACTGGAATTATCTTGTGCCCCTATATGAAAAAAACCATGCCTGATTATATTGGAATATCAATCCAATTAAGAAAAATTATTCAATATCCCAAGGCATGCAAGAAAATAGTTTCGTCCTAACCTAGAAAGGACCACAGCACCACCAACCCTGTCTAAAAAGGCCGAACCATCTAAGTACAAAGATCGAACCCCTAATGTGTCTATGAAATAGAAACCTTGAGCTAAAAAGACCCAACCTTTAGAGTAGAAGTATGATATTTTAAAGTGTCTAGTTTCAGTACCATTAAAGATATCAATCCTGGATGTCTTGAGCCTATCCGCAGATCTTTGGGAGGAACTGATCGAAGCCTTTCTAAGTCCCTAGGAGTTTGAGGCTAAAGTAGCTGCAGCCAGAGTCTATAGGACAGAGGCCAGTCCTAAATAATTCCAGGTCGTCATCTCCTTCATAGACACATATGAATATACCATCATGCCAGGGCACATAAAACCCTTATGTGTGTCTGGAAAGATAAATGGAATTGATGTCCAGAGGATTTTAATTGACAATTGATTTGGAGTCAACCTCCTCCTGCTTCGGACACTTCGTTGACTAGGCTATGATGAAGTAATCTTGAAACCCTGCACCAAAAATCTGCTAGAGTATGAAAAAAATCAAGTAGAAAGAGTTTGGAGGAATCAATATTAAAACATGGCTCAGATATCTCATGTCAAATTTTGAGTTCCTGGTAGTATGGAAATGTACAACCTTCAGCATCCTGTTAGGGAGGCCTTGGCTACATTAGCATTCTGTAATTATGTCTTCATAACATCAGTGCATAAAATATTTCACTGATGGAAAAAACAGTATATTACATACTGATTAATTCTCATTTGAGTCATGTGAGTCTCATTATATTGATGCAGGGTTCTATGAATTGGATGAAAAAAATCATCCATCTGAAAAAATTGATAGGACCAATGCCCTGAATGGATTGAAAATGGCTCACGCCAACCCCCTCCAAAAACATACGGAATATTATGTATTACCCATCAACCAATTCAAATACATAAGTGCATTTTTGGATGAAGATTCAATAGTCTGCATGATCTCTATTACGACCACCAAGTCCAAAGACAAAGAAGACCAAGCTTACTCCCATGATAATATAAAAATCCCTATAAAAGATGTTCCCAGCCCGACCATGGGACCTCAAACTACCCCTACCTTACTCACTAAAGAGAAAGATTATTTCTCTCCCAACATTGGATTGTTCGTCTCATAAAATCCTCTCTCTATTAGAAGAGGAAGAAGATGAAGATAGTGAAGAAGAAGAGGAGGAGGATGAAGAAGAAGACCTCAAAGATGACCCTCCTACATTCAAAGAATTTGTATCCACGACAATATAGGAACTTAGAGATATAAATCTGGGCACTTAAAACAACATGCAACCCACTCTGATTAGTGTGGCCATGCCTGTCGAGGAGCAAGAGGCCTATACCTCCTTTCTAAAGAATAATTGAGATGTGTTTTCCTGGAATTACACAGAAATTCCAGGCCTCGATCTTGAGGTCTCCATTAATCATCTGGGATTACCAAAAGATCACCAGGGCTATAAGCAGGTAGCTAGAAGAACCCACATGATGAATACTGCCAAAATAGAGGCTAAAGTTGAAAAACTAATCAAAGAAAATTTGATACGGGAGGTCCAATATCCGATATAGATGGAAAACATGGTCCCTTTCAAAAAAATAATGGACTTATTATATTCTTCATTGATTTTAGGTACCTTAACCGGTATTTCCCAAAATATGATTTCCCGGTCCAGATCACAGAATTGTTGATCGATTAAACAGTTGGATATGAAGCCCTCACTTTCATGGATTGATATTCTGGATAAAAAAAGTTCTGAATGGCTTAAGTAGATGAACAAGATACCTCTTTTAGGGCCCCTTAGGGGGTTTTATTTTATAAGTTTATACCCTTTGGTCTAAAGAATGTCATCGCCACATATCAACGCGCCATGAATCGCATCTTCAAGAAATTCTTAGGAAACTATGTCAAGTGTTATGTTGACGATCTGATGGTTAAATCATCATAGTTCTTGAACCACTTGGATGATCTTGAAACTATATTCAACAAATTACAACATCCCAGCTTGATGTTGAATCCCCTAAAGTTCATCTTTGGCATTACCTCTGGAAAATTCCCCAGCTTCATCGTATGCCATCATGGCATCGAAGTCGACCCTAAGAAGACAAATGCCATACTTGGAATGTCCCCACCTCACAACCTCACCAAGTTGAGAGGTCTCTAGTGGAACCTCACCTACATTTGGTGCTTCATAGCCATCATGGAGAGAAAATGCTTTCCTTTCACCAGGCTCATAAAGTAATAAGTTACGTATGAGCGGGAAAATGATTTCCAAAAAGAGTTCAAAATTCTCAAAAGATATCTTCTAAAAATTCCAGTGCTAATACTTCCAGTTGAGGAGAGACCACTCATATTCTATATAACTATACTAGAATGATCATTAGGTTCCTTACTCACATAGAATAATGATGCCAGTAGTGAGAACAGCCTCTATTACCTCATCCAAATAATGATTGATGCGGAAAATTGGTATTCAAAAATTGAAAAGAACTGCCTATCCCTAATATTTAGGATTTAGAAACTCATGAATTACTTGTATCACCATGAGGTCAAACTGGTCTCCCACTGCAACCCACTCAAATATATCTTCAATTGTCCCATGCTAAATGGGTGCCTATCATTATGGGTGGTCATCCTACAATAGTTTGACATACTGTACGTACCATAGAAGGCCATCAAATTCCAGGTGTTAGAAGACCTCCTAGTTGAGAAAAACTTGAAGAAAATAACACCATTCGAAGATGAACATCCTGATGAAGAATTGTTTTCTATCCGAGAGGACCCCCAGACAAGGGGAATTCATTTTCATTGTGCTTCCCAAATCCTAGCATGGAAAAGGATGGAGGATCCCAAACTCAACAAAGTAGGGTTGGGAATTATACTTGTATCACCTAAAAAGGAACCTTGCCTTAATATTTCCTACATTTGGAAGGTTGTACAAATAATGAAGAGGAATATCATACCCTCATTGTTGGCCATGAACTAGAACTTCATGTTCAAGAAAAACACCTAAAGATAAAGTGTGATTCAAATCTAGTCATCAAATAGGTTAGTGGTGATTATACCATCAAGAAAAAAGTATTGGTTCCCTTGAAGAACCATTTTTGAGAACTAATGGAAGAATTCCCATCAAAACCAACTTTGACCTATGTCCCCCGATCACAAAATTCTCAAGACGATACTTTGAAAAATGTAGTCACATCCTTGGCTGATCCAGACTGGGATGAAACGATCAATAACATTTCTCACTATCAGATGGTCTTGAAATTCATCCATAGTTATACAGAGGAAATCAAAAAAATTAGCCCTATTCCTGAGCCTCATGGTCATACCACTGGTTGGATGAAACCCATTCAAAATTACCTTCAGAATGGGGAACTACCGCCACATAGGTCTGGAAGGGAGTAGATCTGAAGACGTGAAGTTAACTTTGTCATGTGCAATAGGGTAAACAAAGAAAATTTTCTCTATAAATAAGGCCTTGATGGATTCCTTAACAGGTGGATTAATGGAGAAGAGACTAATGTCATCATGAAAGAAGTTTATGCTAGAGATTTTGGAGTGCATCAATCAGAAACCATGATCTCTCACCAAATATGAAGGCTTAGGTATTAGTGGCCCACTATGATACAGGATTGTGCCATATTCACAAGAAAGTTCCATTACTACCATGTTCATGCGAATTTCATACAATGACTCCCAGAGTTACTTCATACAGCTAAGTACTCATGGCCATTCATCACTTGGTGGATGGTTGTTGTGGGACTATATCTTCCCACTACAGCCAGACAATTCAAGTTCATACTCACAGCGACCGACTTCTTTTCCAAAAAAGCTGAAGCCATACCCCTTAAAGAAGTCATAGAAAAAATCATTAGATTTTTGAAGGCTGACATCATTAATAGGTTTGGTGTCCCTCATACATTATCGATAGAAAGAAACCCCAACTTCTTCTCTACTGAGTTGGATGAGCTATATCAGGAATATGGGATAAAATCCAACTGATTGTCCTGCTACCATGCGGTGGCCAAGGGGAAGATAGAGGCTTTCAATAATACTTTGTCCGACATACTCCAAAATATAGTCGATAAGGATAAGAAATTGTGTCTTGAAAAGATCTTTCATGCTTTGTGGACTTACTAGACTAGGACCTACAGTGCCACCCTGGAAACCCCGTACTCACTGGTATATGGTGTAGAGGCAGTTTTTCCTATCGAGATTCAAGTTCCATCACTTTGTGTTGAAATTCGTGATCAACAATCCATGGAAAAGAAATCCCAGAGTTCATTTGATGAGTTGGACTAACTAGATGAGAAAAGGCTACACACATTACACCATTTGTAAATCCACCAAAACCAGATTGCATGATATTTCAACAAAAAGTTTCACTTTCGATCTTTTCACGAAGGAGAAATGGTGTTAGTCCTGAGAACCCTGATGATACTCAAGAATAATCCCCCAAATCATGAACCAAAGTGGGAATAACCATATTTCATACATAGATTCTATTATAATAGAGCATATTCCCTGATATAAATGGAGAGACAACAAATCATGGATCCCACAAACTAAAAGTTCTTGAAGAAGTATTCCTCATAGTAATATTCCATGTCATGGTCCAAACTCAAAGAACCTAAACTATAAGTCATAATACCCCCAATTCTATGGTCCAAACTCTATGAACCTAAACTATGAGTTTTTTTCCTAACCACATGACGTTAAACTCTACGGTATTATTTCATGCAACATGACATTGAACCATAGTCAAGACATGGTCCAAACACCATGGCCTTAAACTATGAGTACCAATGAAGTCAAGAAAAAGGTCCAAACTCTATGACCCTAAACTATGAGTTTTTGTCCTGACCACATGATGTTAAACTGAAAAGAATTCATCCCTAAAGCATTTTATTAAATTGTGACTCATGTTATCTTCGTAAGACATTAAACTACATGACACAAAATGACCTAATCACATGACAATAAACTGCATGATCTCTCACAAAACTATGTGTGGAATGATTCTGGCCCTTACAGGACACGTAGCGATGCCTTGATCCTCAATCTTGGCCTAGACCACACTGAAAAAATGCCTCCATCATGCCTCTTATCTGCCTATATTTTTAATAGAAACCCTTATCACTTTTTGTTTCTCACATCAAGTATAACTCACGTGAGCATAGGATAAGTGGTTGGGATTCTCTTGGAAAGGAAAACTATGGAGTAACATAGTAGAACTAGCAACCATGATGGATAGAATGAAAATTTCCCAACCCTTGGACCAAGCCAAATTGGTACAGGGTACATTTAGGACTACATATAGCTTGATTACTTCCTTTGAATGACATGTAGTGATGCCCATATTTGGCATCCTGTCCTAGTCATCATCAAAAAAAATAATCCCTCTCATGTCCTTAAATATGGACTGAGATGAATAGAAACATGGTATATACAGAACTACGTACGGCTTGATTCATGCCATCACATGATACATAGAAATGCCTTGATCCTCAATATTGACCCATTCCCACAAAAAAAAAAGAATTCCCCTATCATATCCTCTACCTCCAAACACCTGTGAAGGAAACCCTATGTCTACTCCTTGTTTCTCACAATGAGTATGAATCATGTGAGCTTAGGGTTTGTGGTAAGGATTCTCTTACTAAAATAAGTTATAGAGAATTATGGTGGACCTGGTACCCATGAAAAATTCCATCAAATGTCCTTACACATCGAGCCAACATTTGTAGGGAACATTAAGAACTATGTGTGTCTTGATTTCTGCCCTTTTCGGATACATTTTGACAGCTGGATTTGGCATCTCATCCCATCCACCATAAAAAATCCTTTTCCACCCATACGTAGTTCAAACTTGTACAAGGAGTCCATCAAAGGTATTAATCGAATGAAAATAAACTATGAAATTCTTCAAGAGTTGTGTTTGGTCTAGTCGTCGGTGTTACGAGATCCCACACATGCCCCCACTCATGAAAAGTCAAAATATCCTGTTTTCGCCTATATATATGAGTCCACCTTATGTGGAAGCTCTAGTAGTTCACAGTTAATCATGGTCTGGGTATTCTCACACTCCCTGGCACATCTTTCCTATTTGTAAAACTCCATACTCTAGGAAAACACTGATCCCCAAAATCATTCAAGGCCATCTGATATGAAAGGCTATTATCCTGCGAACACCTTTTCATGACTATACGCATCATGCCCTGAAGGTTCTATATATGTTTCCCACAAAAACGGTCTCCAATCAAAAAAAATTCGTCCCCATGAGAGTTTTCTCCTATCTCAGTATTCCGAATGGCTTCCAAGACCCATGTCATCCATCCTGATTCAAGTTTCCCCAGGGACTATGGTTTACACCTTATATCATCACTAACATCTAAGGAATGCTAGAACATCCTGATTGAGATTATCCTAAAACTACTAAATTTATTTATGATAGTAAAATCTTCCTCACTGTACGAATCTAAACTGCATCGAGTCATGTCCTCACAGCATGACATTAAACTATAAGGCCAAAATCATCCTTGTTGAATGACGTTAAACAGTAGAGCATTGGTTTAAGCCTAAAATTCCTTCTAATATTGATTTTTCTATTCTTAGGAAATGAGCATTAATCCTTGTAATCCCTTGTTTCTCACACCGAGCATAGCTCACATGAGCTTAGGGATTGTAATGAGAGATGCATTGTGACATTATGGAAAAATAGTCTAGAAATTTGGTCCTAGAAGCATAACCCTAAAAGGAAATCATGATTCACTTCCCCAAGAAGAACCTTATGCCCTGGCCAAATAATGTTAAAATGACCAGGTACCCCAAAACGGGATGAATGACTCACCTTATGTTTGAGTCAGATCATTGTAAGGGAAAACTGATTCCATGAGTAAATTGTAGCCCAAATGACCCCAATATGTCTGGATACACTCCTACAATACCCTAAACTCTGCATATTGAGTGGTCTTGAATTCCCATAACCCTAAAAGGCCATTTGAGATGGAAGGCCAATGTCATTTGAACACCTTTGTTTGACTATTCACATCATGCCCTGGTGGCTCTGCATATGTTTCCCACAAAAATGTTTGTCAATCAATAGAAAACCCATCCCCAGGAGAGTCATATCCTATCTTAGTATTCCAAATGGCTTCCAAGCCTCGTTCCATCCCTACTGATTCAAGGGCCCTAAAAGTCAGGCTTTTCATTTTCCTCCTTACACACATCCTGGATATATCAGAACATACGAGAATGATTCATCTCTGGTCTCTTTTGAGGTTTCTAGGGATACCCCATACATATTCTTGAAGTTGATCCATATACAAAAGAAGAGTTACTCCACTCATTTCCAGGTTTCCCCAAAGAATATCAGTTAAAATTCTCCTTTTTTGTGTTCAGGTGCACTGCTTGTTAAAGGTGACATACCACATTCTGAAATTTCATAATTTCTATAATCCTCAATGACCATCATAAATGGAAGGCCACTGTCCTACATTCTCTATTGATTGAATGTGAACATCATGGATGAATTGTTTTGTATATGTCTCCTAAAAAATGATCGGCATCAATGGAAAATTCGTCCCCAAGAAATTATTTTCCAACTTCGTAATGCTTAAATGACATTCATGTCTTGTCACACCCCCATATTTGAAAAACTTTTGGATAAAAACTTATATACTTTTTTCTTTCAAAATACCCTTGACATAAGAAAAGACTTCTAACTGACCAATCCATTCACCTGCTACCCATCATGGAAGTAAGAACCGTATGGGAGTAGTTTCCCCCTCAAAGATGATATGAATGTTCCTATTGTTTTCAGACACCACTACTCAGGCCAACCACCCACTATGGCTCCCAGCATCAAAATAAATTCAAAATGTTGAAAATCCTACCAAGTCCATTAAAAATAGATGTCCAATGAATTTTGGACATATTTTTTTGACTATTCGCATCATGCCTCGATGTCTCTGCCTACGTTGCCCACAAAAATAGCTATCAATCAAGGGAAAATTAGTCCCCATGAGAGTCATTTCCTACTTATGTATATCTATAAAAACTCACAAGCCTTATTCCTGTTCATAATCCACAAATATAGGGTCACGAAAAATTATTAATCCATGTATGAATGATATTGTTACATTCCCAGCTGATGGTCCCGAATTGGAACTCTTACCCCGTTAAGTTTGGTCAAAGCTATTCAACCTAAAACATCAGTAATATGTTTGATTGGAAGGACTGTGAAATACCAGAGAAAGAAAAATATTCCATACTTTCTAGTGGGAAAAACCATATAATGAACCTCTGGGTAAAAGTAAAGTATCGGTTCATTAAAAAAAGAACATTGAGCCATCAAAAGATACGTAAAGATTGTTAGGTCAAAAACCTGCAAAGGGCAGCCTATGAAATAGTCAAGATATACCTGTAAAGCCCATGTAAAGAATTATTAAAAAAATTAGGATAATAATGAAAAAGACACAATATTTTGTGAGGTGTTCTATAAAACCTTAGTAATAGTCTAACAATGCTTGTTGAGTCCTTCGACTGAGGTAAAATTTATATCCCATTTGTGATTATTCTAGTGTACTGATCAAGGTTTAAAATTAATTCCTGATTGAAATGATATTAACATAATATGAAAAGGAAAACAATAAGAATTAAAAAGGAATTTTGTTCCATTTTATTCCATAAAAATATATGGTGGGCAACCAAAACCTGGATGATCTCCTTGTAAGCAAGACAAGACCTTTACAAGAGACGTTCAGAAGAATTGCAAAGTTGCATCAACAATTGGTGTGACTCCTCAACGGCTTGAAGAAGCATCATTTGATTTGTATTATCGACCTGTTCACTCACTCACAGTGCCTCTTCTTCCCTTGTGTCTTGGGATCCGTTCAATTCTCCCTCCGGAATTTTCAATCGCCCCTCTTCAACAGTGGCTATGTCTTGGCCCCAAACCTGTTTGAGCTACTCCAGTTTCTATCTTTGTTGCTCCACTTCATAGTAAATTTTTTCTATCAAAGACTCTTTCTTCATAAGTTCATTTTGAGACATTGCAACAATTCCAGAATGATTGGTAGCTTCATCAATGAAAATTTTCTTTGTAGCAGCCCGATAAGTTGTCGACTCTACCACAGAAAATCGAGATTTGAGCGCACTAGTTTCTTCCCAAGCAGCAACCACCTGACTTACTATATAATAAATACCATGACAGTTAAATCGACTAAAACCCAAGACAAAAAACAAGATGTGTAACTTTGTAAATTTCACTGGTATCTCTTCAAATGGAGTCTTGGAGATTAATCTCCAAATGTTCATCCATACCTTTTTCCGAGTGGGACAAAGATCGAATAGGATTTCTAAATCTGTCTCAAAATCACTCCCTGACAATGAAATGTAGTTAGGAATGAACATAACTAGAAAGAGACTTCAATCAGAATCTACTGCATGGATTGACCCTGCAATAGCCTCATCTCTGTTAATGGTAATAGATGACAAGGTGGGGGAATCTGCTGCCATTGCCAAGGCTTGTGGTTGTGATTATAAAGATGGAGGGGAGATGGATTCAATACCTACCACCCTGACAATGGTACCATTATCTATAAAAGGTGGCACTACATCTTCAATAATTAGTGGAACTCTATTAATATATTGGAATACTAAAGCCCAAGGGCCATGCTCAGCCAAAACAGTAGCCGTAAATGTAGCTCCCAAAAGGTTGATGGTTAATATAAGGCCTGTAGGGATAGTCAGACCAGATAACAATACTGGTTTTGGAATCCTGGGGGCAGAAAAAATAACCCCTCTCATAATTGGGAAAAAGGTCATGATATCCCACTTGAAATTTTTAGGGAATGGAACATCAACCACCCCGATTATGACTTCACCAGAGCCATCATGTGAAGATAAAATAGCACTCTCTAAGGTGACTCCCTCTTGATGGGAAATAGCTACTCGATCTAGATTGATTGGATCCTTGATATTAGAATCCCATATAAGGTACAACAAGTTGTGTGGCTTATCAATATACTCACCCCTACCATAAATACCAGCTTGTCTCTCTCCATGACAGTCAACTCGGAAAAATCAAGTGAGCCCTCAACTTCTATATGTATTTCCATTATTGGGGAATAGATTGTTCGATCGGGAGAAAAAACACACCCAATATCTTAAAATTCTCTTTCTTTCCTACTTTGATCATCTGAAATAGATGGTGACCCTTCCTCTACCCTAAAGGGATATGAACTATAGATGCTTGAGCGGTCATTGTCTGGTACCCAGTATACCCTATGTCAAAGTACATATATGTACCAGTAAATTGATAAGATAAGGGTACTTGGTTCAATCACCAGATAAACATACAATTACATGTGATCCCCATTTGAATACACATGGATATTTGATATGATTTCTTTTGTTTCTTTGACTGTCGGGGGATGGATCCGGATTAAGATCACCAAGAGGATTTGGAGAAGGAAAATCCCTAGAAGGGTTTGCAATAACCTCTTCTATACGTTATTGGGATCCAGGGGATCCTTCCATAGTACCCCTACCATTTATGGGGAATACTCCCCAGCCAAAATACCTCTAGGAGAATAAGTCGGGGGAAAATATGTTTCCCAAGACCCGGTAGACCCTTGAAAAATAATAAGGAAAGTGTGGAACTTTCAACATCTCTATAAGAAAAGAATTTAAGGAAACAGGTTGCAGATACAACAAATCCTTTCAGTCATGGGAATAATAAAATCAATTCCACATGGTCTAACTAGTAACGCCTATCTACAAGAGTGTGAAGTCACCAATCCATTTCAGTCAAGTAGGCTGCCACCTCATCATTCTCTTCTTCAGCTGAAATACTGGTAGGAGCAATGGCTACCCCAAAACCCAGAAGATCGAATCATTTCCCCTGGAAAACCATCCATATATATTCATATGAAGGTTTCACCCTCAATTCATCCAAGACTCTATAATCCTCTAGAAATACAGCTATAATTTGGATGGCCTGTACTAGAAGGATGGTACAGGGGAGTAGAGTAGGTTTTGATAATCGAAAATGTTTCCCAGATGTCCCTGCAAACTCAGGACCTCAAGAAGAGGAAATTTTATAGGAAAATGGAATAAGGTAATAAACCTTTTTCTTGGTAGCCATAATATGTTAGCCAATTATGTTGTTATCCTCATCAATAATTTCTGGTCACAGCATGGTAAGTACCAAATGAGATTACTTACAGTGAACACTTTTAGATTGGATGATGGTCTCAAGGTCTTTAAGATAGCAACTCACCCAATATGGATCCTCACCAAAAGAAAAGTCAGTTGGTGCTGACACATAAACAATTCTAGAAAGGGACACTTCACTGGTCTTGAGGAGCTACCATAAATCCCAAGGGGACTGGTCACGAGTAGATAGATGACCTTTAAAAAGGTCTCATTGCCTCTTGGCCACTGGAAAATTGGCCTCAGAAGGAATGGATGATGGACTACTAGAAATAGCTTATGTATCTTGTTGGGCTACCCATGTGGTCATAACCCCATAATTCCCAACTTTATGGAGGGACTGAATAGACCTTTGGAGGACATTTCCTGGTCAAGAGTGTTCTGCAACTCCCTTTTTCTTCTCCTTTCCCTTCTCCATGGATGCCTTGGAAGTTGTCAGAATAGGAACCAGGTCATCTAATTGGCCATCAGGATATGACTTAATTGTGGCCTTAGCATTGTTCCTGGTGTGGAAGGGTACAAAATCCACAAAATATGGAATTATAGTCTGGCCTTGGGTTTCCTCCTTGGTAAAAATTAATCGTAGTTGACGGGATATCATCATATGTTTCTCTTAAAGGGCACTGTTGAGAGTAGAAGGGAACAACTTCGGGACATAGTTAAATTGTAAGAAAAATCTACAAGGTGTATAGAATTCACAAATAATTTCCCCTCTAATACATGCAACAAGGATTCCTTCTTGCAGAGAAAAAATTAACCTTGTTTGATGAAATATTCTGATTCATTATTTGTAATAGTACCAATAGGGGAATCATAAGGGTGGTAAGAGAAATGTTCATAAATGTTGAGACAAGCCATTAGTTCATGCTCATTATTTTCAGATTGCTCCTCTTTCTTATCCTGTGAAGCCCAAGCAATTGGAATCACTTTGTTGGGGCTCTGAAGGTATAGTCAGAAGGTGGAATACAGAATTGGCTGGTAATTGATAAAGGAATAACCCCCTATGAGAGGTCTCATCCATCCCCAAAGAGTTTGAAGGGCCCAGTAATCCGATAATGTGACCCCCCCCCCCTTGCTGATTTGACCTAGTAGGAAGTAGATCTTGGACAACACTTGGATATCCAAATTGATAAATTTCTCGGTGTCCAACTGAGTATCCATGATGAATGTTGAGGCTCTTACACCACCGGATTCCCTCACTAGTAGGAGCCACCTGATAAAAAAAATGGAAAAGAAATCTGCTAGTCAAAATAACCAACTGGCATTATGGATTATACCCCATCCCCATTTATGAAAATTCCCTCGTCCAGGGTGGGATAGTAAGTACCTACTCACCTCTAGGTGGTTTTGGTAGGAAATGCTCTGGGTCATCATGGATCAGGATCTAGAACCATATGATTGAAAAAATCACCAAACCAGTCATCAAAAGGAACTTCCTACTACGGATAGGGATCACTTTCCTTCATAAGTTCCTTTACATAGATAATAAGATTCTTGGATAAAGTGGGGGGGTTCTTTCCTCATCATCCCATGAATAGGAAGGATGAAGGAATTCATTATACATGTCCTAGACCATTGGAGCTCCAAAAATCAGTCGGATGTCCCATAGACTAATGTCGACCTCCCCGTGGGAGAAATGGAAAGTGTTGGTATCTGGACTCCACCTGCTTAAGAGCTTTGAAATCAGAGTAATAGGACAATGGGTGTATGTCTGAGAAACCCAAGCGGCCTCGTACAGTCCCACAGTCTATAGATCGACTTGAAATTCTTCACAGATCTGGCGAACACAAAAGGTCCACCCCCAATCCAAGCCAAACGAGCCTCCAGGGTGAAGGTCCCTCCGAGATGACCAAATGTGCTGCTCATTCGTTGTATCCTTCCTCTTAATTATCTGGTAACAGTGTCCATCTGATCGGGCTTTCTCTACAACCCCTCTAAATTTTGAGGTGTGTAGTTCTGCAAAGTCCCAGAGGTTGTATCTCTCTAAAGGTACCTCCAATTGGAAGAAATAAATTCCTTTGAAATGAAGATATTAATTATCCAGGTGGTAGGATGATCAATCGGTTTTGGTTCCAAGATCGCTATGTCAGACAATAGACCAAACCCATAAGATGGAATCATGTCTGAAGCTGGGTACTCCCGTTGTCCCACTATAAGCAGATTCTCTAGAGATTGGTGAAACATGATGACCAGAATTTTGTTGCCAACTAAATACGCCATGTTCTTTGATATTTCACCAACAGTAGAAAGAGGGTCAATAATAATAGCCTTAGAAGAAGCAGTGAAGTCAGCAGCAGCCTATGAAGCAGCCATTGTAACCTGCACCAGAAGATCCAGAAACCAGGAAAAAAAGTCAGTTTAATAAAAATATTTACAT
The DNA here is from genome assembly GCA_963277665.1 of Viscum album. Classification (NCBI taxonomy): domain Eukaryota; kingdom Viridiplantae; phylum Streptophyta; class Magnoliopsida; order Santalales; family Viscaceae; genus Viscum; species Viscum album. The sequence continues at coordinate 1,633,475,906 of OY728141.1, forward strand.
AAAGGATATAGAAGAATAGATAAATGAATTAAAATATGTCTGCATAAGGCTCCACATAATATTCCCGGAAATAGTATGTGGTGTCCACATCTTGCATACTACATAGTGTGCGGAATGCAAAATCCACATACAACATGATACGTGAAGGTAACCCTACCTACCACTATGGTATACAGATTAATTTCACTGCATACAACCATGGTACGCAAACCATCTGCAAGGTGTTGACCCAAGAATCACTGGACAATGAATAGAATGGTTTTTGGAAAGTGTTAACCAGGAACCTGTACCTTGATTAAGTTCATGACAAGAAATTACATATTAAAGTTTTTGTTCGGATTATTAGTTCTTAAAGTTCAGTTTGTCGATCCAAGTTTGTTATGTATATAATCCAGCCGTGTATCATCTTCCTACATGGAATCCAGATTTTAATTTTAAAATTCCGCAAAACCGTTCATGAAAACTGAAATATGGTACGCAAACAGACAAATGGTGAGAAGATCAGTTTGCGGTACATACGACGTGGTTCGCAGACAAGATTTTCGCAAGGAGCATGGTAAGAGAGAGCAAAAGATGATGCAGAAATATAGAGCACTTTTTACCACGACAAATGGTAAAAGACAAATGAAATGGGCCCTATATATAGGTGTGTTTCCCTCCTACCAGTTCCATATTTTTTACTGCAAACCATTTCAGTTTAGGACCGCTTATATATCAGAATATTCCTCTTTTTGTTCCGAACGGACCCCATTCCAATGGGGGCATTGGTAGGGTCTTGAAAATTCCTCCAAGGGAAGAAAATACCCCCACAATCACATTGATAAAGGAAGAAAGTACTCCTGCAATTATAGCATGGTGAATAGACTGAAATCATATTGAAAATTTCAGAAGAAACATGAAGTAATTAAAGTTTTAAAATAATTTTAATTGGCCCGCGTGCCAGCACTGGGAAGGTATATAGAAAAGCTGGATCACGAACCAATAGGTATTCAAAACGATCTGTGAACCGCTGGCCCACAGAGTTTTGGCCAGTGAACAAAATGGTCTGTGGATCATGTCTCCAAAAAACTTTTGCACTTGAAGACTATCCTCTTACCGTACCACGAACTCATAAATTCATGAAAGAAGCTAATGGGAAGGGTTCCAAGAACCATTATCACAAACTAAAGCCTCTACAAACCCTGATTGACCATGTCTTCCACGGGTCAGGATATTTCTTCATGGGATTCTGCAAATGGTTTTGTATTCCCAATAGATATAATTTCCCCAATTATCTATAAAATGAGAACAATAGAAGCACGAGGGGAGGACAACTAAATTTTGAAGGGGAATTATAGCTTTGAAGAAAGGGTTCAGAGAAGACTCTGACATCAGTCTTGATTCATCGACGATGCTCGAATTGCGGACCACAATCTTCGCAGATAAAGCCAGCCACAAACCATAAAATGGGGGAAATTAATAATATAAATAGAACCAAGAACCTAATTTTTGAACTGCGAACCACATAATTCTGATTGATTAACTCCTCACAAACAATAATCCCCCAAACCCTCCTTCAATATGGTTCTACAGGTAGTGTAATTCTACAAGGAATGAACCTGGCATTGCGTGCTGCATCAGTACGCGGATGGAACTCAAAGAGGTGTGATGGTCCACTTACCACTATATTACACGGTGATCTATACCCATGTCTGCGTACTGCATTGGTATGTGGATGACCCCTTTTTCCACATACCACTACAGTATGTTGAGCCTCCCTCATCCCGCATAAGAAACTAGTATGTGGAATGGGGTGTTTTTGGGTATTATTTCCTCTAGTCCCAACCTCACCCTTCCATTACCATCTAGTCCTCCATAATCCCTCTGATAACTAATCCTCATTCATTAGGCCAAATCCTCCTCCAAAGCCACCGGACCCATATGATCAGACCACCGGGTGCATCAGCGTGCCTCTTTGAGTCTACATAGCTATGGTAAGTAGAGTCACGATGGCTCTCTCCACTACGGTTCGAGCTTCAGGAATGCCAATGGGTCTACATTCTTAGGGTTACCCATAGTCTAACCTTGGGATGCCGATTGAACCTCCCCATTCTATGGATTAAGGGTGATCCCTTACTCTTCCATTCAATGAGGAATAGTGATCAGTCAAAGGGGTTATGTTCACTCCCCACCTTTGATGAGGATGAACCTCCCTCCTTCCCATAACATATTCTTGGGGCCCTTCCACTGAGGTAAGTCCCCAATCATCTGAGGCCAGGCCATATGACCTTTAATTTCATCTCACGTTTAAAGGTTCAATGCTTCTCACCCTTGCCCACCGTTTCCCCGACCATTTCCACCATAGGCTCTCCCTCCCCCACCAACATGGGAGGAAGCATGTTCTTTGTTGAATCATTCAAATCCTCTTGTTTCTCACACCGATCATGAATCACGTGGGATTAGTGGTTTGTGATGATTACAACATCCACATGAATCTGAACTACAATAACTCTGATTCTTGATCAAACCAGGATACATAGGATGCCTACTCGAAGGCCCAAGATCAAAAGGGTCCACCCAATCATGCCCCCTCAAATGGGAAGCTTCTATGAATAATCCCCACACAATCTGAACTGTGTGGGTTCTGATTCCTCTCTAGAGGATACGCAGGAAGCCCTTCTTATGGGCCTGATCCGCACATAAAGTTACCTTCCATCCCACCAAGATGACGATAAACTCCAAAGTGCCTTATTATGTGGCTCAAGTCAGTAGTACCTCTATAGCATCAAATATATGCATGCCTATGATGATCTTGCAAACTAAGGATATCACATTGACACACTCTTCAGGAAGGAAACAAGGATTCAAGAAAATATTAAAATGACTTAAATATTTAAAAAAGTCCCAGAATAGACAATAATATTCCTCTCAAAGGGTGCGGTGAGCCAGACCTCCCATCCTATTGACTAATGGAGTCCTTAAGTGTCGTTGGCTAATCATAAATCAACAAGATCTTCCCTTTGTAAAGCATGTCCATGAATCATGGATAATAGTGTCATTGGTCATTCTTGGATCCATGAATAAAATTTTTGGAGACCATTCGAATAATTTATATCTGATAAGGACTGATTGCACAAGTAATTGACCTTTTTCAATTTCCCCCTGGAAGAATCTGACTACGACACCTCCTTCGCAGTTCAAAAGAGCTGAATTGCTTAGCCCCCATGGAGTTAATCCAACTTCCTTCTAAAGGATAATGGAATTGAATGGGTATAAAAAAAAAGATTGGTGAATTTGATGAGAATATGTCTCTATAGAAAAAGGGAAGAGTGATGATCCTCATTGGACCATCTCTGCAAACCCGAAACACGCCACCTCGGAGGCAGAACACCATTTTAAAAAAAAAAATAAAAACTCGTTAAAATAAAACATAATCTTTTTTCATGATAAAAAATATTCATATTACTCCTCTTAAATTATTATTTTATATCAACCATCCATATACCCTATGGAAAACATTTCAAAAACTTGGGATAATCACAAAAAAATTCAATAATGGATATAAAGTAAGGAAAGAAAAGTGTTAGTCCATTAATACTTATAAACCCATGAAATCATTTTCAAAATATCATAATTTTAACCAATAAAACATAAACTCATTAACATACCTCATGAAATAATAATATTAATAAAAAATAATTATAAATTATAAATCATAAAGTTATATTATGGCATCCATATCATACTTACATTATATCTTTCAGAGCTATATAGATAGTAAACTTCATCGTTATATTTCAAATACCGATCACAGTATATTCCCTAAATCTATTTGAGAAACCCTATCATTTAACTTCATCTCATTATCCAATGCATTGAATAGCTATTACACGCTCACCCACCCTTGGGTTATCATGGAACCAACTGTATAGAAAAGCAATTCCCAATAACCATAACATAATCATAACACATTAACAAGCATAAAGGAAAAAAAACATTCCACATTGCAATAAAAAGATATCATTTCAATATATTAACATAATTAATCAATTATAAAAAACATTTTCATGACCAAAATACATGAAAAGTTAATATGGTATTTATTTTCCTTTTAAAAACATCAATTCTTATAAAGGAATCCAAAATATCAAATAATGGTCACGGTGGCGGAAAATCCGTGGTCACCGCGTACGATAAAAAATCCTTTTTTTGTTTAATAAAACACTTCATAGAAAAATAATCCCTTAAAATACCTTTGAATTAAATTAAAATTAAAATGGGTTAATTATACACCATATAAAAGAAGGCGGTTTGTATTATCGAAATGTTCCTCAATGAAAGTAGATTAAGATGAAGTCCCTTACCATGCGTCTAACTGATCACATACAATCTTTATATTCTGTAATAATAAACTTAGAAAAATTTATACATTCATTTGAACCTTTTTCAAGTTTATTATTTAATTTATATCACGTTTTACAATGTTATAAAAATTACAAAATTATTTAAGTTCATATCGGATGTTTTGTCGATATTTGGTACTTGAGTCAAAAATGAACATGGTTTGATGTCACTAGTTCGTGTGTTCATAAGTCCTTAATCTCTAAAATAATATTCATGACATTATTATAATTTTTTAAAAATTAATTTTACCTTTAAATCAAACCATGAAGTTTTTTTATTAAAAATGGATAATGTTACAATCTGGGAGATGGCAATTTATATGTAAGCATGAATAACATTTTCCATTTTTCGTTGATTTTTATGGAAATAATTTAAGTACTGTTTAATATTTATAGTTGATCATAATATCATTAATACAATATTAATCATTTTAATATATTATATATATATCATAAAATTGATATAATGAATAAAAATAAGTCATGTCATTTTGTGGAGGTGATAGTTCACACGTACGCACGAATGACATTATCATTTTTATATACATGAAAAGTAAGAACATTATTGATATAATATAATTATAGAATGATTAATATGTAATGAATATAATATCTAAATATTTATTCTATTATTATAACCAGTCATGAGAGATGGTTATGAAAAATGAATTAGATATGTTCATGGAGGTGATAGTTCACACGTACACACGAATGACTAATTCCTTTCTGATTTAATGTAAGTGGGAATGAATTTAGGTGATGACATTATCCTGATAATATATTTGTATATTTATTATTCTATATTAATTATTTCATCTAGAAAGAATAAAAATTTAAGGATATGGTAGAAGAAATAAAAAATAAAAACTTAAATAAAATAATACCTCCTCTTCAGTTGATCACCTTTGACGAACACCTTAACACCTATAGGGAGGGTGTTTTGCCTAAAATAAGGTATAGAGAATTTGTGTATAGATTATATAAAGGTTAAGAGGAATATATTTTCTAGAATAAAGTTTTTTTTGTGATTAATAGAGAGGAATGAGTGCCTTTTTATAGGAGAGGGGAGGGGTACCATAGGAATTGGTAAATGTATTAAATTAATTTAAATTCTATTTTTATTCCGAATGAGTCCAAATTGATTTATTTAGAATATAGGATGATTTTGAGATAAAATAGAATCACAAATTGAGAATTATACGAGTTTATAATAATTTTTAATCCTTATCTTTTTGTTTTATCCTTTTTAACTCTTACCATTTTATCAAGAAATTTACAATTTGAGAGTCAAAATAATTACCAAATCATGAACAATGTATAATTAATGATTCGTTAATGACGTTTTGAGATTTATCTAAACATTTTTTTCTGAATAATAGATTCTTAAAAATTTTATATCATTTAATTATATATATTTATATTTTAAAATATGAATTATGTTAATTTTGAAACTATTCATTACACAATTTTTTTAAAATTTCATAACAACATTATTAATTATGAAAAATTACATTAAATGAGTCCTAACATGTAATATTAATCCATAAAATTTTTATATGGTTTCTAATATTTCAAATTATTCTTATTTTGATATTATTAATACCATTTATTTGATTATTTCTTTAATAAATCTACTATTGCGTTGTCTTTGTGTAATAATTAAATTTATTTATTTATTTATTAAAATTTTAAATAAATTAACATATTTTAAGTAATAATTTTCGATTTATAATGAATATTCATAGTTGAAAATATCATTTCATTACCCCCATGTTAAAAAAATAGTAAGAAGAGACATATTTATGACATATTTTACATTACATTAAATTAAATGTTATAAATGTCATAATCACACCCAAGTGGCTTCCAAAGGTCAAAATTTCATTCCAAGGATGGTAATGGTCGATAATAACTCAAAAATAAGATTATTAAAAGTGTTAGGGTATTTTTATAATATTATAATATTCATTTTACCTTTAATTTTCTTATTTACCTTTAACCGTGGAATATAAAATATTAAGTTACTATTCAACAAAAATTATTTTGATCCTATTAGACCAAATTTTTTATACTAATTACAACCATATATGTCAGTTTTTTAAAATTCAATTCACATAAGTGGTTAAATTAGGTTTAACAGTAATCATGTTGATGGATTGAGAAAATGGGTTTTTTTAAGTAAAACGTTCAAAAGTTCACGAAGTTTTTCTATTTTATTTAAATTTGAAAAAGCATTCAATGAACTATATCGGATTAAATGATAAAAAATCATCAAATTATACCTTAAACCCAGGTAATATTATAATCAATAAATATAAATAAATTATTAGAAAAGGAAGTTTTGAATTAAAATGCAGTATTTTTTCTATTCATTAAAATATGTATTTTATTAGAAAATACCAAAAATTCAACGAAATAATTTTTCCCCTCTTCAAAATTAGATGTTTATTTTATCAAATGAAACATATAAAAGTGATGAAAATACATTTAAAAAGGGTTTTCCATGGAAAGGCGGGAAAAATGCATTTTTTTGAAAAATACTCTTTTTTATTCATAAAATTGAATTTCTTCTTATACCATATCTAGAAAACATATAAGATTAATTTTTAACATAATATTTTATATATATTTCATTAATTTAATCCAACAAGATTGATTTTATTCTTTTATAAAAATAATTATCCGCACTTAAATAGTTTTTCATAAAAACATATCCATTATATTCCATTGGTTTTCATTTTCATTTATTATTTAATTTCAAACCAATGAATCATTGTATAAACATGTGTAAACATTATATTCATAATTTAGTTAATATTATTCATTCACTCCATTCTAAAATCTATGTTATAACTACAATTTAAAATAATAAAATTAATAATATATTATTTTTTGGTATAACTCTGTCTTTTGTGAAATGTAAGATTTCGGAGAAACTCATTGTTTCATGTTGGGTACGCTATCAGAGAAAGAATCCCTTTTTAAATTAAAATTACTATATAATTCATAATTATTAATAAATATGAAAAATTCATATTCTATAATTATCTAGGATGTTACAATTAACTACATGTATATTCAATGACATAAATATTAATAAAATATATTATTAAAAATTGTTCATTTTAATTCATAAATTTACTGTAATAACTTCATATAGTATATTATACACTAATAAAGTCATAGCAGTTCCCCACTCTGATTAGAACCAAGAAACTCTGTGATGATATTCTGAAATATAGTTCTATGGGTGGATAATTCTCTACTATGGAATGCATATAATTTTAAAATTTGGTGTGAGTACTAAAAATTGGGTTGTACTTATTCTCATAAAGTTTCCAATTAGTAATATCTAATATGGGAGATTATTAGAATAGACCCACCAGTAGAAATTATGCATGTTTTTTAATCATTAAATATTCATATCTATGAGCATGTGTAATGGTCCTTAAACTTTGAGATTATTTTTAATGAATGTTACAACATGAACAATTTGATGTATTTCATAAAGCTTGATAAAATAGTTCATAGAGATTTTGGATAAATTGGCTATGTCACAAGTGACATGATATTGATGAATATGGCATGAAAGGATTATTTATTTCCTTTTTATGGAAGTTGAAATCTCATCCATTTTGATTGGAATAGAACATTTGAATTAAATTCAATTTCCATGGTGTCATGACATGTTTATTATATATATTTTGGGAAATAAATATCTAGAATATATGTAGACAAAGAGGATGTGAAACCTTTTTTATGATAGATTATGATAATGTGATCAAATTACACAATGATAATTTTTATGTGGTTCTCAATGTTTCAACATTAAGTTATTTCTCTTTTTTTCCTATACCTATTTCTAGATAAAATTATTAGACTTTAAGAAATATCACCTATTTTCAATGAGAAATAATCCAAGAGGGATTCATATAAAATGTTTCTATTGATCTCAATTATAATATAATTTAATTTAATTAATGTAATAATTATTAATCTCAAGATCGATGAATAATTTTATTAATGTTTTATTAAAGAAAAATATTTATTGACGAGATAAATATTTAATGAAATAATTATTCAGGTACTAAATAAAATTTTAGGCATTGGAGTGGGACAATATCATGACTGGTGATGAATATTTATTTGTAAAATGGTATATAATATTCGTCATTTCATAGGTTAGTGCACACAATAAAATAAAATAAAAATATTTCATTGTTATATGCAATGAGATTTACTAAGAATTTTTATTTTATTTATGGGCCAATATAAAATTAAAAAATATCTTAACCTATATATTATCTCTATAAATAGATGTTTACTTATATTATTTATGGTTAATGAAGATTTGAGACTTGTTGTGTAGAATAAAATTTTATCTACATTCCGCTTCAAATGATCCTCTCAAGAACTATAAGAGCTAGAGATATTCCTTCATTTTCAAAGGAACTACATGAGATCAATATGATCAACATAATAAAATTTATTCACCCCACGATAACCTTAATGTCGATTTTAATTTATTAGAGATCAATAGATGACATATGGATCACCAGTAGAGGGATTTTACATAGGAATCCTCATGATGTAGTTAAGGTAATCAGAGAATAGATTTTTAAAAGATCAATATCATTATCAGAGATGGTTCTTAAGATTAGGTAATAATTTCTACCAATTCTTTATAAAATACATTTAATATAAAAATATCCACTTTATTTTTTGGGTTTTCCTCTATTTCTATATCCAGTGGAAATAATGGTTATTATGTTAATGTAATGTACAATAGTTTGAATGATCCATTGGATTCAAAAACTATATTTTTGTTACCACCAAGGAACTTTCATTTCATTAGAAAACATAACTGAAAATATATATCAATAATATCTTATTTCACACATTAATTTTTCAAAATTTAATCAGTAAATAAGTGAAATAACCCAATGAATGGAAGTTGAGTTATAAAACCCCATAAAACTTGTTAACTTTCAAGTACAATACACATGGTTTAAATAATATGAATTGAAACATTAATTTCCATTAAGTAAGAAATAATCATTATATAACATGAAAATTAAATAATATACACTATATAAAAGAAATTATATTCATAACATTAAAACATGTATCAATGAGGCAAAGTTGAGACAAAATCCCAAACCATAACTCCATAAATTCCTTGTATGCACTTTAAATTATGTATAATAAACTCATATAAATTATTGAATTTCTTAGGAACATTTTATAATTTTTTTAATATTTAATTAATACATTTTTTCAATATATATCAATTACATATATAATTGTGTATTCAGGTAAGTCCACATGAGTTATTTTTGGAGATGTTTGGTTCATAATTTAAAATTTTATTCGGTATGATTATCATGGTCAAAGTGGTAATTATTACATTATCTCTAGAATAATAATCATGAAATAATTATCATTTTTAAATTATTAGTGTTCATAAAAATAAAAATGAATTATGGTTGTTAAAAATGAATTACTTTACAATCATATAGATGGTAGGACAAATATACACATGAGTAACATTTCCAATATGTAATAAAAATTAGAGAAGGATGATAAGTATTATTTTAATGGTGCATAATTATGATTTTTTATAAATATAAAATTTTATTTTTAAATGCATTATTTTTTTTATTCGGTGGCCTAGAACCAACTAATTTTTACTTTATGATAAATTTTTATTCATGTATTTGAATATTAATTAATACCTTATCATTTCTTGATTGTTATTTTGCATGAGAATGCATGTGATAATTTTCTAAGGATAGTTTTTTCACTAAAGGGTCATAGCGGATCCCTACTATGATGAGAACCCGAAAGTTCCATAACACTGTTCTTGAATATAAGATCTATGGTCAGATGATGTTAGATGAGAGGCACAAATAATACAGGCCATTAGGGATGAGGACTCATAGAAATTTGAGGCACCTTCTCATGGTGTGCACCCTTGGTAATATCTAGGAGGATATTATGAGAACAAGACCCACTAGTAAGAAATCCACATTTCATAGTGTCATTGAATATTCATATATTAGGACGTGTGTATTTTTTTAGACATTATGATTATTATTAATGGGTTTTACAACTCACACACTAATATGTATTGATTAAAATTGTGATGAAACATTGTTCACAGTGAGGTAGGATATGTTGGGTGTGTCACGAGTAATACTGCATTAATAGAAAATGAGAAAATTATTTGTCCCTTATTTTCTATAATGTAAGTTGATATCTCAGGCCCTTTGATGGAATTTATCTAGCTTAAATAAATCTATGGACTTTGTGAGGAATGGGAAAGTTCAATTCTAGGAAGTTAAAGAAAGAATAATCGAGCACATGGGTTGATAGAACTAGCATGAAACCCACTTTATTAGAGATATCAAGACAAATGGATTACATTACACGGTAATCATTCATAGGAGGTTACATGTCATTGCTGCATTAACATCTTTTTATATGGGTTCCTTACCGTGTTTCTAGATTCTAACCTTTGATTTTAGGTAGGCTTCGCCTAATTCCACTAAGAAAGAGGCCTAGAGGGTCACACACTATTTGTATCTAAGTATATCAGTTAAATATTCATTAAACAAGTTGAATAAATATTATTCCTGACAATAGTATAATAATTATTCAAGGATTCCTGATCATATTTATTTTGACACTAGTTATTTGAGAGAATGTATTTTGGTGAAATTATATATTTATTAATGAATAATGAAATGATATTTATTTGATAAATAAATATTCATTATTCAAGGACTAATAAATGTGGGGGAGTAAACAAAGAAAAATGGAAAAACAAAAGTACACACCATGTATTTTAAAAGACACACCATGTGGTTTTTCTAGAAATTTGTGAGAAATAATATTATTAATTAAATTAATTAATTTTAGGTATAATTTTTTGGGCGCATATAAAGTAATAATAACAATCAATTGCTATTATTAGACATGGGTTCTTACTAAGAAATAAATGAAATAAATAAATACCTAGGAGTAGTTATTTTATTTCATTATTATAAGTATTATAAATCCCAATTACATTATTCTCATTAATACTAGCCATTATTTATGGTTGTGCACAACAGATTTGAAGAAATATCTCAAGAAAAGAGATAATTACATTCCTCCAAGAACACTCTCAAATTATGAGAGATATCCTCCACCACTGGATCAAGGAGAGCTCTATGAAAGTTTCTCTCAAGGCTATTGAAGGCGGACATCACGAGAGAAGGCACTTCCATGCTAGCACCCAGAGATTCCTTTGGTGACGTCAAGAGATACATGGAGCACGTGTGGATCACCAATAGAGGAAGCCTACACTTGGAATCTACAACGCAACAATGGATCACAATATATCTTGACCAGAAGCATCAATGGAGAGATAATTACACCAAGATAACTATTGAATTTTAATTAAATTAATTATATCCAAGATATTTTGATCTTATCTATGGTTCTGGGACTTCCCTCTTTCCTTTTTTTATTCTTTTTATTCCTAAGATCTCATGATTTATCATTATGATGGATCTTGGATCGATCATAGGTAATGGTAAAGTTAAAGTTAGGTACATACATCCACGCACTTCCACTGTGCTTGGAACCAAAAAATATATATACCATCAATGTGATGTGGTGAATAAAAAATAATGATATCTCTTTGTGGAGGTGGTAATCCACATATATGCACGAACAACATTACCATTTTTCTATAGATGGAATGGAAAGAAAATAAATGATATATTTTAGTTGAAAAATAATAATTATGTTAGGAATATCATATATATATATATATATACATTAAATCTATCATTATAAATTTCTATTAGAGGTAGTGATGGAAAATGAAACACATCGCTGCGTGGAGGTGGTAGTCAACATGTATGAAAAAATGATGTTTTTGTTACCAGTATGATGAAAATAGAGAATAAAAATGTTTTTAATGTAGTAATAATAAAACTTTAGTATATATAATATACTTATGTTATTATATCATCATGGTTTAATAATGTTTGAATGGGGTAAAAGATTAAATAAATTAAAATAGTTTGGTCTACATAATTAACTCTTATTTAGTATGTCACTAGTATATCCCTTATTACGGACCCTTTGAATGGTATTTTAATAATACCAAAACAAATATTCATGGATGTGGAAGTTTATTAGATAATATAGTAGGGTTTGATCAATCATATGGCTCAATTTGGTGTAAAAAATAGAAATAAATGGAGTCCTTTTATATGGGAGGGAAGGGCCACTTTAAGAAATTCTTGAAATATTATAATATAATATGTGCATAACTCTTGATATTGGTTACAAAATGTCATTGAATCAAATATATAGAGGATATGGTCATAATATAATATCCCAATCAAATTTAGATTGATTAATATTTCATTTTAAATGAAACACCTCATTACACTTTTCAAGTACTCTCTTTTTATGTTTTGTTTATCATCCTTGTTTGGGTGAATTTTTGGGCTTCTCAGGGATAGAGAGACTTTGTTGAAAAAAAATAAACTAATGTTCATGGATTTATGTCTATTTTAATTAATGGATTCTTGTTATAAGTGTTTAAAGAAATTGATTGGTTCTTCCCCAGTTTAAAGAACCCTTGGAGTGGGGTCTTTTAGGTTTTCTACCCAACCCTGTAGTTTATACAGTCTGATGGGGATTTGAACACCTTGTAAGTAAATTAAACAACCTATAATAATTTCCAGATATATATATATATATATATCATGAAATACACTAGTTGGGGATATAATTACACCCCATCTAATAGGTTCACAATGTGTAATGATCAAAAATCGGTTTTTAATGGAAGGGAAAAGGGTTTTTTAGTGTACTTGAGCTTCATGATTATGAAAACTTTAATGTGATTACATTCTATGTAATCATTGAAATTTGGGATTTTATGGGTATTCATGGATGATTTTTCATTTCAATCAATTACAATCTTTATCTATCTCAACCAAGATGCTGTCTGGGTTGATTTTGGAGACCTCAGACCCTTCTTGATCATTTCGTTCGGTGATTGATCATTGTTGTGGTTGCAGTGAGTTTCTATGAGTAATTATTCATTATGGTTATTATTTATTTTGTTCATGTATATTACTTTGGATTTGATTAGGCTTCATATTTGTGACCAGATAGTGTTTTCTATCGATCGTTTTCATCTTCTTGTGCAGCTTTGTCTTTCGAATGTTGATCTTGTTGTTTCTAATCATAATTGTCGAAGGCAACTAGGTTTATACCAGTTTAAGGTTGATGTATCTTTAAAATGGGTTGATAAATGAATTTCTATTTTCCTTGGTAATTATATTGGTGTTTTTCATTGATTTTATGTTATATGTTTTTATAAAGGACTAGTTTAAAAAAATCATTTTAAAGTGTTTTTTCATTGAAAATGGATATTCTTAATTTGGAAATGGGTTTTCAAACACCAAGTCAGATTCGGATGTCTTTGAAAATGTTCTATAAAATTGTGAACATGGGTTTGAAAATTTATTTTGACAATTGGCACATTGGGAACCTTGGGGGTGTTAGGAATGAGACACGTGCAACCTTAGTGTGTGTGGCATGACTAGGATGTAACCTTTCGAATATCTATAGACTATGGAAGGACTCAATATTTTTTAGATCTAGAATTTCGACTATTTAGGCTCTTTACCAAATAGTATAAATTTTACAAAATGATAGGGGCCCATATGGGGGTTTTTTATTTATGATTATTTATCGCATGGTTGTTTTTTTCTTGGATTTTTGTCATAGGTTTCTATATGAGGTTGTGGGACAAGGATTCACATGATGGTATTTCATGAATATGTGATTAATTTATTACCTTATGATTAATGGATATGGTTTTCTATTTATATCACTTAAACTTTTCATATATATGGTTTGAGAATATGAGAGACAATTATGAAAACCAAAGGGGAAAATTATTTACAAATGAATTGGATTTATGAAAATTATTTGTAAAACTATTTTTGTTTTAAAAGATAGAATTGTTTCATTGTTATTATTAGATCATATATATACTATGGTGGAATCCTAATAGGATTTGTTCTGACACCTTAATTTTCCCTTTGTTATGTTCTATATGTTTTATTATGGGATACATATAATGAAAAGTGAGTCTTGTAGTTTGTTAGTGTATCCTACGGTCTTTTCCATCAATGTGGGGTGGTTTGGAGGTGACTATTAGTCACATAGATACTTTTTAGTCTTGATTTATTCATAATTTTTGGGTTTATTATATTTTTATTAGATTTTATATATTTGGTTATATATTTTTCTTCTTCCTATTACTCCAGTTGTATATCTTATTTTTTATATTAAAGACTTGTTATGTCTTCTAGTTTCACCTCACTATGTGATACTAGGATTATTTGTATATTTTTTTTTGGCATGTGTTGGTCACATAGAAATTTGTATCATAGTAAAATATTAGCCTGAAGTTTGTAAACACTGCCTGATTTTGGTTCTATGTCATTGGTAGATAAGAGTTAGGACCATTAGAATTCATATAATAGGTCCCAAAAATAGTCCTATCCATCTTATTTCTATGACTAAACTTGATTTACCAAGGGTAGTCATGGACGTTTACCTTTTTTGATACTTTAGTTTTTTGTTCATTTAAAAAAAATATGGTAAGTTTATTGAAATTTACCTATTCCCTTTGGTGATGTCTTTCAATTATTAGAATTCTTAATTTTCTTTTAATTATTGTTTTATAATGTATTTATTTTAATTCTAAAAGTATCCCTATGATTTTTAGAGTGTGATGATAATATAAGTAGTTATTTAATTATGTTAATTAGAATATTCCTATAAGATAATAACATAAAAATCTGAGAGAGGGAGATATGAGATAGGTTATGCAGGATAATCCTCTAGTGGAATCTTATTGGGTAGAAGTTCTTATCTGTAGTATTCAAAATCTAAGTTATGTGGGTGTAAAAACCCAGGACCTATGGTGGATCATGGATATGAGTTCACCAATAAGAATTCACTCATCATCCACAATAAGAAATAATAATTCTAGTATGAGGAGTGGATTGGATGGATTTAAATTTTCTTAAATTTTTTGAAGAATCCTGAAGGCCTGAAGGTGGGTTTTTCTATGTACATGCTTGAGGGATTGAGAAAGATATAGTTGGATTCTATTGCGAAAGATAAGTTTCAT
The DNA here is from genome assembly GCA_963277665.1 of Viscum album. NCBI lineage: Eukaryota > Viridiplantae > Streptophyta > Magnoliopsida > Santalales > Viscaceae > Viscum > Viscum album. The sequence continues at coordinate 1,633,491,506 of OY728141.1, forward strand.
GAGGACCATACATTGGATTCATTCAATAATATATTTATTAAAAAAAATTACCCTAATCCATTACATGTGGGGAAAAACTTGGAGTTTGTGACATTTGAGTAGGGGGCGTATCGTTCTAAGGTATTCTACCAATTTTTTCGTATATGGAACCAAATCTTGTTACAAATGAGTAACTAAAGGAAAAAAATTTTATTTGGGACCAAGACATGATATTAGGTTGATTTTGATTATTATGTTCCTTCCATCCTTTTTGTAGGTAGTTGAAAAAGTAAGTTTGGTTGAGGCAGGAAAAGCTGGGAAAATAGGTTTTAGTGGATCTTCATTTAGTTCAGTTGTTAACCAGTGTGTATCTTCTTACTGAAAAAGGAAACAGAGGGGTGTAAAATTCTCTTCATGATCATTTATGGGGTATTTAAAAGGGAAATAGTAGGTTTTTGGATATCAGTTTGGGTAGTCAGATCATACTAGGCCTAGCTGTATAGAGTCTCTTAATACTTTTCCTCATTATGGTTTATTTGGACATCTGAATCCTTTTTGTGAATAGATGTCCTAGGGAAGTAAAGAAGGATACACTCTCAACAAGGGTTCATTGGTTCATACCAGAGTTTACCAGGTGTGGTGGGTTAAATCCATAGAATATAGGGGATATTCATGGGACTATGGTCGGTTTTATTTTTGTGACTATGTATGTTCAAGATGAACCAAAATCCCAAATAGATACTGTTAGAGATATAATTTTTATTTCATAATTTATGGTTCTATAATTTTTTGATACAGATGGAACCAATTATTTTATATTAGAAACATTAGTTGATGTGTTTTTATTTATTTTGGAACTTCTGATGTACTTGTTAGATCTTTCCACACCTTTGTGAAAGAGTTCCAAACAAGTTTTCAAGTTTCCTGCATATCGGGTGTTGATATTCGTCTTTGAGGTAGAATTATACATCTTTTTGCTTGATCTTGATATATTTAACTTGATATTCAGTTTGGATCAGAATAATAATGTTACGGCCCATACAAACTATTAATGTTGATGAGAAAAATTATTATCATATGATGGGGTCACTTATATCTTTTAGGGTGAGTGGGACTCTAGATCTAAAAGGGAAGGGCATGTTGTTCCTTATGCTCTGGTAATCTTGTGTTTTTTATCAGATAATATTCTCAAAGAAGTTAACCCTTGTTTGGATGGTCAACTTCTATAAGTTGTAAGTGTGTACCACAAGGCCTTTCTTGATGAATTTTCTAGTTTACTACTCTATAGAGAGGTGGATTTTACTATTTACCTTCTCCCTAGAAGGATTCCCATTTCTATTACAACTTATGGAATGGATCCCAAAAATTTGAAAGAACATAATGTCCATATTTAGGTTCTAGAGGCTATAATATTTTTTTTATCCTATCATATCAATGTGTTCTTCACCTATCCTATTTCCATGGAAGGTATATGACAGTCTCAAAATTTTTATTTATTATTCGAAGTAAAATCGGGTGACTGGTAAGAAAAAATATACTTTTTCTAAGAATGACAATATTTTTTCCATCTTAGAGGGTCATTTTGGTTTATAAATATTGACATATATTCAGGGTACCACCAATTTAGGTAATGAGAAGAGGATAAACCAAAGACATTTTTCAAGAGCTTTTATGATCATTTTGAGTTTCTAGTTACACCGTTTGGTATAACTAATTCTTCTACGATATTTTTGGCCTTCATGACCAGAATCATTCATAGGTTCTTGTACTCTTTTTTTATAATGTTCCTTGATAATATATTTGTGTACTACAAGATATAGTATGATCCTGGAGACCATTTTAAATCCTTTTTCAGAACATGATGAAACATCATCTATATGGTATGACTTGAAAATTTGAGTTCTGGATCTATGAACTAAAATTTCTATGGCATGTGATACCTGAGAGTGGTGTCTTGTTGGATCCTAAAAAGATATATGTGGTGATATCCTAAGAGTATCCTAGGAATGTGTTTGAGATTTGATGCTTCTTGGGTTTGGCTAGTTACTATAGATGGCATGTTAAGAATTTATCTAAGATTGCATCATCTATGGATGCTTTAACATGTAAGGGTGTAAAGTTTGAGTGTAATAAATAGTGTAAAAGGTTATTTTAATATATTAATATGAGGTTGACTTCAGCACTAGTTTTTATTATTCCCGAATGGGGTTCGAGTTATGATTCCTTCTTCGATGCTTCTTGTATTGGTTGGGGATGTGTCTTGATGCAAGGGAAATAGGTGGTGGAATATAGCACTCACTAGTTATTCCGTCACTTGAAGAAATACCCTACCAACAATTTTTAGTTAGAAGAGGTTATTCATATACTCAAAATGTGGGGACATTATCTATTTGGGGAGTGCTTTACAGTGTATTCAGAACATAAGAGCCTAAATTTTATTTTTAGAAATATGGATTTGAATTTGAAACTGAGATGTTGGAAAGAGTATCTTCAAACTTTTGATTTTGATATTTCATACACTATTATGAAAGGAAATGTGGTTTTCGATGCTTTGATCAGAAAATTACCAACACAAGATGTAAATTAATTGGTTGAGAAGTGGTCTCTATTGAGTTTTTTAACATAGATGATCTTTGAAATAGAATAGGTTGTTGGACTGGTATTCATGTATTTAAGGAAAGATAACTCATCTTTTGATAAGTGAGTTTATCTCAAGTTGGTGTTAGACACTAAATTCCAATTAATTACTGAAATAATTTATGGTGGGGAGAGCTAAGGTGAGTTGTATCAGTCTCCCAATAGTGATTTTTTCTTCTATTATAGGTTTCTAATTCCATTTCCCTTGATGAAGTAGTTGATCGACAGTGGACAATGATCATGTTGGTCCATTCACCCTAGGAATACTAATATGTTTTACGATTTGAGGCATTGGTATTGGTGGCGGGGGACAAGGTGTTCAATTAAATATTTTTAATTATGGTGTCTTACTTTTCACAAAATTAAGGAAGAACACCAGAGACCTACTAGTTTGTTTCAGACAGTATCCATTCCATAATGTAAGTGGGATGAGATTTCCATATATTTCAAAGTTGGTTTTCCAAGAAATCCTACTAGGAAGGATGTGATTTGGTTTATAATTTATCAACTCACAAATTCATCACATTTACACTCTTTCAAGGATATGATAATTGTGGAACATAATGGGGACATGTATGTCTAAGAGATTGTGATAATTAACATGGTTCAATATTTGATTTTATCTTATAGGAAACCAAGTTTTTTAGGTTATAGAATGTTCTATAGGATGTAATGGTTTATTAGATTTTATTAAGCATGACTTATCATCCATATACAGATGGAAAAAATATGGGACTATCCATGTTCTTGAGAATATTATTTTAGATTTTGTACTTGATTTCAGAAGATATAAGGAAAATAATATACCTCTATTTGATTTTTCTTATAATGATAGTTATTGGAAGGAAATTAAGAAGTCTCCCTTTAAGGGTTTTTATGGGGGGTCATATATTTCTCCCTTATTCTAGAAAGGTTTAGGAGATAGGTCCTTAGTCCAGAGAGGTTTCATTTTGGAGATGATGGAGATTATTCAGTTGATCTAGAGGAGATTGATCGCATCATAGGGTTCTCAAAAAACTTATATGGACCTTCTTCATCGGATGCTGGAGTTTGAGTTTTGTGATCATATTATTCTTAGAGTTTCACCTTACTTGGGATATCATCGATTGGGTAAGCAGGGTATATTGGAATTGTAGTTTATAGGCCCCTTTTATAATGTTGGACGACTAGGTATGTTGGCCTATCAGTTTGTATTACTACCTATTTAGGATTACGTACCCGACATGTTTCATGTTTTCTAACTGAGGATGTATATAATAGATCCTTCCCATGTTATTGTATTAGATGATGTTGATTTTGAGATTGACACCACTTTGGCTGAGCATCCAGTTTAGATTATGGATTGTAGAGAGAAGGTATTGTATGAAAAAACAATTCATGTAGTTTAGTTATTATGGAACTATTGACAAGATATCCATGATACGTAAGATATTTAATTAATGATTAGGAAGTATAGGCCTAACCTTTTTGCGAGTCTAAGATTTTGATGGATTTCTTGGGGAAGAAATCATTTATGGTGGATAGATTGTAACACCCTGTTACGCTTTTTAGGTACACCCTTATTTATGTATTCATTATCATCGTTGATTGGATGTGTTGTCAGGTTCATGGGGATTATGATACTTTTCTAGGGAAATTACCTAATGTCTAGGGACGTATGTTTATTTAAATTATTTTATTATAGGTAAATTTTTATCAAATACTTAGTAGTGGTTTTCCTAATTTAAAAAATTCTCAAAGTGGGGTCTTTATGGTTTTCTGCCTAAATCAGTAGTTTATATAGTTTTCTTGGGATTTACATGTTATTTAAGGAGATTAAACAACATGAAATCCAAGGCCAAAAGATTCTATAAACTAATATAAGATGTGAATGATTTACATGTTGTGTAACATGTTCGTGGTGTGCAGTGGTCATAAATTGGTTTTTAATAAAAATGTGATGGGTTTCTTGATATACTAGATCTTCATGGATTACACAACATATTAAAAGATTGCATTCCATATAATAATTTTGAGTTGGAATTTTCGAGTCCTTTCTGGATAAATTATTATTTCATTTATTTGTATCCCTTCTCCCTCTCAACCTAGAGGCTCTTAGGGGTGATTTTTGATCCCTTCAACACTTTTGAATAATTTTTTTGGAAATTGATCATTATTGTGGGTTGAGTGCATTCATATGGGTATGCCTTAATTATTTTTCTTATTTAAATTGTTTTTTGTTACTTTTTTACTGTAGTTAGGTTTTATATTTTTGATCAGATAGATTTTTCTATCAATAATTTTCAGTTTCTTATCGCACATTATCTTTCGAAGTCCTATATTTTTGTTTCCTATCAATGTTTCAAAGTATGGTTTGTTAATACTATTTTAATCTATGTGTTTCTATAAAATGTGTTAATATAATGAATTTATTACTGTTCTTAAAAATCATTTTGGTTTTTCATTGAGTTGAAGTGATATGTGCTTTTAAATCACTACTAGAATTGGATTTTTTTTCCCAAAGGATATATACCAACAGTTTCTTCAAACCATTAGTATACTATAAAAAAGGAAACATTTTCTAATGGTTTGTTCAACCCGTTGGAAATGTATTAATATATTTAAGATTTTCCATTGTTTTGATAAAACTGTTTGGAAACTTTATTTCCTCTAAGATATACCAACAATTTTTATAAATTGTTGGTAAAAAGAGGCTTTCCCAACATTTTATAAAAACTGTTGGGAATATTCTCCCAAAAATACCTATCACTCCAACTCCCACTCGACCCGATTGCAGACCCTAATCCAAATCTCCTCCTGAAGTTTTCTCAGCCACGAAACTCTTTCCAGCCATAGATCCATCTTCAATCAATCAATTTTTCATTCTGCACTTCAAATTAGTAAGTTTTACCTTAGTTTTAATGATCTCTCCCTATTTTTTCTATTTTTTATTTTGATTTGGGATAAATAAGAGTTCATGCAGTCTATGGAGCAGTGAACCCTTTGATTTTTTTTTCTGTTTTTTGTTCTACACTTCAAACATGGTAATTGGTTTGTTTAGTGGGGTGATATGGTAGTTTATGAGGAAGTTAGTTTAGTTGAAAATTGGATTTGGATTTTGTATTTAAACTTTTTGGTCAAGGAATAATGGGAAGGGTATTGATATTAAGGATGAATTGGTTTTTAGTTGGGTGATGGATTGGAATTGTGAACATCCCTACACCCCCACCCCATGGACACCTCCCACCCCCTTGATAACCCCCCCCCTTTGGACATCCCCCACCCCTTTCACCAACTGGACACCCCCACTACTTGGACAGCTCCCCCCCCCACCCCCTAGACACCCCCACCCTCCCTGGACACCCCTCATCCCCCATGGATAGCCCCGCCACCCCCCCCCCCCTCCCCCTCCCCACACCCCCATGGACACTTCCACACCCCTAGAAACGCCCGCCACCACCCACCCCAGACACCCCTCACCCCCACATGGACAGCCCCCCCCCCCCCCCTCCACCACCACCACCCCCTTGACACCCTACACCCTTTTGGAAAACCCCCCACCCCCTTAGACAACCCCCTTGGACACCACCACACCTCCTAAATTTGTGGCCCAATTTTTAAATTGAAATTAATAATGTAGTTGATTTCCCCTTTCCCCAAATACATTTTTTATGTGACCCATGTAGACTTATAAATTGAATTTTTCATGTTTTGATAAATCGAATTTTTCATGTTTAGATAAATTGAATTTTCCATGTTTTGATAAATTGAATTTGTCATGTTTTCGATAAATTGAATCTGTCATGTTTTGATAAATTGAATGGGTTGTTTGGAATGAAATGGATAATGCAAGATGATTTTCCTTTATTAATGAATAAAATGATTATAAATAAAATTTCCCTAAGGGGGATGAAAGAGGGGTAGAAGGATTGTCCAAGTGTGGATGTTTTCCAGGTGGGGTGGGTTTTCCCGGGGGTAGGGGGCTGCAGGGTGGGTAGGGGGGCTATAGGTGTGTGTGGAGGGGGTATGGGCAGCCCAATGAGGGTTATGGGCTGTCCAGGTGGGTTAGGGTAGGGTGTCCAGGTGGGGGAGGGGGTGTGGGCTGTCCTGGGGTGTGGGTAGTCTAAGGGGTGTGGTGGGTACTATTGTCAAAGACGCACGCCTCAGCGCGCCTCGGTGTGAGGTGTGGTGAGGCACACCTGGTATACCTCACCATTAGTGAGGCGAAGAAACCTCACTGAGGCGCACCTTTGGCATGCACCTCGTATGCCTACCAGAGAGGCACTATGGCATGAGGCTTAGAAAAGGCACACCAGTAGCCCCAGAAATCAGGAGGAATAAGGCATCGGATATCGTTCTTAGAGGGGCAGTGGAAATTGAGGCCCGACCACCCCTCTAGACACCTCGTACCCCCTGGACAGCCCCACCACCCCTTGTACATCCCGCCACCCCCCTGGACACCTCGTACCCCCTAGAAAACCCCCACCCCCTAGAATTCGCCCCACCACCCTGGACACCCCCGCCACCCCTAGACAGCCTTGCCACCCCCTTGAACAGCTCGCCCACCCCCTGGACACCTCGTACCCCCGTGGATAGCCCCCCTAGACACCCACCCACACCCCCCCCAGACACCCCCATCCCCCTAAATACCCCCACACCCTAGAAAGCACCCCCCCCCCCCCACACACACACACCCCCTGGACACCCCTGACCCCACTGGATAGCCCCTCCACCCCAGTGAACAGCACACCCTCCCCCCGTTGATATCCCACCCACCCCCTGGACACCCTGTACCCCCTAGATATCCCTACGACCCCCATGGACAGCCCACCCACCCCCATGGACAACTCGTACCCCCTGTATAGCCCCTCCCACCCCTGGACACCCTCCCACCCCTGGACACCTTGTACCCCCTGGACAGCCCCACCACCCTCGTGGACAGCACGCCAACCCCCCTGAACTCTTCATACCCCCTAGACTGCCCCCCCCCCCCCACCCTTGTGGACAGCCTGCCCACATGGACACCTTGACCCCCGATATACACCCCCCCCCCCCGACCCCCCAACCATGGACACCTCTGACCCCTCAAGATATCCCTTCCACCCCCTCGACACCCCCATACCCCCTGGATAGCCCCCCACCCCCAGGACCCCCCCCAGCCCCGTGGACAGCCCACCCACCCCCCTCGGACACCCGCCCACCATCTCCCATGGACACCCCCACCCCCCAGGAAGCGCCCCCCCCCCCCCCCACCCCCTAGACACCCCCAGACCCACTGGATATCTTTGTTACCCATGTGTACACCCACGACCCCACTAGATAGATCTGCCACCCTGTGGACAGCCCGCCCACCCCCATGGATAGTCCGCCTACCCCCTAGACACCGCATACCCCCTGGACATCCCCTCCACCCCTGTGGATAGCCCGCTTGACCCCCTGGACACCCCGTACCCCTTAGATATCTCCACCCACCACTTGGACACCCCTCCAACCCCCGGGACACCTCGTACCCCCTAGACAGCCCCCACCCATGTACACCCCTACCCCTGGACATCCCTCCCACCCCTTTGGATAGCCCGAACACCCCCTTGGACACCTCGTACCCCCTAGATAGCCCCCCCCTCCCCACCCACATGGACATCCCACACACCTAAATTCTTATTTTCGTAACAGGAATCATCTTGAAGGTTATATCATGAACAGTTACTTGGCTCAAGAATGTATGGATTTCTGCTCAATGTATTTGTCTGATCTTACTACAAGAATGAACAGATTAATGAGAAATGAAGAATAAAAGTATGATAAAATTGAACCTAGTTTTCCATCACTTCCTCAAACTGGAGTAGTTCTTAGATCATATACATTGATGACATTAAGCCTTGAAGAGCGGAAGATGGCACATCGCACGGTTTTTTTCAACTGTGATTTATTCAATGACTACATATTGTATTTAAATTGAATATGTATATCATGTATATATATATGTGTGTGTGTGTGTGTTAAATTATTCTTGTTTTTATCTACAGGGAACATAAAGTGATGATAAATGGAAAGAATTGTTCTTTATTTGTGATGAGGGAGACTTTCCATAGCAAATAGTATTCTTCTTGGTTAAAATTGAACGTAATAATATTACTCTTTAAAATAATTAAAAAAAAAATTTAATTAAGTTTAATATTCAATTATATTTTTGGTATTGAGTTTCCCTACTGACTCTGTCTTTGAGGAAATTAGATGTTTGGCTTTTGGTCCTAATACCATGGTCCGTGACTGTAAATCAATTGTTATCAATGGGTACAAATTTATTATTTATGAACGAGAAAATAACATGAGAAAACAACATTATGGTGTTATGGTTATTGCCACAACATACTGTTATGCTAGTTCATAAGATAATAGACCGCAATTTGAAAATGTAGGTTATTATGGAGTCATTGAAAAAAAAATAATATTGGATTATTATTCTCATGGATGAGTCACGATGATAAAATTATGGTGGTTTGATTTGATGAAAAGTAAGGGCACAATTATTGATGATTGTGGATTTCGAGTAATTTATACGACTCCCACTCTTGCTACCGATGAACCATATGTATTGGCATCAATAGAGAAACAAGTTTTTTATGTCAAAGACCATCTTCAACCTGAATTTGGTGTCATTATTGAAGTAATTCCAAGACATATTTTTGATGGTGGTGATGATGGAATTAACACCATCCCTACTGCCATTGGAAATGATCCATTTATTAATTTTAATGACTCTAATAGCTCAATTTTCAGATTTGACTGTGAACCTGAAGTTAGTGTGGGAAATATATAAAATCATCCATTCATGTTCTCAATTCGATTCCACGACATAGGTAGTTAAAGTGGGTACAATTAAAATTGATTTAATATTGATTACAAATATGTTGTATCTTACTTGATCATAATGTGAATTTTAAATGTTTATTGGTTGCAATTTTATTTGAATATCATTTTCTAATTTTGAATTGAACTGTATTCAAACCTATGAAACCAACATTCATAACTTCTTGAACATTTCAATGCTTCAAATTTGATTTGTATAAAATTACTATAAATCTAATATCTCTCTTAAACATTTTACCATGTAATGAACATGATGGTTACTATTCTTCTACAAAACATGTATAGAAACCGACATCATCTACCTGGGCTAAAGAAATTATATTTTTCCTTAATTTTGACAGCTTCTTACCCCTTATGAATCTAGTAGAATCAATGTTCCATGATTTGAATAGACTTATGACACTTAATAAATATCCATCTTACTAAAAAATAAATTTCTTTATTACATTTTGTACAATTTATTGACATTATTATATATCTATTCAAGCTCACCTAAAACAATGGATGGTTAAATTATTCATGAATCCCCCTATTCCCTCTCATTTACTTTGTTTTTTGGGTTACACATTAGTTATCCATTTCTAATTACTTCCATTTTTTTCAAATGAAACCAATTAAAGAGAGGTGACAGAAACAGATGATGGACAATAATCGTCGCATGAATGAGCTGAGAATTCCACCACTAGTGCTTGTAGTGAGTATTTTATTTCAAATATATATATTTAAATAATATATAATGTCATGTGATCAATTTTGTTTTCAAAATTTTCACAATATCCATCTATTAGGCAACAATTATTTTATGACTGACCTAGTAGTGGTCCCAGTACTCAGGATGTTCATACGATGGGTGGTGGTACGCGAGCTAGGCGATCTGGTCGGTGTACCCTATTAGACCCTACCCCTCCCACTAACATACCATACATCCCACATTCTGATCTTGGTGTTTCATTAGAGACACATGGGATATTTAGGCATCCCATGTTTTCACCACCCTTTATGTAAAGACCCATAAAATTCAAAGAAATTTTTTTCTAATTTTTTTTTGGGATTTTACAAGAATGCAGTTTCTGATGGAACCTAATTCTGAGGCCCAATGTTCCCAAAATCATTTACTGAAATTTAGTTCAGGTACGTTCAGTTAACTAACAAGCGGGTCTTTCTAACTTTTGAACCGGTGCTCGGAATCGAATTCTGAAGGCACCAATGGAATCACAGTGTCGGTAATTGCTTAAAAACACCTTTTCTGGAGTTTCATTTTCTTGGGTGTGGTTTTTAAATTTTTGGGGTTAAGTAAAGGAATACAATAAAAGTGGTGCAACCAATTTTATTTTATTTTTGTTTAACCTATGCTAAGAGGATGAAGTGGGACCCACAATATCCTACCAACTAGGGAGGATAATTGTGAGGTGGGACCCACACGAGCCCCACCGTTTCTTTTCTTCCTAAACCCCCTCCTTTATTAAGTTAACGCACCTGCACCCCTATTAAGTGGAAGTCAACCCTTGCGTTTTTATGTTTATGAAACGCCTCTATTAATTTGGGCGGTTTAAACGTTGCAATTAATTCATTTAATTGATTGTTTCATTTTTGAATTTCAAAACACATGGCTTGAGAAATAAAATAAGAAAAACTCTTATTTTATTAGAGTGGTTGGGTTGTGAAAGGCTTGGGGGAAATTGCTCAAGTTCTTGAAGTTCTTCCTCCTCGATGAAGAACACGAAGAACGCCGACCTCCGACGACGGACGACGGTGAAAGACGCCTTCCTCGGAGATAGATGACCCGATGAGCATCACCTCGTTCTTTCTATCCGTGTCAAAGGAAGGGAGACATCATTCCTACGCAACGCGACGATCCACCTTCTTCTGCGGCGATCAATTCCGTGATGTCCCTTTCCGCGACAACCTCATTCGACAACTACACTTGAGGTAGGGGTTTATTTTATTTGTTTTTTCGTGATTACTTTCATCGCCTTCCATTGTTTCAATTTGAGCCACCTGATATCGCAATAACGGGAAGAGGTCAGACCAAACGAACACGACCGACCCTCCTCCCCCTTGTTGGTCTGATTTTGTTGCGGCACGTGTAATGCGGTGCGATTCCGAAGAACCACGTGAAAAAAATTAAAGGAAGGGTGGAGAAGCGCGGCGCCGTTGCGTCGCGCAGTTGAAGACGAACTAAACTGCGGTGCCGTCGCGTCATGCCGAAGAATCACAAAGGCACCACGGCTGGAGCAGGGCTGCGGCGGAGGGGCGCGGCACCGTCGCGCCACGCCGGACGGACCAAAGCCGCTGCTTAGGTTGCGCAGAGTAGGGACCGGCGACCGGTTCCGGGCCACCGACGTCGGAGCAGGGGGACCGGCCCATGCCTGTCCTGTGGCGGCAGTAGCGGCCGGCCAAAGCGGGCTGGCCGGTCAGGGGAAAAACCGGGGGTTCGTAACCCCCGGTTGGCCAGCAGGTGCGGCCCCCCTCATGGGGGTCGCAGTTTCACTACCCCCCCCCCCTTCACCGCTCGGCCATTCCGGTCGAGCCACCCGGCCAGTGCCAGGCCGAGCCGCCAGGCCGGTCCGCGCCCAGGCCGGGCTGCGCTCAAGAGGGCCGGACCCGGGTCAGGTCGACCCGGTTCGGGCCGACCCAAGGGGTCTCGGGCCGAATCGGTCTGGGCCCGAAACCCCCACTTCCAGACCTCTTTCGGTCTTTTGCCCATAACATGGGTTGCGGACCTCTGATTGACGTACCTTTAGCTGTGATGCGATCCTTGGATCAAGAAGGTCGTTTCAGTATATTACACTCAAGGTTTAGGAGAACTTTGAGTTCATCCGAGTTGGTTCGTACACGAAACCAACCGGGCCCTCGGAAACGCTTATAACTTGAGCTCCAGACGTCTGATTGACGTGTCGTCGACTTTGATGGATTCCTGTTAGTGAGACGGACCATTTGGATTACTTAGCTCAAGGTTTGGACATATTTGGAGTACCGTTGGGTTGCTTTTGACTTAAAAACCAACCGGGCCCCTGGGACGAAAAATCCAATAACTCTCAGACCAGGTGTCCGATTGACGCGTCGTCTATGTTGTTGAGTTCCTGTTGTCGATACAAAACTTTTGGATACATCAACTTCGGACTACATTTCAGTTGATGTACCAGCCCCTCGGCTCATGGAGCGGACCCTCCTGAACGAGCTTTCTGTGTGCGGGAACCCTAGAGCTGGCTGCGACTGCAACGACGATGATGACTGTACAGAAATCCTTCGTGGATTCGACGGCGACGACTACAACACTCAGCAATCCTACGTGGATCAGTGTTACCGATCCGATGTGGGTCAGATCCTGTGTGGGTCAGCGCTCAGCGGTCCTGTGTGGGCTAGCGCCTACAGAACCTGTGTGGGTCCGATCCTGTGTGGGTCATTGCGGGGGTTAGTACCTATCGATCCTTTGTAGTTCATTACGGGGGTTAGTACCTATCGATCCTTTGTGGGTCATTGCGGGGGTTAGTACCTAACGATCCTGTGTGGGTCTGATAGCTTAGATGAATCAGTGGCTACATCCGATCATCTCTATCGTCATATGAAGAAGTATACATGTGTGAGCTAAATCTTGATTTGCTTTCTTGTGTGGATTGTGTTGTGTTATCATGTGTGGACGTGATCGAACTTGGGCTCGGATGTTAGAGCCGAACTGGAATTGATGACTTAGGTATATGTATGGACATATACCTAAGTAGTGTCGGATGTTACTTCGTGATTGTATCTTTCCTTTGTGGATTATTCTTTGTGGATTATGGGAGACCATCGGGGGTCTCGGGGTCCCTCTTGATTAGCTTATACTAACCCCTGCATGGGCTATGACCGCACTACGTTGTGTTGGTTGCAGACGACGGACAGCGCTGATCATGGTTGAGGCTTGCGGAGTAGGTCGGTACCTAGAGGTGGACCACTGGGCGGGACGTACACGGAGCGGACGGCTGGACACGAGGAGCTGAGGTGGTTACCTGTACCCACCCTTCAGGTGGGAGTACCAGAGGACGCCTCGACGTTGCTGCTTTACTTTCAGTTGTTGTACTTTCTTTTCAGTTGTACTTTACTTTTAGTTTGGGTTTGTATTCTGGCTCACTTACTTTTTTTCACTTACTTTTGTACCCAGTTTTACTTAGTTTTTACTTCTTCTTGCTTACTCTGTGCGTTTTTTTTACTTTGTAAAGGCAATGCCTTCCCTTTTTACCAGGAATTACGCCTTGGTTCTAGTCGCCAGCCCCTGGCCTATGGAAGGTGGGCTTGGGGTAGTCATGACACAGACCCCGAGGATAGGTCGTGACACTTTATATCTGAGCCTCCTCACTCATCTGTACCATATCCAATGATGATTCCTACTCCCCATCTGGCATTCGGCCAACCATCCCTGTCATCTTCTTTTAATCTTATTCCTTCTCTTTGGGCTTTTATATTCCATCTTCTTTGACTCCTACTCCTCTAGAGTATGTCCCTGTGATGCATACATTGGGACCCACTTCACCTATATAGTGTGTTCCTTCAGTTTTTGCGGATCCAACTATGCCCATTGATCAAACTAATGCAGCTATAATTGTACATCCCTAACATATTTTTACACCATTATTTATTTTCATTATAAAATTTATTGATAAAATATATTTTTTCTTTCATAATAGATACATATACTGATAGGAGTCAAGGGTGGGCACGTACACACATGCATGTGGTGTGGAACCGCCGTACGCAGTTTATGGTGGACTACAATAAATATTTTCAAATGATTGAAAAATTAGGGCAGCAATGCCAGCATTTTTTGGCGACGCTTTCCAAATACCCTGACATCATTCATGCCAGCCCGCTATCATTGAGACAGTTTCCAAATGAAGTCAAGGATAAATCTTGGGTAGAGATATGGGTAAAACAATCTATTTTATTTAATATAATATTTTTTTTATATGAATTAATATTATCATGTCAGCTTCAGTTTAATTTCCCCGATGGTGAGGGCGTATGATCAGCATGCCTAAAAGATTTAGGTGAGATTTGGAGAGCTTACAAGAACGAGTTGTATATTGGATGACATGCTAGAGTTGGCACATATCTATAAGTGGTCCCTTTTGTGGATGATTGTCCATTAGAACAGTATCGACAGATGATTACTCATTGGACGACTAGCCAGTTTAAGGTATTAATCACATTAAAGGTATTTAAATGAAAATATTCTTGTTTTTCGTTAATACTAATTATTGAATTTTATTTAGGAATCATTCAGAAGAAAAAAAAATTATTCTAAAAAATATTTCAACACATTGGGATGTACTACGATGCCAGATCTTGAGAGGTAGTAGGTATGACAGTTTATAATTTTTCTTTTATGAATTTCACATTCCATTACTTCCTCCATAATCTATTTTATTGCTAAAGTTGTTATATAATTTTAGTTATGAAATTAATTATTGGTATCCAATTTTTAATTATGGTTTCCTACATTAAATTTCATTATAGAGGCATAAGTTAAATATAGAAGGATGTGTGCCTCGAGAAAAACTATTTTTCTCAAGTAGAAGGAAGAAAGATGGAATTGCAATTAATGAACCAACTCTGAAGCAGATTGTAAGTATTAATTTGTAGATTTAAATTTTTAATATATATATTTTAACTTAATAATCTATTTATATTTTTAATAGGATTATTTAGAGGCCCTTGATCCCCAGGAACCAAACAATTTTGGTCCAAACAATCACTTATATTAGGTGTTGGGAGATGAGAACCCTAGTAGAGTACGCTGCTGACCTGGGAAGAGTATTGTTCCAACGAGGTATTGGCCCTAATCAGGTACGAGTTGTAGTGCCACCGAGTTTCAGCAGGTTAAGGCACAGGAAGAACAGGCTGAAAAAAGTGCCATAGAGATGTCAGAACAATCTTCTAGAGAAAACAATGCATTTATGAAATTGATAGAAGTTTTATGTACAAAACATCCACCAGGCGTCATCCCAGCTTGTGATGAATATTTGTCATCGATGCATTCTATATATGGTTCACCAAGTTTCAAATCTAGTGTTGGCCAAGACGATGGAGAGGAGGAGTCCAAGGAAGAGGAGGAGGGCGAGGAGGAGGCCAAGGCAGAGGAGGAGGTCGAGGAGGAGGCTGAGGCGGAGGAGGAGGGAGATGAGGAGGCCGAGGCAGAGTATGAGGGAAAGGTGGATGGCATTGAGGAGGGCAGGGATGGTAATGGGGATGAAGATGAGGAAGAGGGTGAGGCTGATGATAGTGGTGATGATAGTGATGGTGATAAAGGATAGATTGATCCGTTACATTTTTTACTGATAGTACTGACCTTCGATGTTTTTGATTTGTTGTGCCTAAATATGTCTGATTAGGTAGGTCACGTTATATTAATTTTTTATCTATAAAAAATAAAACTTGACTAGATGATTTGTTGTGACTGATGAACCCCTCCCCTGGGAAGCCCCCTCCCTTGTGGACAACCCTCCCATCCCCCAGATAGTCCTCCCCATGTGCACACCTCCCACCCCCATTGACAGCCCCACCCCCACCCCCGTGGACACCCCCCTGTGGACAGCCTGCCCCCCCCCCCCCCTGGGCTCCCCAAACCCCTTGGACAGCCACGCCCACCCCCCCCCCCCTGGACACCACGTACCCCTGGATATCCCACCCACCCCCTAGACATCCCCACCCACCCCCTGGATCGCCCACCCACCACAAGGACATCCACTCCACCCGTGGACAGCCCCCCACCCTCGTGGACAGCCCACCCACACCATGGACACCTCGTACCCCCTGGATATCCTCAACCACCCCCTGGGTAGCCCGCCCACACCCCTGAATATCCTCTTCCCATGTGGATAGCCCCCACCCTCATGGACAGCCTTCCCACCACCATTGGAAACCCATACCCCCTAAACAGCCATGCCACACCCATGGAAAACTCGCACACCGCCCTGGACACCCCACCCCCCTAGACAGCCCCTCCCCTCATGGACAGCCCCACCCCCATGGACAGCCCACCCACCCCCACCCCCGGGACACCCCCTACCCCCTGGACAGCCCCACCACCCCCGTGGACGGCCTGTCCACCCCCTGGTCACCCCGTATCCCCTAAAAATCCCCACCCACCCCCCTAGACAGCCTACCCACCACCATGGACACCTCTTACCCCTGGACATCCCCCCACCCCCTGGAAAGACCCCCCAACCCCATGGACACCCCCGACCCCCCAGGACACCCCTGCCACCCCTGTGGGCAGCCCTCCCACACCCATGGATAGCCCCTCCCCCCATGGACAACTCCCCCACCCTCGCAGATAGCCCCCCCACACCCCCTACCCCATAGATAGCCCCGACACCCCCCTGGACACCCCCCCCCCGGACAGCCCGCCCACCCCCGTGGACATGTCGTACCCCTTAGAAATCCATGCCACCCTCGTGGACAGCCCACCCCATGGACACCTCATACCCTGTTGGACAGCCCTGTCACGACCCGTCCTCGGGGCCCATGCCGTGACTACCCCAAGCATGCCTTCCATAGGCCAGGGGCTGGCAACTAGCACCAAGGCGTAAATTCCGGTAAAAAGGGAAGGCATTGCCTTTGTAAAGTAAATAAGCACCACAGAGTAAGAAAGAGTAAAAGTAAATACTAAGTAAAACAGAGTACAACTGTAAGTGTGGAAAAGTAAGTGGGCCAGTTTACAAACCCAAACTGAAAGTAAAGTACAACTCGAAAGGGAAAACAACAACTGAAAAGTAAAAGCTGCTACGCCGAGCTGTCCACTGGAAATCCCACCTGAAGGGTGGGTACATATAGCTCCTATGTTCCTCGGGTCCCGTCGTCCGCTCCAAGTATGTCCCGCCCAGTGGTCCACCTCCAGGTACCATCCTGCTCTGCGAGCCTCAACCACGATCAACGTTGTCCGTCGTCTGCAACCAACACAACGTAGTGCGGGCATAATTCGTGCAGGGGTGAGTATAAGCTACTCAGTAGGGACCCCGAGACCCCTGAAGGTCTCCCAAAATCCACAAAGGATAAACCAAAAAGGAGGGATATAAAAACGAAGTAACAACCGACACTACTTAGGTATATTCCCATACATATACCTAAGTCATCAATTCCATTATGTTCCAACCTCCGAGCCCAAGTACAACTCAGTCCACATAGGAAAGTATACGTATTCCACACAGGAAAGCAAAACGTAATCCACACAGGATAGCACAACACAATCCACACAGGAAGGTAAACAGGATTCACCTCACACAGGTATACTTCTTCAAAAGTCGAAAGAGATGATCAGATGTAGCCACTGATTCATCTAAGCCGTCGGACCCACAAGGGATCGGTAGGTACTAACCCCCGCATTGACCTACACAGGATCGTTCAGGAAGTTGAACCCAAAGCTATTGGGAAACTCCTTCTCCATCAAGTATAGTTCTTATGCCGCTACAACCAAGCACTTTCCTCTTAACTTGGACTGCTGTAGTTCTCCACCTATCAGGTACTGTGGGTCTGCTGCTACAACCAAGCGCTCCCCCCGTGCCACTACAACCAAGCGCACCTCGGTCGTGGGTCTGCCGCTACAACCAAGCGCTCCCCTGTGCCGCTACAACCAAGCGAACCTCCGTCATGGTTCTGCCGCTACAACCAAGCGCTCCCCCATGCCGCTACAACCAAGCGCACCTCCGTTGTGGGTCTACCGCTACAACCAAGCTCTCCCCCGTGCCGCTACAACCAAGCGCACCTCTGTCGTGGGTCTACCGCTAAAACCAAGTGCTCCCATGTGCCGCTACAACCAAGCGCACCTCCTTCGTGGGTCTGCCGCTACAACCAAGCGCTCCCCTATGCCGCTACAACCAAGCGCACCTCCGTCGTGAGTCTTCCGCTACAACCAAGCGCTCCCCTGTGCCACAACAACCAAGAGCACCTCCGTCGTTCGATCTGCAGTTGTCAAGTCTCAATTGGCTCTAGGTTTTCCGCGCACAGTATGCTCGTTCTGGGAGGGTCCACTCCACGAGCTAAGTGGTCGATACATCAACTGACATGTAGTCCGGAGTTGATGTATCCCAAGATGTATCATAGTGGTCACTGCCGAAAACACAGAGGATTCCCGTACAGTTTTCATCATCGTCGCAGTCAAATCCACTGAGGCTCTCTGTACAGTCATCACCGTCACAACAGTAGTTACAGCCAGCTCTAAGGTTCCCTCACACAGCAAGCTCGTTTGGGAGGTTCCGCTCCACGAGCCGAGAGGCTGATACATCAACTGACCCAAAGTCTAGAGTTGATGTATCCAAAAGTTTTGTATCGTCAACAGGAACTCAACGCAACAGACATCGCGTCAATCGGACGCCCGGTCTGAGAGTTATTGGCCTTTTCATTCTAGGGGCCCGGTTGGTTTTTAAGGTAAAACCAACCCGACTGTACTCCACCTGCGTCCAAACCTCGGGAAGAGTATGCCAAAAGATCCGTCTCACTAAGAGGAACTCAACAAAGTTGACGGCACGTCAATCGGACGTCCGTAGCTCAAGATATGAGTGTTTCCGCTCCGAGGGCCCGGTTTGTTTCGTGTACAAACCAACCCGGCCGAACACAAAGTATTCCGAAACGTTGAGTACGATATACCAAAACGACCGTCTCGATCCAAGGATCGCATCTCCGCTGACGGCGCATCATTTTGAGGTCCTTAGCCCGAGTTATGGGCATTTAAACCTAAAGAGATCGGTATCAGGGGTTTCGGGCCCGGGCCGACCCGGCCCGAGACCCCCCCCCCCCCCCCCCCCCCCCCGGCTGGCCCGAATCGGGTCCACCCACCCTGGACAGGGTCGGCCCGGCCTGGCAGACTGGCCAGGCGCCATTCCGGCTCAGCGCAGCGCGCTGGGGGCGCTGCCAGCTCGGCTTCGGCCGAGCTGATTGAAAACAAAAAAACGGGGGGGGGGGGGGGGGGGGGGGGGCGCTTGCCCCCCCTTTGTGAAACCATGACCCCCCTCATTTAGGGGGGTCGTTGACTGCTGGCCAGGGGAATTTATTTCCCCCGGTTTTCCTCCATTCCGGCTGGCCCGACCTGGCCGGTCGGTTCCTTCTCAACAGGACCGGCAAAGGCCGGTCCTCTTCCGGCTTCCGACATCGGCGGCCCGGCTGGTCGCTGGTCACCAAGCTCCGCCGCGGCCCGGAACCGGCCGCTTCCCTTGTCGTCTGGCACGGTGCGACGGCACCGCGCCCCTCCGCCGCGGCCCTGCTCCAGCTATGGCGCCTTCGACTTCCTTCGACGCAGTGCGACGGCGTCGCGTTCTTGAATTTCTTTCCACGGTGCGGCGCGACGGCGCCGCGCAATACTTGCCATGTGATTCCCGCATGGTGCGACAGCACCACGCCAACCCGTTCCATCTGCAAGGAAACAAACATGAACATAGGAGGGGGTTAAGCCGTGTTTGTGTGGTCCGGCCCCCTCTCGTTAACCGATAACATTTAGTTGATTAACCACAGAGTTCGACATGCTAGAATCAAGAACGGAATTAATTTAATAAAATAACAATATTCCCCTACCTCAGTTTCAGGAGCAGAGCACGTCAACAAGCCGTGTAAGAAAAATGTCGTGGAGGTCGGGCGTCGCGGAAATCATACGTCGATTCCGTTGACGTCGAGGTGCTTCCGAAGAGGTAACGTTGCTGGAGAAGCTTCGTAAGATGACGGAGAATGCCCGAGGAGGAAGCGGCGTCTCCTTTCGTTGACACGGGAAGAAGATCGAAAGAAGCGGCGTCGTCGATCTTCGGAAACACACCGGCTGTGAAGAAGAGAAGAGATGACGTGTCTTTCTCTTCTTATGGTGACGGCGTTCTTCGTCGGAGCCTAAGTGTTCTTCACGTTCTTTGTCAAGGTTGAAGAAGATGAAGAAGAAGAAGAAGATGCTTGTCCAACTCTCTCAAGGAGACAAAACTCTAACCAAAAATAAAATAAGACTCTTTCTTATTTTATTAGCACAACAACACATTTGAATTTCAAGAATTTGAAATTCAATAACCACACACAACTCACCTCATTAAACTCATTACCTTTAAGTCATAGGTTATAACTTAGGTTAACAAAATTTAAGAGGGAGTTGAGGGGGGTTTTAGAGGATATGAAGAGGTGGGGTTCGTGTGGGCCCCACCACCCTCATAACCTACCAAGGGAGGTTGGATGGTTACCCAACTTCCATCAAGAGCTAACACTTAGTGTAAAATAATAAAAATTGTAGTGTAATTATAAAATAAACTTCCACAATTTTTATTATCAACACTCGTGTAAATGAAACTCTGGAAAAGGTCTCCTTAAGCGAAAATCGGTGCTGCGAGTTCATCGGTGCCCTCGGAATTCGATTCCGGGCACCGGTTCAAAAGTTAGAAAAACCCGCTCGTTCATTCACTAAACATACCCGAGCCAAACTTCGGAAAATGATTCCGGGCACACCGGGCCTTGGAATCAGGCGCCATCTGAAACTGCATTCTTGTAAAATTCCAAAGAAAATTAAGGAAAAAATTTTCCTTGAAATTTCCGGGTCTTTACATTACTCCCACCACAGGGATTTACGTCCCCGTAAAGCTTCAACACAAACTAGGGATACAAAGGCGGTAGAGCTAGGCGGTAAGCCACCTTTCCAATCCTACTGAGGACCTGGAAGGGTCCGATGAAGCATGGAGACAAATTGTCACCTTGTCCAAATCATTGTAATCCACGTCGAGGTGAGACCCACATAAAGACATGGTCGCCATCCTCAAACTCTAGTGGCCTCTGCCTCCTGTCAGCGTATGACTTCTTCCAGCTCTGAGTTGTCCTCATCCGCTCCTGGATGACCTGGACCTTTTCTATCGTGGCCTGAACCACCTCTGGTCCCAAAGAGCTGCTATGATTTCTTCTTTGCCGATAAGAGAAATTCGGTCTCATCCCTTGGATGAACCACGTTCTTTTCCTAATACCGTCAATCCTGACATGGATGATACTAATCCATACTAAGGATGACGTCGTAAGGCCTCGACGCTACTACCAAGATATCCAACCATTACTCTCGCCTCCAAGGGTTGAGTCACACTGTCGGTATCAGTATGTGGTAACTGGGTCTCCTCCAGTAGATGTCTCACAAGTGAGGGTCAAGTCAACAGTCAAAACTGGAACCTCTTAGTAATAACACAAAAGAGGACAGGAATGAAAACATCATAAAGGTCTGCGTCTTTTATTATTGCAGCTCATAATACAAAGACGCTACACAGAAGCAACAAGGAACCAGAAGTACAAAGGACGTATCCACTAGTTCCGCTCCTGTCCATCTTCTCCCAGAGCTCCATGATCGAAGGCCTCAACTGCCTGAATCTGAGCTCTCGCATGTCCACCAACTCCCTGCGGTCGGGGTGGACCTCCTGGTGGTGGTGGTGGCAACACCCCGAAGCGTCGTCCACCTCCAACTTCACGGCTAGCTCCCCTGCCATGGCCGCCTGCTCCTTGCGACCCGCCCTGATCGAACCTCTGCCTCTGCCTGGGGGGCCTTTCGTCCATCTGTTGGTCATCTGTATGGCGGGTCAGATAGTCACGAGCCATGTGACCAATCCCGCCATAGGAGTAACACTGCCCTCTCATGGAAAGTCGTTGTCCACCCCGAGTGCCTCGCACAAACGATCCATAGTCATGTTGTCGACCACCTATAGGTCTAGTCCTCTTGGACCCCTGCGTCATCTGTCTACTGCCCGCTGCAGAAGATTCTGCCACATGCCGAAAAGTGGTGGGTCCTGCTGCTAGAGACTGATCAGAAAGGAAACTCTCCACTAAGAGGGCTCGCTCCAACACCCCTGCCTGAGTTGGAATGCTGAGGGAGATCGTCGAAGCCCTGATCTCGTGCCTCAGTCCCTGCTCGAAGGTCCGGGCCCGGAAGAACGGGTCTCGTACCATATATGTGGAGTAGCGCGAGAGATCAATAAACCTTGCCGCGTATTGGGCTACTGTCATGCTTCCCTGCCGCAGCTGTAGTAACTCCTAGATGCGCACCGCACGGAGGGTGGCTGGGACGAACTCAGAGCAGAAGATGCTCTCAAAGTCCGTCCAGAGAAGAGATGCCTCATCGTGCACCTGGAGCATCAAGCTCCACCATCGGCCCGCTGCTGCATGCAGTAGGATCGCTGCGAGGATCACCATGAGGTCTTCTGGTGTCCTCACTAGCCTGAAAATTCGTACGACTGCCTACAGCCAGTCCTTGGCTGCCTGGGGGTCCGTCTCCCCGCGGAACCTAGGCAGTCATTGGTGCTGGAATTCATGCAGTGTGTTGAGGCGACATGCATCGTCAGCGGATGGTGCTGGAAGCATCGGTGGCTCGGCGGGTAGTGCTACCGCCGGTGCCACTGCTGACAAAGGGCCCGACACCGAGGCCTCGTCGCTCGGTGTGCTGTCGTCACGCACGACTCTCAGAACCCTAGCTGGCTGCCATTGTGGGGCCATCCTGAAAAAGGAAACAGGTGCGCCATGGTCAGAACAGTATACCTGGTGAGCTGATACAAAGTAATCACAAAGAAAACTTGAAACACACACACAATAAATGTTTTCGTGCATTAAGTCGGAAATCAGAAGTCAGGGTCCTGGTGTACGGATATGTCGGCCGCCACACCAACACTGGACTCCCTGGACTGATAACTACACTCAATATGCTAAACACTATTTCTTCACATAGAAAAGATCAGAGTTCGCGGTAGAACCGAACTCCTCTGATACCAATTTGTCACGACCTGTCCTCGGGGCCCGTTCCGTGACTACCCCAAGCCCACCTTCCATAGGCCAGGGGCTGGCGACTAGCACCAAGGTGTAAATTCCGGTAAAAAGGGAAGGCATTGACTTTGTAAAGTAAACAAGAACCACAGAGTAAGCAAGCGGAAAATTAAACACTAAGTAAAACAGAGTACAACTGTAAGTGCGGAAAAGTAAGTGGGCCAGTTTACAAACACAAACTGAAAGTAAAGTACAACTCGAAAGGGAAAACAACAACTGAAAAGTAAAAGCTGCTACGCCGAGCTGTCCACTGGAAATCCCACCTGAAGGGTGGGTACAGATAGATCCTCTGTTACTCGGGTCCCGCCGCCTGCTCCAAGTACGTCCCGCCCAGTGGTCCACCTCCAGGTACCGTCCTGCTCTGCGAGCCTCAACCACGATCAACGCTATCTGTCGTCTACAACCAACACAACGTAGTGCGGACATAACTCGTGCAGGGGTGAGTATAAGATACTCAGTAGGGACCCCGAGACCCCTGAATGTCTCCCAAAATCCAAAAAGGATAAACCACAAGGAGAGATATAAACACGAAGTAACAACCGACACTGCTTAGGTATATGCCCATACATATACCTAAGTCATCAATTCCAATACGTTCCAACCTCCGAGCCCAAGTACAACTCAGTCCACACAGGACAATATATGTATTCCACACAGGAAAGAAAAACGTAATCCAAAGAGGATAGCACAACACAATCTACACAGGAAGGTAAACCGGATTCAGCTGACACAGGTATACTTCTTCAAAAGTCGATAGAGATGATCAGATGTAGCCACTGATTCATCTAAGCCGTCAGACCCACAAGGGATCGGTAGGTACTAACCCCCGCATTGACCTACACAGGATCGTTCAGGAAGTTGAAACCAAAGCTATTGGGAAACTCCTTCTCCATCAAGTACAGTGGTTATGCCGCTACAACCAAGCGCTTTCCTCTTACCTTGGACTGCTTTAGTTCTCCGACGGGTCGTGACTACCCCAAGCCCGCCTTCCATAGGCCAGAGGCTGGCGACTAGAACCAAGGCGTAAATATCGGTAAAAAGGGAAGGCATTGCCTTTGTAAAGTAAACAAGCACCACAAAGTAAGAAAGTGAAAAAGTAAACACTAAGTAAAACAGAGTACAACTGTAAGTGCGGAAAAATAAGTGGGCCAGTTTACAAACCCAAACTGAAAGTAAAGTACAACTCAAAAGGGAAAAAAACAACTGAAAAGTAAAAGCTACTACGACGAGATGTCCACTGGAAATACCACCTGAAGGGTGGGTACAGATAGCTCCTTTGTTCCTCGGGTCCCGCCGTCCGCTCCAAGTACGTCTCGCCCAGTGGTCCACCTCCAGGTATTGTCCTACTCTGCGAGCCTCAACCACGATCAACACTGTCCGTCGTCTGCAACCAACACAACGTAGTGCAGGCATAACCCATGCAGGGGTGAGTATAATCTACTCAGTAGGGACCCCGAGACCCCTGAAGGTCTCCCAAAATCCACAAAGGATAAACCACAAAGGAGAGATAAAAACACTAAGTAACAACCGACACTGCTTGGGTATATGCCCATACATATACCTAAGTCATCAATTCCAATACGTTCCAAGCTCCGAGGCCAAGTACAACTCAGTCCACACAGGAAAGTATATGTATTCCACACAGGAAAGCAAAACGTAATCCACATAGGATAGCACAACACAATCCACACAGGAAGGTAAACAGGATTCAGCTCACATAGGTATACTTCTTCAAAAGTCGATAGAGATGATCAGATGTAGCCACTGATTCATCTAAGTCGTCGGACCCAAAAGGGATCGGTAGGTACTAACCCCCTCATTGACCTACACAATATCATTCAGCAAGTTGAACCCGAAGCTATTGGGAAACTCCTTCTCCATCAAGTACAGTGGTTATGCCGCTACAACCAAGCGCTTTCCTCTTACCTTGGACTGCTATAGTTCTCCACCTATCGGGTACTGTGGGTCTGCTGCTACAACCAAGCACTCCCCCCGTGCCACTACAACCAAGCGCACCTCTGTCGTGGGTCTGCCGCTACAACCAAGCGCTCCCCTGTGCCGCTTCAACCAAGCGCACCTACGTCGTGGGTCTGCCGCTACAACCAAGTGCTCCCCCGTGCCGCTACAACCAAGCGCACCTCTGTCGTGGGTCTTCCGCTACATCCAAGCGCTCCCCTGTGCCGCTACAACCATGTGCACCTCCGTTGTGGGTCTGCCGCTACAACCAAGTGCTTCCTTGTGCCGCTACAATCAAGCGCATCTCCGTCATGGGTCTGCCGCTACAACCAAGCGCTCCTCTGTGCCGCTACAACAAAGCACACCTCCGTCGTGGGTTTGCCGCTACAACCAAGCTCTTCTCTGTGCCTCTACAACCAAGCGCACCTCCTTCGTGGGTCTGCCGCTACAACCAAGCACTCCCCTATGCCGCTACAACCAAGAACACCTCTGTCGTTCGATCAGCAGTCATCAAGTCTTAACCGGCTCTAGGGTTTCCGCACACAGTATGCTCGTTCCGGGAGGGTCCACTCCACGAGCTAAGTGGTCGATGCATCAACTGACATGTAGTCCGGAGTTGATGTATCCCAAGATGTATCGTAGTGGTCACTGCTGAAAACACGGAGGATTCCCATACGGTTTTCATCATCGTCGCAGTCGGATCCACTGAGGATCTCTGCACAGTCATCGCCGTTACAGCAGTAGTTGCAGCCAGCTCTAAGGTTCCCGCACACAGAAAGCTCGTTTGGGAGGGTCTGTTCCATGAGATGAGAGGCGGATACATCAATAGACCCAAATTCTAGATTTTATGTATCCAAAAGTTTCTTATCGTCAATAGGAACTCAACGCAACAGACGGCGCGTCAATCGGACGCCCAGTCTGAGAGTTATTGGCTTTTTCGTTCTAGGGGCCCGGTAGGTTTTTAAGGTAAAACCAACCCGACCGTACTCTACCTGCATCCAAACCTCGGGCGGAGTATTCCAAAAGATCCTTCTCACTAAGAGGAACTCAAGAAAGCTGACGTCACGTCAATCGGACGTCCGTAGCTCAAGATATGAGCGTTTCTGCTCCGAGGGCCGGGTTGGTTTCGTGTACGAACCAACCCGGCCGAACTCAAAGTATTATGAAACCTTGAGTGCAATATACTGAAACGTTTGTCTTGATCCAAGCATCGCATCACCCCTGACGGCGCTTCGTTTGGAGGTCTGTATCCCGAGTTATGGGCATTTGAACCTAAAGAGATCGGTATCGGGGGTTTCGGGCCCGGGCCGACCCGGCCCGAGACCCCCCCCCCCCCCCCCGGCTGGCCCGAACCGGGTTGACCCGCCCTGGACAGGGTCTTCCCGGCCTGGCATACCAGCCAGGCACCGGTCCGGCTCAGCGCAGCGCGCTGGGCACGCTGCCAGCTCGGCTTCGGCCGAGCTGATTGAAAACAAAAAAAACGGGGGGCGCCTGCCCCCCTTTGTGAAACCGCGGAACCCCCTCATTTATGGGGGGCCATTGACTGCTGGTCGGGGGAATTTATTTACCCCAGTTTTCCTCCATTTCGGCCGGCCTGACCTGGCCGGCCTGTTCCTTCTCAACAGGACCAGCAAAGGTCGTTCCTCTTCCGGCTTCCGACACCGGCGGCCTGGCTGGCCGCCGGTCACCAAGCTTCGCCGCGGCCCGAAACTGGTCGCGGCCCTTGTCGTTCAGCGTGGTGCGACGGCACCGCGCCCCTTCGCCGCGGCCCTGCTCCGGCCGTGGCGCCTTCGACTTCCTTCGACGCGGCGCGACGACGTCGCGTTCTTGAATTTCTTTCCACGGCGCCGCACAATACTTTCCGTGTGATTCCCACGTGGTGTGACAGCACCACGCCAACCCGTTCCATCCGCAAGGAAACAAACATGAACATAAAAGGGGTTCAAGCCGTGTTTGTGCGGTCCGGCCCCCTCTCGTTAACCGATAACATTTAGTTGATTAACCACGAAGTTCGACATGCTAGAATCAAGAACGAAATTAATTTAATAAAATAACAATATTCCCCTACCTCGGTTTCAAGAGCAGAGCAAGTCAACAAGCCGCAGAAGACAAACGTCGCGGAGGTCGGGCGTCGTGGAAATCGTACGTCGATTCCGTTTACGTTGAGGTGCGTCCGAAGAGGTAACGTCGCTGGAGAAGCTTCGTAAGCTGACGAATAAAGCCCGAGGAGGAAGCGGTGTCTCCTTTCGTTGACATGGGAAGAAGATCGAAAGAAGCTGTGTCGTCGATCTTCGGAAACACACCGACTACAAAGAAAAGAAGAGACGACACGTCATTCTCTTTTTATGGTGAGGACGTTCTTCGTCGGAGCCTATGTGTTCTTCACGTTCTTCGTCAAAGTTGAAGAAGATGAAGAAGAAGAAGAAGATGTTATTCCAACTCTCTCAAGGAGACAAAACTCTAACCAAAAATAAAATAAGACTCTTTCTTATTTTATTAACACAACAACACATTTGAATTTCAAGAATTTGAAATTCAATAACCACACACAACTCATCTCATTAAACTCATTACGTTTAAGTCATAGCTTATAACTTAAGTTAACATAATTTAAGAGGGAGTTGAGGGGGGTTTTTAGAGGATATGAAGAGGTGGGGTTCGTGTGGGCCCCACCACCCTCATAACCTCCCAAGGGAGGTTGGGTGGTTACCCAACTTCCATCAAGAGCTAACACTTAGTGTAAAATAATAAAAATTGTAGTGTAATTATAAAATAAACTTCCACAATTTTTATTATCAACACTCGTGTAAACGCAACTCCGGAAAAGGTCTCCTTAAGCGAAAATCGGCGCTGCGAGTTCATCGGTGCCCTCGGAATTCGATTCCGGGAACCGGTTCAAAAGTTAGAAAAACCCGCTCGTTCGTTCACTGAACATACCCAATCCAATCTTCGGAAAATGATTCCGGGCACACCGGGCCTCGGAATCAGGCGCCGTCAGAAACTGCGTTCTTGTAAAATTCCAAAGAAAATTAAGGAAGAAATTTTCCTTGAAATTTCTGGGTCTTTACAAGCCCCCCCTGTGGACAGCCCACCCACCCCCATGGACACCCCTACCCCCCTCGACAGCTCTGCCAACCCTTTGGATAGCCCACCCACCCCCTAGACACCCCCCCACCCCACCCCCATCGGCAGCCCGAACACCCCCCTAGACACCCCTACCCCCTGGACAGCCCTGCCACCCCCATGGATAGCATGCCCACCCCCTGGACACTTGTACCCCAATGGACACCCCCACCCCCATGGACAGCCCATCCAACCCACTGGACACCCCCTACACCCTAGATAGAGACGACACTTCTGTTGAGAGCCCTACCACCCTCGTGGACA
The DNA here is from genome assembly GCA_963277665.1 of Viscum album. Classification (NCBI taxonomy): domain Eukaryota; kingdom Viridiplantae; phylum Streptophyta; class Magnoliopsida; order Santalales; family Viscaceae; genus Viscum; species Viscum album. The sequence continues at coordinate 1,633,520,096 of OY728141.1, forward strand.
GCCCGCCCACCCATTAGATTGTCGGCCCACCCCCTATACTACCCCCCCCCCCCTGAACATCCCACCCACCCCCTGGACATCCCCTCCCCCCCCCCCCGTGGATATCCCCCCACCCCAATTGACAGCCTTCCCACCCCCCTTGAACACACCTACCCTCGTGGACAACCCCGCCACCCCTGTGGACAGACCCCCCCCCCCGGACTCCTCATACCCCCTGGAAAGCCCCACCCAACCCCCTTGACAGCCTTCCCACCGCCCTAGGTATCCCCTCTTTATGTGGACATCCCCCCACCCCCGTGGATAGTCCTCCCACCCCCCTTGGACACCACCTACCCCATAGACAACCCCACCACCCCCGTGGACCCCCCCCCCACCCCCTTGGACACCTTGTACCCCCTGGACAGCCCCACCAACCACCCTAGATAGCCCACCCATCCCCTGTAAACCTCGTACCCCCCTCCCACCTCCTGTAAATCCCCCCCCCACCCCCTGGACACCCCCAACCCCCTAGATAGCCCAGCCACCCCTATGGACAGCCCACCCACCCCCTAGACAGCCCCTCCCCTTGTGGACAACCCCCCTATGGACAGGCCACCCACTCTCCCCCCCCTGGACACCCCCTATCACCTAGACAGTCCCTTCATACCCGTGGACAGCCAACCCACCCCGTGGACACCCTATATTCCCTTGGACAGCCCTGCTCACCCCCGTGGACAACCCTCCCACCCCCTTGGACACCCCATACCCCCTATACAACCCTGTCACCCTCATGGATAGCCCACCCACCCCCTAGACTCCCGGTACCCCCCCTAAACATCCCCCCAACACCATGGACAGCCCTCTCACCCCCTTGGACAGCCCTCCCACCCCCCTAGACACACCCTACCCCCCTCAACAACCCTTTCACCTCCGTGGATAGCCCACCCATCCCCCTGGACACCCCTCCCTCCGTGGACATCCCCCCTATGGATAGCCCGCTCACCACCTGGACACCCCCTACCCCTGGACATCCCCTCCACCCTTATGGACAGCTCGCCCAACCCCTAGACACCCTGGACACCCCCCCCATGGGCACCCCTTACCCCACTATAGAGCCCCATCCCCTTGTGGACAGCCCCACCACCCCCGTGGATAGCCCACCCACTCCCCCTAGACACCACTACCCCATGTACATCCCCCCATCCCCGTGGATAGCCCACCCACCCCCTGGACACCCCTCCCCCCTGGACACCCTCCACCCCCATGGACAGCCCACCCACCCCCTGGACACCCTGTACCCCATGGATAGTCCCACACCGTCGTGGATAGCTCGCCCACCCCTAGAAATCCCCCACCCCCACCCCACGAGACATCCCCCCCACCTCCTTGACACCACCCCACCACCTGAACAACCCCCGCACCCCCCCACCCCCCCGTGGACACCCCACCCCCTTATATGGCCCTCACCCCCTTGGACACCACCCCACCACCTAGGTATCCCCACCCTACACCCCATAGTCAGATGCTCAAAATTTTACTTTTACTATCATGGTCTCTCTGAAATGTCAGTGTCCTCTAATCATTATGAGATGTCTGCACCAAAGAAATTGAAATTGGTTAGTTGGAAGAGTGGTTTCCATATGAAGATTGAAATAGGGAAAACTATGTTTTTGTGCATGTCATGGTTGGAATAGTCTGATGTTTTTTGTTCTATTGTAGGTTTTTTTGTTTTTTTTAAGTGTTGTTTACAGGTGTGTTTGCAGGTGTATGCAATGGAGGGTATGGGTGGCTTCTGTGCTGGATTCTCTGCCATTTTCTAGAAATACACTATACCAATGGTTTAAAACAATTAGTAAAGTGTATTTTCAGAATAGTTTTACCAACATTTTGAATAAACCATTGGTAATGCACTATACCAACGGTTTTAAACTGTTGGTAAATTTTATTTCCAGAATATTTTTACCAACAGTTTTAAAGATCCGTTGGTAATACTATATAACAACAGTTTCTAAACTGTTGGTAAACTATATGTAAACTATATATCCCAACAGTTTATAAACTATTTGTATAAATATATACCAAAAGTGTCTATAAATCCATTGTCATACTGAAGGTTACACAACCATAAACCAACGGTTTAAGAATAACCTTTGGTATAGGCGTTTGGCAATCTCTTACTAACCAACAGTTTGCAAAATTGTTGGTATATAGTAAACCAATAGTTTTGATGGCTATACCAATGGTTTGAAACCCTTGGTATATATTTTATATCTAGTAGTGAATGATTGGTTGTAAAGGAAATATTTTTATAGTGGTTTTTTTTTTCTGAAAATAGATTTTCATGAATTGAAAATGGTTTTTCAAATAACAATGGTGGTTGTATTGGATTTGAAAATGTTTTATAAAATGGTGATCATGGATTTGAAAATTTATTTTGATGATTGCCACATTGGGGACCTTGGGTGAATCAATAAATAAACATGAGTATGATTTGTGTGGGTGGAACTACTAGGAGGTGTCCTTTTGGATATCAATAGACTATGGTGGGACTCAATATTGGTCGGATCCAACGTTATGACTGTTTAAGATCTTGAGTATCTAGTACACACTTTCCAATAGTCTAAGGCCTAATATGATGTTATTTTCATGATATAGTTATTTATTTCATGGTTTTTTAATCATGGATTTTTTCTCACAGGTTTTTATATGATGTTGTGGCACATGGATTCACAGGATGGTATTTCATAGATATGTCTTTATATGCATGACTTATTATGAATTTATTTTATTTCCTTATTATATCACTTATACTTTTCATATTTATAGTTTGAAAATATGAAATTATTATATGAAAACCAAATAGAAAATAATTTTAAAATGAATTGGACTTATTAAAATTCATTGTAAAATGTTGTTGTTTTAAAATTAGTAACTATTCCATCATTGTTATTAGACCTCGTATAGACATTGTGGTGGTATCTAACTAGTCTATGTGCTCACACACTATGATTTACTTCAGGTAGTTTAAAATGTTTCATTATAGGATACAAGAAAAAGAAAGTGCATCTTGTAGTATGTCTTATTTTCATGAGGTCTCTTCCTTCATAGAAGGGTGTTTTAGAGGTGAATATTGGTCACATGGAAACTTTTTAGTCTTGATTTATTTACATTTTTGGGTTTATCAATTTTTTTATTGTATTGTATGGATCTAGATGTATCTTTTTCTTCAACTTAATACTCCAGTTGTATGTATTATTTTATTATATTAAAGAGTTATTTATTTTTCTTCATTAAACTCACCATGTGATGACCATATTAGGGTATGGTTTGGTTGACCTAGTTTGGTCCATTACATTAAACCTTATCTTTTAGTTTAACCCCTTTGGTTAATGAATGGTAACTTTAACCATGGTAATGGCCTTTTCAATATTAGAGAATCATAATATTACTTATAAGGTAAAAATTGGATCATAAATGATTAAGGAATGATATTTTCAACCATTTCTCATCCTAATTGTCCTATTTAAATATTTTTATTATTTTTATGTAATTTAATAAGATTTTATTTAACATAAAATATTATTAATTTCATTTTTGGCAGTATTCATTAATTTTGACTTTGAACACAAGAACTGAGAAATATATTTCAAATATAAATCATTCACACATCCATATATATATATATATATATATATATATATATAATCATGGTACACTCTAAATCACCCAAAAAATATTTCTTTTATAGTTCATAGAACCATTCACCTGATTTTCCTACATTTTACATAAGCATTGTGTCGGCGTTGCATAAGAATTAAAGGTAATTATTTCACCATTAAAAGTTACAAATAAATTTCCATGTTAAAAAATATTTTTTTTCAAATAAAACTTTATTAAAAAATAAAAAAAAAATCATCCATTTCAAAAAATATTAAAAATATTTTAAGTAGGAGAGTGAAATTTTGAAATTTATCATATACCTAAAATACTATAATGTTAAAAATCATAGATAAATTGAAAAAATGTTATATTTTTATTGTCTAGATTATTATATAATAAAAATAGTCATATAATGAAATAAATCCATGTTTTCAATCAATTAAAAGCTTTATCAAAAAAATTAACCATAATCAACTCATTTTACCTTACAATAGAAATTAACATCTATAATGGTTACTATTCATATTAATAAAAAATATAAGTTGACCATATTACCTAATATTAGTTATTAGGATTCCAAATATGGAATCCATTTTATCAAATTCAATTCATAGATATGTCAGAATTTTATTTAAAAATTATAGCTACAAAGCGCGTAGAAAAATTATTTTCCTAAGAAAATACATTTTAAGTATAAAAATATTTTATTTATAATTAAAGTATAATATTGACTCCAAAAACATGTATTGGATTATTTTTAATAAATATAAACTAATTAAGTTTTAAATCTGATTTAAAATATAATGTGACATTGTGAGTACATAGAATGAAACGGAATTTTTCAATAAAAATTAACAATTTTTACTATTCATTTAAAAAAGAAACATTTTAAAAAATTCAAAAATATATATCCTAAGATAATTTTGAAAGGATGAATTAAAAAATTAATACCTTTTAGGATTTAAAAATTTTAAAATATCCAAAAATTTATTATAATATTTACTCACAAAAAAATAAAAACCTTTTTTGAATAAAACATACTTTTGATACATACAATGAATTTACTAAAAAATTCAATGCTTATTTTATAATAATTAATAATAAATTTATAATGGGTAATTGAATTATATATATATTTCATAGTGTGGTTTTTCTTATTCATACCATTAAATTTAATGTCTAGTTTATAAATGTTACATTTAAATAATAATATTTCATTATTCGTTTAATCTTGGAATTGCATGTTGTTTATGTTATTGAACATGATGATATTTTAAAATAATTAAATAATATAGGTTCAGTGAATGGATTCTATTTACCTCATCAAGTACCCAATGTATTTTTATTGGGTTATGAATGGGTTTTAGGATTGTTTTTTATAAAAAACAGTGTTGGAAATAGAGTAATTTCACTCATAAATCGCTTTCCCATTGGACCTTACATTGAATAAACCTTCCCATTTTAGTATATATATATATATTAGAGTTATCCCATATATTCAGTTTTTCCCTTTAAACTATCCTCGATCCTTCATCAAGACTTTCTGCCATGTGGCCTCTTGTGTTTACTGTGTTCAAATATTAGATATATCTTGTATACCTATCTGATTTTATATATATTTATAGTAGTTCCATGTCTATATCAACCTCACTATCCTTTTATGGGTTTTATTTATGATTCTATTCTTATATATGTCTCTATGAGTGGTATAAGGATGTGATAATTATTAATATTGAGTTAAGGATATTTTTATAATTGTAATATTTACGTTTTCTAAATAGTGTAGTGACGTAAATAATTCTTTTATATAAGATAGGATACCAAAATTGTTTTCTAGAATCATCTCTAGATTTTTAGGTATATTTTTATCATATAAATTTTCTTATTGGGTAACCTATTCTCTTTCTCTAATAATATTATAGGGTCGCTATTGTATTGTAATGAGTTAATGTGATGGAAAATTGTATAATATAATTCATTAATAACAAATATTATAAAAAAATTCTTTAAAATACAAAGATGATTTGGTCATATGATGTAAATACATTATGTATTAATCATTGTTAAGGTTTCTCATTTTATTATTATACATATTGGTGATTGTTAATCCATGGTATACGTTTTCTTTCATTTTTTTATGGATGATTAATTTTTTGTTGGTTATTTCGTAACAAACCCTTTTATAAGTTATTAATGATAATTTAAATAGACATATTACACTCTAAAATTATCCCTTGGTTATTATATTTTCTTTTTATTATAATAATAATATGTCTATACTTTAAAAAAATGTAAAAAATAATTCAGAATCATATATAGGTTTCTTAATATAAAACTAATTTTTTTATTTAATTATTTTGAAAACATAATAATTTTTTTTTAATGTTTTATGCTAATTTTATATTCCTTCAAGTAGTTTAGATAAAAAAAATTGGTATCTGTATAACCATGATTTCATGATATAATCCTGAAATATCCTGATTTTTAGAGGATTTATTGATGATATTGAATATATATCTCTTAGTTTTTCTATGTATTGTATATATATGTGTTGAGCCTTTTATTTTAGCTTAAATCTCTATACATGTGTATTGAATGCACTTGGGGACTCTGTATAAACAAATAATATGTTCTTCCATAAGAATATATAGGAAAAACATAGAGGAGGGATATGTATATGTATAAGATTATGATATATATATATATATATATTCTCTTTATAATGATAATTTAAGGGCCATGTAGTTGAGGTATATATATATTTTTGATAAATTACTCATTCTTAGGAGATGACATGCCTCTTAGGGGAGGCTAATGATGATGTATATGTGAAGTTTCTTTTTATAAGGGGATTGTATCCTATTTATAAGGGTGATTATATATACATATATCATACTATAGCATGTGGGTTCAACCTGGTGACCATGATAGATAAATACCTTATGGAAGATATCCACCCTATATAAATTTTTATCATTGTTTAATGTAGTTTTAAGAGATTCCCTGAATATTAAATATTGTTCTTTTAAATAATGATATATATTTAATTGATTAGTATATATGAATGTATAGTTTCTCTACCTAGCCTGTAATTTGAGAGACTAACTATAAGTTCTTTTCATATGTCTATTATGTATTATAATGATTTTAAACATAGATATTATATAGATTTATTATTGTTAGATGGTCACTTCTATAGGGTAAGATTCTAACTTCTATAAGGTATGATGTACTCAATCCTTACACATTTTCCATTATAATACTTGTATAATTTTTTTTAATATGACCCATGTGAAGGAAATAAACCTAAAAATAAGGGATAAGGGTATAAGAACATGTGTGGGAACCAGTCATGGTCAATGGAGTTTTGGTGGGTCCTTTTTTGAGTTTTTGGTGGACTTATGGAGTGGTTGAAATGAGGATTCTGGAGGATACATCCATAAGGTGATTATCACATTGAGAAAATATTTTTTTCATTTATTCCAGATTTTTCTTGAGTTAATTATAATTTTTTTGGTTTTATATAGTTTTTAATTTTTTATATATTTTATGGGTGTTTTATACTATGAAATATTGCATTATCATGTTCATATAATTATGAAAACGTGTGTTTATCAGGTATTTAGGGAACATGTGTTCTATCAATTGATTCATCGATTAATGAATTTTCTGTCTGATATCACCAAGGTTCATGCAAACATCTTAACTAGACCTTATGCCTATTTTTATCTCATCATTCCATCTTGAAGATAGTAAATCATCTAAAACATCTATTTCATTTATCCCTCAATTTTTTTGGAATATACTAATAAGCAGGTGTGCATATGGTCTCATTGTAGTTTGGATCAATTTTAATCATTAATCTGGGTTAGTTAAGTGTATTCTTTACTTCATTATAGTGTTATTTATTAATGATATCATTAAATATTAAATATATTTGAACGATCATGGTAGAAGTTTTCATATTTCCATAAAGAAACTATGTGATAAAAAATTATATTGAATTTATCAAACACTATTATAATATTAGGGATATAAAATTATTATAGAATTTGATCGACATAGTGGAAATTTATATTATATATAAGTTGGTAGATGGAGTTATTCCTTGGAAACATCTTATAAACACCTTTTAAATAATAATTTTTCTAGGAAATTATTTATTTTACTATCACATCTTCTAATACTATTCATGGATACCTACTCCTATGAATGATCTATGGAATAAGGGATTAAATTGTTATTATAATTTAAATGATAATTTTTTTAGTTAGATTAAATGATTACAGTAGATTATTTATGGATTTTACATTATCTGGGTAGGGATTTTGAGGTTTATTTTGATGCCTCTTTTTTTGGCCAAGATATTTTTGTTTTAAAAGATCACCATATAGTGGCTTATAGATCATAACAAATTCATCAAAATTAGTGAAATTATTTTAATCATTGTCTACAATTCTCTATTATAGTTATTCTATTATATAGATGGAGGTTCAATGCATTTTTTTAGTGGTTCATGGATACTCCAACTACAGGAGATTGATATTTATAGATTTCATTGTGTGATATAAACCTAAGGAAACACAACTGAGTGTAAAACAACCAATAATTTTATTTTGATTAGATATATGAACATTGAAATATAAATATTGTTTTGGATTAAATTATTAGAACTAATACACATCAAAATGAGTAATTTGTGAGGAAAGAGTAGAGACTAGTGTCATTAATATCCAATTTATATTTGGATGATTCTATAGGTCAATCTAGAATTCGTCTAAATTATTTTAATTTGACATCAGATATTCTAGACTGAGGTAATAAATTTCTACTATTTTATCATAGTTGTATCATTATTCAAGGAATTCAGGATGTTAGGGAGATTCATCATAGTTGGACTCAATATTCGCATTCATTTCACCGTGTTCATTGTAGGATTGTGGTTAAAATATATTGAAATTTTTTTTATTAGACAACATAATTCATATAAATGGGTTTTATATTATTTTTTAAATATGTATCAAGATAGTTATATGATGTTTTGGTGGCCTAACATGAAATGTTGGTTTCTAGTTTTGTATCCATGTGTTTCAATATTTATCAAGTTAATATAGGACATTACTTCCCAATTAAAAAATGAAAACCTCTTGCTTTTAAAATATGGACCCAGGATGATACTATACTATATTTTTTACCATATTATTTATATTGATGAGTCTTAAGGAAACTATTTTTTTTATTATGATCTCTTTTAAAAAAATGACTTATTTTTTATTTATTCCACAATCCTTTTATATAACCCTTGATTTTATGTACATGGCCCTTTTAGTAATGTATTATATGTATATAAAGTAATTGGTTTATGTTTCAAGAGGTTTGGAGGGTATTGGGAAGGTTGTGGGTATTTTATATAGGTTTATAGATTATGCACAGCTATTATAAACTATGAAACACCTCCTAGGAATCCATGAAACTAAAATAGTAGGCACTGGGTAGGTGCACGGTTTGGCCAAACCATGTGGTTTCCCAAGAGAAATCATGCATGGTTGGACAGAGGCAAACAACATGGTTGGTTTATAGTTTTTCATACTATGTGATCCAATCATGTTATGTGGGTTTTAAGTTAGTGGCTAGTGCATTATTAGCACATGGTATTCCTAATCGTACCCACTGACCATGCACCATTAAAATTTAGATCAAAAAATTATGGATATAATATCAATCACCTTATAAACCACTCATTTTCCATAAAAAATAATAACCCAAATTACACTTCCTCCCAAGGCTGTGGACACAGTTCTACTTGATCTGTGAGTGATTCTTAGGAGAATCTAGGCATGTTGGGGGCTGGATTTATTGGTAAGTGATCGTTCATTGTTCTTTTCCATTGTTTTCTTCTTCTTCCCTCTCATGGAATCATGGATATAATACTTCATGGATATATTCATGTTTTGTGGTGTAAATAATGATGAATTTTTTTTAATTAATGAGAATAAGATATAAGGATGGTTTTATGATTCTTAAGCATATTTTTTGAAGTTGTTGTGTCATTCTTCACTTTTTCCTAAATTAAGAGGAAGGTGGCTTCACTCTCAAATACTCTTGATTATAACATGGGGGATTGATTTCAAATTTATTAATAATATTTATGTTTAAATTTTTATAAAAACACTTTAGTTATGGTTTTGTGAAATGATTGAAATTGGCTGGTTCTATGGAAAACTCTCTTGGTTATAATTTTAAAATTATGATTTAAAAATTATGTTTTTTATTTGTCAAATGGAGAAGGTTTTAGAAAATAATTTTCTGAAATAATTTTTTATAGAATTATTTTTAAAAAAGGTTTATTTTATTTTAATGGATTTTCATGGGTTTTGGAATACATGGTTGACATGAGTTCATATTTATTAGCATCAACCTATCGATGGGGTGTGTTCCATTGGGGAATATGGTATATTATTACCTTGTGGGGACTTCGTATATTGATAAGATACCACTCATGAGTATGGAACTATCACCTAGGAATTCATATGTTGATGTGTGTATGTATGGAACGGGTATGAAAAATGGAAATGTGATATGTTTTATGGGCTTGTATTAATTCCATGGTAAAATATTTGGTTTTGAAATTTTTTTATTATTTGATATAAACTAATTTAAATTGATTTAAACTATTTCATATAAATTTTATAACATGTTCTATCATAGTGGCATGATTTGGTAAATCATTAGGGAAAACATATTGAGTTTCATACTCACCCCCTACTTGGGAACATTGGTGAGTCTATAGATATTTTATATTAATACATAGGTAAAGGCAGGTTATTAAAGTTATTTAGTGATGGTTATTGATTCAATGGGAGTTACTTATTGATTTAGATCTTAGATCATGTTAGGAGTTGATGAGTTGATATCTCTGGTGTCTTTGAGTTTTTTTGGTTTGTTTCCCCTTTGTACTTTGATAGTATTGCTGATTGATTTACCTTTAAGTAGTATTATATTGTACTCGTGAATCATTTAGTGGTTTGGTTATTATATTAATATTGTTATCATTATTTTATTATCAAATAAAAAAATATACCATAATTTTTTTTGAATCCCATATCATTTATTACCCATCTTTGGTGTCTTGGGTACGTCACCTAAGTCTTTGTAGCACACCCATCACATCTCAAGCCAATGAGTAGGGGGATGTTATAAATGGTATCAATTTTTTCGGTCCTGGTGTTGGAAAATAAATATTGTGTATTGTTTTAGTTAGGATTGTAGCAATTAGTAGGATCATCATGACTAGTAATATAAAGAATAAAAATTGAATTATAACTTATTTTTAATGAAATTTAATTTAATAGGGATTTTTGGTACATTAGTGTTTTGATATACTTATGGGAGGTGTAACCTCATCATCATGGGTTTAGCTGAGGAGAAGAGCATGAAATTCATTGATATAAATGACTTACCCCAAGGATTTGATTATTAATTTTGAGTACTGATTTATGATTTTGGTAGAAGTGTTGATTTTTTTAAATAGTTAAAAATGGTTGGTTTCTCAAAAATCATGGTGAAATTTTAGAAATTGATATGAAACAAAAAAAATTGGTAAACTTTAGAAATCATTTTTTTATATTTATGATGTTGTAAAGTTTATATTTATAAGCCTTGAGTTTCTAAAGAGTGAGACTAAATTTAATTTTATTTTGGTAATAGAAAATGGAAATGGGTAGATGTCGTAGGAACCAACCAGAAGAAGATGTTGAAAATTTGGTTGTTCCTGAGCCATGGGTGAACCAACAGCTCGTTTAAAGTATTTTTTTGGATTTCTAGGACACTAATAAAGGGAGAAAAATGGATGAACCAAGGTAGGTGAATAATTTCATTTAGTTCCAAAAAAATTATCCCCCCATATTTTGAGGTTATTCAAAAGAGAGAGAGAGAGAGAGAGATTGTGGCTAAATAGGATGAATATAATCTTCAAATTCATTAGCACACCATATAATCTAAAATTCAAGAAGAAAATGTACATGCTCAAGTATATAACACACAAATGGTGGAATTTATAAATTCAAGATAAATTATAAAAATTCATTTCATGAGAGGATTTTGAAGAATTGTTCAACAAACAATTATATCCTCCCACATTCATAATTTATAGGATAATTTACTTTTTCTATTTGTAGGAATAGAATCACTCAATAATAGAGTATGTGCATAAATTCAGGAATATATTCTACTTTTAATAGACTACTTTTGAAAGTGTGTCCTTGAATAAATGAATTTTTGAACCAGTGTTAAGGTAAGAGATTCACTTAGATAATTTATTTCTTTGATTAAAATATTATATAAACATGGAAAATAGAGTAGTAGTGGTATAAAATAAGATATTAGAAAAAAAAGGTGGAAGAATAATTTTGATACCCATGGGAATTGGTGGGAACTCTTATGCTAAGAATAAGAAGAAGAGGGACACCTATTTCCATGGTTTTGGTATGACTCAGAATAAGACAGTGGGATATGTGAATCTTCATCATAAACCAAAGAGTTAGATGAGATGTTTTTAGTGTGGTTATTTTGTGCATATAAAGGAGTATTGAATGGAACCACCTAGATCATGTCACAACTATAACCATATGGTAAATATTTAGTGTTATTTTAATAGTGGTCACAAGATAGGTTATCGAGACACATCTCAAGTTTCTAAAGTATCGTATGCTTTGATGTGATGAGTGCAGTATAATAGTTTTCATCAATATAATCAAGCACACTATGGTGATTCTAGGAATACCATAACTCCTAAACAAATGAAATCTCTAAAGGGAAAGAAAGACCAATTTTTAGTGGGTAAGAAAATGTATAGAGGTGGGAAAGTGATCATGAATAATAAATCATGAACTTAAATGTTGAAAAGTATTATTATATTGAATTCTACTCTTATGAATGCTCTGATTGATACATTTTCACCCCATTATTTTATTACTTATCATGTTGTTTATCTTTTGTGATTTTATGTTGAGATAATGTCTTCTATTTGGAAACTTCAAACTACTCTTGGTAATATGGAATTTTGAGGGTTTATATGTAATGAATGTTTTATAACATTCGATGGTTCTAAATTTTATTGGGATTTTTCTATCATTTAAATGGATTTATATAACTTAATCTTGGGTATGTATTGGTTGACGATGTTCAAATCTCATATTGACTATTATACCTAAAGGGTTTTTTTAGAAAAATATAGAAGAAAACATCTATTTATAGAAGATCAAAATGTGAAATTAGGTAGCACATGATTTCCAGAACTATTGGTAAAAACTATCTTGAACTGATTGTTAGCATTAACCATGGAATCTTTGGATGAGATCAGGAATATTGGGTTTTGAAGAAAAAAATGATTAGTTTTTTAATGTTTTCCATATAATTATTCATGGTTTCCACCCACAAGGGAAGTGGAGTTTATTATTGATCACGTACTAAGGACTAATCCTATATCACTTCAATATTTTAAAATAGAACCAACAAAATTATGATAATTTATATTCCAGATGCAAGAGTAGGAAATAAAAGGTTTCATCATCCTTTTATGTCTCCATGGGAATAATCAGTTTTCTTTGTGAAAAGGGTGGATGGAACTCCTTATTTCAATGTTTATTATTTTAAACTTAACCAAATTATGATAAATATTTTATATACTCTTCCACACATTGATGATTTATTTTATCAATTGATTGGATCCTAGTGGTTCTATAAAATTGACTTATGTTCAAGATATCAACAATTGCATGTTTGGAAAGAGGATATTTCAATGATAGTATTCTGTAGTGAAAATGTCTATTATGAGTATATGGTTAGTAATTTTAGTCTTAAAAACTCCCCAAATATTTTCAAAGAATTGATGAACCAGATATATCAAAGGTATCTGGATATAATTATGGTCGAGGTTCTTTGATGACATACTGGTGTATTCTTGGAAAAAGGTTGGGCATGAGAATCACTCGGAGATAGTTTTGGGTATTTTGTTGGTTCATCGTTTTTATAAGAAACCTTAAATGTGTGATTTTTTTATACAAGAGTTATATTTCCATGTTCACATTAAATCAAAAAATTTTGTTTCTATGGATCCAGAAAAATATGTTTTGATCTTTTAAAAACCACCAAATAATGTCTTTGAGATGCACATTTTCTTTGTCATGGAATGTTATTACTAACATTTTTTTCTTGAATTTTAATGACTATATTCACTAATGACGACTTTTTCAATGAAAAATTTTCCATTCCAATAGAACGACGAATTTCAGGTGTCTTTTCAAAAGATATTTTTTTTTCTTATATCAGTACTGATCTTGATATTTTTAGAATCAAGATAAGGATATGTGGTGTATTATGATGCTTTGGGATCTAGGTTGGGGTGTGTTATCATGTGGGGAGACTAGTTACTTTCTTATGTCTCATAGAAGGTATGGTTTCAAGAGAAGAACTTCCCAACATGTGATTTAGATTTAGATTTTGTGGTCCATGATTTGGTGACTCCGAATCATTACCTATATAGTGATAAATTTATGGTTTTTACAGATCATGAGAGCTTGAAACACATTTTATCTCATAGATATTTGAATCTGAGATAAAAAAGATAGATTTATTATCTTAAAATGTTTGAATTTAGATTGATTTATACACCTATTAAAGGGGACTCTATAAAATATGAATTAAATAGGAAGTCATATATTCAATTGGCTAATGAAGCTTCATATCATTGGTAGATGATGAAAATTATAGCTGACATGAACGTGGGTTTTAATGACTGAGGTAGTGTTGCAGTTTTATTTATTCTTTTTTCATATATTTGGTTGAGAACATTAAAGAGTAAAATTCATCTAATTATGAATTTATTTCTATGATGTCAAAAATCAATAGTGGAGAGACCAATGAGGGATGGAATCTTTGAGAGGATTATTGTTGTGTTTTTTAGATCAGATGGTCTTATATTTGGATTTTCATAAATAACTACCTCATTCATTCCACTAATCATGATGGTTTGTTCATCTTGGAACACAAAAGATGTACAAGGATCTAAAATCACAATATTTGTGGGTTCGAATTAAAAGAAAATTTTTTCAGTTTGTTATGATATGCCTCACTTTTTACTAGGTTAAGGCAGAGCACCATCGGCTTGAAATTATGTTGTACCCTTTTCCAATTCCTATATATAAATGGGATAATATAGATATGGATTTTGTAATATGTCTACGAATGAAAATTTAGAAACTTGATGCCATTTAGGTTATAGTAGATTGTCTCATAGATGTGGACTATTTCATTACTAATCATGAATCTAATATGGTAGAAGAGTTTTCAAAAAACAAAATTCATGAAGTGGTAAAATGGAATGGCATACCGGTTTTGGAAGTATAAGATAGAGAACATAGATTTACATCTTATGTACGGAAATCCTTAGAGAAATCCATTGTTACACAATTAACTATGATCATGGTGTGTCGTCTTCAAATGGATGTAAAATAAATAAAGATGATACCAAAATCGGAATACATTATTAGGGCTTGTGTGATGGATTTTTGTGGTCATGGTATGAGAACATACCATTGGTGGAGTTCTCATCTAACAAAAATTATCAGGTATCAATATATATGGTTGTATTTGAAGTATTATATGGTCATTCTTATCATTCTTCACTTTTTTGGGTATAAAAATGTGAGACATCACTAGTACAACCAATCCTTGTGCATAAGACAATATAAAAAATTCAACTGATCAGGAAAAAGAATAATACATATTAGTGTCATCAGAAATCGTATGTGTATTATCATCGATAGTCATTGTCGTTTGTGGTTAGTGATAAAGTTTTCTTGAGAATCCTTCCAAGGCATGTGAATCATCATTTTTATAAGAAAATAAATTTATATCATTGATGCATATTACCTTTTAAGATACATGAATTGGTTGGTGAGGTGGCATATCATTTTAATTTTCCACCAAAGTTTTTTTTGTGTATAATGTGTTTCATGTATCCCAATTGAAGAAGTATCATCCTGATCCAGACCATGTGATTTTATGGGATCATGTTGACCTAGATCTAGATACTACATTAGTTTGTGTTCCAGTGTGGATTGAGGATAAGTATGATAATGTATATCATGGGAAAAGTATTGGTCTAGTGTGAGTTTTATTATGGTGTGGTAAAATTCAGAAAGAAACATGGGATCATGAGAAGGAAATGGTTGAATAATTGCTTGAACTCTTTCAGGACAATGGTGGTTCTCCACTTTCTAGGGATGAAAAGACCAATGTTGGGGAGAATTTAGCACCCCTAATTTCATATACATGACCCTTTACTTATTTATTTTATTTATATAACGTAATTGGGTTATGTTTTAGGAGGTTTATATGATATTTGGCAAGTTTTGGGGGCTTTTCTTGAGGTTCATGGTTTGTGTAGTGTTAGAAGAAACCGTGAAACACCTCTCAGGAAACTATGTAACCGAAACATTGGGAATCTACTAGACACATGGTTAGGAAAACCGTTTGGACAAACTATCAGGCTGCTTAGGAGAAACCTTTTAAGGATGAACAGAAGAGAGTTACATGGTTGATGAAATTTTTTTCAAACCATGAAATCCAACCTTGCACCATTAAAATTTAGATTTAGAAATTTTGAATCTAATATTAATAACCTGTTAAACCATTTTTTTCACTAAAAATTTCAAAAACTAAATTCCTCTTCCTCCCAAGGTTATGGAGACCATTTCCTTATATCCAATAGTGATTACTTTGCAAATCTATATGCATTGGAGGCAAATTTTTTTGGTAAGTGATCATTCTTAATATTTTTACTTAGTTTTCTTCTTCTTCCCACTCTTAGAATCATGGATATAATTTTTTAGGGATAGATTCATGCAATATTAATTTATTAATGATGATATATAGTGGTTTTTATTGAATATAATAATATATAATGATGATTTTAGGAGTTTCAATCCATGTTTTTGAAGTTATTGTGCTTTTATTTTTATTTGTCCAAAATTCGGAGGTAGGTTTCTTCACTCTAGACTCATGTCGATTATAAATTGAATTCATTATTTAAAATTTATTGAATTTATTGTTAAAATTGATGTGGTATTTGGTGTAAAACATTTTTATTTAAGGTTTTTTGAAATTATTAAAATTGGATGGTTCATTGGAAAACAACCTTGGTTATAATTTTAAAATATTGATTCTAAAATTATGGTTTTGTTTTGTTATATAGAAAAAATAGTTTAATGATTTAATGTTTTATATATTTTTTCAATAAAATAAATGTTTTATTGAAATGTTTTGGCATGGGTTTTAGCATACATGGTTGGCATGAGTTCATTTTCATTTATGTGACCCTATGGAAGGGAAACGTGATATTGGGGAACATGGTATATGGTTACCTTGGGATGAATTAGAAGATCAAAAAGAGACCACCAATGAATATGGAATTGTCACCTAGGCATGCACGTGTAAATGTGAGTATGTTTGAATGGTTATTCCAAATGTAAATGGGAAATTTTTTCCATAGAAAACTGTTCATTTTGGGAAAAAAATTATGATTTGAAATAAATTTCATTAAATTTATATATAAAATTTTATATAAATGATAAAAAATGATCTATCCTAGTAGTGTGAATTGGGAATTCATTGGTGAAATCCTACTGAGTTCTATACTCACCCCATGCTTGGTAACTTTTGTGTATTTAAAGATATTGTATATTGGGACGTCGGTAAAGGCAATATATCTCAGCACTTTAGTGATGCTTCACGATTACTTGGGAGTTTCTTGTTTAGTTGTAGATTGGAGCATGTCTAGAGTTGTTGAGTTAATGTCTTTGGTGTCTTTGAATTTTTTTGGTTTTGGTTTCCTCTTTGTACACTGAAATCTTTATTGGTTGATTTCTCTTTGAGTTGTATTACATTGTACTCAAAAATTATTTTTAGGTTTGTTCATTACTATTATCTTGTTATGGTTGTTTTATTTTCAAAGGGAAAATCATCCCCCAGTTTTTTATAAAGCCCTTATAATTTACTTCCAACATTTTACATCATGAAGATGTCACATAAGGCCTAGTTTCACACCCTACACTTATCAATCCAATTAACAGGAGTGGGATTTTACACCTTCCCTATAAATGTGTTATGAATTTATCATGTATAATAAATTGTGAATTTCTATAGGGAAAACTACCATTATTTCTAATAGCTACCTTAGTTTTAGGTGTTTATGCTTGAAAGTGTCACAATATGATATTATTACTATAGTAATACATAATATAACCATTCACCCCCAAACTAATGGTATGTCTAATTAGACTATTCACACCCCAATACATTATATCTAAATAAACATGAATTATTTGATATCATCCCTTACATGAAACCACGAGTCAATATGAATTGTGACATTGTAAACTATCAAAACCTAGACATTAAATTAATTGGTGTGACTAGTAAGAACCAGTTTATGAAAAAATATATATAAATGTTTTTATTAATTCTCATTTATTTATTAATAAAAAATAAAAAGGTTCTCAACATCAATAATGTCATTTTACTCTTAAAAATGTGTTCTCCTGAAAAATTATATCAATAATATTTTTTCAAGTGAATTTTATAATTAATTTCAAACATTTTTTGATATTTTATTTCAGGAAATGAATATTATTTTTAAAATATTCATTTAAATATTATCTTAGGGTTATATTTTATTCTTTTTTAAATATTTATTTTACAGTAAATAGATAAAATCAACAGTTTTTAGAAGTATTTTCATTTTCTTTCAAGTAAATATCCAACAATGTTATTAATTTTATCTACTTTTAAAATAATAATATTTAATTAAAAATTTTCTAGTTAATCCCATTTTAATCATCATTATACTTTATTTTGTATAAAATAAATTTTGGGCATAAATTTGTTTTTGAAAAAAACATTTTTATACATGCAATTTGTTTTTATACTAATAAAATAATCTATCCTCTATTGATTAGTTTCATTAATTAAATTTATAGATTATATATTTAATATAATATTTAAAAATTCATTTTATGGTTTTTAAGAAGAAATTAATGAATGTAAATTATGGTTTGCGCTTAAAAATTCATTGTTTGAAAACAATTTTTGTTACAATTTTCACACTTATTTGAAATTAAATTCTTCCACATATAGAAATTGAATATATTAAAATTTAATAAATATTTTTAATAATAATTATTATTATAATTTTATATTTTTAACTTACTTTTTTTCATAGTGAAGATTAAAAACAGTAATTTGGTCACTACAGTAAGGGTTAAAATGTGTTTACCAAGTAGTTAAACCCTGATATTATGGTTGAAATTACTTAAAAACCTATTATATTATTATTATTTTATTTTATTTCATCATTATAAAATCCTAACATATAATAGATGTCCATTTGAATCCACCTTCCCAAGAAATTGACCTTAAATCATTGAAATCTTTTAATAAGTTCTATGTGTGTCCCTCCCCTCACAAATAAAAGTGAACCTTTTATCCTCCATTATTCCCAATATTTGATTCATATAGATTAGAAAATAACTAAGGAAAACCATACTATAATCCTTACCTTCATCTTATAGCTTGTTCTGATTCAAACATTACCATAGTGATAAGAGTTTTATGATGCAATATCTTTTTAATGGGATTGTTTAGGCTTAAATCATTGGTGATGAAATAATACAATCTATATCTTACATGTCATATATATTTCATTATCATATGTT
Organism: Viscum album; assembly: GCA_963277665.1. Lineage (NCBI taxonomy): Eukaryota > Viridiplantae > Streptophyta > Magnoliopsida > Santalales > Viscaceae > Viscum > Viscum album. Next base: position 1,633,539,508 of record OY728141.1, read on the forward strand.
TATTTATAGTAAATACAAGTTTTTATTTCATATTATTTTCTTTGTTTACTCAATATATTGAAAATATGTTTTAAGGAACAGTTAATTCATTTCTCTCTTCAGTTGGGAATTTTCTCTTTCATGTCCATATTTAATTGAAAATGTTTTCAATAATGTGTTTAATATAATCAAAATATTATTTAAAGTTATATTTTAAAAAAAATCAATTTATTTATCATGGTTTAAAAGTAATTTTATAATCATTATCTAAATATGTTACATTTGTATTTTTGTTGAAAATGTGAAAGGAATTATTGTTTTCAGGTACACTGCATAAATAGATTTTCCCATAATCATGAATACTCTTTTAATTGAATCTTACTTTTCATGTTTCATTAAATTTTGTCAATAAATTTTTTCCATAATAATTTTCATTTTCTTTATTTTATATAGGTGATTTCAAAATAAAAAATGACAATTGTCCTTGAGAAATGTTATAGTGATGTTTTAAAATAATTTTATTATTTCAAAAAACAACTTTATATTTCTTTTGAATTTTCGGGGATGTGATACACTATTATCATATTTATTATTTCTATGTATGTTTTATTATTTTGATCATGAAATTTTTATGAAACTTATATCCTTCCCATGTGTTATGACCTGATGTGAAGAATTTTATATGATCTTGTGGCACACATATGTATAGTTTTCATTTTTTATGGGTGGTTACATTATAATCCAATGTTATGTGGGTTTGTTAAATCCCTCTAATGAATTGGTTAAATACGAATACATCATGTGATAATATAGACTATAATGTGGAGTGAACCTAGTTATGTAAGGTAATTTTTCCAATAATACTGTATTGGGAGGGAACCACGACTAAGGAAATGATGGAATGGGGAGTGAACAAAATTTAATATGATATTCATAGTAGTCCTACCTCACTAAGGAAATTATTTTCAATGATTATGTGAATTATAAAAACTTATAACTTATTCTTATGATACGTTTCCCTAGCTCATGATTGGTTGTGTATGGTTCCATACTCCAATGATTTATGTGATTTGTTTGACCAAAAATTATTCCATTTTTAATGATTAAATATCATTAATTGATTAGGTAATATTATTATAAGTTGTGATCATGTTCTCATACAATTGGACTTATATTATTCCCACACATAATCATTAATTTATATTTCTTATGTTTACTCTTAATGGATATCTCAAATTTACCATTCTTATTTTTTCATTCCCCATGCTATGAATAAATTTTTTCAGTTTCATATGTTCGAGAAGGGTTCTATTTTTAAAGAACAAAATAGGAAATTATATAGATCTTTTATGTACCAATTATTTAAGTATCTATGTTTCTAAAGACACTAAACCTCTATGTTACTCATGTGTGTATTGTTGTTAAGTGTATTGAATATAATATAAAATGATGTATTACTTATATATGAAATCTATGGGTCACTATAAATTATATCAGTGGAATGTTTTATTGAATTTTAGAGACTATGATGAAGAATCATTAGTAATAAACCTTAGGATGAATATAATTATTTCAGAACATCAATTTTTTTTGGTAAATAATGTAGTGTATTCTAACTAATAAATCACAACCTGGTCTAGATTCTATAAGTGAATTTTGTTTTGGTATAGATGAATCTACGAGTAATATCCTTAAAAGGATTTGTTGGAGTATATATTATCCATCATTCAAGTGCACAGTGAATATGCCCTTTCTACCTGCCTGGTTTGATACTCCTAGGGGATATGATTTTGTTAATTCTCATTTTCTTTATGATCCATTAGGTAGGATTAAAATATTTACTAACCATATATAACCTGGGTTAAACATGAAGTATCATAAGTTGAAAAGAAGGTATCATGATTTAGTCATCCTATGAATTATTTTCATGATAATACGATTGATAAATATGATTAATGAAGCACGATGGTTACAAACACCATTTTGGGTTTACTAAGGGCCAGAAGTTGAATGATGATGTTAAGGTAGAGATAATTTAACTCATATATTAAAGTATCTTATTTGATCATTTTCTTGAATATTCATTTTTATTATGAAATTTATTAAGGAATTTCTATTCATATACATAATTATTAGGTTTTAAATTAGTAGTAAACACAGTTAATAGTATGATGATTTCATCTCAAGTCTTTGATTCTTCCCCAACTAATGTTTGTGGGAATATCCTTATAGAAGATATTATTATTCTTCCTCTAATTGAACATGATGTAATTTTATGAATGGATGGGATTTATTTATATAAATCATGTATTAATTGACAAGGAAGGGAAGTAACATTTTATTTTTTGAACCAAAATATGTTTTTCTGTCGGTGAAAGGATAAATGTTAAATTATAATAGAAATTACATTTGTTTCATGGGTCATTATTTCTATTAAATATGGGTATTTATTTTATATGATTATAGATAAATTATTATCGATTATATTCTTATTTTTTGGGATTTTTTTGATATATTTCTTGAATAGATTCCTTTCCTTCCTATGAATTGTGAAGTCAAGTTTTCAAAAGAACTCAAACAATTTGATACACCTATTTAAATTAATATATAGAGAATAATCTTCATGGATTTATAATAATTGAATAAGGAACTCTAGAGAGAATTTTTTTTATGGGATTCATTCTTCCAGGTGCATTACCATGGGAAACACTGAACTTTTTGATAAGAATAAATATAGATAATATAAATATTCATTGATTATAGGGAACTTAACAATATCATGATCATGAATAAGTTTCATTTTCCCTATATTAATTATTTTTTTCATCAATTATGAAGATATAAATATATTTCCTAGACCGATCTTCGATGTAGATACTATTATTCGAGGGTCAATATTAAAGACATATCCATGATAGATTTCCATTCGTGGTATGGACACTATGAATTTATAGTTACACCATTTGGTTATAACAATTCCGCCTCTATATTCATGGAAATGATTAATAGAGTCTTGAAATGTCGCCATGATTAATTTATTCTAATCCATATAGACGATATTCATATATATGCTAATGGAAAGGAAGAGCATAGAGATAACTTGAAGATTTTACTGTTGACTATAAGGAAGGATAATATATGTGAAAATTAGGAATAGGTTGATTTTTTTTCTTCTAAAAGATTCATTTATTGGTTATATAATATTATGTAATGGTATATTAGTGGGTCCATTAAAGGAGGGATTTACTAAACATTGTCTAATACCAACAACTATGAATGAAATCTAAGGTTTTTTTAGATTAGCTGGATATTATCAACCATTTGTGAAATATTTCTCATGTAAACCTTATCCATTGACCTCGTTGACTCATAAGGGAGTTATTTTTATTTGAACTGATAAATTTGATGGAAATTTCTTATAACTGAAGATAGGGTTGGTTCGTGCACCAATTCTCACACTAACTTACAGTGGAGAGGGTTTTTTTATTTATTGTGATGCATGAATGATATGTATAGTCAATTTTATCATGTAAAATGATGTGGTGATATATTATTACTCGCTCCATGTGAAGGTTTAAGAGAAAATTTTCCTGACTCATGATTTGGATTTATTAGTGAAAATCAATAAATTAAATATTTTGAGGCATTATCATTATTGATAATGGTGTTCCATATATACTGATCATAAAAATATAATATATATATATATATATTCACAAAAAAAGATTTTAATATTCCCCATATAAGATTTATGGATTTGATTAAATATTTTTATTGCTAAACAAACTACCACCCTAGGAAAGAAGGCAAATTTGATGATGCTTTGACTTGAGAAGATTTTAGATTATCTATGATGAGGATCATAAAAGATTTAATATTTATGTATTTAAAAGGATATAAGTTGAAATTTTTATAAAATGGGAAGAAATTTATCTTCATCAAATGAGGGTTAAACCACCAATAAAAATAAATATTAAGGAGACACTAAAAGACTACATGGAGCTAAAAAAGAAGGTGATAAATATTCATTATCTCAATATTGATTCTGATTGACTTATAAGGTTCATGAACCCTGGATGTATCCCATAAATACTAGACATGAAGATGAAACTATTGGATGAATATCATATCACATCATTATTTATTCATCCAGTAAGTACAAAAATGTATAGAGATATGAAGGAGTATTTTTGGTTGTACAACATGAATGGATAAATTTCATTGTATGTATCTTGGTTCTTATAATGTCACAAAGTAGGGGCTGAGAGACATAATTATAAAGGGATTTTAAAAATATTACCTATACTAAAAAAGAAATGGGAAAACATCACCATATATTTTTTCATTAGAATCCCCAAAATATATAAATTTCATAATTATATTTGGGTTGTCGTATATCACCTTAAAATCTACCAAAATTAATTAATATTAGAGAAGATATCTCTCTTTATCAACATATAGGGACACACATTAAGGATGTTGTAATGTTAAATGGGTACCCCATTCTATTGTATTAGATCATGATTAGATGTTTTCCTTGATGTTTTGGATATGTCTCTGGTATACTATAGTTGTATAGTTTTGTTTTATTACTTCTTAACATCCTCATATAGATGGTGAGTCATACAGGACTATTTAATCCATGGATGATATGTTGAGATTATGTTCTCTCATTTTCAAATGTGGTAGGGATCAGTAAAATAATATAGTCAAGTTCTCATACAACAATATATTTCACTCAAGAATTAAGAAAGTTCCTTGTGAAAACCACTATGAAAATAAATTTATAACACCTACATAATAAGATAAAGTTATGGAATAAAGGATATTGGGACTTATTCTATCTAAGGAAATGGAAGAGAATGTTAGAACCATTTAACAACACATAAATGCAACAAAGAGTTGATAGAAGAGTAATGATGACAATTGAAGTAACCCAAGTTGAAAATGACTTAAATAATACAATAATATATTGTTTAAAAAAATAAAACTCAAAAAATTCATAGAAACTGTGGATCAAAAGGTTTAGTGTCTTGGTGATTGGCTACAAAAAATATTCTTTTACTACACCTGAAAAATTTTATCCATAATCATGCTCCTTTAGACCATTTTTAGTAATCTACCAAGTGATAATTTTCTTTATAAATTTTAAACTAGAAACATTAGAAAGAGGTGTTATCAAACTTACAGTAATGGGAAAGATATATCATAAATTATTAGATCATACAAATTAAGGAGAATATGAGAAAGATATGAATAACATAATAAAAAATAAAAGGACCATGGTTGGTAATCATAAAAATTTATGGTATAACATAATATCATAAGAACATCATTATGGAACCATAAAATAAATAACTTGTTGGAAAAAATATTAATAATCATAAAACATTTGATCATGATATAAAAGTTAAAAATACATTTAAAATAAGTCATAATCATAAAAATATGTAATTTCATAGAAAAATCTTTAAAATATTGCACAATCATAAACCAATTATTTAATATCATTATGATCCTACCCACTTACCAACCTGTTCACATGTATAATTGTGACTAGATCATAACACCTTAACACTCAACATTATTTACCCTAGTTACTTTCAAACATATTCACATATAAAATTGTGGGTATATCTTAACACCATTACACTCACCCTTTATTAACGTAGAGACTTTTTAATATGATCTCCTAAATATTCAATCGTGTGAGATTTAATACTTTACCCAATTCATCATAAGTAGATATATGTCTCACCCTTCACATAATACATACATTAATGACCCGCATGAAAAAATAATCACGTTATAAAATAACTTATATAATGAATATTGGTTTCATGATATTTCAAAATCATCACATAAAGTATGAATGGAAATAAAATAGGTTTTATAAAACATTAAAATTTAAATATTTAAATTTTTATAAATAACCCAAGGAAAATATATTGTATTTATAAAACATACAAATTGAAATCATTAACTATTCATAAATAATTCAAGGAAAGAAAATAGGGGTTTTATCAAGACAGTCAAATAAAATCATGAATTAAATCTATTGATACAAAAAACTTGATCACCTAAAAAAATCACATAATAAAATAATAATATATGATGAATAATGAAATAGAACTCCATTAGAGATAGATCATTTGATAATAATGGAAACAGACAACAAAAAAGTCTTTTTGAAAGCATTTTGTATTCACTATTCTAAAAGAAATTATTATGAGTAACTTTTTGAAAAGAATCCCTTGGTTCCCTGAAAAATTAAAATAAAACCATTCATGGAAATTTAATTTATACAAAAACCATTTTCCCCAAAAGTAAAAAAGGTAAAATCATAAGGAAATTTCATTAAAAATGATATTTAAATAAGATATTTTATAACTCGTTAAATGGATTTTGAGTTATCAAGACAATTATATTTTTCATAATTCACAGATCAAGAGAATGATAATAAACCTTAAAATCCTATTGAAAATAGTTCCAAATAATGGATCATTGAAAGACAAAAAGGATTCAAAACCCGTATTTGAAAATACCATGAAAACATTTACTCTTAAAGGAATCTTTATAATGTTCTCAAAAAAGGGGCAGTCAAAATACATAGAACACTTTCACTCTTAAAAATACTCTTTAATAATGGGATCTTGAGAATGTATTTTTTTTAAAAGGTAAATTCAAAATAATTTAAAAACATTTTCATTTAAAAATAATATTTGGTAATTGGGAACAAGTAAAAAGGATTATAAAAAGAAAATGGAGATTAGATGATACAAATTGTTATTTAAAAGGATCAAAAATATTTTCGAGCACTTTGAAATAATATTTTTAAAAAATCCATGTAAATTAAAATACTATTTAATTTTACTTTTTAAAATGGAAAAAAATTATAAAAATAATATTAAAACCCATATTAAGTTTCTAACAATATAGGAGAACATTGGATGGATGTAAAATGTGCAAATGGATGAAAATATATATCCAAGGCTTAGAGGATAATCATCCCTCTTTTCTACCTTTCTCCAACCCCGACATTATCTCACCTTTCTTGGGTATCACGCCAAATTCTAAAGTTCTTGATCTTGGTGAAGGATCTCCTCAACTCGTTATTTTTACATCCGATTTTCCTAAAGCATCGACCCTCTTAAACCAAGCCTTGGTGGTTCTATTCAGATCTCATCATCCATTGGTTAAGTTTTTTGATATATATATTTTTGGATCTTGGGGTCTACAGGAACAGGCGACCATTGACCTCCTCGAAAAGCAGTATATCATTGTTCATTTCTCATTGGAGGAACACCTTATCATTGCCTGGTCTCACACTCCTCAAAACTAAGATGGCTCAAATTTCTACTTATTTAGATTGTCCTATGAGTTTCATATGAAATTGGATGCCCCGACTATGGCCATGTGGAGAAGATTTCCTTAAATCCCTCTCTATTTTCAAAACCATTAAATTATTAAAATAATTTGGAATATGTTTGGGTTTTTTTGTGTTTGGAAAATATAACAACTAATTTCTATCACCCAATCTCCCGATGCATTTCTGTAAAAGTATCTGTTTCAAAACCCCCTGTACAGTGGGTTTGAATCTTGGATATGGAGGAATTTCATTACAAATAGCTAGTTGTTTTTGAGTCTTTGATGAACTTTTTCTCATCCTATAAACACTTGGGTCACTCGCCCATTATTTCCAACAAGGTGGTAAGGAAAATAAAGGGGGTTAATTTATTACCCTATTATGAATGGAACTAATATTTTTACCCTCTCTATTGATAATTTGGATACCAGAGATTCCCCCAATGTTACTCCTATTCCAAAAGATCTGGGTAATGTGTAAGAAAACCCTATAGTGGTAGATATATATGACAAATTGAAAAAAATAGTGTGTCTCGAGTGGGATATCACAAGTCTAGGGGAAATTTGGATTCCCACCAATGGATACTCCCTCTTTTTTTAATACGTTTAAATATAGAAGCATAGGAAAGGGTAAGATGATCAGACAAGTAGCCAAGCTACATTTCAATACAACTAATTCTTCTCCAAGACCAATATATTTGATTTAGGTATATCTTGGTCTAAATATTTCATTGAAGAAGGTGTATCCTGGTCATAAATCTCCATACAGTTCAATATAACACCAAAATAACTCATCTCCCTTGAACAAGGATGAGAAAGAGAATGTGGACCAGGAAGGTTGTTGTCCATATATTCCAAAATGGAAAAAGAAATAGGATGGATCAAAGTCCCCTGAAGATACTAAACTGAGTGATAATGAAATAGACTCACATCCAATAATGGATGAAGAGAAGTACACCCACACTATTTTTAGTGTTGGTTCTAGTTCTAGAAATGGAAATAAAGGAAACCTTATTTTTGGAAGTTTTCCAATCAACAATGGAAAAAATGAACACCTTACAAGGACTAATCCAATCTACCAAAATCTATGGTCTTGAGATCCTCAAGTAAAGTTAAAAATTTTGGGACAGAGAAAAGGATAATCGAATCTATAGGTGATGTAGATTTTTCTCAGAATCTTGACATATAGAGAAAGCATGCATCAACTTATAGTGTAAAATCTGAGGAGGAAATAGGTTGAATGAGTATGGACTTAGAGCACTTGTTGGATATTTGGGCTGATAGAGAGTCTTTCCTTGATCCAAATTTGATTTCATTTATCATAACTCTTAAGGGTGAAGACAAGGAGGTTGTTGATAGACCAGAAATTCCGGAGCACTTTCTTCATTCAAGTGAAAAAATGTTAGAGGATTCCTTCAATATCCATATTCATAAATAGGATTCTCATATAATGTTATAAGGACTACTAAAAGTTTATTTAAATGAAGATAAATTTTCCTAGATCAATAAAAAGAATCTAATTTTGATATGTGGCTTTAATGAGGTGAAAAATAGCTTGGAGGAACACGTATGAACATGGGAAAAGGTGGAATTAAAATTTAAGAATCTCATCAAGAAAGATATAGATATTAAGGTAAACTCTATACAATAGAAATTATATAGAGTTAATTATTCCAACTCTTTTAATTTTTTTTAATGACCATGTCTTTTCATAAATTATTTTTTTGATGTTCTGGACATGTGAACTTATTTTTTTCCACTTCTCCTCAGAATTTCTTTTTTGAAATAATAAAAAATTACTTTGTTAGTGGATAAAGAGAAGTAATTTAGCTTTAAAATAAGTTTTAAATACAATATAACTTCATAATAGGTTATTATAGATCAATATTGAATTGTTATAGTCAAATAATTGTGATTATTACTTGATAGAGAGATTCGAGTCATGGAACCCATTTAATGCCTTTGTAACTTTCAATACTAAAACACATGTGAGGTATAAAATTATATAAAATATTTAATATCATGAAATATAATATAATAATGATAAAAAATGATAATGGGGTATTATTTATTCCATTTTAATGGAAACATGATGTTTAGAATAAGCGTGACTCTAGGGATCAAAATTTGAAGCATAGAAACCCTTACATCCTGATAAGTGAATGGATTGAAAGAAAATGTAAAAGGAATTGAAAAATAAAAATGGATATCTCCTGAAAAAGGTTGATTTATTACAATGTATTTAATTTTGGTAGTCACTATACAACATCAATGATTAATAAGTGAAAAACATGAAACCATTCCTCAACAAAAGTGAACTTGAGGCAAAAAAATCATTACCTTACTTCCATTATTAGTTTATGACACTCTAACCTCATATAAAATATTTTATAACATAAGAAAAATTTTCATAACCTTAATCATAAATATTTCCTATTTATAATACTTATTTTAATTCTTTATAATGGGTATATTAATTAGTTATATCATATTATAACAATCGAATGTTTATAACTTTAAATATTTTGTTCATGTTTAATAATTTTTATATCATTACCCATCATTGAACCAATTTCATTAAAGATATATATTTTAATATTCTTAATATATAATATATGTTGACATAATAGTTTCTTATTTCATTCCATAAGGGTTCTTCTATGTTATGTGAAAATTGAATAGATAACTGTTTATTTTCATAATTTTAGAGAATAAAAATGTTACTTTAATAAGAAGTTAAATCATTAATATAATATTTCTAAAAAAACATAATAATAAATATTTTATTAATTTATCGTAAAAAATATTTTTCAATTTCCTATATTCCTCTAAATTTTTATTTTAAATAATTTCCCGCATTGGTGGTTAAACAGACCCATACATGAAAATACTTTAACTCGACTGGTGAGTATAGTTAAGGTGTTTATTTTGACATAATATCACTATAATAGAAGAATAATGATATTATTTTTATTTTTATTTTATATTTATCAATATTTTAATATTTTTATCTAATTTAAATGATGTCACTATGTTGAGGTGATAGTCTTCCAAATGTACTAATGATATTCTTTTTTTTATTGGATAAAAATGGGTAAATTAGCTATGTACCAAAAATATAAAAAATATATAATTACACCAAGGATAATTAATTCATCATATTATTATGGTTATATAATATTTTTAATATCTTCATTAGGAAGAAAATCATAATAGGAGATAACATTTATATCAAATAATTGATTTTCCCTTGAAAGTTCCCTTGAAATTTAAGGGATTAGGCTACCTATTAGTTATGAAGGTATTATTTTTGTGAGAAAATATTTTAGGGAGATTAAAAGTTTAATGTTTTATGTAAAAATTTTATAGATATTTTTATCTTTGAATGATGGTTGGGGTTCCCTTTTTTGTAAGGGGATAAAAGGGGTACTTTTGGAAAGATTCATCATTTTTCAATAATTCTATTACACTATTATATGGTAAATGGATCAAATATTTATAAATTTATTAACTTTGTGTGTCTTATGGTAGATAAAGGAACATAATTTTTTTTAATTATGTTTTCAACATTTTATTTCCTTTTTTACCATTATGTAGTTACATTTTAATTTTTTTACGTTAAAACAAGTTAATTTTTTTTAACTATGTGATTTTATGTTTCATTAAACATATAACATTAACCATATAAAAAATTAGGTTATGAAGGAAATAAATTTATATATATTCAATCTAATTCAATTTTAAAATATCAAAAAATCATCTTTTATATAAAAATAGTTAATGTGTAGAAAAAACTATTTTAGTAGACACATGATGTTTGGACCTATATGGATTCTTAATTCTATTAAGTATTTATTACAAACTAAATGACTGTTAGTACATTTATTTATGTTTGAATATATAATACTATATTATTTATTAAAATCATTTCAATTTAATTTATTCAATATAAATTACTTTATAGTAGTAGAATAATAGTTATAAAAAATATTTCATCATTAAGGTGGTAATTATCATTAATCATAACAAACTAATTTTTATAACCAAAATTTATACCAGTGTATTAAATATTATAAAAAATGGTAAGTTAAATTATACAATCATTTTTTCAAATTTACATTCAATTTTTCCTAAAATTAATCTTAATGTTAGTGCATGTATTGCCCAAAACACTATTTAAAAAATGATATTATGCAAAAAAAGATTGGTGATTATGATTTAATTATCAATTAAGTTTAATATAAAATAATAATTATAATTGTTCCAAAATTCTATATTTAAAAATAAATGAAATAGAAAACTTCATTTAATAATGTTATTATTAATTAAACGAAATAATCGAAAGAGCAGTTTTCATTAAAACACTACATAAGTTTTTGAAATGTTAAACATGTGTTTATAAATTAAACAAATTATTTTTAAAATTATTTATAATAGACTATGATATTTAATTTTGTATAAAGTGTTATAAAAAAATTGTTTCATATAAAAACTATGGTATTAGAAAAATAAGTATTTTCTCTACTCACCTAAAGACAAATTATTTCAAACAAATTCCAAAAATACATCTTAAGAAATTTTTCTTAGAATAATTAAAAAGTAAAAGTTACATTATCAGATTTAAATTCTAAAATTTTTAAATTTTTCATTCTAAATGGAAATATAAAATTTCAATATAATGAATTTTCTTAAATATAACCATTTTAATATTAACTTGTATTAATTATTTACCTTTAAAAGGTAATAATTATTAAGGGTTTACCACATTAGCATTTATTATAGCATCATTAATAATTTTATTTAATAGTATTTTATATTCTTTTTATGTTCTGTGGTGTGTGATACATGTTGTACAACATAGTAAATATTTTAATGGATTCAAAAATCTTTAGTCGTTATATTATACCCCTAAAATAAATAGTGTATTTTAAATTTTAAATTTTGTTTAATAAATGAAGAATTTTTGGGATTTATAAGAAACTCTGTATATGTATTTTATTTAGTAAAACTAGGAAAGTATTTTTCCTAAATTTTATTCACATGATTTCTTAGGGACGTACCTATTATTTCTTGATTTACATGATCTTGTTTAAAAATTACTAAGACCCAAAAGGTTATGATAATATCAAAAAATAATTAGATTATATGAATATGAAATATTAATCCTATGTTTTATTATCAAATGAAACCATTGTTTTAACCTACTATACTTTCATTTTAACAAAATCATATTGGGTTAATCCTATAACTCTCTAAATTATACCCATCTTACATTATGTTTGGTTATCTTATAATTTTCATCCTAATATCTGAACATACCTAAAAATAAATAATTTATAATGGTTCATATAGAAAATACGATCAACCAATGAGTATCACATTAGAGTGACAAACCAGGTGTGGTGTCTTCGTCCCAGACGTCGTGAATCAGGGTGATGATCAAGTCAATACTTTACTAACCTTTTCAAGGTGATTTTTCCTAGGTGAATCTATACCACTACCATATCCACTTGAATTATCTAGATATTGATTTAGTGATAGTGAAAATTTTCTACTCATGACATTACTAATATTGTAGGATATCATTCTATATATAAAATCATCTTTAGGATTTTTACTACAGGTCCATAAAATAATGCTCAAAATATTGGAACAAATTGTCAAAAATAACTAACCAAACTACAAATTAACTAAACTAATTTCAAAAATATCTAAACCCTCCACCGATGAAAATTTAAGTGATCTTGTGTAAAAATTACTTAAATAATTCAATAATATCATGTTTTAAATAATCCATATCATAATAGTAGCAATAAATAAGGACCTAAAAGTTTAGTGGCTTGGCGATTTGCTGCATAAATATCTTATTTTAATACAGTTATGAACATTAATCCATAATCATGATCTTATAGACCCTCTATTAACATATCAAATGATATAATAATCTTCATAACCAAGGTATTGAAAACATACCAAAGTGATGAGCTTAAACTCAAAGTAATGGAAAAGACATGTCGTAACGTATTAGATCATAAACATGAAAAAGAATAAGATAATGACATAAATAACATTATAAAATAACAGAAGTCCATTTATGTTAATCATAAAAAATTATGGGGAAACTGAATATCCTAATAATATAATTAATATAACATCAAAAACAATTTAAAAGGAAACACAATGTTCGATAGTGTACATGATACACCACATCGAGCATAAATAAATAACTAAATATTATTATTATAATGTTACTATTATATAAAATCATTAGAATATAGGGAATAAATAGTATTAACTAAATTGTGAAACTAGGTTTTACACATGTTTATATAATGATTCATTGGTTACCAAATTAATTATGAATTGAAATAAAAACCAATTGAATATAAATGATGTGTTTTTATGAAAAAATATATAAATGCGAATAATTATGCTTATTAAAAGATAAAATCACTCTTTTTGGATTTAATTTATGAAATATAAATTCAATATAATGTTTAAAATTTATATTATATGTTTTATAGACATGATATAAGAACAAAATCAATTCTATGCATAAAAGGTGTATTTTTTAAAAGCACAGTTTTACGTCCTTTTGATGGAAGACCAATATTAAATATAGTTTTCGAAACAATAATAAGTTATACTTGAAAAAAATAAAATTCTTTGAAATTAGAGTACAAAAATTTACTTTGGTTGATTTTTTGGTATTTATCTGAGAAGTTACATTTTTTATGAATAGAGAAAAGTACTTCATTTTAGTTCAAAACTACATTTTCGTCTAATCTATTTATATAGTTAAATTATGTTTCTATTTGGTTTTATATTATAATTAAATAATATTTTTATCATTAAATACAATTTATGAAATTATAATCCATTCCACATTGAAATTAGAAATAAAAACATATTCATCTATTGAACATTTTTACTTTAACTCGCTTTCTCGCCACGTCTGTGGGATTAGCGTTAAAATTAATTTTTACTCTTCTGTGAATTGAATTTCAAAAAATTTACTTACATGGTTTTAATTAGTATGATATTTTTGGTCAAATAGAATTAACTAAATTTTTGTTAATAATAACTTCAGTATTTTATTTACCATAGTCAAGGTTAAATCGGTTAAATAAGGGTAAAAATAATATTATAAATAATCTAAAATCACCCTAACACTAATCTTAATTTCATTGAATGAGTTTTATCTTACCAAAATAATCCTTGGGTATAATTTATACCCTTTTAAGTACACTTATGTGTGAATGATACATTTATGATATTAGATTCAAAGAGAGACAATTTTGTCATATCCTTGTTTTTAAGAAGTATTTTTAATATGGGTTTATACATGGAATATCTTTTACTGTAAATAGTATTTATAAAAAATATATTGAAAAAATCATGGTAATTTATTTATAATTTTTATGGAATAAATAATTAAATTAAATATTATCACAATGATGATGCGGTAATTGATTTATTTATTTAAGAATCAAATAAATGATATTAAAAATGTATAAATAAATATAATTTCACACAATTAATTTCATACAAGTATTTTATGGATGAATTTTAATTGTTAGGGATGTTTTGAGGGATTTTATTTGTGACTATTTCAATTTTTTATGATATTTTTTGAAAATTCAAATATTTAATAGACTCAAAATTGACATTAATGATATTATAAAATTTCAAATATTTTATTAAATGATATAGAGTTTATAAAAAAACTAATATTCATCCAACTAGTTATGATACATCTTGTAATTTCATAAATGACTCGTTTATTTGTATTTTTTCATTTTATATTAATTAAATTTATACTCAAAGTGTGAATTACATGATATCACGATAAGAATTAATAATGGTTAAAAAAATATAAGGATTAAAAAATAATAAAAACATGTATAATTTTCATTTTATGATTGGATTTATACCCATACTCGTACTATATTCTAAATAAACCTATTAGGACCCATTTGGAATATAAAATTAATTTATATTAATTTAATAATTTAAAGAATTCCAAGAGCGCCCCTCCCCTTTTCTATAAAAGGGATCCCATTATTCTCTATTCATAACACCTAAAAACCAATTTGGTTCTACCAATAGCTACCCAAATACCATATAATAATCCCTTCACACATTCTATATCTATTATTTTTTGCAGAAAAACCTCCTTAGAGGTGTTAAGGTGTTAATCAAAGGAGATTTCCCGATGAAGAGGTGTCGTTTTTAATTAAGTATTTTTGTTTTTTTTTCTTCTCTCACATCATAAAAATATTCTTCAACCATGATTAAATAATAAATCCATTATCCTCAATATAATAATATAATATTCTATTAATATCATCGCCTAAATCTTTCTTAACTTCCATAAAATGGGAAAAAATTAATCGTTCTTGCTTACGTGTGAACTATAACCTCCAAAAACTGATATAATATGTTTTCCATCACCATCTATCAATAATGGTTATAATTATAAAATTAATATTTATATATTATATTCATGACATATTTATCATTATTAAATAATAATATATCAATTATTTTCTTACTTTTCCATTCACATAAAAATGATAACGTGGTTAGTGTGTATGTGTGAACTATCACCTCCTCGAAGTGACGTGATTCGTTTTTCTTCCCCACATCACATGGATGATATATATAAGTATATTTAATTGATTAATATGATAATAATTTTATTATTATCCATATTGAAATATAAAATAACAATTAACTTCTTTCCAAAAATGATCATGGAATAAGAGAAATGTTACTCATTCATACATACGACCTACCGTCTCCATGATTATAACATTATTCATTTTCATAACCATAAATAAATGGTTTTATTTGAAATTATAAATGATGTATAAAGGTTATTATTATGTCATGAATATTATTCTGAATATGATAGAATTATTACCATGTTTAATGCCAATTTGGACTCGAGTACTAAATATCGACAAAGCACCTGATGTGAACATAAATAATCAAGTAATTATTTTAACATGATAATTAGTAATATAAAAGGAATAATAAAATTTTAAAAGGTTTTCAATAAAGTAAATAGTTAACAAAAATTTTATTATTCTTGAAGATAAATATTGTACGTGACGAGTTAGATGCAAGGTAATAGACTTTTTAACTAAAAAACTCATTTTAATGTTTTGATGCTTAATTATAATAAATCTTTCTATTTTATATCCATGATTTAAAAATTATTTTGATGAATTTATTTCTATGTAAATTTTTTTTTATTGTAAATTTTTAATTTCTCTCAAATTTTTTAATAAAGGGTTGCTTGTAAAGTAATTTCTTTTAAAAAACTCTTTAAAAGTTATCATTTTCAACTATTTTTACCAAAGCCAAACGGAATATTTTTTAACATATACAAAAATAATGAATTTTCCCTGTTTTATGTATATTTAATATTTTGAAACTTACTTTACAAGTTCACCATTTTATTTTCAAATAATGTGTTTTCATTTATGAGTGTTCAGCTTTATAAAAATGAAATGTGATTTCAAAGTAGAAATGTTATTTTTCCTTTATGCTCGTTTTATGTGTTATGATTATGTTATGTTTATTGGTAATAGTTTATGAACAAAGGTGGTTTCATGATAAATTTGGGGTGGGTGAGCTTGTTATAGCTCACCAATTCATTGGGTAATGAGACAGTGTTAAACAGTTGGGTTTCTCTAAAGAGATTAATGGAATATATTGCGATGGGTATTTCAAATGTAACTATAGAGGTCACTCCCAATGTAGCCATGAAAGAAAAAAAAATCTAATAATGATAGGTATGCAACAATTTCACTTTATTATTTATGATTGAAATATAATTTTACAAGAATATTATGATCTCATGTGGTAAGCTAACGTTTTTATGTTTAATGTGTGAAAATTATGATTTTGCAAAAATGTTTTCATGAGTATAAAGTATTCATGGGCTAATGGTTTGTTTACTTATTTTACGTCACATACTAAGATTTTTGTGATCCTACCAAGTTTTAAATTATCTTATGGGTCATAATATTTCTAAGTACAATTAATATTCCATTATGAAAGTATTGAATACATTTCATGAAAAGAAATCAAGCTTTATTTCAAAGGGGTTTCCTTTGGTGGAAAAAATGGATACTGAGTATAAGTGTCCACATATAATGAATGGGTATAATTTGGAATATTTTGTCCTAATTCTCTAAAAATATAAACTAAAAATCTCATCTACTATGAATTATTATTCAAAAACACTATAATAAGTAATGTTTAAGGACAGGTCATTACAGTTGGTATCAAAGGATGATTTAGACAACTTTTGGGATTAGTATGCTTTCATGAGAGTTATGGATATCATCATCGGTTTATAATTTTAAGGATGATCATAATTTAATTGTCTTATAAAAACTTTTTAGTCTTTAAGTTATGAAATTATAAGGAAATTAACGATATTTTTAGGGACATTCATTATTTAGGTAATTATGGGTTATTACATTTCTGGATGCAAAATGAAAGGTATGAGATAATCATTGATGTTAAAATATGTTATGGTTATTTTTTAGTAATATATCATATTTTGGGAATGTTTTATGAATTATATAGTTTCAGAGAAAAGGACAACCCCTGGGATGGGAAAAAACCCATTACATCAAGCAAGGTTGCGGGAATCAAGCCTAGAATAGAAGGGCGACATGGGTGCAACGGTAACCATTGTCCTTCGTGAAGTCCTGGGTTAGTATGATTTTTTATTTTTAATTAAATGATTTTAATTATAAAGAAAAATTTGATTCTGGGAACCCATGTTTCATCAAATGGATACCAATGGGATTATGAAATGATTTGGTTATTAAGTTATTAATGTTGTTTTAGAATGAATTTGTTGTTTTGGGAACCATATATGAACAAGGTAAATAGAATACTACTATATTTTATTTGAGGAATAAAATTTGAGTTATATTTTGGAAAAAATATATATATTTTTATTATGGACTTATTATGATTCGATTATTTATAGAAATGATTAACCTATCTTAGAGAATATGTGATTAGGATAATTGTTTTCTGGTATTAGACTTCAAGAGTGATTTATGTTATTTGGAGATAAATGTTAGAACTTATCTTGTATGATTATTTGATTAAACCCTTCATATTTTTGGGTTTTAATAATAGTTATAATATATTTGTTTAATTTAAAAGATAGTTATTTGTTTAATGGTCTATGTTATTCTTTGGGTAACACTGTTGAATTTTAGAGATTAGAGTATCTTTTCCTCATATAAAGGATTATTATTTTTGTGGAATTATCTTATCTTAAGCTAATTTTTTTTAAGATAATGTATAAATATAGAAGAAATAGATATTTAATATATTTTGGATTTTATAATTTTCTAAAAGTTGATTCTAGTTCTTTAGGCATTAAAAATTCATCATAAATACTCATCATTTGGGAAAAAAGATAATTTTGTGGTGGAAAATGGTTAAAAGATGAAAATATAATTTTCAAGTAAGTATGTTTCCTTATGTTCATATTGTAAGTAGTACAATAATTATAAAACTCTATTAAAGGGATCTTAAAACCAAAAAAGAGTGTTATTAGTTAAAGATTATTATTAAGAGATCAATGACCTTTTAACTAATCACATATTTATGGATTTTTTATTCTTAACTTTCTCCTAATCATGTTTTATATCACTCTCTATCAGAACATGATAGTTAATTTTATCATCCATGTCCATGTTTTTTACATGGAAACCTATTATGTATTATCTCATGTGACCATTGTACCTCCTTCTCTTTCTTTTAAAGTGAAAGTTTTATTGACCCTTGTTCTAATGTGGGATTTCAATAAATGTATTTTGAAAAGTAAACCCCCTAGTTTTCTATCCCAATTTCAAATTATTATGACATAATTTATTAAAAGGGGGATAAGTTAAAATCCACAGTTTTTAAAAGGAAAAATATAATGTTTGATATCTTACATGATACGCCACATCGGTCTTAAACAAAAAACTAAATATTATTATTTTAATGTTACCATTATAAAAAACCCATTTGAATTTAAGAATTAATATTATTAACTAAATTAGGAAAATAGGTTTTACACTTGTTTATATAATGATTCATTGGTTAAGAAATTAATTACAAATAGAAATAAATACCAATTGAATATAAATGATGTGTTTTTATGAAAAACCTATTTGAATGTGAATAATTGTTTTTAAAAAATAGTCAAATCACACTTTTTGGATTATATTAATTAAATATAAATTCTATATATTGTTTAAAATTCAACTTATTTATTTTCAATACATGATATAAGAACAAATTCAATTTTTTGCATAAAAATGAGTATTTTACAAAAAATGTAGTTTTACCGCCTTTTGATGGAGAACTAATTTTAAATTTATCTTTGGACCTTAATAAGTTATATTTGAAAAACTAAACTTCTTATTTTAAATCATAGTATCAAAATTTATTTTCGTTGAATTTTTTTATTTTTGAAAGTAGGTACATATTTTGATGAATAGTGAAAAATATTTCATTTTAGTTCAAAACTACATTTCGTCTAATTTATTTACATTTTTAAATTACGTTTTGATTTTTTTCCAATTATAAGTAGATATTTTTTTAACAGTTAATACTATTTAGTTCATTTGAATGAATTTTACATTGAAATTGGATATAAAAAACTTATTAAACTTTTGAAAATTTTTACATTAACTCACGTTCTCACCACGTCTATGGGATTAGTGTAAAACTTAATTTTGTCACTTCTATGAATTAAATTTATAAAAATCCATAGAAATGTTTGTAATTAGTATGAATTTTTTTTTCTAAAATGATAAACTTACTTTTTGGTGATTAGTAACTTTAGTATTTTATTTACCTTCGTTAAGGGAAAATCAGGTAAATAAGGGTAAAACTCATATTAGAAATAATATAAAATCACCCTAATAATTTTACTAATTTCATTGGATTAGTTATTTTTCACCAAAATCATCCTTGGGTGGAAGTTATACCCTTATGAAGTCGCATTTTTGGGAAAAATACATTCATAATATTATATTCAATGAGAAGACAGATTTTTTCACACCCTTATTTTAAAAAATTAAATTATTTTTAATATGGGGTTATACATAGTATCTCTTAAACTATAAATATTATTTATAAATATAAAAAATTACCTACAACATGGTAATTTATTTATAATTTTTAGGAAATAAATAATTAAATTAAATATTGACACAATGATGATACGATAATTTCATCATTAATGGAAGAATCAAATATATGATATTAAAAATGTTTAAATAAATATAATTTGATAAAATTGATGACATAAAAAATTTATTGTTGACTTTGAAATGTTAGGTATGTTTTAATGGAGTTTTCCTGAAGATATCAAGTTGTTATAATATTTTTAAAAGTTAGATATTAAATATTGTCAAAATTGACACAAAGGATATTTTAAACTTTAAAATATTTTATTAAATGATATAGAATTTTTAAAAAAAATAATCTTCAACCAAATAATTGGGATAAGACTTATAATTTCAGTAATGACTCATTAATTGGTCTTTTTTCATGTCTTGGTAATTAAATTTACCCTCAAAGGGTAAATTGCATGATATTAGGGTTAGAATTAATAAGTGTTTAAAAAAGATAAGGATTAAAAAAATAATAAAAACATGTTTCATTTTCATTTGATGATTTAATTTCGACTCATAATTTTATTATATTCATAATAAACTACTTTTGACCCATTTTTAATCGAAAATTAATTTATATTAATGTAATAATTTGAAGAATTCAAATAGTTCCCCTCTCATCTCCTATAAAAGGGAACTCATTCTTCTCTATTATTCAAACCTAAAAACCTATTTGGTTTGGAAAATATCTACAGAAATCCCTTACTAGAATCCATTTCATCATTTTAGAGATCTTATTTTAGTAATAACAACCTCCTTAGAGTTTTTATGTTTTTAATCAAAGGAGATCATCTAAGGAAGAGGTATCATTTTTAAATAAGTGTCTTTGTTTTGTTTCTTCATCCAATTCATTAAAATATTATTAAACCATGATGAAACAATAACTCCTGAATCCTCAATATAATTAATTGTTATTATGGTATTATTATCACCTAAATCCATCTCCCCTTTCATAAAATCCGAAAAGAATTAATCATTTATGTGTTCATATGAACTATCACATCCATGAACCGATATAATTTGTTTTCCAACACCATCTCTCAGGACTGGTTATAATAATTAAATTAATGTCCATATATGATATTCATGACAAATTTATCATTATGAAATAATAATGTATCAATTATTCTCTTACCTTTCTATGCACATAAAATTAATAACGTGGTTCATTCGTATGTATTAACTATCACCTCCACGAAGTAATGTGATTCATTTTTCTTCACCATATCACATGGATGATATATGTATAAATATATTTAAATTATTAATATTATATTAATTATATTATTATAATTATGGAAAGATAAAATAATAATTACCTTCTTTCCAAAAATGATCATTGAAAAATGGAAACGTTACTCATGTATGTATAACCTACTATGTTCATGATTATTATGTCATGAATATTATTGTAGAGATTATGGGATTATAACCATTTAGACTATAGATATCATTTCAATGTCAATTTGAAATCGAGTACCAAATATCAATAAAGCGACTGACATGAATATAAATAATTTATTAATTATTATAACATGATAATAAGTGATATAAAAGTAATAATAAACTTTAAAAATGTTCTAAAGAAAGTAAATAATTAAATAATGTTTATTATTCAGGAAGATAAAGATTGTGTGTGATGATTTGGACTCATGGTAAGGGAATTTTAAATTCAAAACCTCATTTTAATGTTTTGATGATTTTTTATTATAATTATTTCTATTTTATATAAATGTTTTCAAAATTGTTCTTATGAATGTATTTATATGGACATTAATGTTTTAAAATGGGATGTTTTTAATTTCTCTAAATTTTTTTCATAACGAGTTCCTTGTAAGGGATTTTAATTTAAAAACCTCTTTAAAAGTTACTGTTTTCAAAAAAAATTACAAAATAAAAAAGAATATTTTTTAACTTATATGGTATGAATGTATTTTTCTGATTTATTTAGCTTTAATGTTTTAATAATTCCTTTAAAAGTTAACCATTTTATTTTCAAATGATGTGTTTTCATTTATAAGTGTGCGATATTGTAAAAATTAAATGCAATTTCAAAGTAAAATTTTTATTTTTTCCATTATGCTTTTTTATGTGTTATGATTATGATATGTTTATTGGGTATATTTTATGAATATGGGTAGTTCTATTAAAAACCAAGGTTGGGTGATCCTGTGATATATCTCTAATACATTGGGTAATGATATGGAGTTAAATGGTTGGGTTTCTCCTAAGATATTAAGGGAATATACTTTGATGGGTATCCCAAATGTTACCATGAAGTTTACTCCCTATGTATCCATGAAAGCTACAATGTAATAATGATAGGGATGCCACAACTTTACATTATTATTTTTGATTACTATGTATTTTTTCAAGAAACTTATGAATTCATGAGTTAAGTTGATGAGTATATGTTTTATGGGTAAAAATTATGATTTTGTAAAACAAAATAATGAGTTTAAAGTATTCATGTACTAACGGTTTCTTTACTTATTTTATGTCTCTTACTGATATTTTTGTACTCATCCCATGCTTTAAATTTTTTTTCATAGGTCTTACGATTGGAAATGAAAATAAAGATGTCATGATGAAATTATTGAAGATGTGTCTTGAAAATAAATGATGTTTTATTTTAAAAGGGTTTCCATGGGTAGAAAAATGAATACTGAGTATAAGTGTCCACATGTAATTTATGGGTCTACTTTGTAAAGAATTTGACCTAATTTTCTAAAACTTTAAACTAAAAAGATCCTCTAATGTGAATTCTAGTTCAATAACACGAGAATAAAATTTGTTTAAGGTTGGGTTCTTATAATTAAGGTACCATAAAAGAAATTAGTTGGATTAAAAATAAATATCAATAATAATAAAACATCCAAGAATGATATAAATGATGCAATTTACTTATAAATAAGATATAATCATTAGAACATTGAATTACATGATAAAAATCTAAAAAGGTGGCATAATAATACATGTAGGATTTCTTATCATTTTGAACCTAGCTATTATCCATCCTATTCACAAATAAAATTATGAGTAGATCATAACACCTTCATAGTCACCCTTTGTGAATCTACAAACTTTATAACTTATTCACATGTAAAATATTTAATATATCTTAACACTATCACACTCAACATTTGTAAAGATACTGTCCTACTAAACTATTCACATAACATTTATATTTCACATGATAAAATATTTTACCTAATGTGTTATAGGTATATATCTATCCATACAATATCATAATATAATCATTTATGTTCCAGATGAAAACAATCATCACATCATAAAATAACCCTTATAAAAAACTAGGCTTCATAACAATCCTAAATCATTATATAAAGAACCCATGAAAAAATTGGTTTTAAATCACATCTAAATATAAATAAATAATTTTTCATAAGGGAATCATGGATATAATATAGGATTAATAAATAGTAAAATTGAAAATAATTACCTTTTAATAAATAACTCATATATAGAAAATGGGTTTCATAAGACTCTCAAACAACATCATGAATTAAATAACATGATAATGAAAACATGATCACTAAAAATAGACCCATGAAAAATTAATATTATATGGGGAATCATGAAACATAAAAAAAATTCTATAGATCATTTTAATACAATGGAAAAAGATTAAATAATACAATTTTGAAAACATTATGTATTACCCATTATAAAAGATATGATTATGAGACTCTTTTAAAAAAGTATCTTTTCAATAAAACTAAATTAAAAACCATTAATTTAAATATAATTGGTTAAAAAACGCATTAAAAATATTTAAAAAGTACTATCATTTAAAATTTATATTCATTTAAAATGATACTAAAATAATAAATTGTTTTTCAAAATGAATGGTGTTTGAGTTATTAATTCCCTTATATATGTCATAATTCATTGATCAATGGGAAAATGAGACTTTTGAAAACCTTTCTATAGAGTGTTCCAAATGAAATATCCTTGAAATCCATAAAGGATTACAAATATAAGAGTTAAATTACATTAAAAAAGTTTACTCTTAAAATAATTTTAAATAAGTTTTCAAAAAGGGAGGAAGTGAAATTACATTGAAAATGTTTACTCTTAAAAATAATCATTAATAATGAGAAATTTAAAAAGACGTATATAAAAAAGGAAAGTTGAAAATACATTGAAAATTTTTACTTTTAAATATAATATTTAATAAATGAAAAAATAAATAAGGGTTATCTAAATAAAATGTTCATTGGATGACAAAACCTTTTATATTATAGGATATAAAAACCTTCTGAGCACATTAAAATAACCATTTTGAAAAACTCACATCATTAACAAAAAATTGAATTTTCCTCCTAAAAATATATAAATAATTTTTAAATTACATAAAATAATCCTAATTAATTTTCCAAAAATTGATCATAAAATTAATAGGATGTAAAATATGAATATTTAATAAAGTATCCATCAGTAAGAATGATAGTGATTCTTATAGACAATACACTTTTATTTTTGAAAAAATTTAATACAAGAAATTTTTATTGATAAAGGGAAGTAATTACCCTAGAAATGGAGGTATAAATAAAGCATAAATCATCACTGGATATAATATATCAATCATGAAGTATTATAGTCAAATAATACTGATTATAACCCAATGATTAAATTTGATTCACGAAAACCCCTAACTGACTTTGTAAATTTTCAATTGAAAACCCATGAGAGGTATAAAATTAAATAAAAATAGATTATGTTTAAATATATGTTAATAATGATGCAAAATTATAATGAGATATTATTTAAACCATTAAAAAATGAAACATGTAGTTTATTATAAACATGTTTCAAGGGGTTCAAATTTGTGTCAGAGAACTTCTTAGAACTTGAGAAGTGATTGGATTGAAATAACACATAAAAAAATTGTGAAATATAAATTTCTATATCATTAACATGATTGATTTATGATTAAATAATTCATTTGGGTTGTATGTATAGAACAAAAAATTATTATAGATTCAAAACATGAAATCATGCCTCAACAGAATTGAACATGAGATAGCAAACCCATACCTTACATCCTTGCAAAGTCGATGACACGATAACCTCATGTAAAGGAATATTTTCTATCATAAAAACCGATTTTAAAAAAATTCTCATAAATATTACTATTTTATAATTATTATTGATTTTTTTATCATGATTCAATTAATTATTTATAAAATATTATGACTATATAGGTTAATATCTTTTACTGTTTTACGAATGTTTAGTAATTTTTATATCATTACCCATTATTAGATACCAAGTTCATTATTGTTATATAATTTATTATATTTTAATATATTTATAATATTTATATATAATGTACATATTTCATTCCACATGTGTTCTAGTAACTTATTTGAAAACAAAATTTATAACGAATTATTTTTGTAATTTTAGAAATTGAAAATGTTTCTTTAATAGTAATTTAAATATATGATATAATTTCAATGTAACCATATTATAATAAATATTTAATTGATATATTTTAATAATATTAGTTTTCATGTTCTCATTTCCTACCACAATTGGATTTTAATTCATTATATGTGTGGGTGATCGAAATAAACCAACCTTGAATGTGGCTTAACTTGAATGGGGAGTATGATTAAGGACGTGTTTCTTATCAAAAAAAATATAATTATAAAATAATTATGATATTATTTTTATTATTTTATTATTTTTAACCAAATTTGAATTATATTTTGATCATTTATGAAAATTTAGATGCAAACTAATAATTATTTCATTGTGGAGGGGATAATCCACACGTACGAACGATTGACATTCTCGTTTATCAACATATGAGATTGATTGAAGGTGGATATTAATTTTATATTTTAGTATAATATTAATATGATATATATATCATATTTATTAATCATTACAAAAAATAATACAATCCAGGAAAATTGTTAATAAAACCAAATGATGTCACTTTATTGAGACGATACTATTTGTAACACACTAACAACATACTTTTGTTTCTCTAAGTGGATGAAAATTAATAAATAAGTATTTTAAAAATAATATAAAATAAAATAAATATAATACTTATATTTAATTAATAATATTTTTATGGTGATAATATCTTTGAAGGAGTATAATTAAGAAGAAAAGCGTAATAGGAGATAGCACTTAGATCTGAGACTTGATTTTTCTCATGGAAGATCCCCTGGAATTGAAAGGCTTGGGCTAACAATGATTGAACAAGGAACTATGATTGTGGTATAGTGTTCTAGAAAGAGTAAATTTTTATATTTTAATCAATAAATTTAATTTAGAGATGAATTTTTGATGGGTTGTAGTGGAATCATTTTATATGGGGAGAACATATTACTTTTGGAAATAGTAATCATTTTTCAATAATTCCATGACACTATTGCAGAGTTAATGGCTCCAATAATTCCAAATTATTGATTTTTTTGGGGTATTTGGGATGATATAATAATAAAATTTTATTTAAACTCATTTTTTTAAAAATCATTATAGGTTTTTTACCAAAAAAGTCTTTATATTTTACTTTATAAATTTTAAACTTTGTAAATTTTTTAACTATTTGTTTTAAGGTTTTATTAAACATATAACATAACCTATATAACCAAAAAAATTAATAGAGCCAAATTTAATTTTTATTCAATCCAATTAAATTTTTTAATATTTGAAAATTATACATTAAATTAAAAAAAATAATGTGTGTAACAACTATTTTCATATAAAAATAAATTTTTACCATTTTGGATTCATAATCTTATTTAGCAGTGATTACCAATTAAATGACTGTTAACATATTCATTTATGTTTCAATACATCACATTATATTCTTTATTTAATTGACCCTCATCTAATTGTCTTGATAGAATTTATTTTATATGAATAAAAAAATAATTTCAAAAAATAATTATTTTAACATTATTGTCGTAATTATCATTAATCCAAAAAATATAATTATTATACACATAAAATAAAAATTTTCATATTAAATATAATTAAAAATATTAGCTAAAATATAATACTCATTTTACCAAATTATATTTTTAATGTAGGGAAATTAATATTAACATTACTGTAGGTATATCACACAAACTTGTTTTTGAACAATATTATTTTTTAGAAAAGAATATTTTTGATTACTATAAAATTATAAATTCAATTGATTCCAAATAATTAAAAATAATTAATACAATTAATAATTTTAATTTTATAATAAATTAAATCAAAAACAATATTTTAGCGTGTTACAATTAATTAATCAAAACCGTCAAAAAATTGTTCATTAAAATGCTACATAAATTTGTAAAATATTGAGGATGTATTTATATATTAAATATAGTATTTTGAATTTAATTATTATACTTTATCAAATATAATTTTATATAAAATTTTTCCATAAACTTTTGTGTCATATAAATTTAATGGGATTAGAAAAATTATTATTCTCATTATTGACATTAATCCTAATTATTTTGGAAAAAAAATACATCCTAAGCTAAATTTTTTGTGAGGAATCCTAAAATTTATTTTATTATATAAAATTTAAATTCTAAAATATTTTAATTTATATTTTTAAAATAACATAATAAATATAATGAAAATAAATTTTATTGAGAAAAATGATTCTTCCAATGTTAACCCATATTAATTACTTTATTTCTAAAGGTAAAAAATATTAATGGTTTCCCATATTAGTTTTTATTATTGAATCATTAATAATTTATTCTTAATATGTTAGTGTTTTTTTATGTTTGATTAGGTGGGTGAAACAAGTTATAGAACATAGTATGTATTTTAAAGGATTTAAATTCTCATGTCTTTACATTCACCCCATTAAAAAAATTATGTACAAGCAATTTTATTTATCATTTACTAATAGAAGAAGCTATGGGATCCATAAAAAACTCATGATATTTTCTTCCATTGGTAAAACTAAGAAACTAATTATCTTAAATATTTGTTCATTAGTTATTAGGGACTTATCTTTTATAAATTTATTTTCATTTTCTTGTTTAAACTAAATATTAAAATCATAATTCTTATGATAATATTCAAAATAATTAGATTATATGAATATGAAATCTGAATACCTACATTGTGAGGAAATTATGCATCATTTCATGAGTTTTTATAATCTTGATATGTTTTTGAAGATGAATTAATCCCTTTGTTTCATGAATTATATCTCATTATGTGATAGAGAATAAGATGTCGAGATAGTTCAAAACTTAATATTCACAAAGATGATATTGCATGACGAGGGGTTTATTTCTCCTTAACTAGTTTTCTCTTCTAATAAAATATAACTATAAGGATGATATTAAATATTATTATTTTCTATATTTTAGATGAATAAGGTGGGTTTAATGGTATGATTTAGTTGTCATGTTTATTTTATTTAAGGATATATTTTTAGAGGAATGTTATTACGATTGTAAATAATGAGGAAGAAACTTGGTAAATAAGTGGCCACCAGATGTTTCCATAGATAAGGTTTCTTTTGTTTTATTTTTCATTATTTTTTAGTTTTTATAATTAGTTTTTTTTCTCTGTATGATTCTTTGTTTAGATAAATTTTCTAATATTATTCAATTATTTCTCTGTTTTCTCTTATAACTTCTCGGCTTTATGGTTTATTCACTATTTATGGACCAAAAATGATGATTATACAAACTCATTGTATAGAGTGTGATTGATGAAATAGTATGTGTATTAATAGTTTTAATTATTCATTCTTAATGAGATGACCATCTTCATTTGCATCATCTTTAAAATTAATTTTTTCATCTTTTTTTGTTAAATCATTTAACATGTTTGTGTAATAATGGATTAACCCCTACATGATTGAGATAATAAATTTATAAAAAGTCATATGGATTAATATTTTACATTAGTGATTAGATCATAAAGATATTTTTCTTTTTTTATTTAGATCATGAGAAGGTGATATTCCAAAGTAGTGTTGATATAAATCAACCACGTGAAAATAAATTAAAATTGTAATCATGCATCTATGAGTTTGATTAATTTGTTGAGTGATTTTAGATTATCTCTTTTAAGAAAGGCCACCTTGTATATTTATTACCTTCCTACTAATCTCTCTTTTTAATATTTTTACATTAACTAACTAGTATATTTTACATTCCATATAAAATTTTAAATATCTATGGAGATATTATAATTAGTTTTGTGTTATCCCTATGTTTCCGCACTTTCTATGGTATTGAAATCACACATTCACTATACTATTATTTTAGGTTAAGATCTAATTTGAGTAAAATATAAATTATAAACATTAAATATCAAAAGTAATTAATTATTCCTCTCATTCAACTATATAAGAAAGCCTAATAGTGTTGTACCTCATATGAAAATAATGGTTTTGAAAAGATATTATGAAAACATATATTCAGGATTATGTATGAAGACCGAATAAAAAAAATACTATATTTATGAAGAGATAATATTTTAAAAAAATTATACTATAACCCTACAATCACCAAGTTGGGATCTATAAAAGGGATTTAGTTTAATCTACTCATTGGAATTAAAAAAATGAAGTTGTAAAAAATCGATATAAGAAAACATTAACAGGGTTGGGGAAACTAAAATTTTTACCCATACTTAAACTATATAATATTAAATTCCAATGGTTGCCTCTATATAGTTATAAAAATTATTTATTTACAATTATTTAAATGAATCAGTGTTGATTTGAATTGATTTTATTTAACTATGATCAATAGAAAAGAAAAAAAGTAGTAGATAAAGTGATGGGTTAGAAAGGGGTTGGATTTATATTTTATATTTTATACTAGTTAAAGATTTTTAAATCCTATTTATTTTATTTTATCAATTTGATAATTTACAATTATTACTCGCTCACCATAGAGTGGTATTGAGTTTGAGTTTTGAATCGATAATGATTAAATTTAGTTGATACTCTTTTCAATGAGTATAGGAATATGGAATAGAATTTTCAATTTATGTTTAAATTTTTACTCTCCCTAAATTAAAACATTAACTCAAAATCATTTATAGGTAATTTTAAAAAACCTTTAAATATTCACAACATTCTACACATGTATATTTAATCTCTCAATATTTCACCACAAAATATTACCCTTTCCATAATATATTGTAAATATATTATGGAAGTATAAAAGATTTTATCACCTCATGTAATGAATAGTGGAAAAAATATTTTCCAAATATAATCTCATCCAATTTAAAATATCAAACCAAAATACTAGTATCAAATAATAGTATAATAAATTATTATTGATATGTAGACTCACTTATTAGAAAAAGTTTCTCCTCCCCACTATCTCACAAAAATCATTATAATCTATCCTTTTATAGGGTTATAACCATGGGAAAATGATGAAAACATAGTAAAGTCAAAAACAAGAGTAGTATACCAAAACAGTAAAAATGTGCGCACCATTTATCCTTATGTTTTCTAGTATAACATACTAGACATTTATGAGTGAAATTTCCCTTTTTAATTTATGTGTGTGTCCCACATGGTAATATTGTATAATATAAAACAAATTAACCATATAATAAAAATCAATAACACTTTATTATATTAATTTTCACAATAAATTTAGTGAATAAATATATATATAAGAATTAAAAATGATACAATGTGACAAAAAAAGAAAATAAGAGAACCATAGTATGAAAATGTCTATCTTTTTTCTTTTAGAATGATAGAACTTATTAAAGATTAAAATAAATTAGATATATTATATGTAATAATATATTCTTTTTGAAAATTAAAATATATATATTCATTCCTTGAAATAATAGTGAATAAATAATTCTTCAAATATATAGTATTTATAGAATGTGGAGAATCTATATGATCATTAAAAATTCAACCATTGGTATAATAATATGATCATTAGAATAGAACTATAATAATTAAGAATAGTAACCTAATCATTAGAATAGTAACCTTTCCTATTTAATTCTAAAATAATTTTTAGTTCTCTTAAAAAATGAAAACAAATCAACATTATGTAATGATACAAATAAATAACTATTTTTTAAAGGGTGAAATATGGGCTTGGATTTTTGTAAAACACATATTTTTTATTTAAATTATTATTATAAATATAAAAATATTATATTATATTTTATTTTATTTTATTTACATTAATTTTAATCATAAAATAATATTAATTTACATTTTAATGTTAACATAATTTTTTAATATTGTAACTGTTTTTTCAAAGGGTTGAAATATTGATCATAGCATAAAACTTGGAATTTTTCAAATAATTTAATATTTTATTTAAAAATTAAATTTCTCATATTTATAAAAATATTTTCCTAAAATTGATTTCATTTTTAGAATTTAAAATATGAAAAAAAAGGATGTTAAATTTTTTTATTTTTCTAATGTAGTCGATTTTTTGGTGAATAGATAAATATGATAAAATATAATATTTATTATTAAAATTTAAATAAATGTATAACTGATTCACTTTTAATGTATGAATCCATTATCTCAAAATCACATGATATAATTAATATATATAGTCACAATAATAAACACTCTTCGTACTCTTGGAAAAAATTAATAACATAATCAATATACTATAAAAAACCACTCCTGCTCTCCCCTTATAAATACCACCCCTTCTCCCCAAAATTTTTAAACATATTGGAATTCCCATATTATACCAAAATAACACCCAAAATATCTCCCCGCATCCATTTAGTTATGATATTACCAAAATACCAAACCAAGGTGTCTTAAGGTGTCATCCAAGAGAGGACATCCAAAAATGAAACATTCTTAACTGAACTATCCTTTAATCTTATCTTTTTCTACCAATCCCTCAAAACTTATATATATCTTGAATTAATTTTAAATATATCATTAATATATACCAATTTTATTATGGTAATATAATAATGAGTTTTCAACCCTATTTTCATTTCATTCTGTAACAAAAATGATTCTTCAAATTATGGTGGGTTCACCATCCCCATGAATAACATACTAAATTTTTTTCAACTTCATTCATAGATAGTTATAGAAATAATATTAAGGATATATATTATTATAATAGGTATTTTATATCCTATATTATTCTCTATAATTTATTAAATATCAATTAAATATTTTAAATGGTTCTAGTTCATGATGGTTGTTAAAACCACCTAACTGAACAAACCGTGTAATGACAACGTTTATACAAAATGAATCATCCCTATGTCAGAAAACATATTGATATTTTAGAAAATTTATTGTATAAGGTTACATTATTATATATTTATTTAATATTTAGAGTTGTATCCCTATTTTAAAATAACTTTAATAATTATCCACAAACTTAAGCAACTTTTGAATCATGAAATGAACACCCTCTGGACGGTAAGAGTAAACATTATTTCTTGAAATTTTATTTCAAAAGAAAAAAAATAATATTAATACATAAAATATATATTAATAGGTTTTTTAAGTAGGTTTTCCATAAATTTAATTCTATTATTTTTTAATTTAGGTGATCATACCAAGCGAGTAATGGACCTGAGGTAAGGGAACTCTCTAAAGCACTATTTTTTGGGTAATAAATTATTTCTCTCTACCTAAAATTTAATCTTTATTTAATGTTATGTAATGTTTATAAAATATTTATATATATCTATTACATATATACTGATCTTATTATCCCTTTATATTATCAAATTATACAATTGTTATGTTCATTTCTCAATACCTCCATTAAAATAAAACACGAATAGGGGAAATTTTCTATCCCATAATCCATTCATGTAAAAATACATTAAATTATTTTAAAAATAAATTAATTCATAAAATAAAATCTATTTTATATATAACCATTTTTACCTCTAGTTTCATATAAAAGTTTACTATATTGACATTTTTAATGTCCTTTATTGATTCACTAAAACACCATTTGAAAAGGTTCATTTCTATATCCATTTCTCTACCCTTTCCCATGAATTATTCTTAAATTTAACTCTATATTTGATATCTATACATATTTTTTAAAATTTTAGAATTCATAATATTTAATTCCATCTCTATTTTTAATATTTATGAAAGATCCTTTGATTATTCATTGAGTTAAGAATATTTAACACATTACATTCCATGGGTATTTATTTATTTTATAACTTGTGTTTAATTCCCTTAAATGAAACACATATGAATTCCCATTTTAATATGGGTACCTAAAAATAGATATCTAATTCATTTTTTGATGTTTATATCTCATTTTATGATATTTAAGGTATTCAAGTGAAAATGTAATCCATAACGGGACCCTATCCACCATGTTATGTTGTCTTGGTAATAATCCTTAACTTATACTCATGTCCTGTTTTATGTTGTTTCTATATTCTTTTGAATCCCTGATATTATGGTTCCATATCATTTATATTATTAATATATATTATTTTTCAATGTCCCTATATTTTATGATATATTGTTATACCATTTGACACATATGTTATTATTTGTTATCATGTTTATTCCCTTACTCGGCTTTATATCTCACTGCTTTTGTTTATATATTCATCTGGTTATCCTATTAACTTTCAAAAGATCAAAGGTACACAGAATCCTATTATAGAGTTTAAAATAATGTTTTTGTATTTTATTTTCATGTTTATGTATTATGAACCTAGTCGTCCAAATACATTGTACCTCTAGATCCTTGGGGTTTTGTTTTATTTATTTTTGTTAAAAATGATTTAATGATATATATATAAGGCTTGGGTCTCTTTAGTGGGGATCAGATATTGGTATTTTTTTGAGGAATAATACAATAATAAAATTTTAAAACCCTCTGAATATGTCCACATATATGAAAACATAATGGAATTTTTTTAATATATTGGTTGGGTGGTTTCCAAGAAATGAAATACCTATATAGATAATACAAGTGGATGTGGATTTAGAATAGATACACATTTATATAACATCCCAAAAAAATATTTTTGTATTATATCAACCTATAATAGCTTCATGATAAAAAGTCCATGATGCACACCTGATTTTACACTCCCAAGGGATATTATTTTGTAAATTGAAAATCTATATATGAACTATTATGAAGGATATGAATAGATTAGTAAGTTAGGAAATGAAATAGGAAAACAACCATGGATTAAATAGATTGAAATATATAGTCTCAAAAGATAGTATATACATATAATTTATAAGTTATTAAATCTATATTCATATTTTTCCTATAAGATTTTTTTATTTTATGTATTATCATACCTAATTTTTTTATATTACTTAATAGTGGGGAATAATTCAAATCATGCCAAAACCCAATGTGATATATAATTTAAATTTTTCCATAATGATATACCTACCCTGATGGGAGAGAGATTTGATAAATTCATTATAGTAAAATCTCAGTAGTGTCATGTTATAACTAATTGATTTAATTATATAGAATAAAGATACCCTAACCCATGCTACTGGGTTTAGTGGTAAGAATTATTTCTTTATACACTATGTTTGATATAAATTAAGATGAATCAATTTTATTTTACAATACTACCAAAATCTAGACATTATAACTGATAAATAATATCAAAATCATAATAATATAAAGTTTAGTGTCTTTGAGGACATGATTCATAAGAAACATATTTTACAAAACATATAATAATTTCCCCATAATTAAATATACTATAATTCCTTCTAGAATTATAATAGGTTATAATAATCTTCCTAACCTACAAAATAGATACCTAATAAAGGGGAAATATTGAATTCCCAATTAGGGAAACACTGATTAACATGACTTTAAGGGATATACAATACACATATGAAAAAATTAGAGTGCCGATGAAATATTTTATTAAATGAACATATGATAATAATAATTGTCCATAATTCATGATATCAAGACTTTTATTCTCAACAGAGTAAATTTATACCATGGAATATGATTTGGGAAACATGAGATAATAAAAATGAGTTGTAGAGTATAATGAGAGGAATAAATATATGAGATTCCATGAAAATGAAGCATAATAGTAATCCATGTAACTGGAATAGGAATAGAAATTATAAAATAGTTTGATAAAAATCACTAATAATTTCCTATAACATGGTAGAGCAGGGATCACTAATTTATTACCATAAAAATTGTGTAGTATTATTCACTACTTGATTCCCATAAAAATTTATACCATTCTACACTATATGATTCCCATAAATATATTATATCAATATTTTCTCATTGATTCCCATAAAAATAGTATAACATGATTCATTACTTAATTACCATAAATATATTTTTGAATCCATCACTTCCTAATTTCATAGTGGAGTGAGTGTCAGTATTTAATTAACATAATCATCCCCTGATACATAATTCATTAACCAATGCATTGGAGGGATATAAAGGACCACACCAATTAGTCATCCTTAAATTTCTATGCCATATGAAAAAAAATATTTAATAACATCATTAAGATTATATGGATAGAAAATTTGTTCCTCATTATTTTTATATGGTACCACAAAAATTTTCCCTAAAAAAATGGTTGAAACCCAAAATTAAATCACCCCAAAAAAATTATTTCATAAAAATAGTCAAAGGGTGGTTCATGAAAAATATCTTTTAAGAAAAAAAGTCTTTTATAGATGGTATTAAAATAAAATATATATATTTTCATAAAAAATATTTAACATTGAGGTAATAAATGAATTAATTGGTCACATTGAAAATTCATTCTTGAAATTTTCAATTTTGAGAAATTTAAAAAAACTTATTTGAAAAATCAATATTTTAGAAGAAATATTAATAATTACGCATTGTAAAAGACATAAAGATTTCAAAAATATGAATTTTGAACGTTTTGATAAATTTTACTTGTAAAAATAGTCTTCAATAATGGATCCATGAAAAAGAAAAAATGGATTAAAAATTATATGTGCAATTTTTTAAAATATTTTAATTTTAAAAAGAAGATTCAATAATGGATCTATGAAAAATAAATAATGTTTTTGAAAAAAATTAAGAAACCATTTTGAAAACATTCTCTTTATGAATAAATAATCAAATATTGTGAATTAAAAATTATTTTTTTGAAAATATATATCAAATTCTATGGAAAACAGAAAATCTTGATTTTTTTAATAAAAAATATATATAATTACATAAAGTAAATAAAAATAAATGTGGATTGGAAAATAACACATTTTCTTATGAAAGGATGAAAATTCATTTTAATATTTTGAAATTCTTTTGTTGAAACCCTGAATCATAAAAACAGTAATGAATATTTATTTTTAGAAGATAAAAATGGTAAAATTATGGATAGATGATATAAAACTTAATTGGATTTTCAAATATAATGGAGGAAACTAGTATGAAAGAAAAAAATTTAAATAACCCCTTAACATAATTATTAACTTCAACTAAAGTTATAAATAATCACCAATTTTAAAATCATATTCATATCTATAACCTTCTATAATATTTTCTTGAAATTATTATATACATGAATATTAGTTAGGAATTATCTATTTTAAATATCGAGTGTGAGTAATATTGATCATTTTGAACTAGTTTAATAATTGTAATATTATTCTTAATTATTATTCTAAATATCATCATTACCAGATAATGATATTTTATGGAATAAATTCTATTTAATTATTTAAAATTTTATAATTTCATTCCATGGGAACTTTTTTATGATCCTTAAAACAAAATTATAGATGCGCATGTTTCCTTGATTTTTAATAAACAAATGATGGTAAATTAATTAAGGTTATTGATATGAATTTTATCATTTTAAAACCAAAATCACATCATTATTTACTTATTTATAACATATATATTCTATAATATTATTTTAACAGTTATCCATACATTTATTTTATAGTAGTGTTCGTGTAAGTGGTTAAACCTACCCAAAAAAGAGCATACCATAATTAATGGATGAGTTTAATTTTGAAAGTAGTTTATTTTTTAATAATATACATATCATATAATTATAATTATATTATTTTTATATTTTTAGGGTTTTTAATCAAGGTTTAATATATTTTCAAAAATAAGATATAAATAAATGAAAATGAGATATATTACTTTTTGGTGGTGGTAGTTCGTACACACACAACTGACATTTTCATTTTTATTAATTAAAAATGAAAAATTTTTAATAGTTATTTCCTTATAATAATATTATTAAATAGAAAAACTGCACAAATGACACGATATAGGAATTAGAAAATTATATTTTTGAAAGTATGACATAATAAAATATGTTATAAAAAATTGTACTCACTTTGGGGACATGGACATTCCCTTAGAGGATTCCTTGGAAATGGACAGAATTGGGTTAATTATTGGAACCAAAATATAAATTCATCAAGATAGTATTATAGGGGAATTAGAAAATTCTATGTTTCAGAAGAAAACCAAAATTTGATAGTGGTCTTGTGGGGGTAGTGATAGACCCCTTTTATAAGTGGTGAAAATGAAACTTTTGTAAATATTTCGACTTAATAGATTGAGAGAACAAGTTAAACATGTAAAAAAGACTCAATAATGGAAAATAATATAGGTTCGGATGTGATAATGTTGTGAGTGCCTCAAAAATTTGTGTTCATTGTTGGTTTGGTCATGTTTTTAGGTCCATTAAACTTATAATAATCAATTTTATAATTTGTTTTGCAGTGGTAACTATTTTTTTCACTATGTAAATTAATTTTATGCCTAGAAATAATATTTTCCTTATTATATAATTTGGAAATAATTATTCCATATATGAAATTAATTTTTAATGTTAATATTTCAATGTGTAATAAAAATCAATATTAACATTACCATATATAACACATAAAAATCTATTTTTAGAAAAAGTGTATTTTTATGATTAAGGTTTATTTATAGTATAAAATTTTTATCTAAATTTATTTTAATTTTAAATATTGTTTTATTATTAATATAATAATTTTATTTACATTTAATTTTAATCTAAAATATATTTTTTTCATAAAAATGTTTAATTAAAATAAAAAGCCAAAAACTCTTTTAAAATTGGATTAAAATGTCACTTATTTTATTAAAATTAAACATAGGATTTATAAGATAAAAATAATATTTAAAAATGAATAGTTTTAATTATTAAATATATACTTAATAAAGGAAAAGTTTTTGTAAAATTCATGGTCTTTGTCATATATTGGAAATTTCACGGAATTTACAATTTCAGTAAAAATTGTATTTTTCATTATTTACTTAAAAAATAATTATCTTAGAAAAATATCCAAAATTTAAAATATGATAATTTTATATTTGAAATTATAAAATTATGATTATTTTTTAGTATTCAAATTTTAACATTTATAAATTTTAATTTTACCTAAAAAATAAATATATATCAAGAGAAATGCTTTTATTGAAAAATTCTTTTTTAAAACATAAGTTTTCTTAATCATATATTAAATTAATTTTATAAGTTATTACAATATATTTTATTTACTAGAGGTTTTATTATTATTAAATTTTCTTAATAATAAATCAGTCAATGGTCATTTTATTTTGGTGTTGTGTGGAGCAAGCTATCAATCATAGTATTAATTTAGATAAAAAAAATTAAAAAATCTCAACGTGTTACAATCTCTCTCTAAAAGAAATTTCATCCTTGAAATTATCATTTTCAATTTCTAATGAAAATATATCAGTGTGTCTAAAATTTAAATGCAAATAAAGTTTTAATTTCTATAGAGATGTTAAAATTTCAATCTTAAAAAATAGGTCAAAAAATATTGAGTTTAATTCAATCATATGATATAAACATCCCTCAATATTAATTTTGATATCTCCTATAATAAAATTTGTTTTAAAATATGTATCATTATGATCCTTTCACGAGTAGATGATAATCAGATGGTTTGAAATATTATATTTGAATTCCAAATTTCAATGATTACTATGAATTCTACATGGAGATAGCCAATATATTTATAAAATCAAAATGAATTAATTTAATGGAAGGATAATTAGATTCCCTATAGTATATCTCATAAACCTCAACTTCGGATAAAATAATAATATATTTTTCTCCTTGATGAGATAAAACCCTTATTATTTTACTTGAAATAATGACAAATATTCATTGGACTAATTTTGTGGCCATAGGTAGAGTCCAATTGGATATCTAGATGTCTACTGTGGTGGGTGAAAGTATATTTAACCCTTCTTTTTCATGGAAAAATTTTACCAATTGTAAAAAAACAGTATTTACATTGTTCCCTTGTTTTATGAGGTTTATAATATTTATTATCCTTATTATTCATTGGGATAGGGAATATTTTTTATAATTACCAGTCTCATACAATTTATGGTATTAGGAATTTTTTAGCTCCATTTCATTGATCATCTTATTTATCCCAACTCAAAAATCATGAGATCATTGTATAATCCAATTAAAGGTCAAACATTTTCTTGTTCCTTTGTGAAATTACCTTCGGTTAATCTTCCCACATTTTTTGACATGTATATGGTTGAATATTATTTCATTCATCGTCTTCATCACTTTATCTTCTATGAAAATCAATCCTTATTTATTATTGTGTTCTTATATGTTAGGAATTATATAAGTTGATAATAATACAATGGGATTTTTGGGTTAGGATAATGATATTTCTGTAACACCATATTCTCTCCCATTTTGTTACTCATTATGACAATTAAAGTATTACACACCATGTCAATTATTAACATGGTTCCTCCTAGACAAATCCATTATTAAAAATGAAATAATTAATATTTATTTATTAATATTAATATGATAAGGGAATTATGAAAAAATCAACCACAAAATTTGTTACTCATCAAAACCATCACATTAGCTTTTTGTTCAACCTAAATAACTCTTTTTTTAATATAGGTTTATTTTGGTTGGATTATCTCATATTCCATAACCCATATCTTTAACATAAAAAATCACTTATAATCACTATATAAAATAATATAATTAACCAAATCATATCCCATGGGAGTTTCTATCCATGTGTATACTCTTAGGCCCACTCAACATGAACTAGTGTGAATATTTGGATGATTTTCATCCATTATTTCTCAATTTCATTACGCTATGATTTATCTATGTCACAACCACATCCAATATATAATATCAATAATAATATTAAATTTCTAATAAAACAACATAATCTCTCTTTTACCAAAACTTTGGGATGTTATCCTATACATAGAATCATCCATTAAACTAATAAACTTGGTTTTCACTAATTTCATCTTATCCCAATCTCCAAAAATAACTAAACCATTCATAAAAATAACTAAACCCAACTCTAAAATGAGAAAAAGCATCACAGACCCATAAAAACAGTTTTGGTGAGAAAAACTATTTCCTTGAACAATAGATTTTATATAAAGTGAGATGAACCAATCGTAATTTTTAACATTAACATATGATAAACATTACAGCTCAAAAATATTCTCATTATCCAATGAATGTAAGGTTTAGTGTCTCAAAAGACCAGTTATATAGGAATATTATTTTACAAAACATATGAAATTTTCTCTATAATCAGCCCATACTGGACTCTCATAAAAATTCACATTTGTTGTACCTATATTTAAAACCTCGAGACTTGAAACATAATAAATGGGTGAGGTAAAAGGCTCAGTAAGGGAAATACTCATCAACTTTTCATCATGTATTTGATTAAAAGAATATAATAAAATATGAGCATGAGAGAAATATATTATTAAAATAATATAGATAAACAATAGTTTTCTATAATCCAGGATAGAAGTAATTTAATCTCAGAAGAGGAAACATATACCAATTATTAAGAGTATGGAAACACGAGATAATAAAAATATGAAAATTTACATACCTCAACTTTATAGATGATATTTTCATCAAAAATAAATACATGTTATATTATATTATATATTATTATACCCATAAAACACATATAAATAAAAAATTACATATTTAATTAATGAATATTGTTATATCATTCAACAATTAAACCTAAGAAAATGTCAAATATCAAAATTTGACAAATAATAGAAAATAAGAATTTGAGAATTTGAAATTTTGGATCAATCTAATCAATAAGAATTATTGGTTCTATGAGGAAATCTATATAAAGGAAAGAGAATATTATTAAACTATTTGATATTTTAGAAAAATAAAATATAGAACCTTGGAGGAAATTGTAGATGAGGATTAATGAAGTAATGGATATGTATTTAAAAGAGGAAATATTCCCTTAGGAATATTTATGTGACCATTCACAATAGTAACTACACTGTTAGAATAGTAATTTAGGCTCAAAAAAATATTTATCATTTTTAATTCAAGAAAATATAAATATTTCAATAGCATAAAATAAATATCATCACTAAAAAATCAGAGAAATTATAAACTCTTTAATAAACTATATTTTAATTTATTTCATAAAAATCAAAACATTTATGTTGATAATGAAAAATAAATTTCTTACAAAATTATTTTTGATGAAATGAAAATAATTTTTAGATCTAAAATGTAAAAATTATATATGGTTTAGTTATTTTTAATTTTCTAAAATACATCAATTTTTTATTGAATATTAAATATATAGTTCTTCCATAACGGGTGTGTTTTAAATTACATCTTTTATGATGTAATAATGGACTAATTAATTCTAGAAATGTTTTCTTGACCAATACAATATTTAATTACATTAAAAATTCATTTAAAAAATATAAACTGGTTTTTTAAGCCTAAATAGTATTTTTACTATGTCAAATGTTTAATATATTCCATTAAAAAACAATATATCATTTTTTCACATTTCTTTTTAATAAAATAAAAAATTCAGTTTCAGAAATCCCTAAAAGTAATAAACTAATTTTATATTATATTAATATGGATTTAAATTTCCATAATTTATCTATTAAAAGTTTTACCATGTAAATTATATTTTATTCATTATTTATCATTAAAATACCCCTTAACTCATGTATAAATAACCCCTCACCCCTCCATTGGAAAACCACTTCACAACCACATCCCAAAAGAAATTCTCTTATAATTATCCTCTCATATTCCCCTTGGAATACTTAGCTAGTTTTTTTTGGACACCAACAAAAATCATTCAAGGAGTTTTGTGGTGTATAAAATAAGAAACATTGTGATGTGGGTATGCTTTGATTAACCATTTCTCTTATTTTTCATATTCCCTTCCTCTTCTTCCATATTCTATTCTAACCAAAATATAATAAGATTAATTTTGTTGTATTATACTATTATATTAATGATTATAAAAAACTATAATGATTGTATTTATGTAGTATTTTTATTTATAATTCTCTTTAATCCTTTTTTGACATTATCCCATAAACGGTTGATTAAACTCTTATTAGGACATTGTTAACTCTATAATTACGATAAACATTATAGATGATTATAATAAATTGGTTATATTGTATAAATGTATAAATATGTGTATTGATGAGATTCATGATTTAATATTAATAATGTATTAATAACAATAAATAAAGATCATTACGTCGAAGAATGATAGGAAATTTTAAAGAAAATATAATATCGAAAAGTTTTACCACTTAAAAATAGAATAATTTAATAAAATACATTAATTATAATGAATCTATATTGAAGAAAATAATGTATTTCACTTTAATTTCCATTTTTAATGAACCAATATTTATTATATAGGAGGTAAAAAAATGATGAAATAAATTGGGATTTAAGGTAAGGGGATTCCCAAACCCAACACCTTATATTTTATGTTATCACCTCTTTCACATTATTTTGACTAAACATATCTATTTTATATCATTTATATATCTTTTAAATGTTGCTTCCATTTTAATTATGGGGATATATATGTTTCTACATATGAAAATTTCAATGATTTTTTCTAAAGACATTATTTTTTCAAAACACATATTTAACTCCTATTGAGTTATTCTACACTCAATAATGATGGTGTTTTTTGAAAATATATGACTCCCAAAATTCATTTGGGAAATGAAATGTTTATCCATGTAATTATACTTTACACAAACATTATTAAATCCATTCCTTTTCGTGGGTTTATTTCAAGACTATGATTGATATTGGTTCTCTTTCTTTATGGAATGTTTGATTATAAGCACTTTATGATGTGCTAGGTGGGCCCAAAATTATATATCCATCCAAT
Source organism: Viscum album (assembly GCA_963277665.1). Classification (NCBI taxonomy): domain Eukaryota; kingdom Viridiplantae; phylum Streptophyta; class Magnoliopsida; order Santalales; family Viscaceae; genus Viscum; species Viscum album. The sequence continues at coordinate 1,633,583,299 of OY728141.1, forward strand.
GATTTTAGTAATTTCATGTTTACCATGATATTATTTTTACTATCTATTTACATTATAATATCTTTTTCTACAATTATCATGTTATAAATTATTCCCGTATGCTATCCGTGAACATGATGTTAGCATTATTCATAGCTAATTTTATTAATTGAACATTATGTAATGATGTTTTATTATTGTGCACATTACACATTACATGGATTTTTTTAAATTATTAAATCATTTTTATTATTATAATACCATTTTTATGGTATGATTAAGATTATTATATTCACCCATGTACTATGATTTGTACCCCTTATTCCTCTCATGTTTTTCCTCCCCATACTGGCCTTTTCGCCCACCCATTTCATTAATGTATATCCACAAGGGAATACAGGTAAAAAATAGATAATGTGAGTGCTTTTATAATGGTAAATAATATATATTTATCTAATGTTTAAGTTTTATTTTATACATGTGACCTACCAGCCTAATTTTTCTAAAATACAAAACTTTTGGATCTTAGATTGTATCGCTATTATATTATTTATCTTACAAAGGTTGTAATATTCATGTATGAAGAATTTTTATTAATATATGCTTGGATAATAATAATTTGATTAACGAAATTTAATTTCTTTTGAATGGATCATTATAGTAATCCAAGTCACTAACATAGGCATAGAAAACAAAAAATAGTATAGTACAAATCTCCACCCATTTCCCATAACACAGTGAAGTAAGAATCACTACCTAACTCCCATAGTAGATCAATCGTCACTATTTTATTCTCATAAACATAGTGGAATAAGATTCATTACCTAATTTTCATAAATATTGTGGAGTGCATTTCACTACATGATTATCAAAAACATAGTGTAGGATTGTTAAAACACCTTATTCCCATAATTGTAGTGGAGTAGACATCAATACATAATTCCAATAGAGGAGAGTGAATAATAACAGAATTCCTATTATTATATAATGAGATATAAATCCTTAACTAATACATTTGAAGGATATAAAGGTTCCAAACTTTCTATCATGAATGCATATGTGTTCCACTAGAAGATAATCATTAATTAAATCACAAGGAAAACATGGAAGGAAATATCGGTTTACCAATATTTCTTAAGGGTATCAACAAAATTTATTTAATGAATTTAAATGTTTGATACCAAAAAATAAATAACCCAAATATATTATTCCATATTAAAATTATTAGGGTGGTTCATGTACAATAACTTCCAAGTAAATAATGCCTTTAGATATGTTATTGAATTCATAAAATAATTTTATATAAAAATATTATAACTTTTGTGTAAGTGATGAAGTTACTGTAAACTTTGAAAATTAATATTCAACAATATCAATTTTATTAAATTTAAAAATATAATTTTGAAAATAAATTTTTGGAAATAAATAACAATAATTGATCCTTGGAGAGGACATAATGGTTTTCAGAAATATGAAATGAAAACATATTGAGAACTTTTACATTTAGTTAGAATATTCTATAATGAATCCTTTAGAAATAAATAAATGTTTCAAAATGGTTATTAGAGAACCTATTAAAAATAATTAATATTATAATTTATAATCAATAATGAATATTTTAAAAAATCATTCATAAATGTTACGTGAAATCATTTTAAAAACTATTGCTTTTAAAAATAATCTTAAATAATTGATCTATGAAAAAATACATAATGGTCTAAAAAAATTTGTAGTCTAAGGTTTGGAAAAATATTAGTTTTGAAATAGAAACTTCAATCATATATCCTTGAAATTTCATGAATCTTATTTAATTAATTGATGATTAAATGATCAAACGTTTTATTTGGAAAGGATATAAAACCTTTTTAATATTTTGAAATTACTTTGTTGAAAAACAACATCATAAAAATAAATACAAAAAATAATTTATTAAATAGGGTAAAAGAAATATGGTCACATGATAAAGCACATAAATTAAATTCCAAATATAAAGGTGAAAATTTGTGGGAAATAAAAAAATATGTAAGTATGGTAAATCATCATTAAGGAGGATGTAAATTATTAAAAACACTAATATTAATTTTTTGGAAATGAAAATCATCGAGGTGGATTTTTTATTATAAAGTTTCATTTTTCAAATAGAAAAGGTGAAAGTACCATGAAATAAAAGATTAGTAGTGGAATAAATTAATATTAAATAAAATTAGTTTATGTAGAAGCATTAGAACTCAATGAAGGGAGTTTAGTTAAAAACCCTTAAAAATTTGGTATCGTTTTAATTGATGGAAATTAAAAGAAAGAGAAAGATATGGATCTGAAAATACAATAAATTAAATTAATATTGTTAAAAATAAACTAGTCAGTAATCACCCCTTATTAAAGATATCATGGTTCACAATATGAAATATGTCTCAAGAAATTAAATTTGTGCCAATAAACAACTTACCCTTATCCAAGACATCCACTCAAGTGCCTAAAAAACTTACATGACAATAAAAAACTATCTTAGTCACATACATAAACAAAATATTCATATTTATACCATTTTTTAATCAGTTTTTGAAATTATTATATACATATATATTAGTTTTTTATTATCTATTTTCAATATCAAGAACGAGTAATCTATATCATTTCAATCTAGTCTTGTAATAGTGGAATTGTTCTTTATTCATATTCAAAGGTTTCTGATTACCATATCATAAAAGGTAATAAAAATTATTTTTTATAATTATTTAGAATTTAATAATTTCCTACTATTGGAATTTCACTTATAATCCTTAAAATTAAATCATAATTGATTATGTTTCAGTAATTTTTTACAAACATCCATTTTCCTCTTAATTAATGAGTTTAATGTTAATATTACCTATATAGAACCAACGTAAAATAATTATTTACTAATTTATTTCATATATTATCAGTAATTACATTATTATATACATCCATGTTGTTATTTTATAGAATTTATCTAATAGTTTGTTAGAATTATCCTAACATAAACATAACATGATTAATAGATGATTATAGTTATGAATATTGCTATACTTGGAATAGTATCATTATTATATCATAATAATGGTTTTATTTTTATAATTTTTATTTGGTGATTCACTTTTTAATTGAATTTAATGAATAATAATTAAATAAGATGAAAAACAAGATATGTTACTTTGTAGAGGTGGTAGTCTACACACACACAAATTGTGTTTTCCCCCTTAATAGATGAGGTAAACGGTGGTTATTTTTTATTATTTGAGTAAAAAATCAGTATAAAAAATATTATTTCAATATGTTGGAATGTTAAAATTTTATTTAGTTAATTATGAATGATATTATAAAAAGATAGATAAAATTAGTACTCACTTTTAGGGCATGGTCTTTCCTTTAGAGGTCTCTGTAAAAATAGAGGGCTTATGATTAATTCATGTGAGAAAAATAAAAGAAAATTGAAATTGGATGATATATGAATGATAAATTTTAGTGGTTTAAGAACACAACAAAATTTCAGAGTTTTTTTGAAGGGGTGTAGAGACACCCCTTTTATAAGTGGTGAGAATAATTTTTTTGTAAATAATTCAACTTAATATTAAGATATCACATGTTAATAATACTCTAAAATGAACAACAGTTGTGAGTAAGATGATATAAAATCTATAATATCTCATTAAAAAAAATTAAGTGTGTTTTAAAATTTATTTTATATTTATTATTCATATAACATTAACATTTACCATTTTTAGTTTTATCATAATAACTAATTATTTATCTAATAAATTTACATTTTATGCATAAAAATAAAATAGACATTATTAAATAATTTTTGCATACTGATTCCAAATAAGATTTTAATTTTATCATATAAAATTTATATGGGTAATAAAAATAAATTTTAACATTATCCCATTTAAAACGTAAATACATTTTTTTAGGAAAAAGTGTTTTTTAAGCAAGAATTTTTTGTATAGGATAAAATTATCAATGCCTAAGAAACTAATGATATAAATTTTTTTATTATAAAAAAAATATTGTGTGGATTTAAAATCAATCCAAAACATATTTTTACCATAAATAAATTTAATTAAAAGAAAATACAGAAAATTATTTTAAATTTGGAATAAAATGTTACATAATTTTTAAATTCTAAAAATAGACCCTAAAAGTTTAAAATAATATTTTAAAACACATAGTTATCATTGTAAATAAGAATTTAATCTACTAAATGGTTTTATAAACTTCACTATTTTTCTTATATGTTGATAAAGTAATAAAATTTTCATTGTTTTTAAAAACTGTACGATTAAATTTCACTTAAAAATTAATTATTTTTGAAAAATCTCAATAATCACCATAGGATAAAATTGTTATACAGAATTTAAAAATAAATTCCATATTTTAATAATAAAATTATAAAATTGATAAATTTTTCATTTAAATGACTATTTGATATATATAAAGAAAAATTAATCAAATTGAAAAATGATTTTTTAATGTTTAGTGTTCATAAGTATATTTTAGTTTATTTTTTTATTAATAACCATTTTTTATTTAAAATATTTTTTTATTAATAAATTCTATAAAAAAATAAATTCACAGTGGATATTTTTTGTAACTCCCAATGTAGAGACCCAATCTTGGCATACATATACATTACATTACCTTTTGTGAATACATAATACATGATAAAAATAGACACCCAAAGATCGTATTAGTTTAGTGTCTTTGGAAAGTCAAAACATAATATTCTAATCATGGTGAAAGATCTTCAATATCTCCCATAAAGATCTTCCTTTTTTTTCTTACCTAAAACCATTCTTTATATTCGGGGGAAAATAAAACATAAAAAGGGTGATCTCAAATGCTCAGTAAGGGTAAACATAGAGAACATAAAACAATTCATAAACATTTGAATATAAAAACATGAACATAAAACATCAAAATCATGAGTAATGACATAAATCTTGGCAGTACATAAGGCATAGATCATAATGGAACATTAATCATGATAAAATAGCATGGGAATAAAACATGTAATTCTGGAAAACCATTAATCACATGTTATGATTTTTATAGTAGCCAAGGCATTGCTGGCAAGACCATCATAGTGGACAAAGTCCATTACTGACTGGGTTTACTTGTCATTCCATCCTTGTATTACTAAACCGGATTTTACTTATTATTGCAATCATGTCTATCTCATGAGATATAAATCTTTACCCAATGTATTAGAGGGATATATAGGTCCCACCCATCTCATAATGAAATCCTTCCTACGTGTGCCACAAAATAAACATAAATTATTCATTATAACCCAAAGAATAAAATGGGTTTCATAAACACCATCCCATCATAACATAATCCATAAAAAACAAATGGATATCATTCAATAATAAGAAAAATCACACCATGAAAATAATAGGGACATTATACTTGAAAAATAATCATACTAAATATTTTCATCTTAGATAAGAAATAGTTTTGATAAAACACTTGAAGTGAATACTTGAGGAAAATATCCTTTCTTCTTCAAAATAATTTTCTTTTCACAAAACGCCATTTAATTTTAAAGGAAAAGTATTTTTTTGAAAATAATCATAAAATCATGTAGAGGAAGCTTTATGAAAATAAGGTATTATGAAACCGTAAAAATTAGTTCATGTCGTATAAGTTAAAAAACATTATTCCTGTACTTTTTCTAGAAAAGTCCAAAAGTACCTCATATGGTAAACAAAAGAAAGATTCCTTCCATACCATGCGATAAAAGTAAAAAAAGAATAAGAATGAATTTAAAAATACATGTAATAACATTAAACATTTTATGAAAACATTTTTATAAAACATAGATATGGATGATAAACATAACCCCTGTAAATACTTATGAATAAACAATCCCGGATAAGAATGAGATTGGAATAATTATCCCTTACCTTAGGTCCAATTTATTCCATATGTTTCCGAGACTCCTGTATAGTGGGTTTAAACATATTATTAAGTTGTAACATATCCATAATAATATTTATGATATCATATATGATTCACTTACGACTTTATATTACCCGTTCATTTGTCAATTCCATGTTAAATTTGCGTTTTGGACAAAATCATTTCATTTATCGTCCACATTTTGACTTTTAATTATTAATTTGATTACTTATATCATGATTACATAGTTACATAATGTACAACATGATATATATATATATATTCATAATAAAATAGATCGATAAATGGAATGAAATACACCGTTCATGGAGACGGTAAGCCGTACATATGCATGAACGATGTTTTCCTTCCCTTATTGACTTGAATGGAAGTAGATGACATATATATATATATATACAAACATAAATCCAGTAGCATTATTATATCATATATTTCATTATTATTCAATATATACTTTATAACCATTCTTTAATGGTTAACATGAAAAATAAATCACATCGCGTCGTGGAGACGGTAATCCGTACATACGCACGAGTGATGATATCATTCCCATAATTATTGAATGGTATTGGAGTGGATGATAGAATATCTCATAATTATTATCATGTTATAATAATCATATATAGTTATTGTTTATACCATTTTACACATCCAAGTAAGGTGGTGGTGGAAAACATATTACACTACGGCGTGGATACGGTATTCCGTACGTACGCACGCGCGGTGATTTCATTTTCCGTAGAATGGATAGAAGGTGAAATAGGGTTTTTTGATATTTATAATAACATATAATTATATGAGTAATACTTATTTTATTACTTTATAACGAAACAAATAAAAAAATTAAGTAGAAGGAGAAATAAATTTGAAAGAATCGGTAAAGGATATTACCTCTTCTTCGATGCGCCTCTTCTAAACCTCCTCTTAGGGCACTATAGTTGGCCTTTGAAGAAGATCAGGACATATATTATGTTTCTAGGGAAGTGGAGAAAATAAATGTACAGGTTTTTTCCACGATTTAAGACTCAAAATTTTGTGAAGAGGATAGGTAAGAGGTTCCCTTTTATAAGAGTGGAGAGGGGCACTTTTGGAAATCTCAAAAATATTAATTTATAATAAATTTACACCCCACTTAAAAACCCCCAAAAAGGACTAAATTTAATTATTATATGAGACAGGGTTTTAATATAATCAACCAATAAAATTTAGACTTGTTTTTATTTTATTTTAAACCCTATCATTTTAATTTATCCTTATTTAATCTATTAAATTTTATTTAGAGTAATAAGATTCTAAATTCTAAATTATTATAAATACTTACTTATGTGTAGTGAATTATCCATAATTGGATATTTTATTACATTTTAGACAATATAAATTTCAATTTATAGTTTTTAAATATTTTTGTGATTTTTAAACAATCTAATAATATGTTATTTTTATAAAATATCAATAGTGTCAGTTTTTACCCTATTCAATTATTTGAATTTAAAAAAAATCCACACAAAAGATATATTCGAAAAAAAATATTTAATAGATCCCTAAAATGTAATATTCATCTTAAAAATTCGTTAATTACATTATATAGTTCATATAATGTTTATTTTAATATTTTTAAAACCATTTATTTTATATTTCAATCAATAAAATAATTTCTACATTACTATTATGTCACCATTAATGATAATTATTCAATCCCTTAAAATTATAAATAAATTAAAATTATGTAGATAATTTTATTAGATTTCTTTTAACTATTTATTTTCTAAGTTTTATGAATTTTATCACTAAATTAAAATTATTACACTTATAAGATATAGGAGAGTGACATGTTGTCACTTTCATTGGTTTTAATAATAATTACATCATTTTTGTGGTCAAAAGTAAATTAAATGAATCTTTTCTGACCCTTATGTTATATGGGTCTACTTTTATTCATCCAATATAATTTTTGAAGGTGTTATGGTAATTTTATAATCTTATTTTTACCCTTAATTACCTGATTTACCTTTAAATGTAGTAAATAAAAACTACCATAGTTACTATTCATAATGCCTTAAAATAAAAAGTAGCCTATTAACATAATCTGAACCAAATTATTCCAAATATGGAATCCATTTTTCTAAATTCAAAACACATAAGTTACAGTGTTTAATTTAAAATTAATCCCGTTGTTGAGAAAATGGGTTTTAAAATTTAAAACATTGCAAAAGATTGAAATGTTTTTACCTATGAATTCAATGTAAAATTAATACTAATGACATAAATTATATTAAATAGTAAAAATATATTCTATTTATACTTTAAAACCTTAAAATTTTATATTTTAACCATATAAATTATTTTGATGAAAAAAGTTGTTTTCAATTAAAATTTAGCGTATTTTTACTATTCATCAAAATAAGAAACTTATCAGAAAAATATCAAAATTTATCCACAATAAATTTTCATATCCTGATTCAAAGGAATAAGTTTAATTTGTCAAATTTAACTTATAAACATGTAAAAAGCCAAATTTAAAGTGGGTGCATCATCAAAAGGCGGCAAAACTGTATTTTTTTAAAAATGCTTATTTTACCCAAAAAATTTATTTTGTTCTCATACCATGTTATAGAATATGTGTAAGATGAATTATTAGGTAATAAAATTCAAAACGTAGTTAATAATATTCATAACGGCTAATACATAACAATATATCATTGTTTATTGAAACTCGGTATTGCGTACAACATGCGCTATCGAGGAAGGTCGCTCTTGCGTGCAACACAAGCCAAGAACAGTGTTTGTGTATACTACAAGCTAATACAGTATTGTGTATAGAGGAATATAATCTTAGTGTAGCGTACAACACAAGACATCCAAGAAATTAAAAACAATATTTCTCATAAAATCTCGTGGTGTTACATTCTACCCCCCTTAAAATAAATTTCACCCTTGAAATTCATCGGGGTTATAAATCATTTACTACTTGTAAGTTCCTTTCATAGACAACCACATCGTAAAAAGTAATACTAAAACTTAATTTTAAAAAGAAAAGTTAGAAACATAACATTCACCCAAAGTAACTCATCACTAGGTTTCCACATAGGATAATATAGGTGAAAATATGGATATGGAAGAAAAATGTAACCATCATGTTCTGATGGAGAGTGGTAGAGAACATGGCTATGAAAAAGCCAAAAATCACAAATCCATAAATTTGTTATTATTTAAGGTACCATATGATTCATCGTATATGAGGGTACTAGTACAACATTTTTGGTTTTCAAGATCATTTCCCTAAAGTTGATGAATTTTTTCATAAGGATAAATACTTACTTGATTTCAGTGTAATATCATCGTTGTTCATTACATGAACAATTTCCACTTTATGTCTTATTTAAAGAAATGAAGTTGAATTTTTCAGTCGTTAAGTGTGAGAATATCATGCGATAGAATGACAGGTCATCCCTTGTGTCTCAAACATAAGGTTATCAAAAGTCATTAAGTATACTTAAGTCCATCTATGGTGATATTAATTGTATATGGTTCCAAAAATGGACTTATACTTCATCTATCATAATGGTTAATAAAATAAAAATAGTTTCTACTAACCAGGGACTTCCTTAGGCCAGTGGTAGGCAATAAAGGCATGTCCCACATCGGTTGTGGGTTTGATTCCCTCATCCTTGTCCGACGCAACGGGTTGTTTCCCATCCTACGGGTTGTCCTTTTTCTAAAACTATGCTATTATAAAATTTCAAAAATAATATCAAAAATTTATAGCCTTAAAGAATATTATCTAATATAAAAATTAATCCATTCCATTCTTTAGGCTTATCCAAAATACTTCTATTCAATCTCATAGTATAAAGAAAACTATTTCTAGAAAGGTCATATAACAAGAATGTTAATACCATCATTTATCCCCCATATATCATAATATATATCTTGTTGGTCACATTTCAAACATTTGAAGGACTTCATCATGTAGCCTCTTGAAATATGATAATAACATAAATTACTATAGAACCTTAGTGTCAACATTAATTCCATCAAAATTAACCCTCTCCATACACCAAATATACCAAAAATTCTATATACTCAAACCATGATATCACATTTTCATTTTATCAATCATGAGCTCATTAATACTATCAAACATATTATTTTATCATTATCCCTTCATTATGAAAATGTCATCATCTTTCCAAAAATATTTCAATTGCTTTTTATAGTTACCAGTACCATAAAATTATTTAAAACCACAATATACCAATACATATATATTCTAATATTCCATGATACTATAAATGAGATTCCACAAAACTATTTTGGAATCCAGTTACAAATACACTTAATCATTCTACTACTTCATTGTCATATTCAAAATCACTAATAGTAATCACATGTGACTTTACTTTTTCCATTGCCTTAAGAGGTTGTTGATTTCGATCATCATTAACCCTTGTATTAGTGCATTGGTTAGCATAATGCCCCATTTCCTTACACTTGTAGAATTGAAGTGTTGGTGGTGCGTTCTCTGTAGTCTTTTCTCTATTCACATCATGTTTTACCTTTTTCCCATTACTTTGACACTCAACTGCTCAATGACCATATTTTCCACACTTAAAACATTTTATAGTCCCTTTAAGATAATATCCACCATGATTCTTTCCACGCTTTGAGCATAAATAAACATTCGTCTTCTTTTCACCATTATTTTGAGATTTTTCCTTGAACTCCATATTTTGTTTCTTGTTAAAACCATGAGATGGATATGTAACACCACCTTCCAGTTCTACATTAATAGCACAACTCATAATTTCTTCATAGATACTGAAGTCTCTTATAGCTAATTCCCTTTGAAGACTTGTTTTTAAGCCACTAAAGAATCGATCAACTTTACTTTCAAGTTGGATGACAAATCCAGAAGCATACCTTGCAAGCCTTGTAAAATTCTCCTCATATATACCAACAGATTCATCATCCTTTTTCTTAATCTAAAGGAACTCATTTTCCATCTTTTTTCGAAGAATACTAAGGAATTACTTTTTGAAAAACATGTTCTTAAACTCATCCCATTCCATGGATTCAATTTCATCTTAGGGCCTTGTATTCTTAATTAGAGTCCACCATTGGTCTGCTCCACCTTCTAAATAGTAAACATCAAAAATGAAGTTTTCATGATCTGAATAGTGAATTATGGAAAATATATTTTCAATGGTAATGATCCATTGTTCAGCAATAAGTAGACCAGAAAACCCACTGAAAGAAGGTGGACGTTGCCTTATAAAGGACTCAATATAATATTTTTCCCTTGTCAGCTCATTTGGAAGTCCATAATGATTCATAGCTTGTGTTTGTATAGAAATAAGATTTTTCACTCCATCTCCAATAACATTGGTTTGTTCAAGAGGAAAATCATTGCATTGTCCATTACATTGATCAATGCGGTTTCTTTGGGTTCCAACAATCATCTAAAACACAAAAATAATAGTGTGAGAGGAAAAAATCATGCTAAGAAAACAACATAATAAAGGGGGATTACCTTCAATATATAACTTCTTAGGTTTAATTATAATATTGTTACCATAATTCTAGGACTATAACCTATAATTATACTTAACCTTAGAGACATCCCTAGACAAACCTTAGAAATATCTCTAGGGATATCACTAAAGTTTTCACATCCTAGTTTCCAAAGGTTATCTAAACCTTTGCTCTGATACCAACTATAGAGACCCAATCATGACGTACATAGACATTACATTACTTTTCCAGAATACTTAATACATTACAAAAACAGACACCCAAAGGCCTTATTAGTTTAGTGTCTTTGGAAACTCGGAACATAATCTTCTAATCATGGTGAAAGATCCTAAACATCACCCATAAAGATATTCCCCTTTTGTTTTCTTAGCTAAACCATTCTTAATATAATGGGGAAATAAAAACATAAAAATGGTGAGCTCAAATTCTCAGTAAGGGTAAACATGGAGAACATAAAACAATCCATAATCATTTGAACGTAAAAACATGAACCCAAAACATCAAAATCATGAGTAATGACATAAATATTGGCAGTACATAAGGCATAGATCATAAAGGAACATTAATCATGATAAAATATCATGGGAATAAAATATGTAACTGTATAAAACCATTAAGCACATGTTATGATTTCCATAGTATCCAAGTCATCGCTGCCAAGACCATTATAGTGGACAAAGTCCATTACTGAACCGGGTTTACTTGTTGTTCCAACCCTGTATTACTGAACCAAATTTTACTTGTCATTCCAGCCATGTCTATTCATGAGATATAAACATTTACCCAATTAATTGGAGGGATATATAGATCTCACCCATATCATGATGAAATCATTCTTACGTGTGCCACAAAATAAACATAAATCATTCATCATAACCCAAAAAATAAATGGGTTTCATAAACATCATCCCATAATAACATAATCCATATAAAAAATGGATATCATTTAATCATAATAAAAATCAAAACATGTAAATAATAGATACATTATACTTGAAACATAATCATACTAAATAATGTCATCTTAGACAGGAAATAGTTTTGATAAAACACTTGAAATGAATAATTGAGGAAAATATATTTTCTTCTTCAAAATAATTTTCTTTTCAAAAAATGGCTTGTAATTTTAAAAGAAAAGGATTTTTTTGAAAATAATCATGAAATAATTTAGATTAATCTTCATGAAAATAAGGCATTATGAAACAATAAAAATCTGTTAATGTTTTATAAGTTAATAAAACATTCTTCTAGTACTTTTGCCGGAAAAGTCAAAAAGTACCTCGTATGGTAAACAAAAGAAGGATACCTTCTACACCATGTGGTAAAAGTAAAAAGGGGGTAAAATGAATTTAAAAATACATGGAAGAATAGTAAACATTTTATGAAAATATTTTGAGAAAACATGGATATGGATGATAAACATAACCCTAGTAAATACTTACGAATAAACAATCCCAGATAAGGACGAGATTGGAATAATTATCCTTTACCTTGTGTCCAATTTCTTATATATGTGTCTGAGGCTTCTTTATAGTGGGTTTAAACATATTATTAACTTTTAAGATAACCATAATAATATTTTTGATATCATATATGATTCACTTACGACTTTATATTACCCGTTCATTTGTTAATTCAATATTAAAGCAACGTTTTGGGTAAAATCGTTTCATTTATCATCTGTGTTTTGACTTGTAAATATTAATATGATTACTTAGATCATAGTTAATTAATTAAAAAATGTAAAACATGATTTATATATATTCATAATATAATATATTGATAAATGGAATGAAATACACCGTTCATGGAGATGGTAGGTCATGCGTACGCATGAACGTTGTTTTCCTTTCCTTATTGACTTGTATGGAAGTAAGTAGATGAAATAATATATATTTATATAAATAAATATAGTATCATTATTATGTCATATATTTCATTATTATTCAATATATATACTTTATAATCAATCTTGGATGGTTAACATGAAGAATGAATCGCATCGTGTCGTGGAGACGGTAATCTGTACGTACGCACGAACGATGATATCGTTCCAATAATTATTGAATGGTATTGGAGTGTATTATATAATATCTCAGAATTAGTACCATATTATAATAATAATATATAGTTATTCTATACACCATTATACCCATCCAAGTAAGGTGGTGGTGGAAAACAGATTACACCACGGTGTGGAGACGGTATCCCGTACGTACCCACGCGCGGTGATTTTGTTTTCAGTAGGATGGATAGAAGGTGAAATAGGGTTTTTTAATATTTATAATAACATATAAGTATATTATTGATACGAATGTTATTACTTTATAATGAAACAAATAAAAAAAGGAAGAGAATAATAATAATAATTTTAACATAAAAATAATAAAATATCAGTATATTTGAGAAACTTATGTTATTGTAGAATTGTGTTTTAATAATATTTAAAGTGGTTGGATGAATAAATAAACTTAAAACACCCAGTTAAGATTCATACCTCTTCTTTAGAAAATCTCCTTTTCCTTAAACATAAATCCTTCTAGGTCAATATTTTGATGAGACAAAATCATATAATACATTTTGACAAAGGATGGTAAGGTATTTTTTAAAAGATTGGTCTAGATAACTAGATCATGTGGTTTGAATAATAGAGGATAATTAGTTCCCTATTATAAGTGAGGGCAGTGACACTCTTGCAATTATTCAGTGTTTTAAATTGATGTAAGGTTTTATTCATGGTAAAGTGGCACTAGGGAACCACAAATTCATAGATAAAATTTTTTATGGTCAAAATAAACTCAACCATCCTCATTTAGACGTGTTTTGGAGATATTTTAAGTCTTATACCCTCGTTAAAACATTTTAAACCCACTTTTAATCTTAACTATGATATATTAACATTTTACAATGAAAAATTAATTAATTGGACAAAAATAAAAGGGGAATTCTAAAAAATTCTAAATGATGATAAAAAATTTTAATCCCTTTTATTATATTCATTTTATATAGGTTTTATTAAAATTAATTTTAATTTTAGTTTGAAAAATAGATGAAAAACCGATTTTAGGAAAGTATATGATTTAAGTGTAAAAATAACTTTACCTTGAAATTAATTTAGAATTTGATTTAAACGTTTTTTTGGGTGGAAATAATAAAAAATGATTTTTTTATCTTTTGATCAATCAAAAAAGTAATGGAACCTTCCAAGAATACCATTAAATCCAATGAACCAGAAATAGTTTTAAATTTGAATAAAATTTAATTTATGTTCATAAAACTCAAACATGTGTTCCAAAATTGAAAGTAAATATTTTAAAAACATTATTTAACTAATTTAAAATATTTTTTTCAAGAAAAAGGTTTCACAGTTTATTAATTCATGTAAACAACATAATAATCTCATAAAAGTGACAATATTTGAAAAATCAATATTTTCACTATTCACCCACAAAATAAACTATTTTAGAAAAATGTCAAAAATTCACCCTATGAAAAATTTGATATTCTGAAGAAAAAAACTAATTACTTTTTAAAAATTAAATATCTAAATTTTAGAAATTTATCTTTTAAATAAAACCATGTAATTAAGGGGAAAACAGTTTAGTTAAAAGAAAAACTATTTTACTATTCAAATTAAAACCATAATTTTTTTAACATTAAAAAATTATTGATGAAACATAAATCCATAAAAGTAACATTAATTTTCATTTTTATAAAATATAAAATAATTAAAAAAATAATTACATAGATCACAATATAAACTATTAGAAAAAAATGTATAAACTTGAAATAAAATATATTCCCAATCATGAAATAAGCATGATAATTTTAACTATATAATGAGTATATTTCATGATATAATTTATATAATACAAATAATAAGGAAAAAATTAAAATATAACATAGGAAAGTGGTAGGTATTTCACCCTTTCCTCCCTTCGATTTTGGTTTTGAGCCTCATGGACCTGTCGGACATTACATATTGTCACCATATCCTATGGGATGCCCATTTATTTGGAAGGAAAAAAGGTTCTAAATAAAATAAAATTGTGCTTTAAAAACATTTTCATTTAGAAAAACATCTGATCTTATATTCGACTACACTTAACGAAAGTTAACCTTCACAATTTTATCTCATGTTCGATAAAAAGGATTTGAACCATTTAAATAAAAAATTCCAATGAGTGGAAGTTAAAATATTTTATAATGTAAGGAAACAAATTTAATATTTAAAAATACCTTTGTTAAAAATGAACATCATAACAAGGTATAATAAAAAAATCATTTAGAAAAGGTGAAAATTTAAATAGGAATGTCTCTTAGAATAACACATAATTAGATTCCAACATAAGGAGAACATTATAGGGAAGTGAAAAATATGGACATGGATAACAAAAATAATATAAAATTAATAATAGATAGAGATAGAGAACAAGATCATGAGAAACGTAATAACTACAATAATAAAAATCAATAAGGGAAATATAAGACCATAAACCAATAAAAAATGAAGGTAAAATGGTAAATTTTTTATTTTAAGATCATTTTCCTAGAGTAGAGAGATCCTTTGACTATCAAGATAGAGAAACCAATAAAATATACTTACTTTATTTTATTTCATTTCATAAGTAAAATTTCATCCTATTTTATTCAATAAATTTCCACTTCTATCCCATATTTTACTCTAATAAATAAATATTCAAGATGAATTTTTCATGCCTAAAAAACTAAAATTAACTTTTAAATGATCATAATAACCATAAAATGATAACAAGTTATTCCTCTTATCTTTAGACATTAACCACATCCAAAATGGTAAGAACAAGATAAGATAAAATTAAATATGAATAAACACTTATAAATCATTCTCTAAAATATAAATAATAACAACCAAATTTCAACATAAATCATTCCATAAATAAATGACCTTAACACTCTTTAAAATATGTCGAATGTAATGTCTCAGGTTATTGAACAGGTCATTTTCTGGTTAAATTTAAACTTTTGAGTTTGGTGGTTGTGAATACTTAAATTCAAATATTTATAACCAACTTATTACAGTTTTGTTGACCCAAGTACGTTTTTTTCCATTGTCTATGGTTTTGTGGAAGTCTCGGGTGTTCGGGTGAACACCGAAGGAAGGAAGGATAACCCAGGCTGTTGAAAATAGATCCAACCATAAATAAAAACCATGAAACATTTACATTATGTGTAATGAATTTTCACAATCGGCATCATGTCATGAAGTCTTAGTGGTCTACCCAAGGAATATATAATATATATCTAGTTTACATGATGTGAACATAATACATGACATGTAATTGGTTTACATTCCATAAACCCAATAAACCATGTGTAAAAGTTACATGCCATGAATTTTGTAGGAATCAATTTTTGAAAGATAAATGGGGGGTTCTCCCCCATTTTTATTTATTTTCCTTCACATATAGAAGCAAGATCTCTCATGGGGTCTCAAAACACCTCTTTTCCCCTCTACCAAGTTTCTATGGTTCTTCTCCGTTCGATCTCTTATCCAAGTTATATATATCTTGTTGAAAGAACATTGGTAAGTCCTTGATTTATCTTTCTTTTATTTCTTTATTATCTTAACATACGATATTAAAAATCTATGTGATATATTTTTCTCTATTTTAGGGATTTTTCTAAAATCCTGATTTCTCTCTTTCTGGATCAAGTTAGAGGTCGATATCATACAAGTGAGTGCCTATAAGTATAAGGTATGTAGTGCTTGTATTTATGCTTAATTTTATGGGTGTTTTGGGGGTGGGTTATAAATACTCCATGTGGGTATTCTGAGATATACCCCTAATAATTAAATTTATTCTTTTAATTTGATTCATTGATATCATGGGATTCTTTTGAGCATGACATAGTCCCTATGTATGAGCTAAGTCGGGAAAGGGACTTGAGATAGTTGGTCCTATTTTCTTTTTGATTTAAATTAATTAATGGAATTATGATATGACTGTTATGGTTTCTTGGTAACATGAAGGGAATAGACCTAGTATTTAGGTGATATTGATCACCTAGACTAGGGCAACATGTGAAAGGTTTGGGGGCCCACAGCAGAAACCGGTGGGATAGGTATTTTAATGTTTTCATCAGTGGATCGACGAGACTTTTCAACGCCGATGATCCAAGAACTCGAGAGGTCCGAGGATCCCACATTAATTATAAAGAGCACAAAATAAAAATGAAAACGTACCCATTTCAAATCTAAAGTCGCAGTCGACTGAAACTTGTCGATGGAGATTGTCACTTTAAGGATCCATAGTAGGATCCCTCTAGATCATCCACACATGATCCAAATACCCACAGAAGCATCAATCATCAAATTTCAAGTGCTAGCGCGGAGATCTGATGCCGCTTTTAATGTCCCAACGATTACTGCATCGATATGTCTTTGATGCTTAAGATATTTCATGATCCAATCTTCTTGGATCAAGTTCTTCTCTCTCTAGGAAGTGGTAGGAGAGAGAGGCTCTCAGTTTTCATTCCATGAATAAATGAGTAGTGAATTTCACAACATAAGAGAGAGTCTCCTCCAATATTTATAGTGACATTAAGAAATACCCAGTTGGTTTCCCCGGCCCTTGTTTATTTCAACATCCACTAAATATATAATTTTGATAAACTAAATTGCTTCAATACTATTTATTATTTAATCACATGCTCGTAATATATATAAAATAGATTATGTGATAAAAATAAAGCCATTTAAATTGACTCATTGTCCCGCTTAATATTAAATGAGCCAAGAATATTAAAATAATATTTGTTCGATTAATATTATACCGTATTTAATAAACTTGTAAATACATTAAATAAATTAAGTCCCAAATATTCATAACTTGAATATTAATGAATTTATTTAATTATTTTGGTGATCGATAACTAGGACAACACTCGGACCCTCGTGGTGGGGACCACCATGTCCAGTATACATATTCAACTGAATAGGGTGGATTCTTGAATACACTATTGTTTGTGACCCTCTAGGCCCTTATCTCCATAGTAGTGAATAAAATACACAAACCAAGAGTAGATTCTAGAAACCCATCATGGCCCCTAAAGAGATAAGGGTTTATATAGTAACAACAACTAACCTATGAACATTGACTGTGTACTATAATTTTTTTATCATTAAATATCTCAAAAATCACTACACACACTTGTGTAATAGTCCTTTTTGGCTTTATTATTTTTTTATCTATCTTGATGGATTTCCCTTTTTACTTATTTGGCCAAAGACTTATAAATGCATCTTCATCCTGATCAACCAGGCCTGAGATATAGAACTTCCTAAACATCGAAGTGACAAATCCTTTATTGACCATTCAATCAATGTCATACCACCAACGACGCACCCAACACAAGCTACCTCACCATGATTTAAATATGATGGTTTTCACCTTGCATCAACTTACTTAATAAAATGGTACACACTGGTAATAATCTCAAGTCAGGATACCAGTACACATGTCGGTAAATAGGAACGACCAATGACACCCAAAACATGTGGTGCTCATATTAGTAGGTTTGTCCTCATGATCTCACTACTAAAGATTACCAAGTGTGAACTTCATGAGAAGAAGTATTAATGCTTATGAGCCCCTGTCACCTAATATTCAAACATCTATTGTGTCCAGTCATTAATATGTATCTATGCTATATAAAATATATTTAAGATTATTTTCATAGTATCTCGAGGTTCTAATTATAGCTTGAGATCTTCTATAACCTCTCGATACGAAAATTAATCTTTGGAAATTACCATTATAATAGTGGACGTAGAAAAGTATACACTATAATGGTAAGATAACATCAAGTATAAGTAACTATACACAAGATATGGTAACAAAAATTACTGCATAGTTGGGTTTAGGTAACCCACTATTTCAACACTCCCACTTACACTAGATCCAACTTTGGAACCAAACTTGTTAGATACTCATATGATAAAGATCATGCTTATCCTGAGTAATGGATTTAACTGCTGGGCCTACCATGTTTTTTCTGTGTGGCATATCTGATGTATGCAACCACATCTTCTTGAGTAAAACTTCTCAATATAAGGTATCCCTAAGTATATAACTTTTTTACATTATCATAACATGATAACATAACTAGTAAGAATATCATAATTCACATCATGATAATACTTTTTTCACTATGTGAGATTCCAAGAACTGTAACAAATCATTATGATGGATAACTGCTTCTTAGCTACCTTAGAAGATGCAACGTACTTGGTATTTATAGATATGGATACCACTCACTTTTATGAGGTTGTCTCACTCATCGCCTTAGCCTAACCGCGATACTAGATCAAATCGATCTAAGGATTACTAGTTTGTTTCCCACAAAAACTAGTGTACCTTCTTATCTATATACCAAGTACATATAAATTGTACTTGCTGATGTACCAGATGATAGTTCTGACTGCTTCACTTGCAGTGCTCCTAGGTAGTGTTGATATTCTTCTACTATAAAGTATAGCCTAGCAATATCAATTCTTATGCATATTATGGAATATGTGATTGATCTATCGCTGAAGCATATAGAACTCAACTCACGACTTTAATCTCTTCCCATGTTCTGAACATGTCATCCTCAAGAGATTAAGCCATGTGACATTGGCAACAATTCTGAATACAATGTCACTATATGTACTATTGACTTGGTCCAAGCAACCATTAGATCTATTTAGATAGATCCAGTTCCCTTGAACTTAGGTTTCTACTTTAAGTCAATCATTGGAGAATTACGTTCAACCTGGTCTTATCTAACAGTAAGACCAATATATGTTTTCCATATGTTTCCAAACATATTTCTCTTGGAAAACATTGGTGCTCCCACTAAACTTTTGTAGACACAAGGAAAAGATTCATTTGAAATTAGTTCCCTAAGATCTTATTGCTTACTTTGATTCAGAATTGGATTTTAGTAACCTACAACCCTTATTGGCATCATATGATGTTATCATCCCTTTTTGGTTGCGTTGTATAGACACCTTCCATGAAGGATGATCATTACATCCAATGACCAATTTAATGATATTAGAGGTTAGCTATGGCAAGTAAAAATTCTAATGTATTTAGGCATACTGACTTGGAATAACCAATCAAGCCTTATTGGTACCAGTCTTGTACTATCCATGTATCATATCATTTGAATACCAACCACAGTATTCAATTTATAAGCCCCTTTACATGGAAACCATTATTGAATTGATCTTACCAATATTATATTACTAGAATATACTAGTGACTTGTAGGATTTATTATTATCAATGAATAATTTTTCACCAGTTGTGGTTAATATAAAACCATCACCATGGTTTCATTATTCCTATGTAGTATGTGTCTCTGGAACATGCCTATTCCACATGTACTAGTGGAACTTGTTCCTATGCCACCAATTTGTTCATCTTGAGCATTGTCTAAGTTCAAGTCAATTTACATCCCACTATCTCTCATAGATATGTGAACCATTATATATAAAATATGTCTGATACTTGACTATAAATTTTCTATCTTAGGGATTTATGTAATATCCTGAGAAATTGTTAGGATAATTACTTAGATGCACTATGTGTACAGTTTGGTGCATGTTTGTTTATATCTTAACAAACTCTTTGCATCCTAAAACATGATCTATGACATAATGTATTTTCATCATAATATGACTCATATGACATCCATTCGTCATTTTAGATGGCATATTGGTTATGGGATTTCACTATTATTTGCAAAGCACGTCTTGAAATATGATGGAAGTTACTGCAGGTTGCAACATTGATACAACTTATATCATAACTTTGATGTATAAAATGTGAATTTAGGAATTTCTCCATGATAAATTTTTTAGATCAATGTAAGAATGTAATAATTTATCATCTATCCTTCTTATGAACATCAATATGTGATGTAGATAAGTTAATGTGTGTTTAGGAATTACTCCACGCTACATTATCAGGATTGATGAATGCTTGGTCAAGATATTCTTCGGCACGCCGATCCAAAGCAACTCATATCTTTTGACCATGAATATACTTCACTATTATATTCCTTAATTGTTTAAAGGAATCTTATGAAGTATATTTACCTCTATATTTCATTTGGAATAGTTTACACTTTCTTATTAAACTAACCTCGGAAGCTTTGTGGCATACCTTTATTTCTAAAGGTTTCTTTGTCTAAACTAAGTATGTCAATAATACCAAAGGTTTTTAGTTTTACCAAGCCTAAATACCATACTAGGTATATTCTTGACGTCCACTTTTATTTTTATTTGAAAAAGAACGATATTGCCACAACTGGGTAGGTCTTACATTTTATATTCATCATGTATTGTCATTGATTCAAGTAGTAGTGAACTATTTGTTGAGTATATTAAAACAAACAACATTCATTACAAAACATGGAATAATTTCTCATCGTGTCCAAAAGGGAACTTGAGATAAATGTTTTTTTCATACTCAACAACTTGTTCAATTTGAATCAATAACTTAGAAAATAAAAGTTATGTTTTTCTCACTGCTGACTTAGGAATCACCCTTTCTCATTTGCTTGGAGAATACACCTTACTCCAAGTAATTTTATCTAATTACATGGTTATTTTATTTCAATACATATATGTGAAAAGAATATTTTATTTAATACCCAAGATGTATGTGATAAAATAATACTTTTATTTGATGAATATAAATTGAATGAGAATAAGGTACTCGCTTCTTGTATTTCAATATATTGCATTTTTTAAACTTCCGTATATTTATTTCATTATGTGATGAAAATAACCTCATGTTAAATAACCAAAAGATTTTCTTTGAAGGACATTATGAAGATGCCTTTGGCCTAACTTTCCAAAGGCCTTTTCACTTTTTCATTCAATATATACTCCATAAGAACAAGATAGTTCTATATTTAATATTCTTATTACATGGAGAATATTACCTTAAAGGTAATTAAGTGTTTACTATATACTATTGTTTTAAATCCTTAAATGAAACTAGAGTAATTGGGTGTAAAAGGTACAAGAATTGGATTACATGAAAGATTTTTAACTTTCTTTCACTTTACACAAACAGAGTGCAATCGTCACATTCAAATCTTACATAGCATTCTCCTTGGAACTTCTTAGAGATGAGACTACATGTAACATCATCCATGTCATGATGTAGAAACCGCAACTAACATCAGACGTTAATGATAGTATTATGATAGATCCATCATTTGATTTATTCATAAGTCTCATGTAAGTAGTTTTACACCCTCACTTGTTAAGGTGTCTTAACTGGTTGAGACACAAGCACCTTGAATTTCTGATATAGTAGTAATGTGTGTGAGCGCCTATAATACTCTTTGGAAATTTCTGCTTAGTTTAGAAATTAACATTTTCTAATGTTTATTGTGGTTTTATTGTGGTATTCCTTGTAATTCTCTATAAATAAATATTTGCAAGTTGTACTTTTAATATTGATTACTGAATATGACATTACTGATTAATTTAATCATTAAATGTCTCCCACTAAATTTTCAAACTCTAGGAACCCTCTATACTATAATCGGAATACTCTTGAGTATTCTAGTTGTAAGGATCCCTGAACCTCCCTCATAGTCTACAAGCTATGGCTACGCCAGTACTCGGAGGGTCCAAGGTATGCTTTTGACTGGCCAACCGCATTAACTCGTGGTTCCTTAATCTGTTGAGTGATATCCCAGCTTCAAAAATCAATAATTTTATTTACTCAACACTTGCCTCTAAAATTAAAACAAGCTAAATATGACTATTTTTATTCTTCAATTTTAGTTAATTCAACCCACCATCCTAATAAGAACTCCTGGTAGTATGAGGCACCCCCAGCTGTAGCATGATCAGCACCCCAAACACCCGTTTTTGTTCAAACTTCAATGACAAAGGTTTTTGGGACTTAATATTTTCTTTGAGGGTTTTATTAGTTTCTCTCGACAAATTTAATACATTTTTATTAAACTTTTTCAACTATGTTGTCGTGATAACAGCTGAAATTTGATATAAAAACATACATTGCTTCTTTATGCATTTTATTATCTATTATTTTATGTATTTTTCCACTGTTCTAAAATGCATAAAATAATAAATAAATGCATAAAGGTAAACTACTGCCCAACTGGTCTTGAGAATCTAAACGACATAAGGGCATCATACCTGAGTCGAAGCTTCACTCATAATGCAGCTTTCCCTTGTCTCATATGTTTGCTTCGCTTCTAAAGAATTGCGTCGTCTTGGGGAGTTCCACGTCACGTCTCATCATATCGCTTTGTCTTGGAAGGATCCATGTGTCGTCTTACACAATTTTGATCAACGTGCACCACCTCATCTTGGCAGGGTTTGAATCGTTCATCGTATTTGTCTGAAGTAAAATAATACTCGTGCATAAGCAAGGGGGACTCAGGTATAAATATACATCATGTAAATATTGGGCATGAATGCCCTTATACATGTTAATTGAAAAAAGTATGACAATACATAGAACGTCAAATAATTAATTACAACCATTGCACGCAATTAAATAATTAAATAAATAAAAGGCAACATACATGGGTCGATGCACAAGACCAGAATGCAGGTATAATAAAGCTCAATAAAATTAAAATTCATTAAATAAGTACATGGGTTATTTAATTAAATTAAATTATTTAAATAATTCAGATAATTTAATTAAGGATTGGTCCTCTGATTAATTTACCTTTTATGCCAAAATTAAATTAATTAATTAATTTAATTTAATTGGAAAACTAAATTAATTTATATGCTCAGGTATTAAAATAATTAACCAAAATTAATTTTAATTAATTTAATTTATATACTAAAATTAAATTAATTATTTTTGGTTAATTTAAGTTTTTCGGTCCCCCAAAACAATACTGTAGGACCTGTGCGGGTCAGGCCAAACCTGCGTAGGGCCCTACCAGGCCATGTAGGGAAAAACTGGGCCAGGCCAATCCACCCAAAACCCATTCCGGGTTGGGAAGGTCCACCCAGACTACTTTAGGGCTAAATATTACTCAGCGTAAAAATATTGCAGACAAAATAATACCTCTCGGGTGGGTGTGGGGCAGCAAAGGAGGGCAGTGGCCGCATCGCGCTGGTGCGGGAGGGCGGATATCGATGCGGAGGGAACCTAGGGTGGTGCGCCATCGAGGGGAGATTCTCGGTGGCACCTTGGCGGTGCCGCAGCCTGTTCGGCACAGGGAGGTAGGGCGCAAGTCCATAGCAGCATCCGAACGATGCACCAGATTAGCATCTCATCTAGAGGAGGTCAGAGGCCTATGCTGGGAAAGGCGGTGGGCTACCGGCAGCCTGCTAGCTGCGCCCAAGAGGTGCGGATAGGAGGCATGGTCAGTTGTAGCTTGGGGAGATCTGGCGTTATGTTGTGTGTGGCTACATGGAGTATTCAGCGGGGTGATCTACGAGTCATAGGTGGAGCTGTGGCCTAGAGGATGGTGCTCAGGCGTGAGACAGTCGGGTCCTGTGATGCCTAGAGGCTGGTACCCTAGGTGACACAAGGAGGTCAGGGGTCTTCTTGGCCGGGGCAAGTGGCTTGGGTGGTGAGGCATGCTACATTGCGGCTTGCTGGATTTGGTTAGGAAGAGCAGGCTAGAGGGTGGCTTCCTGGTCTAGCGGTTTGCTGAGATAGGGAGCACGTGGCGTAGGCTGGGTTGAGGCCGGGGCGGATAGGCCGTGACGTTGTGTTCCTGGAATCCT
This sequence comes from Viscum album, assembly GCA_963277665.1. Lineage (NCBI taxonomy): Eukaryota > Viridiplantae > Streptophyta > Magnoliopsida > Santalales > Viscaceae > Viscum > Viscum album. The sequence goes on from OY728141.1 coordinate 1,633,608,526, forward strand.
AAGGAAGACCGTGCAGGGGGTCCGCCAGACCCCCTTTCCACATTTCTTTTTGGACAAAGTCACCGCCCCTTTTCTTTTTTGAATGATTTTTCCCTCTTTTTTTAATTCAAGTCTTTTGTCCCCTTTAAAATTTCTACACCATTTTTTTTATATTTCAAGTCAATTAATAACTTCTTTTGAAGTCAAGTCCTCCCCAAAAAAAATTCCAAAGGATATATTGAATTTTTTTAATTTAATAATAATAACATTATTATAATAAAATAATAATTTATCATTATTATATTATTATAATAATAAAACAAATATTATTATAATAATAAAATTATTATGAAAATTATTAAATTATAAAATTATAATTTGCACAATTAATTTTATTTCTAATGGACTGATTGAAACTTAATCATATCAACTAGATGAAATAAAAATTAGTTCCTGAGATCAAACCACATATTCGATCTAATTCCAAATTTTAAAATTGTCATAACTTGTCTGTTCGAGATCAGATCGACGCGCGGTTTTAACCGTTGGGAACATATTTGAACCCTATACTTAAATTTATGAAAATTAATTTTATTTGGCCCAGAAAATTTACATGATCTCTATGATACCACTGATATTTTCTGGGACCCTCAGTAGAAGCCAATGGGTCGTGGAATTTAAAATTTTCATCGGCGGATCGACGATACTTTTCGACACTGATGATCCAATCCCTAGAGAGGTTCGAGGATCCCAAGTAAATTATAAGGATAAAAAAATAAAAATTAAAACATACCCATTTCAAATCTGAATCTGCGGTCGACTGCAACTCTTTGATGGTGATCGTCGCATGAAGGATCCATAGTAGGATCCCTCTAGATCATCCCCACGCACTCTAAAAACCTTTGAGATCCTCGAATGTCCAATTTAAGGTGCTAGCGCAGAGATCCGATGATGTTTTCGACGTCCCAATGATCACTGTATCGAGATGTCGTTGATGCTTGAGATATATCTTGATGAATGAATAGAGAATTGAAAAACAAAGAGAGAGCCTCCTCCAGTATTTATAGTGACATTGAGAAATACCCGGTTGCATTCCCCGGCCCTCGTTTATTTTAACATCTACTAAATAAATAATTTAGATGAACTAAACTACATAAATATTATTTATTATTTTATCACATATTTGTAATATATATAAAATATATTACGTGATAAAAACTGAGCCATTTAACTTGACTCGTTGTCCCACTTAATATTAAACGAACCTTGAATAATAAATAATATTCATTCGATTAATATCATCCCATATTTATTAAACTTGTAAATACATTCAATAAATTCAATACCAAATATTCATAACTTGAATATTAATGAATTTATTTAATTTTGTTGGTGATCGTTAACTTGGACAACACTCAGACCCATATGGTGGGGCCCACCATTTCAAATATACCTATTCAACTGAATATGGCGAATTCTTCAATACGCTATTGTGTGTGACCCTCTAGGACTTTATCTCGATAGTATTAAATAAAATACATAGACCAAGAGTGGATTCTAGCAACCCATCATGTCCCCTAAAGAGATAAGGATTTTCATAGCAACGACAACCAACCTACGAACACTGACGGTGTCCTATAATCTCTTTTTCATTAAATATATACTAAATCATGATGCACACTTGTGTCATCGTCCTTTTCTTGATTTATTATTTGTTGATCTATCCAGATGGATTAACCTTTGTACTACTTTGGCCAAAGACTTATAAAGGCAGCACCATCCTGATCAACCAGGCCTAAGATATACAAATTCCTAAACATGTAAGTGACAAATCCTTTCTTGACCAATCAACCAATATCATACCACCAACAACGCACCCAACACAAGCTACCTCACCATGATTTCAATACCATGTTCTCACCTTGCATCAAAGTACGCAATCAAATGGTACACACTGGTAATAATATCATGTCAGGAGACCAATACACATGTCTGTAGATAGGAACGACCAATGACACCCAAAACATGTGGTGTTTCTATTGGTGGGTATGTCCTCATGATCTCACAACTAGAGATCACCAAGTGCGAACTTCATGAGAAGAAGTCTCAATGCTTATGAGCCCCCAGCACCTGATAGTCAAACATCTACTGTTTTTAGTCAATAATATGTATCTTGACTATAGAACATATATTTTAGATTAATGTCATAGTATCTTGAGGTTCTCATTATAGCCTGGGAACTTCTATACCCTCTCAATAAGACAATTAATATTTTTAAATTACCACTAAAATAGTGGATGAAGAAAATTATACACTATAATGGTAATATAACATAATATATAAGTAATTGTACACATGATATGGTAACCAAAAGTACTACATAGATGGGTCTAGGGGACCCACTATTTCATCAACATGGTTATCAGGTTGAAGGCATTGCCTAATATTCATGGGGTGATCATGATCACCAGATTGAGGCGATGAGGTTGTTAGGATAAGGGAATAGATCTCAAGACTTGAGATGGTTTTGACCATTATGACTTAGATACGTGGTCGTATGGGGTAATTAGGTGGAAAATCATGTGGCTTAGGTTCTGTTTGGTGATTTCCTCCCCCCATTATTGGTTGATGCATGGTTGGATTCATGTGAACATAGATAAGACTCAGTTGAGGTGGTGTTTACCACCAGTTATGAGTGGAGGCCTATATAGATATTGATAATTAGAGGATAGTGTTGACCATCAGTTATATTGGAGGTTCTCATCATTGAAATCCACATGGATGGTGATGGACCATCAGGATTTAGTGTTGAGACAATCATTTGGGGGCTAAGAATCACTATTATTCTTGAGGCTAAAGGGTTGGGATTATGGGGGGGTAGTGATTGTTTTTTTTCATGACTTCGATTGTTTTGATGATGATTATTATTATATTTTTGAGGATGAACATCGTCATGCCTCGGGATATTAGTTGTTGAGCCGATGGTTATTTTTTTAGAAGAGTTCTAAGGGACCATGGAATTTATGGGTATGTTGTTTAGATGTCTTGTACTCAATCGTTGGCATGAGTATAAGGTGATACTTTTATTGGAGGTTATCAAGGTCTCTCTAGTTTTGATAATCACCAGGGGATGCCTTGGGAATTAAGAAACAGTTCCTCACCACTATAAATATATATTGGAATACATGTTTTATATTCCCAATATATATTTTGGGGAGCAAGTTCATAGATTACAATCATTGGTTGAAGTAGGTGGAACACTCACTTTTTGATGTTGATCATAAGTGGAGAAGGTTAATTATTAATTTTTCATGTGTTTTCTTTATTTATATTTTATATACACCATCATATTTATGGATGTAAGACATGCACATATTGGTGGTGGCCTACTATGTTCATACTCAAACACTACATATACCCCTTAGCACATGTGTAGAATTTATGCTTTTTAGATTAGTTAAGGAATAAACCTTGGGATATGGACTTCAGTGATCATAGTTGTACTGCTTTTTCATTGGATTGATGTAAGTGGAGCAGGTGGTTCCTCTATATTGAGATGGAATTTCTTTTTTGGATTTAATATATATTCACTGATATATTCGACCATGGGAAAGCTTGATTATTATTTTATTACCTTCTATGTAATGTTTTATCATCTAAAAATGGTATTGATTATGGGATTCCTTATTGCTCTTATTAATGCAAATATTTTATTATGCTCCCGAAGAGTTTTGATATTGCTTATTCTATTTTATGGTCCTTATTCCACTATGTTATATAGATATATGAACAATTATTACTACCATAAAAATATGGTATGTTTTCCCACTATCACCTAATCATACCCTCACAGGTAGTTGTCAACCTTTGGAATACAGGGAGGCACTGCTAAGTCCTAGTGCCAAACCATCCCAAAGCAATTTTGAGTAGAAAATGGCTTAGGACATTACAATTGGTATCATATCCAGGGTATTTTTTGGTGTTTCCTTGCAGAATCCCAAGACCTGGGTATAGAATTATAATTGTGTTTGGTTGGTTACCAATAGCATAAAATGTTCCCTTTTTTCTTTTTTGGAATTACTATTTTGGTTATGGTAGATCAGAGACTAAAATGTAGTCAGAATAAGGAAAATATGTTGTGTTTGTGTGCATGTATCCCCATGAATGGGGGATAAAACAAGTTTACATGGGTGTAAAATTTATGTTATTCTTTCTACTTTTATATTTTATTGATTTTTACCTTGAGTGGTGCACTTGGGTGTAATATTATTGGCTTATATGGTTTTAACCCTTGGCTTGGTAAGGAATTGGAGGATATTCATCCTTCATTATAAGAACTTAGGATCATATGTTGTGTGGTTTCTTGGGATCATCATTGGGAACCTAGAATTCACTAAGAGGTTTTGGGATGTTTAAAGTGACAATAAAGAAGTTAAACAGTGTTTTCTCACTTAGCCTCTTAAGTGGAATTCTCCTCAACTAGCTCAGGTATGTGGTTTCGAATGGGATCAGATGTGATTCTATATATGTATGATGGAGGGTTATAAATCTGATAAGTGTAGGCAAGGATCATAAAAGTGGGGGTGAGTTTTTTAAAGTGTCAAAAATGAATCTAAACATTATTTTATTGTATATCTTTTTTTGTGGAATTTTACTCAGCTTCCCTAGATTTATATATGTGATATGTGATGCTCGAATCTGTTATGGGTAAGAAAAAAGACATGAATCCAAATTATATGTGATTTTTTACTCTATTAATGGTATTAAAGGGTCCATGAGGCCTAATTATATGTGATATGTGACTCTGATATGGTTTAGTAAGGAGCCATGAGGCCAATTGTCATGAGACTTGGTGTAGTGGGGGAGTATAAGGGTCGTGAGATACGTTTCCTATAATATATTTTCTTATATGTGATATATATATATGAATGTTATGGATATTTGACAATGGTATTTTTTATTCACCATAATTCAACCTAGATGACTTTTAGTGGAACGTTGGGAGGGAAGAGGTATGGTTCTACTTGAGTTTTCATGGAATGAGGCCCCTGAGGGTTGGGATGATCATGAGATGAAGGTACAAGATCTGATATATGAAGGATAGCTGTAGAAGATGGAAAACTTTTGACCATGGCTAGACATGTATCTTAGGGAGATCTTGGTATAGGTAATACATGGTTTTGATATGGGAGCCTAGGAAGATGACCCATCCATGGAGTATCTGACTCATGACTTCCAGTCTCATCACCCACCATTATCTCATATTGAGGGTAGACCACATATATTAGAGAACTGGATTGAGTTGATATAGATTATCTTTAGATATCTCAAGAAACCCCTAGAATGGAGGGTGAAGATGGCCACCTATATGATCAAAGGACTAGCAAAATGATGGTGTGATGTACAGGTATAGGAAGGAAGGCATGGGGGACAGTCTTGTAAGGATTCTGAGGCTAGGTTCTTCGGGCACTTCTCTTTAGAGATGTTGAGGGCGGATAGAGGTCACGAGTTCATGAATCTATAAAAGGGGAATCATCTTTCATGGACTATTAGGCCAACTTCACAAACCTATCAGGATTTTCACCTACTATGGTAGGCAAAGACATTAGCAGGGTTTGGCATTTCATGGATGGTTTTTGTCATACCATTATGGTGTAGGTAAACATCTTTAGTCAAACATCATTCTCTAAGGTGGTGAATCAATCACTTATAGCTAAGGTAAAATTGATGAAACTATCTAATTTGAGCTAGGTATGGTGTTAAGTAAGCAATGTGATGGTGTTTTGGCCATCCAGAAGTGAGATCATTATGAGTTTTAGTATGGAAGTAAGGCCAGAGACTTAGGTATTCAACTGAGGAGTGGTTCATCAATGGTGTGATTCTAGTGGGAGTAGCCAAGAAATGTTCATACCCAGTATGATAGGGTTCTGAAATAGTGTCAGGCATGTATCCAAATGGGCCACCTAGAGAGGTTTTTCAAGAATCCTTCTCAGATTGTTATGAACCGAGGACCAGATCAGACTTGGGGATTTGAGGTAGGATCGAGATTGATACTAGGAACTAGTAGTCAATATTTAGCTACATGAAAAGGTAGTGGAAGAGATAGAGAGAGTTAGAAGTGGGGTCAGTGGCTAGTGGTTGTTGAAGCTCCACATGCTAGCTAGACTTTAGGTAGTCAAGCTTCAGACTAGGTGCACATAGTTGAGCTACCAGGTGTAGAGAAATCCAAGGAGCCGACGATGGTGATAGGTATTTTTTTATCATGGTGTGACCTCATTTTTTGTTTTTAGCCTTTCCATTTGTTTTTTTCACGCGGTGCACATGTTTTGTTTTTTGGAATATCCAAACATTGGTTAGTTGGTTAGAATTTTTTATTTTGTGTGACATATGTATGAGGTGTGTAGGCGCTGAGGTTTATTATGGGAATCGATGTGATGTGGGTTTTTATATGAGGTTTGTAGAAATCAAAACAATAATGGGAATGAAAATATATATGTGATGTGGGTTTATTTTTAGGAATAAGTTGAGATGTAGGATATTTTTCTATTTCATGAGATACGGTTTTTTATGAGTGTCATGTATGGAATAGGTATGAAATGAGTATTTTTTTTGTTGAAGAGCATATGGGAATTGGATGAGATGTGGGACTTGACAAGTGTCAAGTATGATACAAGTATGAATTGAGCACTTAATGAGGTTAATGAATGATAATGCATCATGGTAGGACTTGTATGTTTGGGTATGGTTGTTTGAACCATAAAATCCTTTATTTGTTTAGTTGGGAAGTGATCAGGTAGGTAATTCCTAATGTGGGGAGCCCATGAGAGGAATTGAAATAAGACTTTATAATTAGGGTAGAATGAGTTAATGTAAATGGGATGGGTATGTTTGGTACCATATTTTGGTGAATCTTGATATATCTGAGATGAGATATTAAAAGTTGGGGATAGTGTAACATCTCAGGTTTTTTAACGGGATGTTTTCCAGGTAAATTTGAACTTTTGAGTTTGCTGGTTGAATTAACTTAAATTCTAATCTTCAGAACAGACTTCCGAGAGTTTTTTGAACCAAGTATTTGTTTATGAGTGTCGTCTATATTTATTTTTAAGTCCCATGTGTTTGAAAAAAAAACCAAAGGAAGGATTTACAACATATACTATTTAAAATATCTCCATGTAGAAATACATGTCGTCTAAAATTTAAACAAAGTGTAAGTCTTTTTTACAACGTGAGACATGGAACGAAGGCTCGAGGATCTACCTGAGGAGTAAAAAATTTGTAACTGTTTTACACATAATGAACCTAATATATTAATTGTAACCATTTTACATGTAATGAACATAATACATAGCATGTAAAATTTTCACACCATGTATCTTGCAAGAATATATTTTTAAAAGAGGAATAAGTGGATATACCCCCCCCCTTCTTATTTCATTTCATTTATGCACTGAGGCAAGAGTTACCAGGGGGTCTCACAGTGCCTCCTTCCCCTCTCATGGGTTTTAAGGGTTATTATCTATCTATTCTCTGATGGGATTTTTTCCTGTCTTTTTGGAAGTGCAGTGGTAAGTCCTTGATTCCTCTTTATTATATTTCTTATTTATCTCACTATATGGTATGCTAAATCCATGAGAGCTCTTTTTCACTATTTCTTGGTTGCTTTACTAAAAGATTAATTTCTCTCTTTTTGTATCAAGTTAGAGGCTGATATCAAACCAGATATCACCTAAGAGTATAAGGTAGGTGGTCCCTGGATTTCTCCCTAATTTTACGGGTGTTTTGGGGGTGCGTTCTAAATATTTCATGTGGTTAGTTTGAGAAAAACCTCTAATAAATAAATTGTTTCTTTTAATTTTATTCATTAATGTCATGGGATGTTGTCCAGTATTCCCCAGTCTCTATGTTTGAGCTAATATGGGTGTGGGGATTGAGCTAGTTGGGTGTGTTCTTCCTTTTTCTTTAAATTAACTAATCGAATTGTGATATGACTGATATGGTTACTTGGGAATGTAAAGGGAATGACCCAAGGATTTAGGTAATGTTGATCACCTAGACTGATGTGACTCAATCATCTTTTTGAGGGCATGGCCCAATATTCATGGGGTGATGATGATAACCAAGTTGAGATGGCATGGTCATTGGGTTGAGGTGATGAGGTCATCATGATGAGGTCTTGTATCTCTAAACATCATATGGTTTTGACCATCAGGACATTGAAACATGGTCACTGGGGGAACTATGTGATAAATAATGTGGCTAAGTTATTCTTTAGTGATTTATGCTCACCATTGTTGGTCGATGTGTCATTATATTTGTGTGTGCACAAATAGGACTCGGTTGAGGTGGTGTTGAACACTTGTTGCTGGTGGAGGACTCCGAACATATTGTGGCTTAGGGTATGGTATTGACCATCAATTATGTTCAAGATTCTCACCATATAAATCCATGTGGATAGTTATGGACTATTGGGAGATGGTGTTGATCCCATAGGTTGGGGGATGAGGCTCACCATTATGCTTGAGGGAGATGTGCAGGGATTATGGGAGGACGAAGATCTTCATGCCTTGGGATTTCATCTACTGATATGATAGTGATTATTATATATTATAGGATGGACATAATCATGCCTCAGATTGTCAGTTGTTGAGAAGAAAATGATTTTTTTGAAAAGAGGTCAAAGGGAACAAGGACATGATGGGCATGACATTTGGATGCCAGGTACTTGATGTTTGGCATGAGGTGCTTGTGATACTTTTTTGGGAGGGACCTGAGGGATCTCAAGTTATGATACTCATCGTGGTACACATTATACATTAATATATAGGTTTCATCCACTTAATATATATATATATAAATATATGTTTTAAATTCCCAATATATATGTGGGGGCACGAGTTCAGATATTACTGGCGTTGGCTGAAGTAGGTATAATTATCACTTGTGGTTGTTGAGAATAAGTAGAGCAAGTTAATTATTAATTTTTCATGTGTTGAATTTATTTATATTTTAAATACACCTACATAATTATGGGTGTAAGATAAGAACGCATTGGTGGTGGTCTATTGAGTTTATACTCACACCCTGTATGGGTCCCTCATGATGCATGTAGTCTTTATCCTTTTGAGATAAGGTAAGGATTCAGTCTTGTGATCTAGACCTTAGTGGTCATAGTTTTACTTCTTTTTCATGTGATGTATGGAAGTGGATCAGGTGGTTCCTCTGTATCAAGATGTAATTTATTTTTAGGATTATATATATATATAAACGAACATGGTTGGACATGGGTGGCCTTTAGTATTGTTTTTTATAATCTTTTATGGCATTTTTTATCATTAAAAAATGGTATTGCCTTTATTATTTCTTATTACTGTTATTACTGCAGCGGTTTTATTATGCTTCACTAAGTATTGATATTAATTCTGATTTTTTATGGTATTTATTCCTCTATGTTATATATATATATATGTACCGTTATTACTACCATCAACAGTGGTTATAATATACCCACTATCACCTAATTAGGACCTCACTACTAGTCAGTAGACTTTAATGTATGGGAAAGCACATCAAAGGCCAAGTCGCTAACTGGACCAGAGCACAATTGACTAGAAAATGGGTTGGGATACTACACTTTATGAAGACTGAAACCCAAAGATTAGAATGATTTGACCGCATATTATTCTATAGTCACCTTTACATTTATCTCCAAATAACATTAATCACTATTAAATTCACATAACAAAATGTATATTCCAAAATCATATAATATTAAAAATATTATAATATTTTCCATAAATAACATGAATCACCATAAATCCACCAGAAAATAATGTGTGCTTCTAAAAGATAATTTAACTATTATTCCTCAAATACACTCCCATATTATCCAAAAATATTTACATTTACCTTGATCATATAATGTTACCAATATAGTAAACATCTTCAAAAATAAATTTAATCACATAGTCACCAAATCACTATTCAATCCCATGGTTATATATATGATAAATCATATGTTTTAAACATGTAATAACCCTTTTATCCAAATTAACCATAAGAATATCAACATCAAAGATTATATAAACCATAAATGTTATCAATAACTTTCAAATTATTCCCTTAAAATATAAAAAAATCATTCTCAAGTAACCTTTTCACAAAAAATAAAGTTAAAATTAAGGATTACATGTACCTCAAACATTTATCAAAACATAATAAATTTATCCAAAAGTACTCCCATCACATAAAAAATCAAAAGGGGTATCTATGTCTTTAAACTTATGATAAACCTTAGACTGATTAACCCATGATGGTATCTAAAACTCTTAAAATATCATCATATGAATCATATTAACCACTTAATTTATCTAAACCTTTATTTTGATACAAACTATAACACCCCATAACTTAAATAACTCATAATTTATTGATTTATAACAAGCGTTTCACTTTTATAAATTTTGAATATATTTTTAGTTAATATATTTAGAGAATTGGGTAAAACATTACATAAAAAAGAGGACATTACCACATAGTGTCCATTCTTCCTAAAAAAATCCATATAAAGACACACAATATTCATTCAAGGTAACTCCCATATTTTTAACTCTATCTTTATTAACACTTATGCTCTTCATTAAGCCCTATGAAAAATAATTTTAAAACACAGGATGATAAAAACAAATATTAGTAAGGAATATAAAAAATAATCTAATATTGTTAGTCTAGTGAAAAATATTAAACCCCGTGATAATGTTTACTATTTTCACAATAAAACATTGCGCACATAAATAAAATATTTTTCATAATTTAAAGGCAATATTTACTCAAAAAAACCTTTTAAAACCATTAAAAAATAGTAAAAACCATGAAATAATCATTAAAATATTTCTTTTAAAAAAATCTCACCTTTAAAAGGTTAAAAACTATCTTTAACTTATGAAATCAAAACATTTAAATAAAAATATTTAGAAATAATAAAATAGGTAACTTGGAGCATCATATTCATAACCAATGTTCAATTGTGTTTAAACTAAGTCAAAAATGATTGAATCCTAGTTAATTCCATATGAGTGATCATCCTTACTATCTCCATCATTTTTCACCTTTGAAGACTAAATCATTACCCAATATATTAATGAATTATTTCAGGCTCACCCATCATCATGAGCTATATTAGCCTCACCCATCATCATATATAATTATCAAGTACCATTTCATAAACAAAACCTTTTTAATGTTTCACTTTTTCATCATAAAACCCTTAAAAACCTATTTCATTCTATAAGCACAGGAAATTCCATTTTCGAATTATAATAGGGTAAAATTTCCCTTTATTTTGAAAATAATTTAAAACAAAAAATTACCCAAAACAATGGGGATTGAATTTACAATGTAAAAACCTAGAAAATTTATGTGTAATAATTATAAAAAATAAATGACATAATGTTGGGAAATGTTTCTCATGTCTTATAGATTAAAAATAATTTTTTCACTTTAGTAAAAAGAGTAAATCATAACTCATATAAAAAGTATAAAATATAATCCTTTTTAAATATTTGGAAACAAATTTAAAATTATTTTAAAATGAAATTTAACAGCCATGTAAGTATAAATAATAACATTATTAAAATATTTTAAATAATATGGACACATAGGAAAACTATTAGAAATGAATACTTTAAAAATTATTGTAAAGAAAAAATTCCTTGACGATTTTCTAACTTTTGAAACAAAAGGACGTTGAAAAAGAGAAATTGAAAGGGATTTTTAAACCACTTTTTTTCATTAAATTAATCATAAAATAAATTAAAAATTTAGTTCATACACTACATAAAATAAAACATGTGGTGAAAATGGCATAAGTCTCAATTAAAGTAAATTGAAATGATGAATCCCTTACCTTGAGTCCCAACTCATTTCATACGTACTTTATTCTCTAGATAATAAATTTGTATTAATTTTATAATTTATTAAGATAAAATTTCGATGTTCATACCAATATAGTTATTCCTCTTATATCATTCATTACTATGATATTTTTTAGTAACTAAAATAGTTAATTTCACATCAAACCTTTTTAGGATGTTCGGTTCATATCCCAAAATTCCTTCAGTTGTTTGACCGTCATCAGAATATTAATATTGAAATAATTATTATATTTATACATTTAATACACTTTTAAAACTACCCATGTTAGTTTTTAAGGGAAAAAAGTCACTTGTCCATCTGTAAACCTAAAAATCTATAAGAAATGTTATCTTTTTTATAATATACTTTGAGATCACGTAACATCCTAGGTAATTATATAATAAGAAATTTACATATTTATTAATATTTATGAATTATATATTAATTTTACTTTAAATTATATTCTATTTCTAATGTCCTACCCGACACGCAACAATGGGTTTCTCCAAAATCTTATGTTGCACACAAGACTAAGATATACCAAAAAATAATACATTATTAATATTATTATTTTAAATGGTAATTATCACCTAGTCGTTATATTAGCTGGAATAAAAACAATAACTATATTATGTTTACATGTGTTTATTAAATGTTTTTACTTTCTTATAATAAATTTTATAGGCTTAAAATGAGAATAAATACAATTTTAAGCATAAATACTCTAATATTTTTTAAGGTAGTTTTACCGCTTTTGTTGGAGAACCCTTTTTAAATATAGTTTTTATCACATTTATATATTTTATTTGAAAAAATAAACGTCTTATTTGGAATAGTGACATAAAATTTTACTTTGGTTTAATTTTCAGAATTTTTCTGATAATATTCATTTTTCAATAAACAGTGAAAAATACTTCATTTTAATTTGAAACTATATTTTTGTCTAATTTATTTATATTATTATATTATCCATTTACATGGTTTTAAAGTATAATTAGATAAATTTTTTATCAGTTAATCAAACATAATTCATTGGATGTAGTTTCAAATTAATATTAAATAGAAAAAACACTGTGAACTTTTGAATGTTTTGCTTAAAAAACCTGTTTTCTCGATCCATCAATGGGATTAGTGTTAAAACTAATTTAACCACTTATATGAATTGAATTTTCAAAAACATACATACATGGTCGTACTAAGTATGGAAAATTTGGTCCAATATGGTCAAAATAATTTTTTGTGAATAGTAACTTTAGTATTTTATTTACCACGGTTAAAGTTAAATCTTGTAAATAAGGGTAAAAATAATATTATATTAATATAAAACTATCCTAAAAATTTTCCTAATATTATTTGATGAGTTATGGATGACCAATAAAATACATAGGCTGAAATTGTGTCCATTTGAATCCAACTTGGTGTGATTATTTCATTAATAACATTTTATTTAAAGTAAAAATAAAAATATCATAAACATGTTTCTTAATAATAAAAAAATTAATATGGTGTTATATAAGTAATATATTTAACTATAAATAGTCATTAAAAATATAAAAATATTATTTAAATTATGGTAATTTATTTAAAAAAATTAGGAAATAAATAACTAAATTTAATTATGAAACAATGATGATAAAATAATAGATTTTTTTGAATGCAGAATTAAATAAATGATACTAATAATATTAAAATAAAAAAATTTGAAATTTTTGATGCCATATATGAAATTTATTAGTGACTATGACATTTTATAAGTATATTCAATTGTTTTTCTCAAAGTTATTTCTCAGTTTGAATTTTATCTAAATTCAATAAAATGAATAGTGTCAAAATTGACATAATTGATATTTTAAAAAAAATTATTAAACTCTTTGAAAATCCAAAAAATATTTCAAAATTAAAAATTGTCTATAATAACCTCTAAAAGTTCATAAATTTTCTAATTATATAGAATTTACCCCATATAAGTAAAACTTATAGCCTCTTAATATTTAAAATGTTGTTACCACAATTAAAATAAAAAGAGAAAAAATTAAGGGTAAACTGAAAATATAAGGTTTAAAATAAATTAAATACTTGTCTAAAAATTATTTTATTATAGGATTCCAAACTATACTAATATTATCTTCTACATAACTCAATTTTGAGTCATTTTTATTAAAAAAATAATTTATATGAATTTAATATTTTAAGAGTTTCCAAGGGTGCCCCACCCCTCTCCTATAAAAAGGTACCCACTATTATCTAATAATCACACTTAAAGAACCATTTTTTCGTCCAATATAAACTCAAAAACCTTAATAATAATCCTCCCCACATTCTAGAGTCCTTATATTAGGCATAACACCCTTCTTATAGGTGTTAAGGTGTTCTTCAAAGGTGATCAACCGAAGAAGAGGTATCGTTTTCATTAAGTATTTCTATTTTATTTATTCTCCCAGTTCCTTCAAATATTATTCTTACAAGATGATATAATAAATACAGTATCCTAAATATAATGATATTTTATTATGTTAGTATCATAACCTATATCCATCCCCACTTCTATTAAATTAAAAAGTAATTAATCGTTCATGTGTACGTGTAAACTATCACGTCCATGAACCGAACTAATTCATTTTCCATAGCCACCTATCATGATTGGTTATAATAATTAAATTAATGTTAAAATGTTATATTAATGACATAATAATTATTATAATATAATAATATATCAATTATATTCTTAATTTCTATCCACAAAATAATGATAACATCGTTCATGCGTACGTGTGAACTATCACCCCCACGAAGTGATGTGACACATTTTTATTCATTGTATCACTTTTATGATATATATAAGTATATTTAAATTATTATTGTTATTTTATTTATATTATTATCATACTAAAAATATAAAATAATAAGTACCTTATTTCCATAATGATCAACAAAAAATGGAAACGTTGCTCACACGTACGTACAACCTACCATCTCCATGATTATAACGTTGTTAATTTTGCATAATATAAATGAATGGTTTGATTTAAAAATTATAATTGATGTATAAAAGTGATTATTATTTCATAAATTTTATTTTTAAGATTAATTAATTATGAACATGTGGACTATTGACATCAATCCAAATTCATTTTTGACTCAAGTACCAAATATTGACTGAACATCCGATATGAACTTAAATAACTATTTAATTATTATAACATGGTAATAAGTGATATAAAATTAATAATAAAATTGAAAAGGGTTATCAAGAAATTATAAATTAATTTATGTTTGTAATTCAGTAATATAAATATTGTATGTGACGCGTCGTACTCAAGGTAAGGGACTTCGTTTCAATCTCATTTCATTTAGGCATATTTTGATAATATACACCACCTTATTTTATACGGTGTATAATAAACCTCTTTGACATTAAATTTTATTAAAAGGTTTTTAAAAGGAATATTTTTCTATTAAATGTTTTACTAAATGAATAAAGGAATATTTTTTTAACATATGCGACGACATCGACATTTCGGTCACCGGGACCATTATTTGAGATTTGGATTCCTCTCAAAGTTGTAATGTTTTTAAAATAAAAATAAATACCATATTCCCTTTTTTGTATTTTTTTATATAAAATAGTTTTTATAAGTGATTTATTATGTAAATAAATTAAAATTATATCTTTTGATTTCAATGTAGAAATTTTATTTTTCCTTTGTGCTTGTTTTATATGTTATGATTATGTTATGGTTCTTGGGAATTGTTTATGTATTCAGGTGGTTCCATGATAAAATGAGGTTAGGTGAGCCTGTGATATCCCTCTAATTCATTGGGTAATGATATTGAGTTAAATAATATGTTTTCTCTTAATATATTTAAGGAATTTACTGTGATGAGTATTCCAAACATAGCCATGAAGGTTACACCCTATCTAGTTGTGAAAACTACAATGTAAGTAAGATATGGATGACATAAGTTACCTTTATGATTTATGATTTCTATGAAGTTTTCAAAAATATTATTATTTCATAAGGTATGTTAAATAGATTATGTTTTATGGGTGAAAGTTATGATTTCATGGGTTTATAAGTATTAATAGACTAACATTTTCTTTCCTTATGTTATTTCCATTACTGACCAATTTATGCTCATCCCGTATTTTTAAAATTTTTTCACGTGGTGTATGGATGGGTAAGTAAAATTTGTATGTTAATATGAATGATGAGAATAATTTTTTCAAGAAAAATAAATCATTTTTTAACAAGTTTAATTTTGTGAAAAAAAAATTATAGTGAGTAGAAGTATCTACTTTGTAATATTTTGAGTTGTTATGTAATAGTTATGATGTAATTCTATAAAACTCTAAACCTGAATGAATCCTCAAAGTGAATGAATGTAAATTCTTGAAATAACTCAAGATTATGTAATGTTTAATTCTGGGGCATTATAGTTGGTATCATATGTCGGTTTAGATGAATTTAGAGGTTAGGATATTGTTAATAGAATATCTATAAATGATTTTTTACTTTATTGTAAATTTGAAATGATATAGAATTTTAAGATTAACTAGTTTCTTATTCTATGATATGTTTGTTCAAAATTATTTTCTATGGAGGAAATTGGGTAGTTGTGTTGGGATGACATCTAGAGAACAACCTTCCCAATCAGCAGCATGAGATGGATAGAATCGTAACTAAATAGTTTCTTTTTAGTGATGGAACAGTTGAATCAGGCTATAAATGGTGGTGGTATCCATCCACAAGATCATCTAGATCAACTACAAAGGAACATGTTGGTAGTGTATCATATCATGAGGAAACATCCACCATCATTCAGAGTATCATCTGACCCCATGGTAGCTAAAGGGTGGATTCAAGAACTAGAAAAGGTTTTAGATGTCATGGGGAGTTCATACAATCCAAAGGTTAGCCTTTCTATATATCGTTTTAAAGGTGAAGTCTATCAGTGGTGGTCGATGGTTAAGAATATCAAAGACAGTGAAGATATTGATTCAATAGCATGGGATAAATTTAATAATATCTTTCATGAGAAATATTTTCATAAGGTAGTTCAACTTAGGATAGAAAAATAATTCTTGGAATTGAGGTAGGAGGATGACTTAGTGGCTTCTTATGAAGAAACATTCACTTAACTTAAAATTTATGCTCTAAATTTCATCTAGGATCTTGACTGTAAAATCAATCAGTTTTACTTAGGATTAAATCCAAATTATCCAAAATCATTGGATTCTCGCGAGTTAAAAAGTTATGAATTTTTTTTATGTTCATGGAAGGTGGAAATGGAGTTTAATGATGATCATGTGTTCTTTGACAAGAAACATAATAAGAGGACAAGGTGGAAAGGTAAAGAAAAGAATTATTCCAAAAATCCGGATGGTATGAAAATTAGGTTAACAGTTTTTGATAATTGTGGTAAAAACACTGGAGAATTCCTCAGGAATTATAGTATGTGCTTCTGATGTGGTAAAAAGGGGTATAAGGCTCGTAACTGCATTGAAAAGGTCGAGGTAGTGGTAATAAAAAATTTGATTTATAGTCAATGAATTGTTTTAAATGTAATGAGATGTTTCATTATGAAAATGAGTGTCTAATGAAGAATTATTATGGTGGGAAGCAGCCATACTATAAGCAAAAAAATGTGGTGAAATACTTAGCAACTACTTTAGCAGATGTTGGGCCATCAAATGAAGTGATATCAGCTCTAGTGGGCACAATATTTTTTGAAGGACGACATGAGGTTGGGGTACCATTAGTTGAAAGTAATGGAAGTAGACATTCTAAAGACTATGTTTTGTACTATATATGATCAGCATGAATTTTTAGTTATGCCTTTTTGGTTAACTAACAAACCTGATGTATTCATGGATCTTAAGAATATAATTTTATGTGAGTTCTTGGATAAGTTTGTGGTTGTGAATATTGATGAAATTTTGGAATATTCTAAAAGTAGATAGGATTATGAAAGTAATCTAAGGGTTGTTTTTCAATCGTTAAAATAAAATTAACTATATGGTAAATTCAGAAATTATGTGTTTTGGTTACACTAAATTTCATTCTTTGGTCAAATTGTTTCTAAAGATAGCATAAATGTCAATCCTACTAAAGAAAAATTTGTTGAAAATGGCCAAGAACCACAAATATAACTGAGATTCATAGTTTTTTGGGTTAATCGGGCTATTAATGAAAGTTTTTTGAAAAAGTTTTCATGGTTATCTATCCCACTGACTATGTTAACTCAAAAAGTTGTTAAGTTTATCTAGAAAAAATAATGTGATGATTGTTTAGAAGAATTGAAAATAAGATTAGTTAATGATCCAATTTTGTAAATACCTTCTAGAAATGGTGAATTTTTTATCTATAGTGATTCCTCATTGTAATGAATTGTTTCTGTCCTAATACAGAATGATTAGGTAATTTCTTATGATTCACTTTAGCTAAAAACTCATGATTTAAATTACCCTACACATGATTTGAAATTAGCTACTATTTTTTTCTTTAAAAATTTGGAGGCACCATATATATGAGTTAAAATGTAAAATATATACTAACAAAAAAAGCTTGAAGTATATATTAACTCATATAGAATTGAACATGAGACATAGAGGATAGTTTGAACTAATCAAAGATTATGATTGCATGATTCATTACCATCCTAGAAATTCACACAAAGTGGTTGATTATTTGAGTCATAAAATTAATTCTATGTTAACCATGTTATATTTATAATGTGACCCTTTGATTAATGATTTGGCGAATTTTTTTATGGAATTTGTTGGTGTAGGAAATTTCGCTATTTTGTTTTAGGTTTTAGTGAAATAGTCTCTATCTAACGGAATTAAGAAATCACAGAAGGAAGATAGTGAATTGCATAAAAATGTAGAATTGGTTCAAAAAGGTAAGTTTCCTAAATTTGACAATGATAAAGATTTTTTTTTTGGTTTGGGAAGATATTATATGTTCCTTGTGTTTCAAAATTGAAGAAATAATTATTATTTGAAGCTCATAGTTCTCTACATTTAGTTCATCATGGAATAACTAAGATGTACATAGACCTTTTAGTGTATTACTGGTGGGATGGAATGAAAATAGATATTGTTAACTTTATTGTGAAGTTTTTGACTTGTCAACAAGTTAAAGAAGATTGGAAGTTACCAAAAAGGATGCTTCAACATTTTTTAGTTCTAGAGTGGAAATGGGAAAACATATCCATGTATTTTGTAGTGGGATTACCAAAGACTTCTTGAGGTAACAATGCAATATGGTTTATTATTTATCGAATGACTAAATATTCTAATTTTCTTCAAATTAGAGATACTATGTATCTAGATCAACTTTATAGGTTGTATATTAGAGATATATTTAGGTTACATGGAGTTCCTCTCTCTGTTTTATTAGATCATGATCCCAAGTTCACTTCTAAATTTTGGAAAGGCCTTCAGAAGTCGTTGGTTACTGAATTAAATTTTAGTACAGATTTTCATCCCTAGTAATATGGACTGACAAAATGAATAATTCAATTGTTTCAAGACATTATATGTTCATGTTAAATGGATTTCCAAGAAATTTGGGACCAACATCTTTCTTTGGTTAATTTTTCTTATAATAACAGTTTTCATTCCATTATACATATGGCACCATTTGAGGAATTATATGGAAAGCGGTGTTGAACTCTAGATTTTGGGATGATATAGGTGAAAGTATGTTTATGGGACCATATTTGGTAGAAGATATGGAAGAAAAAGAACAGTTGATTCAGAAGCACATAAAGACATCTTAGAGTAGGTAAAAAAGTTGTATAGATAACCAGAAAAAGGATCTTTCTTTCGAGGTAGCTGATCATGTCTGTCTCAAAGTTTCACTACAGAAAAGTTTGATGCATTTTGGTAAGAAGGGGAAGATGAGTCAGTGGTTCATTGGACCATAAGAAATCCTAGATAATGTTGGATCAGTTGCCTACTAAGTGACTTTACCTCCAATTTTATCTTAGTTGCACAATTTTTTTCAGGTTTCAATGTTATGAAAGTATATGTCGGATCCATCCCATGTTTTGAATCCAGAAATAGTTTAGTTGGAAGAGAATCTTGTTATGAGGAACAACCATTCTAGATTCATGACTGTGGAGATAAATTGTTGTGGAATAAGGTGATTCATCTTGTTAAGGTTTTGTAGAAAACCCATACATTTGAAGAGGAAACATGAGTGTCTGAAAATTCTATGAGGGAAAAATGCCCCCACTTATTTGATAAGTGAATAAAATTGTGAGGATGTGATTTCCAAAAGGGTGTAAGGATGTAAAATCCTAGGTAATTATAGGATAATACATTTTCATATCTATTAATATTTATGAATTAGATATTAATTTTACTTTAAATGGGATGTTATTTCTAATAGCTTACCTGACACACTACAATGGGTTTCCCCAAAATCTTATGTTGCACACAAGACTGAGATATACTAAAAAATAATACATTATTAATATTATTATTTTAAATAGTAGTTATCGCATATTAATTATATTGTAAAGACTAAATAGAACTAACTATATTATGTTTACACATGTTTATTAAATGTTTTTACTTTCTTATAATAAATTTTAGAGGCTTAAAATGATAATAAATCCAATTTTAATCATAAATACTCTATTATTTTTAAAAGGTATTTTTAAAAAAAATTCATGCAGAAGCCTTTTTAAATATAGTTTTTGTTACTTTTATATGTTCTGTTTGACAAAATAAACTTATTCTTTATAATAAGGACTTCAAAATTTACCTCGGTTGGATTTTTGGTATTTTTATGATAATATTCATTTTTTAATGAAAAATTAAAATACTAAATTTTAATTAAAAATTTACATTTTGTATAATTTATTTTTATTATTATATTATCCTTTTACATGGTTTTAAGGTATAATTAGATGAAATTTTTATCAGTTAATCCAATTTAATTCATTGGAAGTTATTTCAAATTAATATTAAATAGAAAAAATAATGTGAACTTTTGAATGTTTTACTTAAAAACCTGTTATCTCGATCCATCAACAAGATTAGTGCAAAAACTAATTTAAGCACTTTTGAGAATAGAATTTTTAAAAATGGAATGGTTGAACTCAATATGGAAAATGTGGTCAAATAGGATCAAAATAATTTTTCATGAATAGTAACTTTAGTATTTTATTTACCATGGTCAAAGGTAAATCAGGTAAATAAGGGTAAAAATAATATTATAATAATATAAAACTACCCTAACACTTGTCTTGATATTATTAAATAAGTTATCACTATCCAATACAATACTTGGTATTAAATTTTTTTCTTTTGAAGCCACTTGGGTGTGATTACGACATTAATAACATTTTATTTAAAGTAAAAAAAATGTCATAAAAATGTTTTTTATTACTAAAAAAAATTAATATGGTGTTATATAATTGATCACTTCAGCTATAAATAGTAATTATTAAGATAAAAATATTACCTACAACATGGTAATTTATTTAAAAAATTTATGAAATAAATAATTCAATTTAATTATGACACAATGATGATACAATAATATTTTTTAAAAATTATGAAGCAAATAAATGATACTAATAATATTAAAATAAATATAATTTCAAATATTTTATGTTATCCACAAATTTTCTAGGTGACTTTAACATGTTATAAGTCTATTAAATGGTTTTTTTGAAAGTTATATCTCTTTTTCAATTTTATTTAAATTCAATAAAATTAATAGTGAGAAAATTGATATAATTGATATTTTTTAAATAATAATAATTTATTAAATTAATTAAAAATCTTATAAAATATTTTAAAATTAATAAGTGGCTATAATAAGGTCTAAATGTTCATAAAGTTTCCAATTATTGGTAATTTACCCCATATAAGTAAAATTTATAGCCTCTTAATATTTAAAATGTTGTTACCGCAATTAAAATTGAATGAGAAAAATTAAGTGTAAACTGAAAAGATAATGTTTAAAATAAAATCAATACATGTATAAAAATTATTGGGTAATATTATTTAAAATTATAATTATTTTATATTCTATATAACTCAATTTTGAGTCATTTGGATTAAAAAATTAATTTATATTAATTTAATATTTTAAGAGTTTCCAAGGGTGCCCCTCCCATATCCTATAAAAAGGTACCCACTATAATACTCACACTTCAAGAACCATTTGGTTTAGAAAATATCTTCCCAAACCCCTTCCTAGAATCAATCCCCACATTCTTTAGGCCTTATTTTAGGTAGAAAATTCTTCTTAGAAGTGTTAAGGTGTTCTTCAAAGGTGATCAACGGAAGAAGAGGTATCATTTTCTTTAAGTATTTCTGTTTTATTTATTGTTCAACTTCCTTAAAATATTATTATTCCAATATGAAAAATTAAATCCAATATTATAAATATATTGAGATGTTATTATGTTAATATCATCACCTAAATCCATCTCAACTTTCATTAAATGGGAAAGGAATTAATTGTTTGTGTGTATGTGTGAATTATCACCTCCATGAACTAATCTAATTCGTCTTCCACAACAATATCTCATGATTGGTTATAAAAATTGAATTAATGTTCATATATGATATTAATGACATATTAATCATTATAATATAATATTATATCAATTACATTCTTACTTTCTATTCACATAAAAATGATAACGTCGTTCGTGCCTACGTGTGAACTATCACCTCCACGAAGCGATGTGACTCGTTTTTATTCATTATATCACTTTTATGATATATATAAGTACATTTAAATGATTATTATGACTTTAATTATATTATTATCTTTATTTAATGATAAAATAATAATTATGTTACTTCAATAATGATCAATAAAAATGGAAACGTTACTCATGCGTACATACGGCCTACCATTTCCATGATTATAATGTTGTTCATTTTTTATACCATAAAAGAATAGATTTATTTAAAAATTATAATTGATGTATAAAAATTATTATATTTACAGGAATTTTATTTTAGAGGTGATGGAATTATGCCCACGTAGACTATTGACATCAATCCAATTTTTGACTCTAGTACTGAATATCAACTGAATGTCTGATATGAACTTAAATAATTATGTAATTATTAATACATGGTAATAAGTGATATAAAAAGAAATATAAACTTAAAAAAAATTAGCAATCAAGTATAAATTAACCTAATTTTATTATTCAAGAATATAAATATTGTACATGATGAGTCGTACTCAAGGTAAGGGATTTCGTCTCAAACTTTTTTCATTAAGGTATATTTTGATAATATACACCAACTTATTTTATAAGTTGTATAATAATCCCATTATACTTTTTCATTAAAAGGTTTGATAAATTAATCATTTTCTATGATGCATTTTACTAAATAAAAAAAGTAATGTTTTTTAATGTACACGGTGACAACGAAATTTCCACCTCCTTAACCATTATTTTATATTTGGATTCATCTAGAAGCCATAATGTTTTTAAAAGAAAGAATAAATACCATATTTCCTTTCCCTGTATTTTGGTATTGAAAATGGTTTTGATAATGGATTTATTATGTCAATATCTTAAAATTATATCTTGTGATTACAATGTGGAAATGTGGTTTTTTCCCCTTTATTCTTCTTTTATGTGTTATTATTATGTTATGGTTCATGGGAATTGATTATTTATATGGGTGGTTCCATGATAAATATAAGGTGGATGATCCTGTGATAGTCCTCCAATTCATTGGGTAATGAGATGGAGTTAAACAGTGATGTTTCTTATAAGATATTTAAGAAATATATTGTGATGGGTATTCCAAACATACCCATGAAGGTTACCCTATATGTTGCTATGAAAGCTACAATGTAAGTAAGATATGTATTCCACAAGTTATATTTATGATTTAATATTTATATGAGTTTTTTTAGGAATCTTATGCTTTCAAGATATATGTTAAAGATATTATGTTTTATGGGTGAAATGTATGATATCATGGATTTATAAGTATTAACAGACTAACATTTACTTTCCTTATATTATTTCCCTTAATAAAATTTTTGTGATCATACCAGGTTTTTAAAATGTTTTCATAGGGTGTAAGGATGGGTAAGAGAAAAGGTGGATTTCAAGTTGAATGATAAGAATATTTTTATCAAGAAAAATAACTCATGTTTTATTTTAATGATTTTTATTTTGTGAAAAAATAGATACTGAGTAGAAGTGTCTACTTTGTAATATTTTGAGTTTTTATGTAATAGTTATGGCCTAATTATCTAAAACTATACACCTTAAAATATCCTCAAAGTGAATGAGTGAAAGTTCATGACTTAACTCAAGATTATGTAATGTTTAAGGCTGGGACCTTACAGATCAAATATCCATCTACTTTTTCATGAAATGAAAAAAAATGATTATTAAATCTCATAAAACATTTCATAAGAATTCATAAATCTAAAATCATAATCATAAGGTTTTTATTTAAAATGAGAGAACTTATGAACAAATTTCCTTTCAAAAACAATTTTTTCATCTTTCTAAAAGGTCATGAACAATAATTAAAAAAATAAACTCACTTGATTTCCTTTTTTAAAGTAAAATGTTTCCATTAAAAAATAATTGAAATAATTTCATTTAGGAACCATAAGGCATTATACTTACATTAGTCCTTACAAGAACCCTTACCATGGAATCACCTAACAGAATAATTCTCATGTCTCTTAGGAGTAACCAATCACCAATAAACTCCGTCCCTTTACTAAATGCATTGGATAACTATATCAATCTCACTCATCATAAAATATATATAGGGATCACCAATTATTCATTTAAACTATAAAAGTGGAATACCATTAATAAAAAACATATATATTTTATTATAACCATAAAATTAATTTGAATTAACATTCAAGTCCATAAGAAATAACACTTTTAGTTATCTAGGAAGAAATTTTCATTTACTTATATAAACCTTTTAAAAATAAAAATACTAGAATACTAGGAATATAGTATTCTTTGAAAACCCATGTTAACTTGTAAATGAATCTTGATAAAATATTAATTTATATGATTAAAGGAACGTTCAGTCACAACATATATATTAAACAATATTCTTTTCATACTTTTGTAAAAATTTGGAAATAACCCATATGAAAAACATTGAAAAGGTTCATTTTTATGAATTTATAAATGAAGTAATTTATAGTTTAAAATGACCTTTAGATATATTTTATTCATAAATAAGAACATTATTAAAACATTTAAAATAACCTTGATATAGGAAAATAGTTTTAAGGAAAACATTAAAAAAAATTTAAAAGAAAGTCCCTTAACTTGAGTCCTAAACTGTTTCATTCACATGTATACCCTTCAGTTTAATAAAATTATAATAGTTTAATACTTGATTCAGAACCATTTTCATTTTATTCCATTTTTATTATTCCATTTATTTCATTTATTACTAAATTGGTTAAGTATATGTCGAGCGTTTTGAGGATGTTTGGTTCATAATCCAAAAATAACTTCAGTAGGATGGCTACCATAAAAGGGTTCATGGTTCCACTATCTCTAGAATATTGATCATGAAAAAATTATTAATTTTATTCATTAAATATAATTTTATAATAATACATGTAAGGAAATAAATAAATACTAGTTACATCATTTCTTGGAGACGGTAATACATATGTATGCATGAACATCGTTTTCATTTTTCTATTGGGTGGAAACGAAATAAAGTAAAAGATATATTACTTTTAAAAATAATAATTATATTATGTATGTTATAATTTTTAATTATTTTCATCCTTATTTCCATCCATGTATGGTGGAAATAAAAAATGAATCACATCGCTTCATGGAGGTGATTTTCCACACGTACACATGAGCGACGTTAGCAATTTTTAATGAAAAAATGGTAATAAAGTAAGTAACATATTATCTTTAAAAAATAATAATAAGGTAAAAATTATTCTATCTTTATTTATTACATATTAAAACTAGGTGTGTAAGGTAGTGATGGAAAACACAATACATCACTTTGTGGAGGTGGTAGTCCACACATACACACGGGTGATGTTTTCATTTTCTATTGGATAAAAAATAGATAGAAAAGAGTTGTCATATAAACATAATAAAATTTTATTATACATAAGATATAGGTTTTATTATTTTATTATGTTTAAAACATATTTTATAGAGGTATAATAAGAAATAAACCTCAAATAGTTGGTTAGGACTTATACCTCCTCCTCAGATATCTCCCTTTAGGTTAAACTTTAAGCCTTCTATGATTGGTATTTTGAGAATAAAAATACCTTTAGGACATGGGGAGGATATATGGGAAGGTATTTTGGTTGTATTTTCTGAATATAAGTGTCTCAAAATTTGTGAATAATTGGTGATAATAATTTTCCTTTTATAAGTGAGGGGAGTTACACTCTTATAAATACTTAAAATTTTATAAAAATATAAATTTATTTCTCAACTAAAGTGACTCCAATATAGAAAAATTTTGAATTTGTGCTAGGTTAAGTTATAAATAAACTCAACCAATAAATTTTATACAAGTTTTAGATATATTTTATTTCTTATCTCTAATTTTAACCCCTCGGTTAACCCTTTTAACCCTTACTGAGGTGCATAAGTTTAACCATTATAACTATTAATTATGAACAAGAACTAAATTGAAAAAATTACAAAATATGAACCTCCTTATTAAAAATATGAAATAAATTTTTCAATATTTAATTTTTAGAATTTAAATAAATCAATTTTAATAATAGTGTGAAAAAATACAATGAAAATTTATTTTTTAATGTGTTTTAAGACAAAACAAATGAATTTATACCAAAATAACGTATAATATTGGTTAATATATAATTAATTGGAATATTTTTAGTCAAAGGGTATAAATTTTACTTTAAAATATACCCAAAACCTAATGATAATTTACTTAAAAGGAAATGACAATCTCTAAAAATCTGTATTTTCCACTATTCGCACAAAAATATTTCTTTTTCATAAAAATCACAAAATTTATCCTAAGATAATATCGATATGGTAAATAAAAAACTTAAATTCATTTTATCAACTTCAAAATCTAAATTTTTAAATTTTATTTTAAAATAAAACCTATATCTCATGAAAAAAAATCAACTAGAATAAAACCATTTCTTTTCAGACATAAAATCATATAAATTTATCATATTATATATGAATATATAAAATATATTTATGAACATTAATAAGACATGATATTGATTTATTTTTAAAATTACCTAGGTTATCAAAACAATCATTTCATTTTTCAATACAAACATCTAGAGAAAACCACTATCAACCTATGGAAGTAGATAAAGTGCTCCCCACCTTTAGAAAAAAACTTTCAGGTTAATCACATGAGAATATCCATTCATGCAATACTACTAAATATATATCACCATTGTGGGACTATCTTTCCTAGTGAAATGGTGTGGGGCCACCATCTTTGTTCTAAAGTGATAAATTTCTCCCTCTCCCATATACAATTTACCACTTTGAGGATATATATTCAGGAACCCCTTTAAGAAGTATGCATGCATTTCTTTAGAATCACTAAAAGAACCAAAACTACACCTATAGTGTATAAATATATTCTTAACATGTAATGGGAAATTATATTTGAATTATTAAAAGTTTTCTCTACTCTCCATACATTGGGGGTCTTACTTACCACTAAAGATGGACCTCACCTCATATTCTCAACTACATAAAACATATAAATGCTCAAAATAGGCAAACATTCCTTGCTAAAGATGATAATGTTAGGTATCATCACTTTTATGAAGGAATCTATTGAAAGATCATATCTCTCTCTCAAGAATGATCTCACTTCACCAAAATGGGTGAGTGAATATATGATCTCCAAAAATGGAAGTTATTTAACTAATAATGGTCTAGATAAGAGCACCCCAAAAAATTATAACTCTCAAATAAATTATTTAGGGAGATTAGATCACTCTAGTGTTGATGAGTATGAGGGACACTTATTTCTAGGAAACATTCAATTTCCAATGCCATTTTGAGGGTTGTAGCGTCAATAAGGATGCATAATAGAACTCCTATAGCCTAAGTCTTCTCTCTAAAATCTTTTCTTGAATAAAAAAGGTCAAATAAATCTATTACGAATCATTTATAGGGAGTACCTCATGGGGTCTATGACCCTCAATGCATAATAGATAACGGTTGTGCCTCCTTATAAATGGTCAAGCATATCAAAACTCAAACCTTTCACAACACCATTGGATAAATCCATATCATAAAAAAGATATCAAACATTAACCATGTTAGGGTAATCCCATCATGTGTTTGAGTGAAACATCATCCTCTAATAGATTTTTATGCCACGTAGGGTATGTGAGTAATAATCTTCATCTAACCAATGTGTATTCAAACTATAAGGAATATGTCATTTAATAACTCCAAAAAACCATCTACCATAGGAGGTTTAAAATTGTCTCAATGTATACAAAGCCTCTACTACTAGTACCCCCTAGAATATACTTCTTGTGAATAGTCTCACTCGGTTCATTAGAAACCACTATCTACTTTATGAGAAGCTCTATACAAGAACAGAGAGAGGATAAATTTTCCTCTACTTGTGAGGTAAGTTTTCCTCTCAAACAAGTCTCCAAATCAATGTCGCATCGTTAAAATGATTAGTGGTGATAGGATTAAGAAGTAACATTGGATTATCATGACTCCAAAAATAAGTATTAGCTAGCTATATATGGATGGAATCCTTCATTCAATTGGATAAACTGAAAATAATTACAGAATATCTAGGTTAGCTAACAATTTAAGAGTGTGAAATATCACAATTTATCACTGTATAATGCATGTACTCTATGAACTATACCCTATAATAAATTAATTAGTGTTATAAGTCAATCAATAGATTATCAGATCCCTTATGAGAGGATACATCATTCACCACACTAATAATACATTCCATATCCTTACAACCAAACTAAAAACCCTTTGCACAATTTCCCTGTTTTCTAAAACCAATCCACCCATAAAAAAACTCCAAACTCTTTCCTTTAGATTTGAACTACTATTATACTATTCTGACCTGACCTGACCCCCCCAGGACCCACTTGGGTCTGTGGTAAGATGAGTGTGCCACCCCAAGACAACCTTTAAGGGGCTAGTGGATAATGACTAACACCACGAAGAAAAAAACATTAATTATGCTCCTTAGACAATATCAATATGAAGAAAATATATAATAAAAATATATAAGATATATACCAAAAATGACATCAATATACATAAATAACTATACAATATAAAAAATAGTTTAATGATACATTATTTATCCTATACAACTCCTCATAGGAAACCCTTAATAGGAAACCAATAAAAATTAAATACCACCAAGAATGATGGATGTATATAAAGTAAAAATAAATCCTCTTTGAAAGAAAACGTGGGAATATCCTACTAATACTAACTAGTAGTGAAAAATAGGTTTTAGGCTCACGATCCAAGTTGGATTCTGTACAGTTTGGGTGTGGTGAGTTTAAAAAACCCATTTTCAAAACAAGCCCATATAGACAGTATTCACTAGAATCCAACCCATGAAGGAAAGTGCGTGTAGATAAAATTTTACCCCCAATATTTTTATTTAAATTATAAAAATATATATATTGTTAATCTTATACCCCCCACATGCAAGATACGTCAATTTTATGTGGTATGCATGTAGTGCACCCGATATGTACAACTAGAAAACCATATTGAATGCCTATATTCAAGGAATATATTCCCAATGTCTCATAAACATTATATATTTATCTTGAACATTCATTTACTTCCATTAAGTTATTTGATTACCAATTTCTTTTCACCTTATCCCTCCCTAACTATCTCAAAATATGACCTCCCTCTCTTCAATATTGGTGGGTTTATGCTACACTACACCACCTCATCATTTCCCTAGTACCTTATCCATCATCATCGATGCATTTTCCCCACTAAACATACACCCTCACCGCATCACAAATGCCTTCCCCAACCTCCCATTCTCAAGTCTTGACACAACACGACATTGATTCATCATATCTCCAATGAAATCACCATATCCATTAACACATTTTCTTCAATAAAAAAAATATTCCAACCACTATCTTGACTACCATATTAATGTTTTCATTGTACTTTATCTCTCCAATCATGATGTAACACCACACATACCTCTACATCAATATAGTCACCTAATCATTGTCTTTGATGCCTATTACACACAAAGGGACACCTGTAGTGGAATCATAATCATCTATTGGTTCAGATATGTACATATATCTCCCCATTTTTGGCTCCCTCAATTCACTTCCAGCACTCATAAGTGAACATTATTCATGTTTTTTAAAATTATATTATATTTTTATCATAATTGTTTAAATTTATTACATCATTTTGAGTTTTTAATTTAAATTCCAAAAAACTATTATACATTTATTTTCCATTTTAATTTTATAATAATATATATTGTATTTATTACCATCATTTTGGTTAAGAGTATACCAATTAAAAATTAAAAAATTATAAAAATGAGAAATGTGAGTTTCCTATGGGATAGATCGCATTTGTTGTGGGGTGGGTTGGACTTGATAAATACACCCATTTTACATGAAGTCTTTTATAGTTTTAAGACCACACTATCTCAATCACATATGGTCTTGGACCCCACCCTGACCCATCCATTTTTCATTATTAAAAACAACTTCATCCAATAATCAACACCAAGTTCCACTAAGCATCTACTTTGTGAAATCTACTCCGGCTCCACATCTAAAAAGGTCATAACTGGACAATGCATTATATTCATATACAAAAAATATGTGGGAATAATTTTTGTGTAGGGGTGAGTATAAACATACAAAAAAGGATTCCCTATAAAAATTAAATAATAACATATCATTAATTCATCCAAAACTCTAAAATAAGAAGGGATATGAGAGAAGGTAAAAGAAACCAACTATACTTTACAAGATTTAAACATAGGTATAATAGAAATTATCATGTAATTATTTCCCATATCCATAAATATTAATATCTTCAAGAACCAGTGAAACTTAGGGTGGTGTGATTTAGGATGATTTTGAAGACTACATCTTAGTTACAAGTCACACCTTCTTAGTGTTACAGGTTATAATTGGAAACCTCCAATCACTAAAGTCTAGCTCTAAAAAGATTAAATATTTATGGAACCATATAATATTATTTAACTCCTAATGTTCAAAAAATATTGTACCTCAAATATTCTAAATCACCACTTTGAAACTGAAAAGTGGAACTACACAACATCAGAGGGGGGAATACAATCAGATAGAATATCTCCCCCATGGGAGAATGTGACCTAACATAAAGGAAAGTACTAACTGTATGGAAATAGGATCATGACCCATAACATGTGGGAGTACCTAAACTCTATATACTCTTCTCACCAACCTATTACACTAACTCTCTCTACCATATTGGGAGAACCACACCTTGTTGAAGAGTGTTTTCAGTATAAGGGTTGATGGCCCCTATGGAGGACCTACAACTCATTATATAGGGTGTACACCATCCAAGTGGGTTACCTACTCCATAAATAGATAACCCACTCCCCTTAATAATATGGGGTTAAATACTCCACTAAAAAATGGATGGCCTAGGTGTTTATGTAACGTGTCTTCAAGGGGGTTACCAACCCTGTGTATACTCTATGTATCTCTCCCAGCCCCATCATCATCTAAAAGATATAAGAATATAAAACTACCTAAAATTACTTGGAAATTCCACCTATTAATGATGATTCTAGAACCATAATATTTTTTATATAAAATATATCATAATAGATTATCGATGTGTCTATTTATGACACTTAGGGAAAAAATTTATGGAAAACACCAAAGAAGGCATAGTACATAGCATATGCTTTGAAGTACACAGAATCAGGTCCTCATCCAACTACTGGGTGTGTACCACTACATCCTAGAATATGTGGGTTTAACATAGATGATGTGCTCAAGCAGGTTACACCATGTATGGGGACCATTAAGACAATCAGTTATACTTCCAGTACACACTGAGTTAAACAGCATGAATACACAACATGTACTATAACACTTTGTGTATAGAAACACACAGAAAAGTCAGTGTGTACATTGGGCACACAAGAAAGAATTATTCTATCTATACATGATTTTTCCTTTGTACCACATAGTCTATGAAACTTAGGTTTTTACTAAGTATGTACTTGGGTATACATCAAGGCATGTGATCTTGAGTTATATAGCATGTAACTTGTGGTCACGTAGTGAATGATATTTATGAAAATGATGACCCTATCATTGTAGAATCCAAAATACATAGCGTGTGAAAAATTAGAAATAATTACATCTAATCAATATTTCCAAATCCTTAATGTCTATTCATCCACATTTCATACCATAACTATCATCGTTGCCTCCACCTATGATATCAATCAAACCCAACACCCCCTAACACTCTATTTTACCTCATTAGAACATCTTTATTCATTAATTATCATTATAATTATATTTTATAGTCACTATATCAGTGGTCGCACCCAAACCCTCATTAGGAACCCATCATTCACCCACTTCCATGAGAAACCATAAGTCACCAGCCCTCCCTTGCCATAGCATTTCTTATCCATGATCATAGAATAGCATAATAGATGTTGAATAGGGGGAATCAATTAAATGTGATCAGTGTTAATTACAATCATCAGAAAATAGGTTCATGATTATGTTTGTTGAACAATGTGTGATATAAAAAACAAATGAATAATTTTATGAATAAACAATATCATCGTTATTCACCATTCATGATTGTCCATCACTGTTCATTATACATCGATCATAATTTACTTAATAATAATATTTATATTTATAATAATAATATAATTATTCAATTTATAAAACAATTAATAAATAACATCAATCATAAATAATTTTTTGTGATAATTCAAGAATAAAATCTCAATGGAAATAATTTTCTCTACTAAATTCATTAAGTAAAAAAATGATTTAAAAACAATTAATATAAGTCCAATTTGGAATTTCTTAATTTTATTATATGTATGATATTTTGTTATGTTAGAATTATAACTCAATAAATATTTTGAAATAAATACTTGATTTTAATCCCATGATAAAAAATAAAAATTATTAAATAATCAAGAGCATGTTATCAAGGATAATTTTGGTATGAAAAACTATTTCTTGTATGTAACATAGAAATAATACATGTTTCAACTTAAATAAATATTTTCAAAAATATTTGACTTATTTTTATCATCCATAGATAGAAAAAAAATCATTTTTGAAATTTATTCTTAGGGAAAATAATTCATGAATGAAATGCATAATTCGGCCACGATTATTAAAAATCTATGCCTCATTTTCATGGTGAACGTTATCCTTTGATCTTTTAATGATCACTATTAACTGATCATTCATGGTTGTGTTACTTATTTTCCATCTTCTACTCCATCACAAAATTTCCACCAAGGGTTCTCTCTCTGTTAAATAAATTACTAAGAATCAAGATAAATGTCTCCATTTTAATTTAATGGTAATTTTTGCATACTTGGTATATTTATCATAATAATATATCCTTTTTCAAAAAATATCAATACCATAATGATCTTCTAATCAATCATTTCCTGAAATTTATAAATTTGGTTTCTCTTTATTAATAATATTATCAAAATATCAATAATAATTTATTTATAGATGTCTTATTGGGGGTAAATTAAGATGGCCCATGAAACTAAAACTAAAATTATGTATAATTATTCTTTATTTTTTCATATATTAGTAAAGATAATTTCCCCTTTGTGTTCAAACTAAACATCACTCTATAAGAGGTAAAATAATTTATGGTTCACATAAGAGCATCACATATTTGAAATGACTCCTTTCTTGAAGTATCATACATAGGAACACCCATGGTCCAAAATTGATTCAACTCTGTTATCAATAGTCATAGATAAAAATTTATATCATTCTCACAATTATTTTACCCATAATTCAATTTGGTTATAAATGAATATGAACTCTTTATAAACATCCAAGGTAGAAAATTATATATGTGAATAAATGTGAGGCATGTGTTGTGTGTTATATTATTTTATCCAAATAGATTAAAATTATCACATGATAACCCAAATTTGACATTATATATATTAAATTCAAAATGATTATGTCATTCCATGTTAATCTAACAACCAGGTGCAACAAATTTTCATTATTTTTTATCTAAATTTCATCTCATATCTCTTGCTATTTTTATGATATAATAATTCATTATATTATTCATATAAAATAAAATTGTTAAATGGCCATACAAAGAACACTAGATGTTGTAGCATCTTTCTTTGGATTCCATATACATGAACCACTCGACATAAAATCATTTAAAGATATATTTTCCTTTAAATATAGAATATAATAAATACATCAATCAAATAATCATAGACGTTCATGGAGGTTACAATCAAAGGAAACAACTCACAAACCCCAAGTCCCACAATGATATGACACACCCCCTCCAAGAATTGACTCACTCTATAGAAATCTAATTACATTGATTGGCTAGACGGACTAGTGATTTAAGGACACTACATGGTTCTGCACCCCTTCCTGTTTCACTCCTACATCACTACCTTAAATCATTGGCTACATCATTGCCAACCTGAGTCAATTCCCACATCACTACCTAAATCATAAATCCCCCAATGGGGGTTCCAAGATTCAAACCCGGGTCTCTTGAATGCGAATTCCATCAGTGAATACAACTCAACCATAGATCATACTGTACAATAATCATATATTTTATTAGGATAAAATCTCAGTTGGAAAATTAAATTTGATGCTTAATTATAATTGTTTATAATTATTTCACCATCATGAAACTAGTCCTTCATAAATTCAAGAATATATTTAATACCACTATTAGTAAAAAAATACATAGTTTTTCTATGAAATTAAAGCATCATAAATTCAGGCATATACATCTTGACATAACCAGGATACACCGGATTCTTAACATCCTCTATCTCTTTGTTTAATTTCTCAATGTCATTGTTCTGGATATTAGTAAATTGACTTAACATTTAATTTCCACTCATTACTTGGAAATATAACATGGTTACATTCTCATGTTGATACAGAAAAGGAAAATAATAAAATATCATATCTTCCCAACTACACCTCTCATGACATTCATTACCTTCTACTTGTTTAATTATTTTTAGGTTTTGGTTCCATAGCACATAGTTAGTTTTAAATCTAACTCCATTTTAATGATAACTTACTTCTTCATGAGTTAACTATGGTCTTTCAATATAATTATAGAAAGATCATCAAATAAACTCCCCCTCTGGATCATTGTTCAAATATGAATCAAAAAATATTTCCATATTATTCAAAAAATCATTTGACAGCATATCAAGAGAATACATCCATCTTCTATCCGTTATGTAATAAAAAATATGATAATACATTCAATAATATTTATACAAAAATCTAATTTTTTTAGTTTATAGTAATGAACAATAATAAATAAACAATATTTTACTTTACTAAAATATACAATCATTGTAATTCAAAAAAATAAAAAGTATTTATTTATTTGTTCCCAAAAAAGTATTAAGAAAAATATTTCACATAGTTAAATAAATTAAAATAGTTAAATTATGATAAAAAATATATTTTAAGATAAATAAAATAAAATTAAACAATTTAAAATTCACATACCCATATAAATTTACAAAAATATAAATTTAACATAATATTATATAAATAAATTTTCATTCAACATATAGAAATTAAAATAATAATAAATTCATATATATATATAAATTAAGTTTAAAACTATATTTTAATAAAATAATAAATATTATTTCCCAATAAAAATGAACTTCACTATAGTTAATTCATGTGTTTATATATATAATCCAATGGTACATTGTATCTAATAATTTCACTATTAAAAAATGAGTCATTATATCCATATATTTATAAAAAACTACATTTAAAAATATATTTTTAGAAAAATTTTAAACAAATTACTATATAAATTTTAAATAAAATATATTTCATTATTTATGTGAATAATTTTTTAGATGATATTTTTATATAGGATCAATAACTCAATCCACCAATGTATTTTTCTTATTTATTTTCATTTATCTAGTAATTGATATCAAATTAGTTTCTTTTTTTGATTTACCAAATTCTTGTATACAATATTTCAGACCAAATATATGAAAATTTATTTATCATAATGTTAAAAAAAATTATTAGGTCTAATAATAATCTATGTAAACATAGTTTAAGGATAAGAACATAATAATTTTAAGCAACTCATGATATCAAGAGCTTTCTTGAATCTTAATAACTAGAGGAAAAGTACACCTAAATATTATTAACACTTTAAATAGTACATACCCATATAAAATCCAAAATTAACACCCCAAATTTTGAAAAAAAATCATATGTAAAATATGTATGGGAATAATAAAACCCTAATTAGCATAGAAAGGGGGAGGTGGGAAGCATGTGGCCTAGATTTTTAAATAGAGGTTTGATGGCTATATTGTAGGGAAATAGACAGACAATGAAATAATGTGGGAAATAATAGGACATCACAGTGATGGTGGGTATATGATAAATGATAGGGGATGGGATTGGCTAGGGGTATAAGTGGAGGGGGGGGAATGATATGGTTGAGGGTTTTTTACGTTGGGTTTTTTAGATTAATTCTCACAGTTTATACTATTGTAATAATGGGAATTTTATTATTATGGTTAAACTAAAATTGTAATGGTGTACTATATTTTCTAATAGTCTTAAATGACTATAATAGTAAACATATTATTATTAATTTTTATAAACCATCACAATAACTCTCTATTATCTTGGTTTATAAAATTGTAACAGTTGGTCTATGGTAATAACCTATAATTCTAGTACGGTACTATATTAGAATAACTTCTTAAGAACTTTATGTTATTTCTATATTTGACATCATTTTTAATCTATAACTCTATATATTTTTAGAAAACACCCATGGTTGGTATACTCGATGAGGAAATGATCTATCTTATCATAGTAGTTGAAGAAAAATTCTTTCAACTAAAGTGATAGAAAAATTCATAGCATCTTCAAGGCTACAAACTCTATAAAAAATATCGATTAAACTTGTTATGAACTTTAATCCAAAATTCTAATAAATAGTATTTTACTTATGATATTTAAAATTATTTTTAAGATAATTTATTTCAACTATGTATACTATAAATTGATATTTTCACTTTACCACACAATGATGTTTTTCTAGAAGGTGTGGAAACATTAAAAAATTTTGTTGAAAATTTTCATTCTATATAAAATCTAATTGATTATACCTAAGAACTCGAATATATATTATGTTGGTTTTTCTTACCCCAAAAAAACAATAAAATGGTTATCATGATCTGATATTTGACAATCATTATACACTTTTCCAGCAATGTATTGTTTTATAGATATTATATTTGAATCCTTCTTTTAAAAATATAGGTTTCATATATTGTTTTTTATAAGAAATTTATATTCTGAAAAAATGATTTATATTATTTTTTTCAATCATAAACTATTTTATTAACATAATATAAATATTTTCATGTGAATTAAAATATAATATATAATTAAAATCATAAATTCTTTTTAACCACAACCATTAATATAAAGAATCAAAAGAAATAAAATTGGTGTTATGATTTTTGAGACGATAAATGTGTCTAATAGGTATAAAATAAGTGAAAATTATAAATGTTTATATAAACATATATGAATTTAAGAATAGAAAAATACATAAATGTTGAATTATTAAAGATAATTTAATGTTTTA
This sequence comes from Viscum album, assembly GCA_963277665.1. Lineage (NCBI taxonomy): Eukaryota > Viridiplantae > Streptophyta > Magnoliopsida > Santalales > Viscaceae > Viscum > Viscum album. The sequence goes on from OY728141.1 coordinate 1,633,646,356, forward strand.
TTATAAGTTTAAAATCTAAATTCAAAAATATTATCCACTAAAAATCAACATTAATATAATAGATTACTTTTTTAGTAGATTGTTTAATAAATATTTGTTAATTAATATTATAACCATTAAATATTAAACATTTCATACTAAAAATTACAACATGTTAATAATATTTTCGCACCCCGCTAAATAATATTATAACTAAATGATTTTCAATAAGTACTTATTTTAAAAAAAACATAAGATTATGTGCTTTCATAATAAACTAGTACATGTTCTCAATATTAATATTTATATTAAACAATTTTTCAAACAAAAAATTAGATTCTGACATAATCATAAATAATATCAAACTAATACATAATTTTTGGCATAAGAAATGAAAAAAAATATAGAACTCACCACTGGAGATATGAATTTTAAAAAAAATCCTTATATTTCTAAAATAATCACACATATATTTTAGAAACAAAATACTTCAATATGTCTATGAAAAAAAAATAGTAATAAATTGGAAAACACATATAAAAATGCATGTAACATAATTCATAAGTACTATAAATGTTTAATAAATGTTATCATGTGAATCGTAAGACTGTATATTATCTTTTTTATCTACTATTAGTTATAATAATGGTATTAATAAATAGTGATTTAAATGTGTAAATTAATAAATTATAAATAAATAAATATGATCATATATATAAATATTTTCCTATAAATAAATTTAAAAAAATATTAAAAATATATATGAAACCATGATTTATCCTTCTAATAGATGGTTTTTATGTGTGATAGTGGAAGTAACAAATTAAAAACCTCAAATGTGTTCAAAAATGATATATAAAATGATATTTTTTTTGAAACTCTTGGTAAAACAATTGGAAACTATAAAGTGGTTAAAATAATTTTTATTAAAGATAAATCATGAAATGCTTTAATTATAAACATTATATGTTCAATGAAAAAAAAATTATGTAATGAATATAGGCACAAAGAAACTTATTACTCAATAATAATTATTTAAAAATGAAAAATATAAATATAAATTCACCTCTAAGAACTAATTTGAGGAGATAAAATGGAAAAAAATCAGTATAATGATTATTATCATCACATATAGTTCATGGTGTTGGGGTCACGAGTTATCGCGAATTCATGAAGACTAGAGAGGGGATTCATAAAGAGAACATGATTTTATGGAGGTGGAATGTTGAAAGTTTTCAATGGAGATAATTGTGTGAAGGGTGTAAAGGAAATATCAGGGAGGGGTCATCATGAGATCAAATAATTATAGGAGGGAGAATCAGGGAAAATGGTTAGGCTCATTAAGAGATCAGAAGGGACTCATCGGGGGTGGGATGTTGAGGGGTGGTTAGGGAAAGGTATCTTTGGGTGGGTATAAATGGGACGGGGCCTCTAGGTTGAGTGAAGAGAATGGATCATGTTGTTAGGGATTTTAATAACATTTAGTAGTTTTCTATTGAAAACTTATGCTAATTATATTATTTAGTGGTAGTTTCTACCAATCACCTCTATATTAAAATATAATAATTTTAAAAAAATTCAAGTGGTGATTTTTAAAATATTCTCTTAAAACCATAATAATATAATCACTTTATTATAGTTAAGTGTGAATTACTCTGTGTAAGATGCTAAATATAATAAAACATTTCCTCTCTTATATGCTCTAGAATTTACAAAACATTTTTTTGGGATGATACAAAATATTGAGTTTCAATGAATATATGGTTATGAATATCCCAATACATCCATTTTGGATTGATTATGACTTGTTGGGATAAATATTTCCTAATATATAAAGAAAATAATTATCTTTAATTGGTATAAAATTGATTCTAAATATATATAAAATAGTTATACCAGGACTAGAGAACATTTCCATTTTTTGATCTTATTATGAATGAGTTACTACAAGAAAATGAAAATAAATGTTTTATTATATTTTTATAATTATTCATGAATAAATCATAGAATATAGAGGCTATAGATGACTTTATGATAGCACATAACATAGACTTGGTAACATAGAACATAAGAGTCAAAACTATCAAAATACACATAAATTTTGAGTTGATCCATGTATAAACCATGGTAAAGAACTAAAATCAATCATTATTATGTTATGATACATAATTAAAAACATTTTTAGTTTTATTTTTTTTATAAAATATTTTATGTTTCAAAGAATATTTTTTATTAAATTCATGCATTATAGTAGAATACTTGAGTTCCCAAGCTAAATTATTAAATGTTTGATATTAAAAAGAATTATAGATTGATATATATTACTTTAAAAAATATTATTAACAATTTACATGAGATTTTTATATCTTTATAGAAGATATTTTCTAACATGAAAATTTAAAGTGTAATGGAAATAATATTTTATTTTATTTAATTACTCGATGATATTTGAGATAAATATTTATGTTTGGAGGGCCTATGATCAATAATAATATCATGGAACATATTTAATGATTTGGAAATATATTTTCATAGATAAATTATGTGGATCAAGTATAGAAAACAATTTAATCTTTTACATATAACATTTTAGGTAATATATTGACCACCAAGAATGAATACAAGTTATAATACACCTAAATCATTTGAATTATGAAGTGATATACTTTTGATATATTGCATAAGGAATTTTAGGAAAATTATTTGAGAATTATATATCATAATAAATGATAATAATTAATATATTTTAATTCAATGGATAAAATATTTTAAAGACAAATTAAATAATTATTGGATATTATTTTGGTGAGAAGGAATAAAATATTGGGATTTATTTTAGAGATATGTTAGAATTTAAATCTAAGATTTTTAAATATCTTATTGGTGATATTATTTGATAATTATATTGATAGTCATGTTTAAATTTTCTTTAGATATTTTTTTGATTTTTATCACTTAATTTGTTGTGATACTAAAGATATTGGTATGGGAAAAATTTTCATTAATGAGTTAAAGTATTAAACAATAAAATATATTATTATTACATTTATTTTATAAATTAATTATTTATAATTCATATAAAGAAAAAAAGTGAAGAATTTATGATCAACATAATAATAACTCATGCATAATTGAATATTATAATTGATATGAAAATTTGATAGAGGATAGATAACTACACGGTGATATATAAATTTTATTATGCACATAATAAGATCTTATGGTTCTAAGAAGATCAATAATATAGAAAATTTTGAAGTGGAGTTATAAGGTTTATCTTAAGGTCTCATAGTTATTATGGCTATGAGAATAGGTGGTCTATTTCAAATTTTCCAATTCTATAGTGAATCAAATATTCCAACATAGAAGAAATCCATTAATAGTTTCAAGAATAAGTTCTTTTTTGAGTTTAAGGAGAAGATTAATCACTAACAGTACACCTTGTAAACTGAAGACAATAATAGGGATTCCTATAAATGGTTTTTAGGATACCTATAAAATTATTGGGATGATAATTAATGGTTTATAGATGATTTATACAATTTTTTATATGTTTTTTTGTAACAATTAAATGAATTTTATTGTTGATGATATAATTCACAATAAGGATGTGGCACACACATTATGAGTGAACCATGTAGAAATATTTTTCTTATTGTGTTTATGTTATTTCTTATATAAGGATGAGTTTTGAAAACAAGTTTTTATTTTTAGGATTAATTTAAAACTAGTGGTAATAATAAATTATGGTTTTATTAACATTAATAGAATGTTGTACTCATGATTTTGTATAAAAGATAAAATTATAAAGGTGAATTAAACATGAAAAATTATAGTGGAATAATATTAAAATAATTAGTTAGACTTATAATATATTTTGGTATGAGTATGATTATAGAAAAAAATGAAATAATGTCTTAAGGAGAAGAATGGTGGAAACTCAAAGGTTGGGTGATAATTGTTAATGAATGTGAAGCTAGGTATACCTTGATATTTATACATTTTAAGCCTATGAAATCTGAATTGGGTAAAAGGATAATCCATAAATCTGGATTAAAAGGATGTTATATGAGGCAAACATTATTTATTATGTATTATTAAGAAACTATAAGGATTATGATCATGTTATGATTCACATGGAGTTGGCTAGAAGAAGTTGGATGAAGGAGAAGATGTCCAATTTGTGGAGGTGGTAAGGCCATGTTGTAGTAAATTCAAAATAGGTACATGAATCATGGTTTAATTCATTTAATATTTTCTTTAATAAATAAAAAAGACTTGGATTAATCCCTACTGAAAATTAGATGTTGCACCGCAGCATAATGGTGGTTATATTAGACGAGAAAAATGGATTGGAACTCATTATTGGAAAAAGGTAGTTTCTTATGATAACAGGTTCAAGGTGAAATGAGAGGTGAGTTGTGGTAAAGAACATAGAGGTTATCTTGGTCTCAGAATCATGAACTAGAAATAAGTAGTGTAATTTAGACAATCCATAATACATATCGTGGTTGTTTTTAAAATCCTTATATACCATGCGGAGTTTGAAATCATCATTTTTAGCCATCATGATGCTCAAATATGGTTAAAAAATGGTAATTTGGAGATAGCCATGTCATAGTGAATGTTATAGTGAAATATCAAGTTTTCTAGGATAAAATCAAAATATGAAACTCGGCATTTCACTTACCATAGAGATGTCTATTTAGAGGGGATATATTACTTCATGGTCTAGATTATTCCATCTTATATTACATTGATATTAGGAGATATTAATTATCAAAAACATTATCAATTATTAGAATATATTGGATTGAATTTTGAGATTCATGGAGTAAAATTATTAACTGTACATGACTATATTGTATCACAGGAGAAACATGTCATGGTATTCATAATTTTAGAATATATAAAAGATTTATTATAATTAAAATTATTATAAACCTATAGAAATTTTTATAGGTAGTTTTACTTGATATATTTTTAGTATTTTTAAGGTCCATTTATTGGTGAAATATGATGGTTTAATTAAAGAAAAGAAAGGATGTATTTTAATAATGTTATGGAAATTTTTTTAGAATGAATATTTTTTGGTTTATATATCTATAATTAAATAAGATTTACTTGGTAAATAATGGAAATTAATAGAGATTAATTGTAATATAATTAATGTTTGACTAAGTAGATAAAAATTGTTTATATTTAAGTTTAATATGGAATATTTGTGATCATTATGAAATATGTAACTAGATATTTTTGCATATGTTATTAGAAGATTATTAAAGGAGAAAGGAATATTTGGAGTATTTTTGATTGATAAAGGGTGAAATTGTTTATAGAATATGTACATAATTATGGAAATGACACATGGAATGATGCTTGGATGAATCCCATCCCATGATGCAAGGTTTTGATGGTGAATGTACACTATTTATTTGAAGTATATGGTAGTAGAAATAATGAGTTTATAAAAAATGACAAAGATCCAATTATATTATTGATATGTCTAGTTCTTTGAAAGATTATTTTACATGGTAGATCATTGATATATATGGTGAAGTTCATAATAGAAAATAATATAGAGATTAACAAATATAATTACATTAAAATTAACTATTCTAATATGGATTCTTGATAGAGAAATAAAACACTAGTGCATATATTTTTTAGAGGGCATCGATTTGACTCTCTTAACAAACATTTGATAACATCTTGTTTGAAGACCAATTAGTCTAGTAAGGGGGTGTAATTGGAGAATTTAATATGAACATTATTAAATCTATTTCATTTTTTACTCATATTGATCTTGGAGGGAGCTTCATTTCTATAAACTTATCTATTCATTTTTAAAGTAGCACGCAGAGCAGGAATAATAGAAATTTATCCTTGGGTGATTGTTTATCTTTCCTTAAATTTATTATATGATTGGTTTACTATATAATGGAGTGACCATCAACTAAAACTTTCTATGCACCAAAATAGTGTGTGAAAGGGTACTTTTATACACTGACATATTACTATGTGTATTCTCTATAAACATATCAATTTTGGGTTAACCATATAAAATCATTGATTTCTTATGTTCTTTAATTTCAAAATATTCTTTACATATTCATTGTGAATAAAATCCAGAAAAATATAGATTTTTATGGTAATAAGATCTGATAATGAGTTAGGGATTAAGAGAAAAGAAATAATTGTTCGGTAACCTAATTCTCCACCATCCCACCACCCCACCACATAGGGTTACTTAGGTTTTACATCATAACCCTATGGTCCAAAAAATTTGTATCATATCCCATAGGTTCTGATTTGGATCTAATTATATCAAATTCATTTTTAGTTTTTTATACATTTGAATTCATACCTAAAGAGACCAATTTTTAATGGTGTAAAATTTAATGGATAAGAATTAGATATTCATTATTATTTATAATATTTTTGTGAAGATTTACTAGAGTATATATATCAAGATGTTGATTTAATGATACACTTTGTAAGTTTCCATGATATAAAAAAGTATAAATATAGGTCTATAAATAATGAATCATTCATAAAAAATGTTCATTATGTTTATTAATTTGAGATGTGTAACTATTTGAAAATATATATATAGAAAATACATAGAATCCAATAATATTATGGATTTATTATCAAAGTATAATTATAAATTTTATGTTGATTATATTTTGATGGATAAATCTAGTAAAAAAACCTTATGTAAAAGTGAGTAAAAATATAAATGATAGTAAGAAGGATTATAAGAAAATGTAATCTCCAATCAAGATGAAATAAATTAATTATACTAATTTTTTTTATTCTAACATTATTTCATATATTTCATATAAATTTGTAAATTGATATTCCTTAGTAGATTCAGGATGGAGTGATTCTTTTTGTGAATAATTTATGTTAACATTTTGTTTCCAATACAAATATTTTTCTTATATCAATCATGGTGACATCCAATCCTTGTACAAAAAGGTGAATCAATTGGAGATAATTTATAAACTTGAATATATATTCATGGTAGGATTTTTTTTGTAAAACAAAAGTTCAAATTAATAGTATTTGACCATAAAAAGTATATATTAGAAGGATGGTTACCGTGATGAATAATCAATGTGATTTACTTTGGGATATTTCACATGAATTAGAAAAAAGGATAAATATAATGAGCTTAAATATAATCTTATCCCTCTCAACAAAATTATGAAATGATCAATTATAAAAAATAATTTTTTTTAAAGAATGGATGAGTTTTATTTTTATTTTATGAAATGTGAGTTAAAGTCCTTGAATGAAAAAAATAAGTTATAAATCCATTCTATGGAATTCTCGGACAGTGAATCATGCAAGGGAACTAAAATAGAATATGTGGATAAAATAAAATTTATTATTAATATTATGATTGAAAATTTTTAAAGGATGGAAGATATGAAGTTCTACTACTATAGAGTTATAGGAAACACTGCGGGTGTGTGTTTAGAAGCTAAGGATATCTACAATATAAGGAAATATACTAAACCATCATAAATAAATAAATAAATTATGTGGTCTAGTTTTATTAAGAGATATTGTATATGTAATTACCATGGAAATATATAAAGGTATTATGGTAAGAAATATAGTTAATATTTCAAGAAGAAAACCCTCAATACCTTATCAAGGGGGAGGAATGTACAGAAGTAACTAAAATGTCTTAATTTGAAAATTATATTTATGGAGTTGATTGATTATAAATAGGAAAAGAAATAAATAGTTCATTAATAACCAATGATTAATTATTCACAGTAACCATCATGGAATTAACATAAATAAATATAGAGTATGGAGAAGTAAAATAGTTTTGTTAAACAAAAGGAAATTGTTTTATAAAATATTCACCAAGGTTAAATAATTTTAATGTGATTTTAATATCTATAGAGTAGGAAGATCATGAATCATGCTAAAGTGGTTTAATATATTATTTCATAAGGAAATATAGATATACTAGTGTAAGAGACCTCACATGGTTAAGGAACCCTAATAAAAAATAAAATTGTGATGAATTGATGGAGGAATCGTGAACATGTGGGATTAGTCTCATAATGGAGTTAAATCCAAAACTGATAAAGATAGGGGATTCTAATAGAAATATCTAGAATGAAGTTTTTATTAGTGATTTTTTACCAATAATAAATACTAAAAGGCTTGTAATTAAGCTTAAATTAAAGGGTTGGTTTTGGTTTATTAATACCAAACACATTCCTCAACTTGGGGATGTTCAAGAAGTACCCCTATCCTCTTACTTTTATTTTTATAATTTTCATTAGAGTGATATAGGTTTAAGGGGGATATATGATCCATGGGGTGAATTTTTATAATCAAGGTTTTCATTGGTTGTATTTATTCCCCTAAAAGTATAATGTTTGGAATTAAGAGATAAAAGTGTTGTTCTTATCATTAATAATGGATGTAATCAAGTTCATTGTGTGATATTTAGGATGGAATAAGAGGTGGAGATACTAAGAGAAATATTATAAGAACACAGTGGTCGTTCGGAGTTTTCTATGAAAAAAAGATATTAGATAATGGATAAATTTATCCCTTCACAACATGAAGTAATAATATTTCATATTAATCTGTTTCCACATAAGAATAACTCATTTTTTTAATTTTTTTTAGGTTGAACTGAGGAAATGAAAAATTTAAATCACATTGGGATTGGTCGTTCCATGATAAAATATTTTCTACGGATTATTAAATTAATTTGGAGATATAATGGAGTTATGTCATGGAGGTGAGGACCCCACCCTAGAGAAAGATGGTGTGACCATAGGATTTATAGTGCTTGTTTACTAGACAATTTAATCATCTAAAATGAGTAGTAATATCATATGGTATATTGGAACAACATTGATGTATTATCCTTAGATTATCCCTTAGAGGTAAACCAAGTACAATTCATGTGTCGCTTCATTTATATTTCTTATACTTAAATACCATGTGTACTTGAGATTGAATTTTTTTTTTCTTTCCAATGTGATAACAAGAACTAAAGGTAGTTAAGAAAAAATACACACAAAAATTATCCTCTCTCCCTATAGTGTGTTCAGACCTGTGGTTTCCACTGGAATTCATTATAATAATATTAAAAAAATAATCCATGTAAAATTATTTATAAGTGGTATCAGGACAGGATCCAGAAATACAAGTGGTAGAAGAGTAATTCTAATTGGTATAAAATAAAAAATATAAATAACAAAAGTGTTATTATGAAATATGGAATTAAAAATAGTTATTCTTATGTTTAAGTGGTATCATGACAAATAAAGTGCTCATAATGTAACATCAGGCCATATAAAAAGGTTCCAAACCATGAATAAAGAGGAGCTATAATAACATTGAAGGAGGTATTCTTGATTTTTCTATTTTTATTTGACATGTCATGTCATATAATTATTTTTTTGGTATCAAAATATTTTGAATATTTAGAGGTTATTTTACTTATTTGGTATATGATAAACACCTTACAAGGAACAAATATGACAAACTATAAGTGATATCATGAGTTTATTATAAGAATTTGTATAAATATGTTGTATGGTTCAAAAAACTGGTTCTTTATTGATTATTTATTTAAATTGTGATTTATATCCTAGAGTAACCATTAAAGAAAATAAAACATGAAGTTTTGTGAATTTATTTAAGTAATTGAGTCTAATGTACATCATTTAAGTTGTTAACCAATACTATTGTTTCGAAAAATGGGTTCCAAATTAGTATAATTAGAGTTTTTGTTTACAACTCTTTTCTAAAAGGTAAGTTCACTTACTAAAAATATTTTATATTTTATTTATTGTTCAATGAGGTTTTTATATTGAAATAAATAATAATAATTTTTCTAAATAAGTAGATTTATATCCCAAAGAAACACATAAAGTGGTTTTAATAATAAAGATATGAAGATTTCGTAAATTTATAAACAAGGAGAAGATGATGAGTATAAAATATCTTATTAAGATACTCTGGTACATTTCATTGACAAAGGAGAATATCAAATAGGAGTATTTAGAGAAGATACCCATTTTATTTAATTTCTAAAGGTAAAGGAATAATAATGAAATATAAATCCATATATTGTTTATAAAAATAATGTGTTGGATTGTAAATATAGATTTATATAAGTGTTTTCAGAAGAAAAAAAATATAAATGGAGGGATGTTGAAACCAAGAGGTTATTTCTTAGATTTATTAATAACAAATGGTATTAATAAATGATTGATTTCTTAATAGTGAGAGAAAGTTATAAGTAATATTTTATGTGAATATATAAAGTCTAAAGTTGAAGAAGACATGGATAATTATGGAGAAAGAGGATGCAAATCATTACTTATATATACATCCATTATTGGAAAAAAAAGTTTTTTTACAGCATTTTTTTCATTTTTAATATCTATTGATAATTAATATGAATTCATATAATATTAAAATAATATTTTTAACATTGGTTATATAAAACTAATGTCAAAATAACATTCAATATCAGTTACTAGAAAAACAGATGTTTCAATTCCATGTAAATATATATAGAAAGAAAATTTATAAATTGGTTTTTTTATAAAAAAAAATGTTTAAACATCATTCAAAATTAGTTTTTATAAAAAACTAATGTTAAAAGTCCCAAATAAGTGTCAATATTTGTTTAGAACTTCTAACATCAATTTATTGGAAAACCAATGTTGAAATCTACTTTCAAAATTGTTTTTTATATCAACTGTTATTGAAAGTCCAGAATAAATATCAATATAATTCAACTTTCAATGTGTATTTTTATTAAAAAAGTTGTTTAAAGTGACTTTCAATGTCATTTTTTCTTGAAAAACAACATTGAAATCCTTTTAAATTTTATTTTTCAAAAAAAATCATTTAAACTTGATTATTTTAATAAAAAATATAATAAAATACAATAACCCAAGGCCTATAACATAAATTCCGGTATAAAAAACAATAGAAAACAACATCAAATAGTATAAAATAGTTGTAAAATACTCAATAAAAAATTAAATACAACATTATTTTCCAAAATAAAAGTACACATATATGAAACTTTTATATGTACATATAAAAATTAATAAAAAGTAAAAAATACTCCTAAAATGAACCTCAAATATAGTTTAAATCTTTGTTTGTATATGATGAAAAATTATTAAATACCAACAAAAACATTAAATTTTATAAAATTAATAATACAACATATTAGTTTAAAACATAATATTCTTAATGGATCTATATCCTTTCAAAAATAGGTTATCATTCTATTTTTGATAACCTAAAAAATGAATCTTAAAAAATAATAACCTTATTCAATATGTTCTCTTTAATGATGAAACTATGGTAATGAAGGAACACTTTGAAAATAAGAATTAATATATATGTAAGAAAAAAATATTAACTAATATAGATGTAATCTACCTACACTTTCACATTATTAATTTTATTTCACTTATTTATCAACAAGTGAACCATGTTAAACTATTTCCATGACATTTTATTTTCATATATTAATTACCAAAACATATTTAGAAATAAAAAAATTAAGATTAAATAATTAATATAATAGAGTAAAACTTATGAATTGAATAAATATTCAAAAAAATTACAAACTCCACCTAGTAAATAGAATAAGAAATATGTCATGAATTCTTATAGGTAGAATATGGATAACATCCAATGTCCACAAAAATATAAAAATTTCACCATTAATGACATTATAATGAATAGTAGTTCAGAATTAGATAATTTTTTATCTATCAAGGAATCAAAAAAAACCAATACTTGATCTCTATATTTTTCAATTTTTTAGATATATAATTAACTCTAGAATCCTTGTCTAAATATTGAAAATCCATTATGGATCCATAAAATATAAATGGGAGTTCTCTCATTTTGAATTCAATGAGTTTGGAGATACCAAATTAGACATGTAATAAATTAAGACACCATAAGTTATATTTATTTAATGAAATGAAAATTTAAATTGAAATTTTCTTACATAGAAAAAACATTACAACATGGGTATAAAGAAATCATTGCCAATAACAATATATATGCTAAAATTTTTAAATATAATTAATGCATAGTCTCTTACACAATATGTTATTAGTCATTAGAAACTCATAATATGGTGCCAACATGAAAAAAATAAAGGATAATTTTGTTATCTTAGAAAAAACGTGAGATATATCTGAAGGTGTTGGTTCCTGAAACTAATGTTTCTTTTTCAATGATTCCTTTTATTTCAGATACACGTATATATAGTAAATTTAAGAAAAAAATCCGTGTAATTTATAATCAAAATTAAATAACTATTAAAAAACAACACATACTTTAAAATTCAACTAAAAAAATGCTAGCTAGCTAAATTAAAAAAAATAACCCATAATATTTCTAAATGTAGTCAACTCCTTGGTAGCCAATGACACTAGAGAAGTTTGATCAATAATAACATTTATTACTACTATTATATAACTCATATTCATAAGAAATAATGCACATAATCCCTCAAATTATGTATGATACAATATTTACATAGATATCACCAATATGAAACTCATAATAAATAGTCAAGTATGAATGAGGAGGTGGAGGATCTATGTAAAAATATTGCATAGGTTATGTCTATCTCATAATTTATATGAAATATAGATAATTTAATTCGATCAATTATCAACTGAGTCATATCTAGTGGATAATTATTCAATGAATCTATCTCAACCTTATATTTTTACTCCATATATGTTGTACTAGGATGGACAAAAAAATTACTAATAATAACACCCACATAATATCCTCTTATATGCTTCAGGTGATCATTATTTCTTAATTAGTAAGTGTAATTTTAATCTTACCCTCAGGGATAAAGGTCCTCTATGTCCCATACTCTTGAATGGAATTTCAAAATGATATATGTAAAGTTTATATTGTTTTGATGAATTTAAAAAATACTAATATTCAAGAAAAGTAATAATTCATTTATTAAAATCTTATTAGCTACTAATTTTGATAGACTCAAAGAAACTTCGTCATTTTTCATCCTTTTCATTTTTTTCATTATTCATAGTGTGTGAGGGATATGGAGGTCCTTACCCACCCACTTCAAAACTGCTACTAGGTTTATCTTTTAATTTATCAAAATTTTCAACAATCAATTACCCTTCTATTAAAGGATACCATCCATAAGAAAAATTATGATGGTGCAAATTATTTTATTGAATCTCTTAGTGTGGTCTCTTGGATTCCTATTAAAAAATAATAAATTAATGAATCATCAAGTAATTAATAAATAATTTTACAAATTGATTTTATACACAATAATTATCATACCCAAAAGGCTTCCTCCCACTAGTTGGAAACAAACGTTTACTATGTCTCTACATCTAAAAACACATATTTAAGGAATTTTTTTCATTTTTTATTTTCTAAAGAAAATATAAACTAAATTCAATTTTGTTTTTAAATCCATTTATCTAATTCCCACAAAATATATCCACCTCTTCTTAAATTATTTCATATCATGAAAGTTGAATTTCATCTATAATTGAATAGATTAAATATTTTTCATGTGAAATATATAATATTTGAATAATTATAAATAAAATTATTTCATATATTTTACCATTTCATACTCCCACAACTAATATTTCACCATCTTTTCAAAGTTATTCTAATCTGTATGTAAAAGTTTAATCTTAAAATGGATTTGTATGTCCATATAACTCCTAAAATACTTTTTATTTGGTCCAAATAGGTTATTATTATCAAAAAATTAATTATATAACATATTATTCCCATGAAAATTGAATGTCTTGGTAAATTTTTAACACCATATATACCAACACTGATTCTCTAGAAAAGAAGAATGCTCTTTCATAATAGGTTCACCATTAGTGTTTCAGATAATTTTGATAAAAAAATTATTTTCATTAAATAATGTGATTATTAAAAATATATTAATATGAAAAAGTGTACACATACCTTAGTAAATTCTCCTCTTCCTCTATGTATATCATTTAAATATATAACTGTAATGAAATTATTTATACTTATATTTGATTGGAATTAAATGATTATTAGAGGTAAGAAAAATTTATTTCTAATTATAGAAATAAAATTATATCTATTATGTTAACTAATATAGTTGAAGATAAGTTAATATCTAAAAATGATTAATAGAAAGAAATAATCAAATAAAAATAATCATTTTAGGCTTATTCAACCATAAAATGTGAAAATTAAACTAATGAATATAAAAATTAATATAAAAACACATATATGATCAACATTTATAAATTTAAATATATAAGTAAAAATGGTTCATTATATGTGTAAGTTTCACAAATAAATTATATATTAGGAATCTTCAATGATTTTTTTAACTAAAAATTATTAATATAAAGTTTAATACAAAAATGATAGAAAAGATCAACATATATATATTTAAATATGAAAGTTCAAATAAAATATATTTTACTTGTGTAAGTTTCATAATTATTATGTCAGTATGTAGTTGGGGTTTGTTTTAGTGGTAAGCACCCAATAATTCTACATCAAAAATGGGGGTTCAAAACCCATTGGGCGCAGGTACTGTAGCAGTACTATAGTAGCTACGTCACTGTAGAAATGGAAGGCACTATAGTGGTGGTAGGAACTATAGTAGTGGCAGGTCACTATAGTGGCAGAAGGTCACTATAGTGGCACCAAGGTACTGTGCGGTACTATAGCAGGTGATACTGTAATAGTACTATTCCTAAAATGGGCTTTGGGCCAAAAAATTGGGCATGCAGGCCATATAATGGGCTAAATTCCCACTGGGCCTTCAGGCTATGTAATGGGTCTCCCTCTACCCAGTTAAAAGATGTCTTTCCTTTGATTTAATAATAAATGAGGCTTCAGACCCAAACTTTAAAAAATTTCACTATTATTTAATGAAAAAAATATATAAATGAAATATATTATAATAAAATTTTATATACAATGACAAAAAATAATCAAAATCTATAGATTTAAATATCCAAGTTAAAAAAATAAAGTTTTACATGTGTAAGTTTCACAAAAAAATAAAAAATATATATATACTAGAATAATTGGGAGAGTATAATATTTTTTTCACATATCCCTTTTATATAATCATTTTTTATCATGTGGACTATTTCTATATCATAGTCGTTATTATACTCTAATAATTGTGTAGTAGATAAAGAAGATTAACATTAGTCTACAACATAATCAACATCTTTATAACCCAAATAAATTATTTTGAATTTCGAAATTATGGACAATTAATCATTTAATGGGTCTGTCACATAAATAATCTTCTTCACATGCATCACAATGGTAAATAGTTTCTTTTGTAACAAAATATTTTCAATTAAACTAGTGTAAATACATAATCATCATGTTTATCACCATTATTACTATAAATCCAGTTACTCTTAAGCATTGGTACTTTATATTTAGTATAATAAATTTATTATGTACCCTAAAAAATTCTAGAGTATGTTGTTCATGTGGAAAATAGGTTTTTATCCTTTTCACTTGAAAAATGTATTGCTTTTGAAATGAATATTACTGTAGTATTTTGAATGGTACTCTTGTTTTCTTGAAATTTTGTATAATTTTTTTCACTAATAATTTCAAAAATAAGTCTATGTAATTATAATAACACATTATCCCATAGCTATCCATTTCAAGGTTTCTTATTCAGATTAATCAGTGTTGAATTTCACCCTAAACCATGAAACAAATTTATTTTTATGCTAATTCATCAAAAACTTTTTATTTTTTTGGATATTGAACCTTAAATCTTGTAAAATGTGATGATATATATAGTTTAACCTCACATGTATTGTTCAAAATGTATAAAATGTTCCTACATAACTATATCACTTGAAATTAACTTAACTTTTATTCCACATACTCTCTTAACCTCACAACTTACTAAAAAATGATGACATATAGAGAGACCAAAATGCTTCACATTATATAAGTAGTTAGCACAAAACTTAACCACCATAAAAATATATATATATTTGAGAAATTGAATCCTCTTTTTGATGTGTATTTCTAATATATCCTTTCATAATTTTTATATAGAATTCAAAAGGATACTTACAAAGTAAATATACAAGCCCACATATCCTAATCTCTCACACAAAATAAAGAATCATATGAACCATTATATTAAAAAATTGGTGTAAAATAAATTTCTAGTTGAAAAAGCATTATAATTGCTTCATTCTAAAATAAATTTAACAAATTTGTATCCACAACTTTACTAAAAATGGAATTCAAAAAGTAGAAAAACCCAAAAATATACTTTCTTAGAGGCATGGGTAATATACCACATAGTGAAACTATTGGAATCAAGGCGATTCAAAATGGATATGGATATTGTTTTGTTTTTCAATATTTATCTAGGATTTTGACTGTTTTTGATGGCCAAGGTAGATGGATTAAAGTTGTAAATTTTTTCAGTGTTTTCCCAAAACTTTTCTATAAAATATAGAGAAATATTCAATGTTTTTTTTTAATAAAATGCATCAGAGTTTATCGCACACTAGTCTGGGTTCTACACACAACTCATGCATGCAAGTGACATGTTTTGGTCTGGGTGCTACAAGAATAAAAGCATCTCTAGTCTGGGTATTGTGTGAAGTAAGGGGTAAATTCATGAAGTGTATATGATTGAATTAGTGGGAATAATAAAATTACACGCTATATTTTTTTGAGATGAGGGTTCTATACAAGTCATATTTTTACCTATAAGTACCCAACTAATCACCTCATTTGGGGTTAATGAAATTTTGGAGAAGTATTATGGAGCTATCTTGCCACATGATTTTGAGTGAAGGATCTGGGAGAATCATTTGAGTGAATCATCCAAGTGAAGTTGTTGAGAGAAGAAGTTGGGAAATGAAATTGAGTGATATATTTAGGAAAATAGAGTTTTGGGAATAGATAATACTGAACCTACTTGGGAAAACATACCTTAGAAAAGATATTTGGGAGAAGTGGAATTTTGTGATGTTGAATTAGGATAAATTCTAGGACTTGTTCAAAGCATACTTGGTTTAATCTAATGATTTTGGCGTAGCATACTAGGGTAAATAGGAAAAAGCAAACCTGGGTGAAGCCAATGACTTAGGAAAATTACCTGAGTAGAAATTGAAGAATTCATTGGAGTATAAAAATAAAACATTAATGTTTTAATTATAAATAAATAATAATTAATATTTATAGGTTACCTTTAAGTTGTTAAACATATAAAGAATTTAGTTTGAGTAGTGAGCAAGGAGGAGTCGACAGAAGTAGCCCTAAATAGGTATTGTGATCTCCCTAAGTACATTGTAAAGGTAGTGATCCTTGAATGGAATAACCATGGCCAAAAAACATTGATGCATAAAATCTAGTAAAGTTTAGTGAATTATAGTATAACTAACACATCATCGATGTATTATCCTTAGACTATCCCTTAATGGTGAACCAATTAAAATCATTATGTTGTATTTTATTTCTGTATTTATGTATTAGGTTAATGCATATTATAATTAGTCATGTTTAATGATCTCCTATGAACATGGGAAAAGATTCATTTTAATTGAAATAAGAAGTTTATACCTTTATTATCCTTTCCCCACTCAATTAATCTTGGGGTATAATAGTAACTATAAGTATAGGTTGTATTAATACATGGAATTCATGATATTTAAATCTTACTATTTTAAAATCCTTCAATAACACCATATTTTTCACATTTTAAGAATACCCTTTTATAATTTAATATCATGTATAAATTGATATAAATTTATATTTTAAATCTTTATTAATGTGTGACAATATGGGGATAAATATTTTCTTTTCCATTTCACAATGGGTTCTAACTCCCAACGTATTATCATGGATATTAATTCTAATATTTCATTCAATACATATATTGTATTTTCTTTTATATATTAAAAACTTCTTATTTAACTAGAATATATATTTTTATCAACATTAATATCATCAATGTTATATTTTAACTCAAAAAAATATCCAATATAGTATATCAAATAAGATGGATTGTTTCTTCTATGTATTTTTTGATGACTCAAACTTTTTGTCTTCCCAAATGTGACATTTATATTTTTCACCTTGTTGTAAAATTATTCCATTGTAAAAGGTTGTGTAGTAAAATCATACTCTTTTACACCATTAAATAACTTTTTAATATTTGATAAGTTTTATCCATTATAAAAAATAATCTTTAATGAACCAAGTGCATTTTATTTCTACCATTCTGTAATTGATGATATGAAGCACCTTATATGAAAATTGGAAAAACATTATATTCCTTAAGACTTATCTAGATAATATTCCATATATTAAATTTTTTTTCTAGTAAACATTACCATTGAAAACCAAAAAAAATAATCTTTCTTGTATACATCAAATACTTTAACACATTTCCCCCATAATAATTTCAAATCATCAATTAATGGTGATATATAAACATCAATGTCATTTCTAGATTTTTTTTGTTCTATAAACCATTAAACTCGTCATAAAATATTTTTTTCTTTATACATATATATGGGGAAAAGTTGTAAACTTCCAACATAACAAGCCATGAACTATTTTGGTTGTTGAGACTATGATATGGATTCATTCCAGCTAAACACAGTCTCATTCTGATATTTCTAACTTCAGTTACAAAATCAAAAAATTTCTGATCAATTATCTTCTATTATGTTGAACTGACACGGTCATGTAGGTTTCTATCAGATATTTTCTCATCTTTATGTCATTTTTGTCTCTTTCCACCATTTTAGTTTTCAAATAAATGTTTCAAATGAGGTATTATTGAATAAAACCATATTTACTTAGTATTAGGTTTTGTTATTTTCCTTGATAATGAATCATAGTTGAATCTATCATCTATTTTATATAGTGATGTCCCACATTTAGGACAATGTGATAAACCTTAATATTCTTTTCTATATAGCACATAGTAACTAGGAAATAATGTATTTTATAATATACAATTACCATTGGACATAATATTTTATTAACCATAATTAAAATTTGGAATCACATTGTCTTTTAGAAGTAACTTTTTTAAAAGGTCAAGAAATTTAGGGAAACAATTATCTCTTTAACCATTTATTTCTTTTAAGTTAACCAATCTCAGTACTATTGATAACAATATAAATTTATTAAAACCTAGGAACAGTGGTTTTTCAGCATCTCCATGCAATCATATGATCTATTAATTACCTAAAATAACAATAAAAAATAAAAATATATTCAAACATATATATATATATATACATAAAAATAAATATATAAATGTAGATCATGTAAATACATAAACATATATAAATTTAAAAAATTAGACTAAAATTATATATACCCATAGAAAAATATAAAATATATAAACATATAAAGTTAGGAATCTAAATATCTACAAAAATAACTCATAGAATATTTATTTCTAAAAATTATGTAACTCAAAATAAATTATAACCACACAAAAATGTATATAATTTATATCCTTAAAAAATATAAAAAACTATAAATTATAAATAATTTATAATCATAATAAATTTTAATCACAAAAAAAATTATAACCACAACCAATTTATAAACATAATGAATTAAAAATACAAACAATTATAACCAAAAACAAATTATAACGACAATTTACAATGGAAAAAAATCATAATCACAAAAAAATTATAACCATGAAAATTTATGACCAAAAAATATGCACATGTAAATAAATAAATTAATGAATACAATATATAACTGAAATAAATTAATAAATATTATGAATATAGAAAATAAAAAATAACTTAAAAAATAGAGATTTGGGAAGAAGATCCATAAATAAGAGATCCAAAATAGCAATAGTCAAACTTCAAATTGTAATAAAAAATGAGTGTGGATTAAAATATGTATTTAAGGATGATGATAGAGTAACTCATATGAGACAAGAAAGATGTGGCTACAGTGGGTGGAACACAATTTAGGGTGGTAGAAAGAGATATAAGCAGATTAAATGATACTAAAATGAAGAGAAATGGAATCTAAAAATAATATGGATCACAATCACAAGTTATAGAGGTTCGGATTTTAGAAAAACGAGTGTCAAAATAAGGATGGGTAAAGAAAGACTCATTTTAAAAAAAATCAATGGTCTTAATTTCTATTATCCAATAACTGATGTTAAAATTTAGTTTTTAGTGTTTATTTATTTGATAAAAGAAGATAAAACTCTAGTTTTAACATTGTTTATCATGTAACCAATGTTAAAAACCAAGTATTGACATATTTTATAGGATAACTGATGTCAAAATTTACACTAGAAGGGTTTTAATTCTGGTTATTTGATAACCAATGTTAAAAATTGAGTTTTAACATTGGTTATTGGATAATTGATAATAAACTATACTTTTGTGGGTTTTAACATCGAGGATCCAATAACTTACATTAAAACACTAACTAAGTATCTATTTTTTCTATTAGTGATTTCATTGGAGTATAAATATTATTATGGGGGTAATTGAAACAATACCCAAAGGGGGGTCACAATAGAAAATCAAGGGTTGGGTGATAATGATAAAGGAATGTAAAGAAAATTTTACACTGGTAGTTCTATTTTTAAAGGCTATAAATCATTATAAGGACTAAAGGATTCTATATTAGTATGTATTTTAAGAGTGTTAGATGTTATTAGCATTTTTTATTCCAAATTTTTAATGTATTAAAAGTATTATGAGTATTCTAGGATTCATTTGGAGATGGATGGAATAATTTTAATGAAGGAGGACGCAACAATGTTGTGGCAGTGTTAAGGACAGATTGCAGTGAGGTAAAAATAGGATCATGAATCATGGTTAAATCCATTTTATATATTTTTGTGTAAAGTATAACTTGGAGTAATCCCTATTAGAAACAAAATTTCACACCACACTATAGTGGAAAATGTTGTGTAATAGAAAATGGGTTAGGGTTCATTGTTGGAAATAGATATTTTATATTCTTTAGAGGTTAAAGGTGAAATAGGAAGTGAGATATGGTGAAGAATGAAGAGGATATCATGGTATTATAATCTTGAATAATAAGTAGATAATAGAAGGTAGACATGCGATAATAAATTCCATGGATATTTAAAAATTACAATTTTACCATGTTGAGTTATAAAGTAGGTTTTTTGTTCATTATGATGTTCATAGTTGGATGAAAAACAAAAATCCAAATATGGAAACTTCATAGTTAATGCCATAGTGAAGTATCATGTTTTTTGGGATTAATTAAAAATATTTAATTGGTCATTTAACATTCCATTGATCAAGACATTTTGATATGGAACATATTATACTATAGTACAAATTATTTCATGCCATAGTATATTTAGATATGGAGATATGAGTTATATAAATTTCCATATTTTTTAGGATATAATGGTTTTCATTTAATGGTGTATAAAGTCAATGTATTGAATAAACATGACCATGTTGTAGCTGAGTATAAACACATAATGGAATTCATAATTATTAAATATGCAAAGAAATTGTCTAATTCGAATTTATGGAAACTTTTAGATTTTTTTATAAATGATTTTACTCAATATATTCATAGGACTATAAAGACTAATTTATGGGTGATATATGGTGTTTTGACATGGATAAAATCAAGAATATTTTTTAAATAAATGTAAGGTTATATTTTGGAATGAATTTTCAATAATGATGGAGAATAGTTTATGGAACCATGAATATATTGGGGTATTAACATGATGGTTATAAGATCACAAAGGGATATACCAAACATTGAGGGAGTGAATCAGTATTGGTATATTTTAAACTAATTCTAAACCTTTTCCATTTTTTCACCTACTTGCTTATTTAGTGAATGAATCTCTCTTTATATGTCATCTTATTTCTACTTTTTTGGTATGTATAGATGATAATTAGTAAAGAACATAGTAGGAAACCATTGTTAATTAATGAGGTTCTCTTATAAGATAGATGAATATTTCCCTCATATGTCATAGTTATTATCCCATATGAACAACTTTCTATTTATTATCACAAAAATCATGAGAAAGGGTATGTACATGGACCTATACAGGTATTATAACCATCAATAATTCTTAGAAAAAAGATTTGTATTGAATCACCTTGAAGTAGATCATAAATTGAATAGATTTGGGTACCCTTAGGATAGAATGGTTATAATCTCTTTCTTAATGTGCAGTAATCTCCAGGGTATCTCAATCATAGAAATCAAAAAAATATCACCTATGAAATAATAATGGGATAAAATGATATGCTCTACACTTAGTGTAACACCCCAAGATTTTATAGTATTCATCTTTTAAATTTAATATCTTCGATAGATTATTCTCCAGGCAACACTGAGTTTAAAATAGTAATATACTATTAAATATGATCATTGGAATAATAATATAACCATCAGGAATAGTAATATGACTAATGGTATAGAAACTTCACCTATGAAAGTATAAATAAAATTTTTGTATATTATGAATGAAAATATGGTATATTTATATCACGTAATAAGTATATAATTTTCTAAAAAATGATACTTCATGTAATGGTGTTTTGGTGAAACATAAATGTTTATTTACAATTTTATAATTAATATAATGATTTATATGAAAATTTATTTTCATAAAATATATTCATAAATTAATATTTTTTTGTCTTATTATTATAATATAATTTTATGAGGCTATAATTAATTTTTCAAAGTTTCATAAGAATAGTTATAATACTAAAATCGATATTTTTTTCAAATGAATGGTGATTTTAATTAAAAATTAAATTTATCATATTTATAAATTTATTTTCATAAATTGGAGTCCATTTTTTGAATTATACACATCAAAAAATGTTTATGTTGAATTTTTGGGATTTTTATAAAATAGTTGAATTTTTGTTGAATAGTAAAATACAGTGATTTATGGTATTAGATAAATACATGATTTATTAAGTCATGGATGACGTATGGATGATTTAGGAACCATTAATTTAAAATAAAATTTATTATTTACTGTATTTAGTCTCAATAATCAATACTATTTATTTTTTATCGAAAATAATAAAAAAATGAATAAAATAATTAAAAACCTGCCCTCTCCTCCACTATAAATACTATCTCTCACTGCCCCTTCTCCTCACACCTCTAACGCCTTGAATATTTATTATATCCTAATTATTTACTCTCTGAAACATATCCCCCACGTTTTAGTATTTATAGTATTACCAAAAGACCATTTCAAAGTTCCTTAAAGAGGTTCTTAAGGACATGAATTCAAGAGGTAAAATCCCCTTTCGTTCTTTTCATTTTCTTTAAATTTATTTTATTTTATTATATTTTTATTACATCCTTAGTCCAAAAATGAATTATAACTCTAGTATCTTATATATACCCAAATTTTATTATGATAATGGTATATACACCGTTAATTATTTTATCTTCCAATTTTTATTATAAAAATGAAAACATCATCTGTGAGATATCGATTTACCACCTTCATGGATGATGAGTTTTTTTTCTTCAATTCCTCCTTCAAGGTTGGTCATAAAATAATTTTTATGGTTAAAAATATCAGTAATATATGTAATAAATATTATTTAATTTTCTATAATAACTATAAATACATAGTTGTAATTAATAAAACAAAACTAGTGTGTGATGATCGAAAAAACTCAAAAATAATCTAAATGGTTATCATTAACTCTTTATCTAATTAATCATCCTCATATATGGAAAAAATGATATATAAGTAAATTAACTATCCTCATAGTTAATTATTAATATATAATTTCAATTCTATATAATTATTTCTTATTTATATGATCTTTCATACATGTATACAGGTGAACCAATCAAGAGAACCAAGGAAATGAACACTCCCAAATGATGAAATTGAATATTATAACTCATCAAAAATGGAATAAATAAACTTAATAAAATTATAAAAAAATAAAATACTTGTTTAAGAAGTTATTAATTAAATTATTAATGAATCTAATTTCATTATATAGTAAATTAAGTACTAGTGAAGAAAACTTTTGGACATAAGGTAAGAGATTCTCCCTGAACCAATATTTTTCATTCCGATTACACTTTCTCTCTTTACCCAAATGTAATTATTATTTATTTTTATATAATTACTCTAAATTATCTGTATATTTTAAAAACTCATGTATCAATATAATTTAATCTTTATTTTATGGGTATGTACATGTTTTATAAGGTTCCCTTTTCAATTCTTCCCGATAAGTAAGCCTGATTAAAGGTTACTTCCCAATTTCTTTCCCATTTTCTATTACACTGCATTCTCTGTTATAATGCACCAATATTCTTATAAAATCATAATTTTTATCTTGAAAAACTATATTATCTCTTTTATATTTTTATTTAAACAATTAATACTTTTTTCCTCTTTAAAGACTTTTATATTTTCCCTCAAACCACACTAAAGTGGACCATTTCTAAAGTTTCTTAAAAACTCTTTTTACATTATTTCACATTAGTTGGAAATAATTTAATTTGAAAACATAATTTCATTTTCCTTACCTTTTCTTTTCTGGAATATACATTTTTATAATCTAATTTTATGACAAATGAAAAATGATTTTCTAAAAAAAAAATCTTTTTACAAGTAAAAAGGGTTTTTCTCTAAATAATTCCTCAATGATTTTATTAGAGTATTTACACCTATTTAATTTACCTCTATTAGATATTGTTATTTTTTTAAATTTATCTTATATGTTACCATCTAGTATATTTTACGAAATGTTTTATGATTATTTTGGCTAACAACATACTCTCTTGATACCATTCACCACATTACTCTGGATGGTTTATGATTATGTTTATTCTTTGGGGAAAGTTATTAACATTTCGTATGATAGTTTCAATATGAATTTATATGTTTATTATGTTTCAACCCTTTTATATGTGTAATTAATTGGACTTTGTAAGTGATGGGTGGGCTCTCTATATCTTCTTGATGCATTAGTAGGTCTCATGAGGCAAATTGGACTAGGATTTTTCCCATTTATGTATGGTGTCTTAGAGGAAGCCTTCATGGTATATTTATGATTTCTAGTGTTATGATTTCCATCATTATGATACTAGTAATGGATATTCCATGTTAGGACTAGACTATTATAATATCCATGGTTAAGTTTCTTTCTCATGTGATTATTTATGGAATTATTCAATCATCTTTTATTCCTGTCATATTATGATCAAGAATATATTTTAATGGAATGTGTTTTTAGTTATTTTCCATGCCTTATTGTTTGTACTTATTTATGATAGATTATACCATATTTATTACCCTTAATGAGAATTTTCTCTCACCCATTTCTTATGTATTATTTTTTCTTGGGATGCGAAGATGTATATTATGAATTACTTACAGGCATAATATCATATTATATAGTTTTTTACAATAGAATTTATATGTTGTATATCATTTATAGTTGTTAAGTAATAGTTATTTTTTTATATAGTTTTCCAAAACTACTAAACAATTCAATCCTTCGGGATGTGACTCCTTTCTTATTAAAAAATGTAATAAAATTAAGGCACTAGATCAGGGCTACTAGGGTCAGGTCATTATAGTTTTTATTAGAGGAAGTTTAATAGAAATTGTATAAACTAGATTTAGAAAAAGAAAATTAGGGAACATTACCCTAAGATAGACTATGAGGATAGGCATATAAGAACATCCTATAATTTTGGTAGGTGTAGATTATGTAAGTCTTCCTAGAAATACATCCTTGTATAGATACTACAAGTGGACATGGTTATGTCATAGATGTACCTAGGGGTAAAAACTATGACAAGGTGCATCAGGTCTAACTCGGTGTAACCTGGTACATGAAAGCGAGCCTTACTGCACACCTGCTTTGAAATTATCAGGGGATATGATTAGGATAATTCACATTTTCTTTAAAAAGATTTATGAAGGATTTAAAAGTAAATATTTCCCCAAAGAAACAATGTTTATGATTATCAGATTAGATACACATAAATTTTTCAATATATGTTAAGTTTTACTCGTTAAAAATTATGCATTATGATTAATAATCTAATTTAGTTTATGTAATTGTTTAGAAATGGTTCCCAGTGGAAGGAACAGAAACTGTATCAACGTACATATTCTAGGTAGATATTTCTCTCCTATGAAAGATGATGATACTGAAGTAGGAGTTGTAACTGGATTTGAGCAACTTATAAATATACTAGGATAGATGACTCAAGTTTTGAATAATAAGCTTACCCATATGGAGAATCCTTATCCACAATGTGGATGAATAATTCTAGATCGCTTCATGAGACTAAAACCTCCATCATTAAATAGGTATATAAACCCATTAGTATCTGATCAGTGGATTAGTTCCTTAGAGAAGATATTTCTCGCTTGGGGAAGTAACAAAAGGGAGAGGGTTATCATGATATTTTATCATCTATTAGGAGATGAAGATCAATTTTAGTCATTAATTCAAATAATAATTGACGTATAAGAAATTGAAAATATGAAAGGGAAGGAATTTAAGAATATTTTATAAAAAAATATATACCTCACGAACAATGAGTAGATATGGGGAATAAATTCTTGAGTCTGAGACAGAAAAAAGATAAAAATGTTTCTAAGTATGAAACCAACTTTAAAGGTTAACAAGGAATGCCTTGGACTATATACATAATCCAAGTAGAAATATTGATCATTTATTTGATGGTATTAAACAAACTCTAAGAAGGGAGTTAGTCTCCCTGAAATTCTCATCATATGAGGATATAGTATCATATTCCATCAAGACTGATAAATAATTTTCCAATACATATGGATTCTAAGGGGAGAAAGATAATAATAGGGGTACTGATTACTCAAGAAAAGTAAATAAGGAAAAAGGTAAGAAGGGTAGTATATAATTTAAAACTTTTAATAAATATGGAAATAAACATCATGGAAAATTACTATTGAGAATGGGATTTTGTTACAAATGAGGAGAAAAGTCCACCAATCCAGTGATTTCAAGGGAAATAAAGAAGCGACCAATGTTCAATGAAACAATTATAAGGATTTGGTAAACTATGAAAATTGTTTTCTTAGAATTTAAGGAAACTTTACCTCGAAAATTACAAGGAAATACGGCCATGAATATGGAGTCATAATAACTAAAGTTGAATTTTTTAATGATGTGGTGGGAGATACTTTGATCATATTTTCAAATTTAGATAAATATTTATTTGATTCTGGATCATCGCATTCCTTTATATATTCCCAATTTTCTTTCAAATTTAGATATTTCTAATTCACATTAACAAGGGATTTGTTAGTAAATAATTCTAGTAGAAACTTTATTACAATAAATATGTGATTATAAGTTCTTATTATGACATATAAATGTGCTCTAATTGATTATTTTATCATCATACCTATAGTTTATTTTGATATAATCCTTGGTATGGATTGCCTTTTGAAATGTAATTCAAAAATTTATTTCAAAGAGAAGGAAATTATGATTCGTGATGAAGATATGTAATTTCTTTTATTTGGAGGGGATATTTCATCATCTAATTCATTTATAGATCGACATCTAGTAGATCTTATAAATTAAATTCTTGGAAAGGAAGATAAAACATTAACTATGGATGAGGAAATAAATCTCTAAATTGAGGACATACCTATTATATAATAATAAATTGATTTATTTCCTGAGGAATTACCCAGACACCCCCATAGAGCATGAATTTGAGTTTTCTATTGATTTAATCCCATATGAAAGACCTATATCAAAGGATCCCTATATAATGGCAATGGTGGAGCTAATACTATTAAAGAAAATAATAAAGGAATTGATTGATAAGGGATTTATATGCCCTAGTGATTCACCTTGGGGAACTCCAGTTATTTTTGTTAAGAAGAAAGAAGGATATATGAGGTTTTTCATTTACTATAGGGAGATCAATGCTATTATGATAAAGAAAAATTATTTGTTGCCTCACATTATTGACTTATTTTATCAAATTTGTGGAGCTCAATATTTTTTAAAGAATGATCTTTGATATGGATATCATCAATTGCATGTGAAGAAGGAATATATTCCCAATACAACATTTCAAAATTGGTATGGACATTATGAGTTTATAGTAATTCAATTTAGACCAACTAATTCACCCTCTATTTTTATAGATCCAATGAACAGAGTGTTCAAGGAATATCTTGATGGTTTTTTTGTGGTATTCATTGATGATATATTGATATATTTTAAAATCTATGAGGACTATGAGAACCACATGTGGATTTTTCTAGAGACTCTTATAAGAAAAGAGTTATATGGGAAGTTTAGAAAGTGTGAATTCAAGTTCAAATAGTTTCTTTTCATGTTCATATTGTCTCTAAGGATGGAATATCAGTTGATCCTGCAAGGTAGTTCAAGAATGGCCTACACCAACGAACATAACTGAGGTACATAGTTTCATTGGTTTTGTAGGTTACCATCAGTGTTTCATTAAAAAAAATCCTGATTGGATAACTTGTTAACCAATATTACCCATAAAAAGATTAAGTTTATTTAGAGAGAGGAATGTGAAGAATGCTTGGAAATTTTAAGAGGAGATTAGTGAATACACCAATCTTGACTCTACCATCGAGAAATGGTGGATTTGTGATTTAGAGTGATGTATCAAATAAAGGACAAGGTTATTTCCAAATGAAAAATGATAGATTTATTCCCTATGAATCAAAGTAGTTAAAACTCAGGAATAGAACTATCAAACTCATGATCTTGAGTTATCAGTTGTAATATTTTCTCTAAATATATGAAAACACTATATCTATGGTGAATGATGTGAGATATATATAGACCACAAGAGTTTGAAATGTATATTATCATAGAAATAACTCAACATGAGGAAAATTATATGGCTCAAACTACTCAAAGATTATGATTTTGCAATACACTATCACCTAGGGAAGGAAAATAAGGTAGAAGATGCATTGAGAAGGAAGGATCATAGAGTTCCAACCAAAATGAGGATTGAAAAAGATCATGTGTACATGGATATAGTAAATATGGATATGAGAATTATCAAGGAAGGTGAAACATAACTACTTTTTCAAATTTTTTTCAAACTATATTTATTGGAAATGATTAAAATTTCTCAGTTAGATGATGAGAATTTTCAAAAGAAAATCCAAGCTGTGAATGATGGGAAATTGTTAGAGTTTGTATATGAAGATGGAATATTAAAATTTGGGAAGAGGTCGTGTGTTCCCAATATAAAAAATCTAAAAATGAAATTATTGAATAAGGATAATAGCTCAAATTTATCTAACACCCTAGTATCACTAAGATGTATAATGATTTGAAGGAATATTTTTGGTGGGATAATATGAAGAAGATAATTGCTGGTTATGTATCATGATATTTACTTTTTCAATAGTTCAAGGATGAAAGACAACATACTAGAGGATTCATGCGACCTCTACATATTATTATATGGAAATGATATGAGATTACTTTGAATTTTTTCACTTTATTACCAATGACTCTAAAAAATAATGATGCAATATGGGTAATTATTGATCTATTTACCAAATCTGCATATTTACTCACAATAAGGGAAGATTTTCCAGTGGAATTCCTTGCATGAAAATATTTTAACCAATTTTTAATACATCACAGTGAATGAAATTCAATTTTATTTGATTGTGATCCATGATTTACATCAAAATTTAGGAAACTTCTTCAGAAATATTTGAATACTGAGCTTCATTTGAGAACTACGTATCACCTTCAAACTGACAGTCAGTCTTAAAGAATCATTCAAACATTATAAGACATGTTTAGACCATTATTCCTTGACTTTAAAGGTATGTGGGAACATTATTTACCCTTTTTAGAGTTTTCATAAAATAATAGTTTCCATTCAAGTATTCAAATGGCACCGTATGAAGCGTTATATGGAAAGAGATTTCATACACCAACTTGTTGGGGTGAAGTAGGTGAAAGGAATCTTACAGGCCCAGAGCTTGTGGATGAAACAATAGTAAAGGTAAAGACTATTCAAACACATATCAAAGTAGCTCAAAGTAGACAAAAGAGTTATGCTGATAACCGAAGAAAGGATTTGGAGTTTCAAGTAGAAGATCATGTTTTTCTAAAAGTATCTCCATGGAAGGGTATTATAAGGTTTGGTAATAAAGGGAAACTAATCCCTAAGTACATCATAAATTTTGAAATTCTATAGATAATTGGAGTCGTGGCTTATCACATGGCAATGCGACCTAGCCTTTCAAAGTACATGACGTGTTCCACATATCTTTGTTGAGAAAGTGAATGCCAAACCCAACGCATGTAATAAATTATGAAGTAATAGAATTGGAACATGATTTATCTTAATGTGAAGAGATGATCCAGATTCTTGACACTAAATAATGGGTTTTGTGTAATTGGATGACTTTTTTGGTTAAGGTACATTGGAAAAATAAAAAAATGAATAGGTGATGTGAAAACCAGATGATTTTATGATGAAGAACTACCCAAATATTTTTAAGAGGTGACATTTTGGAAA
This sequence comes from Viscum album, assembly GCA_963277665.1. Classification (NCBI taxonomy): domain Eukaryota; kingdom Viridiplantae; phylum Streptophyta; class Magnoliopsida; order Santalales; family Viscaceae; genus Viscum; species Viscum album. Next base: position 1,633,676,989 of record OY728141.1, read on the forward strand.
TTTAGGGGATGATATTTTTGAAATAGGGGAGTATTTAACTCCCCAATATTTTATGGTACGCCTATTTTAAATTTAATATCTTCGACAGTTTATGCTTCACACAACAATGAGTTTAAAATAGTAATATAATATTAAATATGACTGTTGGAATAGTAATGTGACAATTAGGAATAGTAATATGACCAATAGAATAGTTGCTTCACCTATTAAATTATAAATAAAATTTAGGTATCTTATGAATGAAAATATATAATGTTTATATCATGGAATAAGTGAATAAATGTTTTAAAAATGATAAATTAAGTGTTGGTATTATTGTAAAACATAAATGTTTATTTACAATTTCATAATTAATATAATGATTTAAACTAATTTTTTTATAAAATAGATTGATAAATTAATATTTTTTTTCTTTTTGTTATAAGATAATTTTATGATACCTTAATTAATTTTTCAAAGTGTCCTAAAAACAGTTATAATACTAAAATTGGTATTTTTTTGAATAAATGATGATTTTAATTAAAAATTAAATTTCTCATATTTTAAAAAATATATTCATAAAATGGAGTCCATTTTTTATTTTAATCATAAAAAATGTTTAGGGTTACTTTTTTTGATTCTTATTAAATAATTGAATTTTTTTTTGAATAATAAAATACGGTAATTTATGGTGTTAGCTCAATACATGAATTAGTGAGTCATAAATAATGTATGGATGATATAGTCACTATTAGTTCAAAAAAAATTCACTATTTACTTTATTTAAACATGATAATCAATTTTATTGATTTTCTTTCTCCAAAATAATAAACAGATGAATAAAATAATCAAAAATCATTCCTCTCATTCACTATAAATACCACCCATCGCCACCCCTCTCCTCAAACCTCAAAATCCTTTAATATTTCTTATATTATTAAAAAATTTTCTCTAAAACATATCCCCCACATTCTTGTATTTATGGTCTAACCAAAATACCATTTCAATGTTCCTTAATGAAGTTCTAAAGGGGAGGAATTCAATAAGTAAAATCCCATTTCGTTCTTTTAATTTTCTTTCAATTTCTTTTCTTTTATTATCCTTGCCTTACCTCCTATATATAAACATGAAATAGAACTCCAGTATCTTATATATATATTAATTTCATTATGATAATTGGATATCCACCATGAATTCATTTCTTTTCCCCTTTTTATTCTAAAAATGAAAACATCATGTGTGATATGTTGATTTACCTCCTTCGTGGATGATGAGTTTCTGTTTTTCAATTATGCCTTCAAGGATAGTCATAAAAGAATTTTTATGGTTAAAAAAGACTATAATATATTTATTACATCATATTTAATTTTCTAGAACCAGTATTTATACATTGTATTAATTAATAAAACAAAACTAGTGCACAATGATCGAAAAAATGCCAATATAATCTAAATGGTTTTCATTAACGCTTTATCTAATAAATCATCCTCATATCTAGAAAAAAATGATATATAAGACCATTAAATCTCTTATAATTTAATTAATAACATATAATATAAATTTTGGATATCTATTTCCATTTTACATGATCTTTCGTACATTTATATAAGTGAACAAATCATGGAAACCAAGGAAACGAACACTCCCAAACAAGGAAATTGAATCAAATAACTCATAGAAAATGGCATAAATGAACTTAATAAAATTATAATAAATAAAATACATGTTTAATATTTTATTAATTAAATGATTAATGATTCTAATTTCATTTTTATGGACATTATGTACATGTTCTGAACACTTTCAAACATAAGGTATGGTATTCTCCCCGAATAACCATTTTTAATTCGAGGTATGCTTTCTCTCTCTATACCCCAATGTAATTATTATTTATTTTTATATAAATATTATATATTATTTTTATATTTTACAAACTTATTTATCAAGATAATTTCATATTTATTTTATGGGTAATTGCATGTTTTACAAGGTTCCCTTTTCAAGTCCTCATAATAATCAATCTCGGTTAAAGGGAACTTCCCAATTGCTTACCCATTTTAAATTACACTACATTCTATGTTATAAAGAATCAATATTTTTTTTAAATAAATATTTTTATCATGAAAAACCATCTTATATATTTTTTAGTTTTATGTAATTAATTAAACCTTTTTTATCTTTAAATACTCTCATATTTCCCCTCAAACTGCACTGAAGTGGCCGATTTCTAAAGTTTCTTAAAAACTATTTTTACATGCTTTAAATTAAGTTGGATATAATTTAATCTGAAAAAATAATTTCATTATACTTCCATTTTCTTTTTTGGGATATACATTTTTATAATCTGATTTTATGAAAAATACAAAATTATTTTCCAAAAGAACTTTTCTTTCAAAAATTAAAAAGGGTATTTCTCTTAAGAATTACTAACTGATTCCTTTGCGGAGTATTTAAATCTCTTTCAATAACTTCTTTTAGATCCTATGAATTATTTAAATTGCTCACTTATGTTACCATATACCATATTTTATTGAATGTTTTATGATTCTTTTGATTGGGGATGTACTGTCTTGATACCATTTGCCATATTACTTTAGATGCTTTATGATTATGTATATTATTTTAGGAAAGTTATTAATATTTCATATGATATTTTCAATATGAATTTATATGTTGATTATGTTTCACCACTTTTATATGAGTAATTCATTAGACTTATTAAGTGATGGGTGGGGTCCACTATATCCCCTCGATGCATCGGTAGGTCTCACGAGACAAACTAGACCGTATTTTTTTCTATTTATATATGGTTTCTTGGATAAGGTATTGATGGAATGTTTATAATGTCTTTCATTATGTATTATTACAAAATGATACTAGTAATTGATAGTCTATGTGATTATTCAACTATTAGAATATCCATGTTTAAGTTTCTTTCTCATGTGATTATTTGTGGAATTATTTAATTTTCTTTTATTCCCAATATATTATATTGAAGATTGTGTTTTGATGGAATGTGTTTTTAGTTATTCACCATTCGTTATTAATTATGTTTATTTATGATATATTTCGTTGTATTTTTTACCCTTACTAAGCATATGATCTTGCCCATTTCTTATGCTTTATTTTCCCCAGGATGTGAAGATGTATATTATGAATGACTTGTAGGGATAATATATGAGTTTATGGGTGTTTCCACTGAATTTTATATGTTGAAATTCATTTCAAGTCATTATATAATAGTTATATTTGTATCTGGTTTTCCAAAGCTATTAAACTATTTAGTCCTTCAGGATGTGACTTCCTTGTTTATTATACCAATGTAATAAAAGAAAGGAACCAACTCTAGGAAACTGGGGTCAGGTCTTTACTCTTTTACAGTATAATATTGTACGTTGGATCTCATATCTTTGTCTTGAATATGATGATGAGTGAGTGAGACAGAAATCTACTCTCCTTCATATTTTTCTTCTTTATCATGTAAGGGATGTTCTTCTCTTCATATATAACTAGTTTACCTTCTTACTTTGATAATACAAATTAGAAATAGGTTCTATATTAGTTCTCGTTTATTTCTTATCTACATAAAAATATTCATAAGAATTCCTTTGAACTAAAACATTATTCTTATTCTAAACCTACTGAAATTCATTATATGGGAATATTATTCTCGATATTCTAAATTCGAATTCCCCTAAATCTTAACTATTTAAAACTCCTAAAATCTCATATTTTCAATTATATTTCTTATTTGGTCCTCTTATAGACTCATAATTCCTTTCCTTATTTTCCTCAAGATATATGGAAAATCTTTATTTTCATAAAACTCCACAAAATTCATATAATAAAATATTCATATATTCCTGAAATGTGTAGCAATATAATACACCCCATAACATGGATCCCTGAACTTTTACCTTCTTATATCGATATATTCTCATAATTCTCACCAAAAATAAACCAAAATGTGGTCCACCTCATTGTTTCTAATGGGTGTTATTCTTGTGTAAAATACCTACCACTACAATATGGAATTCATGATGTCCCCATTTTACTGTGGTGTGGAACTCATCTTAGCAACTCACCTGAAACATTTATCACCATGACATGGTGTTTATTATTTATCCATTTTGGAACAATAATTCTCACCAAGGTTTTCACTATGGTGTGGAAATATTCTTTTATTCATGACACAAAGATCTCTCCGAGTCTCTAGCTTATGGACATCATTACTGTATTGACTACAACAAGGTTGAGTCTCTCCATTTCTCACAGGTAGTTTATAATCTTTCCATGATCATTACTATGGTGTGGTCTTTATTATCTCATAGTTTCCAAGTTTCCCTGACATAGACTTCTTATCTATAGTATATAAATCTATTTAAATCTCATTATTCTCTTCAACTATGTTCTCTACCTTAATCACAATCCATTTTCTAGAATCATGATTATCCAATTGAAATCATGATTTTTAATCTTTTAGGAATAGAAAATCATTTTCATGTTAAAAAACATCATTAGTTTTCTCATTTTTCACAGAATATCTCAAAATATTAATTCATACATTGCCTGAAATGATGTTTTCACACATCATGTTTATGTAAATAGTGTTAATGTAAATAAGGTTTATGTAAACCAGGTTTATACAGCCCACTAATTCATGCTTATGCACTTCGAGAGCATCTTCTTGAATTTACTTGGTCTTATTAATTGTTCTTATGATATTCTATAACTCAACACGTGTGTGCATAAACTTTTTATAGTGAATTAATACAATATATTATTTATTTATCATCTCATTAGATTGTTTCATCATGGATAACTAAAAACCTATAACTTAGCAAGAATAATTTTGTACTTCTAATAATCATGATGTTTTTTAGTAAATAATAATACATAGAAATTTCATATTCAATGTGAAGCCACAAACTAAGATAATATCTACTTTAATGGTGCAATATAGCATAGGAAGCATAGGTTCCACATGTATTCTTGAGGAAAATGGATTAAATGGGATAGTTTTAAGCCTGATACCACAAGCCTTTTTACAATGTGAATATTGTATGTGTTTTTATTGATCCCACATCAAAAATATTCTAGGATAAACACTTCAATATAATCCATGTCACTTAAATAGTGACTCAATTAATTCAGATGGTAGTCAATGCTCTCATGAAACTCATCTTTCTGACCCACACATATAGATACTAGTCACCCTTCTCTCTCATGCCTGTGCCGACCCGTATAGGCTCTCTACCTCCTCACACATTCTGATATTGTATATCACCTAGACTTTGAACTTGTTTAGTGTCTTAAAAATTATAAGATACTCAAGTAAGGAGTTGGTTTATATAACTAGCCAATTTTATATTAAACACATAAATTTCTCTTTATTAAATAGTATTTAGAGTAATATAATCCAACAACACTGTAATAATTCCTTCAAACCTACCTCTCTCAACATTATCCAAGAACATTTCAATACAATATTTTTTTACATATTAATCTTATTAAACATAAGGATAAAATAAACTCACTTTCACTTCAATCAACATTTCAATAAGGTAAGAGATCTGAAGAAAACACATAGCAGAACATTATTTACAACATCATCCTTCATTTAAATATTATTAGAGACTTAAATATACTATTAACCAATTATTATTATTCACATATTGAAATTAATCATCATGTATTCTTTATTGACAATAAATACAACACAATCACAAATTAAGCTAAAAAATTCCATTTTTTATTTGTTTCCATTATCACCTGAGATAAAATGGTACATCAATATGTTTCCTCAATTTTCCTTATTCATTCATCACCTTTTATTTTATCCCCCTTTATTATCAAATTCATTCATTTTTTATCAAACCCTTATTGATAAAAAATACAAAGTATATGGAATATTATTGTATCCCTTCATACTTAAGAAAATGTATATCAATCATCCTATTCAAGATCTACATGATCCGTTCTCAATATATAAAACAAGAGGGTTTGATTTAGACAACATAGTTGATCTATTAATCAATCATAAAATGATACCAAATCATAATATTTTATAATACTCTTATTCATGGGATACATAAACATTTTATTGGTTAAACCCAATCTCATCAAGAAACATTTATTTCTTTTAAGAATAAAAACATGAAATGCCTACACCCATCTGAACACACATGTCAAAAACATTCAAGTACATGTAAAAGGTTTTGGAAATCGTCTGTAAGATCTCTTAAAATTCATCATTTTAATGACATTGATGAAATCAATTTCCACCCCTTAATATTAGATATGGTTCTTCAAAAACCAAGTATGAGAGATTTTCAAGCCATACATTTTCAATTTCCTTTTTAATAATTTTCCATAAATTCTGATTTGTATGAAAAAGATAATTCTATAAGTTTCTCAAGATAAAAATCACCCTCAAGGTATGATATCTATCTCCACTTCATCATGGTAAATATTTAATTTTTTTATTCTTTATAATAGAAAATAATTAATCAAATAATGATAGTGATTTCATCAGATTTGGAATAGTTATTCTAGCTTACTTCTCTTCTTTATTTCTCCTCTTGAGAACTAGAATCACCTTTAATTACCTATAATGAAATAATAAAAATAAAACACAACAGATAAGGGAATAAGGTGTAACCTTTTTAGTATTTTAATATAATCAACATGGATAATAATATCCTCTCAACCATGATATTATTTCCTTTTATATTTTATGTTAATTAATTTTCTTCATACCAAATTTTATAATTTTCATATAAGTCTTGGGAGTAATTGATATTTCTATTTTCCTATGTGGAATCTCATTATCGATGTGATTTGTCAAGGAATATGCATTACCTATTATAATTTTCATATTCTTCAAGATATATTCTTGGTCTAGTTTAGTTATTAAACAAAACATTGTTTTGTGTCCAGTCATCTTGAAACTCTCACATAGCTCATCATTAACACTTGAATTGTCATTTTTTAACAACCACTCTTGAAATATGAAATATTTCTATGGAATATATTATTTCCCTTTAATATAATTTTTTACGTAAGTTTGTTCTATTATATTTGAATTCTCTAAATATGTTATCTAAATAACTAAATAATCATTGGGTATATTATAAGCCTTATTGAATTTCTCACATGAAAAATTTAGAGATCCTTTACCTAAATCATTCTTATTGAATTTATAATTACTCTTGAAATTCTTGTGTTTGTCACCCAATGATTCCTCACAATACTTTTTAGAAAAACACTTGAGAATAATGTTTCTAGTTTTTGGATTTTAAAATATTCCCAAGGTTGAATTTCTTCATTACTTCTTTAAATTTTGTGGCCTTATTTCTAAATTTTATTTTGACACATACTTTATTGAATTACACAAGAATATATCAATATTTTGGCCACATTGATTTCAATTCCTACATATGGTTTTCAAGTTTTAAAATTTGTTTGAAATAAATAGATAACTACTCTTTATCTATGAAATCTTCCTCATTCCAACCTTTCTCCTCTTGATGTTAGCCTTCATTTTCTTCTAGTGGTTGAAAAATTAACCCAATAATCAATTTCCATCCGCTTAAACTTGTTACAACACCAATAAAGAGCCAAAAACCTTGATCTTGTTTTATAAACTTCTTTTTGTCCATAAATTTCATATCTATTGGTAAGATATTTTTGGGATTTCTTCACCACTATTTTGGATCTTCTTGGTGAATCAATACTCGTACTCAATCTATTTACCATATTGGTCATAGGGTTCTATTCAATTTTATTAATAAACTTATATATATACATATATATATTATTTAAAAATATATTATTTATAAAAAATAAGTTTAGAATAAACATTATAATTAAACTTTGATAGTACCTCAGTCTTTGGTTCTATTTAGAATTTATCATGAGGGGATATCAATGTATAATTTCCATATAATAGAGTATTTTCAAAATAAGATCACACTTCTAAATAGTATTTGGTGAAATAAATTTTTCTTTTAGATTATTATGATTAAATGACTTAAGAAATTTCCAGATCTTCTAATTTGATTTCAAACTCAAGGCATTTTATATTGAGACTGTATTTCACATTCTCTTATTTCGTTATTTTTTTCATCACAATTACCCATAATGTTTTGTATTTTCTTGTAATAGACATTCAATATCTCTAATATTGTTTAAATTTAATTTCAATTGAGCATGATTTATATTAATTATTGATATTTCTTATTCTTATAATGAACGGTACTTTTTTATCTTTTAAGGATTCTTCTTTTTCTTCATTTTCTCAAAGTAGGTCTATCTCAATTCTGGAGCATTTTTATTCAAGCTCTAAATTCCTTATATTTTTTTTAATCTATTTTATTGGTAATATTTTTCACACATGGTCATTTTTTTCCAAGTAATTATCCTTCATTTAGGATTCTTTTTTAATGTGATTTAATTATTCTAACATTTATTTAAGAGTTAATAAAATAAAGAAAGAAACGTCATTAGGGTAACCTTAGAAATATTTCTTTAAAATAATCACATGAATCAACATATTCCTTATCTGACATATATTTATAATATGTTCCTCACTACATGTGATTGATTCATAAGAGTAACTATGATGAAAATAATTTATAATTAATTCATCTTTATGGAATAAATCTGATTCACTTTAATTATAAGAATTATTCATCTTTTTTTCATTGTACTTCTCAAACAACTCTTCAAAACTCATACTCAGTTGGTTAACATCTTGATTTTATGAAGTTTAAGTTTTTTTTCTTCCTCTTAACTTGAGAGAGAATTATTCTTCTTCTTTCTCAACTCCACATTCCTTCTATTCTTTTGATTTTTGAAAGTGACAAAAATATGTTCAATAGTTGACATGAATTCTCCAATTTTGTACTCCAAGTATCATTTAGAAGAGAAGAAAAAAATTAAAACTTTTTAAAATTATCCAAAATAGTGGTGTAATTGTATCATTGATATAAATTGATAGTATTATAAATGGATCTTCACAACACTAAGAGGAGGTTGAATTATGGTTGGTATCCTTTAAAACAATTTAAATCCTTTTCCTTTTTTTCACCTCCTCACTTATTCTATGAATGAATCTATCCTTTTATCTAACCTTATTTATTCTTTGGTTGGTATAGATAGATGGTAACAAAAGTAAGTCACACACTAAGATACTAATATTTTTTAATTAAGATCACCTCCAATAAGGATGACCTCATCCCAGATACATAAGGGTAATTATACTATGCACACATCTACCTATTTATTGTCACAAGATTCTTAAGAAAGGGTATGACCTTGGGTTTATAAAATTGATAGGACCAAATACGCTTATTCACATATAATATTTGGATTGTATCACTTTAAATTATATCATGAGGTGAATAACTTTTTTCTCTTCTATATAGAATGGTTATGATCTCTTCCTCAATGTGCAGTAATATCTAGGATACCTCTATCATAGAAATCTAAAGGATATCTCACATATGCAGTAATCAAGGGTTATAAGGATCTCTTTAATACATATTTAGTATAATAATGTATGTTGGATCTCATATCTTCAACCAAAATATGATGGTTAGTAATCCATACTGAAATATCATGTCCTTATTTTTCTTATTCTTCAGCATGAAATTTTTTTTATTCTCTTCATGTACCACATGATTACTTTCTTGATTCAATTATATGATTATGAAATAGGTTCTATATTGGTTCTCCTTCATTTCTTATCTAGTTCAAAATATTCCATAGTACACCATCAAACTATAACTTCAATCTCATTATGCACATATTAATATTCCTTTTATGAGAATATTATTATCAATATTTTAAATTTTAATGCTCATAAATATTGGCTATCCAAAACACCTAAAATAATTAATTTTTAATTATTATTCTTCTTAAATATTTCTATAGACTTGGTATTAATTTAATTATTTTACTTGGGATTTTTGGAAACTTATTATTTTATTAGAACTCCAAAAAAACTATATAATAAAATCTTTATATATTAATGAAACACTCAACAAAAAAATATATCCCATGGCATGGAGATCTCGACCTGTGACCTTCACATGTTGAGAGCTTCTCAAAATGATCACAAAAAAATAACCATGGCATGGTCTACCTCATCATTTCTCATAGGTGGTATTCTCGTTTGAAACACCCACACTATGAAATGGTTTCTATTCTATCATTATTTTTTTATATGATGGTACTCGTCTTAGAAACTCACATGAAATGCTCATCACCATGGCATAAGGAAGATTCTCACTATGTTTCCACTATGGAATGTCCATCCTCATTTGTTAATGGAACAATGATCTTTTGGATTATCTTACTTTTGGGAATCATTAAATAATTGAATATTGTGCGATTTAGTCTCACCATTTCTTATAGGTAGTTTGTAATCTCACCACAATCATCACTAAGGTGTGGTCATCATTATCCTATTGTTTCTTAGTTATCACAACAAGGACTTATTCTATATGGTTTAAAAATATATTTGAAGTCCAATATCAACATTAATTACGTTATCTCCCTTTATCTTAGATATTTTGATAGAATAATGATTATATCATTCAAATCATAATGTTTAACCTTTTAGAAACAAGAAAGCATCATCATATTAAACAATATCCTCAGGTTTTTCATTTTTCATAGCATCTCTGAAATTGGTGATCCATGTGTATCCCTAAATAAAGTTTACACATATCATGATTATGTAAATTAAGTTTACATAAATCATGTTTATGCAAATCATGTTTATATAGTCTAATAATTCATCCTTTTGTACTTAATTAGAATCTTTACAAAGTTTTTTTGGGATTCTTGTCATTACTTTTGATATCCAATAACTTACCACACACATATATATCCTTATTATCATGAATTAATACATGATATTCTATATTTCCCAACTCATTTTACCACTTCAGCATAGATAACTAAAAACCTATAACTTAATAATAATCATGACGTGCTTCTGATCATCAAAATGTTTTTTCATGAAATAACACCACATCGAATCATCACATACAAAATAAAATCAAAACATGAGATAAATTCTACTTTAGTGGAGAAACATATCTTGGGAAGAACAGGCTTGATATGTATTCTCATGAAAATTTAATTACATGGGATTTGAGATCGATATCATGTTCCATTTTTAAAATTGAACAGTGCACGTGTTTTTCTTAATACTAAATTGAAACTTTGACAGGATATCCACTTTCAGATAATTCGTAGTACTTCAATAGTAGCTTAATAAATTTCAATGAGATATTTTTCTATCTTGTGTCTCATCATGTCAACCATCACATGTGGATGTTAAGAACCCTAAACCCTCTTCCTTGTGTCAACTTCTACAATCTCTTTTCATCTTTAAACATGTCTATCTCAAATGGTTTCTATATTTTGAGCTTAGATAGTGTATCCTTTATACATATTTGATCAAGTAAGTTTGTGTCTTAGAGACCTAGGAAATATTTTTTAAAACACATCAAATTCACTTTTCCAAATAGGTAATATGAGAAATATAGCACCCAGAAGAATTGTAATAATTTTTACAACCCAAACTCTCTCAACTTCATCTAAGAACATTTTTATAAAATATTTTCTACTTCTTATTCTTATTAAACACAAGGATGGAATAAAATCACTTTCAATTCAATAATAATTTCCATAAGGTAATATAAATCAATAAATCCAACGGTATAAAATTATTTATAACTTCATCCTTTATTTCAATATTATTGGGAAATTCTTTCTTAATATGCTTGGGGAATTCAATCTACTTCTCAGAAATTATTATTCTTCACATATTGACATTAATAATATTATCTTAATTAATGAAAAATAATACAACATAATCACAAAGTGGTCTCAATAGATGGAATATTAAATAGAAATTATATAATCATGTTTTATAGATCTATATTTGTCCAATATTTATCTGGTAAATAATGGAATTCATATAGATTAATTGGTATGAAATTATTATTTTACTAAGGAGATATAAAAATACCATATTTATGTTTAAAATGAATTTTTTTTTATATAGTCATTATAAAATATATGATTATATATTTTTAAATATATTAATTGTTGACTTATTGAATGAAAAAAAAGAAATGTTTGACCAAGGTATGTTTAACTTTTAAAGTAGTATATTTTAATATAATATAGAATTTATTTTTAAAATGACACATGGAATGATGACTTAGAAAAATCCTTTCCCATGATGCCAAGTTTTTATAGTGAGCATATTCTACTTATCTAGAGGATATGGAAGAAATAAAAAATGATGGGAAAAAGTGATAGATCATAGAATTTTCTTTATATATCTGGTCCTTTGAGAGGGTCTTTTCAATAAAATATCATTTATATATCCAAAGATGTGTATAAGGGAAATGAATATGTATTTTAATATAGATAATACCCTTAATAAAGAATTAATATAATAAGGATAAAAATTGTTTAATATAATGTTAATATATAGATTGTGTGGAAAACCCAAATTCAACTCTATTAAAAATAGATTAATACATTTGATTGTAAAAATGTGGATGTAGTAAGGTGGATGTCATTAGAGAATGAAATTTAAAAATTATTTTGGTAATTACATGGATTTACTTATGATTATCTTGAAGTGAAATTCATGTATATAAACTAATTCATCCTTCTATGAAGTAGTGTAGAGAGATATTAAAATAGGATGTTATCCTTGGGTGAGTAGTGACCTTTCTCTAAATTTCCTCTAAGTGTATTATACCTTGGAATGAAGTGGAGATCACTTAAAATATTAAATCCACCAAAATAGTGTCTGATAATGGATTTTTATACACCAGTACATTTTCATGTGTATTATCCTTAAACAAATCCCTTCTAGTGAAATCAAATTAAATCCTTGATCTCTTGATTTCATTAATTTCTAAATTTTCATTATATATTCAATGTGGATATAGTTGAGGGAAAGTGAAATGAGTTACTACTAACATGAGAATAAGATCTGATGATGGGTAAGGGCTATAGAGAAAAAGATTTAATTTTTAATTACTGTTATTTACCTCCCCTCACAGGTTTCATTGGATCTCACATCATAACCCTCTAGTCACAATAGTGAGGTTAAGATAATATATAGAATATAATCCACTTTTAAAAGTGACAAAGGCTTAATTAATTTTATAACTCAAAAAATTTGAAAAGGGGTTTAAAGGAAAAGGATAATTAAAGAACATTAATTCACCCTACCCCTATCAATTTTCATCATCCTTGACCTGGTAACAATAAGTATGTTATTTAAGGGGGTTCATTTATTAAGATAAAAATATTTAAAAACCCCTTAATTTATTTTTAAACTAAAATTTTATATTATTTAAAGTAAAAAATGATAATTAATTAGTTTTTAACACAATAAAAATGGAAGAATTTTGAGATCAATTATAAGATTAATCAACCTTCACTTAACTTAATTTACCCTTATATTATTACTTCTAAAAAATATTTATTATTTTGTATGTAATTTTTAATAAAAAAATTAAATGTAAGATCATATATATAACTTTGTAAGCTATATGTTTGATGTATAAATTCATGCATATTGAATTTTTTTTTATAAAATAATTTCTAAAAAAAATATTCTAAGAAATTAATAATTATAACTATATTCAACCTATATATAACATATAAATTCATATGTACATAGGGATTTGTAAGAATAAATCCCTTTAAAAATTTACAATATGAAAATCATATGTATAGATCCCAAAGTTATTTGATATTTTTATAAGTCATACACATAGATCTATGTTAAAGGAGAAAAATGTAATCAAATTCTATATTAATATTAAATTAATATCAATAACACCATAAGACATATTAAAAGTCACCTAAGTGACACACATTATGTATATAATGGATGATTCATTTCATAGTCTTGAATATCATCTCGAGTCATACATAAATAAGAAATTATGATATTTTAATCAAGGATTCTTTGATTAAAACTCATCATTAATATTTATTTTACTTTCATATTTTTATTTATCATCAAATAGTCATATCTAGGTAAAACTTTAAGGGTTTGAGGAAAATTTATCCACCAATGATTTGTGATTATAGGTTTTTATCATTGGAAACAATCTATAAATAGATAAATTATTGATTGTAGAAAAATATATAGACTCACATACATATTATTATATATATAATTAGATACTTTCATAACTATAATTTTAATTTTAGTTATTCCACCATTAAATCTTCAAAATTAATTATTTCATCGTATAATTTTAACAGGAACACAACCATATGTCTGCTTTATCCATTCAAGATATATTAACATAATATTATTATGAACTCTTTAATATAGTTAGTTATTTTCAAGAAGATATAAATCATTAATTATAATATATATTTTCTCAAGATTATTTTATTAATGAATATAAAAAATTAAATTTTATTTATATAAGATCATAACAACTTATTCTCATCATATTAAGTTAAAAATATATTTTGATCGGATATATTTTTATTTTTAGATTGTGTTGCAACATTAAATTTTATTATAAAAAATCACCATCATTATTTCATAAATAAATAGAAGTGTATATTTATGTTATTATATGAAATTTTAAGAATAATATTTGAATGATCTTCAGTATAAGTGCATTATGTTAAAATTCTATAATGGAAACTTAGATTGTATGTTGATAAAGTGAAGTAAGATAAGATCTTGTAACATTAAACCTCAGTAAAAAAATTATTATTTTCTACTTTTATTTTATTTATATTTCCAAATTAAAAAAATACATTGATCACAATACTTTTCAAACCAATTTAATTAAAAACTAAACTATGAATGGATTTTAATATTTTAGATATATCAATTCACACCCTCTTGAACTCATAGTTGGGACCAAGACTTTGAATTCCAAGTATAATGTCACTTTCAAAAAAATTACCCCAATAAAAAAACATAACTCTATAAAAATAAATAAAATAGGGATAAAATTCTAGATAAAGACCATGAATAAATTTTTGATGAATGTGATGATAAAGTTGTAGAGGAATATGGTAATAAAAATTTCATTATGATCAAAAAAGTGTTTTAAGTTTAATAAAACCTAGATAAATATCAATAGAAGAATGTATTATAAATATGATTCAATATTTATCAAAAGGTTTGTATGGTGATCATTTATAGTGTAAATTACATTAATTTTTCTTTTAGAATACTTATAAGATTGTTGATCCTTTCAAACCATGTTATTTTTCATTAATATAAGCCTTATGGGATCAATAATTGTAATACATAACATGTCAAAAAATGTGTTATGATTTCTTTCTATATTAGTAAAAATTACACTGATAATGTTTTGTGTGATGTTTTTACCATGGATCCTTATGGTGTTTTATTCTATGGGTAACTATAGTTTGATAAATAAGTTTTTCATGATAAAAATATAATATCAATTCACTTTGGTTAAAGGATAAAAATGAAATCTGATATCCATTAAAACCATATATAGCCATCAACCAAATCCAACTCAAAGATCATGTGGAAAATATGTATTTTTTTAGCAAGTAAAAATTTGAAAACATCATGTTTAAAAAATTGTTTTTCCTTTGTTATTGATGATTAAAAATTATGATCTTTAATGTAATTTCAAACCTCTCCCCTTACTTAAACTCTTACTCTAATAATATTTTGATTTTTGTCTTAATTATTTTCTATTCATATTGTTATGACACAACCTTTTTACTATTTTTTATATTTTATATTAATTTTGGGTAAATTAATTTTTTTGAATTTTTGAGCTTGAAATTTTCTTTTTATGGAAATTTTCCCTCTATTACATCGTTAGTGTGTATGAGATATGTGATATCATGAATGAGTTATTTTATAAGGGGTTTCTAAGTTCATTTTGTCCGTACAAGTTTTGTCTCCAAGGGTAGAGTATGGTTGCGTCCAAACTGTGTGAAATCTAGTAGAAATTGTACAAGCCCTTTTTGGCTTGGGGTGTTAGTGCATGGCTTGCGTACAATTAAGAGAAACTGTGAGAATGGACATGTGGTGGTGTTATATATTTTATTAGGGATTTTATTCAAGGTTGGTTTATAGTTTGGTAAATTGTATGGCCAAACGATATGGGTGTGTTGTTCATGTGCAGTGCTAGTTGTACAGTTGACACATAGTTTACCTAATTATTTGTAAATCACATGTGTGCTTACTAGAATCACTTAAAAAAAATTTCCAAAATTTACCCTATAAATTTTTAAGTCTAAAATCCTTCCTTTATCCCCCTCATCATTTTACCAATCCTTGTTTCCTAAAGGGATCTCCTCCATTTCCTTCCACTTCCATTATTTGTCCTCTTTCCTTCAGATATTAAGAGGATTCTTATGGTAAATCTTATCTTTACTCTTTTATCCATTATCATATTCCCTATACACATTTATTCTTGCATAATTGTCCTCATGTGAACCCTAGAGGCTATTATAGCTATATTAGGGTTCATGGGGGTTCTAAATTGATGGTTTTGTGAATCTAGGGACTTTAGAGGATATTTCCTTTCATAATTGGGAAATCATTATCAAGTCCATGCATTAAGACTTGGTCTTATTTATTTAAGGTAGGTGTTTTTGTTAATTTATTTTTATTATCATGCCATTTAATTCTTGATGATTTACAATTCATTATTTTTTATGGTAAATATAATATCTATAATGTCTTGTTACCCACTTTCAAATAATTCCCTTCTCTTTACTTGTTTTCCAATTTAGTTGGGTGTACCATGGGACTCTCATGGATAGAGATAATTTGATGAGGAAATGTCCTAAAGTTTAGGGATTTATGTTTTTTTAAATTAATGGAGTTCAGGTATAAACTTTTTAATGTATTAGCATGGTTCTCCCTGAGTTCATAGGATGACTGAGGTGATTTGGTTTTTCATGTATGAATATTATGTTTTTGTAGTCTGATGAGTAATTAGACATCTTGTAACTTCTTTAAATGTCATGTATTACATCGTTGGTCTCATTTCATGAGTTTAATACATAACATGAAAAAATACATGTTGTCTACGGTTAAAAATAGTATTTTTAATAAAAATGTGATAGGTTTTTTGGTGTATATGGACCCTATGGATTATGTGATGTGTAAAGGAGTTACACACCATATAAATATCATTAGTTGTGATTTTAGGGAAATACATGGTAAATTATTAATTCATTATTCTAAAACCCTATTTACTCTTGACCTAGGGGTCTTCTTCAGTGATTTTAGAAACCTCCGTTTATTCCAGTTCGATTCGTTCAACATTTGATCATTAGGGTTGTGTGTGGTATCTCTCTTTGTGAGTTATCCTTTCTACTTATTCATTTATTTTTATAACTATACTTCCATTAAATTGTGTTATTGTATCTATTTACCCATGATGATGATTATATTGATCCATTTTGAGATTTTTGTGTGATCTTGTTCTAGGGGCAATTTCCTTGTTGGTTATGGTGTAGTGGTTGTGCGTTCTTGAGGTATGTTGTGATATTTCATTTTTAATAGCCCTTTTTGTTAAATTTAATCAATTATGATATGTGTGGATTTATTATAGGTCCTTTGTTTTTTTGTTGGGTTCTTTCTTGTGGTGACTTCCATTACAGGTGTGTGTGACCCAAGTTTTGAGGTAGGTGGTTCTATATCTATCATGTGTTGGTGAACTAAATTTCTACAGATATTTTATAAATAATTTTATAAATTAAAATTCAGGAAACTACTTATTTAATTTGTCTATATAGAATTTTGTTTTTATAAAAAAATATAGTTTTCCCCTAATTTTTTGCAAACGAAAAGGGTTTTTCAAAGAATTGTGAAATAGATTTCTGAAATGGTTTTCAAATCATGGTTTCATTAAAATGGTTTGATGAATTGGTTTAAAAAATAAATAACATGGGAAGCCTTAAGTACCTAAGTGGAAGGTTTAGTAATAGGTCTCATTCACTATTAAGGTGTTTTCTCATAGGGTTTTCCTCTACTCCCAATTCCTATTATTCTAGGGACTTTTTATACTTGTTGGGGGTTCACTTTATGGGGTGTTACTCTTCTCTCTAGAATTGATGCATATATATAATGTCTTGATGCATGTGATTTCCTATGTTAGGTACATGTGTTCTAGGTATCATGGCTTATTGTGATCCTTATCATGATGTTACTTATGATTTTGGAAAATTTGGGATGTTTTTGGCTTTTACTTTTTCAGGTTGTACTATTTTGGTTGTACTTTCATGGATTTGATATGATATGTGATATCGTCTTGTCCTTGATATATCTATTTTAATATATGTATATAAAATTATATCAAACTAATTTTCCTACTTTGTTGGGAATTGTGGAAAAATAGAAAATTAATTTTTTTTCCCATGCTTTTGATATAAAACTATAATATTATGTATCATGTATTGTTTTCTTTAAAGTTTATCATGTTTGGATTATTGTATAGAGACTTTTTATGGAACAACTGGGTGATACCCTACTGAGCCTATTATCTCACACCCTATTCACCCCTTAAAGGTGTGTAGAACTTGTTATTTATTTCGATGTGGGGAAAGTAAATGCACCACAATGAGAAGGAGAGTATTTTTTAGCTAGGTTTGGGTAGGTGGTGGTGATATGGTGGGAGTTTTCCCACACTTTTTAATAGAGCTGTTAGAGTAGCTATTTTAGTTTTGTCATCCTTTGCTATTGGACTTGTCTCTTGGAGATTTTTTTACTACCTCATCAGTTGCATTTCTTATGTTGTTCTCTATATTTTATGGAACATATTTATCTCTCCCACTATTTTTTGTGTTATATTTATATATGACTTGTTGTTTCCTCAGGTTGGGATAAATCATTCCCTATGGTTGTTGTTTGATTCTTGGGTGCTTGTCACCAACTAATGGGGATCAGGAACACCCATTGGGTATGTGATGGATTTGGTCAGGTACTAGTATTGAGAGGTTATCCAGGTTAGTTAAATAAAAAATGATATCAAAGGGGAATTTCCTCAGGAGTCCTTGTCCTGGGATGTTTGGTAGATTAGAGATAGGATTTTTGGGACTTGAGAGGTAGATTATGGTGAGTGCCTATCCAGATCTTATCATGACAAGACTCAAGTTACCATAGGATGATGGGATGTGTGTATTCTATTTTGAATTTTGATATTAATATTAGTTTTTTATTTAAAGTTTTTCTAGTCTGAACTGAGATTTTTCTATTGTATGATAATTTCTTTTGTTTTTTTGTACAGCAGTATGCCTCTAAGATGTGTTCTGTGAGTTTTATAGGAGAATAAAACTAATTTTCCTCAAGGTAATCCAACCCACAATCAAAATTTTATTGATACTATCATTTGGGAATTTTTTGTTGTTGTTCAGATTGTATTACAAGTCTAGAACATAGTTGTGGAGGTACAACTGGAGTTGGGAGAAGAAGGGGATCTATCATGGGAGTTCTTATGTGAGAAACCACCGTCCTTTAAGGGTATGAGTGAAAATAGAGTGGAAGAGGATTGTCATGAAAAGACCAACCATACCTTTGAATTCAAGGATACACTAGAGAGTATCAAGGTGAAGTGCACTGTGTTTATAATTGAGGTTCTTAGAAAGAAATGGTGGGATTATATGGTACAGGTAGATAGAAACGTGGGTTTGGGCTAGATGGGTTTCAAGACTCTTCTTCCAATATTTTTATCTAGAGTCACTAATGATGGTAAAGTCTATGAAATCCCTCTTTTTGTAGAAGGCATAGAATTTAATGTCAATTTACACCAATCGGTTTGTGGATATGGTTCATTTTTCACCAAATATTATAAAGAATGACCAGCTAAAAGCTCAAAAGTGCTAGTAGGGTTTGTGATCAGATATCGGATTGTAAGTATTAATATTTAATCTTTTGACCTATGTGGAGATAATAGATGAATATATGATGGATGAGAAGAATATGTGAGGCAAGGTTGGATATTTTACCCCTTTTCTTCCACCTAGTGGCAACCTTAGTGGCACACCAATGAAAAAAGTGAATGTGGAAAGATCATCATAGGAGAAGTGGTGGTGGTTCTTATTATAAAGCCTTTTTACACTTATAGTTTCATATAATAGAGTTCATATAACTTGATATCATTATGGTAAGGTAAGGAACACCTAAAATTCTTTTACTTCACCTATAAATATTTGTAATAGTTGTGGATTTTAAGGTAATCTGCAACATTTCTATAAAGTTATGTCTAAACCTTGATATAGTTAGGTATCATTGACTCTAAAGGATATTGTTGAAATTATAGATAATTTAAAGACAATAGGACTCCATCCACAAGCCTAAAGAGTGAAAAAAATTCAAGCAGTAATTGATTTTATAGTGGAGGTAGATGTGAGTTCAATGATAGTTAGAGGTACTATCTTTATTGAATCTTTAGTAGTGGTTTCTTTATTTGATACTAGTACTTCCCACTCATTAATATTTGTCTATTTTTATATGATTAAAAATAAAATGGAGTTGTCATCCTTTGTTATGGAGTTACTGACACCTCTTATTAAAAGGAAAGAGTAAGGTTTTTGGTTTCCTTCTTGTGAACTATCGATAGATAATACAGAGTTTGTTTAGGATTTTCTCATTCTTGATCTGGATCTATTTTATATCATCATTGGGATGTATGTTTTTGTTTATCATCATTATATGGTTGATTTTTATCATTCGTGTGTCACTTTTATTATGATTGATGATAGATCATGGGTGTTTCTGGGAGAGTGAGATCTATGGTTTAGTTATGCAGGACCTCCCCGCCCAGTTCTCAAAAGTTTCTTTTTTACTATAGTAGTTTATCCTGATTATTTTTCAATAATTTTTTATCTTCCCACTATTTTTCATGATTTTCCTGATGTTTTACTATATTATTTCTCTATTCTTTCCCAATATAGTTAGATGAAGTTTACAATTTACCTGGTAATAGGTACATAGTAATTTTTGATACCTTCCTACTGTATGGTGCTAGTGGATCCTAAAGAGATCAAGATTAAATTGGATGATTTGATGGCTGAGGGTTTTGTTCTCCCTAGTGTTTATCCTTGGGAATCCCTAGTGATTTTTTCCAAGAATTCATATGGTTCACTCTGATTGTGTGTAAAATACCAAAAGTTGAATCAGGTAATAGTTAATAAAAAGTATCATTTTACTTGTGTTGATGATTTTTTTATCAATTATAAAGGTAAAAGTGGTTTTCAAATATTGATATTCAGTGGAGTTATCATCATCTCAAAGTTCAGGAGTGTGATATACTGAAGATGGATTTTAAGAGTAGGTATATCCATTTCGAATATCTTGTGATGTCATTTGGTTTAACTACCACTCTGGTGGTTTTTATGGCTTTTATGAATTAGTTATTTCATCAGTATCTCGGAAATTTTTTGTAGTGTTCATGGATTATATTTTTGTTTATTCAAGATCTGAGTGTGATCATGAGCACCATATGATTTTGGTTTTGGAAATATTGAAAATTTGATTTTTTTTCATGGAAATATTTTGAAATGAAATTTCTAGAGTGAATAAGTGAATTTATTGGGGAATTTGATTTCTAATAATGGATTATTAGTTGATCTTGAGAAGGTGAAGGTTTTTTTTTCCTGGAAAGAACAATGGAACGTATTTGAGATTCATATATTCCTTGGTATTTCTAGATATTATCAATGGTTAATTAAGGATTTATCAATGTTGGCATCACCTTTGAAATATATTATGAAGAAATGGGTGAAATTCACATCGGATTAAAACTGTCAATATTATTTTGATGAGATGAAAGGGATTCTAACATCAAATCCTATTCTAATCTTACCTAAGCCCGGTAAGGGGTATGTTGTTTTTTATGATGCTTCTAGTTCTAGTTTGGGTTGTGTTATCATCTAGGATGATCATATGTTGGCTTATAGATCTCATCATCTTTAAAATCATGATAATAATTACCCCAATCATGATTTATATCTTTTTACATCCATGCATTCATTTAAGTTTTAGTGGTACTATCTTTTTTGGAAAGGTTCATAGTCATTTATAACTATAAGAGTTTGAGTTATATATCTTATTAGAAAGACTTAAATATCATTAAGAAATAGTGGTTGAAATACCTTTATATATTTTACTTCAATATCTCCTACACCCCAAGGAAGGGGAATTTTGTTGCAGATTCTCTTATCAGGAAAGTGTCATCACAAGTTGTTTTGGAATTGAAGAAAGAGTATAAACTTATGAGGAATTTTTATCAGTTTCATCTGGATGATCATGAGGATGTTTCAAGTATGGTTATAAATAGTTTCTATTTATCATCATCTCCCCTTGATTATGTTCTTAAAATTCAGTAGTATGATGATGAGTTTATAGGAATTATATCAACCCTTTATGGTGTGGTTTACCATTTCTGGTTGGTCTCTCTCTTCAGATGGTGCTCTCAGTTTTGGAGATCGTTTTTTCACCCCATCATCAGTGATAAACTTTTTTTTATTTTCATATTTCTTTATGTTACATTCATTTTGGTACTAAAATAATGTATTATGACATGAGATGGTGATTCTAGGGGCCAGGTATGAAGTGTAACATTTCAGATTATGTGTTCCACTGTTGTTCCTTCCAACAGATAAAGGTGGAGAATTTAAAACCTTATAGTTTACTCCAAAAAATTCTTATGCATGTTTGTAAATAGGAATAGGTGTTCGTGGAATTTTTTGTGGGATTATCATGGACTCCCTAAGGGATTAATTCTATCTGGTTGGGGATTGATCGATTGAAAAAGTAAGCTCACTTCATTCTGATTAGGAACACCACCAAAGTTGAAGATCTCGGTAAGTTGTATGTGCAGGAGATTGTGAATTAATTTGGGGTTCCTTATGCTTTTGTTTTAGATAGAGATCATATATTTACATTAAGTTTATAGAGGAGTCTCCAATAGGTGATTGGGACTCAGGTCGGGTTGAGTATAGATTATCATCCATAGAAAGAGGGTCATAGAGAGCGTACTATTTAGATCTTGGAGGATATGATTCGTGCATGTGTATTATTTTTTGATGGATCATGGGATATCCATCTGGGACTAGTTGAGTTTTCTTATAATAAAATTTATCATTCATTGATCAGAATGTCTCTTTTATATGCTCTGTATAGTCACTCATGCAGGTCACCTCTTTCTTGGGCAGAGGTGGGTGAAGATTCTTTGGTGGGACTGAGTTTAGTTTAGGAGGCTTATACAAGGATATTGGATATACGTATACATCTAGTTATATATCATAGTTTTAATACATTTTATTCAAATCGGTGGAATCATCCTTTGGATTTTTTTGTAGGTTAATGAGTTTTCTTAAAAAAAATTCCTCAGTTGGGTGACCATCATCTTGGAAAATAAGGAAATTTGTCTCTAAGATATGTTGGTCCATTTGAGGTCATTGGGAATTTTGGGTAGGTTTCTTATCAGTTGGAATTTCTGGTTCAGTTCATATCAATTCATGATGTTTTCCACATATCGTAACTTAGGAAATAACATCTAAACCCTCTCACTTTTGAGTCGGGAATAGATTTAATTAGATCATGATATTTCTATTGTGGATTATATAGTATATATTATTAAATATCAAGTGAAATTATGGTGTGGGAAGTTGATTTTTTTGTTCATAGTGTTATGGTGGCATGAATCATATTCTCATGGTACTTGGTAGAATCATTCATTTATGAGGGAGTAATGGTCTCACCTCTTTTCTGGACTTCATTCTTCCACATGACTTCATGGGGATAAAAAAATTTATAGTGATTTTGTAACATCCTATTACCAAATTTCTAGTAATTCCCTCATCTTTACCTATTTCCCTTTTTAATTTGGATTGTCTAGGTACTCCTAGGGATGAAGTGCATTTTATTAGAAAATTTACCAAAAGTTCGAAGATATATGTTTTTTTTAACTAATGGATTCTGGGTGTAAATGTGTTAATGGCTTAGTGTTTATCTCCATGAGTTTGGATAAAACCCAAGGTGATTTGGTTTTTTGTATAAGAATCTATTATTTTGCAGTCTGTTGGTTGATTACATGTCATGTAAATGGTTCACACGCTTTTTATTTCATCACTAGACTCATGTCATGAGTTGAATACATAGAGTGAAAGAATACATTCCACGTAAGGTTAAAAATTAGTTTTTTAATAAAAACACGATTTTTTTTTAGTGTATATGGACCCCATGGATTACACGACGTGTAAAGGGGTTACATGATATGTAAATTTCATGATTTTGTATTTTAGGTAACTGAATGGTTTATTACTATTTCATTTTTCTATAGCCCTCTTCCCTCTCAACATAGGGTTATTCTTTAGTAATTTTGGGAACCAATGTTCGATCTAGATTGATTCGTTTAGCATTGGTTCATCAAATTTGTGTGTGGTGTCTCTTTGGCTAAGTAATCCTTTATGATTCATCTTTTCCATTGACCAATATAGTGTTGTTGTGTTGTGTTGTTAGATCTGTTGACCCTTAATGATGATTTTATGGGTTCCTTTCAAGATATTTTGTGTGATATTGTTTTGAGGTCTTATTGGTTGTGGTGTAGTCACTATGTGTTCCTGAGGTATGCTATTTTCTTTCCTATTTTATGATACTTTTTAAAAAATTGAATCAATTTTGAGATGTGTGGATTGATTATGGGGCCTCTATATATGTTTTTGGGTTCATTCTTATGGTGGATCCCATTGCGGGCATGTGCGACCCGAGTTTGGAGGTAGGTAGTTCCATCTCTAGCCTGTTTTGGTGAAATAATTTTCTCAGGTTATTTTATAAATTGATTTATAAACAAAATGGCATGATATTACTAGTTTATTTGCCTTTGTGAAAATGGGTTTTTATAAAAGTTGGTTTTTACCTGGTTTTTAGTAAATAAAAATGGTTTTTCAAATAATTTTGAAAAGGTTTTCTAAAATGGTTTGATGAAAATGGTTTTATGAATTGTATTGGAAAATAAATCACATGGGAATGGTTGTGTACTTTGGTGGAATGTGTATTAATAGGTCTCATCCACTATTTGGGGGTCTACTTATGGGGATTTCCTCTGCTCCCTATGCCTTTTGTTCTAGGAACTTATTTGAGTTATTGGGGTTCTCTTTCTAGGGTGTTCCTTTGGTCTCTTGACACAATTCATATGTATAGAGGCTGGATACACATGCTTTTATATGTTAGTAATGAGTTTCCTAGCTATCATAATCTAGTGTCATCCTTAGTGTGATGTTACCTGTTATTTTGGATGATTTTGGATCTTTTTTCTCATATTGTTCTAGGTTGTACTATTTTGGTTTTACTTCCATGGATTTGATATGAAATGTGATACTTGATTTTCTTTGATATATATGTTTTGATATATGTATATGAAATTATTTGAAACTGATTTACCTACTTTTTTAGAAAAGTGGAAAAGGAGAAATTAAATTGTTTTTCCATGCTTTTCATATAAAACTATAAAATTGTATATCATGCCTTTTTTAAAGTTGAGAATTCTTAGATTATTTTATAGAGTCTTGTTGTGTAAAACATGGGTGAGGTCTTACTGAACCTGTTATCTCACACCTTGTGCACCCCTTTAGTGGTGCATAGACCTTATTATGTATTTCGATGGAGGGAAAGGCAAGGCGTCACAGTGGGGTAGTGATGTTTTATGTTAGTTGGGTTTGGTTAGCTAGTGATGAGATGGTGAGAGTTTTCCCACACATTAATATGGATCTATTTGAGTGATTGCTTTATTTTTTTTTTCATACTTTGTTGTTTCAATTGTCTCTTGGATATTTTTTTTACTACCTATTCAGTTGTATCAATTCCATTTTTCTCTATCTGTTATGGAATTTATTTTTATCTTCCATAGTTTCCCTTTATATATATATATATATTCATTTTTATTTATTCATTTTGGATGAAATTGTTCCCTCTGGTTTTTGTTTGATGCTCGGGTGCTATTTGATAGCCCATGGGGATTGGGAATGCCCTTCGGGTATGTGGTGGATCGATTCGGGTTATAGTATTGATAGGGTATCCAGGTCGGTTTGTTACATTAAATTTTAGGATTCTATCCTATATATCACATCTCTAATAAGAATAACATTACACACCTCCTATAGAACTTAGTATCCCATTGTGAGGATGATACCCATATACTATGAATCCCATATCCTTCTTACACTGGACTAGAAATAAGAATCTAGAAACTATTCCATGGACTCAAAATGGTAATTAAAACCTAGGATAACCCTAATCTCAAAACATATATAAAAATATCACTAATCATTTCATCTATTTTTGTTGTTTTCTTTCCAACTGATTTATAAAATGATTTGGAAATGATTTAAAAATAAATATGAGATGTATTTTTCAAATTTTTTTGTAAAAAATCAAAGAGGAAAGGATTTAGATTGGTTTTATGAATTTACTAATATATCTTATCTTCATGGTTTAAAATTATTTTAATAAAAAAAAATTGGTTCCACCATTGCTTACTCTAATATGGTTGTGTTTTATAAATGTCATTTATGGAATGTTGTTTGTTTTTTTTTACATGAGAAAACCCTATCTTTTATATATTATTGAAACAATCATTCTGAAATGGGTTTTGAAATAAAATTTCACAAACTCTTTTGTGAAATTATACCGGGCGTGTTTAGCTTACACCCAATATACACCATAGGTGTATGAAAATCACATGTATTCTTTCATGTTCCTCGGATCTAGTCTCTATTAGATTTTATGTATATGTTATCTAATGATGGACTTTATAGTACATGGTGTAACACCCCGAGCTTCCACGATACGCTTCTTATTCAATAATGCAATAGCTTGCATTGTACGCAACTTCTAGTTCTAAAACACCGCGACTAATCAAAGTAGCCGTTATGAATAGTAATAACCACTTTTTAAAATTATAGAAATTTTATATTTCAAAATGGACTTCATTTTTGTATTCTTAATATCGAAATTATCCAAATTTGAATTTTTTGTAATTTTCTGAGAACTTCCAATTTTTTATGAATAGTGAAAATTACATAAAAACAACTGTTTTTAATAAAAAAAATTTATAGTGATAAATTATAATATTTAATGGTTTTAAAGTATAATTAGAATATATTTTTACCATTTTATCCAATGGTGGTCATTATAATTAATTTAACATTGAAATTGGACATAAACAATTGCCAATCTTTTGATATAAATTGTTTCTTAAAAACACGCTATTTGTTGTGACAGCAGGAATTAATTATAAAATTAATTAATGCAACTTATATGTTTGGAATTTTTTAAAATAGACATAATTTTTGAATTCGGAATATCAATTATAGCTTAGGGTGAAATTTTGGCATTGTTCTGAAAAACTTCAATTTTTTGATGAATAGTGAAACCACTAAGTGGTAGTTAAATAACTGATTTTTCATTTAAATGAAATATTACCACTTCTATGATTTGATTTTCAAAAATAAGACATACATGGTTTTCATTAAGAAGTAAAATGTGGTTCAATGAGATTAAAATAATTTTTTGGTGAATAGTAACTTTTAAGTTCTTAATCGCGATTAGAGGTAATTAGTGTAGTTTAAGGTAAAAATAATGTTTTAATAATATGAGATGAGCTTGAAACTTGTCCTACTTCTATTTTATGAGTCATGGCCGACCATGACAATCCATGGGTCAACTTGGGGACCCCATGGAGCCACTTTAGTTGGAAAATGACATAAATACCTTTTATTTAATGTTAAAGTAAAAAATGACACAAACATGAAATGTTTTACTAAAACAATTTTTACATGGGGTATACAAGTCATATTTTTGACTATAAATAGTCATTGGAAAGCTAAAAATATTTCCTACATCATAGTATTTTTTTATAATTTTTAGACATTAAATTAATTAAATTATTTATGACATCATGATGATGGAGCGATGACCTCATTATTTAACGATTTAAATAAAATAAAAAGATAATGTAAAATCCAAGGATTACACTTGTCAAAAACCTATTGGATGAGTAGATTTCGAACACCTATCACCTTATCCTCGAATTATATAAGTGTGGGACCTCTAAAATCCGAAACTCATTTTATAATAAAGTGACTTTTCTTTACTTTCCAAGAGTGCCCCTCCTCTCCACTTATAAAAGGCCCCCACCTCTACCACCTTATTCACACCATCAAGCCATTTGGCTCGGCCAACCTCTGACCAAATACTCTCCCAACATCCCTCACTTACTCCTAGAAGCCTCAATCTATGCAGAATTCTTCCCAAGGAAGCCTTTGTCTCAAATCAAAAAGAGTTACCCGATTTTTTAAGGTAATGTCTTCTTTAATGTTGTTTTGTTTTATTTAGCTTCTCCAACCCCTTAAACTCTTTTTATTCCTTTATTTTGTAACAACACCAGTATCTAAAATATAGTAGGATGTTTTTATGATAAGTATTTGGTTTACACTTACACACACCTACATCTAATGGTTAAAGAACATACTGTTTCTGTGGATGGCGAATTTTGCCTCATGAAACGATGATTGTTCAACACTCATATAACACCTCTAATGGTGGACATTATGATGACACTATTTTTATATATGATATATACTATTTTTTTGTTTTACTTATGATTTTCTATTTTTTATTTATGGCATACCTTTATGGTTTCCATTATGGGTAAACGCAATATTTTCATTTTAGGAAGTGCGGACTACCGCCCCCTCAAAGTGATTTGAATCGTTAATACCATATGTGGGATGTATAAAGTATGGAGTAAATGGTATTATATTATATATTATACTGGAATTATATTTTACATTTATATAATTATGATTTCATTCCCTTAAATACGAAATATAAATGAAAGTAGCGTTCATGCGTACGTACGGCTTACCGTCTCCATGAACGGTGCATTTCATTTCTTACCTCCAAATGTTACGTAATATTATGAATGAATGTATATACTGGATATATATGATATATATGATATCTACATAATGAATATAATTCTGGATATAATGGATATTTCATCACATTAACAACTCGTAATTATAAGAAGTTTATTGTTGACTCAAGTACCAAAGATCGACAAAACAACCGTTATTAACTTAAATAATTACATAATTTTCATAACATTGTAATAAGTGATATAAAAAGGATAATGAAATTGAAAATGGTTCTTAATAAGGTAGATATTAACTCTATTTTATTATTCAGGAGGTTAAAGAACGGTTGAGTCAAGTCAGACACGAGGTAAGGGAATTTCTTAACCCAACTTCCATTCTTTGGGTTAATCTCCTACTTTCAAATTATGTCATGATGTTATTATGTCCTATTTTGTATTTTTACTTTATTTATTTGTACCTATAGTTAATACACATAATAGATCTATTTTATTTTAAAAATTATCTTTTATGGACTTCGTCTCAATCTCCTTTCATTGAGGCATATTTGGTTTTATACACAACTTTCTTTTATACGGTGTATAAACCCCTTTGACTTTTACGTTTATTCAAAAGGAATCTTTTTTATACGAAGAGTTTTACTAAATGACAAAAGGGAATGTTTTTATTTCCATACATATGCGGCGACAACGACTTCTCCGCCGTCGTGACCATTATTTGAGTTTCGGCTTCCTCTACAAGCCATCACTTTTTTTTAATGAAAAATAAATACAAAGTTTTATCTTTCTTTTATTTTGGTATTGAAAATGGTTTTGAAAGCATTTTTATTATATCAATGTTTTTTATTGATATCTTGTGATTGAAATGTGGAAATGTTATGTTTCTTTATGAATGTTTTATGTGATACGATTATGTTATGGTTTATGATATGTTTAAACCTATTCATATGAGGAATGCATTGGACTTAATAAGTGACGGGTGGAGCCCACTATAGCTCCTCGATGCATCGGTAGGTCTCATGAGACAACTAGATGTGGAATTGGCTGAGGCCCTTTCCCAATTTTATTTATGGTTTTGGCCGAGGCCTTAATCATTTTAGACGTCTTGGCCGAGGCCTTGACAAAATGTTTCAGAATGTCTGGCATTATGCATTCCATCATTATGAAAGTGGTTATTGATATTGCATGTGATTATTCGACCAGTAGAATATCCATGTGAAGAATTAAATGGAATTATCTCATTTTACTTTTGCCATATTATGTTGATTTTCAAGTTTAAAAGGATTTTGTTTTAGTTATACATTGCCTTAAATGTTTATGTTTATTTATGAAAGCTTCCTCAATATTGTTATCCTCACTGATCATCTGAGCTCACCCCTTTAAATGTTTTAATTTTTCCAGGATGTGAAGAAGTATTTTAGGATTGACCTACAGGGATAGTCTAAAGGGGATATGACTATTGGAAATGGAGACTATGTTATTTTAGTTTTTCACTTTATGATGTAATGTAACGTTTGTGAATGTATCTAGTGTTTCCAAGGATACTAAAATAATTGGTCTTTCGAGACTTGATATTTTGTGATCATGCCAATGTTACGTGGTAATGCACTGACTCTGGGTAGCTAGGTTCGGGGCGTTACACATGGTGAGTAACTGAAATTCATGATATGATGGTTAGTAGTGATTTAGGTTTATTTTTGTTTGATTTTGGATTTTTATGTATCATCCTTATTAGTAAAAACCTTTCCTTTGGGTTTTTTATATATTTTATATTTATATTATGTTCGTTTTATATCTTATTACCATTTTTTAGTTTTCTTATAATCACTATTGTTTAGTACTAACCTTGGAAGCTAGATTTAGACAAACTCTGATTAGAGCACGTAGACCTAAGATGAACTTTGAGGATTAGTATAGAAGAACTTCCTAGAATTTTGGTATTATAGAATGTTATGAGTTTTCCGAGAAATACATCCCTGTCTGGATAAGAGCAGGTAGAGGCGGCTCTGGCACAGATGTACCTAGGGGTAAAACCCGAAAACACCACTTTGAGCTAGACTCGAACAGGAACTGGTGCACGACAACGGGCCTTACTGTACTCTTGGTTACGACACTCCCGGGGGATATGCTTAAGATAATTCTCATTTTCTTTACAAACCACTATGAAGGGTTATGATTATATACTTCCTCAAATAAAACATTCCTTTTTATGATTATGGATTATATCCATAATTAGTTCAATTTATGTTAAGTGTTTTACAAGTATGGAATTATGTATTTTGATTCATAAACTAATCTAGTTTATGCCATTATTTATAAATGGTGCCTAGTGGAAGGAATGGAAGTCGTATCAATGCACGCACTCCGTGTAGGGATTGCCCTCCTGCTCAAGATAATTATTGTGGAGCTGGAGATACAACTGGTGCTGATCAACTTATTACCATACTGGGACAACTCACTCAGGTTATGAATAATAACCTTACTCGTATGGAGCACCCTGATCCGCAACGAGGTGGATCAATGTTAGACCGCTTCATGAGGCAACAACCGCCAACATTTAATGGGGGTACAAATCCATTAGTAGCTGATCAATGGATAAACTCCTTAGAGAAAATATTCCACGCCTTGGGGAGTAGTGAAAGGGAAAAGGTTATCATGGCAGTCTACCGCCTCACTGGAGATGCTGATCAATGGTGGTCATTGATTCAAAATACAAAGGAAGATGAAGAAGTATCAAGTATGGAATAGAAGGAGTTCAAAGATCTTTTCTTAGAAAAATACTTTCCACATGACCATCGAGTAGATATGGAAAGGCAATTTCTGAGTTTGAGGCAGAAGGAGGATGAGAATGTCGCAAAGTATGAGGCTAACTTTACAAGGTTAGAGAGGCATGCTGCAGATTATATACGTAACCCAAGAAGTAAGATTGATCGTTTCTTTGATGGGTTAAAACCATTTCTATATAGATCTTTAGTATCACAATCCTTCTCATCGTATGAAGATATTGTCTCGTGTGCTATCAAGACAGAAAAGGAATTCTCTAAGTCTTATGAAAACAAAGTAAAGCAAGAGAAGAAGAGAACGGTAGAACAAGAGACAGATAAAGGGGAAAAGGTAAAGAAATATTTTCCATTATGTGATAATTGTGGGAAGAATCACCCTGGTACTTGCCTAAAAGGAATGGGAGTTTGTTACAAATGTGGAGAAAAAGGTCACCAGGCGCGTGATTGCAAGGGAAAGAAAGAGGGTATCAAAGTTGAATGCTACAATTGTAGAGAAATGGGTCATTATGCAAATGAATGTCCTAAGCGTCAGGGAAACTTACCTCAGAAAAGGACAAGGGATCAAGGACAATCTTATGCTGTTACTACAGTTGAAGCAGAATAATTAATGTATTGGTTCTTTTGGACTCGTGGATTATATTCTGGTTATAAAAATAATGTGATATATATATGGATTTTACTACAGTACATGTTTATTTCATTAAGGTTTTAATATGATTAAGGTAATCATATTTTTAGTATGTGACAATAAGAGAAACTTTTCTTTGTTTGGGGAATCTGATGTTACAATTGATTTTGGAATTTAGAGACCTTTTAGAGAAATTTTGGACAGAGGTATTTTGGATAACTATAAAGGTTGGAATGGATTAAGTTGAACTTTAGATAGTATTGTTTAAGGTTAAAACATTTCTGAAGATTATTTTTGGAATATTATGATACTATAGTTTTAGGAAAAGGACAACCTGTAGGGTGGGGAATAACCCGTCGCGTCGGACAAAGCTGCAGGAATCAAACCCACAATCATAGTGCGACAGGCCTTTATTTCCTACCACTAGCCTACAGGAAGTCCCTGGTTATTACAAAATAATTTTACTAATCTAAATGGAATGTGTTAACATTTGGAACCTTATACAATTAGGATAAGTATAATATTTTTGAGTTTTATTATCTTTTTGAGTGAAAGATGAGTTGATGGTTGAAACTCTAATTCTCAAGCATAATTATATATATACCTATCTCTTATTCAATGAATAAATTAATTCTTAAACTTTAGTAAAGGGATATTAAAACAAAAAAATGTGTTATCCTAATACCTTATGTCTTGTTGAACTGATGATATTTTAAATCAACAAAGATTGAAGGCTTTGAGGCCCTCAATTTGACAGTTGATTGTGATTTATGACCTCAATCACTCCCTAAAAATATTTACATTTTTCCTACAATTATATGTCTCTAATTTCCACCAATGTTCTCCTAATCGAGATCATAATTGGGTGGTGACTTTTTCATTTCCCTTTCCCTCTTATTAAGGCTAAATTTTATTAATCTTATTTCCGATGTGGGTTTTCCTCAAAGGTATTTTCTCTTTTCAACCTTTTATTTTCAAAGAAAAATTTCAAATTGAGAGGTCGCAATTTATTGAATGAGGGGAGAATGTAACACCCCGAGCTTCCACGATACGCTTCTTATTCAATAATGCAATAGCTTGCATTGTACGCAACTTCTAGTTCTAAAACACCGCGACTAATCAAAGTAGCCGTTATGAATAGTAATAACCACTTTTTAAAATTATAGAAATTTTATATTTCAAAATGGACTTCATTTTTGTATTCATAATATCAAAATTATCCAAAGTTGAATTTTTTGTAATTATCTGAGAACTTCCAATTTTTTATGAATAGTGAAAATTACATAAAAAAAAACTTTTTTTAATCAAAATAATTTATAGTGATAAATTATACTATTTAGTGGTTTTAAAGTATAATTAGAATAAATTTTTACCATTTTATCCCATGGTGGTCATTAGAATTAATTTAACATTGAAATTGGACATAAACAATTGCCAATCTTTTGATATAAATTGTTTCTTAAAAACACGCTATTTGTTGTCACAGCGGGAATTAATTATAAAATTAATTAATGCAACTTATATTTTTGGAATTTTTTAAAATAGACATCATTTTTGAATTGGGAATATCAATTATATCTTAGGGTGAAATTTTGGCATTGTTCTGAAAAACTTCAATTTTTGATGAATAGTGAAACCACTAAGTGGTAGTTAAATAACTGATTTTTCGTTTAAATGAAATATTACCACTTATGTGATTTGATTTTCAAAAATCAGACATAAATGGTTTTCATTATGAAGTTAAATGTGGTTCAATGAGATTAAAATAATGTTTTGGTGAATAGTAACTTTTAAGTTCTTAATCGTGATTAGAGGTAATTAGTGTAGTTTATGGTAAAAATAGTGTTTTAATAATATGAGATGAGATTTACACTTGTCCTACTCCTATTGGATGAGTCATGGCCGACCATGACAATCCATGAGTCAACTTGGGGACCCCATGGAGCCACTTTAGTTGGAAAATGACATAAATACGTTTTATTTAATGTTAAAGTAAAAAATGACACAAACATGAAATGTTTTACTAAAAAAAATTTTACATGGGGTTATACAAGTAATATTTTTTACTATAAATAGTCATTGGAAATATAAAAATATTTCCTACATTATAGCATTTTTTTTATAATTTTTAGACATTAAATTAATTAAATTATTTATGACATCATGATGATGCAGCGATGACCTCATTATTTAACAATTTAAATAAAATAAAACGATAATGTAAAATCCAAGGATTAAACTTGTCAAAAACCTATTGGATGAGTAGATTTAGAACACTTATCACCTTAGCCTCGAATTATATAAGTGTGGGACCTCTAAAATCCGAAACTCATTTTATAATAAAGTGACTTTTCTTTACTTTCCAAGAGTGCCCCTCCTCTCCACTTATAAAAGGCCACCACCTCTACCACCTTATTCACACCACCAAGCCATTTGTCTCATCCAACATCTACCCAAATACTCTCCCAAAATCCCTCAATTACTCCTAGAAGCCTCACTTTGTGCAGAATGCTTCTCAAGGAAGCCTTTGTCTCAAATCAAAAAGAGTTACCCGATTTTTTAAGGTAATGTCTTCTTTAATGTTGATTTGATTTATTTAGCTTCTCCAACCCCTTAAACTCTTTTTATTTATTTCTTTTGTAACAACACCAGTATCTACAATATACTAGGATGTTTTTATGATAAGGATTTTGTTTAAACTTACACACACCAACATCTAATGGTTAAAGAACATACTGTTTCTGTGGATGGCGAATTTTGCCTCACGAAACGATGATTGTTCAACACTCATATAACACCTCTAATGGTGGCCATTATGATGACACTATTTTTATATATGATATATACTATGTTTTTGTTTTACTTATGATTTTTTATTTTTCTTTTATGGCATACCTTTATGGTTTCCATTATGGGTAAACGCGATATTTTCATTTTAGGAAGTGCGGACTACCGCCCCCTCAAAGTGATTTGAATCGTTAATACCATATGTGGGATGTATAAAGTATGAATTAAATGGTATTATATGCTATATTATACTGGAATTATATTTTACATTTATATAATTATTATTTCATTCCCTTAAATATGAAATAGAAATGAAAGTAGTGTTCATGCGTACGTACGGCTTACCGTCTCCATGAACGGTGCATTTCATTTCTTACCTCCAAATGTTACGTAATATTATGAATGAATGTATATACTGGATATATATGATATATATGATATCTACATAATGAATATAATTCTGGATATAATGGATATTTCATCACATTAACAACTCGTAATTATAAGAAGTTTATTATTGACTCAAGTACCAAAGATCGACAAAACGACCGTTATTAACTTAAATAATTACATAATGTTCATAACATTGTAATAAGTGATATTAAAAGGATAATTAAATTGAAAATGGTTCTTAATAAGGTATATATTAACTCTAGTTTATTATTCAGGAGGTTAAAGAACGGTTGAGTCAAGTCGGACACGAGGTAAGGGAATTTCTTAACCCAACTTCCATTCTTTGGGTTAATCTCCTACTTTCAAATTATGTCATGATGTTATTATGTCCTATTTTGTATTTTTACTTTCTTTATGTGTACCTATAGTGAATACACATAATAGATCTATTTTATTTTAAAAATGTTCATTTAAGGACTTCGTCTCAATCTCCGTTCATTGAGGCATATTTGGTTTTATACACAACTTTCTTTTATACGGTGTATAAACCCCTTTAACTTTTACGTTTATTCAAAAGGAATCTTTTCTATACGAAGAATTTTACTAAACGACAAAAGGGAATGTTTTTCTTTCCGTACATATGCGGCGACAACGACTTCTCTGCCACCGTGACCATTATTTGAGTTTCGGCTTCCTCTACAAGCCATCACTTTTTTTAATGAAAAATAAATACAAAGTTTTATCTTTATTTTATTTTGGTATTGAAAATGGTTTTGAAAGCGTTTTTATTATATCAATGTGTTGTATTGATATCTTGTGATTGAAATGTGGAAATGTTATGTTTCCTTTATGCATTTTTTATGTGATACGATTATGTTATGGTTTATGATATGTTTAAACCTATTCATATGAGGAATGCATTGGACTTAATAAGTGACGGGTGGAGCCCGCTATAGCTCCTCGATGCATCGGTAGGCCTCATGAGACAACTAGACGTGGAATTGGCCGAGGCCCTTTCCCAATTTGATTTATGGTTTTGGCTGAGGCCTTAATCATTTTAGACGTCTTGGCCGAGTCCTTGACAAAATGTTTCAGAATGTCTGGCATTATGCATTCCATCATTATGAAAGTGGTTATTGATATTGCATGTGATTATTCGACCAGTAGAATATCCATGTGAAGAAGTAAATGGAATTATCTCATTTTACTTTTTCCATATTATGTTGATGTTCAAGTTTAAAAGGCTTTTGTTTTAGTTATACATTGCCTTAAATGTTTATGTTTATTTATGAAAGCTTCCGCAATATTGTTATCCTTACTGAGCATCTGAGCTCACCCCTTTAAATGTTTTAATTTTTCCAGGATGTGAAGAAGTATTTTAGGATTGACCTGTACGGATAGTCTGAAGGGGATATGACTATTGGAAATGGAGACTATGTTATTGTAGTTTTTCACTTTATGTTGTAATGTAACGTTTATGAATGTATCTAGTTTTTCCAAGGCTACTAAACTAATCGGTCTTTCGAGACTTGATCTTTTGTGATCATGCCAATGTTATGAGGTAATGCACCGACTCTGGGTAGCTGGGGTCGGGGTGTTACAGTTGGTATCAGAGGCAGTTTAGTACTAACCTTGGAAGCTAGATTTAGACAAACTCTGATTAGAGAACGTAGACCTAAGATGAACTTTGAGGATTAGTATAGAAGAACTTCCTAGAATTTTGGTATTATAGAATGTTATGAGTTTTCCGAGCAATACATCCCTGTCTGGATACGAGCAGGTAGAGGCGGCTCTGGAACAGATGTACCTAGGGGTAAAACCCGAAAACACCGCTTTGAGCTAGACTCGAACGGGAACTGGTGCACGCCAACGGGCCTTACTGCACTCTTGGTTACGACACTCCTGGGGGATATGCTTAGGATAATTCTCATTTTCTTTACAAACCACTATGAAGGGTTATGATTATATACTTCCTCAAAGAAAACATTCCTTTTTATGATTATGGATTATATCCATAATTAGTTCAATTTATGTTAAGTGTTTTACAAGTATGGAATTATGTATTTTGATTCATAAACTAATCTAGTTTATGCCATTATTTAGAAATGGCGCCTAGTGGAAGGAATGGAAACCGTATCAATGCACGCACTCCGTGTAGGGATTGCCCTCCTACTCAAGATAATTATTGTGGAGCTGGAGATACAACTGGTGCTGATTAACTTATTACCATACTGGGACAACTCACTCAGGTTATGAATAATAACCTTACTCGTATGGAGCACCCTGATCCGCAACGAGGAGGATCAATGTTAGACCACTTCATGAGGCAACAACCGCCAACATTTAATGGGGGTACAAATCCATTAGTAGCTGAGCAATGGATAAACTCCTTAGAGAAAATATTCCACGCCTTGGGGAGTAGTGAAAGGGAAAATGTTATCATGGCAGTCTACCGCCTCACTGGAGATGCTGATCAATGGTGGTCATTGATTCAAAATACAAAGGAAGATGAAGAAGTATCAAGTATGGAATGGCAGGAGTTCAAAGATCTTTTCTTAGAAAAATACTTTCCACATGACCATCGAGCAGATATGGAAAGGCAATTTCTGAGTCTGAGGCAGATGGAGGATGAGAATGTCGCAAAGTATGAGGCTAACTTTACAAGGTTAGCGAGGCATGCTACAGATTATATATTTAACCCAAGAAGTAAGATTGATCATTTCTTTGATGGGTTAAAACCATTTCTCCGTAGAGCTTTAGTATCACAATCCTTCTCATCATATGAAGATATTGTATCGTGTGCTATCAAGACAGAAAATGAATTCTCTAAGTCTTATGACAACAAAGTAAAGAAAGAGAAGAAGAAAACGGTAGAACAAGAGACAGATAAAAGGAAAAGGGGAAAGAAGGATTTTCCATTATGTGATAATTGTGGGAAGAATCACCCTGGTACTTGCCTAAAAGGAATGAGAGTTTGTTACAAATGTGGAGAAAAAGGTCACCAGACGCGTGATTGCAAGGGAAAGAAAGAGGCTATCAAAGTTGAATGCTACAATTGTAGAGAAATGGGTCATTATGCAAATGAATGTCCTAAGCGTCAGGGAAACTTACCTCAGAAAAGGCCAAGGGATCAAGGACAATCTTAGGCTATTACTACAGTTGAAGCAGAATAATTAATGTATTGGTTCTTTTGGACTCATGGATTATATTCTGGTTATAAAAATAATGTGATATATATAAGGATTTTACTACAGTACATTTTGATTTCATTAATGTTTTAATATGATTAAGGTAATCATATTTTTAGTATGTGACAATAAGAGAAACTTTTCTTTGTTTGGGGAATCTGATGTTACAATTGATTTTGGAATTTAGAGACCTTTTAGAGAAATTTTGGACAGAGGTATTTTGGATAACTATAAAGGTTGGAATGGTTTAAGTTGAACTTTGGATAGTATTGTTTAAGGTTAAAACATTTCTGAAGATTATTTTTGGAATATTATGATACTATAGTTTTAGGAAAAGAACAACCTGCAGGGTGGGTCATAACCTGTCGCGTCGGACAAAGCTGCAGGAATTGAACCCACAATCATAGTGCGACAGGCCTTTATTTCCTACCACTAGCCTACAGGAAGTCCCTGGTTATTACAAAATAATTTTACTAATCTAAATGGCATGTTTTAACATTTTGAACCTTATACAATTAGGATAAGTATAATATTTTTGAGTTCTATTATCTTTTTGAGTGAAAGATGAGTTGAAGGTTGAAACTCTAATTGTCAAGCATAAATATATATATACCTATCTCTTATTCAATGAATAAATTAATTCTTAAACTTTAGTAAAGGGATATTAAAACAAAAAAAATGTGTTATCCTAATACCCTATGTCTTGTTGAAATGATGATATTTTAAATCAACATAGATTGAAGGCTTTGAGGCCCTCAATTTGACAGTTGATTGTGATTGATGACCTCAATCACTCCCTACAAATATTTAAGTTTTTCCTCCAATTATATGTCTCTAATTGACACCAATGTTCTCCTAATCGATATCATAATTGGGTGGTGACTTTTTCATTTCCCTTTCCCTCTTATTAAGGCTAAATTTTATTAATCTTATTTCCGATGTGGGTTTTCCTCAAAGGTATTTTCTCTTTTCAACCTTTTATTTTCAAAGAAAAATTTCAAATTGCGAGGACACAATTTAATGAATGAGGGGAGAATGTAACACCCCGAGCTTCCACGATACGCTTCTTATTCAATAATGCTATAGCTTGCATTATACGCAACTTCTAGTTCTAAAATACCGCGACTAATCAAAGTAGCCGTTATGAATAGTAATAACCCCTTTTTAAAATTATAGAAATTTTATTTTTCAAAATGGACTTCATTTTTGTATTCGTAATATCGAAATTATCCAAAGTTGAATTTTTTGTAATTTTCTGAGAAATTCCAATTTTTTATGAATAGTGAAAATTACATAAAAACAACTTTTTTTAATCAAAATAATTTATAGTGATAAATTATACTATTTAGTGGTTTTAAAGTATAATTAGAATATATTTTTACCATTTTATCCAATGGTGGTCATTAGAATTAATTTAACATTGAAATTGGACATAAACAATTGCCAATCTTTTGATATAAATTGTTTCTTAAAAACACGCTATTTGTTGTGACAGCGGGAATTAATTATAAAATTAATTAATGAAACTTATATGTTTGGAATTTTTTAAAATATACATCATTTTTGAATTCGGAATATCAATTATATCTTAGGGAGAAATTTTGGCATTGTTCTGAAAAACTTCAATTTTTGATGAATAGTGAAACCACTAAGTGGTAGTTAAATAACTGCTTTTTTGTTTAAATGAAATATTACCACTTCTGTGATTTTATTTTCAAAAATCATACATACATGGTTTTCATTAATAAGTAAAATGTGGTTCAATGAGATTAAAATAATTTTTTGGTGAATAGTAACTTTTAAGTTCTTAATCGCGATTAGAGGTAATTAGTGTAGTTTAAGGTAAAAATAATGTTTTAATAATATGAGATGAGCCTGACACTTGTCCTACTCCTATTGTATGAGTCATGTCAGACCCTGAAAATCCATGGGTCAACTTGGGGACCCCATGGATCCACTTTAGTTGGAAAATGACATAAATACCTTTTATTTAATGTTAAAGTAAAAAATGACACAAACATGAAATGTTTTACTAAAACAATTTTTACATGGGGTTATACAAGTCATATTTTTGACTATAAATATTCATTGGAAAGATAAAAAGATTACCTACATGATATTATTTTTTTTATAATTTTTAGACATTAAATTAATTAAATTGTTTATGACATCATGATGATGCAGCGATGACCTCATTATTTAACGATTTAAATAAAATAAAATGATATTGTAAAATCCAAGGCTTACACTTGTCAAAAACCTATTGGATGAGTATATTTCGAACACTTATCACCTTATCCTCGAATTATATAAGTGTGGGACCTCTAAAATCCGAAAATCATTTTATAATAAAGTGACTTTTCTTTACTTTCCAAGAGTGCCCCTCCTCTCCACTTATAAAAGGCCCCCACCTCTACCACCTTATTCACACCATAAAGCCATTTGGCTCGGCCAAACTCTGCCCAAATACTCTCCCAACATCCCTCACTTACTCCTATAAGCCTCACTTTGTGCATAATTCTTCCCAAGGAAGCGTTTGTCTCAAATGAAAAAGAGTTACCCGATTTTTTAAGGTAATGTCTTCTTTAATGTTGTTTTGTTTTATTTAGCTTCCCCAACCCCTTAAACTCTTTTTATTTTTTTATTTTGTAAAAAAACCATTATCTAAAATATACTAGGATGTTGTTATGATAAGGATTCGGTTTACACTTACACACACCTACATCTAATGGTTAAAGAACATACTGTTTCTGTGGATGGCGAATTTTGCCTCACGAAACGATGATTGTTCAACACTCATATAACACCTCTAATGGTGGCCATTATGATGACACTATTTTTATATATGATATATACTATGTTTTTGTTTTACTTATGATTTTTTATTTTTCATTTATGGCATACCTTTATGGTTTCCATTATGGGTAAACGCGATATTTTCATTTTAGGAAGTGCGGACTACCGCCCCCTCAAAGTGATTTGAATCGTTAATACCATATGTGGGATGTATAAAGTATGGAGTAAATGGTATTATATGATATATTATACTGGAATTATATTGTACATTTATATAATTATTATTTAATTCCCTTAAATACGAAATATAAATGAAAATAGTGTTCATGCGTACGTACGGCTTACCGTCTCCATGAACGGTGCATTTCATTTCTTACCTCCAAATGTTACGTAATATTATGAATGAATGTATATACTAGATATATATGATATATTTGATATCTACATAATGAATATAATTCTGGATATAATGGATATTTCATCACATTAACAACTCATAATTATAAGAAGTTTATTGTTGACTCAAGTACCAAAGATCGACAAAACGACCGTTATTAACTTAAATAATTACATAATGTTCATAACATTGTAATAAGTGATTTAAAAAGGATAATGAAATTTAAAATGGTTCTTAATAAGGTATATATTAACTCTAGTTTATTATTCAGGAGGTTAAAGAACGTTTGAGTCAAGTCGGACACGAGGTAAGGGAATTTCTTAACCCAACTTCCATTCTTTGGGTTAATCTCCTACTTTCAAATTATGTCATGATATTATTATGTCCTATTTTGTATTTTTACTTTATTTATGTGTACCTATAGTGAATACACATAATAGATCTATTTTATTTTAAAAATGATCTTTTAAGGACTTCGTCTCAATCTCCTTTCATTGAGGCATGTTTGGTTTTATACACAACTTTCTTTTATACGGTGTATAAACCCCTTTAACTTTTACGTTTATTCAAAAGTAATATTTTTTATACGAAGCATTTTTCTAAACGACAAAAGGGAATGTTTTTCTTTCCGTACATATGTGGTAACAACGAATTCTCTGCCACCGTGACCATTATTTGAGTTTCGGCTTCCTCTACAAGCCATCACTTTTTTTAATGAAAAATAAATACAAAGTTTTATCTTTATTTTATTTTGGTATTGAAAATGGTTTTGAAAGCGTTTTTATTATATCAATGTGTTGTATTGATATCTTGTGATTGAAATGTGGAAATTTTTTGTTTCCTTTATGCATGTTTTATGTGATATGATTATGTTATGGTTTATGATATGTTTAAACCTATTCATATGAGGAATGCATTGGACTTAATAAGTGACGGGTGGAGCCCGCTATAGCTCCTCGATGCATCGGTAGGTCTCATGAGACAACTAGACATGGAATTGGCTGAGGCCCTTTCCCAATTTGATTTATGGTTTTGGCCGAGGCCTTAATCATTTTAGACGTCTTGGCCGAGGCCTTGACAAAATGTTTCAGAATGTCTGGCATTATGTATTCCATCATTATGAAACTGGTTATTGATATTGCATGTGATTATTCGACTAGTAGAATATCCATGTGAAGAAGTAAATGGAATTATCTCATTTTACTTTTGCCATATTATGTTGATGTTCAAGTTTAAAAGGCTTTTGTTTTAGTTATACATTACCTTAAATGTTTATGTTTATTTATGAAAGCTTCTGCAATATTGTTATCCTTACTGAGCATCTGAGATCACCCCTTTAAATGTTTTAATTTTTCGAGGATGTGAAGAAGTATTTTAGGATTGACCTCCAGGGATTGTCTGAAGGGGATATGACTATTGGAAATGGAGACTATGTTATTGTAGTTTTTCACTTTATGATGTAATGTAACGTTTGTGAATGTATCTAGTGTTTCCAAGGATACTAAAATAATTGGTCTTTCGAGACTTGATATTTTGTGATCATGCCAATGTTACGTGGTAATGCACTGACTCTGGGTAGCTAGGGTCGGGGCGTTACACATGGTGAGTAACTGAAATTCATGATATGATGGATAGTAGTGATTTAGGTTTATTTTTGTTTGATTTTGGATTTTTATGTATCATCCTTATTAGTAAAAACCTTTCCTTTGGGTTTTTTATATATTTTATATTTATATTATGTTCGTTTTATATCTTATTACCATTTTTTAGTTTTCTTATAATCACTATTGTTTAGTGATTTTATTGGTTGTTTAATTTATTTAATACTTTTAGTTTATCAATGGAATTTTGATAGATAGGTGGATTTTTTGGATTCTTAGATGGTATTCATGCTATGGTTATTTGGATTAAGAGGTTATATCATTCCCAAAGAGTATGATCCTAGTACTCAGGCACAAGTTTCCAACTTATAGGGATTAGGAATACCATTTGGGCCCTATGGTGGATTGGGATAAATATTGTGTCACATCCATGATTCTATTTTGATGTATTATTTTGTTTATTTTGGTTCTTGTATTTTTCCCTTGGTTTACCTGGGAATTGTTAGAGAAAAATGGATTTTTTTGGTCTCAGTAATAGGTGGTGAAATGTTGGTGCATGATTAGGGGTAACTGTATGCCAACATAGAGAAAACTATGTTCCTTGGATAGTGGAACTATGAAGGATGTACAGCCAGCTGCACTGGCATGAAACCTCCCCCAATAAGTTGTGTAGCATCATTCCTATTGGATAGATAGGGGTGCATGGTTTCTGCACGGTTTGGAAAACATTGCGGGCTAACTGTGTGACCAATACAAGTCATTAAAATTGGAATTTATAATTTTTTTCTCTTTGTATTTAACCCTAAATTTCCCCTAGTCTGATCCATACGGGATTTGAATCCCTAATATCTTACTCTACTCCTTCTTGGACCCATTGAAATCTAA
The DNA here is from genome assembly GCA_963277665.1 of Viscum album. Taxonomy (NCBI): domain Eukaryota; kingdom Viridiplantae; phylum Streptophyta; class Magnoliopsida; order Santalales; family Viscaceae; genus Viscum; species Viscum album. Next base: position 1,633,721,384 of record OY728141.1, read on the forward strand.
TAATTGGGTGGTTTAGGCCTCAGTTATTCAAGAAATCATCAATTAAGTCTTTTTTCTCTTGTTTTCTCCATTTTTATTGGGTTTTTCTTCCCTCTTTCTTGGGACCTTATTTCTTCAGCAGATTGGTTCACCAAATAAGTGTTCAATATTGTGTTGTTGGGTAAAATAATGATTTTTTTCGGTTCTAACATTCCTTTATAGGGTTATATTATGGTGTGGTTTTGGTTTTCCATTGAATTCTGAAAATTTTCAAGTTTGAGGTAGGTGTTTCCATGATTTTACATTATTAGATTAATTAGGTGTGATTTCATGGTTTTATAAACATGTTCTATGGAATATTTTTGTGGTGTGAAATTTCTTTTCAAATTGATTTGAAGTTTATATGTATTGGAATATGTCTTTGTAAAATAATTTGATTGTGTTTCATGGGTACCTGTTTTTTATTCTTAATAAATTTTCTCAATGGATTGTGTATAAGGGGAAAATATGTTTTAAAATTTCTAAGAGGTACTCATGTGATGAAATTTGGTTTTCTAAATGAAATGACTTTTTGTTTCACGTGAGATTCATTATTATGTTTCTTAAACATATTCTATGAATTTTACGAGTGGTTTGAAATGGTTTTCCAAATGGATTTGGGGTGCATGTGAATTTCAAAGTGGTTTTGATTATGGAAAATGCTATTTTCCATGTGATCCTTGATTGTTGGATGAAAATTATTGTGAAATAAATGTATTTTCATGTGTTTTAATGATGCTTGAAGTTTTATGTGAAAGTGATGATTATGGTACATGTGAAATGTAAATTTAGCACAAAGTTAACCCTAAGTATCTAGGTGGGTAAACTAGAACTAGTATGCTAGTTGATTCTGTGAGGCTGAGGCCCGATTTCTTCTATAAAGATTTATGCTACAACACTAACTAAATATGTGATATGATTGAATACCACTAGATCTTGGCATGAATTCCCCTCTAGTGGCTCATGAATGATGACACTGTGGGTTTGGGATTATATTTAGAGAACACTATACCTTGAGATGTGTTCCCCTCTAGTTGTTCATGTAAGAGGATGGCGTGGGTTTTTTGGAGGATCTTATCACTGATGAATGAGGTTTATATGGTCCCACTAGTTCTAGTACCTATAGATATTTCATGTGAAATGGTTTTATCTTGTGATTTTGTGCATACCATTGGTATACAGTACACTTCACACTTATGATAAAATGAAAATAGGTTTTTTTGAAAAAAAATCCATAAAATGTTTTATTTAAAAAAAATTCCAAAAAAATTCTTAAAACTTTCATGGTAATTTTTATTATAATTTTATAGCATGGAATCTTTATTTGGTTGGTATCACACTAGTATTTTTATCAAACCCTTCATACACCCTTGGGTGTATGTAGACTTATTTTTGTATGATCCAGGTAAAGGAAATATTTTTGGTGGTGGTGATGGTGGATCTGGTTTATAGTGTTCCACTTCTTATTGGTGTTAGTGGTGGTGTCTTGAGGGGGAGGTCCCATTATCATATGGAGGTTTTTGATTTTTGGTTTAGTTGTTTCACTTCAGTTGGGGTATTTTGACTTTGGTTAAAGTTGTAAAATGTTGAATCCTAATATTATTATATTCTTTTTTGGTTATGGTTATCAGTTATTTGATGATGTCTTATTATTGTTGGTTGTTTATTATTTTATACTTGGGTGAAATATTTCCCAAAAGTGTATTTTTAATACCTAGGAACTAGTTTCTAGCCTGATGGGATTGGGAATACCCTTCGAGATAGGTCTCCAGATGGTTCGAGTGTTAATTTTGATGGAACCCTGGATTTGTTCATGAAAAAATGGTATTAGAGGTGGATTTTCTCTTTCTTTGGGTTATTATATTTTGGAGAGTTTAGATAGACAATAACTAGGATATTAGGGGACTGGGGTTCTAGTTTTACGTGGGGTTTCTGGACAATACATCCTATGATAGATCTTTATTTTCCATGTGATGTTGGGATTTGGTTTGACGTCTCTCCCTAGGAGATACATACAAGCTATAGACTTTATATAGACACTATGTGTGGTGGATTAGTTTGTTTTGGATTTTTATTGTGATGTATTTTAATTTTTTATGATTTATGGAAGTGTTTGGAATATGTTTTTATTACTGGAAGTTTTGAAAATGTTTTATTAATGGTTGTATTGATGGTGTTCCCTTGTTGTCATTGCTTACTATAGTAAGATGCCTCCCCTGATAATTCTTGTGAAACCGTGGGAAGAGACTGGAGAGAGTTATCCCTCCCCAATTGATCATAGATTAGTGTAAGCAGTGGTTTTAGTTGTCCAAGCTTTGTTTTAGGGAGTGGTTTCTTTTACTGTTCATGTTATAGAAGTCGAACTAGGCCTTGGAAAGAAAAAATATCAGGATTTCCTCACGAATGGGGCTCTTTCCTTCAGGGGTAGCACTAATCCCTAGGAAGATGGGGATTGGATTGATAATATTGAGAGGACATTTGAGTTTCCTGAAACATTAGAGTTAGTTAGAGTAAAGTGTGTTTTTTTCTTGTTGTAAGGTTGTCGTTGAGAGTGGTAGGACTCATTGGTGCAAGTTGGAAAGCATGAGAAGATGGGTTGGAAGGATTTCAAGTTCATCTTCAACAAGCAGTATTTCCATAAGACCTTCACCTTTTCCATGTATAGAGAGTTTTTTATCTTTTCTAGGAAGACAAGACCATGATGGAATATGATAATCACTTTGTAGAGTTTGTGCGGTTCACACCATAGGTAGTATCCAATGAGAAACTGAAGGCTCAAAAGTTTGAAATAGGGTTGCATATAGAAATTTGATCATACTTATTCTTGTTCCAGTTGAAGACATATGCCTAGGTGGTTGATCATGCTTCAATGGTGGAGATCAATCACAGTGGGAAGTTTGTTTTTTCTGGAAAAGTGCAAGTACTGGTCCAGGGTAGTGGCATTTCATATGGGAAGAATAGAAAGTGTAATGTGTAGGAGAAGAGGGGAGGTGCTAATTCAAGCCATCTTTCCTGACTGCCTTCATCTGAGGCTTCTGATGATGGTTTTGATATATTCTATTAGTGTGGTAAGGTGATACACATGTGATCTTTGTTTTTAACTCCACCCATACCCAATCATTGATGTGAGGATATGGGGAACATTGCAATGTTTTTGAAAGGTGTCATGCCCATATCTGAGTGGTGTAGGATCTTTAACTTTTAAAGGGATGTTATCCCATTCAGAACCATATAGGATAGTAGGTTCTTAGTTCATAGGTCATGGGGGTAGGGTTGGATCTTCTTATAGGAAAAATCAGTTAAGGGTGGATCTATAGGATAGTGGTCATTATTAGGGTTAGGATGAGACAAGGAATCTTTATGTTGTGGATCGAGCACCAACAGAATATGATGTAAGGCATGTGATAGTTAGAGGTAACCTCCTTATTTCATCATTTAAAGTTTTTTATTTTTTTGATATTGGTACCTCGGTTTCTTTTATTTATTCCTATATATTGGGTTTGTTGAAATTTTCAACCAAGATTATTCCATGTGTGATGGAGTTATTGATGTTGCTTTATAAGAAGTGAGAATAAGGTTTCAAGTGTTCATCTTATGCACTCATCATGAAAGGGGTCAAGCTAGAATGTGATTTACTAATTTGGTAAATGGACCTATTTTATGTGATCATTGGTATAGATTAGATAGTGTGTTTTTTGGCACACATAAATTTCTATCGGTGATAAGTAAGTTTTGTGTCACCTGATGGGAGAACCCAAATTTTTCAATGTGAGTTGGATCCTTGGTTTGGATGTGTTGTACCTCTACTTATGAAATTTGGAAATCTCATTTGTTAAATCTCATCACCCATGTTGGAGTATGGTGATAGTAGTTAGAAATATATATTACCTATTATGGTGAATGAGTTTCCAATGTTATTTCCATAGTATTTCTTGGGTTTACCCCTGGAGAAGGATGTAGAGTTAACCATTGACTTAGCCCCAGGAACACAGCTGATATATCTTCCCTCATACTTTATAGCCCCTCCTATTTTAAGTAATTAAAGGTATAGCTAGATTATTTATAATCCAAATAATTCATTCACTCAATATTCTCATCTTGGTACACCCTAGTGTTGTTTTCGAAAAAGGCTAACAGATCTCTCTGGTTTTGTATTGATTACTGGAAGCTAAACAAGGTGACAATCAAGAACAAGTACCCTTAACCCTGTAATGATGACCTTTTAGATAAACATAAGGGTAAAAGTTGATTCTACAAGATTGATTTTTGTTCTTGGTATAACCAAGTCAGAGTTAGAGAGGTGGATGTTCTGAAAACAACCTTCCAAAGCAGGTATTTCTATTTTGAGTATTTTTCTATGCCTTTGGGTTGAATGTTTTAGTGTTATTTATGGTGCTTATGAATAGGGTGGTCAATCAGTATCTTGAATTTTTTATTGTGTTATTTTTGGATGACATCCCAGCTTATTCTGGGACTCAGTAAGATCATGATCAACATTTGAGGATTTTTTCTAGGCACCCTTCGGAATCATCATCTCTATATGAAACGTTCTAAGTGAACCTTATGGATCAAGGAGGTGAATTTTCTAGATCATGTATAAGATATTATCCCATATTTTATGCTAGAAGGACTTGAATTTGAGGTATCATAATTGGGTTGAGTACCTTCAAGGTTTTAATTTTGATATCGTTTATACCCTAGGAAAAGGAAATGTGGATGTAGATTCCTTGAGAAGGAAAGTTCATGTACAAGCATTGAAAGAGTTCAATGATGAGTAGGATTTAATGGGCCTTTTTCCAATTGCATCTCAAGACCAAGGAGCACAATGGAGGTGTGTTCTTGGGTAGGTTTCAGTTTACACCTTCCCTTATAGATCTGATTTGGAAAGAGAATCCGAGTAAAGTGTTGAGCCATCATTCTATGCAGTTCCTAAACAGTGGGGAGGTGCCTTGTGAGTGGTCGTTGTCTCCTAAGGTAGTTTTATTATTCAAGGTTTTCTTTGTGGTTACATTTTAATTATTTAATGTTTTTATGTAAGATATACACCATTCTTAGTGGTTCATTCATCCTGGTACCACAAAGATTTATTATGATGTGCATCAGTAGTTCTGGTGGCTAGGTATGAGGTGGGATATATCTGACTTTGTATCACGGTGTTATTCATGTCAGTAGGTTAAATCAGAGCACTAAAGGTCCTCCAATTTTATTTAGCCACTACCCATTCATACCTGGAAGTGGTACGAGACCACCATGGACTTTATTTTTATCCTAACTCATACACCTCAAGGATATAATTCTATTTGGGTAGTTATTAAAGTTTTATCCAAATCATCCCACTTCATTCAGATCATGGATTCATCCAATTTGGATGAGTTGGGTCAATTATATGTTTAGAAGATAGTGCAGCTTCATGGTGTTACATTAGAAATTTTTTCAGACTAAGACCCTCATCTTACCCCATGGTTTTGGGAAGGCCTTTAGAAGGTGATGTGGTCACAGATTAAGTTGAGCACGAAATACCACCATCAAACGGATTATTAGATGGAGCGGGTGAATTAGATCTTGGAATACATGATTTAGGAATGTGTGTTGGATATCATAGGATTGTGGGATAGTCAAATAGAGGTGGTCAAGTTTACATATAATAATAGCTACCAATCCTTAATTCAAATTGATCATTTTTAGGTGCTTTATGGTCATTGGTGTCAGTCCCCTTTGTTTTGGGATGAGGTGGGTAAGACCTTGCTGTTGGGATCGAGCCTTGTGTAAGAAATTTCTAATGAAGTTAAGTTAATTAGGTAGTGGTTTTTGACTATGAAGAATCTATATTAGTCTTATGATGATCAGAGGCATCAAGATTTGGAATTCTATGTGGGTGATTGGGTGTTTCTGAAAGTGTAACCTCACTTGGGTCACCATCATTTGAGTAAGAAAATCTAGCATCGAGGTATGTCAGACCATTAGAGATTTCCAAGAAGATTGGTAAGGTGGCATAACAGTTATCTTTTCCTTCTCATTTTTTGAAAATTCACAATGTGTTCCATGTTTCACAACTGAAAAAGAATAATTCAGACCTATCTCATCCGCTAAATTGCGAATAATTGGAGTTGGAATCATATTTTTCCATGTTTGAATAGAAAATATGGATTGTATATTTTCAAGAGAAGGTGATTTAGGGTAATTTGATACCATTATTCCAAGTAATTTGGTTGTATAGGAATTATGAGCATGATACTTGGGAGCAGATGTCACGGGTTAAGGGGGGTATCTATTTTTTTCTCTGATCATACTTTGGAATGAATTTCTAAGGGAGGAATGTTTCCATGGTGGGGAGAATTATCAAATCCAGGATTTTATTTTGAGGTTTTATTTTTTTTCTTGTATTTATACCTTTGTTTCCTTGAGTGTTTTTGGAGAAAAATGAAGTTTTTTGTCTCAGTAGAAAATAGCCCATGATTAGCACACTATTAGGGGAAATTGTTCACCAGCCTAGAGGAAACTATGTACCTTGGATAGTGTTACTGTCTAGCCTGCACCGCCAGCCACACAGGCATGTGACCTCCCCCAAGAAACCATATGGCCATGTTCCTCTTGGATAGATAAGGATGTACAGTTTCTAAATGGTTTGTAAAATTGTTTGAGTTAACCATATGACTTGTCCAGACCAGTAGAAGTCTGAATTTACTCTTTTCCTCTTCGGATTTAACACTAAATCACCTGAAATCTGATCTGTAGGGAATTTTAAGCCCTAGAAACTTCCCCCACTCCTTGGACCCCATTAAATCTAATATTTGTGTGATTTTGGCCTTGGTTCTTCAAGAAATCCTCAACTAAGTTTCCTTTCCCTTGGTTTCTCCCTTATTCTAGGGTTTCTCTTCCCTCTTTCTTGGGTCTTTTTTCTTTAGTGAATTGATTGGTTTAATATGGATTCAATCTTGTCTTGTTTTATTTTGGTAAAATACTGATGTTTTTGGTTCAATATTTCTATTATAGGGTTCTCTTGTGGTGCGGTTGTGGTTTTCCACCATATTTCGGAATTTTTCAAGATTGAGGAAGGTGGTTACATGCTTTTACATTATTAGATGAATTTGGTATGATTTCATGGATTAATAAATGTGTTCTATGGAATATGTGTGTGGTGTGAAATTTGTTTTTAAAGTGATTTTAAGTGCATATGTGTTGGAAGATAGTTTTCTAAAATAATTTGATTGTGTTTCATGGGTGCCTCTTTGTTGTTATTAATAAATGTGTTCAATGGATTGTGTGAAAGGGGGAAATATTTTTTAAAAATGTTTTGAGGTATAAAAGAAATAAAAGTTGGTTTTCTAAAGGAAATGAGTTTTTGTTTCATGTGAGCTTGATTTTTATGTTTCTTAAATGTATTATATGAATTGTACAAGTGGTGTCAAATGCGTTTCCAAATGGATTTGGTGTGTGTGTGAATTTGAAAGTGGTTTTGATTATGGAAAATGGTGGTTTAAATGTTATATTTTATTTTTGGATGAACATGATTTTGAAATAAATTTCTTTTCATGTTTGTTTATGATTCTTTGGATGTGTTTGTTAAAGTAATTATATATGTGATGTGTAAACTAGAAATTGAGAACAAAGGTAATCTTAAATATCTAGGTGGGAAAACTATAAAAAGTATGCTAGCTGATTCGGTATGGACGAGGCCCGTTTTCTTCTAATAATATTGACACTACAACACTAGCTAAACATGTTATATGATTAGAGACCATTATACCTTGGGATGTGTTCCCCTTTAGTGGTTCATGCATGAGGACACTGTGGGTTTTGGTTAGAGGGGCTTATCACTGAGATATGAGGTTCATATGGTCCCACTAGTACTAGTACCTATGGGTATTTCCTGTGATGTAGTGAACTCATGTGATGTCATGTATATCATTGATATATGGTATAATTTACTCTTATGATAAATTGCAAAATATTTTTTTGAAAATTTTTTCCTTAAAATGTTTTATTTAAAAAAGTTTCTAAGATTTTTCTTAAAACATGCATGGTAATTTGTCTTTTAATGTTATAGTATGGAATCTTTCTTTTGGTGGTATCCTACTAGGATTTATCTCACACCCTACATACATCCTTGGGTGTAATTATACTTTGTTATCTATGATCAAGGTAAAGGAAATATGTTCTTTGTTGGGGATGGTGGATCTATTTTCTAGTTTTCCACTTATTTCAGGTGTCGATGGTGGTTGATTGAGGGTGAGGGACTTATCATTTCATGGAGATTTTTGAGTTGTGGTTTATTTTTTCTCACTCAGTTGTGGTATTTTGACTTTTTTTTAATGTTGTAAAATGTTTAATATAAAAAAATTTGCATTCCTTATTAGTTATGGTCATCAGTTATGTGATGATGTCTTATTCTTATTGGTCATTTATTGTTTTACACTTCACTGAAATAATTCCCAAAAGTGTATTTTTAATACCTAGGCACTTGTTTCCAACCCATAGGGGTTGGGAACTTCCTTTGGTCCATGTCTTAGGTTATGTCTGTATCGGTTTAGATGGCACCCCAGATTGGTTCTTAACATACCATATCAAAAGTATACCTAGAAAATTTGTTATAATATGATATCAGAGCCTAAGTTTTTAAAAATCATAAATTATTGAGGAACCATCTTGGTTTTAGGGGTCTTTCTTGGTATAAATTAGATTATGATCATCATCGAAACTCAGGAGGTAGATCATTATTAGGTTCTTGATCACCAGACTCCATGATGAAACTTGAGTAATTAAAGGAAATCGGGATTTGAGTCTTGATCTTGATTTTGTTTTTTATCATAGTAGATGTATTTTGAAATGATATTATGTATTTTTATCGCTATTGATTATATCTATGATTTTGAGGGTCTCTTTGAGATTTTGTGGTGGAAATGGAGGAGGAACCAAGGTCTTCTGGTTGGGTCACATGGTTTGGAAAAATACACAGAACCCATAAATATCACTCTATAATCCATTGCATAGGTTTTTGTATAAGTGATGCATGGTATTCCAACATGTGCATCAAAACCATGAACAATTATTCTTTTCCCCTAGATTTATTTTTTTTCAGTTGGATTTTGAATTAACTTCAATGGTGCATACCATGTTGTGAGGTTAAATGGGGGAGTTTTTATAGTAAATTGATTTTTTTTATGATGATTAAATTGATGCATTGTGCATTTATTTTTTACCTAATGTGTTAAAAAGGTGGTTATATATTGTTTAAAACTATTTTTTGGATGAAAAAATTGATTTTATTGGTTTATTTTTTTATAAAACTAGTTGTGATGGAATAAAATAAATTATTAGTATTCATGGATTTTTTTAAAGTGATAAATATTATTATCTTATTTTTATTTATAAGGGTTTTTAAAATCAATAGGATAATTTTATGAAGTATTTTGGTTCTTAAAAATAGATATTATGATATAATTATAAAAAAAATATTATCATGAAATGTTTTGCAAGTGGTAAATTTAATTAAGGAAAATTGGAAAACAATTGGAAAGAAAGTAAAATTTAAGGTAATTGTTTAAAATAAAAGTGATCATCATGAAAAATTTCTATTTCATAATTGAATTCATGAATTATTTTTGAATTAAAAAATGGATCTTTTATAAGTTTAAGTGTTTTTGTTAATAAATTTAACTATAATAAATCAATAATGTGCTTTTTTGAAATAGATTTTTTGAAACTTTTTAAATGTGGTGAGTTTAAGGAAATATATTTTGTTATGGGTTTTATAATTAAAGTGAAATTTTTTTCAAATATTATTGATTATTTTTCAAATAATTCATGCCTATGATAAATAAACTTGAGATGATTTATTAAAAGGAGTATGGTTTAAAGAAATAAAAGGTTTTTTAAAAACTTTTTTTGTATTCCTTTCTTTGGTTAATGTTTATTTTTGTTTTATCCCTCGGTGTGTATTATAGCTATTTAGATTAGTTTATGAAATTTGAATGGGTTAGATTCATGTTTCTTGTTACTTATTTTTTCCACCCATAAAGGTCTTAAGAAAATATAGAAATTCAGTCTTCAAGGATGAACTATAGGGTTAAGATTTTCTTGGATTTGACTCTACCCAGACATTGAATCGAGTGGTGGATATAAAACCTTATTAAATATGATACTTATAAATTCATCACCTTTCCTTTTGTGGTGATAAAGGTCCCTCGTTACCAATGATTCTTTTAGATTATTCTTCTAAATCCCATAGTTCAAATTACTTGAAGTATTTTGGGTGATTATTTATTTTGTGACTTATTATCATTGAGTATAGATTAGGTTGAGGATATTGAGATTATTTTCAATAGATTATTTTCTTATTTATGTGTGGTTTATCACTTTTTAGGTGGTGATTATTATGGTGATTCTTATGCATTAGTGTTTGATCTTATCTTTTGAGGTTTTCATGTGAGACACTTACTAGGGCTGAGTTTTGGTTGTTTCGACATGGGAATTCCTTGGGGATATTTTAGGTGGCTATGATGTAAGTGGAAATAGTTGTGATTATACATTTTATGGGGTTGGTTTGGATCTTATTAGGTTCACCATGAAATGGTGATTTGCATATGTGGTCTTAGATTTTATCTTCCACTTAATTTTGTAACCTAAGGTCATATCCCTTATCATTTCTTATTGAGCCATTTTTTAAGGAATATTTTACCTTATTAGTGATATGACGTATATTGGATTGGATTATTCTTCTTGTTGGTCATTTTAATATCATTTTTTTATTCTATCTTTTAGGTTATAGGGTTTATTTTCATATAATTGTTGTAGTTTATGGGGAATTATTTATTCCTTTAGGTTCTTAGTGATGTCATGGTTTACATAGTGGTATCTATCCTTGTAATGTGTGTTATGTCTATCACTATTTTAGTGGAATATTTAATGGTGGGAGACCTATAAAAATTCTATCGACTTTTAGATCCATGTGATCAGGTGGTTCCGAGTTAATTTGTTCTTAGTGGTGTTTATTAGAATTTGAGGATTGATCTTGTTGTTTTAAGAAGCTATGTGTTTTCTATTTCTTCATTATCACTAAACCTCTTAAAAATTATACATACCACCCAACTCTTATATAGATGTTGAAATTTTCAATTTTTCATTGCTTCAACTTTTATTAATGACTTTTTAGGGGGGGAAGTGGCACGGTGGGAAGAATTGTGCCACCCTTGTGTCACTATTGTTTTATATTTTATATTAATTTTTTGTAATTAAATTATTTGGAAGCTATGGGCTTAATTTTTTATTTTTCAATAAATTTTCCAACTATTGCACAGTTAGCGTGCACATTCTTGGGGAAACCATGCATGAAGTCATACACAGAGGTTTTACAAATTCAATTTTTTAGCACTTGGTTTGTCTATATGGGTAGCTCATAGTTGGGTCCAAACCATGTAAAATATAGTGGAAAACATGTGAGTACTTTTTGTCTTAGGTTTTTGGCACAAAACTTGTGAATTTTTAGGAGAAATCATGTGAGTGATCAAGCAATGGTGTTACAACTTTATTAGTATAGTTTTTCAAGGTTGATGAATGGTTTAATAAATAATGTTTCAAAAACATGTGGGTGTGTTGTGCATGTTCATTTTGATCTACATGGTTGGCGCATGGTTTAACAAACTTTTTGTTCAAATAATTAAATATGTCCATAATCAAATTTTTTCAAAATTTCCCTTGTCAATTTTTAATTCCAAAATCCATCCTTTATTCCCCTACTCATTAGATCAAGACTTGGTATATAAATGGATCCCCTCCCATTCCTTTATCTTCTATTTGGTGGCATTTTTTATATTTAAAGAGTATTCTTATGTTAAATCCTTATTTCTATCTTTTTCTCCTTATCCTCTTCCCCACACCCATTTCGCCTTACTTCTCCTCCCATGAACCCTATGGGTTATTGGGTTGACATTAGGTTTTACGGTGGTTATAAATTGAATGTTTTTAGTATATAGGGATTGTAAATGATGTTTGCTTTCTTTTTTGGGCATTCACCATTGGAGATGGTGCATTGCGACTTAGTTCCACTTGATTTGAGAAAGATATTTTTGTGATTTTTCTTTAATTGATATTTCATGGAATTATTGATGGTTTTTAATTCTTTATTTATTAATGTAATCATATATATGATAGTTGGTATGGATTTATAAATGATTCAAGGCTTTATTCACCTATAATAAAGGTGTTTTATTGGTTTTTCAAGTTTTATTAATTAATTATTTGAGTGGTAAGTGTTTATGAAATTGGATTTGAGTATTGTTTTAAATTAATTCCTTTATTGAAGGGTTTTTATCCCATTTGGGTCATGATTAAAGGGAAATTACAGTTCTTTATTGGAACTTCTAAAATTAAAGATAATGGTTAGATTCCCTAAATGGATTTTAATGAAAGGGGTTTTGATCTTAAAATTATTTTAAATAAAGTGAGGTGTTAGTTTTAAAAAAAATTATGAATAGTTCTAGTAAATTTATTTTAAAGGATGTTTTAAAAGGTAGATTTTTAATGTTGGATGATGGATTTTAATTCTGAGTCAATTTTTTTAACTGAAATAATCATTTGGTACCTTTAAATAATTTTTTTTAAACACATGATACCCTCCATCAATCCACCTTGTGATTGATATAACCATTGTTGATTGTGGGCACTTAGGGGAAGTTTTATATTGTGATACCTTGATAAAATTCAAATACATGAGAAAATGGGTTGTTTCATGTGAGGGTTTTGGAGGTGAGATTTATTTTTTGTGTTTTATCATTGATCAAGTTATGATCAGCCCTTTTTTCTCACCTCCACTTTTATATTTAATGGAAATATTATGAGTTGGTAGATGACATGAATGAGTGACCCCCCCCCCCAATTGAGATTATATTTTTGGATAGCTGATTATGGATCATAGATTTTGAGTGATCTTATGATGGATTATTGCTCATGGATGTTGGGCACTCCCAAGATAGACTTTATAGGCCAACTATTTCTATAAGACTATTAAAATGGTGTTGGGTTTTTTAGGGTCTTTTTAGGGTCCTGATCTCTTGTTCAGTTCTATATTACCTAATTCCTAGTAAATTTTCCATGATAACTTATACCCATTGAGGATTATTTAAGGGATGTAATTTTATAACTCATTTTCATCCCCTAACTATTTATTTCTTTCTTGGTTCCATAACTTGAGTTTTTTATTTTGTTATATTCCCTTGATATCATGTTTCATTTGTGATTTTATATCCCATTTCATAAATGGTTGTTTTTTCTTTCAAACTAATTTATAAAATAGTTCAGAAAGTGATTTAAAAAGGAAAATATAATATTTTTACCAAAGGTCTTGTAAAATGTTTTCAAAATATGTTTGGGTTGTCTTCTATGAATTTATTAAAATATCCTCTATATATAGTTTAATTTTTTTTAATAAAAATGTTTTGGTTGTGACCTTTATTACTCTAAGAAGGGGATGTTTTATAAAAGTTATTTGTGTAATTTTTTATTTCATTTCACTTGTATAATAAAAATCTAAAATTTATTCGTAATTCAAACTAGCTTTAATGAAATATATTTTGAAAATATATTACACAATGTCTTTAATGAAATCCTAATAGAAATTTTTATCTCACACCCTACATACACCATTGAGTGAGTGTAGCTCTCATGTTTTCATTGAGGTTCCTAGGCTCTGGTCTCATTCATTTTTTATGTTAATGTTGTCTAATTGAGGACATTATGGGATATTTTGAGTGATTGTGGGTCATGATAAGATGGTTGGTGGTAATTCAGTTTTATATTTGGTTTTTTTAGGATGGTTATATATAAAGCTTTCCAATATGAACCATTATTTTGGATTGTTTAAATATGTTAAATTTTCATTATGTATGGTTTATGTATTGTTACCATTTATGAGTTATATTATTATCACTATTTCTAATCACTCTGACTGGTTTTTTTAATTTATTTGAGATTTTTATTTTTTGAATGGACATATGATACATGTATGGGTCATGATGGATTCTTGGGAGGTATTTGTGATTTGTTTATTTAGATTCATTGGTGGAAATAAATCCCAAAGAGTATGTTCTTGATACTTATGCACTAGTTTCCATCCCCTGGGGATCGATAATGCCCTTCATTTCCTATGGTGGATTAGGTCAAGTGTTGTTGTAATGGTATCCTAGGATGGTTTGTTAAAATTACAACCAATATTAAACTTTTAACTTCAAATTAATATAGTTATAGGAGTATCACTACCAACCCAAACTATTATATATGTAATGTTTTGATAAAAAATAATCAAATAAACTAAATTTTTATTGTTTTGTAAAGAAAGTGTGTTCCCGTTCTCTTTATAAATAATTTTTATGATAAATAAATTTGGAATATACTATATTTTCATAGAAAATACTACTGGAAATTTGGGTTTTTCCAACACTTGTATACCAATGGTTCTCCAGAACCGTTGGTATAAGTGTTTTTTACCAATGGTTTCTACAAACCGTTGGTAAATCTTGGTTTCGTGAAGGATTCCCAAACGCTTTTTTACAAACCATTGGGAAATCCAAAATGTTTGCACCCTTTACCAAGGGTTTGTAGAAAACCATTGGTAAAGGCTATTTTTTCTCAATAGAATCTACAAACCATTGGGAAAAGGCATGATTTCCAAATGGTTTTTACAAACCGTTGGGAAATGTCTCCTCAAATACTCGATTTCCAGAATCCCCCGCAGCACAGCAGAGAAATCATTTCCCCCAATTTTCAGAAGCCCCAGCACGTAGTGAACCCTGACCTGAGTTCTTCCATCTAATCGGATGCAACTCCCCCATCTAGGTTAGACTCTTTAAACCTCTTCCCAAATACAAACACAGAAGACCTCTTCCTCTGATTTCTACATTTATTTCAATATCAACCAAGATCACGTCATTTTTTCCTATTTTAGGGATTTTGGAAAAATTTATGATTCACACTATTTAATATTCAATCAATGACTAATACATGATTGGTAGATTTCTGTGACTAGGGTTGACTTTGGTTTCATATATCATTTGTAACTAAACATACGACATACTACCACTAATATGGTGATTCCACGGATCATGGGGCTTCCTCTTCTTTTGTTCTATAGAGTTTGTAGTGTTGGTTTTTAATGTATTTTATTTTCTTATGGATTTATAGTGATTATGTATTGGGTTCCTTTGGTCATGAATTTCGGGTAAGTTATTCTTAATTTCTTCTTAGAGATCATTGTATTCATAAAGTGTGCCTAATTTTTTTGTAGGTGGTTTCGACTCACTGAGTGACTATTTGGTTATGTTTTTATGATACCAACGTTCAATTTTTTTAAATAATGAAACCTATTTATATTTTAATGATATAAATGAGTGGTTTTTAAATATATGTTTATAAAATAGGTAAAATGTTTTCTAAGTGGTTTATTTGGAACTGTACAAAGAAAAATCCCATTTTTATTGTATTATAAAATCTCATTAAACATATTTATACTAAGTGAATCCTTTATAAGTTTGGATCCATGTTTGAGCATTACCACTAATATACCATAGCTTAATACCATTTTTATATTGTGTACATATCATTATATTTTTTAATTAGTTCACTTATTCCTTTATTAATGTCTTCCAAGGATGTCTTGGAAATCTAATAGCCACTTGAATTTTTTTCCTTGCTTAAATAATGTAATGTATTCCTAGAATAGTCAATTAATTTTTAAATTCTAGTAAAACCATGTTGATAACCTTCATTATTATATGATCTCATGTGTGGGTGTGGTAAATATGGATATAATTTTAAACATATGTATTGAATTTTGTTTTTATCTTCCAGGGTTGCAAATTCTGCAGTTGGGTTTTTTTAAAGCGATATATAGCAACATTTTAAACCCCTAATATAAATTCCTAATGGTTGTTTAGTAGTGGTTTAAACCACCACTATTTAAGGTCAATATTTGTTTACCGTTTTTTTCAGTAGTTGTTTTCCATGACAAAAAATGGTGAGGATATAATGGTGGTTCAAACCACTACTATATCATTTCCATTTTTTTGTAGGTTAAACCGTCTCTAAAACCAAAAACAACATTAAAAAAATTCTGTGACGATTCCCTGAAGCTGCCACTAAATTTATAGAACTACTATGAGTTGGATGCTGATGCCAATTTTAGTAGTGATTTTTGGAAACTTTCGTAGAACCATATAGAAGCGATTTAAACTACCGAAAACTCAAAAAGAAAAAGTAGCTGCTATCAGTAAATTTTTTTGTATTGTCCAATGCATGGTTTGGAACTAGTTATAGTACCCCCCCCCCCCCCTAGACAGCCCTGCCCACCCCCTGGACCCCCCCTCCCCCCGTGGACTACCCTCCACCCCTAGAGACAGCCCGCCCACCCCCCATGGACACCCCTGTACCCCCCTGGACAGCCCCACCACCCCTACCACCCCCTAGACACCCTACCCACCCCTGGACACCTCGAACCCCCTAGAAAACCCCCCACCCCCCTACAAAGCCCCACCACCCCCTGAACACGTTTAACCCCCTGGACAGCCCTACCACCCCCGTGGATAGCCCGTCCACCCCCCTGGACAGCCTGTGCCCCCCTGGACACCCCCCCCCCCCCCCCCTCACCCTTGTTGATAGCCCGCCCACCCTACCCTCGGACACCCACCCACCACCCCCCAGACACACCCATCCCCCCGGACGCCCCTCCACCCCCAGGAAATCCCCCCCCCCCCCGACACCCCCGACCCCACTGGACAGTGTCTCCACCCCCCGTGGAGAGCCCGACCACCCCCCATGGACAGCCCGACCACCCACCGTGGACAGCCCACCCACCCCCAGGATAGCCCGCCCACCCCCCTGGACAGCCCCGCCACCCCCATGGGCAGCCCGCCCACCCCCATGGACACCTTGTACCACCCCGAATAGCCCCACCCACCCTTTGTACACCCCTCTCACCTCCTTGGACATCCCACCCACCTTCCTGGACTACCCTACCCCCCTAGACAGCCTGACCACCCCCATGGACAGCCCGCCCACCTGGACACCCCAACCCCCTAGACAGCCCCCCACCCCCTGGACACCTCTGACCCCCCAGACGACCCCACCACCCTCCTGGACACCTCACACCCCCCTTGGACATCCTCGCCACTCCCCTTATCCTCATCCTACTCCTCATCCTGATCTCCCTGAAGAAGTTAAACTATAAAACCCATATACTCCCAACAAGACCCTTAAGGATTATGTATTCCTTGGTCAACTTCGAATATCTTACTGGTCAATCCTTGAATATAGGAATTATAAATTCTGTATCTTATTTTCTTATATACATTGTATTTTGTTGTATTTTTTAATATGATTCTCATATAGAGTAATGTCTCAGTTATGCTCTTATTTAAAGTAAACAATTTTCATTTACCTAAATATTTTTTTGATTGAACATCAATATTATTAAATTGATTTGAAATAACTTATTGCAATCTTTTTACAAAATGTATATAAGTTGGATGTATGAAACTGATCGGATTTCAATCGATTTTCAAAATAATTTGTACACCTTTCTATATTTTTCATTTGACAAGGCTTCAGATAGTGGTCGCATACACTGCCCACGTTCTAATTGTATTGGAAGACTGTGGTTGAGTCGTGAAGCAGTTAACTATCATATAAAAAAATATGGTTTCCAAACAAAACTATTATGTGTGGTATCACAATGGAGAGAAAATGGAATATCAAAATGTTGATGATCCAAATGATAGGACTGAATTGGAGAGTTTGATATATGATCGATTTCCATTTATTCGGAATCATGAGAAGGAAAGGATGTCCAGCCAACAAGATTTCAATATAAACACACATGATGTGTCCAATGAAAATGATTATGTTTATAGGGTGAAAAAATTGAATTATTCTGCGATGACACCAGTATATCAGCAATGTGGTAAAATGAAAAAGCTGGAATTTTTAATCTGATTGTTTCATGGGAAAACTATGTATGGGAGGATTTCAAATACTGCAATTGATTAAATTCTTACCTTCTTGAAGGACTTACTTCTAGATGATGAATATATTCCCTCAAACCACTATATGGCATAGAAGTTAGTTGATGAACTTGGATTCTCAAAAAAAAATCATGCTTGCCCGAATGATTTCATCTTATTTTGGGAGGAAACTGCTAAAAGAAATGATTGTATCAAATGTGGAACCTCCCGATTGAAGCCAAAAGATGATGGAACACTATATCGTGATCCACAAAAAGTAATGTGGAACTTTCCATTGATCCCTAGATTACAAAACCTTTTCATGTCTGATAAAATATCAGTAAAAATGCGATGGCATGACACCGAGAGAAAAAAGAATAATGAATAGTTCGTTCACCCTACAGATAGATTTTCATGGCAGATATTTGATGCTCGATATCCTGAATTTTCAGCTAACATGCGTAATGTGATACTGGGTCTTTCATGTGACGGTTTTAATCCATTTTGGAATATGCTTACTTCGCACAGCACATGGCTAGTTTTCATAAACATTTATAACCTTCCCCCATGGTTGTGTATGAAAAAGCCTTACACTTTCTTGAGTATACTGATATCTAGCCCTTCTAATCCCGGCAATGATATAGATGTATACATGCAACATTTAATAAAAGAGTTGAAACTTCTTTGGGATGTGGGTGTTCCCACATATGATGCATGTTCGAAATACATATTTTAGATGCATGTTGCGCTTATGTGGACAATCAATGATTTTTATGCTTATGAAATGATGTCTAGATGGAGTACAAAAGGAAAATTTCCATGTCTTGTTTTTACAAAGAATACTATATTGATAAGACTGAAATATCATTGTAGTTTTAGTTTTTTGGGACATCGAAGATTCTTTCCAATGAACCATCCATATAGAAACAATCATCAAAGATTTGACAATACCATGGAGACTGAAGATCCACCTCAGCGTATGTATGGAACTGATGTGCTTAATAAATTGAAAGAGTTCAGTTATTCATTTGGGAAGGGTGTAATGAAATCTAGAAAGAGGAAAAATGTTTCCAATGATACCTGTTACAATTGTAAGAAGAAGAGTATATTCTTTGAGTTGTCGTATTGGTCAACCAACTTGTTATGTCATTTCTTAGGCGTAATGAACATTGAAAAGAATATATGTGAAATGTTGATTTTGATTCTTCTAAATGTCAAGGGGAAGACAAAAGATGATTTACGATCTTGGCGTGACTTAGTAGATTGGGGGATCAGACCAGAATTTTATCCTATCTGTATTAGTGAAAATAAATGGAAAGTTCCATGTGCTTCTTATGTGATGACACCTGCTAAAAAAATCAATTTCTGGAAGTGCTAGAGACTATTAAAGTTTCTGATGGCTATTCAAGAAATATATCAAAACGGGTCAATAGAAAAGAGTTGAAGGTGAAATATTTGAAGACTCATGATTATAACTACCTTTTGAATGAGTTGATTTCAATAGAAATCCATCATCTCTTGTCCAATAACGTTAGAGTATTAGTTATTCAGTTTTGTTATTTGTTAAGAGATATTTTTGCTAAGAGGTTGTCCAAATCCTTCTTGCAAAAATTGTTGGCAGCAATACCATTAATTTTGTGTGAGTTAGAGAAAATATTCCCTCCATCATTTTTTACATGCATGTTGCATCTGACTGTCTATCTTCCGACCAAAATACTTCTTGGAGGACCTGTTGATTTCCATTGGATGTATCCAACTAAAAGAAACATGTGCACATTGAAATCATATGTTTGGAATAGGAATTATCCCGAAGGTTCTATTGTGAACGGTTACTTGGATCAAGAATGGATGGATTTCTGATCAATGTATTTGTCTGATCTTACTTCAAGAATAAACAGACCAATGAGAAATGAAGAAGAACAGTATGGGAAAATTCAACCCAGTTTTCCATCACTTCCTCAGACATAAGGAATTATAGGATCATATGGATTAATGACATTAAGCCTTGAAGGGTGAGAGATGAAACATCACACAGTGTTGTTCAATTGTGATTTGTTCGATGAGTATATCAAGTAAGTAAATTTTACATGTATCTTTTATCTTATCTCTTGTAATTTTAAATATTTGTTAAAATATTATTATTTTTATATATATGGAACATAAATAATTGATATATAGAAATCATCATTCTTTATCTTTGAGAAATAAATAGACTTTGCATAGCAAAGCATTTTCTTCTTGGTTGAAATTGAAGATAAAAATATTTCTGTAATAACTAAATAAAAATAATATTTAATTAAGTTCACTATTTGTTTATATTTCAGGTTTTGAGTTATCTTGCAGACTCTGTTTCTGAGAAAATAAGAGCTTTGGATTTTGGTCGTAATACCATGGTTCGTGCTTGTAAATCACTTGTGATCAATGGATACAAATTTATTATCATTGAATGAGAAAGAAACATGAGAACAAAAAATGATGGTGTTATGCCAACTGCCACAACAGACTGTTATGCCAGTTCATCGGATAATAGACCTCATTCTGAAAATGTATCTTATTATGGAGTCGTGGAGAAAATAATAATTTTGGATTATTACTCACATGGTCGAGTCACAATGATTAAATGTAAATGGTTTGATGCAATGATGAGTCAAGTCACCTTTATTGATTAATGTGGATTTCGAGTTATTGACATGAATCGCACTCTTTCCACCGATGAACCATATGTATTGGAATAAATGGTGAAACAAGTTTTTTATGTCAAAGATCATCATCATCCTAAATTCGGTGTAATTATTGAAGTAAATACCAAACATGTTTTTTATGATGGTGATGATAAAGTTGACACTATCCCTACTGCAATTGGAAGCAATCTGTTTATTACTTATGATGACTCCAATAGCTCAATTTTCAGAGTTTATTTTGAACCCGAAGTTGTGGTGGGAAATATATAGAATCATACAGTCGTGTTCTCACCTACATGTTTCAGCTACATCATTCAGAGTGTTTATCCTAGTACTTACCTTCAAACCACCATAAATCTTCTGTTTCTATATGTTTCTTTATCAGAATTGTTTTCCTATATTTTGTTTTTTGGGTTACACATTAGTTATCTGTTTCTAATTACTTTCATATTTGTTTTCATTGCATGAAATGACACCCATTGAAGAGAGGTGGCAGAAAATAATGACATAAAATAATTTTCGCATGACATAGATGGGAATTCCTCCACTCATCCCTGTTGTGAGTATTTTATTTCAAATATATATATTTCAATAACTTCTAATATCATGTGTTTACTTTTGTGTTAAACTTTTTTTCAGGATCCACCCCCTAGACGAGAGATATCCGACGAGGATCCTGATATTGCTCCTAATACAGAGGATAGTGGTAGGAGGGGGTGGTGTCAGAGTTAGAGGATCATCTGGTGGTCCCGATACTGAGTTCGGTGGTACGAGGGCTCGTGGTGAGAGAGTTAGACGATCCACTGGTCGTACCCGATTGGATCATGCCCCTACAATAGATGTATCTTCTACGCCCCATTTTGATCCTGGTGTGTCTTCATAGACACACGGGATATTTAGGCCTCCGATGTTTACACTACCAGTTAGCCAGATTTCTGTTCCATCATCTTTTTCTTCTATTTCATTATCTCTGGGCTATTATATTCCACCTTCTTCGACTCCTCCTCCGATATAGTATGTGGATGAGGAGCGTACACCGAGGGACACTCCACCTGTATAGGATATTCCTTCGGCTTCTGCACATCTAGTGAACCCCATTGATCCGACTGCCACAGGTAAATTTATATAACTCTAACAAATTTTTATACCAAAATTTATTTTTATTATAACTTGTACTGATATTTTTTTCTTTAATAACAGATTCATCTACTGATAGAAGGCGGGGGAGGGGGAGTACACGCTTGTGTGTGGTATGGAACTACTAGACACAATTGATGGTTTAATACAATGATTATGGATAGATGATTGATAAATCTGGGTAGGAATGTCGGGGTTTTTTGGTGATGCTATCCAAATACTCCGACATCATTCTGGTCAGCTCTCTCTCTTGGAAACATCTTCCACACGAAGTCAGGGATAATGCGTGGGCACAAATATGGGTAAAAAATCTATTGTATTTTATATAGTATTTTATTGTATTTATATGAATTAATCTATTGGGTGTCATCTTCGGTATAACTTCCCTGATGGCGAAGGTGCACGACTAGAATGTTTAAAGGATCTAGGAGAGATTTGGAGAGCTTATAAACATGATCTGTATGTTGGCTGGTGTGATATAGTGGGAACGGAGTTGGAGACATTACCCATCGTGGATGACTATCTGATATAGCAATATCACCAAATTATTACCCATTGAGCGACTACCAAATTTAAGTTATTAATCCCATTTGAGGTATTTAAATGATAGTTTTCATATTTTGCATTAATATTATCTAATTAATTTTTAAACATTATTTAGGAATCTTCTGAAAAAAACAAAAAAAACATTGATTTAAAGTAATACCTCTACACTTTGGGGCGCACAACTATGTCAGATCATGAGAGGCAACTAGTATTACCCAATGGGTGATCAGGGGTAGATTGATCCATTAAATTTTTGAATTCTGTATAACTCTTTATTTTTGAACCTGGTTTTTCACTCTGGTATGGATATTTTTGAATTCAGTATAACTCTTTATTTTCGACCAAATATGGAAGCATAATGATGTTATAATGGATTGGAGGTGATTGATGCCATATGAGATTTTATGGGTTATTGTGAGGAGTTTATTTCCCTTTAATTGATTGGTTCATAAAACATAAGTCGGTGTTGCGTATATTATGTAATTGGAATCGGTAAAGTAAAATGTTGGTCTCGGACTTCCGAGTTGGTTATTTGAATGGTATTCTCTATCAGAAGTGGGTATATCTCTATTGACTATGGGGGTATTTTCTAATTGACAAATGTATTTATTAAACTGACCATGAAATACACATTTCACACAATACAGAAGAACCAAAAAAATCATAGATAGACACTACAAACCACAAGACACCCATGGGAGACACCCCTTGAGGTAGAGTCCCTCTCGTAGCCTCTTTAATTTAAGAATGATTTAAATTGAATTTATATTTTTTCTTAATTATTCTTAATTATATTGAATTTCATATATAGAATAAGTTTTCTTTAATATAATTGTTTCATTTGATAAATAAAGTCATGTTTTTATAATAAAACCCCTCCAACGGAGGTGCGCTGTCTACGAAAACTCACAGTTATAGTTTAGGGTGTGATAATTTTACTCTCAATTAGTAGTTTCAACTACCTAGTACCACTTTTAAAAACAACAAATATAAAATATATATCTTTATCATACCAGAATCCCGAATCAAGAGTCTTTTTTTATAACATAAGATTAGTTTCTATAATGTGAAGGACAACTACATAGGATTTATTTGGAATCTTGGCTGGAACATGCAGCCACGCAGATGTCGTTGGACTGGGCCAACATGTCACGGTCACGCCGCGGTCACGCCGCGGTCACGCCGCAGTCACTTCGCGGTCACGCCGCAGTCACGTCGTGATTTGGCCCTGCTCCAGGAAGAGACCCTGTGGCAGTTCGTAGTCTTGTTAGAATTCGATGTGTGATACCTAGATAGAGTATTAGATATATTACCCACCCTCCTCCCTGGACCCCGGATATCCCCCCCACCCTCCTCCCTGAACCCCGGACAGCCCCCCCCCCCCCACCCTTTTCCCTGAACCCCGTACCGACCAAACGCATTCAAATTGTGTTTATATTTTATGAAAACAATACATGGATCATTTGTGACGTGTAAGATTCAATCCTGACTCAATCTGAGGGCCGGCGTGGCCGACACCACTCGAAATGTCTCACTTTTATTTGAAATGGACATGATTTTATGTGAAAACAACAACTGGAACACGGAAAACTAACCAAAGGCATTTGAATTCTATTGAAACTTTAGGAAAAATATCCATGGACATATTTGACATGTAAAAGTCAACCCCTCCTCAATCTGAGGCACGGTGTGGCCGGTATCACTCGAAGTGTCTCACTTTTATTTGAAATGGACAAGATTTTAAGTGAAAACAACAACTAGCATAGAAAAACTGACCAAACGCATTTTTATTATGTTTATACTTTAGTAAAATGATACAAGGGTCATATGTGACGTGTAATAGTCAACCCCACCTCAATCCGAGCGTTGGTGTGTCCGAAACAACTTGAAATGTCTCACTTTTATTTGAAATGGATAGTATTTTATGTGAAAACAACAACTGGAATACGGAAAACTGACCAAATGCATTTGGATTGTGTTGATACTTTATAAAAAGTATCCATGGGTCATATGTGACATGTACGAGTCAACCTCGCCTCAATCTGAGGTCTGGTGTGGCCGGAACCACTCGAAATATCTCACTTTTATTTCAAATGGACAGGATTTTAAGTGAAAACAACAACTGGCATACGGAAAACTGACCAAACACATTCAGATTGTGTTGATACTGCAAAAAAACAATCCATGGGGAATTTTTGACCTGTGAGAGTCAACCTCGCCTCAATCTGAGGCGCGTTGTGGCCAACACCACTCAAAGTGTCTCACTTTTCTTTGAAATGGATAGCATTTTAATTGAAAATAACAACTCAAATACAGAAAACTGACCAAATTCATTCAGATTCTATTGAAACTTTAAGAAAAGTATCCATGGGTCATATTTGACGTGTACGAGTCAACCCCACCTCAATCTGAGGCATGGTGTGGCCGGTATCACTCGAAGTGTCTCACATTTATTTGAAATGGACATGATTTTAAGTGAAAACAAAAACTGGCATACGAAAAACCGACCAAACACATTCATATTTTGTTGATACTTTAGGAAAACTATCCATGGGTCATATGTGATGTGTACGAGTCAACCTTTCCTCAATCTGAGGGCTGTTGTGGCTGGAACCACTCAAAATGTCTCACTTTTATTTGAAATGGACAGGATTTTAAGTGAAAACAACAACTGGAAAACGGAAAACTAAACAAACACATTTTGATTGTGTCGATACTAAAACACAACGATCCATGGGTCATTTTTTTATGTGTAAGAGTCAACCTCACCTTAATCCGAGGTGCGGTGTGGCCAACACCACTCAAAGTGTCTCACTTTTCTTTGAAATGGACAGCATTTTAAGTGAAAACAACAACTAAAATACATAAAACCGACCAAACACATTCGTATTATTTTGATACTTTAGGACAAGGATCCATGGGTCATATGTGATGTGTATGAGTCAACCCCACCTCAATCTGGGGCACGGTGTGGCCAATATCACTCGAAGTGTCTCACTTTTATTTGAAATGGACAGGATTTTAAGTGAAAACAACAACTAACATGCGGAAAACCGACCAAACGCATTGGGATTGTGTTGATACTACAAATAAACGATCCATGGGTCATTTTTGACGTTTACGAGTCAACCTATCCTCAATATGAGGTGTAGTGTGGCCGACACCACTCAAAGTGTCTCACTTTTCTTTGAAATGCACAACATTTTAAGTGAAAACAACAACTAGCATACCAAAAACTGACCAAAATCATTTTTATTATATTGATACATTAGTAAAAGGATCCATGGGTCATTTGGGACTTTTACAAGTCAACCCCGCCTCAATCTAAGGCACATTGTGGCCGGTACCACTCAAAGTGTCTTTCTTTTGTTTAAAATGGATACGCTTTTAAGTAAAAACAACTCGCATATGGAAAACCTACCAAACGCATTCGGATTGTGTTTATACTTTAGGAAAACGATCCATGGGTCATTTGTGGCATGTAAGGGTCAACTCCTCCTCAATCCGAGGCATGGTGTGGCCGGCACCACTCAAAGTGTCTCTCTTTTGTTTCAAAAGGATATCATTTTAGGAGAATACAACAACTCACATATGAAAAACCATCCAAATGCATTAGGATTCTATTAAAACTTTAGGAAAATGATCCATGGGTCATATGTGACGTGTACGAGTCAACCCAACCTCAATCCGAGGGCCGTTGTGGCCGACACTACTCAAAGTGTTTTTCTTTTGTTTGAAATGGACAAGATTTTAAGTGAAAACCACAACTGACATACTTAAAACTAACCAAAAACATTTAGATTGTGTTAATATTTTATGAAAATGATTCATGGGTCATTTCTTATGTGTATGATTCAACCCTGCCTCAATTCGAGGCGCGGTTTTCCTGGTCTCACTCGAAGTGTCTCACTTTTATTTGAAATGAACAGGATTTTAAGTGAAAACAACAACTGACATACGGAAAACTGAACAAACGCATTAGGATTATATTGAAACTTTATAAAAATGATACATGGGTCATATGTGACATGTACGAGTCAACCCCACCTAAATCTGAGGCACGGTGTGGTCGGTACCACACAAAGATTCTTTATTTTGTTTAAAATGGATACGTTTTTAAGTAAAAACAACCGACATACAGAAAACTAACCAACCGGATTCGGATTCTGTTGATACTTTAGGAAAATGATCCATGGGTCATTTTTGACTTGTATGAGTCAACTCTTCCTCAATCTGAGGCATAGTGTGGCTGGAACCACTCAAAGTGTCTCTCTTTTGTTTCAAAAGGACATCATTTTAAGTGAATACAGCAACTAACATACAGAAAACTGACCAAAGGCATTCAGATTCTATTGAAACTTTAGGAAAATTATTCATGGGTCATATGTGATGGGTACGAGTCAACCTCTCCTCAATCAGAGGGCCGGTGTGGCCATCACCACTCAAAGTGTCTCTCTTTTGTTTGAAATGGACACGATTTTAAGTGAAAACAAGAACTGGCATACTAAAAACTGACCAAATGAATACTTATTGTGTTGATTTTTTAGGAAAAAGATCCATGGGTCATTTTTGATGTGTACGAGTCAACCCCGCCTCAATCGGAGGCACGGTGTGGCCGAAACCACTCAAAATGTCTCTCTTTTGTTTAAAATGGACATCATTTTAAGTGAAAACAACAACTGACATATGGAAAACTGACAAAATGCATTAGGATTATATTGAAACTTTAGTAAAACTATACATGGGTCATTTTTGAGGTGTATGAGTCAACCCTGCCTCAATCCAAGGTGCAGTGTGTCTGGAACCTCTCAAAGTGTCTCACTTTGTTTTGAAATGGACAACATTTTAAGTGAAAACAACAACTGACATACGAAAAATGGACCAAACACATTAGAATTCTATTGATACTTTAGGAAAATTATCTATGGGTAATTTTTGATGTTTATGAGTAAACCCTACCTCAATATGAGGCATGGTGTGGCCAGTACCACTCAAAGTGTCTTTATTTTGTTTAAAATGGATACGTTATTAAGTAAAAACAACTGGCATACGGAAAACCTACCAAACACATTTGGATTGTGTTGAAACTTTAGAAAAATTATCCATGGTTCATTTTTGACATGTAAGAGTCAACTCTGCCTCAATACAAGGCGTGGTGTGGCCGGAACCACACAAAGTGTCTCTCTTTTGTTTCAAAAGGACATCATTTTAAGTGAATACAACAACTGAAATTTACACTCATCAACGATAGTCGCAAACTCTTTTTCATGATTTGGTTAGTTTCACTAATGGGGTCATAAGTGAAGAGACTCCTAAGAAAATACATTTTCACCATATATTATAAAAAATACAAGTTCAATGCAAAATGCATCACAAATCATTACATACCCAAATCTAGGATCAGAAAGAAAAAATTGGGATTTGAGCCAATTTCAAACTCTTATTCAAATATAATAAGTATTTATTATACTATTATGCCTATTGGAATTTTATGGGGAGGTGGGGGTTGTGCTGGTTGGGGGGGTTGTGCAGGGGTGAGGTGAATTACTACTGTAATAGTGGTTTTCATATGAAGATTTAAATGGGTGTAAATAATGTTTGATTTTTTGAAACTATTATTATAATTTTATGTGTTTTTTTGTGCTATTTTAGCTGTTTTTATGATATTTTAAGTCTGTATGTGGTTTTTGTGATATTTTTTTGTAGGTGTATACTGGAGGGGATAATGGAGGGCTGTTGTGCAGCAGTTCTGGAAAAACACAATACCAACGGTTTTAAATCGTTGGTATAACAGTTCTGAAAAAACACAATACCAATGGTTTTAAACCGTTGGTATAACAGTTCTGGAAAAACACAATACCAACAGTTTTAAACCGTTGGTATAACAGTTCTGTAAAAACACAATACCAATTGGTTTAAACCATTGGTATACTTTGAGATAAATTTAAAAACTATACCAACGGTTTTAAACTGTTGGTATAGTGTTTAGTATTCAATATATACCAACGGTTACTTGAAACTATTGGTATAAATGTTATAAAAACATATACCAATGGTTAGATGACAACCATTGGTATATCAATAAATACAATGGGTTATACCAATGGTTTAGATCAAACCATTGGTATAGGGCTTTCCTCACGCCTTACTACCCTACGGTTTAGAAAATCGTTGGTATAGGCTATACCAACAGTTTTCCAGCCTATACCAACGGTTTTAAACCGTTGGTATAACCTTCTTTTCCAGTAGTGAAATATAGTCAAAAACAATATTACCATCATGTATAGTTTGGATATTATTAGACTTATCAACATGTTGGATGATTTGTACAGTTTTTTTATTTTAAAAAAAAATTAGTCATGGATATCACCAAATAAGTATGGAGTAAGTTGAAAAGTTGAAGTTGATTTTCAAAACCAAAAGATGATTTTTTAAATGTTTAGATATGTCATTTTCTATATAATTTTTTTTCACTTTCATGTA
Source organism: Viscum album (assembly GCA_963277665.1). Classification (NCBI taxonomy): domain Eukaryota; kingdom Viridiplantae; phylum Streptophyta; class Magnoliopsida; order Santalales; family Viscaceae; genus Viscum; species Viscum album. Next base: position 1,633,750,236 of record OY728141.1, read on the forward strand.
TCTCGTGAATGAATTATTGAAACCATTTATTGAAAAAATTGTTTTTTATTTTGAAAACAACTTGATTTATAACAAACACTTAATGTTTCACATTGATGGTATACACTATTTCATTACATTTTAAACGAGTGGAAGTTATATTCTAATATATAAAATGTGTATTATTCTTTCCAAGTGTGGTACTTCTTGGATATATTGCTTCTAAGGAACAAACACTTGAATTGTCACATAGATCATATATGAAAATTATTTATCATTTTAAATGAGTGTAAATTATATTCTAAGAAACCATGAATTCTTATCTCATATTGTGGAACTTCTTGGATAATTTTTTTTAAGTATGAAATTATAGTGTTTAAATCTATGTTTAATGATATTGAATCATGACCATAACCCTAATTAATCACTAATTTTCAAAGTTTCCATGTGTTGAAATATTTTTATCATAGATTTATCTCTAATTTCTCTATTGATGTGTAGATATTATCCTAATATTTTCATAATTTTAATAAACTATTTGTAGTGGAATTTCATACTAATGAAGGTAGAAAATGTGCAATTCCCATTCAATGAAAATATATTTTAACAAGAATTTAAATTAATCAAGGAGAATATATAACACTTATGGAAATAAGTTTTATTTAATTTTTCAATATCAATATCATTACTCACATTACTTGAGTTTAAAAACCATATTATTTATTCAAACCATAAAATATTAAAGTTCATTAATGGGAACAAAGTTTGAGTTCTCAAAATGTATAATGAGTTAATTTTATTCATTTGTTTCACTATATATCCAAATATTAGGATAAGGAAAACATAATAGTTATTGATTATTTATATAGAAGGTATATGCATTTACTTATATCAGGGATGAAAGAGTTCATAGACTTCAATTAATATTATAAGATTATAGGAGTGGTGAATTGATGGGCATCATTAGATAGACTCGTAGATGTGGTCTTTTTGGAAACTTAAATATTCAAAAAACTAAAAAAATACTAAATGTGTATTTATATTGGTGAAAATATATGTTAAAATTTATGAAATTATCAATTGGTATAAAAACTATTTAAGAGTAACCTTGAAAAGGCATTTCTAAGTATTCATTATGGAATTACAAAGTATCAATTAATGTAAGAATTTTATTATGGTTAGTATATAATTATTTTTTTAAATTTATCATTTTATACCATTATATAAGAATAAATATGTATCTAGGGTAGATGAATTTTTCTTCAAACAAGTTATTTTTCTATAAGATATTCAAAAGAATATAGGTTTATATTGAGATACTAAAATTTTCTTCCACTTATTAAAAAAATAAAAGATAATTTGGGAAACATGTTTATTATTAATAATTCTCAATGACATAAAATTAATGGACAAACTAAAGTAACAAGTCAAACCTTGAAAAAAAAGTTACAAAGGATAGGTTAAAAATAATATGAAATTTTTATATTTGAAGATAAGTCGAGCTAAATTTTCTTATGATTAATCTTTAGGTGCTATCACCTAACATTCATCATTTGAAATATGGTATCCACCCAATCACTCCTATTATCTTAATATAATTATCCATTTATTTTCAGGTTATTCTAGATGTAAAGGAGAAAGTAAAGTATATAAATATGTGTGATAGTTTCATTTAAGATCAAATTGAAAATTTAAATGTAACTTGAATTTATTTTACAAATAAATCTAAAGAAGAATTATCAACATTAATATATATGTATTTTTAATTCATATATTGGATGAAACTAAAATAATTCAATAATTATTATTGAAAATATTAAAAAAATACAATACGCTTAATATACTAAGAATAATAGAATATCAAGGTCTCCCACATCAATTGCAGATTCCAAACGTAATTCAAAAAGTTAGTTGTGAATTAATAATATCCTAAAAATTTATGGTCCATGTTTTCTGAATCCCCAAATTTTTTATCAAATCTATATTTGGTAATATTTAAAAAAATTCATGGAATATTACCAAATATAAAGAATATTATTCATAAAAGAAGTATAAAAAAGGAAATATGTTCATAGAATCATATGTTTAATTCCTATAGAAATCTATCATGATTAAGTTTTGGATAATCATGGTGTATGGAGGAAAAAGAAGAAGAAAACATTGGTTTCTCATTTGATAAAAAACCTTTACCTGGTCAAATTAATAATCTTATATTTTTAAAAATAATAAATATTTCCTATAATCTAAATTTCATAGTAAGTTTTAGATAAATTAACTCAATTTCATACACCTCATTTTTCATTTTTTATGATTGGGAGGATCTTTTCTTTGTTGTATTATTCTAGTTGTTGATGGCTTGTGGTATATTGGGTCATAGTTTATCTATTTATATCATTTATGTCTTGATGGGTTCCCCATTTCCCATCAAAAGGGGGTTTATGATATAATAAAAATAATAATTTTCAGTCAGACAATTACTCTTATAAACTCTTACTCTTTTTTTTATTTGAGCCTCTGCTGTCACTTAAAACAAGTGAATTTTTTTATGTTTTACATAGAACACAACAACCAAAAGAAATATAGAATTAAAAGAGTAGCATGTGGTATTTTTTATAAGGTTCATCCCCATAACAAGAAACATACCCCTTATTATGATCAGTTATTCATCCCAAGTCACATATTTTCCGAAATTTTATAAAATTGGTTATAATTTCAGATGAGTAAGTTCCATCCTCCAATAAATGATTAAAATGATAAATTTTACTCTAGAGAAATCCATAGGGAAGGTTTGAAATCCAATTCCCTAGGATAATAAATCACTTACAAAATATCCCGTTATACTTCCCAACATCCCACAAGATTTATACTACAACCCAAAGTATTTAGTCACCTGGATATAATTACCAAACATCCTCCAACCTCTTCAAGTAGATCTCGAGTCTTCTTAGGATTTCACTACATCAATATGAAATGATCTCTTTCCTCAACATATTCTTTAACTACTTCTAAATGATCAATATACTTATATGAAACTCAGTCTTTGTAAACATCCAATCTCTCAAATCTTGAATAAAATATTCTCACTTGGCTTATCACAAATAACGATCCAACTCTGATCTTTAAAACCCAATATCTCCTCAATAATCTTTAAATCCTTCAAAACATGGATCATTAATAGCAACATTTGTGTTGGAATTTCTATCATCTCTTCTTATTATTTCCTTTTAACTATGTTCTATGATACATATGTATGGTAAGGATTATTCCAATTCTTATTTCTTTAAAAAATTGGATATGATCAAAAATTCTCATTAGTTTCTTCTTCTTCCTCGATGCATAGAAAGTTATTCGTATTCAGTATTGTATCAGGTCTTTAATTATCTTTAACAAATATCAAAATTTTCTCTTTTCATCTCATATTTTTTATTCAAGATCAAAGAATATATTTTCTATATATTTTATATAGAAAATCTTATAAATTATCTCAATTTCAAGATCCTCCAACTCATTTTCTCAACTACATCGCATAGGTGTTCTCCCATGATAAAAAAATACTCATTCTCAATAAATTTTGTTTCTCTAATGGTATTCCAAAAATACCATTTTCTCATTTATCTATCATTTTCTTCTTACAGGAAAAATTATTCCTTTTAAATTCAACCAAGGGACTCAAGAATATTCTTCTCAAATGAATTCCAAAAATAACATATAAATAAATCAATCTCTATTAATATATAAAAATTCACAAAATTAATATGTTGTGGCATGGATCATATTCTCATGGGGTGATAGTATTTTATTTTAAAAAAATATCTTTTTATTGATTCTTCCTCGTCAGTTTTATCTTGTCATGTAATATTGTTACCCATGATTTGAATATCACTATGTCTTTATTCAGTCTGAATCACAATATAATTTGATATGTTTACATCACTAACATTCATTTTTCGCATCGCCACATTTAAGTTCCATAATAACTTTCATAAAATATTCATTTTTATAAATTTTATAAATATTAGCTTCAAGATGACTCATACAAAACATTGTAGTCACCATTAAATTTTACAATGAGATTCCAGGCCTTTTTAAATTTTTAGACAGTAAGTAGTATTTCTAAAGATCTAAATTACTATTATGTTTTTCTCTGTAATTCCCTACCTTTGTTGATTTATCACTAAAAATGATGTTTCATAAGAGTAAAATGACTCTTAAAAAATCTATAATGGATCTTATGTGGTCTTTAAATAACTCTTATTTTGTCATCAAATGACTCTTCCAAATTGTAAAATGACTCTTAAAGAATCACTGAGTCTCTTCCCTTTTTCAATTTTTTAGTTTGAAATATTATTTTACAATTAAATTACTATTATGAAATCTCTATATTACTATTACAAAACTGAATAATGACTATTACATGAAATAATGAGTTCTTTGGGACTTTTCCAAATATTCTATTCTTCTCCAATGTTACCCTTATGAAAACCATAAATAAATCTTATGAACTAATCAATGACAATTAAAATTTTCTCATATTATTCTTTTAATTTTCCAATTTATTCATCTTAACCTTAAGAAATTAGGGAATAAACATTAGGAACTTGGAATTCACCCTTAAAAAATAACTCTTGACTCTTACAGATATAAAAATAACTATTGAAAAATATCTGTATCACCCCCATTTTGAGTTATGTAGCCTTTTATTATTCCTTTTTATGTAATTAAAGTTCTTGGGATGATTTTGTAAGAGTTTGGGGAGTTTGTAAAAGTTTTGGAAGGTTTGGGATGCCTTTTTAGGGTCGCATGGTTTGAGCAAAGTTAGGGGAAACTGTGCGAGAATCCCAGGAAAACCGTGAAACTCAAGGTAGTGAGGTCTTGCATGGTTTGTTCATGGTTTGTATAACCATGTGAGGAGTCCATTCAAGATTCCTTCAATTCAGTAGAATCTATATGGTTAGCCCACGTTTTTTCAAACCATGAAAGCTAACTTTATGGCCCACTAAAGTTGTTTTTTTCTGAATGGGAACACTTGAGATTGACCTAAATCACTCCAAAAATTCTCCCACTTGAGCCTCCCTCTATATTTTCAGTTATCAAGGGTTGTAGGGGCTCTACCACTTATTTTTGAAAGTATTTGAATGGGTTTCAAGGTGGTTTGAATGTGGTTTCTCCTGGGTAAGTCTATCCTCTTGGATTATTTTTGGTTTCTCTCTAAATCTACTCTTATCCCTTTATTGTTTTATGATATTTACATCAATTTCATGTAGATCTAGGGTTAATTTAGCCTAAAGTGATGATTTTAGGGCTTTTAGTGATATGGTAGAGGATCTAGAGCGGTTTCGGCGGTGCGTTCACCAGATTTGTGGTGTGGTTGCTTGTGGGTCGATTTCTCTGGAACCCTAAAGGTTGGTGTCTTCTCTCTTAACTCAAATTTGTTAGAACTAGAAGGATTGTTACGATTAATTGGTTTTTCTATAATTAATTTATGATTTTGATATGTGAAATTGGTTAGAAATATCATTGGTGATGTTTTGTGGAGTTTTTGGGGAAAAAGGGGTTTGGTGGTAAAATTTTCTTATTATTGGATTTTAAAATGTTGATTTTAAAATCAGTAACTTGGGTTATTTTATAGAAAATGGTTTGACAAAATTATTTTCAATAAAAATGTGTTTCTTTATTGAAATTTTATATGACATGGATGATGATTCAAGATATTGTTTGATTATAAAAGGTTTATTGGCATGTTGTTGTGGCCTTGGTGTGTTATATGCTTGGTTGTTGGATTGTGCATGTTATGTTTGTTATTGGAATGATGTGAAGTGGGTGGGTAGTACCACTATAAAAATAATATGGAGAGTGGATAGAAGGTCCACCATCAAGGATAGGTGGGTGGGAAGTACCACTCGATTTGGAAAGTAGTAAATGGGTTTGGACAGGAAGTTCTATCGTGTTTGTTGGATTGTTGTGTGTTGATATTCAAGATGAAAATAATTGTGCTAATGTGAAAAGGGGAAATGGATTATGGAATGGTTTTTTGGTTTTCCCTTATTTGACATGGCTTGGTAAGGGTGTGTTTTTCTTGTGGTAATGGTTACACTATTTAATGTTTTATATAATTTATGTTATATAAATGTGCTAATGGTTATTTCTTAGTGGTGTGTGTAGGGAAGTCATTTGGGAAAATCCTACTGAGTATCATTACTCAACCATGATTTGTAACTTGGATGATTTTTCAGATGTTGTACTCTGGGACACATGTAAGAGTAAAGAATCTCATTTTTCTAGTGGTTCGACATGATTATTCGGTGATGTTGTGGTGCTTGGAGCACGGAGCTTGGTGTAGAGCTATGGTTGGTGTCCTAGTTCTTTGAGGTCTCATTGTGTATTCTTCTTCTTGGTACTCTGATATTTGGTGTGGTTGTATTGGAATTTGGGAATTTTTATGGATTATTTTGGTTGTCTTTTCGTAATGTATGGGTTGGGTTGTTTGCTGACATGCATCATGTACTTTTTTTATAATGACTTATTTGGTTGATTGATTTTATCTTAAGTAAAAATCATTCCTCAATGATTCTTGAATCCCTTGGAATTTATTGCCAGCATTTGGCTCCCTGAGAACGTCACTTAATGCCAAGTACAATTCCTCCATCCTCTCAATCCAATGGGATGGGGTGGGATATTACAAGTGTTATTAGTTTTTTCGTTCCTTGGATTTTAAGGGAAAGCAGTTGTTTAGTCCTTTGGCATTAATTGTCAGTCTAGGTGTTGAAATTCATTCTTGGTCTATACGTTGTGTTGGGATGGTAGAATGATATAGGATTTTTGGAACTTGGAATGTATATCATAAAAGGATGTAGCTAACCCTTTTATTCTAAACTTTAAGTTACTAGGGATTTGGGTACATAATTGTTTTGGTGACACTTATAGGCATTGGATATCTCATTATCATGGGTGTAGCCAATGATATGATCATGGAATGCATGGTAGAAATGAATTCCCACTAGGATTAATATTTCATTTGGGTATAATGATTTATGGTGTGATATGAATGTGTGTATTTTGAAAATATGAATTGGATTTTAAAATAGAGGGATTTGAAACAGGGAAACTTGTTGTATTTTGTAAATGGATTGATTTTAAAAATAGTGTAACATGGGAAATGTGAACTTGTGGAAAGACTAGTTGTGATAGTTTCAAAGTATTGAATTTGAAAATAGTATACACTTTCTTTTTACGGTAGTGGGAATTATGGTTGTTTTTTTTTATTGATAGAAATGGTACTGAGTAGGTTTCGTAGAGACCAACTTCAGGAAGCTGCTAAAAATGTGGTTGCACCTGAGCCCCAGGTGAACCAGTAGATAGTGAAAAGTATAAGGCAGTCCTTCCAAGCTGTGGAAAGTGGGAATAAAGCATATTATCCAAATCATGTGGATCATGTGGTTTAGTTTCAAAGGAAATCCACCTATTTTTAGAGGTTATTCGGAGCCAGAAAGGGCTAAAGTGTGGCTAAAAAAATGAATATGATATTTTAATTCTTGGGAACACCGGTAGAGATGAAAGTGAAGTTAGCCGTGTATATGTTGGAAGATATTTCCCTTCAGTGGTGGGAGATGTCAGTCCAAGCTGGGACGGACTAAGGTGTGACATGGGAGGGTTTTGAGTAGTTGTTTAATAAACAATTATTCCCTCATACTTTTAGGATTCATCGTACAATGGATTTATTATGTTTGAAGCAAGGGAACCTTTTAGTAATGAAATATGAAGCTAAGTTTATGAACATAGTGTGGTTTGTACCCAACTTGGAAGGTGGGACATCATTGAAGGCAATAATTTTTTAATCTGGGTTGACACCATAAATTCAGTCCAAGATAGTAGTGATATGTATATATTATTACATGGAAATGGTGAATAGAGCTACGGTGGATGAGCTGGATCTTTTGGGGGATACAGATGGGTAAAGTATCTTGGTACCCATGGAAAATAGTGGGAACTTGAACATTGGGTTCAAGCATAAGAGGGACAATTATTTCCAAGGTGGGAGTATGGCTCAAAATATGATGGCTGGATTGGTGAATCTTCATTTGAATCCTGAGAGTAAGTCAGGATGTTTTCAGTGTGGCTCTATGGGGCACATCAACCAGGATTGTGCAACACAACCTCGAGCATGTCATAACTGTAAGCAGATGGGGAATCTTCAGTGGTATTTTCATAATGATCTCAGGTCAGGTGTCCATGACACTCCTTAGGGGTCGTGGGGGTCTTATGCCTCGATGGGATGGGGGCAGCAGCATAACCCTTTTCAGTAGAGAAAAGTGGGTCATGGTGATTCTCGGAATACCACGATGCCTTAGCAAGGTAATAAATAGTAGATCTTGGAAAGTAAGTAGTTGTTTGGAGATAAGCAGGTTATGGTGGATGATCAGTCAATACCATCCATAGTGTGAGGTATGATTATTTTAAATTCCACATTGATGCAAGATTTATTTGATACGGGTGATTCACATTCTTTTATTTCTTCCTATGCCATTATTTTTTTGGGTTTACATGCTGAAATGAGGCCTTCTATTTTGAAACTAAAAACTCCTCTAGGTCAAAGAGGGTGTCGAGCCTTCCTATATAGAGTGTGTTGCTTAGTTGTGGACAACATTGAATTGATGTGGGATTTCTCAGTGCTTGAGATGTATTATTATGATATAATCCTAGGAATGTATTGGTTGGAGATGTTTAAGGACCACATAGATTTCTATGTGCAAACAGTTATTTTTACGATAGAGTATGGCCTTGAATAACACTTTGGAGGACAGAAGAATGAAAAGATGGGTGCAATGGATTTGTTAGCACCAGTTGTTGGCACAATATCGTATCAGTTAGTGGTTTTGTTGTCTACATCAGTGGAAGTTATTGAGCAAGGTGTTCTTACGAAATATGTGGATCAGTTTATGGATGTCTTTCCCAAATAATTCTCAGGGTTTCCACTCGTGATAGAAGTGGAGATTAATATTGATCTTCTTCTGAGGACCAGTCTTATCTCACTTCATTCTTACCATATGAAATCAGTATAATTGGAGGAATTATAAGTGTAGTTTGAACAGTTAGAGAACAAAGGTTCCATCTGACCTATCATGTATTTATGGTAAGTGATGGTTTTGTTTGTTAAAAAGGTGGATGAAACTCTGGAGATCTATATTTATTATTGTAGACTTAATCAGGTTATGATAAAGAACTGATATCCTCTTCCACGCATTGATGATTTTTTTGACCAGTTAACGGGAGATCAGTGGTTCTATAAGATTGAATTGATGTGAGGATATCATCAATTGTGGTTAAAGAAGGAGGATATCCCCAAAACAACTTTCATAAGTAGATATGGCCATTAAGAGTATGTTTTTATGCCCTTTTGGTCTAACGAATGCACCATTGGTGTTCATGGAATTTATGAATAGGATATTTCAAAGATATCCGGATTCTTTTATGGTGGTATTTTTTGATGATATATTGGTGTATTTGAGAACAATGGTAGAGCATGAGTAGCACTTGGTGATAGTGTTGGGGATCTTAAGGGATCATCGGTTGTATGCAAAATTTTCAAAGTGTGACTTTTGGATACCTGAGGTTCGTTTCCTTGTCCATATTATTTCTAAGAAAGTTGTTTTCATTGATCCGAAAAATATAAAGGTTTTTATCTCCTAGAAACCATCAAAGAACATTTTTGAAATACAGAGCTTCCTTGGTCTAGATAGCTATTATCGACATTTTTTTTATGATTTATCATGATTGGATTCATAGATGATGACTTTGATAGGGAAGAATATCCCATTTCAATTGGATGAGAAATGTTGGAAATGCTTTGAAGAGCTAAAGTATCTCCTTACATCAGCACCAATCTTGATTTTTCTTGAACTAGGTAAAGTGTATGTGGTGTATTGTAATGCATCGTGATCAGGGTTGGGGTGTGTTATCATGAAGGGGGTTCATGTGGTTGCATATGTCTCATGACAATTGAGGTTTCATGATAATAACTACCCAACGCATGATTTGGAGTTGTCAGTATTGGTTCATGCTTTAAAAATGAGGTGTCATTATCTCTTCAGTGAGAAATTTACAGTGGTTACCAATCACAAGAGCTTAAAGTATATTTTCTCATAGAGATATTTTAATTTTAGGCAAAGTAGATGGATGTAATATCTCTATATGTTTGATTTAGACTTAATGTACACACGAGGTAAAGGGAATTATGTGGCGGATTCATTAAGTATAAAATCATATGCTCAGGTTGTGAAACATGCATCGGATCAGAGGTAGTTGATGTCAGTTATAGCTGACATGTGGTTGGAATGTAAGGACCAGGGTGCCAAAGTGATCTTCTTTCCAGTTTCATTAGTTACTGAATTGGCTAGTTTGGTTAAAGAGGTATAGGCATCTGATTCTGAATGTATGGTAATGAGGTCGAAATTAAAAGGTGGGGAGACCATTGAGAGTTGGGAACTGAATGCGAATTTAGTTTTGTGTTTTCGGAATCGGATGGTAATACCAGTGTATTTTCATGATGAAATTCTTAGAGCTTATCATCATTCTAGGTGGTCTATCCATCCTAGAATTTATAATATGTATAAGGCATTAAAATCGCAGTTTTGGTGGGATGGTATGAAAAGGGATGTGGCCAAGTTTTACTCTAGATTATTGACTTGTCATCAAGTCAAGGTAGAGAATAAAAAACCTACAGTAATTTTGCAATCTTTGCCTATTTCAATTTGGAAGTGGTAGTAAATAGCGATGAATCTTGTGACAGGTCTTCTGAGAATGGTCAGAAAACACAATGTCATATGGGTGATTGTGGATCGACTCATAAAGTCGGCCCATTTCATCCTGAATCATGAATCCCATATAGTGGAGGATCTATCCAAAATTTATATCTGGGAAGGGGTAAAGAGGCATGGTGTTCCAGTTTCAATTATATCAGATAGAGATCTGAGGTTCACATCTCATTTTTGGAAATCCTTATAGCAAGACCATGGCACACAGTTGACGAAGAGCACAGTGTACCATCCTTATATGGATGGCCAATCCAAGAGGATGATACAAACATTAGAGGATATGTTAAGGTATTGTGTATTGGATTTTGTAGGTTCATGGGATGAGAACTTTCCCTTGGTGGAGTTATCCTATAATAAAAGTTATCAGTATTCAATACATATGGTTCTGTTTGAGGAATTGTATGGGTTTTTATGTCGTTCTCCACTATGTTGGATGGAAATGGGTGAGACATTGATGATTGGACTGAGCCTTGCCTAAGAGACAATAAAGAAAATCAATTTGATCAGAAAGAGGATGGAGACATATCAAAATTGTCAAAAATAGTATGTGGACCATCATCGATGACCACTTTTGTTCAATATGGGTAATCATATGTTTTTGAAGATCTCTCCTAGGTTAAGACATTGTTGGTTTGGAAATAAGGGTAATATATCTCCAAGGTATATTAGGACTTTTGACATACTTGATTAGATTGGAGAGTTGTCTTATCAGTTGGCTTTTCCACCACAGTTTAGTGCATTGCACAATGTGGTTCTTGTGTCACAGTTGAAAATGTATCATTAGGATCATGACCATGTGATTCATTAGGATCATGTTGATCTATAAATGGATGCTTCTTTGGTTCATATGCTGGTGTAGATCTTTTATAGGAAATAGAAATTCATTCATGGTAAAAGAATCAGTTTAGTTCATGTTCTATGGTAGCAGGAGAAAGAGATGGTCGAGCAATGGATCGAGCTTTTCCAGCAAAGATATGGTTCTCTACTTTATAAGGATAAAAATTCCAATGGCGGGGAGAATTTAGAACCCATGGTTTGAGGTGTGTAGTATTTTTTTATTACTTTTTATGTGATTAAAGTTCTTGGGATGAGTTTAGAAGAGGTTGGGAGAGTTTGAAGTGGTTTTGGAAGGTTTTGGAGGCCTTTTTAGGGTCGCACAATTTAAGCACGGTTCAGGGAAACCATGCAAGAATCCCAAAAAAACCATGCAACTCTAGGTAATGAGGTCCCACATGGTTTGTCTAACCATTCGGGGAGGTCATGTGATATTCCTTCAATTCATTGGCATCCTCATGGTTAGCGCATAGTTTTTCAAACTGTGTGAGCTAACCGTGCAGCCCATTAAAGTTGGTTTTTAAAAAAAACAAGAACACTCAGTATTGATCTAAATCACTCCAAACATTCTCCCACTTGAGCCTCAATTGGTATTTTCAGTTCTAAAGGGTTTGAGGGTCTCTCCCACTCATTTTGGAAGGGATTTTAAGGGGTTTCAAGGTGGTTTGAAGGTGGTTCCTCTCAGGTAAGTTTCTCCTCTTGAATTCATTTTGGTTTCTCTCTAGATATACTCTTCTTCCTTTCTTGGTTTCCTAGATCTACATATGTTTCATGTAGATCTAGGGTTTTTTTAGCCTAAAGTGATGATTTTAGGGATTTTTGATGATAAGAAAGAGGATCTAGAGTAGTTTCAGTGGTGTGTACACCAGATTTGTGGTGTGGTTGCGTGTGGGTTGATTTCATCAGAACCCTAATGGTAGGTGGATTATCTCTCAACTCCACTTTGTAAGAACTATATTTCCTATTCCAATTAGTTGGTTTTTCTTGAATTAATTTGTGATTTTTATGTGTGAAATTGGATAGAAATCCCTTTGGTGATGTTTTGTGGATTTTGGGGGGAAAGGGGGTTTTCGGTGAAATGTTCTTGTTGTTGGATTTTAAATTATTGATTTTAATATTAGTAACTTGGGTTTTTTTATGGAAATTGTTTGATAAAATGATTTTCAATAAAAGGGGTTGATTTATTTAAATGTAATATGACATGAATGGTGCTTCAAGGGATTGTTTTATTATGAAAGTGTTATTGAAATGTTTTTATGGCCTTGGTGTGTTATATATTTGGTTGTTGGATTGTACATGTTATGTTTTTGATTGGAATGATGTGAAGTAGGAAGGGAGTACCACTATAAAAAGAGGATAGAGAGTGAACGGAAGGGCCACCATCAAGGATAGGTGGGAAGGAAGTACCGTTTTATTTGGAAAGTAGTAAATGGGTTTGGACGGTAAGTTTCACCATTTTTTTTCCTTATTGTGTGTTTCTATTCAAGATGAAAATTTTTATGCTAATGTGAAAGGGTGAAATGGCTTATAGAATGGTTTTTTGATTTTAATTTGTTTGAAATGTCTTGGTAATGGTATGTTCGGCGTATGGTAATGGTTTCAATATTTAATATTTTATATAATCTGTTTTATATAAATGTGCTAACTGTTCTTTATTAGTGGAATATGTTGGGAAGTTATTTGGGAAAATCCTACTGAGTATCATTACTCACACATACTTTGTAACTTGGGTGATTTTGAAAATGTTTTATTTCGGGACACATATAAGAGTAAAGCATCTCATTTTTCTAGTAGTTCGACATGATGTTTTGGTGATTTTGTGGTGTTTGGAGAATGGAGCTTGGGGTGGATCTATGATTGGTTTCCTAGTTCTTTTGGGTCTTGTTGGGTATTCTTCCTCTTGGTACTCTTATATTTGGTTTGGTTTTATTGTAATTCAGGAATTTTTATGGATTAGTTTGGTTTTATTTTGGTAATGTATGGATTGGGTTGCTAGTTGACATGTATCATGTAGTTTTTTGATAATTAATCATTTGGTTGGTTAATTTTATCTTAAGGAAAAATCATTCCCTGATGATTCTTGAATCCCTTGGAATTTATTTCCAACCTTTGGCACCCTAGGAACGTTACTTAAGGCCATGTAGCATTCCTCGTCCCTCTCAAGGAAATGGGATGGGGTAGGATTTTACAATATCCTTTATTTTCTAAATATTCACTCAGTAAATGGTCCTTATGAAATGAAGGTTGTTCTTCTTTGACTCTTAAAAAAATTTATGAACTTAAGGACTTACACATTTTACACTTCCAATACATAATTTCAATAATCTCTTCATATCAATCCAAAACTCCTTCAAATAATTCTAACATGTCTCATCCACTTCCAAAAAACTTAAATAACTTTTGGAATTTATAAAAAATTCTCAAAACTCTTTAACGTTATTCTTAAGGTATCTTGCAGCATATAAACTCTCCTTTGAGTGTTTCAATTAGTCTTTATTTCCTTATCATTTAATCTTTAATTCATACATCTATAAACCTTTATTCAGGTGATATTTTTCACTGTATTCAACACCCTTCATGCTTAGAAATCCTTAAATGGTCTTTTAATATTCTATTTATATTTATCTTCTTTGAAAAACAATACTAAAGTTTTTTAATATAAAGTTTAGTAGCCAGATATTCCAAATCCATAACACTATTTTAGATAATACTTATCTCAAGAATCATCACTTTTATTTCACATGAAGATCAACTAACCAATTATTAGATATAAGTTTTGATCACCAAGAATCATCTCAATTGTACTCTCTTGGTAACATAAGAGTGGATCTTCCTAATACATGAAATGGAATCTCCTCACTTATCTTCATTGGGATCTTCTTCCATAAATCATTCTCAATATACATTAAATTTCCATCAAACAACTATATTTACAATAAATACAACATCAAATCCATTAATCCATTTGGGTTTTTCAATATACCCTTTGTATTTGTTAGTAATACCTAATTCACTTCTAAAGACAATGTTATTCATCTCCCACTTATTGAAATTAAATGAAAAGATAAATTTAAGGTAAATATTCCAGTTATCAATTCAACATCTTTGATTTGAAAATTTATCTTATCCCATTCATTCTCTTCCTTTCTCTATTCTCCCCCTCATTAATAGAATCAGTAAATTTCACACGAGGGAATAGTGGAACTACATTTTTCATAGAAATGTGACATAAATTAATAAACTCTATGTATATGTTATCCATTCTCTATTCATAAACAAAAATTGTGAGAAATTGAGAAAAATGTGGTCTATATATTATCCATAATGTGATATCAACTGAAAGTCCTTTTTTGGGTTATTTAGAAATATTTTGTAATAAATTCATAATTTTAAAACATCTTCAACAAAGATATTAAAAAATTCAAGTGCAGTAATTCTTTCCCACCCTTTCAAGTCATGTTAAAAATCACCCACATAATAATTAGATTAAACAGAATCTAAAAAGTATAGGAAAGTGATTATCACATATCAATATTAAACTTTACAAGGGCTATATATAATTATATATTTAAGTATAAAATTATAATACTCTATAATATTTCTGTTCAAATATACCCTTTAAGGAATGATCTTTAGTAAAAATTATCATTTATAGTTTTATCTTAAAAAATAAAATTCATTCATAGTATTTTGATGTTAGTTGAAGTAATCCAAGGCCATAATGTGATACCAATTGAATTATTCTACGATGGATGAATCTTATAGTTATATAATAATCAAAACTTTCATATATTTAACCTTTTTTATATTTAATCTTAAATTAAAAATACAGAGAAACAAAAATTTATAAGTATGGGAATAAGGTTAGTTTCCATCATCTTCTTAATGAGAAAAATAGGTCTAAGACTTATTCCACATTCTAGAAACTCTTTTTATTTATGACACTAAAATTATGGGCAATATGGATTTATTAATTTCTTCAAATTTATTCTTAGATGGATGGGGATTTTTCACTTCAACTAGTAATACTTAATCATTATTTTCTGTTAGTTCCAACTTTTTATCCACTTCCAAATCTATTATCCAAAATGTTAAAAATTATCTTGGAACATTATTAGCCCTATTTTTTATATATAATCTTTTTTATAACAGTACTTTTATAACTATACGTCATTGGTACTTTCACCTTTTTTATTCAAGGATTTATTTACTAGATATTATTTCATATTGTTTTCACCTTTCACACAAATTTTCAATATCATTTGATTTTCCCATCTTTGAGAACTTATAAAGGTCACCATCAAGGATGTATTCCACAAAACCAATCATTTTATTCCACTCTATTATTGGTTCTACTTTATATTTCATCTTGATTCTATCATAATTAATGTTTATATCCAGTTTATGATGATCCATCATGTGAAATTTTCTTCAATAGTATAAGAATATCCTTCTAGTTGGTGTTACATCCATTTTATCTTTCTTTATTAACATCTTGGGAGTATTTTTCTCATCCCCCTTCTTTAATTTACTACTCAATCTAGAATTATCTTATTTTATACTTTTATTATTCACTTTTTATAGTGATATTATTTTCATATCATCATATTATTTAATCTTAGATGGTTTTTACCAACACACGTATTCACTTTAACCACTTTTTTTGTAGGTCTCACCAAAAATTTCAAGACAATAAAATCTATTCTTGTATGATAGATTCTACTTCTAATATTAAATCTACTTCTTCACAGTAGAATTATTCTTTACTTTAGTATTTCTCCACTTAAATTCAATTGTTCTATAACCTTCATAATTTGACATGTTGTACCAACAACTAATGAAAATTTTCCCAAATATAAAACAACACCAAGAACAACCAATAAACCTTATTTTTTTCTTTTATATGAAAGTTATCCAAATAGAACACTTGTTGTTTTTTGGGTAGAAACTCTATTATTTTGAGAACCATTTGGGGTAGTGTTCTTATTTAAAATGATCATATCTACCTCTGATGAGGTGTTATATTTTTTGGAATTTTTCTCCACCCATATTTATCTAGATTTTGATTTTGAACCTAAAATTGTATATAAAAAAATTAGTAAAAAATTATATAGATAAGGGGTTACCTTCTTCCATGAACTTGTAGTGGATATATGTCCATAAGATCTTAATCTATTATTACCACATTAGATATTCTTTTTAGAATAAAGATTCTTATCATATCTATTTATGGAATCACTACTTCTTTTAGATACTTGTGAAGATTATTATTGAGTGTTTTTGAGATTTCTCAACTACACATCCAAATCAAGACATTTTAGATATAGAATATACTTTTGGCCTTAAACTAATGTCACCCTTTGTTAATTTTCTATTTTCAAATTTCCAACCTGATATTCATGCACCAGACTTGAATCCAGTAGATAAGTATCCCGCTCTTTTATTCTTTTTATTTTAATCTCTACATAAGCGTCATTGAAAATAATTTAGTTTTTATATAATTTCTCCAATGCATGGATCATATCCTTAAAAAATTATTAATTAAATATTATCACAAAAACTCTTTTAAATTCTTCTATAATTAAATAAAATATTTTATTAAAAAATAAAACATATTTCTCTTTAGCTTTAATAAGTTTTTAAAATTATTTCCCTAATATATGAGATGTGGTAAAATTAACCTATAATAAATCTATAAAGAATATTTCCAAGTGTATTTGAAGAAAGTTTATGTTTTTCATGTATTATGTTCCTAGTTTACAAGAAACTAAAACTCAAAATATCCTCTTTATTATTAACTTTTGTATCATGTAATGAAATTTTATCATATTAAAAAATTGGGATTCTATAGTTGGTATCAAAGTAAGGTTTATCTATTTATGGAAATTAAGACTGGAAAAAATTAGTTAGAACCCTAAGTATAAGTCTAATTATAGTAAAACAACCTAAAATTTTGGTGAAGTATAAAGAGAGTGGTTTTTAAGTAATGAAATATCTATCTGGATACTACAAGTGGATGTGGCTCTAACATAGTTGTACATAAGGTAATAAACCTAAAAGGAGAAGATTTAATATTAATTTTATCATATCCTAGTGCATGATAAATAGGCATTTAAACACACCTGGTTAAACACTCATGGGGTATATACTTTGGTTAATCACATTATTTTTTAAAAATCATTATCAAGGATATATATAAAATATAATTTTTATTACAAGTGATTAAAGAATAATTTCCATCAAAATTATTGATTTATATATATAGTACTTAAAATCCATTTAGAATTGTAATATTCCTAAAAGTTTAATTTTTATTACTATGGACTTATTCTTTTATAAAAATTATATAAAATAAGAGAAACCACGTAAAAATGGATTTCATCTATAGAAAATGTATTTTTTGTACTATATTTTTCATAGATAGATAAATTCATCTTACAAGTATACTACTTAGAATGAGAATCTAATCAGTGGTAGAAAGTGATTAAGAACATTAATCAAAGAGGGTAGATTTTTTTATGGAATGGGAAGAGTTTAGGATGATATTTTTCAATAAGTATTTTCCTTTTTTTATGCAAACAAACATTGATATAGAATTATTAGAGCTAAAGAATAAGGAAAATTAATTGGTGGGAAGCTATGAAATTAAATTTTAAAACAATTCTTGATACACCTCTATATTTTTTATGGGTCCAAAGGGAAAGGTTAATAGGTTATTTAGAAGAATAAGACCCCATTTATGTATGAATATAGTAAATAGATACTATAAAATCTATGATAAGATAGTGTGAAATTCTATTATTTTTAAAATAGAGTTTGTAGTGGTGAAGTGTCCTCATAGGATGAATAAAAATAATATATTAATGGATCCAAACTCGAAGAATAATTTTTATCATGGAAGGGGAGGAAAGTAACTACAACTACCCACATGAAAAAAATGTGGGAAGAAACATTTAGTAAATCATATTTATAAAAGTGTAAAGGGATAAAAGTTTGTAAGGGATGTACATATAGCTCAAAACTATCATGGTGATGAGAACCCTCAACATATCAATGTAAATTTTAAAAGTAATATGGTGAAAGATAAACCCAAAGTTTAATGCTTCAAGTGTGGAAAGCATGGGCACTTCAAAAATCAATTTCCAAATCAAAAGATAATAGAGGGTAACCTTCATCAAGCTCAGCATAGGACAAGGGAAAAAGATCATGCATTTTCAAACATGATGGATTAATTTTATTCTTCGAATGATGTAGTGGTGGTACATTAATTTTTTTATCAAAGCTAGAAAGTACATTGTTTGAATCTATTTCTACGCATTCCTTTCTTTCAAACAAGTATTCAATGAATGTAGAATAAAATCCTAAACTGTTATAAGTATATTTATTAGTTAAGAATCCTTATGGTATTACACAAGAACCAAAGGTGTATAGAAAATATAGTATAATATTTGGTGATTACAATCTCATCAAAAATCTAGTATTCATTCCCATGGTGGAATTTAACATTATACTAAGGATAGATTGGTTCTCAAAATATAATGATGAGATCAACTGTAGAAGTAAGGAAATTGCAGTGTCCTTGAATGAAAAACCTAGAGTTATTTAAAAGGAGAGATATCCTAACTTTATATTTGTCTATAATAACCACCAATAGCCTTATTTATAGATATGATTAGTTAATAGGGAGAAGAAAATTATTATATAAAGATAGAAAATTCCCCCATTATTCAAGAATACATTAATGAATTTCCTAAAGATTTTCCTAGACCTCCCATATAAAGAGAGGTATAGTTCTCAATTAAAATCATACTAGATTACATCCAACATCATAAAACCCTTATATAATGTAATATATATATTTATTAGAATTAAAGAAGAAACTACACAAACTATTGGAAAATGTTTTATTTGACCAAGTTTGTATCCTAAGGGAGCACCAATTCTCATTTTAAAAAATAAATATGGATTGATGTAGTTATGAATTAACTATAGATAGATTAATATGATCATGGTAAAGAATAAATACCCTCTCCCCATTATTTATGTTTTATTCAATTAATTTAAAGGTACTTAAGTCTTCTCTAATATTGACCTTTGATTAAGGTATCATCAATTGAGGGTGAGTAAAGAATATATCCCTATGTATTCCTTCTAAATAAGATATAGGCATTACTAGTTTTTTTATTCCCTTTATCTTGACTAATTATCCTACCATATTTATGGATTTGAGGAATAAAATATTTAAAGACTACCTTGAAAAAAAATTGGGGGTATTTATTAATGATATTATCATATATTAAAAAATTCAAAAGGAGTATGAGGTTATTTTAAGGGTCATATTATAAACACTAAGGAAGAATAATATTTTTTATAAATTAGGTAAATTTGAGTTATGGTTACAACAAGACACATTTTTGGGGCACATCATGACTAGTAAAGAAATCTTAGAGGATCCATCAATGAAAAAGGTCATGGAAGAGTGGACACATCTTACAATAGTAACTGAGATTCATAGTTTCCTTGGTCTAGTAGGATACTATAGAAGGTTTGTGAAAAAAATTCATGGATTTCTAATCCAATAACCATGTTAAATTGAAATGAAGTTAGGTTTATATGGATAAAGTAGTATGAACAAAGTTTCCCAGAACTGAATAATGGGTTGGTTAGTGCACATGTGTTGGCTTCACCCTATGTATGATAAGGATTTGTTATCTATAGTGATAAATCTATGAAAGGTCTTGGATGTTTCTTCATGAAATATAACAAGTTGAATTTCTATTCATCTTGATAGTTAAAACCTCATGAACATAATTATACTACTCAGGACCTAAATTTAGTTGTATTCATTTTTTTCTCTGAAGATATGGAGATAGTATATTTATAGGGGAAAATGTGATATATACACATAACACCAAAGTTTTAAGTATATATTCACAAAAAATGAACCAAACATGAAATAAAGTATATGGTTGTAGATTATTAAAGACTATGATTGTTAAATTCATTATAACCCTAAAAGATAAAATAGTTCCACATATGAATTGAGTAAGAATGATCCCAGTGTTCATGAAATGATGAGTATTGATGGAGATCCATTGATAAATGACCTATTAAGGTTATACATGGGATTCATAAGGTAAGGGATGTCATCATTCATATCCCAAATTATTTCTCAACCATCATTACTAGGGAATATCAAGAAAACTAAAAGAGGTGATCCTTTGATTCAAAATAATATAGAGTTATTGAAAATGATAAGTTTTCTCAATTAAATATTCATTGAGAAGGGGTAAAGAAATTTGTTAAAATGTTATGTAACCCATCTATTCCAGATATAAATAAGGTGATGATTGATAAATCTCATAAATCTATGTTATCTATACATCCTAAAAGTACTAAAATGTATAGGGTCCTTTCCTTATTGGTAGGATAAAATGAAAAGTGATATTTTTTATTACATTAACAGGAGATTGGTGTGTCAATAAGTAAAGAAGGAGCAAAAAAATCCCAAAGGGTTATTGAAACCACTACCCATACCTATATGGAAGTGATACAACATCACTATAGAGTTTTTCATTATCCTACCTAATACATCCAAGGTAAACAATGTTATATGGGTATTCATTGATAGGTTGAAAAATTCAACCCATTTTATTTCCATATGAGAGGATTTCTCTAAGGATTACCTAGATTGCATCTATATTGAAGGAGTAGTGAGACTCTATGGAGTAACTATGTCAATTTTTTAATAATATCAAATATTTACTTCTATGTTTTAGAGGAGCATTCAAAATTCTATCAATACAAAAGTAATCCTAACCACAACTCTATCACCTAATTTTCAATGGAGTTGGGAGCAAAACCTTCTATTTTTTGAATTTCCCTATCATAATGGTTTCCACACGAGTATTCAAATGGAAAATTTTTAATCTATCTATGGAAAAATGTGTATAATCCCAATATATTGGGATGAAGTTAGATAATGGAAAATGTTGGGACAATACATTGTAAAGTAGACTTCTGAAAGAATGCATGTGACTCAGAAACACATCAAGGTTTCTCATAGTCAATAGAAATTTTATGTTGATAAATGAAGCAAGGACTTAGAATTTCATGTTTTGGATAATGTATTTCTCAATATATCACTTTAGAAATGAGTTATGAGATTTTTAAAAAAGGGTAAACTAAGTCTAAGGTACATTGGACCAATTGAGATTTTGGAACGTTTTAGAGTGGTTTCTTATTGATTAGCAATAACTCAAAATATTTACAATGTCTAAAATGTCTTCTAAATGTATCTATTAAAAAATAATATATATTCCATAATACATATTAATTGATGTTAATGGTGTATAATTGGAACCTAACTTTTCATATGAAGAGGAACAAATCTAGATTCTTAAAAAAAGGGAAAAAAATTTGAGGAATAATACGACATGAATTGTGAATGTAATATGGAGAAATATAAAGTTTGAAGAAGATACTTGGGAACCTAAAGAAGTGATGAAGGAAAAATATCCCCATTTATTTTGAAGCTAGAGTAAAATTTTGAGGGTTAAATTTTTTAACGGGGGGAGAATGTAACGGCCTAAAATCTTATTCTTTGATTTATAAAATAACTCATTTTTCTATAATAACAACTTTTTTATATTTCACGATGGATATACATAGAAATAATATTACAAAAATAATATTACATGTCAAGTAATAATACTAATTACTACTACTAAGTCGGATACATGGATATAAAAACCAAATAATATTGATCATGCAATGGTATACTCTATAGAATAAAAATCTTCCAAGAATATTACACCTGCCATGAAAACTATTATAATAAAAAATAAATAGCAAAAATATAATAGAAATTATCATAGGAATTTTAAAAATATTTGGGAATGAAGTAATAAATCTTGATGTTTTGTGGTATAGATAGGATGTAATCTGAAATGTAATTGTTAGGATATGGCTGTTACATTACTATTATGTGATCTTTGGTTAATATGACCATTGGATGATATAAATGTTTAGAATTATGACTATTGGTAATGTAACTATTATAAAGTAACTATTAGGTTTAGTTTATATTAAGGTTAATGATAAGAGTATATTTAAGGTATAAGGAAGAAATAATATCCTCAACCAGTAGAATCATGCCTTATGAAGCTCATTTGTCAGAGCTAGAGAGGTAGTTAGAATCATTAGGGTATTATCTTGATTAAACCCAAGTAGTGATTCAACAATTTAAGACCAGATATGATCACCTATGGGAGAAGTTCTAGTTAGGGGAGATCACCAATAGATCAATGTTAGTCGAACCATATTACGAGACTACCACCATCACACATCCTACCCTTAGAGATTATACTGGTGTAATAAGGGGTTATATATCTAGTCCCTAGTATTATTATAGTGTAGTTATTTTAGAAATTAATTAACTATTTTATTGGTTCCTCATTCTTATTTAGGGTTACACCCATACATAAAATTCATTTTATTTGAGAAAATGATAGAGTGGGTTTTTTATAAAAAGAAATCAGATTAAATTTTTATAGAAATTATATATATAATTTCCATTAAAATGAATTTAAAAAAAGGTTTAAAACAAAAAAATATTTGCAAAATATTTTTATGTAATTGTATATAATTTTTCTAAGGGATATAAATTTGATTATATAATAAAATTGACAGTTTTAAATAAATAAGTATTTTATAGTTAAATATTAAATTTCTCATATTTATAAAATTTTCCTAATAAAATGGATACCACTTTTAATACCAGTACATCAAAATTATCCAATTATTAAATTTTCATAATTTCCGGTGATAGCCACATTTTTTGGTAAAATATAAAATATGATATAATATACAGTAAGTGTTATGATATTATAAATTTATAAAGGTTATGTAATGATTATATCAAATAGTTTCTCAAAAATAATATATTTTATTTTATTAATATTGTGTATTTTAATGGATTTAAATAAATTTTCATACCTATAAATGACTTTCTCAAGTCTAAAATTGAAATTAATATTTTAAAAACTATATTTTGAAAAACATTTAATTTTATATAAAAAAGTAATATTAAAAATATATTTAGGTTCAAATACATTAAAAAAAATAAAAGTTCACTTGAATTTCTAAAACCATGAGAAAAAAACATGGTTAATCCAATGGTTTTTCATTTTTCACAACCTATAATTCCAAGACCTCTATATTTAGAAATTATTAAACAATTCATCCTCTTTTACTATAAATACCCACCCATCCTCCCATTCATCTCCACTAAAAATCCATTAATCATGAGATTATTCTCATTTACCATATCTAAACTACCTCAAATATGTCTCCAAGGTCTTAATGATTCCCTCTTCAATCTTTATAAAGTTACTTCCCAAGGTAAGGGAATTCTCTTACTCTTTCCTTTTTTACTTTCAAGTACTTACTTTATAGTAATTTTTTTCATATTAATATGTTTTCATGAACTTAAATGATTCCATTATTATCCAAATTTTGTTATTAATGATATACTTACCTACCCTCTCATTAATCCAATTCAATAATATTTTTTGTATACCTATTGTGTTTTTGAAATCATTTCATGAATTTATCTATTTTATATGGAATATTCTTATATTGTTAATACCCAAAACTATTAATTATCCATGTGTATTAACCTAGATATAAACATAATTTATTTATTTTTTATTTCCATGTATAAAACCCGAATTTCCTTTTCATGGGTTAAAAATTATGTAATGTCCAAGTCTTTAAGAACTAATGTACTCAATGATTTTATATGAAACTTGTTCTGTATTCTATTTTGGGTTATTGATGAAATGATTTATAATGATTAATATGGATAAAATGAATTAATAAATATGAAGGGTGTTCCCTGATATCATTACAATTCATTATGTAAATAATTAAACTTTATAAGTGAAATATTTTATGATACCTTGGTGAATAAAATTGGTAATTGTGTTTTATAACACCTTAGTGATAACCCTCGTTGATATGATTATGAATGTATAATTTTTATATTTTAGCCACATTTTCGTGTTATGCTTCATGATCATTCTGTTATTATATACATCATGTTCTTATGTTCATCGCTTTTGTTATGCCTCATTATTATATGATAACTATTTCTTTTGTTTATTCCATTACTAGGATTTATGTTCACCCCTTAATTTTTATGTATGTCCTTAGGATATGATATGTAGTAAAAGTAACCTAGGATTAATCTATAAAAAATATTTCCAACTATATTTAAATAAATTTTAGGTTTTTCTTGTATTATTTTACTAGTTTCCAAGAAACTTAACTTCAAAATATCCTCTGTATTACGAAATTTTTTACCATGTAATGAATTTTTTATATATTAAAAAGGTGGAATTACATAGAAATGAATTCCATTAGGTGTATTTTCATTAACATATAAATTATAGGTGATTTTACTAGAAAATATTCCAATTTGTTTCAATTTTAATAATTAATATTTAATTTTTATATGTAATTATTTTTTTCTATGGTGTGGGATAAATGATCGGGTGACGTCCTGTGAATAGATGAGGCAAGGATAGGCTTTGTCAAGGATGTAAAAAGTATATATTGGGGTAAATCCTATATATAGGTAGGTTATCCCTTTAATATAAATTTATATGCCTTTTTATGCATAATTTCTTGCCTATAAACACATTTTTATGGATAGAATAGATAGATGGGTACCAAGAGTACCCTAGAGAGAGAGAGTTAGGATGGTAGTGATCCTCTTAGAGGTGGAACAAGTTCTCTTTAGCACTTTGAGTGAATTGGGTTTTCCTGAAAACTATGTTTCCATGAGGATATGGTTTCATTTGAGTTTATGTGAGTACTTGGGTGGTCTCAAGATGTTACATGTAATGTAGATATCCTAGAATAGTTTTCCATGGGGATAGTTCAACATGCATGATAGGCTTAGGTCTGTTGGTTATGGGTGATATGGTCATACATCTCACCCCAAGTATAAAGAATACTCTTAAGGGTGTGTTGAGGTTTGATGAGCACTATGAGTAGGTTGATTCCTTGGGACTAGATGGTGTATAATTGATAGGGTTTCATCAAATTGGTGGTTTCAGATCTCTTTTGAGATTGATGAAATATGGGACCTGAGTGAGGGTCCTAGTGAAGGAATTATAAAAGGATATGGACTGAACACTTGAGGTCTAGGTCAGGTGGAGTCTATGAGTAGTGTGAGAATCATGGTGTGTTAAATATATCTTAGTGATAAAGATAAAATACTGATATTGTTCTAAATGACCCTATTGGATTCCAGGTGGGAGATATGATAATTTTGAGAGGACCGACATGTTATACATGGACAATGAGATGTGTTCAAGGTGAGGGGATAGGTAATAAGTGACTAGATCCCTATATAAATTTGTGATATATGGGGTGGTTTATGTTCCCTATGTGGAGACATACTTTTGATTCCCAGGTCATGGACTCTCCATGAGTGTGATGGCATTGGAAAGATTTTCATGAGTGATATGGGGTCCTATATATGTTTTATATGGAACCTAAAATAAGTGAGAGGGTAGAAATTAGGATATAATAACTTGTTCTACGTGAGAGGGTATTGGGATGGACCACCTTGAGTGAGAGGGTTAGGTCCACTATTGCATGTGATAACCATGCTAGAATAGGGAGTGGTCATGTTGTAACCTCCCCCTAAGTGAGAGGGTGGTGGATGTGATGTATGACCACCCTGAGTGAGAGGGGCCAATTGAGGTGTGATATAATGAAATATGTGTAAGGTAAACAGTACCTTGAGAGATAAGGTAGTGTTTGATAGATAAATAGTCATGCGTTAAGTGAGAAGGTGTTAGCATTACCACCTTGAGTGAGAGGGTGAGTCTAGTACTTGGACATGAGACACTGCCCTGAGTAAGAGTGTTGTGGTCAGCATGTGTTAGATTAAAAACCCTATTTATTTGATTATGGGCTAGGTTAATATTATGATATAATGGTTATAATATAACGAGATGAATAATGTATTCTGATATGGATCCAACGTAGGTATGATCAATTGTTTTTTTGTACTGGTTATCACACAGTGAAATGATGATCATGGAGTCATGGTGGTCTGGTTTACGCACAATATCTAATATGTTATTGTGACATGTTTATTTCTTTGATGATATATATATATATATATATATCATGGAATATACTAGGGTAACTTGGTGAGAACCTATTGAGATTTATTTCTCACACTTTTCATAGGTTCTATAGTGCACATGAAAATCTTATGTCTATTTTATAGTTCTGAGAACATTTTGTGTTGTATAACGGGATGGAATATCCTAACAAGAATTGGAGACTATGGTAAGGTGAGGATTGGTGATGGAGGTAAATCCTCTTTCATTTTCATTTTGTTTATTTTTTATATTTTATTGGCCCATTGGGTGATGAGGTGGATTTATATCTTGAATTATAACATTCATTTTGTTATACAATTTAGTTTATTGATTTATGTGTACTCTGATTAGGTGTTGTGGATGTTTGGTTATTTTCTATTTTTTTATCACTCTAATTTGTGGTCATATTTTAACTATTTTATGGATTAGACACTTTCCACTAGTCATTAGACTCTAGCATATGGGGAGATGTGTTTGAGATCATGTAACTCCTTAGCCCAGGGTACTTTCATTTGGTTGTTAGATTGGGGCATTACAAAGTGATATTAGAGTTTTTTTTACTCTTTGGAAATATGATGGGTGATTGTTCTACGAATTTGTAAAATCTTTTGATTTACCTTAGAATAATGCATAATGAACACCTTTCCTATGGTAATTTCTTGATACAAACAGTATCAGATTGATGTTATTAGTTATTTTTGGTATGACTGAGATGTTTATTAAATGTGATTCATTATTGGAGGATGATATTTATGGTTTTAGATCTCGGTTCATTGGAAATATTTCATATTCATTCATCATATGTGGAATGTATGATTCATATTACATACTCTTGTGTGCGTGTGTGTAATTGATTTTACTAATTATAGGTTCATTTGTTTAAAGTATCAACAACTTATATGTAATTTTCCCAAATAACTTGTTATAGAATTATACTCAGATGAACCATGGTATTTTTCTTTTTATGTTAGGTCATTTTTATCCTATAATATAATGCTATTTATTATAGGTTATATGGTCCCTTTATGAAAGTGACATATATATAGCTTTAGTGGGTCATTGAAATCATCAAATACCTCATTAATGGAATCTTGATATATTTGGTACAATAATGGTATAACTAATAGGTTATCTGAAGATAGGAAATATTTTCCTTAAGGATATGGTTTTGGTTACTTAAAGTGTCAACAACAAATAATATGGTGTTTTCTCATATATATTTTTGTTGAAATTTTATTTAATCAAACTCGGAAGTTGCATGGGTAACCCTTTTAAGAGTTTAAAAAAGGCATGTGAATTCCCTATACTTGGTATTGAGGTCTTGTGATAGGGTGATATTAGTAGGATGTTTGGATATATTTCTTTTGGATGAAATTTTAATGGTATGGTGGGAGTGTGGATAGAAACTCATGGGTTTGGGAATGATTCTTGAGTGTTAGGAGATCATGAGATTATCCTTGGCATGAGTGAGATGTTGAAGGCTAGTTAGATGAGATTAACCTAAAAATGGATCATGGTTAGTGGGACAAGCATATGAACCTATCTTAGATGGGATGCAATTCATGAGAGCATGATTAAAGTTATATAATCGGGGTATAAGAGAGTGGGAACCTATAGAATTTGGGTGATATCGAGTAATATCATGCATAAGAACCTGTGAGAGGGTTCTTAGAGGTTCACTATGGATTAATTAAGATAGTGAGAATTTGTGTGGATTTTTAGGGGTAAATTATCAATTCATTATGGAAAGTGTTCACTAGATATGTTCAGTTCTCATTGAGTTGTGGATCATTGAGTAGTAGTGTGTGGGTTGAGTAATAGTGGGTTTGGAGAGATGCATGTGAGAATGGTGGCCCAAGGGTTCATTGAGATTGTAGGTGTCCCAATTTTCTAAGAGGTGCAATCATAAATGGATTTAGGTAGCATTATATAATCAATCTAGGTGGTCCTTGAAATAAGTTTCGAGGTTTTAAAGGTTCTTGACTAATCAAGACTTAGAAAGAGTTCCATGTATATGTTGGTGGGGCCCATTTGGTTTGATTCTCATTGAGTAGTGTATAGAAATCCACATGGTGTATATCACACCATTATCCATTATAGGATGTGATCCTCATTATAAATGGGTTGATGAATTATGAGGATTCCCTTCCTAGTGATATAGGAATGGGCAGTGTTGGGTGTTTTGTGTTGGTGCTCAGGTATGAGTGGCATGTCCACATTCAGTCATTATGTGTGGTAATGGATGGAGTATAGGACATAGATATCTGGTGTTTTGATTTTTAGGGTGATGATAATGATACTTCTATAGTGGGAAGCATTGTATCCATAATGGGTGTATGAACCTTGTGTTGGGAAAGTTTTCTAGGTGGTGATACTATTCAGTAGATGGTTGTGATAACACCTAAATATTGGTGTGTGGAATGATATATTGATATCTAGTTTCTTGGGAATATTCGAAATTCAGAATTTGAATGTTGTGTTGGTTAAAGTTGGTGTATTTTCATTGGGTTTGAGGTCGAATTAGTGTGATCTGAGCGTGAGTTAGATTAGGGGTGTTTTGGTTCATATTGAGAGAGTGTGAAAAATATTTTGTTTGATTGGTTATCTAACCATGGAATTACACTAAGAGTTGACTCTAGAATTTAGTGTGGGTGTTTGATGGTCTCTTGATGCACCCTCAGAGTTATGGAATCATGATAGGGAATTTAAATAATACACCGATGTTAAGTGGTGTGATTATGTGTCAGAAGGTGAGGTCGAACATCCTTGTGATAGGTCATTCAGAGGAGAACTAGATAGTTTTTTAGTGTAGAATCAAATGAGGTGTGATGGAAACTGTATTTAATGTGTCATTGGACTGTCAGAAGAGTGTTTTTTGATAGGTTATTTCTATGGTGGGTAGAACCAAGGCTTATAAGCAGCCTCTTTTGAGTTGAGTTTTATGGTGGGGAGAACTATAAGACTTGGGAATAATATATTGAAGTAAATGTGGTGTCTCGTGATTGATAGGTGTGGTGAGATACAACTTAGTGTTCATATTGGTGGAAAGTGAGCCACTCATTTCTTGGTGAGTAGTACACCATGGTGTTTAAAGTTTTGCAGTGAGAGAGAATTCATAATTCTGAGAGAGAACATGGTTCTTTGGATATGAATTGGAAATTAAGGTAGGTCATGATTGATTTTTTGAGTCTAATTTACACTTTTTGAGTATGGGAAGACTTATGATATAAATTTTTTAATTACCTGAAATTTTTATAGGTTTTTAGTTTGAGAGGAAGTTTGAATTTTTGTCTCAGAGCAAGGTTTGTTTCATGAATTGGGATTTGGATCAAGAATTTTAGAATTGGAACATCTTGGGAAGATGTTTTAGGATGTGTATTGAGTATTGGGTGATGTTTCAAGTGCTTGGGAAGGTGTTGGATCAAGTCCTAACTGGATTTTTAGAATGATTTTATGGAAGCAGGTCATGCCACGACCCATAGGTCATATTAAAATGGCATGTTGTGAGGAGTGAATCACATAGTGACTAAGGGATTCTGGTGTGGTGGGTTTAATGGAATTTTTTGAAGAGAAAGACCCTTACTAATTGGGTCTCATCATAAAGGGAGAGTTGGGTTGTGATGATGATCCTTTCAGAAAGGGTTTATGGCCCTTATGGTTTTTTCTTTTTTTAATAGATAAAAGTTAGGTCACATAATAACCCTTAGGTTTTACCATGAATATTGTAGGTATATAGGTTAAGAACTATACTTATGGTGGTCACATCGTGTGCTAAGAGGGTCATGCCACAGTAAGGCCTTTGCGATGAGGTTTTTCACAGTGACTAACACATAATTTTAATTTTTTAATTAAATGGAAACCCAACATTTTAGGGTTAAAGCCCTCTAGTATTTTGTAACCACAGGAATTTATGGAGGGACATTTAGGTCAACTCTCCCCTTCCCTTACTTTAATAGATCCCCCTACACTATGGGGTTATTTTTAGTGGCGATCACCCTGCATCGGAGGTAAGAATATTTTGTTTCTTCCACGGTTCTTATATCCAATTTTATCACTCTGGTTTTGGTGTGATTTTTGAAAGGTTTTTGGTGTCTATTTTGTAGTATCATGGTGTTATTAGGTGATAATAATGGGTCTTTCATGTGTCTTGGTGATAAAATGTCCCAAAAGGTAAACCGCGCATCATTGGGTGTAGTTTTGATGATGCAGCGATGCTTAGTGAGTAACCTAGAGAATATTCCTCTTTGGTTTAATTTAAATAATTAATTATAAATTTTTATAATTAATTATTTTGTTGTTGTGGACTGAGATAGGAGCTTAGATAGAGATATGATCTTGGACGACGTAGGGATGGGCTTGGCTGAGGATGTGTAGAGCATGTCTTGGGTGGTAACTCCTATATAAAGGTAGGTGGTCAATTTAATACAAATACATATTCCTTTTTATACATTATTTTTTACATTAATTTATTTTTCATGGGACTAGGTATATGGATAGGGAGAGAGATAACCTTAGAGTGATAGATGGTATGGTGGTGAGGCTCTTGGAGATGGAGCAATTACTATTTAGCACTTTTAGTGAATTGGGATCACCCGATGACTATATCTATAAGGTAAGATAGTTTTGGTTGAGTTGAAGATGAACCTTATATGATCTCATGATGTTACATGTGACATGGATATCCTTATATGGTTTTCCCCTGGGCTATTCATGCAGGAATGAGAGGCTTAGGCTTATTGGTAATGAGTGAGATGATTATATGTCTCATAATAAGTGTATAAAATCCTCTTGAATATATATTGAGGTTTGTAGATAATTTTGAGAAATATGGGTCCTCTAAGACTTGAAAGGATGTGATAGAGAAGTATTTTCTCTAAGTGGTGGTTTCAGATCTCTTTTGAGAGTGAAAATATATGGAACCTAAGTGAGGGTCATGGTGTAAGAATTGTATGAGGATATGTACTAGAATCATAATGATTGAGTTAGGTGGAGACTATGGAAAGTGTGAACATCATGGGGGTTGGATATAGCTTGGTTTTAGTGATTAGTGACCAAGATGGATATGAAGGAACCCAGTGGATTACCTGGTAGGAAAAATGAAAATCCCATGAGATCCAGCATTATGTATATGGATGATAAAGAATTTTAACAAAAGGGTATAGATCATAATTGACTAGCTCCTTATGGAAAGATGTTATCTATGGGATGTTCTATGTTCCATGTATTTTTTGATTTTGATCAGTGATAAACTAAATATTCTCAAGGCATGGCCATGTCATGAGTGAGATGTTGCTGGAAAGACTACCATGAGTGATATGGGTTTCTATATTTGTATGATATTAACCCTACCCTAAGTGAGAGTGTATAAATTGGGATGTATGGTAGTTCCCTAAGTGAAAGGGTATTCGAAATTATTATCTAGTGTGAGAGGGTTGGGTCCATCAGTGCATGTAAAACCCACCCTGGAAGAGGAGAGTGGTAGAGTTGTGACCTCATTCTAAGTGACAGTGCAGTGGATGTGATGTATAACCTCCCTAAGTTAGATTGATTATTTGAGGCATAATTTGATGTGAGATATTGATGGTAGAACCTACCTTGAAATATAACGCAGTGGACATGATATTGGTGGTCCCACCTTGGGTGAGAAGGCATTGGAAAGACTACCTTGTGTGAGATGGTGAGTTGAGAACTTGCACATGGGACCATATCCTAAGTAAGAAGGTAGTGTTTGAAACTTTGTGGGTGTCCTACCATAAGTCTTTTATTATGATCTAGGTTATGATTATGGTATCATGAGCATGGAATTACAATCTAATTATTATATTCAAGTATGAAGCTATATTTGGCATAATCGGGTGTCATAGTGGCCTAGTTATCACATGATGACTTGATATTCATGGAGATATGGTGGAATGGTTAGTATACAACATCCAATGTGGATATATTACATGTTTAATTCCTAATTCATACAAGTATATGATGGTTTATACTGGCGGAACATGGTGAGACCCTACTAAGATGTATTTCTCACACCTTTCATGGGCACTCTAGTATGTGTGCAGTACTTATATCTATTTTACAAGTCTAAGAACAGGTTTTTTAGTACATATGGCTAGATTATATCAATTGGTATTTGGGACTAGGATGATGTGATACTTAAGGATGGTATTAGAGCCTCTTTTATTTTATTCTAGTTAATTTTATATAGATAATCAGCCTAATGGGTGACCAGTTTGGTGTTTATCTTTTATAACAGTATTCATTTTGCTATAGAATTGTGTTTATTTATTTATGCATATCTTAATTATGTTTTGTGGATGTTTGGTTATTTTCCATTGTTTTTTACTCTAATTTGATGGAATAGTCTCCCTATTGTATGGATTATGACCTCACCACTAGTCAGTGGCCTCTAGTGTATGGGGAGGAACACCTGAGGTAACAAATATCCTCATCCTGAGATATTGTCAAGCGGTTTTCAGATTGGGGTGTTACACATAAGATTTCACTAAATAAATATGATCTAATATCTTTCCTCAAAATATTATTTAACTACCTATAGATGATCAATATAGTAAAATTAAAATCGATATTTATAAATAGAAAATCTTCCAAATATTGTATAGAATCTACTTGTTGGATTATCACAACTCATGAGATAACTATGATCTTAAAAACCAAGTAGATATAAATAATATTCAAGTGCTTAAACAGATGGATAATGAATATTTTTCATATTTTCCATATTTCTTTTAAATCATATTCTCATTTCCTCGAAATAATATTATTAAATATTGATTTATCATATAGATTCTTCCTCTTATTATTTCTTTGATAAACTATATTTTTTCTCAAATTCTTATTGACTTATTCTTCCTCCCCAATACATTGAAAGTGCTTCTTCTTTAGTTTTGTATCAAGTTCTCAATTTTCTTCAGAAAAAATCTATATTCTATATCTTTTTATAATGTTTTATATTTAAGACCATAGAATATATTTAATATATATTTAATATATAAAATATTCTCAACAATATCAGTTCCATGTTTCTACATCTCATTTTCTCAACTACAATGTGTGTGTGTTCTCCCATAATCATTGAATATTCCTTCTCATTAAACTTATTGTCTCTATTGGTATTCTATAAATACCCCTTTCCCATTTCTTTCTCATTTTTCCCCACCTAAATAATTCTTTATTTTAATTCATCCAAGATATACAATAATATTCTTCGTAAAAGAATTTCATAAATAACCCATAAATAAATAAATTTCTATTACTGCATGAAAAACTTACAATGTTAATATTTTTCATTGTGGCTTATCCTATCATGGAAAAATAGTCCTTTATTTTACATAATCATTATTTTCATGATTCTTCCTCATCATGTTATTCTCATTTTGCGATATTATTATCCATGATTTGAATATATCAATCTCTTCATTCTATTTAAAACATAATCTCATTTTTGAGGATCAATTAACTAAATTTTATTTACAGTATCTCTATATTTAAATTCCAATGTAATATTCTAGAAAATATTCATCATTTGAAATTTTGTAACTATTGTCCATAATATTAATATTATAAAACATTCTCATCACCCTTAAATTTTACAATGATATTCCATTACTTTTTCAAATTTTTAAATAGTAATTGAAATATCATAAAAGTAAAATAAATTTTATGTTTTTATTTATACTTACATGCCTTTCTCGATTTTTCACTTCCAATGATATTTCATGAGATTAAAATTAGTCTTAAACAATTTGTAATAAATCTTATATATGCTCAAAATAACTCTTAAATAGTACTTAAATGACTCTTGTGGATTCTAAAATGACTCTTTCAGATTCATTGACTCTTTTCCCTTTATCAATTTTAAAAACATTCATATTTCTCTAAGATTAAATTAATCTTATGAAATCTTTATATGACTCTTACATGACTAAATGGTAAATCTTATGTGGTAAAGTGAGTTCTCTATAAATTTTCCAAAAAAATCTATATGCTCTAAATATACCCTTATGAAAACCAAAATTAACTCTTATAAACTGAAAAAATAACCTAAAAGGGTTTTCAAATGAGTTTGTTCCTTTTCCAAATTCTCCTTCATAAACTTATGAAATTAGTGCATGACGAATTTGAAATTTCAATGAATGATGAAAACTTCTTACTCAACCTTAAAAAATCACTCTAGTCACTTATAAATAAGAAAATAACTTGTAAGAAATATTTATTTTTCTAAATCTTCACTCAAAAGATGACCCTTATGAAATGAAGGGTGTTCTCTATTGACTCTTATGAAATTATATGAACTTCAGGACTTAGCTATTTTTTACTTCCAATAAAAAAATCATAATATCTTCATATTAATCCAAAACATCATCAAATCATTTCAAGGAATCTCAACCACTTCAAAACAAATCAAATAAATTTGGGAATTTATAAAACTTAATTCAACCCTCTATAATACCATTCCCAAGGTATATTATAGAATATAAACTCTTCTCTGAGAGTTTCAATAAAACTTCATTGAATTCTCATTTTAGATTCAATTCTTAATTCTTCAAAACAAATTATTTAATATATATTATTCAATGTATTCAATTTCATTTATTATAAGAAATTCCTAAATTGTTTCTCAATATTTTATCCATCTTTATCTCCTCTAAAACATAGCTCCTAATCTATTCATTATCTATATTAATAGATATATCTTCCAAATTCAGAACATTGTTTTATATAGTACTTCTCAAAACAAAATGTAGTTTTATTTCACATGAATTTCATCTCACCAATCACAAAATATAAGTGATTATTATATAGGAACAACTCGACCATACTATTTTTCCAATATAAGAATGGATCTTCTAAATGCATGAAAAAGAATATTATCATTAAAATTATTTATTCATGTCTTCCATAACACAATATCAACACACATTTACTTTCTTTCAAATAGTTATATTGAAAACAAATATAACATCAGGTCCATTAGTCCATTTGGGTTCTTTTCCACTAAACCACCAGTTTAGATAAATCAAACCCCAGACCACCATATCTCATCCTAGTTAAGGATTAAAATTCAAACTCCACCACAATATTTTATCATGTTATATTTATTTAATTCAAGTTTTTCATTATTAAATAATTTTCAATTAGTTGTTCCATTTATTTATAATTATAAATTAATTATTAATAATAATTACTTAAAATAATATTTTTTAATATTTGGGTTGTGACATATGTTGATTGAATTATAATCAGGTAAACCTATGGGTAGAGACTTATAATAGGTGTTATAGTGTGTAAATTCATGATATGAACAAGATAGGGCTTGAATATGGAAAATTGGTTTATGTGGTACACTCAGGTTTGTTCAATAGTAAGTTGATGGCGATCTCATTTAGTTTTTAACTTGGGGTGTGTCTTGGGGAAGTTTTGAATTGATTTTTCTATTCTGATCTATGAGATTATCTCAGATTATTATTGATAATAAATACCCCAATTTAGCAATGTGATTACTTTTTCAATAAGAGTATGAAGCTTCATGATTATTACAAAGATCTTGGTATATTACTAATTGTATAGTTATTATAATTTATATAAAAATAATGTATGTTTGAGGTTTACTATATGAATTTAATGGATTTAATGATCAATGTGATAATGACATATGTTGGGTTTGATTAAGTTTTTTATTCCAAAATTATGTTGGCTGGTGTGGGTGGTCAGGTGTGTGGGTGTGGGTGTGGGTGTGGGTGTGGGTGTGGGTCTGTCAACCCTATAAATATAAAAATGAATATACTTGATCCACATTAATGAGGAAATGTTATAACATTAGGGATATTATGATAAGTTTTTATATTCATGCCCTAAATACGTGAATTTTATGTATTATCTAAAATTTATTTATTTATATTATTATTGATCAATATTAAAACTATAAAAAAAATTAATCTTGTTAAAAACATAATTTTAGTTCTATTAGCAAAGCTTGGGTAAGAAGAATCAATAATATTTGTATTGTTGTTACCTTTTATTTTGTTTTTGTTTTTATCATTCAATTATTATTCATTGGTATGTGATTATGTTATTTTTATCAATCATTAGATTTCATGTACATTTTTTTAGGTTTTTTGGTATGAAGTGTTTTATATTATATAAATTATGAAATTAGTTTTTTTACAAGTACTTTTGGGGATAGGTCATGTATCAATAGATCTCACTGAATTTTTTATTATATTTTTTAATTTTGGTAAATAATTTAATTAAAGAAAAAAATTTCCTTCTTTTTTCATATTCCCTTGATATTAGATATCATACTATACCATTTTGGGGGATATACTTAAGGTAAATGGATGACCAGTTTGGGGAAAAAGTTTCCCTAGGGTGAAACATTAAAAATGGTTAATTCAAGTTTAATTTTTAGTATGATTTTTAAAATTTTGAAACCATCCAATTAATGGGAACTTTTCCCTTACATTTTACATTTACCCTCGATGTTATAATTTAGCCACTAATATTGGTGGAAATAATACTAAGTAAGGAAAAGGGTTTCTTTAGAAAAGGATGTTACACCCAAAATAAATATAAAAAACCAAAAAAATTAATAATAGAGGGTTATAATGAAACATATATGTTAATTTCATTTTTTTATGGTTGGGTAGACTTCTAAAAATGATTGTCATATATTTGAAAATTTTATGTTGTGATGAGATTATAAGTTTGAATAGAATTACACTTTAATTGATAACCACTAAGTAATTAATCGAGTTTTTTAACATTATTATGGAATGATAAATATATTTTTACATCATTTAAATGTTAAAATGTTTTTATTTTAGTTATTTTAATGTACATAGGACCATGTAGGACAAAACTATGGTGGTTAAACCTTTTTTACCTTTTCTAATATAACTTATTTTTTAGGGTACTGTTAAACCAAAATACATATATTGAAATATAGTTAAAAATATTTTTATTTTTATTTTATTTAAAAAAATTGTCTATTAAATAATTTAATTCCTCGTTCAAACTCTAGTGTAGTTGGGTAAAAATTTTAATTGGGTAGTTTACACAGCAGTATAAAATTTAACATAACTATGTCTTCCAAGGTCCCTTTAAGATTAAACTAAAATCATTTGATATCAAGATCATGTTAATAATTAGAATTATTATTTATATATACATTTCAAACATTTTAGTTGTTAATGACCTAATTAAATATGATTTGGCATATTTAAAAAC
Source organism: Viscum album (assembly GCA_963277665.1). Classification (NCBI taxonomy): domain Eukaryota; kingdom Viridiplantae; phylum Streptophyta; class Magnoliopsida; order Santalales; family Viscaceae; genus Viscum; species Viscum album. The sequence goes on from OY728141.1 coordinate 1,633,788,295, forward strand.
AATTTCATGAAGTTAAAATGAATTTTATCTAAACCGGATTGAACCCAAATCATTTTTTGAGGTTATTAGATATCTATAAGATCATATATAAAGATTTATAATATTATTTAATTTGATGTAGTTTGTATACTAGTCCCATTAATGTTTTGGGATAAATTATCATAAATAATGTTTTATGATCATCCTGTTGGGTGATTGTTGAATTAAGTTACACTAAAAAATTTAGGGGAATTTGTGACATTTATTTAGGAGTAATTTTTATCATAAAATATTATTTGTAACAAAAAACCATCACAAATAGATTATTATAAAAACATTCATTTAAATTAGTATTATTTGTGAAGGATTTTCACTAATAAGGTAAAGTGGGATATTTTTTATGTTGAAAAATAAAATCAGTCTTAAATAATATTTGTGATGAAATAAATTCATAAAAAATTGTTTTTTTATATTAATAGAAATAAGAATCCATCATCCATCATAAAAAAATATCAATAACATTTTTCAATGAACTAATTTATCAAAAATAACTATAAAAATAAAAAAAATTAAAAATCAAAATAAAATTCACTAAATATTTAAAATTATAAAAAAATAATAAAAAAATTAAAACAAATTCATAATTAATATGTTTATTAAAAAGTAAATAATAAACAAGTCTTTATGGGGGATCCATTGTAGGAGTACTGTCAGGTGGAGGTAGCTTTATCCCTAATTTATGTGCAAAAATTATATACACACAAGAATATACTCATATTATTGCTATTGATGTTGGTGTTCCTTCCCTTTGTCAAATATTTGTATAGTCACATTTTGATCTCTCATCCTCTCTTCATCTTCGCAGCATCAAAGGATGATGATCTCAAATGATCTTTCTTTAAACTAATCAAAAATTTAATTTTAGTTCTATAGTAATTGGATAAAAATGATCATGAACTAATATTAATTACTTAAACTTTATCAATACCACAAAAAATCATCATAGTTAAGAAGATTTTTCAAAGAATAACTCACATGAACCCTCGTCATCCCCACCCACCATCTCAGTCTGGCACTCGTATGTGTTAGAAGTATCTATATCATACATCTCCTAAAATATGTAATTATAAATTAAAAATGTAAAAAATTTATATTATGTAGATTTAAAAAGGTTAAACAGAAATACTAATAATGATCCATCACTATCTATCCCCATTGGAATGCCTAGTTATACCATTTGTGTTCATCAACTTTTACACATCAAACTCTATAACAACAAGATTAATCTTATACTACAAAAAATTAACATATAAATATTGTATCAAACTTATATATAATTAATAATCAATTTTACTTACAATATTATGGTGATGTAGAATAAAAGTATGACTTACATCTCTATTTATAATATCCTTCCACCCCCAATTCTACTGGACATAATATGATCTCTTATTGAAAGACTCCCTTATTAAATATGTGTAAAATACCTATTGAGCTTGGGAGAGGATGTATAAGAGTCAATTATTTGTAGAAGATTTATCAAATACAATCACAAATTCTCTATTTATACCTCTCCTTCAAAGTATGTATAAAAACTAACAAAAATTCTCATGCATACAAGCCTTTTATGCCTCCAAAATAAAGGGTTTCATTCTATCATTAATAGGATAATATAAACCCTAAAAATATTTAATAATATAGTAATTTAGAAATTAAATAAGTTTAAAAAAATATATATCATTTATTTTCATATCATAAATTACTTGAACATGTAATGAAAAAAGTTGAGGAGAACTCGATCCCATTGTATCCATGAATTAAAAAATAACTCCTTTGAATGGAACATTCCAAACCTATATCTAAATATAAAAAACTATGAAAATAATAATAAATAATCAAAAAATTACTAGATTAAATAACATAATGAAAATTAAATAAAATAAATATTTTAACTTCCTAAAATTAGGATTAAATTCAAGATATGGGAACCACCCATAAATAGGGTCCAAAATCATCAATTTGGTAAGACCTCGACCCCTCATACTCAATAAAGTAGGGACAGCATCCCCACTACATGGCTTGGGTGATGGAAATGGTATTTTATCATCAGATAGATCATCCTAAATTAAGAAACATTTCATCTCATCATACATCTCTAAAATATTGAAAATTAAAAAATAGTTATTTAAAATAAATAATATATACTCATCATGATTTTAATTAGAATATAAAACATTATTATTAACTTTAGTATCTATTTTCCATACCATTATCATCTTCATCACCTTCCTTAGCATCATCCATTTCCATATGATCTTTAATTTTATTATCTATCTTTATTTTAAATTCAATGATAGTTACATTATCCAATGTATCAACACCATCAGTCCCTAACTGTAAATTCTCATCATTGATATATGTATCTATTTTAGTGAGAGATGTATTTGGTGATATCATTAAAAATTTAAATATTTTTTAACTCTATAAATCTATTTTTAATTTCAATAAACCGATTTTCACAAGATTTCATTTTTATTATACTCCACCAATCATTTAAATTTCTCATAGAACCACAATAATTTTCATAATAAACTTGATGTTATTGGTATTCTAACATAAATGGATTATTTTCTATAAGATTACTTTTATATTTAATATCAATGACTCTATGGAATTGATGTATATGTATCCCTTGATAAAATTCAAACTAATAGCATTTAAACATTTTTACATAAAGTTTTTCTTAATAAGATAACTCATTTATTTCATCAAGCATGCCATAAAAGTCAACTTCTCTTTACCTATAATGGATTCATCTTAAACAAAAACCACTATTCATAGGTTTTTTTGAATCTCCATATGTTCTTTTATGAAATTTAAATTCATTACCTACATAATAAATATATGATTTGACTAATTTGGATGACAGTGTGCTCAATGAACATAATCAAATAATTTTTTTTTCTATTTTAAAAATCCTGAAAAACTATATATTAGTGATTATTATACTAAATATAATATTTATTTAATATGTATGGTCATAATATAATTTCACTTACCAATATCTAAAATCAAAAAAAATTACCTTTTCAACATTCTTTAAAAGAAATTAGGGAAATTTTTGTGGATTGTTTTTGATATGATCATTATATAATCGACATAAAAAATAAAAAAAATTATTGAATAAATTTATGTAAGATTAGTGGTAGTTATTCCTATATAAGTCATAAAATTTCTTCACAATTTAAAAAAAACATATGTATGAGCTCAATTTAGTACTCCATATAAAATACAACATTCATGTTCACCTGTAAAACCATGCCCAGGTTTATTAAATACTAATAATAGATTATTTGTAACATCATCAGCATTTAAATATCATTGTGATCCATTCAATAATATTTTTAGAAATATTTAGATTAAATATTATAAGATTGTAAATTTATAATTTCCTCTTTAAAGTATGATTTTGTAATTGACCCTTCAACTTATTCTTTTTTATGTAGATTTTTTTAATTTCTACATACATATCCCAAATTGGTACACAGATCAAAACCATAATGGAACTCCATATTTTTATTCTTACATAAAATAAAATATTAAATTTTCATTTAATCATAGAAGGTTAGTGGAAATATATTTTCAAATATACATAAACTAACAACAATATCATATTATAGCTTACTCAGTGTTTCATAGTCTAATGTTTCATCACAAATGACTCAAAACAATATGATATTTTTTTCAACACATCCCAAATTTCTAAATTCAATAAACCTCAAAGTCCAATAGGTTGTAGTATTTCCATTATGAAATGAAAATCATGGATTTTAACCTAGTAATATGACCATTTTAGACACAATTATATAAATTAGAATCATATACATTGACTGAAATCAAATTTTTAATCCATTAAAAGATAATAAATGAATTTATTTAAAAAGTGTATAAGCTGATTTTATCTTCATTAAGTTTTTTGATCATTCATTTTTTAATAAATTAATTTTTCTATGATTATAAATTTATGAAAGGTCTAATGATGCCTTTATAGTATTTTTATTAATACCTAGCTTGTTGAAAATAGTATAGAATATATAATCAATATATTTATTCTCAATATGAATAACATAAATCATGTGATAAACCTATAAATCAAATTAGAATGGAATATCTTAAAAAAAATAATTCACTTTATGAAATTATTATCTCTTCCAATTGTACTTAATTTTAATTAGTTTATAGTTAGTACATAAGTAATAGGAGTTGATGGATATATGATAATATTTACCTGAATATTGAGATTTCTATTTTATGTTCATCTCATTAAATTTTACACTTCATAAAATTATTTTTATTCCTTTGGAAAGGATGGTCGATGGGAAGAAATCTCTAATGAAAATCAAAAAAACAAGGATTTCTCCCATTGAAAATAATAAATTTTTTAATATCATGCATGAAAAATGTCAAGATTTAGGACCATGTTTAATCTATCTAGATAACATACTAAATGCGGGAGAGTAGTTGATTGACTAAATTAATGATTCTCCCTATATAAATTTTAATTTTAAAAATACATCATATATAGTAATACCATCACTCCATAATAAATTTAATTCGTCAATAAATGGTTTAAAATAATCATTTATAATATTCATTAGATGTCTTGAAATTAATAATTCTAAATAGATATATGGTTCCTTCATTAACATCTCGTAAGGGAAGTTGTATGTATTTTTTCCAATAAAAATATTGATTTTCATAAGCACAAAAATGACAGAAACCATTTTTAGAAAGACCTAACTAGAAATTAGTAGTTTTTAAGAAAATTAAATATGTAATTGCCCAAAATGTTTCCATGAATCACCATAATGAGAATTATTTAAGCTTCTATTTACATAAATATTGGATATGTTCCATTTCATGAATTAATCTGTATTGTGAGACAAAAAAAACATTGTAATATAGGTGTAACAAAAAAATACCTCAACTATTTTATAGGAATGGGTCACAATTTTCCATGTTAAATTCCTTTTTAAATTTATTTTCTATATATTGTAAAATTTACGAAAGGCTCATAATCACTCTAATATAAAATGAAATCATTTAAACAGAAATTTTTTGATAACTAAGACAAAAATTAAGGATTGGTTTTTTTCTTTCATAGAAATTTTTAAACAGTTTATTTCTCTTGGGAAATAAATATTTATCCAAACAAAATATTCGACTGGAAAAATCTATTTGACATGCCAAAATATGATTTAATATCCATGAATTTTTTAGCAACTTCTAATTTTATTATGTGATATCCAAGATATATGGCCACCTCAAAATATTTTAATAATTCAAAAAATTGAGATGGTTTTAATTCAAATTTTGAAAAATAATTCTAAATTTATGCTTCTTGAAAAGACAATTAGTATTTTTTTTTTTGACCAAAATTCCACAAAAATCAAAAATCAAAAGCCATCACACTCCATGACTCAAGTCGTCTCGTCACGCGGTACCTCGAGTCTCGCATCCTCGAGTCACGCAACAAGACAGCTGCCCAGTCCGCATCAAACGCCGGTGAACTCCACCGGCATCCGTCGTCGCCGTCGAAGTGCCACGACACAATCGTCGTCACCAACAAATCCCCACCGCCGTCACCAACTTCGGAGACCATCATCACCATCAATCCACCGTAGAACATTATCACCGAGAAGATCAACACCACCACAGTCATCACCGACCGAACAACAACGCCGTCGACAACCAGATTCAAAATCGTCATTCCCATCCAGAGCAGAACCCTCTGAACTCCCAAATCTCCGAAAATCACCACAAAACATGAAGAAATCACAACAAAACAAAAAAAAAAGAAAGAAAAACCACAAATCATGAGGGGGAAGATCCCGTAGCCAAATCCAAGTCGTCGCCGCAACCTGTCGACGACGCTGAACAACCATTCCGAAGCAGAAAACCAAGTCGCACACCCAAAAACGGCCCGAAGAAAAGCAAGATCGCCGGAACCGCAAGCCCACCGCTGCCTTTAATCCCTCACACAGCGACCAGACCCGCCACACTCACCCACAGAGGACGCATGAACGTGATAAAACCCTTACCGCAGCAGCCGAAAACTCGAGGAAGGATCCTACCAAGAAGATCGATCCCACAAAGTCGATGACACCGCAGAGGAAGACCGCACTCCATGAACGAGCCGGCCGAGGCGACGAGGAGGGGAGCGTCGAGCCGCAGAGGGAAGAAGGCGGCGGCAGGGGAAGAAAACCCTAGCGCGGAGCCCCTTACGGGCCCATCTGAAAAGACAATTAGTATCCTTGTGTAATAAATATTGAAATTGTGAGGTCTCAAAAACCAAAAAAATCATATTTTTCTCTAAATTACATTCACCATGTTGATACCAAATTAATAATATTCAGGAAAATAAAAACATAATAGATGAAATATATTATTAGTAAATCTTTCAAATATCATGAGATCACATTTTTATAAGGACGCATTATTATCCCATTTATAAAAAAAATTCTATATTTAATGGTGCACATATAATAAATGCTTCAACACCTTCATTGAAGATAATATTTATCCCATAATTATATAAATTTTTTCAATGACTTATCCAATCATGACCTCATAATAAAAGCTGATTTTTATTTTCTTCATCCACAATTTTATAAAAAATAATAATTAGTTTATAATAAAAATTTATTACTTAAATTATTAAATAAATGTTTAAGTTAAAATAATTATATTTTTCTAACTAAATGAAGACTCCAAAAAAATTAATTATTTTACTAATTTATATATTTTTATTATTTTTATCAATAGAATAATTTTTAAAAAAATTATTATAAATTTTATTTCTAATAATCTATCCTAAAATTTATTATTTATTAAGTAATATATTTACAGTTAATTAGTTTTTAATTTTCACATTTATTATTTTATAATCATTTGTAAAAATATTATTATTTTTTGTTTCTTAACAATTTTTTATTCATTTATTTTTTACTTATTATTATTTTATTATTTTTTATTATTTTTTTATTATTTTTTTAAATTTTATGATACTTTTTAATATTTAAAAAATATATAAATTAATTTCAAAAAATATTAACTTTTAGAACTACATTTTATTATATATTTTACTTAAATTATTTTTAATAATTTATTATATTTTTTATTTTTTATTTATTTCAATATATTTTAATATTTTTACTAATTATTTTTTAATTATTATTTTTATTAAAATATTAGTGATATTTTTTATTATTATTTATAATTTTAATTGATTTTTATTATTTTAGAATAATATTGGTATTTATTAAGTATTAATATTAATTAGAGTGAATTAGTTTTTAATTTATATATTTATTGTTTTATAATAGCATTTTTATTACTCATAAACTATAAGATTTTATTAATAAATTATTTTTGATTTTATTATAGAGGTAATTTTGAATAAGTGATTTATAATTTTTTCACTAAATTAATACTTTAAGAAATTTTATTAAACTATTTATCTATAAAAATAATATTATTTTTATTACTTAACTAGTTTTTATTAACTTATTATAAATAATTTTTTATTTATAATATGTTTTATAAATTTTATAATAATTTTGTATTAATATAAATATATAAATATATTCAAAAAAATATATTAATTTTTATTTTTATAATTAATTAGTTTTCTTACTTAACTAATTTGTATTATTTTATTATAATTTTTATTTTATTGTAATTTTTATTTTATATTTTTATTTTTATTTATTTTAATAAATTTTATTGATATTTATTAATTTATAATAAAATTTTATTGTAACATGAGGTCCCACTATACACCGTAAGAGGGGGTGAATTAAGGTGTAGTGAAATTTCTTCTTCTCTTAAGTTTAATTATAAATTCTCTTAATGTTGGAAAAGACACATTGAATCTGACACACAAGCACAACCAAATACAGAACACTAAAAGAGAATGAAGATAGAGATTTTTACTTGGTTCACCTACATTGTGCCACATTCAAGGAGAAAATATCAACATTTTGTTGATATGTCAATTAATCACAACTCCACTAGTTTGTGATTACAAGCTTTAGGATAAGCTTACTACTCATCCAAGGTCCACTGCCTCTTCCTATATTTTTATCAGTTATTTTCAAGGGGTTTTCAAAAGATTATGTCAACATATGGTTCAAGATAATAAGGATATCAATCAATGATATAACACTAAACAATAATGGGTGTTCTTCATGATATTTTATTCTTCCCTTCCATATCTTTAATGGCATGCATAGTAACTCTTTACTTCAAAGATTGATCTTCAATTGAATCACCCCTAATCACACATCCCTTAATAATTATATATCATTAATAAATCCCACTATTGGTTCATACTCCTTCCCTTCTTCCAGATATTCGATATCCACTATATTCTTTGTCATATTTCTTTTATACATCCAATTACAATATATCTAGGGAATTTTAAATTTCAAATTCAAAATTCAAACTTTAATCAACTTCAAAATTTCTCTAAATAAAATACATCCTTTGGAACATATTTCAATAGATATTTTTTATTTAAATTATAATACATAGTCCATAGACATTCTATAAATGGTCAACCCTTTCTAATATATCCAAGTAATCTAATTTATTTGAAATATTGAATTTATATAATTCATGTTTTTATAACACATATCACGATGTGACAAATTAGTTTCTTTTCCAGTTTTATTTCATTGTCATATATGTCATGGCATAATGTGAAGCATCATAGAATAAAACTAATTAGTGTTACTAAACCGCCCAAAGATTAAGAATCAAGAACCTATATCTTTTTCATGGTATAGACATCATATAATGGCCTTCATTTGATAAAAATTGATCATGGCATGACTTCATGTACTTTAAACATGAGATCCTCATAGAATTATTCCGAGATCTCACCCTATGGCATGATCACCATGTCATAGAATAAAAAAGTTTCTTCAAATATTAGAAATTTATAAAACCATACATTTCACCACTTCCAACCCAATTAATATTACATATCAAAGTGTTCTTCAACACTTAGCTAAATTCAACCATTTAAATTTCATTGCAAGGCTTATATATCATGGCATGACATTAGTTCTTCAAATTTGGTAAAGTAAGAAACATCACGAATTACATGTATGACCCTTATATAAGATTTTATTTATCCTTATGTATTAATGGACTTTTCCAATTTTCCTAGACTGCAACTTCATTTACAGTGTGACTTATGTGTTCACAACCATAACCTATTCCTACAGTCTCCATAATCTCTATAGGTTATCTCTAGCTCCCTCAAGTGAACACCGAACACCTTCTCACAAATCAAATCATCTCAAATTACTTCAAATAAACTTTTAATTGATAATAAATCCAATCATTCAATCTTGTTGTTAAAAAATTCTCCCCTTTTGTATTTTTCTATTGATCCTCACTTCCCCATATTAAATCATTCTAACCAAGTTCCCCCTGTTGATGGCTTTACCCCTATAATCATTCTCCCCCATTGATAATAAAATTCAAAAGGGTTTCTTCTTTAAAGATATGATCATATCCTAGTATCCATAAGTATTCAATTTTCCACTCTAATAAATAAATAATTAACAAATTCTCTAAGCCTGTGTGAGTTAAATATTATTTTAGGAAACAATATAAGGAGTTAATTACTAATTTTTTATCTATATTTTCTAATTAAAAAATTATTTTTTATACTAATTCTCCATGTATTATTTATACCTATCATGAAATGGCCTGATTTTTTCCTTCATCAGATGCCCAATCTAGCGTATGATATACATGAGGTGTATTATTGATTGCCCCAAGGTAGCGACAATCACCAAGGAATCAAAGTATATTTAGTAGGAATTATTTCACCCATTAAATAATTTTGAATCAATCAGTGGAAATTAAATAAAATTTTGGAATGACTCATTCATACATAAAAAATTCATTCCAAATAAAATATGAAAAAACAAATAAATTAGGAAATAAATATAAACATAAATACATCTTCTCACTATTAATATCCCTCCCATGCAATGAACATACGCATAAAAAATCACCACTATATACCTTTACTTCTCCCACTAATAGATATCGCTACCCTACATCTATAGAAAGTAGTAAAAATGAATAAATAGACAATGTGATAAGAAAAATTAAAATAAAATAAAACAAATAACTTACCAACATGTGACCATACTAGTCATTATCGAACCCTAGCTAAATAAGCATAATTATAAAACACTAACTAAGAAGAACTTGATATGTTAGATATGCATGATCTTGAAATCCCATTAGGAATTCCAACTGAAACACGACTCAATATTTACCTCAAAACAAAAAAATCCATTTCATTTTAGTTTGGAAATACATGTATAAAATTAAATTAAATCCCAGTTTTTTATTTAGAAACCAAATAGTGATTATCATTCATTTCAAAACGAATTATCTTTTCAAAATATAGTGGGTTGTGTATTTTTAATAAATAGTACATTTCAAACATTCAATGGGATGAAATCATTGGTTTAAAATAACACTTCACTTAGATAAAATTAAACAAAAAATTTACTTTAAATTTAAAGTAAAAATGGAAAATAAATTGATCAAGTGCCATAGGCAGCCCTAGGGTACTAAGGTTAGGCCTCATCTGAGTATCCCCATACTCTAGGTGATTGAACCACATAAAATTTTTCCCATGCATGAGTTTCATGGGAGATCGAAGAAAATGTCCCAAAAGGAACCAATCCACATCATCATATACTTTAGTTTGTGTTGTAGAATAATGCAAAGGCTAGGTAGGGCATACTATTTCCTAGCATACTTTTTCTAGTCTATCCACCTTGGTACCTGAGGTTCCAATGTTTTGTTAACTTTCTAAGAAGACAAGTTACACTAAAATAAAATAATGAATATTTCACAATCAATCAACCATATATAATAAGTCCTTAAAACACTATTTTCCACCCAAAAACAATTTAGGTAACATTTGAAAACCAAACTAAGAACTATTTAATTAAACAAGTTTTATGATGTCGTCAAACTAGTTAATCTAAAGATTCTAATCGGGCTTAAAATTTTAGAATGAAAAGTTTTAATTTTGAAAAACCAATTTTAAGACATAATATTTGAGTTTCCAAATCATTATTTACCCTTACACATATATTCATTTATATATAGATATCACCCGCCTCATTATACATATTCACACATACATGTATGAATATGTACATAATTCCAACCATATATATACCTATGAATATGTTTATAAGTAATAAAAATTGTGTTACATGTTTATATTATATTCTAACCCCTTTAAAGGATCACTATATACTTAAGCCTTTGAAAACAAGGGATACAACATTTAAAATAATACCCCAAGGGTCCATTTAAAAATCCAAAACAACATGTTAAGTTATAAAAATCCTTTTAAAACCCATTGGTAAATTTAATCAAACATTAGATGTGAAAGATAGATAAACGTCAACTTTATATATATATTTCAAAGAATACACCCATTTAATGCCAGTACAATCACATGGAATTCTATTTTCTTTTCCTAAAATCAAAATCAACCTGAAATATAAATTAATTTGAAACATAAAACATAAATATGAAACCCAATCAGTCAATTTTTTGTGGTATAAAGGATAAATCATTATGTAACCTAGCATAATTAGTTGTGGTGTTATTGAATCCCATGATTCCAAAATAATAAAGACCCAAGAGATTAATCATATAATCTAAGATTACAATCCAAAATAAAATAAGAATCCAAACCCCACCTAGGGTTTTAGTTAGGGTAGTATATCAGGAAGGGGAAGGAAACCTGAGTAGAAAAAAAATAATAGGGAGAAGGAGATGATCGATTCTAATTTGGAGTGAATCACACTTAAAATCATAGGGAGGAATGTCCATAATACATGGAAAAAGGAGGAATAGAGATCGTGTGAAAGGGGAGGGATTGACCTCTTAGTTTTCATCTCATGTGATAGGGGAGAGGGGTAAATTTTTTATTTAATTTCTTTTTTTTTCTTTTTTTTCTTTTTTTGAAAACTAGGTGACATACATGGTTATTGCACAGTTTTCCCAAAATATGTTCCAACCACACACCCCTTATTAGGAACAATAGGGAACACACATGGTTGTTGTACTGGGTTAAAATAACTATTTTATAACTATTCAAAATGATTATTCCAAAAAATATAGGTCCCTCGCACAGTTTTTACAAAGATAGACTAACTGTGTGGGATAACCATGTGCCATGCACTTCCAGAAATTTAAAATTTTCAAGAATTACTCACCTAAATCTCATCACTGTGACAAAAAAATCAATAATTAAATATAATAATAATTATAATAATAATGGTTGGGGTATGAAAATTCTCCCCACCATTACAATTTCTTCCCCAATAAAGTTCAAATATAATGGACCATCAAGAAAGTGAAAGATTGAACTCACTTATCAAATATTGAAACTAGAAACCAAGGAACACCCTGAATCCTACCATCCCATAGGTTAATAAAAAAGAAACGAAATATCACTATTTAACCCAATAATGTCTCTCAAAAAACCTCAAATCACATGATCACTAATAGGGAAAATAACTCTCAACGCAAATGGTAAACATAAATGATCTCCTAAATTTTTCAAAAAAACATAAGGGAATAAAATTGAATACAAAAGGACTCAACAATAATGAGCCTACCACATTCACTTGGGAAACAAAAACAATCAACAGAAATTAGAACATATATGGTGGTATCCACACCATATTTAAAAATTCACATAGAATAGATTCTACAAAATAATTGATCACCATGAATAATTATAGTGATTGAAGACCTCAACAAAGAAAAGATAACTAAACATGAACCTCACCAATCTAGTCCTCATACTTATCCAAGTGAGATACCACCAATAAATGAAAAATCCTAAAATATAAACACCGATGGTTTAAAATTATTGCAATAAGAAACTAACATAATGAAAAGAGAATTCTCTTCCAATCAAGGGCTATAAAATTCATTTCATATTTAAGGAAAAATGAGAGACAAGATAAAATCAAGTCTAGAATGAAACCTTCCCAATTGGGTCACACCTCAAACTCAAAATCATCCATAATTCCCAATCCAAAACATCACCTGATATTGAGTATGGAAGTTCCAAATAAATGATATGATAAAAAAGGATAAAATTTAGTCTCTCAAAAATAACTAACTCATTCCATCATGGAGGATAAAAAAAATAAGTGGTTTAAAAAAGAATATTATATGGTATAACATAAATCCCAATTAAATATATCTCAAATAGAACTTTTGATTCATAATATATCTATTATATCATGGAATGAATATTTATTCTCCAAATAAGAACATAGTATATAATATCCCAAAAGAATAATCCAAATATCATAAGAATGAAAAGAGATCGATGAATGAGATATAAAAGAACATACTAACCCATATCTCTTAAATCACCACTAAAACCTAGTCCACTAAATTTCAATTTCACTAAAACCCCTAAAGAGACTCAATCGACCACCCATGTAATGGTTTTTTTCATTCTGATTAAGGTGACTTGATTTACCACTCCATTTGGAGTATGGGTAGAATAAATGACCTAAAGGTTTACACCCAAGACCTAAGTAATACAACCTAAAATGAAACCTTGTGACATTGACTCTCTATGACCCCTTTGGAAATTTTTGGGGAGGCATACCTTGAATAAAAAAAGAAACAAAATACCTAATAAAAATATTACAAAACTCGAATCATATACAATTAAACAAAAACCCCATATTCAAACAACTACACAAATAAATAAACCACAAGAACTAATATAATTCAAAACTCTATTTTAAATCATTCAAAAATCAATAAACCCAATTCTTGGATTCATAATTTCTATTTTTATAACCATCTTATAAAATCCCACAAATTCTTAATTTACACTTATTAATTTAAAAATCTATATTTGAAAATCATGATTAAATTTTCATATACCCATTATGGTAACCCTCATTGAAATTTACAATACAAATTCTTCATTTAAAAACATTTATAAATGTTTCATTAAAAGAAATTATGTGTTTTAAAACTAGTTTCTTTCACTTAAAATCAGGTCCTTAAAAATAAAATACTAACCAAAAAACCATTAATTAAGAAATTACCAATATCAAAAACCCTAAAATAAATTCAAAGTTTAATTCCATCATTCACAAGAATTTAAAAATACATATTCTTATTTTAAAACCGTATTACCCCACTTGAAAACCATTTTAACCTCAAAACCAATTTTTATTCCTTTTAGAAAACTATTTTATTAAACCTTAAATATTCATTTTAAACCCATTTTTCACTTTATAAAATACCCTTTATCAATTTTTCATACCCATGTCATTTTAAAATGACTTTAAAACTAATTTCTTATCAAAAAAATCCATTTCATTAATTTCCAAAGATAAAATAATTTTCTTCAAATCTGATACCAAAACTCAATCACCAACATCATATAATATAAAAATTCACTTTGGTGGAACTAGTGGTTGTTCATGATTTAGCCACATTGTTTAAGTAGACCATGTTTCAATCATAAAACTTCTATTGGAAGTCATACTGAATAGAGAACTCTTGATCCATGTGGTTCTTTAAGCCCTGTGAGCTCACTGCATAACACTAGTTCAACTCCCATTGTAATCCCTCAAAGAATATAAATCCTCATATCACCCATACAAAATCAATAAAATTCAAATTATCTTTATTCCAAACCAAAATAAATAAATAATAAATATGGAAATATCTAAATTCAAGGATCAAACCTGATATCCCATGGTAACTCAAGGTTCGACACTAAATGTGTTGTCCAAATAGTATTTTGCACCTATACACAAAGTTTCAATAAAACTATCTTCATTTACCTTTACTGATCAAATAAAAAGGGTTCTATAGTAATATTTTTTCATGAACTATCCCAATTATTCTCTCATTTGGATTCCTTAGCTAGCATACAACATCGTTGAGGTGCATTCCTAATCACACTAGGGTGGTGAAAAGTGTCGGGGCATCAAAGTAAATTCAGTGGGAACTATTTATCAGATTAAATAATTAGAAATAAAGTAGCAAAAAATAAATAAAATTTTAATATGAAACATCTATACATTTAATATTCATTCCAAATCAAATATGAAAAAAATAAATAGAGTAATGAAAGATAAATATGAAATCCCTCTGCTCACCCCCAATATCCCTCCCATGCAATGCACAAACACACAAAAATCCACCACTAGATGCCTTTTCTTTAGACACTAGTAGATATCACTAGAATCCATCCATAGAAATAAGTAAAAAGTATTATATGGACAATACAATAAAGGAAAAAAATATAATATAATAAATTATATACCTCAATGTGACCATACTAGTTACCATCCCACCACAACTAAATAATATCTATGAGAAAACAATAGCTAAGAGGAAACTGAAATGTTAGATTGTAATGATCTAGAAATCCTAGTAGGAATTATAAGTGAACCACAACTCATTCTTTACCTTTAAATAGAAAAACTTTTCATGTTATTTTGTAAATACACGTAAAAAGGTAAGGTTTTTCACATTTTTTTATTTAGAAAGAAAATAATAATTTTCATTCATTTAAAAATACAATAACTTTTCAAAATATGGAGGCTTATATATTTTTAACAAATCATTCATTTTAAAATTTAAATAGTATGGAAACACTAGTTTAAAAAACACTTCACTTAGCTAAAATTAAACAAAACATTTACTTTGAAAGAAAAGTAGAAATGCAAAATAAATAGATCAAGCACTATGGGTAGCCTTAGAATACTAAAGATAGGCCTTATCCTAGGATCCTCATACTCTCAGTGGTCAAACAACGTAAATTCATTCCCATGAAAAATCCAATGGGGATGTCAAATACAAAGTCCCAATGATAATCAATTCACATCATCATATAGTTTAGTAAGTGTTGTAGAGTAGTAAAAAGGCTAGGGAGGGTCTACCATTTCCTAACATAATTTTCCTAGCCTACCCACCTAGGTACTTAGGTTTCCAATGTGTTGTTACCTTTCCATGAAGATAAGTTTCACTTAAATACAATAAGGAATATTTGGCAATCATGAAACCATACATAGGTAGTGTAACATCATGAGTTCTAACTAAGAATTATTTATTTTATTATTCCCATTAGTATCTTGATTTAAGATTTAACTCTATATTAATAACAATATTAATAAAAAGTTATAAGGATTAATTTAATAATAATAAAAATGGTTATAAATAATATTTGATTATTCAGGAAATTAATTAACCTCTTTAAAATTTAATTAGTTAAATTAATATAAAAAGTAATTTTAGAAAATAATTTTATACACGATTTATAACAAAAATTTTATAATTATGTTTCATATAAGATTTAATAAAAATTATAATGTTATATATATAATATAATTACATTTTTGTGTAATTAATTTTTAATTAAAGGTAATGATAATAATAAAAATAAATATTAAATGTAATTCATGTTATTTTAAAATAAAATTATTATTATTATTTTCAACATAATATATTTTATTATAATTATGAAAAAAATATTAGTATTATTAATATTTTTTATAAAATATATAATATTCATATTAAGGTAATATGTTTTATTATATACAAAATATAAACCTCAAATATAAGAATATTGTTTTGTTAAAAAAATAAAATGATAATAAATAATAAAATAAATCAGAAAATCAGATAAGTGGAGGAGTTTCAATTGGGTCTTATGTGGATGATGGAATATGAGGGCTTCACTTTGGGTAGTTCAAGCATGAGTGAAGTTTTGATCACTGAGAGGAAATCAAAACCGATGGATTCGATTTCAGGAGGCTAAGTGAGATAGAGGTTTATCACTGAAGGGGGCCGACTATCAAAGCAAATGAGGTCTCGAGCATAGTTGGCTGCTGAAGGTGGTTCGATTTTCTGAAAGGGGTTTTGAACATGGAAGGGGTGTGATCCATTCTTAGTTTTCATCCCTATAATTGAAACTTATAGGTATTTATTTTTAAGGTGTCTGAATCTGGTTGAAATCCCATTTTGAGGATTGTTTTTTATTTAACAGTGATATGTTTGTCTGTTTCTTCAATTTTCTCCCTCAATCTTCATCATCAATCATCTGATCATCGCTTTCCTATATATATAAAATATATATATCATGGTTCAATCAATGTAAATACTCAATTTGTATTTATATATAGGTCGATAGCATTTAATATATTGATTTTTCTTTGTATATAGTCTAAATATTCTTGAATAAGTCTTCGCTGAATTAATCTAAATAGGTTATAAAATATATAATTTTCAATTGATAAAAATGTGTAACCAAATTAGTTAGTTAAACACACACTAATATAAATTTTCCTCATTTTTTTATTTCCTCTTACTATTTTTTTCAACATCGATAACATATGTGGTCAAGATTGATATAATCTATGCTTATTTCTTTCAATGTAAAACTCTTTACTTTCAATTCCAGATCAAATTGATATCCCTCTTTAATGTATTCTTCTTAGATGTTTCAGTTTAATGTTTAAATTTATATATTTCTTATCCATATTCAAATTTTTTTCTCATCTTGCATCACAAGATAAAGGATGTCTTGAGAATTATAATTTGAATTTTTGTTCATATTCTGTGTATAAATATCTAAAGCCATTATTTTTAAAACCCCATATTAAATGATATACACACATTAAATTTGATCAGGATTCTTCTCTTAATATGATATATAGAAAATAGTTATAAAAGATCCTTATTTCATTGTTTAAATCAATTATTCGAATTTGGGGAGAATGAGAGAAAATAATATAGAAGTTTAAGAGTATGAAGATAGAATAAGAAGAATAAGAACAAAACCAGTTACCTTCAAAGTTTCTCTAAATAAAATATCTAAGGGTTATATATATATATTTTTCTATAAATTTTCTTTCAATAAACATTCCTATTTTTAGAAAACTGTTTTAAGGGGTGTTCTTATTTTCAAAATTCAAGTATATCAAAATTATGTTTTCATCTAAAATTAGCAAGGGATTTGTATTCTTAAATATATATTGATTATTTTCAAAATCTCTATTTTAAAAAGATGATTTTTATTCTATAAGTAAATTTGATCTTTCAAAATTTGTCTACCTTATTGATTCTAATTTCAAAATTTTATATTTTTCCAAAATTCTAATATATGGAAAATTTTATTTTCAAAAAAAAATATTTATTTTATGATTACATTTTTAATATAATTTTATTTTTTTAAACCCTCTGCAAGTATTAAATTTATATTCTATGTTCAAAATTAATAATTTGTCTTAGTGTGGTTATAATGATAAATTTTTTTATTTTATGTGTATAATATTATTTTATTTTTTAAATTTAATTTATAGTATTAGATATGGTCATATACTATGATTATAAATAAAATATCATGAATATTAATACAATTAGTTATTTTAATTACAAGTTGTTTCAACATATTTCCATTAAATTTATATAAGTATTGTAAAACTATGGATTCTTTGGCTCCTTACAGAATGTTCTAAAAAAAGTTTTTTCTAATATTAGAAGTTATTAAAAAATATTTTCTTCCATAAAAATAATTTAAGTAGATTTTGAAAAGTTTTAATGGATTATATATGAGAAAGGAGGACCTGATAAAAAAAATCTTAAAATTTGGCACTTGGGTATCGAATGAGATTATGAAGAATGGGGAGTGAACCCACAGCCTTGACAGGACATTTTCCTACAAGTGATAATGCACTTGGACACATGGTTTTATTAAGGCCTTCCATGTATCATATTAATCCATAAAATTTATTATTTTCAAAAAAAATAAAAGGATAAATCCCAAGATTATTTTAAATGTTTATTTATTTTGTAAATTAAATGGTTTTCAAAAGTATAATTACATTTAAAGGATTTTGAGATAATAATTTCAATGAATTAAAATCTTTTTGGAAACATATTTATTTTATGAAATGTTTTTTTGTAAAATAATTTCAAAATAACGTTATACTATTTCAAAGAAAATTATTTTTCACTGGTTTTAAAATAACTTACTGGGGAATTTTATGCTCACCTTAAGTTTTAAAATATTTTTCATAGGTTTAGTAGAAATTCTAATGGGTCTTGTTTCATATAAGAAGGTATCACACATGAAAATAATTATTTAATTGTATAAATTTTTTAAAATTATGATAAATTGTATGGTTTTTTCTAATTCTCTAAAACATGGACTGAAAAATAATATTGGTTGTAGAATGTATTTTTTATTTTATAGTAAATTTTTTATAAAAATATATATATAATATGTTTTTATTATCAGATCTAAAATTATGGGTTTGGGATATAACATGAATCCTTTAAAATATCATTTTCCAACCAAAAACAATTTAGGTAATATTTTAAATCTAGAGTGAGAACCATTTAATTTTACAAGCCCTAGGATGTCATGAAGTAGACCACTTTCAAGGTGTCAACCGAGCCTCAAAATTTAGAATGAAATGCTTTCCTTTTGAAAAACCAATTCTAGTCCATATTATTTAAGTTTCTAAATCATTATTTACCCTTACATATATATTAATTTATACATATAGATATCACTCATCTCATTGTACATATTCACACATCCTTTTGTGAATATGTACATAAGTATTTCCATATATATACCTACAGATATTTGTATATGTAATAAAAAGGGAGTTATATGTTTATAATGGATTTTAACCCCTTTAAAGTATTATTATATATTTAATTAGTTGAAAGATAGGGATATGATATTTAAAATAAATCCCCAAGGATTCAGTTAAAAATTCATAACACTATTAAAGTTATCGAAATTTTTTAAAAAATTATTGTGGCATTTAATTGAACATTTGGTGTGCAATATAGATAAACATCAATTGTATTTATATATTTCAAATAAAACACATTTTTTATAAAATGGAAATCCATTTTATTTTCCCAAAAATAGATATCACCGTACTATATATATTAATTAGAAACTTAAAACTTGAATATGATACCTAAGTAGTCAATGGAATGTGATCTAAAGGCTAAAACATGTGGAAGCCTACCTCAATCGGGTGTGGCGACATTAAAACCACTGATTCTAGAAGAATCAATACCTGAGAGATCCATTTCATTCCCTAAGATATCAATACAAAACAAAATCATAAGCCAACCCCCACCTATGGTTTTATTTAGGGCGGTGTAGCTAGAAGGAGAAGGAAAACCAAGAATACAAATAGAAGAAGGGGGAGAAAGAGCAGAGCGATTCAAATCTAGAGTGAATAGTACTTGAAATCGAAGGGAGGAATGGTTGACATCCATGATCAGAGGATGAGGGGAAGTAATGTTAATGGGTATGGATCAACCTCGTAGTGTGCATCTCATTTGAGAGGACAGGGTGTAGACTTAGGTTTTAATTTATTTTTATTTTTAATTTATTTTATTTTATTTTATTATTAAAAACATAGAGATATGCATGGTTGCCGCATGGATCACCTAGACCATTATCCAATTGTGCGTCCCTCATTGGGAACAATAGTTAACACACATGGTTGTTCTACATGGTTAAACTAAACATGCACCAACTGTGA
Organism: Viscum album; assembly: GCA_963277665.1. Lineage (NCBI taxonomy): Eukaryota > Viridiplantae > Streptophyta > Magnoliopsida > Santalales > Viscaceae > Viscum > Viscum album. The sequence goes on from OY728141.1 coordinate 1,633,808,964, forward strand.
AAAATGGTTCTTCTAAAAATTAAAAGTCTCTTTCACAGTTGTCACATGGTTAGACTAACCGTGTGGGATATCAGTTCTCCCTACATTGAATTCCAATAATTTAAATTTTTCAATAGGGTCCCACCCAAAACTCATTACAAAGACTAAACATGAATAATGAAATAAAATAATAATAATAATAATAATGGTCAGGGTGTGATAATACCCCTTTATTCTTACATCCAAAAAAATGTAGATTCTTACAAGAATAAAAAATATCCAGATAAAAAAATAATATAATAGGGATAGGGGTTTTCAAATATCCTTAGTTTTATGATATTGGTTACACCTTGAGTTTCAACCAAGACTTCTTGAAAAAAAGTGAAATTAATCGTTTAGTAGATATATCTACTACTTGATTCTATGTTCTTACAAACTCCAGTTTCACCAAGTTTCTCTCCTCATCCTTTATAAAGTGATACTGTATCTCAATATGACTCATGTGAGATTGTTGTACTGAGTTATTCATTAACTTTATGGCGCTATTTTTGTCTCATTGAATCACCATAGGTTATCTCACCTCTTCATCAAAATCCTCCACCATTTTCTTCATCCATATCAATTGTGTACAATCCTTAGTAGCCAAAATTATTTCGTCTCTACTATAGTCAAGGATTCACAATACTCCTTTTTTACTTATTCATCCAATATAATTTCTTTCATTTAAGAATGATCCTCCACTTATCGATTTTCAATCCAAAAATTTTTCAGGATGATTGGTATCCAAATACGTCATAAAATATAGATATTCCCCTACTTTGAAAACTAAAACATAGTAAAAAAATTCTTGTGTGTACCTCAATATTCTCTTCACCAATTAGAGATTCTTTTTATTTGAAAAACTCTAAAAACATATTTCCAATGACATAACATATAATATTTTAGGATTTATTACTATAAGATATAGTGAGATTCTAATAAATAATTTATATAAATTTAATTCCACACCTTTATTATTATCATGCTTTCTCAGTTTCATTCCAACTATTATCAGAGTTGAAATCGGTTTATATTATTTCATTGTTAAATTCTTAAACACCTCTCTTTCATATTCCACTAGTTATATGGAAGTGTAATCATCCCTTTTATAGAATTTGAAAATAATAAAATAGGTTATTTCTCCAATCATAGAAATTTCCAATTCTAATCGCATAATATTTTGAAAACTTATTAATAGAGTTTTGTTTTTTGCAACCAAATATGTGTCATCCACATATTGTAACATCATATTACATTCTTTTAGGTATTCCTTGACCCTTTTTGATATATTTTTGGTTGGGTATAATCTCAAGGTGTTTTAGGTGAAATTTGGAGAATTTTGGAAGCCCAAGGGCTTGTACACGATTAGAGCATGGTTAGGAAAAACCATTCGGTTTTGCCCATAAAACCGTTTACCCAATTATGATCCACTGGAATGGAGTGCATGGTTTTTCTAAACTGTGTGGGCAGCCCCTCTAAACCATGAAACCTCAAAAAATAATGTTTTTCATGGTTGTTTTATGGTTTTAAAACCTATGCACCCTCCTAAGAGAAACTTTTCACCCCACTGGCATGGGTGCATGGTTAAGGCACATGGTTTTTCTAACCATGTGGACCTCACCAGGAAACTATGAAAACTAGAATTTGATCATCTAAAAATTAAATTAAAAATCACAAACCCCCAGTTTATGTTTCTAATCACCCTCATTCAACCCTAACACATGTTTTTCATTCTTAAAGTCTTTCAAGAATCTATTTTGGCTCCTCCAAAATCGTTATCTTTCAAATCAATGTTTTAGTAGAATATATGATCCCTCTACGATAAGTGGATATTCTCTCATGTGGATTCTTATGATATTATCATCTATCTTTCTTAGATTTTTATATATCATCATGTTATTTATGGATCTAAACTATGTTTTTTTATCTTTATTTTAGTTTTAATTCCATTGATTTTATCGCCTTCATTCTTGATTAGCCTTCCCATTGCAAGTGCGGTTTTTGAATTTGTTATTAAAGGTGGGTGGTTCCATAAGCCTTCACCCTACAATTGAAACCTTAATTTTCTTGTTTTATTTGAATTATATCTCAATTTATTTATAAAATATTGATTTGAAATTAATTGATGTGAACTTTAAAATGGTATTGGATTTATAAAAAATCCCCTATTTCAATGGAATTGAAATTATGGGATGGATTTTGAGAATGATGGCTTGATTTTGGAAAATTGATTTGATGATGGATTTAATGAAATGATTTCAATTTTTTTTGAAAAAATGTCTTAAATTGAAATGATGAATACTTATTATAGGGTTTTAATTTAAAATTAATGAAATGATGGAAAACCCGTGATTTGGTTTTAAAATTGAAAATGTAATATTAAACTTTGAATTGAGAAATTGAAATGTAAATGATGATTTGATTTGAAAACAAATGATTTACCCATGACTAACTAATTAATTTAGCACATTCTATTTAGGTAGTTAATAGTTTATTTAGGATAATAATGCTAGGATCTAACCCCCTAGAAATGGATATATGATGAAAACTCAAAAAAACCTAGTTTGGAATGATTATCCCAGATGTGAGATTGATTAGTCTTATTTTTCCTAAGCATGAGGCACATGAACACACATATTGAGCTTTTATCGTTGATTTGAGAGTTGTGAGGATTATATAATTGGAAACTAACATAATTTAGGGAAGATGGACATGGTTCATGATTCCTTTATTTTTTTTATATATGTCATCATTATTATAGAACTATTTTATTTATACCAGATTATTTATATAAGTTATTTTAAATAAAATTTATATTTAAGACATTTTTTGAAATTTCTTTCATTAATTGAAAAGAAAGAAAGTTTTTTTTAAATATAAAAATTATATTACATTCATTTTTTTATTTAAAAATTAAAAGCATGATTGGTTTGTTATTATGGAATTGATTATATAACACTTGGTGAGGCCATATTGGGATTTATATCCAACACCCTAAAATTTTCTTTGGGTGTTTATATATTTTCTTTTTCTAGGTATAATAAAATGGAAATAAACACTTGGAGAAGTCATGTAGGTGATCAGTGAAGGTGTTATCCACTTATTTCATGGGTTGTTGTATAATATTTTATCTTGATTGATTTTGAGTACTTTGATGATGTAATATTTTGGACTTTGTTTACATATTTGATTCTAGTACTTTCTCCTTTTTGGAGTGTTGATCATATCGACTTGTATCTTTATCTTCCATTGTTTTTTGGAAAAATTCATTCCCTATTTGATCTTGTATGATTCTAAGTGCTAGTCACCTACCCGTGGGGAATATGAATGCCCTTCAGGCTATGTCAGAGCTGGATTGGATGTCAGGGTACCAAGGTATCTAGGTTGGTTCATGAAAAATTAGTATAAAAGGTGTGTGTTTGTTCATATTTCTTTGATATTGGTATGTAGTTGGGATGTCCTAATAGATAGGAGATAGGATTATTGGGAATTAAGAGGTACTTGTGAGTGAGTTCCTAGCCAGATCTTATCGTAACGAGCCTTAAGTCACCATGGGTGTTTTGGAAAATAATATTGAGGAATGTTTTGATCTGATTCTAGTCTTTTCCCTACCTTTGTTTTATTTTTTTGAAATCTAAATCTTGAATTATATTGTAAGAAAAATATATTTATTGTATCTTTGATCTATTTATCTATGATATGTGTAATCTTACTGATGATTCCAATGATATATGATGATGTTGTGAAGAATCATACCTCTGAGAAGATGTTTGGATAGGTCCTAAGAGTAAGATGTCGGTGAACCACAATTATAAAATCCACCAGCAGACCATAATCCTATTGATATATTAGTATGTGTTTTCCAAGATCTGGGATATGCATTATAATCCATTCTCATTCAGGCTCCAGTTGTGTAACCTCAAAGATATGATTTTTATAATCATTCTCAAGAGTTTTTTCTAGAATCCACCTATTTCCAAGGTTCTAATGATCCTCTGAAGACTTGTTGAAAATATAGATCAATTTTTTTGAGTTCTTGGAAATGTCTGATTCGATTAAGGTAAAATTCCATGGTGTTTCTTAATCTCCAACAATGTGATAAGATCATGACTCATAATTTCAACCACTTTGCTAAGATCTTTCAATTTTATCCTATGGTAGTGACTAATGAGAAGACGAAGGTATGAAGAATTGAGATGGGACTTCGAGTTGATATTTGATCTTAGGTTTTCATACTAAATACTACTTCTTATATTGATGTGATAGATATAGTTTTGATGGCTTAGCTTGACCTTGCCAGTAATTCAGGGTTTATAGGGGTTCCTTTTTCTCTAAGTGGTAGTTCTGTGAGTTTCTATAAAGGAAAAATGAAAGCATGATGAGTCGTGTGGTAGATCTCAATACCTAGTTTCTTACAGAACTCTGACAGTGCCTAACAGAGGCCCTTTGACTTGCTTCTAGTGTAAAAAGGTTGGTAATTAAAATTAGGTTTCCACTAAGGCACCCAAGATCTGTATTTCATGTGGAAACTTTAAGACATTCTATTATATATTTTATGCCCCACGTAGTAGAATAGGATCATCAGTGCCTAAAAGTACAATAGTGAAATCTGATTCTTCAAGAACAAAGGGGTTCTAGCCATATAAATCCAAAATGAATCTTCTTCATGTAGTCGAAGAGTCTCTAGAGGAAGTTGATACAGGACTAGTGATAGTAATAAGTGTAAGAACCTAGTTTTTCACTTATGTATTAATACTTTAAAATTTTAGTCTAAATCTGTAATTTGGACCTAATGTGGATTCCTAATGAGTTAGTAAAGGTTATGAGGGTGTCTGGGGCTTTTTTGGATCCTAGAACCCATTTTTTTAGGAAACAGACTATGTACACGGTTTAGAGTAAACTGTGTAGGATTTCCACACGGTTTAACAAATCGTTCGAAATGTGTTTTTTTGGACAGTGGCACCTCACATGGTTGGTGCACGGCCATGAAGCCAAACCTTGCAAATTCCCCTTTATCCTAGGTAACCATGCATGGGTGGCGCACTGTTTGATCAAAACATGCAGAGGAAGAATTTTCTGGTAGAACTGTATCGCATGGTTTGCACATGGTTTTAAAAACCATGCAGACAAACCGTGCACAGGATAAAAACCTATGTAAAATTTCTAAAACATCTTTAATGATCTATTAATCCAACCCATTCCTCTCTAATACGATTTTATTTTGGATTGACCTAATTCTATATCATTTTGGAGTTTTTTTAAGGATAAATCTAGGGATCAAGAGATATCCTTCGTCTAACATCCGATCGAGCTTTCGTTCATCATTTTGGATGCGCAACAGTAAGTACTTGAGTTCCCTTTATCAATTATTATTCTCTTTCACTCTCTACATAGATATCACCATATGATCATTTTTCACCTTTTATTAGATCTACTTTGATCTGAGGAAAATCAAGGGCCGATACCGGAGGATAAGGATCGTACAACCCTAAGGTGGGTGGTCTATAACTCGTCCCTAAATCTTGTTGCTTTTGGAATGTTCGTGTAGGGCCCACCGGTTCTGTTGGGAACCGTTTCTTAAATTTACATTCCATGATTATACTTGTTAGAATCATATGGTTTTTCTCTTTCCAAATATGTGATTATTTGTTAGTGTTTACACCAACAACTCAATCCACCTCTTATCAAAGGTTATGCCATAATTGGGTTTTTAGTGTTCCGACACGTTTGAGCCACCGTTTGGGTGTGCCTTTTCTTGACATGTCTAATGGTGAGTCTTCTTATCATAAATGTCTTGTTATTACTAATAATTGAATAATGGAATGTACCATGTATTCTCACCACTTGACCTACCTAAGGTAAGTGCTTCCAAATGGTTATTATAAGTTAAATGTGAAATGTAAGATGGAAAGTATACTAAGTATATAGCTTGGCCTTATTTAAATAAATTGAATAAATGTTACATGTCCATATCACCCCTTTCCATGTTTATGGAAGGTATTGGAGTGAACCTCAATAATTAAATATGCCTTAATGGCTAACTAAGACTTGATTAAATGGTTGCAATGCTAGTTGGACTATCCACACTAATGGAAGAAAAGTATTGGACCAATGAATAAATTTTTTCAACTCTATTTGACCTTTTCACACTAATAGAAGGCAAGACTTGAACCAAATGAATTCATGCATGATTATAATGCCAAATAGGAATGGATTGACTCGATATCGCCTTGGATTCTAAGAGGAGAATACCTTGGGTCTTGGGAACCCCATTCCTATTCAAGGATACAATTTTCTTAGGTTGATACCCACCTAGACTCCAATTCTTTTCTATTTCTTGGATGCCCAGTATACTACCATAGGGTCTCTTTCTCTATTATAGGATACCTTAGATACACTCGTTGGATCCATCATTGACTAATATGTGCCATGGTGAAAGCCCATAGGGACCTATTTTTTCTTAGCCCCGTTTTACCTTGGTCGATCACCTTAGACTCGGTAGACACCTTATTGTGGAATGTCTTGGATTACGCTCCTTGGATTACACTATTACCCCTTAGCTAGACTCAGATATTAATAAGTTATCTTTCTGTGAGTTTACGTTACCTTGGTTTTTACCCTAAAACTCCCTCACTAGATATCATTGTCTGGTTTCCTTATTACATCTTGGAACCTTCACCACTTATACTATCACAAGGTGATGTCAGTGTTGGATATGCCTCACGTGACCTATTAGCATTATATGGTAATTGAATAATTAATTAACTGGTTACATGTTCAGACACCAGCTGAGGGATGAAGCAGGTACTTGGTTATTTAGTTATATTGTACTGTATGCTTTACTTTATATATGCATGCCTACACACTGCTATATTACATTACATGGGCTAGATATTATAGAAATCATTGGTGGTGGCCCACTAAGATTTATCTCACACCCTCTCTGGGCGTCGTTTGGTACTCGGGGTAGATTACATGGTTGCATGTATTGAAAAAGGGAAGCATGCAGCTTCCAATACTTGATTGTGTGCTAATAGGATGGAGCTTGATAGCAGATGACTGAGTAGGATATTGGGACGCTTGGAGTAGACTTGTTTTATTTTACCTTTTGGAGCATGTTATTCATGTTGTCTTGTATCCATGATTTCCAGTTTTCTAGTGACATGACATTACATCATCACTTTTTCAGTTGATACAGTTATTGTTATTCTTTTTTATCTATTGCATATGTTTGATTCCTCTATTTATTCATATTACTTCCATTTTTGGCTATTCAATTATATTCTTTCTATTGTGATACACTCTACTAATGAGGGGATAGTCTTCCCACGGACACACCCTAGTCCCTCACTACTAGTTAGCAGCCTCTGGAATTTGGGAAGATGCGCTTGAGGCCATGTGGCCCACTGGGCTCGGGGCACCCGTTAAGTGGCATCCAGTTCCAGGTCATCAAAAAGTGGTTTCAAAGGTGGTTTCTTTTATTTCTTGAATATTTGGAGACAATATATTGGAGAATAGGAACACTTGGGACTTCTTAATAAGTCTTGATTGGGTGTTGCGAACCCATGTTCGAGGTAAAATCTAAGTTACCCATAATGAAATTGTTGTTCTATTTTTCCTATTACAGTTGATATTATTTCATTGTTGGGTGACTCACATGTTGTGTGTTGTTGGTGATTATTACTCTTTGTAAATTTATTTCATCATTGGCCCGATGATATGAGGGCAAGGAGTATTGCTACATGCATCATCATAGGCACCTAGAATTCACATGTCATGCATATTGTCATGCCATATAGTTGTATTTCCCTACTTTTCATTGCTTGATATGCCTGGGATTGTTGAGTGACATAGTGATATTTGATTTTACTTGTATTAATTTGTCTTTGATTGAGTGATTTCCTGTCTCTGCGGTCCAGGTGGGGGTTTGCCTCATCACGCCTCTGTAGGAGACCTCAGTTGGCTAACGTTGTGGATCTAGTGAGCAGAGTAGTTTTGCGATGCTTCTTGGTCTGGAGTCTAAGGGTGAAGGGCTGGATATACTCCGGTGTGTCTTGTCATCATCCCTGGTGTGGTTTTGAGGGGGGAGGGTTTTTTGGTGTGTGCTTCCGTTGGTTCTTGGTTTCCTGCAGGTGCATTTGTGTTGGTTCTGGTGCGTACCTATGTTTGTCCTCGTTCTTGTGGTTCTGGTGGCATGTGGAATTGATCTTCATCATGTAGAGGCTGTTCTCCATGGTCTATGATACATGATCTTGATTGGTGCTATTACGGTCTTTGGACCTCTTTATTTATAGTTGTTGCTAAACTCGGTCATAAAGACCAGGCTCCAAAGGAGGTTTCAGGGCAGGAGGTTCACCTGTGTATTACTGTTTGGATTTGGTTGTTTGAGAGGGAATGGAAAAATCCATCGGATCAGGCTTGTGCTTTGAAACAGGACACTGCTTTCCAAACAGTAATGCATTGGTGGATAGCTTCATCATGATTTTATGCTGGGTAGGGGAAACACCTTGTGGTCAGTCTGGTTTTAATTCTATTTGACCTTCGAGTTGTGTAGTCTCTTAAGTCCATGAAGTCTGTTAGGTTTCCCCCTTCTTCCCTTAAAAGGGGGTATTTTATTATAATAAAAAATATCTAAGGCCCTCGGGCTGTTGGAGTGGAGTGATTTTCTATCTCAATTCATGAGGTGTATGGGCCCTCATGGGTTGGGATGAGTAATTTACCAAGTTAAGACATTATACTATAAATAATTGGGTTTCATTTCTGGTGATAGGTGTATGGGCACTGATTCATTATAAATGAATATCCATTATAAAGTGAATCCTAAAACCTAAAATGAATTGGTTGCACATCCTTATCCCTCCTTGTCAAGTTTATGAAAGTTAAAGGATTGAACCTAGAAATTAATTTCAAAATGACATGAAACTTATACTTGAGAACTTACTGATACCTAGCTGTCTAAGTAGATAGTTTGGGTAGTATTCCTTGGTTAGTGAGTTTTCTTACATTTAGTTTCCATTAGTGATTCTATCTATTTTTCTTCTATTATTTTTCTAAGGTTTGTTCTTGGAATATGTAGACCAATGCCACCACAGCATTTTCATGCCATTCTCTAGGAGGGTGGTGATGACCATGCTCCAAACATGGTGGGTCCTAAGCCACCAGTATTACTTATAGGTGTGCCACTTGAGGCACTTCCAGCTATACCTAATCCGAGAACCGATTCCCAATTCCATGATAGTTTCTTACATATGATGAAATCCATGATTGGTTCTCCACAGGTTCCACCTACGATGGTTGATCTGACCCTCGAGTTCCAGTAATAGCATCCTCCTACTTTTTTAGGGGATGGAAGATCTCAGGCTGTTGAGACTTTTCTAGAGGCCATGTTATATATATTTGATCATCTAGAAACTCCTCCAAATCATAGAGTCAATATTGCTACATACATGCTTCGGGATTCGGCCAAGCATTGGAGGGATGTCGTTACCCAGGCCGGACATCATTAGGGAATTTTATGGTTTGACTTCCAGACTGCCTTCTATGATCAGTTCTTTCCTCAGTCACTAAGAGCTAATATAGCTATAGAGGTTAGGCATCTCGATCAGATTTATATGCCAGTTATGGAATATTCAACACATTTCACTGATTTACAATGATTTGAAATGATTCTAGCTGGTGATGTGCTTTTTCATGCTAGATGATTTGAGGATGGGATCTAGTACGCCATCCGAACTCAGGTGAATGTCTTTCTCCTTCCTACCTTCTCGTAAATAGTTGATCAGTCCCTTATCACTAAGAGTAACCTAAGGGACAAAGCAAGTACCAGGTTTAAAGGATCAGTTCCGCGTAAGGCCAGTAGTTCTTCCAGTGGAAGGAAACGTTCCCTTGAGGTTTATCATTAGGGAAGTGGAAAAGTATCCAATTTGGTAGCTCTGTAGTGTGTTATCAGTGTGGAAAACTAGGTCATAAGAATCAATAGTGTGGTAGAGACCCTATAGAGTGACGGTCTTGTGGTCATATGGGTCATCTTCAGAACTTTTTTAGGACCTTTTCCACCGACTTTGAGTGGAAAAGGATCAGCTTCTGCTCCACCTTCAGGAGCAAGTTCTTTTGCGCCGCGTCAGGAAAGGAGTTAGAGTAGCGCCGTTAGGTATGGCTGAGGAGGAAGTCATGGCCATGGTAGTCTGATCCCTGATCACCACCAGCGCCAGAAGAGTATTCATGATTGTGGTAGTCCATCTGTTGCACAGGGTCGTGGATCAGGTCAGTTTCATGCCTTAAAGCCGATACCCAAGGATCAGGCTGCGAGACCATCTATAGTACGAGGTACTATTCTAGTAGCCTCTATTATTGTCTCTTCTTTGTTTGATGGAGGTGCTTCAAACTCTTTTATTTCTGTATCTATCATGTAAAGTCTCAGACTAGAGGCATGGTATCACTATGGTGTAATGACCCTCGGCACACTATTGGGAATACAGACGGAGGGCATACACCAGTACATGGAATGTCCCCTTGAGGTAGGTAGTTACCCTTTCTTGTAGAATCTCTTTGTTCTCAAGATGACAGGCTTCGATTTCATTCTTGGGATGGATTGGTTGGTCCACTATCAATAATTTTTAGATTTTTATCACTGAAGGGTTTATTTTACATCACCAGAAGGCAAAAAATATCTTTTCAAAGGTGAGTGGGATGTCCAGGCTGGGAGAGAAGGACCGAAGCGTCATGGGCTAGGTGGATTGACCACCAAGATTTCAAATATTTTCATGGAGGATCAGGATTTTCTTCAAATTGATTTCCATCCAGTAGTTGATCGTTTTAGGGAAGTCTTTTCTGATGACTTCTCTAGATTACCTCCTGAGATAGGGGTAGAGTTTTTAATAGATCTTTTTCCAGAAGCAGCTCCAGTGTTCATTACTCTATATAGGATGGAACCTACTGAGATTCAAGATCTCAAGCGGCAGATAGAGGACTTAGATTCCAAAGGCTTTATACAGACCGGTATATCATCTTGGGGTTTACCCGTGCTTTTCACTAAGTAGGCATATGGAACTCTCCATTTATGCATGGATTACAGAAGGTTGAACTAGATCGCGATCAAGAACCGGTATCCACTTCCTCAAATATATGATATCTTTGACCATCTCTGAGGAGCAAAGGTTTTCTATAATATTGACCTGAGATCAGGTTATTATTAGGTGTGTTTCAAACCCTCAAAAATACCTTGTAAATATTTCCATAGTAAGTATGGTCTATATGAGTATCTAGTTATGTTGTTTGGTCTTACGAACACACATAATTTTTTTCATAGATTTGATGAATAGGGTTTTCCATCCTTAATTGGACTCTTTTTTCATGGTCTTTGTGGACGACATCGTGGTATATTCGTGCCCTCATAACAACCATGCCAAACATCTTTAGATAATTCTGTTCACACTAAGAGAGCATCAACTTTATGTAAATATTTCAAAATGAAACTTCTAGATCGACAAGGTCCACTTATTGGGCCATATTATTTCAGAATAAAGAGTATCTTTGGACCCTAAAAAGGTTAGTGTTGTAGTTTCCTGGATGCATCCTGTCACGACCCCCTCCCCACAAAGTGTACCCCTCCTGGGCTGACAATGTGAGAAGGGAGATAATGACCCCTGAGTCCCGCCTCCAGTAGGCCCTAGGTTGGTGACTAGCACAGAGGGTATAGTAAACACACAAATGGGAGGCATTACCCTCTAAGATAACACATGCGGAAGAGAGAGATAAGATAGACACCAACCAACTCCAACTCAGACAGTAATATAAATGAAATCTCAATTACACATATGTAATGTCATGTAAAAATACTACAATTGAAAGGGGAAAACTACAAGTACCCAAAATAAGGTAAAAAACAATAGCAACCACGAAGCCCAAACATCTCCTGCAACCCTAAGCTATTAGAAACCAGCCTGATCTCCAACCTGCTCCAATTGACCTAAAAAATAGTTTATATATACATAGGGTGAGTATAACAATATACTTAGTAGGATCCTCCCCAGAGACTCTCATGCAAACGTAAAGAAAGCATGCTAAAGCACAGTGAACAACAAGTGAAACTAACTTATCACCTAAATGGGTATACTAAATTCCCATCCTCACCATGGCTACTCTCACCATGTAACACATAAAAGAGTATATAATATTATAAATAATATCAGGGGTACCCTGCTACTACTTCCCCACTAGTTTGCTGCTTTTCCCTAATGTCGCACATCCTAAGCATCTCTCTCCAAAAATGATTTCCCTCAGACACTTGGGCGAAGCACCACAACATGCATGTCGTGTAACAAAACCACCACGTCCACACAATAAAGAAACCAGGTAGTTCCTGGGATCCACCACAGCTTGCATAATGTGTATCATACGTCGGGAATTATACCTGAAGCCATTATAGCCCACACACTGAGTACGAATACTCAGGCCGTCATAGCCTATACACGTTATGCCTATAGTAGTACATAGGATACTATATCCAGAATATATGTGTGTGAATAACCAAAATCCATTACAGCCCTATACACACATATATGGGGAAAACTAACCGATGTGCCTACCAGCACAAGTAACTACCAATAGAAGAGAGTGGGGGAAAAGGGGGTAGTCAGTCATCCATCCTCCCACCAGAATTTTGGGGAAAACAACCCCCCCCCCAAGTCTCAGAATCCTCGGGGTGTCAGTTTCCCTAACTGACGGGGTGGAGTAGCATATAGAAACACAAAAGTTAAAGAATATACTATAGCTCACAACCACACTATGGTCATAACCTAGTCTTAGACTCAACTGCAGCTAATGTCTCTCAGACTCCCAACTGCCACTTCTAATACTAGGTATCGTATAATCACACAACCATTTAATGAGATTTATTACATTACTTCATTCCCTTTTTATCAGTTTCACTTTATTTTAATTAATTATTTGAACCTTAATTAACCATTATCAATTTCCACATAAAATTTCATTAGCATCACACCCTAAGTTTGTTATCCTCATCATTACATCCCAGCAAGATCCAACCCCATGGGTTAACATCATTTATTCAATTATTTATTTACATAATTACATTCCCATATTCTCAGGCATTCTAGAAAAACATTCTATGCTACTAGACACAAGGGGGATCAACACGGTGAGTAGATGAACTACCCGTCTAGTCTTTGCTTCCTATAGCAAGAGCATAGACCCATCCTCCCTTGAGAATCTAAACACAGAAACCATGTGGCATACCTCGCGCGTCTTCTACCCTTTCAGAAGAAGGGTAAGAAAGACCATTTGCCTTGAGTAGTGGGAAAATCAAAGAAGATAAATAACCAATAAGAATCATAAAGAATCCCAACATTCACATCCAACCAATTTCATCATCCCTAGTGTCCTCCCCGACACCCACATGCATAAACTGATGCATCTCTCCACTATAGGTGACAACTAATACCACAACCAGTAGGCCTCCATGCCCCTACATATCACAACAGCCATCCAGGCTCACATCACAACACAAGAAGTTGAAAAACAAACATCATAGCAATTGGGCTCTTGGTTCTTAAACAAGCTAGAGGGTAACTCAGAACCCTATAAGGAATTATCTTTTATCAAATAACCAATTATTTAATCCATATTATATTAAACAATTAATTATTCATAGGTTCCAAATTTGGGAAACCTAACGAGTAAGCTATCACAAATAATTAAAAATGCTTACTGCACCAATTTGATTAACATAAAATTACAACTAGAAGATCCAGATTCATTTACATTCCTCTTTAACTTTAGCCAAGAAATTATCAATTAATTTTGGCTTTATGTTCCTTACCAATTTCCATCAAGAACGAAAAGATAAACAAAGAAAGCATAGATATCACACTATCTAGAAAAACAAGAGGCAATAACATATGATCGATGTCAATTTATTTATCCGGTTCAAATATTTATTATGTCAATTACATTGTGATCTAGTGGGATAAAACATGCTAACTATAAAGTTACACGTGAAAGAAAAGAGAATCAATGAATCCCTACCTCAAATGGTTCTTGTTGTTCTTTATACGAGAATGATCCATACAAAGGATCATGATCACCTCCTCCCATGACAACAGTATCCACCCGAGGATGTCGCGGTACGACCACACCAATCAAAACCCATGAAAATACCATTAGAAGTATGGAGATCACATACCATAATAGGGAAAGGATAAATAGAAGGAGATGAACCCAAATGAATGACAATACAACATACCTTATATCGATGAAGGATCGACACTTGGTTCTTGCACCAAAATAGGGGGTGCACATGAAGTAGTAAGAACTTCAAGGGGAAATGATCTGATGATTAAGTTTAGATCACACCGCTACTATGGGAAGAAGTAAAGGTTCAAGCATCTCACACCAGGGAAAAATAAGATATAACAAGGGAGGAAGATATCTCATCCCTTTAGAAGATTTAATGGAGCAACGGTTTAAGATACGATGGATTTTTCCATTAAAAGTGGATCACATTAACCCACACGGTTTGACTAAGTAAAAACATCCTGAGCCTTAGAGAAATTAATATAGGAGTTATGGCCTTTGAATCGGCCTTAGAGTCCTTAAAACAAGGCTTTAAATGAACTTTATGTCAATGGAAATGTCAAAGGGGTAAAAATATAGGAAGCTGGAAACACTATTCATAAACATGAAATTTGGTAAAGGAAATAGAGGCTGCAGTTGGAATCTCACGGTTCTATAAACACTATACATAAACCTCACCGTTCTGAAAACACTATTCATAAACCTCACCGTTTTAGAAACATTGTTCATAAACCTCACCATTTCTACAAACACTGTTCATAAACCTCATCATTCTAGAAACACTATTCATAAATCTCACCATTCTAGAAATAGTGTTCATAAACCTCACCGTTCTAGAAACAATGTTCATAAACTCAAAATTTGGAAAAATAAATATAGGCTATCGTTGGAACCTCACCGTTATGGAAACACTATTCATGAACTCAAAATTTGGCAAAAGAAATAGAGGCTACCATTGGAACCTCACCATTCTGAAAACACTATTCATGAACTCAAATTTTAGAAAAGGAAAGAGATCACCATTGGAACCTCACCGTTGCACTGTTCACATAAGGTTGCTAATGCACTATTCACCTAAGGTTGTCGATGACACTTTCACCTAAGGCTACCGATGACATGGTTCACCTAAGGCTACCGATGCACTGTTCACCTAAGGCTACCGAGACACTGTTCAGCTAAGGATACCAATGACATTATTCACCTAAGGCTACCAATGACATTATTCACCTAAGGCTACCGATGACACTATTCACCTAAGGCAACCAATGCATTGCTCACCTAAGGCTACTGATGACATTGTTCACCTAAGGCTACCGATGCACTGTTCACTTAAGGCTATTGATGCACTGTTCACCTAAGGCTACCGATGACACTGTTCACCT
Source organism: Viscum album (assembly GCA_963277665.1). Taxonomy (NCBI): domain Eukaryota; kingdom Viridiplantae; phylum Streptophyta; class Magnoliopsida; order Santalales; family Viscaceae; genus Viscum; species Viscum album. The sequence continues at coordinate 1,633,824,458 of OY728141.1, forward strand.
AAGGCTACCGATGCATTGTTCACCGAATAGGAAATTTGGAAAATTGTTGGGAATAAGTCACTTTGACCTCCCAGGACACCTCAGACACCAAATTTTCTCAAAGGAATGGACCAGAGATGTTCGGGCCATTACATTAGATACCTCTCAAAACATTCTCATCCTCGAGAATTCAAAACCAATCTAAAAGGAAACAGAAAAGAATTCTGAACAACCACCCATCAAGATACCTCTCAAAAGAGAGTAATCCACAAGAAGCTACCAAAGAAAACCATCTCATAAACACAAAATTTCTATAACCATAAAGGGGAAATCGTTACATGAAAAGAGTTAAACATCAAACAACTCTGGGTACTAAGCACGTATTTGTGACTCACGTTCCCAGGTACTCTTCTTCATGCCACTATGTCACCACAAGACACGAACCAAGGGGATAGAATGTCCTCGCAACACCTTCTCTTTGCGGAATTGGATCTCCAAGGTCGCTCCTCAAAGGTCGCATCATCATCAACATTGATCTCTCCCCAATCGATGACGTGAGATTCATTGTGAAGATAATGACAGAGCTGTGATACATGAAAAACATCATGTATTCGGATCATCTGCGATGGAAGTGATACTCAATACGCCAAATCTCCAACATGAGCTAACACCTCGAAAGGCCCAATAAACTGGGGAGAAAGATTACTCCCACAACCAAACCTTCACTTCCCACGACGGGGAGTCACCTTCAGAAACACGTGATCCCCAACATCAAACTCTAAGGGTCTCCTCCTTTGATTGGTATATGATTTCTGACGATCTTGCACTACCTTAATCCTCTCACGAATCACCTGAACCATCTCTGTTTTATTCTGCACTAGTTCTCGTCTGAGAATTTCTGACTCTCCAACCCCAGTCCATCACAATGGAGAACGGAAATTCCAGACATACAAGGCTTCAAATGACTCCATACCGATGGTGGAGAAAAAACTATTGTTGTTAGAGAACTCCACCAAGGGTAAGTGCCTCATCCATGAACCTCCAAAATCCAGGAAACAAGAGCGTAACATGTCGTCAAGAGTCTAGATGGTTTGCTCTGTCTGACCGTCTATTTGAGGATGAAAAGTAGTGCTAAGGAATAGCTGAGAACCAAAAGCATGTTGAATAACTCTCCACACCCTAGAGGTAAAATGAGGTTCTCTATCAGAAATGATTGTCCTTAATACTCCATGAAGTCTCACCACCCCCTCCATATAATGCCTCGATAAAACTTCCATTGAGATTGACTCCTTGATCTCTATGAAGTGGGCTGATATTTTTAGATGACCCACTACCACCCAAAGTGCATCATGTCCTCCCGGAGCTTGAGGTAATCCAGTAACAAAGTCCATTGAGATTTCCCCCCACTTCCACTAAGTAATATCTAATGGCAGGAGAAAACCACTAGGAACACAGTGTTCAGCTTCACCTTCTGGCAGACCAAACATTGAGACACAAATTCCTCAATTTTAAGCTTCGGCCTAGGCCACCAAAAATAACTCCTCAAGGCTCGGTACATCTTTGTCACACCAGGATGCACCGCTAAAGGTGAACTATGGAACTCTCTGAGAATTGTCTCGAAAATCACCAAAGGAACAAAAATCCTTCCACGATATAACACTTAGTGTTTTTCATCCTTAGACCAACCATCAGGGGCCTCTCCAAAAACAACTTGGTCTCTCCAGACCTCCACCTCAAGATCCCACAACTGGGAATCTTCCACCTACTACACCAGATATGAATACATCATCATCTAAAAAAGAAAAACTCAACCCCCAACTTCTCCCATATCAATATGTAATGTTGACAGTTCTTCTATTACTCTCCATGAATCACCAGATTCACACACTGCATCACCAATTGACTTCCTGCTTAGGGCATCAGCTACAACATTCCCCTTTCCAGGTGTATATAATATTTCAAAGTCATATTCTTGTAAGAACTCTATCCACTGACGTTGTTGTAAGTTCAAGTCATTCTAAGAGAAAACATACCTTAAACTATTATGATTGGTGAAAACCAAAAAGCGCTCACCAATGAGGTAATGTCTCCACAACTTCAGGAAAAACACCACAGCTGCCAACTCAAGATCATGGGTGGCATAGTTACATTCAAGAGGATGAAACTGCTGAGACCCATAATAAACAATTGATCTTTGATTCATCAGAACACAGCCTAACCCCAGATGAGAAGCATCACAGCAAACATCAAACTGAACTCCCTTAGTTGGAAGACAAATAATTGAATCACTTACTAACTTCTACTTTAGATACTTGAAATATGTCTGAAACTGATCAGTCTATATTAATGCCTGATCCTTCCTATTCAAAGATTTCAGAGGAGTCTTAACTCGAGAGAAATCGGCTATGAACCTCCTATAGTAGCATGTGAGACCAAGGAAACTTCGCACCTCTAACAATATCTTGGGGGATACCCAAGACACAACTATTTATATCTTTGATGGATCCACAACTACTCCCTGTTGAGACATAACATTCCATAAGAAATGGAATTCTCGAGCCCAAAACTCACACTTCGACAACTTCTCAAATAGTTGATGTGGACTAAGAACTCCCAAAACAACGTGTAGATACTCTGAATGATTCTCCTCAAACATGGAGTACACAAGGATATTTTCGATGAAAATCACCATGAACTTGTCTAGGAACTCACAGAACATAGCGTTCATCAATCCCATGAACCCAACTGAAGCATTTTTCACACTGAACGGCATTACAATGAACTCATAATTCCCATGACGACAACAGAAAGAAGTCTTTGGGATATCCTCATTCTTTACATGCATCTGATGATATCTTGACCGCAAATCGATCTTAGAGAACCAACTTGAACCCTTCATTTGATCGAATAAATCAACAATACGCGGAATGTGATAGATATTCATCACTATCACTTTGTTTAAGTGACAATAATTGACACGCAAGCACAAACTGTCGTCAACCTTCTTCACGAACAAAACTGGTGCACCCCATGGTGACACACTCGGCTGAACAAAACCGCGTTGTAAAAGACCATCAAGCTATATAAAAATATCTCGTAACTCATAATGGGATATCCTATATGGAGACATAGATATAGAATATGCTCTTGGTTGAAGCTTTATCCCAAACTCAATCTCTCATCGAGGGGGTAATGCTACAACCTCTTCTGTAAAGACATCAGGGTACTCTTCTAAAACCTTAGGAAAATTCAACTACTAAACCTATGAAGAACTAAGGATCATCTCATCCATTATGGATGATAAGGATGGAACATGCCTCTAACCCATCTGAGGGTCTCCCTTTCCAATGAACACCACTAGCTCTCTATGCACATCGAAGAACACAACCTACCACCTGAAGAAATCCACGATAGCCTTCACCTAATACAACCAATCCATGACAAGGATGACATCATATGGTTGTATTTGTAAACATAGGAAATCTCCCCAAGAGTGGTGGTTCCCCAACACTAGCTCACAGTATCTACATACTTCAAACAAGTCATCTCGGCCTCCAACTGGCGTATTCAACACCAAGGGCACTGGAATCCTCTCTACCTCAAGTCCCAAATCATGGACAAGGGTAGGTGATATGAAGTATTGTGTCACTCCTAAATCAAACAAGGAATACACCAAGATAGAAAAAAAGAAAAGGGTGCCTTGAACGACGTTTGTCTTTCCTAGAGCTGGCAACACTAAAGCATGAAGCTGGCCACAACCGCCTCCATGGCCTCTCTGACCCTGATGATGACCACCACCACAGTTTCTCTCTTATCTCTGAGGATAGGGAGCATCATGAGGTTGTCCTATACATGTCCCATCTACCATCTACTTATCCAAAGCTGGTACAACTTGCTAATGTTGCCTCGGCTGGAACTACCTCATGGAGGAACCTGGAGCGGATCACCTGGTGCATGATGACTGCTCTGAAAGGTTGGTCACTCTCTCTGCGAATGACCTCGACCACCACAAGAAAAACAAGTGCCCGATCCCTTAGAATAGGCCTAAGAGTAGCTACCCCTAGAGAAACAATAGGCTGAAGGATATGACCTACCCCTAACTGAACGGAAACTCTTCTTCCCTGAAAACTGGGAACCCCGAACCACAGATCTGCTTTATGGGGAATCATGATGACTCCCTTCTCATGATGATCCAGTTCTAGCCAAATTTTTCTCGATAACCTCTGCCCTCTCCAGAACCTCAAGATATGTCTCTGGAATAAATGGGGTGACCTGGCGCTGGATCTCTGGATTCAAGGCCTCCTCAAAATGCATCACCCTTGCCTCCTCATCTAGAAACAGGTCTGAAGCATATCATAAAAGGTTCTTGAAACGGATTCCAAACTCTCTCACACTGGAACTCCCCTATCGAAGGGTAAGAAGCTCCTGGTGACTGGACGCCTTCTCGATCAAGGAAAGAAACTCGACTCTAAACTTGTCTCGGAACTCCTCCCATGAGATCATTGACTCCTCAAGATCCATGATGAACAAGAACCCCCATTGCCTCACTACTCCCCGCAGTATCTTCACAAGCAATGAAACCCAATGCTCCTTCCAAGCATGGATCAAACTGAAGCCTACCACGACCTCCTCCAACCAGTCTTCTATGACTACATCTGAAACAGATCCCTCATACTTCTATATACTCTAGTGCTGAAACTCCCATAGTGTCCTCTTCTAAGTGTGATCGTTTTCGACCTCTACTTGGCAGCGATCTGCTGGCACATCCTGATGGACATCTTCTATGCGATCCTGACGAGGACGTCGACCTGGAGCCATACCTGCAAAATATCAAATAGTTAGAGCTCCTAAACCTGGAATATGGAAGACTCTTCATTAATTAATTAATTGTTTTTTTATTCATTTTAGGTTAACATATCCCAAGGTCTACCCATTCAAACATAGGCACAAAGAAGAATGATGCATGATCCTTTCCTAAGTCTCTACCCTACAACTAGTATTGCCACATTTAGTAGCCATTATAAACTAAAAGGTCATTACATCTGATTATAGGGGGCCCTAAACGCCTATGTCTCATCCAGTCTCTAGTGTTTACATCGCTTTCTAAACATGAATGACATTGTTTCCCTAAAAAACCATGCAACCTCGCATGTTCTTAACACCAACTTCCATCATATGCCTCTACCAGACCTTTGATACCACTCTTTCACAACCCCCTCTCCACAAAGTGTGCCCCTCCTAGGATGAAAATGTGAGAAAGGAGATAATGACCCCCGATTCCCACCTCCAGTAGGCCTCGGGTTGGCGACTAGCACCGAGGTTATAGTAAACACACAAATGGGAGGCATTACCCTCTAAGATAACACATACGAGAGAGACAGATAAGATAAAAACCAATCAACTAAAACTCAGACAACAATATAAATGAAATCCCATGTACACATATGTAATTTCATGAAAAAATACTACAACTGGAAGGGGAAAACTGTAAGTACCCAAAAGAAGTTAAAAACAGCAGCAACCATGAAGCCCAAACAGCTCCTACAACCCCAAGCTTGTAGAAACCAACCTAATCTCTAACCTACTCCAAGTGACCTGAAAAACAGTTTATATATATATAGGGTGAGTATAAAAGTATACTCAGTAGGATCATTCCCAGAGCCTCTTGTGCAAATGTAAAGAAAGCATGCTAAAGCATAGTGAACAACAAGTGAAACTAACTCGTAACCTAAATGGGTATAATAAGTTCTCAGCCTTACCATGGATACTCTCACCAAGTAATGCATACAAGAGTATATAATATAATAAATAATATCAAGGGTACCCCACTACTACTACCCCACTGGTTTGTCGCTTTTCCCCAATGTCTCGCGTCCTAAGCATATCTCTCCAAAAAGTCTTTCCTTCTGACACCTAGGAAAAGCTCTAAAACATGCACCTCGTGCAAAAAAACCATCACATCCACACAAGAGAGTAACCAGGTAGCTCCTAGGAGCCACCATAGCTCGCATAATGTGTATTATACATCGATCATTATACCTCAATCCATTACTTCCCACTCACTGAGTAAGAATCCTCAAGTCGCCATATCCTATACACGTTACGCCTATAGTAGTCCATAGGATACTATATCCAGAATATATGTGTGTGAATAAACACAATCCATTACATCCCTCTACACACATATATGGGGAAAAATAATTGTTATTCCTACCACCAAAAGTAACTACCAAGAGAAGTGAGTGGGGCCAAAAGGGGTAGTCAGTCATCCATCCTCCCACCAGAATGTTGGGAAATTGATACCTCATGGATTCTGAGCCTTAGGGGTGTTTTCCCCAACATTATGGTGGGAGGATGGATGGATGACTACCCCCTTTGGCCCCGCTCTCTTCTCTTGGTAGTTACTTGTACTGGTAGGCACAACAGTTAGTTTTTCCCATATATGTGTGTAGAGGGATGTAATTTCTTGTGGTTATTCACACACATATATTCTGGATATAGTATCCTATGGAATACTATAGGAATAACGTGTATAGGTTGTGACAGTTTTAGGATTCTTACTCAGTGTGTGGGTTGTAATGGCTTGAGGTATAATTCATGACATATGATAAACGTTATGTGAGCTATGATGGCTTCTAATAACTACCTGGTTACTTTATTGTGTGGGCGTGGTGGTTTTGTTTCATGAGGTGCATATTGTGGTGCTTCGCCTAGGTGTCTACGGGCAAGCCTTTTTTTGGAGAGATATTCTTAGTATGTGTGATGTTGGGGAAAAGTGGAAAACTAGTGGGGAAGTAGTATTAGGGTACCCTTGATATTATTTATTATATTATATAATCTTGTATGAATTACTTTGTGAGAGTATCCATGGTTAGGCTGGGAACTTAGTATACCCATTTAGGTGATGAGTTAGTTTCACTTGTTGTTAACTGTGCTTTGGCGTGCTTTCTTTACATTTGCACGAGAAGATTTGGGGAGGATCCTACTAAGTATACTGTTATACTCACCCTATGTATATATAAACTATTTTTCAGGTCGCTTGGAGTAGGTTAGAGATCAGGCTGGTTTCTACTAGCTTGGGGTTTTAAGAGCTGTTTAGGCTTCATGGTTTTTGTTATTTTTACCTTCTTTTGGGTACTTGTGGTTTTCCCCTTTCAATTGTAGTATTTTTTCATGAAATTACATATGTGTACTTGGGATCTCATTTATATTGTTGTCTGAGTTGGATTTGGTTGGTTTCTATCTTATATCTCTCTTTCACATGTGTTATCTTAGAGGATAATGCCTCCCATTTGTGTGTTTATTATACCCTCAATGCTAGTAATCAACCCGGGGCCTACTGGAGGTGGGGCTCAGGGGTCATTATCTCCCTTCTCACATTTCCGACCCAAAAGAGGTACACTTTGTGGGGAGGGGGTCTTTACACAGCCTAAGAATGTGTTTGATGTCAATAGTTTCTTAGGGCTTGATGGATATTATAGGTATTTTATACAGGACTTATCACATTTTTCTTCACTTCTTAATAGATTTACAAAGAAGGGTGTTAAGTTCCTGTGGTCAGATAAATGTGAGAAATCCTTTTAGGATCAGAAAGGGAGGCTATTCATGAAACCTATTTTGATTCTTCCATAACCTGGTAATGGTTATATCGTCTTCTGCGATGCATCGGGTATGGGCTTAAGAGCATTGTTGATGCAGGAAGACAAAGTCGTTACGTATGGATCTCAGTAGTTGAGGACTCACAAGAGAGATTACCTGATGCATTACCTCGATCTAGAAACAGTTGTCCATGCCTTACATTGCTAGAGACATTACTTCTTAGTTGAGCTCTTTGTGGTTTATACAGATACCAAGAGCCTCAAGTATATTTTTTCTCAACGTGACTTGAACATCCGACAGTGATGATGGGTCAAATATCTACAATCCTTTTATTTTGAGCTTTCCAATACACCTGGAAAAAGGCAATGTGGTTTTAGATGAATTGAGTCAGAAAAATCAAATGCATGTCGTACATGATGCCAGTGATGAATGGAAGTTAATAGACCTCTTTTATGAACTTCATCTGGAGTTTCACGACAGTCACAGGTAGTCTTACCTCTCAGCCTTAACAGTTACCTCTTCTATCTTTGAGAAGGTTAAGAGTAGGTAGTTTTCAGATCTTGAAGGTTTGGTTCTCCATGAGAGTAGATCAGAAGATAACCCACCTCCGGATTGGTCTGTGGACAGAGATGACGTCTTGAATCTATGTGGAAGTATCTGAGTTCCTATAGATGTGAGAGAGGAGTTAAGGAAAGAATACCATGCTTCTTAGTGAGAAGTTCATCAAGGAATCTCGAAGATGTTTCGTGATATGCGATGCTAGTATTGGTGGCCTGGGATGAAATGTCATATTTCAGGCTTCATCAATAGTTGTTCCACCTATCAGCAGGTGAAGGAAGAACACTAGAGACCTTTAGGATTATTACAGCCACTTCCAGTCCTGAAATGGAAATGGGAAGATGTTTCTATGGATTTTATAGTTGTCTTACCTAGGTCTCCAAGGAGTAGTGATGTTATCTGGGTATTCATTGACTGACTAACGAAATCATCCCACTTCATTCCTATTTGGGATACTTTCTCAGTTGAATGAGCTGGGAAGACTGTATGTCCATGAGATCATATGAATACACAGAGTTCCATGTACTATCATTTCAGATAGGAATGCTCGTTTCACTTCACAATTATAGCAGGGTTTGTAGAAAGCTATGGAAACTCAGGTGCTTCTATGCACCACTTTTCACTCTCAAACCGATGAAAAATCAGAACGGACAATATAAGTTTTGGAGGATATGCTCCGAGCATGCATCCGTGATTTTGGAAGTTCTTGGTAGAATAATATCCATCTCGTTTAGTTTACCTATAATAACAGTTTTTAGGAGATGATTTAGATAGATCCTTTTGAGGCCTTATATGGTAGTCCATGTCATTCAACCGTATGTTGGATAGAGGTAGGTGAGATAGCCCTACTAGGTCCTCATTTTTTTCAAGAGAATTCAGAATAGGTTTAGCTGATCAGGAAGCATATGACTACTGCTCAGTCTAGAAATAAGTCATATGTTGATCGGCATCGACAACCTCTTGAGTTTGAGGTTGGGGATCATGTTTTTCTTCTGGTATCACATAGGATAGGGAATAGACGGTTAAGGAAGTAGGGAAATATTTCACCTCATTACGTCGGGCTGTTTGAAATTCTAGAGAGTGTTGGGCCGGTAGCTTATCGGTTGCTACTACCTCAGAGGTATCATTCCATGCACGTTGTCTGTCATGTATCATAGTTTTGAAAATATCATGCTGACCTATCTTATACCTTTGATCCTGAGGAAGTTGATTTAGAAGTCGATGCTACCTTTGAGTAGTATATAGTACGCATCGTTGACTGAAGCATGAAGGATCTCCACAGAAAGTTTATCCCTCTTGTATGGTTGTTGTGGCGTCATGGTTGAGTACAGGATGATACTTGGGAGAGGGAAGCCAATGTATGTGTCCAATGGCCAGATCTATTCTCATACAGTGTTTCCTTACCCTTGGAAGGAGAACTTGGGGGAAAGTTCTTTTAAAGGAGGAAGACTATAAGAACCTAGTTTTTCACTTAGGTATAGATCCTTTAAAAGTTCAGCCTAAATCATTACATTGGACCTAATGTGGATTCCTAATGAGTTAATAAAGGTTCTGAGGGTGTCTGGGGATTGTTTAGAGCCCATAACCCATATTTTTGGAGGAATCATACTATGTGCATGGTTTAGAGTAAATTGTGTGGTATTTTCACATGATTTTCCAAACCGTGCGGAAAGTGTTTTTTCGGACAGTGTCACCTTGCACGGTTGGTGCATGGTCGTGCATCCAAACCATGCAAATTCCCCTTTTTCCTAGGTAACCATGCATGGGTGGCGCATGGTTTGATCAAACTATGTGGAGGAAGACTTTTTGGGTAGAACTACCTCGCACAGTTTGCGCACGATTTGATAAAATGTGCGAAAAAACCATGAAAAGGTTAAAAACCTATGTAAAATGTCCAAAATACCCTTCATGATCTATTAATCCAACCCCTTCCTCCCTAATCTAAGTTTATGTGGGATTGACCTAACTCTCTCTCATTTTGGAGAATTAAGAAGGCCAAAGCAAGAGATCAAGAGATCTCCTTCATCCGGCATCTGATCAATCTTTCTTTCATCATGTTGGATGTGCAATGGTAAGTAATCTATTTCCTTTTAGCCGTTCTTCTTGTCTTTCACTCTTTACCTAGATATCGTCATGTGAGCATTTTTCACCTTTTCTTATATCTACTCTGATCTAAGGAAAATCAAGGGAAGATACCGAAAGATAAGGATCATACAACCCTAAGGTGGGTGGTCTATAACTCATCCCTAAAGTTTGTTATTTTTGGAATGTTTGTGTGGGGGCCACCGGTTTCGTTGGGAACTGTTTCTTAAATTTACATGCCATGATTATACTTTTTATAATTTTATACTTTTTTGACTTCCAAATATGTGATTAGTTGTTATAGGTTACACCCACAACTCAATCTGCCTCATGTCGAAGGTTATTCTATAATTGTTTTTTTAGTGTTCTGGCACATTTGAGCCACCGTTTGGGTGTGACTTTGCTTGACCTTTCTAAAGGTGAGTATTCTTATCATAAATGGCTTTTTATTATTAAGAATTTCATAATGGAATGTACCATGTATGCTCACCACTTGACATGCCTAAGGTAAGTGCTTCCAAATGGTTATTAAAAGTGAAATGTGAAATGTAAGATGGAAAGTATACTAAGTATATAACTTGGCCTTATTTAAAGAAATTGAATAAAGGTTACATGTTTGTATCACCCCTTTCCATGTTTATGGAAGGTAGAAGAGTGAAACTCAATAATTGAATATGCCTTAATGGATAACGTAGACTTGATTAAATGGTTGCAACGCTACTTGGCCTATCCACACTAATGAAAGACAAGGCTTGGACAAATGAATAAATGGTTTCAACTCTACTTGACATTTCCACTCTAATGGAATACAAGACTTGAACCAAATTAATTCTTGCATGATTACAATATCAAATAGAAATAGACTGACTTGATATCGCCTTGGATTATGAGAGGAGAATACCTTGGGTCTCTGGAACCCCATTCTGATTCAAGGATACGGTTTTCTTAGGTTGATATCCACCTAGACTCTGGTTCTTGTCTATTCTTTAGATTCCTGGTATACTACAGTAGGGTCCCTTTATCTATTACAGGATACCTCGGATACACTCCTTAGATCTAGCATTGACTAGTAGGTGCCATGGTGAAATCCCATAGGGCCCTGTCTTTTCTTAGCCATGTCTTACCTTGGTCTATCACCTTAGACTCGGTAGGTGCCTTTTTGTGTAATGACTTGGATTATACTCCTAGGATTATACTCTTAACCCTTATCTAGACTCATATACTACTGAGTTAGATTTCTGTGAGTTTAAATTACCTTGGTTTTTACCTTGTAACTCCCTCACTAGATATCATTGCCTGGTTTCCTTGTTACATCTTAAGACCTTCACTACTTATACTATCCTGAGTTGATGTCAATGTTAGATATGCCTCACATGATCTATTAGAATTATATGGTAATTTATTAATTAATGAACTGGTTACATGTTCAGACACCAGTTGAGGGATGAATCAGGTACTTGATTATTTAGTTATATTGTACTGCTTTCTTTACTTTGTATATTCATGCCTGCACACTGCTATATTCCATTACACGGGCTGGATATTACAGACACCATTGGTGGTTTCCCACTTAGATTTATCTCACACCCTCTCTGGATGTCATTTGATAGCTAGAGTAGATTATATGGTTTCAGGTATTGACAAAGGGAAGCATGCAGCTTCCAATACTTGATTGTGCACTGATAGAATGGAGCTTGATAGCAGATGGTCATGTAGGATCTCAGGATTCTTAGAGTAGACTTGTTTTCTTTTACCTTGTGGAGCATGTTATGCCTATTTTATTATATCCACACTTTCCAATTTTCTAGTGACATGACATTACATCATCACTATTTCAGTTGATACAATTATTGTTATTCTTGTTTATATATCTCATCTACTTGTTACCGTTATTTATTTATATTGCTTCCATTTTTTACTATTCCATTATATTTCTTCTGTTGTGCTACACTCTACTAATGCAGGCATAGTCTTCCCACAGACACACCCTAGGCCCTCACTTCTAGTTAGAAGCCTCTAGTATTCAAAAAGATGCGCTTGAGGCCATGTGGTCCATTAGGCTCAAGGCACCCGTTAGGTGGCATCCAGGTCTGGGTCATCACAGTAGGTACCATCACTATATATTTATCTTTAGTGACTAGTTTATTTGATATTGGTGTATCTCACTTATTCATATCAACTCATGTTGTTGATTTTCTAACACTTTATATAGATATTTTCTCTTATATGATGAATATTACTACACCCATCATAATGAAGAGAGAGTAGGCTATTCAGTGTTTGGTTTATGTTTTCTCTTTATTGGAGATTGATTTTACCTAGAATTTTATAGTTCTTGAAATGAAAACATTTGACATCATCCTCAAGATAGATTGGATGATTTCTAATAAGGCTCTAATTTTTTTTATCTTTTATGGGTCTCATTTTCTATACTCAATAGGGTGTTCCATGTATTTCATAGAGAATGGGACCCATGGTCTAATAGAGCTAGATCATATTTTCTAGAGTTTGGTAGGGTAATATAAATGTTTTATTTTGACTTATAGTGAGAATATTTGATTTATTATCTTCCTCTGGTCATCATCAAGTTTCTTAATATGTTTCTTTCTAATTTATCTAGTCTTCCACTAGTAAGAGAGTTAGAGTTCTCTATTTATTCAGTACATGACACTCAAACAATACCTATTCCTTCTTAATATATGGTACCAACTGAATTAAAAGATTTTAAGACTCATTTGGATTATTTTATTAATAAAGTATTTATACATCTGAGTGTGTCACATAGGGTGGAACCTATTCTATTTTTAGGGAAATATGATGCTAATTTTCTCTTATGTTTTGGTTATTAAATGTTCAATCGAGTTATGATGAATAATAAGTATTTGTTTCCATAGATATATGACATGTTTCATTAGTTCAAAGGGGTGATGTGGTTCTCAAAGATTGATATTCAATTTTTTTTACCACCATTTAAGAATTAAAGAATCTAACATTCCAAAGACCACCTTAAGGAGTAAGTATGGATACTATTAGTATCTTGTTATGCCTTTTGGTCTAATAAATGCTCCTATAGTTTTTATGGAATTGTTGAATAGATTATTCCATGAGTACCTTGATTAAGTTTTTGTAGTATTTTTGGATGATATTTTGGTTTACTCCAAAATTAAGGAGGATCATGTGCATAATCTGAGAGTAGTATTATGGATCTTGAGAGATTATATAATTTACATGAATCTTTAGAAATTTAATTTTTAGATATGGTAAGTGAAGTTCTTGGGACACATGGTCTTGGAACATGGCATCTCAGTCGATACTGAGAAAGTAAAGTCTATTATGATATGAGAGAAAATATGAAATGTTTTTGAGATATGGATCTTCCTGGTCTTCATAATGTATTACCATAGGTTTATTAAATATTTCTCAAAGTTGGATTCTTTAATGACCTCCCTCACTTAGAAGGAAGTGAAGCTATTATGGAATGAAAATTTTCAGAATTATTTTGATGATTTGAAATGTATTTTGACTATTGTGCTAGTGTTTACTATTTTAGAGGATAGGAAGGTCTATGTAGTCTTCTATGATGTATTGGGTTTTGGTTTTGATTGTTTTATTATAAATGGTGATCATGTTGTGGCCTATGGATATTGACATCTTAGGCCACATGAGAATAATTATCTGAATCAAAATCTTGAACTCACAACTATGATTCATGCGCTTAACATTTGGAAGAATTACCTTTTTAGATAATTATTTACCATTTATTATGACCATAAAATATTGAGTTATATCTTCTATAAAAAAATATTTTAGCCTCTGGTATAATTGTTGGGTGGAGTAGTTGAAGTATTTTTATTTTGAAATTTCCTACACCCCTAGAAAGAGGGATTTTGTTACTGATGCTTTGAGTAGGAAAATTCTTACCTGAATCATGAAATAATCATCATAAGAGCATAACTTGATGGAACGTTTTTCTTAGTTTCATTTAGAAGTTTGATAGGAGGAGGTCATGGTTGTATTGGAAAGTTTTCAGCTAACCTCTTCTCTTATCAAGATGATTATTTAGGGGAGGCTACTTGATGATAAATTCTATGGAATTAGGGACTCTCTTTTTTGTGGGGAGACCATCAGAAAGTGGAAATTATATTATGAGGTAATTCAATGTTTTGGAATTAGTTTTCTATACATTCTCCTATAATAAATTTTGTAATGGGGGAATATTTTAATTCTATGTGGGTAGTCCATCCTAGAACCATGAAGATTTTTTATGATATGTGGTGATGATTTTGGTGGCCAGGTATAAAATGAGACATCATTGACTTTGTTTCTCATTATTATACCCATCAGCATGTCAAATCCAAGCACCAGAGACCTTCGGGTTTTTTTCAACAACTTCCAGTGCTAACTTGGATGTGGGATAACATATCTATATATGTCATGGTTGGTTTCCTACGTACCCCTAAAGGAATGAATTCTATATGGTTGGTGATTGATATACTGGTCAAATAAAATCACTTTATACTCATTCTATATACAACCAAAGTTGAGGACTTGGGACATCTCTATGTGTAGTATATTTTCAGATTGCATAGAGTTCCTTCTACTATAGTCTCTGATAGGGATCCATGTATTACTTATCACTTTTGGAAAGGCCTCTAGGAGTCACTTTGATCTTAGGTACATTTGATCAAAACATATCATTTGTAGATGTATTTCTAGATAGAACAATCTATACAAATTCTTAAGGACATGTTACATGTTTGTGTACTCAACTTGGGAGGATCATGGGACATCCATTTGGGACTGTTTGAGCTTTCTTAAAATAATAGTTATTAGTCTGAAATTTAGATGTCTCTTTTTGAGGCCTTCTATGGTAGTTCATTTAAATCTATACTGTGTTGGTAATAAATTGGTGAAGCTTCCTTGGTTGGTCCACGTTTGGTCACATATATGATGGTGAAGATTCATTTTATTTGTTGAATAATTCTTATAGCACATAGATGGTATAATATCTATATTGATCATCATCAAACACCATTGGAGTTTTTAGTTGGTGGCTAGTTTTTCTTTATATTTTAAGCTCAGTTGGGCCACCAATGTCTTGGGAAATTGGGAAATCTTGCATTGGGGTTTGAGGGTCCTTTTGAGATTATTGAGAAGGTGTGGAAAGTGTATTACTATTTGGAACTTATACCATAGTTGAATTTAATCCACAATGTGTTTCATGTTTTACAACATCGAATGTATATTTATGACCCTTCTCATGTCTAGATTTAGAAATATCTTGATGTTGATTCAGATTTATCCATGATAGAGAATCCAATTAGAAACATTGATTATGAAACAAGGGTTCTTCATGGGAGGAGGATAACTTTGGTCTAAGTGTTATGGAAGTATGAATCTAATTTATTGGAGAATTGGGAGTGGAAGTCAATGATGAGGGAGCAGTTTCCTCACCTATTTAATATGGATATTTCATTATAGGAATTATAGGGATATAAATATTTTATGGTGGGGAGGTTGTAACATCATATTAACTTCTATTAGGTTTTACTTGACCCTTGTTTTGATCTCCTTTTGGTTGGTTCTTGTCTTGAGGTGTTTTAGGTGAAATTTGGAAAATTTGGGAATCCCAAGGGATTTTTCATAGTTGGATCATGTTCAAGGAAAACCATGTAGTTTGGACCAAAAAATTATGCACCCTATTGTGATCCATTGGAAGGGGGTTCATGGTTTGTACAAATTTTGAATCTAACCCCTCTAAATTTTGAAACCTCAGATAGTGAGGGTTTTCACATTTGGTCCATGGATTGAAAAATCGTGAACACTTCAAGGAGAAACCATCCACCCTACCAGTAAGGGCGTGTAGTTAGGGAACATGGTTTGTCTAACCATGCGGCCCTCCCTAGGAAATCATATATACCATAATTTAATCCGCTGAAAATTAAATTAAAAATATCAAACCACAATTTTAAATTTATAATTTCCCTCGTTCAACCCTGAGAAAAAAGTTCATCCTTAGAGCCTCTTAAGAAGTGGTTTTAGATATACCAAACTCTTTCTCTGGTGAATCAAAGTTCCATTGGAAGATATGATCCCTCTCTGGTAATTAGATCTTCTCTCATGTGGATTTTTAAAATATTTTCATCTCTCTTCCCTATAGTTTGATATATATTCATGTTATTTATGGATCTAAGATCTATTCTTTTGGATCTTGATTCTAGGTTTGATTCCATTGATCATATCACCTTAATTATTTTTTGGTGTTACCGTAGAAGGTGCGGTTTTGGATTCTATGATTAAATGTAGTTGGTTCCATAATCCTTCGACCTATAATTGAAACCTTTATTTTCTTTATTTTTTTTTAAGTATATCTTAATTGATTTATAAAACCCCGATTTGAAACGAATTTATGTGAAATTTTAAATAAAACAAGATTTATAAAAAACCCAATTTCAATGGACTTGAAATAGTGGGATGGATTTTGAGAGTGATGGATTGATTTTGGAAAATTTATTTGGTGATTTATTTGATGAAAAGATTTGAGTTTTATTTTGAGAAAATGGATTAAATTTAAATAGTGAAAAAATATGATAGGTTTTGAATGGAAAAGGAATGAAATAATGGAAAACCCATTATTTGGTATTGAAATTGAAAATGGAATATTGAAATTTAAATTTGGAAATTGAAATATAAATAATTATTTTATTTGAAATGAAATTATTTTTCCATGATTGATTGATTTATTGAGTACTTGTGATCCTGGTTAGTTAGTAGGTTATTTGGGACAATAATGGTAGGATCTGACCCCATAGAAAAGGATATATGATGAAAACTATAACAAAAACCTAGTTCAATATGATTATCCCTGATAGGATACTGATTAGTCCTATTCATCCTAATTTTGAAGGATGTGTTCACACATATTGATCCATGATCACCAATTTGAGAACTGTGAGGATTTTATAACTGAAAACTAATGTACTTCAGGTTAGATGACCATGGTTGATGATTCCTTTGTTTTGATTATATATTAAATCATTGTTATACAACTATTTTATTCTTACTAGATGATGTATATAAATTCTTTTATATAAAATGTTTACTTAATCCATGCTTTGAAATGGTTGTCTTGTATTGAAAAGAAGGAAAGTTTTTTAATATGAAAATGACATGACATGCCTTGTTTTATTTAAAAATTGAAATCATGATTAGTTTATTATTATGTAATTCATTAAGGAACACTGGGTAAGACCCTAATAGGCTTTATAACTGGCACCCTACCTTTTCCTTTAGGAATTTGTAGATTTTATTATTTCAAGTTTGAGAAAAGGGAAAGTGGAACTTAGAGGTAGTGGATGCTCTTGATCTTTGGGACCCAGATTCTTGGAGGTTATTGGTGGAAATTTTATCCACTCATTTCATGGGTTTTATAATTTTTTATCTTGATATATGTTGATTACTTTGATTATGTACTATTTTGGGTTTTATTTGCCTATTTTATTTTTCTATTTTCTCTTTTTTAGAGTGTTGATCATGCTAACTTGTATCTTTTTCTTCCGATGTTTTGTAATAAAATAATTTTCTATTTGATCTTGAATAATTTTAGGTGTTATTCACCAACCTATGGAGATCGAGAATGCCCTTCGGGATATGTTAGAGTCGTATTGGGTGTTAGGGTACCAGGGTATCCAGGTTAGTTCATGACACATACACCATCACCATTACCTGATCTTTGTATAATACTTTCATATAGAGATTGTGATAAACCCCTCCTCTCTTAAATTCCAATTTTTTTAGATATGATACCAATCATCTATACCAAGAACATTGTTCTTGCTTCATGCCATACAATGCCTTTTTCAATACACATTCCTTCAAATAATCATTTATAGTAAGAAATCATACTAGTTGTTCAATATAGACTTCTTCATTTAAGACTCCATTAATAAATTTGATTTTCAAATCCATTTGATAATCCATAAACTTTTATTGAACATCCACTTATATAAAGAATCTGATTGATTCCATTTTTTCTACCAAAGTTAATTTTTCTTCAATATCAACTCCTTATAGCTATACATATCTTTTACATACCATCCTTTCTTTATTCTGGACAACTCTTCAATTTTTATCAAGATTTTTTTTGAAGACCCATTTTGTAACAATCATATTATGTTCTCTAGGTCTATCCATAAGCTCTAAATTTTATTTTATTTTCAATTTGATCCAACTCTTAATTCATTGATTTCACCCATGATTCCTTATTTGATACTTTTTTGAACGAGGTTGTTTCAACCTATGATAATAGAGAAATTTAATTTAACCCCCTCATTCTTTGGGTCTGAGTTAGAGTAGAATTATCTCTATTAATATTGCTTGGATCAATTAAAACTATACTTATTCTTTTTTAAGTCACAGGTTGACTCCTTTCATCTCTATTCTCTTCCTATGATTCAACTTTTTAATCATCATCAATTGGAAAAAAATTAGATTCTAATAAACCCACTATTATCACTTCTTCTTCATTCATTCAATTATTTAGGAAAAAAAATTCCATATTTCTCTTTTAATTCATATTCAAAAACTATCACATCACTAGTTGAAACATTTTTTTGAAAATTTTATTGAAAAAATTATAATCTTTAATTTTTTATTAATAGCCTAAAAATATTCTCTTATATTTAGTATCATGATAAATTCCCTTATTTCCCTCATTATTCTAAATGAAACATATCCTTCCAAATGTTTTGAGATGTTTCAATGAGGGTTTCCTATCTTGACACATTTAAAAATAATTTTTCTCTCTTATAGGATTAAAAAATAATCTATTATAAATATTCACATCCATATATACCACTTCTTTCTGATAGTGGTGAGAGATGCCACTTTTTATCATCAACATCTTCTCCATATTATTTACCAGGTGGTTCTTCCTTTCTAGAAATCTATTATGTTGAGGAGTCCTAACCACTAAAACTTCATGATTTGTTCTATGTTTTTCTATATAACATATAACTTCCATGGAAGTATATTTAGTTCCATTTTCTAATCATAGAATAACCATTGTTCTTCTAGTTTTATTTTTTGTACTTATTCGGAAAGATATGATGAAGTACAACACTTCTCTCTTTGACAGCATAAACATAGCACATCCCATCCTTCTATAGTCTTCAACAAATATAATGAATTAAATATCACCATAATTTTTAGTCTGATTGATTGGAACACATAAATTAATGTGGATCAGATTTAACAAATTGTTTGTTCACTTATTCTAGGTATAGTAAGGTTTTCACACTATCTTTTCACTCAATCATGAATCAAAATCTCTTATTTATTCATATTTAATAAAGGAATATCAATAGTATTATATAATCTTGGAATATTATCTATACTCTACTTATTAATGTGATCAATCATCTAGTTCCATAAACTATTTACCTCTTATAAAGTAAGGAGATAATTTTTATAGATTCCTATTTATTCCTCATCCATGAATAATAGAATTTTCATCCTTTCTTTTAATATTGTGGTATTTCTAATTGAATGTGACTTCTAAAACCAAGTCATATAAATAAATTAAAATCAAAAAAATGTTCCATATATCATTAATATAGATAAAATCAGTGTTCTTTAATACATCTCGAACTATGTGAGTCTTACCACTCCCTTTTATCTTCATAGCTCTATCATTTCCAAATCGAATAATTCCACCAACTCTTCCTTTCACATTCTTGAGAAATTCATGTTATCTATAATTTGGGATGAGCACCCACTATCAATAATGCACTTGATATTTTTATTTGAATCATTGGAAGTTGTCTTATTAAGAATAGATTTATCTTTTATATTCATCGTCTTCTATTTCCAAAAATTTCAAAATAATTTGAGACATAAGTTAATCTCTTATCATTTTGTTTATTAGAAGAAAATAGGTTATATTCTTAATAATATAATCAGTGGAATATATTTCTCAAAAGAATTGAATTTCATTATATTAAACCTAATCTTATTTTTCTTCCATAAGAAAAATTTATTCTTCTTTTTCTATAATTGATAGATTTATACCCAAATTCAGATAGTTAAAACAATATCCATAGGATGTGTTTTTATTTTGATATAAAGGGTATATTTCTATTCTCATTTTATAGCATCCAATTTTTAATCCAATTAATTAACTTTAAACTTCACTATAATAAGAAATTATGTAGCCTAAGTAGCCACAAAATTGTCCCTTCATCGAAAGAAATACCTTCATACTACCATCTCTCTACATATCCCTTGATTTTGAGTATCTCCTCAACTATTGGTAAGATCTCAATGATTGAGAAATTTCTATTTTAATTTTATACCCTTTTATATTCACATTTATTTTATTGGATTTTTATACTCTTTAATCAAATCCAATACCATTTTTACTCATGTAATTGGGACTTTGAGCACTCAAAACTTCTCTAAAATTTTGTATGCATCATTCTACCCTTTCCATCAATGATTCATATAAAAACTTCAAAAATTATAGATTCGTATTTGAGCCATATATTTTTATTTTATACATAATATTATTTATTAGAGATACAAATTACTCTATGAGTGTTTCAATATTATTAATTTTATCTATCATGGGAATATTAAGATCATCAATGATCATTGTTCATTCCTTAATCTTCAACACTAGTTCACTACATTTTCAGGTTTTACTAAATGTTTTTTGATTTATTATATAAATTTCTATAGATGGTATACTTTAGATTCAATATCATTAATATAACTTAAGGATTCCTTCCTAAATCCTCAAATATTCCTATTTTTATTCATATAGAGATCAATCTCTTCAAGAGACACTTCCAATTACACTTTGAGATTAAAAACTCCCTTCGGTTGATTATTCACTTCTATAACTGAATTTGATTTTTCATCTAAATCCATCATAGTGTCTTTATTATCTAATATAAACTTATTTTCAATGCCTTATATAGAAAATTCATTGATGTCTTTTTCCTCTTTTCTAACTAATACATTTATCTGAAATTTCTTTCCACTTTCATTTCCTGAAAGAAATTTCATTACAGGGGAAAACTTATTTCTTTGAATTTGTAATAATTCAATATCAACTTACACTACATAAAATTTCTTTATAAACCAAACATTTAAATTTATAAACTTTTCACAACAAAAAATAGTATAGGGGTATCTTACCCTAAAATATTCTCTTATCTCTTTTAAACTTCATTATAATAAGAAATAGAAAATCATAACTAATATCTTCTTCAACTTAAGTTTCCTAAAAACAATTCTTCTACACTGCATTGAATGAAATTTATTTAAATTTATGTTATAAATATCTTTCTAGATTAACTCATATTTCATAAGAGACTATCTTTGTGTATAGATATTCAAGGGGTAACTCTCCAAAATTTACTTATTTAAGTGTATTAACTTTTAGATTATAAATTTGTGTTAATACCTATATGATCTTATTTACTATATACATATATTTTATCTCATAAAAAATTCCATGAATAACACCGACTAATCGAATTAGATGATTAAAGAAACTATCAATATTTTCACTTAAACTCATATTTGAGTCATCAAATCTGTTTTGAATAACCTATATCCTTTCCTCCTTCACTATTTTTTCACATTTATTAATTTTAACAATATTATACCACATTAATTAGACTATTGTAAATTTATTAATTTCATGTATATCTGATTAGATAGTTTTACTACCAAATAATTTTGAGCCTTATCATCATCATTTAATAATATCTTGTCTGCTTCCATCATTCACCTTTGGATTGGATCACTTACTTGAAATACATGGTCCAATATCAAGTATACATCAAGCCCAAAAGATAATAAATGTGTTCTCATTTTTTTATTCTATTATTAATAATTTCAACCCTAAAATAAGGGCACTACCTTTTAATTTATATTACTATCCATGTCAACAACTTCCTATAAAAATTCTCTAAGAAAATAACTTAATTATGATACAACTTTTTATAACCTAATTTCCCATTGTACAACCTAAGAGGAAGGTAAATTATGGTGTCTGAAAAGTTATTATTGTTATATTTTTAGTTTTATCATGTCTTCACATTGGTAAAAATAACTTTAATCTATCGCACAAGCACAACCAAATGTATAAAAATAAAAGAGGATAGATAAAGATGTTTTTACATAGTTTACCTACAATAGGCTACATCCAAGGAGAATATATCAACATTATATTTATATGAAAATTAATCACTACTCAACTATTTTTATATTACAATATTTAGGATAGGTTCAATGCTCACCCATGGTTCATGACCTCTCCCTCTCTTCTACTAACTACTTTTCAAGAGGGTTACAAAAGATTATGTTGAAACATAGGTCAAAATCACAGGGATATAAATCAATGATATAACACTAAATAATAATGGGTGTTATTCATAATGATTTTTTCTTCACTTATATATCTTCAATTATGTGTATAGTAACTCTTTACTTTAAAGACTTATTTTAAATTTAATTAGTTCGGTCACACTTTACATCATAATACCATATCTTCAATAAGGTTTGTTACTAGTTCATACTCCTTCCCTTCTTCTAGATATACAATATCCTATATATTTTTTTCATATTTCTTTTATACAGTCTGTTATAATATATATAAGGAATTTTTAATTTGAAATTAAAAATTAAAACTTTAATAAACTTACAAATTCCTTTACATTAAATCCATCCTTTTTATTATCTTTTAGTATATCTTTTCCAATGAAAATTTAATAGGTAGTTGGAAAACATTATATAAACTACCAAACAATTCTAATATATCCATGTAATTGAATCTATTTAAATTTTCTAGTTTCAAAAATTCCTAACTTGATGACCCATAACATAGTAGAAAAATTATTTTCTTCTCTAGTAATCTTTAACTTCCATATATGCGACGGCACGATGTAAAGCTTCACTAATCAAACCTAATTTGTGTTACTAAACAGGCCAAAGATTAATAATCATGGATAAATATCTTTTCATAGTTTAGAAAACATGGTGTGATATTAATTTGATTAAAATAGATTGTTTAATGGTTAAAAAACTACAACATGACTTTCTACACTTCAGACAATCCATCCTTATAGCATTAGTCCCATATCGCACTTTATAGTGTGACCGCTATGTTTCAGTGTGAAATAGTTTCTCTAAATATTATCAATTTTGAAAACCATATGTTTTACCACTTCTATTCTAGTTAATCTTATGTATCACTATGTTCTTTAAAAATTAGCTAAATTCCACCATTTTCACTTCATGATGTAGATTGTATGTTGTGGCGTGACATGAGTGATTTAGATTTAGTAAATTAAGAAACCTAAAAAATGACCTACATGAACCTTAAATAATATTTTATTTATCCTTACATATCAAGTTACTTTTCCATTTTTCACATATTCTAACTTCATTCTCAAAATAACTTATGTGGCTACAGTCATAACCTTTTCTTGCAATCTCCAAAATCTCCATAGCATATCTCCAGCCACCTCAAGTCAACACCAAACTCCTTCTCACATATCAAATCACTTCACATGACTTCTAATGGACTTCCAATTGATAAAAAAAATTATTAATTTTTATTTTTATTAAAATCATTGTATTTGATATTATTTTTTCTTAATTTTTTATTTTTTATTAATTTTTATTAATTTTTGTAAAATTATAATTATATTACTATTTATTAAGTATTAATATTAATTTATTAATTTTTACTAATTTTATTTTTTTAATTATACTAATTTATTAATGTTTTTATATTAAAATAAACCACTTAAGTAAATAAAAATCAAAAAATAAATAATTAAAAGACTAATTAATTAAATTACTAAAAATAATAATGAAATAAAAATAGTTAAAAATTATTGAATAATTGAACAAATAAAAATAAAAATCTAATAAAATTTTAAAATAAAAATTACAAAAAATACCTCCTCGTTGAGAAAAAACAATTGAATCTGGATCTTGAATACCAAATCTGGATCACAAGACCCTTTCTAAGATAATAAGAGAGAATGAGAAGTAAATTGGGAGGGTAGAGGCTTAAACACATAGATATTTAAAGTTTTATTTTTTTCAATGGATATTAATAATGGAAGGATTTCTATTGATAATAGTTTGGATTTAATTATGAATTTATTAGTGGTTTATTTATGATAGAATCAATTATTTACAATAATTATTTTCAACAAATTACATGTCTATCCCAAATAGTAGCTATTATATTTAACTTATCTTTATTTTTTTAAAAAATATTTTCAATGGTTAAATTTCATCGCAAATAATTCACCATTATTTTATTAAGTTGTATGATATATAATTGTGGTAGAACTTTTCATTTATATCTCAAATAATTATAGTGCACCATCACACACCCAAGACACCAAAACTACTTGTGATGGATCTTAATTTTATCATAATAAGTCATCATTATTATTATTATTAGCAGTGAAGTTTTCAGTCGCAAAAAATTATTACTAAAGGTATTTTTTTGTGATTAACATATCATATGTTACAGTTAGTATTTCATAGAAAATTACTTTTCTAATAATTTTTTGGGTTTAAAATTGTGAAAAAAATCTAAGGAATATACTTTGTGTTGGTCTAGCGTGAGGAAACTTCTTAGAAGAGGGGGAGGAACACCATTGTGACTTATCTCGCAATTACACTATCTTGAGAGTGGGGTGATGAGGATTTTTCTTGTTCTTGTCTTGATATTTTCTTTCCCTTGGACTTAAGGGACCACTATGATCTTTGGGTAATTTTTCTTTAAATAATTTTTTCCATTCTTGTAATGGGTTCCCTCCTTTCTCAGTTTTAAAAAAGGTTTACTTCTTTTATGTTTAATAAAGGGGGCTTAACCCTCAAACTTTTCAAAAAAATAGATTATATTATTCTATGATCTCTCTTATCAATGAAGTTAACAAAAAAACAATTCAACTAAAATGATAAAAAACTCCATGCCATCTTTGATGCTCTAAAATTTAGGGAAAAATAAATATTGATCACACTTTTTCTAATCCTGTATTATAAAAGATTCCACAAAGACTTATAAACGAACTTTTAGCCCTAATATTAAAACTAATTTTTAAGGGAATTTATTTCAAATATATAGAAATAAACATAAAGGTTTCATTTTATAGTATAATTAAGTTTAACTATAAGGTTTAGAAACAAATCTTTTTTGACTAAAAATCACTCTTCTATCTCATAAATAATTATTTGTATCAAAAAATTAATATAAATAGATATATATGATTTTTTTTCTTCCTTACCCTAGACAAAAATATTAAAATTTTTATTAGGATATGATATTTAGAAACTATTATGCACATTTTAAAAATTATAACTCATATAAGGTTTGTTGTAAGTAGTGTACATCATGAAAAAATGATTCATATTGATTTTTTTTTATCTCAAACTATTTTATTGTCATAATATTAATATTTATTTATATAGTAAAAAAATATGAAATTAAAATCATCAAATCCTTTCAACAATTAACCTTAATATAAAACATCAAAAGTAGAAAATCTAGATGTAAGGATTCATGGGACCATTAATATGGGTTATACATATGCGAAAATAAAAATTGAAAATAAAAAATATAAATGTTGATATAAACCT
The DNA here is from genome assembly GCA_963277665.1 of Viscum album. Lineage (NCBI taxonomy): Eukaryota > Viridiplantae > Streptophyta > Magnoliopsida > Santalales > Viscaceae > Viscum > Viscum album. The sequence continues at coordinate 1,633,850,348 of OY728141.1, forward strand.
TTTATAATTAAAGAACGTCTAATTACATAAATATTAAATTGTTAAAAACAATTTAATGTCGTATTACTAGTGTAATTTCTAAATTATAAAATATTATCCATTTAAAACAAACACAAAATATCAATATTATTATAATATATTACATATTTCATACATTATTTGGTAAATATTTTTTATTAGTTAACATTTTTATCATTTAATATAAAATTTTTCAAAAAAAAAATTATAACATTTTAGGGATATTTCTACACCCCATTGATCAATATGATAACTAAATTATTATCAATAAGTACATATTTTAAAAAAAATATGAAGTGCTTTCAAATAAATTAAGACATGTGGTTAATGTTAACATTTAGATGAAATTATTTTTGAAAGAAATAATTAGATGAAGACATAACCATGAACAACATCAAACTAATACAAAAAGTTTGACTTAATAAATGAAAAAACATATTTTTAGAACATAGCACCAATGATGAGAATTTGAAAAAATAAATTATATTTCTTATCATTTTGAAAGGATAAATATTTTACATAAATTTTAGAAAAAAACTACTTTCATAAGTGGAAAAAAACTTTTTTTGATAGTAAATATGAAAAAATATATGTAAAATAACTTTACATAAGTGATTTGTACTATAAATTTTTTATAAATCTTTTCAAGTGAATCCTAATCTTGCATGTTGTCTCTTTTCTCTACCGTGAGGTATAATAATTACATTAATCAAGATCTTTTTCATTGATCTTTGGTCTTAGTGATAAATAAATAAATATTACCGTATAAATAATGAGTTAACTTTAAACAAACTAAAAAAAAATTAAAAAATTGTTATGAGATCATTATCAATCCTATTAATGGATAACTTTAATAAGTGATTAAAAGTTTGAAGTAATAAATAAATAACCTAAAATGTGGTAAAAATGATATATTAAACTAGATATTAATTTTTTTGGAAGTCTTGGTAATATAATGTGAAACTATAGAGAGGATACAAGCATTATGATTAAATATCTATCATGAAATGTTTCATATGTTAATAATTATATATTCACCAAAAACTATTTTGTGTGTGTAGAATATGGACACAGTGGAAATAATTTCTCAAAAATAATTGGTCAAAAAATGAAAACGAAAAGGAGATATTCCCCTTTGATAAATCATTTTAGGAGAGAAAATGTAAAATAAGAACATAGATCATTTATTATCAATAGCCATAGGTTATTAGTGGGGAGGATGTTGGAATAGTGGATTATAGTCTATCAAATAAATTTGAGACAAATTCTAATGGCCCATAATATACACCAATATATAACTCTCATGGTATAACCTCTATGGTGAGGTCACTGGATGTTCCAAGTGGTAACACCCACCTGGTTGGGGGGTTGGAGGAAAATCCCTAGCCTAAATTTTGGTGGCACTATAGCAGAGTTAAACAACTATAGTAGAGCTGACCAATAACACTAATAATGGATACTGTATTAGTTTGGTCTTCAACATATGTACTATAGCATCATGGACTTTACTTACATGAGTATTTTAGCTTCTTGTAATTTATTTACATTGTACTATAGCATAGTGGACCAAATGTGTGGATCTGGTATTATAGGAACATAAGTTATTGTAGCACTACATTTCTTTCCGAACTCATTTTGAGATAGGGTTTTTATAATAATTATGAGTTCCATATAATATAATCTTAATAAATATTTAAATATGTTTTCCATTTCTATTGATGTAGGTATTTTTCTTGAACCACATAAATCTTTGTGTTCATGTTCTTCTTCTTCTTCTTCTTTCTTTTTCACCTGTTTTCCCCTATTTATGGAATCAATTTTCATTGGGGTTCTTATAATTTCTATAAAAAGTAAGGGGTTCATGAGATACTATGAGGTTATAAAGTTAGTGAAGGGATATCACCAAGAGTGGTTGTTTTCAGGATGATAAGGAGGGTTGTTGTTGAGATGTTATAAGGGGATTAATTTGGGGAATTATGTTGATGGTAGATTGAGGAGGGGGTCATTGGGAGGTTGGATAATTGGAGGATGTGGAATTAAGGGTGTCAGATATGAGGTAATTTGAAAGGTTTCAAGGGGGTCTTCAAAGGAGGGGCATTGAGGGGTGGTCAGGTAGGGATCTCTTCAGTATATTTCAAATGGGATAGTTCCTATAGGTCAAGAAAAGAATAATTATTTGGTTTTTAAGGGTTTTTTAATACATATAGTGGTGGTTTCTTGAAAACTAACAATAATTTTTTTTGTAAGTATCTAATAGATAAATCTATATTTAAATATAAAAATTTTAAAAAAACTAAGTGGTTTTTTAACTTTTAACAAACAAACATTTTAATATATTCATATTATTATAGTGAAGTACAAATCACTTAGTATAAGAAGTTAGATAGAATAGAATATGTCCTCTCAAACATGGTCTAGAATTCATAATTAATTTTTTATGATATCATAGAACATTAAATTTGAATGTATAAATTGTGGTAAAAAATTCAAGACATCCATTTTGGATTATGTGTTATGTGTTATTATGAAGATATCTCAAAATAAGAGGAAACCATATCTTGAAAAAGAATAAACTAGATTCTAAAGAAATAAAAAATATTTATATCATGAACACGTGACATTTACATTTATTATCATATTATGAATGAATTATTATAGTAAAATGGTTAATATAGGCTTTATGATATGTTTCAAATGATTCTTTAAGAAATTAGTTGAAGTCAACGGATGAAAATTTATTTTTTATAGCATAAAACATGGACTAAACAATAAATAACATGAGATATGGATCAATCAAAATACAAAAAAAAAGTTATTTAAGTCATGTACAAACTAAGTTAAAGTACTAAATTAAATTATTATTATGCTAAGAGGCATAATTTAAAAAAATAAAAGTTTTTTAAAAAACATTTGAAGTTTCACAAAAATTTTTTTATTAAGTGTACACATACTGGCATAATATTTGAGTTACCAAGATAAATTATTAATGTTTTGATCTTGAGAATAATTACATATTGATATAAATTATATTCAAATTTATTATAAATAATTTCCATGTGATTTAGTTAGTTATATAGAAGTTTTTTCTTAACATAACATTTTAAAGTAAAATGGAAATAATATTTTGTTTGAGTTAATTATAGAATGATATTTGGGTTCAGTGTTGATGTTTGGATTGATTGTGATATATACTAATGCTCTAAAACTTTTTCAATGATATGGATGTATCTTTTCATGAAGGAAAAAAACTTGATTGAAGGGGATAGAATTATTAAATATTTTCCATGGAATATTTTAGGTAAGATGTAAACTACCTACAATGACTTTATTTTTTAATGTACCTAAGTTATTTTAATCATGAAATTAATGGAGGTATGTGTTATTGATATATTATATAAAACATATGTCCATATAAAATTTTGGTAAAATTATTTTAAAAAAAATATGGCACTAATAAATGATGAGAATTAAGATTTTTAATTAAAAATCCATGATATTTTAGGAAAAATTTAAAGAGTTATTAGATATTATTTAGAATAAAAATAATCCTTAAATCATAGGATTTATTTTAGAGATATTCTAGAATTTAAATACATGTTTTTATAGATTTTATTAGTGATATTATTTGATATTTAAATTAACAGTCTATACTAAATTGGATTGTGATATTTTATGGATTTAAAGGATTAAATTGTCTAAGATATTATAGATATATTTATGAAAAATATGTTATCATATTATGTCAAAGTATTCAATTAAAAATTAATTTTTTATGATATTTATTTAATGAAATAATTTTTCATAATTACCTAGAATAAAAAAGAAGATAATATTTTATGATTAGCATAAAAGGAATTCATGAATAATTGTATATTATAATTGAGAGAGGATAATTTTTTATTGGGTGATATCTGAAGATATAAATACACATTAAAATATTTTTATAGAACTAAGAGTAAGAAGAAGAAGAAGAAGAATATAACATTCCCAACTCTACTAACCTAGAGTTAGTGTCTACTTTATTACATTGTCATAGAAATAGAGAATCTAATCCAGAAGGAATGATCAATTTAGAAGTCTTGTAGAACCAGATACATATATAATACACATTTTACATTTGCAATAAAATATAAATCATCAAAAAATGTTTGGAATTTTTTAAAATCATTCAAATATTTCTTCTTCATATCCTGGAAAAATAAAAAAAAATAAGGGTTATCTCAAATACTCAGTAAATTTTGAGTACAATGGAAGATATTATGAGTAAATAATTCATAATCAATATGGTAAGGTAAATATCTATGAACACATATCATTTAATCAATAAATTGGGCATGAAATTAATCCATGTATAATATCAATACAGTTATCTTATAGATAATAATAACTAAATTCTCAATGGAGTAAATTAATAATGTTAAACATCAATATCTCATACATCATGATATCTCTACCATTAAAGCCCTCTTCTAAAACATTTTAAACTATGGGTAGGCATGCATTAAAAACCCATTTAATAATTCTATCCAACTATTTTGTCTCATGATACATATCTATGCATTGAGGGGCTATATAATTTTAGGCCCCACCCATCACTATGTTTCCAATGCATTCCTCATATATTTAATGATCAATTTAATTCATAAACAACATTCCTTATCAAAAATTGTCCATATTTAATAATGAATATAGAATATCGATATTTCTCTAGTAAAATAAATAACATTCAAAGTAAAACATCATATGTAGAAATGGAATATAGTTTAGGAAATAATCATATCCATGATACAAATAATTTTTTTATTTAATAGAAATTTAATATCAAATGATTATAAGAAATTGAATGTTTCAAGATAAATTTAATGACCAAAAATATTAATATATAAAATATGACCATCAATTCATCAAAAAAGTATATTTTATAATAAAATCAAGTATTTTAAAGAATAGAATAAATTAAAAGCTAAATATTTAAAATAAGTTTTCATAAATAGTTTTCTTTTTAAAATCATTGAAATCTTATATGATAAGTTAAAGAGTATAAAAGGGTTTTTCTGGAGGGAAATTCCATTAACATCATATAAGTTTCCTTTTGACTTTTTATAAAGAAATTACAAAATTACCCTTTTGGAAAACATTATAAAGATTCCTTTAAAAAAATTTAAAAATTTATGTATAACATAAAATGTTCCTTTAGTAAATAAAAATTAATTTTGTAAAAAAAATTTATAAATGTGTACATAGAAGAAAAAATATACCTGATCAAAAGATAAATAAGATTGAATTTTCTTTTAAACATTTATTTTCTTGATTCAAGTGTTGAAGAGAGAAAAAGTTGGAATAAAAAATATAGAAAATCATTAAATATCAAATGTATAATAAAAATATATAGATTTTATGAAGTATATATTATAATATTCCATCAATGAAAATAAGATCAATCTGTCACGACCCGTCCCCCGGGCCTAATGTCGTGACTACCCCAAGCCCGCCTTCCATAGGCCAGGGGCTGGCGACTAGCACCGAAAGGAGTATTCACCAGAAAATGGGAAGGCATTGCCTTTATATCCTGTAAACACACATGACCAAGCACATAGCAAGATATGAACACAAGTAAACTGAATAGTAAAAAGAGTGTGTACAGTAAGTAAAAGGGGCCAGAATACAAGCCCAACTGGAAAGTACAAGAAAAATAGAAAGTATAAGTAAACTGAAACAGATCCTGCAAACACCAGTCAAGGATCCTACGTAAATGGTAGGTACAGCTCTCGAATGGTCGTCTTTGCGGTATGCCTCCTCTAAGGTCCACCTCTGAGCTACCTCTAGTCCTGGTACTCTCATCCTCAATCAGCGTTTTTTGTCGTCTGCACCAAACACAATAAGGCGTGGGTGTAGTTCATGTAGGGGTGAGTATAACAACACTCAGTAGGGACCACAAGACCCTCAAAGGTCTCAAAAAATCCACAAAGGATAAACCAAAAATCATGAAAACAACTGTTAACACTACTTAGGTATATGCCCATACATATACCTAAGTTATCAAGTATACCCATCTCATTCATGAGGAATCAAAAGGCCCAACTCATTATCTCAAAGCTCAACTGTTTCATGAAGGAAATAATACCATGAAGGTAACACCATAAAGTTAAGTATCACAAAGGTAATGCCACATAGAAGAATACCACAGAGGTATCACCACGAAGGAAAGTACCACACAGGTTCACCAAATATAATAATACCACCAAGGTATCACCACGAAGAAAAGTACCACACAGGTACGCCGCATAGAGGAATACCACAAAGGTATCACCATGAAGGTAAGTACCGCATAGGTACGTCACACAGAAGAATACCACAAAGGTATCACCAAGAAGGAAAGTACCACATAGGTACGCCACACATAAGAATACCACCAAGGTATCACCACGAAGGAAAGTACCACACAGGTACGCCACACAGAAGAATACCACAAAGGTATCACCACGAAGGTAAGGGCTTAGCTGACACTAGGTAAAACATATGTACGGTAATAAAGATGATTAGATGTAACTACTGAATCATCTTACTCTGTTAAGAGACAGACCCACGTAGGATCCTAAATCATCAGATGACCCACATAGGATCCTAGTACATCATCAGACCCACATAAAATCCCAGTACAGAAGACCCAAGTAGGATCCTATAGTGGTCCCATATAGATTCCTATATTTTATCCAAGTGAGTCTCTCAAACACATACCCACAAAGGATCCCAAGCACAGGCCCACATAGGATCCCTTTCTCATGTTACAGCCAGCTACAGGGTTCCTGCACTAAGATCGCTTGATTTCCAGGAGGTTATTCTCCTCAAGACACATTTTGATACTCCAACTACCATGAAATCCCACAAAGAAGTATCCCAAAGTACCGCCATGAAAAAGGGGTCTCAACACAATAGATGGTGCGTTAATCGGACGCCCGGTCTGTAAGTTATTAGCCTTTTAGTCCCGAGGGCCCGGTTGGATTCATGTTCAATCCAACCTGGACGTACCCCAACTTTATATAAAACTCAAGTGGGTTATACCAAAAGTATTTTCTCGATCCAAGGTTTCAGGTGCCGCAGACAGTTCATCAAATGGACGCTCGTAGCTCAAGATATGGTCGAAAGAACGAAAAGGGTCGAAGTTGGTCTGGGTCTGATCCGACCTGGTCGAATCGACCCAGCCCGACCTAGGTCTGGCCCTGGGTACGACTCAGCCCATTGGCACGAACCATTGGGCGGCGTCCCACGGTGCGGGGTGGCCCGCGGTGCGGCGGCCCGCATTGGTGCGGCGGCTCGCGGTGCGACGGTTAGCCCCCACCTCTGCGCAGTGCGGTCGCGCGCCGCTCCTTCGCCGGTGGCCAGAAGTGAGTCGGTCGCCCTCCTCTCACCATCGTGGCACAAGGCTGCAGCTCCTACAAGCCGAGTGGCTCGGACGCACGCCTCTTTCCTCTTCGTGCGGACGACTGGAGTGTCGGACGCCGCCCTTGCTCCGCCGCGGCCGACGGGTCGCGGCTCTTCTCCGGCGGCGTGGTTGCGCCGCCGTCGTCTTCACGGTCGGCCGTGGTGCCGGCCACCTCTCTCGAGTCCCACCGATGCCAATCACCAGCACCAATCACCATACTCCTCCACTGTGAAGAACACATCAAAAACCACAAACGTTGCGGAGAGTCCGGACCATGTTCGTTTGGCCCGCACCCTCCACGTTAGGGCTGCAGCAAGCGGCTCAATAATTCTTGAATCATAAAGAATGTAAATAACGGGTAAAGGGGTATTCAAAACAACAAATCCTACAAGATACCCCGCAACATCCTCCCTCAAAGATGAAGTAATCGCGGGTCAAACCGTTAGTCAGTTGACAGCGTTCTTCGTATAAATTCAAGAACGGGGAAGAGGAAGTCAAAAACGCCCAAAAAAATAATCCCCTACCTCAAGTTAATTGGAGAGTGTCTGCGTTTGACGAAGTGTCGGTGTTTTTTGTCCCTCGCAACTAGCCTCAAACGACGTCACTCATTCGTCGATCTCTTATTCGGGGTTTTGGTGTCGCTCATCACCTCGTGCTGGTACCGGCTCCGTCCTCCAAGAGTTTGGCATCACTGCACTTTGTCAGCACTTCGTTGTTTAGCGAAGTAGTGCCAACACCTCTCCTCAAGCTCCATATAAATAGGAGAGGGGAAGGGTGTGCAACGTTCATCGGATTAATGGAGGCCCATTAATTAAGAACCTTCCTAATTCTCCAATGGTGCGGTTACTTAAAATTGAAAGGTCAAGCCATTTATTGGATTAACACGTCACCAGTCCCACCTTACCGCTCGTCCATTGGAGGATTAGAATAAAAATAAAATAATAAAGTTATTTTATTTATTCTATTAAAAAATTCCAAAAACTAACTTTTTCTCCGTATCTACTGTGGTCAAAGTGAAGGTCTCCTTAATCTAATATCGGCGTTGTGAGTTCAACGGTGCCCTCAAATTTCAATTCTGAGCACCGGTTCAAAACTTATATAACGCCACTCGCGCATTTACAAAACGTACCCGAAAAAAAGTTCAGAAAAATTATAACAGTCACCCTTGACCCACGCTAGTCAAGGTTAGGTTTTGCCTAAGTGAAACACACCCCAACAACCCCAATAGTACTCTCATACTTTCAATTTGAGTTACCTTTTATAAGTTATAAATTTTATAATAAAATAATTGTCACTTAATTATTTTATTTACGGCCAAAAACTAACTTTTACTATTGGCTTGTGCCGACCAATGTTAGAATCTTTCTAAAGAGAAAATACCCTCAAAATTTTACTGGTGGTCTCATATTTTCAATCCGAGTTACTGTTTTTGAGTTATAAGCATTTGAAAAATAAAATAATTTATTTAATTATTTTATTCATGATTATGCCATTTTTGGGTTTTCTCACAGGAGGTTTGCGCCGACTAAACTTAAGTCGCGCCTAGAGTAAAACCACCATCTTGAATGCAACGGTGCCCTCAGATTTCTGATCTGAGTTACCATTTAATATTTATTCCACTTTTTTAGGAAAACTACTTATGCGCGCTAATTAAAAATTAACCAAACTTTGACAGATCATTTGGGGCACTCCGGGCCTTGGAATCACGCGCTGTCAGATTTCACGGTCTCGAAATAATTCCATATAATTAAAAAATATATAAGATATTTTCGGGACATTACATTCTTCTCACCTTAGGTATTTACATCCCTGAAAGCCACAATAAAGGTAGAACAACCAAAAGAGGGTACTAAGCATGAATCTGAGCCTCTCACTCCCATGTGCTCTCCCGGAGGTTCCTGTGCTGCCAGCATCCATGCACCAGAGGTATCGACAGCCCATGAAGGACCATCTCCTATCGATCCTCAATCTCTACTAGAACCTCCGAAAATGACTCCCCATCATCTAAGTCTAGCTCGATATGGTCGATGATGTGAGATGGGTCGTGTACGTATCCCCTCAGCTGGGATACATGGAAGACGTCGAACACCCTCTCCAAAAGCGGTGGATGAGCCAAGCGGTATTCTACCTCACCTATCCTCCGAAGTATCAGAAAAATTACCAATAAACCTTGGTGATAACTTTCCCTCTCATCCAAATCTCCATAGTCCCCATCGAGGAGAGACTTTCAAGAATATGTGGTCCCCCTCCTAGAACTCCAAGGGTCTCCATATCCTGTCAGGGTAAGACTTCTGCCAACTCTGTGTAGTCTTCACTTGCTGACAAGTGAGACATCGTGATACAAACTTTTCCACTGCTTTCTTCATCTCTATCCACCAGTAATGATGCCATAGGTCCTAGTACATTTTCACCACACGAGGATGTACCGCCAGAGGGGACATATGGAACTCCCTCAAAACCTCCTCTCGGAGCGCCACTGGTACCATGGTACATCCTCTAAAGCAGACGATATGCTCCCCACCTTCAGAAAATCTATCATGTGTCTGCCCTGAGGATATCTGACCACGTCGAGCCTCACATTCAATGCCCCCAAGTTGCGGCTCCCTAACTTGCTGAAGGAGTGGGGGAGTGACATTCATAGACTAGAGGTAAGAAGCTTCATCTCTATCCATGAAGGATATCTGTAGTGCGACTAGTTACTCTGACGCCTCACTTAGCAGATGTAGACCAGATCTCTTTCTTATTGCGTCTGCTACCACATTACCATTCCCATGAGTATAGACTATCTCAAATTCATAGTCCTGGAGGAACTCTAGCCACTCCTATTGGGAACTCAAAACTCAAAACTTCTACTTCCATGAGGGTGAGGTTGGCCGACTCATGAGTGATCAGCCCCACCCTCTTATGCAAGATTTTATCCTATGCTGCATGGGTTTCCTTTTTCGACGACCAAGGAAACCCCCATTCCAATGTTGTAGATAAACCAAAACATTTTTTCCTAATACAGTCAATCTGAGTATGAACTGTGGATGTCCATTCCATACCCAAACTAACGTCTTAAGGCCTCGACGCTACCACCAAGAGGTTCCAACCGAAACTCTCGCCTCAAGGGTCAGATCACATTATCGGTGTAAGTGTGATTATCGAGTCACCTTCCAAAGGTATCTCCAGATGTGAGGATCAAGTAAATGGTTTAACCGGAAACTCTAGGTCTTGGACAAGATTTGTGGAGGAAAGGAATGATTGGTTCCTATGTATATTGTTACGGCAGCTAGTAGTAGACATGTACTATACCTCGAATCATTCCTAGATCCCTTGGGTCACATTCCTTGACCGCATGCAGCTACTCTCTTCCCCTATCCTCTAGCTCCCTAATCCTGGTGGGTACCACAATGGGGGGTGGTTGTAACATGTCAAAATGTACAACACCTCATGCTGCTCCTCTAACTCTGCTTCCATGTCTGCAGCCCTGCAGATTCATCTGTCCCTAACACTTCTTCTTCCCGAAACATTTTTACATGCCCAAGTCTCTAAGACTAGCCCCAGTTTCCTGTTTTCCCACTACTAACATTCACTGGATATATCTACTTAGACAAATAACATTCTACCACAAAGGTACTCTCTAGAACCCCAACATAAGTAGGAATAAATAGAGGAATATTGTTGGCTCAGACGTCCTTAAACACACTTCCCTCGAAAGTCCGAGCCTCGAAGCACTGATCGCATCATATTCATCGAGTACCAGTAATGATCGGTACACCTCGATTTATACTCATCTACCAACATGTCGTCCTGCTGAAGTTATAGAAGCTCTAGAGAACTCTTAGACACATCCTCAAGCCAGTCCTCAGTCGCCTATGAGTCGGGATCGCCTCAGAACCTCTAAGCCTATATGTATCCTCTATCGGTACCACTGGTTGTAACTACTGGACAACGGGTAGTGATATATCTAACACACTACCTGAAGGTACTATCTCGGGCAATGGTCCTTGTACCAAAGCCTCATAACTATGTAGACCATCCTCATGGGAACTCACTGAAAAAGACTAGTATCTAAGATCACCATCTTCTCTATTGGTGTCTCAACTAGGTAGAAAAATCTAGCAACCACCTCCAGCTAGCCCTCAGCTGCGTGGGAATCTATATCACCTCAAAACCTCAGAGACCTCTACTGCTAGAAATCGTGCAACGCGCTCAGTCAGTGTGCACTATCCGCCAGTGTGGCCGGTGGTAACTACTTCCCAATGGGTGGTGGTTCTGCTAGTACACCACCCAAAGGTGCCAACATTGTAAGAGGGCCCTGAACCGAAGCCTCATCACTTAATGGGCCGTCATCGTGTACTCTCTCAGGAATCCTAGCTAGATGTCTACGCAGCGACATCCTGATAAGGAACAAGTGTGCCATGGTCATTAAGTTATACCTGGTGAGATGACTCAAGAAAGCACAAGAAAACTTTTCAAAACACACACACAATCTGTGTTTTCATGCACTGAGTCGGAAATCCGAAGTCAGGGTCCTAGTGTATGGATACGTCGGCTGCCGCACCAACACTGGATTCCCTAAACTGATAACCACACTCTCTACACTTAACACTATTGCCGTTAAAAAGATCAGAGTCCAATGTTCTACGGTAGAACTGACTCCTCTGATACCAATTTGTCATGACCCGTCCTCCGGGGCTCGTGTCGTGACTACCCCAAGCCCGCCTTCCATAGGCCAGGGGCTGGCGACTAGCACCGAAAGGCGTATTACCCAAAAACTAGGAAGAAATTACCTTTATATCCTGTAAACACACATGACCAAGCACACAACAAGATATGAACACAAGTAAACTAAATAGTAAAAAGAGTGTGTATAGTAAGTAAAAGGGTCCAGAATACAAGACCAATTGAAAAGTACGAGAAAACTGGAAAGTACAAGTAAACTGAAATAGATCCTATGAACACCCACCAAGGATCCTACCTGAAGGGTAGGTACCTCTCTCGAATGATCGTCTCTGTGGTATGCCTCGTCTAAGGTCCATCTCCGAGCCACCTCCAATCCTGGTACTCTCGTCCTCAATCAGCGTTGTCCGTCGTCTGCACCAAACACAACAAGGTGTGGGCGTAGCCTGTGAAGGGGTGAGTATACGATACTCAGTAGGGACCTCGAGACCCTCAAAGGTCTCACAAAATCCACAAAGGATAAACCACAAAGCATGAAAACAACTGTCAACCCTATTTAGGTATATGCTCATACATATACCTAAGTTATCAAGTATACTCATCTCATTCATGAGGAATCACAAGGCCCAACTCATTAGCTCAAAACTCAACTATTCCACGAAGGAAATAATACCACGAAGGTAACACCACAAAGGTAAGTACCACAAATGTAACACTGCATAGAAGAACACCACAGAGGTATCACCATGAATGAAAGTACCACACAGGTTCTCCACACAGAAGAATACCACCAAGGTATCACCACGAAGGAAAGTACCACACAGGTACGCCACACAGAAGAATACCACAAAGGTATCACCACGAAGGTAAGTACCACACAGGTACGCCACACAGAAAAATAACTCAAAGGTATCATCAAGAAGAAAGTACCACACAGGTACACCACACAAAAGAATACCACCAAGGTATCACCACGAAGGAAAGTACCACACAGGTATGCCACAGAGAAGACTGCCACAAAGGTATCACCACGAAGGTAAGGAATCACCTCACACCAAGTATAACTTAGGTACGGTAGTAAATATGATTATATGTGACTACTAAATCATCTTACTCTGTTAAGAGGCAGACCCACGTAGGATCCTAAATTATCAGACCCACATAGGATCTTAAATCATCAGACCCACATAGGATCCTAGTACATCATCAGACCCACATAGGATCCTAGTACAGCAGACCCACGTAGGATCCTAGAGTAGTCCCACATGGATTACTAGAGTGTATCCAAGTGAGACTCTCAAACACATACCCACAAAGGATCTCAAGCACAGACCTGCATAGGATCACTTTCTTAGGTTACAGCCAGCTACAGGGTTCCCGCACTAAGCACGCTCGATTTATGGGAGGGTTCACTCCTCAAGCCACATGTCGATACACCAGCTTCCATGAAGTCTCACGGAGAATTATCCCAAAGGACCTTCATGAAAAAGGGGTCTCAACACAAGATACGGTGTGTCAATCGAACGCCCGGTCTGTAAGTTATTAGCCTTTTAGTCTCGAGGGCCCGGTTGGATTTGTGTTCGATCTAACCCATCTAAACCCAAAATTTATCAAAAACACAAGTGGGGTATACCAAAAGGACCATATCAATCCAAGGTTTTTGGTGTCGTAGATGGTTTTTCAAACGGACGCCCGTATCTCAAGATATGGTTGAAAGAACGAAAAGGGTCGAAGTTGGTCTGGGTCCGGTCTGACCCGGTCGGACCGACCATGCCCGACCTAGGTCCAGCCCTGGGTCTGACCCAGACCAATGGGTCCAGCCCAACCAGTCGGAATGGACCAGCCTGTGGTACGGTGGCCCACCGTTGCTGGCTGGACGACCGGCCCCCTCCTCCGTGCGGCGCGGTCGCGTACCGCGCCTTCACCATCGGCCGGCAGCGAGTCGACTGCCCTCCTCTCACCACCCCGACACAAGGTCGTGGATCCTGCACGTCGGGCGGTGTGGAAGTGCACTGTCGTCCCCTTCGTGTGGATGGTCGTAGTTTCGGGTGCCGCCCTTGCTCCGCCGTGGACGATGAGCCGCATCTTTTCTCCGGCGGTGCGGTTGCACCATTGTCGTCTTCACAGCCGGCCATGGTGTCGGCCGATGCTCTCAAGTCCCACCGGTTCCAATCTCCAGCACCAGTCTCCATCCTCCTCTACCACGAAGAAGGCATCAAAAAACCAAAAATATTGTTGAGAGGTCGGGTCATGTTGGTTTGGCCTGCACCCTCTACGTTAGGGTGGTAGCAAGCTGCTCAATAATTCTTAAATCATGAAAAACATCAATAATAGGTAAGGGGTATTCAAAACAATAAAACCTACAAGATACCCTACAACATCCTCCCACAAAGACAAAGGAATCACGGGTCAACCCATTAGTCAGTTGACCATGTTCTTCGTATAAATTCATTAATGGGGAAGAGGAAGTCAAAAACGCTTAAACAAGAATAATCCCCTACCTCAGGTTCGTCGGAGAGCATCCGCATTTGAGGAAGTTTTGGCATTCTTTGTCCCTCGCAACTAGCCTCCAAAAATGTCACTCATTCTTAGATCTCTGGTTTGAGTTTTCGGTGTCGCTCGTCACCTCCCACTGGTACTGGCTCCGTCCTCCAAGGGTTTGGCATCACTTCACTTTGTCAGCACTTCGTTGCTTGGCAAAGCAGTGCCAACACCTCTCCCCAAGCTCCATATAAATAGGAGAGGGGAAGGGCGTGCAATGTTCTTGAGATTAATAGAGGCCCATTAATTAATAACCTTCCTAATTCCCCAACAGTGTGGTTACTTAGAATTGAAAGTTCAATCCATTTATTGGTTTGACATGTCATCGGTCCCACCTGACCGCTCGTCCGTTGGAGGATTAGAATATAAAAAAAATAAAGTTATTTTATTTATTCTATTAAAAAGTTCCAAAAACTAACTTTTTCTCCGGACCTACTTCGGTCGAAGTGAAGGTATCCTTAAGCGAATATTGGCATTGTGAGTTCAATGGTTCCCTCAAATATCAATTCTGAGCATCGGTTCAAAAGTTATATAATGCCGCTCAGGCATTTATAGAACGTACCTGAAAAAAAGTTTGGAAAAATTATAACAGTCACCCTTGACCCGTGCTAGTTGAGGTTAGGCTCTACCTAAGTGAAACATTCCCCAATAAACCCAACGGTACTCTCATATTTTCAATCCGAGTTACCGTTTAGAAGTTATGAATTTTACAATAAAATAATTGTCACTTAATTATTTTATTTACGGCCAAAAACTAACTTTTACTAGTGGCCCACACCGACCAATGTTAGTATCTTCCTAAAGAGATAATACCCTCAAGAGTTCAATGGTGGTCTTGGATTTTAAATCCGAGTTACCGTTTGTGAGTTATAAGCATTTGAAAAATAAAATAATTTATTTAATTATTTTATTCATGATTATGCCATTTTTGGGTTTTCTCACAGGAAGCTCGCGCCGACTAAAGTTAAGTCTCATATAGGGTAAACCTGCCATCCTGAACGTAACAGTTCCCTTAGATTTCTAATTTGAGTTACCATTTAAGATTTATTCTACTATTTCAGGAAAACTACTTACGCGCACTAATTAAAACTTAACCAAACTTTGACGGATCATTTCGGACACTCCGGGCCTAGGAATCATGCACTGTTAAATTTTAGGGTCTCGAAATAATTCTATATAATTAAAAAAATTATATGGAATTTCTGGGACGTTACACAATCCTAAAAAATGAGATTGTAAAATAAATTCTTACATCTTTAGTAACTTTAAAATTATAACCCCTTGAAAGAATAAAATTGATTTGAAACTTTAATAATCATGAATAAATAGATATTAATTTTAAATACATAAAATGGGTAGTATATACACCACAAAAAAAAGGTTCATAATAATAAATATCTCTAAATGAAGTGAAAATTGAGATGAAATCTCTTACAAAGATCATATCATTGAAGTGAGAATTAATCAATGAAGTAATTATGTGTAAAAAAATTAAATCTAAAAAAAATTAAAAACAATATAATAAAATCACATTTAATTTCACACATAATCATGGAATAACATAGTAAATGAAGTATAAGTATAACCCAATGAATGGAAATTATGTTAAGAAACCCCTTACAATTATCATAACATTAAAGTGAGGATTAATCAATGATGTGGTTATATATATCAAATGTAAATACACATAAAATAAGTGTAATTGAAACATAAAATAATCAAGGTTCATTACAAACATAATCTTATCTTATCAAATACAATAAATAAGTAATATAACCCAATGTAAATAAATTGGGTTATGAAACCCCATATCTCATGTCCAAATTTCCTCATAAGTTATTTTAGTATCCTATATAATAAATTTAGTTTTATTATAATTAAATACCATAACCATATACATATTTATAATATCATATATGATCCATATATAACATTTTATCACCCTTTTGTTAACCATCTTTCATTATTATTATTATATTATGTGTTAACTACATCATTTTGCATGTTTTTTTTTTATTCGATAGTTTTAATCCATGAATCTTTCTCATGGATCCATAATCTCCCAAATTTAATTCTTGATATAAATATCATATATATTTAATATATATATATATATTTCCATAAAATATAGAAATAGAAAAATAAATTACACAGTTCATGGAGATGGTAGGGCGTACGTATGCATGAATGCTTGTTTCACTTTTTAGGAGATGGAAAAAAGGTAAATAAAAATTAAACTTTTTAGGGAAATTTTTATGTAAAATATATCTTATATATTCATTAAATATATCCTCATTATCATCCATGTAAAGGATAAATGAAAAATAGATCACATCACTTCGTGGAGGTGGTAGTCAACACATACGCACGAACGACGCCATCCTTTTCAAACAGATTTATAGGTAAGAAGGTATGTATTATATTATAATTAAAAAAGTATAATTATTTCATAAATATCATATATATTCATTAATTTTATATTTATAACCATCCAAAATAAATTGTTCATGAAAAACAAATTACATCACTCCATGGAGATGGTAAGTCATACGTATATATGAGCAATGTTTTCACTTTTTTGTAGAATAGAAAATAGATGGAATTTGATTTTATCATAATCATAATAACATATTAATATTTTTAGTATACTATAGTTATTATTTCAGGATTTTTTCAATATATTTATAGGAAGTGTAAGGATAAATAAACATGAAAGAGTCTATAAATATGATTACCTCTTCTTTAGTGGACATCCTTTAGATCCCTTCATAAGGACCCTTAGAATTGTATTTTGAGAATAAAACAATATCTACTTAGTTTATAGAGAAGTTTAAAAGGTAATTGGTTAGGTTTTTTCCTGGCTAGGTTTCTCAAAGTGGTGTAAATAAAAGAGAGAATGGGTGACCTATTATAAGGGAGGGAGTGGCATTCCTAAAATTACTTTAAGTATCAAATGAATATAAAATATTTCCATGTATCAATGGATCCAAATTGATATAATTAT
This sequence comes from Viscum album, assembly GCA_963277665.1. Taxonomy (NCBI): domain Eukaryota; kingdom Viridiplantae; phylum Streptophyta; class Magnoliopsida; order Santalales; family Viscaceae; genus Viscum; species Viscum album. Next base: position 1,633,867,999 of record OY728141.1, read on the forward strand.
AATATAATATTAGGATGATACTAAATCCTCTCATAAAATAAAATTTGGAATAATTTTGGTTATGTATTCAGCATTATTTTTAGTTTTAGCCTCCTCTAAACCCTTTTTAAAATTATCTCAATATCAAAGTTTTATACCCTTTAAGTGTTAAGAATATTACCATAAGAGAAAAAAACCATAAATGGACCATGGATGATATTTTAAACCATATCCCATTCAATTTTTTTAATATTTTATTTTTATAAATTTTAAATTATTTAATAAAATATTGTTTATTAAATAATATCATTAATGACATTTTTGGAATTATTTATTTATTTTGAATTTGAAAACATCATTACAACAAAAAATATTTAATATAATATCTTATATCATCACTTATCAATCCTAAATATTAATAAAATTCATATAATACCCAAAATAATATAAATATTATAATTTTTTATGCTTTTTAAATTAATTATTTATTTGTTTTACTCTTTTAATATATGTCACATCATCACTGCGTAAGTGTTTTAGATAATTATAAAAAATTAAAAAATTAAAAAAATATTAAAAATAAAAAAATATATATGCATTTTTTATCATTTATATTTTTTAATAAGTAATATATATTCTCATTCATATCATGAAAACATATTTAATACATAATTCTGACTTTTTACACCTTACGCAACCATTGTACAAGCATTTGGATAAAATTATTTTAATATAACTTAAAATTTTTAAACTATTAATAAAAATAATCATTTATAAATAATATTTACTAAAAAGTCCTGAAAATAATTTTCCCTTCTCAATTATTATTATTAGGACACCAAATTTGACTTTTCTAGTGTTGTGTAAGTATTGTGTCTGTATTGAAAATAATTTTCATATTTATCATGAAATAAATTAAAATTTATATGATTAAAATTATTATTTTATGATATTTGTATTATATTATCATACATGAGTCATTACATAATTTTCATAATTTTTTATATCATATTTATGTTTTGGTGATATTATAAAAGATATCATATTTCATAAAAACTATATTTTGTTTACTATTCACCAAAAATTTAAATTCTTCATAAAAATGATATAAATTCATACTAGGAAAAATTTGAATTTATGAATCTAAAAAAAATCCATTTCATTAAATTCAATTAATGTGATTTATAGAAATTAATTTTAATATAAATGTGTAAAACCAGTGAAAAAATGAAAAAAAAAATGCTTTTTTAAGCCCAAAAATGAGTTTATACCAAAATCAAGTATAATGATGATTCCTATGTGATTATTTATATTATTTATAAATAAATTATTATTATATTAATTTATTTTTTAATTCAAAATAATATGGTTATATTTCAATTAAAATAAAATATAGTTTTATAAAAAAAATATTTTTCATTATTCACTGAAAAATCAATCATTTCATAAAAATACCAAAAAATCACACTAAGTAACATTGATATTGTCCTGAACCAATCTAGGTCATCATTTGAACCAGTGGCCAACCCAGTCGGTGGCAAGGCTCGAAGGGTTTTCCCAATCCTCATAGGTTGGCACAAGTGTCAGGGTATAAATGTTAACATGTGGGAACAATTTACCTGAATATAAAAATATAAAATAATCAACAATTTAAATAAACAGAAACTGAAAATCACAACCAAATGAGACTTTAACAAAAAAAACCCAAATTTGAGTTAAAATTGTAAATTCAAAAAGAACCAAAAGGTATACTACCAAAAAGGGACCAAAATCCCAAACTATCACAAGGGAAGGTGACTAAAAACCAACTCAAAACCACCACATAAAAAGAGGACACCGCCCTTAATCCATCTCCACAACACCACCCATGAAAGATCGATAAAAACCTGAACCCTAATCTCCATAAGATTTACCCTTACCTTTATCAAACATTGCCAAATCTACTTACACCCAAAGTTGTATGTAGGGTGTGAACTAATTCCCAGCAGGATGCCACCAAAAAGGATTTCATGTAATAAACATTAAATGAAAAATAAACATGAAAGATTAATAAATGAAAGGAAAAATGATTGAACATTTTTAAAGAAATCATTTTTAATGAAAAAACTTCAAAGGAATACAACTTTAATTAAAAACACATTTACTTTTGAAGTAACCCAAATGCTACACCATATACCAATGGTAAGTGCCAAATAGCTAAATATCATAAAACATGGAAGGGTTTCTATAGGTACTAGCAAGTAGTGGGACCCTAAAACCTCATGTCTTAGTGAAAAGTGGTATAAGAACCATGATAACTCACGTTCTCATGCACGATCCACTAGTAGGGGACATGCTTGTAACCCCAGTGGTATCCTATCATCATCCATATATTTAGTTAGTGTTGTAGTTGTCAATCTAACTAAGTGAACTAGGTCGAATCCACTATCGAATCACTAGCACACTAGTCCTAGTCCGACCACCTAGTTACCCAAGCTTCCCTTTTTATTTTCATTGAAGTTCCAAGTTCATATCACATGCCACACTCATATACACAAACCAAACAAGGCACTACACACACCAAATACCACCATTTGACCACTCCAACTCTATTTTAAAATTATACACATGCCAAAACCACTTAAAAACTTGGTTTGATCCACTTGTACAATTAAATAAACCATTTGAACAATTAAATAAACCATTTTCACAATTTATAAAACACCCTAAAAAGGAACAGCAATAATTTACACAATAAATACACTCAATTCATATACAAAAGCTAATTTCAAACTAAATTCATATCAAATTATTTTTAAACTAGTTCTGAACCATTTTTACAATTGAATAAACTAATTGCACCATTCATAAAACACTATCAAATAACACAATATGTGTTTTAATCAAAAATTCACCCCATTTCATATAAACATTCTACAAAAAAAATCAAGCGCATACTAAACTCTTTTAAAAACTAATTTCACACCAAAAAAATTAATCACAAAACACAGAAAATTAATTAAGTAAGTAAAATAATTCATCAAATAATTATTATGCATGAAACCACCTACCTTTGGTGTCTAAATCTCCAAAAATTGGTGAAAAACTCCAATCGCACCACAATCGCACCACACTAGGATCAAATTGAACCCTAATTCAAGAGATCGAACCCAAAAACTCATCATTAAGTCCTAATAATGAAACCATAATGATCAGAAAAAACCCTAAATGAGGAAGAAATGCTTATCAAAGTAGAATACACCTATGGTAAAGGGAGAGGAGGAATGGTGAGGGGTCTGAGAAGTTGGTCTCATGAGGAGGGTGTTTCAGAAGGGGAGTCGCACACTAGGGGGGGTCACCAGAGGGTCTTACTAAGAAGTGGGTGGCACAAGGGAGGTGTGAGGGGAGTATGGTGGAGCGAGGGAGGTTCTCCGATAGGTAGTGTGACGGTTGGGGTCTTTCCAGAAGGGGGTGCGGCCAAGATGAGGGGGTGAGTGCAATGAAGATGAGATAAAGGGGGAAGGGTTTGATGCAGGGGGTGCAACGAGAGAGGTAGAGGAAGAGGTAAGAGAGGAAAAAAAGAAAAGAGAAAATAAAAGGAAAAGGGAAAAAATAAACCCTAAAAAACTCTAATATAATTACAATACTAATAATAATAATAATAATAATAATAATAACTTATCACTAATATTAACAACAATAATATTATTATTATTATTAAATAATAATATTATTATTATTATTAAAATCCTTAATTTCATTTTATTTTTCTTATTTTATTTTGTTTTCACTTTATTATTTACCTTTTTTTACACCGGTCAGGTCATGCGGTGACCTGGGCGAAGATGCTCAGTGTCGACAGTGCTCTGCTCGTACATCAGATGTTTTCAAGCCCAAAACATTTTTTATTAGAAAAAATGTAGAATACAAACTGGGACTCGACCCACACCTTGAAAACAACATTCAAAAACTATAAAATTAATAAAATATAAATTATTTCAAAAGTTATGGTGTGACAATTCTTCCCACCATGAAAACATTCCTCCATCAGAATGTCAACTCAAAGATTGATTGGAGAATAAAAATGGATCATCTTTCTTATCCTATGACTTCCACTCCTAAGTATCATGAACATCATTCCCATGCTGCCAAAGGATACAGACCAACATAATAGTCTTCACATAAAGAACCTTCTCTTGGAAATCCACTATCTAAACTGGCCATTCAAACACCAATAAATCAGGCTCTATCTCCAACTCTTTCTAATTAAACATATGGGACAAATCTAGATTATACTTCTTCAATTGGGAGACATGGAATACATCATGAATTGAAACCAAATTTGAATTTAAATCTAACTTGTATTCCACCTTTCCAATCCACTTGGTGATCTCAAAAAGGCCCAACATACCTTGGAATTATCTTTCCCTGCTTTCCCATACAACAATGGCCCAAATGAGGGGCCACCTTCAAGAACACATGATCACCCATAGAAACCTCAAGATCTCAACACCACTGATCAGTATAAGATTTTTGGAGACTCTGAGCTGCTAATAAACACTGCGTAATTAACTTGAATTTCTCTAACGTCTCCTACACAAGGCAGGGTCCCAAAAGTTAGGTCTCAGCTACCTCATCCCAACATAAAGGAGACTAACATGAGCGACCATAAAGATCCTCAAAAGTATTCATTTGAATAGAGGATTGGTAACTATTATTATAAGTGAATTCAACCAATCCCAAATGGCTATCCCATGATCCTATGAAATCTAAAACACATGCATGAAGCATGTCCTCTAGAATCTGATTTTCCCACTCCATATAATCATTCGTTTAAGGATGGTATTCTATGATCATTTTAATCTACCTTTTAAGGCCTTCACAAAACTAAGAGGTAAATATGGGGTCTCTATCAAAAGAAATTGTTGATGGCACACCATGAAGTTTGACCACTTCCTAGATTTACATCCAGCCTAGCTCATCCACCTTCTCTGAATCTCTGATCAAAATGAAGTGGGTTGATTTGGTCAAACAATCAATCACTACCCAAATGGAATTCCTACCCCGAGGTGTATAAGTAAATTCAATAATGAATCCCATGGAAACCTCGTCCCACTTTCAGGAAGTAATGGTTAATGGCTAAAGAAACCCCCAGGGCCTATGATGATCTTCCTTTACCTACTGAAAAGTATATCATCTCTATACGAAGTCAGTTCTATACCGCCTCATTCCTGGACACAAAAATGATAATGAACATCATAATAAATTTCGGTAGCTTCAGGATGAATGGACCACTGATATTGGTGGCTATTCTGCATCACCACCTTACTCAAATACAGTGGCACCACTAAATGAACCTTAAAGTTCAAGATCCCCTCGGGAGATGAAGATCAATCATAAGGAGTCTCCCCACCATGAAGAAACTGCATGGATTGTTGGTATAACTCATCACTAAGATGTTCCAGCTAAATCAACACTAAAAGAGAAGGGATCAACTGAACACTTTCCAAGAATGCACATATGCTATGCTCCTTGGTCTCCAAGTAAATCTGGGCAAAGTGCCTAATCAAGTTCCATTCATCACTAGACTTCCTCAAAGCCAGAACTGGCACTTTTCTGCTCAAGGTGTCAACCACCACATTACCCTTTCCTGGGGTATAGATGATATCAAAGTCGAACCCCTGCAAGTACTTGATAAAATAGTGTTGCCTCAAGTTAAAATATTTTTGGGAGAAGATGTAGGATAAGATTTTATAGTTAGAATAGACCAAAAATTTCTCCCCAAAAAGATAATGGTGCCAAGTCTTCAGGGCATGCATCACTACTGCTAACTCCAAGTAGTGGTTTCGGTAATTCTTATCATGTGGTCATATTTGGAAAGATCCAAAATCCACAACATTATTATCTTGCATGAGAACACACCAAAGGCCCATACATGAAGACTCACAATAAACCATGTATCCCTTCTCAAACTCTGTAAAAATCAACATAGGTGCAATAGTTAACCACCGATTCAACTCCTCAAAAGATGTCTAACAATCTGGGCTCCACTAAAACTTCACCCCTTTCTGGGTGAGTATTTTTATAGAGGTGGAAAGTCATGAGAAATACCAAACAAAACAGCTATAATAACATGTCAGTCCTAGAAAAATTCTGATCTCGAACACATTCTTTGGTTATTCCCACGACATAACTACACTAATATTCTCGAGGTCTACTAAAACCAATTGCTCCTAAATAATGTGTCCTAGAAATTTCACTTCCCTAATCCATAAGGTTCATTTTGAAATATTTGAATAAATGCGATGATCCCAGAGAGTTCCCAACACGGTCTGCAAATGATTATCATGTTCTTCCTCAAATTTAGAATAAACTAGGATGCCATCCATGAATACCACAATGAATGAGTCAAGATACTAGTGGAACAAGCTATTCATGAGCACCATAAAAATCACTGGATCATTTTTCAATCCTAAAGGAATGTCCAAATACTCGAAGTGGTCATACCTGCTTCAAAAATATATCTTCGGTATGTCCACCTCTCTCTCCCTGACTTAGTGGTAAACCAAACATAAGTCTATCTTGAAGAACCAATTTTCCCCCATCACATGATCAAAAAAATTGTCAATATGAGGAAAAGTATATTTATTTTTTATGTTTACCTTATTTAGCTTCCAGTAGTCAATTCACAATTGGAGAGATCCATCGGCCTTCTTCGCAAACAAGACTGGGGCGGTCTAAGGAGATACGCTCAGGTGAATGAACCCTTTGGATTCCAAATTTTCTAGTTGCATCTTTAATTCCCTCAATTCATTGGGGAACATACGATATGAGTGAAGAGGTATAGGTTGTGTTTCTGATGCCAAATCAATCAAGAACTCCACATCTCAGTCTGGAGGTAATCCTGAAAATCATCTAGAAATGCCTATGGGAACTCATCCACTATAGGAGGTAATACACCCTCAAGAGTACCACCACCATCCTCCAGTGCGAGTGACAATAACTGAAAAGAAAGACTTCCCAACTTTGAGAGCAGAGGTCATGCACGACCTGACTAATGATCTTATTCCCCAAGAAATACCTGAGGACTTATATCAAGTTCCATGAAATTCACCAGTCACCTATAACAATCGATATGTTCTAGAAAGTTCACCAGCCAATCCATTCCAAGGATTACGTCGAAAAGGTCCATATACAAGACTAGGAAGTCCCACTCCATCTCAACCTCAGACAAGGAGAGTGCACAATATGGTCACCTAAGACCTTGCTCTTTCTTTTTACCCAATGGTGTTACAAAACTCCATTGCAAAAGACATAATATCAGTTGGTATGTTTAGCAAATTCACAAGATGGGTAGAGATAAAAGAAGAATAAGCACCATTATCAAATAAAACAACTACTATAAAACATTAAATCTGGATGGTACCTTGAACTATCGAAGGTCCTACATCTGATCCAGCTAGTTCCTAGTCCACAACATGTTGATACCTAGTCCCTGCCTAAGAATGACCACTCGTCTGCATCTCTGTCCTGATATGGATCTGCCCAGAAGATGATCTAGTCTTGACGCCATAACCACCAAACCAAGATCCCACCATCTTGATTAGCTCCGACTGAACTGACACTCCCCTGGAATCCACAAATCCTACCCCACTCTAATAATGGTGTGTCACCCTGCAAAAACATTATAGGTGCCCCATATCTCTACAATTATGGAAAGTCCTGGGGGATAAGGGCATAAAGGTTTGATGTGTCCTCCCTTCCCACACTAATGGAACATAACAGACCCTACACCAAAATCCATAGATGAAGTATTATTATAAGGATGTCCTGAGCTATTACCACCCTTCTTCTCTTGATCATTATGCTTCCTATTCTTCTTGGATGAACTGTCACTGACAAAAACTAGAATAGACCTAAATGAACCAGACCTTCCCATGCAGTAAATATCTACCATATAAGATCGATCAACAACCTCAGCATAGGTATTCAAAATGAACAAGAATACCTAAGAATATATCTTTGGTCTCAAACCCTTTTCAAACCTATAAGCCTTCATCTGTTCATTGGAGACTATTTCAGGTGCACATCAGACTAGCTCAGCAAAGTGGTTGGCTTACTCCACCACTGACTGGTCCCCCTGAACAAGATCTTTAAAATCCTAGGATTTGGAATAATTCAAGACCTCGGGATAGTATTGGTCATTGAAGATCACCTTGAAGTCCTTCTAGCTCATCTACTCATGCTTCCCAACTTGAAGTAATGAGTCCCTCCACCTTCGATTGGAACCCTCTAAATGAAAGGAAGTGCACTTTACTCTGACTTCCTTAAGGGTATCAAGAAACTAAAACATATTATCTATCTTTTAAAGTCACTTCTCTTTTTCCTAAATCTATGTGATACCTCATAAAGAAGGGGGTTTGTTCTTGAGAAACTCCTGGGATTTTTCCTTTTTAGCACCAGATCCATCATCTCTAACTAGAGCAGGAGTAGGAGAAGGATCCACTCTCTGTCCTAAAGCCTGAACAGCCTCGTCCACACCTTCCACCAACCTATGATCAAGCTGTTATAGGCAAATCTCTCTGGCTTCCTTTTTTGGGTATAGGGGATCTCTTCGAGGAGGCATGTCACTATAAAAAGAAATAGTCACAAGAAAAATCATTAGTACAATCGGTATGAAAAATATTATAAATAATAATAAACATAAATATGCTAAACATGTCAAAACAACACAATGACCAAACCACTTCACCCTCATCCAATGTCCACATAAATTCTATAGCCTACGCATCCCACCTAGAAAAGAAGCCAAACCAAAATCCCAAAATCCCATAGACACTTGAGGTATGTCGCGAGGTGTGTTGGCTAGGAACCCTACTCACAACCAGAACTCCAAGCCCCGATAGTCCTAGCTTATGTCTAACTAGAATCATCCCAAATAAAATGACTCAAAGGGATTAACCTTCTCTGTTACAATGTTTTCATGAACCAAGTTGGGTTGTCATCTAAAACGGTGCCCAACCTGGTCTATGGAAAGTCCTAAAGAGCGTTCCTGATCCCCATGGGCTGGAACAAGTGTCCGAGTATAAATTCTAACATGTGGGAATGATTTACCCAAATATGAAAATATAAATCAATTAATAATTTAAATAAACATAAACTGAAAATCACAGTCAAACGAACCTTTAACAAAAAATCCAGATTTGAGTTACAAGTGTAATGGAAAAAGAACCAAAAGGGATACTACCAAAAAGGGACCAAAATCCCAAACTATCATAAGGGAAGATGACAAAAAACCATCTCAAAAACCACCAAATGGAAAGAGGACACCACCCACAAGCCATTTCCATAACACCCCCCATGAAAGATTTCAAACAACCTGAACCACCATCTCTATAAGATTTACCCTTACCTTTATCAAACATTACTAAATTTATTTACATACAAAGGTGTAATTATGGTGTGAGTTAATGCCCAATATGATTCCACCAAAAAGGATTCAATGAAATAAAAATTAAATGATGAATAAACTTTAAAGTTTAATAAATTAAAGGAAAAAATGTTGAATAATTTTAAATAAATCATTTTTAATGAAAACAAATTCAAAGAAATAAAACTTTAATTCAAAAAAATATTTACATTTTAAGTAACCCAAATTCCACACCATATGAGGATGGTGATAACCAAATAGCTAAATATCACTAAACATGGAAGGGGCCCTATAGGTACTAGCAAGTAGTGGGACTCTAAAACCTTGTGTCTTGGTGAAAAGTGGTATAGGAACCATGAAAACTAGTATTCTCGTGAATGATCCACTAGTAGGAGACATCCCCACAACCCTAGTGGTCTCTCGTCATCATCCATATATTTAGCTCGTGTTTTAGTTGGCAATCCAACTAAGTGAACTGGGCTAAATCCACCTTCGAATCACTAGAACACTAGTCCTATTCTACCCACCTAGTTACCTGGGCTTCCCTTTTGTGCTCATTGGAGTTCCAAGTTCGTATCACATGCCACATTCATATACACAAACCAAACAAGTCACTACACAACCCAAATACCTCCATTTTCACACCCCAACCCTCTTTTAAAATAATACTCACACCAAAACCACTTTAAAACTTGGTTTTCACCAATTTTACAATTAAATAAACCATTTTAAAAATTAAATAAACCATTTGAGAAATTTATAAAACACCCTAAAAAGGCACAACAAGAATTTACACGGGAAATACAACCAATTCATATACATAATCTAATTTCAGACCAAATTCATATGAAATTCTTTTCAAAACTATTTTTGCACCATGTTCAAAATTGAATAAACTAATTGAACCATTCATAAAACACTATCAAATAACACAATATGGTTTTTCATTAAAAACTCACCCTATTTCATATAAACATGCTACAAAAAATGAAAAGCATACTAAACTCTTTTAAAAACTAATTTCACACCAAAAAATTTATCATAGAACACACCAAATTAATTAATCAAGTAAATTAATTTAACAAATAATTATTATATGTGGAACCACCAACCTTTGGTGTTGAAATCCCCAAAAATTGGTGAGAAGCTATAATCTCACCACACAGGGATCAAATTGAACCCTAATTCAAGAGATCAAACCCAAAAACTCATCATTAAATCCTAATAACAAAACCCTAATGAGAAGAAAAACCCTAAAGGATGAATAAATGCTTACTGAAGTAGAATTCACCTATGACAGAGGGAGAGGAGGAGCAGTGAGGGTTCAGGGAAGCTATCCACGTGAGTAGGGGGTTTCTAGAGGAGATTCGTGTGCTAGTGGGTTGGTAGAGGGTTTGACTGAGAAGGGGTGGCGTAATGGATATGCGAGGGGAGTAGGGCGGGGGTAAGGGTGGTTTGTTGGGAGGGAGTGTATTGGTCGGGGTCTTGTCGGAAGAGGGTGCAGCCAAGGTGAGGGGGGAGGTGAGATGAAGATTGGAGGAAGGGGTAGGGTTCGATGTAGGGGAGTGCAATGGGAGAGGGAGAGGAACAGTGAATAGAGGGAAAAAAGAAAAGAAAAAAATAGGAAAAGGGAAAAAACCCTTAAAAACTTTAATATAATTACAATACCAAAAATAATAATAATAACTTATCACTAATATTAACAACAACAATATTATTATTATTATTATTATTATTATTATTATTATTATTAAAAAAATCCTTAATTTTTTTATTATTTTATTTTGTTTTCACTTTATTATTTACCTTATTATTTTTTATTTTTTGAACACCAAGTGGGTTGTGCAGTGACCTAGGTGATGTCTCTCAGTATTGATAGTACTCTTCTCATGCGTTGGATGTTTTCAAGCTCAAAACATTTTTTTATCAGTAAAAACACAAAATCCCAACCAGGACTCGACCCGCACCTAAACAACAATATTTGAAACCAAGAAAAATAATAAAATATAAATTATTTCAAAAGTTAGCATGTGACAGATATGTAGATTTCAAAAATTATTATATTTTTATAAAATAAACTTTTTAAAAGTTCCAAAATTTAATTTTACTATTCACTTACAAAATGCAATAAAATTAATTTTTGAACGAAATGTATTTTTTGAAGAATAAAATGAATTTACAAAAAATTGAGTACTTATTTCCTAATTAAAAAATATATAAATTTGTATTGAGTATAACCTTTATATATATTTCATAATGTGGTTAATACTATTCCTACCCACCAATTTAATAGCTATGTTATAATTTTAAAATTTAAATAGTAATTTTTTAATAGTATACCATAGCTTGTTTAAACTCAGTATTTCATGTATCACAAGCTATAAAAGAAATTAAATTTATTTATAGAAAAAAAAAATTTAAAAGATCAATTTATTAAATTCTACCCCTCTTAAATTTATTTCACCCTTTAAATTTTATCTCAGTTGTCAAAGGTTCATCCTTTATTGAAAATCTATATCGTACAAAGGGATAATAAAATTTATTTTGAAAAGGTAAAATGGGAGACATAAAGGTTACCTAAAATATCAAATATTTGGGTTAGTAGATAAGGATAACATTGGTGGGAAGTTAAAATATAGACATGTAAGATAAATATAACAACCAATTATAGAATATATAGTGACATAAAATGTGGTCATGAAAAAGTTAACAACCATAAAACCATAGATGAGTGAAGGGTGAAAAGACCATAAATTCATTGGAAATGAAGGTAAAATTATTAAATTTTTATTTCAAGATAATTTTCCTAGATTTGAGGAATTCCTTTACCATCTAGACTAAGAACATAAGTAAATTTAGTTAATTGATAAGTATAATTTCATCCTTTAATCAATTTCCACTATAATCTCACCTTTTACTACAAACAATGTGTATTAAAGATGAATTTTTCATACCTAAATCACTAAAATAAACTTATAACAGATAAAATAACCCACAAAAGAATAAAAATATATTCCCCCTATATTTACTAAAACAAAGATTATTAGAACAATGTAAGGTAATACCCAAAATAAATAAACCATCATATAAATAAACAATATATTAATCTCTAAAATTGAATAATACCAAAGTTTTAACATAGATCATTCCTTAAATGAATAACCATATATCCCAAATAACCTCAATATTCACAACATTAAATAATTTTCTAACCTCAAATATTATCACATACCCTTCATATTACATCTCCAAAAACATAATACCAATCTTCCCAAATAATATTTTATATTAAACTTAAATTTTATATATGCCTCAACCCAATAAAACGTCTAATGAAATTTCATTAATCAACTTAAAATCCAAAAAAAAATTGATCCTATAATTTTCTTCCCAAAATCAACATAATATTTATCTATTAAATCATTAAAGTAAAAAAATTCATACTAAAAAGGATTTCACATAGGTCAGTGGTAGTCATTTCACCCTTGTCACCCTTCGATTGTGGGTTCAAGTCCCATGGACTTGCTGGATGTGATGAGTAATCATCCATCCTATGAGTTGACCATTTTCTAAAACTATATTTATATAATTTCTATAAATTTCCCAACAATATGATGAAAATTCTCAAAAATAACATTTATCATCAAATAAATTTTTAACCACTAAGGTTTTATATATAGATTATTTTTCAACAAAATAAAATAATATTAATTCACTTTTATTGCATTAGCATCAATGTTCATGTTAACCCTAAAGGTTATCAATAATATTAAACTTATTTTCACAATATATACAATAATTATTCTTTAAATAACCTTCCCTCTAAAATACAAGTTATATATAAGGGTTACATATACCTCAACCATCCATTAAAAATCAATAAATGTCAATGAGGTACTTCAATCACATAAAACCTCCGAATGGGTATCTAAGACTTTAAACTTATGATCAAACGTAGACTTATTAACATATAATGGTACCTAAAAATCTTAAACTATCCTAATTTGAATCAAAGACGTAGTGTATTTGGGGAATATCCTAAAAAAATTTCATGATTTTATGCTTCCTAGTATATATTTCCCTAAATCTATTTCCCAATATTTCTACTAAACATCATCAGATACCAATTGCAACAACCCCAACTCCAATGACCTAGAAATAGTGTCTGCTTTACAACATTGGCATAGATATAAGGGATCTAATCCGGAAGGACTATCCAGTTTAGTAGTATTTGAAAACTATATACAAACATAACACCCATTTTACATTAGCAATAAAATATAAAACATAAAAAAAGAAAATATTTGGAATCCTTGAAACTCACTCAAAGATTACTTCTTTAAATCCTGGGGAAATGAAAAAAATAAGGGTAATCTCAAATGATTGGTAAGGGTTGAGTAAAATAGAATCTATTATGAGTAAATATGTAATAGTCGATATGGAAAGGTAAATAATTAGAAATACATTCCATTTAATCAATAATTTGAGCATGAAATGAATCCATGGATAATATCAATGAATTAATCTTGTGGAAAATAATAACTAAAATCTCAATAAATGAAATGAATAATGTTGGATGTCATGATCTTATACATCATGATATCTCTATTTTTAAATACTTCATCCAAGACAGTTTAAACCCTGGGTAATCATACCCCAAAAACCCATTTAATAAGGTTAACCAACTGGTTGTTCTCATGAGACCTGTCGCTGCATCAAGGGGATATATAATTCCATTCCCCATCCATCACTTCATTTTCAATTCATTCCTCATATACTGAATGATCAATTTAATTCAAAAAACAATTGTCCTTATCAATAAATATTTGTATTGAGTAAATAATATGGAATATCAATATTTCCTCACTCGATAAAATAGCTTTTAAAGTAAAACACCATATGTAGAAATGGTATATGGTTTAGGAAATAATCATATTCATGATACAAATAATATGGATATATAATATAAATTTATTTTCCAATGATTATAATAAAATAAATGTTTCAAGATAAAGTTAATGACTACAAAATTAGTAAGATAGAAAATATAACCGTCAATTAATTAGAAAATTTTATTTTTTATTAAAATATTTTAAATAATGGAATAAATTGGATGTGAATTATTTAAAATAAATTTTCATAAATATTTTTCATTGTAAAATCATTTAAATATTATAGAGGAATCTAAACAGTGTTAAATGGTTATAACAGCGAAAATTCCATTAATGTTGTATAAGTTTATTTTTTAATTTTTATAAATAAATTAAAAAATTAAACTTTTTTAAAACAATATAAATATTACTTTAAAACATTTCTAAAATTCATGGATAACAAAAAAATTCCTTTGATTAAATAAAATTTACTTTTGTAAAAAAATTGATAAATATAGACTTAGAAAAAAAATATACCCAATCAAATGAGAAATAAGATTAACTTTTATTTTAAACATTTATTTTCTTGATTCAATTGAAAAAGAGGGGAAATTTTAGAAGAAAATATGGAAACTCCATAAATATCTAGAGGATAACAAAAATATATGCATTTTGTGAAGGATATATTACAAGATTCCTTCAATGAAAATAAGATCAATCCCAAAATAATGAGATTGTGAAATAAATTTCTACCTCTTTGGTAACTTTCATATTGTAACCCCTTGAAAGAAAAAACTTGAGTTTAAAATTTAATAACCATGAATAAATATAAATTAATGTTAAATACATCAAATGGGTAGTAAATAAAACACATAAAAATAAATAGGAGCATAATAATAAATATGTCTTATTGGATTGTAAATTGAGATGAAATCCCTTACAAAAAACATATCTTTGAAGTGAGGATTAATCAATGAATTGATTGTGTGTAAAAAATTTAAATCCAAAAAAAATTATAAATACAATATAACACAATCAGAGTTCATTTCACACATAATCATGGTAAAACATAGTTAATTAAGTATAAGTAAACCCAATGAATGGAAATTGAGTTAATAAACCTATTACAATGACCATAACATTGAAGTGAGGATTAATAAATGAAATGATTATATATATCAAATGTAAATCCACAGAAAACAAGTTCAATTGAAATATAAAATAATAAAATTTTATTACACATATAATCTTATCTTATAAAAAACAATGAATAAGTAATATGACCCAATGAAAAGAAATTGAGTTATGAAACCCCTTACCTCAAGTTTTACTTTCCTTATAAGTGATTTTAACCTCCTGAATAATAAATTTATTTTTATTTCACATATATACTAGAACCATATAAATATCTATAATATCATATATTATCAATTTATAACAATTTATCACCCATTTTTTAATAATCTTTTATTATCATTATTTTGTGTGGTAACTGCATTGTTTTTCATGTATGTTTTGATTTAGTAGTTTTTTTTCATGCATCTCTTTCTGGGTTCTATCATCTATGGAATTTTATTCATGATAGAATTATCATTTAAATTCAATATATATATTTATTTATATTCATCCATAAAATATATATATATATATATATATTAATTACACCGTTCATGGAGATGGTAGGTCATACGTACGCATGAACATTGTTTTCACTTTTCAACAGATGGAGAAAAAAAGGTAAATAAAAAATTAAAATTTAAAGGGACACTTATATGTTATATATATCTTATATATTCATTTAATCTACCCTTATTACCATCCATGTAAAGAGGAAATGAAAAAAGGATCACATCGCTTTGTGGAGGTGGTAGTCCACATGTACGCATGTGCGACAATATAGATTTCCAATAGATTATAAGGTAAGAAGATAGATATGATATTATAATTAAAGAAGTATAATTATGTCATATATATCATATATATTCATTATTTCTATCTTTATAACCATCCAATTAAAGTGGTGATGAAAACAAATTACACTGTTATGTGGAGATGGTAAGTCGTACATACACATGAGTGATGTTTTCACTTTTAATAAGGTGGAAAAGATATGGAATATGGTTGTATCAAAATAATAATAACATATTATTATATTTATGATATTTTATCTATTATTTTAGGATGGGTGAAATATATTTATAGGAAGTATAAGCAGAAATAAACTTAAAAAATTCAAAAAATATGATTACCTCTTCTTCGGTAGACTTCCTTTATATTATTTCTTAATGACCCTTACAATTATATTATAAGAATACCAGAACCTATAATTCATGTACAGGAAAGTTTATAAGGTAATTAGTTAGGGTTTGGTTGATCAAGGTTTCTCAAAGTAGTGTAAAAAAGATCATGGGTGTCCTTTTATAAGGGAGGAGAAGGGCATTCCTATAATTTCTTAAAGTATTAAATTTATATAAATGGATCCAAATTGATAGAATTATAATATAATTAAAGTTCCTAGTCAATGTAATTGTATCACTAAGAGAGGTAGGGGTGAATCAGTGATAATTTTTCTTTTATGTTTTATTGAAACAACCTTCACCACCTATTATAAATTTTAATCCCTTCTGAAAAATAATTCAAACACACATCCACAGAAACACAAGAATTTACAAGGTTCACTATTCAATAAGAATATTTATGCCCTTGGTATGGTTTTTAAATGATCCAATACCACACAAAAAACTAGAAATAAATCCTTTTTATGTAATACAATAAATAGGATATACCCTTTCACTTGTGTATCACTTTGAAGACAATCCAAAAGTACGTGTGCACCCTCTTAGCACAAATAGGGTAAAGAAATGTTTGTGTAAAAACTCATGTTATCTGTGATTATTTTCAACTTCCCCAAATTTATTATTTAGAAAAAATCTTCAATTTATTACCCATAATATTGTAAGAATTTCAAGACTTTGATATAGAATTCAATCTGATTGTCCAGTCTGATCTGTTCACTATGATTCTCTAGATTTGATAGCCCAGTCTGATCTTCCCACTTCTATATTCAAATACGATTTCCCAATATAGATATAGATCAACTAGAATACAATTGAGACAATTTATAATTACTTATTTATCAGTACAAAAATCCTAATATGAAAATCCATATCCAATTATCTAGTCTGATATGATGACCAGCCAAAGACGATGACAATCAAAATCTAATAGATAGCTGAATACGATGATCACTGAATATGATAATCAACTGAATACAAAATTGTGATCTTGTATCTTCTCCTTTCACTCCTCTCTATCAAAAAATATTTAACAAAAGTTCAATATGTAAACCTTATTTCTCTCCCTAGAAATTCGGATATTCTCTCTCTTTTGTGGACAATACCTCCATGTCAGACCTTTAACAAAGTACAATGTAATTTTCTCCTTTTATAGGTGACCCATGAGTAGTTTTGGCAGGAATCCCAAAAAATTTCATGCTCAACCAAATTCACCCAAATATTGATTTCCCTTGAATTTAGTGTGAATTTATGACTTCTTCAATTCTTCTAAATTCTTATTGAATCTTATAGAATCTTCGTCAAACTTCATCTCTGCATCATATTTTCTTTTTCAAGCACCAGTCTGGATCTGATTTCCTAATCTGATTTCAATTATCAATTCCTATTAGCTCAATCTGATTTCTTTAATATGATTTCTCTATACCAATTATTGAGAAAAAAATTTCTTTAAATTTCAAGCTCCCCCTCGACAACACATCCATCTCTTTTCTTCAGCAATTCTATTGATCCAATTGATCAATAAAAAAAGTAATTAAACTCATTTTTAATGGTTGAATACATTATTGATCACCTTATTTTATTTTATTTTCATTCATTAGTCTCATGAAAATATTTATCTGGTTATAATAGATCTTGACATAATTGAAGAAACAACACATTTTTCACAAATGTTCTTGGACTTTATGAATCTGATGAACCCATTACGATGGTTTCACAAACTTTATTCTTTAAAGATCATGCCTCTGAATACATTAATGATTGGATGCTACAGTACTTGAATTTATTTTAGCAACATTTTTCTTTCCAACTCAGCCTGAATACTATTGTTCAGAATAAAATTAACCTGAATAAGATCATGCTAAATAGGATCGTCTTCACACCTTTTCTCTTTCCATCCAGATCTGATCAATATAAATATGATTGGAAGAATCTATTTCAATGACTCTTTATTCCATAAAGATTGCATCATAAGTTTTACAACTTACTTATGATTTATGAGAACTATAAGATCAGAAAATAATCATCACATTTTTTTAACGTAGTCATGTAGACTCTGATTCTCCATCAATATGATCACTTCTTCTATACTAGATTCATAGTGAATCTGATGACCATTTACTTCCAACAATATTCTTTCTTAATACGGTCAAATTTTTCATCTTGGATTCAGTGTGAATCTAATGAATATGTGTATTCATCTATCTTATCCTAAATACAATGAACCTTTTCAATAATTGTGAATCTAATTCTTCCAAATAAAATGGTTAGTACAAATTCACCAAATAAAAATTGATTTTATATTATTTCTTCAAAAACTTTCTTAAAAACAAAATACAACACCTGAATATGATAACCTTCATCATCAACTTGGTCCTAACATATCCCCCTTTGGATTTTTTTTCAATAAAGTTTTATAAATCACTGAACTTTGTATCCTCAATAAATGGATCTATTATCAATAATTCTAAGCCTACATGAACTAAATTATTATAGGAAACAAGAATTATTTATAGAAAAACCATGTTGTCCAAAGTTGTGATTATGAAAACCTTATTCACCTTTCTTGCTCTTCTTTTCTTTCTTATCTTTCTTCCACGTGTTTTCTTCCTAATATTTTCAACTTTACTAGAATAAAATATAATTTTCTTCCTACAACCACTCTAATAGATATTTATAATAGTTCACACACACATACAATTCTGAATTCACAACTTACCCACAACTCCCCCTTTTTACATGCATAGAAAAGGATAGATTTATGAAAAAATACCATTCTCCCCCTTAATAATAAAATCCAAAGGTAAGCTGGGATAGGGGATAGAATCGCATCCCTCAACCTTGATGAGAAATAGTTTGGACACCCTTGGTCAACCTCAATTTATAAAATGATTCCTTTGGTAAGGGGTTTTTTTAAATGTCAGCAACTTGTTACGATTTTGAAACATACTCCTAATTTAATTCATTATTATCCACATGATCTTTGATGAAATTATATTTGATATCAGTATGTTTTAAAAAATAATGTCTAACTAAATTCTTAGTGAGAATGATTGTACTTTTATTATCCCAACCCAATAGAAAAGGTAACTTCACTTCAATAATTAAGTCTTATAATTGAGTTTTAATCCACATAAGTTGAGTAGTGGATTGAGTGGAAGCAATATACTCATCTTTATATATACTGAGAGTCACTGAATTATATTTATTTTAATTCCAACTAACATAATTATTTCCTAGAAATAATACTCCACCAGATGTCGATCTTCTATCATCAACATTTCTTTCCTAATATGTATCTGAATACCCAAACAAATCAATAATTTATGAGTTGTCATATCTGATTCCAAATTCTATTATTCCTTTGATGTATCTTATAAATATTTTTCGAGCAATTAAATGTGATTCTTTTGGATCACTGTGAAATCTTTCACATAAGGTAACAGCATAAATAATGTCGGGTCTTAAGGCAGTCAAATATAAAAAACTTCCAATAAACTTCCAAAATTATTTCTAGTCAACTTATTTTCCTTCTCCATCTTTATACAACTTTGTTCCCACTGAAATTGGTATGGAAACTAGTTTTGATTTTTCCATGCTGAACCTCTTCGAATTTCCTTAGCATACTTTTCTTGAGAAAGAAAAATGCATTTCTTATTTTATAGAATTTATAACCCAGAAAAGTATTTCATTTCCCCCAACATGGACATTTCAAAAACCTTTTTTATCTCTTAAAAAAAATATTTCACAACTTCTTTCATCATTTCCAACAAATATAATTTCATCAGTATAAACAATTACAATGAAGTAATACTCTTGACTTTATCTGACATAAATAATTTTATCAACTATTCTCTTCTTGAAACTCTCCTTCTTTAAGCAAGTATTTAATTTGAAATACCATGCTCTCAGAGCTTGTTTTAGCCTATAAAAATCCTTCTTCAATCTGCATACATAACTTTCATCTTTCACAACAATGAATCCACAAGGTTGTTCAATGTAAATATCCTCATCAATATCACCATTCCTGAATGTGGATTTAACATCCATTTGAAAGATCTTATAACCTCATTGTGTAGCAATAACAAGAAAAAATATGGTTGTTTCTAATCTTTCCACCGGAGCAAAGGTTTCATCAAAATCAATACCTTTAATTTTTGAATACCCTTTTCACACTAATCTTTCTTTGATTCTTATTAATTATCCTTCTTTATTCAGCTTGTTATAGAAGACCCACTTTATGTCAATAATTTTTTCATTTTATGGCTTGGGTACGAGTTCCCATGTATCATTCTTTTCAATCTAATCCAACTCTTCATTCATGGCTTAAAACCATTCCAGATACTCAAAATCTTCTTTCACATCATTCATCTTCACTTTTGAATAAAAAGAAGTATGTGTTATGACATTTATTGTTCTTCTTATTTGAACCTTATGATGTTGATCACCAATGATAATCTGAGATTCTACTTACTTCCTCAGCCTAGGATGATATATTCAAGTATCTTCCTCACCACTGGAAATATATGAGTTTGATTCTTCTTCTTGAGTAGGATTACAATATTTTGCATCATTATCATAATTTTTTTCAAAACTTTCCTTATCCTTATGAACTTACTTATTTTCTTGAATACACTTGTCTTCCTTAGATATTTCAATTAATTTCACATCAACTGAATCAACAATTATCCTTAATTCTTTGTTAAAGCATCTGTATCCCCTTCCTTCTGAATCATGGCCAATAAAAAATTACATCCTCACCTTTATGCTCAAACTTTCCATAGTTTCCACCTTTATTCTTTATAATACATGGACTCCCAAAAACTATAAAGTGTTTAAAATTTAGAGATTTTCCATAAAATAATTCATATGGAGTCATACCCAATATTTTCCTATAGAAACATCAGTTTTTAATATAAACAACAGTACTCGTGGCTTGCCTCCAATAGTAATGAGAAATACCATGTTCAATTAACATAGTTCTTTCCATTTCCAACAAACTTATATTATTTATTTCAAAACCCCCATTTTTTTAGGAGTGTATGGGGAACTATACTCGTACATAATTACAAAGTTCTCAAGATAACTTTTAAATTATTCACTTATGTATTAACCACCATTTTCTATTCTCAACTTCTTCAATAAATACTCACATTCTTTCTCGGCTTTTCTTCTGAAACTTTTAAAAATTTCCAAAACTTATGACTTATGTTTCATATACATAACATAAGTGATGAAAGTAAAATCATCATTGAAATGATTAATTAATTATCTCAATTTGTTTATTTTTTTCTCATTGGACCACAAACATCATAATTAATCATCTTTATGGGTGGTTTTAAATAGATCTCAACTTTCTTATGCACTGAATTTTCAATATTTCCTTTCTAGAAAATAGTGTAACACCAATATCTTCTTCTTTTAAAATCAAGAATGTCTTGAACACTATCTCTCTTTTATAAATTTCTCATGTTTCTTTGACACATGTGTCCCAGAATTTTATTCTGTAATTTATTCTCTTCCACCAAACTCATTTAACAAGAGTTTTTTTTTCACCAACCTGAAAAAAAATCCCTTTTGTATATTGGCCTCTTGTAACTATTTTTCTATATTCTTTAATTTTCATAAAAAAACAATATTTTCTGAAGATAAAGTTTTTACCCTCATCACAAAATTGTTAAACACTTAGCAAATTGTGTTTCATCCCATCAATATATAAAGTTTACTTGGATTTAATCTTTTCTTTTCCAATGATAGTTGAAACAACACCTTTGATTTTCAATGATTCATCATTTCCAAATTTCATTGTTCCTTATTTAAAGTCTTTCACATTATTAAAAATTTTAAAATCTCTTTTTATATGTGAAGAACACCCACTATCAAGAATCCAAGGTTGTTCTCCTTTTATAGCTTTTAGAACGGTTTCTACAATAAGATATTTGTTTTCTTTCTTTTATTTCTTTTCTTTCTTCACTTTTGAATTCTAAGAATTGTTAAAAACATTTTTTTATGATGGTAAAAATACAATACATCCTTTTTCAAGGTTTCTAGGTTGTTAAAATATTTCAAAAATAGTTTCCAAAGGTTGGAACCAATATTCACACCAACCTTCTCGGATTTATTTTGAAAATCCTTCTCATATTTCTTCTTTTGAGGGAATTGACTCACCATAAACCTTTTCCTTTCATAACATGTAGAGTAAAATTAATGTTTTTGGTTAAAACAACACATATTATCCATGTGTTTGAATCCACCACAATACCGGTAATATCCATAGAAAGAGTATTTGCCTTTAAAACTTCTATATTGATTGCAACTATGAGTATGTTTCTCATCAACCTTCTTGTATTTATTTTTGAGGAACCAACCTTTATATTATCAATTGGATTCTTCCTTTTATTTTCACCTTTATCATATTCAGAAGTATTTGAAATATTTTCAAACTCAGGGTGTCACGACCCGTCCTCGGGGCCCATGCCGTGACTACCCCAAGCCCGCCTTCCATAGGCCAGGGGCTGGCGACTAGCACCAAAGGCGTAAATCCTGATAACTGGGAAGGCATTGCCTTTATAAAAGTAAACAAAACACCAAAGAGTGCAAGTGGAAGTAAAACACTAAGTACAAAGAGAAGTGATAAAGGTAAATGGGCCAGAATACAAACCCAAAAGAAAGTACAACTACAACTGAAAAAAGTACAACAGAAAAAGACAACAGCTGGAAGGATGGAAGCGGCTCCTGGGTCGTCCTCCTAAGATCCTACCTGAAGGGTAGGTACAGATGGCGCAGCTCCTGGATCATCCACCACGGATCCTACCTGAAGGGTAGGTATAGATAGCCTCCATAATGCTCTCGCCCGTCAACCTCCTCCGAGTGTCGTCTTGCCGTGAAGTCCACCTCCAGATACTGACTCGTCGTGTAGTCCACCTCCAGGTACTGACTCGTCGTGTAGTCCACCTCCGGGTACCGTCCAATCCTCGAACACTCGGCCTCCGTCAGCACTGCCTATCGTCTACAACCAAGCAACCAACACAACGAGGTGCGGGCATAGCCCGTGCAGGGGTGAGTATAACGATACTCAGTAGGGACCCCGAGACCCTCAAGGTCTCACTAAAAACCAACAAGGATAACCACAAAGAAGATCTCAATAGATAACCACTACCCAGGTATATGCCCATACATATACCTAAGTTATCAAGTGACCCATCTCAATCATGAGGTAAACAAAAAGGTCAAAAGTCTCAGCTCAAACCAGGATTTTCATTATCGAAACCGTAACTACTGAAGAGCCCCGTCTCTGGAGTGTACAGTGGTCATGTCACGACTCTGAGGTACTGCTCACTAACCTAAGACTGCTGAGGTACTCCTCATGTCGAGTACTGTGGGTCTGCTGCTACAACCAAGCGCCTCCCACCATGGGTCTGCCGCTACAACCAAGCGCTCCCCCTCATAGCCTCAAGAGGTACTCCTTCTGTTGAGTACCGCAGGTCTGCCGCTACAACCAAGCGCTCATCCGTCGTGGGTCTGCCGCTACAACCAAGCGCTCCCACTCATAGCCTCCAGAGGTACACCTTCAGTTGAGTACCGCGAGTCTGCCACTACAACAAAGCGCTCATCCGCCATAGGTCTACCGCTACAACCAAGCGCTCCCCACTAGGATATCTGAAACACACTGAATCGATCGGTCAAGCAGTCGTCAGGTCTCAGCCGGCTACATGGTCTCCGTACTCCGCACGCTCGTCTCCAGGAGGGTCCGCTCCACGAGCTATTGTTTGATACCCCAAGTATCACAAAGTCCCACTGAGAAGTGTCTCAAAGGACCGCTTCGTCACAGGGGTCTCAACACAATAGACGGCACGTCAATCGAACGCCCGGTCTGTGAGTTATTAGCCTTTTCGTCCCAGGGGCCCGGTTGGTCTCGTGTACGAACCAACCCGGCTGTATCTCAACTGTACCCCAAATCTCATAGGGTAAACTTAAAGGGACCGTTTCTTAATGTGATCACCAACGCCGCAGACGGTTCGTCAAACGAACGTCTGGTCTGAAAGATATCAGCTTTTCCGTTCCAAGGGCCCGGTTGGATTTCGGGTACAATCCAACCCGGCCACTATCCAACAGCAACCAAAACTCGGGCGAAGTATGCCAAAAGTTCCGTCTCATCAAGAGGAAGTCAACGAGACAGACGGCGCGTCAATCGGATGCCCGGTCTGTGAGTTATTGGCTTTTTCGTTCCAGGGGCCCGGTTGGATTTTGTGAGCAAACCAACCCGACCGCACTCAGACGGCATCCAAACCTCAAGAGGATTAATCCAAAAGATCCGTCTCACTTAGAGGAATCCATCAAAGTCGATGGCACGTCAATCGGACGCCCAGAGCTCAAGATATGAGCGTTTCCTCTCCGAGGGCCCGGTTGGTTTCGTATCCGAACCAACCCGGCCGAACCCAAAGTGTTCCGAAACTTTGAGTGCAATATACCGAAACGACCGTCTCGATCCAAGGATCGCATCTCTGCTGACGGTGCGTTGATCGGAGGTCTAAAACTCAAGATATGGGCGATAGACCGTGAGGGGTCCGAAAACGGGGGGGTCTGGGCCCGGACCGACCCCCCCACCCCCCCCCCCCCCCTCCCCCCCGGGTCGGCCCGAACCGGGTGGACCCGAATCGGGTCGACCCGACCCGGCTGGTCCCGGCCCGACCGGCCAGCCGCGGCTTGGCCAGCGTGGCCGAGCGGAAGCCGCGGGCGGGGTGCGCGGCTCCCCCACCCTCGCCGCTAATTGAGGCCGGCGGCAACCGCCGCCGCCAGCCCTCCGGCGGCGCGCCGCCACCGCCTTCAGCGGACCACCAGATGCGCTCTGGTGGTCCGTTTCTCCTGTCGTCATCGCCAACGGTCCTCCCGGGACCCGACCTTCACTGCGAAGGGATTCAAATGCCATAGCGGCATACTTCGTCGTCGTCCGTTGATCTGCACGTCAATTAACAAAATGTACCGTCTTTGTTGTTTTCCAGCACGACGCGATGGCGTCGCGCCCCTTCGCCGCAGCCCGACTCCAGCCGCGGTTCCTTTTCGGTTCTTCGGCATGGTGCGACTGCTCCGCGGAATTGGTTCAAAATTTTTAATGCGCGGTGTGACGACATCGCGCATTTCTTGCCGCTCAAACCCACGCGGTGTGACGGCACCGCGTCACTTTCATTCGATCCGCAATAACAAGAAAAACAAAGGGAGGGGGCGGCCATGTTTGTGCGGTCCAGCCTCCTCCCGTTAACTGATATCATGCGGTCTAAATAAAGGCGGATAAAAGATGGAAGAGAATCACGTAAGGAAAAAAAATCACGTAAACCCCCTACCTCGTCGTAGTCGTTGGACGAGTTCTTCACGGAATTGACCGTCGCGGAAGAAGATGATCGTCGTGACATGGAAGGGCGTCGCGTCATCGCGGTATACGGCGTCACGTCGATGATCTCCAAGGTTTAAAGAAAAACACACAGATTTTTATTTCATGAATTAAATCTGTGTTAAGGATAAAATCCACAAAGAAAATTAAAAGTTCTGAAATCTCCTACCTCAAGCAGTTGATCGAAGATTTGTCGCGGGAGGAGAAACGTCACAGAAGAACGTCGCAGGATAAGAATCGTCGGCGTTGCGGAACACGGCGTCGCGTCGTTGATCTCCGAGGGTTCGGCGTTCTTCGCGTTCTTCGCATTTTTCGCGTTCTTCACGTTCTTCGCGTTCTTCGCGTTCTTCACGTTCTTCGCGTTCTTCGCGAAGGAGGATGAAGATCTCAAGCCTCTCCCAACTCACTCAACAAGCAACCCTTAAGAGAAAACAAGCATTGGTCTTATTTTATTAACATGCCAAAAAATTGAAAAACAAACTAAGTAACGACCCATTAATTCATAGAATTAATTTCAACGAATAAACCGCCCAATTAATAGGAGCGTTTAAGAGTTTAAGAAAACGCACCAGTTGACTTTCATTAAAGAGGAGTTTTCGCGGGTGCGTTACTTAGAGGAAAAATAAATGGTGGGGCTCATGCGGGCCCCACCTCACAAATATCCTACCAAGAGGGTAGAATATTTTGGATTGCACCCTATCCGATTTAACTTAGCTCAAGTGGATTTAAGTGGCTTTTAAGTGGCTTTAAGTGAAATAAAAATAAAGTTGTCGCACTACTTTATTTTATTTCTTAACTTAACCCCAAAAATTTAAAAACCACACCCGAGCAAACGCAACTCCAGAAAAGGCCTTTCTAAGAAAATACCAGCGCTGTGATTCCATCGGTGCCCTCAGAATTCGATTCCGAGCACCGGTTCAAAAGTTAGAAAAACCCGCTCATTCGTTCACTGAACGTACCCGAGCCAAACTTCGGAAAATGATTCCGGGCACACCAGGCCTCGGAATCAGGTGCCGTCAGAAACTGCGTTCTTGTAAAATTATAAAGAAAATTAAGAAAAAAATTTCCTTGAAATTTACGAGTCTTTACATCACTCCCACCTTAGGGCTTTATGTCCTCATAAAGCTTTAACACAAACTAGGGTTACAAAAGCGGTACTGAGCACGCATCTGAGCCTTCTGCTCCCATGTGCTCACCTGGAGGTTCCTGTGCTGCCAAAGAAAGTGCACAAGAGGAATCGACCTTCCTCCTAGGATCCGCTCCTGTCGATCCTCGATCCCCACAGGAACCTCCGTGGAAGTCACCTCACCACCATCGTCCAGCTCCTCATGGTCGAGGATATGCGAAGGGTCGATCACATATCTCCTTAGTTGAGATACGTGGAAATCGTCGTGCACCTGGTGCAACTGAGGTGGATGGGCCAAGCAGTAAACCAACCCGCCTGCCCAGCTGAGGACCTAAGAAGGTCCGCTGAACCTCGGAGATAACTTTCCGCCTTGTCCACATCTCCATAAACCTCATCGAGGTGAGACCCGTATAAAGACGTGACCGTCATCCTCGAACTCTATAGGTCTCAAATTCCTGTTAAAACTCAAAACAACTGCTGCCATGAGGGTAAGGTTGACCGACTCAAGAGTGATCAGTCGCACCCTCCTGTGCATGAGTTTATCCTGTGCTGTCTGGGGTTTCCTTTTTTTCGACCAAGGAAAACCCATCCCGACGTCATAGTTAAACCATAACCTTTTTTCCTAATACCGTCAATTTGTGTATGAACTATGATTGCCCAGTCCATACTCAAACCAACATCGTAAGGCCTCGACGCTTACACCAAGAGATTCCAACTGAAACTCTCGCCTCGAGGGTCTGACCACACCGTCGGCGTAAGTGTGATTATCGAGTCTTCTCCCAAGGTATCTCCAGACGTGAGGGTCAAGTCTACGACTTACCGGAAACTCTAGGTCTGGGACAAGATTTGTGGAAGGAAGGAATGATTCATATCAATGTCCGTTACTACAGCAGCTAGTAGTGGACACAGACTATCCCTTGAATCATTCTTAGATACATCGGGTCACTCTCCTTGATCGCATGCAGCCGCACTCTTCCTCCGCCCTCCAGCTCCCTGAGCCTGGCGGGGATAACTAAGGTGGGTGGTTGTAGCATGTTAAGATGTACACCACCTCATGCTGCTCTCCTAGCTCTGCCTCCACGTCTGCTGCTTCGCAGACTCATCTCTCCTTTAAGATTCCTCTTATGGAAATTTTAACATGCCCGAGTCTCCAAGACTGGTGACAGTTTCCTGTTTCTTACTGCACTGTGCAGTCTTCATCCGCTCCTAGATGATATGTACCTTCTTTGCCTACGATCTGAAAGAGCTGCTAAAATTTCTCCTTTTCCGAAAAGAGAATCTCGGTCTCATCCCCTGGATGAACCATGCCCATTTCCTAATACAGTCAATCCTAACATGAATGATGTATTCATGCCATGGATGACGTCGTAAGGCCTCGACGTAACTACCAAGAGATCCAACTGTCACTCTCGCCTCCAAGGGTCGAGTCACACTGTCGGCATTAGTGTGAGGTCACTGGGTCTCCTCCAGTAGAAATCTCAAAAGTGAGGGTCAAGTCAACAGTCTTAACCAGGACCACTCAGTATCAACCAAACAAAAGGACAGGAAAGCAAACATCACAAAGATAAGTGTCTTTTTATTATTGCAGCTCATAGTACAAAGACACGAATACAACAGCAACATGGAACTAGAAGTACAAGGGACGTATCCACTAGTTCCTCTCCTGTCCACCTGCTCCCAGAGCTCTACTGCCTTATCCACTGCTCGGCTGTTGCTCAAGCACCCACCGCTGCTTCTGCCTCGGTGGCTCCTCCAAAGCCTGTGGATCATCTGTACGAGGAGTCGGACAGTCACGTGCAAGGTGACCCTTCCTACCGCATTCATAACACTTCCTACTCCTCGTACAGCTGGCTCTAGTCCTCTTGGACCTCTGCATCATCTGTCTACTACCCACAGATGACTCGGCTACTGATCGAAAACCCTGCGGCAAAGGCAGAAGCTCCTGTACACGCTCGGGGTGTAGAGCTACTGGAACAAGCTCCACCCTGAAGACGGTCTCGAAGTCTTCCCATGTGAAGGTCATCCCGTCACAAAACTGGAACAAGTGGCCCCACCACCTGCCTGCTGCTGCCTGAAGAAGGCTGGCAGCAAAGATCACCATGAATTCTGCTGGCGTCCCCACTAGTCTGAAGACTCTCACCACTGCCTCCAGCCAATCCTTAGCCGCATGCGGGTCCGTCTCTCCCCGGAACCTGGGTGTCCTCTGGCGCTGGAACTCGTGCAACGCGCTCAAGTGGCGGGCATCGCCTACTGCTGGGGCTGGTGACATAAGTGGCCCAACGTATCGTAGTACCGCTGGTGCCTCTGCGGGTGCCTCAACTGCAAGAGGGCCATGTACCGAAGCCTCGTCGCTCTGCAGGCTGTTAGTACGCACATCCCTCTGGGCTCTAGCTGGTCGTCCGTGAAAAGGCATCCTGAAAGAGACAACGTGACACGGTCAAACAATTATACCTGGTGAGCTGACCTGGTTTGAGCTGACATTTAAATACTTCTGGAAACACACACGCAATCAGTGTTTTCGTGCACAAAGTCAGAAATCAGTTGTCAGGGTCCTGGTGTATGGATACATCGGCCGCACGCACCAACAATGGACTCCCTGAACTGAAAACCACACTCGGTACTCTTAACATTATTGCTTCACAGAAAGTAAATATTAGAGTTATAAGTTCTGTGGTAGAACCGACTCCTCTGATACCAATTTGTCACGACCCGTCCTCGGGGCCTGTGCCGTGACTACCCCAAGCTCGCCTTCCATAGGCCAGGGGTTGGCGACTAGCACCAAAGGCGTAAATCCTGATAACCGGTAAGGCATTGCCTTTATAAAAGTAAACAAAACACCATAGAGTACAAGCGGAAGTAAAACACTAAGTACAAAGAGAAGTGCTGAAGGTAAATGGGCCAGAATAAAAACCCAAAAGAAAGTACAACTACAACTGAACAAAGTACAATATAAAAAGACAATAGCAGGAAGGACGGAAGTGGATCCTGGGTCGTCCTCCTCAAATCCTACCTGAAGGGTAGGTACGGATGGCGCAGCTCTTGGATCGTCCACCACGGATCCTACCTGAAGGGTAGGTACAGATAGCCTCCACAACGCTCTCGCCCGTCAACCTCCTCCGAGTGTCATCTCGTCGTGAAGTCCACCTCCAGATACTGACTCGTCGTGTAGTCCACCTCCAGGTACTGAATCGTCGTGTAGTCCACCTCCGGGTATCGTCCAATCCTCGAACACTCGGCCTCTATCAGCACTTCCCGTCGTCTGCAACCAACACAACGACGTGCAGGCATAGCCCGTGCAGGGGTGAGTATAACGATACTCAGTAGGGACCCCGAGACCCTCAAGGTCTCACTAAAAACCAACAAGGATAACCACAAAGAAGATCTCAATAGATAACCACTACCCAGGTATATGCCCATACATATACCTAAGTTATCAAGTGACCCATCTCAATCATGAGGTAAACACAAAGGTCAAAAGTCTCAGCTCAAACCAGGATTTTCATTATCAAAACTGTAACTGCTGAAGAGCCCTGTATCTGGAGTGTATAGTGGTCCTGTCACGACTCTGAGGTACTGCTCACTAACCTAAGACTGCTGAGGTACTCCTCCTGTCGAGTACCGTGGGCTTGCTGCTACAACCAAGCGCTTCCCACCATGGGTATGCCGCTACAACCAAGCGCTCCACCTCATAGCCTAAAGAGGTACTCCTTCTGTTGAGTACCGCGGGTCTGCTGCTACAACCAAGCGCTCATCCGTCGTCGGTCTGCCTCTACAACCAAGCGCTCCCCCTCATAGCCTCCAGAGGTAATCCTTCAGTTGAGTACCGCGGGTTTGCCGCTACAACCAAGCGCTCATCCGCTGTGGGTCTGCTTCTACAACCAAGCGCTCACCACTGGGCTATCCGAAACACACCGAATCGATCGGTCAAGCAGTCGTCAGGTCTCAGCCGGCTACATGGTCTCCGTACTCCGCACGCTCGTCTCAATGAGGGTCCACTCCAAGAGCTACTGGTCGATACCCCAAGTATCACAAAGTCACATGAAGACGTGTCTCAAAGGACCGCCTCATCACAGGGGTCTCAACACAACAGACGGCGCGTCAATCGGACGCCCAGTCTGTGAGTTATTAGTCTTTTCGTCCCAGGGGCCCGGTTGGTCTGGTGTACGAACCAACCCGGTCATATCTCAACTGTACCGCAACTCTCATAGGGTAAACTTAAAGGGACCGTTTCTCAACGTGATCACCAACGCCGCAGACGATTCATCAAACGGACGTCTGGTCTGAAAGATATCAGCTTTTCCGTTCCAGGGGCCCGGTTGGATTTTGGGTACAATCCAACCCGGACACTATCCAACAGCAACCAAAACTCAGGAAAAGTATGCCAAAAGTTCTGTCTCATCAAGAGGAAATCAACGAGACAGACGGCGCATCAATCAGACGCCCGGTCTGTGAGTTATTGGCTTTTTCGTTCCAGGGGCCCGGTTGGATTTCATGAGAAAACCAACCCGACTGCACTCCGACGGCATCCAAACCTCAAGAGGAGTAAGCCAAAAGATCCGTCTCACATAGAGGAATCCGTCAAAGTCGACGGCATGTCAATCGGACGTCCGGAGCTCAAGATATGAGCGTTTCCGCTCCGAGGGCCCGGTTGGTTTCGTATCCGAACCAACCCGACCGAACCCAAAGTGTTCCGAAACTTTGAGTGTGATATACTGAAACGACCGTCTCGATCCAAAGATCGTATCGCCGCTGACGGTGCGTCGATCGGAGGTCTACAGCTCAAGATATGGGCGAAAGACCGTGAGGGGTCCAAAAACGGGGGGTCTGGGCCCGGACCGACGCGGCCCGACCCCCCCTGGGTCGGCCCAAACCGGGTCGACCCGAACCGAGTCGACCCAACCCGGATGGGCCCGGCCCGGCCTGGCCGGCCTGGCATGGCCCGACCGGCTCGGTCCGGCCCGACCGGCCAGCCGCGGCTCGGCCAGCGCGGCCGAGCGGAAGCCGCGGGCGGGGTGCGCGGCTCCCCCACCCTCGCTGCTAATTGAGGCCGGCGGCAACCGCCGCCGCCAGCCCTCCGGCGGCGCACCGCCACCGCCTTCCGCGGACCACTGGACGCGTTCCGGTGGTCCGTTTCTCCTGCCATATTCGCCAACGGTCCTCCCGGGACCCGACCTTCACTGTGAAGGGATTCAAACGCCATAGCGGCCTGCTTCTTTGTCGTCCGTTGATCCACACGTCAATTAACAAAACGTACCGTCTTTGTTGTTTTCCGGCACGACGCGATGGTGTCACGCCCCTTCGCCGCGGCCCGACTCCGGCCACGGTTCCTTTTCGGTTCTTCGGCATGGCGTGACGGCGCCGCAGAATTGGTTCAAAATTTTTAATGTGCGGCGTGACGACGTCGCGCATTTCTTGCCGCTCAAACCCATGCGGTGCGACGGCACCGCATCACTTTCATTCGATCTGCAATAACAAGAAAAACAAAAGGGAGGGGGCGGCCGTGTTTGTACGGTCCGGCCTCCTCCCATTAACTGATATCATACGGTCCAAATAAACGTGGATAAATGACGGAAGAGAATCCCATAATGAAAAAAAATCATGTAAACCCCCTACCTCGTCGTAGTCGTCGGACGAGTTCTTCGCGGAATTGACCGTCACGGAAGAAGATGATTGTCGTGTCGCGGAAGGGCGTCATGTCGTCGCGGTATACGACATCACGTCGACGATCTCCGAGGTTTAAAGAAAAACACACAGATTTTCATTTCATGAATTAAATCTGTGTTAAGGATAAAATCCACAAAGGAAATTAAAAGTTCTGAAATCTTCTACCTCAAGCAGTTGATCGAAGATTTGTCGCGGGAGGAGAAACGTCGCAGAAGAACGTCGCGGGAGAAGAATTGTCGGCGTCGTGGAACACGACATCACATCGTCGATCTCTGAGGGTTTGGCGTTCTTCTCATTCTTCGCGTTCTTCGTGTTCTTCGCGTTCTTCGCGTTCTTCGCGTTCTTCGCGTTTTTCGCGAAGGAGGATGAAGATCTCAAGCCTCTCCCAACTCTCTCAACAATCAACCCTTAAGAGAAAACAAGCATTGGTCTTATTTTATTAACATGCCAACAAATTGAAAAACAAACTAAGTAACAACCCATTAATTCATAGAATTAATTTCAACGAATAAACCGCCCAATTAATAGGAGCGTTTAAGAGTTTAAGAAAACGCACCAGTTGACTTTCATTAAAGAGGAGTTTTCGCGGGTGTGTTACTTAGAGGAAAAATAAACGGTGGGGCTCGTGCAGGCCCCACCTCACAAATATCCTACCAAGAGGGTAGGATATTTTGGATTGCACCCTATCCGCTTTAACTTAGCTCAAGTGGCTTTAAGTGGCTTTTAAGTGGCTTTAAGTGAAATAAAAATAAAGTTGTTGCACTACTTTATTTTATTTCTTAACTTAACCCCAAAAATTTAAAAACCACACCCGAGCAAACGCAACTCCAGAAAAGGCGTTTCTAAGCAAATACCAGCACTGTGATTCCATCGGTACCCTCGGAATTTGATTCCGAGCACCGGTTCAAAAGTTAGAAAAACCCGCTCATTCGTTCACTAAACGTACCCGATCCAAACTTCGGAAAATGATTCCGGGCACACCAGTCCTCAGAATCAGGTGCCATCAGAAACTGTGTTCTTGTAAAATTCCAAAGAAAATTAAGAAAAAAAATTCCTTGAAATTTATGGGTCTTTACACAGGGTATTTTGAAAATTCAGAATTCTTAACTTTGTTAGTCTTGTCCATATACATAACTTTACCAGATTTCTTCTTTTTAGAAACAATTATATCCTTCTTCATTCCCTTTAAAGATACGTTTTATTGATTATTCTCAGGTTTCTCATTTTGAGAACATTCAACAACTTCAAAGATAGAGTTTTTGAAACTTTTATTCTTCAATTCAGATTTAGATAACTTTTGTTGGAAAAGTTCAAACTCTTTTTCTTTCACCTTCAGATTCACCTCTAGATGATCATTACAATTATTTTCTTAATCAAGAGATTTTTTCAATTACTCAATTTATTTTACCAGATTCACCTTCTCCTTAGGAAAACATTCTTGATTGCTTGTTGGGGAAAATTCATCTTACAACTTTTTGTTTTTCTTTTCAACTCTTATGATATTTCTTAGACATTATTTCAAATCTTATTTCAAATGAAATTCAAGTTGATTTTATTCTTCTTCAGAACAGTTGATTCTAAATTCTTCACCATTAACTATGTCAATAAAAATTATTTTCAATACCATGCTCGATAGATATTATAGATTTAGCTTCATGAAGTATCCAAGGATTGGGTAGTCACAATAAGAGGGGGTGAATCTAGTGTCACTAATTTTACTGAGTTATTTTTCACCTTTTATTTCAAACCTATGTCACCTATTAAGATGATTGGATCATGCATGAGATGTACAAATTAAATGGAACACATCAAACAATATTTTTACAAGGTTTGGTACTAAGACCTACATCCTTTCCATGTTGGTTTGACCCCCCAACATAGATTATCCACTGTAATCTTTTTATCAATTACAATAGTTCAGGTAAAAATTGGTTATACACCCCAATAATCAATCTTCTAGTTGATTCTTGTTATACCCCACAGAAATCAAAATCCTTCATCTCAGTTGGTTAAACCCCCAACCATTCGACTGGTTAGACCCCCCCCCAGTCTCTCGAGCCTCTTCAACAACTGGTTAGACCCCCAGTTACAACATCCAAATTCTTATTCATAATATCTAAACCATAGATAGGATGATCAATTGATCCTCCTCCATGAGCTTGCTGGATAAAAATGGATCGTGTACAATTCAAGTTCCTTTAAAATAACCCTAAACTTGATCAAATAATTTTGATCACCTATAGATAAGAATTTGACTCAGTATAGAACTACACGAGCAAGAATTATTTCTTCTGCTGAAGACCCGGCCTCACTAAACATTGAAAACTTGTATGAAAAAAATTATAAATAACTAATATAAGTAATATCCTGAATTTAGTCACAAATATCTTCACACTTATTAAGAAACAAATATTTCATGTGCACTTCTTCAAACTTCATGCATGAACACATATGCATGGATGTCTCACTTTATGCATGCATTATTTTATGTGCATGAAAAAACCATTATTAATTGTATATTTTCTAAGAAAATATACAATTTATTCTTATTTATTCAAGTGATTATATAATCATACACATGTATTCATACATGAATTGCCTCAATTTTCTTCTCCACTACTCAAATTTATTCATAGGTATACACAATTTTTACTTTTCCAAAATGAATGCATCACACTGTCTATTCACAATGTTGTATCTCAATATATGAATCCTTACAAATTCATTAAACCATACATTAACACTATACTTCCTTTGGTCATAAAAACCATAATATTTATAAACTTGATGCACACAGTTTCTTCTTAAAAGCTTCTCATACACACACTATCAATATTCAATGCAAGAGTATCATGCATGTGCATATGTCTCATGCACATAACTCCTTCATGAAACTGATATGCATTACACCTCCTATGTGAGAAAAAAAAACTCTCACTCATTTCAAACATCGTTCTCATGTACTATCACATAACAAAATATGTGAAATTATTCTTCTGAAATTCCTCTTCATGTAGCATTAAATGTGGCCTTTTTTTACGAATCGTACAAACCAAAATAATACATGTGAAGAGTGTTGAAATAATTGATATGAATTCACAAAAATATTTAGTGCGTGGTTTTTATATCAATAAGAGCACGTAATTATTCTTCTTCATGTAAGTAGTTGCTACACAGAACCCCTTTTCACAAACCAGAGTGTTCACAGAGATGTTATCTCTTCTAAAAAATGAAGTTCTATCAAAGTTAATCAAACAAAAATGAACCTACACTAGGGTATTTATAGGCATTGAATATTGACTTGAAATATTATATAATCACCAATAACCTACCTTCAAGTTCTGTTCAACAAAACAACAATTTCACCACATAAAATCTCACTTTCAACTCCCTACAAAGCTTTGTTTCAATCTTTACTACACAATGAAAATGATTTAGAAAGGGATTTTGATCATCATGGAATTTCCAGGCTGTTGAAACAATGAATTTATGATGGAAGAACTTGGATGGTTATTAGGTTTACATAGCATGAGATTCGAGTGAAGAGTAGCTCAGGAAAAGCTTACAAGAGAAGACGATGTAGCTGGGATCACAAATTTCTAATCAGACGACTCAAAAAATAGGATGAGTAGATAAGATGGCAGTCGTTCTCTCTATGTTTTTTAAAACAGATAAACATATTAATGGACAAGATAATGAGATAATAATATCGAACGGATCTAGTTAATTCAACATAATATCACATTGAAACCACATGAGTTTTAGTGCCTCCTTATAATACTTTATTCAACATCCACAATTCAATAATCTCTTCTCCCACCTTTGGTACTGCCCTGTATTGGTTCTTGCAGGTTCACTCATGCACCCAAATCTGTCTTCGTGTTTCCCCATATGGTTATAGTCTGTTATTGCTCTGCCTCATGTAGGTGTGCCCCTTGCACTATGGCCAACTCAAATGGGCTAGCTTGGGGTTGATCTTAGCTGTCACACAATGGTGTGCTACTCCCTTGGTTGGCTTATAGTAAGGCTTAATTTTTTATAAACTCCATTAAAATATAATAAGACCATATTACAATCAAAATCAAGTCACCAACCACCTTCTCAAAAAAATTACAAACAAACTTAATATTTAAATAACCATTATGCAGAATAAACCATTTTTTAAATGATGTTAACAATGTGTAAAACTCAAATTATAACATCCCAGGTAATTATAAAATAAGATATTTTCATATATATTAATATTTATGAATTAGATATTAAGTTTAATTAAAAGGGGATGCTATGTGTGATAGAATAATCAACATGAAACAATAGGGTTCTCTGAAATCTTATGTTGCACACAAGGATGAGTTATACCGAAAAAATAATACATTATTAGTATTATTATTTTAAATGGTAGTTATCATCTAGTTTTTGTATTGATGGGAATGAAAAAAACTAACTATATTATGTTTAATAATATTTATTAAATTCTTTTAATTTCATCTAATAAGTTTTAGAGGCTTAAAATGAGAATAAATCCAATTTTAAGAATAAAATACTCTAACATTTTTAAAAGGTAGTTTCATCGCCTTTTAATGGAGAACCCTTTTTAAATATATTTTTTGTCACTTTTATATGTTCTATTTAAAAAAATAAACTTCTTATTTAGAATAGGGAGATCAAAATTTACTTTGGTTGAAATTTTTGTATTAATCTGATAAAATTCATATTTTAATGAATAGTGAAAAATACTACATTTTAATTCAAAATTTACTTTCTGTATAATTTATTTGTATTGGTAGATTATCATCTGAATTGGTGTTAAAGTATATTTAGATTATGTTTTTATCATTTAATCTAATTTTGGTCATTGGAAGTAATTTCACATTAAAATTATATATAAATGTGTGTCAATCTTTTGATGGTTTTTACTTTTAAAAAACACGTTTTCTCGTTTTGATAATGGGGATTAATTTTCAATTAATTACTGAAGATTCTTTGTTTTAAATTTTAAAAAATGGATTCCAAATTTTTAATTAGTGGGTCCAAATTATGTAAATAGTTACCTTTTATTTTTGGATATTATTAATAGCAACTTTAGTAATTATTTTTATTTACCACGGTTAAAGGGTAAAACAGGTAAATAAGGATAAAAATAATATTATAATAATATAAAAATACCCTAAAACTTGTAATAATATTATTTTATGAGATATGTATGACCAATAAAACCCTTTGGATAAAATTTTTCCATTGGAAGCCACTTGGGTGTGATTATGACACTTATAAATTTTAATTTAAACTAAAGGAATATATGTTATAAACATATATCTTCTTAATAAACCAATTTTAATATAGGTTTATATAAGTGATATATTTAACTATAAATAATAATTATAAATATAAAAATATTTCATATATCATGGTATTTTATTTATAATTTTTAAACATTAAATAATTAAATTTAATTATGACACAATGATGATGCAGTGATTGCTTTATTAATAAAAGAATCAAATAAATGATATTATAAATATTAAAATAAATATTCTTTGCCATAATTTAGTTCATACATGATTTTTCTAGGTGAATATGAAATTTTATAAGACTATTCAATGGTTTTTTTTTGAAGTTATCTCTCTGTTTAGATTTTATTTAAATTCACTAAATTGAATAGTGAAAAATTAACATAATGAATATTTTATAAAAATGATAATTGATTAAATTATTTTAAAATTATAAAAATATTTTAAAATCAAAAAGTTACTATGATAAGGTTTAAAAGTTTATTAAGTGTCCAGTTATGGAAAATTTACCCCATATAAGTAAATTAATAACCTCTTAATAATTAAAATGTTGTTACCACAATTAAAATTAAAAGAGAGTATTTAAGGGTAAATTGTAAAGATAAGGTTTAAAATAAAATCAATACATGTATAAAATTATTGGATTAGAGGATATATAATTATCCTCATCTTATCTTATACATATCTCAAGTTGGAGTTATTTGGATTAAAAAATTAATTTATATTAATTTAATATTTTAAGAATCTCCAAGGGTTCCCCTCCCCTATCCTATAAAAATGCACCCTCTCTTCTCTAATACTCACACTTCCAAAACTCTTTGGTTTGGAAAATATCTACCCACAACTCTTCCTAGAATCCCTCCCCACATTCTTGAGGTCTTAGTTTAGTCATAACACTCTCCTTAGAGGTGTTAAGGTGTTCTTCAAAGGTGATCAACCGAAGAAAAGGTATCATTTTTTTAAGTGTTCCTGTTTTATTTCTCCCTTCACTTCCTCTAAATATTTTTCTTACAAGATGAAATAATAACTAAATTATCCTAAATATACTGAGATTTTATTATGTTAATATCATCCCCTAAATCCATCTCTACTTCCATCAAATGGGAAGGAATTAATCGTTTGTGCGTAGGTGTGAATTATCACCTCCACAGACTGATTTAGTTCATTTTCCATTACCGTCTATCAATACTAGTTATAATGATAGAATTAATATTCATATGTGATATTCAGGAAATATTTATCATTTTAAAAGAATAATATTTTACTTATGATCTTACCTTCCATGCACATAAAAACAATAATGTCATTCGTGCGTATGTGTAAACTATCACCTTCATGAAGAAAGGTGAATCATTTTTATTCACCACATCACTTGTATGGCATATATAAGTATATTTAAATGATTTTTATGATAATAATATTATTATTATCATTCTTTAATGATAAAATAATAATTACCTTATTTCCATAATGATCAATGAAAAATAAAAATGTTACGCATGCGTACGTATGGCCTACCGTCTCCATAAATATAACATTGTTCATTTTTCATAACCATAATTAATGGTTTGATTTAAAAAGTATGATTAATGTATAAAATTTAGGATTATTTCATGAATACCATTTGGAATATTATGTACTAATGGCCACATGGACTAGTGACATCAAAACCATGTTCATTTTCAACTCAAGTACCGAATGTTGACAAAACGTCCGATATGAACTTAAATAACTATGTAGTTTTTATAACATGGTAATAAATGACATAAAAAGGAATAATAAACTTGAAAATGGTTCTCAAGATATTATAAATTAACCTAAGTTTATTATTCATGAATATAACGATTGTACATGATGGTTCGGAATAAATGTAAGGGACTTCATCTCAATCTCCTTTCATTGATACATATTTTGATAATATACACCATATTATTTTATACGGTGTATGTTAAATCCCTTTGAATTTTAATTTAATTAAATGGTTTTCAAAAGGGAATATTTTTTATATGAATCATTTTACTAAATGACAAAAGGAATTTTTTTATCATATGTGGTGACAATAACCTTTCTGCCACCATGACCATTACTTGGTGTTTAGATTCCTCTACAAGCCATAATTTTTTTAAAAGAAAAGTAAATGCCATATTCCCTTTTCAGGTATTTTGGTATTGAAAATGGTTTTGAGAATGAATTTATTATATCAATATCTTGAACTGATATCATATGTTTTTAATGTGGAAATATTATTTTTCCTTTATGCATGGTTTATGTGTTATGATTTTGTTATAGTTCTTGGGAATTGCTTATGTATACAGGTGTTTCTATGATAAACCAAAGTTGGGTGAGCCTATGATATCTCTCCAATGCATTGGGTAATGAGACGGAGTTAAACAATAAGGTTTCTCCCAATATATTTAGGGAATATACTTTGATGGGTATTCCAAACACAACCATGAAGGTTACTCCCTATGCAGCTGTGAAATATATAATGTAAGTATGATATGGATACAAAAGTTACCTTTATGATTTATTATTCCTAAGAAGTTTTTTAGGATTCTTAAGATTTCATGGGTTTATAAATATTCAGGGTCTAATATTTTCTTTCCTTATTTTATATCCCTTGCTGAGCTTTTTGTGCTCATCCCAAGTTTTTAAAATGTTTTCATAGGGTATAAGGATGGGTAAGAGAAAAGAATAACTCAAAAGGATTTTTATCAAGAAAAATAAATAATTTTTACTTTTAAAAAAAATATATTGTGGAAGAAATGTATACTATTTTAGTGGTATCCACTTTATATAAATTTGAGTTGTTATGTAATAGTTATGGCCTAATTCCCTAAAAATCTAAACTTGAAAAGATCCTCAATGTGAATTTTTAACTTAAATCAATATTATTTAATGTTTAAGTCATGGGGACCTATATTTGGTATCATAGGTCAGTTCAGATAACTTTAGGGGTTAGGGTACTGTTAATAGAGTATCCATAAATGATTTTTACTTTACAGTCAAATTGACATGATACAGCATTTTAATATTACCATGTTTCTTTGTCTAAGATATGTTTGTTCGTAATGGTTTTACATAGAGGAAAAAGAGAAGCTATGCTGGGATGACATCAAGAGGAAAACAACCTTCCAAATCACTAACCTGATATGGTCAAAATTGGAACCGAATAGTTTGTTTCAGTGATGGAAAAGTTGATTCAAGCTATAAATGGTGGTGGTATCCATGCACGAGATCATCCAGATCAACCATAGAGGAACATGTTAGTAGTTGGTCATTTCATGAGGCAACATCCTCTATCGTTTAGAGGATCATATGACCCTGTTCTAGTTTAATGGTGGATTAAAGCACAATGAAATATTTTCAATGACATGGGGTGTTCAGAAAATCAAAAGGTTGCTCTTGTTGTTTACCATTTTGAATGTGAATTCGATCATTGGTGGTCTATGGCTAAGAATATCATGGACAATGAGGAGATTGATACTCTGGATTGGGATGAATTCAAAGGTATGTTTCTTGAGAAATATTTTCCTAAGGTGGTTTGACTTAGGATGTAAAATAAATTCTTGGAATTGAGGAAAGATGAGGAATAATTGGCTGCTTATGAATAAAAATTCACTCGACTGGTAAGGTATGCTCCAAATTTCATCTGAGATATTAATATTAAAATCAATAA
This sequence comes from Viscum album, assembly GCA_963277665.1. Classification (NCBI taxonomy): domain Eukaryota; kingdom Viridiplantae; phylum Streptophyta; class Magnoliopsida; order Santalales; family Viscaceae; genus Viscum; species Viscum album. The sequence goes on from OY728141.1 coordinate 1,633,909,700, forward strand.
TTTTTATTGAGGATTAAAGCCAAATTATCAAAGTGAATTGGCTTATCGTGAGTTCAAAAGTTATGAAAATATTTTTTGATGTGTGGAGAAGGTGAAAATGGAGTTTTCCAATGATCAGTTTTTCTTTTAAAAATAGTAGAATAAGAGGTCGAGGTGGTAGGAGAAAGGGAAAAATTCTTCAAAAAATGATGATGGTACGAAAATTAATTTTACAGTTTGTGAAAATTGTGGTAAAAATCACACAGGGGAATGCCTTTTGAATTTTGGTATGTGCTTATGATGTGGTAAAATGGGACATTAGGATTGTAATTTCACTAAAAAATATTAGGCTAGTGGTAAGACAAAATATTATTTATAGTAAGTAAAATGTTTTAAGTGTAGTGAGATGGGTCATTATGAAAATGAGTGTCTGGTGAAGAACTCAAATGATTGGAATCAGCTATAATATAAGAAGAAAAGTGTGGTGAAATCCTTTAAAACTACTTTAGTAGATGTTTTTTCATCAAATAAAGTGGTAGCAGGTACATTGTTTGTTTATTCAGATTATGCCAATGTGTTTTTTGATTCTGGATCTATACATTCTTTCATTTATAAGAAATTTTCTGGTATATTGGGAATTCCACCTCAAGAAATGATTCCAGAACTTATGGTAAAAACTCCAAGGGGAAATGTTGAGACAAAAAGAAATTATAAGAATCTTTATATCCTTATTTGTGTAAATCATCTACCTACAAACCTTATTGTTTTTCCTCTAGTAGATTTTGATGTCATTCTTGGTATGGATTGGCTTTCTATTTACCATTCTAAAATTGATTGTAGATCTAGAGAAGTTTCTTTCTAGAAAGACTTTCAGTTTGTGTATAAGAATGAACCCTCACCTCTGATAACATATTAGAAAGCTGAGAAACTATTAAAATATGGAAAATTTTACCTTGCACATATTGTTGAAAACAAAGAAATTGTTTAGATTAATGATGTGCAAGTGGTAAATGAGTATCTTGATGTTTTTTCTGATGAGTTGTCTGGTATTATACCTGATTGGGAAGTTTAATTTACTATTGACTTAGTTCCTAATGTGAATCCAATTTCAAAACCCCCTTATCGAATGGCTCAAATTGAACTTTTAGAGTTAAAGAATCAATTATAGGAGTTATTAGATAAATGTTTCATTCGACCTAGCACGTCACTATGGGGTGCTCTTATCTTGTTTTCTAAAAAGAAAGATTCTTCAATGAGAATTTTAATTTATTATAGATCATTTAATAACATCACTATTAATAAAAAGTATCTTTTACCTCATATCAATGATTTTTTTGATCAGCTCTAGGAAGATGAGTATTTTTTGAAGGTTGAATTGAGGTTGGGGTACCATCAGTTGAAAGTAAAGGAATCAGACATTCTGAATACCATATTTCATAATATATATGGCCATTATAAATTTTTAGTTATTTCATTTGGGTTAACTAATGAACCTATTGTATTTATGGATCTTATGAATAGAATATTATGTGAGTTCTTGGATAAGTTTGTGGTTGTTTTTATTGATGACATTTTGATATATTCTAAAAGTAAATAGGATCATGAAACCTATTTAAGGGCTGTCTTTAAAACCTTAAAAGAAAATAAACTATACAGGAAATTCAGTAAGTGTGAGTTTTGGTTATAAAAAATTTCATTCCCTGGTCACATTGTTTCTAAAGATAGAATAACTATTGATCCTTCTAAAATAAAAGTTGTTGAAGAATGGAAAAAGCCCAAAAATATAACTGAGATTCATAGTTTTCTTGGTTTAGTAGGCTATTACTGGAGTTTTATTGAAAAAAATTCATGGTTATCTAGCCCACTGACTAAGTTAACTTGAAAGGGTGTTAAGTTCATATAGACAAAATAATTTGATGATTGTTTTTAGGAATTGAAAAGAATATTGGTGAATTATATAGTTTTGGTATTACCTTCTAGGAATGGTGAATTTGTTATCTAAAATGATTCTTCATTGAAAGGAATTTGTAGTTTTCTAATTCATAATGATTAGGTAATTTTTTATGCTTCACATTAGTTGAAAACTCATGAGTTAAATTACCCTACACATGATTTGAAATTAGTTGTTTTTGTTTTCGCTTTAAAATTTTGGAGGCATCATCTGTATGGAGTAAAATTTGAAGTATATACTAATCACAAAAGTTTTAAGTATATATTCACTCGGAAATAATTGAACATGAGACAGAGAATATGGTTGGAACTAATCAAGTATTATAGTTACATGATTCATTACCATCCTAGAAAATAAAACAAAGTGGTTGATACGTTGAGTCAGAAAAGTAATGCTACATTAACCATGATATTCTTGGAATATGATCCTTTGGTTAATGATTTTATTAATTTTGTCTTGGAAGTTGTTGGTGAAAGAAATTCCCCTATTTTGTTTCATGTGTCAGTGAAATCATCTCTATCATATAGAATTAAGCAAGCACAGAAGGAAGACAGTGAATTGCAAAAAAAATGTAGAATTGGTTTAGAAGGGTAATTTGTATGAATTTAACATTGATAAAGATTGTGTTTTGAGATTTGGGAAGAGGTTATGTGTTCCTTGTGATTCACAATTGAAGAAAGAGTTGTTATGTGAATCTCATAGTTCTCTATTTTCAGTTCATTCTGAAATTATTAAGATATACATGGACCTTTAAGATTATTACTACTGGGATGGAATGAAAAGAGATATTGCTGACTCTACTATGAAGTGTTTAACTTTTTGGTAGGTGAAATCAAAAATGAAAAATACCAAAAGGTATTCTTAATCCTTTACTAGTACCAGAGTGTAAATGAGAAAATATATCCATAGATTTCATAGTGGGGTTACCAAATACTTCCTAAGGTAACAATGCGATTTGTGTTATTGTTGATAGATTGACTAAATCTTCTCATTTTCTTCTTATTTGAGATAAATTGTCTCTAGATCAACTTTATCGATTATATATTAAGGATATAGTCAAGTTACATGGAGTTCCTCTCTCTTTTGTATTTTATCATGATCCTAGGTTCAATTATAACTTTTTTAAAGGTCTTCAGAAGTTGTTGGATACTGAATTATATTTTATTACATGTTTTCATCCTCAATATGATGGTAAGATAGAACGAACAATTCAGACATTGTAGGATATGATACATGCTTGTTCAATGGATTACTATGGAATTTGGGGAAAAAATATTTCATTGGTTGAGTTTTCTTATAATAAAATTTTTTATTCCAATATATAGATGACACTATTTGAGGAATTATATGGAAAGAAGTGTCTAACTCTATCTTTTTGGGATGAAATAGGTGAAAGGAAGTTGATGGGATAAAAATTGGTAGAAGAGATGGCAGAAAAAGTTCATTTGATTCAAAAACACATGAGGATAAATCATAGCAGGTGGAAAAGTTATGCAAATAACCAAATTAAGGGTCTTTCTTTCAAGGTAGGTGATCATGTCTTTCTCAAAGTTTCACTATGGAAAAGTGTGATGCATTTTGGTAAGAAGTGGAAGTTGAGTCCATGGTTCATTGGAACCTATGAAATCTTATAAAAAGTTGAATCAGTTTTCTAACAAGTATATTTGCCTCAGATTTTATCCTAGGTACACAATTTTTTTCATGTTTCAATGTTGAGAAATTATTTGTCAGATCCATTTCATGTTTTGAGTTCAAAAGTAGTTTAGTTGGAATAGAATCTTTCTTATGAGGAACAGTCAGTCCAGATTCTTGACCGTAGAGAGCAAGTGTTGTGGAATAAGGTTATTTTTCAGGTTAAGGTGTTGTGAAAAAACCATATGGTTGAAGAGGCAACATGGGAATCTGAAAATTCTATAAGGGAAACATACCCCAACTTATTTGATAAGTGAATAAAATTTAAAGGAAGCAATTTCCAAAATGGGGGAAGGATGTAACAACCTAGGTAATTATAAAATAAGATATTTTCATATCTATTAATATTTATAAATTAGATATTAAGTTTAATTAAAATGGTATTCTATGTATAATAGCATACTCGACACGCAACAACGAGCTTCTCTGAAATCTTATGTTTCACACAAGACTAAGTTATCCCAAAAAATAATACATTATTAGTATTATTATTTTAAATTGTAGTTATCGCCAAGATTTTGTATTGGTAGGAATAAATAAAACTAACTATATTATGTTTACACATGTTTATTAAATTTTTTTACTTTCATCTAATAAATTTTAGAGGCTTAAAATGAGAATAAATCCAATTTTAAGCATAAAATACTTTAATATTTTTAAAAGATAGTTTCACCACCTTTTGATGGAGAACCCTTTTTAAATGTAATTTTTGTCACTTTTATATATTCTATTTGAAAAAATAAACTTCTTATTTGGAATTGGGACATAAAAATTTACTTTGGATGAAATTTTGGTATTTTTTCTGATAAAATTCATATTTTAATGAATAGTGAAAAATATTGCATTTTAATTCAAAATTGCCTTTTCATCTAATTTATTTTTATTGTTATATTATAATTTGAATTAGTTTTAAATTATATTTATATTATTTTTTATCATTTAATCCAATTTTGGTCATTATAAGTAATTTAACGTTGAAATTAAATATAAACGCATGTCAATTTTTTGATGTTTTTTACTTTTAAAAACATGTTTTCTTATTTTGACAATAGGGATTAATTTTAAATTAATTACTGTAAATTTTATGTTTAAAATTTTAAAAAAAGGATTCCATATTTGTAATAAGTGGGTTAAAATTATTTAAATATTTTCCTTTTATTTTTGGACATTATGAGTAGTAAATTTAGTAATTATATTTAATTACCACAGTTAAATAGTAAATCAGGTAAATAAGGGTAAAAGTAATATTGTAATAATATAAAAATACACTAACACTTGTCCTAATATTATTGGATGAGATATGGCTGACCAATAAAACCCTTGTGATGAAAATTTGGCCTTTGGAAGTCACTTTGGTGTGATTATAACACATATAACTTTTAATTTAATGTAAAGGAAAATAAGTTATAAACATATACCTTCTTACTAAAACAACTTTAATATGGGTTTATATAAGTGATATATTTTATCATAAATAGTAATTATAAATATAAATAGATTTCCTACATCATGGTATTTTATTTATAATTTTTAAACATTAAATAATTAAATTTAATTATGACGCAATGATGATGCAGTGATTGCTTTATTAATGAAGGAATCAAATAAATGGTATTATAAATATTAAAATAAATATTATTTGACATAATTTATGTCATCCACAATTTTTCTAGGTGAATATGACATTTAATAAGACTATTAAATAGTTTAGTTCGAAGTTAACTCTCTATTTAGATTTTATTGAAATTCAATAAAGTGAATAGTGAAAAATTGATATAATGGATATTTTATAAAAATGATAATTGATTAAATGATTTAAAAATTATAAAAATATTTTAAAATCACAAAGTGACTATTATAAGGTCTAAAATTTTATTAAATGTTCAATTATAGTAAATTTACCCCATATAATTAAATTAATAGCCTCTTAATAAGTAAAATGTTATTACCATAATTAAAATTAAAAGAGAATAATTAAGGGTAAACCAAAAATATAAGGTTTAAAATAAAATCCATTCATGTATAGAAATTATTGGATGATAGTATTTAGAATTATAATCATTTTATCTCTTACATATCTCAAGTTGGAGTCATTTTTATTAAAAAATACATTTATATTAATTTAATATTTTAAGAATTTCCTAGGGTGCCCCTCCTCTCTCCTATAAAAAGGTACCCTCTCTTCTCTAATAATCACACTTCCAAATCCTTTTTGTTCAGAAAATATCTACCCAAAACTCTTCATAGAATAACTACCCACGTTATTGAGGGATTACTTTAGGCATAACACCCTCCTTAGATGTGTTAATGTGTTCTTCAAAGGTGATCAACCAAAGAATAGGTATCGTTTTTTAAGTGTTTATGTTTTATTTCTTCCTCCACTTCCTCTAAATATTCTTCTTCCAAGATGAAATAATAACTCCCATATCCTCAATATAATGAGATTTTATTATGTTAATATCATCCCCTAAATCTATCTCTAATTCTATCAAATGGGAAAGGAATTAATCATTCGTGCGTACGTGTGAATTATCACCTCTACGGATCAATTTAGTTCGTTTTCCATTACGCTGCTAGAAAACAAGGATATCCCAATGGTTTTAAACCATTGGTATATGTTATACCAACATTTTTCCAAACCATTGGGTAGTAAGGCATGTGGGTATCCCTATACCAACGGTTACAGAGTAACTGTTGGTATAGATCCATAAAAAATAAAATATTCTTACAGTTTAAAGAAAATCGTTGCAATAGAGAATTACCAATAGTTTTTAACTGTTGGTAAATATTAAATCTAGAACCTATACCAATGGTTTATAAACCATTGTTATATATATTTACCAATTATTTTCTAATAACCCTTGGTATACTTAATGTTGTAAATTTATACCAACGGTTTGTGATCTGTTGGTATAGATGAATTTTTTCAGCTCTATACCAACGCTTTCTGAACTGTTGGTATATAGTGCTCCAAAATTTGACAGCATCCACCCCTCTTTCCTCCCCTTTACAATGTACATAATTCAACAGTATCCTACCTCCCCTCTTGACTCCCCTCTACAATATACAGAATTCAACACCTAAAAATACAAAAAATACAATATACAAAGACAATATACAGTGATTATATAACACCTGAAAATACAAAATTCAAAAAAAACACTCATACCCACAATACAATGTAAATAATTCAAAAAAACACTAATGGAGACAATATAAAGAATCACATTGAAAGCAAAAAAACACCTGAAAATTCCCAACACCCTAGGAACTCTCTTCCTATGATTATGGGATTTATCTCCTCCATCCATATCCTCTATATGATGTCTAGACATGGTAAGTGAACTAACTAATATTTTTTATGAACCTAAATGACGTGGGTTGTGACTTCATCGAGCTCAACCTATCAATTATGACTAAGTTTTGTAATAATAATCTAGTTCCTTTCAAGGAAGTTCATCTTATTCAAGTTTTATTTGTTGGTATTGACTCATTAGTTTAGCTTAAAACCAGGAATGAGGTTTGGGTATTTAAAATTCACCTGTGTCTTTCATTAATAATGTGCAATGGAACTAAATAGCACTGGACATGCCATTGAAGTTATATAATCTTTTTCCCATATAATGATTCCTAAGGTGGGGATCTCCATGATTCTTCAAGAGGAATCAGTTTAGGATACTATGGTGTGTTGAGTTGGACAATTGTAGTGATTATGGTATCAAATTTGGGTGATAGTGAGATTTTGGATCATCTTCTGGTGTTAATTCTTGGAGTCATACTAGAAAGTGTGGTGGGAATTTCAAAAAGAGAAAGATTCTGAGGTAGCTAATTTTTATTTGATCATGGACTATAGGTCACTCCTTATAAGTGATAAAGAGGTTGATCAAGATTCATGATTCATGTGACACAAAAACATATCAAGGGAGGTAACCACTTTAGTTGGGAGATTGTAATATCCCACATCATTACTGGTTGGAATTTCCTAGGTAATATTGAACCTCACTTTTCTAAATAGTTAGTTTTAAGGAGTAGAAATTATAGTAATGTTTTGAGTGTTTGAGTATCCCAAAATAGAGTTTTGGGATAGGGATCAATGCTCAAGTGATAACCTAGAGGTTCATGAGGTCATCAAATGAGTGTATAGGGGATCATCATTACTAAGAAATGTTACCATATTTCACTAACATCATGAATAGTGTATTTACTACATGAAGTGGATTCTTATGGTGGCTTAAAAGTTTTTATGATGTAAAGATAGTATTGGGGATTAGACCCTTAATTTTTATGGTGTAATGATAAAAGTCACATAGAGAAATATAGAAAATGTTCTTTTTATAAATTTAATAGAGTGCATTGGCCCTCTGTTGCAATCACCTACAAGTATACACATACAGAATTCAGAAATTACCTACAAGTATAACACAAAATTGAATTCAGAATTCAATTCAAGTATAACACATAATTTAGAAGGTAATTAAATACATATAGAATTTAATTCAGAATTGAATTTAAAATTATGAAGTCAATTACGTTGTGCAATACAAAATTAATAATTGAATTAGGAATTGAATACATACAGACCCCCCACCCACCCACCCACCCACCAACCTGCACAGCCCCCCTCCCCCACCTGCACACCCCCCCACCCACCTGCACCCCCCACCCACCCACCCACTTGCACACCCCCCTCTCCACCTGCACACCCCCACCCACTTGCACACCGCCTCCCCACCTGCACACACCCTCCCCACCTGCACAGCCCCCCACTTCCCACCTCACCCCCAGCAGCCTCCCCATACACATCCCACCTCCCCACTACACACCACACCCCACCTCCCCCTATACACCCCACCTCCACCACCTGTCACACCCCCCCACCCACCTACACCCCCCCCACACACACACACACACCCACTTTCACACCCCCTCTACCCACCTGCACCCCCCCCCCACTCCCCACCTCACCCCCAGTAGCTTCCCCCTACACCCCCCCCCCCCCCCTCCTCCTTGCACACCCCCCTCCCCCACCTTCACAACCCCCCTGCACAGCCCCCCTCCCCCTTGCACAGCCCCTCCCCCACCTGCACACCCCCCCCACCAACCCACCTACACACCCCCTCCCCACCTGCACAGCCCACCCCCCCCACCTTCCACCTACATAGCCCCCCACTCCCCCACCTCACCCCCAGTAGCCTCCCCCTTGCACACCCCCTCCCCCACCTACACAACCCCCCTCTCCCTTAAACACCCCTCCCCCACCTACACACACCCCACCCATCCACCCACCTGTGCACTCCCCCTACCCACTTACACACCCCTTCCCCTTTCACACCCCTCCCCCTTGAACACCTCCCTCCCTCACCTGCACAGCACCCCCCCCCCACCCACACCCACCAGCACACCCCCCACCCCCTCCCTACCTGCCTAAGAAATTTCAAAAACCACAAACCCATTAATATTTATAAAAAACCATGTTCTTTTATTTAATGAAAATAGCCATGTTAATAACATTTTATAGGCTGAATCGTTCTTTAAATCGAAACATGCATTTTGAAATACAAATATTAATAACACAGAAGAGTCATTAAATTCAAAACTCATCTCCCAAAAAATTTTATAAACCATTTTATAATGGAACCAAACCAAACACACATGTTTCAACCATAACAAAGATGGAACCTCTATATCATAAAGTATTAAACATATACACAAAATATAGGTGATCTAAAAAAAATAAATGGGGAAAATGTAGAAGTCTATTTGGATAGCTCCTCATATCCGTCTTTCTCCATTAAATCTTCCATGATTAAGGGTGGTTTTAGTGGTGTGTATATGGAATTTTTAGGTATGATTCCTACTCACCTACCTCAATTTAACTCTCCACCAACTTCCATTTTATTCATTGGTTTTGGATTTTGGAACTATATAAATATTCCACCACAACATTGTGCAATCAATAAAAGAGGATGGGGATTTTTTTGGATATTGATATTGGACGAATGATGATGAAGAATACTCAAGGTTTATTAATTATTTAGATTGATTAAATATCTCAAGTGTCATATAGTGGTTTGATAGTAGTGATAACATTACTCTATGAGTATATTCAAAGGATTTTATAAGGTAATTTATAAACATATGGATCTATTTTCAAGTGAATAGACTAGGGCCTAAGGGCATAGTGGTGAGTAAGGATCCTAGTGTGACCTTCTAGACCTTGGGAATATTTTTACATGAAGTAAGATATGAGATTATCTCGATGGATGGAATTTCTTGATTCTAATGTGAAACATTGATTCAAGAAAACCTATGGGTTATGGAATCTATCCTAAAGGGGTTATAATTATTGTAAGGTGAAATAATATATATTTCAATATATTGATACAATCATGGGTGAGGTATTTTGGTGATGTGACCTACATGAAGGTGACATATAAAAAAATTTAATTGATGAATAAGGTCTTATGAGGACAATATAGATTCATGTGGGCTGGTTTTCCATGAGGGAAATGTGATATTTAATAGGTTTAACTTTTATTATTGATAGATCAATGGTGGGGTTTTCCAGATATTTACAGAGTGGTGTGATGAGTGATGGGGTTAATATTTAAATAGAAACTATTATGGTAACAATGACTAGATATAATTACATGATATATTTGGATACATGAAATTCCTATGTACTGGAAATTCTTACATGAATCTAGAAAATTATAGATTTTACTCAAATTCACTCATAGCCTCTCCAGATGACTTCCAACCGACCTAAAAACACCTTCTAGGATCATGAAACATTATACCATGATGTATTCATACAAAACAGATCAAGAAGATTCATAATTTATCAGAAAATAAAAATATTTTTGGTAACAAATAAAACAACACAAAGTATCAAGCGCAACATGATCTGTGAATGATATTAGATAAAAAATGGTGTCTTTTAATGTAAAGAATCAAAAGATAATGAATCAGAGAAAGATGACTAAGAAGTTCTATAATGAAAATGAATAATCTTAGGTTCTTCAGCCAAGAGTTTGACTGTATGTAAAAAGAGAATTATGAAATATCTTTGTTACCATGTAAAAAGATAATTCATAGAATCTATACCTCCATATCAAGTCAAGTTTTATTATTTATAGATAAAGAAAGAAAGATAATGTGACCCACATAATCACATATATATTTAGTCACAACAAATCATCAAACATAAAATTTCAGTAATATAAATCAAAAATATAATGGATCGATCTATCCCTCATCACCATCACTATCATCATCGTCATCATTAGCCTCATCCTCGTCCTCATACCTGTCCCCATCAACATCCCCACCCTCATCCCTACCCTCATCATTAGAATCCTCCTCACCCTACTCCTTATCCTCATCCTCCGCCTCAGCCTTCTCCTCTCCCTCCTCCTCACCCCCATCCTCTGCCTTGGACTCCTCCTCACCCTCATCCTTAGGATCATCCTCATCCTTGGCCTCTTCCTCGCCATCATCATTTCTAGGAAAGACATCATATCAACCACCACTAGAACTGCCACCTAGTTCACTATATATTGAATGCATTGAAGACATATATTCATCACAAGATGTGCTGACCTCTAGTGGAAGTTTTAGACATAAAACTTTCATCAGTTTCATAAATTCAATGTTTTCCATAGAAGACTGTTCTTCCACCTCTGTGGCCCTTTTTGTACCTCTTTTTTTTGTGCCTTAACTTGTTCCAATTTGGTGGAACTACAACTGGTACTTGAAGAGGGCCAATATCTTATCGGGACTATACTCTTCCCAGGTCGGCAGCATACTCTGGTAGGGTTCTCATCTCTCAACACCTGATGTAAGTGATCATTTGGACCAAAATTTTCAGGTTCTTGGGCATTAAGGGCCTCTAAAGCATCCTGTTACAAATATAAATAGATTATTAAGTTAAAAAATATATATTGAAATTTGAAATCAAAAAATTAAAACTTAAAATCTGATGTAGTGTCAGTTCGTTAACCACACTTCCATATTTTTTCCTTCTACTCGAGAAAAACAGTTTTGCTCAAGGCACTCATCCTTCAATATTCAATTATTTTATTTACAATGACATTAAATGTAGGAAACCATAATTAAAAATAGGTTACCAATAATTAATTTCATAAAAAAAATATAGGAAAAATTTATAAATTGAATAAATTATGGTGTAAACAATAGAAATTTCAAGTCCTAAATAAAAATTATAAACAACTATTGTACCTACTTCCTCTCATGATCTGACATCGTAGTATGTCCCAATGCGTGGAGGTATTTTTTAGTATCAATGTTTTTTTATTTTTTCTGGATGATTCCTAAATAAAATTAAATAATAAAAAATATAGTATTAATGAAAAACATGAAAAATTTAATTTAAATACCTCAAATTTGATTAATACTTTAAACTTGATAGTCGTCCAATGAGTAATCATTTTACAATACTGTTCTATCAAAAAATAATCCATGACAGGTATCGCCTATAACTCTATGCCAACTCTACCACGCTAGGAAATATATAACTCATGCTTATAGGCTCTCCAAAGATTACCTAACTCCTTTAGATGTTCTGTTCATTCACCCTCACCATCGGGGGAATTAAACTGAACCTGACACCAAAATATTAATTCATATAAATTCAAAAATAATAAATTAAATATAATATAATAGATTTTTTTTACCCATATTTGTGCCCAATAATTATCCTTTACTTCGTTTGGAAACTGTCACCATGAGATCAGGCTTACGGGAATGATGTCGGAGTATTTGGAAAGCGTCTCCAAAAAACTCTGACATTGCTACCCATTTTTTTCAATCATTTAATTGTCTTTATTGTAGGCCACCATCAACTGTGTATGGAGGTTCCAAAACATATGCATGTGTGTACGCGCCTACCCCCACCTCCTATAAGTAGATGTATATGTTATGAAATAAAAAAAATATTATATAAATACATGTTATAATGAAAATAAATAATGTTTAAAAAAATAGGGTTATATAAATATACATGCGGTAGTCTGATCAATGGGTGCCACTAGATCTGCAAAAACTGAAGGAACACCCTGTACAGGTGGAGTGGGTCCCAGTGTATTCTATGTAGGCACAGACTGTGGTGGATTAGGAGTCAAAGAATATGGAATATAGAATCTCAGAGAGAATGAATTAGAAGTAAAATAAGAGGGAATGGATGGCTGGAAAAATGTGTGATATGGATGAGAAGTGGGAATCATCATCAGATATGGTATAGAAGGATGAGAAGGCTCAGATGAAAAGGGTGGTGAAAACATGGGACGTCTAAATATCTTGTGTGTCCCTAACGACACACTAGGATCAGAATGTGGGATAGATGGTACATTAGTGGGAGAGGTAGGGTCTAATCGGGTATGCCGACTAGATCGTCTATCTCTTGTACCACTCTCCCTTGTACCACCGTCATGAGTACTAGGACCACTACTAGGCTGCTCATCAAATAATTGTAACCTCAGCGGTGGATCCTAAAAAAGTGTTTAAAACAAAATTAATCACATGACATTATTTTTTATTTAAATATATATATTTGAAATAAAATACTCACAACAGGCACTAGTGGAGGAATGTCCATCTCAACCATGCGACGATTGTTGTCTGTCATCCTTTTTCATCGCATATCTTCAGTAGTTTTCATTTCCTATATTTGAAAACAAATATGGAAGTAATTAGAAAAGGATAACTAATGTGTAACCCAAAAAACAAAATATATAATAGGATATAGGTTGATTCATGGATTTTGTAGGTCTGAATACAGTTTAAGACAGATAAAACATATTTGAAATCAATATTCAATCAATTTTAATAGTACCAACCTTAAAAACACAAGTCGCGCTAAAACAAAAAAATTGAGAACGTGGATGGATGATCCTATATATTTCCCACAACAACTTTGGGTTCACAATCAACTTTTTCAATTGAGCTATTAGAGTCATCATAATTAATAAATGGATTGGTTCCAATGACAGTAGGGATGGTGTCAATTCCATCATCATTTTCATCAAAAAAAATTCTTGTAATTACTTCAATAATGACACCAAATTTAGGTCAAAGATGATCTTTGACATAAAAAACTTGTCTCATCATTGATGTCAATACATATGGTTCATCAATAGTAAGAGTGTGAGTCATTTCAATAACTCGAAATCCATAATCATTAATAAAGGTTCTCTACCTCGTCATCGAATCAAACCACTGGCATTTCATCATCATGACTCGACCATGAGAGTAATAATCCAATATTATTATTTTCTCAGTGACTCCATAATAAGATACATTTTTAAAACTAGGTCTAATATCTGATGCACCGGCATAACATTCTGTTGTGGTAGTTATCATAACACCATCATGTTGTGTTCTCATGCTCTTTGCTCATTCAGTGATAATAAATTTGTACCCATTGATCACAATTGATTTACATTCACGAACCATGGTATTAGGACCAAAATCCAAAGCTCTTATTTCCTCAAAAACAGTGTCTATAGGAAAACTCGATACCTGAAATATAAAAAAAATATTAAATTTAATTAAATATTGATTTTATTTATTTATTACAGTAATATTTCTACATTCAATTTCAACCAAGTAGAAAACTCTTTGCTATGAAAAGTCTCTCTCCTTCTTAAATATAAATAACAATGCTTTCTATTTATCATTTCTTAATGTTCCTTGTAGATAAAAATAGAAATAGTTTAATAGATATGTAAAATTACAAGATAGGAGATAATATATACATGTTCAATTTACTTAATTGATGTAGTCATCGAACAAATCACAATTGAAAAACACTATGCAATGTGTCATCTCCTGCTCTTCAAGTCTTAATATAATCAATATATATGATTTGGGAATTCCTCTTTTTTGAGGAAGTGATGGAAAACTTGGTTCAATTTTCTCATAATGTTCTTAATTATTTCTCATTGGTATATTCATTCTTGTAGTAAGATCAGACAAATACATTGATTAGAAATCCATACATTCTTGAGCCAAGTAACCATTCGCAATTGAAACTTTAGGATGATTCTTATTTCAGAAATAAGATTTCAATGTGTACATATTTATTTTATTTTGATACATCTAATGGAAATCAACAGGTCTTCCAAGAAGTATTTTGGTTGGAAGAGGGATAGTTAAATGAAACATGCATGTGAAAAATGATGGAGAAAATATTTTCTCTAACTCACACAAAATTAACGGTGTCCCTGCCAGCATTTTTTTCAAGAAATACTTGGAAAAATTCTTAGCACAAAGATCTATAAACAAATGGAACAACTAAATAACTAACACCCTTACATTATTGGAAAAAAGATGACGGATTTCTATTGGAATCAACTCATACATAAGGACGTGATAATCATGAGTCTTCAAATATTTTACCTTTAACTCTCTTCTGTTGACCCATTTTGATATATTTATTAAATATCCATTAGGAACTTTAATAGCCTCTAGTACTTCTAGAAATTGATTTTTTTTCTGCAATTGTCATCACATAAGAAGCACATGGAACTTTCCATTTATTTTCATTGATACACACAGGATGCAATTATGAACTAATTCCCCAATCCACCAAGTCATGCCGAGATCCCAAATCATCTTTTTTCTTTCCTTTGACATTTAGAAGAATCGAAAGTAACATTTCACATATATTCTTTTCAATATGAACTACGTCTAAGCAGTGACGTAACAAATTGGTTTATCAATACGAAAACTCAAAGAAGATACTCCTCTTCTTCCAATTTTAACAAGTATCATTAGAAACATACTTTATATTTCTAGATTTTATTTGACCCTTATCGAATGAAAAACTGAAATCATTCGATTCATTAAGCACATCAGTTCCATACATATGATGAGGCAGATCATTGGTCTCTATGGTATTGTCAAATCTTCAAAGATTGTTTCTATATTGATGTTTCATTGCAAAAAATCATCGATGTCCCATAAAACTAAAACTATGGTGATATTTCAATCTTATAGATCGATCATTCTTCGTTAAAATAGGACAAGATAGTTTTCCCTTCGTGCACCATCCAAACATCATTGCATAAGTAGGAAAATCATTGATCGTCCACATAAGTGCAGCATGCACCTGAAATATGTTTTTTGAACATGCATCGTATGTGAGCACACCCATATCCAAAATAAGTTTAAACTATTTTATTAAAGGTTTCATGTATACATCTATATCTTTCCGAGATTAGAAGGTCCAAATATAATTATACTCGTGAAATTGAAAGGTTTTTTCATACACAACCATGGGGGAAGGTTATAAATGTATATGAAAACTGGGCATGTGATGTGAGAAGTAAGAATCTTCCCAAATGGATTAAAACCATCACATGAAATACTCAACCTCACATTATTCATTCCAACTGCAAAATTAGGATATCAAGCATCAAATCTCTATCGTGAAAATCCGTCTATAGGGTGAACCAACTCTTCATTATTATTCTTTCTATCGGTATCATTCAATCACATTTTTATTTATATTTCATCAGACATGAAATGATTCTGGAGTCTGGGGATCAATGGAAATTTCCAAATTACTTTCTATGGTGCATGGGATGGTGTTCCATCAGCTTTTGACTTCCATCGAGATGGTTTTCATTTTATACAATCATTTCTTTCGGTGGTTTCCTCCTAGAATAAGCTGTAATCTTTTAGGAAAGCATGAATTTTGTTTTTTGAAAATCTAAGTTCTTCGACTAATTTCCATGTCATATAGTGGTTTGAGGGAATATCTGCATCATCTGGAAGTAAGTACTTCAAGAAGGTAAGAATTTAATTAATGGAAGTATTATAAATTTCATACATGGTTTTCCAATGAAACAATCGAATTAAAAATTCCATCTTTTTCATTTTACCACATTGCCGATATATTGGAGTCTTCACAGCATCATTCAATTTTTTCACTCTGTCAACATCATCATTTTCATTGGACGCATCATGTGTGCCTGTATCAAAGTCTTCTTGGGTCGACATACTTTCCTTCTCATGATGACGAATAAACAGAAACCGATCAAATATCAAATTCTTCAATCTAGTCCTCTCATTTGGATTATCATCATTTTTATATTCCATTTTCTCCCCATTTTGATACCACACATAATAGTTTGTTTGAAAACCATATTTGGTTATATGGTAGCTAACTTCTTCATGGATCAACCAAGGTATTCCAACACAATTATAACATGATAAGTGTATGTTACCACCATCTGAATCATTTTCAAATTTGAAATCCAAAAATCTCTTTAAATTTTTTTGAAAATTTCTTTAGATTCGATCACTTTTATACATCCAACTTCTATACATTCTATAAAAAATTATAATTATTAATTTCATGAAAGAAAATAAATAAGATTGAAGTTCATTCCAAAATATTTTTAAGTAAATGAGAAATTTTAACTATGTATAAAACCATAACTGACACAATATTTAGATAAATGATGAAACATAGAATTGGAAATTATAGTATTGTATCAACATCGATTTGAGATTTTGTAAGAGAAAACAAAATGACACATAGTGGAATTAAAAAAATAGTAGGTTTATTTCAAATATAGAATATAGTACTCTCCACATGATAGTAACCCACTACTAAGCACATTTATTTAAAAAAATAAAATGAACCATAACATGGATCAGGTTTTACATGCCATAACTACACACTAGTAAGTCCAAGATACAACCGGCCTCTACTATAGTTATTCATGTGAAAAATATGTAAAAAGAAGGAACAAGGAGTATCATAGTAAACCCTTTTATAGAATAAGATGAGTGATAAGTAAATATACATTAAACACAGGCACAACTCAAATGAAAAATGAAACATAGAGGGTGAATAGTGTATTGAGTTTTTGATGAAATTCAGTATTAGATCAACTTTGGTTGATGAATAATCTTTAAATATATACCTCATATAATATTAAAGGATCCAATGAATCTTTCTCTTAGGTGTGGTAATAAATCTCAAAAAACAAAGTTTTATGTGGATAAGTAAGTAACATAGTACCCTCATATGTTCCATACACCCATTTCATTTGAGGCTTTATTGAATTTATACTCAACTATTAAAAAATTATCCACTGAGGAACAATCATAATTAATTAATCATATTGATAATATTTTTTTAAAGTATTAAATGTTAAGATATTTATTAAATGTTAATATATTCATTAATCATATTAACAATATTTTGGTGTAGCATACAATGCAATCCACCAATGAATTTGAATTTATTCAAAAATAATAATAATTCATTAAAACTCAAGGTGTTACAAACCCAATGAGTGTGCACTCCCATATCACCTGATCACACCACCAGGCTCGTTCTCCAATGATTCATATTCAATAAAACCTACTCTCATTCAACTAAAAAGTGACCATGATTCTCATACATGTCAAGTTTATCTAGAAAAAACCACCCTTGGTGCTTCCTTCCCAACAATACTAAGGAATCACACTCATGTCATGGATTAATAAATGATCACTAGTTAGTCAGGAATTACTACAAAACCAAAAAGAATATATGCATGCTCTACCCATACTAGATCCAAACATATCATATCATAATCAATTGTCTCATCAAAAACCACACCCAAAACCAATAGTTCTAGGTATATAATAAATCATTCCCTCTTTATATAATCATGATTCCTAAATTACTTCAAGTAATTTAAATTAAAAGGATAGAAATAATTCTAAATTTCTTCACTTTTACCATCACAAGGGTATCAAAATAATCAAGTTGAACCATTCTCATCATGAACCATCTTTTTATGATTACCTTTAACACTTTAAAAAATTACAAATCCATAAAATTAATAAATGAACCCCCAAGTGTTAAAATACATCTATTGCACCAATATAATTTATTTACATCATTAGAGAATATCCCAAAACAAGATTCACATGTTCTTTCCTCAAAAAACATTATGGTTGGGTGGGTATAATTCCACTAACAAGTTATATAAGAAACCCATATAAAACTCATTATAGACACTTTATTTAACTAAATCCTATTTCATTAGAAAATTCAGTCACACATAAGAATATAAATTTCATGTGAATCTACATGCCACATATGATGAATATAAACAATCCTCTTTCCTTTATGGTTCAAGTTCCAAAAAAACAAATTACAATATCAAATCAACACATCATACATGAGTAAATATCTCAACTGTAACATTGGTAATCAAGAAGTGCAATTTCATAACCCTATTAACCTATAATTACCACTGGAGAAGGGTTCATGACTCACCTGTTTTAGGAATATCACAAGTCCAACACATTATTATCACCATGTCATTATTCACAAATAGTAAGAAAAATAAAAAACACTCTAATATTGATTTATAATGTCCAAAATAAAATAAAAACAACATAATCCAAAATGGTGCACAATAACACCACAAGTGCACCTCCACAGAACTCAAATTCTATCAACAAGAAGTGATATACTAAATCAAACATTGGGTATACCAAGTTATATTCATAAACTCAGGGTACTAGAGAGGATAAGGAGAGGTTATATGGAATTAACAAGGTAGGAATGAGGTTCAATGATAAATATCCAAGGATAATCAAGAAACAAATGATAAATGTAGATGTATCATATTCTTCTTTTCTAGAAGAGAGAATCCTACACCAACGATCATTCAGTTCTATAGGTAGTTCATGTTATTTCATTGGTTTATACCCTTTGATTTATTTTTCAGGCATTTATTTTTTATATTTTTAACTTTCTATCATTTTTTGATCTTAGCATGAGCCCGAATTTAGTTATATTTTGTAACCCATATATTTATATTAATTGTTCTTTGATTTCAACCATGTTTCACATTATGATATAATTATATGAGATCACACCATCCCATAATGGGTTTTCACATCACTCATGTACTTTTTAGACTGTTGTTCTTTATGTTCATTTTCTTCATCCAATGGGGCAATTATTTGACATTTTTAGTATGGTTTGGAGCACAAATAATCCCTTAAATTCATAGAGTATGTTTAAACGACCTATATATTAGATCCTTGGTGATGTATTATGGAATCTTTTTGGTGGAGGTTAATTAATTAGATGTACAAAACCCTAAAAAGAAGTTGTTGGCATGATGGATTACTGATCATGTAATTAGAGATCTTATTTTTTCCAATGGAGGCCGAAAATCAATATTTTAAAATCACTCCCCCCAATCAAATACAAATATTATTAGTGGTAAAATAGTGAAGAAAGTGGTGAAAATCATATATATGTAATCTTTGTGAGGAAATACTTCAGGTTCTACAAAATCATTTACTAAACTCCATGTATCATGAAGGAACACATTCCATGTAGTCTAGGATTTCAGGGATGAAAGTGTTTTGGTTGAGCTAATTACTACCCACCATGTAGTATGGCCAACACATCATGTGATCATACCCATGAAATAAATCCATGTGACAATGGTCCATTTCCAGCACCCCATTTGGGAAAACATACCTTGCACCATAATGGATTGGTCATGTATATTTACATGGATATACAATTCATGTACTGTGTGTACATTCCTAGGACCCTAGATTATCATAGACACCATGTGAACCTTTATACACACAATATGAACCCTTATACCATGTCGTCATTATTAAAACCATTAATAAGAACTTATTAAATAACATAATTATTCATAGATAATCAAAGTGCACATAAATCAATAATACAATTGGATATATCAAGTAAAGTGAAATCATACTATCTTACATCCCAAATGACCACCCACAAGGCTGATGAATGACCACACAGAGCTCTCCTTTTGGCCAAATTAAAACAAAAAAACAAAAAATAATATATGTATAACAACAAAACTAAGGTATCACTTTGTATAAATTTGAGTTGTTAGGTAATATTTATGACCTAATTCTCTAAAAATATAAACCTGAAAAGATCCTCAATGTGAATTATTGATTTAAATCAAGATTATGTAATGTTTAAGGAATGAATCCTTTTAGTTGGTATTAAAGGTCGGTTTATATAACTTTAGGGGTTAGGATATTTTTGATAGAGTATCCATAAATGATTTTTAATTTACGGTCAAATTAATATGATATAGCATTTGAAGATTACCTTGTTTCTTTGTCTAATATATGTTTATTCATAATGGTTTTCTATAGAGGAAATAGGGAAGCTATGCTGGGATTACATCAAAAGGAAAACAGCCTTCCAAATCAGAAACCTGAGATGGTCGGAATCAGAACTGAACAATTTGTTACAGTGATGGTGCGGTTGACTCGGGCTATAAATGGTAGTGGTATCCATGCACAAGGTCAGCTAGATCAACCATAGGGGAACATGTCAACAGTGGATCATTTCATGAGGCGACATCCTCCACCATTCATAGGATCATATAACCCTATGAAAGATGAAGGGTGTATTAAAGTATTGGAAAATATTTTTGATTCCATGGTGTGTTTAGAAAATCAAAAGGTTAGTCTTTTTGTTTATCATTTTCAAGGTGAATTCGATCAGTGGTGGTCTATGGTTAATAATATCAAGGACAATGAGGATATTGATGCTATATATTAGGATGAATTCAATGGTATGTTTCTTGAGAAATACTTTCCTAAGGTGGTTAAACTTAGGATGTAAAATCAATTCTTGGAATTGAGGTAAGATGAGGAATTAGTGGATTCTTATAAAGAAAAATTCACTTAACTGGAAAGGTATGCTCCAAATTTCATCTGAGATATTGATAATAAAATCAATCATTTTTAATAAGGATTAAAGTCAAAGTATCGAAGGGAATTGGTTTATCATGAGTTCAAAAGTTATGAAAATCTTGTTCAATGTACGGAGAAGGTGGAAATGGAGTTTGTCGATGATTAGGTGTTCTTTGAAAAATAGCATAATAAGAGTTTGATGTTGTAGGTGAAAGGGAAAAATTATTTGAAAAAATATAATGGTAGGAAAATTAAGTTTACAATTTGTTAAAATTATGGTAAAAACACACTGGGGAATGATTTTTGAATTCTTTTAAGTGCTTCTGATGTGGTAAAATGGGACATTATGCTCATAATTACACTAAAAATATCAGGGTAGTGGTAATACAAAATACGATTTACAGTCAGTAAAAATTTTAAGTGCATTGAGATGGGTCATTGTGCTAATGAGTGTCTAACAAAGAACTCAAATGATGGGAAGTAGCTAGAGTATGAGAAAAAAGGTGTGGTGAAATACTTTGAAATTTCTTTAGTAGATATTAGGCCATTAAATAAAGTGGTATCAGGTACATTATTTGTTTATTCAGTTTATACCAATGTGTTTTTTGATTCTAGATATACATATTCTTTCATTTCTGAGAAATTTTCTAGTAAATTGGGAACTCCACCTCAAGAAATGAATCTAGAACTTATGTTAAAAACACTTGGGGAAAATGTTGAGATAAAAAGAAATTATAAGAAACTTCATGTCCTTTTTTTTGGAAAGAATCTACCTAAAACCTTATTTTTTTCCTCTAGTAGAGTTTGATGTTATTCTGGGTATGGATTGGCTTTCTGTTTACCATGATAAAATTGACTGTAGGGCTTAAGAAGTTTCTTTCCAGAAATAATTTTAGTTTGTGTATAATAATTAACCCTTACCTATGATAACATATCAGGAATCTGAGAAACTATTAAAAGATGGAAATGAATGTTACCTTGCACATATTATTTCAAACAAAGGATTTTTTTAGATTAATGATGTTCCAGTGGTAAATGAGTATCTTGATGTTTTTCCTGATGAGTTTTCTAGTATTATACCAGATCAGGAAGCTTAATTTACTATTGACTTAGTTCCTGATGATAATCCAATTTCAAAACCCCCTTATCGAATAGATCAAATTGAACTTTTAAAGTTAAAGAAGAAATTTTAGTATTTATTAGATAAAGGTTTCATTCGACCTAGCACATCACCATGGGGTGATCTTGTCTTTTTTGTTAAAAATAAAATGGTTCAATGAGACTTTACATTGATTATAGAGCCTTTAATAACATCACAATTAAGAACAAGTATATTTTTCCTCATATCAATGATTTGTTTGATCATCTTTAGGGAGCTCAGTATTTTTTGAAGGTTGAATTGAGTTCGGGGTACCATCAGTTGAAAGTAAAGGAAGTGGGCATTCCAAAGACCTAATTTCATACTATATATGACCATTATGAATTTTTAGTTATGTAATTTGGGTTAACTAATGCACCTATTGTATTCATGTATCTTATGAATAGAATATTCTGTGAGTTCTTGGATAAGTTTGTGGTTGTGTTTATTGATGATATTTTAATACATTCTAAAATTAAATAGGATTATGAAATTAATTTAAGGGTTGTCTTTCACACCTTAAAATAAAATAAAATGTATGGTAAATTCATCAAGTGTGATTTTTGGTTACAAAAAATTTCATTCCTTGGTCACATTGTTTCTAAAGATGGCATAACTGTTGATCGTGCTAAAACAAAAGTTGTTTAAGAATGGACAAGACCCAAAAATATAACTGAGATTCATAGTTTTCTTGGTTTATCAGGATATTACTGAAGGTTTGTTGAAAAAATTTCATGGTTATCTAGCCCATTTACTAAGTTAACTCAAAAGGGTGTTAAGTTCATCTACACAAAATAATGTGATGATTTTTTTTTAAGAATTGAAAAGAATATTGGTGAAAGCTCCAATTTTGTTATTACCTTCCAAGAATGGTGAATTTGTTATCTTCAGTGATACTTCATTGAAAGGACTTGTTTGTGTCCTAATACAGAATGATCAGGTAATTTAGTATGCTTTGTGTCATTTGAAAACTCATGAGTTAAATTACACTACACGTGATTTGGAATTAACTGTTGTTTTTTTTTTGCTTTAAAAATTTGGAGGCATCATCTGTATGGAGTAAAATGTGAAATATATACTGATCAAAAAAGTTTGAAGTATATATTTACTAATAAATAATTGAACATGGGATAGAGAATATGGTTAGAACTAATCAAGGATTATGATTGCACAATTCATTAGCATCCTGGAAAAGAAAACAAAGTGGTTTATGCTTTGAGTCAGAAAAGTAATGTTACATTAACTATGCTATGTTTAGAACATGATACTTTGGTTAATGATTTGATGAATTTTGGATTGGAAGTTGTTGGTGAAGGAAATTCCTCTATTTTTTTCAAGTGTCAATGAAATCGTCTCTATCAGATAGAATTAATCAAGCATAGAAGGAAGATAGTGAGTTGTAGAAAAAGGTAGAATTGGTTCAAAAGGGTAAGTTGTTTGAATTTAACATTGATAAAGATTGTGTTTTGAGATTTGGGAATAGTTTATGCATGTCTTGCGATTCAAAATTGACGAAAAAGTTGTTATGTGAAGCTTATAGTTCTCCATTTTCAGTTCATCCCAACAGTACTAAGATGTACAGAGACCTTTGAGAGTATTACTGGTGGGATGAAATAAAAAGAGATATTTCTGACTTTACTGTGAAGTGTTTTACTTGTCAGTAGGTGAAATTAGAATGAAAACTATCAAAAGGGATGTTTCATCCTTTTCTAGTACCATAGTGTAAATGGGAAAATATATTCATCTATTTCATAGTGGGATTATCAAATACTTACAAAGATAACAATACGATTTGGGTTATTGTTGATAGATTGACTAAATCTTCTCATTTTATTCCTATTTGAGATACACTGTCTCTAGATCATCTTTCTCGATTGTATCTTAAGGAGATAGTTTGGTTACATGGATTTCCTCTCTCCATTGTATCTGATCGTGATCACAGGTTCACTTATAACTTTTGGAAAGGCCTTTATAAGTCGTTGGGTACTGAATTAAATTTTATTACAGCTTTTCATCCTCAATCTAATGGATAGACAAAATGAACAATTAATACATTGTAGGATATGCTACATGCTTATTCAATGGATTACCAGGTAATTTGGGACCAAAGCCTTTATTTGGTTGATTTTTCTTATAATAACAGTTCTCATTCTTGTATATAGATGACACCATTTGATTTATTATATGGAAAGTGTTGTTGAGATCCTGATTTTTGGAATGAAGTAGGTGAAATGAAGTTGATGGGACCAGAATTGGTAAAAGAGATGGAAGAAAAAGTTCAGTTAATTCATAAACACGTGAGGAAAGCTCAGAGCAGGAAAAAAAGTTATGTGGATAACCAGAGGAAACATATTTCTTTCAAGGTAAGTGATCATGTCTTTCTCAAAGTTTTACCATGGAAAAGCGTGATGCATTTTGGTAAGAAGGGGAAGCTGTGTCCATGGTTCTTTAGACCCTGTGAAATCCTACAGAAAGTTGGATCAGTTTCCTATCGAGTGTCTTTGACTCCAATTTTATCCCAGGTACACAATGTTTTTTATGTTTCAATGTTGAGAAAGTATTTTTCTGATCCATTTCATATTTTGATTCTATAAGTAGTTCAATTGGAAGAGAATCTTTCTTATGAGGAACAACCAGTCCAGATTCTTGACTGTAAAGAGAAAGTGTTGCGGAAGAAGGTTATTTTTCATGTTAAGGTTTTTTGTAAATCTTATATGGTTGAAGATCCAACATGGGAATATAAAAATTATATGAGGGATAAATACCCTCACTTATTTGATAAGTGAATAAATTTGTGAGGAAGAAATTTCCAAAAGGGGGGAAGGATGTAACATCCCAGGTAATTATAAAATAAAATATTTTTTATATCTATTAATATTTATGAATTAGATATTAATTTTACTTAAAATGAGGTACTTTATACAATATCATACACAACACGTAACAACGGGTTTTTCTAAAATCTTATGTTGCACACAAGATTGAGTTATACCGAAAAATAATACATTATTAGTATTATTATTTTAAATGGTAGTTATAACCTAGCCATTGTATTCATGAGAATGAACAAAACTTACTATATTATGTTTACACATGTTTATTAAATGTTTTTTACTTTCATATAATAAATTTTATAGGCTTTAAATGATAATAAATCCTATTTTAATCATAAAATACTCTAATATTTTTAAAAGGTAGTTTTACCGCCTTTTGATGGAGAACCCTTTTTAAATATAGTTATTTTCACTTTTATATGTTCTATTTGAAAAAATAAACTTATTATTTGGAATTGGGGCATCAAAATTTACTTTGGTTTAAATTTTGGTATTTTTCTGATAAAATTCATATTTTAATGAACAGTTAAAAATACTGCATTTTAATTCAAAAATATCTTTTCAACTAATTTATTTGTATTGTTAGATTATCATTTGAATTGGTTTTAAAGTATATTTAGATTATTTTTTATCATTTAATTCATTTTTGTTCATTGGAAGTAATTTTACATTGAAATTAGATATAAACGCATGTCAATCTTTTGATGGTTTTTACTTTTAAAAACATGTTCTCTAGTTTTGACAACAGGGGTTAATTTTAAATTAATTAATGAAACTTTTGTGTTTTAAATTTTGAAAAATGGATTCCATATTTTGAATTGGTGGTTTCAAATTATGTAAATATTTCCCTTTTATTTTTTTCATTATGAATACTAACTTTAGTAATTATTTTTATTTTCTACGGTTAAAGGGTAAATCAGGTAAATAAGGGTAAAAATAATATTATAATAATATAAAACTACCCTAACAATTATCCTAATATTATTGTATAATATATTTCCGACCAAGAAAACCCTTGGAATGAAAATTTGGCCTTTTTAATTCACTTGGGTGTGATTATGAAACTTATATCTTTTAATTTAAAGTAAAGAAAAATATGTTATAAACATATATCTTCTTACTAAAAAAATTTAATATGGGTTTATATTAGTGATATATTTTACTATAAATAGTAATTATAAATATAAAAATATTTCATACATCATGGTATTTTATTTATAATTTTTAAACATTAAATAATTAAATTTAATTATGACACAATGATGATGCATTGATTTCTTTATTAATGAAGGAATCAAATAGATGATATTATAAATGTTAAAATAAATATTCTCTGACATAATTTATGTTATCCGGAATTTTTATAGGTGAAGATTAAATTTCATAAGACTATTCAATAGTTTATTTTGAAGTTATCTCTCTGTTTATATTTTATTGAAATTTAATAAAGTGAATAGTGAAAAATTGACAAAATGGATATTTTATAAAAATGATAATTGATTAAATTATTTAAAAATGATAAAAATATTTTAAAATAAAAAAGTGACTATTATAAGGTATAAAATTTCATTAAGTTATCAATTATGGTAAATTGACCACATATAAGTAAATTAATAGCCTCTCAATAATTAAAATGTTGTTACCATAATTAAAATTAAAAGAGAATAATTAAGGGTAAACTGAAAAGATAAGGTTTAAAATAAAATTCATTCATGTATAAAAATTATTTTGTGAGAGGATTCATAATTATACTCATATTATCTTTGAAATATCTCAAGTTGTATTCATTTGGATTAAAAAATTAAATTATATTAATTTAATATTTTAAGAATTCCCAAGGGAGTCCCTCCCCTCTCTTATAAAAAGGTACCTTATCTTCTCAAATAATCACACTTCAAAAGCTTTTTGGGTCCAAAACTATCTACCCATAACTCTTCCTAGAATACCTCCCCACTTTATTGAGGCCTTAATTTAGGTAGAACACCCTTCTTAGAGGTGTTAATGTGTTTCTCAATGGTGATCAACCGAAGAAGAGGTATAGTTTTTTTAAGTGATTTTGTTTTATTTCTTCCTCCACTTCCTATAAATCTTTGTCTTCTAAGTTTAAATAATAAATACATTATCCTTAATATACTGATATGTTATTATGTTAATATCATCCCCTAAATCCATCTCTACTTCCATCAAATGGAAAAAGAATTAATTGTTCGTGCGTACGTCTGAATTATCACCTCCCCGAACCGATTTAGTTTGTTTTCCATTACTGTCTATCAAGATTGGTTATAATGATGGAATTAATATTAATATGTGATATTAATGACATATTTATCATTTTAAAATTATAATATTTCAATTATTTTCTTACCTTCCATGTACATAAAAACAATAACATCATTCGTACATACGTGTGCACTATCACCTCCACGAAGCGATGTGAATCGTTTTTATTCACCACATCACTTGTATGGTATATATAAGTATATTTAAATTATTATTATTATTTTAATAATATTATTATAATTCTTTAATTATAAAATAATAATTACCTGATTTTAATAATGATCAATGAAAAATGAAAATGTTTCTCATGCGTACATACAGCCAACCGTCTCCATGAATATAACATTATTCATTTTTCATAACCATAATTAATGGTTTTATTTAAAAATTATTATTAATGTATAAAATTGATTATTATTTCATGAATACAATTTTGTATATGATGTAATTATGACCACATGGACTAGTGACATCAAAACCATGTTCATTTTCAACTCAAGTACTGAATGTCGACAAAACATCTGATATGAAATTAAAAAATTATATAGTTTTTATAACATGGTAATAAGTGATATAAAAGGAATAATAAAATTGAAAAAAGTTATGAATCGATTATAAATTAACCTAATTTTATTATTAAGGAATATTATTTTTGTACCAGACGATTCAGACTCAAGGTAAGGGACTTCGTCTCAATCTCCTTTCATTTAGGCATATTTTGATAATATACACCATATTATTTTATACAGTGTATATTCAACTTCTTTGAATTTTAATTTAATTCAATAGTTTTTAAAAGGGAATATTTTTATATGAATTTTTTTACTAAACGACAAAAGGAATTTTTTTATCATATGCGGCGACAATGACCTTTCCACCGTTGTGACCGTTATTTGGTATTTGGATTCCTATATAAGCTGTAATGTTTTTAAAAGAAAATTAAATACCATATTCACTTTTTATGTATTTTGGTATTGAAAATGGTTTTGAGAATGAATTTATTATATAAATATATTGAACTGATATCTTATGGTTGTAATGTGGAAATGTTATTTTTCTTTTATTCATGGTTTATGTGTTATTATTATGTTATGGTTATTGGGAATTGCTTATGTATACGTGTGGTTTTATGATAAAACAAGGGAGGGTGAGCCTGTGAGAGCTCTCTAATTCATTAGGTAATGATACAGAGTTAAATAATAAGGTTTCTCCTAAGAGATTTAGTGAATATACTGTGATGGGTATTCCAAATATAACAATGAAGGTTAGTCCCTATATAGCTGTGAAATATACAATGTAAGTATGATATGGATGCCACAAGTTACCTTTATGATTTATGATTTCTATGAAGTTTTTTAGGATTCTTATGATTTCATGGTTTTATAAATATTCATGGACTAACGTTTTCTTTCCTTATTTTATATCCCTTACTGTTATTTTTGTTCTCATCCCAAGTTTTTAAAATGTTTTCACAGGGTATAAGGATGGGTAAGACAAAGGAAGAAGTCAAGAAGATTTTTTTCAAGAAAAATAAATAATGTTTACTTTTTAAATAATTATATTGTGGAAGAAATGGATACTATTGTAGTGGTATCCTCTTTATATAAATTTTAGTTTTTATGTAATAGTTGTGGCCTAATCCTCTACAACTCTAAACCTGAAAAAATACTCAATGCAAATTCTTGACTTAAATCAAGATTATGTAATGTTTTAGGCATGGGGCCTTATAAAAATAGCTAATGAAACGTGTTTTTGGAACTTCATACCAGATCTACAATCATCACAATTAATACTCATTGACTTTTCATCTTCTTAAATAATTGACAACAATTACAACTTCACCAAATCACTTGACCACTTCAATCTCCCCCGTTGTATTTTTTTTCAATACCCAATTCATCTTTAAAGTCAATTACATCTTCTCCCCCTGATTGAAAATAAATCCAAAGTTATAAGCATGGGAAGGAATTATCATTTCCAAAATTCAAATTCTTAAGAACATCCTCTTCTCTTCTGACACATATTATCTTATTAACTTATAAGGAGTATGGAATCACTACTATATTATAAAAGAGCTAAAATTAATCATATATAAGTATACATGATAAATGATCTATATATAAAACAAGATTGATCAATTTTAACATCAATGCTTTCAATAAACATCCAGTATGTGATACCAATCTTTGAAACTCCTTTTTAGGAAATTCTCAAAATATTTTCAACTAATCTTCTATATTCATCTCACCAAAAATATTTGAAACATTTATCTTTCATAATTATAAGATTTATACCTCAATAGAACTTCTTATATGCATAATACATCAATTGAGATAGAAATATCTGATAGATTATGTTTTGTGCTTCACCTTAAGAGATGCACTCAAAACTTCTTCATCATGATTGGATTTATTCAAGAATAAACTCCAAGAATCTTCAGATAATAATTTTTGATATATTGAAAAGAAACAACATAATGAAAATATTTTTATATGATGGATAAATATTATAAATTTAGGTCTCCCCCTGAATGTATTCTTCACCTTCAATTCCCTTCATGAAAAATAAACACAATACATATGGGAATAAGGTGGTTCTTAAATGCTCCTCGGTTAGAGAAATGGGGCTGAGAGTTACTTATCAACCCATAAATCTTCTTAGATAAAAAAGGATTATTATTATTTGATCACAAATCAATTTCAGATTTCTCAGCTTGTTCCATATTTCTTGCCTCTTCCAACTATTCTGGCCATATGATAAAACACTCATTAAAAATATTCTCAATCTTCACTCTATGTGTAGACTTATTTTTATCAACATTTTAAGTCACAGATGTTTTCCCGTTATTCTTTAATAATTATTTTTGACCAGATAAAAATGTTGAACATTTTTTACTTGAATATTCGTATATGTTGAACCTATCACACACAACTTTTTAATTCAACAAGTTACCACTTTTAGGAAACTTTTTAGATTCTTCATTAGTAATTTAATTCACCAAATCAATATTTTTATTTCTCTTATAAACTGATTATTTATTTGATTCCAGTTTACTTACTTTAATATGAATGTTCATGGCCAATTTTCACCAGTTCATGATGTGACCTTTCTTAACACAATAGAAACATCTTTTCTTTGGTAAGACACTTTTCACATCATTCTTCACAAACTTCTTGTAATTTGTTTGTTTAACAACTTTCTTCTTCTATTCACATCCCAAGATTGACCTATCAACTTCATATCTTACCTGATTCACTTTCTGTTGTGATCTTCTATTTACATAAATAGATTATTTGTGCATGACTAGTACATACCAGCACTAATCATAATAGTGACCACTTCTATTGCAATAATCACATAAATTTTCAAATTAATCATATATGTTCTTGATAAACATATTCTCTTTCTATGAATTCTGTTTCTATTTTATAGGTTTGAAATTTTATTCATCTTTTCTCCCTCTAAATACAGGAATTATGTAATTTTAATACAATTTTATATTGTGACAACAATTAATTTCATGATTACAAAACTTCCAACAGCACCAATAGTAGCCAATAAATCTTTATTTCTTCCTCTATGATAAATTCTAACTATCTTTGACATTTTTCTGCTTATGGGTATCAAATTTCTTCTTCTGTGATTTATTTGGAGAACAAGAATTTTTATTTACCCAAGTTTTTCAAGATTTTAAAGTTGAATCTAAACTATTCATTAAATCAACATTAGTATACACATATTTATCAGGACAAACAGTTACCTTATTTAAATATTTTTTAGCAAATTTATCCTTGGATAATCTTGAAATCTTATTGCCACTAGATTTAGTCTTTTTAGAAATAGAACTCTTATTAGATGAATCCTTGACAATGTTTATTTTCTTAGAAACATGGGAAGTCTCAGCTTGTGTCTCTTCTATATTTCTCAATTTCACTTCTAGTTCAAGAAAATTTATGTTGAGAGAAATCTTCTCATCTTCAACATATTTCATGATTTCTTACCACTGAATATTCATCTTATGAATCTCATATTCATGAATATAATTCTCCTTTAGTATCAAATTATCAAGATCCTTGATATTTTCTACTTTATCATTCAACTAATCATCTTTTATATTTATAGATATAATATGTAGCTTTTTCAGTGCATGGATAATTTCTATAAAAGAAATTTCAAAATTTTATTTCTCACAAATATTAATTTCCAATTATTTAATAGCTACATAATATCTTTCTTTGAAAAGATATATTTTTTCTTCGTTTTCATTCAAAAGTCTCATGAGAGTGTTGTCAATAGAAACCTTTTTATTCAATGCTTCTTCCATATCATTTGCCTCTTCTTCTAACTGTAATTTTTTATCCGGAAGTTCCTTGAAAACTTTGGTCACACATGTGAACACTTCTTTGGGAAGTTTATTCATATGATTTATGATTTTAGAATTAAAAATATCATTATCACATCTTGAAATTGATTTATCAGCTGATTTCACTAAACAATTTACACTCTAAGTCCCTTTAGATACTAGTTAATTTTCATTCATATTTGAATTATTCTTCAGCTTCGTTGCCACTCTTTTCTACCAATTTTTTATCTAATTTTACTAAAACATAAAAATTTATAACATAATGAGTAGAGATAGGAATTTCCATCTAAATATATTCTAAATTTTCGTCAAACTCAAATCTATACTTCATAAACATCTGATATAAACCATTGGACAAGTATAGTAGATCCAATCAGAGTTGGCCTATGTTCTGATACTAATTGAAGTGTCTAAGGATCTTGTAGTCACACTAAGAGGGGGTTTAAATCAGGTGTGACAAATTTTACTGAATTCTTTTTCACCTTTTAATTAAAACTTATGTCACTTGTTAAGATGAGTGGATCATACATGAAATGCATAT
Source organism: Viscum album (assembly GCA_963277665.1). Taxonomy (NCBI): domain Eukaryota; kingdom Viridiplantae; phylum Streptophyta; class Magnoliopsida; order Santalales; family Viscaceae; genus Viscum; species Viscum album. Next base: position 1,633,942,223 of record OY728141.1, read on the forward strand.
AGTAAATGGAACACAAAACATAGTATTTTTACAATGTTTTGTACTAAGACCTACATCCTTTCCTTGTTGGTTAGACCCCCCAACATGGATTATCCACTATAATATTTTTATCAATTATAAGGGTCCAGGAAGCAACTAGTTATACACCCTAATAATTGATCCTATAATTGATTATGGTTATAAACCCAGCAATCCAACTCTTTTTCCTCAGTTGGTTGGGCCCCCCAACCATTCAACTGGTTAGACCCCCAATATCTTGAGCCTCTTCAATAATTGGTTAGACCCCCCTGTTACATGCTCTAACTTGTTCTTCAGAATATCCGATCCACAAATTGGATGATAGGTTGATCCTCCTCCATGATATTTCTAGATAAAACTGGATTGTGTAAAGTTAAAGTTTCTTTGCACTGACACTAGACTTTATCAAATAATTTTGATCACCTATAGATAATCAATTGACTCAGTACAGAACTGATCAGGCAAGAATTATTTCTTCTACTAAAGACTCGGCCTCACTGAACACTAAAAACTTATATGCAAAAATACTTCTGAATCACTGATATAAATAATATCCCAACTTCAATCTCAAATATCTGCACACTGATTAAGCAACAATATTTCATGTGCACTTCTTCAAACTTCATGCATGAACACGTATGCAAGGATGTCTCACATTATGAATGAATTATTTTATGTGTATGAAAACAAATTTATTAATTGTATATTGTTTAAGCAAATATACAATGTCTTCTTCTTTGTTCAAGTGATTATATAAGCATACACATGCATGCATACATGCATTACCTCAATTTTCTTCTCCACTACTCAATTTCATGCATAGGTATACACAATGTTTACTTCTCCAAAATGAATGCATCACATTGTCCATTCATACTATTGTATATCAATATATGAATCCTTACAAATTCATTTAACCATGCATTAACTCTATAATTCCTTTGTGCATAAAAACTAGAATATGTATAAACTTGATGCACATAGTGTCTTCTCAAAATCTTCGCATAAAAACACTACTAATATTCAATGCAAGAGTATCCTGCATGTGCATATGTCTTTTAAAGACCCGTAAAATTCAAGGGAATTTTTTTTCTTAATTTTCTTTGGAATTTTACAAGAACGCGGTTTCTAACGGCACGTGATTCCGAGGCCCGGTGTGCCCGGAATCATTTTCCGAAGTTTGGATCAGGTACGTTCAGTGAACGAACGAGCGGGTTTTTCTAACTTGTGAACCGGTGCTCGGAATTGAATTCTGAGGGCACCGATGGAATCGTAGTTCCGATAATTTCTTAGAAACGCCTCTTCTGGAGTTGCGTTTTCTCGGGTGTGGTTTTTAATTTTTTTGGGGTTAAGTTAAGAAATAAAATAAAGTGGTGCGACAACTTTATTTTTATTTCACTTAAAAGCCACTTAAAACCACTTAAAGCCACTCAAGCTGAGTTGAAGCAGATAGGGTGGAACCCAAAATATCCTACCCATTTGGTAGGATATTTGCGAGGTGGGTCCCACTCTAGCCACACCGTTTCTTTTCCCCTAAGTAACGCACCCGTGAAAAGTCCTCTTTAATGAAAGTCAACTGGTGTGTTTTCTAAACTCTTAACACTCCTATTAATTGGACAGTTAAGACGTTACCATTAATTCACTGAATTAATGGTTCATTTCTTAACTTTTTTTTCAAATTGTTGGCATGTTAATAAAATAAGACCAACGCATGTATTTCTTGAGGATTGCTCGTTGAGAGGATTTGGAGAAGACACTAAGGCTTGAGATCTTCATCCTCCCTCGCAAAGAACGCGAAGAACGCAAAGAACGCGAAGAACGCCGAACCCTCGGAGATCGACGACGCGACGTCGTGTTCTACGACGCCAATGATTCTCCTTCCGCGACGCTTCTTCCGCGACGTTTCTTCCCCGCAACAATCTCTGATCATCAACTGCTTGAGGTAGGGGATTACGGTTCTCTAATTCTTTGTGGATTTTATCCTCAACATGGGTTTAAACGTGCTTTTTAATCTGTGTGTTTTCTTTAACCTCAGATATCGTCGACGCGACGCCGTATACCGCGACGACGCGACGACCCCTTCCGCAACGCGACGATCCTCTTCTTCCACGACGGTCAATTCTGCGAAGAACTCACGTCCGACGACAACGACGAGGTAGGGGTTTGATTCATTTAAATCTTTGTGATTTATACCCGCGGCGTTGATTAAATAATTTTTGTGGGACTTTTAAAATCGCTAACGCGGTGGGTGCGGACTAACAAACAAGTCTGAACCCACCGCTCCTTTTGTTCTTGGTGTGTGAAACGGCGGACGTCGACAAAGCAGGCCGCACGGGCGATGTGAGGTCCTCGCAGTGAAGAACGGACCCCGAGAGGACCTTTGGCGAAGGAGGCGTGAATTTCCGACCACCGGAACTCATCCGGTGGTCCGCGGAGCAGCCCGCCGGCGCGCCTCGCCGGCACGGCGGCGTCGGCGGCAGGCGGCGCCGCCGACTGGCGCGCCGCCGGAAGGAACCGTCGCGGCTGAAGCCGCAGCGGCAGCAGCACGGTCCCGCGACCGCGCGGGACCGGAGGAGCATGGGACACAGCGGCCCGGCCGCATCCGCTGGCAAGGGCGGCCCCACACGGAGCCACAGTTCTCTCATGCGGGGGCAGCACGCCCCCCGCTCCGGTCAGCCGTAACCGGGCGAGCCGACCCGCGCCGGTCGGGCCGGGTCGCGCCCAGGCCGGGCTGGGCCACCCAGGACGGGTCGGGCCATGCCGGCCTGGTCGGACCCGGACCTGGGTCGGGTTGACCCAGTTCGGGCTGACCCAGGGGGGGTTGGACCGGGTCGGTCCGGGACCATACCCCCCGTTTTCAGACCTTTTTGGTCTTTTGCTCATAACTTGAGCTGCGGGCCTCCGATCGATGCACCGTCAGTGGCGATGCGATCCTTGGATTGAGATGGTCGTTTCAGTATATCTCACTCAAGGTTTCAGAGTACTTTGGGTTTGGCCGGGTCGGTTCATACACGAAACCAACCGGGCCCTCGGAGGGGAAACGCTTATATCTAGAGCTCCGGACGTCCGATTGACGTGCCGTCGACTTTGATGGATTCCTCTAAGTGAGACGGATCTTTTGGATTAATCTTCCCAAGGTTTGGGTGCAGGTGGAGTACGGTCGAGTTGGTTTTGACTTAAAAACCAACTGGGGCCCTGGGATGAAAAATCCAATAACTCTCAGACCGGGCGTCCGATTGACACGCCGTCTGCGACGTTGAGTTCCTATTGATGATACGGAACTTTTGGATACATCAACTCTGGACTATGTGTCAGTTGATGTATCAGCCTCTCGGCTCGTGGAGCAGACCCTCCCGAACGAGCTTGATGTGTGCGGGAACCCTAGAGCTGGCTGCATCTGCAACATCGGCGACGACGACTGTACAGAGATCCTCAGTGGATTCGACGGTGACGACTACAGCACTCAGCGATCCTTTTTGGGTCAGTGCTACCGATCCTGTGTGGGTCCGATCCTATGTGGGTCAGCGCTCAACGGTCCTATGTGGGCCAGCGCCTACAGATCCTGTGTGGGTCTGATCCTGTGTGGGTCTTTGCGGGGGTTAGTTACCTATCGATCCTTTGTGGTTTAGATCCTTTGTGGGTCATTGCGGGGGTTAGTACCTATCGATCCTTTGTGGGTCTGACGGATTATATGAATCAGTGGCTATATCTGATCATCTCTATTGTCATACGAAGAAGTATACCTGTGTGAGCTGAAATCATGTTTTCTTTCCTATGTGGATTGTGTTGTGTTATCCTGTGTGGATTGTGTTTTGTTTTCCTATGTGGATTGTGTTGTTCTATCCTGTGTGGATTTACGTTTTGCTTTCCTGTGTGGATTGGGTTGTACTTGGTCTCGGATGTTGGAGCCAAACGAGAATTGATGACTTAGGTATATGTATGGGCATATACCTAAGCACTGTCGGATGTTACTTCGTGATTGTATCTTTCCTTTGTGGATTCTGGGAGACCTTCGGGGGTATCAGGGTCCTACTGAGTAGCTTATACTCACCCCTGCATGGGCTATGCCCGCACTACGTTGTATTGGTTGCAGACGACGGACAGCGCAGATCGTGGTTGAGGCTTGCGGAGCAGGACGGTACCTAGAGGTGGACCACTGGGCAGGACGTACTCGGAGCGGTCGGCTGGACCCGAAGAGCTGTGGAGGCTATCTGTACTCACCCTTCAGGTGGGATTTCCAGTGGATAGCTCGACATTGCGGCTTTACTTTTCAGTTGTTGTTTTCCCTTCCAGTTGTACTTTACTTTCAGTTTGGGTTTGTATACTGGCCCACTTACTTTTCCACACTTACTGTTGTACCCAGTTTTTACTTAGTGTTTACTTCTATTGCTTGCTTTCTCTGTGATGTTTGTTTACTTTACAAAGGAAATGCCTTCCCTTTTTACCGGGAATTACGCCTTGGTGCTAGTCGCCAGCCCCTGGCCTATGGAAGTCGGGCTTGGGGTAGTCATGGCACGGGCCCCGAGGACGGGTCGTGACAAATTGGTATTAGAGGAGTTCGGTTCTACCGCAGAACTTGGGACTCTGATCTTTTTCTATGTGAAGCAATAGTGTTAAGCGTATTGGGTGTGGTTATCAGTTTAGGGAGTACAGTGTTGGTGCGGCGGCCGACGTATCCGTACACCACGACCCTGACTTCTGATTTTCGACTTAATGCACGAAAACATTGATTGCAGTTGTGTTTCAAGTTTTCTTTGTGATTACTTTATGTCAGCTCACCAGGTATACTGTTTGATCGTGGCGCACCTGTTTTCTTTTCAGGATGTCCCCACGACGGCAGCCAGCTAGGGTTCCGAGAGTTGAGCGTGACGACAACCCACCGAGCGACGAGGCCTTAGTGCAGGGCCCTTTGACAGCAGAGGCACCGGCGGTACCTCTACCCGCCAAGCCACCGATACTTCTAGCCCCAGCCGCTGATGATGCACGTCGCCTTAGTGCACTGCATGAGTTCCAGCGCCAGCGACCACCCAGGTTCCGTGGGGAGACGGACCCCCAGGCAGCCGAGGACTGGCTGGAGGCAGTTGTATGAGTTTTCCGGTTAGTGAGGACACCAGCAGACCTCATGGTGATCCTCGCAGCGAGCCTACTGCACGCGACAGCGGGCCTATGGTGGAGCTTGATGCTCCAGGTGCACGATGAGTCATCTCTTCTCTGGACAGACTTTGAGAGCCTCTTCCACTCAGAGTTCGTCCCGGACACCCTTTGTGTGGTACGCATCTAGGAGCTTCTTCAGCTGCGGCAAGGCAGTTTGACAGTCGCCCAGTACTCGGCAAGATTTACCGATCTCTCGCGCTACTCGACAGACATGGTACGGGACCCATTCTTCTGGGCCCGGACCTTTGAGCAGGGATTGAGGCATGAGATCAGGGCATCACTGATCTCCCTCAGCATTCCGACTCAGGCAGGAGTACTAGAGCGAGCCCTTTTGATCGAGAGCTTTCTTGCTGAGTCTACACCAGTGGTGAGACCTAACGCGGGGCAGCACGTAGCAGAGTCTTCTACAGCAGGCAGTCGACGGATGACTCATGGGTCCAGGCAGACCAGAACCTCAGACAGACGACCTCAGGACACTGGCTCAGCAGTGCGGGGCACACAGTGTGGATCCAGTCTTTTGAGAGGCAGATAGTGCTACACATGCGGTGGGCGGGGTCACATGGCTTGTGACTGCCCGACCCACCGTGCCGAGGAGCAGTAGACGGTTGAGGGGTCACCCAGGCAGAGGCAGAGGGTTGACCATGGTGGTCCGCAGGGAGCAGGCGGAAGAGACGGAGGAGCTGGCTGAGCAGCAGGTGGTGGGCGACGCTTTGAGGCTCTACCACCACCACCACCAGGAGGTCCACCCAGGCCACAGGGATCTGGCGGGCAGAGATAGGCATAGCTCCAGGCAGCGGAGTCCTACGACCACGGCACGCCCGAGATGATTCGAGGTACTATCTGTGTCTATTCCACCCTTGCTGCAGTTCTTATAGACACAGGAGCGAGTCACTCTTTCATAGCCACTTCCCTTTATCGGATCTCAGAGATTCCGACAGAGCCGTTGGCTCGATCCTTATGGCTAGAGACTCCTACGGGAGAAGACTCGATGATTACGCACTGGTGCCGGTAGTGTGAGCTTACTCTAGGAGGCAAGAGCTTCATCTAGGATCTTCTTTTAGCGGCATCGAGGCCTTACGACGTCATCTTGGGCATGGATTGGTTATCTACATTCCATGCACAGATTGACTGTATTAGGCGCAAGGTGCGATGTGTACGCACCGACGAGAGCAGGTTCACCTTCACCGGCAAGAAGGGAGCCTTTGCAGCACAGGATGGACTTCCGCAGAGGAGAGGACATCCCATCACTCATCATTTAGATAGCCTCATCCAAGGAGCGATTGACGTGCGGAGTCCTATTTTTCCTGTAGTGGTGGATCAGTATGCAGACGCCTTTCCCGACGACGTCTTAGGGCTACCTCCTCGCAGAGAGGTAGACTTTTATGTTGACCTGTACCCCGGGACAGCCCCAATATCGACTCCAGCATGTCGGATGGCTCCCGCCGAGCTTTGAGAGCTACGGGTATAGTTGGAGGACTTGCAGGGCAAGGGATTCATCCGACCCAGTGTTTCACCCTGGGCTTCCCCGATTTTGTTCGCCAAGAAGGCGGAAAGGAGCTTGAAACTTTGTGTTGACTATCGTCGCCTGAACCAGGTGACAGTGAGGAACAAGTATCTGTTACCGAGGATTGATGACCTCTTCGATCAGCTCAAGGGAGCACGGTGGTTCTCGAAGATAGACCTCAGGTCAGGCTATCATCAGCTCAGAGTTTGGGACGAGGATGTACAGAAGACGGCCTTCAGATGTCGGTATGGCCACTATGAATTCTTGGTTATTCCTTTCGGCATAACCAATGCTCCGGCAGTGTTCATGGGCCTCATGAACAGGATCTTTCAGCCATACCTTGATCGATTTGTCGCGGTCTTCATCGACGACATTTTGATATACTCGACGACTGAGGAGGAGCACGCCTACCACTTACGGGTTGTACTAGACACACTCCGAGAGAACCAGCTTTATGGAAAGCTCTCGAAGTTTCAGTTATGGATACGTGAGGTCCACTTCTTGGGACACGTCATCTCTGAGGTGGGAGTTGCAGTGGATCCTGCGAAGATCGAGGCAGTACTAGCTTGGGAGCCACCCAGGAGCGTGACGGAGGTTAGGAGTTTCTTGGGACTAGCTGGATACTATCAGAGATTTGTGACAGACTTATCCAGAGTTTTGGAACCACTCTCATCTCTTACGAAGAAGGGGAAACCCTTTGTGTGGTCAGACAGATGTCAGCAGAGCTTCCAGGAGCTGAGATAGATATTGACCAGCGCACCTGTCTTGAGGTTTTCTGAGGAGGGAGTAGGGTACGTAGTCTACTGCGATGCATCAGGGACTGGAATCGGATGTGTCCTGATGCAGGAGAGGGCAGTGATCGCCTATGGATCACATTAGTTGAGGCCTCATGAGCAGAACTACGCTACCCATGACCTGGAGTTAGCAGCAGTGGTCTTCGCTCTGAAGACATGGCGACACTATCTGATGGGTGATCACTTTATACTCTTTTCTGACCATCAGAGTCTCAGGTACATCTTTTCTCAGAAGGACCTGAACATGAGACGGTGGAAATGGCTCGAGTTCCTCCAGGACTATGACTTTGAGATAGTCTATACTTTTGGGAAGGGGAACGTGGTAGCCGATGCTCTCAGCAGGAGGATGGGAATTCAGCTACTTGAGGAGGCGACAGATCAGCTAGCCGCTTTGCGGATATCCTTTATGGATAGAGATGGAGCAGCTTTTCTTCAGTCACTCACAGTCTCTCCTCCACTACTACAGCGGGTCAGAGAGGCACAGCGTGGGGATGCTGACTGTGAGACGCGGCGTGCACAGATATCCTCAGGTCAGACACCTGATGGTTTCTCCTTTGGAGTAGAGCATGACATCCTTTTCATAGGACGTACCTTGGTACCAGTCGCTTTACGAGAGGAGGTGCTGAGAGAGTTTCACACTTCCCCTTTGGTGGTACATCCTGGAGTGGCGAAGATGTACCAGGATCTCAGACGACAGCACTGGTGGCCAGGCATGAAGAAGGCTATGGCAGAGTTCATTTCTCGATGCCTCACCTGCCAGCAGGTGAAGACAGAGCATCAAGTACTAGCATACTTGGTATAGCCCTTGGAGGTCCCGGAGTGGAAGTGGGATGGGATATCTATGGACTTCGTGACTAGACTTCCACGCACTTCCAGAGGTCACGACTCCATTTGGGTGATTGTCGACCGACTCACCATGTCGGCTCACTTCTTACCCATCAGAGAGCAGGGCTCAGTGGAGAGCTTGGGACGTCTCTATGTTTAGGAGATTGTACGGATTCACGGTGTGCCATCATCTATCTTCTCCTATTGAGATGCTCGATTCACTTCCCGTCTTTGGAAGGGGTTGCAGGAGGCGTTTGGGACGCAGCTACGTCTGAGCACCACCTTTCAGCCTCAGACGGATGATCAGACGGAGAGGACCATTCAGACTCTCGAGGACATGCTCTGCGCATGTGTCCTCGACTTTGGTCGCATCTGGGAGGACCACCTACCCTTGGTGGAGTTTGCGTACAACAATAGCTACCACTCCACCATCGGGACGGCACCATAAGAGGCATTGTACGGCCGACCTTACAGATCTCCTTTGTGCTGGACAGACCCTGGGGAGTCATCACTTGTGGGACCGGAGATGGTCCAGGCCACGATAGAGAAGGTTCAGGTCATCCAGGAGCAGATGAGGACAGCTCAGAGCCGGAAAAAGTCTTATGCTGATAGGAGGCGGAGGCCACTAGAGTTCGAGGATGGCGACCACGTCTTCTTGCGTGTCTCACCTCGACGTGGATTACGGAGATTTGGTCTAGGCGGCAAGTTGTCTCCACGCTTCATCGGACCCTTCCAGGTCCTCAGCAGGATTGGCGAGGTGGCTTATCGCCTGGCTCTACCACCTCAGTTGCACCGGGTGCACGACGTCTTCCACTTATCCCAGCTGAGGAGGTACATGCACGACCCGACGCATATCATTGACCATGGGGAGTTGGATGTTGATGATGGGGCGACTTTTGCGGAGGTCCCGGTGGAGATCGAGGATCGACAGGAGAGGGTCCTACGTGGAAGATCGATTCCTCTTTTGCGTATCATATGGAAACACGGGAACCTCCAGGAGAGCACTTGGGAGCGGGAGGCTCAGATGTGTGCTCAGTACCCACATTTGTTTCCCTAGTTTATGATATATCTTTATGGAGACGTAAAGCCCTGAGGTGGGATTGATGTAAAGACCCGTAAAATTCAAGGAAATTTTTTTTCTTAATTTTCTTTAGAATTTTACAAGAATGAAGTTTCTGACGGCATGTGATTCTGAGGCCCGGTGTGCCCGGAATCATTTTCCGAAGTTTGGTTCGGGTACGTTCAGTGAACGAACGAGCGGGTTTTTCTAACTTTTGAACCGATGCTCGGAATCGAATTCTGAGGGCACCGATGGAATCGCAGCGTCGGTAATTGCTTAGAAACGCCTCTTCTGGAGTTTCGTTTGCTCAGGTGTGGTTTTTAATTTTTTTGGGGTTAAGTTATGAAATAAAATAAAGTGGTGCAACAACTTTATTTTTATTTCACTTAAAAGCCACTTAAAACCACATAAATCCACTGAAGCTGAGTTGAAGCGAATAGGGTGGAACCCAAAATATCCTACCAATTTGGAAGGATATTTTTGAGGTGGGGCCCACACGAGCCCCACCGTTTCTTTTCCCCTAAGTAACGCACCCGCGAAAACTCCTCTTTAATGAAAGTCAACTGGTGTGTTTTCTAAACTCTTAACGCTCCTATTAATTGGACAGTTAAGATGTTACCATTAATTCACCGAATTAATGGTTCGTTTCTTAACTTGTTTTTCAAATTTTTGTCATGTTAATAAAATAAGACCAACACATGTCTTTCTTGAGGATTGGTCGTTGAGAGGATTTGGAGAAGACTCTAAGGCTTGAGATCTTCATCCTCCCTCGCGAAGAATGCGAAGAACGCGAAGAACGCGAAGAACGTGAAGAAATCAAAGAACGTCGAACCCTCGGAGATCGACAATGCGACGCCGTGTTCCGCGACGCCGACGATTCTCCTTCCGTGACGCTTCTTTCGCGACGTTTCTTCCCCGCAACAATCTCCGATCATCAACTGCTTGAGGTAGGGGATTAAGGTTCTCTAATTCTTTGTGGATTTTATCCTCAACATGGGTTTAAACTTGCTTTTTAATCTGTGTGTTTTCTTTAACCTCGAAGATCGTTGACGCGACGCTGTATACCGCGACGACGCGATGCCCCCTTCCACGACGCGACGATCCTCTTCTTCCGCGACGGTCAATTCCACGAAGAACTCACGTTCGACGACAACGACGAGGTAGGGGTTTGATTCATTTAAATCATTGTGATTTATACCCGCGGCATTGATTAAATAATTGTTATGGGACTTTTAAAACCGCTAACGCGGTGGGTGCGGACTAACGAACAAGTCTGAACCCACCGCTCCTTTTGTTCTTGGTGTGCGAAACGGCGGACGTCGACAAAGCAGGCCGCACGGGCGATGCGAGGTCCTCGCAGTGAAGAACGGACCCCAGGAGGACCTTTGGTGAAGGAGAGAATTTCCGACCACCGGAACTCATCCGGTGGTCTGAGGAGCAGCCCGTCGGCGCGCCTCGCCGGCACGGCGGCGCCGGCGGCAGGCGACGGCGGCGCCCGGCGCGCCGCCGGAAGAAACCGCCGCGGCTGAAGCCGCGGCGGCAGAAGCACGGTATTTCGACCATGCGGGACCATAGGAGCACGGGACGCGGCGGCCCGGCCGTGTCTACTGGCAAGGGCGGCCCCACGCGGGGTCACGGTTCTCTCACGCGGGGGCAGCATGCCCCCCGCTCCACTCGGTCGTAACCGGCCGAGCCGACCTGCGCCGGTCGGGTCGGGTCACGCCCAGGCCGGGCCAGGCCACCCAGGTCGGGCCGGGCCACGCCGGCCGGGTCGGACCCGGATCCGGTTCGGGTCGACCCGGTTCGGGCTAACCCAGGGGGGGTTGGGTCGGGTCTGTCCGGGCCCATACCCCTTCGTTTTCAGACCTTTTTGGTCTTTTTCTCATAACTTGATCTGCGGGCCTCCGATCGACGCACCGTCAGCGGAGATGCGATCCTTGGATCAAGACGGTCGTTTCGGTATATCTCACTAGGTTTCGGAGTACTTTGGGTTTGGCCGGGTTAGTTCGTACATGAAACCAACCGGGCCCTCGGAGCGGAAACGCTTATATCTTGAGCTCCAGACGTCCGATTGATGTGCCGTCGACTTTGATGGATTCCTATAAGTGAGAAGGATCTTTTGGCTTACTCCGCCCGAGGTTTGGGCATAGGTGGAGTACGTTCGGGTTGGTTTTAACTTAACAACCAACGGGGCCCCTGAGACAAAAAGGCCAATAACTCTCAGACCGGGCGTCCGATTGACGCGCCGTCTGCGACGTTGAGTTTCTGTTGACGATACGGAAATTTTGGATACATCAACTCTGGACTATGTGTCAGTTGATGTATCATCCTCTTGGATCGTGGAGCGGACCCTCCCGAACGAGCTTGCTGTGTGCGGGAACCCTAGAGCTGGCTGCATCTGCGACGGCGACGACGACGACTGTACAGAGATCCTCAGTGGATTCGACGGCGACGACTACAGCACTCAGCGATCCTTTGTGGGTCATTGCTACCGATCCTGTGTGGGTCCGATCCTGTGTGGGTCAGCGCTCAGCAGTCTTGTGCGGGCCAGCGCCTACAGATCCTGTGTGGGTCTGATCCTATGTGGGTCTTTGCGGGGGTTAGTTACCTATCGATCCTTTGTGGGTCAGATCCTTTGTGGGTCATTGCGTGGGTTAGTACCTATCGATCCTTTGTGGTTCCAACGGCTTAGATGAATCAGTGGCTATATCTGATCATCTCTATCGTCATACGAAGAAGTATACATGTGTGAGCTGAAATCCTATTTGCTTTCCTATGTGGATTGTGTTGTGTTATCCTGTGTGGATTCTGTTTTGCTTTCCTATGTGGATTGTGTTGTTCTATCCTATGTGGATTTACGTTTTGCTTTCCTATGTGGATTGGGTTGTACTTGGGCTCGGATGTTGGAGCCAAACGAGAATTGATGACTTAGGTATATGTATGGGCATATACCTAAGTAGCGTCGGATGTTACTTCGTGATTGTATCTTTCCTTTGTGGATTCTGGGAGACCTTCGAGGGTCTCGGGGTCCCTACTGAGTATCTTATACTCACCCCTGCACAGGCTATGCCCGCACTACGTTGTGTTGGTTGCAGACGACGGACTGCGCTGATCGTGGTTGAGGCTTGCGAAGCAGGACGGTACCTGGAGGTGGACCACTGGGCGGGACGTACTCAGAGCGGACGGCTGGACCCGAGGAGCTGTGGAGGATATTTGTACTTACCCTTCAGGTGGGATTTCCAGTGGACATCTCGACATTGCAGCTTTACTTTTCAGTTGTTGTTTTCCCTTCCAGTTGTACTTTACTTTCAGTTTGGGTTTGTATACTGGCCCACTTACTTTTCCGCACTTACTGTTGTACCCAGTTTTTACTTAGTGTTTACTTCTACTGCTTGCTTGCTCTGTGATGTTTTTTTACTTTACAAAGGCAATGCCTTCCCTTTTTACTGGGAATTACGCCTTGGTGTTAGTCACCAGCCCCTGGCCTATGGAAGGCGGGTTTGGGGTAGTCACGGCACGGGCCCCGAGGACGGGTCGTGACATGTCTCATTCACACAACTCCTTTCTTAAACTAATATGAATTACACCTCCTATGCGTGCAACAACAAACTCTCACTCATTTCATACATTTTTCTCATGTACTATCACATAAAAAAATACATGAAACTCTTCTTATGAAATTCCTCTTCGTGTAACAGTAAATGTGGCCTTCTTTTATAGATCGTACAAACCAGAATAATACATGGAAAGAGTATCTCACTACTTCATATGACTTCACAAAAATATTGAGTGTGTGGTTTACATATCAAGAAGAGCGTGGAATTATTCTTCTTTTAATAATCATTTGCGACATGTAACACTTTTTCGTGAACTAGAGAATTCATGGAGATTCTATCACTTCTAAAAAATGAAGTTCTCTCAAAGTTAATCAAACAAAAATGAACCCAAACTTGTGTATTTATAGGCAGTGAATATCGACTCAGAATATTTTAGAATCACTGATAACCTAACTTTAAGTTCTGTTCGAAAAAAAAACAACTACACCTCATAAAATCTCACTTTCAACTCCCTACAAAGCTTCATTTCAATCTTCACTACATGATGAAAATGATTCAGCAAATTATTTTGATCATCATGGAATTTTTAGGCTATTGAAATGATGAATTGATGATGGAAGAACATGGATGGTGCTTAGGTCAACATAATAGGAGCTTCAGGTGAATAGTAGATCAGTCAAAGCTTACAGGAGAAGACAGCGCAACTGGGCTCACATATCTCTAATCAGACGGCTCCTAAAATTGGATGAGTAAATTAGATGGTGGTAGTTCTCTCTATGTTTTTTAAAATAGATAAATAGATCAATGGTCAGGATAATGAGATATGAGGATCATATGACTTCAATTAATTCAGCGCAATCCCACATCAAAACTGCATGAGTTTGAGTCCCTCCTTATAATACTTGATGCAATATCCATGGTTCAATAATCTCTTCCCCCTCCTCTCATACCAACCCATACTAGTTATTTCAGGTGTGATCCTATGCCCACCTCCACCACAGTGTCTCCCCACATGGTGATGGTCTTCCACTACTCTGCCTCATGTAGGTGCGCCCCTTACTCTATTGACTACTCAAATGGGTTGTCTTGGGGTTGAAATTGGCCACCATATAGTGGTGTGATACTCCCTTAGTTTTCATGTAGTAAGGATTAATTTTTGATAAAATCCATTAAAAAAATAATAATATTATATTCCAATCAAAATCAAATCACCAACCTCCTTCTCAAAATAAAATTCCAAACCAACTTAATATTTAAAAACCCCCTTATGTAAAATAAATCATTTTTCAAATGATGTTAATAATATTTCAAAATCAAATATCCAATGAAACATGGTTTTTTAACTTCATACAATCTCTACAATCATCACAATTAAAACTCGTTGACTTTTCATCTTCTTAACTAATTGACAACAATTACAACTTCACCAAATCACTTGACCACTTCACTTCATTGCCTTCTTATTCTTCATCTTTAGATAAGAAACTTCTTCTTTTGGATTTGAATAATTTTCTATATTTCCTGGGGGAATATGATTTTCCTTTTTCTCCTTATCTCTTCCATGATCTTCTTATCCTTCTTTCTTCTTCATCACTAACCTCTTATTTATTCCTTTAAGTAAAATTATCCGCAAAATGCTCAATGGATCCAAATTCAAAACATTTCAAGGGAAATTTCCCTTTGTATTTCCCTATACCTATTTTCATATTTTTAGAAAAAAAGGATAAAATATCATCAAAAATTTTACATACCTCGTTTTTATAATCGAATTCACCAGATTTATCTTCAATAATAATCTTATTTGAATTTTATTTCTTATCCTTGAAATACATTTCTCTATCAATTTTTTTTTCTTCTAATATATTTCTCCCTTCTCATTTCATAAATAATAATATTGATATTAAAATAATCTAGCAATAATGTTTTAGGATATTTTTCTTCCAAAGAAGAAACTTTTGCATCAAACTTGTTGGGAAGGACTCTCAAAATATTTTCAACAACTATAGAATCATATAAATTTTCACTAAGACATATTATAGTGATAAAAATTTCATTCATCATAGTAAAGAAGTACCCAACAGATTCATATTCACCCATATTCAAATATTCATACTTCAATCTCCATATTTGTAACTTTTCCTTCTTCGCTTTTGTATTTCCTTAATATATGTTTTTCAATTTATCCCATATACCATTGGTTGTGGAAACACCTTTTACCCTTAAGAAATAAATTTCATAAATTGATGATAGTAAATCTTTCTTAAACCTTCCATCATTCTCAAGATTCTTCTTATCAACAGATGTAAAAGGATATTTATAATAATTGGAGGAAACCCATTTGTTGCAGCTTCAAGAACATCATATCCAATAGAAATAAGATAAGTAAACATTCTATGTTTCCATATATGATAATTCTTTCTATAAAAAAATTGTATTACCTTTATTGTTCACACAATTCAAATTCTCCATCAACAAAGAATAAGTGAAGGGAACATGGATCTAATACCAGTTGAAAGTTCCCATTCAGTGTAATTGTGTCACTAAGAGGAGGAATGTATGAATCAGTTATACTTTTTATTTTTTATTTCCTTGAAATAACCCTCGACTCATGTTAAATATTTAAATACCTGCTAAAAAATAATTCAAACTTACATCCACGAGAACGTAATAATTTATGAGTTTTCTATTCAATAAGAATAGTTACGTCCTTAGTATGGTTTGGAAATGATCCAATACCACAAACTCCTCTAGAAATAAATCATTTTGATGGAATATAATGAGTAGGATATACCCTTTCACTCTTGTATCACTTTGAAGACAATAAAAAAGTGTGTGTGCACCCTATTAGCGCAAATAGGGTAAATAATGTTTGTATAACAACTCATGTTACCTCTACTTATTTCCAACTTCCATAGATGTATTATTTGGAAAAAAGTCTTTAATTTATTACTTATAAGATGGTAATAACTTCATGACTTTGATATAGAACTCAATCTAATTGTCTAGTCCGACCTGTTCACTTTGATTCTCCAGATCAGATTTCCCAATATGATCTTCCCACTCAGATATTTAAATCTAATTTCCTAATATGATAGATGTAGCTCTACCAGAATATGATTAAGACAATTCTGAATTCCTTCTTTCTTAGTCCAAAAATCCTAATATAAAAATCTAGATCTGATTATCCAGTCTGATACGATGACCATCCAAATACGATGACAAGAATAATACGATAAATAGATAAATAAAATGATCAATTAATATGATGATCAACTGAATACAACATTGTGATCATGTCTCTTCTCCTTTCAATTCACTCCATCAAAAATTATTCAACAAAATCTCAATACAGAAACCTTCTTTCTCTCCCTAGAAAGTCGGAGCTTCTCTCTCTTATATGAACAGTACCTCTATGTCTGACCTCTAAAAAAGTAAAAATTATTTTTAAACTTTTATAGGTGACCCATGATAGGTTTTAGTAGGAATACAAAAAAAATCCGCCCATCCAAATTCACCCAAATATTTATTTCCCTTGAATTTAGTGTAAATTTATGACTTCATCAATGCTCCTCAATTCTTCTCTAATATTCTAGAATCTTATTCAAACTTCATCTCTTCATCAGATTTTATTTTTCAATTACCATTCAGGATTGGATTTCAATTCTCGATTTTGATTGGATGAATCTAGTTTACTTAATATGATTGCTCTATACCAATTATTGAGAACAAACTCTCTTTGAATTTTAAGCTCCCCCTTGACAACACATCCATCTCTTTTCTTCAGAAATTCTCTTAATCCACTTAATTGATAAACAAAGTAATTCAACCTATTTTGAATGGTTGACTACATTACTGATCACCTTCTGTTCTTTTCTTTTCATTCATCATTCTCATGAAAATATTTCTTTGATTACGATGGCTCTTGACCCAATTGAAAAAACAGCACATTTTTCACAAATGTTCTCGGCCTTTATAAATCTAATGATCCTATTATGATGGCTTCACTAACTTTAATCTTTAAATATCATGCCTCTGAATATATTGATGATCAAATGCTATAGTTCCTGACATTATTTTAGAAACATCCTTCTTTCCAACTCATCCTGAATACGATTGTTCAGAATACAATTAGCCTAAATACGATCAGGCTAAACATGATCTTCAGTACACCTTTTCTCTTGCCATCCATATTTGATATTGCATATTAAGTTTCATAACATACGTATAATTTATGAGAACTCCAATATCATCAAATCATCATCACATTTGTTTTATCTTAGTCATGGAGACTTTGATTCTCCATCAATACTAACATTTCTTCCATACTGGATTCAGAGTGAATCTGATGACCATTTACTTCCAGCAAGATTCTTTCTCAATATGATCAACCTTTTTTTCCCAAATTCAGTGTGAATCCGATGAATATTTTCTTTCATCCAACTTATTCTAAATATGATGAACCTTTTCAAGCATTGTGATTTCAATTCTTCTGGATATGATGGTTAGTCCAAATATATCCAAATACAAAGTTAATTGATTTTATTTATTCAAAAAGTTTCTTGAGAACAAAAGACCACATCTATACCTTCATCACCAGCTTGGTCCTAACTGTTAAGATGGGTATGATTTTAAATCCTTTTATATAATAAAATTTGGACAAGTTTTGGTTATGTTTTCACCCTGATATTTTAGTTTTAACAACTCATTAACCCTTTTGATAATTTCTACAATATTAAAATTGTATAAATTGCATCAAGAATGCTAACATAAGAGGAAAAAGGACCCATAAATGTACCATGGATGATATTTTCAACCATAACCCATTAAATTAGTTTAATATTTTATTTTTATAAATTTTAAATCATTTAATTAAATATTTTTTTATTATATAATATCATTAAAGTCATTTTTAGAACTATTCATTTATTTTGACTTTGAGAACATAATTAGAACTACCAATTTTGAATATAATCTTTTAGATCATCACTTATTCTTCATAATTATTTTTAAAATTAATGGGATACCCAAAATAAAATAAATATTATCATTTTTAATGTTTTGAAAATTGATTATTTAATTGTTTTACTATTTTCATATATGTCGTGCCATCGCAACATAAGTGTTTTAGAAAATTATAATAATTCTAAAATTTAAAAAAAAATCATTAAAATAAAATAAATTTATTATACATCATTTTTATTATTTATATTCATTCATAAGGAATATATATTCTTATTAATATCATGACAACATATTTAATATGTTATTTTGACTTTTTCACCTTACACAAGTATTAAACAAGCATTTGGATAAGATTCTTGTTATACAACTCAAAATTTAGAAAATATAAATCAAAATAATAATTTATACATAATATTGACCAAAAATGTTCTTAGAATTAGTTTACCTTCTCAATTAATATCATTATGACATGAAATTTTACTTTTCTAATATTGTGCAAGCACTGCGTCCACACTCAAAATGAGTTTTATATATCATGAAATAAATTCTAGTTTCTATGTTTTTAATTGTTTTTGTATGATATTTTTATTATATTTTTATAAATTATTCCTTAAATGAGTTTTATAAGTTTTTATATCATGTTTATGCATTGTTGATATCATAAAAGATATCATATTTCATAAAAACTGTATTTTTTTACTATTCACTAAAAATAACTTTTTCAGAAAAATATCATAAATTCATACTAGGATAAATTTGAATTAATAAATCCAAAAATAAATTAAATTTCATTAAATTAAATTCCTATAATTTATAGAAAATAATTTTAATATAAATGTGTAAAATACAATGAAAAATGGTTTTTAGAAGGAAAATGTGTTTTTAATCCTAAAAATGAACTTATATTAAAATAAAGTATATTCTTGATTAATATGTAATTATTTATATTATTCATAACTAAATTATAATTATATTAATTTAAGATTAAATTCAAAATTTTATGGGTATTTTTTAATTAAAATAAATGATAGTTTTATAAAAATCGATATTTTCACTATTCACTAAAAAATCAATCATTTTAGAAAAATCATAAAAATTCAACCTAAGCTGATTTTTATTTGATGATTTCAAAAATAATATTCTTTTGATGAAATAAAATTTTTAAAATTTCAATTAATTAATTATAATATTCACTCACAAAAATTAATAAAAACATTTTTGAAGAAAATGTATTTTTTGAAGAATAAAATGGATTTACTAAAAATTGAGTGCTTATTTCCTAAGAGAGGATAAATACGTTTTTATTGAGTGTGACCTTTATATATTTCATAATTTGGTTAATACTATTCATACCCTCTAATTTAATGTCTAGGTTATAACTATAACATTTAAATAATAATATTTTAATAGTACATCAACATTCATTTAAACTCGATGTTGTGTATATTGAAAGATATAAATGAAATAAAATTTATTGAAAGAGAAATATATTATAAAATATTAGGGTTTTGCAAAGTAGACAACCAATTCTAAAGATGACTTATAAGGTTGATCTTACGGTCTCATATCTATTATAGTTGTTAGAAAAAGAGGTTGGTTTCATATGTTCTAGTTATATAATGAATCAGACCTTTCAACACTGAAGAAATCCATCAATAGATAATGATAGAAATTCTTGTCAAAATTCAAGGACAATAATCTTCACCAAAAGTTCACCTTGTACATTGAAAATAGAAATATGAATTTCAATAAATAGTTGGTTGGATATGAAAAATATTGGTGGGATGATAATTAAGGGTTCATGGATGATACCTGCCCTTTTTAATATGAATTATGTAATGATTAAATGATTTTTATCATGGATTATATAATGCACAATAAGGATTAACCTTACACACTAGAACTGAATACTTAAAATTCATTGTGTTTATCTTGTTTAATTTATTTCTTTCATAAGGGTGAGGTTGAGAGGAAATATAAAGAGAGTAGAATTCATTTTAATAAATGAAAAAAATTGGATTGTTTTGAGAATTAATAAAAATGTGAAAAGATATTTAAAAGAAAAGAAAAATAAAAGGACATTGATTCACCCCCCCCCCTTCATTGTTCATCCATCCATCCAATGGTCTGAAGGCATTCATTTTTTATTGATTATGATAATACACCTTTCAAGGGGTGAGTTGGAACCCTTACAATGCCCATAGGCATGAGAATTACATGGCTCATAGGCCTTAGAGGAATTCCTTAACCATAGGCTTCAAACATTACATACAACCCAGACTAACTACTTGGAACTTCTCCTCCCCAGCATCTTCATTCTGAAATCAGCTATCCACCTTTTCATGGTTGTTCATCTAGGCTATCTCATTCATGCACAGGCTTTTCCCGATGGTAGGTTCCATACCCTCTTATTCTTGAAATCTGTGTAGCTTCTGCTATGGTGAAAGCTCCTTGCTCATCCACCTATAGAGCTTGTTCCTTGTAGGTTGTCTGGTTTGTATCTGCACATAAGGTGGAATGAAGGCCTTGAGGTGGCCTGAAGACCTCACTGGCCTGAAGTCTTGGGTGGCCCGAAGGCCTTAAAGGACTCGGGGACCAAATCTGTGGCCCAAAGGCCTAAACAGGGGCAAATTCTCGGCTACTACAGTGCCAAACAGTCCCTGCTATAGTACTGCATAGTTCCCACTACAGTACTGCTACAATAGCACTATAGTACTTATACAGCACCCGGAAATTGTGCCTCCACCTGGATTTGATCTCGGGTCACCTGGATGCACTTAAGAGTCCTCACCAACTGGGCTGAGGGTCATTTGCTTCATCATCCTTAACCTGATCGCAATATGTTTTTTATACTAAGAAGGAACATTTCTTAAAATAAAAAATTAAAACCACCTTAATTTATTTTTTAACTAAAAAGTTTAATCATTTAAATTAAAAATTATAATTTATGTGTTTTTATCATAATAATAATAGAAGAATGATAAGCTAAATGATACTTTTAATCATACTTCATTTAACTTAATTAACCAATATTTTAATACTACATAAAAAATTATTAACTTTTTAAAAAATTACTTAGTGCGGCATGTTTATAAAAAAAACTCTAAGTGTGAGCCTATAAATATAACTCTGGAATATATTTTTGTGATGCACACTATCATATATATTGAACTTAGTTTCTAAAAAAATACTTTGTGAGAATTTTCATTGAGAAATTCATCTAGTTAACTACATAAAACATACATATAAATTATGAAGTCATATGCACAAAGACCTTTAGAAAAATAAAGTGATTTGAATTTTTTAAAATAGTGACTTGTATCCCAAATACATTATCATTTTTAAGACAAACATGCAGAATATTAAAAATCCAAAAATCAAGACATTTCATGCCTTAGGAAAGTTAGGTTCATACACCAAAAATATATATATTAAAATTTAAACTTTATTTAAATCCTTCTTCATAGTCTTCCTATATGATTTCATGATCTTTTTTTAAGTTTAGGACTCGAGCAAGCTCGGTCCTAAAAAATTATTTAAGAAAATATAAAAATAGAGAAACATAAAAAAAATGCAACACAAAAAGCACCACCACACTAGAAAACTGATAAAAATGCCACCCAAAAAAACTAAATATCCCAAAGACCTACACACTAAATTATTGACCCACAACCACACATAATAGAATCCCAAAGGAGACTGCCAGCACCATAAAATACCCAAGGACCCTACTTGACTCCTGCATCACAATCCCACCAAAAACTCAACATAGAGCTTGGGACAATGATAAAAAAACTACCGTATGCCCAAATTTTGGAGACCACCCACAGCTTGGTCCCCACCTGAAACTTGCTGACAAAGACCAATGAACTAGCCTATCGCCAGGCTACCATCACACATCCCAAAGTCAAACCCACATCCTGATGTCTCCCTCACATTGCCAATAATTCTTCTATTCCTACAAATGCCAGCCACCGTCACTGCTCCATCGGAGTTTAACGTCCACCAGCCTATAAATCCCAAAGTCGCCCCCCACCCCCCCCCCCTTCTAATACCAGAAATAGGACCATGTCCCAAGGCCAGGATCCAAAGTCTCCAAAGGTAGTCACCATCATCGCTATCTTTCAATGGCCCTGCATCGGCCACCACCACCAGATTCACCATATTCTCCTTACAAGCCCTATGTCGGTCGTCTCCACCCACCATGAAATCCCTATATTTGTCTCAACCTTGAAATCCATGTGTCGTACGACTCCACCATGATTCCAAACTCGATGTATCTACCTTGGAATGGACTTGCGTTGTTTGGCACAACCAGGATCCCAAGTTGTCCATTTCCATGTCGGGGCACCTTGAAGAACCCTAGATCTGAGATCCATCAGAAGAAGACTAGAGGTATCTTGTATCCCTCAAACACCACCACTTGTAGGTGCGGAAACCAAAGCATTCTCACCAAGAAGATCTGGTCGTCGGACCCGTTGAAGATCTACCGAATTTCATTATAAAGAGAAAAGGTGGGTGTGAGGAGGGCACTGAGGACCACAATCGGCACCTGGATCCTACTGAAGTCTTATGAGGTCAACTCAAACCAAGGCCCACAATGCATCAATGTCATCCCATAGCCCACAAACAGCACACACTAAAAGAAGCACATTGTTTCTGAAATCCTTCGACATCCAAACGCCATCCTGCAATCCGAAAAATAAAATTGAAAGAAATCATTACAATACTCCTTCCTTTCCAAATCATCTTTAACCAATTCAAATCCATTATGTGGACAACAAAGATCAAAGATATCCTTGTTTCCAACTACATCAACATAGAAGATTTTCAATTTAGATCGATCGTAAGAATGATCGCCATACAATGATAGAGATAGAATATATCCTCTAATGATAGAATCCATCCTCAATCCATTTCATGATCTTCTTAGTACATGTTATCACATGAGGGTATACATCAAATAAATGGTGGAATAAAATCTTAGTAAAGGGAGGAATAATAGAAAGGAACACGAGACATGAATCAATGAGAGTACATGGGTGACCATAATCAACATCATCATATTATAGGCATGATATCATCAACATAAGCATATGAAAATCCCTTAAAAGTGACATGGAATGTAGAACATTCATAATAATGAAACATCATAACATTGTAGACAATTTCCATACATATAATGTGAACAAATCTAGCATCATGTTCATTCATAACATATGTGTATAAAACTTACTGCATGAAATGTGAATAAAGATATAATCATGTTCATGCATAATAATATCATAAGATACATCACATTACCTAATGCATAGAAATTATATATAATTATTATCTCACTCATCACATCATAAAATTATCATAATCATTCATTCCACAAAAAAAGGAAACTTATATCAATCAGAAACATGAAATAAACCCATTAGATAAGAATGGGTTTCATGATGGTGTTTCAAGGCATATATTGATGAATAAAATATGGAGGTTCCCCAAAGTTAAAAGGAAATATATAATTTTTTACATTTAAGGGTAGTATTAACAAAGAAAATATCATATTTTATTGAGGATAATAATAAGCATAAGAAGAATCGAATAGTGTTTTTAAGAAAAATTCTTGATCAAAAATATTGAAGTAATCTTATAATTCATCTAAAAAAAGTAAGAAAATTAATATCTATATAATAAAAAAGGAAAATAAAATAAAACTTCATTTAGAAGTTTTTTGATAATAATTTTTACAAAAATATAAAGGAAAATAAGATAAACCCAAAAGATAGAGTTAGGTTTAAGATCCTTCTTACCTTAGGTCTTGTTTTGTATTGTCACATTTACACCTCTTATATAGTAAAATTATGTTCATTAAAACATTAATTTGAAAGATAATTATATTCATTTATGTTATTAATATCCAATTATAATCATTGTAATTTATTTTTTAACATTTGGTTGAAAATAAAATAGTTTGATGTCATGTTTCATTGAATTACCAATTTTGTTTTGATTTTATGATTTTGATTTGTTTTTATTTAAAAATTAGTTAAATTAACTCTAGAATCTTAAAAATACATAAAATTAATTATTTATATATTATAACTATGTTATTCTAACCACCCATAAATGTGATGATAAGTAAAGTATTGACAATGTCCTCGTAGGTGGCTAACTGACCATTAACAGGACATACCAAAATAGGGAAAGAGAATCAATGTAAATACATTATATATAGTTAATAATAAGTATATGGTATAATAATAACAATTATTGGTATATAATATATAATAAATGGAAATATAATAAGTGATATATAAATAATTGGTATTATCCCCATAGGAGGTAAATCAACCATTAACGAGGACTTTGATAGAGATAAGGAAAGAGATAATATACATGTTATAAATATTATATAATAAATGTTTAGTAGAATAATAACATTTATATTATTATTAATTACTTTTTAATTAATTGATAAAGGATTTTTTTAGAATAAAGAGTGTAATAATTAATGAATTGAAGAAGTATAGTGAAGCAAAAAAGGTGAGAAGGGTGGCCTCATCTTTAATGATTCAACTTTTCTTAAGCATCAATGCCTTGGAGTATTGGATTTGGATGAGAAAAAAATATCCCTATGGTTTTAGTAATTTTTTGGAGAGAGTAATTTTTCATATATTGGGTAATGAGAATGATTTGGGAAGTGATTTTTCAAGAGGGGTGAGTTGATATTTATACTTATGGGGGATATTTTGGGTTTTAATCATGAATAAGATGTTATTCCCAAGGTAAAACATGAAATAGTGATCTTATTTGATATTATGAAAAAAATTAGATTAAAATTGAATTATTTTATGACTTAAAACCCCTTATATCACTAAATTTTATTAGTATATATAAAATAAAGGGAAAAAATGAAAAATAGTTTTTTTAATGGCGTGTTTTCTCTTTTTAGACATTGGATTTTACTTTTTAGGTTTTGAAATTAAATTTATTATTTTTAATTAAGTAATATATCTTGTTAAATATATTTTTTGTCAAAATAAATATTTTATAATTTATTTTCTCATTATTATATCATTTCTATGTCATAAAACGTGTAGTATTTAAAAAACTGTATTTTTACTATTCACATAAAAGTTGAAGTTTTTCATAAAATTACTAAAAATCACTCTTAGACAGTTTTGGAATGTTAATTAAAATGGTGAAATTAATTTTATCTAAATAATTTTCTAAATTAGGTAACTTAAATATTTAATTATTAATATAAAAATTAATGTTTTTACAAAAAAAAATTAAAATATGCTTTTAAAAAATATACACTTATACTTTTTTGAGTTCCATAATTTTAATGGTTTTATAATATTTATATTTACTTACATTATTAATAATAAATATTAATTACATTCCATTTTAAAATTTTGATAGTCAAGTTATTATTCCAATGGTCAAGTTACTATTTTAATAGTCATGTTATTATTCTAGCAGTCAGGTGTGCTATTGTAATGATCTGATTTACTATTCCAAAAATCACATTGACTTTATAATTCAAATAAATACCTCTCATTTCATTCATTATTCATTTATATAGTTTATATAAAATTTCCCTTCATCATTTACAATATTTCAATCATACTTCTAATGATTTTTTTTTTCATTTTATAGTGTTGTTCACAACCATGGTAATTTTAGGGGACCATAATGTTTTAAAATTTTCAAATTCTTGTGATGTTTTTTTATTTTATTATACCATTATATTAATTTTAATTTTATGTAGTATATTTATTATCTATATTTAGCATTAAATATTTATGAAATAATGTATTTTTGGTTTTTATTTCATGGTGTATGTGTTTTATACTATAAAACACATATATATTTAAAAGTAAAATTTCATATATAAAAGTATGATTCATTATAATATTCCAACTTTAGAAATTTCATCCTTGAAATTTCAACTCATATCCTTGGTTGAGAATAGATTAGGGTACTTTTTTTTCATTACACCTCCAGGTTTCTATGTTTCCTCTTCATACCTATGGTTTCGCCAAAGAGATTTGAAAATGTGAGTTTTCTTATTGAGTATAACTTTGTATCTATGGTCCAAAATCTTCATTGGTTTCTCCTCATAAGAGATTTAATTCTCTAATTATACTACCTATATATTTCATACATATGAGGGATGATATATGAACATCCTTAGGAGAGTTTCATGGAATGAATCATGCACTTTATCCAGGTTTGGTGGAAGTGCTAGTTGATAGGACATAAATCCTACAAGATCAAGGATCTCAAAGGATAAAATTTACTTAGGAATAAGATTTATCTTCTTTCCAAACCTCATGACTCTCTTATAAAGTGATATTATAAGGAAAATATTTCCTCTAACTTTAAACTCCAAGTCACTTTGATGATTTTCAACATTGATTTTCTGCTAGCTTTGAGAATCTTTAATGTGTTGTTGAATGGCTTGAACCATATCTAATATTGTTTACACAAGTTCAGGTTTAAGAAGTTTCAATTCACTAAATTCATAAATTTATTTTGGTGTTTTACATCTCTTCACATAGAGAGCTTCATAAGGGTTCATCTGAATACATGAGTGGAAGCTGCTATTGTTTGAGAACTCAGCCTAGGGAGGATATTGATCATAAACTTCTTTAAAGTCCATTAAGTAATATCTTAGTATAAATTCAAGAATTTGAATTGTATTTTTATATTATCCTTCATTATAAGGGTAATAGGTTATATTGAAGTTTAAATCCATGTTCAAGGAATGTTAAATACTCCTCCATAACTAAGAGGTGAATCTTAGATCTCAATCAGATATGATAAAAAGTGGTTCCACATTCATCCTCTCCACTTCCTTGAAATATATCTTGGAAATTTATTTGAGCAATAAATCTTCCTAAATGATGACTAAGTGATGAGTATTGGTGATTCAATACACCAAAACCTATATTTTTCTATTTCCTCTAGATTTATTTAGAATAACCCTCATAAATACTATAGTGATGTTCTTATATTTCTATATTGGTATGGGTAATGATTGCATCATATCTTTAGACTTATGATGCTTTAACTAAAATTTCTAACATATCAAGAACTTTGAGGTGTAACAAACAATCTTATTATTCATATTATCCCTTCATAAGTGTGTTGGGATTATGAAGCCTATTTTTTATATTACTAGACTCAGTATACTAAAAAGGGAAACTATGGATGGTGGTACGGTTTGATGGTTGGATCAACATTGGTGGTGATCTATAGTGGTTGGTAGGTTAGTCAAATGATTATTTCATATGTTGATTGAAACTATATAGTGATCAGTTCTTTGGACATTAGTAGATAGAATTTATTAGTTTTGGGTAATTTTGGATGATCGCAAGCATTAATGAATAGGATCTAATGGATACAGGTGATCAAAATTCATTGGGTTCAACTGGTGGTTGTCCGTGAATCTCATATGGTGGTGTAACTAGATGACCATCTATAACCCACTATAAATGAGTTGTGGAGATAATTTTTCACATGTGTATCTGGTTTAGAAAAAAAATTATCCTATCATTGAAATCTTTTTTTGATTGATATTATAAAACTTTGTATCCTTCTATAGTAATGAAAGTGGAAGTTGTGTTCTCCCATGTACGTAGGAACAACCACATGAAACCAAAGTGTTATTTCTTTCCTTTGTTCTGTTTTTCATTCATCTGAATGGTTTTATTGAATTTTATGAAGAGTGTGTATGTCATGTGAAACTTGGTGTGGTGATTAGGGTGTGTGAACTTCCTATTTTCTGGTACATAAAGTTCACATGGTAATGAGATGTGTCCCATGGGTCCCTCAACAAAAAAATTTATGAACCCAGGTAATATATAGTATTAGTGGGACACGGGTTATCTATTCTTTAAAATTTATTAAAATTGTCCATTAATTAATGTTTATTATTATATTTATGGTCTTAAGAAATGGTCTGCCTAATATAATGGTGGAATGAATTTTACCTCTTTATTTTTCCATGTTTAGAATGTAAAAAACATCAGGGGAGAAAAATCCTTCTATGCTCACCTAAATATCCTCTATAACTCCAAATGGGTGGGTTGTGGTTTGATTATCAATTTTGTATAACCACTCATGTCATTTTTAACTATTTAGTCTACTAGGAAGAGTAAATAGAGTAAGAAATTACATTAATTAATGCTCCCATATCATATAATACATTTGAAAAGGTGAGTTCTCCTATGGTGTAAGGGACAGTGAAAGTACTTGGATCTTGGAATTTTCTAGGTAATTTTGAGGTAAAAATGGAATAGAAATTTCTTCATAAACTTACCACTTTATGTCCTCATAATTTCCACTTTTTTCACATTTCCATAAGAAATTTTTTATACCTTGGGATTTATTTGTTGAATTCTATTAAAAGGTATCAGTATAAAAAAATAGATTTCACATTAGGGTTTTAAATTCAGTTATTCAATAATCGATGCTAAAAAAAATTAACATCAATTATTTACATAACCAATGTTAAAAATATTTTAAAGTGGGTTTTTAATGTCATTTATTAAATAACTGATGTAATAGAACTTTGGGTGTGAGTTTTAACATCGGTTACTTAAAAATCGTTGTAAAAATAAAGTGTTAACTTCATTTTTTTTAATAATTGATGTGGAAACATGAGTTTTAACATCAATTTTTAAATAAATGATGTTAAAAATACCAAATATAAGAGTTTAAACATCAGTTATTTATATAGATGATTTTAAAAGAAAAAAATACCATCATGTTCTAGTGATGTTGTAATTTTTTCAGAACATGCCATTAAATATTAAAACTCCTAACTAAAATTTATGAGGCCATGGAAAACATTTCAATAAATCTATATAAGTTTTCATCCTATCTTTTTCACCATTTTTAATCTACTCATCCTAAGATACATAACATCCTTCCACTGGTTCATCATTCAACAATTTCACCATGGTATTAATAATTATTCTCTCATTATTTAATTTTTTTATGATTAGATTTTATTAATGATATAAATTTTGATATTTTTTATGATAAATAATTATTATTTAGATCAAGTTAAAAATATATAACTTCCTCATGATATTTATCATTTTTAGTTTAAAATTCCTCCACATCGGTAATTGAGGTTTCCTCATGAGTTCTTTCCTCAAAGGAAAATAATGAAGGGCCTTAATCATGGAATAAGAGTTAAAGAATTATAATTTTATTTATTTTTTTATTTTTTCACATTTTTCTATCTTATTTGTATTTTATTATCTTCCAAGGGATGAATCTACATTAAAATACTAAAATATAGAAACTTTATATGTCAATTATTTGTATAACCAATGTCTAAAATGGATTATAACAAAAGTTTTTTATAACTAATGTTATAATCTACTTTCGATGTCATTTATATAAATAACTAACATTGAAAGTATTTAATTTTTTTTTCAAAGAAAAAATTTGATTCTGGTTATTAGAAAATTACATTAAAGGTATATTTATTACATCACTTTTAATTATATCCCTTATAAACTCAATGTTAAAAACATAAAAAATGATGTAAAAACTGTATTTATACTAGTGAGGATTTTTATCTCCACTCTTTTGAATATATTCAAGATATTTTATTGTAATTATTCTTCATTGGTTCTCTTGGGTGATTAAATTATTCTGTGGAATAGAGGTTGGGGTTGATTTAAGTCTTAAATCATGCCCTTTCCCTTATCTTTTTTTCCTGGGGGTGTCTCCATAGAGATCTTCACTTCTTGTTCCTTCTCATAGATAGATTCTATTTATTCTCTATATTTTCCTCTTACATATTTGGCATCCCTTAGTGATTCTTCATTGTTTTTCATATCCATACCACTCTTAAATAAATGAAACTAACATGACCCTTGGGGGTAGGAATTTACTAA
Organism: Viscum album; assembly: GCA_963277665.1. Classification (NCBI taxonomy): domain Eukaryota; kingdom Viridiplantae; phylum Streptophyta; class Magnoliopsida; order Santalales; family Viscaceae; genus Viscum; species Viscum album. The sequence continues at coordinate 1,633,972,012 of OY728141.1, forward strand.
GAAGTAAGTTTACCTCAACCTTGGTTTTATAAGTTATTGAGGGAAGACATAATCTGGTTGTGCTACCCTTGTTGATCCTTTAGTGTTGATTTTTGAGTGTTGTGAGAAGTTTAATGAGTATTGTGAGACTACCAAAGTTGTTTTAGTAGGTTTTTTTGTAGAGGGTTCTTGATATTTCCCTTGTGGGTAATTTTAGAAGGTTGATAAGTAGTCCTTTGAAAGGGTGGTTTCTAGAAATTTATTTGATAACCTTACTAAAAGGGTGACCTTGAGGACTGTTGGTTTCTAGATTTAAGCTAGGTATTAGAATACTCCCTAAATACTTGATTTTGGGATGGATACTGGTGGTATTTCTTCTAAAACATGGCATTATAGATTTCATTTTAATGAATATAAGGGAATCCATCAATATAGTGGTCTAAGGAGTAGTAAAGTTGTCATGCACGAGGAGGTGTAGAAGGAGTGGTATCTTATACCTTGTTCAATGCTACTTTTCTCATGAGATAGGTTATTTATTCAATTTTTTAAAATAAATTATAGTTAGAACACTCTACCTCATGTACATACCTTATTTTGGTTCTTATGTTGAATTTTTGGGAGTTTATGGAAATTATTTCTATCAACTCTCTAACTTTAGCAAGTGACTTATCAATAATTTCTCCTGTAGAGGAAGAATCTAGAAGGTTGTGATCTTTTTCCATTACTATTTGGTAAAATAATACTAGGAATGGTGATATTTATAGGGATGGTGTTAGTAGGATTTCATTAACCACTTTAATATCTACAAAAACTTATAAAGGATTTCTCCACTTGTTTGATTCCATATATCTCCTTCCTTAGTTGGAAAATCCTTGAGTTAAGGAATAATTTTTGGAGAAATTCCTTCTGCATTTCATCCCATGTGGTGACTTCTCCAGGATGAAGGTTGTAGATCCATTCATTAATTGATACTTCAAGAGAAAAGGGTAATCCCTTATATCTAATATGAGACTTAATGACTCCTCTGGATATGAAGATATTGTATACTTATCTAAATTCTATCTCGTTTAAGTTAGGAACCTCTCCTGCCAATCCATAAAAAGTATGCAGTGACCCAATCATTCCAATTATAAGCTCACAATATTATTGATTATTTGATTATTTAAGTTGAGTATTATTGTTAAAATTAGGTGCATATAACTCTCTCAAAGTCCTATTCAATTTAACTAATTTTCCATCCATGTTTTCACTTCCTCAGGATAATTTAATTAAATAAGTAGAGAATGATGGGTAATTATTCAATGGGGTTATGACAAACTCCCTTTCCTATTATACATTCTTAAATTCCTAATTCTTACCAGAATAGGTCATTCAACCTCTGGATCAAAACTAATGAGGTGATTTGTACTAGATCTATTCATGTGTTAAAAAAATAAAATAAAAAAATAAGAACAAAAAAATGGCCTCCCTTAAAAAGGTTCTTAGTAAATGACAGACATTTCATGGGGCCTTTAGTAAAAAAATTCATGAACCCAAGAAATATAAAATAGTAGTGGGACTCGGGTTGTCTCTATAGAGGAGAGTTTTATGGGTGTTTTCTTATTTGTTTAGGGGTTTAATGTGTATAAAAGAGAGATTGAATTTAATTTAATATTCAATTGGATTAGTTTTAAAGTCGGTTTTAAAAATAGTTTTCAAGCTTCATATTATCCCCTTTCTTACATGTTAAATCATTACTCCATTTCACTCTCATATTCTCTCTCTAATCAGATGAAAACTTAACTGAATATCCTCAGCTGGTTTTTTTAATCATCACTATATCTCTTATTTCTACCTATCATAGTGATAAAAAAAACTCCAATAACCCTCAAATCAACCCACTACTCACAATCACAATAAATGAAGAGAACCTAAGTGGTTTGTGTGTGAAATCCAAGAGTGAGATAAGAAAAAAATGAATATAAATAAAAATTAAAATATATTATTCTCTAAAGTAAACAAGAACTTACAGAGAGATTAAAAGAATTTAATAATTAATTATAACTCAAATTCATCAATAGGGTATGGGGATTCTCCTAGTATTGACTACTAATGACCTATTGTTCCATCCTCAAATTCATTACAGCATAATGAAAGGAAAATAAGAAATGTAATAGCTCCATTAAATCAAACAGACATAGAAGTTCCACTCTTAAAATTATTATTTATACTTTTTAAAGAGATACATATGGTTTCCCTATGATCTTTAGTAGCTCCACATCCCATGTGAGCAGTATGATCTCCTCTTCCTCTTCCAATGATTTCCAAACCTTCTATAATTTCCTCAATTTTAGCGTCATGGTCTTTTTCTTCTTTGGATGATCGAAACATGTCTATATTGAGAGTTATAATTTCTACAGGTGAGAGAATCTCAAGAATATTGTCCTGAATTCTTCCTTATTCTATGATCTCTATCGTTTCTAATATTGGATGCACGTCACATGGATCACTTAAGAGTTTCTTCATGATTTATCTAAATAGTGGGAATTAGGTTTTATTTTGATTTTAGGTCAAATTTTTCCGATTCTGAGAATTTTGGGTTTTGATAACTATGGAAAGAAAATTTACTAACTCTTAGACCAACCACTAGAAGGAAAGTCATGATTTATTAGATTGTATGGGTGGTTAATCTAGGGGTACGATCACTCTTGTAGTAGATTCAATCTTAAATTTCATTAAATTCATGGTCATCATTTAGTTTCTTCAACCCTTTATAGTAGCTTCAAATGATCATGTGGTTGATCTTAATATCTCTTTGTGGTCGATCATCTGCCATATGGTTGGTTGAGGAATTTTTAGAATTTTCATGCATGATCTATCGGGTCTTTACTTATGGAAACTTATGTAACACCCTAACCCGGATCACCTGGTCTGAGTTGGAGTATCATGTAACCTCATGTGTGACTCCTCATACACAATAGGCTACTGACTATAGATAATATCCTAAGAGAATACATGGGGATATTATTCCCTCAGTAACATGAATCTAAAATAGAGTACACAATAACGGTAGTCATCAGAGTAAACAACTGAAATAAAGTGAAAAAAAATATTAATAACAATAGCCCATAATGTGAAAGATGTCATACAATACCCAATACACACATCAAATAGATCCCCACATAAGTCATATCCATGTAAATAAATAGAGGGAAAAAATAATAAAAAACACCTCTATAAGGATCTCGAAGTTTTCCATGACATTGAATCAACCAACCTACTCCCCCTGCATAACTTCCCCAAATAGGGTCCCAACCATCATCTGAATAGTTTTCTAATAAAGGTTTCATGCACACTAATATTCCTATATAGTGTGTGATTATAAACCCAATAGGACACCACCAATGCATCCTTAACATAAATATAGTTGGTTATATAAAATATTTTATGATGATGTAAAATAAATACATAAATAATCATGAAATACATTGGGTCATCATGTGATAACCAGGACAACGCAAACCCTGAATCCACCTAAATCGGATCATTGCTAAAAGGAATGGTTTTTTAGAACCCATCAGATCATGAAACCCACAATGCACACCTAATTATATGTCACAACCTCATCAAGTACCTCAAACCCTATTTAAAGACTATGGGGAGGTCAAACATGCACAATGGCCCATCCCTATGGGTTTTAGGGAGGCCAACCAAATCATTTCAGCCCATTTCACATGTTCTTGGGAGGAAAACCATCTCATCATCCCATCTCAAAGGTTCTTGGGAGGTCCATCATCACACCATTCCATCCCAAGGGTTCTTAGGAGGATAAAAAATCACATTGGCCCATCCTAACGGTTCTTGGGAGGCCCAAAATTCACACCATTCTATCCTAAGGGTTCTTGGGAGGCCCAAAATTCACACTGGCCTATCCATGTATGGTCAAGAGAGGCCACACACCAATAGTGATATAAGCATCAACAAAACAAGAAATGGGAAACATCTCATCATAACCTCGGTCCAATGTCTCATGAGGGCCATCGACATTATCAGACCAAACTACATTGAATTTGGTCATCCTCTCATCTATCTTATCCTCCCTAGACTCAACTAATCCCAAACATCTCATTCCAACACCAAACATTTATGTAGATAGCCCTATGCACATTCCCAATATGAGGATCATTTTCACCAATTCCAAGGCACACAACTTGTACTCCCCCTCTAATGATCCTCCTACATCAATACTGACCACACCCACTGACACTAACATAAAAAATATAGGTATCATAGGAATACACATATAAACACATTAAATTCAAGGCATAAAATTTTATAAATGTCTTGTATAATGGTAAGGACTTCTTACCATGAGCATGACAGAGCCCAATTGCCAAGAAATTTCACATGAATTGATCCTGATGCACTGCTTCCATGATAACATCCCTAAATTTATGATGTCCCTAAATTAATTAAATTGGTATTCTAATGGAATTAAATAATAATAAATAGACAACTAGGGATAAAACGGCGTAAACTTACTGAGGGGAGACAACCTCATAGAACGACACTTCAAACAGGCATGAAATAAGGGAGAGGGGTCCAAAATCACCATGTGTTTAATTGAGGTTTGGGGAGAATAGGGGAGGGGAAATAAGAGAGTATGGGGGAAAATAAAAATTTCCCCCCCCCCACACACACTTAAAATGTCCTAGAAACCACATTGGCTAGTCGTTGGACACTATCCATAAGTGAGTTGATCTAGGCAATGTGTCCAGGCTACTAGGTAGACTACCGGTAAGCTGGTGGCCCTCATCGGCTAATAGGTGGTTGCTTTAGTATCCTAGTTATCTTTTCCTACCTCCATTGGTTATTCCAAAGCCTCAGGTCACCACTTGGGCCTTAACTCCCATCCAAAAAACTCCTCATATGGACGTATGAAGGGTTAAAACCCTAGTCTAAGCCTTATCCCTCATAATAGACCATCCACAAAATGAAAGATCAAATTCACTCAGGAATTATACAACTCATAACAACACAAGTTGTTACAAACTCCTTCTCTAATGACTTCTCATCCTTAAGAAGTACCCCTAGAAATCTCCCTCCATCAACTCAACCTCTTGACCAGACATTGAACTCCCACGCGATGCCCACTCCTAGAATACATCCATGCAAGCATGTATTAAAATGAAATGTGGTACCTTTTCACATATACATTTATTTATTTATATCCAACAACATGCAATGGGTGCTCCTCACCTGACATAACCACCTCTAAACTAGAATATTTCTAATAACCCCATACACAGGTCCCACTTATATCTATGAATCATAGCAACATTACCATCTCTCATCACTGAGCTCATCCAATGGTATGAGTTGTGATCCACTTTCTAGCACTAAAGTTTCTCACCCATCTACCAATGTTGATGCCTGTATCTATTAATCTCTCACATATTGGTGCAACTCAATTTTTTACATACACCAACCATCGTAACCAACCTATGCACACGATCTAGGTAAACCCACACACTACTCCCAACATGCACCAAGAAACTCCATCTCCACTAAACTACAAGAACATTTCCCCTTTATTGATTATCCACCAAAAGAGTCTAATATTAATTTTTTATATTATAATATTCATTTTCTTCATTATTCATAAACACCATTTTTAGTGAATTTTAAAAATCGATCATTAATTCACATTATGATTGTAATTCCTTCTTAAAATGCACTATTGCATGGTACATTTTTGAACACCTCATAAAACAAAAAACGGTCTTGATTTTATTTTTATTTTTTATTTTAAGATCCCCCATGTTATATGGAAAAATTCATTCTTTTTTATAACTTGAATATTCCCATTGGAAGACCACCAAAATGGGCCTTGAACCAAGAACATTCTGGGTGAAGTGAACTGGACAGCAGCCTAATAAAAGTACTGTAGAGGACAATATTCAAGCCCAATGATTATAAAACTTGAAATGGAGATATAATAAATCACGTGTAACATTTAATTAAATAGTTTCCAAAGATAATTCATATGTTTTAAAAGAGTTCCAGGCACCTCAAGTTGAAGATGAAATTCTAGGATAGATTTTGAGGACCCAAAAAATATGCCACCATTTCAATCATATCTCGAAAACAAAACATCCTTTTGGTTTGAAAATTTACATTCTAACAGGGAAAATTATTATATTCATTTTTTTATTCTATTTCATACCCAAATTAGTCCGTATAGATTCTCTTTTGGATACATATTTAGGAGGCATGCAAGTTGGATTGGGTTTTTTATCAATGGTGGAAAATTCTACTTTCCATTAACTTTCCACCCACCTAGGCCTACCACCATTAATTTGGGTGACTTCTACTGTTGGAGGCTAGACCCAAGGCTTCAATAATTCCTATTTAAGGTATTGGTGTTGGATACTTTAGGCATATTTTATGATTTTTTTCATTGTAAGTTTATGCTGCCAATTTGATGTTGTAATCACTTTTCTTCAATTTGTAAGTTGCTCAAATCACCTTAGCTTCTTAATAAAACTTCTTATTCTTCTCATTTTCTATTATTTTTTTGTCATGTCGATAATTTTTCCCCAAAGTTTGAACTTATTCACACCAAAAATTTTGAAATCATTCACACAATGGTGGAGTGATCGTTTTCTATTTATTTATTTATTTTACTTCTTCAATTCCTCCCTCATGAGTCTACTTCCCGCTTCCATTGAAACCATGGCATCAATGGAGTGATAATCAACCTATGGGTTGATCCAAGGGATTATCAAGGGTATGTATTGGATGTTATTACTCACTCTATTAATGTATAATCACTTCTTTTAATTGATAATTTTTTTTACAGTCTTTAAACTCCTTCGTCCTATTTGAATTTAAGGCCACACACTTCAAGTGCTAATACGAACCTTTACCTTGGAGTGCTAAAAACTTTTATCCTCCAGGTGTATAGGTGATTATTATTAGGGTGTTTAGGTATTAAACTAGTAATTGGTTATTTTGTTATCTTCTTAAATGAACCCATCTCAAATATAAGAAATTAAAATAGTTGAAAAAGGAACGCATTCAATCCACCCCAAGTGATAACCTATGATAAACTCATTCTTTTAAATTAAATTCACTTAAGTCTATTAGTTTTAACTTAAACCTATCTAAAATAAACCCAATTTTGGCCACTTCATTTCAAAAAATAGTCCATATAATGTACATGTTTATAGGTTTTTTCTTAGGTCTCTGAGGATTTGACATCCCAAGCTAAACTATAAGCGACTGCTTAACCCTAAAAACTTGGGTAAATTTGGGTGAAACCAGATTTTGGTGCCATTGATGGGGACCCAATTAATTCATATCAACACCCATTATATTCTCCCCCATTTATCTTTTCTCACCTCAATATCTCTTATCTTTTTCCCTTTCTTTTTTTTCACTTTTCTTGGCGCATGTTCGCATATACCCATGACCAATCAAACCATCTGGTTAGGGTGGATAGTCCTGGGGTTAGGGAGTCAAGTGATCCAAGGTAAATTTTTCTATTATATCCTAATCTTCCTAATACTCCAGATTCAAAAATTTATCCCATTTTAATGAAGGTCCTTCAATGAAACCAGCTCATAAACCCGAGTGGGGACCAAAATGGAAATCCAAATGAGGCAGCCCCAAACTTGGGGAATGTAGTCGATCAAACCATGGATGAATACCTCACACCTGCCTGGACCAATGCACCCTCTTGAATTATGAATTCTTCCCTAGTAGAATCCCACTATTTATTCAAACCTCATGTCCTAAACCACCTTCCAACCTTCCATGGGATGGAGTTGAAAATGCCATACCTTCATGTCAAAGAGTTCAACGACATTGTTGAAACCACGTGCCCACCACATCAACTTGAGTCAGCTAAGATGAGGATATTTCCTTTCTCACTAAAGTATCAAGAAAATAATTGGTTAAAAAATATTATACCTACATCAATCCACTCCTGGGACTAATTACAAAGAGAATTCTATAAAAAATACTTCCCCCATCACAAAACAATTGAACTTAAAAAGAGCATCCAAAAAAATTAAAAAGAAGGGGATTCATTTTATAAAACATGGTAAATGTTAAAAGATACACTCAAAATGGTACCTCACCATGGATTTTTAATCCTAGAACATGTTTGAATATTTTATGAAGTTTTGGGTCTGGGAAATAAACAATTCATTGACATGATGTGTAATGGAACCTTCAAAAACAAATCCCCAAATGATGCTTGCGAGTATCTAGAAGGACTGGATGAACAAAACCAATCATGGGGATCATCACCTTACTATGAGAAGCCAACAAAATATGGTGTAATTCACACACTTAGGGATAAGGAAAGTATTAGGGAAAAACTTGTTTCACTTACTAGGAAGGTCGAGGAGATCGATCTTAGGAAGGTCCATGAAATTCAAATTGTTGACCTTGTTTGCACAATTTGTGACAAACATGACCACAAGACTAAAAACTACCTAACCATACCTTATATTAAAGATGTTATTTTAGGAGGACCATCAGCAGAGTTCAATGCTCTAAAATTTCAGAAGCCACAGTACCAAAACACTTTCAATCCAAGGTACAATGACCATCTAGTATTATATTGGAAAGATAACCAGCAACCCAATCAACAATTGAGTCAGCCACAAGGACCAAACTCCTACCCTCCACAAAATTTTCAACACCATAACCGGTTCCAAACATAACCAGTACAATACCAACATCCTCATATCCAATACCAACAACCCATCCAACAACTAATCCAATAACCAAAGTATCCTCCTAGGATAAACCAACCAGCACAAGCCCCTACTCAATTTGTCTCTCTAAAAATCCTTGAATAGTTGTGTAAACAAATGGATAAAATGAACTCAAAATCCTCATCCCTAAAACATGAACTATAAACCATTAAAACTGGGAAGGCACCCATTCCTACTTAGGCGATACCATCCTCAACCTTAAGGGGATAATCCACACACAAACCTATCATGAACAACTAAAAATAGTGACTGTTTTAAGAAGTTGTAAATCCATTGAGAAACCTAAACCAACCATTATAGAACCATTAAAAGCTTCAAAAACACATTAAAATGATTAATAAACACCCATAGATTCTGAAAAAAAAACAATGAGAATGATAAGGAACCACAACCACACTAAACACTCAAACAACATGCTCTCTTCCCTCAACGCATGAGAGGAAAATCTAAACAAGAACTGAATGAAACTTTGAGGGAAATATTCTCTCAGGTTAAGTTGAACATTAAACCTCTAGATGAAATCCAAAACATTCCTGTATAATCAAAGTAACTTATGTACTTTTTTACTTTTAAAAGGAAATTTTCACATAAAAACCAAGTCCTTTTGGATAATAATGTGAGTGCCACCATTTAAGGGGCTATTCCTCCAAAGTTTAAAGATACAGGATGTCCATACATTAATTTTGAGTTAAGAGAGAACAAAGTTTTTAAATCCCTTTGTGATCTTATAGAAAGTGTGAACCACATTCCTTATACCATGTATTGTTAGTTAGGGCTTGAAGAACTCCAACCCACATCTGTCACTCTTCAAATTGTTGATTGTAGTGTTCGAGTTCCTAAGGGGATCTTAAAGTATGTTTTGGTGAAAGTTGAAAATTTCATTTACCCTAATGACTTCATTGTCCTTGAAAATCACCCAAGATTAGGTCCTAGGGAGAAAACCCTCATCATCCTTGGTCATCCCTTCTTAGCAACAATCAACTCAGACATCCGAGTTAGGAATGGGAACATGACAATAACTTTCAAAAACATGAGCCTTGATTTGAACATCTATGATGAAAACTCTCAAATTGGGGATGATGAAGAGATCCATGAGGTTAATTGGATTGGTAGTGTCGATAGTGAACTAGAGGAACATAAAATAATTATGGAAGGATGTTTAAGTCAAGAAGAGATTGATTTCATTTTTTCACATGATGGAAATTTGTCTCCTTGGCTTGAATCTCTTTCAGAAAGCTCTTTTCATGATTTTATCAAATCACCAATTAATGATACCATTTTGGAAATAAAAAAAATTGAGTTCATACCCATTCATGACACTAATTTAGCTAATTTGGTGGCTGAAACTTCTATTCAAAAGGAACCAATTCTATCAAAAAAAATTAGAAAAAGTGACCGATATTGATACAAATCCACGTCCTTCTTTTGAAAGTGTTAACCAATCTGATCTTGAATTTAAGGTCTTATATTCATCACTCAAGTATTCTTTCTTAGGGTAAAATCGAACCTTTCCCATTGTCTTGTATTCCTCTCTTGAATCCAATCAAGAGAGTATGCTTATGGATGTACTAGAAAAACATAAGAAAGTAATTGGATGGGCCCTTTTTGATATTCTTGGGATTAGACCACTCATTGGAACTCATAGGATTGTTCTTCAATCTGACTTCAAACCATGTTTTCAACCTCAACAAAGAATCAATACCAATCTTATGGATGTTTTAAAGAAATAACTTCTTAAGTTGTTGAAAGCATGTATCATATACCCCATTGATGAAAGTGAGTGGGTAAGATCAATTCAAGTCATTCTAAAGAAAGATGGAATCACTGTGATCACCAATGAGGATGGTGACCTTCTCCCCACAAGGTTCATTAGTGGATGGAAAGTCTGCATTGACTATAGGAAGCTCAATTCATGTAATAATAAAGACCATTTCTCCTTTACCTTTATTGATCAAGTCCTCGAGTGAGTGGTAGGTCATAAATTATACTGCTTTCTAGATGGATTATTAGGGTATAATCAAATTGAGGTTTCCTTAGAGTATCAAAGAAAAACAACCTTCACTTTTCCATTCAACACTTTTACCTTCAAGCACATTCCCTTTGGTTTGTGTATTTCCCCTGGTACCTTCCAATGGTGCATGATTGGAATCTTCTCAGACATGGTGAGGGATTATTTAGAGGTCTTTATGGATGACTTCTCAATCTTGGGGATACTTTTTATGGATTCCTTATAAATGTTGAAAGGGTTTTATCAAGATGTGAGGATAATAATCTCATCCTAAATTGGGGAAAATTCCATTTCATGGTAAAAGACTTGTTTTGGGACATCTATTCTATGTTAGAGGGATTGAAGTTGATAAATCTAAGGTCGATATCATTCATAACATTCCCTCTCCTAAAACTGTCAAGGAAGTGAGGTCCTTCTTAGAATATGATGGTTTCTATAGAAGGTTCATTAGGAACTTTAACACCATTTCCCAACCGCTTTGTTCTCTTCTAGTGAAATATGCTCTATTTTTATGGATAGAAAGCTGTGAGGAATCATTCTATACACTCAAGTCAGCTCTTATCTCTCCACCTATCATGAAATCTCCAAATTTTAAACTTTCGTTTGAGATCATGTGTGATGCGAGTGACTTCATTGTAGGATCAGTCTTAGGACAACAGTGTGAGAAAACTTCATGTGTCATTACTTATGCGAGAGAATATTTAAATGATGCACAAATAAATTACACCATCACTGAGAAAGAGTTACATTATGTTGTCTTTTTCTTAGAGAAATTCAGGTCCTGTATCTTAGGATCACCCATCATTGTCTTCACCGATCATTCAGCCCTGAAATACCTTTTCCAAAAACAAGATTTCAAGGCTAGATTGATTAGGTGAGTACTTATTCTTCAATAGTTTTATTTAAACGTTAAGGTTAAAAAGGGTGTTGAAAAATTTTTAGATGATCATCTCTCTAGGATAGAATTCAAAGGCAATTCACATCACCTTTCTGTGTCTAATTCATTTCTTGATGAGCACCTCTATTCTGTAATTTATTTCCCATAGTATATTGACATAGAAAACCATTTGGTGAAGGGTGACATTAAAAAATTCCTAGGGACCCAATCTAAGAGGAAATTCCTTTTTTATGTCAAAAACTATGTGTTTGATTATCCTTACCTCTTTATGTTTTGTCCCGATCAAATCATTAGGAGATATGTTCCAAAGTCTGATCAAGAGTCCATTCTAAAATTCTATCATAGAGAGGCATGTGGAGGCCAATTTTCCACACAAAAAAATCAGTACAAAGGTCCTCCAAAGTGGTTTATACTTGCCTAACCTCACTAAGTATTCCTACCAATTCTGCCAAAGTTTTCCTCAATGTCAACAATTAGGATCCATTACCAAAAGGAATCAAATGCCCCTCACTCCCATTCTAGTCGTCGAAATCCTTGATTGTTGGGAAATTGATTTCATGGGACCCTTCCCAAACTCTAGAGGATAACTCTACATCCTCTTAGCTATTGATTATGTCTCAAACTAGGTTGAGTCCATTCCCATCAAGTCCAACGACCATCATGTTGTGATCTGATTTCTGAAAGAGCACATATTTTCTTGATTTGGAATTCCTAGGAATATAATCAGTGATCGAGGAACCCATTTCTACAACTTCCTATTCTCTTCACTCATGTATAAGTATGTGATTTCTCAGAAATTTTCCATTGTGTACCATCCTCAAACCAATGGTCAAGATAAGTTAGTGAATATGGAGATTAAGAAAATTCTTGAAAAAACTTTTAATCCCTCTAGGAAAGATTGATCTGAGAAACTCTTGGATGCCCCTTGGGAATATCGTAAAGCATTCAAAACTATCCTAGGAATGTCACCATATATCATGGTTTATGGAAAATAATTTCATTTACCTATCAAAATTGATCATAAGGCCTTTTAGGCAATCAAAAAAATGAACTTTGATATTTATTTGGCCAAAACAAAGAGGAAATTAGATCTTAATGAACTTGTGGAACTTAGGATGTAGGATTATGAAAATTCAAGGATAAATAAAACTAGAGTTCAAGCCTACCAATCTAGGAATCTCAAATTCAAACACTTTGAGCTGGGAAAATTCGTGTTATTGTATAGTTAAAAACTTCATTTCCACCTGAGAAAGTTAAGGTCAAGATGGTCAGGTCCATACATAGTGAATCATGTGTACCCTCATGGGGAAGTAGAGATTCAAAAACCCACTAGTGTTCATGTCTTCAAAGTCAATGGTTATAGGTTAAAACTATTCATTGAATCATTCAATAAACAAGAAATAAAGGAGGAGTTAACTAAGCCAACCTATGAACCAGAAAAAAGTTGATAGATTTAGGGTCTATTTCATGCTAACGAAATTAAACAAAGTGATTTTCGGGAGGCAACCTATCCTTTACCTGTACACTAACTCAAGGTTTGGAATTTCAAAATAAACAGGTACATTTTTCCATTCCTTTTTTTTTTGTTTATTTTTAGTTAAGGGAACCTCAAGGGGTTTCCATGGTTTCTAATTGTATTGGGGTGTAAGATTCAGAGGCTACTAATATTGATGAATTTGTAGGCAAATAATATTTTCTCCAGGTGTAAAAACACAAACTATTATCTTTGATGAGGCTTCTGCGAGTAACATGGAGATCAAGGGATTTAATGAGAGTAACACATACTTCAACTTTAACCACCAAGTGACTTCATTACATGATTCTAATTTTCAAATTTATTTTGGAACTCCTATTCTCTACCTCTACCCCCTTTTGAATTTTCCTTTCTTTAAACACTAGGGATAGTGTTATTTTAAGTTGAGGATGAAAAGAATAAAAAAAATGTCAAATAAAATTTTATGTGTATAAGTGAAAGGAAAATTTTATTTAACCATAAACATGATCATACACATTGAAATATTTGAAATTAAATATCAAATAATTTTTCATAACTTTATTCTGATTTTAATGCAAGTTTAAGTTCATGATCATAGATTTTGGAAAGTGTGGTTGTCTGATGTGATTTTTCACCGTTTATATTTTCATCCATTTAATAAAAAAGAACAATGTTCATCCTTTGGATTGTGGGGTATTAGTTTTAATTCTTGGGTTCCCATAATAAATGGAATAGGTTTGGTGATCATCTTAATTTTAATACGAGTATTCAAAAAAATCAATCAAACAAAAAAATCAAAAAAAAAATCAATTGCACATAGAGTAATGGACTGACCTAATGTGTGGATTTCAGTACTTGGGGATCGTGAATCCATAGTTTTCTATCCCAAAGTTATAAATTTTATCTCTATTTGTGGTAATTTGAATTTTTTTTTTGATTGAGTAAACTCAAGATGATGCCTGAGTATGTGAGATTCACTTGGTTCCCTAAGCTCTTTGATCCTAAGAGTCATCGACAAAGTCTTGTTACATGGTTTGACTCGATTGAGTTCAATTTCAATTACCATGAAAAATCTGCAACAATAAAAAAACACAAAAAAATAAAAAAATTAATACTCGTCTTAATATTGAAATTTTATTCCACCTAGAGCTTACATCTTTTCTCCCTTGAATAAGGATGAACCCCCATGTCTATTGTGACGCACAACACATCATCATGCTTAATTAAAATTGAATGAAATGTGGTGATGAATTTGAACAAAGGAATGGGATTAGTATTGGGATTTGCCTCTAGTACTAGCTTATTTTAAATGATTTTTATGGGTTTCATAATTGTTTGGTATGAGGTTTTTGGTGAGCATTTTGTATTAAAATGTTTTTGTAAAAGGGAATTCGAATTTTATATTTTTGGGATATATTTTGATCGGGTCTAGAGAACTCAAGTTGGGGGTGTGATTATCCACCAAAAGAGGATAATATTAATTTTTTATATTATAATATTCATGTGCTTCATTATTCATAAAAACAATTTTTAGTTCATTTTAAAAATTGAACCTTAATCAACAATATGATTATAATTCCTTCTTAAAATGCACTATTGCATGGTACATTTTTGAACACCTCATAAAACACAAAATGGTCTTGATTTTATTTTCATATTTTATTTTCAGGTCCCCCATTCTATAAAAAAAATTCATGATTTTGGAGACTTGAATATTCCCATTGGAAGACCACCAAAATGGGCCTTGAACCAAGAACATTCTGGGTGAAGTGAATTGGAAAGAATCCCAATAAAAGTATTATAGATACCAATATCCAAGACCAATTATTCTCAAAATTGAACTGGAGATATAATACATCATTTGAAACATTTAATTAAATGGTGGACCATGCTAATTCGAATGTTTTAATAGATTTTTAGGTGGCCCAAGTTGAAGATGAAATTCTGGGCCAGGTTCTACGGCCCAGAAAAATAGACCACCATTTCAATCATATCTTGAAAACCAAACATTCTTTTGGGTTGAAATTTTATATTATATCAGGGGGAATTCGTATATTAATTTTTTTTCTTCTATGTACCACCCAAATTCTTCCATTTATATGCTCATTTGGACACATCTGTAGGAGGCATGCAAGTTGGTTCAGGTTTTTTGTCTAGGGTGGAAAATTCTAATCTCCATTAACATTCCACCCACTTAGGCCTACCACCATTAATTGAGGTGACTTCCAATGTTGGAGTCTTGACCCAATTCTTTAATAATTCCTATTTAAGGTAGTGGTGTTAGAGGATTTAGGAATCTTTTGTGCTTTGTTTCATTGTAAGGTTATGCTACCAATTTGATGTTGTAATCACTTTTCTTCGATTTGTAAGTTGCTCAAATCACCTTATATTATTAATAAAACTTCTTCTTCTTCTCATTTTATATTATTTTCATTGTCATATTGATACTATTTCCCCACAGTGTGAACTTATTTACACCAAACCTTGTTAAATTAATCACACGATGGTGGAGTGATCATTTTCATTTTATTGTTTTTTTTAGTTCTTCAATTCCGCCATCATGAGACTATTTCCCACTTCCATTGAAACCATAGCATCAATGGAGGGATAATACACTTATGGGTTGATCCAAGGGAGTAGAAAGGGGTTGTATTGGATTTTATTTTTCAATCCATTAATGTCTACTCACTTATTTTAATTGAGAATTTTGTTTGAAGATCTTTAAACTCCTTCATCCTTGTTGAATTTAAGGTCACACACTTCAAGTACTAATACGAACCTTTACCTTGGAGTGTTCAAAACTTTGATCCTCCAAGTGTATAGGTTATTATTATTAGGGTGTGTAGGTATTAAACTAGTAAGTGATGATGTTGTTTGATCTTCTTAAATGAACCCATCTCAAATATAAGAAATTGAAACAGTTGAAAAAGGAATGCATCCAATCCACCCCAAGTGATAACCTAGGATCAAATCATTCTTTTAAATTGAATTCACTTAATTCTATTAGTGTTAACTTAAACCTATCTAAAATTAACACAAATATTTCCACTTAATATCCAAAAAATATTCCATAGAATGTATCTGTCTATAGGTTTCTTCTTAGGTCTCTGAGGATTCGATAAACCAAGCTAAACTACAAACGACATCTTAACCCTAAAAACTTGGGTAAATTTGGGTGAGACCATTGATGCTCTCCAAACACTGAAACCCACATGCACTACCAATTCCTCACACATAGGCTCACATCCTTAACTCCAAACTAATTCAATTCGAGGATCAAATAGTTTTTATTCATCCTTCCAAGCCATCAACCCCACTACAGATTCCCCAATTATTCTCGCCGCCAAACTCACTGGATGCCTCCACCTAAATCACTAAAACCAACTGTTGTGGAATACTCTTGAATACAAAAACAAACACCATCCTTTCATCCAAATTTGGCATCATATATCCTAATTTAGATTCCCACCCCTCTTTTACAGAGTTACTATCTACCAATCTACATTCCATCATGGGATTCCCACACCCATGCTCTATTAAACCCTATGTTTTATCTCTAAATGTCCAACATTCTATTGATGTGAAACTCCAAAAACAAATCCTGAACACGCTACCTTTCCTACAAATATCCAGTTTAATACTCAAACCATTTCAACCACATCTGAAACAAAATTCCTTATGCAGTCTCAGTCTCACCGCTTTTATTTCTACGCAACAATACCAGTTATTCCTCCTTAGGATGAATTTTCCTAGAGGCACGCAACCTCACTTGCTGATGCACTGCCACCTCCAAACCATGATTCCTTAACACCCTGAATTGTGAAAATTCTCAACAAAAACACCAGAGTCTAAACCTGACTCTTGGTTCAGCTTGACAATTACACCCTTCAATAACCCATTTAACTTCCATGCTCCACTCAGGAACATTAGTGCATGTCTAATCTGAAACACCCTCAGATCACACCATTATACTTCTATATATGATAAATCCATAGAAATAACCTATAATTCACATCATTCCCAAGCCTAGGGTAGTTCACCAAGGAACTACCCATTGGATACATGTTCAATTGTACCCAATGATCTTGAAGAAATTTCCCACTAATATTGTACATCAACACCAACTACTCACTTAGAGGTCATCTTCCAATGAACCTTTTTAAACCCCAAGGTTTTTCAAACTATATACCTAATCCCCAATGATTTTAGTAATTATTCTCTAAACATGAAACCTATTGTCACAGTATCATACCATCATGTCGCACATGGTCTCTACCACTTAGGAATAATAACTAGCCTCACCTCACTCCAATGCCCAGCCTTGGTTCCTAAACCAAATAAAAAGATAAACCTTCTTCTTTACCATACCAACCCTTTTAAACATTTCACCCAGTATCACTTTCATAGAATAGGCACTTGGTTCATGCCATAAACTACTACAGGCAACATCATCTCAACTATCGACTAGTCCAATTTCCCAAAACTCACTTCTAAGATGCTCCCAAGGCACTGAAATTCTCACAACGCTCACACCCCATAAAACAAAAGCATCACCTTGAATTATCAGATGCTTGGTCCCACAATAACTAGGCATTATCACCAAAATTTCTCCACAACCATGGAGACACAATATCTCACATGTAGCATCTTAAAAATCCCATTCACTTTATGCCCTAGGTGAGGAAAACAACCCACTCACACCCCTCTCAAGGCCTAGAAAATCGATCACCCCACTAACCGGTACAAAACCAATGGACGCTAGGCATAACCATTATCATTATTCACTACTAGTTTGTCCCTCTCACCTAGAGACACATCTCATCCACCTAAGGTGACATCACCCAATGACTATCTAACTCACAGGTCCCCACCCAAAGCAACACCTCACTAGCCCAAGAACTAATAGGTCCACAAAACTATTATAGCTCACACAACCACTTTTTTCCCAAAAACCCTCTCATCCCACTCTTAAAATAGACACCTATCCATCACATAGAACATCACAATCTAACCTAAAATTTCAGAGGTTCCATCACTAACTATGCACATTAGGCCCAAACTAGGCAACCACCTCTAAGTCCATCCCCTCTGGGAGGCTAGTCGTCGAACTACCCATATGGAACACTTCCACTCAAGCCAATAATAAAAAAACATGACCCTTTGGATAGGATCCACATCAAACACAATAATAAAGAGGCCCCAAAAATGGTCTCACAAGCACATCCTAAAAACTCAGTTCAAAAGTTCCAAACGGGCCTCACAAAAATCTAGGATCAATAAGACAAACCATTTCTGCCTTTTAAAAGCTCATTTCAAACCACATTTTGAACAAAAAAATTGAAACCATTTCCCAACTATTTGAAAACCATTCAAATCCAATTCCCTTTTTCTATTTAGAATCACTCATGAAAACCCAATCATTTTCCCACTTAAGATCATTTCATAAATACCAACATTTTTTAAATTCACAACCTAATAGGCCAAATACCCTTCAAAAATACCTATTCCCATTTCAATCAAGCCAATAAAAATTTTCCATAACCACTTGGAATACATAAATTCCATCAAAATCCCTTGAAATCAATTTAAAACCACTTATTCCAAATTAATTTTATATTTTCAAAAAAATTAAAATTTTGACAACACACATAATACCAAGAGAAAGAAAACATGCATGATAATACCCACCATACCACTCAAGGCTCAAGTCCATGTCATCCATACATGCACATTAGTAATACTCAGGTATAAAAAATATAATATTCTTGGGATAAATTAATTAAATGTCACCAAGAATATATTTTGGAAATTCCTATATTTTTTCTAGAATTTAATTTATTTAAGCCTCTATTAATCACAAACAACCAAGCGTATAACATGTGAACCTACATGCCTATTTATAATGCATGAAATAACCCACTCTTTCCAATCAGTCCAAGATAAAATCTCATAACCCATAAACATAAAATCATCAAGACCAAAAATCATGTGCATCACTTGAGGTGAATTTAGTTAATGGTAGTAACGAACAACAATAACATAAATCTCATCCTTGGAAACTTAGCTTTTCTATCATGCATGGGTTAGAAACTCCTAAGCATGAGTTCCTTAATAAGCCCCAATAATTTCATATCTCCTATCTACATTTCCCAAGTAGTCAAAAAAAGAAAAAAATCACTAATACCATTTTGTAACACCCTGACCTGGATCTCCTAGTCTAGGATAGAGTGTTTCATGACCTCATATGCACCTCCCATTACATAATATGTTTCCAACTAGTAGTGAGGGACTAAGAAGAAACATAGTGAGACTATACCCTTGGTAACAGGAAGCACAAAGAGATTACATAATAACAAAGGTAGTAATCAAAGTAAATAGCATAAATAAAGTGTAGTGACAAATATAACACCATACCATTCTATGAAAGATTACATATAATACCAAATACACTTGCCGAATATATCCTCACATGTGAAAGATACATTTAAATAAGAAAAGTTAAACAGATAAATAAAATACACATCTATAAGGATCCTAGATTATGTCTAAACATTACCTCAACAAACTTACTCCTCCTACACAACTTCCCTAAATAGGATCTCAGCCCTCATCTGAATAGTTGAACAATAAAGGTTGCATGTTCACCTAGATTCCCATGAAAGGTGTTGGTATAAACCCAATGGGACACCAAAAAATGAATCATTATCATAAATTTATTAGTTCATATAAAATTTTATGTGATTATGGAAAATAAATACATAAATAATCATGAAAACTACTGGGTCATTGTGAACTAACTAGGCCTCCATGAACCCTGAATCAACCTGTTTCAGCTCATTTCCAAAAGAAACTATCTGTCAAAACCCATCAGAACAAGTACCTCCTATATTATGCCTTATTATAGGTTGCAACCTCAAAAATTACCCAAAATCATCTTTGAATACTCTAGGGATGGAAAAAATCCACAATGGCTCATCCCTGCGTGTTATGAGGAGTACAACCAAATCACACTAGCACATCCCGTAGGCTCTTGGGTGTCCAACAATCTCACTAGCCCATCCCAAAGGTTCTTGGGAGGCCCATAATCACATCATCACATCTTGAGGTTTCTTGGGATTCCAAACATTCACACTACCCCATCCTTAGGGTTCTTGGGGGGGAAACATTCACATCGGCCCATCCTGAGGGTTCTTAGGAGGCCTAACATTTACACAGGCCCATCACTTCATGGTTAATGGGAGGCCACACATCTGCATAGATATAAGTGTCAATAAAAAAAATCAATGGGAAACATCCAAGTCCCCACATCACTTACCCAAGTCACCCCAACTTATCCTGACCCCAAATAGCACTTTCCATGACCTTTTATCTAAGCGGTGAACCCCATCATTATACCCCAGTACAAGACTCCTGATAACTAATTAAAGCCATGTGTCTAATGGAATTCACCACCCAAACCCATATGTCATATATCCCACTACCCTAGCCTCAATTGAGCCCGAACGATTCATTTCAAGTCCAAAAACCTATACGGATATCCCTACACACATTCCTAGTATGATGCTTATTTTCACTAATTTCAAGGCACATAACTCATGATCCCCTAATAATGAGCCTCCTATATCAATATTAGCCACACCTTCTCATTCTAACATCAAAATCAAAGGTCTCATAGGTCTAAAGACATATGAAAATTAAATTCAAGGCAGATAATTTTATAAATGTGTTTTTGAATGTTAAGGAATTCTTACCTTAAGCATAACGGAGCCCAATTTCCAAGAAACTTCTCCTGAATCAAGCTCGAAGCACTGGTTCCATGATGGAATCCATAAATTAAAAAAAAATAGGGTTTTAGGAAAATTTAACCAGAAGAAACATGAAACTAGGAATAGAACGGTCTTATATAAACCGATGGGATCCAATTGCATCAAACGACACTTCAAATGGGCAATAAATGAGGGACAGGGGTCAAAAATTCCATATAAGGACTCCCCTTCATCACTTTGTTTGAATGGGGTTAGGGGAGAAGAGGTGAGTGGGAATAAGGGGGCCCTAGGGAAAAGAAAAATCTTCCCCCAGTAAAAATCACCCAATAGCCTCACCGGAAATCTTGTGGGTCCAGGAAGTAAGCCTGAGTTGTTACAATAGATTGGATAGATTTTCCTTCCTATGTTGGTTCTCATGAATCCTTGAGTCACTACTTGGTCCTTGAGTCCCATCCAAAAACTCCTCTTATGGATTTCCAATGGGTCGACCCCCTAGTATGAGCCACATCCTTCAAATTATACCTTCCTCTAAATGAATGTTTGAATTCCATTTGGAATTTTCCAACCCGTAATGATGTGGGTTGTTATAGCTTCAATACTTATAATCGATCTAGGATCAACATGATATCAATTAATAGTAACAGTTGGTTGGTTGATATGGATGGTTGACAGGAACTATTAGTTTATATTCATTTACAGTAGCCTGGACATTACACATCAAGAAAACAGAATTAAATGTAGGATTTGTTCTAGTTTCTTTCTAAAATAAAATAAAAAAATTAAATTGAATAATATAGCCTTTAAATAATGTTATTTAAATCCTCTAAATTAAAGTATTTATTATCTATTAAATCCAAATATGAATAAAAATGCTTAAAATCATGTTTAAAATCATTTTTCATTTAACTACATATCTAACCAATGTAAGAAATATGAATTATTTAGTCAAGTTTTATCAGTGTTAAGGGGTTAATTTCCATTAAAAAGGAGTTCAAAAATTAAGGAAAAATTATCTCTCATCATAGAGAAACATTTGATCGGTGGAATGTTTGAAAATTGTTCTATTTGTAATGTGTATCATCCGGAGGAGTGTTTTTTGTGGATCAGCGGTATGATTCCACCCTAATAAGTGGTATTTAGAGCTTGGTTTAGATCTCAATATTTATCACTCAATAGAAGATTCAATTACATATTCTATTACATTGGATGTTTTTGATTCAGTGGGATTTCACTATTATAAGATGGTATGACATCAGATAGAGACAGAGTTCAAATTCAAAAGTTCAATGGGAAATTATTTGGCTTTTAAGAGATGTATATGTTGGATTGCCTCATCAAAAGGGACCTAGAACTTCTATTTATTGGAGTCAAGCCAGATAATATAGAAAAAAAGTAATAGGATAGTCTAGATAGAAAGGAACACAGACTTATTCAATTGACATTATCCCAAAATGTGTTCTTTAACATTTAAGTGGTGAAGAAATTAGTTGAGTTGATGAAGAATCTGGTGGGCATGTATGATAAGCCAAGTGCAATATACAAGGTGTTCATGGTGCAGATATTATTCAACATGATATTATTAGAATATATATAAATGTATGATCATGTAAATGATTTTAATGTGTTTTTTGTTTTTATTTCATGGTGCATGTGTTTTATACTATAAAACACATGTATATTTAAAAGTAAATTTTCATATATAAAAGTATGATTCATTATAATATTCTTCCTTTGGAAATTTCAACCTTTAAAATTCATCTCATATCCTCAGTTGAGAATAGATTAGGGTACTTTTGTTTCATTTCACCTTCAGGTTCCTATGTTTCCTCTTTATACCTATGGTTTCACCAAAGTGCTTTGAAAAGGTAAGTTTTCTTAATATGTATAACTTTGTCTCTATAGTCCAAAATATTCATTAGTTTCTCCTCATAAGAGATTTCATTTTCTAATTATACCACCTCTAGATTTAGTACATATGAGGTATCAGATATGTACATCCTTAGGAAAGTTTCATGGGATGCATCATGCACTTGAGCCAGTTTTGGAGGAAGTACTAGTAGATAGGCCATAGAACATACAATATCAAGGATCTAAAAGAATCCAATATACCTAGGTCTAATATTTACCTTCTTTAAAAACTTCATCACGCTCTTTTAGAGTGATTTTTTTAGGAAAAATGTGCCTCTAACTTTAAACTCCAAGTCTCTTCGATGATTATCAATATAGATTTCTGCTGGATTTGAGAAGATTTAATGTGTTATTGAATGGATTGAACCTTATATGATATTTTTTACACAAGTTCAGGTTTAAGAAGCATCCATTCACTAACTTCATAAAATTATTTTCGAGTTTTACATCTCTTCTCATAGAGATCTTCATAAGGGGTCATCTGAATACATGAGTGGAAACTGTTATTGTTTGGGAACTCAACCTAGGAAGGATATTGATCCTAACCTTATTTAAAGTCATTTAAGAAAGATCTTAGTATGTCCTAAAGAATTTTAATGGTACTTATATATTATCCATCATTATGTGAGTGATAGGTTATATTGAAGTTCAACTCCATGTTCAAGGCATGTTAAATACTCCTCCATAACTAAGAGGTGAATCTTAGATCTCGATCATATATGATAAAAAGTAGTGCCACATCCATCCTCACCACTTCCTTGAAATATATCTTAGCAAGTTGTTTGAGAAAGAAATCTTCCTAAATGACAATGAAGTGAGAAGTATTGGTGATTTGATACCCCATAGACTATATTTTTTTTGTTTTCTCTAAATGTATTTAGAAGAACCCTGATAAATACTATGGTGATGTTCTCATATTTCTATGGTTGTATGGGTAATGATTGCATCATATCTTTAAACTTTTGATACTATACCTTAACTTACTAACATGTCAATAACTTTTAGGTTTACTCAAAAATATCCTTCATATTATCCCTTCATAAGTGTGTTGGGATTATGAATCCTATTTTTTAGATTACTAGACTCATTCCACTAGAAGGATAAACTATGGATGATGGTCTGGTCTGATGTTTTCCTCACCATTTGTGATGATCTATAGTGGTTGGTAGGTTAGTCAAAAGATTATTTCATCTTTTGGTAGAAACTATAGACTGGTCAATTCTTTGGACATTATTAGATAGAAGTTCTAGTTTTGGGTAATTTGGGATGATCACTAGTATTAATGGCCAGGTTCTAACAGCTACAGGTGATCGAAAGTCACTGGGTTCAAATGGTGGTTCGTCTGTGAATCTCAGATAGTGGTGAAAATGGAAGACCAACTAGAAACCACTATAAAGGAGTTGTGGATATACTTTTACAAATGTGTTTCTAATGTAGAAAACAAAGTATCCTATCATTGAAAGTTTTTTCTTATTGAGATCGTAAAACTTTGTATCCTTCAATAGTAATGAAAGTGGAAGTTGTGTTCTCCCATGGATGTAAGACCAAATTATCTAAACCACATGAAACCAAAGTGTTCTTTCTTTCCTTTGTTCTATTTTGTGTTCATCTAAATGTTTGTATTGAATTTTACAGAGAGAATGTATGTCATGTGAAACTTGGTGTGGTGAGTAGGGTGTGTGAACTTCTTATTTTCTGGTACATCAAGTTCACATGGTAATGAGAGGTGTGTCATGGGGCCCTCAAAAAACAAATTTATAAGCCCAAGTAATATATAGTAATAGTGGGGCTCGAGTTGTATATTCTCTAAAAGTTATTGAAAGTGTCCCTTCATTAATGTTTATTATTGTCTTTATGGTCTTAAAAAATGATCTACCTAAGATAATGGTGGGATGAATTTTACCTCTTTCTTTTTCCATGTTTAGAATGTAAAAATCATCAAGGAAGAAAAATCCTTCTACACTCACCTGAATATCCTCTAGAACTCAAAATGGTTGGTTAGTGGTTCAGTTAGCAAGTTGTACAACCACTCAAGTGGTTTTTAATTTTCATGTCTACAATGAATAATAAATAAAGGAATTACATTAATTAATGCTCCCATATCACACAATACATTTGAAAATTGAGTTATCCTATGGTGTAAGTGATAGTGAAAGTAATTGGATCTTAGCATTTACTAGGTAATTTTTAGGTAAAAGTAGAAGAGAAATTTATTCATAAAGTTACTACTTTATGTCCTTATAATTTTCAATTTTTTGTGCACATTTCCATAAGAAATTTTTCATACCTTGGGATTTGGTGGATGGATTCTTTTAAAAGGCACCAGTATAAAAAATAGCTTTCATGTTAGGGTTTTAAAGTCAGTTATTCAATAATAGATGTTTAAAATATTTTAACATCGGTTATTTATATAACCAATGTTAAATCTATTTAAAAGTAGTTTTTTAATGTCAGATATTAAATAACCAATGTTATATCCCTTTGGGTGTGGGTTTCAACATTGGTTATTTAAAAACCGACATAAAACTCAAGTGTTAATGTCATTTTTTAAAATAATTGATGTGGAAACATGGTTTTTAACATTGGTTTTTAAATAACTGATGTTAAAACTACCAGAGATATGAGTTTTAACATCATTTATTTATATAACTGATGTTAAAAGAAGAAAAATCCATCGTGTTCTAGTGATGTTGTAATTTTTTCAAAACATTCCATTAAACATTTAAAGTCCTAACTAAAATTTATGAGGCCATAGAACACATTTCAAGAACTATATATAAGTTTTCATCCTATATTTTTTTCCCATTTTCAATCTACTCATCCTTCAATCCATAACATCCTTCCACTGGTTCATCGTTCAACAATTTCACCATGATATTAATAATTATTCTCTCACTATTTAATTTTGTTATGATTATATTTCATTAACGATATAAATTTTGATAATTTTTTTTATGATGAATAATTATTCTTAGATCAAGTTCAAAATATATAACTTCCACAAGAGATTTATCATTCACAGTTTAAAATGCCTCCCCATCCGCAATTGAGGTTTCCTCGTGAGTTCTTTCCTCGAAGGAAAATAATGAAGGGCCTTAATCATAGAATTGGAGTTAAAGAATTATGATTGTGTTTCTTATTTTTATTTTGTTTCAAAATTTTCTATCTTATTTGTCTTGTATTATCTTACAAGGGATGAATATACATTGAAATATTAAAAAAATAAAAACTTTCGATGACGATTATTTTTATAACCAATGTCTAAAATGGATTATAACATCAGTTTTTTATAACATATGTTATAATCCACTTTTGATATCAGTTATATAAACAACCAACATCGATAGTATTTAGTTTTTTTCTAAAAAATAAATTTTTATGTCGATTATTAAAAAATTACATTAAAGGTATATCTACTACATCACTTGCAATTATATCCCTTAAAACTTCAATGTTAAAAACATAAAAAAATGATGTAAAAATTGTCTTTGTACTAGTGAGGATTTTGATCTCCACTCTTTTTAATATCTTCAATATCTTTTATTGTAATTATTCTTCATCAGTTATCTTAGGTGTTTTAATTCTTGTGTGGAATGGAGGTTGGGGTTGATTTAGGTCTTTCATCTTGTTCATTCCCTTATCTTTATTCACTAGGGATGTGTCTATAGATATCTTCACTTGTTACTTCTTGTGGATAGATTCTATTTATTATCCAGAATGTCCACTTATAGATTTGGCCTCCCTTAGTGATTCTTCACTATTTTTTAGATCCATGCCACTCTTAAATAAATTAAACTAACATGCCCCTTGGGGATAGTAATTGACTAAGAAGAAAGTTTACCTGAACCTTGGTTTTACAAGTTATTGAGGGCAGAAAAAAATTGGTTGTACGACCCTTGTTGATCCTTTAGTGTTGATCTGTGAGTGCTACAAGAAGTTTACTGAGTATGGTGAGACTACACAAATTGTTTTAGTATGTTTTTTATGGAGGATTCTTGGTCTTTCCCTTGTGGGTAACTTTTAGAAGGTTGAGAATCAGTCCTTTGAAAGGGTGGTGGCTGAAATTTTTATTGATAACCTTACTTAAAGGGTGCCCTTGAGGATTTTTGGTTACTATATTTAAGCTAGGTAATGGAATACACCCTAAATCCTTGATTGTGGGATGGTTACTGGTGGTATTGCCTCTAAAACATGGAATTATAGCTTTCATTTCTGTGAACATAAGGGCATACATCAGTGTAGTGGTAAAGTTGGAATACACAATGAGGTGTAAGAGTGGTCTCTTATACCTTGTTCAATGCTATTTTTCTCATGAGATAGGTTTTTTATTAATTTTTTTTAAATAAAGAAGAGTTATGTTACTGAATCATCTGGAGTCGCAATGACAGAAATGAGAAACGACAGAAAATGCAGAAGAAAAGAAAACACATGGAACACAACGATTTACGTGGTTCGGGAAAAATCCCTACGTCCACGGAGAGGCAGAACTTCACTAAATCAAGAGCACAAAGTACAGAGTTGTTTTTTAGTGGTAACCCTAGCCTGAAAATGGGCTATAAAATGGAGAAGACGATCATTGTTCCGAAAATTAAGTTTGTGTCGCTACAGTGAACGGAGGCCACCTTTGTCAAAAGTGCTACAGTGGCTGCTGGCTAGAAGTCAGAAGTGTTATAGTACTGTTGACTCCGAAGTCTGTACTACTATAGTGTATATCGGTGTCGGTCGGTCAACTATACTATAGTGGTCAGAAATGCTACAGTGCCAAAAAAATTGGGTCAGGGTGGCCCCCAGACCCCTGGAGCAGGGGCGCGTTACCCCTGCAACCCCCAACGAGCTCACCGTGGAGATCAACCCACAACAGTTTAGAACCACAAGCATTCTGCCCAACCGAATTGGGCTACACCAATCCAACAAGTTAGAACTCTCTACCTCATGTATACCCCTTATTGTCGTTCTTATGTTGAAATTTTGGGAGTTTATGGAAGTTATTTCTATTAACTATCTAACTTTAGAAAGTGACTTATCGATCATTGCTCCTCTAGAGGAAGAATCTAGATGATTCTGATCATTGTCCATCAGTCTTTGGTAAAATAATACCATAAAATTGTGATCTTCATAGGGATGGTGTTAGTAGGATGGCATTAACCACTTGAATATCTCCAAAAACTCATAAAGTATTTCTCCACTTATTTGATTCCATATATCTCCTGAGAAAATCCTTGAGTTAGGGAATAATTTTTGGAGAAATGCCTTCTGCATTTCATCCCATGTGGTGATTTCTTGAGGTTTCAGGTTGTAGATACATTCTTTAACCAATACTTAAAGAGAGAAGGGTAAGCCCTTTTATCTAATCTAAGCCTCAATGACTCTAGATATGAAGATACAGCAGACTTCTCCAAATTATATCTAGTTTAAGTTAGGATCCTCTCCCACCAATCAATAAAACTTATGTAGTGACCCAATCATTCCAATTCTAAGCTCCTGATCTTATTTATTATTTGATTATTGAAGTTGATTATTATTATTAAAATTAGGTTCATATAACTCTCTCAAAGTCATATTCAGTTTAACTAATTTTTCAACCATGTTTTCACTTCCTCAAGTGAATTTAATGATATAAGTAGATAATGATAGGGAATTTTTCAATGGGGTTGCGACAAACTCCCTTTCCTCTTGCTCAATGATTCTTAAATTCCTAATTCTTACCAGAATAGTTCATTCAACCTCTAAATCAAAACTAATGAGGTGATTTTTCCTAGATCTAGTCATGTGTTAAAAACATTTTTAAATAAAACAAAATAATAATAAAGCATTGGACTCCCTTAAAACGGTTCCTAGTTGATGAGAGGAATTTCATGAGGCCTTTAGTAAACAAATTCATGAACCCAAGAAATATACAGTAGTAGTGGGACTCAGGTTGTCTCCGAAGAGGAGAGAGTTATGGGTGTGTTCTTATTTATTTAGGTTTTTAGTGTGTGTAAAAAACTAATTTAATTGCATTGAATATGCAATTGGATTAGTTTTAAAATCATTTTTAAAAATATTTGTCTAGTTTCGGATTATCCCCTTACATGTTAAATCATTACTCCATTTCACTCTCATGTTCTCTCTCTAATCAAATGAAACCTTAACTGACTATCCTCATCTGGTTTTTTTTAATTCAATAAAAAAATACAATCATCATTATATCCCTTCTTCTTACCTATCCTAGTGATAATAAAATCTAATCACCCTCAAATCAACTCACTGCTCACAATCACAAGAAATGAAGAGAACCTAAGTGTTTTGTGTGTGCAATCCAAGAGTGAGAGAAGAAAAATTGAATATAAAGAAAAATGAAAATCTCTTATTCTCTAAAGTAAAAAATAACTTTTAGAGAGATTAAAAGAAGAGGATAATTAATTATAACTCAAATTCATCAAATGGGTGTGTGGATTCTCTTGGGATTGACTATAATGTCCTAGTGTTCCATCCTCAAATTCATTATAGTAAAATAAGAATAAAACAAGAAATGTAGTAGCTCCAGTCGATTGAATGGTCACAAAAGTTTCCCTCTTCAAATGAATATTTCTCCTCTTTAAAGAGATACATAGGGTTCTCTTGTGAGCTTCATCATCTCCACATCCCACATGAGCAGTGCGAGCTCCTCTTCCAATGATTTTTGAACCTTCTAGAATTTCTTCAATTCTAGTGTCATGGTATTATTCTTATTTAGATAATCAGAACATGTCTAGATTGAGGGTTACAATTTCTCCAGGTGAGCACATCTCAAGAATATTTTCCTGACTTCTTTGTTCTTTTATGATCACCATCTTTTCTAATATTGGATGCACGCCACATGGATCGCAAGAGAGTTTCTTCCGGATTTAGATGGACAATGAGAATTAGGTTTTATTTTGATTGCAGGAAAAAAATTCCTATTCTGAGAATTTTGGATTTTATTCCCTATGGATATAAATTTGGCCAACTCTTGAACCGACCACATGAAGGAAAATAATGGTTGATTAGATTGAATGGGTGGTTAATCAAGGGGCACGATCTCTCTTGTGGAAGCTTCGATCTTAAATTTTAGTCGGTTCATGATCATCATAAAGGTTCTTCAACCCTTTACAGTAGCTTCAAATGATCATGTGGTTGATCAGAATATATCCTTATAGTCGAACATCTGCCTTATGGTGGGTTGAGGACTTTACAGAATTTTAATGCATGGTCAATCAGGTCTTCACTTACGGCAACTTCTGTAACACCCTGACCCAGATCGCCCAGCCCAGGCTAGAGTATCATGTGACCTCATGTGTGCCTCCCCATACACAAGAGGCTATTAACTATAGATGAGAGCCTAAGAAAATACATAGAAAGACTATTCCATTGGTAACATGAAGCTAAAATAGAGTACACAATAATAGAACTAGTCATAAGAGTAAACAACTGAAATAAAGTGAGAAAATAATAATGAAATCGGCTCATAAGATGATAGATTTAATACAATACCCAATTCACACATCAAAGAGATCCCCCACATAAAGAATATCCATCTAAATAAACAAAGGGAAAAATTAAAAAAAACACCTCTATAAGGATCTCAAAGTTTTCCATGACATTGACTCAACCAACCTGCTCCTCCTGCATAACTTCCCTAAATAGGGTCTCATCCATCATATGAATTACTGGACAATAAAGGTTTCATGTGCACTGAGATGCCTATGTAGGGTGTGATTATAAACTCATTAGAACACCACCAATGCATCCTTAACATAAATATAGTTGGAAGAATAAAAAAAATTGTGATGATGGAAACTAAATACATAAACAATCATTCAATCCACTGAGTCAACATGTGCTAAACAGACCACCAAGAACCCTGAATCTACCTGAATTGGCTCATTGATGATACGAATGGTTTGTTATAACCCAATCAGATCATGTAACCCATAGCACATGCCTTATTATATGTCATAACCTCATCAAGTGCCTCAGACCATCCTTGAAGACTCTGGGGAGGTCAAACATGCACACTGGCCCATCCTTGTGGGTCCTGGGGAGGCCAACCAAATCACTCTGGCCCATCTCACATGTTATTGGGAGGACAACCATCCCAGCAACCCATCTCAATGGTTCTTGGGAGGCCCATCATCACACTGGTCCATCCCGAAGTTTCTAAGGAGGATAAAAATTCACACTAGACCATTACGAGGGTTCTTGGGAGGCCCAACATTCACACTGGTCCGTCCTAAGGGTTCTTGGGTGGCCCAACATTCACACTGGCCCATCCCTAGACGGTAAATAGAGGCCCCACACCTACAAAGATATAAGCATCAACAAAACAAGTAATGGGAAAAAATCATGTCATAACCTTGGCCCCACCTTGCTTGTGTTCATCCTCTCATCACACGTCAAGTGATAAAAAAACATCACACAAGTCCCCATGCCACTTAACCCAAGTCACCCCAACTCATCTTGGGCCCAAACGGCACTCTAATCCTATTTACCCAAGAAGATATCCCCACTATTATACCTTGGTACACACCTACCACTCACCAATCTAAGAAATACATCCAATTTAATTCACCACCTGAATCCCTACATCATCTATCTTATCCTCCCTAGACTCAACTGAGCCCAAACAGGTCCTTCCAAGACCAAACACCTATGCAGACATCCCTACACACATTCCAAGTATGAGGATCATTTTCACTAATTCCAAGGCACACAACCTGTACTCCCCATCTAATGAGCCTCCTATATCAATACCGACCTCACTCACTGACACTAACATAAAAAACAGAGGTATCATAGTGATACGCACACAAACACACGTAATTAAAGGCATAAAATTTTATAAATGTATTGTAGAATGGTAATGACTTCTTACCATGAGCATGACAGAGCCCAATTTCCATGAAACGCCGCATGAATTGAGCTTGATGCACTGGTTCCATGATGACATCCCTAAATTGATGATGGTATTCATTGACTTGGGATTCTAATGAAATGAATCAAGAAGAAATATACAACTAGGGATAAAAATCTCTTAAACATACTGAGGGGAGACAACCATATAGAATGACACTTCAAACGGGCATGAAATGATGGAGGGGTCCAACATCACCAAGGAATGAGTCCCCTTTGTCACCTAGTTTAAGTGAAGTTTGGGGAGAAGTGGAGAGGGGGAATAAGGGGGTTCGGGGGGGAAAGAAAAATTTGACCACCTCCCCCCACTTAAAATCTCCCAAAAACCCCATCAGCTAGTCATTGGACACCACCGATGAGTCAGTGGGTCCAAGCAGTGTCCAGGATACTCGGCAGACCATCGGTAAGTCAGTGGTCCTCATCAACTGGAAGGTGGCTACTGCAGCAACCCGCCCATCTTGGCCTGCCTCTATTGGTTATTCTAAATCCTTGGGTCATCACTCGGGCCTTGAAACCCATCCAAAAACTCCTCTTATGGATTTATGAAGGGTTGAAACCCCAATCCGAGCCTTATCCCTCAAAATAGACCATCCACCAAATGAAAGATCAAATTTACTCAGGAATTTTCCAACTCATGACAACATAGGTTGTTATAAACTCCCCCTCTAATGACTTCTCATCCTCAATAAATACCCCTATCAATGTCCCTACATCAACTCGACCTTTCAATTAGACATCCAACTCCCAAGTCATTCCCACTCCTAGAATACATTCATGCAAGCATGTATTCAAATGAAAGGTGGTAACTTTTCACATAGGTCTTTCCTCATTTATAGCCAAAAACACGGGATGGTCACTCCTCACATGACATACCCGACTCCAAAATTCCATCTTACTAATGACCCCATACACAAGTCCCACTCATTTTTGAATCACATCAACATTACCGACTCTCATCACTGATCTCATCCAACGGTATGAGTCGCACTCCACTTTCCAGCACTAAAGGTTCTCACCCATCTTTCATTGTTGATGACTTCATATGAAAATATCTTACATATTGGTGAAACTCAATTGTTTACATGCACCGACCATCATAACCAACCTACATGCATGATCTAGGTAAACCCACACACTGCTCCCACCGTGCACCAAGAAACTCTATCACCACTAAACTGCAAGCATAACTCACTGATGTTATTAATATTTTCATTACTTATTAAGTACTCCCTTCACTGATTTTATATGAAATGTGCATAATTTATGTGAAATATTAATGTTTTAATACTAAGTATAATTTTTGAGCATTTTTTAGAAGTAGTTCAATTGAGTGAGTTTACTATTTTATTTATAAATATCACAATACTGATCCAAATTGTGTGGTTCTTGTTTTGTAGGATTCCAAATTAAATATACAACATTTAATTAGAAGGGATAATGGGACAAATATTCTATTTTAAGGCCCATATTTACCACACAAGAAGGACTACAGAATCTGTGAAGAAATTGGACCAGCCATGAAGATTTAATTTCTGGGCTCAATCAGGAAGTACAAATTCCTTTATTCTCCTCCAAAGTTCGAGGGATAATTAAAGGAGTATTGGATTAAACTTTAAAGTCCCAAATCTAAATAAAAGGGGCCCAACTAATTCATTTAAACTCAGCCCACATTTTTGGCCGGGAATTAAAATCAGTATAGTGTTGATGACATGGCTCCTGGTCTAGACATCATTTTGAGCTGAGATTTTTCAGTGTGAAAGAGGAGATATATGCAGCCGACTTTGTTGAATAAATCATTCATATTTGAAGGAATATTCATGTTTCAAAATCCATTCACTTGAGATACATTTCCTCCTCTTTTATTTCATTTACTTTTGTGTTCTTCTTCATTTGAAATCTTGTAAGTGTTTATTTTGTAATTCTTTTTTAATGAATGTTTCTTCTTCAATATCTCTTACTCTCACCCACCTTATGTAGTTTAATATTAATGTTATTAAAATATCCTAAATAAAGTTAAAATCCATTATCTTATTTTTCTTCCTCATTCAATCTAAATTCTATATTTAACAATTTCTTCATCGTTTGTGTGTGTGTTCGGTGCACTACTCTTATATTATCCCTTTCTTTTTATTCTCTTTATAATTCATCACCATAAACATATATTACCAGATTAATAACCATCTTAATGGCTGAGTAAATCTTTCATTGGGGTGAGTTTTAATTTAGGTATGTTAAGCGATTGAGAGCTTTTACTCGATGAGTATTTGTTGAATTAACATTGTGTATGTTGGACTTAGCATGTCATGGATTAATGACTTGTTTTGTTTAACGTGTGGTTTCCATGGATTATTGGAACCATAAATACACTACCATAAACAAGATATGATAAAGATTAGAACCCTAAGTTAAGTTAATGCTTGGATTAAAGCCTTAACACTTGGGAATTCAAATCAACGTCAACTTGTAACATGGGTGTTAATTTAAATGCAATATAAAGCAAAGTTCAAGGATATCACAAGATTAAATAACCTAATGATGAACTCACTCCAATAATTATCAATTTGTTAAATCAATCATAATCAATTATTTATTTCAATTAAGCTCTGCAAACAAACCCCCCAATCAGAATACAATCAACTAAAAACAAACGACTATTTCAAAGTATCATCACCGAGGATTCGACCCGAGTGCTGCTATACACATTAGCAGAGCACCGGAACTTTGACCAGTCACTAGGTGACAATCGGCCATGAATTTCAAATGGCGTAGTTTCCGGGGATGGTGCTTTAAGTAGTCATTAGTTTCTAGTTATTGTAAAAAAACAAAAAAATAAAATTGAAAAAAAAACACAAAGAAAAACTTGTCTTCTCATAAAAATCATAAACTGAAAAAAAAAATACCAAAAAACCGTTTTACTCTTTCTTCCAAAATCTCTATGAATGCCCTGTAGCCTCCCAAACAATCACTCAGATTTGTTTGACCCTAAAATTGAGCGAACACTTCGCCAAATTAGGAGGAACATAAGAGATCATCAAATAATTCAAGAACCAGTCCTTGTCCAACCAGTTAAATTTGAAATGGACAATCCTAAGGAACAAACCCTTAAAGAACTCACTGCCCCGGATATGAATTACCAACCTCTTGGTATTCAATATCCAAACATAGAGGCTGACTTTGAACTCAAATCGGGTTTGATTCATCTTCTCCCTCATTTCCACAGGCTAGCCGGTGAGGATCCACATCTCCACTTTAAAGAGTTTCAAGTAGTGTGCTCTACCATGAAGCCTCAAGGGGTTTATGAGGAACAAATAAAACTTTGAGCATTCCCTTTCTCCCTAGCTGACACTTCTATGTCATGGCTTTACTATCTACCTCCTGGTTCCATAACCACATGGAATGACATGGAGTGACTCTTCTTAGAGAAATTCTTTCCAACTTCTCGTACTACTTCTATCTGAAAGGAAATTAGTGGTATACGTCAATTCCCAAGTGAATCACTCCATGAGTACTGGGAGAGGTTCAAAAAGCTTGTTGCAACCTGCCCACATCACCAAATTCCTGACCAACTCTTGATCCAATACTTCTATGAGGGGTTATTGGCTATGGAGAGAACTCTCATTGATGCCGCAAGTGGTGGTGCTCTTATTGATAAAACTCCCACAGCTGCAAAAGATCTCATAAGTAACATGGCTGCAAACACACAAAAATTCCATACTCGAGCACATGATCAAGTCAAACAAGCCCAAGATAATCAATCAATTGACTCGAACAAGATGACCGAGTGGATGAGTGAACTTATAGGTCTTGTGTGACAACTAGTTGTGGCTACCAAATCCCCAACCTCATCTTCTTCGCAATCAATGTTTCCTGGACCTGTCAAAAACTGTGGAATCTGCAACTCTCCATCTCATCCAACTGACACATGTATACAACTTCAAGAGGATTAATCCGATTCATCTGGACCAATGGAGCTAAATGAAGCATATGCTCAGAGGAACACCAACCCTCAACAATCAGGTCAGTTCATTAGAAAATTCAACCAACCTCACTTTGAGCCCTTCTCTTCTTCCTATAACCAAGGCCTTAGGTATGGTAATCCCATATCTCATCCCCCTAAAATCCCTCCTCAAAACCCAAACCAATTTCAATATGGTCAAGGTGTTGGTAACTTCCAACAACCTTATCCTTTTATTCCTCAACCTCAAAGGAACAATCCTCTTCCTGGATTCCATTATCCTAGTGAGCCTTCCCAATTCCAAAATCAATACAATCACTTTCCCAAGAACCAATATCAAGGCAATCCCAATCCGAGACAAGCCTCTTCATCCAAGCAACCATGGGAAAGTGCAGTTGAAGATATTTCCCCTTTCACCCGTTCCAGCCTTAAAAATATTGAAACCCAAACTGGTCAACTTGCATCCCACCTAAGTCAGCAGCAACCATCCAATTATTCCCAACTTCTAGCTCAACCATTACCCAACCCCAAGGGTAATGTAAGTGCAATTGCACTTAGATCGGGAAAGCAAATTGTTATGCCTCAAGATAAGTCCTCCAACCCTCCTTTGAATGTTGACCTAGAAAATGAAAAGAAAAAGAAAATTGAAAAGGAATATGAATCCATTCCATCACCTCCTTCCATTCCACTTAGGAATCCAATTCATTTTCCTCAAGATATTTCTAAACCAAGGAAGTCCTTTGAACCTAATCCTGAAATGCTAGACATGTTTAGACGTGTTAAAGTCAACATTCCCCTCTTAGATTCCATAAAACAAATTCCTAAGTATGCCAAGTTTCTCAAGGAGTTGTGTACCCACAAGAGGCAACTTAGGACCTTCGAAAATTTTTCCACCCAGCAGTCTATTCCCATAAAGTACAAAGATCCAGGGATCTTTATTGTTACATGCCAAATTGGAAGTTCCAACTTTGATGATGCACTCATAGACATAGAAGCCTCAATTAATTTCATGACCAAATCCATCTTCTCCAACCTTGTTCTAGGTCCCTTACATCCAACGGGTGTTGTCATTCAGTTATCTAATTGAAGCACAGCCAATCCTGAGGGAATAATTGAGGATGTCCTTGTCTGATTCAATGATCTTATCTTACTTGTTGATTTCTATGTCCTTGACATGGAAGGTGAGACGAACTCTTCTTGATCTCCCCTAATTCTAGGAAGACTGTTCCTCATGACTGCGAGAACCAAGATTGATGTCCATTCAGGCATCTTATCCATGGAATTCGGTGATCAAATGGTCAAGTTCAAAATTTTTCAAGCCATGCAATATCCATCTGAGGATCACTCTACATTCTCAATACATGCTTCTGAGGACACTTCTAAGAGTCAATCGAACCCCAATCCATCATGTTCATCCTATTCTGATGATAAAGGATCTTGTGAAATCTGCACCATGATTAACCAAGTCATAAATGGTGAAGTTGATGTGGACCTCTCATTCATAGACTCCATCAATCTAATGGAACTTAAAAACTCTCTTGAATCCCACATCAACTCTGATCTCTATTGCTCCACCTTGGAAAGTATTAAGGATAATTAATTTGAAGCAACTGAAGTCCCTTCCTCCATTTCTGAGTTTTCTAACCCACAAATAAAAGATGAGACTGATCTGAAACCTCTTCCTGAACACATGAAATATGCATTCCTTTTCCACGATCACTCTTATCCTGTCATTATCTCTTCTTCACTTACTAAAACTGAGGAGTCTAAACTTGTTCAGGTGTCAGAGGAAAACAAAAAGGCCTTAGGGTGGACCCTAGATGACATACCAGGAATCAACCCTGCTCTTTGCATGCATCACATCCGTCTTGAGGAATGATCCAAACCAATTAGACAACATCAAAGAAGACTCAATCCACTCATCCTTGAGGTAGTTAGGGAAGAGATCACCAAGATTCTTCAATCTGGTATTATCTACCCAATTTATGATAGTGAATGGGTTAGTCCAATTCAAGTTGTACCTAAGAAGGGTGGGATAATTGTTCTCACAAATGAACATGGGGAGGTAGTCACAACTCGAGTGAAAAAAAAATGGCGTGTGTGCATTGACTATAGGAAATTGAATGTCGAAACAAGAAAATATCACTACCCTCTTCCATTCCTTGATCAAATGCTGGAATGATTAGCCGGAAAGTCACACTATTTCTTTCTTGATGGATACACCGGCTACTTCCAAATCCCAATCGCACCTCAGGACCAAGAAAAGACTACTTTTACATGCCCCTTTGGAACATATGAATATAGAAGAATGCCTTTTGGAATTTGCAATGCTCCTGCAACATTCCAGAGGTGTATGATGAGTATCTTTTCTGAATTCATTGAACACTGCATGGAAGTCTTCATGGATGACTTCACCATTTATGGTGAATCATTTGAATCTTGTTTAAATTCACTCTCTCTAGTCCTTCAAAAGTGTTTCAAGTGTAACCTTGTGTTAAATTTTGAAAAATGTCACTTCATGGTTGCAAATGGGATTGTTCTAGAACACATAGTTTCAAAATATGGTATTGAAGTTGATCCTGCCAAAATTGAAGTGATCCAATCACTTTCTGAACCCACTTCTATTCGAAAACATCTGTTCATTCCTCGGTCATGCTGGTTTCTATCAGAGATTCATCCATAACTTCAGTAAAATTTCCCTCCCACTCACCTGTTTTCTCCAAAATGATGTCACTTTCCATTTTGATGAGGTTTGCAAGAGAGCATTCATTAAACTCAAAACTGCTCTTATATCTTCCCCGATAATCCAACCCCCAGATTGTTCCTTAACCTTTGAATTGATGTGTGATGCTTTTGATAGAGTTGTTGGGGCTGTTCTTGGTCAAAGAAGAGAAAATATTCCTCATGTCGTCTATTATGCCTCAAAAACATTGGATGAAACTCAATCTCACTACACTGTCACTGAAAAGGAAATTTTAGCAGTAGTTTTTTCCTTAGATAAATTCTGGCCCTATCTCTTAGGTTCCAAAATCATCATCTTCACTGACCATTCTGCTATAAAGTTCTTACTCAAGAAAAGTGATTCCAAACCGAGGCTAATAAGATGGATCCTAATGCTCCAAGAGTTTGACCTTGAAATCAAAGATAGACCAAGAAAAGAAAACCATGTGGCTGATCACTTGAGTAGAATTTCTAATTATTCTCATTCTGGAATCATCGATCCTGAATTCCCCACTGAGCACCTTTCATCTCTCACTCCAAAAATACCATGGTATGCCCCAATTTTAAATTACTTGGTTTCTGGTGTTTTTCCTGAAAATTTTTCAAAAGCACAGAAAATGAAGTTGAAAAGTGATTCAAAATACTATTTTTGGGAAGAAAATAAACTTTAGAAAACTGGGGCTGACATGGTAATAAGAAGATGTGTCGATGAAAATGAACATTCTTCCATATTAGAATTATGTCACTCACTTCCTGGAGGTGGCCACTTTGGACCACAAAGGACCTCCTGAAAGGTCCTAGACTCTGGATTCTCCTAGCCTTCACTATTCAAGGACTCACATGAGTTCTGTCAATCATGTCCCACTTGCCAAAATTTTGGCACAATTTCAAAGAGAAATGAAATTCCCCAAAAGCCTTAATTTTCTGTGAGGTATTCGATGTTTGGGGTATCGATTTCATGGGACCATTTCCTCCTTCCAATGGATTCTCATACATCCTTCTTGCAGTTGATTATGTTTCTAGGTGGGTTGAGGCTAAACCCACTAGAAAGGATGATTCACATACTGTTAGTGAGTTCCTAAAGACACACATCTTCCATAGATTTGGCATGCCTCGTGCCTTGATCAATGAATTAGGAACCCATTTCTGTAATAGAACCATGGAATCTCTTTTGAAAAAGAATGGGGTTGTACATAAAACTTCAACTGCATATCACCCCCAAACAAATGGCATGGATGAACTTTCTAATAGAGAAGTGAAAAGAGTGCTTGAGAGAATTGTAAAACCCACCAGAAAAGACTGGCCTGAAAGACTTGGTGAAGCACTTTGGGCTTATCGAACTACCTATAAAACACCCATTAGGATGTATCCTTTTAGGCTAGTTTTTGGTAAATCATGTCATTTGCCAGTTGAAATCCAACATAAGTCATTTTGGGCAGTGAAAACTTGTAATTTTGATCTTGAAAAATCCAGTGAAGAAATATTGTTGCAATTGGCTGAACTGGAGGAGCTTCGACTTGATTCTTATGAGAATTCTATTCTATACAAAGAAAAATCCAAGGCACTCCATGATAAACACATCCTGAGAAAGTTATTTCATGAAGGTGAACAGTTAATGCTCTTCAATTCTCGATTTTGACTTCACCCAGGTAAGCTTAATTCTCGTTGGGAAGGTCCTTTTGTTATTACTAATTTTTACCCATTTGGTGCAGTGCAAGTCCAAGAACCCTCTTCAAAAAGGACATTCACGTTTAATGGACATCGGTTAAAGCATCACCATGAGAGGCCACACAATCCTGGATCACCATCGACTTCCACTGGATCCCCAACTTCTCTGGTTTACCAACCACTAGATGAAGATTGCGACCCGCCAAATCCAAACTAAGAGGCACATCTTTCCCTTTAACTCTCTCTCTCTATCTCTTCCTCTCTCTACCTCTTTCTTCTTCTTCCTCTCTCTTTCATTTTTTTACCACTTTCTTTATCAAAACTTTTCTTTTTCACTTTCTCTTTTTTGTGGGTGTATCTTTATAAAAAACAAAAAAAATAAAAAACTAAAAAACTAAAAAAACCAAAAAAAACAATCACTTAAAAAAATAGAAAAAAAATAGAGTCATGCTTACTCACCATCGAGTTTTGAAATTTTGTCCAACCATTTTGGGGAGTTAACAGACATGTTTTCATCTCAAAAAAAATTATTTTCATCATATATTTGGATAAAGAATTTTGTGTCAAGAATAATAAATTTTGAATGCTCAATTTTTGATTTGAAAAATGATTTTCCCAAACTGTGAGGAATAACATTTGCTTTCATGCCAAGTCCACCTATGGCCATCTTTTCAAAATGTGTGTTTTCACCCCCATTTTTGAGTCTTGAGCTTGTGGACCTTCGAGCTGAATTTCCTACCTTAGTGTGCATTAATATGATATAGGCATTTTTTGAACCACATGAGAATCACCATAGCCAAATAGTCTCCCATTTCCCTTACATTAATCCTCCTTTTGAAAGACCCTTCAAGCCTATGCAAACCTTTTCTTTGATAGCCACATTACAAGCCCAATACCTTTTCCCACCCAATATCAACATGGATTTTCTTTGCATAATTTATTTGAAATTTAAGTGTGAGGGGGGAATGGATTTCATTTTGGGTACTCTTTGTTGACGTCACAATATTATCTTATGCTTGAGGGAAAGCATCATTTTAAGTGTGGGGGAGATATAGAGGTTGTCATTCAGTGAGCTTTGGGAATGTATGTATGTTTATGAAATCTTGTATAAATATTTTTTTAAAGTGTTCAAAAAAAATCAAAAAAATCAAAAAAAAATGAAAATAAAAAATGGGTTGTGTCTTGGGTAGGTCAAAAATAACTCTTCCTCAACCTTTTATCTTGTTATAACTATTAAAATTAGTGTCATGAGGAGATCAATCATGGGTTGGGATATGAGTGTGAGATCTTTTCCAAGTTCAACTTTTGAAAAAACAAATAAAAACAGAAAAGAAAAAAAAGAACACTTGCATTATATTCTTATTGGGAGAAGTTTTGTGTTTTGTAAATATTTCATCTTCTCATTACCTTTATATTTTCTTCCTCTATTATGTATTTCTTTACACAATCATTCCCTTATAAATATGTGTTTTCATTTCCTTCCATGTTTTATTTCAAAAAAATGTGCATTGCTTTTTCTATGTTGGTGTTTTAACCCTCTTCTTCTCTCTCCTAGACATTATATTCCTACCGTCCCATTGCCACAGAAAAACCCCTTAAAAATACCTCTTGATTCTTGTGCACTTTGGATAGGGATTGTAAGCTGAGAGCTCTTTCAAACTCTAAGATTTTTACTTTTGGTTGGTGAAAGAGTGAACCTCCACAAATGAATTTTATCATCTTGAGAGGTGTGAGTTTTGAGTGTCCTTGTTTTCTATTTCTAAATTTGAGCATGAAAAAAAATGAATTAGTTTTGGAACATTGTTTTTGTAACAACTTGTGGTGGAATTCAAAATGGATGAGTGAAATAGTCTAAACCTCCCCTGATTGGAGAAAACAAAATTTTAATATTTGTTGGTGAGTGAAAATGATTTTGTCATGTTTTTATATTTGTTTGACATGAGGACATGCACAAAAATAAGTGTAATTACTTATTAAATACTCCCTTCACTGATTTTATATGAAATGTGCATAATTTATGTAAAATATTAATGTTTTAATACTAAGTATAATTTTTGAGCATTTTTTAGAAGTAGTCCAATTGAGTCAGTTTACTATTTTATTAATAAATATCACAATACTGATCCAAATTGTGTGGTTCTTGTTTTTTAGGATTCCCAATTCAATATACAACATTTCATTAGAAGGGATCATGGGCCAAATCTTCCATTTTAAGGCCCATATAGACCACACAAGAAGGCCTACAGAATCTGTGAAGAAACTGGATCAGCCATGAAGATTTAATTGTTGGGCTCAATCAGGAAGTCCAAATTTCTTTATTCTCCTCCAAAGTTCGGGGGATAATTAAAGGAGTATTGAATTAAAATTTCAAGGCCCAAATCTAAAGAAAAGGGGGCCAACTGATTCATTTAAACTCAACCCACATTTTTGGCCGGGAATTAAAATCAGTATAGTGTTGATGACGTGGCTCCTGATCTAGACATCATTTTGCACTGAGATTTTTCAGTGTGAAAGATGAGATATAGGTGGCCGACTTTTTTGAAGAAATCATTCAGATTTGAAGGCATATTCCTATTCCAAAATCCATTCACATTTTGGCCATCAAAAAAGCATGGATAAAAATGGACAGTTTATCTTTGTTTAATAAAACCACCATAACTTTGGCTTTATATGTCCAAATGCCACCAAATTTTGAGAGTAGTCGTCAAACTTTATTATCTACAACTTTGAAGGAGATATTTGGAGATTTAACTATCTGAATAGAAAACTTGGTGATGCAAGTGGAGGGACAGATTGGGAATGAAAATAGTCCACTCCTTGGGTTATAAATACTCTCCCCTTCTTTCCTTGAGAGTGGTTGGAATTTCAGAAGAGAGGAGATCATATTGGCATGACCAAAGCCTTGAAAAAGGCTTGGGAGGACCTTCCATACTCAATTTTTCACTTGAGAGACCTTTCCTCCTCTCTTTCATTTCATTTACTTTTGTGTTCTTCTTCATTTGAAATCTTGTAAGTGTTTGTTTTGTAATTCTGTTTTAATGAATGTTTCTTCTTCAATATCTCTTACTCTCACCCACCTTATGTAGTTTAATATTAATGTTCTTAAAATATCCTAAATCAAGTTAAAATCTATTCTCTTATTTTGCTTCCTCATTCAATCTAAATTCTATATTTAACAATTTCTTCATCGTTT
This sequence comes from Viscum album, assembly GCA_963277665.1. Classification (NCBI taxonomy): domain Eukaryota; kingdom Viridiplantae; phylum Streptophyta; class Magnoliopsida; order Santalales; family Viscaceae; genus Viscum; species Viscum album. Next base: position 1,634,015,281 of record OY728141.1, read on the forward strand.
GTGTGTGTGTTCAGCTCACTACTCTTATCTTGTCCCATTCTCTTTCTTCTCTTTATAATTCATCACCATAAACATATATTACCATATTAATAACCATCTTAATGGCTGGTTAAATCTCTCATTGGGGTGAGTTTTAATTTAGGTATGTTAAGCAATTGAGAGCTTTCGCTCGATGAGTATTCGTTGAATTAACATTGTGTATGTTGGACTTAGCATATCATGGATTAATGACTTGTTTTGTTTTAACGTGTGATTTCCATGGATTATTGGAACTATAAATACACTACCATAAACAAGATATGATCAAGATTAGAACCCTAAGTTAAGTTAAGGCTTGGATTAAAGCCTTGACACTTGGTAATTCAAATCAGCGTCAATTTGTGACATGGGTGTTAATTTAAATGCAATATAAAGCAAAGCTCAAGGATATCACAAGCTTAAATAACCTAATGATGAACTCACCCCAATCATTATCAATTTGTTAAATCAATCATAATCAATTATTCATTTCAATTAAGCTCTGCAAACAAACCCCCCCAATCAGAATACAATCAACTAAAAACAAACGACTATTTCAAAGTATCATCATCGAGGATTCGACCCAAGTGCTGCTATACATATTAGCAGAGCACCGGAACTTTGACCGGTCGATAGGTGACAATTGGCCGTGCGTTTCACTCACCTCGATGCTCTCCAAACACTGAAACTCACATGCACTACCAATGCCTCACACATATGATCACATCCGTGATTCCCAACTAATTCAATTTGAGGATCGCACCATTTCTATTCATCATGCCAAGCCATCAACCCCACCACAACTTCCCCAAATCTTCTCGCCACCAAACTCACTGAACGCCTCCACCCGCATCACTGAAACCAACTGTCATGGCATACTCTTGAAACCAACAACAAACATCAGCCTTTCATCCGACCTTGACATCATTTATCCTAATTTAGATTCCCACCACTCTTTTATAGGGTCACCATCCACCAATCCACATCCCATAATGAGATTCCCACACCCATGCTCTATTAAACCCTTTGTTTCATCACTAAACACCCAACATGCTATTGATGTGCAACTCTAAACACCAATGTAGAACACGCTTGCTTTCCTACAAATCTCCGGTTTAATCCTCAAACCATGTCTATTGCATCTGAAAAACCATTCCTTATGCGGTCTCCATATCATCGCATCCATTTCTATGCAACAACACTAGTCAGTCCTCCTCGGGATGAAACCATCAATAAACAATCACCAGAAAAAACCAAATCCAAAATCTTGAAAGTCAAATTCATCATCCAGAAATAAAACACTCCTCAAAGGAAAATTGAACCAACTGAGAAACAGTAGATGAAGAATACCACACCTCCACCACTCCCACCGCCACATTCCGAAACTGCCTTGAAGAAACCAAGGCACCCAGCCAAGATGGGGTCATGCTTGTTGGACCAGGCTGGAAGAGCAGGGGTGAAATCGAGGGGGACAAAGCCAACCCAGATATCTGAAACTCCACCACCTAGCACTGGTGTCGTCATCTAGGATGAAAACCAAAAAACCACCAAACCTGCCTCAATGGTGAGATCATCCCACCGCACACACACCAACTGAACAAAATGGGATCTCCACCAACCGAGGGGAAGATGCCGCCCTCACCGGCGTCGTGTGCATCAACCCACGCCAGCCAGGGAACTGAAACCATCATCGGCACCACCAAAAGACGATATCGCTGAATCAAGACGCTTCGACCTTCATTAATGTTTATTATTATCTTTATGGTCTTAAGAAATGATCTACCTAAGATAATGGTGGGATTAATTTTACCTCTTTCTTTTACCATGTTTAGAATGTAAAAATCATCAAGGAAGAAAAATCCTTCTACACTCACTTGAATATCCTCTAGAACTCAAAATGGGTGGTTAGTGGTTCAGTTAGCAAGTTGTACAACCACTCAAGTGGTTTTGAATTGTCATGTCTACAATGAAGAATAAATAGTGTAAGGAATTACATTAATTAATGCTCCCATATCACATAATACATTTGAAAATTGAGTTATCCTATGGTGTAACTGATAGTGAAAGTAATTGGATCTTAGCATTTCCTAGGTAATTTTTAGGTAACAATAGAAGAGAAATTTATTCACAAACTTACCACTTTATGTCCTTATAGTTTTTAATTTTTTGTGCGCATTTCCATAAGAAATTTTGCATACCTTGGGATTTGGTGGATGGATTCTACAATGAAGAATAAATAGAGTAAGGAATTACATTAATTAATGCTCCCATATCACATAATACATTTGAAAATTGAGTTATCCTATGGTGTAACTGATAGTGAAAGTAATTGGATCTTAGCATTTCCTAGGTAATTTTTAGGTAACAATAGACGAGAAATTTATTCACAAACTTACCACTTTATGTCCTTATAATTTTCAATTTTTTGTGCGCATTTCCATAAGAAATTTTGCATACCTTGGGATTTCGTGGATGGATTCTTTTAAAAGGCACCAGTATAAAAAATAGATTTCACATTAGGGTTTTAAAGTCATTTATTCAATAATAGTTTAAAAGCTTTTAACATCGGTTATTTATATAACCAATGTTAAATCTCTTTAAAAGTAGTTTTTTAATGTCAGTTATTAAATAACCGATGTTATATCCCTTTGGGTGTGGGTTTCAACATTGGTTATTTAAAAACCGACATAAAACTCAAGTATTAATGTCATTTTTTAAAATAATTGATGTGGAAACATGGTTTTTAACATTGGTTTTTAAATAACTGATGTTAAAACTACCAGAGATATGAGTTTTAACATCATTTATTTATATAACTGGTGTTAAAAGAAAAAAAATCCATCGTGTTCTAGTGATGTTGTAATTTTTTCAAAACATTCCATTAAACATTTAAAATCCTAACTAAAATTTATGAGGCCATGGAACACATTTCAAGAACTATATATAAGTTTTCATCCTATCTTTTTTTCCCATTTTCAATCTACTCATCCTTCAATCCATAACATCCTTCCATTGGTTCATCATTCAACAATTTCACCACGATATTAATAATTATTCTCTCACTATTTAATTTTGTTATGATTAGATTTCATTAACGATATAAATTTTGATAATTTTTTTATGATGAATAATTATTCTTAGATCAAGTTCAAAATATATAACTTCCACAAGAGATTTATCATTCACAGTTTAAAATGCCTCCCCATCTGCAATTGAGGTTGCCTCGTGAGTTCTTTCCTCAAAGGAAAATAATGAAGGGCCTTAATCATGGAATTGGAGTTAAAGAATTATGATTGTGTTTCTTATTTTCATTTTGTTTCACAATTTTCTATCTTATTTGTCTTGTATTATCTTCCAAGGGATGAATCTACATTGAAATATTAAAAAAAATAGAAACTTTTGATGTCGATTATTTTTATAACCAATGTCTAAAATGGATTATAACATCGGTTTTTTATAACATATGTTATAATCCACTTTTGATATCAGTTATATAAATAACTAACATCGATAGTATTTAGTTTTTTTCTAAAAGATAAATTTTGATGTCGATTATTAACAAATTACAGTAAAGGTATATTTACTACATCACTTGCAATTATATCCCTTAAAACCCCAATGTTAAAAACATAAAAAATGACGTAAAAATAGTATTTGTACTAGTGAGGATTTTGATCTCCACTCTTTTTAATATCTTCAATATCTTTTATTGTAATTCTTCTTTATCAGTTCTCTTGGGTGTTTTAATTCTTGTGTGGAATGGAGGTTGGGGTTGATTTAGGTCTTTCATCTTGTTCGTTCCCTTATCTTTCTTCACTGGGGATGTCTTTATAGAGATCTTCACTTGTTACTTCTTGTGGATAGATTCTATTTATTCTCCAGACTGTCCACTTATAGATTTGGCCTCCCTTAGCGATTCTTCACTATTTTTTAGATCCATGCCACTCTTAAAGAAATTAAACTAACATGCCCCTTGGGGATAGTAATTGACTAAGAAGAAAGTTTACCTGAACCTTGGTTTTACAAGTTATTGAAGGCAGAAAAAAATTGGTTGTACTACCCTTGTTGATCTGTGAGTGCTACAAGAAGTTTACTGAGTATGGTGAGACTACACAAGTTGTTTCAGTATGTTTTTTTATGGAGGGTTCTTGATCTTTCACTTGTGGGTAACTTTTAGAAGGTTGAGAATCAGTCCTTTGAAAGGGTGGTGGTTGAAATTTTTATTGATAACCTTACTGAAAGGGTGCCCTTGAGGACCGTTGGTTTCTAGATTTAAGCTAGGTATTGGAATACACCCTAAATCCTTGATTGTGGGATGGTTACTGGTGGTATTGCCTCTAAAACATGGAATTATAGCTTTCATTTCCATGAACATAAGGGCATACATCAGTGTAGTGGTTCAAGGAGTGGTAAAGTTGGAAGACACAATGAGGTGTAGGAGTGGTCTCTTATACCTTGTTCAATGCTAGTTTTCTCATGAGAGGGGTTTTTTATTAATTTTTTTTTAAATAAAGGAGAGTTGGAACTCTCTACCTCATGTATACCCCTTATTGTGGTTCTTATGTTGAATTTTTGGGAGTTTATGGAAATTATTTCTATCAACTCTCTAACTTTAACAAGTGACTTATCGATCATTGCTCCTCTAGAGGAAGAATCTAGATGATTCTGATCATTGTCCATCGGTCTTTGGTAAAAGAATGCCATAAAATGGTGATCTTCATAGGGATGGTGTTAGTTTGATGTCATTAAGCACTTGAATATCTCCAAAAACTCATAAAGGATTTCTCCACTTATTTGATTCCATATATCTCCTTAGAAAATCCTTGAGTTAGGGAATAATTTTTGGAGAAATGCCTTCTGCATTTCATCCCATGTGGTGACTTCTCGAGGTTGCAGGTTGTAGATACATTCTTTAACCAATCCTTCAAGACAGAAGGGTAAGCCCTTTTATCTAATCTAAGCCTCAATGACTCCTCTAGATATGAAGATACAACAAACTTCTCCAAATTCTATCTAGTTTAAGTTAGGATCCTCTCCCACCAATCAATAAAACTTATGCAGTGACCCAATCATTCCAATTCTAAGCTCGTGATCTTATTGATTATTTGATTATTGAAGTTGATTATTATTGTTAAAATTAGGTTCATATAACTCTCTCAAAGTCCTATTCAGTTTAACTAATTTTTCAACCATGTTTTCACTTCCTCAAGTGAATTTAATGATAGAAGTAGAGAATGATAAGGAATTTTTCAATGGGGTTGTGACAAACTCCCTTTCCTATTGTTCAATGATTCTTAAATTCCTAATTCTTACCAGAATAGTTCATTCAACCTCTGAATCAAAACTAATGAGGTGATTTGTCCTAGATCTAGTCATGTGTTAAAAACATTTTTAAATAAAACAAAATAATAATAAAGCATTGGCCTCCCTTGAAACGGATCCTAGTTGATGAGAGGCATTTCATGAGGCCTTTAGTAAACAAATTCATGAACCCAAGAAATATACAGTAGTAGTGGGACTCGGGTTGTCTCCGAAGAGGAGAGAGTTATGGGTGTGTTCTTATTTGTTTAGGGGTTTAGTGTGTGTAAAAAACTAATTTAATTGCATTGAATATGCAATTGGATTAGTTTTAAAATCATTTTTAAAAATATTTGTCTAGTTTCGGATTAACCCCTCACATGTTAAATCATTACTCCATTTCACTCTCATGTTCTCTCTCTAATCAGATGAAACCTTAACTGACTATCCTCATCTGGTTTTTTTTACTTCAATAAGGAAATACAATCATCACTATATCCCTTCTTCTTACCTATCCTAGTGATAATATACTCCAATCACCCTCAAAACAACTCACTGCTCACAATCACAAGAAATAAAGAGAACCTACGTGTTTTGTGTGTGCAATCCAAGAGTGAGAGAAGAAAAAATTGAATATAAAGAAAAATGAAATCGCTTATTCTCTATAGTAAACAAGAACTTTTAGAGAGATTAAAAGAAGAGGATAATTAATTATAACTCAAATTCATCAAAAGGGTATGTGGATTCTCCTAGGATTGACTATAATGGCCTAGTGTTCCATCCTCAAATTCATTATAGTAGAATAAGAAGAAAATAAGAAATGTAGTAGCTCCAGTCAATCGAATAGTCACAAAAGTTTCCCTCTTCAAATGAATATTTCTCCTTTTTAAAGAGATACATAGGGTTCTCTTGTGAGCTTCATCAGCTGCCTTATGGTGGGTTGAGGACTTTACAGAATTTTAATGTGCGGTCAATCAGGTCTTCACTTACGGTAACTTCTGTAACACCCTGACCCAGATCACTCAGCCCAGGCTAGAGTATCATGTGACCTCATGTGTGCCTCCCCATACACAAGAGGCTACTGACTAGAGATGAGAGCCTAAGCAAAGAAATAGAAAGACTATTCCCTCGGTAACATGAAGCTAAAATAGAGTACACAATAACAGAAGTAGTCATAAAAGTAAACAACTGAAATAAAGTGAGAAAATAATAATGAAACCAGCTCATAAGATGACAGATTTCATACAATACCCAATGCACACATCAAAGAGATCCCCACATAAGGAATATCCATCTAAATAAACAAAGGGAAAAATAAAAAAACACCTCTATAAGGATCTCAAAGTTTTCCATGACATTGACTCAACCAACCTGCTCCTCCTGCATAACTTCCCTAAATAGGGTCTCATCCATCATCTGAATTACTGGACAATAAAGGTTTCATGTGCACTGAGATGCCTATGTAGGGAGTGAGTATAAACTCATTAGGACACCACCAATGCATCCTTAACATAAATATAGTTGGTCGTATAAAAAAAATTGTGATGATGGAAACTAAATACATAAACAATCATTCAATCCACTGAGTCATCATGTGCTAACCAGACCACCAAGAACCCTGAATCTACCTGAATTGGCTCATTGATTATACGAATGGTTTGTCAGAACCCATCAGATCATGTAACCCACATCACATGCCTTATTATATGTCACAACCTCATCAAGTGCCTCAGACCATCCTTGAAGACTCTGGGGAGGTCAAACATGCACATTGGCCCATCCTTGTGGGTCCTAGGGAGGCCAACCAAATCACTCTAGCTCATCTCACATGTTATTGGGAGGCCAACCATCCCAACAACCCATCTCAATGGTTCTTGGGAGGCCCATCATCACACTGGTTCATCCCGAAGGTTCTAAGGAGGATAAAAATTCACACTAGACCATTACGAGGGTTCTTGGGAGGCCCAACATTCACACCGGTCCATCCTAAGGGTTCTTGGGTGGCCCAACATTCACACTGACCCATCCCTGGATGGTAAATAGAGGCCCCACACCTACAGAGATATAAGCATCAACAAAACAAGTAATGGGAAAAATCATGTCATAACCTTGGCCCCACCTTCCTTGTGGTCATCCTCTCATCACACGTCAAGTGATAAAAAAATATCACACAAGTCCCCATACCACTTACCCAAGTCACCCCAAATCATCTTGGGCCCAAACGACACTCTAATCCCGTTTACCCAAGCGGATATCCCCACTATTATACCTCGGTACACACCTACCGCTCACCAATCCAAGAAATACGTCCAATTGAATTCACCACCTGAATCCCTACATCATCTATCTTATCCTCCCTAGACTCAACCGAGCCCAAACAGGTCGTTCCAAGACCAAACACCTATGCAGACATCCCTACGCACATTCCAAGTATGAGGATCATTTTCACCAATTCCAAGGCACACAACCTGTACTCCCCCTCTAATGAGCCTCCTATATCAATACCGACCTCACTCACTGACACTAACATAAAAAACAGAGGTATCATAGTGATACGCACACAAACACATGTAATTCAAGGCATAAAATTTTATAAATGTATTGTAGAATGGTAAGGACTTCTTACCATGAGCATGACAGAGCCCAATTTCCATGAAACGCCGCATGAATTGAGCTTGATGCACTGGTTCCATGATGACATCCCTAAATTGATGATGGCATTCATTGAATTGGGATTCTAATGAAATGAAACGAGAAGAAATAGACAACTAGGGACAAAAAGCGCTTAAACTTACTGAGGGGAGACAACCGTATAGAACGACACTTCAAACGAGCATGAAATGATGGAGGGGTCCAACATCACCAAGGAATGAGTCCCCTTTGTCACCTAGTTTAAGTGAAGTTTGGGGAGAAGTGGAGAGGGGGAATAAGGGGGTTCGGGGGGAAAGAAAAAGTTGACCACCTCCCCCCACTTAAAATCTCCCAAAAACCCCACCGGCTAGTCGTTGGACACCACCGATGAGCCAGTGGGTCCAAGCAGTGTCCAGGATACTCGGCAAACCATTGGTAAGTTGGTGGCCCTCATCGACTGGCAGGTGGATACTGCAGCAACCCGCCCAGCTTGGCCTGCCTCTGTTGGTTATTCTAAAGCCTTGGGTCATCACTCGGGCCTTGAAACCCATCCAAAAACTCCTCTTATGGATTTATGAAGGGTTGAAACCCCAGTCCGAGCCTTAGCCCTCAAAATGGACCATCCACCAAATGAAAGATCAAATTTACTCGGGAATTTTCCAACTCATGACAACATAGGTTGTTACAAACTCCCCCTCTAATGACTTCTCGTCCTCAATAAATACCCCTAGCAATGTCCCTCCATCAACTCGACCTTTCAATTAGACATCCAACTCCCAAGTCATGCCCACTCCTAGAATACATCCATGCAAGCATGTATTCAAATGAAAGGTGGTGACTTTTCACATAGGTTTTTCTTCATTTCTAGCCAATAACACGGGATGGGCACTCCTCACATGACATACCCGACTCCAAAATGCCATCTTGTTAATGACCCCATACACAAGTCCCACTCATTTTTGAATCACATCAACATTACCAACTCTCAACACTGAGCTCATCCAACGATCTGAGTCGCACTCCACTTTCCACCACTAAAGGTTCTCACCCATCTTTCATTGTTGATGCCTGCATATGGGCATCTCTTACATATTGGTGCAACTCAGTTGTTTACATACACCGACCATCATAACCAACCTACGTGCATGAGCTAGGTAAACCCACAAACTGCTCCCAACATGCACCAAGAAACTCTATCACCACTAAACTGCAAGCATAACTCACCTCGATGCTCTCCAAACACTGAAACTCACATGCACTAACAATGCCTCACACATAAGATCACATCTGTGATTCCCAACTAATTCAATTTGAGGATCACACCATTTCTATTCATCATGCCAAGCCATCAACCCCACCACAACTTCCCCAAATCTTCTCGCCACCAAACTCAATGAAAACCTCCACCCGCATCACTGAAACCAACTGTCATGGCATACTCTTGAAACCAACAACAAACACCAGCCTTTCAGACAACCTTGACATCATATATCCTAATTTAGATTCCCACCACTCTTTTATAGGGTCACCATCCACCAATCCACATCCCATAATGAGATTCTCACACCCATGCTCTATTAAACCCTGTGTTTCATCTCTAAACACCCAACATGCTATTGATGTGCAACTCTAAACACCAATGTAGAACACGCTTGCTTTCCTACAAATCTCCGGTTTAATCCTCAAACCATGTCTATTGCATCTGAAAAACCATTCCTTATGCGGTCTCCATCTCACCGCATCCATTTCTATGCAACAACACTAGTCAGTCCTCCTCGGGATGAAACCATCAATAAACAATCACCAGAAAAAACCAAATCCAAAATCTTGAAAGTCAAATTCATCATCCAGAAATAAAACACTCCTCAAAGGAAAACTGAACCAACTGAGAAACAGTAGATGAAGAATACCACACCTCCACCACTCCCACCGCCACATTCCCAAACTGCCTTGAAGAAACCAAGGCACCCGGCCAAGATGGGGTCATGCGTGTTGGACCTGGCTGGAAGAGCAGGGGTGAAATCGAGGGGGACAAAGCCAACCCAGATATCTGAAACTCCATCACCTAGCACCGGTGTCGTCATCTAGGATGAAAACCAAAAAACCACCAAACCTGCCTCAATGGTGAGATCATCCCACCGCACACACGCCAACTGAACAAAATGGGATCTCCACCAACCGAGGGGCAGACGCCGCCCTCACCGGCGTCGTGTGCATCATCGCCGCCACCAAAAGACGATATCGCTGAATCAAGACGCTTCGACCTGCTGATCAGAGCACAGATCGCACCACAAAAACACCATCCAGAAGAGAATCCGAACCGAAAATGTCGACATCCAATATCACTGAACCAAATACTGGCAACGAAACAACAACTTTAGCCGAAGCCCTACCAGATCAGGGCAGCGAAAATAAAAACAGGAACTAATCCCCCTGATTCTTATTGCATAACACCTCTACTAGCCAAAGTGTGGCACTCTCTGCCACTTTGGGCTGGGAGTGTTCCACACATGATGTCGAAGCGGATAACCGAGCAGATCAGTGCAGAGACAAAAAGAGGGACTCCGACACTCCAGGGCTGGGACACACACCGAAGAAGAAACCACGGATCGAGGTCGGACGGTCAAAGGAAGGTGGGAACGCGCCAGGAAACGCCATCGCAAAACGAGACAGAGGCACGAACGCCCCAAAAACGGAGCCCAAAACGAAGAAGGGGAATCCGGGGAAAGACCCCCAGGAGAAAGAGAAACGCCGAAACAAAGGAGGAAAGAGTGGAACGATCAGAGAAGAACACCTGAACAAAGCCGCCGCTACCAGACCGAAGCAGAACCCTAGAGGGAGAGCTCACCGTAAAAAACGGAGCCATCGTAGCTTGGACATTGCACATCAAGAAAACAGAATTAAATGTAGGCTTTGTTCCGGTTTCTTTCCAAAATCAAATAAAAAAATTAAATTGAATAATATAGCCTTTAAAAAATGTAATTAAAATCCTCCAAATCAATGTATGTTTTATCCATTAAATCCAAATATGAATAAAAAAGCTTAAAATCATGTTTAAACCCATTTTTCATTTAATTACATATTTAACTAGTGCAAAAAATATGAATTATTTACCCAAGTTTTATTAGTGTTAAGGGTTTAATTTCCATTAAAAAAAGAGTTCAAAAATTAAGGAAAAATTGTCTCTCATCATAGAGAAACGTTTGGTCGGCGGAATGTTTGAAAATTGTTCTGTTTGCAATGTGTATCATCCAAATGAGTGTTTCTGGCGGATCAGTGGTACGATTCCACTCCAACAAGTGGTATTAGAGCTTGGTTCAAAGCTCAACAATTCGCACTCTATATAAGATTCAAGTACGCATTCTCTTACCTCGGAAATTTTTTGTTTCAGTGGAATTTTACAGTTATCGGATGGTATGACATCGGATAGAGTCAGGGTTCAAATTGAAAAGTTCAATGGGAAAGTCTTTGGCTTCTAGAGGATGTAGATGTTGGATTGTCTCATCGAAAGGGACCTGAAACTTCCGTTGACTGGAGTCAAGCCAGATAATATGGAAAAAACAGAATATGAAAGGTTAGATATAAAGGCCCTCAAACTTGTTCAAATGTCATTAGCCAAGAATGTGGCCTTTAACATTTAGGTGGTGAAGACATTAGTTGAGTTGATGAATAATCTAGTGGGCATGTATGAGAAGCCAAGTATAATATATAAGGTGTTTAGGATGTGGAGATTATTCAATAAGAGATTGTCGGAATATATATCCATGGATGATCATGTAAATGATTTTAAAAAGATTTGAAGTCAGCTTGAATCTGTTAATGTAAAGTTTTTAGAAGATGTTTAGGCACTGATGTTGTTATTATCTCTTCCTAGGAGTTGGGAAGTGATGGTAACTACCATGGGTAATTCTTATAGGAAATATGACCTGGTGTTTGAGGATGTTTGGGGTCTAATCCTGAATAAATATCTTAGAATGAGAGGTATTCAAAAACTATTCGGTAATGCTATCAATTCAAATGGATGAGGATAATCACCACATCGAAAGATAATTCAGAGGAAATCAGATGAAAAGCCACGCAGAGGAAGTCGGGGTAAATCAGATAGCCTTGGCCCAATATGTTGGAACTACGGTAAGAGAGGACATATCAAGAAAGAATGTAGGGAAAGAAGGATAACTTTTAGATGAGTAGCATCGAGAAGCATAAGTTACATTAATTCTATTTAAACTAAGGGTAACAGTAGTTTACTACTAAGTGTACATGTTTTCATGGAATCATAGATCATTGATTCTGGAGCATCGTTCCACTCCGTAGAAGAGAAGGGATGCATGGAAAATTATGTGCCCAAAAAGTTTAGCAATGTGAACTTGGCAGATGATGAAAATCTGAAAATCATGGGAAAGGGTGATATCGAGGTCTTGGCGAACAATAGAAGTTACCTTGATCTCAATGAAACATACTAGGTCTATGGAAAAATTTAATTTTTATTGGTCAGTTAAATGAACCAAGGTTTGGAACAATATTCGTCAATGGAGTTTGGAACATCACTCAAGGTTCAATGGTTATAACTAGAGGGATAAAGGAAAAAACCTTATATCTGACTCGACTATCAGATGCTGTGAAAACTTATGGAACTATAATATTTGATAGTTCAAAGTTATGGCATTGTCAGCTTGGGCATCCCAGTGGGAAGAACTTGAAAGTTATAGAGACAAAGGGTATATTGAATTTGGATCACATAGATTTTAGGAGTTGTGAGTGTTGCATGCTTGGGAAGAAACATAAGATGTTGTTCAACATGAGCGAATGGACACCCAAGAGCCAGAAGTTAGAACTAGTTCACATTAATGTTTAGGGGCCCACCCCTATCCGATCTCATGAAGGGTTATAATAATTTGTAACATTCATTGATGAATCCACAAGGAAAGTGTTGGTTTAATTTATGAAAAATTAGCCTCAAGTGTTTAGAGTGTTTTTTTAATGGAAGGTGATGATTGAGAATGAGACTATAAGTAAGTTGAAATGTTTAATATCTAACAATGGTGGTGAGTATAGTTAAAGGTGATTCTAGAAATTAAATAAGCATAGAGGGATAAGACTTGATAAGACTATATCTGGGATGCCTAAATAGAACAACAAGGATAAAATATAGAAGCATACATTAATGGAAAAGTTATAGAGCATGAGGTTTCAATTAAAAATATTCGAGGATATTTGGGTGTAAGAGGTCAACTGTTTAATGTACTCAGTTAATCAAAGTCTTTCAACACCGATGGGGCGGGAAATTTTGGAAGCGCTGTGGTCTGGGAAGACAATGGAACTAAAGCACCTTAAAGTTTTTGGGAGTCTTGCATATGTCCATGTGGATGCTAATTATCTATCTAAACTGAAGAAAAAATCTAAGGTATGCTTCTTTATTAGATATGGAGATGAAAACTTTGAATTTTATATTTATGATGATGATAAGAGACAAGTTATCATAAGCCAACATTTTCTCTTTAATTATAAGGTCTTGTATAAAGATCGGAACTTGAAGGAGAAATAAGTTGAAGGAAAAGATTCAAGTGAAAAATTTCAAGTTGATCTGAATGGGAGCTCCGAATGAACACAAGTTCTGGAGAATTCAGAGGCTACTAAAAGTTTGGACAGTAGACTGAAGAAAGATATTCCAAAAGAGCTCAGGGGATGTTGAGGCTCAAGTGGGAGTACCGAACGTGAGGAATCTGGAAGTTAGATCATCATAAAAGGTAGTACCAGACATAGCTAAATCATAGATTAATTTGAGGAGGTCTTCTAGAGTCAGACAACCAATTCTAGGTTTAGTCATGACTTACATTATCTACTTATAACAGGTAGAGGGGAACCAAATATCCTAGAAGAGGCAGGAAATATCTATGATTCTAGACAGTGGGAGTTAACTATGAAAGATGAGTTGGATTCACTACATGTGAATAAAACTTGGGATCTATTTGTTTTACCATAAATAATGAATTCACTTTAAAAAAAGTGGGTATTCTCATTAAAGGAATAATATAAAGGAAATAAGTGATATGAGGAAATGTTGGTGGTGAAGGGGTTTCAGAATAAAGAAGGGATGAAATTATCTAAAATATTTTCATCGATGGTAAAACATACTAGAATTCAGAGAGTGTTGATCATGGTTATATCTGAGAATTTTCATCGAGAGAAAATGAATGTAAATTAATATTTTCCATGGATATTTGGAGAAAGAAATTTAAATAAATAAACCTATGGGATTCATGGATCAACTGAACACGAACTTGGTGTGAAAATTGAATAGAGTTCTTTATGTCTTGAAGTAGGCACCAAGGAAATGGAACTGAAATTTTAATGCATTCATGGCTGAGAATGGTTTCCTGTGGATCAACATGGTCCATTGTTACCACTAAAAGGAATTTGAATATGGGAGTTTTAACTTTTTACTCTTGTACATGGATGATATGCTTTGGGTAGATCTTTACAACAGAATGATTCATGAGATAAAGAAAGAGTTGACTGGAAGCTTCATGATGAAAGATATCAATGAAGAGAATAAAATATTAGGGATAAATATTAGGCAAGATAGGAAATCAAGAAGATTGGTGTTTTCTTAAAAGGATTATGTCCAAAATGTTGTCTAGAGATTGAGTATGTTTGGATGTAAGCCAGTACCAACCCCCTTGGATGGACACTTAAAATTATCCAAGGGGAAAGCACTGAAGATGGAGGATTAGTAAAAGCACGTGGAGAAGGTGTGTTTACATCAGTAGTTGAAAGTATGATGTATTCCATGGAATGCACTCTTCTGGAAATTGTATGTGTAGTGGGAGTTTTCAGATATTTTATGACCAATATAGGGAAAGATCATTGGGAATCCATGAAATAGATCATCCAGTATCTCAAAGGAATGAAAGATATAGCTTTATGTTCCAGGAAAGATAATTCATTATAGGGGTATGTTGATACATACTTTGAAGTAGATTTAGATACTTAGAAGAGTAAAATAGGTTTCTTTCACATTTGGAAGAATGAAAGTGAGATGGATGTCATGTTTTCAACCTATATTAACCTTGTCCATAATAGAAGTTGAATATGTGGCACACCAATGGAAAAAATCCTATAATAATGGTTTAGAACCGTTGGTATAGGCCCCCAAACTGTTGGTATAGGATATACCAATGGTTTGGAGGGCTGTTGTCCTATCTTCTAACAGTATAGACCTATATCGATGGTTTTTAGAAACCATGGGTATAGGGATATACCAACGGTTTTCAAAACCATTGGTATAGGTAATGTAAAAAAGAAGATTGGCTGGATTTGATCCCAGCACCTCCGACTTATATTTCAACGACTTAACCACTAAGCTACAATAGATTTTCTGAACATTATATGATAAATATATATTTTTATATTAAAAAGTAATTTAAAATTTTATACATTCAATGTTATTTGATAAAAGAATGCATAAAAAATTAGGATACCTATACCAACGGTTTTGGAAATCGTTGGTATAGGTATTTGGATTTTTGGGACCTATACCAACAGTTTTTCCAAAACCATTCATATAGGGGCTTATTATGGAAGCTATACCAATGGTTTTGGACAAACTGTTGGTATATCTATGACCTATACCAATGGGTTTTCCAAAAGCTTTGGTATAGGGTATTATTATGTAATCTATACCAATGGTTTTGGCCAAAGTGTTGGTATAGCTATGACCTATACCAATGGTTTGTCCAAAACCATTAATATAAGGTCTTATTATGGAAGCTATACCAAATTTTTTACCAAAACCATTGGTATATCAAGCATCTATACCAACGATTTGGCCAAAAAAAATTTATAGGGTCTCTTTATGATACCTATACCAATAGTTTTTTCCAAACCATTGGTATAGTTCTAATTTCTAGTAGTGGCAGTAACATAAGTGGTGAAAGAATAGATATGGTTGAGGTGTTTATTATAGGATCATGGAAGGATATCAGATAGTGTATTTCTCTAGTATGACATTCAGAGTGAAATACACTTGGTGGATAATCTGGTGTTCCATTCACAAACAAAGAACATCGACATAAAATATCACTTCATCCAGAAGTTGCTGGAGGAAAAGGGGCTAGAGTTGCAGAAGTTAGTTGAAAAGAAAAATCTTTTGGACATGTTCACTAAGTTTTTATTCTAAGAAATATTTAGGAAACATTGTGCCTTAGTGGGGCTTGGGTGAATGGAATGAGGTGGAGGCACTGTTATGGGAGGATGCTCATTTTTTCTAAAGTGTTTAAGAGATATCAATGTTTTCCTTGATAAAATATTTAAGTGGGAGATTTTTGGGATTGTAAAGATTTTTTTTTCAAATTATAAGTTTCGATCTACCATAAAAAAGAAAATATGGATGATGGTCTGGTATGATAGTTAGCTCAGCGACAATATTAATCTTTAACGGTTGATAGGTTAGTTGAATGATGCTTTCACCTAATGGTTGTGTACTATGTATAATTGTGAATTATTTAAACAGTGGTGGATAGAAGTTAATAGTTTTGGGTAACATGGAATGTTTAATGGATTCATTGATCAGGTTTTGATAGCTATAGATGATCGACACCCACTGGGTTCAAACTGTGGGTCATCCATGAATCTTGGATGGCGGTGCAACCAAATGGTCGGATATGACCAACTATAAAGGTAGTGTGGGACCACTTTTATACATTTTATTATGAAGTAGAAAACAAATTAATCTTTAATTAGTATTTTTTTCTAGATTGATATTGTAAAAAATTGTATCCTCTGATAGTAATGAAAGTAGCACAAGTGTTCTCCCATGGAATTAGGACTTTATTACCCAAACCACTTAAAACCAAAGTGTTCTTTCTTATCTTTGTTTTATTTTTTATAATCTGAATGTTTATATTTATTTTTATATAGTGTATGTTTTTTGTGTGCAACTAGGTGCAGTGAGTAGGGTGTGTAAACTTCTTTTCTTTCAGTACATCAAGTTTTCATGGTAAGATTTGATCGATGGAGTGTCTGGAGATTGTTCTGTCTGCTGCATGTAACATTCAAAGGAGTGAGTCTGATGGATCAATGGTTCTATTTTACCCCAAAAAAGTTCTCACAAAGATCTTGGTGCATATTTGTGATTCTAGGATGGATGGAGAAAGATAATTTATGTGCATCATTTAATAGATATTTCTTTTTCTCTGGTGAAGATGGAACATAAAGTCTGGTTCCAAACCGAACAACTCCATCTTTATTGACATTCAATTCATGAAGGTTCCCTTCCTTTGTGGTCATCACCTTCTTTTTAAGACCCAAATAATATCTTTATACCTACTTGATTTTCTCTAATATAGATAGTTAACAAATAATTCAGGGTAGGATGTCTTCACTGCCTTTAATATTTCCATATCCATCTTTTTATATCCATGAAGATAGGGTTTTTTCAACCCTCATCATGGATAGGGTGGTAGGTTCCTTTATTCTAAGAGCATCAACTACTTTATTGAATTTTCTAGGATGGTAATCTATTGAGCAATTATAATCCTCAATTAACTCTAACCATGTTCATTACCACATTTTCAACTCCTTTTATGCAAATATATATTTCCAACTCTTGTGATAGGTATATATGCCACATTTCTCTCCATATAGGTAGTCCACCAAATATTCAATTCAAGGATCATAGTTACTAACTCTGGATCATTTATTGGGTAGTTTTTCTCATGGATCTTCAATTATCATGTGGCATAGTCTATCACATTATTATTTTTCAGGAGTACACAACCCAAGCCTCTAGCACCCTGATATTTTGTGATTTTTTTTCAAATAAATTTAATCTTTTAGATATTTTGTGTTACACACAATACTGATTTTATCTTGTGTTACACGCAATACCTAGTTTAAACAAAATGTGAGATACTATTAAAACATTATTATTTAATATGATAGTTATCACCTAGCCGTTGGAATGTTGGGTATGAATTGGATTAACTAGATGGTGAAAAATATGGTTTACACATGTACGTAAAATGAATTATTTGTTGATCACTTATTTAGAAATGGGAATTAAAAACCACTTGAAAATAAAGGAAATCTTTTTCTAAAAACTATTTTTATACACACAAACATGTTTTACCTCAATAAATTCAAAAAATCACTTTTAGTGAATAATTTTAATGGAATTTATATATTATATATTCAATAAAATGTTTAAAATTCATCTTTTTTTTTCTAGATAAGAGATAAGAATAAATTTAATTTTATTCTTAAAACCGTATTTTTTTAAAAAGCAGTTATTATCACCTTTTGCACACTTATTTTAAAACTATTTTTTCCAATTTTAAAAAAGTGAAAATATAAAATTAATTTTTGAAATATAATTGTCAAAATTATATTAGGGTGAATTTTTTAGAATTTTTTGAAAGTATAAATTTCTCAATGAATAGTGGAAAATGCTAGTTTTTATTAAGAACTGGCATTTCTTTTAAAGCATTTAAAAACTTACATATAAATTTCAGATGGTTTTAAAAGTAAAATTACTTAAATTAAATATCTATTTATCCAATTTAGTTTATTTTAATCAATTTCATATTGAATTGAGATATTAAAACTTTCTATAATTATGAGAATTTTCTCTTTGGAAAACCACTTTCTCGTCGCATCTGCGGGTTTAATTTTAAATCAAATTCTATCAATTCTACGAGTTGAATTTGAAAAAATAGATTCTATATTTTGAATCATCATGATTAATATTATTTAGTAAGTTCAATTTAATTTTTTTACTATAATGAATAGTAAAAATAGTAAAAAATATTTATCATGGTTAAGGTAAAAATAGGTTTACCAAGGGTTAAACTAAAAAGATAAGGGCTAAAAATGACCCAAAACTTGTCCAAAACCCATTATACGGACATATTTCAACCTTATATCTTCTAGGTTCTATAATGGAAAATTTTAGATCCTTTTGGAATGTGAAAAACGTGGGAACACCTTTTTCTTTTAAAAAATTAAAAGTATGCCACTCACCTCACTTATAAAAATCCAGTCCATATCCTCTCCTATTCACACTTTCAAAACCATTTTTTTGGGATATCCCTGAAAAATGTCTTCATTAATTCCCTCCAAACAACCTATAGGCCTTGGTGATATCATAAATCTAATCTATGAATTCTTTAGTTTAAACCTAATGTGGTTGTCCAAAGAAGAGGTAAAGTTTTTAACTATGCATTTTTATTTTATTTCTTCTTATAAATCTTTAAAATATTTTCTAAATATTCTTAAATAATAACAAAAATATATCCTATATGATAAGATATTATTATGTTAATTATATAACCTATATCCATCTTCACTTCTATCAAATGAGATACAAAATCATTATTCATGTGTATGACGAGCTATTGTCTTGTGAATCGATGTTATTTATTTTCCATCACCACCTCTCAAAGATGGATATAATGATGGATTTATTATTTATATATTATATTTATTATATTATTATAAATCTTAAATTATAACACCACATCTACCTTTTTACCTCTCAACCCATTGGAAAATAATAATGTTGCCCGTGTGTACGGCAGACTACCGTCTCACGAACCGATGTGATATGCTTTTCATTTATGTTGGTAATAAGGTTAGATTAAATAAATATAAATGGTATATTTAACATAATTATACTTATATAATTTTTATATCACATATACCTTCTTACATTCCATTTTGTGGGGATACAATAATGTTGTTTGTGTGTACAGCGGACTACCACCTCACGAAGTGATGTGATTCATTTTTCACTAACACTTTGCATGGAAGATAATAAGAGAAAATTTAATTAATATATGTGATATATATGACATAAAAAATATAAATTTAATATATTATTTACCTTTCTTTCAGTTCATCCTTTGAGAAAATGGAAACAAGGTTCATGCATACGTACGGACTACTATCTCCATGAATGGTGCTTGTCATTTTCTATCTCTAACTTTTATGGATTACTATAAATAAATATATAATGAATATATATGATATTTTTTGAGTCAATAAGGTTTCCTTATGACTTTTCCATTCCTTATTTTTTTGAAAATCATAAACACCTTATCTTAAGGCAAATTTCATTTACCCTATGTTTTACTTGATAAGGGAAATTTTCCTTTCCCAAGGAAATTTATCATTACCATGTTTTTCATTGTTCATTATTTTTTCTAAGTGTAAAATTCGGTTTCATATCTAAAACCTAGGAATTAGATAATACTTAGATATAGAGCATTCTGTTTTCAGGATCCAAATTCAGATTCTAGATTCTCTAAATTCAGACTCCGAACTCTTATGAGTTCTGACTCTGAGTTCTCTGAATTCAGACTCCGAACTTTTATGAGTTCAGACTCTGAATTCTTATGAATTCAGACTCTAAACTTTCTAAGTTCAGACTCTAAATTCTAATGAATTTAGAATCTGAACTTTCTAAGTCCAGGTTCCAAATTCTTATGAATTCAGACTCCGAACTTTCTAAGTTCAGGTTCTGAATTCTTGTGAATTCAGATTCTGAATTTCCTTGAAATTCAGACTCCAGAATTCTATAGAATTTAGGTTCCTAATTCCTTGGAAAATAGAATCTGAATATCCTTATATTATAGATACCTAATGTGTTTTTGGTTAGACTCCAAACTTTTATTCCTTACATTCCGAATAATTGATTTTGGTTAAGTAACCATATTTTTTCTTACTCTTGTTTTGATTATAAAACGATATCGTGCATTCAGTTAATAACTAACTATTTTTTGAGTGAAACATGTACATGTCCCTCATAAATTTAAGGAAAAATATGACTGTTAGAGGAGGGAGCCTACCATTGGAGTTGTGCCTATAAATAGGATCTCATTTTAAAGAGCTCACTAATGTTCTATGAATCTAGAGATTACATGTTGTTGAAGTGATTTCTAGAGAGAGACTTTCATGCTTAGTGCGTACTGAACTTCTTATTTAGAATTGCTTCGTGTGACTCCCAATGTTGCTGAGTATATTCGAGGGCTTCTGGGGATAGGAAGACAGAAGTGCTGACTACCTTGAAGTTTGAGGACTTCCTTACTGAGGAAGACAGAGGTTCCGACTACCTTGAAGTTGAGGGCTTGCAGGGATAGCAAGACAGACTCCGATCTTCATATCGAGGGCTTACCCTGGTGTGGGTAAGATAGAATTTCTTGAAAGTATAAATCAAGGGACATTTATCCAAGGTTGTTAGATACCCTTCTCTTTGGGTTAAAAGATTTATTACTTGTTACTTGTATTGTTTCAAGTTTTCCGCTGCATTTTGATTGTTGAGGAAAGTATAACTATCTTATACTTTCTCATACTTATATACTCTAATTTAGTAAGATTCTATATACTTTAAGTTAGAATCTTTATCTTTGTAAACTTTTGTTTAGTTTCATTTCCAGAACCAACTTTTTCCATAATTACATTCTCGGAATCACTTTTCCGGAATCAAGAAAGTTTGTAGAACTAGAGTTTTTGTGAATTTACCTTTTTTAACATTTTTAAACATAACCATCTTTAAAAGTTCCAAAGTAATTTTTAAAGTGTACAATTCACCCCCCTCTTATATTTTGAGCATCATTAGATACTACAATCAGTATCTATATCATTTCGATCCTACATTTGGTATTATAGAGTATATTATACTCCATACTATCTTAACAATTGGTATCGGAGGAGGTCTATGAAATTATTATATTCACATATAAGATTTCCTTGTTCAAGATTTTTCGTTGTTCTGCTTTTTCCTTACTGAGGAATATTTTTCTTGTTTACAAAATTTTATTACTAACAAGTTTTTGTAGAAAGATTTTTCTTTAAGATGGAATGAATCAATGTTGGTTCCATAGACAATCTAAATCCAACTAGACTACCTATTTTTTATGGGAATGATTACGAAAATTAGAGATATCGCATGAATACATTTATTATCAATACTGGAGTGGATAATTTTGTTATGCTCACTGGAGGATATAAAATCCATGACAAAGAAGTTAGTACTTTCACCAACCAAGAAAAACATGAATATCAACTGAATTATAAGGCACATAATACTTTTCTTTGTTCTATGACTAGAAATATATATATCTAGATTTCATCTTGTGAAGAAACAAATTGTATTTGGAAGAAGTTTGAAGTAACTCACTTTGGAACTTCAAAATTTATTGAAACTAAAAGAGCCATGCTCAGAGCTGAATATCATGGTTTCTGCTTTCTTTATGGAGAACCCATATGTAAGGTGCAACAAAGATTCATGACTATTGTTAATAGTTTACAATCTATGGGTGAGAAAGGATTAGATGATGAATCTCTTGTGAACAAAATCATAGACATCATGCCCAGTGAGTGGGAATCCAAGAGGACAGATATAGATGAGAATAAAAAGGTTACTCAGATTTCTCTTGATGAACTTTTTTGAACTCTTCTTAAACATGAGACTAGAATGAAGAGAGATGCCGAAAATATTAAGAAGAAGAATGGGAATGGTAGTGTTTTTTTACTACAACTTCAAATCATATGAAAGCTAAGACTCCTAAGAGAGTTACTGGATCCAAATCCAATAAGGTTGCTATTCAATCCGAATATAATGGAAGTGAATCTTTAGAAAATGAAATATCCAATCTTGCTCAAAGGATGAGAAATATTGTTGGATAGAAGAACTTTCAATCTAGATACAACAAGAAAGAAATGAAAGATAAGAAAGATTTAGAAGTCACATGTTATGAATGCAAAAGAGCTGGACATATAAGGCATGATTGTCTTATGCTTAAGAGAAAGGAAAGAAAGGAAAAAAATTCTGAAAGAAATAGAAATAAGTACTACAAATCTAAAGCTAAGAAAGTTTTGGAAGCTAATGACACCTAGAGTGCCAGTGGTGTAGACTCTTCATATGAATCATCAGATTACAAATCTTCTGGACAGAAGAATCTTGGTCTAATAGCCAGACTACCCATTGAAAATCATTGCTTAATGGCTAAGGTACACAATGTTGAATATATGACCAATGTATCTTTGAATTCTAATTATAGTGATAGTAAATATTATAACTCTTCTGATGAAGAATCTTCTTCTGATGAAGATAATACTTTACCTACCTATGAAGAAGTTTCTAGATTTTCTAAACTCCTTGAGAATGATAATTCAAAACTCAAGAAAAAGATTGATAAAGAAAATTCTAGAAATAATATTCTTAGTAAGGAAATATAAGATCTTTCTAAAGATCTTGATAAGAAAATTTTTTATTTCAAAAGTATTTCAAAAAACCTTGAGGAAGTAAATTCTAAGAAGGATAAAATTTCTAAGGATCTAGAAAAAGTAATTTCTAAGAAAAATGTTTTCGAGCCTAACTCTAGTTCTAAAGCTAATGTTTTGGAATATAAGAACTTAGTTATTAAACTAAAGTCAGAGATTTTTTCCTCAAGGAAGTGTTTTCCAAACTTTACCTTAGGTAAGGAAAATTTTGATAAGATGTATTCTCAAATTTGACCTCTAAGGAATAATTCTGGATTTGTTTATACTAGTTTTAAACCGATTTTTAGTAATAATTATTTTGTTCCTCAAAGTGCTTCATTCTGTACTAAATGTCAGTGTGGTGGGCATTGGGAAAGAAATTGTTTCTTAAAAAAAACTCAGTCTTTAGGATTTCATAAAGCCTATTTTTCTAAGAAAATGTGGGTGCCTGAGATTTTGCTTTCATAAATTTATGGATCCAAGAAAGTTTGGGTTTCGAAAGTCTAACTCTCTTATTTTAAAGAAAGTAAAGAAGGTACCAACATCAATACATGGTATATGGATAGTGGATGTTCTCGGCACATGACTGGTAACAAAAACTACTTTGAAAAGATTATCAAGATGAAATGAGGAAAAGTAACTTTGGGAGATAATGCTTAGGGAGAAATTATTGGTATAGGTAACATTGTTCTTCTTGAAAAAACTTTGATTTCAAATGTTTTATTTGTTAAGGTTCTTAAGCAAAACCTCATTAGCACAATTCAATTATGTGATGAAGGTTACCTTGTGAATTTTAGGAATGAAAATTGCTTAGTACACAATTCCAAGGAAGGGTTTATTCTTTCTGCCCATAGGCAAGAGAATGTATATACACTAAACTTATAAGACCTTAGGATCCAAGAATTACCTTGCCTTAATTCAATGGAAGATCATTCTTGGTTATGGAATAGAAGGTTAGGACACTGTAACCTTAGGAACCTATGCAAACTCTCTAATAAAATATTAGTTAAGGATCTACCAGAGCTTAGATTTGATTCTTCAAAAGTTTGTGATCCTTGTCAATTTTCCAAGCAACATAAATCAAGTTTTAAATCAGTCAGTGAAGTCTCAACTACTGATGCATTACAGTTAGTGCATATGGATCTTTTTGGTCCAACACAAACTGGAAGTATTGGAGGCAAGTATTATGTATTTGTCTTAGTTGATGATTACACTAGATTTACATGGGTTTATTTTCTAGCAAAGAAATCTGAAGCTTTTTCTTATTTCAAAAGTTTTAGAGTCCAAGATAAAAATTAGAAAAACCTTCCTTTGATAACTATTCATAGTGATCATGGAGGAGAATTTCAAAATTCTGATTTTGAAACTTTTTGTAGTAAAAAAGGAATTACTCATAACTTCTCAGCACCTATAATACCTCAACAAAATGGTGTTGTTGAAAGAAGGAATAGAATTCTTAAAGAGATAACTAGAACCATGTCGAGTGAGTATTCTATAGCCAAACATTTTTGGGCTGAAGCTGTAAGTACTGCTTGTTATACTATAAATCGTGTTTTGATTAGACCTTTTCTTAATAAAACTTCTTATGAGTTATGGAATGGTAGAAAACCTAGACTTTCCTACTTCAATGTTTTTGGTTGCAAGGTATTAATTCTAAATACTAAAGATAATCTACACAAATTCATACCAAAATCTGATGAAGGAATTTTTTTAGGCTACTCCACAACTTATAAGGCTTATAGAGTTTTCAATAAAACCACTTGTACTGTTGAAGAGACAGTACATGTCAAATTTGATGAAACTGATCCTTTTGTTTTTAAATAACCTCAACCTACATCTTCGGATGTGTTTTCAAAAATTGATTATCAACCTTTGTTATAAGATTCTTCTAATAAGGAAAATTTCCAAGAAAATTTTTCTGAAGTGTTTACCCCAAAAGACTTCCTACCTTATGTTGATAAACAGGTTATACAAAACCCAAATCAGTTGTTTCTAAAGAATCATCCTAGTGATAGTATCATTGGTGATGTGAGTCAACTTGTAAAGACTAGAAGTTCCTTAATAAATTAAGTAGAAGATCTAGCATTCCTTTCCCAATTAGAACAAAAAAGCACTAATGAAGATTTAGGTGATGATGATTGGATACAATCTATACAAGATGAGCTAAATGATTTCAAAAGGAATAAAGTCTAGACCTTGGTTGAAAGACCTAAGGAAACTTTTGTTATTGGAGTAAAATGGCTCTTTAGAAATAAGTGTGATGAAAATGGAATCATTGTAAGAAATAAAGCTAGATTGGTTGCTAAAGGCTATAATCAATAAGAAGGAATAGACTATGAAGAAACCTATGATCCAATAACTAGACTTGAATCTATTCGTATTCTACTTGCCTTTGCAGCATTATTCAATTTCAAGCTTTTTCAAATGGATGTGAAATGTGCTTTCCTTAATGGTTATGTTCAATAAGAAGTTTTTGTTGAACAACCTCCTAGTTTTGAATATACAAAACATCCTGATCATGTTTACAAACTTACCAAAGCTTTATATGGACTTAATCAAGCCCCTCGAGCTTGGTATGATAGACTTACAAGATTTTTTCTTCAAAATAATTACGTTAAGGGAATGGCAGATCCAACCCTTTTTATAAAGAGAGATAAGAAAAATGTTTTGATTGTTTAAATTTATGTTGATGACATTATATTTGTTTCAACTCAGCAATATTTAACTAATTCCTTTACAGATCTAATGAAATCTGAGTTTGAAACGAGTATGATGGGTGAGTTAACATTTTTCCTTGGTTTTCAAATTTCTCAAAAACCAGAAGGAATCTATATATCCCAACATAAGTATATTAAAGATGTTCTTAAAAAGTATGGATATGACAACACTAAGAGTATTGGTACTCCCATTTTCACCTCAAACACACTTGATCTTGATGAAGCTGAGAAACCAGTAGATCAAACATCTTTTAGAGGTACGATTGGAAGTTTACTTTAATTGACAGCTAGTCGTCCAAACTTAATGTTTTCAGTATGCTTATGTGAAAGATATCAATCCAATCCTAAGGAATCTCATTTAAAGGCAGTGAAAAGAATTTTTTGCTACTTAAAAGGAACCATGGATTTAGGACTCTTTTATACCTCTGGAAATGATTTTGTTCTAAAAAGTTTTTCGGATGCTGACTTTGGTGGATGTAGAATGGATTGAAAAAGTACATCTGGAACTTGTCATTTCTTAGGAGATTCATTAGTTTCTTGGTCATGTAAGAAGCAACACTCAGTATCACTTTCCACTACTGAAGCAGAATATGTAGCAGCTGGAAGTTGTTGTGCTCAAGTATTGTAGATGCAACACACACTCACAGACTATGCTATGAGTTTTACCAAAACACAAATTTTGTGTGATAATACTAGTTCCATTTCTTTAAGAAAAAACCCTACACATCACTCTCATGCAAAACACATAGATATTAGACATCACTTTCTTAGGGATCACACACAAAAAGGAGATATCATTCTTCAATTTATCGGAACGCAAGATCAACTTGCTGATATTTTCACAAAATCTTTACCCTTCGATAGATTTGAATACATTAAACAGAAGTTAGGAATGATAACTGTAAGGTAATATTCCTTATTAATGTCCTGTTGAAATAAATCTCCTTACAATAATTAACTCTTTTTCATAGGAGGAGTACATTTTCTTGTTAGTTAGAATTTTTTTTTTCGTAATGAAGATTTTTCCAAATTTTCGTAATGAAGATTTTCTAAATTTTCATAATGAATATTTTCTAAGTTTTTGTAATGAATATTTTCTAAATTTTCGTAATGAAGATTTCCTAAATTTTTGTAATGAATATTTTCTAAATTTTCGTAATGAAGATTTTCTAATTTTTTGTAATAAAGATTTTCCAAATTTTTTGTAATGAAGATTTTCTAAAAATTCGTAGTCAGTTTTTCAAAAAAAATCGTAATCAAAATTTTTCAGAATCTAAAGTTATTCAAGAAGAATTTTCCCCATTATGAATAATCTTCTTGGAAATTCGAAAGGTATGTTTCATTTCTTGAATTTTCATAATCGTTTTTTTCTTGTTGGTTTTTTCATTTGTTTTTTTTAATTTTCGGATTCTCTTTTCCTTAAATCTGAATGTTTTTCTTAAAAACCTCAAAAGATTGGATTCTACCAATTTTTCCTTGCAGCTACATATCAACCATCATATTTGATCAGAAGGATTTTCAGCCATTGAATTGAGTTTGAAAGATGAACTGTCGCATCAAACACCTATATAAAGGCCCCCCTATGGTTGTCCCACATTGAAACTCAAGCCTTTGCGTGTTGAAGTTCTGCCCTCCTACATAAGCCCATTCTGAACTTCTCAAATCTTGCTCAAATCCGAATTTCTGTCGAAGAATCTTCTCAGAAAGACATGTCAACTATCAAGCCAATCTCAGAGTGGCAGGTTTATAGAGAAAGGTTTGTGCATCCAAACTTCTTCGCCAATTATGACTCCATAATCTCAAAGAACATTAAACTGAATGGATGGGAGAGTGTTTCCGTATCAAATCAAGGAGCTCAAGATTTAGTTTATCCAGATTTTCTAGTTTAATTTTATGAAATAGTAAGTTTTTTCAAGGAAGAAGGCAGATATAAGTTCTCTTTCAAGAGCTATGGGAAGACTTATTCTCTTTCATATACCAAGGATGCTAGCTTGGTTGGTATTCCATATGAAGGAGAAGCTGAGTTTTGTTCCCATAACCTGCCTGATAATCAAGGAAGTTTCAATAAGGTTAAGGTTATGGCTTGTATTGGACTTACTGAAATAAAGACTCCGAATATTGCTCATCTGTCTACAAATTATTGGATTCTCGAATTATGGGTTCAAGGTTTCATAATTCCGAGAAAAGGGGACAAGGATACATTAAAGAAGAGTGACATATATATCCTGGATTTTCTGGTGAACCTGAGAAAAATCAACTTGGTTAAGCATATGCTGATTACGATCAAGAATATAAAGAATGGAAATCTGAAGGATCAGATCACTATATATCCAGCCATTCTTTCAAAGTTGATTGTTTGATGCTTGGAGTCTTTCAAAATTCCTTGCAATTCAAAACCAAGTAATTTCAAATTCATGCTAGTTAGTGATGACACCTTGAGAAGGATGAATGTTGGATTTTCCAAAGAATCTGGAGAATTTTATGACTTTCCAAAAGAATAAGTTGAATCCATACCAAAGAAACAGGATGTGGCTGAGACTTCCAAAAAGGGTGCAAGGAAGAGGAAAGTGAAGGAAGTAGAAGAAAAGACAAAATCTCCATTGGACAAGGAAGTTCAGTCTGCTCCCCCAAAGCTGAAAAAACAAAAAGCCTATCCAGATGAGGTAGTAGAAAAGTGGAGGGAAGACAAGAAGAACGTGAAAGAAGGGGAGCCCAAGTTTAGTTTAGACCCTGTTGAAGAAAAATCTCTGAAGGAAACGATAGTTGAGTATCTAGAAAGGTAATAGAAGGAAAATAAACAAAAGAATAAGATGACTGAAGTAGAGATTGCGCAATCCCTTCTGAGGGATACTGAGAAAGCTTCTGAAAACATTCTGGTACCACAATCCTTCTTAGTAGAATCTTTACCTGAAAATCCGAGGAAGAAATTTGTGACTCCGGAAAAGGTTAAAGAAGTAAAATAAGTAGAAGAAGTTGAAGAAGAAGTAGAAATCAGTGGTGACACTGCATAATTAATTAAGTGAGTAGAAGATTTCCATGAGAAAGAAAGTCCATCCGAGAATCTCTCAATCCGAACTTCTGAAGTTGAATCTTAAAAGTCGGCTACCCCTAGGAAAGATGAAAAAGGAGAAGATGAAAAAATTGAAGAAGAAGTGAATAAGATGTCTGAAGAAGAAAGTTTTAATCATCATTTCATACACCCTGAGGATGCTTAGGCAAGAGCTGAGAAAGAAAAGATATATAAAGATAAAATTGTTCAGATGTATAATAGTAAACATGAATCTATGGATGAGGAAGCCATTCTAAGAACTGATAAGGGAAAATAGGTGGTTTTTGATACACATAGTAAAGCTATTGTGAAGATGAAGGAAGCTAGTGGATCTTCAAAGAGGAAACTTGCTGAGCTAGAAAAAGAAACCCCACCAAGCAAAGTTTTAGATTTGGAATCATCATCCCTTGGGAATGATTTCATTGTTCAGTCATTGAAGAAGCTTGTTGGGACCATTCCGATTTTTACGAGCATTGACTCGAGATGTCAGATGCTTCAACACACCTTGAACCAGAAATCAGATTCAGTATCCATGGTGATGGATAATTGTGTCAAGATTGAGGCTGATTTCAAGATTTTTTTCATCAATTACGAAGCCCATAAAATATCATGCAGGAAGATGACCAGTTGGTCAAGTAAAACCATAGAGGACATGAGAAATCTTGATGAGTTCCAAGATAGTTTCAAGAAGACATTTGACATTGAAGATGGTAAGATCAAGGATCTCACAAGCAGTTTTGAACAAAAGATGACTCTGGAACAGAATTATCATATTCAAGAAGTGAATGATTTGAATGGGAAACTGTATTCAGTTGCTCAAATATGGAAGAGAGAAAGAGATCTTAGGATTGATATTTGTAACGTCCCGGTTCCGGAAGCCACTCAGAGGTGCCCCGTACCCGGTTGGTCACATGGCCTCAAGTGCATTTCCCCAAACGCCAGAGGCTGCCGACTAGCAGCGAGGGCCTTGGGTGTGATAGTGGGGAAACTATTCCCTCATTGGAAGAGTACACATCGGAATAAAAATGAACATGCCATAGAAGAAGCAGTAATAACCAACAATATAAACAGCGGAAGACTAAATCAACAAACTGGAGTGCATATGTATATATATGAAATGATGCATGATAATAACTAGGAAAGTAGCCAAACAAGTCACAATGATGGAAACACTACAATACCAAACAATAACAAAAAGAAAAAGTAAACAGCTCCTCAGCATCGCAAGCCAAATCTTCGTCCCATGCTCCCCTTCTCCAAGCAATCAAGTTCCAGAAGTCGAAGGGCGCTTGCCCTTGTCTATACCTGCAACAACATAGTCTGCTTGGGCCCAAAAGCATGGCCCAAACAGGGTGTGAGATAAAATCCCAGTAGGCATTCACCCGAAGATCTATGTCTAACAGTCAGTGAGTATATGGAAGGTAAAAATACAATAACCAGTAAATAGAAACAGAAAGCAATAGGTAGTAACAGTAAGCAGTAAAACAGGATGATACATAGCATAAAACAATCCACAATCAAACAACAGCAGTGAAGCAAACAGTTAAGAACCTAGAAACCCTCTGGGAAGTACTCACAACCATCCCCTTTGGCCCTATCCAAGAAGTACCACAACCCTATGGGCAGTGCACTTAGCCTAACCCGTCTGGATTGGTCATACGAATTTATGAGACTCTCTGTGGAAGCTCACTCGGTCAATTCCCCTCATAGTATAGGGTAGTCAGGGACTCTCTTAAGGAAGATCACGTGGTCTAACCCTCTTAGCCCCAAGGTCTAAAGACTCTCTGAGGAAGCTATCTCGGTCAATTCCTCCTATATCCTCAGGTATACCACAGACTCTCTGAGGAATCTCACTTGGTCAATTCCTCCTCTATCCTGGGAAGGTTCTTAAGGAGATTCAAACAAGATAAGACTCTCTGAGGAAGCGCACTCGGTCTACCCTCCTGTAATCTATAAAATCCAAGACTCTTTGGGAGCTCACTCGGTCCATCCCCTCTGTAGTCTATAATGTCTAAGACTCTCTGGGAAGCTCACTCGGTCTATCCCTTATAGTCTATAGCACCAGGTTCTCTCAGCCCCGTGCCGGTCAGTGAATAATAATGCTATAAGGAAAAAGTACACCTATAGAGCTACTTGGATAACCAAAGTACACCTATAGAGCTACTTATCTAAACAGTCTACAAGGCAACAAGCATGTCATGAGTTTCACTTCAACCTATAACCACAAGGCATGAAAAAAGTGTAGCATCCAAAGGAAAACGAGACGCCAAGGTCATAAACATAAAAAAGAAAGGGCAAAATACATCCAAGAACAAAAAATTATCCTCTAACAAGGTTAATTTACCTCTACACAATCATACAAGCAAGGAAGGAAAACAACGAAGTCAAAAGGGTAACACACGATACCTCGTTCATGGGTATCGGTGGAAATTCGCACATAAAACTCAGAGACTTTGAACAGTAAGGCACAAACCACCTACCTCGATCTTAGGATATCGATATACTTGAACCTTGATGATTGATTTCCCTTAGAACGTCGTAGATCTGAGAAAACACACAAAACGTTCAACCTTAGATAACTTAAGAAAGAGGAAGAATTGGAAAACAAGGCTTAAGAAGAAGGAAGAACTCACCGTTGCACTTACAACGCAATCGACCGTGCTTGAATTGGAGAACGGATGGAGAGGTGGGGGCTCGGTGAAGATCCGGTCATACGGGTCACTCTCGGACGAACCAGACCTAGAAGAAGACGTTTATGACGATGAGGTGTGACCCCGGTCCATTTAGTGGAAAAAAAAAGAAAAGTACACGACGTGTATTTTTAAATCACATGGCGTGTATTTTTAAAGTACACGATGTGTAGTGGGTTTTTCCATACTCTGCCAAAATCGGCCTCCACATCACCCCTACACACCGTGTGTGTGGTCCGGACACGGCCAACACACGGTTTCGAGCGGGAAAAGAGTACATGGTGTGTACTCAGAAAGTACACGATGTGTACTCATAAAGTACACGGCGTGTACTTCAAAAATTTCCAGAAACTCTAAAAATTCTCAAAAACTACAAAAAAGGAAAGACATACCTGAAATGAAGATCTGGGTTCTTATAAACTTCTCCCCTTAAAGAAATTCATCCCCGAATTTCCCTAGAGAGGCGTAGAAGAAGAAACCCCGAACAGCTCCGGCCACTGCGATCTAACCTCGACCTCCCTCTCCCAAGTCTCGTCCTGTACTCGCCCGTTCTTCCATAGCACCCGTACCAGAGGAACAGACCGGTATCGAAGAACCTTCGTACTGCGATCGACAATCCGGATAGGATGCTCCTCAAACGATGCATCCGCTTCAAGCTCAACCTCCTCGGGTTGGAAGACATGAGATGGGTCTGAGAAATAACGTCGGAGCTGAGAGACGTGGAAGACGTCATGCATAGCCTGGTACCTCTGAGGTAGTTGCAACCAATAGGCAACCGGACCAACTCTCTCTAATACCTCAAATGGTCCGACGTACCACGATGAAAGCTTACCCTGTCTCTGAATCCTCTTGTGTCCCAACCTTGGTGTGACACGCAGGAAAACCTGATCTCTGACCTCGAACTCCAGAGGTCGTCTCCGCTAATCAGCATAAGACTTCTGTCGAGACTGTGTTATAGCCATCCTCTTCCGAATCTACTCTATCTGCTCTGAGGTCTCCTGAACAAGACGAGGTCCTAGAAAAGCTGCCTCTCCTGCCTCCAACCAGTATAAGGGTGATCGACATGGCCTACCGTACAAGGCCTCGTATGGTTCCATCTGAATGGTCGCCTGAAAACTGTTGTTGTAGGTGAACTCCATAAGAGGTATATGCTTCTCCCAAGAACCACTGAAGTCTAGAATGCAAGCTCAGAGCATATCCTCAAGCATCTAGATCATGTGCTCGGACTGGCCATCAGTCTGGGGATGGTATGTTGTACTCAAGAGTACCTGTGTACCCAATGCCTTCTGAAGTCCCTGCCAGAACCGAGAGGTAAATCATGCATCCTTGTCTGAAATAATGGAGTGTGGAACTCCATGTAGATGTACAATCTCTCGGATGTACAGTCATCCCAGATCATCAACACTGAAGGTCTCCTTGATCGAAAAGAAGTGTGCTACCTTCGTAAGCCTGTCAATGATGACCTAAACAACATCACTTCCCTGAGGTGACCTCGGTAACCCGGTCACGAAGTCCATCGCTACATCGTTCCACTTCCACTCCAGAATGGGTAACTGCTGTAAAAGCCCTACTGGTTGCTGATGCTCTGCTTTCACCTGATGACAAGTAGAACATCTCATGAAAAAACCAGCAACATCCCTCTTCATACCTGGCCACCAGTACTGGTGATGAAGATCCCGATACATTTTGGTGATGCTGGGATGAACTTCCCAAACTAAGGAATGAAAATCCCGCATCAGCTCCTCGCGTATGTCTGCTGGCACCCATACGCGTCCCTGGAAACACAATATCTCATCCTCACCCACTGTCTATCCAGGGAGAGGGTCCCCTCCTGACACACTCTCCCGCAGGACCAAGGCCTCTGAGTCTGATAGCTACCTCATTCGTACCCGATCAAGAAGTGTAGAGGTAACAGCCATAGAAGACAGGACAATCTATCCCTGCCTGTCATGCACTTCCAAGTGCATCTCAGAGAACAGAGCCATAAGCTGCCACTCACTGCTGGCCTCCTGAACTGCCTGAATCTGAGTTCGTCTTCTCAACGCATCTGCCACTGCATTGCCCTTTCCCGGTGTATAGGAGAGCTCGAAATCAAAAGACTGAAGATACTTGACCCAACTGCGCTGTCTCAGATTCAGATCATGCTGAGTGAAGATGTACTTGAGACTCTTGTGGTCGGTGAAAACCACAAACTGCTCTCCCAGAAGATAGTGTCTCCAACAGCGTAAGACATGAAAAACTGCTACCAACTCCAGATCGTGCGTCGGGTAGTTCCTCTCGTGTGGCCTCAACTTTCGAGACCCGTAAGCAACAACCCCATCTCCCTACATGAGCATGGCTCCTAGCCCGACACCCGAAGCATCACAGAAAACAGTGTAGCCCTTGCCCAGCTCTGGAAAGACTAGTATCGGTGCTGACGTCAACCTCCCCTTCATCTCTTGAAAGGCTGACTCACAAGAATATGACCATAAAAACTTTTCCCCCTTCTTGGTCAAGCCTTTCAATGGTGCTGCTAGGCACGAGAAATCCTGAATGAAGCGTTTGTAGTATCCGGCCAGCCCTAGGAAACTCCGCACCTCAAAGACGTTCTTCAGCTGCTCTCAGGAAACTACAACTCTCACTTTCTCTGGGTCCACTGACACTCCTGTATTCAAGATAACATGACCCAGGAAGTGAATCTGATCCATCCAAAAGTGGAACTTCGAGATTTTAGCATATAGTTGATTCTCTCTCAGTGTACTCAGAACGATCTCAAGATGTGTGGCATGGTCGTGTCGAGTGTGAGAGTACACCAAGATATCATCCACAAAGACCATGACAAAGGAGTCCAAGTATGGATGAAACACTCGGTTCATCAGTGCCATGAAGACTGCAGACGCGTTCGTAAGACCGAACGGCATGACTATATACTCGTAAAGACCATATCTGCTCCTGAAAGCTGTCCGAGGTATATCTGATGGTCTAACGTGCAACTGATGATAACCGGACCTCAAGTCGATCTTCGAGAACACCCGGGCTTCTCGAAGCTGATCAAAGAGGTCATCGATCCTCGACAAAGGATATTGGTTCTTGATCGTCAACTAGTTTAGCTTCCGATAATCCACACAAAGACGAAGGGTACTGTCTGCCTTCTTCGCAAACAGGACAGGAAAACCCCATGGAGAAGTACTGGGTCGGATGAAACCTTTTTCCTGAAACTCCTCTAACTGATTATTGAGCTCATGAAACTCAGGTGTATCCATCCTATAAGGAGTAATGGACACCATTGCCACTCCTAGCACGAGCTCAATCGAGAATTCTACCTCACGCTCCAGAGGTAAACCTGAAAAGTCTTCTGGAAAGACATCCCTGAAACGATCCACCACTGGAGGAAAGTCTAACTGTGAAGTCCCCGGGTCATACAGATAAAGACTGGAAATCTGGGTTGTAACTTCCCCTAGCCCATGATGCTCTGGTCCAGATCTACCCACCTGGGCATCCCACTCGCCTCTATGAAGGAAGGATCCTCCCTCTAGTGACATGAAACTCACCCTGCGGCGATAGCAATCGACGACTGCCTGGAAAGGAACCAACCAGTCCATCCCTAGAATGACGTCATAGCCCGTCATCTTTAGGAAATAGAGGTCCCATAAGAAATGACACCCCGCAACCCCGATAGGGCACTCTCTGCACTGTCGTACGCTATATGTCCTCGTTCCCAACGGCGTGTCAAGAGTCAACAAGTCAGCAGACGAAAAGATACAGATCCCAAGGCTCTCCACAACTGCAATAGAGATAAATCTATGGGAAACACCAGTATCTAAAAGAGATGAAGATAAGACTGAGGCTACTAGGATTGTACCTCGAACTGTAGAATGGTCGGGATCCTGCTCCTGATAGGTCTTCTCTACGGCGAAAGACTAGCCTGCACTGCGGCCCTGCGCCCCTGGCTAACCGCTCTGAGCTGATCCACTCTGTTGTCACTGATGACCTGGTGACTGACCACCATGGCTGTGACCTCCACCTTGTCCTTAACGTCTAGAAGAACTCTAGTTCCCAGACTGGTGGGAAACTGGCGAAGCATCTCTAGAATGTGGGGTCATAGAGGAACCCCTACCACCAGATGAAGGTGAGAAGATGTGACAGAAGCGTTGAAGATGGCCCATCTTGCCGCAAGACCGGCACTCCATCAGATCCCTATGGAACTGATGCCTAGTATTCCCACTCCTACCACACTGGTAGCATACAACCTGGCTGCCAGAAGATGCATCCCGTGAACCTCGATCTCCTCGAGAAGACTCTCTGCGATGCTTCCTACTGTCCGTAGGAGGAACACCAGCTCTGGATATCGAACCGCCCTGGTTCACTGCTCCAGAATCTCTCAAATTGCACTCAGTGATCAGCGCCTGGTTGAAGATGGAGGATATCGAAGTCAACTGGAAGATATTCACCTGGGAACAGATCTCCCGCCTGAGACCGTCCTCGAACTTCCTAGAAAGGAACAACTCATCACCTACTGGGATCGGTGTGAAACGCTGCAGCTCAGTGAAACGAGACGAGTACTCCATAACAGAAAGAGTACCCTGCTGCAGACTCATAAACTCCCAGGCTCAATCGGCCCTCAGGGTCTCCGTATAGAAGTAGTCATAGAAGGTGCATCGAAACTCATCCCAAGACATATCTTGTTGATTCCCTGACTGTGAGATCACCTCCCACCACCTCTTGGCGGTGTCCTGGAGCATATTAGTAGCTAGCTTTACCCTTTTATCCAGAGGGATCTCAAGGTGCTCAAAGATGGTCAGTGTGGCCTCTATCCACGACTCTGCAGCCTGAGGTCCTCCATCCCCTCAAAAAGTAGGAGGATGCTGCTACTAGAAAACCCGCGTCAACTCAGTCATCGATGGGGCAGGAGGTGGCACTCCCTGGAAGGTCTGCATCATCCTCAAGAAGTCCTCCCTAAACTACGCATCAGCGCATTCAACTAGTATGATAGCCGGTGCCAAGGCTGGCTCGACTGGAAGATCGGCAGGAACTCCCTGATCAGCCATATCTGGCGTCTGATCACTGTCTGACGACATACGTACAACTGTAGGACGTCTTAGAGGCATAGCTATGAAAGATCAAAAGTAAACCTTAGATCAGAAAAACAAGGATAGAGAACACAAGAGTATAAAACAGGAACAAGGGAAGAAAAACACACAAGTTTACAAAACACGACTACACGACGTGTATAAAAACTACACGACATGTCTTCTTAAGCCACTGACATGGGCGTGTACCCCTTCCCTACAGGTCGTGTGACACCTCAAACTACACAGCGTGTTGACCCAACACACGACATGTACTTGAAGACTATTTCCCTGCCCGAGTCTCTTTACACGGCTAACTCACATGGCTCAAACTAACCTCAAACCACACGACGTGTTCCCTAGGGACACGGCGTGTACTAGACACTGACTCAGCGGCCCGTGTTGTTAGTTACACGGCCGTCTACACGGATGGCCCTTACATGGAATGTTCCGAACAAACACGGCGTGTATAGGAGAAGGTGACACCGTTCTGTGTTGTACGTGACACGGTCGGGTACCCGGGCAAGACTATACGACGTGTTCCAAAAGCAACATGGCATGTCTTAGAGAAGGTCACGCCGACCCGTGTCGTTCGTGACACGATCGGGTACCTGGACAGAACCACACGGCGTGTTCCTTTACAACATGGTGTGTTCTACTCGAGCTTCCCCGACCCGTGTTGTTAGTGACACGACCGGGTACAAGGCTCTACACTACACAACATGTACATACCGTACACGATGTGCTCCTGACGTTATTTTCACAACACCGTGTTCCTGCACACACAGTCAGTAACACAGCCTAAAAACTACACAGTGTGTAACCAGAAAGTACACGCCGTGTATTCTGGGTTTTTCTGGGCAGTAGCTCAGAAACTGCACAAAAGCCCAGAAACATGGAAAACAAGGTAAAGATGTGCCAAATTCTGATCCATGAGGGCCCATACTCCCTGCGAATCAAATCTTGGCACCCCCTACAGTCATGTACAAGAGAAAAAAGGATCATGATCCATAAATTTACGATTCAAGAGGTCCCATAACACCTCAAGAATCAAAATTTGGCGTTCATTTAAACAAGGTACAATACAAAAAATTCTCTAACAAGCATCAGAGATTCTATCAAATATCTATCGCAACAGCATGCATAATCTACACAACGTCTACCACAACAGCATGAAATCGCTAATGTACCCTAAATGGCAAGGCAAGAATGCATGGCATGTGATTTCTATATGTGCCTATATGATGCATGAGATGGAATACCCTCATATCATCAGGTTGAAACAGAAATAGAACCGTAATATCGAAACAATAACAGTAAAAGGCATGTGAATCACTCTAGGTGAAATCGTATCAACCGTAAAATCTCAAAACCAGAAAACTTCAATAAACGAGGTAGTTTGGCTTTTCCTTGTACAAGGGTTAGCTACTCCTAGGCACAGCTTATTACCAAGTACCGAATTTGTCCTATCCCTGGCTAAAGTCTCCAAATAGTAAAGCAAGAGAAAATAAAGTCCTCTGATACCACTTTGTAATATCCCGGTTCCAGAATCCACTCGGAGGTGGCCCGTACCCGGTTGGTCACATGGCCTCAAGCCCATTTCCCCAAACGCCAGAGGATGCCAACTAGCAGCGAGGGTTATTATCCAATAAAAATGTATATTTTAATTACATTTTAATGGTATTAAACGTTCATTTTTGATCTTATGGGCCTGAGTTAGTGCATTTTTATTATGAACATCCATTCTCATCATTTGTGCATTTCATGCCTAATATACACCAATTTAGGCCCAATGAGTCATCTAATTATAAGGAATGTAATTATCAATATTTTAATTTGATATTTTTGGAGCTATATCTACACTTAAATGTGAACATTTCCCATTCAGGGATCAATGGATGATTCATAAACAACGATGGAGATATTTGGAGATGAATGGAAGCAATTCTAAGAGAAGGCA
Organism: Viscum album; assembly: GCA_963277665.1. Lineage (NCBI taxonomy): Eukaryota > Viridiplantae > Streptophyta > Magnoliopsida > Santalales > Viscaceae > Viscum > Viscum album. The sequence goes on from OY728141.1 coordinate 1,634,053,953, forward strand.
GATTGGAAACCATCCCACTTATGAGACTATGGGGCCCAAAATAAAGGCCCAATGAATACCATATTTTGTTTGATACTAGAAGACATGTATAGGAACAAATAACTCATCATTATCCAATGCTAATTTGTCCTCTATGGTGGTCATTAAGGCGGCCCAAGTTAGAGATACAATTCTGGGCCAGATTCTGCGGCCCAGAAAAGCAGACCACTAATTTGATCATATCTCGGAATACACAACTCCAAATGGGCCCAAATTTTACAGGAGGTTAGAAGACATCCGGAGATACATTTTCTTCATCTATGGATCACTCTGATTCGGCCATCTAGAAGGTCTTCCAGACGCGTCTCTTCGATGAAAGAAATATGGCTTCCACCTCGGGTCAAGGGTGGAAAAATCAACTCTCTCTTACTTTCCACCCGCCTATGGCCTACCACAATTAATTGAGGAGACTTGGAATGTTGGAGGATCGACCCAAGGTATCAAAAATGCCTATTTAAGGTAGTGGTGTTGGAGTATTGAATGATATTTGGTGCTTGGTTTCATTGTAGTGTTATGCTGCCGCTTTGTGTTTGTAATCGCATTTCTTCCTCATGTAAGTTGTTTAATTCACCTTAGTTTCTTAATAAAAGTTCTTCATTTATTCTTATTCTGTTCTTCTACTTATCACGTTGATACCGTTGGTTCAAGGTGTGAATTTATTCACACCATACTTTGTGATATTTATCACACAACGGAGGAGTGATCTTTTTTTGTTGTTGTTTTTACTTCTTCAATTCCACCCTTGTAAGTCTACTTCCCGCTTCCGTTGAAGATATGTCATCAATGGAGGGATTAATCTTTTATGGTTTGATCCAAGGGAGTAGCAAGGGTATGGATTGGATGTTATTTATTACTCCATTAATGGCTAATCACTTCTTTTAAATGATATTTTTATTTGATGATTTTAAAACATCTTCATCCTTATTGAATTTAAGGTCACACATTTCAAGTGCTAATACGAACCTCTACCTTGGAGTGCTCAAAACTTTGATCCTTCAAGTGTATAGGTGATTAGTATTAGGGTGTGTAGGAATTAAACTAGTAAGTGATGATTTAGTTTGATCTTCTTAAATGAATCCATCTCAATTATAAGAAATTGAAATCATTAAAAAAGCAATTCATCCAATCCACCCCGAGCGATAACATAGGATCAACTAATTATTTTAAATTGAATTAACTTAAATCTGTTAGTTATACTTTAAAACCATATAAATCAACCCAAGTTGGCCACTTCATATCCAAAAACAGTCCATAGAATGTACGTGTCTATAGGTTTCTTCTTAGGTCTCCGAGGATTCGATAACACAAGCTAAACTAAAAGGACCTTTCTACCTTCATCTCTTGGGTAAATTTGAGAGAGAATCAAATTTTGGAACCGTTTCTGGGGACCCAATTAAGTCATCTAAACACCCATTCTATTCTCCCCCATTTCTTCTTTTCTCATCCAAATTCTCTTATCTTGTCCCTTTCTCGTTTTTTTTTTCTTTTGGCACATGTCCACCTACACCCACAATCAATCAAACTGTCTAGTTAGGGTGGATAGTCCTGGGGTTGGGGAGTCAAGTACACCAAGGGAACTCATTCCATTAGATCCTAATCTTCCTAATACTCTAGAGTCCAAAATTGAGCCCATTTCAATGGAAGGTCTTTAAAGAAACCAACTCATAAACCCGGGTGGGAACCAAAATGGAAACCCAAATGAGGCAGCCCCAAACTTGGGGAATGCAATTGATCAAACCATGAATGACTACCTCACAACTTCCTGGACCAATGCCCCCTCATGCATTAGACACAATTCCCTAGGAGATTCCAACTACATCTTTAAACCCCATGTCTTAAACCACCTTCCCACATTCCATGGAATGGAGTCCGAGATGCCCTACCTTCACATTAAGGAGTTCAATGACATTGTAGAAACCATGTGTCCCCCACATCAACTAGAATCAGCTAAGATGAGGCTATTTACTTTTTCTTTAAAGGATCGAGCTAAAAATTGGCTAAACAATTTGATACCATCATCCATCAACTCTTGGGACCAACTACAAAGATAATTCTACAAAAAATACTTTCCCCACCACAAAACAATTGCACTTAAAAAGAGTATCCAAAACTTTTTTGAAAAAGAGGGAGAGTCATTCTATGAAACATGGGAAAGGTTCAAAGACACTCTAAACATGGTTCCACACCATGGTTTTTCTATTCCAGAACAAGTGAGAATTTTCTATGAAGGGTTGGGTCTGGGGAACAAACAATTCATTGACATGATGTGTAATGGAACCTTTAAAAACAAAGCCCCAAATGATGCTCATGAGTATCTAGAAAGCATTTCTGAACAAAACCAAACATGGGGAACTTCACCTTATTCTGAAAAGCCACAAAGAAATACTGGAATTCATACACTTAGAGAAGAGGAAAGCCTTAGGGCTAAAATCACAGCACTCTCTAGGAAGGTTGAAGAGATAGACCTTAGGAAAGTCCATGAAATCCAAACTGTAGACCTTGTTTGCACAATTTGTGACAAACATAACCATAAGACATACAACTACCCAACTATTCCATCCATTAAGGATGTTCTTTTAGGAGGACCTGCAGCGGAAGTAAATGCTTTGAATTTTCAAAAGCCTCAATACCAAAACAACTTCAACCCAAGGTATAATGACCACTTAGGCTTCCGCTGGAAAGATAACCAACAACCTAGACAACCACAGGGACAAAATCCTTACCCCCATCAGAACTACCAAACCCATAACCAGTTTAAAACCCAACCTATCCAATACCAATAGCCACCGGTCCATTTTCAACAAACCATCCCACCTCCAAAATATCCCCTGGGATAAACTAACCTACTCAAGCACCCACCCAAACTATTCCACAAAGCCTACTAGAACAACTGTGCAAACAAATGGAGAGGATGAACTCAGAAGTCTCTTCCCTTAAACAATAACTTCAAACCATAAAAACTGGAAAGGAACCCATGCCTACTCAGGCGGTGCCATCCTCAACTTCAAGGGGAGAGTCAAGTTTTACTCAAACAAATCATGAAAAACTAAAGGCTGTGACTGTTTTAAGAAGTGGGAAATCAATTGAGAAACCTGAACAACTAATTCAGAACCCACCTGAAGATTCAAACTTGGATGAAAATTCAAATGAACCACAAGATCAAACTGAGGAAACTGATAACAATGTGAAAGAAACAACTCTTCAACAAACAACCCCACAACCTGCACCATTTCCTCAACGCATGAGGGGGAAACCCAAGCCTAAACTGAATGAAACATTGAGGGAAATATTCTCACAAGTCAAGCTGAACATTCCCCTTCTCGATGCCATCCAAACCATACCTGCCTACTCAAAGTACCTTAAGGACTTGTGCACTTTTAAAAGAAAATTTTCACATAAAAACCAAGTCATTTTGGCTGCTAATGTGAGTACCACCATTCAAGGGACCATTCCTCCTAAGTTGAAAGACTCAGGTTTCCCTTACATCAATGTTGAACTAGGAGAAAGAAAAGTTTTCAAGGCCTTGTGTGATCTAGGTGCTAGTGTCAATCTCATCCCATATGTTGTGTACTGCCAGTTAGGCCTAGAAGAGCTCCAACCCACATCTGTCACACTTTAGCTTGCTGATCATAGCATTAGGGTTCCAAAGGGGATTTTAAAGGACATTCTGGTAAAGGTTGAAAACTTCATCTACCCTACTGACTTCATTGTCCTTGACAACCATCCAAACTTAGGAAATAAGGAACAAACCCCAATCATCCTTGGCCGTCCTTTTCTTGCAACAATCAACTTTGTTATCCGAGTCTGAAATGGGAACATGACCATCACCTTTGGGAACATGAGTCTAAACTTGAACATCTATAATGCAAGATCACAAATAGGGTATGATGAGTACATTCATGAAGTAAACATGATAGGAAGCATTGATAATGAATCCATAGAACATCAAGGAATATTTGATGAATATTTAAGTCAGGATGAGATTGATTTCCTTTGTTCATATGAAGGAAGCTTATCTCCTTGGCTTGAATCATTTTCAAATTGCTCTTATGATGAAGTCTTAGGTCCAACAATCAGTAAAACCTTTCAAGAAACCACTTTCATGAAGACCACTCCAAATTCCTTCCCTAAAGCTGATCAAGCCAATCTAGTAGCTGAAACTTCTACATGTGGGGAATCAATCCTATCTGAAACTCTAAAAAAGGAAATTGAACTTGATCCAATGTCCCAATATTCTTTTGAAATTCCGAACCAACCTGATCTCCAATTGAAGGAACTTCCCGCTATACTCAAGTATGCTTTCCTAGGGGAAAATCAAACACATCCTATTGTCATTTCATCTTCTCTTGAAACCAATCATGAAAGGATGCTTCTAGATGTCCATAGGAAGCATAAGAAAGCCATTGGTTGGACCCTTTCTGATATTCCTGGGATTATCCCACTTATCGAGACTCATAGGATTGTTCTGGAATCTGATTCAAAGCCATGTCTTCAACCTCAACGACAACTCAATCCTAATCTCATGGAGGTAGTAAGGAAAGAACTTCTGAAATTGTTAAAAGCTGGTATCATCTATCCCATAGCTGAGAGTGAGTGGGTGAGCCCAATCCAAGTGGTTCCAAAAAAGGCTGGAATCACAGTGATAACCAATGAGTATGGAGAGATTCTTCCAACAATGGTGAGTAGTGGATGGAGGGTCTGTATTGACTATAGGAAGCTAAACTCATTCACCAAGAAGGACCATTTCCCCTTACCATTCATTGACCCAGTCCTTGAGAGATTGGTAGGTCATGCCTTATACTGTTTCTTAGATGGGTACTTGGGGTACAATCAAATTGAGGTCTCCCTAGAGGATCAAGGGAAGACTACATTCACATGTCCATTCAGAACCTTTGCTTTCAAACGCATGCCCTTCGGGTTATGCAATTCCCCTGGAACCTTCCAGCGGTGCATGATGAGAATCTTCTCAGACATGGTAGGGGATTTTCTAGAGGTCTTCATGGATGACTTCTTTGTGTTTGTGGATACATTTGAGGGATGTCTAAAGAATGTGGAAAAAGTCTTGTGAAGATGTGAAGAAAAGAATCTGGTCCTAAACTGGGAAAAATGTCATTTCATGGTTAAAGAGGGACGTGTTCTAGGCCATCTGGTCTCGAGTAGGGGGATTGAAGTTGATAAAGCAAAGGTTGACATCATTCATCAACTTCCATCACCCAAAACTATCAAGGAAGTGAGGTTTTTCTTAGGACATGCTGGTTTCTATAGAAGATTCATCAAGGAAATTAGTTCAATATCCTGCCCCTTTGTGCTATCCTAGTAAAGGATGCTCTATTTGTTTGGACAGAAATCTATGAGGGTTCATTCTCAACCCTCAAATCCTCTCTCACCTCTCCTCCCATTATGAAATCTCCAAATTAGAACCTTCCTTTTGAACTTATATGTGATGCCAGTGACTTTGTTGTAGGAGTTGTGTTAGGACAACGTTGTGATAAAAATCCTTATGTCATTGCTTATGCAAGAAAATCCTTAAATTATTCCCAAATCAACTACACCACCACTGAAAAGGAGTTACTTTCTATTGTGTTTTCCTTAGAGAATTTTAGGCCCTACCTCTTAGGATCCCCCATCACTGTGTTCACTGACCATTCTGCACTAAAATACCTCTTCCAAAAACAAGATGCTAAGGCTAGACTGATTAGGTGGGTCCTTCTCTTACAAGAATTTGAACTCACAATCAAGGATAAAAAAGGAGTTGAAAATGTTGTAGCTGATAACCTCTCTAGTATGGAATTCAAAGACAACTCAAATCACCTTTCTGTGTCTGATTCATTTCCTGATGAACACCTATACTCTGTGAGTGACTGCCCTTGGTATGCCGACATAGCCAATTTCTTAGTTACAGGAGTCATTCCAAAATTCTTAGGGACTCAAGCTCGAAGGAAATTCCGTTCTGATGTTAGACACTATGTTTTTGATGATCCATACCTCTATAAGTTCTACCCTGGCCAAGTCATTAGGAGGTGTGTTCCAGAATCTGAACAAGAGTCCATCCTTAAATTCTGTCATAGTGAGGCATGTGGAGGTCACTTTTCCTCTAAGAAAACATCTGCTAAGATTCTTCAATGTGGTCTCTTCTGGCCCACCCTCTCAAGGGACTCCTACACATTTTGTCAAAGCTGTCCTAGGAGTCAACAAGTAGGGTCCATCACAAAAAGAAATCAAATGCCACTCACTCCCATCTTAGTGGTTGAAATCTTTGACTGTTGGGGAATTGATTTCATGGGTCCCTTCCCAAACTCTCGGGGATACCTCTACATACTCTTACCTATTGATTATGTCTCAAAATGGGTTGAGGCCATTCCCACAAAATCCAATGATCATCAAACTGTGATTAGATTCCTAAAAGAAAACATCTTCTCTAGATTTGTAATTCCTAGGGATATCATAAGTGATCGTGGAACTCATTTTTTCAATCGTCCATTATCATCACTCATGGAAAAATATGGAATTTCTCACAAATTGTCCACTGCTTACCACCCATAGACCAATGGTCAAGCTGAGTTAGCCAATCGTGAAATCAAACAAATTCTTGAGAAAACTTTCAATCCTTCTAAGAAAGATTGGTCCAAGAAACTCTTGGATGCTCTTTGGGCATATCGTACAACATTCAAAACCATCCTAGGAATGTCACCATATAGGTTGGTTTATGGAAAAGCATGCCATTTACCTGTTGAAATTGAGAATAAGGCCTTTTGGGCAATTAAGAAAATGGATTATGACCTCTCATTGGCTGGAACAAAAAGGAAATTAGATCTCAATGAACTGGAGGAATTAAGGATGAAGGCTTATGAAAATTCAAGGATCAATAAAGCTAGAGTTCAAGCCTACCAATCTAGGAATATCAAGGTCAAACATTTTGAACCGGGAAAACTTGTGCTCTTGTATAGTTCAAAACTTCATTTACACCTGGGAAAGTTAAGGTTTAGATGGTCAGGTCCTTTCATAGTGCATCATGTATACCCCCATGGGGTGGTAGAGATTCAAGATCCCACTAGTGGTCACATTTTAAAGGTCAATGGTCAAAGGTTAAAAACATTCATTGAATCATTCAATAAATAGGAAATATATGTTGAGTTAATTGAGCCAATCTATGAACCAGAAAAAAATTTGATAAATTTAGGATCTATGTCGGGCTAACGACAATAAACAAAGCGCTGCACGGGAGGCAACCCGTGGTTTTTATGTTTCTAATCTTTCTGAATCATCTTTATTTTTCAAATAAGATTAATTAATCATTTTTTATATTTAAAAATAAAAAAATAGACTTTTGACCTGTTCTTCTATTATGAGTATGGATGGGTACGAAAGGGGAGCACCATATTCATCCGTGTCACGTGGTGTGATCCTTGAGTAATACCTTACCCAGAAATTTAAAAAGAAGACAATGTATCATCAGTTTATTTTGTTGTATTTTTATTATTTTATAGGTTAAGATAAAAATAATAAAATAATAATAATAATATAATAATTAAAAAGGGGGACATGCCATAGGCCATGGGGTAAACTCCGTCATAACCGGCGAAGCCGTGGGGACTCGAACCCGGGACCGAAGGGAGACAGGGGCGCACACTTACCACTAACCTACGACTTAATGTGCTTACTTATTCTATAATTTTTATATATATACTTGTATTTTACTTATATATATATATATATATTGTTTTGTTTTGTTTGTTTGTTTTCCTTTTTCCACTAGGGAACTTTGCAAGCGACATGGATATCAAAGGACTAAATTCGAGTGACAAGAATTTCAAACTTCAACCACCAGGTGACTTCATTCCATGATCCTCATATTTCAATTTCCTTATTGAACTCCCCTTTTATTCCTCTAACCCATTCTAAATTTTATTTTTATGAAACTAGGTACAGTTTCATTCTAAGTTGGGGGGTGTGGAAACAAAATGTTTGTTTAAAAAAAACAATGATAAAATAAAAAAGAAGTAAAATTCCTTTATCATTCATATAATAACATCTTTTCTCACATTAAAACTACATAGAAAATAACTTTTATTTCCTTGACTCTTAATTTAATTCATGATTAATTTTAAAAGCATTTATTTTGGAAGTTTGGTTGTCCAATGAAAATTTTCATCTTTTTTATTTTCATCCATTAAATCAAAATTCCAAAATGAACGTCCTCTAGACTGTGGGGGTACTAATTTTAATTTTTGGGGTCCCATAATAAATAGCATAGGCTGGTTTGATTTTTATGAATAATATGAGTATTCAAAAAAAAATAACAATAAAAAAAAATTGCGTGTAGAGAAATGGATTGATAAAATGCGAGGCTTTCGGCACTTGGGGATCGTGACTCCAGAGTTGTCTAGCCCTGAGTTTTTCAATCTATCTCTATTTATGGTAATATGACTTTGTTTTTTATTAAGATAACTCGAGACGATGCCCGAGTATGTGGGATTCACTTGGTGCCCTAAGGCCTTTGAGTCTGGGAGTCATCGGCAAAGTCTTGCTACATGGGTTAATTTGATTAACTGCAATCTCAATTACTATAGAAATATTTCAAAAAAAAAATCCAAAAAAAGAGGAATGAAGAATACTCATATTAGGATTAAATGTGATTCCACCTAGTGCTTCCATGATTTCCCCCTTGAATGAAAATGAACCCCTATATCTATTGTGATTCACAACACATCATTACACCTAATTGAGTTGGATGAAGTATGATGATGGATTTGATCAAAGGAATGAGATTGGGATTGGGATCTGCTTTTAAATTCATCTTACTTTAAATTATCTTGATAGGTTATAAAAATATATTTGTGTGCAGTTTACATTGTGAGCACTGTTTGTTATAATGTGTTTGAAGAAAGGAATTCAAATAAAATCATTGAATTATTTGCTCGGGACTAGAAAATATCAAGTTGGGGGGTGTGATTATCCAATAAAAACATATATTTTAATTACATTTTAATGGTATTAAATGTTCATTTTTGATCTTATGGGCCTGATTTAGTGCAATTTCATTATGAACATTCATTCTCATCATTTGTGCACTTCATGCCTAATATACACCAATTTAGGCCCAATGAGTCATATGAATCTAAGGAATATAATTATCAATATTTTAATTTGATATTTTGGGAACTATATCTACACTTAAATTTGAAAATTTTTCATTCAGGGATCAATGGATGATTCATAAACAATTATAAAGATATTTGGAGATGAATGGAAGCAATTCTAAGAGAAGGCAGATTGGAAACCAGCCCACTTATGAGACTGTGGGGCCCAACATACAATCCCAATGAATCCCATATTTTGTGGGATTCTAGAAGACATTTATATTAACAAATAACTCTTCATTATCCAATGCTAATTCGGCCTCTATGGTGGTCATTAAGGCGGCCCAAGTTAGAGATACAATTCTGGGCCAGATTCTGCGGCCCAGAAAAACATCCCACTAATTTGATCATATCTCGGAATCCACAACTCCAAATGGGCCCAAATTTTACAGGAGGTTATAAGACGTCCTAATATCCATTTTCTTCCTCTATTTATCACTCTGATTAGGCCATCTAGAAGGACTTCCAGACGCGTCTGTTCAGTGAAGGAAATCTGGATGCCACCTCGGGTCAAGGGTGGAAAAATCAACTCTCCCTTACTTTCCACCCACCTATGGCCTACCACAATTAATTGAGGAGACTTTGAATATTGGAGGATCGAACCAAGGTCTCAAAAATTCCTACTTAAGGCAGTGGTGTTGGAGGATTGAAGGATATTTGGTGCTTGGTTTCATTGTAGTGTTATGCTGCCGCTTTGTGTTTGTAATCGCATTTCTTCCTCATGTAAGTTGTTTAATTCACCTTAGTTTATTAATAAAAGTTCTTCATTTACTCTTATTATGTTATTATACTTATCAAGTTGATACCGTTGGTTCAAGGTGTGAATTTATTCACACCATACTTTGTGATATTTATCACACAACGGAGGAGTGATCTTTTTTTGTTGTTGTTTTTACTTCTTCAATTCCACCCTTGTAAGTCTACTTCCCGCTTCCGTTGAAGACATGTCATCAATGGAGGGATAACTATTTTATGGTTTGATCCAAGGGAGTATAAAGGGGCTGGATTGGATGTTATTTATCACTCCATTAATGGATAATCACTTCTTTTAAATTAGTTTTTTATTTGATGATTTTAAAACATCTTCATCCTTATTGAATTTAAGGTCACACATTTCAAGTTCTAATACGAACCTCTACCTTGGAGTGCTCAAAAATTTGATCCTTCAAGTGTATAGGTGATTAGTATTAGGGTGTGTAGGCATTAAACCAGTAAGTCATGATTTCATTTGATCTTCTTAAATGAATCCATCTCAATTATAAGAAATTGAAATCATTAAAAAAGTAATTCATCCAATCCACCCCGAGCGATAACCTAGGATCAACTCACTCTTTTAAATTGAATTCACTTAAATATGTTAGTTATCCTTTAAACTAATATAAAATCAACCCAAGTTGGCCACTTCATAGCCAAAAACAGTCCATAGAATGTACGTGTCTATAGGTTTCTTCTTAGGTCTCTGAGGATTCGATAACCCAAGCTAAACTACAAGGACCATTCTACCTTCATCACTTGGGTAAATTTGAGCGAGAATCAGAGGGCCTTGAGTGTGATAATGGGAAAACTATTCCCTCATTGGCAGAGTACACAACGGAAGAAAAATAAACATTCCATAGCGGAAGCAGTAATAACCAACAATATAAACAGTAGAAGACTAAATCAACAAGCTGGAGCACATATGTATATATATGAAATGATGCATGATACATAACTAGGAAAGCATCCAAACAAGTCACAATGCTGGAAACACTACAGTACCAAACAATAACAAAAATAAAAAGTAAACAACTCCTCAGCATCGCAATCCAAAGCTTGGTCACATGCCCCCCCTGCTCCAAGAAATCAAGTTCCAGAAGCTGAAGGGCACTTGCCCTTGTCTATACCTGCAACAACATAGTCTGATTGGGCCCAAAAGCATGACCGAAATAGGGTGTGAGATAAAATCCCAGTAGGCATTCACCCGAAGATCTGTGTCTAACAGTCAGTGAGAATATGGCAGGTAAAAGTACAATAAGCATTAAACACCAACAACAAGCAATAGGCAGTAACAGTAAGCAGTAAAATAGATGATACATAGCAGAAAACAATCCACAATCAAACAACAGCAGTGAAAAAAACAGCTAAGAATCCGGAAACCCTCTGGGAAGTACTCGCAGCCATCCCCTCTGGTCCTATCCAAGAAGTACCACAACCCTCTGGGCAGTGCACTCAGCCTAACCCCTATGGATTGGTCATACGAATTTATGAGACTCTCTGGGGAAGCTCACTCGGTCAATTCCCCTCATAGTCTAGGGTATTCAGGGACTCTATTGAGGAAGATCATGCGGTCTAACCCTCTTAGCCCCAAGGTCTAGAGACTCTATGAGGAAGCTATCTCGGTCAATTCCTCCTATAGCCTCTGGTATACCACAGACTCTCTAAGGAAGCTCACTCGGTCAATTCCTCCTCTAGCCTGGGAAGGTTCTTAAAGAGATTCAAACAAGATAAGACTCTCTAAGGAAGCGCACTCGGTCTACCCTCCTGTAGTCTATAAAATCAAAGACTCTCTGGGATCTCAATCGGTCCATCCCCTCTGTAGTCTATAATGTCTAAGACTCTCTGGGAAGCTCACTCAGTCTATCCCTTATAGTCTATAGCACCAGGTTCTCTCAGCCCCATGCCGGTCAGTGCATAATAATGCTATAAGGCTAAAGTAAACCTATATAGATACTTGGATAACCAAAGTACACCTATAGAGCTACTTAGCTAAACAGTCTACAAGGCAGCAAGCATGTCATGAGTTTCACTTCAACCTATAACCACAAGGCATGAAACAGGTGTAGTAGCCAGAGGCAAACGAGACGCCAAGGTCGTAAACAGAACAAAGAAAGGGAAAAATACATCCAAGCACAACAAATTATCCTCTAACAAGGTCAATTTACCTCTACAAAAGCATACAAGAAAGGTAGGAAAACAACGAAGGCAAAAGGGTAACACACGATACCCCGTTCACGGGTATCGGTGGAAATTCACACATAAAACTCAGAGACTTTGAACGGTAAGGAACAAACCACCTACCTCGATCTTAGGAGATCGATATACTTGAACCTTGATGATTTATTTCCCTTAGAATCTCATAGATCTGAGAAAGTGCACAAAACGTTCAACCTTAGATAACTTAAGAAAGAGGAAGAATTGGAAAACAAGGCTTAAGCAGAAGGAAGAACTCACCACTGCGCTTCTAATGCAATCGACCATTATCAAATTGGAGAACGGACGGAGAGGTGGGGGCTCGGTGAATATCCGACCGTACAGGTCGCTCTCGGATGAACCAGGCCTAGAAGAAGACGTTAATGATGATGAGGCGCAACCCCGGTCCGTTTAGTGCAAAAAAAGAAAATTACACGGTGTGTATTTTTAAAGTACACGACGTGTAGTGGGTTTTTCCGTACTCCGCCAAAATCGGCCTCCAAGTCACCCCTACACACTGTGTGTGTGGTCCGGACACAGCCAACACACAATTTCAAGCGGGAAAAGAGTACACGGTGTGTACTCAGAAAGTACACGGCGTGTACTTCAAAAATTTCCAGAAACTCCAAAAATTCTCAAAAACTTCAGAAAAGGAAATAAATACCTGAAACGAAGATCCGGGTTCTTACAAGATTGAAGAGAAGCTAGTAAAACAAGAAGAATCCTTGAAGGATCAGGTTGAAATTCTTAAGGCTCAAGAAGAAAATACCAAAGCCTTAGAAAAGAAAGCAGAGGATCAGGATTAGATTATGAAGTGAGTAGAGGAAGACCACAAGAATCTCAAGAAGCTGAAGACAATAGTGAAGAAGCTGATGCCCAAGGAAAAGGAAGGATAACCTTGTTTAAATCCGATCTTTTGTTGTATTTTCCTTTCTTGTATAAATTTTTCCTATCATAATGAAATGTTTGGTTGCTTGTCTTTTGGATGTGTTGTACTAATTTTCAAGTACTATAATTTCTTTTCCATTCCCTGTATTCCTTTTTGAAAATCACAAAGGGGGAGAAAGGAAAAAAGAATACTAAGTAAATAAGAAATGTCCCTAAGTAAGGGGGAGTTTATCTAAGGGGGGGTTCTTATCAAAGAAGATTTCTGTATGCAATAAAATGATAAGTCTCAATCCGAAAATCTAGAATACGATCCTTAGTGCTTCCAAAGCCTAAGGGAGAGTTAGTCGTATTCATCTTTTTCCATGTATTAAGGGAGATAAGTTTTATTTAAATCTTTATATTATTTTTCGTAAGGATGTTTGTGCTTTCCAAAAAGGGGGAGATTGTTGAGTCAATAAGGTTTCCTTATGACTTTTCCATTCCTTCTTGTTTTGAAAATCACAAACACCTTATCTTAAGGAAAATTTCATTTACCCTATGTTTTACTTGATAAGGGAAATTTTCCTTTCCCAAGGAAGTTTATTCTTACCATGTTTTTCATTGTTCATTATTTTATCTAAGTGTAAAATTTGGTTTCATATTTAAAACCTATGAATAATATAATACTTAGATATAGAGCATTATGTTTTCAGGATCCGAATTCAGATTCTGAATTCTCTGAATTTAGACTCCAAACTCTTATGAGTTCTGACTCCAAGTTCTCTGAATTCAGACTCCGAACTTTTATGAGTTCAGACTCCGAATTCTTATGAATTCAGAATCCAAACTTTCTAAGTTTAGACTCTGAATTCTAATGAATTAAGACTCTGAACTTTCTAAGTTCAGGTTCTGAATTCTAATGAATTTAGACTCTGAACTTTCTAAGTTCAGGTTTTGAATTCTTGTGAATTCAGATTCTGAATTTCCTTAAAATTCAGACTCCAAAATTCTATAGAATTCAGGTTCCGAATTCCTTGGGAAACAGAATCCAAATATCCTTATATTATAGATACCGAATGTGTTTTTGGTTAGACTACGAACTTTTATTCCTTACATTCTGAATAACTGATTTTGGTTAAGTAACCATATTTTTGCTTACTCTTCTTTTGGTTATAAAATGATGTCATGCATTCAGTTACTAACTAACCGTTGTTTGAGTGACACATGTATAAGTACCTCCAAAATTCAAGGAAAAATATGACCGTTGGAGGAGGGATCTGACCGTTGGAGCTGTGCCTATAAATAGGATCTCATTTGAAAGATCTCACTACTGTTCTATGAATCTAGAGATTACATGTTGTCGAAGTGATTTCTAGAGAGAGACTTTCGTGCTTAGTGCGTACTGAACTTCTTTTTCAGAATTGTTTCGTGCGACTCTGAATGTTGCTGAGTACATTCGAGGGCTTTCGGGGAAAAGAAGATAGAGGTGCCGACTACCTTAAAGTTCGAGGACTTCCTTGCTGAGGAAGACAAAGGTGCGGATTACCTTGAAGTTGATGGATTGCGGGGATAACACGACAAACTCCGATCTTCACATCAAGGGATTACCCTGGTGTGGGTAAGACATAATTTCTTGAAATTATAAATCAAGGTACCTTTATCCAAGGTTGTTGGATACCCTTCTCTATGGGTTAAAAGATTTATTACTTGTTACTTGTATTGTTTCAAGTTTTCCACTGCATTTTGATTGTTGAGAAAAGTATAACTATCTTATACTTTATCATACTTGTATACTCTGATTTAGTAATATTCTATACGCTTTAAGGTAGAATCTTTATTTTTGTAAACTTTTGTTTAGTTTCATTTTCAGAACCAACTTTTTCCGGAATTACATTCTCGGAATCACTTTTCCAGAATCAAGCAAGTTTGTAGAACTAGAGGTTTTTTGAATTTACCTTGTTTAACTTTGTTAAACATAACCATCTTTAAAAGTTCCAAAGGAATTTTTAAAGTGTACAATTCACCTCCCTCTTGTATTTTGAGCATCATTAGATACTACAATCAGTATCTATATCATTTCGATCCTACATTTGGTATTATAGAGTATATTATACTCCATACCATCTTAACAATATTTATATCATGGTTCACATTATGTAGATGATTAAACAATGATCAAAGTAATTGTACTGAAAATTCCAAATCAAAACATACAGAAAAAACAAAGCAGTTATTTCCCGAAACATGACTTTAACAAGGAATTGTAAATAAAAAGGTAGTAAAAGGTCATAAATAAAACATATATGGAATGATATATATAATTATGGTTCTGTAATATATTTATAATAAACTTATATTTATTATAAATTTGTTTCAAACATTTATAGTGGAATTTGTGACTTAAGGTAAGAGATTTTTTTCTCAATTTGTCTTCTTTGAGACATATGTTATATTATGCACATATCTTCTTTTATGAGGTGTATATAAAGACCCTTGGAAATGTAATATCATGAATTTATTTATTCTAATGATATCCTAAGTTTCATTTAACATTATTATTTTATGGTTCTAGTGATTCAAAGTTACCAAAGTGGTAAGGGTTTTGTGTTACAATATCACTGTTTATCAGGATTACTCATGATTATGCTTCCAATAATGAAATAATATGATCTAAATCACAAGAAACTCATGTATTTTATTATACTTCGTTTATATCATGAGAATATATGTTTCCCCATCATTTTACTCTCTTTATTTACTTAATATTTTAAAATAACATCTTTAAAAAAATCATCTTTATTTCCCTCTTTGGTCAAAAACCCATTTTTATTCCAAAACCATGTTTTATAAAAATCTTTTAAAAAATGTTTTTAAAATTATACAAATTATTTATTAAATACATTTTTAACCATGTTTGAATTTTTATAATTTTTTTAAAGGAATCTTCGTGTCGTTTTCCAAACAATGTTTATTTGTCTTTTACTAAAAATGAAAAAAGGATTTTTTGTTTTAATGTGTGTGGCATGAATGGAATTTTCCACTATCATAACCATTATTTTATTTGAATATTTCTTTATAATTTTTCAAGTTTATTTTCAAATAAAATAATTTTTAACATTTTTTATGTTTTAAAAAGTGTTTTTCAAATCAGAAATGATATTTTCCTTAAGAAATATTTAAAATGATTTTTTAAAATTCCTTTATAAGGTTTCAAGGTTATTTTCAAAGAAAATAATTTTCAAAATATTTTATGTTTTAAAAATTGTTTTTCAAAGAGGAAAGGATATTTTCCTCAATAAATATTCTACATGATTTTTAAAACTTCCTTTATAAGTTTTTAATCTTATTTTCAAAGAAAATGATTTTAAAAAT
Organism: Viscum album; assembly: GCA_963277665.1. Taxonomy (NCBI): domain Eukaryota; kingdom Viridiplantae; phylum Streptophyta; class Magnoliopsida; order Santalales; family Viscaceae; genus Viscum; species Viscum album. The sequence continues at coordinate 1,634,070,320 of OY728141.1, forward strand.
GTTTTATGTTTTAAAAAGTATTTTTCAAAGTAGAAAGAAAGTTTTCTTTAAGAAATTTTTTAAATTATTTTTAAATATTCTTTTATATGTTTTCAATGTTATTAAAAAAATATTTTCAAAATGTTTTATGTTTTGAAAAAAAACATTCCAAGAGGAAAGGATATTTTCATCAAAAAATGTTTTAAATGATTTTAAAGCATCCTTTATAAGTTTCAAGGTTATTTTTAAAGAAAAGGATTTTCAAAATATTTTATGGATTTTTATTTTAAAAAAGTGATTTTCAAAGAAAAAATATTTTCCTCAAGAAATGTTCCAAGTTATCTTTCAAAATCATTTTTCCTTTTAAGATGACATCCTTTGATGTTACTTATGATTTACTGAGGATATGATCAAAGGATACCATTCTTATTCTTTATCTCGTTGCTTTATGTTTATGATGACAAGATTTTTATGAACCACAATTCTATTCCATAGGTTATACCATGATAAAATTCTTATGAAACCCACTTCTTTTCACGCGTTATACTATGATGAAATGGTGAAATAATTATGAAACTTGTCTCTTTTCCACAGGTTATGATATAAGGAAATGTTTATGAAACTCATTTCATTCCATGGGAGATGATATGACGAATTCTTTAGGTTATTATAGAACACATACATATGATTTTCATTATTTGATGAGTGGGAAATATATATCCCTCCAATTCATTGGGTAAAGATTGATATCTTATGAGAAAAATAAGACTAGAATGGGGAGTTAACCCAATTTAGTAAGGGACTTTTTCCACTATGATAGTCATGGGAGTGAACCATGACTACTATGATGGTTTGGGGAGTGAACCCAATCCACTATGATAGTATTGGGAATGAACCTTGACTACTATGATGTTTTGGAGAGTGAATCCAATCCACTGTGATATTCTTGGCAATGAATCTTGACAACTAAGGAAATGTTTTTTTATGCTTATGTGTATGCCATAAATCTATGTATTATTCCAATGTTATGTTCGTATGGATCAAGTTATTTGATTCCATTATAATTCATGTCTTATGAACTGTCATGATTTATACCATGAATAAAATTTATTATCTATGATATACATGGTATGGTTTATAAATATTATTTTCATGTTCTTATACTCTTATTCCATGATATGTTGTTATCTTTATTGTTTACCATTATTGAGCATCTGAGGTCACCCTTTATTATGGGGAAATTGTATGAGAAGCTTGGGTCCTTACCATTGGTATCATAGGATAGGTTTATTTAAACTTTTGAAACTAGGATGAGAAAAATTTAGTGAGATCTCTGGGGATAATTTTAAGGATGATTCAAAGTATAAGAAAATGTCTCGGAATTTTGGTAAAGGATAGAGATAGTTTTTTATAAGAAATTACATCCCTATTTAGATATTATAAGTGGATGGTTCTATAGTGTAGAGGTACCCAGGGGTAATAAAACTGAAAATGACACATTGATCTGGACTCGATCATCATCTAGTGCACGACAATGAGTCTTTCTGCACACCTGGTTTGACACTCTCAGGGGATATGCTTTGGAAATTCCCAAACTCTTTATGAACCATCATGAAGGATTTAAATAATGACCATGAATTTCCTAGGTTAATCCTAATGAGTCGTAGATTGAAAAGAAGGTGTCGTGATTTAGACATCCTATACTTGATTTTTCATGATTTTGTGGTTTCCCACTATGAATATTATTACTCACACTATGATTTTTGGTTTTAGTCAATGGAGGGAACCAGAAAGAACTAGATTAATGTTGAATGTGATAGAAAATGTGTTGATGATCAAACAAATGGGATGATGTCTGGAGTGAAGGATATTGTGATTATTCCTAATCAATTATCATGATATATGATTAACAACTTTCACCTTAACCAACTCTCAGACTTACCAAAGAAGAGAAGGAGAGAGTTCATTGAGAGTTTGGGTGGTGAAGACCATGGAGGAAAGAATATTAATTTTCCTATATGTCAATAATGTGCGAATAATAATCCAATTGAATGTCTCGGAGGAAGAGGAAGATTTTTGAGTATGGAAAATAATGGAATAAAGAAAGTTATTATTGAGGAAAAATGAAAAGTTAGATTAATGAAATGGATGAAAATAATGGTCTCCCTAAGGTATCATCAAAGGTTGAATTTTTTAAATGTAGAAATTATGGTAATTATGAAAATTGATGTCCAAGGGGGAAATTTCATGAAAAAAATCATTAAGGTGGTATGATTAATGGTTATACTACTGATGATGAAGAGACAATGGATGACATATGAAAGGTATAGGATATTCTAACAATATTTTTTATGTTAAACGTAAGAATCATGATTAAATTTAGTTTGATGAATGTTAATACATGATTAATATTTCATTTTATAGGAAAAATGTATTAAGGAATAAGATGATAAATCCAAAGAATGAATTATAATTATTTGAGTGTTTATGTATTGGAATTCAACAATTATGTTATATGAATTGTGAAATTTATAAGGAATATTCTGTAGAAGTTTTTCATTAAGGATTTACAATAATATATTTAATGGTACTTATAAACTAGAAAAGTTATTTAATGGTAAGGTGATAGTTTATAGAAAAAACGTGATTAATGGAAGATACCCCTTAATATGTTCCTGATGTTGAGATAATGATGTTGGGATAAAGAGATGATGGATATGAATAAATTAAATTTGATGGTATTAATGACCCTGGAACTGATTAATGATTTATGGAAAAAGTGGTTTATGTTATCATTGATGGAGTTCACATAATTATTGTATTTATAGATTATATTCAATAATATGTGGTTTTATTAAAGGAATGAGGAAGTACATATGTTTTCATTATTTTTTTATGGTAATTCGAGTTATTACCATGCTTCTAGAGAATATATGATCAAGGTACACACATATTTGATATGATACCATTAAGTGTTACTTATTGATATTTGAGGGATTACTATTAAGTTGATTTTGGGAAATTTAGTGATCTTATTTATAAAATTTAAATTTTGGAAGGTGCGTAAGGTTAACCATTTATGGAATGGTTTAATTTGATCTTTGTATGAGGTTTTATAGCTTAATGTATTACTTCACTATATGAATATTTTTTATAACCGATGATAAAAATTTTATTATGATGATAACTAGTGATAGAAGGAATTAATTATCAATATTATGATCCGCTAGTGCTTCAAGATAACGAAAAAATCATCTTCATTTATTAAAAAGGATGAGATTACGCTTATGAAATGGAATGAAATCAAGTAAGTATATCTTCTCTTGAAAATTTTCTAACTTTAGGAAAAGGATCTAGAAATAAAATTTTGTTCTATTATCACCATTTCTAATGACATTAAAGACCTTTTTCAAACCTCTTTGGTTTATGGTTTTGTGGTTTTTTTATTTAAACATGATCATTCACTTTATAGTGATCAATGATCTCTGTCACTCTCTATTATTATTTGGACATTACGCTTTTCTTCCATGTCTAAATCTTAACTTCCCACCCATGTTCTCATATTTGGAAACCTAGTATGTGTTATACCAAATTACCTTCGCACATCTCATTCTTTTGTTTCAAGATGAAGTTTTATTAATCCTTTTTATGATGCGGGTTTCCCATAAAGGGATTTTAAAATGTTCAACCCTTGTTTACTGAGCATAAGTTCAAATCGGGAGGATGAAATTTATTTAAGGGGGATAGAATGTAACATCCTGATTTTTTATGAAATATTTTTTTTCAAATAAATTTAATCTTTTCAATATTTTTCTTTACACACAACTCTTATTTTAGCTTGTGTTACATGCAATGATGAGTTTAAATGAAACATGACATACTATTAAAATATTATTATTTAATATGATAGTTATCACCAAGCTGTTGGAATGACAGTTATGAATAAGATTAACTAAATTATGAAAAATATGTTTTACACATGTATATAAAATGAATTATTTAGTGACCAATTATTTAAAAATTTAAATTAAAAACAACTTAAAAATAAAGGAAATCTTTTTCTGAAAAACAAGTTTTATGCACACAAATGCATTTTACCTCAATAAATTAAACAAATCACTTTTAGTGAATTATTTTAATGAATTTATATATTATATATTCAATACAAAATTTACCATTCATCTTATGTGTTTTCTAGAGAAGTAATAATAATGAATCCAATTTTACACTTAAAGCTGTATTTTTCTAAAAAACAGTTTTATCACCTTTTGTACAGTTATTTTAAAATTAATTTTTGCTGATTTTAAAAAAATATTTGAAAAAATAAACTTCATTATTTAAATATACATGTAAAAATTATATTAGGGTGATTTTTTTTATAATTTTCTTAAAAGATAAATTTTTCAATAAATAGTGAAAAACACTGGTTTTTATTAAGAATTTTCATTTCTTTTAAAGAATTTAAAAACTTAAAAAAAATATTTTAAGATGGTTTTAAAAGTAAAATTAGTAAAATTATAGATCTATTAATCTAATTTGGGTCATTGTAATCAATTACATATTAAATTGGGATATTCAAATTTTGTATACTTATGAGAATTTTCTCTTTGGAAAACCACTTTATCGTCGCATCTGTGGGTTTAATTTTAAATCAAATTATACCACTTATTTGAGTTAAATTTAGAAAAATGGATTCCATACTTTGAATTAGAATAATTTATATTATCTAATAAGTTCAACTTAAATTTTTACCATAATTAATAGTAAAAACAATAAAAAATATTTATCGTGGTTAAGGTAAAAATGGATTTTCTATGGGTTAAACTAAAAATATATGAATTAAAAATGACCCAATACTTTTCTAACACCCATTTTATGGTCATATTTATACAATATCTCTTATATTTTTTAGAATGGGTCATTTTGGAGACTTTTTTCATGTGAAAAATGTGGATACACCTTTCTCTTTTCAAAAATTAGAAGTGTGTCACTCATCTCACTTATAAAAGACCATCCCATGTCCTCTCATCTTCACACTTAAAAAACTATTTGGTTCAGAAAATACCTAACCAAATGTATTCTTTAATTCCCTCAAAAAAATCCTAGATTCCTTGGAAATATTATAAATCCAATCTGGGAAGGCTTTAGTTTAAACTTAAAGATGTTGTCTGAAGAAGAGGTAAAGTTTTTAACTATGTGTTTTTGTTTTACTTCTTCTTATAACTCCTTAAAATATTTTCTAAATATAATAAAATAATAAAAATAGTATCTATTGTATACTTATATGTTATTATGTTAATTTAATAACCTATATTCATCTCTACTTCCATCAAATGGGATACAAAATCATCATTTGTGTGAATAGAGGACTACCACCTCATGAACCGATGCTATCCGTTTTCCATCACCACCTCTCATATATGGATATAATGATGGATTTAATATTTATATATTATATTTATGATATTATTATACCTTTGAAATTATAATACCATATCTAAATTCTTACCTCCCAACCCTTTGGAAAACAATAACGTCGCTCGTGTTTACGGTGTACTACCACCTCGTGAACCAATTTGATATGTTTTTCATTTATGTTTTACTTGGATGGTAATAAGGTTAGATTAAATGAATATATATGATATCTTTACCATAATTACACTTTTATAATTATGATATCACATATACCTTTTTACTTTTCATTCCATGGGAGATATGATAACATCGTTCGTTTGTACGGAGGACTACCATCTCGCGAAGCTTTGTGATTCATTTTTCACTAACAGAATGGAATTGTTAATAAATGAGTAGTAAAAGAACATAAGTAAATACTATATGGAATGATATATATAATTATGGTTTCGTAATATATGTATAATAAACTTATATTTATTATAAAGGATGTTTGAACATTTATGAAGGAATTCGAGACTTAAGGTAATATATTTTTGTCTCAATTTGCCTTCTTTAAGACATATGTTATGTTTTACACCTATATTCTTTTATGATGTGTATATACAGACCCTATGACATGTAATATCATGAATTTATTTATTCTAATGATATTATAAGTTTCATTTACCTTTATTCTTTCATGGGGATTACGATTCAAAGGTACCAAAGTGCTAAGGGTTTTATGTTACAATCTCATTGTTTATTAGTATTTCTCATGATTATGATTCCAATGATAAAATCATATGATCTATCTCTTAATAAACTCGTGAATTTTATTATAATCTAGTTATTTCATGAGAATACATTTTTTTCCTTTCATTTTCCTCTCTTTGTGAACTCAAGAGTTCAAAAGATTTTTTTAATAAAAAACATCTTTATTTCTCTCTTCAGTCGAAAATCTGTTTTTCTTCCAAAACAATATTTTCTAGAAGTGTTTTAAAAAATGTTTTTAATATTATCCAAATGATTAATTAGAGACATTTTTATCAATTTTTTGGATTTTTTAAAAATGTTTTGAAAAGAATCTTCATGTCATTTTCCAAATAATACCCATTTGGTTTTTATAAAAAATGTGAAAGGAATATTTGTTTTAATATGTACAGCTTGAATAGAATTTCCCACCATCATAACCATTATTTTATTTTAAGGTTCCTTTATAAGTTCTTAGGGTAATTTTCAAAGAAAAGAATTTTCAAAATTTTTTATGTTTTAAAAAGTGTTTTTCAAATCGAAGTTGATATTTTCCTCAAGAAATATTTTAAATGATTTTTAAAGATTCCTCTATAAGTTTTCAAGGTTATTTTCAAAGAAAAATATTTTTAAAATGTTTTATGTTTTAAAAGTTTTTTTTCAAATCAGAAAAGATATTTTCCACAAGAAATGTTTTGAATGATTTTTAAAGATTCCTTTATAAATTTTCAAGGTTATTTTCAAAGAAAAGGATTTTCAAAATGTTCTATGTTTTAAAAAGTTCTTTTCAAAGAGAAATGGATATTTTCCTCAAGAAATGTTTTAAATGATTTTTAAATCTTACTTAATAAAATTTCAAGGCTATTTTCAAAGAAAAAAAATTTCAAAATGTTTTATGTTTTAAAACGTGTTTTTCAAAGAGGAAATGATATTTTCTCAAGAAATGTTTTAAATGGTTTTTAAATATTCATTTATAATTTTTCATGGTTATTTTTAAAGAAAATTATTAACAAAATATGTTACGAATTTTTAGTTTTAAAAAGGGATTTTCAAAGAAAAGTTATTTTCCACAAGAAATGTTCCAAGTGATCTTTCAAAATCATTTTTCATCTAAGATAACATCTTTTGATGTTACTTATGATTTACTGTGGATATGAACCATGGATTACATTCTTATTCTTTCTATGGATGGTTTATATTTATAATGAAAATATGTTTACAAAACCTGTTTCTCTTATATGGGTTATACCATGATAAAATTTTTATGAAACCCACTTCTTTTCATGGGTTATACTATGTTGAAATAATGAAATGATTATGAAACCTGCCTCTTTTCCACGGGTTATGATATGAGGAGATGTTTATGAAACTCATTTCATTTAAAGGGTTATGATATGATGAATGTTTTATGATCTTGTTGCACACTTACGTATGATTTTCATTATGTGATGGGTGGGACCTATATCTCCCTCTAATGCGTTGGGTAAAGATTGATATCTTATGAGAAAAACAAGACTGGAATGGGGAGTGAACCTAGTTCAGTAAGGGGCTTCTTCCACTAGTGAGCCATGGCTACTACGATGGTTTGGGGAGTGAGCTCAATCCACTATGATAGTCTCGGAAGTGAACATTGACTACTACATTGGTTTTGGGAGTGAACCCAATCCACTATGGTAGTCTTGTAAATGAGTCTTGACCACTAAGGAAATGATTTTTCACGCTTACGTGTATGCTATAAATCTTTGTGTTATGCCAATGTTATTTTCTCATGGCTCAGGTTCTTTAATTCCATTATGATTCATGTCTTTTGAACTACCATGATTTATGCCATGACTCAAGTTTATGATCTTTGATATGCAGGGTATGGTTTTCAAATATTATTCTCATGTTCTCATACCCTTATGCTCATGATATGCTGATATCTCCCTTGTTTAACTTTACTGAGCATTTTAGATCACCCTTTCTTATGTTTTTTTCCCTAGGTTATGAAGAGAAATTTTAAGTAGGGTATGTCTAAGAAGGGTACTACGTGGGAAAATATTTATGGGAGATTTTGAAGATCTTTCAAGAAATAAGAAGATTGCATTTATAGTCTCCAAAGACACTAAACTATTATGATCCTCGGGTGTGTATTTGTGTAATGTAATGAATATTCATCTAAAAAGATGTAATAGCTATGTATGAGAAGCTTGGGTCCTTACAAAGCCATTCTTTGAAGTAACATTGTATATCACAAATCCTTCTCCACTTGAGGGGAGTGTGAGTATAGGTGCAATGATTATCCTTATCTTAAGCTCTTTAAATCTCTATGTGCGTTCTTTTATCCAAACATAGTTCACCTCCATCCATGTTAACTTAGTTAGTGAGGTAAATAATCATTATAGGGAAAATCGTTAGCAACCGTTTTTAATGATGATTTTAAAAACCGCCACTGAATGTTTTATTTGTATTATTTTAGAGGTGTTTTAAGAAAAATGACACTAATTCATGGTGATTTATTAAAAAACATCATTAATTCCATATTTTTTTGTTTTTATTTTTTGTATAATTTTAGTGACGAATTTTTAAAAGAGGTCGCTAATTTACGACTATTTATTAAAAAAATCCTTCAAAATTTGATTTCTTTTATATATAATTTTAGAAATTGTTTTTTAAAAACTTTTACTAATTCATGACGGTTTATTAAAAACTGTCGCTAAATCCAAAAAACATTTTTTACATAATTTTAGTGATGGTTTATTAAAAACTATCATGAAATTAATAATATTAATGATTATTATTTATAATTAATTAATTTTAAAATACTTGTTTTTAATTAATAATTAGTAATTGATAAGTAATTTTTTATTTTTTTATTTTTTATTTTTTAAACTTTTAATTAATTATTAATTATTCATTATTTATAGTTATTGGTCATTAATTATTTGAAAACTAAGTTAATTATTATTTATTATTTATTAATTATTATTTATTTATAATCATTTATAATTTATTATTTACTATTTATTAATTATTAATTATTAATTATTAATTGTAAATTGTAAATTGTAAATTGTGAATTATTAATTTTAAATTTTAAATTTTAAATTTTTAAAAATAGGTTATTAATTATCAATTATCTATTATTAAATATTTATTATCAATTATTAATTATTAATTATCAATTATTTATAATTATCAATTATAGGTAATTTAAAATTGTAATTACTTTTTAATTATTGTATATTAATTATTTATTGTTTATTGTTTTATTATTAATGAATTTTTTATTAATAGTTACTATTTATTAATGAATTTATTATTAAGAATTAATTAATTTTTAATTAGTGAATAATAGTAATTAATAATTGTTAATAATTATTAATTCACTATGAATTTATAATTTTATCCATTAGTTATTTATATAATGTATTTTATTTTTCAAATATTTTAAATAACATTTGTTGACATATTATTACATGTAAATTCATTTGGTGGAGTAGTTAATACTTTAGAGAGTTAAGCGAGAATTTGTGAAAGTAGTATAAGGATTGGTGACCTCTTGGGAATTTGTTGTGTAACGTAAAAATAATATCGAAACAATTAGGTAAAATAACATATATTGACATATTAATACATGTAGTGAATCATTAAAAGTTTCTCACAAAGCACCGATAGTGCCCGACTCCAAGAAAACTATAGATCCTTGTAACACTTGTAGGTATGGGTCATTCTTCAATTGCCTTTATATTTGAAGGATCTATAGAAATTCCTTCTCTTGTGATCACATTCCCCAAGAATGTGACTTTCTACATATCAAAGTCACACTTTCTAAACTCAGCGTACAACTTATCCTTACTTAAAATCTTTAAAAAATCCATAGATGCTCCTCTTGTACATATTTTCTTGTGGAGTATATCATAATTAATATCATCAACAAAGACCACCACAAATTTATCATGGTATTCTCTAAATACACTATTCATTAAGTCCGTGAAGATTTTTGGGGTGTTTGTAAGTCTATATGGCATCACTATGAACTCAAAGTGTTCATATATTATCTCAGTAATCAATGCTTCTTCATTGGGCATCAATACCCACATCTTTGAAGGAATCACTAAATGAGATTCCCAATCTTCCACACATTTGTATATGATCATGGGATGGTTTGGGATGTGGAAAGAGGTTTCTTTTCTCGATAGTTGGTATGATCTCTATATAATGAGAGTCAATTCATGCCTAGTATACCATCAAAGTCTACCAAATGAAAAATTATGAGATTTATAGGGAGATTCTTCCCACAAACACTAATAGGGGAAGACTCCAACACTTGGGTTTCAATAATTTCACTATGAGTTTTTTTTATGAATATCTTTACTTTAAGGTATCGAGGAGGTGATTCAGTAGTTTAAAAAAACTCTATGGATGTAGAGGAATGTGTAGAACCTTAATCAAATAAAACATTCACCATTATTGAGTGAAGAGTAAGTGTACCTTGCACAACTTCATTTTGTTACTCCACCTCAGTGGTGGTGATGGCATAAGATTTCCTTTTCTCCCTTGTATTGGTTGGTTTCTAACATTAATTTCCCTCAAAGACCCTTGGTTTGGTGCACTGACTTTCATAGTACCTAGGTTCCTTGCAATTGAAGCATTGAACCATAAGTAGTGAAATGGGTGGTGCCTTTCTTTACTCTATCATATTGGATGGCTTCTTCATGTCTCTTCAATATTCATGAGCTTAATTCCCTTCCTTTCCACACTTGAATAAATTCCTCATTCCTTTAATATAATTCTCATAGTGTTTCGTTCCACATAATTGACTTGTGGGTGGTTGGATCTCCTTTCCTCCTTTATCATTTGACCCCCATCTTGAAACCCCATCCTTTATTTCTTATCCCCGTGTCCATCGAACCATTCTATGAACTGTATCTCTACTTTGAGAGCACACTGAACCACTTCTTCATAACCCCCAAAGTCTCGAATAGATTCTATGAACTCCATATCTACTTTGAGAGAACACGAAACCACTTCATAACTCCCAACGTCCCAAATAGATTCTATAAACTCCATCTCTACTTTGATAACATACTGAACAACTTCTTCATAACTCTCAAAGTCTCTAATAGCTGAATATTTTTAAAGATGTGGTTTTGACCCACTAAAGAATCTATTTGTTTTGTTAACATGGTTTATATCAAAACCCAAGGCCTCCCTTGTAATACTTGTGAAATTTGTTTTGTAAGTTGCAATAGATTCATTCTCATTTTTCCTTGCAATTGAAGCATTGAATCATAAGTAGTGAAATGGGTGGTTTCTTCCTTTTCACTATCATATTGATGGTTTCTTCATGTCTCTTTGATAATCATCATCATATCACAGGCATAGGATCATTATCATAAGCATATGGAAATCATTTGAAGGAGACATAGAATGTGTAACATGCATATTAATGAAACATCATAACATTGTGGGCAATTTCCACACATAGAATTTGAATAAAGCTAGCATCTTGTTCATACATAACATATGTGTACAAACTTACTGCATAGAATGTGAACAAAGATATAAAGATGTTCATGCATAATAATCTCATGAGATACATCACTTTACTGAATGCATTAGAGGTATATATAATTTTGGGCTCACCCATCACATCATAAAATGCTCATAATCATGTATGCCACATAAAAATGAAACTTATATCAATCAAAAACACAAAATAAACCCATGCGAAAAATAATGGGTTTCATGATGGTGTTGTAAGGTGTAGGTTCGAAATATGATGTAGATGCTCAATATACAAGGGGGTGAATTGTATACTTTAAAAAAATTCTTTGGAACTTTTAAAGATGGTATAAAACTTTCTATTGTTTAAGAAAGTTAAACAAGGTAAATTCACAAGACCTCTTAGTTCTACAAACTTGCTAGATTCCGGAAATATGGTTCCGGAAATGAAACTTAAGATAAGTTTACAAGGACAAAGATTCTACCTTAAAGCGTATAGAATCTTACTAATCAAAGTATACAAATATAAGAAAGTATAAGATAGTTATACTTTCCTTGTCGTGCATTCTGTTTCTAACCAACCGTTGTTTGAGTGGCACGTGTACAGGTCTCTCTGAGATTCAGGAAAAATATGACCGTTGGAGGAGGGAGCCGACCATTGGGAAAATGCCTATAAATAAGAGCTCATTTGAACGAGCTCAGTAATTTTACTTTTTACTTTTGGAAAAAGTTGATAACTCTAGAGACCACATGCTGTTGAAGTGATTTCTAGAGAAAGATATACTCTCATGCTTTGTGCATACTAAACATCTTGTTCAGCTTGCTTCGTGCGACTCCGATTGTTGCTGTGTACAATCGAGGGCTTCCGGGGATAGGAAGACAAATGTGACGTCTACCTTAAAGTTCGAGGACTGCCTTGATAAGGAAGACAGAGGTGCTGACTACCTTGAAGTTTGAGGGCTTGTGGGGATAGCAAGACAGACTCCGATATTCCTATCGAGGGCTTACCTTGGTGTGGGTAAGACAGACTTTCTTGAAAGTATAAATCAAGGGACCTTTATCGAAGGTTGTTGGATACCCTGCTCTTTGGGTTAAAAGATTCTACTTGTAACTTGTATTGTTTCAAGTTTGTTTTCCACTGCATTTTGATTATTAAGGAATGTATAACTATCTTATACTTTCTTATATTTGTATACTCTGATTAGTAAGATTCTATACGCTTTAAGGTAGAATATTTATCCTTGTAAACTTCTCTTAAGTTTCATTTCCGGAACCATATTTCCGGAATCTAGTAAGTTTGTAGAACTAAGAGGTCTTTTGAATTTACCTTGTTTAACTTTGTTAAACAATAGAAAGTTTTATACCATCTTTAAAAGTTCCAAAGGAATTTTTTAAAGTATACAATTCACCCCCTCTTGTATATTGAGCATCTACATCATATTTTGATCCTACATAAGGCATATATCGATGAACAAAACATAGAGATTCCCAAAAATAAGAATAGAAGACATAATTTTGAATGTTTTATGGTAGTATTAATGAATAAAATATCATATTTCATGAAGAGGAGAAGAATAGACATAACAAGAATTGAAGAGAGTTTTCATGAAAAAGTTTTGATCAAAAATCATAAAGGCGTCTTAGCATTCATCCCAATGAAGTAAGAACATACATATCCCTAGAATAAGAAATGGAATGAAAAGAAAAAAGGCATTTAGAAGGGATTTTAGAATAATTATAACAAAAAGATAGAGGAAGAGAAGATAAACCCAAAAGGAAGAGTCAGGTTCCAGAGTCCCCTTACCTTAGATCTCATTTTGCACTATCATGTTTACACCTCCTATATGGGAAACTTATGTTCATTAAAACACGATTCTATAACTAAATTACACTCATTTATGTTATTATTGAACAATTATAATCATTGAAATATTTTTATTAACTTTTGGTTGAAGATAAAATAGTTTGATGTTATGTTTCATTGAATTATCCCCCATGGTTTTAATTTTATAGTTTTGATTTGTTTTTATTTAACCATTATTCAAAGTACCTCTAGAAGCTTAAAAATACATAAAATTACTTATTTATACATTATAACTAAGTTATTCTCATGATTTGTTTTCTTATGATGTTCCTTACGACTGTGATAATTTTAAAGGACCGTGATGTTCCAAAATTTCAAATTCTTGTTATTTAATTATTTGTGCTTATTCCCTCATTATGTTACTTTTAATTTTATGGAGCATATTTATTCTCCATATGTAACGTTCCATATTAATGAAATAAAATAATGTTGGTTTTTATTATGCGGTGCATGTGTTTTATACCATAACACATGTATATATTTAGAAGTAAAATTTCATATATAAAAGTTTGGGTCGTTACATTTTCACTCTATGAAAATCATATGTATAACCCAAAAAGTTATTTGCAATTTTTATAGGTCATACACATGGATTTATGTTAAAGGAGAAACACTTGAACAAATTCTAGATTCAGGTTGAAGTAATATATATAACATCATAAGCCATATGAAAAGTCACCTAAGACACACATTATTCATATAATGGATGATATCAATTCATTGTTTCGAATATCATCTCAATTCATATGTGAAGAAGAAATTATGATATGTTTATCAAGATTGGTTCGATAGAGACTCTTCATTAAGGTTTTTTTTTGAAATATCAACTTGTTATTTCACATCTAATAGTCATATCTAAGTTAAAATTTAAGGATTTTTTAAGAAAATTTAGCCACCAATGATCGAAGATTATAGGTTCATCCCATTGGAAGCAATCTATGAGTAACTAAATATATTGAGAGAAGACGAATATAGACTCATACACATGTTATCACACATAGAATTAAGGACTTTCGTAACTATCATTTTCTTTTCAATTATTCCACCAATAATTCTTCAATCTCAAGGATTTCGTTTTCTAATTCTAAGAGGAACACAACCATCTACATGCTCCATCCATTCAAGATACACAAATAGAAGATTATTATGAAATTTCTAATAAAGTTGGTTGTTTTCAAGAAAATATATACAATTCACTGTTACATATATTTACTCTAGACTTTTCTTTGTTAAATCATAAATTTCAAACTTGATTTCTACAAGATCGAAACAACATCTACTCGGTCATATTAGGCTAAAAATATATTGTTATGTTGTTTTTTATTTTTAGTTTGTGTAGTGACCAAAAAAATTCTTAAAAAAATTCACTATCAATATTTTATAAATACCTTGGAGCACACATTACTTGTATTTTATGTGATTATAACAGGACTTGGGGAATAGTCATGGGTTTAAGTGCTTTGTGTTAAAACTCTCTTATGGCAACTTAGATCGGATGTCAATGAAGAGGAGTAAGATAAGTTCTTGTAGCCTCAAACCTCAATAATCATTTTTGTTCATTATTACCTTTATTTTATATATATTTCAAAATAAAAATATTACTTTGATCACAGGACATTCAAGACTTCTATTTTTTTTAAACTATGAAGAGTTTTAAAAAAAATTAAAATCCCAATTTACCCCTCTTGAACTCACATTTGGGACCAGCACTTTGAATGGTATAAAGTAACTTTCAAGCCAATTGTTCCAACAACAAAAAATCATAACTTTATAAAGCATGAGCTCGTGTATTAGTGGTAAAGAAATATGCAATATACCAAATGTCCATATATAATAACAATATCACCATCATGTATAAGTTTACTATTTTCAAGCTTTTGGAAGAGTTGCATTTTTTTTTACAATGAAGAGTGGAAGATGATTTCCAAAACAAGGGATAATTTTTTAAATGGTTGGACATGTTATTTGACATATCAAATGCGGCATTTGTTGAAAAAAAAGTTTTATTTTGATGATTCCAAGTGAAGTGGATTCTTCTCTCAAAGTGTGGTACTTCTTGGATATGTTGTTTCTATGCAATTTTGTCATGAATCAAACTAATTTTAAAGCTGTTAAGGAGGTGACCCAAATTCATCACCTATGTTCAAAGTTTACATGGGTCAACATCTTCCCATAACAGATCTATCTATAATTTCAATTTAGATGTGAGGAGCTTGTCCCAATCTTTGCGTAATTCTGATTTAAGTCTTTGTAGCAGAATTTGATAGCAGTAAAGTTAAAAATGTGTAGTTCCCATTCAATGCAAGTATATTTAAATAATAATTTAAATGAATTAGGGAGAAAGTAGAACACTTACGGATGTGTAGTTCCCATTCAATGTAAGCATATTTTAATAAGAATTTGAATGAATAAAGGTGAAGGTACAACACTTATGGAAATGATTATTATTTAATTGTTCAAAATATAGATCATTAGTCACACTACTTAAATATAAACAAAATTCTTATTCAAACCATCAAACTTTGAAGTTCATTAATGATAACACAAGTTGAGTTCTCAACATGTAGAATGGGTTGAGTTTATTCAATCATTATACTACATATTCAAATATTGGAAAGGGAAAACATAATAGTTATCGATTCTTTCAGTCATGGATGCAAGAGTTCTTAGTCTTCAATCAACTATTGGGTTGGCTCATGGATTAAACGAACCTCCAAACTTTAAATGCAGTTTTAAAAACATTATAAAAGCAGTTTGAAAATGTGAATTTACTGATATTTCTGAGATTTGAATTCAACTTTTGGGTGGGCGATATCATTCTGGCTCTGGATCAAACGAATCTCCAAACTGCCCGTTTCAGGATCAAATCCAGCCGCTTCATAATCCCTCAATGTCCTCTGAAGAAGTGCCTGCAAATACCGGAAAAACAAAAACAAACAAAAACCAACCATTGAAGTGAGACACAGTCATTGGTAGATATTTTAAATAACAACATTTTCCTAGAAAAAAAAACTCATTTTTATTTAACTTTCTAAAAAATGTTTTCCATTTACATTATCCAATACAGTTTTAAATATATTTTAAAAAAATTCAAAACCAAGTAACCAGAAATCACACATCAAATGATACATGCAGAGGAACAACCACGTCTCTAGAAAGAAAAAAATAGAATCAACTTCTACAAGTGCTAAATCTGGATGGGAAAACCTAACAATCAGTTTGTTCAAAATTAATTTAGGAAGAACAAACTTGAGGTTAAAAAAAAAACACAGAAACAAATGAAGACTTACCTGCAAGCTTGACACTGCAAGCTCGGCAGCCCTTTCAAGTTTGTCAGGATATCTCTGAATTGCACAAGCACCAGTAAGAAATGGCTAAAACATGGCTAAAAGTGCAGGAAAAGAAAAAGGATTTAGAGGCATTACATTGCCCCATCCAAGTAAAAGTGCAGTCATTAGATCTCCTGTTCCCTGCGAACAGGCATATGGCAGTAATTGAGAGTGAGAGATCAAAACATAGATCATGCACACCGGGTAATGAAAAGTGCAAATAAAATTGTTTTAGATTTTATAAAACATTTCAAGTTTTTTTTTTCTAGATATTTATTAGAAAAAAATTGAAAGGTGAAGAGAAAACATGATATTGTAGGAGTTATCTACCCAATTCTTTTCATTTTCCTCAACGCATGAAAACAAACTTTCTATTTCCCAAAAATCAACCATTTCCGTTTTCATTTTCTCAAAAAAAAAAACATTTAGATAATACAATTCATTTTCTAATATCTTTTTTTGTAGAACGATAAAATAAGAGAAACCGAACCCCCAAGGTGTCCTCTCTAAAGGAGCCCTTGGGGTTCTTTTATAACAAATAATAAAGACCACACCGGACCACAAGTCCGATGTGGGATGCAGACTCCAACACTCCCTCTCAAACTAGGTATAACCTACCTTGAACACATAAAGAAAAAACAAATCAAGCAACAATGTGCAAACACTCCCCCTCAAGCTGGACATACCCAACTTGATGACAAAACAAGAAGAAATAAAAAAAAAACTGCAAAGGCTGCTGCTCCCCCTCACGATCGAAGCTCCCCCTTCTGGATGATGGATGGATGAAGTTGTCGCGGGCGCAGCAGAAGAACCACAAAGACCGGGGCGATTGACGGAGCGCCAGGAAATGCCGCACTAGTGGGGCTGGTCGATGAGATGCCGGGAAATCCATACTAGCACCGGGAAAACCGCACTTGCGGAGCCGACGACGGGAGGCTGGGATTCCACAGAAGTGTTGCGGGAACTGGCGTCGCCAAAGGGCCCGGATCTCAGTCGGTTGAACCGCTGCGCCACGGTGGAGGAACTGCGAAGGCGTGCCGGCGGACAGGGAGGGAGGCAGCTGCCGGAAAGAAGCCAGCGACGAGAGGCGGGGATTCAGCAGGAGGTGTCGGACCGGATTTGGAAGCAGGGCACCTGCTAGGAGGAGGCCGGCATGGAAGTGCCGGATGATGAGATTCGCCGGAGGGGAGCAGATGAATCCGGCCGGAGGGAGGGCTACCTTGCAGGAGGAGGCCGACAAGGAGGGAGCAGCGGACAAGGAACCTGGTCCGTCGGGAGTCTCACACAGGTGGAGCAGCGGGCCGGTACGGTGCCGCGCGGGATATGCGACGAGAGACAGGAGGTACCGCGACGAGAGGCGGGCCGACGGGAGGCACAGGGAGCCTGTTGGGCAAAAATCCCTCAAGGTAACATTGCAGTATTTTTGGGTTGATTGTGTTTGTTGACAAAGCAGGTTTCCATGGATAATTGTCGAGTTCTCGAGAAGTTGTTGACATTCCATGTTGACAAAGAATGATGACAAAGGAAAGGACGATCTGGAGGCGGTACAAAAGAGCAGTACAAGGTGGCGCCGTTTCCCAGTGTTTGCCAAATTTTTGGGGTCCAAAATTTGAAGTTTGGTGAGCATTGCGAAAAGTGGATTTCCATGAAGAGCATAATTTCATATGGCAAAGGCATGAATTTCGCGAAGATAGGATGCATGGTTTGGAAATCGCGAAGACCAGAAGAATGGAGGTGGTGAGTTTTCGCGATTACGTCAAACTTCGCGAACGACAGAGGCTGAAGCGCATCGCGGCGGTGAAGGGCTTTGCGAGGGAGCTTCACGGCGAAGGTGCGAAAGAATGTTGGGCTTCGCGAGGGAGCTTCGCGGCGAAGTCGCGAAGGTATGTTGACGGTGATTCTTCGCGACTACGTCAAGCTTCGCGAACGGCAAAGTGACGTGGTGCTTCGCGATTTGGACAGAATTCCGGCTAAAACTTTGGAGCTTCGCGATTTGAGATGACGTGGCGTTGACTTCGCGCGGAAGGGACGAGGGTCGGTGGAATCGCCTATAAATAGAGGCCGACCCCTTCGAGCGAAGTAGAGAGAATTTTCAGAGAAAATTCATTGCTCTCGGTTCGCGGAGGTGGTTCGCGAAGGCAGTGTGCTTCGCGAAAGAGGAGATTCGCGGTGGCTATTGTAGCTCCGCGAAAGTTGTCTGCTCCGCGTTGGCTCAGTCAGCTTCGCGAGAGAAGTTGCTTTGCAACGAGTTGAGCTTCGCGGGAGTTCTTCGCGAGAGTGCTTCGCGAGAGAGCTTCGCGAGAGAGCATCGCGAAAAGGCAGGAGCTTCGCGAAGGCTTGTTGAGCTTCGCGAAATTGGAAGCCTAGCGAAGTTGAGTGCTTTGCGGAGGTCTTTCCAAAAGAAATTGCCCAGTGTTCAGAGGCAAAGTGGTATTCATCAGTGGATGAAAGTTGGACTATAACAGAGCATCCATCAACACTTAAGGATGCATGTATTCATGCAAATGAAGAGACCTACAGGTCTATAAACTGTGAGTGAATCCCTTCTAAGAGCAGTGAGCTTAGGAAAAGGAAGAAAGTGATCCTCTCCGCCGGCAGTGAGTCAGAGAGAGAGAAACAGGGAGTGACCCTTGGGAAAGCAGTGAACTGACCCTAAACATTGTATAGGCAGTGAGCCTGGGCATAGAAGTGATCTAGCCCGAACATTGTAATCCACAGCTAGTGAAGTCTAGTGGAATTGGTACGACCGGAAACTTGTCGGCGTATGCTCCTTGGACGTAGCCCTTTGCGGTGAACCAAGTAAAAATCTCTGCGTCTGCCTGCTAATTTGCCTGCATTGCATTTAAAGAATCATCATCAGATAAAGGAGAAAGTAAGTGATCATAACATACACACAAGTGCAAACAAAGTGACCCTTGTAACAAAGAGGTCAAGATCCAGCGGGGCAGGAAGAACTTTGAAAAAGAATATCCATACCCTGATTCACCCCCCCTCTCAGGGTATATAGGCCCCTATTGGTCCTAACAGAGCCGTAGGGCAGCAGCGATCCGCCGAGATGGGGCCGTCGCGCTGGAGCGAGCCACTGGACAAGAGGAGATCCAGCAGGGGATGGAGCGCGCATGGAAGGAGTCGCCGGGATCGAGAGGGGAAGGAGCGCCGGCTACTGAAGGACCGTCGCGCGGGAGCTGTGCAGGAAGGTCGTCGCGCAGAACTGGGTCGTGCGCGACGGGAGAGGCGGGAGGCGGTAGTCGCCGGGATTATGGCCGCCCAGGGAACCCGCGCTGAATCCGTCGGGAGGGACGTTGGGATCGCCGGGAGAGAGCGCCGGGAAGAAGCCGCGAGGGAGGGTTGCGGCGCATGAGACCGATCACGTGAGGGAAGAAGGCAGGGGCAGGACGGCGCAGAAAGGCCAGGCCGTCGCGCAGAGTTCACCCGCTGGGAAGGGCGGAACGCGGCCGGGAAGAGAGGCTGCCAGATGGAGGCGGGGTCGATCCCGCGGAGACGACGACGGAGGGTGCGGCGGAGGGTGGGGGTGGGGGGGGGGGGGGGGCGACCCATTCTGAGAGCCACCGCCCCCGCATGAGAAAAAAAAAATAGAAACCCTAAATGGAAGATAAAAAAAAATGAGGGAGGGATCGGGTTGGAACAAACCTCCTCTGATACCATGTAGAACGATAAAATAAGAGAAACCGAACCCCCAAGGTGTCCTCTCTAAAGGGGCCCTTGGGGTTCTTTTATAACAAATAATAAAGATCACACCGGACCACAAGTCCGATGTGGGATGCAGACTCCAACATTTTTAAAAATTAAAATAGAAAATGCTTTCCAAATATGCATTCGAAAATATGTTAGAAAGTATAAGCTTTGGTAAGCAAATGGAAAACATTAAGTGTAAGTGTTACCTAACAAAACATTTTCACTTTTCTGAAAACCTAAAACAAGTTTTTTTTTTAAATCTACCCATTACTAAAAAATATTTCCCATTTAAATAATACAATACATTTTCTAATACATTTAAAAAAACGTAAACAAAAAATTGATGTGCAAAAAACAGAAAATATTGAGCTAGGCACTCAATTTAAGTCTAAGCAAATAGAAGTCCAACTCAACAAACATTTGGGCACAAAAAAGATGAAATTTCAACCAAGCCTATTTGGATCATGATTAGTTGTCAACACAAATTTGACACTCAAGTTAGCATTTAATGAGTCAAGCGTATTCCCAAGGCAAGTTGATTGTTGTATTTTCTATGAAACCCTAGATGTACTATGGGAAAATGGGGAGTTGATTATCATGGGAAAATTGGTAGTTCATGTCATGGGAAGTCAGAATTGGGCTGGAATTCAAGATTTACCTTTTAACAATGCGGGGGAGGGTTGTTCTAGCTTTAAATTGACTTTTCTCTCAACAGAAACGCAGCCTTTTGAAGTCTGAAAATTAAGATATCATTTTCACATAAATTTTCTCATACAAGTCCTCCAAACTTAGTGATGAAATCCCACTCTGATTCTAATCATTCTCTCTCCTCTATCTAGAGTGTGGTGTCTAAGTTCCAAAATGAGTTGTAGATGACGATGTTATTGAAGGTGACAAATCTAATGATGAAGATTTGTGTAAGTTAAGCTAAGTCAACACACGCTCAACATCCTCTACAGTTAGGCCACAATGCGGGAAAGTTGAAATTATTGGAGGTCAACAAGTTAAAAGGGTATAATAAGCTATTGAGTTTTCGGAAACTTTTTAATCAGCGGTAAACAGACACAGTGGACACAACAAGGTGACAGGTAGTTCTATCTTCCATGCAAAGATAAGACAGATGGGATTGTAAAATAAGACCAAGCCCATCACTACTACTGACAATGTGATTTTATCAAATCAAACACCTGTTAAAGAGAAAATATCATCTTTATATAGACATCACTTTGTTAAAGAGAAAATATTATCTTTTTATAGGCATCACTTGCGCACTTCATCTCCTGTATCAGATGTTAATGGGTTATTAACGTGAGGATTAAAAAAATTTCTGATGAGCACGTTGACCTATGCAGATCAGTATCTTCCACCAAAACCAAAGAGGCAATGTCCAAGAACCATAAAAGTAAGTCAACTGAGCCTGATAGCTGTTCAACATCTTTCCTTAAAAATGGTTGGGAGGTGATTGGAAGAGGTATTATAGATGTTGCAGAGCACTTCTTTCACAATGGTTTCTTATTGAAGGAAGTTAATTCCACCACAACTAGTTCCAAAAATGGCAAGCCTCCAATATGCATCAAATTTCAGACCTATATCTTTCTGTAATATTTTGTATAAATGCATCTCAAACGTTGTCACAGGCAGGTTGAAAGCAGTGGTGGATAAGCCTGCAGGCCAACAACAAGGGGCATTCATTGGTGGAAGATCTACTGTGAACAATATCTTCATAAATAACATTGACCTAAAAAAAGCATATGACTTTGTAAGTCAGGACTTCATGATTAATATTTTCATCAAGATTGGATTTCCATACAAATTTGTTAAATGGATTTCTCAGTGTATCACAGCTGCATCTTATTCTATTATGATCAATAAGGAATTATGCGGCAAGTTTGAGGGGAAAAGAAGGCTTTGATGAGGTGAACCCTATATCACCCAATCTACTTATGAAGCAAGCACTAGATGATTTCTCTGTTGCATTTGATTTTTATGTTGACCCTTTAAAAGTCAAGTATACTTTGTTAGCATTTCTACTTCAAGGCAACGAATTTGTAGTATCAGGCACTATTGGACTGATGTAGCCCGATCTGTTTGGATGATGTTGGGCCGAATGCTAGGGGACCATACTGCACACCAGATCACAACTCTCATAGGTGGAGCTCCGCAATGAGCTTGTTGGGGGTTGCAAGGGCAACACGCCCCTGCTTCGGGGGTTGGGGGGCCGAAGGCTGCCAGTCCAAATTTTGGGGGACTGTAACAACTCTAACCGAATGTTAGTAGAACTAACCAGGCGACACCGATGGGGCACTGTAGCAATGCGGACTTTGGCACGACTGTTGCGGAATCGTCGGGAGTCGCAACGACAGAAACGAGATACGGAAAGAAAATGCAGAAGAAATGAAAACACACAGAACACACAAATTTACGTGGTTTGGGAATAATCCCTACGTTCACGGAGAGGAAGAATATTCACTATAATCGGGAGCACAATTACAGAGATTTTCCAGTAACAAACCCTAGCCCGAAAATGGCTACAAATGGAGAGGAAGACGATCATTGTTCCACCAACCACACAAGAAGTCCGCGTCGCTACAGTGAAAAGGCGGTCACCCAAGTCAAAAGTGTTAAAGTGGCTACCGCCTGGAAGTCCAAAAGGTTACAGTAAAGTTGACTCCGAAGTCCGCAATGCTACAGTGCTCCTATGTGAACACATAAGAGATATTTAAAACTAAGAGTGACATTTTGTAACTTTTTTCGACTTAAATATCATATAGATCATTTTCATGGACATGTGTCCATTAAACAATTCAATTTTGAGCCTAAGGTGATAAAGGTCGAATTTTCTCCATCCAATAAGAATTAAGATGAAAAATTATGGTCTTATCACTTAGTTTTAGCCTAGATTAATCCGATTTACTCCTCACTGAAGTGATAAATTTTACCATTGTTACTATTTATATTGACTAAAAATAAGACCTATTTACCAAATTTGAAGCTCCTGATTCCAAATATGGAATCCATTTATCAATTCAACATCTCAAAGTGATATAAATTAATTTCAAAATAACAGCGCAACACGCGACGAAAACTGCATTTTAGAAAAATACATTTTTAAGTATAAAACTTGGTTTATTCTTGTCTCATGCTTAGAAAAAATATTAAATGTGTGGATGTGAATATTCCTTACCTCAAAGTGAGGTGGAGACATTCTTTTATAGACGGATAAAAGGGATTACAAGGTGGAGTAATCCGATGCGGAACTCGGAAATACTCTTTACAATAAACCATGATCAACACTCCCCATCAAGCTAGTACATGATAGCTTGGACCAAGAGTCCCATAAAAAGAAAAGACACCAAACAAGACCATATACACCCCCTCAAGTTGGGTCGTTGATTCTATGGATCCCCAACTTGGTACTGAGAGAGGTCGGTCGAGCTCCTGGGAGGCCTTTGGTGTAGATGTCGGCAAGCTGATCTGCAGTCGGTATGTGGGTGAAACTAACATGGTGCTGCTCGAGATGGTGGCGAAGAAAATGGTAGTCCACCTCGATATGCTTCATGCGTTCATGAAAGACGGGATAAGAAGCAATCTTCGTGGCTGACTGATTATAACACCAAATATGAGCAGACGTCTGCGGTGGGAAACCAATCTCATGGAGGAGATGACGAAGCCACAGGATCTCAGTAGAGACTGTGGTCATCGCACGGTACTCAGACTCAACATTGGATCTGGAGACGACAGTCTATTTCTTGCTGCGCCATGAGATGAGGTTACCTGCCAGAAAAACGGAAAACCCAGAAGTAGACTTTTGGGTAGGGTCTTGCATGATGTATTTGGTAATGCGGAGAGAAAAGAGAGAAATAAGATCTCTCAACAAAAGATACGTCATCAAAGATGATATACCGCCGTAAATCTGGGGTGAAGAATCACTATCTGCGCTGAGTGCGGGAATATCAGAGGAATAGGCCACAGAGAGACTTGTGAGAAAACTTGGAGATGTTGGGACGAGTGTCACGGACATAACACAGACACCCAAACACACGGAGTGGAAGTGAGTGAGGAGGGAGAGAGGAGAACAGAATCCGAAAAGGAGTCTCCTCCTGAAGGATAGAAGAAGGAAGACAATTTAGGATGTATGTAGCAGTAAGGATGACATCCCCCCAAAGGAGAAGAGGCACTTGCATATGGAATATGAGGGCACGTGCAGTCTCCAGAATATGGTGATGTTTACGCTCGACCACTTCTTTCAAATGAGGTGTATTGGGGCAGGATGTCTGATGAATGATGCCTTTAGCCTTGAGAAACTGCTGAAAGGGAGTGGACAAATATTCTCGTCTATTGTCGGAGCGAAGACATTTAACGAAGGTGGAGAACTAAGTATGGATTTCATGATAAAAGGTCTGAATAGTAGAAAACATTTTAGACCGATCACGAAGAAGGTAAAACCATGTCATACGTGAGTAGTCATCAATAAAGGAAACATAATAACTATACCTTACTGGCTAGGAACCCTGCAAGGACCCCAGACATCAAAATGAACAAGGTCGAAAGGATTAACTGCACGCGTTTCCAGTCGAGGAACATACGTCACCCAATGATGTTTAGCAAACTTACAGGATTCACAATGGAAGGAAAAATGTGGACTGAATTGGGGGCAAAACTTATGAAGAACGAAAGGTGACGGATGACCGGGTGAAATGTAGGTCGAGGGCACGAGCAGAGGGGGATGAGCAGACAAGGGATGGTGGGGTATCGAACATGTACACCCCATCCCTAAGATGACCTCGACCAAATTCCCGATTCGTCGACCACTCCTGAAAAACAACACCAAAAGATATAAAAGTAACAACACAATTTAAGTCTTTGATGAGTTTGCAGATGGAGATAAGATTAAACAAACTGTGAAGAACATGAGATACTGAAGCTAGAGGAATAGACAAAGTCAAGGAGAATGTGCCAAATTCCGCAATGGGGATTTTCGATCCATTAGCAACAGTAATTGCAGAGGCACCAGTATACGGATGATAGGTAGTGAACATACCGGAATCCCCTATGAGATGTTTAGATGCACCAGAGTCAAGCATCCAAACAGTCGGTCGATGAAATATACACGCGGTAGGGCCACCAGTCTGAGCAATGGGGGCTGGAGAAGAGGAAAGTGGCAAAGTAGCCCAATAAGATTGTAAAAATACAATCTCCTTCGAGAGTGCCAGTTTATAACGGGTACGGGATGACGGTGAGTATAAAAGCATGGTTGAGTATGTAGAGTGTGCCAGGGAAGGAGGACCGCCTTGCGGGAGGACCAGTGACGGAGCACGGGACAATCGCTCAGGCTAGCGCACAGACGCAAGGATGAAGTGTGGAGCTGCCGTGCGGGAAGGCCAACAATTGAGGCGAGGGGGTGGCCTTGCATGAGAGCCAGCGACAAGAGGTGGTGTCGGGGGGTTGCGGGTGGAAGAGCCAACCATTGAGGGGTCGCCAGAAAAGCTGCTAGGGTGGAGATGGAGCCGAAAAAGGGTCGTCACGCGGGAGGTAGACTGCTGGAGATGGGGCTGCCGCAAGAGGCGTTGGTCGGGACAGCAGCACGGGAGGCGTCGGATGAGAGAGCAGTAGCGCGCAGTAGCGAGGGTGATAGAGGCGGGGGCCGGGAGACCGCATCGGAGGCGGGTTTGGGAAACGCTAAGGAAGGCGGGAGACCGCGTCGGAGGCGGGACCAGGAAATGACGAGGAGGGCGGGCCAGGAAGCCGCGTCAGAGGAGGGCTGGGGAGAGCCGAGGAGGGCGGGGTCGGGAAGCCGCGTTGGAGACGGGTCAGGGAGCGCCGAGGAGGGCGGGGCCGGTGAGACGCGTTGAAGGCGGGCTGAGGAGCGTCGAGGAAGGCGGGTCGGGAGTCACCAAGAGGGGACGGGGGTCGGAAGACTGCACCAGGAGGCGGAGGGGGACCGCACAGGTAGACGGAGAGAGGCGGGCGGAGACAATCGCAGGAGGAGGCGGAGCGGAGGGTTCCGCCTGGAGGGAGGCGGGGTCAGGACGCCGAGCGAGGAGCCAGGTCGGGACACCGCGGGAGGAGGCGAAGCGGAGCGTTTTACGTGGAGGGAGGCGGGGCCAGGACGTCGCGCAAGGAGGCGGGCCGGGATACTACGGGATAAGGCGGAGGGTTCCACCTAGAGGGAGGGGCCATCTGGATGCGAACCGAAGCGAAAGGGAGGGGAAAAAATTTATCGGAAGTCACCTTTTGATACCATGTAGATGTGAATTCCCCCTAACTCAAAGTAATGTGGAGACATTCTTTTATAGATGGATAAAAGAGATTACAAAGGTGTAGTAATATGATGTGGGACTCGAAAATACCCTTTATAATAAACTGGGCTCAACAAAATGAATGTTAAAACATTTGATTGAATATATAATGTATACATTATATTTAAATCATTCACCAATAGTGATTAATTTAATTTATTAAGATAAAAATACATTGCAACACCTAGGCGATAATTATCACTTTAAATAATAATAGTTTGATAGTATATCGCGGTTCGTTTAAACTCGGTGTTGCGTGTAACGTAAGTCATCAAAGAAATTAAATTTATTTGAAAATATAAATATTCTTAAAATACCAAGGTGTAACATGGTCAGTCCAGCATAGATGTACTTTAACAGGATCAACGAAAACGCCAACAGAAATTGTGACTCAAGTTCTCACCACTTGTTGGTTAAACTGGCATTTTTTTTCTGTTGGCAAAAATCTGGTGTTCAAGTAAAACACGAAGAATCATCGCCACAAAATGCAAATGAGTCGGCCAATCCCTACTGTACACTAGGATGTCATCAAAAAAAAATTAGAACAAATTGGTGGAGTAAAGAACAAAATAAATCATTCAAAGTAGCATAGAATGTGGAGGGTGCATTAATGAGGCCAAAAGACATCACTAAGTATTCGTAATATCCACTGTGTTTGAAACACTGTCTTCACCACGTCTGACACCCACATTCGAATTTGATGATAACCAACCCTAAGGTCTAGCTTTGAAAAATAGGTTGATCTAGGTAATTCATCAAGCAGTTTTTCTACCACCAGAATTGGAAATTTGTTTGGTACTGTTATCTTATTCATCGCTCGATAGTCAACACACGGTCTCCATGATCCATCTTTTTTTTTAAATAGAATCACGGGGCTCGAATAAGCACTGACTTGGCCTAATGATGCCTTGGTCCAGCAACTCCAGCACTTGGCGTTCAATTCCATTTTTCTAGAAATAAGGGTATCTGTATGGCCACACTTTGACCAGTCCTGAAACGAGATAAATAGCATGTTCCTGCTGTCGTTTTGCGGGAAGTCCCATGGGTCCATAAAAAACTGTAGTATAATGAAGAAATACCTTTTGCAAATCTCGGTTTTGGCTCTCTGTCAGGAGCCACACCTCACTACCTTTTTACCTCCAATTAAGTGTCAGTGTTTGCCGCTTTGTCCCGCTCCACGAGCCCACCGGTCGAGAGAAGTCGTTGTCCGGTCGTTACGGCGGACTCCCAAACGAGTAAAAAGTTGCTCCCCAACTTAAAATTTCATCATCATTGTTTGCCAATTGATGTTGACATCCCTGAGGGTTCTCAACCATGCAATTCCTAAAATAAGATCTAGTCCCCCAATTTCCAAGATGTGGGCTTCTAGTGTACACTCATAAGCTCCCACGGTTAGCAAGATGTGCTGGCACCCCCCCCCCCCCTCCCAAAGTATCTGCTTTATGCCCATCGCCCAGCTTCGCCCTAACCTTTCTAGACGCCAAAATTGCTAACCAATGTACTCTGACCAGTTTAAGACTCATGAAATTGTGGGAAGTCCCGTTATAAAGTAAAATCAGGATGAGAACCCCCCTACATTGTCCTCAATCTTCATGAATGTAATGGATTCTTGAGGACGGATCGGGTGGTGCACAATACCCCCCAATCTTGCAGCTCCACCACTTTGCATTCGGCCTCCGAACATCCATAAACTAAAATTGGTTGTCCATCCTCATCATTATTCTGGTGTGTAGGCTCATGATTCTCTTCCTCTTCCCCCCAGCAACAACACTCTCATCCTGGAGCCCGAGCACTTGTGCATGGGATTGAAGGGTTTTCCACAACGAAAACAAATGTCCTTCTTTCTCCGATCCTCCCACTCTTGACTGGTTAACTATCAAATACCCTTACCCCCGATCGAAGCAGACTGACACACCCCCTGTTGACCTCCCTCTGGGTTCCTCCCAACATTTTTCCCTCCACTTCTTATTAGTGAGGGCGAAGATTCCTTCAATTGAGAGTAACCTGTCCTGGAAGGATATTGCCAGCCCACACCAGGCACGATCCTCTAGCCGGAGACTATGGTCCTACCCCCTTGTCGAGAGATAGTTCAACGTGTCACGCCATCGCATCACCTGTAGTCGGGTCTTCGGGTTGTGTATGTGAACCCAACTCCAAAACTTCCCCACGCAATCCATGGAGGAGTAACCGACGTACTGAGGTTCCGAAGGGAATGGAATGAGGGATGTCAGAAACTCAAATCGTTCAATGTACTCTTGGCTTGTTCCGCACTGCCGAATTGTTGTTAATTCCTCATATTGATTCTATATTTCAAAACCACTGAATCGCTCCATCAGCTCATCCTTGAACTGGTGCCACGTTAAATGCGAGTGCACCTCCTCCAGCACGGTGGACCAATGAATAGCCGCATCTTTGATACTCACCAGAGCAAGCGAAATTTTGGAATATTCTATCGTCTAGTTAATCTGAAAATACAATTCAACTTGGTTGATCCATCCCCAAGGATCATGTCTGTCAAAGACAAGCATCTCAACACGGCGCACAACCAACATCAATATATCTCCTCCACTTGCCGCCTCCAACGTCTCGTGCACCCCCTCTGTCGAACTCCCTCATTTGATCTTGATAACTGTGCTCCCAACTCAATATTCAGTTCTGAAATCGTCGTCTCGTCTTGCATGGGCTACTTCTCTAGTCAACGAACCAACTCGGACATCGACTTGAGGAGTTCCATCAAACCTGTGATCTCCTGCTTGAACAATCCTATAGTGGCAGCCAATCCCGACACAATTGACTCTATTAGTACCATGCATTGGTCCATCCCAGACTCGACGCACTCCATTCTTTGTTCAAGCCCTTCCAGTCGAGCCTATAATCGCATCTCCATAGTGCAGTCCCCTCAATCTCCTTCCGCCCGAGGAATGGATCCGACATGTCGGACCGAATAATAAGGTCCTAACGCCAACAAATAGTAGAAGAGGAATTGCTTGTAGGAATTCAGTATCTCGGATCTCGCATTACAGTTGAAGAGAGGGAGAGGGAAAGTAGAAAAATTACAAAGTACTCGGGAGGCCCCTTGGCTCACCCGCCTAAGCCCAAGGTTGAAGTACGAACCTCCTAAACAGAATAATACCCTCTCTCGACGGTCTAGCTTTGAAAAATAGGTTGCTCTATATAATTCATCAAGCAGTTTTTCTACCACCAGGATTGGAAATTTGTTTGGTATCGTTATCTTATTCATCCGCTCGATAGTCGACACACGGTCTCCATGATCCTTTTTTTTTTAAATAGAATCACGGGGCTCGAATAAGCACTGACTTGGCCTAATGATGCCTTGGTCCAGCAACTCCAGCACTTGGCGTTCAATTCCATTTTTCTAGAAATAAGGGTATCTGTATGGCCACACTTTGACTGGTCCTGAAACGAGATAAATAGCATGTTCCTGCTGTCGTTTTGCGAGAAGTCCCATGGATCCATAAAAAACCCTAGTATAATGAAGAAATACCTTTTGCAAATCTCGGTTTTGGCTCTCGGTCAGGAGCCACACCTCGCTGCTTTTTTACCTCCAATTAAGTGTCGGTGTTTGCCACTTTGTCCCGCTCCATGAGCCCACCGGTTGAGAGAAGTCGTTGTCCGGTCGTTGCGGCGGACTCCCGAAAGAGTAAAAAGTTGCTCCCCAACTTAAAATTTCATCATCATTGTTTGTCAATTGATGTTGACATCCCTGAGGGTTCTCAACCATGCAATTCCCAAAATAAGATATAGTCCCCCAATTTCCAAGATGTGGGCTTCTAGTGAACACTCATAAGCTCCCACGGTTAGAAAGATGTGTTGGCACACCCCCAAAGTAACAGTTTTATGCCCATCGCCCAGCTTCACCCTCATCTTTCTAGAAGCCAAAATTGCTAACCTAAGGACTCTGACCAGTTTAAGACTCATGAAATTGTGGGAAGTCTCGTTATAAAGTAAAATCAGGATGAGAACCCCCCTACATTGCCCTCAATCTTCATGAATGTAATGGATTCTTGAGGTCGGATCGGGTGGTGCACAATTCCCCCGGTCTTGCAGCACCACCACTTTGCATTCGGCCTCCGAACATCCATCAACTAAAATTGGTTGTCCATCCTCATCGTTATTCTGGTGTATAGGCTACTGACTCTCTTCCTCTTCCCCAAGCAACAACACTCTCATCCTGGAGTCCGAGCACTTGTGCATGGAATTGAAGGGTTTTCCACAACGAAAACAAATGTCCTTCTTTCTCCGATCCTCCCACTCTTGACTGGTTAACTATCAAATACCCTTACCCCCGATCGAAGCAGACTGAAGCACCCCCCCTGTTGACCTCCCTCTTGGTTCCTCCTGACATCTCCCCTCCCCTTCTTATCAGTGAGGGCGAAGATCCCTTCTATTGAGAGTAACCTGTCCTGGAAGAATATTGCCAGCCCCCACCCCCCATAAAAGCGCGACCCTCCAACCCGAGACTGTGGTCCTACCCCCTTGTCGAGAGATAGTTCAACGTGTCGCGCCATCGCATCACCTATAGTTGGGTCTTCGGGTTGTGTATGTGAACCCAACTCCAAACTTCTCCACGCAATCCATGGAGTAACCGACATACTGAGGTTCCGGTTGGCATGGAATGAGGGATGCCAGAAACTCAAATCGTTCAATGTACTCTTGACTTGTTCCGCACTGCCGAATTGTTGTTAATTCCTCATATGGATTCTATATTTCAAAACCACTCAATCGCTCCATCAACTCATCCTTGAAATGGTGCCACGTTAAATGCGGGTGCACTTCCTCCAGCACGATGAACCAATGAATAGCCACATCTTCGATACTCACCTGAGCAAGCGAAATTTTGGAATATCTATCGTCTAGTTAATCCGAAAATAGAATTCAACTTGTTGATCCGTCCCCAAGGATCCTGTCCGTCAAAGACTAGCAACCCAACCCGGCGCACAACCAACATCAATACATCCCCTTCACTCGCCGCCTCCATCGTCCCGTGCGCCCCCTCCGTCGGACTCCCTCATTTGATCTCGATAATTGTGCCCCCAACTCAATATTCAGTTCTGAAATCGTCGTCTCGTCTTGCATGGGCTACTTCTCTAGTCAACAAACCAAACTCGGACATCGACTTGTGGAGTTCCATCAAACCTGTGATCTCCTGCTTGAACGATCCTATAGTGGCAGCCAATCCCGACACAATTGACTCTATCAGTACCATGCATTGGTCCATCCCAGACTCGACGCGCTCCATTCTTTGTTCAAGCCCTTCCAGTCGAGCCTGTAATCGCATCTCCATAGTGCAGTCCCCTCGATCTCCTTCCGCTCGAGGAATGGATCCGACATGTCGGACCAAATAATAAGGTCCTCGATCTCCGATCCCGCATTACAGTTGAAGAGAGGGAGAGAGAAAGTAGAAGAATTACAGAGTACTCAGGAGGCCCCTTGGCTCACCCGCCTAAGCCCAAGGTTGAAGCACGAACCTCCTAAATAGAATGATTCCATCTCCCTGCAGTCCCACTCCCCTCTCATTCTCTTTCTGTTGTGTCCCACGTGACCACCCCCCCCCCCCCCCGCACAGCTTGGCAAACAGTGGGGTACGCCTTACAAATTGGGTGAGTTTGTTATGGCTTCCCCACAACTGTTAAGGGACCCACGTGGGGGGAATAAGTTGAAAAAATATGTTGTATGGCCCATGGGGAGGGAGTCGAAAGTGATTATAAAAGGGAAGAAAGGGGTTCTGCACAAGGGTAGTTTGGTTTTGAGATTCGGCAGGAAAGTTTGGGCGGTAGAGCAGTGAGGCCTTCCGAGTACGCTACTCTATATTTTCTGTTTCTTCTTCAGTTTCCTTTCTCATGTAATTTTGCTACACTCTACCTTCCTTTATATACAAAGTAGCCCTCTTGAAGGGGATTGTTGGAGCAAAGGTTTTATTAATTGGTCCGGCCTGCCGAATAAAATATCTTCCTGGAAAGGAGAGCTAAGATGTGGGAGATGCAGCTCGACAAGGTGGACTAGCAAATCATGAGTATCAACGCAACGCTCACATTGATCAGGCAGGATCGCGAACGGTGCGAACATGTTGGACTCCTGAAAACTCTCACACTTTTGGTGGAACACATGGAGAAGAAGCAGTAACACAAAGCGATCGGGCATTCTTCGACGTCAAAGCTTCCGGATGCGCAACCCAGAACGCCTGGCGCTGCAGCGAAGCGGAAACACGATGTGGGGGTGGCCTCAGCAGCTGCTGGCCATGCACGAGACCAGACCTCATTGACGCAACGGATGGAGTTGTTAGTGTTTGACAGCAGTGACCCACATGATTGGATCACGCAAGCTGATTCTTCTTTCTGGATCAACCAAACACCAGAGAATGCAAAGGTGTTGCTCACCCAAGTAAAGATGACAGTTCAACAGAAGGCAACCACACAGAAAAACACCAAGCAAGGGGGGAGTTCTGAAAACAGGCATGAACACATGGCACTTCAGCGTGGGGGGACAATCCTGGAATACGCTGACCAGTTAGATTTTCTGGAATGTGCTGACCAATGACTCTCTGGCATCACCAGAAAGTTACAATTCAGCATGCGATTCGCCATTTCTGCAACAACCCCAGCAGTAGCATGTTGCGAAAGCAGCGGGTCCCCACGGAGGACCACACAACTGCAACAAGAGGGAAGGGGGCATTTGGCAGCAGACCTCACGACCCGATTCATAACTACAAATAAGGCCCCTGCATGATGGAAGGATGGAGAGTGGTACCAAAGGAACCCCCAACTTCATATCTCCAAAGCTAGCCCATGAGGTAGGATGGAACATCTGGGAAATTGCTTGGCGCGCCTGGTTCCTGACTTGTTGGTTCTTCCACGAGGAACTGATTTACATGATCCTCCTCATGTCAAGAACAAAGGTATTTTCATACAAGGCAAAGTCAGTTCCATAGTGGCATTTTCTCTGGCACCTAAAACTAGTTGGGAGGTTATTGAGGCCTGTGCAACCCCAGGAAAGGAAACTGCACACCTTGCAACACTTATATGGGAAAAAGTAGAGATTCTAGCATGCAGGTCATATAAAGATTGGGTTAAGCGTCTCGACAAGGCTGTCACACTCTTCGGGCCTTCTAATGTGGAGATCTTGCATGGAGACTTTCTGCGCTAGAGCCCAGAAGATCCCTTAAACTCGGAGGTATGAGTCCTTTCAAATCCTTCATGTTCTGGATCAAGCATGGCTGCTAAGAGATTTGCTCATCTGCCCCCCTCATCTACTTGGTCATGGTGGTATTCATACCAACAAGGGAGGGCTGAGTAGGCTCGCTGCATTTCAAAAGAAGGCCCTAGCACATGCTTTATCCTTTCTGGCAGTAGAGCAAGTTATTTGCAACACTTCTCTGAACAACCAAACGGAGAATGAAGATGTCGTGGAATCAGTTCCACCTCTAGCTGTTCAGCAGCTTTCAACAACCGCAACAAGGATTTCAAATAATGTCTAAGAGTATTTCATGCTCCTAGGGAGTAACAAGACACCTGGGAGGTCAACATGAGAGCAATGCTGCTATTTGGATGGAAAAACCAGCATTTTTTGAAGAAGAAGCGGGTTACGAGATGAAGTACGAGGCTTCCTTTATCGATTTAGCCGAGCCAAGGATCGAAGCGGAAGAAGTATGGGAATCTTCTGCATATGTTGTATCACCTGAACCTGCTGGAACTCCACAAAATGTTAACCCTTCTAGTTCCAATGGTTGTGACCGCAGGGAGAATGCCATTAGTGGTGAGCCGAAACACGCCAACAAGGATGACGAAGCGGAGGAGGGGACATGTTTCGAGTTTGAGGGTTGGGATTGGTTGATTAGGAGCATGAGGTTGATGTTGGATTTGCAAAAAAGGAAAACGACTGGAGAGTTGGCCATGAAAATTACTGACCTGTTAGGTGGCAGCAGCAGTAGCGTTGCCACGCCAATGGGTGAAGTTCCGGAAGCCACTGGGGAAACAATCTTTACCAACCATCATCAATTTGATTTACTCAGTCTTCAGGACAAGACTGTTTCTCATGGTGGGGCAAGTGATAGAGACCGTGACACCTCGGTACAACCTGGGAAACAGATTCTAGTAATGGGGCAAAAGGATCACAGCAGGGAAACTTCAGCTGGCACAGCTTGCTTGGTGGTTATAAGGTTCCAACAATATCTGTCATTGGTTCAAGGCTAAGAAAGACCAATTCAGAGGTGAGACTCCTTGGGCAAAGGTGAGAATCAAATTTCATTTGAAACTTCAGTATCAAAAGATTTATACTGTGAGAGATTGATCAAGAGTTGGAAGATGGTGTTCACTAATCAATATATGTCATCGGTTCAAGGCTAAGATATATTTTTTCTATTTTCTCATTTAGGGTGTTTAGCTTGCGCATAGCTAGCTAGTGATTTTGATGTTCGATTTTGTACAAAACTTTTTCTATTGAATGAAAACTTAAATTTCTTTCAAAAAAACGTAATAGTGAATCTATTCAGGTGGACCAATTGGCAGGGCAATGGTATGCTGCATCCTCAGGATAATCATGAGTCGGTTTCCTCTTTTTGTCTTTTTCTTTCCTTTCTTTCTAGTGGAGCAGACAGGTTTTCCAGCCAGGGT
The DNA here is from genome assembly GCA_963277665.1 of Viscum album. Taxonomy (NCBI): domain Eukaryota; kingdom Viridiplantae; phylum Streptophyta; class Magnoliopsida; order Santalales; family Viscaceae; genus Viscum; species Viscum album. The sequence goes on from OY728141.1 coordinate 1,634,105,748, forward strand.
GGTGATACGGATAGGAATGCGACTCAGAACACTTATTGGGCCAAGGCACATCAAGTTTGAAAGTTTACCCCAAGAGAGCCTGAGGAAATACGAGGGAATAAGAGGCTGGTCCCTGTCGGCAGGAAGAGTCCCTTTGTCGGACAGCCTGCTTTAGATATTTTCTTAATAAATTTCGGATTTTTGTCTTATCTATCGCAATATGGCACCACACTGAAGGCCTAAAAGAACTGGGTATCACCAGTAAAGTAGGTAATTCAAAGTCGTTTTTATTTCTAAACTAAAAAAATAGTCATCTCATTTAGTAAAAATGAGATTTTTTAGACCATGTGGATGATAAATTCTCTATTTCCCCTTTCAAAAAACCTAATCTTGACCTAAGGGAGGCAAAGGGCTACACTACAGGCCACATGATCACAGGGGCATGCAATATGGTGCAAGATTTTGAGTACTTAATATTCAGGTCCACGAAAGCATGGGCTCATGAACCAATAAATCCATTTAGAATTCAGAAAGAATCATTTAGTAGGAAGACAAAGAGAGCCAACAAGTAAAAGATTGATTGGAATGCTGACTCACAGATGCCTGCATTCATAAATTGCACCATTAAAAATTAAATATGGAATAACAAGGAATAATAACCACTCGTTTCCCAATAAAATATAATCAATAATAGCACAAGCGAAAGTTTCAAGTAGCATACCGTAAAATATGCAGAAATTTTGGGTATTACAATCTTGAATTGTTCAGGAGACCGATCCTACAACATTGAAGTAATCTTCATAAAAGAGAACAAAGTATCGATACCCACTCAGTGTAATATGAATCACAACCATCAATATACACAACACTTTCATTCAAACCCTCTTGGTGATCAGTAATGTGGAAGCAAAACAAACAAACCTTTGGTGATCTGGTCATTACTTAAAAAACTACACATTTAGAATTTTCTACCTAGAAAAAGGCATAACGCATTGAATTTTTGGGATTAAAATGAACATTTTCTTCAATTAAGTTGCGTTTTGTTCAATAAGTGGCTACTTCGGATCTGCAGTTAATCATTGACATTTGGTGGTCAAAAAGTACACCAATTTTTTGAGTAACCTTACAAAACAACTTGCAAATAATTTCAGTGAATTAAATTTCCACAAAAAGAAACACGCAAGAGACGTAAAAAGCTTCCTCAATAGTTAGATTGCTCCATTGTTGTCAAAATGCTAGCCTATACTAAAACAGCTCCAACCACCAAGTACCATGAAATATCAATCAACTACTCCCACAAATAAGCAAAAGTGGGGCAGCTCCACCAAATGAGCATCATTTTGAACTCATGAAATCCCAAAATCTATCTCAGTAACCAACAATCTATAGATTAAGGTAAAGGTGCGAACACTGAATATGATTTTTGTTGGAGATATCATGTGCGGGAATAGTCTTATCCTATCCCAAGTGTGTGGGTTAGGATCCCCAACTCCTTTGATTTTTCATACTGCATTTCCTGCTAATCACGTGGTATTGATTTTCCTATCAATAAAGTCACCGACCACATTGGAGGGGCAAAGATTCCGAGATTTAATTTCCACATGGTATCAGAGTGGGTACATTTTTCCTCTCTGCCCTCTCTCAGCCAGCCCTAGGCTTCTCTTTTCTCTCTCTTCAGCCCGAACAGCACCAGCAACCACCGCAGGTGCCCCGCACCACTGCACACTAATTGCACCCAGCACTGCCGAGCACCCAGCATTGCTGCGCGCCTTGCACCTCCTGCATACCCCGCACACAACCCACACCACCACACGCCCCATGCCGTTGAGCCATCCCAACTCCCCGGCCCCCCAGCACCACTAAGTGCCTGTGCCTCTGCACTCCAGCGCTGCTGCGCCCAATCCGGTTGCATGCCCCTGCCACAGGATTCTGCACAGTCCCATCTCCAGCACCACTGCTTGCACCCAGCACTGCCGAACACCCAGCATTGCTGCGCGCCTTGCACCTCCTGCATACCCCGCACACAACCCACACAACCACACGCCCCATGCCGTTGAGCCATCCCAACTCCCCGGCCCCCCAGCACCACTAAGTGCCAGTGCCTCTGCACTCCAGCGCTGCTGCGCCCAATCTGGTTGCATGCCCCTGCCACAGGATTCTGCACAGTCCCATCTCCAGCACCACTGCTTGCCATACACTGGATCTGTTCCGGCCTGCACTCATGACATCATGAATGTTTCAGGCCTGGACATTCATGGCATAGACAACCCTCTGATTGCACATATAGGGCCCTCTAAGGGATGTTTCATAATTGCACACATTCAGCACATTGATTATTGACATTATGCATATTTGGCAGTCTGCACCATCTAGATTTTGGTTTGGATCGTGCTGTTGTTACTTTATACAGGTAGTTTTTTAATTTTGTCAGCTGTTCGGTTTTATGCACTGTTGGGTCTAGATTTGGCAGAATTTTCACCCGACATCCTTGCATGCCCGTTCCATCAGAGTTCGATGCTACTCCTGCACCTGATGACTCGTCAGCTCTAGATCCTCTGCCAAATAATTTGCCTATTGCACTTTGAAAAGATACACGCTCGTGTCAGCAATATCCAATTTATTCTCATTCATGCTAGGGATTATTGGCGGCTAAATCTAAGCTTATTGACACCCTACCTGAGACTTCAACAATGCGTACCGTTGACAAGGCTAAATCTATCTCGGCTGGTTATAGGCTATGCAAGATGAGGCTTTGAAGGCAAAACATACATGGGATCTTGTCTCACGCCTCTCGGATGATCGAATTGTGGACTACAGATAGATCTATATCGTGCATGTCAATGAAGATGGCTCTCTAAATTACTAGGCTCGACTTTTAGCCAAGGTATGTGCATAGATTTATGGCGTCAACTATTTTTGATAATTTTTCACCGGTGTCCAAAATGGCTTTTGTCTGTCTATTTATATCCCTAATTGTCACTCATCATTGGCCTTTCCATCAATTGGATGTAAAAAATATGTTTGCCATCATTGCTTTCTCAATGATGGGGATATGAAGCAACCACAAAAATTTGTTGCTCAAGGGGAGTCCTCTAAGGTGTGACATTTTCACCGCTCGTTAAATGGGCTCAAGCGGTCACCACAAGCTTGGTTAGGATACTTCTACATAGTTGTGACCTGCTTTGGGATGTGTCAAAGCAAGAAGGATGCCTTTGTTTTCTATCATTAGTCTATTGCAGGTAGCATGCTAGACCCGACACACGGATCACCCTACGAACTTCACCACACAGAACAATGACCGGATATCTGAACAAGCACCCGATAATGGAGAATTTCAACAATAAGGTCTAACCACGCTACGTATCGATCAAAACAAGATCACCGGTTAGCAATGGAAGAACAATAGGAGAACAGAAGAGCAACACAAAAGCATTCCAGAAACAAGGAATTTAACATGATTCGAGATATGCCCTATGTCCACAGAGCAACACTGCAATCCACTAAGAAAGAGGAGAGAAAAACTCTCGAGTTACAAATGATCTCACTAATCACTACACTAAGAAAGATTCGATGATCTACACCATCCCTTGCGGGGGTCATCTATTTATAGGCAAACCTCATCTAGCCAATCATCATAGAGCACGCGGACCAAATATTCAGAAAATATTCCTTCATCATTGGTTATTGTCGCTTCCAGTAGCATCGACATACTTGCTGATATTGTGAAAATTGGAACTCCACTCATCTGCATCCAGTATCGAATTTTCCTCCACTACCAAACGCCTCGTCTTTAATCTCTCGATTACAATAAGTGAACCCATAACGGCTCAATCGAACAGTGCACTCTATGAGCAGTGAACCCGCCAAGAAGCTGACTTCACACCTCAACAATCTCTCACTGGAAGATTGTTTCAAGGCTTTCCGTTCAAACATCCTGCTCCAGATGTCCTTTTCCAAAAGGCCTATTCTAGACATCTCTTGTTCCAGACATCCTCTCTGCGTCCACTGTTGCACCTTCTCGGATGCCCAAGATGATCAAATCATCAATGCGATTCGTAGAAGAGTGTCTTTCCGATAAATTTTGTGATAGTACTGACATTATCTCTAAAGAACTGTCTTTCATGCTAGTTTCGGCTTTCGTCTTCAGAGGAAATACATTTTCACTGGTTCTTTGACGCCTTTATTCTAAATTAGGATCTCTTCCACCGGTTCTTGCTTCTTTAAAACTAGTTTGTCAAGCTAAAAAATGCTCGAACTTGAGGGGTGTGATTATTTATGCATTTAGGATAAAGGTATATCTAGCTTCATTCTATTTGAATATGTCCATGTTATCCCTTTATCACTCTAGTTTGAATTTTGTATTTCCTATCAATTTCAAGTCATTTATCATTTTATCTATCTTCATAAATAACGAATCCCGACTTTATTCAGGAGTTACGGTTTCTGGGGAAATCATTTCAACAAACAGTAATAAAAAAACCATTACCTCTAATTGGGTTTAGAACCATCTATTTATAGGAAATAAAAAATGAATGCAAACTACTGGACCACGGCTAGGAAACTCTTCTAATAAACTACGATGCTGGAGAGATTGGGAGTATAAAGGGAAACATTAAGAATGTTTGGCTTAAAAACTAGTGGTCATTAGTGCAACCACATATAAAGTTGTCTGGATTAAAGACCAGTAGCAAAGCAAGCAGCCTACCGCACAACTGGCAAAATAAGAAAATGTGCAAAGCCCATAGAGTTCAACAAGAATGAGAAATTGATAGACAGCAATTTTAAGCATTTGCATCATGACCCTCCACGGGTCTCTACCACTACCATGACAAGTAAATAACTAAAGCCATGGAAGATCACATAAAAACGCAAGCAGTTGCAACCCACTTGGTTAGATAAAAGGATTTTGAAGAGAATGTGGTCTACAAAAGCCAAAGCAATCTTCGATAACACTAAAGACAAAGGAAACAAAAATTATGGTGTAGCATCAGGAGACAAAAGCAAGGCACAAATCAATCACTCCACCTTAATGTTGTGATTCATTGATCACTTGGAGAGAAGAATGGAGGGAGAAACCAGCCTTTATTTCATCATAAATAAAGATTACAAAAACTCTCTCTACACCTCTCTCTAATACAATGGAGCTCTCTTGGCTCAGAATTGATACTAGAATGGCTCCCCTGACCTCCTTTAAATAGACATGATGGGAGGTGTCACGTTTGACACAATTCCCAACAAACCCCAGCTACCATGGACTTTTCCCATGGCTGCCAAAAGAACAGCTTCTCCACATGTAGAATGTGCACCACCCATGCTGAAAGTCTTGGGTTGGTGTGGTTGGTCCATCATCAACCTACTAAGTTGGCTGAAAAAGTCTCCTTCAATCCAACCCCCTCCGGCCGCAATGCACTGGAGCATTTGTAAAGGTCCAGCTACTACTGAGTTACCACCTTTGTCAGTATATCCGTAAGGGTGTAATTTCAGCCCTCCAAAAAACCGGGCCGCGGACCACTATTCGGACCAGGCCGGGCTGGCCCAAACAACCCCATGAGCCGGCCTGAGCCCAGCCTCAAGCCAGGCCAGGCCAGCATTTGTGGGCTTTTATTATTTTTAAAATAAAATATATATCAAATTTAAAACGTTTTTATGTTTTTTCAACATTTTTTTCTAAACGTTAATTTTTAAGTTTATTTTAAAACTTTTTTTTAATGTTTTTTAAAAACATTTTATTTAAAACGTTTTTTTTTTAACTTTTTTTTTAAAAACCTATTTTTTTAACATCTTTTTTTAAACTTTTTTTTACATTTCATGTAAAATATTTTTTTAAACGTTTTTTTAACATTTTTAATTTTTTTAAACATAAAGGCGTTTATTTTCTTTTTTATCAACGATTACATTTTACAACTGAAACATTTTTAATTTAATTTTCAATCATTTGACATATTTTAAATTGATCACTTCATGCATTCCACAAAAACCTTAAACCCCAACGTCACATGTCAATTATAATTGTAATATTTTCTTTAATTTAATAAAAATCTAAAATATAGACCAATTCAGAAAAATAATTAAAATATAAATAATTTATTTGAAAATGTCCAATTAAGAAAAACGAATACGCGGTGATTTTCATGTTTAAATAAATATCATTCAACCTGGAGGGTCTGCTGTAACCGGTCCCCAACCCGGAACATACTCGTCCAATACATTCCTCATATGTTCAGTAAAGTCTGATATTAAAGGTGTCCATACCACTATAAATATTTAAATTTTACTTCACATTACTCAAGGTGTCCCATACCACTTTGAGTAATTTAATTTCTGATATCATTATTATGGTATGCCACATACATGCATCATTGAGTGCAACTATAAATAAAATGGAAAATGAAACCATTTAATCCAAAAATACATAATATGATAGATAACATTGAAGATATGGCAGTAACAGTTTATCGAAGGCATACATGGTTTATTACACATTCTTTGCACATGATACAATTACTAAAGCACATCAAATAATGGATGAGAAGGGGTTTTCCATATGAGATGTTAAAATGATAACTCTTTAATTTAAAATCCTTATTCCATGAATAAAAATACATGTTATTTAATATGCTGATAAAAGTGTCAGTGATCAAGCAATTAGATTACATCAAAACTTAACTAACAACAATCACCGCAGTTGATAAAACATTAAGCGAGCATAACATTATCGCATGGTTTAACACACCCTTTTATCCTTGAATATATTTTGGTCAAATCAAAAGTATATATTCTTTTTAATTATAAAACACAACAAGATCAATCATATAATACCTTTGAAACATGAAATTGTAACAAGGCTAATATCATTAAAAGTTCATTAACTAAAACAAGTTTGACCTACTTTATGGATTAGGACATACATATTTTCATAAATACCTATTGGTTTGGCTTACACAGATATTCATTAAAGTCACACAAGTATTAATTACATCAATACATTAATTAAATTTTAATAATCCATACATGAAATTAGGGTTTTGGAAACTATACACAAAGTGTATATATGAGTTTTCATAATTAAACTAGGTTTAATAATTTCTCAAAAGTAATAAATACTTTAAAACATATTTAACACACCATTATCACTTGATTAAAAACCAAACCATGTTAGGTTTATAACATGTGTGACCGTATATATATATATATATATATGAAAATATAACAAAATTCTATTTCATCCTTGAACCTCAAAGTATAGAAGACTTGAAATTGAACCTCAAGGAGGTTCCTTTAAAACCGTATGGTTATACATATATATATAAGAACATATATAATCGGATAAAAAGTCTTACACAAAATATAGTTCTTCGCATTTTGAAGTTTTTAAATTTACTTCGAAGCCCAAGTTTAGAAATATTAAATCTGGACATAAGGGGTTTATGTAAATCTAAGGGGTTATATATTAATATATTTATATACACATATATATATGTAACCGATTATGTATATAAGGTATGAAAATAAGTTGGCATAAGGTATTTATGCTTCAGGTCTACTAATACCCTATAACTCAAAATCCCAAAGCTCTAAATCGGGTAAAGAAGGGTTCAAACTCAAGATGCATATATATATATATATATATATATATATACAACTTCAACTCAACGAGCAAGACAATATAAATCCTTTACCTTAGCTCGAGGAGGAAGAGGAGCTCGGGAGAACTCTGGAGATCTCAGAAAAGACTTGTTGAGGTTTGCTGGAAGCTTCAGTGGAAAGAACCGAGGGGTTCTTGGGGTGCCTCGGGTGTGTTTTCTATAAACTATACCTACACAGAATATTTTAATGCAAATTGCATGGGATTTGAGGCCCAAATGGCTTATAAAAATACTAGGGGTTGGTCTTTGTGGAAACCGTGTGAAAGGAGGGGCACCAGCGGCAGTCAAGGGTGAAGAAAACGGTGCAATATAGGGTGTAGGGGTATTGGTGCAGTGCACGCCGCGATGAAGAAGACGGTGCGACGAGAAGAAAGCCGGAAGAAGATCGGACAGTTAGGATCAAATCCGGCCTTGATCCGATGGCTGGGGTGCGTCCGCGGTTTAAAAAAAAGTTGGGCGGCTTAGATTAAATCCGAGTTTGATCGAACATCCCTCGATCGACGCGGCGCTTTACAACTCTCGGACAGCTGTGATTAGATCCGAGGTTGATCGGACGGTGCACAAAAACGCGGTGGTTGAGGGTCGAGCGCTGGATCGAGATCAACGGCCCAGATTGCGCGCAACGCGATCCAACGGCCCAGATCCCGTTTCGCCCAAAAAAACTCGTCCCACATCGAATCGGCGAGACATTCGCAACCCCTTTAAAAGCCTAAGCCTCCGAACAATGGATCTATAAAAACATAGCACACACATAGGGAGCCTTATACATGGGCTCCCGCCCCCGCAGGCCACAGCTTACCCCCGCCTCGCCGTGACCTCGCGCCCACAGTGGCGCGCTCTAAACCACCATGCGCTCCTGCGAGCCCTTCGGGGAACCCATGCCCACGCTCGGGCCGACCTGGGCTGGGGCTGAGGGCTAGGCTCAGCCATCTAGCGTGAGCTGCCTCCCTCGGCCTGGCACATGGGCTGGCCCTAGTGGGCTTAATTTTTTATAAAAACTAACTTTCAAAATTATGTAAAATCATAAGGAAATTAATACATCCATTTCAACTATATAGAAAATATCTTTCAAAACATAATTTTTATTTAAACTTTGAAAAGTTAAAGAATACAAATGTCTTAACTAAGAGTATCACTAAAATTATTTATAAACACTAAAGTTTTAAAACATAATCATAACTTCATTATACCCATATGAAAACGTATATCAGTTTAATAGAAATTAGAGCATATTCCAATAAGAAATCGAACATAGTTTAATTAAAACATTGTTCAAGCATTAGAAATGAAAATGTTTACAATATATTTGAAATATTTGCAAAGTGTTTTGAATTCCTCGTCACATTTCAAAATCACTTAAGTGTAACTCAAAATATTATACCTTGTCTTCATAATTAGGGGTTAGTTTTATAATTTTCAATCCATAGGAAAACTAAATTACACTCACATGTTTTTAATTAATTCTCCAACAAGGCAAATGACTATATTTATAGCCGTTAGAATTCCACAGTCACCCAAGGCAAAAGAAGAAGATGGTTCACGTCATACCATTGGTGCTTAGTGTGGCATCAATGGCTTTGACTATTTTTATGTTTGTTATGACGGATTTTAAGGACCCATATTATCTTCTTGGGGTTCTCGTTGTTTCGGGTGATCTCCCTGTAATTTTGATAGAGTTTTTAATAAGTATTTTTGGGTAGAATGGTTTCTTGTGATCTTGGTACATTGTAAACACTTCGGCGTCCTGTTTAAATAAAAAGTCTTGTGTTTATCTTATAAATTTTGTTCAGTTAAAAGAAATTTTAAACAAAAATAAAAGCATAATATTATCATTATATGAGACACAAGTTTTGGGGTGTTACAATATTCCCCCCTACAAAGAATTGCGTCCTCGCAATTCTTTTCACATAATCTCGTTAAAACTCTCTTACAAACTTCACCACATCCTCCATCGTGGAGGGTCCTCTGGTGTGGCCAGGTGAATTCCCAAATTGGTGTTCAACTCCTCTGCTTCCCTGGCCCAAACACACCTTGGGCAGAAAGGGTTGAACTCATGCATAGTGCATTCGGGCTTCTAGAGTGTGGCTCGGACGGTGGAAAGTTCGAAGATGCCCGAATGGACAAAGTCTCTAAGGACTCGCCAGACTATCTCCCGATTGAGAACATCCAAGTTATAGACGTGGTCGTATAAGCTGAAACTGAGGAGTTGGTACATGTAGGCTGCACAAAGGTTTCCCCCCAAAACAGCCTCTTGGAACCTTACTCTAGCTGTGAAGTTTCGGGCTAGAGTGAAACATAGGAAAAGCCCTTCGTGGTATTTCCTTCTTCGCCTGTACTCGGCCAGCTGGACCGTGGCTATGCGGTGGAATAAGTAAACATTCCCCTGGCAAGAGCGGAGAATGTCCGGACTGTTTGATATATCGTAAAGTTGTTTGCACGTTCTTCGCAAGTTTGCGAAAGGTAGGTACTCTTTCTCATAGGTTTTGACCATAATAACCTCCAGTATCTCAACGAGGAGGGATAAAATGTGAGTTCGCCCTTCCATCTGAAAAATTTGATGAAAGTCCAATCGATAAAATCCATCCAAAAGTATAAACAAAGAAAAGATACCAGAAAGAAGAGATAACAAGTTGTATTCTCATATAACCACTGGTACATAAAAAGAAAGAGCTAATGGTTTCCCTAGCTCCCCAATACACGAATCCCCAAAACAAGTTCAAAACTCTCAATCTCCCTAAACCATATGCAACCCGAGCAGTCTGGTTCGATCTCGTGGGTACACTTGTATTGTCTCTGGAGTCTGGCATGTGGGGTGTATAGCTGAGAGACATCAGTATGTACTTGATGTCTGTACACAGAACGTGAGGCTTCAACACAAGTGCATCCACGAGATCGAACCAGACTACTCAGGTTGCATATGGTTCAGGGAGATTGAGAGTTTTGAACTTGTTTTGGGGATTTGTGTATTAGGGAGCTGAGAAAACTATTAGCCCTTTCCTTTTATGTATCAATGGTTATATGAGAATACAACTTGTTATCTCTTCTTTCTGCTATCTTTTCTTTATTTATACTTTTGGATGTATTTCATCGATTGGACTTTCATAAAAATTTTCAGATGGAAGGACGAACCCACATTTTATCCCTCCCTGTTGAGATACTGGAGGTTATTGTGGTCAAAACCTGTGAGAAAGAGTACCTACCTTTCGCAAACTTGCGAAGAACGTGCAAGCAACTTCACGATATATCAAAGAGTCCGGACATTCTCCGCTCCTGCCAGGGAAATGTTCACTTATTCCACCGCTTAGCCACGGTCCAACTGGTCAAGTACAGGCGAAGAGGGAAATACCACGAATAGCTTTTCCTATGTTTCACTCTAGCCCAGAACTTCACAGCTAGAGTAAGGTTCCAAGAGGCTGTTTTGGGGGGAAACCTTTGTGCAGCCTACATGTACCAACTCCTCAGTTTCAGCTTATACGACCACGTCTATAGCTTAGATGTTCTCAATCGGGAGATAGTTTGACGAGTCCTTAGAGACTTTGTCCATTCGGACATCTTCGAACTTTCCACCGTCCGAGCCACACTCTGGAAGCCCGAATGCACTATGCATGAGTTCAACCCTTTCTGCCCAAGGTATGTTTGTGCCAGGGAAGCAGAGAAGTCGAACACCAATCTGGGAATTCACCTGGCCACACTAGAGGACCCTCCACGATGGAAGATGTGGAGAAGTTTGTAAGGGAGCCTTTTAACGAGAATATGTGAAATGAATTACGAGGACACAATTCTTTGTAGGGGGGAATATAGTAACACTCCAAAACTTGTGTCTCATATAATGATAATATTATGCTTTTATTTTTGTTTAAAATTTCTTTTAACCGAACAAAATTTATAAGATAAACACAAGACTTTTTATTTAAACAGGACACCAAAGTGTTTACAATATACCAAGATCACAAGAAACCATTCTACCCAAAAATACCTATTAAAAACCCTATCAAAATAACAGAGAGACCACCCAAAACAACGAGAACCCCAAAAAGATAATATGGGTTCTTAGAATCCGTCATAGCAAACATAAGAATGGTCAAAGCCACTGCGGCCACACTAAGCACCAATGGTATGACGTGAACCATCTTCTTCTTTTGTCTTGAGTTTTAGGACACCCTAAGGCTTGGTTTTATAAGACACTAATTTGATCGTTGCCTTGGGTGACCGTGGAATTCTAACGGCCATAAATATAGTCGTTGGCCTTGTTAGAGAATTAATTAAAACCATGTGAGTGTAATTTAGTTTTCCAAATAATTAAGTTGTGGATTAAAAATTATAAAACAACCCCTAATTATGAAAACAAGGTATAATATTTTGAGTTACACTTAAGTGATTTTGAAATTTGATGAGAAATTCAAAACACTTGGCAAATATTTCAAATATATTGTAAACATCTTCATTTCTAATGCTTAAACAATGTTTTAATTAAACTATGTTCGATTTCTTGTTGGAATATGCTCTGATTTCTATTAAAATGATAAACGTTTTCATATGGATATAATGAAGTTATGATTATGCCTTAAAACTTTAGGGTTTATAAATAATTTTAGTAATACTCTTAGTTAAGACATTTGTATTCTTTAACCTTTCAAAGTTTAAATAAAAATCATGTTTTGAAAAATATTTTCTATATAGTTGAAATGGATGTATTAATTTCCTTATGATTTTACATAATTTTGAAAGTTAGTTTTTATAAAAAATTAAGCCCACTAGGGCCAGCCCATAAGCCAGGCCGAGGGAGGCAGCTCACGCTAGGGGGCTGAGCCTAGCCCTCAGCCCCAGCCCAGGTCGGCCCGAGCGTGGGCATAGGTTCCCCCGAAGGGCTCGCAGGAGTGCATGGGGGTTTAGAGCGCAACACCGTGGGCGCGAGGTCACGACGAGGCGGGGGTAAGCCGAGGTCTGCGGGGCGGGAGCCCGTGTATAAGGCTCCGTATGTGTGTGTTGTGTTTTTTCTGAAACATTGTTCGAAGGCTTAGGCTTATAAAGGGGTCGCGAATGTCTTGCCGATTCGATGTGGGACGAGTTTTTTCGGGCGAAACAGGATCTGGGCCGTTGGATCTCAACGCGCGCGATCTGGGCCGTCGATCTCGATCGAGCGCTCGATCCTCAGCAACCGCGGAATACCATCGCGTTTTTGTGCATCGTCCGATCAACCTCGGATCTAATCTCGGTCGTCCGAGAGTTTTAAAACGCCGCATCGATCCAGGGTCGTCCGATCAAACTCGGATTTAATCTGAGCCAATGTTTTTTTAAACTTTTTTAAATATTTTTTTAAAACATTTTTTTAATGTTTTAATTTTTTAAAATAGATTTATATATGTTAATATATATATATATAATATGTGCAAATTATAAAAAAAAATAACAAGGGGTTAGGGGTGCACAGTAATGGGTGGGTGGGTGTGTTAATTTTTTTTTCTACATAGATTTATACAGGTGAATATATATATATAATATGTGCAAGTTGTAAAAAAAATCAATGAGGGGGTGCGCAAGAGCAGGTGAATTATTTTTTTTTGTAAATTGATTTATATATGTATATATAATATATATAATATATGCAAATTGCTACATATATAAAATAATAATGTGGGAGGGGGGGCATGCGCAAACTCAGTAGGTGAGTGTTTTTTGTTAATATATAATGAGTTATTAAATATATATTATGTTACATCATTTATTTTAAAACGTTTTTTAAATGTTTTAATTTTTTGAAAAGAAATTTATATATATAATATATGCAAGTTTAAAAAAATGAATGAGGGGTGCGATTCAATGAGTGTTAATTTTTTTTCTAAATAGATTTATACATGTGAATATATATATAATATATGCAAGTTGTCAAATAAAATTATTGGGTGCGCAACAGTGGTCGAGTTAATTTTTTTTTTCTAAATAGATTTATATATGTATATATATTATATGTATATATAATATATGCAAATTGCAACATAATTAAAAAAAATAAGGTGGAGGGGGCGTGTGCGAACATTAATGGGTGAGTTTTTTGTTAATATATAGTGAGTTATTATATATATATATATATATATATTATGTTAAATTGTTGATATATAATTATATATAAATATATATATTATTCATATATATATATATACATCTATATATATATACATATGCATATCTTATAATTATATATAAATATATATATTATTCATATATATATATATATATCTATATATAGTGTAGTAATTTTAAATCAAGCGCACCGCCTAAACTAGTCGGTAGGGGGTTTAAGTCTCCCTCCCGACAGTTTCCCAACATTTTTTTTAGAGTGGGCGGGCTTTTACGTGCAGGGCTTCATACGGTCCCGCGGACCGGAATTTTTTGGCTTGGCCCTGCCCAACCCGCGAGTCGGGCCGTTAGGGCTTTCGTGTCGGGCTGCTCGGGCTTTCGGGCCAGAATTACACCCTTATATATCCGCAAGGTTTTGGTTTATGTGGATCTTCACAAGTATCATCATTTGTCGATTCATCACCTCGCATATCCAATGATAACAAATGTCAGTATGCTTCTTAATATCCTTTTGGTTCCTCCTCATTAGTCATGAACACGTACTCTGATTCTGAATATTTGGTTGATGGAATCCTTCCGTGGGAAAATCTTCGAACCGAGGCACACCATCACCTAACTCCTATGATGGTTTTATAACTTCGGTTAGAGAGGGTTGAATCTCCCCCTGCTCAATATCTTCCTCCATTGCCACTTAGTCTGTTGCTAATGGGTCTTCTGGCACCTCATCATCAGTGGCAGGTGGTGGTGATATAAACGTGGAATCGGGAATTGATTCCTTGGCACTTTCACTTCAAGGAATTCTAGGATTTTGCATGCCCTCGGTCATCCAGCTCTCGTGGAAAGCAACATCTCTGCTTCTGATCACACTCTTCTCCTTCGAGACTCAAAAATTGTATCTTAACTCCTCATCTTCATAACCAATGAAAATGCATGGATTATATCTCTCATCTAGCTTCTGCCTGAGCTCTTTGAATACATGCGCAAATGTCAAACATCTAAATACATGTAAATATGAGTAAGAGGGATGTTTACCAGACCACCCCTTATGTGAAATCTCGAAATTCAGAGGGAATGATGGTGATCTGTTAATGAGGTAGCATGCAACCCGAATGAAGCAGTAACGAATGAGACTCTATGCTACTTCCCATACAAACATTAGGTGCAAAAATCAAGCGATCTATCCTTATCAACACTGATGTATTTTTTTCGTCAAGGTCGATAACCACCTTTCACTCATGTGGCCGACTCTACTATGTCATAGATTGGATGACGCCTCTCCTTCCACCGTGCCGAGCCTTTCTCCACATATCTTCACATGAGTTTTGTACAACGTACCGCATATGTGTCCTCGGGTGATGACAGTGGCTCGTTTCGTCATCTTTCATGCACCATTGTTAAAATTGTTGTCATAGTCTGGTCTATCAAAGGCTATTCCCGATAACAAGTTGAGTCAAAGACTTGGAACATATTGAAAATCCTTCAAGATGATTGTGTATCCAACATTTGTCTTGACTTGGATATCACTCAGGCCAACAATCTTCGTCGAACTAGTATTCCCCATCTTGACCGCACCAAAGTCACTTGTTTGATAAGTTCAGAAATACTCATGATGCAAAGTGATGTGGTATGATGTTGCAGCATCGACCCTTCTCTTGTAGTAACTTTCAGCAATTCTTCATGTATCTCTTCATGCCACAATGGTAGCATTTGTATGTTGGTCTCCTGCCAACTATGGACCTTTCTCTGCTCTATCTTTGTCCTTTGCTTCCTGCCCCTCAACCACCTCCTAGGGATGGACCTCCACTGAATTTCAATTCAGTGAAAGTTGGAGCAAAATCGGGAAAAATGGAGTGCACTGTTACGTCTGAAATGGTTGAAAAATGGTGAAATAAACTACAAGATCATCAAAATTGGACTCCGATTGATCAAGACATGATCAAATCAATGTCGATGGTTGAGATTGACCGATGATGTGGTGATGACATGGACGTCAGAGCAGTTGCCAGAAACTCGCCGAAAACATCACCGACACCGGAATAGTACCTTCTTCTCTGGCAAGGGGCACTGTAACACCCGAACTTTGACCGAGTCTAAGGAGTTCGTTTTAGCTCGATTTTTTACACCGTTTGTGTCGTTGGAAACGTCTCGACACGAACTTTCAAAATATGCCTTCAAAACACGATTATGGGTAACTTGAATTTTCGAATCACCGAAAAATCTACTCGGCTCACCGCAGTTTCAACACCAATAGTTTTGACAACAGTTGTTGTGATTCACTGGTCACTAGAAGAATTCAGAGAGAAACTGGTCTTTATTTCATCATGAATAAAAATTACAAAACTCACTCTCTACACCTCTCTCTCACATGGAGCTCTTGACTCGGAACTAATACTAGAATTGCCATGGACTTCTCTCATGACTTCTAAAGAAACAATATCTACACATGTAAAATGTGCGGCAGCCATGTCGAAAGTCTTGGATTGGTGTGGTTAGTGCACAAGCCACCTAGGCAGCTGGAAAAAGTCTCCCCTGGCCTCCTTTAAATAGACATGGTGGGAGGTGTCTTAAATTGGTGTGGTTAGTGCACAAGCCACCTAGGCAGCTGGAAAAAGTCTCCTTTACTTAACACCCACGTGTACATGGAACAGTTCACAATCAATCAAAAGCTTGTATAAAATTCCATAATGGTGAAGAATGCAATGCATTGTGAACAGCACAAGTGGAATCCTAACAATGGTCTACCACAGCCAATGTGTACAGGAACATAATTTACTGTAGCTTGAGCGATCAGATTGGCTAGAGGAATTATAAGATGAGATTGTTGTCTAACCTTAGCAATAAAATTTTTGGACAATTTTCAAGTGCTCTAATCCAAAAGACTGCACTCAAAAAAATTTAAAATATTTCCATTGCTTAAAAGTGAAGGACTAAATCCTTCTCATCCCTCACTTCATTTTTGGAAATCAAGGCTTCTGTTTTTTCATATTTCATTGCCATCAAAGTGAAGCACTTGAAAATATATTTCGTGATTGTTATGAGAGTTTAGGTTTGGTCAACATTGCTCACATCCATTAATCGTGGTTTTATAATCTGTATCCATATTTTATTTTTAGATTTGCTATTTTTTAGAGGTTAAGTTGTATCGGAATTGTATCACATAATCTCTATTATTCATTATAAAATAACCCCCATGCCTTTCTTAGAGAGCCATGTTGGGTATTGGGTTAACTCTTATCATTGTACATGGCATCAGAGGATGTCTAACCCTAGCTCTCTCTCCCCACTCTGTTTTTTTTTCTCGGAGGACACCACCGATTTCTCCCGTTGGGGGCGGCGCCCCAAGCCCTTGGCCATCGCCATAGAAGCACCGCCCCCTGCGCAACGCCCGACGGTCCTCCCTTCCGCGCCTTAACCCCTGGCGACGACGACGATTCCCTTCTGCCCTGAGCTACTAAACAATGCCCCCCTCGTCGTCGAGTCCATCTTTGTCGGCTGAAGAGGACCACGTCGAGCCCATCCCAGCCGCTCGTCCGACCTCGACACCACCACCATCGATGACCTCCGCGTTCCACTTCTCCAGCGGCCGCGACACCCAGCCTGACGGCCCTCCTCGCGCATTACCTCCTCCTGGTCGGGGCTCTTCCTGTGCGACGTCCCTCCCGCGCGACAATTGTGGCCAGATTTGGTCGGTCGCGCCTAGCATCCCCTGCTCCCGCACGACAGGCATACCCCCCCCTTCCCGCATATTTTTCCCCCCATGCACCCGCACCTCAGCACCTCCCTGCCTGGAAACCACCCTATGCCCTGCGCCCCTCTTGTGCGCAACAGCCCCCTACCCTGTGTGCCACCCTCCTATGCGACGTTCCTGCTCGCCGCCCCTCCTTTGCCTCTATCAGGTTCTCCGTTGTTCCCTATTGTTCCTCAGTCCTATGCTTTCAAAATTTTAGGATCCGCTAGTCGGATGTCGTTAACCTCGGCATTTTAAGGTCCGTAAAAACGGACGCCATTTCAGCTTGGCAATTTGGGTATGCAAAGTTGGACGCCATATCACCCAGACTTTTGGGTCCCCTAGACGGGCGCTGTTTCACCCGATCGTTTTGTGGCCATTTTTCGGTCGCCGTTTCATCTGGCATCTTGAAGCAAGGATCGTGCTCCGCAAGGGAGCATGAGAGTTCTACGATGATCATTTTTCCTTTAGCAACCATGGGCGGGAGCACAACAGATGGAGCACATCCAGTGTGCACTGCATGACGGGCGTTGTTCTACGGTTGGCACAACTTTTTCAACGGCATTATCCATCATTTTAATCTCGAGGATCTGCAATCCCGAATGATTTATTTTTTGTTTCGTCTTGTTTTGTAATCAAGCTGCGTATGTCCAGCTTGAAAGAGAGCGTTTGTAGTGTCTATTGATTGCTTTGTTTTCTTTGCTTTGGTTTATTTAATTATGTGTTCAAACTAGGTACATCTAGCTTGAGGGGGAGTGTTAGATGTTAAGTTGTGTCAAATCCCATATCGGACTTGACATATCATGTAAACTCTATTATTCATTATAAAATAACCCGAAAGTCTCCTTAGAGAGGCATCATGGGTATTGGGTTAACCGCTCTTCTTATCATTCTACACAATTGTTTGATTGAAGAGGATCTTGTTCTAAATGGTTTCAATGAAAATATGGTCTTCAATAGAGCTGGCAGCATTTGATCCATGCAGCCGATCTCATTTAATTGGGTTCAAGGCTTTGTTGTCAATGTATTGTTTGACATGATACCACCGAAGAAATGGTCGCCTGGAAACCCAACCAATTTCCACCACCTCGTAAAGCCCCACTGCCTCTCCCTCCCATGTGCATACATGTCAACCACTCACTGGCCCAAGTGCCTCAATACCAAGGCGGGCCCCAACCTGACGTCACACGTTCATGCCCAGACGTGTTCCCTCCTGGTGCACTAAGCGCCCAAAGCACAATGCCACAACATGCATGCATAGCCTTGGAGCCCCCTCTCTGGTGCAACGACACACCCTGACTCAATGTTATTGAGTCCCTTGCACCTGAACCAACGTATGACAGCCTCCCATGATTGCACCATCACCCCAACACCTGCGTTGCCGCGACGATCTTCCCTGCTACAACCGACCCTACAAGATTTAGCTTTTACAATAACCCTCATATTGCTATATGTTACATCGATTCAGCCTATGCTGCTCTAGAAAATTCCAACAAATTTCGCTTCCCTCCTTTGACTAGAATCCTACCAACCACGATGGATCAATTTTGTTCTAAAAGTGGTCGCCCTAGACCCAACTAGAGCAGTACTTTTCGACTACTATATCATGTATAATGTATACAGAGAGTTATGCATCATGTATTCTAACCATAATAGTGTTAACATTTCTGCGTACACTATTTATATAGCAATGCCCTTAGATTATCTATCATATCGAAAATTTATAGTGATTCTCAGCTATAATAAGAAGTTCAAGATACTATGACGACAATCTTAAATAAATGACTTATGCTCTAGATACATTATAATTACATGACACGAATGGTGCTTGACTATCAGGTGTTGGAGGCTCATAAGATTTGAGATTTTTTTTCATAATGTTCACACTTAGTGATAATTAGTAGAGGATAGAAACACCACATGTTTTTGGGTGCCATGGGATGTTCCTATCTATGAGCACGTGCATTGATCTCTCGATTTGATATCGTTATCAACGTGTATCATTTGATTGTGTGCTTTAATGCAAGATGAAAACCATGACATTTATGTTGTGACGAGATAGGTTGTGTTGGGTACGTGATTGGTGGTATGACATTGATCGAATAATCAAGACAAAAAAATTCGCTTCCAAAAAGAGATATCTCGAGCCGAGTTGAACAAGATGACAATACCTTCATTAAATCCATGGTCATGATAAAAGTTGGTAAGTTCGTCCAGTATGGTCATTAAAAGAATAAATAAAGCATGTATTGATGGTGACACAAATATGCATCCTGCTTTATAAGATATCACCGAACAAAGAGATAATATTACATGCCGTTGATGTTGCTATGACTAAACCTTATCTCATCAAGAGTCAGGTTGTGTTGTCAGATATTGACCTTGGTCTTTAAGTAAAGGGTAATCAGAAGCTTGACCAATTCTTATGAATTGGAGTTTAGGATGCGGTGGGCCCCACGTTAGAGACGAGATATGTCCAAGTTTGAACGATCACAATAAATTAAAAAATTCATTATTATTCAAGTTTAGAAAAATAAGTGTTGAATTTATTTACTCAAGGTATTTACAATTTTTAAGTGAATAGAAAAGAAAAAATATATTTTATGAACAAATATTTATTTATTCAGGGTTCGTTTAATATTGATGGGAGATTCAAGTCAAGTTAATGACTCGTATATTATCACGTAATGCAGGATTTATGTGTCTATAGTGATGTTTTTGGGTTTGTTTGAAATGTTAACTTCCAGAACATCCTAAATGCCATTTATGAAAGTTATAACCTAGCTTTTTAACCATTTTTAAGGCCAAAAAATGCAGCTTGAATTCTCTCACCTCCTAAGCTCTCACTCAAGTTCTAGAGAGAGAAAGCAAAGGTACGATCAAGAGCAATTTGATCCAAGTTTGAGGATCGATCGTGTGATCTCCCGCGATCGAGTCGATGTCAAAAGCGCCTTTGATAACCGAATTTTGAAGGTCGACAATCGAGCAAGCTTCCAAAGTGTACGTGGAAGATTACGAGGGTTTTGGCTTCGATTCCTTCAAGCGACAATCATCGGCAGCAAGCAAAACACGTGTTCGATCAAAATGGAACAAGGTACGATTTCAATTGTGAAAATTTTAATTTATCATGCATTTACGCTTCTGTTGCGCGGCTAGTACCAACATTTGGTATCTGAGCAATCATGTAATCACTCAAGTAGAAATTAAAATTATTTATATATGAATTCAAGTAGAGGATGTCATTGCGGCCTCAACGCCTCAGACAACGCTTCGATCTTCAATCTGAGGACGGATGGCCGAGTAGTGGTTATTCGAAGATCGAAATATTAATTTTTCAGGCTAAAATTAAAAGCAATTATATATATTTATTTTATATTATATATATATATATATAAGGCAGTGGGGCTAATGGGAAGGGATATCGGTTGGGGTTCACGCTTCATTAGAATTAGGCCACTAGCGCGATCACCAGTCTACAGTTGTAGGGAAGCTTCACATTCAACGCAAGAAATATAAGAGTGGTATGGGGGGTCTCGCCGCGTAGTAGCGAATAAAACAACAACAAACAAGCCTCAATTAAATGGGGTCGGATACATAGATCAAACTTCGCAAATTAGCTCTATTAAAAGCCATATTTAAATTAAAATCATTTAGAACAAGATCACCAGGAATGATTTGTTTAAGGATCATTTTGAGGACTACCTCTACCTCTTTAATAAGGCGAGCGGCTTTGCCGCCCGCAAATCTGACATGTCCCCCCCACACTAATTGGTGGGATTCATTGACAACACCCCACTGTATATAAATGGGGTCGGCTAAATTGATCAAACTTCGCCAATTAGCTTTATTAAAAACCATAATTTCAATGAAACCTTTTTTGAAATTTTTTTTTGAAGATTTAGCGGCACCTGTTTTTGATGCCGCCTGACAGCCTCACGCATGCCTGCCCAGTCAGGTCCTGTCCGGCTTTTCCGCGCCCAATTAGGGCCCGAAACCACTCGAGGGGGTTTTTTCTAGCCCCAAGAAGACCAAAAAATTTCATATAAAAGCATCAAAATATTTAAAAAATATTTGGAATTTTATAGAAAAAAATTGAGATTTAATTTTATTATGCAAGTTTACTGCATTCCGACGGATCATGAGCATAGACAAAACAATGCATGTCTGGTATTTCATTAATTTATTTATTTAATTATTGTATGTGTGATGTGTTAGGTAACTGACCTAACAGTAGTTCTAACAGCATAATTTAGGTGGAATTTAATTAACAAAATTGCAGCAACACTTCTAATTTTCCGAAGAAGTTACAATAGAAGAATCTCCATGGAAGGTCCACCTCCAGAAGCCTAGGCGACCAGGCCCTCCCAGATTCGTGCCCCCAAGGTGGCACTCTTGAGCACCCCTGCCACTGCTCAAACTGGAATGGTAGTGTGCCCCCTTTGAACATCCATGTGTCTCTTGGTACATCTTCGCATTCCACACACGCGGTTGTTGCCTAGCAGCGAAGCGCCACTAGTCCTTACAATGGCCGCTGCCTCTTCAAAATACTCTACAACAACATCATCAATCGATAAACCAAGTTCTGCATCTAGTGTAAGCTGCTGGAAATTTAAGACAACCCTTTGCATCTCATATGTTTGCGAAGCGCCACTAGTCCTTACACTGGGCGCAGCTTTGCATGGTTAGCATCACTGTTTTTGTCCTAGTACAGTGTAACCCCGAACTTGTCATGGGAAATACTTAAGCTAGTGCTGCTGGAGAAATATGGGGACAAAGAGCAGCAACACTTATAATTTTCTAGAAAAAGAAGATACAATAGAAGAATCTCCATGGAAGGACCACCTCCAGGAACCTAGGCGACCACGCCCTCCCCGCGACCATGCTGCAAATGTCCACAATAGGATTCGTGCCCCCTTACACACACTGGCCCCCTCTATTTAAAGGCTCACCCACCCAGCTAACCATCCCAACAACTAACAACCCCCTCTAACAAACTAATAAAGGAAAAGACAAAGTTGCTCCTGACAGTTACATACACAAACATCCTCACTACCTACCACGATGTTTTTAAAAAATTATTTAATAAATGACGATTTGTGTGTCTCTCACCTCATTATATATGAATAATGACAAGGACAACAAGACTTGATGAGACACCAAACAGGACTTCGATATATTAGACGGGGTGAGCACTGCAACTCGAGTCAGACATGACTCAAGGAGTAAACCCTAAGGTCTCGACTGATTCATCATTCACTCAGTGGATCAACCATTAGGAAAATCTTATCGGGTCGTTTTTATTTTTTATCGTATGCATGGTTTATTATTTTTGTGTATGTGTTTATACACGCGATCATATAAAATAATAAACAAACAACCGTAGATAAAATGAACATGTGCGGTAAATGTTTTCGATTTAAATCATCGTTAAATTGCGAGTGTGATCAGATAGAACAAGTGTGTTAAATTATAAAGGATTTCATCTATCGAGAATAACCAAAAATCCCTCAAAAAAAATATAAAGTCATTAATGTCTACCATCACTTGAGTTTCAGCAAAACCATAGTACGGGGTGCTCATCGACCATAATTGAGGGTGTCTCCTCCAACTTGGGAGTTCTAACAAGAATAGTGGGTTGACTTAATTAAGAATGACATTAAAAGAATTAGTCAAAGCTAACTTTGTACAATCTTAAAGACAAGCAATATGAAAATCGAAATTAAGGATTTATAAGGGATGAAACTCCACTCGACAAATCAAGAAACCGCGAGTTAATGTAATTGGTCAGCCAAAAGTCATCCTAAACTCTTGGAGTAGCGACAATGTCATAACTCGAAGAGAGGATTAAGGATCATTGCCACCAGAATACTCAAACGACTGAGTATTCTGAATGCAATACTTGATGACTATTGAGATTTGATAAAATAATAGGAGACATTTAAGATTAATAAATTTATAATGTCTAAGAATCGGTAATCAAAATAAAAGCACTAATCTGCTAAAGTTTTATTTTTTAGAAAATGGCAATTACACAAAAACACTGCGATCAATACTAGACAAAGAATATGTTCTAGCCGGCACGAATTTCCAAGAGCGGGACAGGCGCTTGTGCATAGTAATACGAAAGAAATTTTATGTATTTGAGTCCCCACTAGCTGATGATCCACCTCAGAAAGCAGCGGGTGAAAAGGAAGCTTACAGAAAACTCATGGATGACGCATTTCATGTTTACAACATAATGCTTTCATCAATGACCGATTAGTTCCGAAAGCAATATGAGGAAACAGATGACTATAACATGGTGTTTCGTCTCCAAAAAATTTACGAGGAGAAAGTGAAGGGAGAGATCGATAAGATTATGATTACACTGATTACATGTAAATGAAAAGATGGAATTTTGATCGGTCCTCATGTACTCTAGATGATAGAGTACATTGATCGATTAGAAGAATTGGAATTCAAATCAAATCATAAACTTTAAATTCATCTCATTATCTAATCCTTCACCCAGTTACTCCAGTTTCGTTGAGAATTATAAAACGAACTGTATGGAGAAACCGCTTCGATAACTTTTGAGTATGGTTCGCCAAGAAGATAAGAATTTAAAGAAAGATAAAATTTTTGTTCTTATAGTGAATGATAAGAATGGCAAGGCGAAGAGGCAAATGGAAAGTACACCGAAGGCACCTGCGCAACCTCCTTCTAATAAGCTAAGGATAAATAGGGAGAGCATCAAACAGAAAGCTATTGGTTTCACATGTGACAAGAAAGGTCACTAGAAGAGAAACTGCAATTGTAGAGGAAATCTCCTTACCTCAAGGTGGGGAGGAGACCTTTTATAGATTGAGAAAAAGAAACACAATGGAGTATTTCGATGTGGGACTCAGAAATACCCAGAATAATTAAAAAACAGGGTTTAACACTCCTCAAGCTAGACATGTCCTGCTTGGACCACGAGTCCCACAAAAGAAAGATGATATCAAACAATACCAGACACACTCCCCCTAAAGCTGGGTCGCAGATGTTGTGGATGCCCAACTTGGAACTGAGCGAGGTCAGACGAGTCCCTGGAAGGCCTTTGGTGAAGATGTCGGCAAGTCGGTTCGCCGTCGAGATGTGACTAAACCTGACATGATTGTGCTTCAGGTGGTGGCGAAATACATCAAGAGAAACCTTGTCCGCGCTGAGTGAAGTGAAAACGGAGAGCTCTCAACAAACGAGACATCAGTAGAGATAATATACCATCGTAGGTCCGAAGAGAAGCATTCATATCTGCGCTGAGTGCGGGAATAGGTGAAAAATATGTAGCGGAGGGATATAAGAGAGAGTTTGGAGAAACCGAGACGAGTGTCACGGGCATAATAGAGACATCCAAACATACGTAGTGAAAGTGAGTGAGGAGGGAGAGAGGAGAACAAAGACCGAAAAGGAGTCTCCCCTGAAGGATCGAAGAGGGGAGGCGGTTAATAAGGTAGGCAGCAGTCAGGATGACATCGCTCCAAAAATTGAGAGACACCTTCATGTGGAATAGGAGGGCATGGGAAGTTTCTAGAATATGGCGATGTTTCCGCTTGGCCACTCCATTCTGCTGAGGTGTATCAGGGCAGGATGTGTGGTGAATAATGCTTTTATCCTTGAGAAACTGCTGAAAGAGAGTGGATAAATATTCTCGTCCATTGTCGGAGCGGAGACATTTTAGGGAGGTTGAGAATTGATTATAAATCTCATTATAGAAGGTCTGAAAGGTAGAAAACACTTCAGACCGATCATAAAGGTAGAGTCAGGTCATGCGGGAGTAGTCATCGATAAAGGATATATAATACTTGTACCTGGTCTAGCTAGGAACCCTGCAAGGACCCCATACATCGGAATGAACAAGGTCAAAAGGATTTGATGCACGCAGGTCCAATCGAGGAACATATGTCACCCGATGATATTTTGCAAACTTGCAGGGTTTACAATGGAATGAAAAGTTGAGATTAAATTGGGGGCAAAGCTTTTGTAGGACTGAAGCCGACGAATGACCAAGACGAGAATGAAGGTCAAGGGCAGAGGCTGAGGTGGATGAGCAAGCAAGAGGTGGTGGGATATCGAGTATGTACACCTCGGCCTTAAGTTGACCTCGACCAAGTTCCCGATTCGTCGACCGCTCCTGAAACACAACACCAGAGGATATAAAAATAACAGCACAATTTAAGTATTTGGTGAGTTTGCTAATGGAGAGAAGATTAAATGGGTTGTGATGAGTGACTGAAGGCAGGCTAATAGACCAGGTCAAAAGGCATGTGTCAAATCCTGCAATGGGGATTGTTGATCCATTGGCAACAGAGATTGTAGAAGCATTAGTAGACGGATGGAAGGTGGTGAACATACCAGAATCCCCTGTAGGATGTTCGGACGCACCGGAGTCTAGCAGTCAAGCTAGCAGTCGTTGAGATAGACAAGCTTTAGAGCCACCAGTCTGAGCAATGGTGGCCGGAGAAGAGGACGGTTGCTTAAGCGAGGAAACCGCGGGAGGCGGGCCGAGAGACAGCATCGGAGGCAGGGGTCGGGAATCTTCCGAGAAGCCGGTCGGATCGCGGGAAGTTGCAGCGAACGGGAAGCGCCAGGAGAGATAGGTCGTTCGTCGGGCGGGAGGACCAGCAGGGGCCTGGAGATCGCGGCGAGAGGCCGCAGGGAGGCAGGGCCAGTTGAAGCCCGGAGGCCGCAAAAAGGACAGGTGGCGTCGGGATCTGGCGTAGGAACCGGGAGACGCCGAGAGAGGCGGTCGGTCAGTAGCTGGAGGGCGCCACGTCTGGGTCGCTAGGCAGAGGATACTGGAGCAAAGGTTCGTCGGAGTGTTGGCAAGAAGTCGCTGGAGGGCGGGTGGGCAACTGCAGGAGGCGCTCGCAGGGAGCAGCGCAAGAAGGCGGGCGGCGGGCCAATCACACGTGGACGAGGAGGGCGCCGGGACGAGCAGGGCGCCGACGACTGGAGTGGGAGGCAGGCGCCGCTGGGGTGAAACGCGGCAGGAAGAGGTCCTGCAGGTAGGATGAGCGTCGTCGTGGAGAACCGTCGCGGGTGGAGGATCTGCGGGGGGAGGTGCGCCAGGCAACGACGACGACGGGAGGCGCGACGACAGGAGGCGAGCTGGGAACTGCGATGGGAGGTGGGCCGACTGGATAGCGGCAAGGCGAGCGGCGCTCGGGACGCCAGGGAGGGACCCGCCGGGAGTCCATCACGGGAGTTTCCATCAAGCGATAGTCGCGAGCAGGGAGCCATGCAAGGAGGGCAGGGTCGTCGCGCGCAGCAGGAAGGGCATGCCGGGGAAGGAGGCGTCGGGATGCCGCAGGAGAGATGGAAAGAGGCGGGGCCCGGGAGGTCCGTCGCACAGGGGCATAGGTCGGCTGCTGGAGGGGCCGGCATGGGGGGTGTCGTAAGAGAGGGCAGGGCACAGCAGGAGAGGGCGAGGTCGATCGCGCCGGGAAGAATGGGAGCCGGGAGTTGCCGGAAGAGGCGGGGTTGGGATGTCGCCGGGAAGCCGCGAGGAGGTGGGGTCGGGCGTAACCGGGATGTCACGGGGAGAGGAACAGCAGTGGGCGCGGCGCCTGAAGATGGCCAATGGAGGCGGGGGCAGGGCAGAAACCGAGAAACCGCAAGGAGGCGGGAAAAAAAACTTTTTTGAACGGGCCACGGAGGAGGAAACAATATTAGTTTCCCTTTGATACCATGTAGAGGAGGAAATCTCCTTACCTCAAGTTGAGGCGTAGGCCTTCTTTTATAGATTGAGAAAAAGGAATACACAATGGAGTATTCTGATGTGGGACTCGAAAATAACCGAAATAATTAAAAAACAGGGTTTAACAGCAATGAATTAAAGAAGCAATCACATGCTTCTACTTTATATAGATTCATCATTGCATGTGTGTTACCAAAAAACATTATCTCATGTCGAGTTTAGACAGTGAGATTTTATTTCAAGTTTGGAATAAAGTTGTTAGGCATACCAAGCTTAATTAATTGTTTAATTATACATAAATTAAAAATTTCCTGTATTGGCAATTAATGATGAATATAAAATGTAAGACCCAATAATGCATATTTGTGGCAAGATGAAACTTGGTCAAGCATAGCCACAAAGCTTCTAGAACAAGTTCTACAAGATACGTGTGAACTACTTCAAGTGGGATCTAGTGGTAAACTCATAATGTTTATGAGATTCCTTAAGAAATTTAAGGAATGCAAAAGTTAAGTAAAGAATTTGCTTGGTTACAAATTTTAAGATGCTTCGGGTTGGGGTTAGCCCAATTATATCTTAACCGAGCATTCATCAATCATGAAAGTGTAGAGTGGATTCATTCCTAAACTCACATTTTCGTATATACACATCAAAGTCATGATGTTAGTAAAAGGAGGATTGATGATGAGAAGCATTCGTTGATCATTAATGTTGGCCCTGGTTATGTGTATTATAGTCCCACATTGGTTTCCTCTATCATGTATTACTTTTTCTATATCTATAAATAAAGGGCTTCACCTCTCGTTGAGGTAAGCAGTACGGTTCTACATGGTATCAGAGTAAACCCTCCACCCCATTTTTTTTACCCCCCTCTGCTGTGGCCCGACGCCACCAGCCTCATCTCCCAGCAATAGCAACAGCTCCCATCCGTCGCTGTCGTCACCGCCACCCCTTCATAGCGCGTCTCCTTCCATCAAAGCCGCTCGTATCCTCCCTTCGTCCGTCACAGCGCTCTATCGCGCCCCACTGCCCCTCCTCTGCGCCCTAGCCCTAGTGGCGTTCCATCCTGCGCACGACCCTATTGCGCCTCCCAGGCGCGCCCCGTCGCCCATGAGGCTCCCCTGGCAACTGAGAGTACGCCAAACATATCGTGCCTCCTGATGACGTCCCAGCCTCACTCCAGCAACTCGCGCAACCCCTGCTCTCTCTGCGTCCCTTCTGCAATGCTCCTCTAGGCACACCTCAACCTCCCAGCACCACTGCTCCCCTAGGGCACCTCTCACTGAAATCATGGCGTCCTCAGAACGCAATGGCGGTTTCCTCCTCCTATCACTGCTAAGGTCCTGTTTTTCTTGTCGAGGCCATATTTTCAGTTTCCAGCTATTCCTACCGGATTCCTAACTCCACCCTTTCCACTGGCTTGTTGTTATCTTGTCGCTTCTTCTCGAATTCCCTCCTAATATAGCAACTTCCTCACTACCATTAGTTATCCATCATAACCCGAAACTATCATTGGTTGAGATTGCGCTTATATTCTCTCATTGAATCGCCTTGCTACCGGCCTCCACTTCGGCCTCGGTTGCTTAGACCGGCGGTCCAACCGCCTGCGTCTCTTATCGTCTGACTGCATGGATGATTGATTATAGTGCTTCCGACCATCTCACCGGTGATGCAGGTGTGCTTGCTACCTATCGTACATATACTGGCGCCACTGCAATTATTGTTGCTTACGGGATCCACAATCCCTGTTGCAAGATTTGACACTTGCTCCTTGACTCTCGGTATTCGCCAGACTTCAGTGACCCATGTTCCTCTCAGTCCTTTTAATCTCATCTTCATCAGTAAGCGCACAAAGGACTTAATTTGTGTTACTATTTTTACGTCATCTGGTGTGGTTTTTCAGGAGCGGTCAACGACTCGGGAGCTTAGTAAAGGTCATCTTCGCAATGGGGTGTGCATGTTCGATACCCCATCATTCATTGCTTGCTCATCTACCTCTGTCCGTGCTCTAGATCTACATTTTCGCCATGGCCTCCCCCAGCTTCAGTCTTACATCAGCTTTGCCCCCAGTTCAGTCTGCACCTTTCTTTCAATTTTGAGTCCTATAAGTTTGGTAAACATCATCACACATCTTATGTTCCTCACTTAGTGACACGTGCGTCCAAAACTTTTGACTTAGTTCACTCCGATGTACGGGGTCCGTGTATGTTCACAAGTCAGTTAGGGTATCGTTATTATGTATCCTTTATTGATGACCTCTCTCGCATGACATGGGTTTATCTCCTTCATGATCGTTCTAAGGCGTGTGATATTTTCAAAACATTTTACCATGTAATTCACACTCAGTTCTCCACGCCTCTTAAATGTCTCCGCTCGGATAATGGACGAGAATATTTATTTTCTTCCCTTCAGCAGTTTCTTAAGAATCACGGTGTCCGTCAAACATTCTGCCCTGATACCCATCAGCAGAATGGTGTGGCCGAGCGTAAACATCGACATATTTTGGAAACTACTCGTGCCATATTATTTCACATGCAGGTGCCTCTTCATTTTTGTGGGGATGCTATTCTTACTGTCACATATCTTATCAATCGTTTTCCATCTTCCCACAGGGGGAGATTCCATTTTGAGCTTTGTTCCCCTCTCCCTCACTCTCATACACTGAGCGTGTTTTGGTGTCTCTATTATGTTCGTGACACTCGTCGCTATCTCTAAATTTTTCTCAAAAGCCCCCTGTTGCATCTTTCTAGGCTACTCTCGCACCCATCGCGACTACCTCTGTTTCTGTTTCTCTCCTGACCTACGACATTATCATTTTCGCTAATATCTCCTTTATTGAGAACTCTTCATTCTCATCCTCTCCCCCCTCTCCCCACCCTGATATCACCATTGATGAGTGTCTTCCTCTCACCTTGCACCCACCTCTACCTTCGTTGTCCCGATCAGATGACCATTGTTTTGGCTCTGTTTACTCTCATCATCCATCGAACATGCACCTTATCCAGACTGAGGGTGACATTTCCCCGACTTAATTCGTCACTCCTCCTACGGGCACAGATGACTTGTTGATTGCATTGCGGAAAGGCACTCGCTCTTGCCAGAATAATCATATATACACAACAACCTACAAAAGCTTCTCTGCTCTAGAGACCATGTCGGTTCCTCGTACGGTTGTCGAGGCTAAATATCACCCTGATTGGCTTCAAGAAATGCGGGATGAATGACAAACGTTGGATGACAATCACACATGGGATCTGGTCCCCCTTCCGACAAGAAAACAGGTTGTTGGCATCGAATGGATTTATGCAGTCCGTCTCAATGTCGATGGTACTCTTCGTCAACTTGATGTCAAGAATGTGTTCCTACATGGTTTTCTTAAAGAGGAAGATTATTTGCAACAATCTTCCTAGCTTCATTGCCTCAGGGGTAGGTTCTCATGTATGTCATCTTCGTCGATCTCATTACGGAATCAAGCAATCTACATGTGTTTGGTTTGGTCGATTTTGCACCGTCATCGCTACATTTGGTCTATCTCAAAGTATGAAGGATCACACTGTTTTTTATCGACAATCGTCCGATAGATGCATCATGTTGGTTGTGTACGTTGATGATATCATTATCACTAATAGCGACTCTCATGGCATTGTTTATCTCAAGGAATATCTTCAACAACAGTTTCATATCAAAATTTGGGTCCTTAGAAATATTTTCTACGCAATCAAGTCTCTGGCTCTCCATCCGACATCTTTCTTTCACAATGAAAATATGTGTTGGATATCTTACAAGATGTTGGCTTGTCTCAGGCAATTGTCCTCAACACTCCTCTTGAACTAGGAGAAAGGTCCCGCCTTGATACCATTAACCCATATTCCCATCCCGATAGGTATCGTCCTCTTGTGGGCAAACTCGATTATCTTATTATGACTCGTCTAGATATTGTATGCGTTGTCCGCACGGTCAATCAATTTATGAACCATCCAACGAAAGACCCTGCTCGTGGCCTTCGTTATTCACATCATGAACATCTAAAAATTGAGGTTTTCTGTGACGTTGACTATGTTGGATATTTATCAACCCGGATGTCTACGTCAGGATTAGCAATTTTCCTAGCCAGTAACTTAATTTTCTGGCGAAGCAAAAACAAACAATCATCTCCAGTCCAATGCTAAATCTGAATACCGTGTGATGGTCACGGTCACTACCGACGTTCATTAACTTTGTCAACTTCTTCATAAAATGGGTTTCCCGCCCTAGACTCCCCCCTGCCGGCATCGGCTTCCAGCGCCGCCTCTCTCGTAGTCCGCACGACGGTCCTCCTGCAGCGACGGTCCTCCCGCGGAGCTCCTTCCCCTCCAGAATCCCAGCGCGGCTCCCGTCCTCCATGCGCGCGACTCCCGTCCTCCATGCGCGCGGCTCTCGCCCCTCCCGCGGCGATTTTCCCCGACGGCGCTCCTCCCGCCCTACCCGGCGGTCTTTTCGGCTCCCCGCAACCATAGTTGTCAAATAGCGTTGTCACGGCCGGGATCGCGCCGTCGCGGCGCGGAGCGGCACCCAGCCGCTTCAAGTGGCCCCATCGCGGGCGGAACGCTATCGCGCCGCGACACCCGCTATCGCGGTCGTCGCGGTTCCGCCGCAATCTCGGGCGACGCGGCCGCTCCATGTTCTGGCGCCAAAACTATCGGGTTTTTTTTTCCTCCCGCAACTCTTCTTTTTTCCTCCTCCTGGTGCAGCGACTCGGCTCCCCTGTACACCCTTCTGCGCGCGCGACTCCTTCCTCCTCTTGCGCGGCTCCCCATATTTTCTGAGTCGCGACTTTGATTTCCTCCTGCGCGGATCCCGTTTCTCTCCAGGCGCTGCTCCCGTTTCTCTCCAGGCGCAGGCGCGGCTCCCTCTCTCCAGGCGTGGCGCAGCTCCCTCTCTCCAGGCGCGGCTCCCTTTTTTTCTCTCCAAGCGCCGCAGCTGCAGCTCCCGTTTTTCTCTCCAGGCGCAGTCCTATTTCCATCCAGCAGCCTTTCATTGGTATTTTTATTTTTTTTGGGTCATTCAAACATCTGTTTTTTTTTTGTTATTTGTGTCAAACAAGTCCAACATTTCTTTCTATTATTTCTGCCCAGCTATGGCTTCATTTTCTTCTCAGCCATCTATTGCACCAACCGATGCTACGACCGTACAGTCTTTTCCACCATTGGTGAAGCCTCAAGGAAAAAATATAGACATTGCTTGGCAGTGGAATTCTTTAAGATACATCAACAATAAAAAGAAAGTCACATTTGACTTTTGCATGATGGTGACCAATGGTGGTATTACCCGAGCCAAAGAACATCAAATGGGATTACCGGGAAATGTTCGGAAGTGTAGGAAGACTCCTCAAGAAGTGAAAGACAAGCTTATTGCAGCTCAAACAAAGAAAAAAGCTGACAAATCATCATATATGAATGATATTCATGATATTGATGAGGATATGGAGGAAGAGCTTGAAGAAATTCATGTCGTTGAGAGTGGGAAAAAAAGAAGTTATGCATCAAGTGCTTCATCATGTCCTTTAAGTGGCAACAAAGTGAGAAATGTGAAAGGGCCACTTGATGCAATGTTCATGGAAGATCCGGCAAAAGTAGTTAAGGATGCAAGACAAACAAGCATTAAAGATGCTTGTAGCAAGCAGTTAAGAGATCGAACGGTGCAATACATAGAGCGATTCCTTTGCACAAATGGAATTGCTTTTAATGTTGTTCGATCGAGAAGCTTTAAAATGATGGTGGAAGGGATTGGACAATATGGACCACACTTGAAAGTTCCAAGCTATCATGAGTGCAGGGTTCCTCTTCTAAAAAAAGAGTTAGAGTACACAAAGGAATTGTTGAAGGGGCATGAAATTGAACGAGAAAACTATGGTTGCTCAATCATGTCTGATGGTTGGACGGACAAGAAAGGAAGAACCTTGATCAATTTCTTGGTAAATTGTCCAACTGGTTCAATGTTTGTAAAAAGTGTTGATGCATCAAGCTATGTGAAAACGGGAGAAACTGTTTATAAGTTATTGGATGATTTTGTTGAAGAGATTGGAGAATCAAAAGTTGTGCAAGTAGTTACCGACAACAGAAGCAATTTCAAGTTAGCCGGTAATAAAAAAACTTTTGTTTTAATTTTTAAAAGTACTTTCATTTCATTTTAATATTATCAATTCAGTTAACAACTTAAGATTTTAATTGTTTCTTATTGATTTTGTATGATTTTAGGCAAGTTGTTGATGGCTAAGAGGCAACACTTGTTTTGGACTCCATGTGCCGCACATTGTCTTGATTTGATCTTGGAAAACAATGGCAAACTTAGTAGGGTGAAGAGGGTTATAGAAAGAGGCATTAAGCTTGTGGCTTTCATCTACAACCACTCATTGACATTGAACATTATGAGGAGGTTCACCAACAAAACTGAGTTGGTGAGATATGGAGTTACTCGGTTTGCTACAACCTTTTTAACTTTACAAAGATTGTATTTGCAAAAAAATAATCTCAGAAAGATGTTCACTTCTGAAGAGTGGTTGAGATCCAAAAATGCAAAAGAAACAAAGGGAAAGCGTGCTGCCGACACCGTGTTGATGCCATCATTTTGGAATGATATTGTTTATAGCCTCAAGGTCATGGGACCTCTTGTAGAAGTTCTTAGATTGGTTGATAATGAGAAGAAACCCGCAATGGGTTTCATTTATGAGGCTATGGACAGGGCAAAAGAGACCATTCAGAAGCTTTTCAAGAATGATGAAACCAAGTATAAGGATATATTTGAGATAATTGATGAAAGATGGAATTCCCAGTTGCATCATCCATTGCATGCGGCGGGTTATTATTTGAATCCTCAATTTTTTTATGGAAATCCAAGTATTGAAAGAGATGCAGAGGTGATGAAAGGCTTATATGATTGTATAGAAAGATTGTCTCCTAGCCCTGAGGAGGAAGACAAGGCTTGTTTAGAATTGGCAACATATAGAAGCGCACAAGGCCTCTTTGGTGGGAAAGGTTGCATGCGACAACGGAGTACAATAGTTCCTGGTAAGAGTTTATTTTTGTCTTGATTATTTAATTACATGATTCTTAATTTTAGATCATTACAAAACAATGCTAATAAATAATAATTGCAGCTAAATGGTGGAAGAATTATGGAGGAACACCATCTTTGATGACAATTGCCATCAAAGTTTTGAGCTTGACATGTAGCTCGTCGGGATGCGAGAGGAATTGGAGTGCCTTTGAACATGTAAGTAACTTAGTATCAATACTCAACTCAGTTTCATTCATTTAAGGTTAAACTTCATTAGTGATACCAATGTTTTTTTAATTTTTTTAAAAACAGGTTCATTCTAAAAGAGAAGCCGGCTAGAGCATCAAAGGTTGCAAGACTTGGTGTTCATCAAATACAACCAAACTTTGAAGGACCGATTTGATTCCAGAGATGTCACTGATCCCATTGTCCTAAAGAATGTTGATGATGACAGTAGTGAGTGGTTTTTAGGGCTAATGAATGGTGATGAAGATGGTGATGAAGATGGCGCTGAAGATGAATTGGTGTTTGAGGATGACAACACCATGACTTGGAGATTAGTTGAAGAAGCTACCGGGGCCGGTGAACCTTCTCATTATACAAGAAGGAAAACAAAAGGAGGAACTACCCATGCTTCAAGTTCAAGCTCTAAAGGAAAAGCAAGGATGGTTATTGAAGAAGAAGAAGACGATGAACATGAATCATATGATGATGATGATGGGGAAACAAATGAAGAGGAGATTTATAAAAGTGATGATAGTGAAAGTGAAGGTGAAGAAGAAATGGAAGATCTTGAAAATGAAGAGGATGATTGAATTGAACTTTGGATGTTCTCATGGTTGTTGTTTATGAATAATTGGATGAGACATGTGTTTGATGTATTATGCTGAATTTATGAATGTTTTTAATTATGAATTTGAATGGGTTTTTACTTTTTATGTTTTGCGTTTAATTTTTCAACATATATGTTTGTAAAATTCTATAATTTAACTGCCCCGCGATTGGATAAAAAAGCGGCCGCGACGCGATCCGCGTCGCCGCGATCCCGTTATGGGACCCCGCCGCGTCGCGCCGCGATCCGAGATTGAAAACTATGCCCGCAACTGCCGGCTCGCTCCCGCATCTCCTGGCGAGAAGAACGGCTGCCTCCCGCATCTCTCGCTACGCACGAACCGCCCTCCTGTCAAGGCTCCCGGGACGGAATCCCGACGCGCCTCCTCGCGATTCTCCCGGCGCCTCTGCTTCTCTCGGCTCCGCCTCCTGTGCGAGATTCCCGGCGACAGCCCCTTCATCTTCCTCTCCTCTTCCGGCAGCCAGCCGGCTCCAGTTCTACCTGCGGTGCCTCTCCCCGCGCGACTCACGGCGCTTCTCCCATGCAACGGATCTCTCCCGCTGCTCCTCCCGGTCGTGCAGGCCCTCCCTCACAGCAGATTTCCCTCACCGGCGGATCTCCCCCCTGCCGGCGTCTCCTTCCGTCGTGGGTCCCTGCCCTTCCGGCGATTCTCCTCTCCTTCGGAGCTTCTCTCCGAAGGCCCCGCCCTCTCAGCAGTCGGCTCTTCGCTCCAACGCAACGGCTCCATCCCAGCGGATCCCTGCTGTCGTGCCTCCCTTGGCGGCCTCCTGCGCATCAACAACTGCTCCCTCCATGTCGGCCTCCTCCTGCGGATTTTCCGGCGCTTCGACGACCGGCACCGCCATTGCGGATTTCTCTACACTTTGACGACCGGCCCTCCCGAGCGGATTTCTCGGCGCTTTGACGATCGGCCCAACATTACGGATTTCCCGGCGCTCTGACGAACGACCCATAGTGCGGATTTTCCCGACGCTCTGACGACCGACCCGCCAGTGTGGATTTCTCGGCGCTTTTTTGTCCGGCCCCGCACTTTTCCGGCGATGACCCATCCTTTTTTTTTCAGTGGCATCACATTACCATCTTGAGGGGGAGCAGCATCAACAACGATTTTATTATTTCCGTTTCTTCTGTTTTTGTCTTGTATTTGTCATCAAGCTGGGCATGTCCAGCTTAAGGGGAGTGTTAGCATCTTTTTTTTTTGTTGCATTCTTTTCATTATGTGTCCAAGCTAGGTACACCTAGCTTGAGGGGGAGTGTTGGAGTCTGTATCCCACATCGGACTTGTGATCCGATGTGGTCATTTCCATTCATTATAAAAGAATGCCTCCGCCTCACTTTGAGGTAAGGAGGCAAGGGGTTTCTCAACCTACAAGTACATTGTGGCTTGTTAAACTCGGTGTTGTGTGTACAGCAAACTATCAAAAAAATCAAATTTATTTAAAGAAAAATATATCATAAAATCTCAAGGTGTTACGGTCCACTCCATTATAAGAATTTGGCCCTCGAAATTTCATCACGGTGATACAAACAAATGAGGATACTTCTACCATGGCTCACTGGTAAGACTATCATAGTGGATTGGGTTCAGTCCTTGTTTCACCATTTCCTTACTTAAGGTTCACTCCCAAAACTATCATGGTGGATTGGGTTCACTACACGTTCCATCATTTCTTTTGTTAAGGTTCACTCTCAAGACTATCATACTGGACAGAGTCCCATAATAAATTGGGTCCACTCCTCATTCTGACCCATATTATCTCATAAGATATCATTCTTTACCCAATGCATTGAAGGGCAATATAATTCCGAGTCCACCCGTCACATAATAAAAACCAAACATATGTGTGCCACAAGTTCATAAAACATTAATCGGTTCATCATATCATAACTCATGGAAAAGAAACAAGTTTCATAAACATTTCACTATTCATCATAGCATAACACGTGGAAAAGAAACAGATTTCATAAAGATTTCATAGCAGCTCGAAGGCGTATCCAAGGGAGTTACCTTTCGGGATGAGGCGTAAGGTTAGGGAGAATAATTCCCAACTGCCAAGGGCAGCGTTGTAATTACCATAGATAGTTGTTGGCTAAGTTGTTAGAGTGGTTGGGGGTAATAAATGGCGGGAAAGGTTGTAGGTTGGGGGGATTACGGATATTATTTGGGAGTAACAACCAGACTGTTTCGATGATTTAGGCCACAGACCTTGGGAGCAACACCTTCTAGGGAGTTCTTCTCCATTCCTTCTCCATTTCTACTTCTTTCTTCTTTTTCTCCTCTAATCTCTTGTAATTCCAGTTTGTTACTGCAGTATAAACAATAGAATTCCATTGAATCTCTCTCTCACACCTATTATATCCTCTTACCCCTGATTGGTTTTTATGGACGGAATCCTCGGCCTTTTTTTCTCTCCTCATTCTCCATTGCTTTGTAAATTATCATTCACTAGTAGACTAAGGGCATTTTTTAGGTGATAAATAATAAATGTTTTTTTGAGACAAAAAAAAAATCATCATTATGCATTAACTACCTAACACATAATGCACCAAGCTCTTTGCACTTAGGCCACAGGCCTTGGGGGGATTACGGATATTATTTGGGAGTAACAACTAGACTGTTTCGGTGATTTAGGCCACAAGCCTTGGGAGCAACACCTTCTAGGGAGTTCTCCTTCTCCATTTCTACTTCTTTCTTCTTTTTCTCCTCTAATCTCTTGTAATTCCAGTTCGTTACCGCAGTATAAACAATAGAATTCCATTGAATCTCTCTCTCAAACCTATTATATCCTCTTACCCCTGATTAGTTTTTATGGATGGAATCCTCAGCCTTTTTTTCTCTCCTCATTCTCCATTGCTTTGTAAATTATCATTCACTAGTAGACTAAGGGCATTTTTTAGGTGATAAATAATAAATGTTTTTTTAAGACAAAAAAAATCATCATTATGCATCAACTACCTAACACATAATGCACCAAGCTCTTTGCACATACAACCTAACGTGCTGCTATTATTGACACAGTTGCATTTATATATAAAAAATAAAACCATCCTCATGAAGCACACCAAGCAATTAACAGAAAGCATATATCAAATGAAATCTAAATAGTTACTTGAAGAGATAAATATAAGCCCACACTAAAAATTTAGATATAGGAATGCTTCACGCAGGATCCAAAATCTCACCTTTTCTCCTTTGAAATGACTACCTATGAGGAGAAGGTTTCCATCTACATTTATGCTAGTAATAACAACCTGAGACATCATTTAGATAAACATGTCATGCCAAAATATAAAAAATACAAAAGCACATTGACAAGCCATGCATACACATGTATCGCATTAAAAAATGCATCTAGATAAACTACAGTAAGCAATAATATGTGCCGAAGAACAGTAGAAACAGAAAATTCTAGCTTTCTAAACAGTACATAGAAGTATGGAAATTAAAATAAAGAGCACATCAGTGAGACTCCTACAAGAGAAATATGGACATGGTTATCCCAGGTGTCACTTTAAGAAATCAGACCCATAATTTAACATGGGATGCCTTGCACCCTGTCAAACAAAAATGAATCATCCTCCTGACGTGGCATTCTTGAAAGAGAGGTGCATCTTCTCAGTGAGTTCATGGGCTTATTCTATCGGACTCTGATCACATGATCGCAGTTGCAAGATTTAAATAGGGATTGCAGAACAGAGCAGCCCTGTTAGAATATTATAGTCAAGTGCTCACCTTTCATAATTGTTGGACCCCATTTAAGTCTAAATGGGTATTTCTGAGTCTCACATCGGACTTACCATTCTTGTAATTAGATTTACTCATCTATAAAAGAGTATCCCCACCTCACATTGAGGTAAGGGGAATTCACCATTAACATGGTATCAGAGGGATCTTAATCCCGACCCTCCCTCCCAGCGGATTCCCGGTTCTGCCCGGCCCCGCCTCTCTTCCCCCCCTCTGGCTCTGCCCTTTCTCCCAGCGGCTCTCCCTCCCGGCGCGGCTCCTGTCCCGGCGGCCCTCTCTCCCGGAGGCTCTCCCTCCCGGCGCTACTCCTGTC
Source organism: Viscum album (assembly GCA_963277665.1). Lineage (NCBI taxonomy): Eukaryota > Viridiplantae > Streptophyta > Magnoliopsida > Santalales > Viscaceae > Viscum > Viscum album. The sequence goes on from OY728141.1 coordinate 1,634,144,842, forward strand.
CTGGCAGCCCTCTCTGCCGGCGCGGCTCCCCTCGCTCCGAGGTGCCCTCGCCAGCCCCTCGCCCAGGCGCTCTCGGCCCCGCCCCGGCGCCTCGCCCTCGGCCACGCCCCAGCGCCTCGCCCAGGCCCTCTCGGCCTCGCCCCGGCGCCTCGCCCTCAGCCTCGCCCCGACGTCCTCGCCCTCGCCCCAGCGGCGCTCTCACCCGGCGCCCGCACCCTCGCCCCAGCGGCTCCCCTCCCGGCGTGGCTCCCGGCCCCGGCTTCTGACGCCCTCCCACGGCGCGCCCTCGCCCAGCACGCTTTCGCCCGGCGCCCGCACCCTAGCCCCAGCGGCGCCTGCGCCCCTGCGGCGCCCCTGCCCCAGCCGCACCCTCCTGAGCGCGACCCCCTGTCGCTGCTCCCTCCGGCGACCTCTCCGGGCCGCCTCCCTTCCACCGCGCGACTCCCGGCCACCCGGTCCAGCGCCCGCCCTCCATGGACGCTTCCTCCGTTCTGCCGTCCCTAATCACGGCCTCCTCTCGGCTTGTCGATGACCGGCTAGATGAAACAAACTTCTCCGTCTGGCGGAAGACGGTCTTGATGTCCCTACGCGGCATGGGACTTCATTCTCATCTTGAGAAACCCCCACCCGCAATCAATGACCCCAAATTCGATTCTTGGCAGCTGGCGGACAGCAAAATCTTCGCATTACTGGTCAACTCCATGGACCGGTCCGTGAAAGATGTCACCAGGACTGCCAACACGGTCAGGGAGCTATGGGATTCCTTGATTGTCGTGTTCTCCGAGACCAACAACTTGGCTCGGGTCTCAGACGTTCTACAGCGTCTCTCCCACCTCCGCCAGCAGGATCGGACCTTTCCCAACTACTACATGGAATGGAAGGGTCTCCGCGACGAACTGCAGGAACTTTGGCCTATTCCTCAGACTCCGGCGGAAGCGCAGACTCAACGGGATCAGCTCTGCCTATTCAATCCCCTGAATGGCCTCGCACCGGACTACGCCACGACGGCCACTGAGATGCTAGTCAGCCCGTCTACGCTGGATATCCTGCAGGTCTATCATCGCCTGCAGAAGGCTCATCGGACCCTTGCACCACCCGTCCTCATCCTTGATCACACTGCGCTCCTCGGCCGTGGCGGTGGCCGCCCTACCGGCTCTCGCGGACGCGGCCGTGGAGACGGCCGACCTCGCCCCCACTGCCAGCACTGCGGCAAGCTTGGCCATCTGATAGACCGTTGCTGGGTCCTTCATGGTCGTCCCGATTCGCACCCCCGACAGGGCCAGACTGCGATCCGCGATGCGTCATCACCTGCTGCTGCTCTTCCCCCGTCGTTGGGTCTTTCCCTGGCTGAGCTCCAGCTGATTCACAAGTACTGGTCCACCTCCATGTCGGGCTCTTCATCAGCTTCTCTTGCCCATTCCGGGGGTCCCACTGCTCTTGTCAGTCATCGTTCCCCTGCATGGATGCTTGACTCAGGTGCGTCCGACCACCTCACCGGGGATGCAGGTATACTCTCCAACTACCGTCCCTATAGTGGATCCTCAGCCATCACTGTTGCTGATGGCTCCACTCTCCCCATAGCCGGCTTTAGCACCTGTTCCCTCACCTCCTCCCTTCACCTATCCTCGGTGGCTCATGTTCCCAGCAGTCCCTTTCACCTACTTTCCATCAGCAAGCTGACCAAGGATCTCAACTGTAATGCTATCTTTACCTCGTCTTCTGTTGTGTTTCAGGAGCGGACGACGAACCGGAAACTTGGTAGAGGCCAGCTTCGGGATGGGGTGTACATGTTCAATGGCCCGACCTCCATCGCCTGCGCGTCTGTCCATGCTCGTGTCGTAGACCTCCATTCTCGGTTGGGCCACCCCTCCGCCTCAGCACTTCATCAGCTCTATCCCGATATTAGTCCCCGTTTATCTTTTCCTTGTGAGTCGTGTCGTTTTGCGAAACACCATCGCACATCATATTCTCCTCGAGTTGACACACGGGCCGCCAAACCCTTTGATTTGGTTCATTCCGATGTATGGGGTCCCTGTGCCACCTCGAGTCAATCTGGGTATAAATATTACATTTCTTTCATTGATGATTATTCTCGTATGACATGGCTTTACCTTCTTCGCGATGGGACCGAGGTTCTCTCCACCTTTCAGGCCTTTTTCCATGAAATACAAACACAGTTTTCTATCCCTGTGAAATGTCTCCGATCTGACAATGGGCGAGAATACTTATCCACTCACTTTCAGCAATTTATGCTGGCCCACGGCATCATCCACCAGACCTCCTGTCCCGATGCCCCTCAGCAAAATGGGGTGGCCGAGCGGAAACACCGGCATATCTTGGAAACCGTTCGTGCTCTCCTCTTCCACCGCCAGGTACCTCTTCTCTTCTGGGGGGATGTCATCCTCACTGCTACTTACCTTCTCAATCGTCTTCCCTCCATCCTTCAGGGGGAGACTCCTTTTCATACCCTGTTTCCCTCTATTCCTCCTCACTCCCTTCCACTCCGCGTCTTCGGATGTCTCTGTTATGTCCGGGACACTCGCCCCAATCTCTCCAAACTTTCTCCCAAATTCCTTCGCTGTATTTTTCTCGAGTATTCCCGCACTCAGTGCGGGTACCGATGCTTCTCTCCAGCCCTCCGCCGGTATATCACCTCTGCCGACGTATCATTTGTCGAGAGCTCTCCTTTCACTCTCCCCTCTCCTTCCGACACTACCATCGATGATTGTCTTCCGCTCATGGTTCAGCCGCCTCTGGTGTCTCCTCCGACCGGTCATCTCTTTGGACAGACCTACTCTCGTCGTCCTTCCGTTGTACCTCCCATCCAGGCCGAGGAAACCATTGTTCCCGTTTCGTCCGATGCTCCTGTCACAGCTCCCGAGGACGTGCCGATTGCACTCCGGAAAGGTACTCGCTCATATCAGACTACTCCTCTCTTTGTATCTTCATACAGGGGTCTGTCAGCTCTGGAGACCGTGTCAATTCCTCGGACAGTAAGTGAAGCCAAATCTCACCCCGGGTGGCTAGCCGCAATGAGGGATGAATTGCAAGCTATGGATGACAATCATACTTGGGATCTTGTTCCACTTCCGGCGGGCAAACAGGCGGCCGGCTGTAAATGGATTTTCACGGTCCGTCTCAATCTCGATGGCTCTCTTTGTCGCCTCAAAGCCCGGCTTGTCGCTAAGGGATTTGCTCAGACATATGGCATCGACTACTTTGAGACCTTCTCTCCAGTCGCAAAGATGGCCTCTGTCCGCCTATTCCTCTCTCTGGCTGCTCATCATCACTGGTCGCTTCATCAACTGGATGTTAAGAATGCTTTTCTCCATGGCTTTCTTGACGAAGAAGTCTACCTGCAGCAGCCCCCTGGTTTATCTGCCTCTGGTGCCGACTCCCATGTCTGTCGTCTTCGTCGCTCCCTCTACGGCCTCAAACAGTCTCCTCGAGCATGGTTTGGCCGCTTCAGCACTGTTGTCACAACCTTTGGCCTCTCTCGGAGTATGAAAGATCACACAGTCTTCTTCCGTACGACGACGCACGGTTGTATCTTGCTTGTGGTTTATGTTGATGACATCATCATCACAGGGAGCGACTCCAGAGGCATCACCAGCCTCAAGACGCATCTTCACCAGCACTTTCACACCAAAGATCTTGGTCCCCTCACCTACTTCCTTGGCATCGAGGTCTCCCGGACTGCGGACACTATCTCTCTCTGCCAGCGCAAGTATCTTCTTGATATCTTGCAGGATGCCGGGTTGAGCACAGCCACCGCAGTGGATACTCCACTTGAGCCTGGGGAACACTCCCTTCATTCCGACTTGGAACCATTTCCTCATCCCGAGAGCTATCGACGCTTGGTCGGTAAACTCAACTACCTCACCATGATGCGTCCCGACATTGTCTGTGCCGTTGGCAAAGTCAGCCAGTTCATGGAGCATCCCACCCGATCTCAGTGGGATGTTGTCCTCCGCATTGCCAAATACATCAAGAAAGACTCTGCACGTGGCCTCCGGTACTCATATCATGTTCACATGAATGTTGAGGCCTTCTGTGATGCGGACTATGCCAGTTGCCTCGCTACCCGCAAGTCTACTTCGGGTTTCGCCGTGTTCTTCGCCGGTAATCTCATCTCTTGGCGCAGCAAGAAGCAGACGGTCGTCTCCCGATCGAGTGTCAAGGCCGAGTATCGAGCCATGGCCACAGTCACTACTGAGATCGTCTGGCTTCGTCATCTTCTCCAAGAGCTCGGTTTCCCAGCATCGACTCCTGCTCATATCTGGTGTGACAATCAGGCCGCCACGAAGATTGCCTCGAATCCCGTCTTCCATGAACGGACAAAGCATATCGAGGTGGACTGTCACTTTCTACGCCACCATCTGGAGCAGCACCATATCGGTTTCGGCCATATCCCGACGGCAGATCAGCTTGCCGATCTCTTCACCAAAGGTCTCCCAGGAGCTCGTCTTGAGTCTCTCACTACCAGGCTGGGTATTCACAGCCTCCATGGCCCAGCTTGAGGGGGAGTATGAGATGGTCTTGTGTCTTGTCATTCTTTTTTTTGTGGGACTCTATCCAATCTGGGCATGTCCAGCTTGAAGGGGAGTGTTGGACCCCATTTAAGTCTAAATGGGTATTTCTGAGTCCCACATCGGACTTACCCTTCTTGTAATTAGATTTACTCATCTATAAGAGTATCCCCACCTCACATTGAGGTAAGGGGAATTCACCATTAACAATAATTTCCATTCCTTGGAATTAAAATCAATCATTTCTTCATGAGAAAAATGAATCATAAATCAAAATATCTTTGCAAAGTAATATCAACCGAGGAACAGAAGTATTTTAGAAATCCTAGCTCAGATTAAATTTTTCACCTAAATGCAAGCTTAAAATCAGTCCACAGTACTGATTTGCTCTCACTTGTTCCCTTCAAGATGATATCAGAACTGTAGAATGAGGAAACCCCCTTTGCCTCCTTACCTCAAAGTGAGGAGGAGGCGTTCTTTTATAATGATTGATAAACTCCACATCGAACCACAAGTCCGATGTGGGATACAGACTCTAACACTCCCCCTCAAGCTAGGTGTACCTACCTTGGACACATAATGAAAGGAAATCAACAAAAAACAGACGCTAGCACTCCCCCTCAAGCTGGACAGACCCAGCTTGATTACAAAACAGACGAAATAAAAAAAAAGCTGCAAAAGGCTGCTGCCCCCCCTCACGATCAAAGCTCCTCCGCATGATGATGGATGGATGATGTTGCGGGCGCAGCAGAAGAAACCACTCAGATCGGCTGGTTGACGGAGCGCCAGGAATGCCGCACTAGTGGGGCCGGTCGATGAAACGCCGGGAAATCCAAACTAGCACCGGGAAAACCGCACTTGCGGGGCCGGCGACGGGAGGCGGGGATTCCGCAGAATTGTTGCGGGACTGGCGGCGCCAACGGGCCCAAATCCTAGGTGGTCGAGGTGCTGCGCTAGCGAATGGACGTGCCGGCGGACAGAGATGCGGGTGTCGGGAGTCGTCGGGAGATGCCGGCGAGGCGGGGATGCCGCAGGAGGTGCCGGAGAGCCAAAACTGAAGTGGGGCAGCCGCAGGGAGAAACTGGAGTCGGCCGGCTGCCGGAAGAGGAGCGCAGGAGGAGGCCGGCGAAGGAGCAGGACAGCGGGAGGCGGCGCTGGAAGCCGGAGGAGGCCGCCGGTGTGGAGGGGCCGGCAAGGTGGAGGCCGGTTGCTGGAAACCCCCTTTGCCTCCTTACCTCAAAGTGAGGAGGAGACGTTCTTTTATAATGATTGATAAACTCCACATCAGACCACAAGTCCGATGTGGGATACAGACTCTAACAAGAACCAAACCAGAAAAGAAACTAATATTATCATTTTTGTTTTCTTTGTTTCTTTCATTCCTCTCCAACTGACACAGGTGTCACAGCCATTATTCTTCCTAACAATGCTGGCTCTCTAGGCCTCCACTTTCCCAGAGTCAGCAAACACACTCATGCCTGCCCCTGCCAGTCCATCCCTAAAAGTCTTATAGCACATATACATTATTGAACGGCATCAGTGGGCCTGGCATAGAAGCCTTAAGCGTTCAAAAAACATCAGCAATTGATCCGCTCGCCTGCCCAATCTAGCAGAGCCCAGTGTCTTCTTCCACAGGTAAGGTTCAAACAACCTGATCATGTGATGCATTTATGTTTTTATCAGCCACCTACAGTGAAATCAAATTATGTTTTACATTTCTTTCAAATGATATTTAGCATTTTTCATAAGGCTCTATAAATGCTTTACTGAAATTGAATGCAAATAATTATCATACATCACGTAAGGTTATGCTGATGTATCTTAAGAATGCCAACCTGCTCCCGACTTCTAAGAAGAGTCAAAGAAGAGTCCAAATTTTAAATCGCAATACTCATCACAGCCAAGAAAACACTCGAGTTATTGTGCTTTTGCAATCCCTCAACTCTGATGTTAGATTGAAATTTAGAAATGATTAGGCTATGTTTGGTAGGAGGAAATGCTAAGCTCCGAAAAGGAGTGGGTGAGGGAAAGCGGTAAACACTCCATTTGGTGCATGGGTGGACCTCATTCAAGGGAACCATCACGCCTACTGCTGTTCACCAGAGGAAAGCCAGAGCCCTCCTAGAAATATGAAATATGTCGACCAAAATACTCATGCAGGCAGACCCCAAGTTTGGATCATTGTGGACTGCCCAACAAAGGCCGCTCACATTTTGCGCATCAGGGAATCCTCTTTGGTTGATGAGCTGGGAAAATTATATGTCAGAGAAATTGTGAAACTTCACTGAGTACCGGCTAGTATCGTTTCGGATCGGTACCAGAAGTTCGTCTCTCGGTTCTAACAAGAATTGCAGTGAGCTCTCGGTACCCAAGTAAAACTAAGTACAGTTTCTCACCCTCAAATTGATGGTTAGTTCGAACGAACCATTTATATTCCTGAGAACATGTTACGAACTTGCATTCTTGACTTTGGTGGCTCATGAGAAAATCATCTTCCGAAGGTAGAATTTTCTTATAATAACAGTTATCAGTCGTCTAATCAAATGACTCCTTTCGATGCCCTTCATGGTAGACCTTGTCATTCTCCCCAGTGTTAGGACTGAAATTAGTGAGCTGTCCTTAATTAAGCCTAATATAGTTCGGGAGACAATGGAGCGGGTGAAAATGATTCAAAAAAGATTGATCACTGCCCAAAGCCGCCCCAAAGCCGCCATCAGTTATAAGTTGATAGAGACCTGGACCCCCTAACACGGCATGGAAAAGCATGTTCTAGAAGAGGGATCAAACCTGAGAAGCAGTTGGCCACTCAGTATTCCACAAGGGGTGGAAAAGGCATTCTTGGGATAAATCAATTAGCTGGGGACCAAGGCACTCCGGGTGGGGAAATCTGCAGGGGACCACATGCATAGCAGAAGGGAGTCTGTTATATAAGGGGGGAACCGATCGAGGAAAGGGGTAGAAATGAATCTTTGCTGTTTTGGGTAGTCGACATTCAGGATTGGGCGAGGGAGTTCCTGGTACTCTCTTGTATTCTTCTATCGTTGGTCGACTTTCTGCTGTGTCATTCCATACCCAGTGAATACAAGCCATACTGTTCAATTTCTTCCTTGTTTTCGGCAGGGAGCTTATCACTTGGTCCAACTCTGTCCGATTGCTCCTCTTCGGTATCCACTTCACTACTGCTCCCCTCAACCTTCGATATTCCGCTACCAAAAATGGAGACCAGGAACAAAACGCGACTCGACGGTGTCAAGCAGCACCTTGGACATGCGTCCAGTCGACTCTCACATATTTGTCTTCACGCGTCAACCACCTCTTGCAGGGCCAACAACAACTGGAGCGGGAGTGGGACCGTGAACGGCAAGGGCAACCGGAATTCCAGAAAAACTTGACACTCTTGCTGTGTCACCTAGAGAAGATGCCGCAAATGGAGGAAGCGCAGCCCCCACAGGCGACAGGGCTGACTGAGGAGCCTCCAAAGGTGATCAGCGAACCAAAGGCGTGGGGGCAGCATGCGAAGGGTGTTTGGCTGATGCAGGATATGGCGGCGATCGACATGCGATCTGTTGGAGGCCACAATAAAAGGACGCATGAGGCATGTGAAATGGACGTCAAACGGGGTGGAACTGGAGAAAATGGTGGCACCGCTGGCACCGCAGAAGTCGGCGTCGTTTTCCCAAATGATTGCCCTGCCTACAGCGCATTTCGCGGCGTCTGGTGAGGGTGTCAACGAAATGAGGATGCATGGGTGTAATGAAGCAGTTTGGTTCAGTTTGGCAAAGGAACGAACCGCAGTGGTGGCAGCAGAAAGCAACATGCACAGTGAGTCGCCTGCCTTCTATCCACTACAGGATAATGCAGGATCAGCAGTGATAAAGGAGGGAGCAATCACGTCTAAATTAGGAATTGAAGAAAAGGAAACACAAGCGCCAACCAAAGGCATCTCCAGAATTCTCGAAATGATTGCCTTCTCCTGGGCAGACGGTCCACCCAGATGACAGTGAAGAGGCGACTCTGCCTTCTTTGTAGATGGCGCTGCTTGAAGTGCACTCCACAACATCTGGAGCTATGGAGATGAAGCAGTGAGATGTAGGGGCATTGTCTGGACTTGCGTCAATGGTGGAAGTCACAACACCGAAAAAGAAAAATCAGGAGAAACTCGGGAAATTTTATTCCTGGCACGGCGATGCAATTTTAGAGAAGTCGTTGACGAACAACGTGCTGCCACCTAATACCATGAAGGAATTTGGCATGCAATCAAAGGCACTCAGCGGTAGGGAGATGCAACACCTGGAACATCTCCTAGAGTAAACACCACTGCAGAGGGATGAGCGACCATCGATCACGCGACAGCTGAAGTAAACAGTCAAATAGGGTGCCAAAAAGTGCAGGGGTGAGACCTATTTTTGACGAAAAAAATAACTAACCTGAAAGATGTCCAGCTAAACGCTACAGCATCCCTTCCTGAGAAGGGACACAGAGTGACAGTCGGGAAGGAGTACGCTACCGCAAACGCGTATGCTCAAACGCATGACGATCTCGGAACTGAATTTCATGTATCCGACGGAAGGGACCTGAAGAGCTGGAAGACTCGAGCAGAATTGCATTTTTAGAAGCAAGACCGAACAACCGCATTGGCAGGAGTCTCGGTAAGTCAGTTTTTCCTTGTGCACATGGTGCACGCGGGGGAGCTGCCCCGCAACACTATGGAGGAAAAGGGCGACAACATCCGCACAATCGTGAACAGCTTACGAGGAATGAAGGGATTACCGACTGGATCAGTATTCAATACACGCAACGGTTGTGATGGATTTTTGTACATAATAGCGATTCTTTTTTGAGTCCCAAACAAAGCCCTCAGACCGGACACTCATCGTCCAAACATTATTTTGGTTGCTGCACTATTGAAACAAGTCACTGTTGAAGTTGCTGTCAAACTACATGTTGAGGGTGGGAGAACAGGTGATGTGTGGAGAGCGATCATGACTCACAACACCAACCTCTCTGCTTTAGAAAAATTTATCCATGAACAAGTCCAGGTCATCCTGGCTAGGAATTCAAGGGGAAAAACCTCTTCCAGTGCTAAAAAACTTAAGTTATCTATGGGAAAAGGGTGTGTGGAGGAGTAATTTACTGTCTATTCCTCTTCTAACGGTTGTCAATTGCTTATTTATAAGCAGTGGATGGGCAAGCTTCAAGGAGGACTGTACATCTTGGCACTTGGAAAATGGCCATGGAATTAATTTTCTTTCGGGCATTCGGCACAGAGGAATACCCGTAGTGTTCAGGAGGAGTCCTACAGCGGGCATGAGGAAGGGAAACCTGCAGCCGAAGAAGTTAATTTTTCTGGTGGTTTTAGCAAAAATCTGCATGACTCTAGGGGAGGAGCAGGTGTTGCCAGCAGATGATAGAAAAACAAAAGCCAACGATAAACTGTGAGTGGACTGCTTGGTTATATTCAGCATAAGCAAGCAGGAATTACAGGCATAAAGGAAGAAGCGGAATAATGAGGGAGAAGAAGACATGGAAGAGAGTGAGATAAACTCAAGAGCCCCCCCCCCCCCAGCACTCCCGCCCAAGCCACCGGCCGAACCCACAAACATAATTCCTTCCTTTTCTTCACTCCAGCCCCAGCCACCTTTTATAAAAGCTTCCGCTCATTCCTCACGTGACCTCCACTGATATCTTCTAGAATACACCATTGTTGCCAACTGTAAATTCCCTTCTAAATCCTTACGCCCACCTCTAGAAGATGTTGTGTTGTAGGTGACCAGACCTGACCAGGTCTTTATCACTCGTCCCATCTTGAAAATCGGCCTTGCCCTCAAGACTGGGGAAATGAAACTGAGCTGAGCTGGTAAAGATCTCTTCCCATGTAGCATCAGATGTTCCTTCCATTTGATTAGCCATGGGGTTAATGCTGCCTTATTGGGCCTTGACTGCTGCCACTTCTGAACTTCAGCGATGACTACGTGTTGAATCTCCAAATTATCTGAATCTTCTAACTTGTGCCCAAGCATTTTTACCCCATGGTCAATCTTGGACAACACAAGCAAGTGTCCACTGGTTAGACTTATCCCACGCTTCAAATACTTGGAGATTATTCTTTCACCCTGTTGGAGGGTCTCCGCCATGTTACTTCTACATTGGGAGCAATTCCTCTGCCTCCTGTACACATACCTTGTTGGGACTCCTAAATCTATAGATGTCATCTTGTCCCTTTCAGAACGCATCACTTCTCCCTTCATGCCATGTGACTGGTACATCAAATATAAATCATTGATGTTCTCCCAATGTTTAAGACCACTGTTTTTTATGCTTTGGGAGAAACCAAATAACACTGCATGTTTAGGACCGAGCTGAGGTCTTTTATAAAACATCCTTTCCACACTTGCATGTCAAGCGATCTCCCAGATGTTTCTCCTACCTTCACGGTGCAGCGAAGGTGATCTGGAGTTGGAGATTACGTCACTGTCTAGCTTCCTGCATGCATCCCCTTCCTGCGTTTCCACCACTTTATGTACACTTCCCCAACTCCCCCCCCCCCCAATACTTCTCCATCCCTATTGACAGCATTTTCGTTACCCAAGTGGTCCTCCTTCGCCTTTAGGACAACATACTCATGCATTGGGAATATTCCTGTTGGAGTCTGCATCCCACATCGGACCTGTGGTCCGATGTGGTCTTTATTATTCATTATAAAAGAACCTCAAGGCCTCCTTTAAAAAGAACCTCAGGGACTCGGATCTACCTCTTTTATACTTTTACATGGTATCAAAAGGTGGTCTCTAAACCCAAACCCTCCCAGCAATTTTTTTTTATGCCCTAGATTTTCCAGAATTCCACCTTGGGGTGCGGTGGCCCCCCCACCCCATCGCCAGTAGGGCTGGGATTTTTTTCGACTGTTGCCCCTCCGGATTCGTTTCCCAAGCGGCACTCCTCCTCCGGGCTCGTTTCCCAAGCGGCCTCCCGATTCTGTCCGGCGTCACGCATCCCAATCCCAACGGTTCTTCCCGCCAACCCCCCTCCTCCACGACGGCTCTGCGTACTCCCTGCACCTCTCCCAATGCGGCCATGCATGCATCTCCCGTCGCCCCCCCCTGTCGGCCTGTCCTCCTTCCCTCCCGGCTCCCCGCCTCTGCAGCACAGTACATCCCGACCCGCCCTCCCTCCCGGCTTCGCGACCAGCCCCGCCTCACACAAGGCGGCCTCCTTCGCTCTGCCTCCTCCCGTGGCGTCCCATCAGCCCGCCATCCCTTGCGGCTCCCTTTCCTCCATCCCGGCGGCTCCCTCCCGGCGGAACCCTCCTGCGCGTGCCCCTCTTTCCCGACGGGATCCCCTCCTATGCGTCATCCCCTCAAGTGCGCCAGCCTCCCTTCCACTGCTCCTCCGCACCGCTGCTCCCTCCATGTTGGCTTCTTCTTGTGGCAGCCCCCTCCCTCCATGCTGGCCTCCTCCTACAGCAACCCCCGCCTCCATGCTCGCCTCCTCCTGCGGCAACCCCCGCCTCCATGTCGGCCTCCTGCGATTTCCCGACGCTCTGACGACCGGCCCGCCCGTGCGGTTTCCCGACGCTCCGACGAGCGGCCCGCTTGTGCGGTTTCCCGACGCTCCAACGACCGACCTGCTCGTGTGGTTTCCTGGCGCTCCGATGACCAGCCCACCAGTGCAGCTTTTCCAGCAATCCATCGGTCGGCCCCGCCTGCGCAGTTCCTTTGTTGTGCCTCAACAACTTGTCGTGCCGCTAAGGGGGAGCTGCAATCTTCAATCATCCATCATTTTCATCTAGAGGGGAAGCAGCGACTGTGAATGATTTATCTTCTTTTTGTTTCATCTTGTTTTGTCATCAAGTTGGATATGTCCAGCTTGAATGGAGTGTTTGCAACGTCTGTTGTTTGCTTTGTTTTTCCTTATGTATTCAAGCTAGGTACACCTAGCATAAGAGAGAGTGTTGGAGTCTGCATCCCACATCGGATTTGTGTTCCGATGTGGTCTTTAATATTCATTATAAAAGAACCTCAAGACCTCCTTTAGAGAAAACCTTGGGGATTCGGGTCTACCTATTTTATACTTTTACAATTCCATTTGTAAAACACTTTCTTTCCTTTGATCTAGTGCAGTTGTCGTTCTTCCAGGATATGACCCACCTCAATCTAGCCCTGAATATAACTCACAGGCCTCCACTGCATACCAGCATTTTCCACAAGTGTAGAATCACTTCCTGCCATGCCATCCACAGCTTCGGCAATAGGTGAATAAGCAAGTCCGGCTTCAGCACCAAGGTCCCCAGTCCCCAAATGATCTTCCAGAGTTCATGTTCGTACCAATGTCTGCTCGCACTTATCTTTAACTTTGATTCCAGATGGAGTCGTAGCCGTTTCATCCTTGACTGCTATTAGTTAGGTGTCTCCCGCGTCCCATCTCAGCGCCTCTGTGCCGCCTATTGCCCCAAAACGTGCATTAGTCTTCCTCAACACAAACAGAGGTTGCATAGTCCCTTCGTGCAACATCTGCTCCTCTCAAGGCAGTGTCTCTTCTATTTGGCGTACCAAACCAGCAGCATTCTCATTTGATTTTGTGGTAGACTCATCACCTAAACCCGAGTTCCCTGAATCAAATTATTCCGTCACTGACATTGGCCACTCAACCTCTTGCTGCGGCCACAGAAAAACCCTCCTACCGATCTCCCAAAACTCATCCCCCCGGGCTATCAGAATCTGATCCAGCGGGACGTCATCACTTTTCCTCTCCTGTTTTTCCTCATCGCCGTCTCCTTCTAAAAACGCACTGGATTCCTCCATAACAGTTGACGGTCGCTCATCGCCCTCCCCCTGCTTGCAAACGGTATTGGCAGGGCTTAGTTTTCTGATTGTGCTGCAATTATGCTCCTCTTCCTATCCAGATTCCAGCGGCTGCGTGCTCAATCCCGTCGGAGCCTCAATCGACGAAACCTCATTCTGTAACGGCACCTTCACCGTGGGTGGATGGATGGATTGCTACGTTTTTCGGCTCGCTGAAGCGCTCCATGAATTCCTCTTTGATCATTGGCCAAGATCCGGATGGACTTCCAACACAATGCGAAACAAGTATTCAGCATTTCCCGCCATACATTCTTGAACGGAAGGGACCTTCGAGTCTTCAGGAATTTGATGTTACAACTATGGTCGCATAAGCCATCCACATGGTTCACTGTCGTTAAACTCTGGCAATTCGACTCGACCATTGGGTGGAACTGATTCTCGCACCGCTCTAGCTCGATAGAACACTCCCTGCGGGTCCCCCGCTCCGCGCACCTTCTTTGTCGTCGCGCCAGATGGGCGGGTTGCGTCTTAGGCAGCTCAAACCTAAAAAGATGTCAGGCCGCTGCATGCAGTGTAAAGACCTGGTTTTTCCCTTGTAAGACTTTAAAATATTTCGACATATATTTCAAAGGCTAGGCGCTGAGACGGCATGCAATTCTGAGACACGATGGGCGGGTTGCTTTGGCATGTTCTGCCTTGGCATTTTCATAGTTTTTGGAAACTTTATTATTTTGACTTTCTAATAAAGTTGAATCTACAAACTTCCTCATAACTAAGTAAAGTATCATCTTCATCAAACAAAGTAGCTTTTTCTTCTTTTGAAGATGTAGAACTATTTTCATCATCCTAATTAGGATAATTAGCATTTCAAGCAAGACTGGTTAAGGATCCAGCAGGATACCTTAGCCATGAAACAATTGTTGATATTTGGAATTCCAGCATGTAATCTCATAATCATTTAAGTATCACTACTGTCATTTGCAGAATTTTCTGGAGAACTATCTCCACCATTAGCACTCCATTGTCTACAGCCTTAAGACTTTTCCTGCTTTTATACTTGTAGAATTTCTTAGAATTCCTATCTTTCTTATCCTCCTTCAATCTAGGACAATCCGATTTGATGTGCTCAAACTTCTTGCATTCATAACAAATAATTTCATAAGCATCCTTCTTATCACTTCTTTCCTTAGAATCGTTCTTATACCTATATCTGAAATCTTTTTTCCAAAAAGGAGATAGACCCTAATCCCCAAAGTCCTCTCTAAAGGAGGCCTTGAGGTTCTTTTATAATGAATACTAAAGACCACATCGGACCACAAGTCCAATGTGGGATGCAGATTCCAACACTCCCCCTCAAGCTAGGTGTACCTAGCATGAACACATAAAGAAAAAACAAAGTGATCAACAGACTGCCAACACTCCCCCACAAGCTGGACATGTCCATCTTGATTACAAAAACAATACGAAATAAAAAAGAAACAATCGATGGCCATAACTCCCCTTCAAGATCGCAGCTCCCCCTCAGGATGATGGATGGAAGAAGATGTCGCGGACGCAGCAGAGGAACCACACAGACCAGGCCAGTTGACGGAGCGCCAGGAAATCTGCACTTGCGGGGCCGGTCGATGATACGCCGGGAAAGCCACACTAGCACCAGGAAAGCCGCACTTGCGGGGTCGGCGACGGGAGGCGGTGATTCCGCAGAATCGTTGGGGGATCTGGCGGCGCCAAAGGGCCCAGATCTAAGGCGGTCGAGGTGCTGCGCCACGGTGGAGGAAGAGAGAGGACATGCCGGCGGACAGGAGAGACATCACTCAAGATCTGGAAGGAGCGTGCAGAAATGGTTCTGTCGGGAAAGGGAGGCGGCTGTCGGGAGAGCAGCGCATGAGGAGGGGGTCGTCACGCGCATTGAAGGAGCTCACACGGGAGGGAGCAGCGGAGATGCCATCGCGGAATAGGCCAAGTCCGCCTGGGGAGGAGGCGTCTAGATGGGGGTGGCCGACTGGAATCGTCCTGCACATGGAGGGAGCCGGCGTCAAGAGATAGGATCCGGCCAGATCTGGCCGGAATTGGGAAGGCTGACTGAAGGTGTGGGACAGCACCGTCGGGGAAGGAGGGAAACGCCGGGAGGGAGCCACTGGAGAGCCGCGGCGGGAGGAGGTCCCGGGGGCAGGAGCGCCGTCAGGGAGAACAACCGGGTGGTGCAGGGCCGACGGCAGCGGGCAGCGGGAGGCGCGTCGGGAGTCGGGGGAAGAAGTGGGTCGGGAGTCGCGGCTGGATCCCATCGGGATCTGGAGGCGCGACGGGATGCGCGATTGGATCGAGAAAGGAGGGGATGCGTCGTTGAGGAGGCGCACCGGGAGGAGAAAGGGCCATGGTCGGCCATCGGGATCGCGGGAGGGCGTCGGACGTTCATTTGCACAGAGAGGCGGCGCAGTGGCGGGTCATCGCGCGGGAGTGGTGCAGGAGCGCCGTCGCGCGGGAGTGGTGCAGGAGCGCCGTCGCGCGGGAGCGGCGTAGGAGGGCCGACGCGCAAGAGGCCGACGCGCAGCAAAGTACGCCGGGGAGCTGGATCTGTTGGGATCAGAAGGTGCGACGGGAGGGGCAACCTAGGGCGGGGTCAGCGCGTGCAGCGGATAGGGGACGGCGGGAAAGAAGGCCAGTGAGGGAGTCGTCGCCGATCTGAAGGACCTCCGATCGCGGGAGGGAGGCGGCGTCGGGACGACGCAGCAGGAGGCAGGGCCAGGAGTCCGGTTAGGGCCGTTGTCGGGATGGAGCCACTGTGAGGGAATCGTAGAGGCGGGTTTGAGGACCGCCAAAGGCGATGCGGAGGGAGATGTCAGCAGGGGGGAGATCCGCCGGGAGGGAGGCCGAAGCAGGGAGGGATCTGCCGAGAAAGCACCGGGAGGCCGCCTAGGAAACGAGTCTCGAGGGACGACGGCAGAAAATAAACCCAGCCCTACATGGGGGGGCCGCCGCCCCCACGGGGGAGAAATAATGGGAAACCCTAGACGAGGAAAAATAAAAATGTGAGGAAGGGCTCAGGATTAGATTCTCCCTGATACCATGTAGAATGATAAAAGAAGAAATCGAATCCCCAAAGGTCCTCTCAAAAGGAGGCCTTGAGGTTCTTTTATAATTAATACTAAAGACCACACCGGACCACAAGTCTGATGTGGGATGCAGACTCCAACACTTAGTATCATCAAGAGCTGTCCTTTTAATTCCCATTGATTTGGCATAATATCAATAATTTTTTCAACCAACATTTCATCAGTCAAATCTTTATCTCCCAAAGATTGTAAACTATTCACAATGATCATGAATCCCGCATCTTAGCAACAGTCTCCAGGTAAAAAAACAAAAACTTGGTAATCAGCTCTTAGCATAGTTTTTCGTGTTTCAATAACATTGGTTGTCGCAAAGTGAGCAACCTCAATCTTTTTCCAAATAGAATTAGTTGTTTCACAAGACGAAGTTAGAATAGATATTATTTATCATAGAACATAGCAAAGTATTTCTGACTCTGTAGTTAAGTTGATATTCAGACTTTTCATCTTTAGTAGAAGTGGAAACTTCCTTGTCCGGAATAACATAGTTTCCAGTCAGTATAACAAAGTTATCAAGTCCGGTGTTAATCACAAAAAATTTCATTCTTTTTCTCCAATATTCATAGTTGGCACCATCAAAGATTAGTGGTCTGCTAAAATTCAGATTCTCTAAAGTTACAAATGTAGGATCAAAATAGTATACGTAGATGCTCAATTACAAGAGGGGGATGAATTGTAATTTTAAAAACTTTCGTTTTTAACCTTAAGGAAAACTAGGTTTAACAAAGTTAAACAAGGTAAATTCACAAACCCTAAAATAGTTCTATAAGAAAAACTTACTAGGTTCCGGAAATATGGTTTCGAAAATGAAACTTAAGAAAATTTTACAATGAAAATATTCTACCTTAAAGCGTATAGAATCTAACTTATCAGAGTATACAAAAGTACAAGAAAGTATAAGAAAGTAATATTTTCTTTATCAAAATGCAGCGGAAATAAACTTGAAACAAAACAAGTAACAAATATAAAATCTTTTAACCCAAAGAGTAGGATATCCAACAACCTTGGATAAATGACTCTTGATCTATACTTTCAAAAAGTTTGTCTTACCCACAGCAGGGTAAGCTCTCGATAGAAATATCGAAATTTGTCTTGTTATTCCCGCAAGCTCTCGATCTTTAAGGTAGTCAGCACCTCTGTCTTCCTATCCCCGGAAGTCATCGATTGTACTCAGCAACAATCAAAGTCGCACGAAGCAAGCTGAACAAGATGTTCAGAACGCACAAGGCATGAGAGTCTCTCTCTCTAAAAATCAC
The DNA here is from genome assembly GCA_963277665.1 of Viscum album. Classification (NCBI taxonomy): domain Eukaryota; kingdom Viridiplantae; phylum Streptophyta; class Magnoliopsida; order Santalales; family Viscaceae; genus Viscum; species Viscum album. The sequence goes on from OY728141.1 coordinate 1,634,162,538, forward strand.
TTCACAACATGTAATTTCTAGATTGATGTAACGGTGGTGAGCTCGTTCAAAGAGCTCCTGTTTATAGGCATATCTCCAACGATCGGCTCCCTCCTCCAAAGGTTATATTTTTCTTTGAATCTCGGAGGGACCTATACACGTGTCACTCAACCAACGGTTAGAAACAGATTGCACGACATCGTTTCATAATAATAACAAATGTAAGGAAAAATGAGGTTACTTAACCAAATCTATTTTTCGGAGTCTAAAGAGAAATAGAATTCGAAGTCTAACTAAATAAACATTCAGAGTTTATAAGACATGGACATTCGGATTCTGTTTTACAAAGAATTCAGAATCTGAATTTCAGAGAAATCGGAGTCTAACATTTCAGAGAATTCGGAATCTGAATTTTAGAGAATTCGGAATCTGAAAACAGAACACTATATCTAAGGAATTATAAGATTCCGAGGTTTTTCATAAGAATCCGAATTTTAGACTTAGTAATAAAATTAGTTTGATTTAGAGAGATTATAAAATGAAATAATGAAAACAAAGGTAAGGATAAAAATTTCCTTATAAAAGGGAAATTTTCCTTATGAAAATTATCCTTAGGGAAAAACAATTTGCCTTAAGATAAAGTGTAGGAATAGAAAAGTCATAAGGAAATCTTATTGACTCAACACCAAAGGCCAAACCTGCCATCTTATATAACAAAATACTTTTTTCTACAATACATGTTAGTGTAAAAATTTATGACAAACAAAAAACCTGTTGCGATATAAAATGTAGCAGTTTATAACAAATGTAAATTTGTCAATATAACAGTAAAACCTCCTCTGATGCCGAATGTAGGATCTTAAGAGTATGCACACGACTACAAGAGGGGGGTGAATTTTAATTTATAAAATAAAACATACAATTTACTTATCCTCTTTATAAAGGCATTTCGGACAAACATTTGTCGGATTTATAAGAAAGTAATCGGACAAACTTTTGTACCGATACTTTATAAAATCATAGTTTAGAAAATGTTTATAACAAACTGTATAAAAAATCTCCTTAAGTGCAAAGTCAATAACTCTGACTTTAGGTATCCACGGTTTTAACCAAATCGTAAAGGTATGTCTTCCTTAAACAAGGAAGCCTTCGATACTAAGATCGAAAGAACCTCTGTTTCCCTAGCCCTCAAAACCCTCGATCACCAAGATCGGAATCTTTGTCTTCCTAAACCTCGGAAGCCCTCGATCACACTAGATTAGACACATCAAAAACACAAAAGAAACTTGAGGCATTTACAAGAATCCTCACAATCGGATGCCTTAAATAAAAAACTCACTAAAGGTTGCAATGAATCGTTCACTCGTAACAAGATGTTACAAACTCTTCAAAATAGATTTAGTTCGCTTGAGTTGCGAAATTATCCTTCTCGAATGTTGCTTCTATTTATAGGCATTTCTCCAATAGTCATATTTTGCATTCTTCGAACTTGGGTGCAATGACTTTGGACGACCTCGATATCTCTTTAAAAGGTTTAACATTACTTCATCTGATGGTCACTGTGGCAGCAACATTACAATGCTTTCGTATTTCGTCCGGTAGAATGATGTTTCTTCATCCGGTGGAATGAATTCTTCATCAGGTAGGTTTTACGAAGGTTTGTCTAGAAAGCATTTTTGCCTCCATCCGATGAATGTTTGTCCAGTGGACTCGGTAGAACTCCGTCCGGTGAGACTTGGTTATACATTGTCAGTTGGAGTTCATAAATCTACGTCCATTGGAGTTGTCTTCGTTCGATGTACAAAAGTACAAATTTGTTTGATTAAGGAAATTCCGTCCGATGATAAATGATTTCTACGTCCCGTAAAATATTCTTCGTACAAAAACAATCTAAATACTTTGGGAAGTATTAAGTTACTAAAATGAAGTTTAAGTGTTATGATTTTCAAAACTAAGGTTAGACAGTGTTGAAAGTAAATTTTTGACTCAACAAGTCCCTCACATCAACGGTAGTGAGCACCAATAATAGAAGAGGGAGAGAAGGGATTGCTTAGAAGCAATCGCGTTTTAGTTTAGTCTCGATTCTCTCTAAAAAATATGAAGAAACACTAGGAGAGAATAAGAAAATGATGAGCGATAAGATATAACAACAGGCACACAATCTAGATTAGAGAAGAGAGGATTTAGAAAACACGCCACTTTGAGAGAGAATATGTGATCGTAGCATGTTGACGTTGGAGAATGGTTGAGAAGAAGGTTGTTGTGCCAAGCCTTCAAGAAGTGGTCTCTATTTATAGTCTTCAAATCCTTCGAAAATCTTCTGGAATTCGCCGGAGGCAATTAAGATGTTCAAGACCGAAACTAAAGAGCTTTGACCAACATTAAAAGCAGCGAGACCCGTCAACACGGCTTTCACCACGGCCTGGCGCAAAAACCTTGGCCGTTTTGGCCTTCAAAATGCCCAACAACATGGGCGTGATCACCTGCCTGTGCCCGTTTTGGCCTGCCAACCTGCCCACCACGGCGGCTTCACCCACCAAGGTGTGGCACTGGAAGTTTTGCACTGCGTCTTCAAAAAGTGGCTCCTCCACTTCCATGAATGGCCTTCTAAGGATCTTCATGCCTCCATCCAAGGTTTCAATACTGCAATTAAGACTTGTTCAAGGATCCTTCAAAGTTCTTTCAAGATTAAAACAAGATGTCATCAAGTTTGTAACTGCACATCACTTGAATGAAATTGTTTAAAGAGTGTTTGTGATCATTAGAACTAAAAACACTGAGAAGCACAACAGCAAGCACGCGTCCCATCCTGCTGAGTGTGAGGTATCTAACAGGTCAGACCAATCGATAGAAACTCAAAAGCCAACGGTAACTTGTGATTGGACTGCTAAGTTATATTCAGTATAAGCTAACAGGAATTACAGGCATAAAGGAAGAAGAGGAATAATGAGGGAGAAGAAAACATGAAACAAAGCGAGACGAACTCAAGAGGCCCCTGGCACTCCCACCCAAGCCACTAGCCGAACCCACAAACATAATTCCTTCCTTTTCTTCACTCCTGCCCCAGCCTCCCTTTATAAAAGCTTCCCCTCATTCCTCACGTGACCTCCATTGATGTCTTCCAGAATACACAATTGTGGCCAGCTGTAAATTCCCTTGCAGAGACCCTTATCAGCCTCTTGGGGGCCTATCGACCATGGGACACACAGCTGGAGCAAGGGGCTGCCTGACCATCCTGACAATACACCCATTCCAGTTCTGCCGGATGGGTTGCCAAATGAGGGTACCGTTCAGTCCACACTGATCATGGGGAAAACACTTTGCACTACGGCAACTTTGTCTGACACCACTGATGACACTCCCACCAGCCAGTTTGTGAGAGATTTCCCACATATTGAGGAGCCAGACACTTCGAAGTTGGTAATGCTACCGCCCGAGCCGCAGCAGATTGAGCCGGCTCATACACGGGCTCTTGTTATTTTACCACCAGTTGTACAGGTCTCACCCGCGGTGTCAGAATGGGGTCTCCAGGTTCATGAAGGAGGTTCTTCCTTTTTTTTCACCCCCACAGCCAGGTGGTACCAGTTGTACTTCCGGGTCAGCTCACGACATGACCTTCCCCTTGGATGGAGGTCAGACATTACAGCAAGCGACACTCTCACCTTTGTCTCTTCATCCCTGATTCATGCTGGCGGTCGACGTGTTTGGGAGATTGCATGGCGAACACCTGCGGCACCAGCACATTATACAGGACTGCAATGGAGGATATAGAAGATTGCCCGGCACCACTACCTGTCTGGCACCCCTTGTCCTTCGTTCCCTGCAGCACGGATGATATGGCAGATCGCCTGGCATGCTTACGCGATCCACCACCTTGAGGACAAGGTGGTTTTTCGGGACGATGGCAGTGATAGAGACCTGCTGCCAATTAGTTAGGGACATGTAGTAATTGAGTTGGTTAAGGGGTATTGTGGTCTTTGTATGGGGCAGTTTGTTATAAGGGAGTTGAGGGAGTTTGTTGGAGGGAATATTCTGAGGAATATTATATAGAATATGTTGTGGGCCCCAAGGGAATATTCTGGGGGATATTCTTAGTTTGTTAGGGAGGGAGATTATAAATAAGAGGGGAGGGTTAAGGTGAGGGCATCCTGGAATTTTATGATTTAGTGGGCTGCTTTGAGCAGAACGGCCTTTGGGCTTGGGCGGGAGCCTCTCCCGATCTCTTTCTTCCTCCTTTCTGCTGTAATTTCCTCCTTTCTGCTGTATTTCTGCCCCCTTATTATATAAATACAAAGTAGTCAGTATTTGGTTCCTATCACATTATCTCATTGATATATCCCTCGAGGTGTTTTATCGTATTCTTAAATATATAATATCCTCTTCAAACACCTTAAGATTTCACTGAAGATGTGCTAAGAATTCTCTATAGCACATTTGTTTTGCTGATCATTTACTTTTGTTCTCCTTTGGAGACCTTCATTCTGTCTTGGATTTGTTTTGCTCATTCTCAGGAATGTTTCGTAACGCGTCAAAGCCGGTCATGTTCTCAACTGGAATCGAAGATAATTTGAAGGTAAGGATTCAGGAGATGACGGGTTTCAATATAAGCTCCGCCATCACCAGATTTGTCTGGATGTTGTGTGATCCAAAATGTCTCTCTCTGGGTTGCTTGGACCCGCATTGATCTTCTGGGTTGTCCTCCATTTTGGGTTCCCAAAGTTCCTTGGAATTGCTATTGGACCAGGAGGAAATTACTTAATCTTTGTCCTTTTCTATTATTCCAAATGATCACTGGTGTATTCCAACTGCAACCTCGTCTGATTTAATTGATCCGCATGGCAAGGTTTCTCATCTTGATTTGCGTAATACTCTTCTTGAGGATAGGCCTAAGTGGAATATGAATTCTGTTTTTTCTATCCGCCTTGCTTGGGAGGATATTCGGCCCGAGTTTCCTATAGTTTCTTGGCATTCTCTTGTTTGGAACCGATTTCCCCAGCAAGGTTCTCCGCTACTCTCAGGCTGGCCATTCTTCATAGGCTACCTACTCAAGATCGTCTTTAGAATCATGGCTTATATTTTCGTAACAGGTGCTATTTGTGTAAGCAAGCTCAAGAAGATCACTCTCACCTGTTCTTTTCCTGCTATTATACAGATGTGCTTAGTCTGCTTGATAAGCTTGGCCTTGACAATTATGCTTTATATCTCAGTGCTACAACTCTCATGTTTTAGAATGGAGTGCTACTATTCTCACATGTTCTTCATGCTTGTTGCTTTAGGCAAACTTGGCATTTCGGTTTGGGTTTTCTTCCTTTCAAAAGAGGGGAATGCTAGACTCCATGATACTTCTACAATGTGCAGGAAGTCAATTTGGTATCATATTGAACCCACAATTTGATCAAGAATTATTTCATGTAAAGCTTTTGCAGGTACTGACTTGAACAGGAGATTGGTCCATAACGGATCTCTCCCATTGAGTCTCCTTACATGAGCTACATGTGATAGTGTCCACTGGGACCACCTTGGATTTTCAAATGCTCTTGCATGCCATTATGGCTGGGACGACATAGACTGTTTTCTTTGTTGCTAGGGAGCTAGTATGGTATCATATTGAACCCACAATTTGATCAAGAATTATTTCATGTAAAGCTTTTGCAGGTACTGACTTGAACAGGAGATTGGTCCATAACGGATCTCTCCCATCGAGTCTCCTTACATGAGCTACATGTGATAGTGTCCACTGGGACCACCTTGGATTTTCAAATGCTCTTGCATGCCATTATGGCTGGGATGACATAGACTGTTTTCTTTGTTGCTAGGGAGCTAGTATGCTGCTTCAAAGATCAGTCTTGTATTGACAAGTAGTTGACAAGGGGCAGTTTGGAGTTGGGGTCTTGTTTGCAGTGCAGTGCAGTGCTGTGGACTTGCTGGTGTTTTAGTGGCGTTTGAGCAGCTGCTTTGGCACTCATGGAGATGCAGAAACGGTTGCTTAAGGCATCAGGCTCGATCGTCATTTTTCATGGAGGCCATGAGGAATTCCTCACCTGTTGTGTTCATGATGGTCCGCTTGGAACTCAGGAGGATGGTGGCATCACCCTGGCTGGACTTCTTACAAGTTTGGGTGTTGTTCCACGCTTTTCTGATCTTATATATTACTTACTTTGCCATTCAAAAAAAAGGTCTGCCACTATTTGACTGCTTTTTGTGATTTGTTTCATTTAATTCTTTCTGAAGAGCCCATGTGTGGATTGCATTTGTTGTCAATGAGGAAGGTTTCCATGATGATGAGAAGACTGTCAATATGTCTTGGAGAAGCATGGAAGTGATGTTGAGGTGCTGCTCATGCATTGATGAGCAAAGGAGTAGAAGCTGAGCTGAGAAACTGAGCTGTTGTCATCATAAATGGTGATGGAAAATGAGGCTGCTGCTTGAAGACCTTGGCTGGACAGATTCAAGTAGCAGCCCCTTTATTGTGATGATTTTTGAACTGATCTTCAAGTTATAGACAAGTACTAAATGGTTGTGAGTACTGTCCACAACATCTTGTAATTATGGTGAGAAGTTAGCTGGCCAAATGGGGAGATTGGAAATCTTAATCTAGAAGGTGAAGGCTAGCCTTGAGTTGATGATTCTGAGGTGATCTTGAGTGATTGAGAAAGCCCTCTGAAGGCTGGAAGAGGTTCTGAAGTCATTAGAGAGAAGTCTGAAATCTGAATCTGAAGCAGAAAATGGCTAAGTCCGGACTTTGAAAGAATCATTCTTGACTTCGAAAGAGTCATGATGTACTTCGGAAGAGTAAAGTAGGACTTCAAAAAGGTAAACACTGATTTAAGAAGAGTAGTCAGGGACTTTGGAAGAGTGTTTGGATACTTCGGAAGAGTAAAGCACGACTTCGAAAGAGTAAAGATGGGTTCAGAAGAGTAAATGAGAACTTCGGAAAAGTAAATGGTGAGTTTCGAAGAGTAACAGAAGAGTTCAGAAAAGTAAGAAGGGACTTCATAAGAGTAGGTCCTAACTTCAAAAGAGTAATCCAGTGCCCAACACTCAGAGAATTTTGGGATCATGAATGAAAACTGACTACAAGTAGACCTGGAACTCTACTTGGAGCAGAAGAGAAAGGTTGAACATGTGTTCGAAATTCACAATTACTAAGATGAGAAAAAGATGAAGTTGGCGGACATTGAATTCATCGAATATGCAAGCCTTTGGTGGAACCGACTACAAGTAGAGGTCAATTCGAACATGGGAAGAGATGAAGATAATAATGCACAAAACGTACATTTCTAGTCATTTATTATAGAGATTTGCAATTTGAAGTTGCAATGGTTTGCACAAGGTTTGTGCAAGGTGTCATGTGTGAAGAAGTGCTATAAGGAGATGGATCCTATAGTTAAAGACATGATTGAATTACAAAAATCATTTGGGGGGCAGTAAAGGTGGAGAGGCAATTGAATTCCATGAGGTTTAGTACAAGTTCTCACACTTCTTGGAAAACCAATTGGAAAGACACCAAATCTAGAGATTTTGAAGCTAAGCTGTCCAAAAATAGAGAAGTTGTGAACAAGTTTGTGAAAGGTACATTGGGGTGGGGCTGGGCAGTAATGCAGGTGGGGGGGGGGGGCTGCACGCAAGTGGGTATGGGGTATTAATGGCCAAGGGTAGCATTGTAACTCTCTATGAGGGAGGGTTGTTGGGCAGGATAGAATTGTTGGCTACAGAAGAGGGTTTTTAAAGAGGGGAAGTGTGTGGGAAGGGGGACCACGGGTAATCTGTTTGTGTGAGTCGGCCTCTTTAGCTTGGGTGAGAGATTCAGGGGAACTCTCGAGAACTCATCTCTTCTTCCTCCATTTCTCTCATTCCTCCTCCGCCTCCTGTAACTCTAGTCCCTCATAGCTTTCTACACATCTATACAAAGCAACCGGTTCTTGTTGGCCCAATGTTAGTGAGGGCTTAACACTTGGTCCGGCCAGCGGAAACTCACGGGGTGGGGAGGGGGGGATGACTAGGCTCGACAGGGTGGACCAGCAACTCAAGGGTATAAACGCTACGCTCCGACATAGCGGTGTGAGTCGGATGGAGTGGGAACACGACCTGCACACTCACGTTTCAGGTGGAACGCCTCGAGAGGAAGCAGCATTCAAAGGGGACTAGGCGAAACGAAGGGACCGGGGTGCGACGAAGAAACTAGGCTCAATCCGACAAAGGGGCAGAACGCGTACTTAGCGGAAGAAAATTCTGGCAATGCACAAGATGAGTTTCCTACTTTCTACCTACTACAGAAAGGTGATCAGCTGAGGGAGGAGATCGGCATGCGACCGGACAGAGTCGGCAACAAGGGGACCAAGAGGCATGCACTCGGGATGTCGGGGACCTGGACGCGTTTTTGGCAACAGAGACGACTGAAAACGAGCAAGACGAGCCATCTGCAGATGTCAGTGAAATCAGTTGGCAAGCTCAAAGTTACGGACCGGCAAGGATCAACCGCGGATAGACTCAAATCAGGAATCACTTAAGAAGGGAGGCGCAGGCTCAGAAGAGTCGAGAAACAAGCTATGAATTAGTACAAAGCAAGGTGCGAAGCCGATGTTTGCAAGAGATGAATCTGATCTTGCTGTTGGGACTACTAGTGTCGAGCCGCATTCCAGCATTTACAGTTCTAAGTGCCCAGTTCTACGGGGGAGGATTGGCACAGCATGGGATGCAATCTCGATTTTCAATTCAGGAATGTACGGAACACCTGCAGGATCCATATTCAATGCACGCAGTAATTGTGTTTTAAAGCTCTGCCCTCAAAGCATTACTTCAACCTATGGGTTTGTTGTTGTTTTACTGGGATTGTCAAACGAATGCATCAATCTGGGGGCATTTAGGTGGGTTGCTTCGCTGCTAGAGGCATATGAGGTTGCACAGACAAGCACCTATTTAGCTGGAAATTTCTCATGTATCTGGAAGTTGCATGGTGGTATTCAAAGTGCATATGTCGAAAGTTTATCATGGAGGGAAGAAGGCGTGAGAATCAAAATTGGTGAGGATGCTTCAAACGGTTCCATATGTTCACGAAAAGAGACCTGTTGTGCAGTTGTGGCTTTAGCCAGCAGTTCTTACCAGCGGGTTGTGCACTTAACCCCTTGGCAAACTAATCTACATGTTGTCATTGCAACAGCTTCAGAACTCATTTTCACAAAAACAGTGAGTTACAAACCTAAACCTGCCCATGCAGATTGGAAGCTACCTGAGAAGATATCTTTGGGGGGCTTCTTGATTAAAGGTCTGACAGAAGTGAGTTTTTGGTGGCGAATGGGAGTCAATCTCATAATCCAGCCTTGTCACAACAAGCTTTTATCAGAGCTTAGCAGTTGAATGCGTCCTTTGTTGATGCTTGGGCATTCCTTGGGAGGTTTTATAAAAAAGAGAGAAATGGTTGGCCAATCAAGCATTTGAGCTGAGGAACATCAAAATTCCTTTTAAAGGGACTGGAACAGAGTACACCACAGATGATATAGGTGGATTAGCTTCTGCTGTTAAGTCTGCCAATCAGCAGTGCTGTCTCCAGCTGAAGGACGAAATATTGAGGAAGCTACAAGTGTTGGAATGGCAGAAGAGGAAGAGGGGGCTGAGCAAGAGCAGTCGTGATGCCACGACTGTTGTGACTAATGTGTTGAACGACTTGGCGCGCCCTCATGCGTCTAATGAGATGCGCTATGATGGCGAGGAAGCTGAAAAACTGACCAAGGTGTCGGCCTATTTGATCACACAGGACACGTTAAATGACAAGCTCAGCTGACACGGCCTACAGGCGGGTTGAGAATACACTGCCCAAAGTGGAGTTCTAGATCACCAGAAGCTTGTGGAGGGATTGTTTGTTCAGCTTAGAGTGCACCCAGAGAGCACTGCTGCTGCTTTAATGGATTTGTATCCAAGCTTGGTCGATGCCCGTGCCCAGCAAATTGCTGGCTCAGCTGCTTGTATAATAGAGTTTTCTGAGCGGCAAGAGGAGGCAACCTCATTTCTGATTTGCAAAATGAGCTAGCTCTGACTAGGGGTAGATGCCCCCAATTACAGCAGATGGGAAATAATGAGTACATGAAGAAGGTTGGTCAGATTTATGAGGTGGAGCTAAACAGACTAAAAATCTGCGAAAAAGGGCCGATTGCATGACAGCAAGACAAGGGTGTCATCCGCCAATGGGAGGAATGTGACAAGTGCTTGGCGGACTCAAGTAACCTCATTGCACGGATGCTGAAGGTCAGCATCCACCAGAGCAGTGGTGTTTCGATCAAGTTAATGCCCACTTTTGAGAAGCTGATCATCAGGGGGCTGGATCGAGCTGTCAAACAAGGCTTGCGCAACGAACACAAGCCAAGAAGGGGAGAGCGGGTGAGCAAACAATGTAGTGTATGGCCAGACAATCAAGGAATGCGACCTGCATCTGGGGCGACTGCTCCAGCGATTCATCATGTTTCTCACCTTGAGGACAGGGTTATTTTCAAGGGGGCGGCAGTGATAGGTACTTGGGGGTGGGGCTGGGCAGTAATGCTGGTAGGGAGGGGCTGTACACAAGTGGGTATGGGGTATTAATGGCCAGGGGTAGTATTGTAACCCTCGTAGCTTTCTACACTATACAGCAACCGGTTCTTGTTGACTCGATGTTAGTGATGGCTTAACATTTGCGTGTTTTGATGCAAAAGATAAAAGAAACTAAAATCGCCTCTGAATCTCATGATATGGTGCTTCAAATGTCAGGAACTCAAGACATATCACATCTCAATGCCCAAACAAGAGAACGACGATAGCTTTGGATAATGGTGAAGTTCATAGTGAAAGCTTTGACGATGATAATATGTCATCATTGGAGGACTGTTCTAATGAAGAAATTGAAGAACCAGTTAATGGAGATGTGTTGGTGACAAGGGGTGCTCTAAATATTCAACCTAAAGATGATTATGATGAGGATCACCACAAGTGCATTTTCCACACTAGATGTCATATCAAGGAAAAGGTATGTAGCATGATAATCAAAAATGAGAGTTCTTCCAATGTGGCTATTACCTTGCTGATTGAGAAGTAAAGTTTACCAACCATTAAGCATCCTAAACTCTAAAGGTTGCAACGGTTGAATGATAATGAGGAGATAAAAATGACTAACCATGCCATAATTTCTTCTTCTGAAAAATATCAAGATAAAGTGGTTTGTGATATTTCCCCCATGCAAGCAAGACATTTGTTGCTTGGTCGGTAATGGCGATTTGATAGGAGAGTTTTATATGATGGTTATACTAAATGCTAATCCATTGTTTTCAACAGTAGAAAATTTGTGGTAAAACTTCTGAAACTCTTACAAAGCAAATGAAGATCAATTGAGAATTGAAAAAAATATATTAAAAAAGAAAAGAAAAGCTGTGGGTGCAAATGAATTTTTGAATAACAAAAAGGAGTGAAAAAAAAGGTGGAGTTGAGAGAAAAAACTAGAGAATGAAAAAGAACGAAAATAGTGTGCAGGGAAATAAATGCAAGAGAGTGAGACAAACAGAAAAAATAAAGCGAGTTTAATCTCAAGAAAAAATTGAGATGGAGTGCACTTTTAAGTCGGCAAGTGTCAGTAATCATTAGTAAGAATGCTTACTTTTCCATTCTGAACAGCCCAGGCATCCAGAAGGTAAATAAATTCAATGTCAAATTGAAGAAATGAAAAGGAAGGGATTTTAAGGATGGTGCCTGACCCTGGAGATTGGGTTTTGTTGCATTTGGGGAAGGAGATGTTTACAGCACAAGAGTAAATCCACACTTCAACCCAAGATAAGAAGATTTGAAGATGAATTTTTCAGAGAGATGATGATGGTCATGTTACTCGATATAATTCAAAACACGAAACCTATGAATTCAAAAGATTTGCTGCACGGAATTGGAGTCTCAATGATGGAATTGGAGACTCATTCCAACACTTTTTGCCTGGAAAAGGCAAATAAGTCTATTGTTGCTCTTTTTCATACCCCAAAAGAGACATCAGTGGACCAATCCAAGAGGGGGGATAAATTTTGAAGATCAATTAGCATGCTATAGTTACCAAAGTCAAGGATAAAAGCATAAAATTTAAATTTGGTGGTCTGAGTGTCCACAAAATTAAGGATGGATGCAAGAAAGTCAAATTCGGTGGGTTGGGTGTTCTCCAAAATCAATGATAAGGGCAACAAAGTCAAAAAGTTTGGCTTGGGCTCAGGACATCATGAAAACTAGACTATTGACTTTTGTTTCATTCATTGACTATGAATTGTCACCCTCGTTGTACTTCTAGAACGAACCAATGAATTTGAAAGCTTTTCTAGTATTATTATGTTTGTGTTTCTTGTGTTCTCAAATGAATGCAAGGTTTGAATTATTAAATATGTGATCATCCTTTTGTAGCAACTTATAGTTAGGGTTTTAAGGAACAGATCTCCTTGGTTTTAAATCTCCCTCTTATCATTTCTACTGGCTTCCCTATAAATAAAGCCACCGTCCTCACTTAGAGTTACGGTTTCGGGTCTCTCCTTCTACATGGTATTATCCTAAGCCTCCCAAACCCTAATTCTTCCCCTGCTCTCTCTCCCCCCTCCTAGAAAACCTCGTAGTTTTCACTACCACCCCCCCCCCCAAGAAGGGGGGCAGCCCCCTGACCAGTAGGCCCTATTCTACTGCCGCCGCCCCTCACCAGACCTGGCGGCCCACTTTCCCATCGTGCATGCCACTGCATATTGCCCCAACAGCCACCGCAGCCATCTCCTCCAGGTGCGATCGCCCAGTGTCGGCTCCCTGCTGCTACGTATGCCCTAGCCCCCCACCCCCCACCCCTCTTCCAACTCCCAGTCGCAGCACTAGGCACAGACCCCCCTTCTAAGTTTAACCTCTGATGGCGTGTCCTCTGCGCACATGCACCCGGGCCACCTGTTGTGCCTCTGGCATGGCTTCTCCAAGCTGTTCTCCCGGCACAGTTCCAACAGGCGTGCCCTAGTCAGCAGGTGCGCTCCCCACTGCCACGCAACTCAGACCAAGCTGGTCCCTTCTACTTCATGCTAAAGGCAACACTCCAGACAGCACACAACAGCTTCTTCGATCTGTCACTCCTCCCTCCAGTTTTGCCAGATCGGTTGCCCCAGTTGCGCTAACCCCTATTGTTGCAATGCCACACCTTGCACGCACGTCTTTGCACCACAACTGTCGATGACCAGAATTGATTCTTTCCCTGTGCTAGAGTTAGCTCGCGCTATTTTTTTGGGTTCGCTATTCGAGCTCCGTTTCACTCAGCTTTATGGGTCTGCTACATGAGCGCTGTTTCTCCTCGGCCTTTCGGGTCCGCTATTTTGGAGTTGTTTCACCCAGCCTTTTGGGTCGGCTATCCAGACGCCGTTTTACCCGGCCCTGTTGAGGCCGCACGACGGTCGCCATTTCATCAGGCATATTCAAAAATCGATCATAGGCAGCATGGGAGTTCATTAATTGCAGCATGTTCTGCAGCACCAGCAGCAGTTATTTTTTATTTTAGTTCGATTTTTGTTGTCATGAAGTGGAGCTAGCTCGTGTGGAGAAGGACGGAGTCACACACGCAAGCGGGATCCACTGGGTGGCAAGAGTCAACAATTCTTATTTATCGTTTTCTAGTCTTTTTTATGTACCAAGCTAGGTATGTCTAGCTTGAGGGAAAGCATTGGGAGTATTTATTTTGTTTTCTTTTATTGGCTAGCTAAACCTAGCTTGAGGGGGAGTATTAGAGTATTAGAGTATTAGAGTATTTAGATATTTAGGTTCGGTTTGACTGGGTCAGTCTTATCCCATGTGTTTTAAATTTCAAATCTCCCTCTCATTTTTGTATTGGTTTCCCTATAAATAAAGCCACCGACCTCACGGTTTATGGGTCTTTCCTACACTAATCATCTCTTATTCCACATTTTTTCCTTGTTACAATATCGGTGTCATATTAAATAAGTTGTATGCTCATGAACAAATACAACTAGACACCTAAATCATGATCATCAATGCGGATTTTCAAATTGTCCTATCCACGCACCAAATGAGCAATCTTACACATCAGATGATTGGGCCAGGATTTCAACATATACTGTGAAGATTGACCCATCATCATGAAAATGTAATTGCTTGTATTCTTTTCAGAAATATTATATTTCTACAAAGTTCTCAAAATATCAATTAAAAATTCAAACTTTATTCTTCCTTAATTGTTACATTTTTTGAAATTTTGTTAATATTATTCAACATATTTTTTTTTTAAACTTTTTTAAATGACCCAGTCCAGTCTACTGGCCCATCTGACTAGCTGGTACAGGCCAAGCAAGAGGCCCCAAACCATGCAGACCGACACCGCCTGGCCTGCATGTAAAACCCAAGCTGTCAATTTCTGGACACGGGCCAACCCAGTAAAGCCCAGGCCGGGCTGGTATTGCGCTCTTAGTGACAGCTAGCAGGGGGTTTGGGGTAGGAAATGGCATTTTCTCTTTAAATGTTATTTAATTTTTTTATAGTAAAAAATATGAGTATTCCCTTCCAATTTTATTATCTACCAAACACATTTTTCATTCCTTTTCCCATTTATTTTCCTATTTCCTTTCTCATTCCATTTCCCTCATAATCCATTCCATCCTACCAGACAAAGCCTTCATGTTACCAAAACCTTGGCTTGTTGATGATACAAAATACCATAAAAGAAAATAAGAAACATAGCTTTAAGAATGCCATAACTATGATTAGTTGATGGCAAACTTCTTAGTCCAAATCATCCTCCTAAGAAACCAAAAAAAATCAAAACCCCAAGGGCTCACAAGGTAATGATGCAATAGAAGTATCTGAAATAGATGGCATAAACAAAAAAGGAATGAAATAAAGAACTGCTGGATGAGTTTCAGATTAAAAAACCTTTGAAGGCCCTGCAGCATGTAGAATATTACAAGCTTCTCGGCCATCTTGTTCAGACAAAATCCTGTAGCAGACATATTTTAGATGCATGGCTATTACAATGGAAAGAAAGGAGAGATAATTCATTAGAACGTTATATTTGAGTTTTTATCATCCTTGCAACCAAAGCAGTCATAATTTATTAGGTTACAACAAGACTTGACATGGGAAAAATTAGTTGTCTTGATATATGGTTTCAGGGTGACCCAAAAAGGTTGCACATGGTTTGTGCAAAAAGAATTTAAAGATACGTTAAAGTCATTGTAAGTATGGATTATGGTATACCAAAATATTTTGATTGAAAATTCATTCCTTCACAGAAATCACTTGTCTACGGTTTCAACCATAAAATCTGCATACAAGCATGTGTGGTGCTGATGTACTCGGTTTTTGTGATACTCAATGAAATACTTTCTTATTTCTCACTCAGTCAGCTGACACATTTCTTCCCCATTGATGAATACACCTCTTAATGTAGATTTTTTGTCATCAATACAGTCAGTCCAGTCAACATCTCAATTTTTTAACTTCATTTTAGTTTAATCAATCAAACAGATCCGGTAAGGCATGCAACGACCTACAAAGGAGGTCAATCTCTTAGTCAGCTTCAATTATACAGATACCCAGTATTTCATGAAAAAAAATTACATTGGTTATATGGTGAGGATCCCAACGACCATGTTTCAAAAGACCATGCTTGTCACTGATCAAAGTGGGATGGTTCTAATAAGGTGTGCTTGAACCCTATATGAGGATACTGTGAAGATAGAGACCACCCTATGCAGACAAAAGAATCATCAATATTGGATCCTCAGCCACAAGTATAATTTATGTACCTGGATAGAACTGTTCCTCAAAAGAAAGTGACTCACGCACCAAGTATGTTCTATAAATAATGGTAGCTAGTTTTAGTTAATACCTGAATTTAGTCAACTGCTCGGCTTCAAACTGGTTGGGAGTTAGCATTGAAGCCACCGGAACAACCTATGGATGAAGAATGCCAATGAAAACTGCAACCATTGCCACATATGATGGGATAAAAATAGATAATTAAACTTGGTTGCATTGGGTATTTCTTATGCCAATTCTCATATATAGAGCAAGTGCAATAATCGTGCGTGTGAAACATAAACAAAAATATAAATATAAACCATGTCATTCCACTTGAAAAATAATAGATTTTTATTTCACGAAACCTATACAGCAGATAACCAGACCTCGAGCATAGTTAACCCTTCATGGAATAAAAAAAGATCAACTAAAATGGCAAAAAGTTCTCAGCAAACCCTTTTGGATCAAGAACCCCATCACTTTCCATCTAAAAAAACATGCTTAAATATACATTATTAGGATCATTCCTCCTAGCTCAAGCTTCCAGACCTGACACATAAGTTCTGTTGGAGTCTGCATCCCACATCGGACTTGAGGTCCGGTGTGGTCTTTATGATTTATTATAAATACACCCCAAGGGCTCCTTAGGAGAAAGACCTTGGGGGTTCGGGGTTTCTCTCTTTTATTTCTCTACATAAGTTCTGTTGGAGTCTGCATCCCACATCGGACTTGAGGTCCGGTGTGGTCTTTATGATTTATTATAAATACACCCCAAGGGCTTCCTTAGGAGAAAGACCTTGGGGGATCGGGGTTTCTCTCTTTTATTTCTCTACATGGTATCAGAGGGAAGTTAATCCCGACCCCTCTTCCTCCCATTTTATTTCCCCCTTCATCTAGGGTTCTTTTTATTTATCCCCCGTGGGGGGCGGCGGCCCTAATGTAGGGTTAGTTTTTTTTTTCAGTCGCCGCCCCCCTCCGGGCTCGTTTCTCCGGCGGGTCTCCCCTAGGTTTATCCCGCCGCCCCCCTTACCGGTTATCCCTCCCGTCGCCCCTCCCCTCCCTCCTGTGCAGCCGGCCCCCCATCACGCGGCCCTCTCCTCCGGCGCCTCTCTGGCCCTCGCCTGACGGCCC
This sequence comes from Viscum album, assembly GCA_963277665.1. NCBI lineage: Eukaryota > Viridiplantae > Streptophyta > Magnoliopsida > Santalales > Viscaceae > Viscum > Viscum album. The sequence goes on from OY728141.1 coordinate 1,634,179,419, forward strand.
CCTCTCTTCCCAACGCGGCCCGCGCCGGCCCTCCCGTCCCGCGGCGTTCCTCCTCCCGCGCGGCCGACCCATCCCGGCGGCTCTCGCCAGCTCTTCCCGGCGCTGCTCCTCCTACGCACGCCCCTGCCGTCGCGCTCCCCCGCTGCGCGCGGCGCCTCTCCTTGGTTCTCCAGTCGCCGGCGCCTCGGCTCTCCCACCCTGCGCGACGGCCCGCCTTCCGCAGCGGCTCCCTTCCGCGACGGCTCCCTGCGCGACGGCCCTGCCACCTGCTGCGGCATCCCGACGCCGGCGCCCGCCTCTCACTCCCGGTGCGGCTCCACCTCCCGACGGATCTCCTCCCTCCGGCGCCTCCCGCGCCTCCTCCTCCCGGCGGGCCTCCCTTCCCGGCGGCCCTCTCCTCTGCGCATCCCGTCGGCTCAACCTCCCTCTGCACGCAGCGCTCCCTCCCGGCGACTCTCCCTCCCCGGCGGCTCCATCCCAGCCGGCTCCATGCGCCGGCAGCCTCCCTTCTCCAGTAGCCGGCCTCCAGCTCCGGCCGGCGACCCCTCTCCGGCCGGCGACCCCTCTCCGGCAGCCAGATCCGGCCAGATCCGGCCAGATCCGGCGATATCCGGACTGTTCCGGGCAGATCCGGGCAGATCCGGACTGTTCCGGCCTCCACCCGTGCCGGCCGCTCCCCGCAGGGGGCCTCCTCCGGTTTCCAGCGCCGCCTCCCGGCCTCCTGCACCCTCGCCGGCCTCCTCCTGCAGATCCCCGCCTCGCCGGCATCTCCCGGCACCTCCTGGCAGCCGCGTCTCTCTCTGTCGGCACGTCCATTCGCTGGCGCAGTAGCTCGACATCCTCGGCTTTGGGCCCGTTGGCGCCGCCAGTCCCGCAACAATTCTGCAGAATCCCCGCCTCCCGTCGCCGGCCCCGCAAGTGCGGTTTTCCCGGTGCTAGTTTGGATTTCCCGGCGTTTCAACGACCGGCCCCACTAGTGCGGCATTCCTGGCGTTCCGTCAACCAGCCGATCTGAGTGGTTTCATCTGCTGCGCCCGCAACATCTTTCATCCATCATCCTGCGGGGGAGCTTCGATCGTGAGGGGGAGCAGCAGCAGCAGCTTAATATTTTATTTCATCTTGTTTTGTCATCAAGCTGGGTATGTCCAGCTTGAGGGGGAGTGTTAGCGTCTGTTTTTATTGTTTTCTTTTCATCATGTGTCCAAGCTAGGTACACCTAGCTTGAGGGGGAGTGTTGGAGTCTGCATCCCACATCGGACTTGAGGTCCGGTGTGGTCTTTATGATTTATTATAAATACACCCCAAGGGCTCCTTAGGAGAAACACCTTGGGGGTTCCGGTCTCTCTCTTTTATTTCTCTTCATCCTAAAACCAATTGGTGATAGGAGTAGTTCATCCAAACTTATATGTTAAAAAACACCCATCTCTGAAACCGGTGTGGGATTGGGTTTGCACCCAACAATCCTCCCCTCAACCAAAGACCAAACATTTGGATCTTTCCTTCAAGGATAATTCACCTAATCCGATCATTTTGTACCGCCGTTTTCATCACTGGAATACGCCGGCTGACCGTTTCTATCAGGAAGGCTTTCGACACGAGGCACCACCATGGATCCAAATGTTCTCACTGAGCCATTGTTATCGTTGCAACATCAAACCGAGGATATACCACCCACATCACACCTGGGCCAAACCATAGCTCTAATACCACTTGTCAGGATCATTCCTCCTAGTCTAGGCTTCTAGGCCCAACCCATAAGCCTAAATGGGGTTTCATCTTAAAACCAATTGGTGATAGGAGTAGCTCATCCAAACTTATATGTTAGTCAACACTCATCTCTAAAACTGATGTGGGATCGGGTTTGCACCCAACATACACTATAGTTCACATGCCCATTGAATCTATAGCAACTGCAACAGATCATTCACCAAAATCACTAAGGGATAATGAGCATGCACAAATTCTCAAACCTAAGAGTGGATCCCAAAAAAAATTAGCAGCCAGTAAAAAAATGGAATAACAGTTCTACATCAGGCAAGGGAGCAGCTTCTAGCCAAGGTTAGAGAGCAGATCTTCTAGCTCAATCCATCTGTGTGGGCAGATTGAATAAATACTTACCAATTCAACCAACTGAAAAACCGGTTTACCATGTGGTGTCATTATTTTATTCACGAAGGAATGTACAGCGTCATCATCTATGTTCATACCAGGTATGTATCATGCCCCACCTAACCAGTGTTTCCATTAATATTTAAAAAATGAATCAAATATTACAGGTGGATGTTGCAAAAGCTGACCTTCTCTCGATAGACAGATACAAGCTCTTCAGGGACATAAAGCTTTCCTTCATCACCCATGACCGGGTCACAAACTAAGGGGAAAAAACCCTATGATAAGGAAATAGTAAACAAGCAAAAAAAACAGAATTATATGTTTCCAAGTTCATAACGTTCATGCCAGTGCTCAATCAAACAGAAAAGCTAGTATTATTGTCAAAAAATATAGTAAAGACTGATTCTACAATAACACAGCTGGTCATAAGAAAATAACTTAGATCGTAAATACTATTGACAAAAAAATGCACAAAGAATAAGTTCCATGCAAAGCACCACTGTACCTATCATAGCCTTTCCTAAATATATAGAAAGGTGAATGATTTTGCAACACAATGAATTTGATATGCAAGGTTGAGTGGAGATAGCAGCAGTTTGTAATGATCTCATGTCAAATGTAAACGAGAGTTGGATACACATTAAACCGAACACCTTTTGAAGGAGAGGATAATGACCTAACAGTTGAAAACAATATCAATGCCGGCTCATTCCAATGGATTCAAGTGTAGGGAAGTGATTCAGAGGGGCCAATCTTGGCACTTAAATGGACAGGCACTACACTCCCTCAAAAGCACAAGACCATGTCATAGATCAACCATGTGCTGAAATAAAATAGCGAAGGTCATCAAGCATTTTATTGTTCATGGTCATCAAATATATATATGAGAATGAAAATTTGTCGTTGTTGAATATATGAAATCATATCAAAATGGATTTCTTGAAGAACCCACATTTGGACAATTATGTTTGATTTTATGTCAACGACGTCATTGAAGGTAATTGATTTATATTTGATGTTTTAATAATGTTTGGAATTCTTTTTGAGAAGTTGGAAAAAGTCTTGAAGAAACTTGAGAATCTTAGATAATTGAAAAAAAATTGCAGAAAATCAAATAATTAAAGGTTGTGCATAATAGAATTGGAATCCACCAGACGCGGCATAGAAAATTGGTAAAGTCATGTTTGTGTAGAACAGAAGTTGAGCTTGCATAGAGTAACTTGGAACTCTACCTGACGCAGCACTTGCAAGTCTAATGGAAACAGTGCGCAAGACTGAACAACACAGAGTTATTAGACGCAGCGTGCAGGTTTACTTAACAGAGTTACTGGATGCAGCGTGCAAGTCTAGTCGACGCAGTGTTGTCCAATGCAGTGCATGGGTTCTACTAAACACAGCACTGTTCAGGTTAATCTACCCGATGCAAAGTTGAGACGTGAGCTACAAAAAGCAGTCCTGTTATGTACAGCTACAGTGCGAGGGTCTACTTGACACAGAATAGACACACAGGTTTGATGATGCAAGTTTCTACTCAACGCAGCTACAAATCGGTGTTTTCTCGAGTAGTGTTTCTCACAGACACATGACTAAATTTCAGTAATTTCCCTCAACTACCACATTTCATGTCGTGGTCAAATATGTATTTATTTGGACAACCAACAAGTCGTTACACAAGATCTAAATCTGAGTTTAATTACTTGAAACTCGGGGCAATCGGGAGATCGATTTTGTTCAAAATATAAAATGTTATTATCTTGTTAGGATAGCTGGAAAATCAGTTTTAAATTTAAAAGAGCCGACAGCCTCTGCGGTTTGTGGATCGAAATTGACCATCTTATTCAAAGTGGTCGAAGGCGGTTCCTATGAATTGACCTTATGAGATGCACAAATTATGTACTTGAGGATGAGTTAGAGCTTCTATACTCTCATCAGGTTGCCTTGATATTTGCTTCCTTGTCTACTTCCCCGGACAATGGGTGTGAATATCTCTCCACTCCCTTTCAAAATATGTCTTTGTTTCCGCTCGGCCACTCTATTCTGCTGGGGTGCATCAAGACAGGAGGTCTGATGAATGATGCATTTCGCCTGGAGGAACTGCGAAAAGGGAGTGGAGAGATATTCACACCCATTGTCCGAAAGGGAAACGGAAGGGGGGGAAATCTGTACAGGTGGGGAAAAAAGTTTCCTTTGATACCATGTAGAATAGGAAATCTCCTTACCTCAAGGTGAGGCGGAGGCCTGCTTATATAGATTGAGAAAACGAAATACATACAGGAGTATTCCGATGTGGGACTCAGAAATACCCAAAATAATAAAATAGGGTTTAACAGTGGTATTCTTACTTATCCCCTTTTCGTGTCATTCTCTTTACCCATGTAGAGAGAGTTATTCTAAGCTAATAAATATAGCACTTTATTAATGGAAAATTAACCTTTTGCAGGCGCAATTTGGTGATGCTCAAACCCAGTCAAATTTCCCAATCATTAATTAATATCATTATTGAATCATACATCCTTAAGGCCAGCAATTAATTCTTTTGAGTATTTAATCAGCTTCTCAGCAATTAATTCTTTTGAAGGACAACAAAGCAGCAAGATGCACAAGATTAAAAAAAAGAAAAGGAACAAGAAAAACAAGCATTAAAACAACAAAAAAAAACATTATCAGAATGAAATGTTAGGAAGAGGAGAAAAGCAATTCCTCACCATATGTAAGTTCGGGGTTAATGGACCGAAGCTTATTGACAACTTTCAATACAGTGTCCAAAAAAGAAATCGAACCAATATAACCTGCAAAACAGAACACTTAGCTTAATAACACATGATTTGGACAGCAAATAGGTAATGAAAGAAAGTTATGCGTCCATGAAATACCACAACCAAGGCATGCATAACATCATGTAGCAAAAGACATAATCCAAAGTTTCTTACGAAGAGAAAACAGCTTCAAAACATATCAGCTAATTAAACTTAATAAAAAAAACATATATCGAAATTGTACAAACTAACTTGTATCTGAAATATCCAGCACTTCACCCTTCCCCTTTGTGCATGATATTAATTATCCTACTCAAAATTTCTAAACAAACAGACAGACATTGATAATAAATGGGGGGCTGTCCATATGATTGTTCTACTGTGCAGTATGGGTGAGTGGGGCTGTCCAAGTGGGGGATGGTTTGGGTCAGCTGCCAGGGGCAGTATAGTCTTTTAGCTTGTTTGTTGTGCTAGCTGGGTGAGTAGGGAATAATAAGTAAGGGCAGTTGGGTAGCAAGTGAGGGGATATCTGGTATTTTCCCTTGGGCTTCAGCTTTGCTGTCGAGGAGGCATCTGCCATGGCATCGAAGAGTTTCTTCGGCGAGCGTCTTCTACCTTCCATCTTCTCTATCTTCTTCTTCTAGTTTGTACACTGTTCTTGTGCTTTCAGTGTGCAGTCCACTAATAGAAACTGCAATTCCTCTTCCTTGTTCCAATGTTTCTTATCAATTGGTGCTCTCAAAATGATGTTGCAAGCTTTGGTGGCCAAGATAGAAGCTTCCGCTAGGGTTCAAGAGGAGTTGGGAGCATCGGAAGCTGATGAATGTGCTGCAGGAACAAACAAGCGCCCAAGCCATGGCTGGATTTTCTGTTCAGCAGTCAACGCCTGGATTTCCGAGTTCTCGGCACGCAGTGACCAGTCCGCACCGTGAGCTGACAAGTGAGCTACAAAATCAGACAACGGTTTTAGCTGTGTATTCCGCTCGATAATTTCCTTCCCTTCCTTTGCAACCACTGTCTAAGGAGGAACAGTGAGGAGACTTCACCAGGAAGCAAGCAGCAATGTTTGGTTCAGATGTTGTTCAGCCTGCAGTGAGCGAGCGGCCACTTCCAGAGATGTCGCGGTCCGTGCAGGCACAACCACAGAAGATTCAGAAGGCTTCAGATCAGCAACTTCTCTCTCTTTCTTCGACACATTGGTCTGTCGTGGAGACGATAGCGGGCGCTTCGCTCGTTGAACAGGAGTGGCGAGGACAGGCAACTTCTGGTCGGTTGCTTCGTGCCGTGGTGGCACCGAAAACTTCCAGTTCTGCTCGGTCGTTGCGTGTGTTGTTCCCGTTTGTGTCGGCACTAGCACAGGCTCCCGTTGAGGTGTCTGTTCGACGCCGTACTTCTGGATTTCTGCAACCCCTGCATAAAGCGGCCGGTCTGCCACAACAGTGCAAGGTGCAAGAAGTGTTGCCAGTGCAATCAAACAAATATCGCCGCATTGGAAGGCGCCTCATCATGTTCCAAGTACGATTGTTATTGAAGAAGTGATGGCGGCTGTTGCATCTCTTGGTTTCCTTTTGAGAGGGGCTCGACAAGATCTATTCGTTTCTCAGTCCACTAAGAGTAGGACGTCTGCAGCTATTTTTGCCTGCGCAAAAGAATAGGGGAATCCAGTTCCCCTGTACAATTCATCAAACTAGCGCAATGGAGCCCTTGTGTGGCATAGACATGATCATACGCACATGTACGATGTTTGCCAAAAAAGGAAGATCGCTCGAAAGACGTACAACGCAAAAGAAAAAAAATCAACAAAGAGTGCTTGAATTGATGCATGTTATGTGTGTGGATCTATACCACCAAGAGTTATTGATGAGAAGAGATATTACGTTCTTTTCATTGATGATTATAGCAGGATGACATGGATAATGGTCATCACTCACAAGTCTGAGGTGTTTGATTGCATTACTCGTTATCGGAGGGAGGCTGACGGCAGAACATGAGCTTACGAAACTCGATCTGCACGACAATCTCAAAAGGCTTCAAACGTCTTCAAAAAATTCATAAGAATATTTCTAAAGATTCTTAACATAATTCCAAAGCACTTGCACCAAATGTAAACTCCATTTGTGTATTTCAAAGTATTTTCACTGCCACAATAATTCTCATCTCTTTTCAACAATTGTTCTCAAAAATAGTACATTCATTAATCACACTAATAAATGCATCACCAAACTCATAAATTCAAAACTCAATTTATATCTTCATCGAAGTATATCTTTCACTTCAAAGATATTTCTTTATACAAAAAACACGAGGATGGATACTCACTTAAATTCTAGCTAGCTCCATTCTCTTCGCTCACCAGCTCTTCAAGCTTTTCAATAGTCACCTTTTCAAACTCATCAAGATTGTGTAGTTGACAGTGCTTTCCGCACTGATAGAAGAAACAAGAATAGGCGACTCGGTATTGTATTAGCGAGGTGGATGAGAAGGATGAAATCGGGAGGCACTTGCATTCCCACCCAAGCCAAGCCTCGAAGGCCGACTCCCAAACTCATGGTCGATCTGTTAGGCAGCCCTGAACTATATTCCTCTTGATTGCCCCTCTCTCACCCTTTTCCCTTTATTTATAACCGAACCGCTCCCCTGACAAACTAATAATATTCCCCAGAATATTCCCTTGAGCCCCACGGCATATTCCCCAATGTTAGGTACTCACACACCAGAAGAAGAAGAGACGACCGTATAGTATAAAGGAGGAATGAGGAGGAGAAATCGGGAGACACTTTGCACTCGTGCCCAAGCCACGAAGGTCATTTCCCAAGCCTACGGTCGTTTCCCAAACAGCACATTCCCCACCTTCTCTTACTCACCCCCCGGCTTGTATAACAAATTCTAAGCCCCACCCACGGGTCCAGAACATTATCCCTAACAAAATAACAAACTCGCCCTACAAAGACCCTGTGGATCAGGAAACCTATGCATGGGCCTATAGAGTTGACCGCATCAGAAACAAAGGCCCTTGCGGCGTCAATCATCCCACTCTTGGGCGGTCAAGTGTTGAACACCTCGCCCGTCAGGGGTGGTGTGAGTAGGAGAAAATAAAAAAGAAAACTAAAAATTAAAAAATATATATGAAATGATGAAATACAAGGTGATTATAAAAAATAGGCAAAAAGAAAAAAATAATAAGAAAGATTGAAATAGAAATATAATCGAAAATTGAAAAATATAATGAAATAATGAAAAAACTAAATAACCAAAGAGAAAATACAAAAAGATCAATTAAAAAAACAAAATATATGAATACTCATTGAATTGAAAGAACAAGAAAAAAAAATAATAAATAAGAAAAGATCAATAATGTAAAAAAAACAAAAAAAAACAAATATATAATACATCGCGTAACAGAGAATGATATAAATACAACCACAATACGAAAAGATGAAAATAAAAAAAATAAACAATAAAAACTATCAATAGAGAATCTGCATCAGTAGAAGAAACAAGAACAGACGACTCAGTATTGTATTAGCAAGGTAGATGAAGGATGAAATCGGGAGGCACTTGCACCCCCGCCCAAGCCAAGCCACGAAGGCTGACTCCCAAGCCTACAGCCGATCAGTTAAATAGCCTAACAAACAAATATTCTCTCAGCCTCTCGCTTGCTCACATCCCCCAACTTATATAACAAATCCCCAGCCCCACATGTGGGTCCGAACTTTCTCCCCTAACAGACTCACCCTACAAAGACTCTTTTACCCCTTATTACTTACCATATGCCTAGACGTAGTTTTTATCATTGGTCACCCCTTGAAATCAGCCTTGGAAGGCTAAATGTGGGGAACGGGTTCCTCGTCACGGGCTGCCTCGGGGCCCCACTCTGTTGCCCCTTCTTCATTGTCAGCATCGTCATCTCCCAGTAATATCACCCTCAAGTGTGGATCGGGACACATGTGCATGGGCCTGTAGAGCTGCCGCATTGGAAACAAAGGCCTTTGCAGCGTCAATCCTCCCAATCCTAGGTGATCAAGTGCCGAACACCTGACCCGTCAGGGGTGGTGTGAGCAAGCGGCTCACAGCGAGCTTCATTCCCGACAGCCTCTCCGTGCTTGGTTGGTCAGAGAAGAGCCCTATCTGATTGGTGCGGTCCCGAGCAAATTGGAGGGTGCCACGGTTCAGACTCATGGATCTTGGTGAATTTGTGGGACCCTCCACCGTGGAATTGAGAACACCACCAGTGATAGCGAGCTCCACATTTTGAGCTAAACGCATGGCATGCAATCAGGTCGATGGGTGGTGAATGCGAACCCAACTTCGAATGTCTTCGCTCAAACCATACAGGAGATAACAACATATTGGGCCTCAAGTTGGCGGGGTAGCAAGGATGCTAGATACTCCACTGCTCAATATATTTCCCGAACTGGTCCCTGCTGCTGGAGGGCTGCAAACTCTTCATAGGTGTTCCGAGTTTATAAGTCGTTGAAACGTTTGATCAGCTCCTCTTTGAACATTGTCCACGTTAAGGTTGGGTGCACCTCGACCATAATTGTAAACCAGTAAATAGCGATGTCCTCCATACTTAACTGATGCGGGGCGATTTTCTCAGCGTCGGTGGTCTGGTGAATATGAAAATACATCTCAGCGCGAACGATTCAACCCCTTTGATCCGTGCCAGCGAAAACTGGGACTACTGTGTGCACAAGGAGACTGTTGCCCTAAGCCAGAGTGGAAAGTGAGTGCAGATACACCAACATCTAGGTCGAGCACAGGGGATTTGTCTGCCTACTGCGCGCGTGAGAAAGAAACCTCCGTTATCAGAGATGGACGCACCTCGTCTGACTGCGGAGCCTTGTCCGGACGGCGAACCAAGCTGGAGACCATCTTGGTGAGTTCAGCAATGTTGTGCGCCAGAGACTGTCGGAAGACAGCCTGCTCTTACCCCTAGGTTTCCAACAAAGCTTCGAGTCGACCTACGTCCTGGCGAGTTTGCTCTTGAGCTTCCATCATGCCAGTTGCCTTTCAGTGACTTGGGTGCGAAGTGGAACAATATTGCGGGCAGTTATGTGTGTCTGACACTGTGCTCGTCCAAGCCGGCCAGAAGAAAAAAATCGAGGACGCACTGTTTTTTATTTTTTATTTAGCAGTACACAGCTGCTACAAAAAAGGCGTGCAGTACCCCCAGTTTCTGGTATGTAACCCTTACGTTGTGCTTTTATGTTTATAAAGTGCAAGGGTGATGAATGGGAGAATTTAGCAAACTTTCAATAAATTTTTGGGGCCAAAGGAGAGGTGCACGGGCTGCGCAAGGTTTGTCCAAACCGTGCGGAGAGCCAAAAACCACCATGCGAAGTTGCAGATTCTGGACAGTAACTTCGGCACGGTGTGCGCACGGTTAGGGAGACTGTACGAGGAGATCGTGCGGGGTGATCTGTAAGGTAGTAGCTAACGCGCAGTGAGCGCACGGTTTGCCTAACCGTGCGGACTAACCGTGCGCGGGTTAAAAACCACCTCTTTAAAAAGTGGTTATAGGTCGGCCTTGCCTTTAATCCACTCGTTTTTTCCCTAAACCGGCTCTAACTCAGGATTTTGCTTCTCCTAAGGCCAAAGAAGGTTCTCCCATCGATCTGAAGGCAATCCAAAGGCTTCCCTTGGTGATTCGAAGCAAGATTCTTGAGGTATGTGATCGTTCTTCATCGTTCTTGATCGGTTTCTTAGATCTACTTAGATCTACTTCTCCTCTATTCTCAGTTTCTTAGATCTAAGTCCGTTATGGGTAGATCTAAGATATTGAATGTCAAATATGTTGACATTTGGTCTTGATCATGATAGGAGAAGAGATCTAAGGCGGTTTCGTGGAGAATCGACCCGGTTTTCTAGAGCGTTCTTCATCCGTTTTCGATTTTTGTCAAAACGGTTGAGGTAGGTGGCTTCACTCTTGTCTCCTCTAAATAGAATTGAATGACATGCTTTCAAATTGATATTCTTGTGCTGAATTGATTGTGAATTGGCTGTTTGAGAATGGTTGGAAACCCTCTTTAGTGAGGGTTTGACAAATTGTGGAAATCTGGAAAATTAGTGTTCTTGAAAGGCGCTTTGATTCTTGATTTTAAAATGTGGATTTTAAAATGGGGTTTTTTCTGGAATTGTGGTATTTGGATTTGATTAAAAGTGTTTTCAATAAAAGGGATGGTTTTATTGAAATGGAATGGGTGTTTGGAATTGGTTTGTTTAATGGTTTTCAATAAAAGAGCGGTTTTATTGAAATGATTTGAAATGGTTTTGGCATAATAGTGGTGGGTGTTTATATTGCATTTACGAGGCTTGGTTAGAATATGACCTTGTGTTCGGTGTCAAAGGTGTAATGGCACATGGGGTATAATTATCATGTGACGACATGGTAGATCGACGAATGACCGCTCATGGGTATGGAACTGTCATAACGAACCATGCATGGTTGGGTGTGTGAGGAAGTGGAATGGAATGTTTATGCCAAAATGACATTGACAAATGGTTTTAAAACTTTGTTTGGTTGTTTTTCTGAAATTTTGACTTGCTGGAAAATGGGTTAACATAGCACTTGTTTACATTTGGTTATAAATGGTTTTGGAACTTGCTTATATTTAGTTATAAACTATTTTGGGAAATTGTTCTATATAAATTGTTCTATATAAATGTTGCTAAATTTTCTATCCTAGTGGCGTGAGTAGGGAATTCATTGGGAACAGCCTACTGAGTGTTATGTTCACCCCTGTTTTGGCACTTTAGTGCTTTTGCAGATGCTATCTTCCAAGACATGGATAAAGATAAAGTATCACGCGTATTTAGCACCACCTCGTGATACTTGAGTTGTTCGGTGATGTTGGAGCATGGAACTTGTGGAGCATGGAGTCTTGTTGTCATCTTTGAGTTTAGTAGTTGTCTTTCTGCTGTTTACTTTCATAGTTGTTTTGTCTTCCGTTGTAGCATACTTTGGTGTGGTTTCGTTATAGAGATGATGGTTGAGTTGCTTTTTATCATGCATCATATAATGGTTGTTTGCTTAGTGGTTTATTTTCTAAAGGGTAAATCGTCTCCCACTTGCATTTGAAACTCTTCGGCATTTATTGTCAGTCTTTGGCATCTTGGGGTTGTCGGTTAAGACCTAGTAATAAGTCATTGTATTCTCAAGCCGATGGGAATAAGTTACAAGGCGGGAGTAGCCTTGTCTGAATGCATCGTCGCAAAACGCAAGACGACAGGGGGAGCCCGCCAGGCAAGTTCCATCAGGCGCGGCTCATTCGTCGATTGGGTGCCCTTCGGTGGAGCGATTGTGTTCGGATGCCTCGTCGCTCGGGACGTTTGCCAGACGAGGAAGAGTGAAGCGTGAAGCGGCTTCTAGTGGACGTGTCAGCTCAAGAGAGAAGCGCTTATGGTAGCTCGACGGTGCGCATGTCGTGTCTGGCCGAGCGCAACAAGAGTCAACGGGAATGCAGGGTGCCCCTCTGGCAGTGCACTACATCGTGGGTGGAGCGGAGGAGCTATTCCGGCAATGCATCTCCTTTGAGCGACGAGGCGTGAGCAGCAGTGTCACGAACCGAATCTGGTCGCCACCAATACCGGCACCAAACCCGGCCCGTGGCAAGGCCCGAAGGGCGTTCCCTATCCCCACGGGCTGGCACAAGTGTCCGGGTATCATTAATTTAGGTTTGGAAACGATTTACCCGAGTATGAAAGCATAAAAGATTAAAAACAATCCAGAATATAAATCTGAAGTTTTCGAGCCAAACAAGTCTTAAGAAAAACCAGAACTGAATACATTGGTTTAAAGACAATACAAGTTGTCCATATACAAATAAAGACAATAGCAAGACAGCCCCAAGGACTCCACACGACAAGGGGTCATCACCCACAAGCCGTCTCCACAACTCCGCACCAAGGATGGAAACTAACACCTTGAACCGCCATCACCCACAGCCTTCTCTTTACTTGAGTCAAGCATAATAAAGTCTACTTACACCCAAGGGGTGTAAGTAGGGTGTGAGCCTAAGCCCAATAGGATACCACACAATGATTCCAAAGAGTATGCAATACAATGTGAAAAAGAAAGCAGTTTTAATACGCAAAGAAAAACAGTGATAAAATCCAAGAAATGCAACTTTCAATTGAAAACAGTTTGCTAAAATTTTCAGAATGTTCACACATTTAAATAGACATGTTAGCTACTGTAAAGTACTGCCAAAAACACCACAATACAAGGGAAACTACCATGAACACAATGAGAAACAAAATCGGGAACACCCCTAGGCACTAGATAGTCTCGGGCCCCCCTCATGTACCTCATACCTCGGTGTAAAGTAACCATAGTAAAATTCGTTCTCGTGCACGAGCCACTAGTAGGGAACATACTCATAACCTAATGGTCCCCAATCATCATCCACATAGTTTAGTTAGAGTTGTCGTTATCCAAATGCTAGGTGAAACAGGGACAAAACTCATCCGGTCCACTAGCCGTACTAGTACACGTCTGCCCCACCTACGTACTCGGGCTTCCCCCTTTGTGCTCAAACAATTTAAGCATTCAACACATATCCATTTTCATGTAATACACCACTACTAGTCACACACACCCAGTACAGTAGCTACACACATTTTATACCATTTAGAACACACAGCAAAACTTTGAGTTTCAATAAAAACTTTTCCAAATCTTTCATTGTTTTGCACCCAAAACTCTTTGAAAACCCCACTTTAACACCATGTGCATACTCACATTAACCAAAACAGAATTCACAGCACCTTAAACATTTATTTAAACCCATTACATGAGTTATAAAACAACCCCCAATAAGCATCACATAGAATAGCCATGTAAAGCACCTAATTCAACACCAAATTGCTACTCAAAAATCATTTTGTTAACAAACGTCACCCAAAACCAATTTTGCAGAAACAACCAAAGGAGAAGAACATTGAAAACATTATTTTCTGCCCTAATACAGTTCAATAAAATCAACTAAATAATTATAGGTCAGCCCTTAATGAACCAACAAAAGATTTATATGAAAAACCCCCAAATTTCACATGAAATTGACATTAAAATTTCGATTGCAATACAAACACCACTAAAACTCATTTTTGCAGCATTAATCAAATGAAATAGGCATGAAAATATCATAAATACATCATGTTAATCACAGAGATTGCATAAACATTGGAATCACCTACCAAAGTAATGAAAACCCTTGAATCACCGTGCGAAAATCAAGTCGCACCACCGCCGCACCAAGAGGGACTTAGAACAAACCTAAAACCACAAGAATTGACCAAGAAAACCCGTGGTTAAACCCTAGGTTCGAAACCCAACCCCCTGGTCATTTGGTACTTCATGAAAAAGGGAAGAAGCCTTAATCAAATTGAATGAAACCCTAAGCAATTTGAAAAAGGAATGAAATGGACCAACTTACATGAGGGATCTTGAAGGAATCTCCCCAAATACACCAGCAACTGAAATTTAAAATAGCCACAATTCAGGGGTGGTTTGAACAAGGATGAGGAGGTCATTTAGGAACTGGAATGGAGGAAAAAGAGTAATAATTGAGAGAGTTATGAAGGAAAGAACTTACCTCCTCAAATCTGGACGATTTGAGACATCCTATGAAGTTCTGCACTAAATCGCGATGAACAAGAGCTCCAAAGAGGGGGGAAAGAGGCTGAGCGCGTGGCTGGGTTCAATGGGCTTGGATGAGACTTGGAATCACCGAAAAAGCATTAAAATTGAATAACTTATTAATTAAACAAATTTTGTTTTTAAAACTGGAAATGGGCATTCAGGTGGCCCAATTCCTTAAATAAAAACACCAAATAAACCATTATTATGGATTTCCAAATTTTGATGGTGGTGTTAATAAGTCAGGGGAGGCCATTTAAGAATTGGAATGGGTGCAAAATATTAAAAAATGAAAAGGTTATAAAAGAAACAAAATTTATTTTTAAATCTGAAATTGGGCTCACGGTTTGGCCCAATTCACGAAAACTCGGTCATTCCTCCATAAAAGCTTGGGAAACCCCCAAAACAAAGAATGAATGGAAAATAAATGGAAAATAAATGAAAAATATGTCATGTATGTGACAAGCAGGTTGGACCAAATGTTAAGGATCCGCACGAGTAAAAGAAACAAGAATAGATGACACAGTATTGTATTAGCGAGGTAGATGGATGAAATCGGGAGGCACTAGAACTCCCGCCCAAGCCAAGCCATGAAGGCCGACTCTCAAGCCTACGGCCGATCTGTTAAACAGCCTAACAAACAAATATTCTCCCCGTCTCTCGCTTGCTCACATCCCCTAGCTTATTTAACAATTCTCCGGCCCCACATGCGGATCCAGAACCTCCCCCCCTAACAAACTAAAAGACTCGCCCTACAAAGACTCTTTTACCCCTTATTACTTACCATATGCCTAGATGTGGTTTCTATCAGATTTGTTCTTTGTACTCAGAAATATCACTTCTCGTTAATAATCGATCAAATACCCAAATGTTTTCTTCAACAAATTAATCTCTTCGTCGTAAATTGTGCATTCGAAATTAAAATGTTTGCTTGTAATTTTGTGGCAAGAATCGTACTCTCGAGAGTTTCTAACTTTTTTCATGAGTGTATTTTTTCATTACCGCCACATTCCCGCTATTTTTTCAGATTTTCTCACCAAAGTGATCTAGAGTCTTTAAATTTCATAATGACTACCATGCACTTCTATTAAATTTAAAGAAGTGTTCAATTTCTCACATCCAATCTATAAAATCATTCAAATTTGTGCTCCCTTCAAAATTTGGAATGTCAACTTTAATCCTCATACGATATCTTTCTTGCGTCTTCCTTATCATGCATCCACCTCTTCAAAATTTGGAATGTCAACTTTAATCCTCATACAATATCTTTCTTGCATCTTCCTCATCATGCATCCACCTCTGAGTTGTTGGATTCAACTTCAACAATATGATCTTCATAAAATGGTGTTGGATTTCGTCTAATATGAGGAGACGGACAACGGGGGTGTCATGGCAGTGAAGGAGGATTAAGTGCTTGCACTCTCAAAAGTTTAGCAAGTTGCTCATTGATTTGAGCATTTTGCAATTGTAGTTGCATGTTAGTTATTTCCCATGGAATGAAGGAAGTGGAAGATCCACTCCAGTGAGACATGGCAAAGAAGTGATACCAAGTTGATGCGTCAACGGAAGAATGGAGTGAGTCAAGGAAAAGGCTAAAGAAAGAGAGGTAAAGTTGCAAAACAAGCTTCAAATTTGTAAGATTCAGATCTGAACATTACAAGGAGTGTAAAGTCATTGTAAAACTCGTACAAAGAGAGAAAAGCAACCTCACACGAGTTACAAGGCATAAGTACTCAAAAGTCATAAAAATTCTAAAAAACGCTTTCCCATGCAAATTAATGAGCCTCCTTTCCAATGCAGCGAGATTCACCATGAAGGCTGCCTAGGATGGTTTGGGTACTTGCATCCAAGAGGTCCAGAGGAAACCAAATATACACGTTATAAAAGAAGGCAAAAGTGTAAGAAAGGCGAATGAAAAGGTTGTATGGACTGAGGCAAGTGATGTGGAAAAAATCCACATCAATGACCCAACATAATTTCCAGCTTGCCTTCTCATAGAATTTTGGCCACAAACTAATAAGCATCCAAAAACTCCTCTAATGGAAATCTTGGCAAGTTCCTTGAAACAAGCACAGACTATCACAACTCTTGGTCCCAATGCAGCCAAAATGGCCTAAAAAGATATTTCAAATATCACAATATTTGATCCCAATTCAATATAAGACTTGATTTTCACCCATTCAAGTAGATATCACATGAGTTGAGTATCTAAACAATATGAAATACAATTGGTCAGATATAATACAAGTCAATTTTATCCCCAAAAACCAATTGGTGTTTGAAGAAAATAATTCAACGAGAATTAGGGTTTGATGTCATGTCAAAGATTTTCACCCCAAAAACCAAACAATGATAAAGAAAATTACTCAACTAGGCACTTTGAATATCGCAACTCGAAACAATATATTGCTTTCAATACAATATAATTGTCCCAACCATCCAAAAAGATAAAGGATGCTAGGGATTTTTTTATTAAATTTTTTCTTCATAAACACGCATAGACACTCAATCTAAGGAATTGAATAGCTTAACCTATCTAGTAAAAGGAATTTCAAGCATATGACGGTACCAATAGCAGTTAGGAGTAGTAACCAAAGATCATAATCCCAAAATATTTTAAAATAGATTTACAGTATCGCCATGTAATTCAAACATACCGGTCAATAAATGAGTATAGTATAAAAGATCATTTGCATCAAGGCCTTCTATTAATTCCCATAATTGCTGCCCATTCAAAACTTGGCCCTTGAAACTTGGGTAGCCTGCAAAACTTCAGGCAGATAAAAAATGACCACATCTAACTTCTTACTACAATCTCATGTTTGCATATGCATTGCTTCATTTTAGACCTTCAACAAATTTCATGACAGATATGAGTACAGCTGCAGGGATCTTACCAGTGTGGTTGGAGAACTGTACTGAATTGATAGGATCAACATCATAACCTAATAACTGCAGAGGAAAAACAGCTGACTTATTGCCGACATATCCCTGTAAAAATGCAAACCAAGAAAATAACCTATAAGGAAATGAACCTTAACTCTTTAACAGCGCCAACAGCATTTCGGATACCATAAGCCGTTTTTAAAGTGCACTAAGATCAAATGGTAAATTAGTCGTCATATGACGCAAAGTGTTTGACAACAGTTTCTGTTAAAAGAAGATGGATCCTGCATGTTTTTCTTGGTTCAAAATGACCTTCATGCAACTTTCCTAGTGGATGCTCAAAGAAAGGTGATGACTAAAGCAGCAGTGACAAAGGTTGTACAAAGTTGAAATTAGTATCAATAAGTAGCAATGATGTAGTACATATATGCTACCAAAACCATCCTGTACCTCTGGAAGAAATATCCGGTGTTAATAACATTTTCTTTCTTTTTCGAGACATCAACATAATCTCAAGGTTGAGATTTTATATGCTAACAGAGGAATAAATAGTGTTGAAATCAAATAGGTTATTTCACAAATACATGTGCCATGTCAGGTTATGATGCAATAAATTAATTAAATCCATATTCGGTATTCTCATAGAAGGTAACTAGACTATAATCTTTTATAACCTGATAAGTGTTGTGACATTGAAACATAGTAGTCAATCTCGAATCATGGCGCAACGCAGCGGGGTCCTATAGCGGGATAGCAGCGACGCGGATCGCATCGTGGTCGTTTTTTTATCCAATCGAGGGTCAATTAATATAATTTAAATCATCTAAGTCTACACACATATATGTGCGGAAAAATTAAAAACAAAACATAAAAAAAGTAAAAACAGCAATGCCTGGTTCGTCAACAGTAGCAGCGCCTAGTTCATCGGTTGCGGTGAAGGAGAAAGATCGTCACTGGGGTGCGAAGCCGGGGGGAGGTTTTGAGGGGTTAGACAAAAATAACCCTATTTTTGCACACCTAAAGGTAGAGCACCCACGGCCGCCATGATCGCACACGATCCACGACGCCGCAATCGCGTAACGCGCCGCAATTCAACCGCCAGGAGCGGTGGTGCGCCACTTCGCGCCGCCCCGGCGCGATCGCAGCCACGCCACCGCAATTTGAAAACAAGACATTGAAACAGTGCTATTTTCCCTTTGAAGGTCCAAAAATACCTAACTCGTTATCCCTTTTTTTAGCAATCTTTTTGGGTGTTGATAAAATCATGACATTGACTTCTTGTCTCCTCAAGTGAACTTTTCATGATCATGCGATAAAACGGCTATAAATAAACCGAGTCCAGGATGGACCAGGCATTGTCAAAATTGGTGGATGAAAATAATTGGGGAGGAAGCATTGACCGCCATCTGGGGAGAGGGATTGAGGAGAGGAATGATGCTAAACAAAATAAAAATGGAGCAAAACCCATACATCAAACAAATTAAAACAGTATCATGACTTCAAAATGATTAGGCAAGCAACTGCTGATTTACTGGAAAAATTATGCAAATGAAAGAAAAATGCTAAACTTTCAAAATCAAAAGCACATGTTGCACCAACATAAACAGCAGCAGCAGCCACGCTTACTACAATCAAGATAACCCTGCATGGTTACATGGTCACAATTTAAAATATGCAATCAGGACCCCAAGTCCCTGTCATAAAATTGCGGAAGACACCTGCCTTAAGACTTTCCCCGGGTTACAAAAAGCCAGATTAGAACAGCCAGTTTAATTCCAGCAATATGACCATCCACCATCGCATTTACAGAAGCAGATTAGATGCATTTTCATTCATCCAACGTAATACTTAAATCGAATGCCAATAAAATTACGAAAAGGAAGAAAACTGTATACGCGGATATTGAGATCGACGAAACCAGCCTGAAATTTCTACCGCTGCAACTATTGGGGAAAGTTTACTTTTATGGTATTATGTTTAGTTTTCTTTTGGAAACCGAACAGTGGATGAAAGAAAAGGGGTCCAATACCTGAACAGTGTGGGACTGAATGCTGAGCACTCGACCAGTTTCAGACGGCAAGGCCAGGGATAAAATCGGAGGCGCCGTCATCACCGATCCAGTCGAGATTCTCGTCCTCGAGTATCAGAAACCAAATAACATTAAAAGATCGTAGCGAGATAAGCCGACATCCGAAGTCGCAAAGAAATGCACCTGACGGCGTCAACCGCCGGAACTGTGGCGACGGCAGACAGTGACATGAACCAAAAAACCTTCGATGACGCTGGTTTGACTATAAACTCCCCCAAAAGAGCCCCTAATTCAAGTTAACCAGTTGCATATTTTTTGACCAAAATAAAATTACATTTCATTTGAAAAAACATAATTTTTTTTATGCTTAAATTGTATTTATCATGTTTTTTATCCTAAACTGTAATAAACTGTATGTTTTGGTCCTATGTTGTCATTTTCCCTAATTTTTTTGAACTCGCCTAAAAAAACGTAAAATCATAAGAAAAATAATTAATAATAAAATCATTTAAAAAATTCTTAACTTATGAATTTATATTTATTTTTTGACATGTATTTTTTATTTTGGGGGAATGACGATGGGGACGAAAAGTCCCCCCTAATATCCAAGAAGGACTTGGCGCAGTTCTATGAACAGTGAAGAATCACAGTTCACAGAGCTAGAGATGGTCCTTCTTTGGTATTAGGGGGGACTTTTGGTCCCCCATTGTCATTCTCCCTTTTATTTTTTTTATATGTTTTTTAAAAGTCAATTTTATAACACTTGATAAATAAAAAAATAATCATGAAAAAAATATAATAATTTTTTTAATATATTGCTATAAAATAAATTAAGTCAATTCTTTTGTAAAAAGATAAATTTTAACACAACCACTTAGAGAATTATATTTATAAATTTTTTAGCATTCAAAAATGTAAACATGTAGAAAAAAATATTCTAAAAATATTTTATTTTGCACAGATTTTATACCTATCGATAATTTGAAAATTTATCATCAATTATAAAGAAAATTGTAAAATTTTAAAATAATTTCACTTGGTGGATTTTTTTTATTATAAAAGAAGCTTGTTTTTGTTAACTATGCGATGCATATAAAAAAAATTAAAAGGAAAATGTTATAATTTTCTTAAATACATGTTCAAGAACATTTATTTCACTATTCATTGAAATAAAATTTAAACCAATGGCCAAATAAAAAATATAAAAAACTAGCTATAAAAAGTTAATGTTGTTTTGAAATAATGTTATTTTATGATTGAGCAACTGTTTTATATCAATTTATAAATTGCAAATGTTATCATAAAAAAAAAATAAGATCATTACAATCAAGCTATTAGATAATAATTATTTTAAAAAATAAAATGTGAAATAGAAAAACGAGTGGTCTTTAGTTTTTTTAACAAGTGTTTCATTTTGGGTGAAATTTATCTCATTGGATCTAATTTTACAGCTTATGTGTCATCGCACACAAAATTTATCTCGCATCGTAGATAAGATAGATTCCATTTTTTTAGAATGTATCGCTCATTGTTGATGAAATAAATCTCATCTAAAACATGAGATAAATTACATTCTCATGAGATATGTATCAATTTCATTTTATAAAATGAATTTTTATCTCATGTGTTGTTTGAGATGAATTTCATGTATTGTACGTCTTAAAAAAAACGGAATTTATATGTTGTGTGATATATGTTAAGTTTCATATACAATGAAACATCCTCTATAAAGTGAAATTTATCTCATGTGACCAATGAGATAAATTTCACTTATGAGATGTCATTTAAAAAATGAAATTTATCTCATGCACGAAATGAAAAAAAAATAAACGTAATTGATACATCATTTTATGAAATGACGTTTATCTCATGTGTGAAACGTGTCGTGTGTGTTTTTATGTCGGGTGGTGGACGCCCCCTTTATTCGACAAAGGTGGCTAGCAGTGGCAGATGATGGTGGGTGGCTGAACCCCACCGACCATCCAACGAAGGAAAAGGAGGGGCCGACATAAGCCTATAAAAAGGAGGCTCCCCCCTCTCGCAAATCATGTGAACTTCACTGAGCTTCTCATCACCATCAGTTCATTTTTTTGCGGTATCTTGTGAGTTGGTTTCCTCACATATTCAAGAGAGGTATTTATGAGGGTTTTCTTCTTATAATAGTAAGGGGGTGTGTACCTACATTTACTCATAATGATTCTTCTATTTATCTGTGACTTTTTACCTTTTATTTTTCGGGGGTTTTCCATGTTATATTTGGTGTTATTTATTTTCGTATTTTGCACTTTAGTTTAACTCGCTATTATCACTACACTAGTGGGCCGATCATTTTCGGTCCCGCAAGTGATATAAGATGCAAGGTTCTAGCCTAGTGTTGTTCACTTTTTTTTTTGTATTAATAATTCTCGTAAATTTGAATATGTTTTGTGATTGCGACTCCAGTTGACCTTTCACATTAGAAAAAAAATTATTGAGATTATTAAATACACCGTTGAACAGAAAGGAATCTGGACTGACGACGTGTCCAGATGGCGGCAAAATTTGAGATCGAGAAATTTAATGGGAATAATTTTTCGTTGTGAAAAATGAAGATGTAAACATCATTGTAAAAAGACAACTGTCTACTGACAATTGGTGAAAGACCAATAGGTGTGACGATGAAGCGTGGTTCTAGTGGGACTAGAATCACAATACGAACATAAATGTGACAATTACTTTTGGAAATGAAGATATACTAGTCAGTGAAGCGGCGACGATTGCTGAAAATAAACAACATTTCAACGATGTATGGATAATCGATTCGAGAGCAACATGACACACGGCGTATCGACGGGAATGGTTTGATCTGTATGAAACCACCTCAGAAAGACTTGTGTATACGGGGAACGATCACACCTTGAAGATCGTTGGTATTGGTACCATCAAATTGAAGATGCATGATGATATTGTATAAACTATCTAAGGAGTACGCCATGTGAGGGGCTTGAAGAAGAACATATTGTCTTTGAGACAATTTTGATGGCATTGGATGCAAGACTCGCACCGACGATGGAGTGATGAGAACCGTGAAGGGCACGCTTGTGGTGGTGAAGGCAGAGAAGATATCAGAGAACCTATACGTGCTTATGGGTGAAACGTACAAGGAGGTGGAGATCGTTGTCGCATCAACTACCTCGACGGAAGTGTTGATGACATTATGGCATCAGAAGCTTGGCCACATGTCAGAACGAGGCCTAAAAATTCTTGCGGATTAGAAGTTATTGTCTGGATTTGCAAAGTTATCCTTACCATTTTGTAAGCACCGTGTTTTGAGTAAGCAACACAGGTTAAAGTTGGGATGTCAATAGCAAGAAGCAAAAAAAATCTTAGAGTTGATCCATTCCAATGTTTGACAAGAACCAATTGTATAATTGGGAGTAGAAAAGTACTTTGCATCCTTCATTGATGACTATTTCAAGAGATATTGGGTGTACCCAATCAAGAGAAAGACACATGTTTTTGAAGTCTTCAAAACAGTCAAAGCGCGAAAGAAGTTTGAATCTGTAAAGAAGACCAAGTGTTTGAGCACTAACAATGATAGAGAATATACAAGCGAGGATTTTGATACTTTTTGTCATCAGGAAGACATCAATAGACAGTTCATGATGGCGTACACTCCTCAGTAGAATAGAGTAGCAGAGTGGATGAATAAGAGTCTATTGAATAGAACAAGAGCGATGTTGAAGACTGTAGGAATTTCCAAAACATTCTAGGCAGAAGTAGTGAATGCCGCTTGTCATGTCATCAACCAATTTCCTTCAATGACGATTGATCTGAAGACATCGATGGAGATGTGGATTGGTAAACCCGTTGACTATTCTCGGTTACATACTTTTGGAAGTCCTATATATGCATTCTTTAATGAACATGAAAGATCAAAGTTGGATTTGAGATCCATAAAATGTATCTTCTTGGGGTACGCTGATGGCGTGAAGGGATATTGTTTGTTGGACCCCACTGCCCACAAATTTATCATTAAAAAATTTCATTTTTGCAGAAGATAAGGTGAAAATAACAACTGATAGAGGGATGGAGAAAGATAATACAAAAACTATAACAAATGAGGTGGAGGAAAAATCCAAAGAAGAACAAGTTTCATCTGAGGCATTACCATAACACGATGATCAAGCATCAGTTGAGTCTGGACCCCCACGATCAACCCGAAAGAAAAGAGCACCAATATGACACTCAGACTACGTCACTAAGAGCAATATTGTGTACTACTTATTAATGGATTAAGAGCCATCTTCTTTTGTGGAGGTGACCCAGAGTCCAGATGTATCCTTACGGATGAAAGCGATGTAGGAGGAACTTGAAACCCTGCACAAGAACAAGACTCAGAATCTTATTCCATTACCTCATGGGAGGAAGACTATCAACAACAAATGAGTCTTTAAGATCAAGCGGGATGAAAAGGACCAGGTGGAAAGATAATGTGCAAGACTAATGGTCAAAGGATATGCTCAGAAGGAAGGTATTGATTTCAGTGAAATATTTTATCCTATTGTTAGACTGACGACTGGTTGGATAGTTATGGTGATGGGTGCTATATACAGTTTACATCTAGAGTAGCTGGATGTAAAGACTAATTTTCTCCATTGTGATCTTGATGAAGAGATCTATATGCACTATCAAGAAAATTTTGTAAAAGATAACAAAGAGATCTTAGTTTGTAGGTTGAAAAAAACCTTTGTATGGTCTCTAATAGGTGCCAAGGTGTTGATATAAGAGATTTGATTCTTATATCACGAGCCTTGGATACAACAAACTTTATTCAGATCCTTTTTCATATTTCAAGGGTTTATATGGTAGCGATTTCATCATTATTATATTGTATGTGGATTACATGTTAGTTGTAGGCCCAAAAAATGATCAGATCCGGAGACAGACACAGTTGACTGGGGAGTTTGATATGAAGGACTTGGGACCATCAAACAAGATTTTTGAGATGTAGATTTACTGAGACATAAATAATGGTAAGATTTGGATATCATAGAAGAATTAATTATGAAGAGTCTTGAAATGCTTCAACATGCAAGACCGTAAGCCAATCTCCACCCCACTTCCTATTAATTTCAAGTTATCCTCTACGATGATTCCTGACAGTGAAGTAGATAGGATGCAGATGTATCGAGTACCATATATATCAGCAGTGGAGAGTATGATGTTCACCCTGATTTTTACTAGACTAGACATTGCGCATGCAGTGGGAGTAGTTAGTCGGTACATGGCGAATCCAGGACAAGAGCACTGGAACATAATGAAGAGGATCCTGAGATATATCAAGGAGACCTTAGATGTTGCATTATGTTATGGAGGATCAAATTTCACCATCAGAGTATATGTTGATTCATATTTTGCAGGTGATTCTGACCGGAGGAAATCCACTACTGGTTATGTGTTTACTCTTATAGGCTTTATCCATGATGGTGGCAGAGTACATGGCAGCTACACGGACTTGTAAAGAGGCGATTTGGATGAGAATATTATTAGAGGATCTCAGGTACAGTTAGGAGAAGATTTCATTATTTTGTGATAGTCAGAGTGCCTTGCACATTCCAAGGAATCCATCTTTTCATTCAAGAACAAATCACATTGGGGTACAATATCACTTTATCTTAGAAGTAGTGAAGGAAGGAAGTGTGGATATGCAAAAAAATCACACTAAAGAAAATCCAGCAGATTTCCGGATGAAGGTGATTGACTCTAATAAGTTTGGTGCAAATCCTCGAGTTGCTTTGTAGAAACGTGAACAACATGGTTTGACAGATAGAAAGGATGTGTGGAGATGTGATTGGCTCTCAATCAAATATCCAAGTGGGAGATATGTCATCTATTTTCTGGATGATAATCACCCCTTTATTTTTCAAAGGGGGGGGTGGCAATGACAAATGATGGTGGGTGTCCAATCCCCATTAACCATCCAACAGAGGAAGAGAATGAGGGGATGGCAGAGGCCTATAAAAGGAGGCTCTTCCCTCTAGCAGATCTCATCTGCTTCATCGATCTTCTCATCACCATCATTTCATTTTTGTATGGTATTTGGTGAGGTGGTTTCCCCATATATTCAAGAGATATATTTATGAGTGTTTTTCTCTTTGTAATAATGAGGGAGTGTGTACCCACATTTTCCCATAGCGATCCTTCTATTTGCCCATGGTTTTTTACCCATTTTATTTTTTGGGGGTTTTCCACGTTACATCTGGTGTCATTTATTTCCACATTTTTCACTTTATTTTATCTCGCTATTATCACTGCACCAATGGTCTAATCATTTTCGGTCCTAATAAAATGCGATACATTTCATTTTTTAACAGGTGTATCATTTTGAGTGAGATTTAGCGCATCTTAAACCCAAGATAGATTTCATTTTTTAATGAACGTTTCATTCTATGTGAAATTTATCTCATCTCCAACATTAGATAAATTTCATTTTATAAAACATGTACCATTCATTACAGATGAAATTTATCTTGCCTCGTACATGAGATCAATTTCATATTGTAATAAATGTTTTGTTATTAGTGAAATTTATCTCATCTCCTACATGAGATAAATTTCATTTTATAAAAGGTGTATATTTATCTAACCACACACATGAGATAAGTTTTGTTTTTTTAAAATTTTTATCTCATTACAGGTGAAGTTTATCTCATATCATACACGATATAAATTCCATTTTATAAAAGATATATCTTTGTACCTTAAATTTAGCTCATCTCACACATGAAATAAATTTAATTCCTTAAAATGTGTAATAAAATATGTCAAATTTATCTTTTTTGCATAAGCGAGATAAATTTAATTTTTTAAAAAGATTTGTGTAACATATTACCCCTGGTCCGTGACCACTAAACAATGCCTGAACCAGATGAGTCTCACTAGATCACAAACGTGCCTCCCTGTAGCCAAAGGCTTCAAACTAGTAGTGAAGGTCTAGAGTACCATCATGGGAAGATTATATACTCATATCAGAGTGTTCAACAATAGATAAATAAATCAAACACCACCCATAATAGTAAATAATCAGAGTACACTGAAGTAATAAATAAACAATAAATAATCATAAATGTCATGCAAAAGCATGCAATAATACAGACTCACCGTCATACATCAAGACTGATCGCTCGCTAGGCTGATCACATATGTAAAATAAAATAAGATCAAAATACATGTATAAGAGGCTTTATAACACCCATGAGCCCCAACTCTTCCCAATATCTAATCCCATATGAACTATCTCATTCGATCATGAAACCCCAGGCCTCTACCCAATCTGAACCTGCGATCAATGAAGTATGCTCAGGTTCCCAAGTGTCATGGTCGTTCGAGCAAGTTGTGAGTAAAACTCAGTTGGGCACCACCAATGCAGCCTCATACATAACCAGTAAATGCAGTGTATATGTACATGTGACATAATCCAAAAATAAATATAGTACTAAATCATAAATAAATTCCCATTGTCGATCCTTGGGTCCTGTGTAACACTCGAGATCGACCCAAACCTGATTCGACCAGTGTTAGAGTGTCTTTGAGCATGTCATACCACTATGCCAACTAATATCAGACCCATGACTGATTCCTCGGAGAAATTCCTATGCAATACAGTAGTATCAATCATCATAGTCAATCTCTAAGAGGTAATCCTAGGTGATCTAATAACATCATGGCTCATCATCAATCCCTAGAAGGTAATCCCAGGTGATCCAGTAGTATCATGATCCAAGTCGATCCCTATGAGGCAATCTTAGGCGATCAACAATCATCATACGTCGTCTCCGAACCCTAGGGGTAATCTCAAGTGTTCCATAATCATTAGGCATCATTGCCAATCCCTAAGAGGTAATCCTATGCAATATAGTATCATCAGGTGTAATCGTCGATCCCTAGGCGATAATCCTAGGTGATCCACTAACATTAGGCATCATCATCGAATCTAATGAGAACATCCAAGGCATCACATAACAGTAGGCGTCAACACTGATTCCTAGGGGGTTGTACCTAGACAATCAATCATATCAGGCATTACTGCCAATTTACAGGGGTTGACCCTAGGCAATCATCAACACCGGGTACATCATCGATTTAGATTCTAAGGTGACATCTACAATAATCATTACCCATTTCCTACACACCATAGCTAGGGTCAACATATCATTAGGGCATCCAATGGGGTCCCCTAGGTCACATCATATTCAGGACACCTCCACATGGGCTCCTCTATCATTCTCACACCTCTCAGGCCAACACTTGCTACTCAGAGGGCATAACGTCCCTCAACATCATCAAAATCTCAGCGAGGCCTCACTAGCCTCCTGGGCAAGTGTCACAAGGTAGATAACCAAAATCCCATTCCCTTTACAAGTTAACCTAGGTCAGTCCTCACACCCAACCTATCCAATCTCCTTGGAGTCTACCCACCTAGGTAATCACAACTCATTGGGGGCGGAATGCTCACCCTAAAATCATCTCAACAACCCAAAGGATTTAAGGAATCATAAGGTTCTCACTTGGCTAATCCCTAGGGCATCCATCTCGAGTCATTATGTACCTCTACATGGAGGTCACTAAGGGTGCCTGTACAAAGGGCCACTGTGCTTACATAAACTAATTACACCCCTAAAAGGGTCCAAACATTTCAAGGCATACAATTACAATTAAGGCCTCAACCATCGACGATCGAGGAATCAAGCCAGTGCACAAGGACCCTTATATCCTTGACACTTTCTTCAATTCATCCATAGGAATTACATTTAAATTAAACAATTCATTTGATAAAAGGGTTGATTGCCCATAATGGTGAGACCATACATATCACATGCCATATAAATGAAATGCATAATACCAAATGATAAATGTGCAAGGACCGCTTACCTCAATCAGAGTTATTCCCATTTTATTCCATAGCCTGACAGCTCTCGCCCGATCTCATCCAAGTCTAACAACCATTGTTCATCCACACGAGGCCCTAACTCATACCACAACATCCAAAATAATTTACTATGACAATTATAATAAATTAAACAATTTAATTTAGTTTAATTTAAATACGCATAAATGCCTAAAATATCATTAGGAATCACAACATGCTGAAACCATCGATAATGAGGTGTGTTCCACTCCCGACATACACCTGAACCTAAGCCACACAAAATCCCAGATCATATGCCCATTCTAATGACAACATTAATTAAATTAGGTCCAAAACCTTAAAAACCCAATGGGTGGTGTATCTCAACTAAAATTTCATGTGACGATGTGAAAACATTATCTCAGGTTTCCCTCCACGTGAGCCAAGTAAAAGCCCCATCAGAAATTACTGATTCCACCAGGCTCCGACAAAATCGAGACCGAAACCCTAAACCAAGTCACCCAAAAAATAAAAAACAATGGAGGAAAAAAAATGAAAGGAATGAGGAAGAAAATACTTGAAAACATTGTTGAAACACACCCAAGATTTCCCAAATAGAGTAAATAAGGGAGAGAGGGAGAGGAGAAGCCAACTGAATGGCCTCCTCCCATCGTGGGACGCCCCTAAAACTCCCCAAGTCTGATACCATAATGAACAAGCTTCTCCAAACTCAAAAAACTCACCCAAAAAACTTTCACGGCATGAAAATGAAGTTTATGCCTTGAACTTATAGGTAAAAAACCTCTCTCTCATCTAACCCCCTTTCACTCATTGAATACACCCCATGAAATCCTTTCACAGTGTGAACCACCTTTCACGCTATGAAATTCCTGCAACTGCTATTTTTTCAATAGCCTGGAAACCTATAACTTCTTCGACTTCATCCAAAGCACCCATAACACCTATAGGACCTCAAACCATGTCCAAAACATTTATTTAAGATGTTAAAATGCTCAGAATCTCATTTTAAGTCCTGGTTCTCAAAAATGAACCATCCACCAAATAAAAAATTCAAATTCCTTTTAAATTTCATAACTCATATTGAAACATGATATTATAATCTCCTCACTATAACATTTACCATAATCGAGAAGTATCGTCAACCATTTAACTGATAATCTCAACCCACTCAGGTCACCAATTCCTAGCTACTCTTCGTGTTCTACCTTAGAATGTCGAATGAGCTTTCATTGTGCAATTCCAAACACAAGGCACACTTTTCATCAAAAACCAAGCCACCACTCATCACCATCACTAAAACACTTAAAAAACTCTTACTTGCACCCGTTTATCCTGAGAAACTAAGGTGTCTCCATTAATCAATGCATCCTTGAGATTATAGTGCTGCCCACCATAAGTCTCTACTCTTATATGCAAAATTAAAGCCATGATGCTCCTCATCATCAAAATCACATTCTGAAACACATTATCAATGGTTCAAAGACCCACTTAGTGAGATTTCTATTTCACCAAACCCAAATACACATGAAAATACTAGTCAAAAGCCCGTATTTCCTCTCATCTTCGATTATGAATCGAATTTGATGAGTCTCCATTGCCTATGCATAGAGCCCACATACACTTTCCTTTACTAAAAAAGGTCTAAACTAAACCTTTTAATGAACCCGTCATACTAAATCTGATGTACCCTAAACCACGATATCAACTTCCCTTAATTCCTCAAGTATTTTCATCTCAATAGACAACTTCACCACATTTTTTCACATGATTCACCCCCTAATTCCTCAAGTATTTTCATCTCAATAGACAACTTCACCACATTTTGTCACATGATTCACCCCATAAATCACATGACAAGGTGAGTTCACACCTTGAATCACACGATGAAACTGGTTCACCCCCCAAACCATGTCATGAATCAATGGTTCACCCCTAGAACCATGTAGAAAATCACGATTCACCTCATGAATCACCTTGAGATCACACCAGAATCATCCCAAGCCCAATGCCAATGCACCAACTCTATCCAATATCACATCCAAATATCAAATCTAGTATTTAACATAGAACTAGATAATTTAGATTCGTCAAATCATTGACATCCAAATGCCACATAGACTATCAAATGAACGATCCTATCATTCCCATAATCCTACCAAAATAGGGTCATATCTCCATGGCCTATGCTCTATCCATTACCACACAAAATGATTGGACATGACCATCCTATTCATACTCGAGTGCCAACGCAACCATCGGTTGTCACCTATTCCAAAATAACTGGAATTCCATCCTTATCATTCACTAAATTACCATTTATAATAAGTGTTGCACCCTCCAATGACTAATGATGTACTCCCCACCATGTGGTTTTCCTTACACTGCTCCTCAAGTGCAACCTCAAAAGGTTCTATCATATCCCGCATGTTGCTCCTCCTGAGTAATGCTCAACAACTTGTTAATCCTGACACCATTTATTATTGACAATACATGTTAAGGCACAACCTCGGGTCAGTTGTACCACCACACCTAGTTCATTTCTGATGTCTCCTCTACCACAGAGGGACATTTTCCACTATCATCAAAATCTCATATAACTAATCCCGCAAATGTTTCACCAAAACCATTATTCTTTAGCTTGTACATGGCTACTCACCTATTCACAATTCAATGGGAACAATGAATAACTAGTGCATGCCACCTCAATATCATCCAAATCCAATGAGTGTATGCTCCTGAACCATCCATTCACACAACCCAAATCATGCTCCCATGAGTTTTATGTCACTATAACAAGGCCCACAACCCTAAATCACTGATCATGCTCATGAAATGTCAATCCCACCTATCCCATAACACCCTCGACGATCCTCTTCAAAATTGGGGCATTTACCAATGCTAAGGTCTATTGCATGACCAATCACCAACCAACATCATTTTCAAATCATGATCATCTGGTCACACTCTTACCATGCTCCTGAAAGCGCATCCAAAATCAATAGGGTTAAATACTCCCCCAATCCTTCCCTTGAAACCAAACCTTGATACCAAAATCCCCTACACTCAAAGTTCTTTCATCATAAAAATCAAAGGCATAATCATGCATACACCATATAAAACAACACCTCATGTGACCTAATCTCAAGGCAAGGCACCTACCTATGCCTTCCATGTACATAGTATTTTATTCATCACCATGCCTATATTACACATTTGGTACTACATCCCATGCATCAAACTCAATCCTGAAGCACCTACCTATGCTTTCCCCCTCTAAGGAACTCATAAGATTGAGCCAACCTCTATACTAGGTTACCATTTCTTATATTATGTCTCATCTCATCCACAATGTAAGATCCCATGCTTTGAACCAGATAGAAATTCTAAAGGAATTTGAATTTTTCATTTGGTTGACTGACCAAATCTTAAACCAAGCTTCAGAATGGAATTATGAGAGTTATAACTCTTTAAAGTGTTGTTTTTGGACATGGTTTGGGGCTTTAGAGGTTCCCTAGGTTCTCATACAAGTCTTAGGAACCTCAGGATTTGAAATCTCGATTTTTGGAAGGATAAAGGGAGGTATACAATTAACACATGATTAGTGATAACTATGCACCCAAACTGCGTGACCCTATAGGGGTGTCAAAAGGTTTTTCAAATAGTGCACCTAGGGCCACATGACTATGCAAGACCTATAGAAAATTATAGGTGTGAACTGCATGGCTTGCACACAATTTTTCTAACCATGTGCCTAGCCCATGAGGGATGAGGGATGAGGGACAATTCCAAACACATGGCTTGCACATAGTTTGTATAACTGTTCCCATGAACCATGTAAGAGTGTGGATCTTAGACAGAGTGAGACACATGATTTGGAAAATCGTACGACCAAATTATGTATGACCAAATTGTTCTCCCCTTTAAAATTATGGAAATGATGATTTTTTACTACCTCCTTTAACCCTCAATCCATCATTTCTCCTCCTCTATTCACACAACATCCAACCATCAGAGCTCCCTTCTCCCTCTCTATTAGTATTTGATGATTTTACTTCATCTGATGTCCGATTTGAGAATTGCCAGTCATGCTGGATTGCCCTCAGTTAGTCCATGATTCCTCTTCCTCCATTTCTTAGTTTCTCTTACCATCTTTTTCATTATATCTGTGTGAGATCATATACCCAATTGTCAGGGAGTTTTTCCAGTTTCTTTGATTTCTTTTATTCCACCTTTAATTAAAACCTAAAAATGGACAAGTGAAGCTTCCTTGGTGCGAGGTAGGTGTTCTATGTCTTTTCCCTTAACGTCACGCTCATTTATAAATTGTTATCACTGTTCCACATGATGTAATTTTCACGCATTGATCCTAAATTATGTAACACCTTAAATTAATTGTCTAGACTATGGCCTAGACCCCTCATTAGATACATTGGCATCGTTAGAAGGTTGAAACCTCTACTTAGATTACCCATTGGGTTAGTCTTATTATGCACCCTTATTGGATATTGTTTTTAATCGACCAAAACACCACTTAGGTGTGTTTAGGATGACTTCTAAAATGGGAATTGATCAAATGATAATAAACGAATTAAGTGAATTATACTAGGGCATGTATATTTGGCCATGTTAAATTTTAAAGCATGCCCTTGTAGAAAATGGGAATTGAATGAGATATGAGACTCCTATAATAAAATTGTGTTGGCAATGACTATGAGTCCCATGACACTATCATAGGTTGATGACCTTGATTTAAACCACTCCCTTAGGGTGTGTGATATTAAATGTTTTATATGACCACTCTTGATTATAAAAAAACACCCCACTAAGGTGAGTTGGATTATATCTAATGTTTGAATGACTAATTGAAGTTGAGTTTGTAGTGAAAATGGAATGGGTATCTTACTTTCCATTGATTATTTTCACCTTAGGCTAGAAATTTTCCTTATATATATAATGGCTAAGTGAAATTTAATACATTTATGTATGCCTCAGTCACGAATAAATGAAATGATTAAAGTCATGTTTTAATTGTAAAGTTGGAATATATATTTTACATGGCCTATATTTAATTATTAAATGCAACATGCCTGCTTATTAGTTATTCCTTGAGTGATACTTGGATTCCAATACAGAATGCCATAGATAGGCTTATCAGGCATATTGAAATGAGTGAATTATTAATGATTAAGCAATGATGGATATGGTGCTCTTAATCGTTTATTGAATGGTGTTGGATATGGCATTCCTCATTATTTATCGAAATCATTGGACATGGTGTTCCTCATTATTTTTCAAAATCATTGGACATGACGATCCTCATTATTTAGAAAAATAATTAGACACGACGTTCCTCATTACTTATTTGAAATCATTGGGCATGGCGTTCCTTATTATATATGGAAATTATTGGACTTAACGTTGCTTATCATTATTGGGGATTTTTGGACATGAAATTCCATGCTCCCTATATTCAGTATATTGGACGTGGTGTTCCTTATTATTTATTTAAAATTATTGGAAATGGTGTTCCTTATCTTTTATTGGGAATTGTTGGAATTGATGCTTCACATGCCCCTTGGTTAGATTCTTAGTTAAATGCTATTATTTTAATATAATTCCCTGTATGGTTATCCTTGGACATAAAAACCTTGGTTATATACCATGGGTACCAAGTTGATTTATGTAGAATGTAAAATGCTCAAAGACATTCTGGATTATACCGAAGTAGTTATAGTCAGCCATGGATCCTATGAGAAGCTTGATCCTAACATGGTTTATATTTACATTGTCACATTACACTTATTATACCTACACACTGTACATTTTATATTCATAGGCTGGATTTTCATTAGACACCATTGGTGGTGGCCTACTGAATTTTACTCACACCCTATTCGGGCCACCGATTGGTACCTGAATAGATATCCTAACTATAGGTTAGGAATTGGATCATAATTATTTTTTGTTGTATCTTTTGGGTTGTGACTTGGTATGGTAGTAGTGGATCAACATGTACCTAGGCTGCCTTCCGAACTTGAAGTCTTTTATTTATTTACTCTTTTGTCATTCTATCCCTATTGTATGTATTGCCTGCTATATGTTGACTGTTTGTATTATAATTCAAAATGTTCATGCATGGATGTTTTTATTGGAACTTTCCAAGTTATATGTTATTATTATCTATCATATATTTATTTATCTTCCACTATTTTTTTCATTTATTTATTTCCTGCATTGTTTAGTACTGATCCATAGGGTATAATATCTTTATTGTACCTCTAGTAGACCCTTAATACTAGTAGGAAGCCTATGGTGTATGAGGATACATGTTTGAGGTCTTGTCATCGACCGACCCAATTACTGTTTATAGATTGAACCAAGTCAGGACATGACAAATTGGCATCAATGGATTTATTTTTCTTATCTTACTATTTTGGGATGGTAGAAAAGAGACTATGAGTGTGTCGACACTTGGTAGATAGCTCATGTATGTGGATAGACAACCCATACACGGGGGAAAGATCAAGTTGCCAAGGATAAGACTATTGTTCATGTTTCTCATTATTACTGTTGATTATTATTTCAACTTGAGTGATTGGTGCACTTTTCCGCTGGCTATTGATTTATGATATTTACCTCTTGGCCCGATATAGCAAGAGACAGGGTGTGTTCATGCATCATTTTCATTCACATAGGATTCACATGCAATTATCATGCTTATCTATATACCATGCTTGTGTGTTTGCTTTCTTACATTCTTGTAATCATTACTTATGTGATAACTTCCCTGGTTACAATTATGGAACGATATATGGTTGGTTAAATAAAGTGTCTACATCAACCTAGATGGTGTTTTCCTATATAGTTTGATAGCGAAATTCTATTTAAACAACTTAAAATTAATTAAAGAAAATGAAATGGTTAATGAATTAGCCTGAATAAAATTTTTAAATGTTAAGAGAGTGGATTTTTTTAACAAATGAATGGAATTGATCAGTGATAGGTGTTAGTTAAATGGTATGCCAATTACAACTTATAAAGGCTTGAACATTTATATTTTGGGAATGATAACCCATATAATTGAATCCTTATATGCTTCACTCAACCCTTGTAGGCGAGTTTTAACATTGTATGCCTATGAGATAAACCCACTAAGGGTGTGTTGAAATCTTAGTAATTTAAATATTACGGGTTTTCCATAAATGGGATGCCAATTGTAA
This sequence comes from Viscum album, assembly GCA_963277665.1. Lineage (NCBI taxonomy): Eukaryota > Viridiplantae > Streptophyta > Magnoliopsida > Santalales > Viscaceae > Viscum > Viscum album. Next base: position 1,634,214,973 of record OY728141.1, read on the forward strand.
ATTATAGAGATTACCTCCATTACTTGGGAATGACTTCCTGTATAACTGGACCCCAGATTGTATGAATTGACCCGTGTAGGTATATTATATTCTTAATATGCCTTGGTACTTAACCCTTGGGGGTGTGGTTATGTTAAATGACATTGTTATTTAAAGTGTCAGTAGCCACACATATGGTTATTGTATAAATGTATGACGACATCTTACTTGAGAAATCCCCTTTAATTGATAAAAGACCTTTTGCCTGCTTTTGAGATATATTGATATGAGTTTTCAATTAATTAAAATGTCAATCACAACCTAAAGAGTGTTTTCCTCTATAGATTAGAATTGAAATTTTCTTTAACCGATCCCAATTGTGAGAAATTATGGCTAGGTAATGGTTTTAAAAGGTAATTATGTGATAATTTTCCTATAATGTTATGAGGCATTAGCTAAATAAAGTTCCAAGTATAGTTGGCTCTATCACTAGTACTTGAAATCACATGAATAAGATCCTATTAAATGTTTATAATAAATATAAATTGATGAAAATGGTTGAATTATAACCTTTTCATGGTGTTAATAACAAAGAACCCACATGTAAGAGTTAGATTTAAAAATTACTTAAGAGATGATTTGAACAGGAATGTGAGCATTGAATGTAGGTCTCGGTTGGCTTCTTTTATGATGTTTCTTGAACCTAGAGGCTAGGCAGTATATCCTAGTGACCTTTTAGGTGTGAATTTAGTTTTAAGTTAATAAAATGTGTAAATGAGGGGTTATCCCATTATGGTAGTGCCCTTGGTGATGGGAAACCAAGGGGATTTTGATCCAAGTTTCTAGGCACGATAAGTGATGTCTGTTTGACTATTCGAGTTGGGTAGGACTCTCAGATGACAAAACAACACCCTTGGGGTAGGTAACTTATTGTCTAGGTTAGTTAAATCTTGAAAAGGTATTATTGTATGTGGATACTTAGTGACTATCATCTCATTGTCCTTTTTAATTGACATTATAACCCTCCAAGGAGCAATCCCCTATGAGGATGCTAGGTGAGTATTAGGGCTTGGTACGCCGAAGCTTTGTTGGTGATGTTTTTGTGCCTATATTGATAGGTTTTTACCTTTATGGGTTAATGATTATTCGCCTTACTTTAGTTTTACCTCTTTTATAGAGAGTTTATAGGTGTATTGGATGTCGTGTAATAAAGGCCCTCAAGAGGGACATGGTCCTCATGTGAGAGTCTTTAGGGATAGGTGGATGAACCCAATGGACCTATTTTGAGACTTTATCGGTAGGGATAAGTGGGAGACCTAAAGGCCCTTACCTTTGACTCAGATCCTAGTGAGTCAACGATATTTATTTGATCAAGGGAAACATGCGAGAGAGGTTGTACTGAGGTTTATGTTTATCTTAAAATCAATGATTTTGGTTTTATGATCATTTTGGGATCAATTCACAAAAGGTGCCTAAGTTTTGTGATATAGGCATGATGATGCCTATAGTTTTTGAGGAAGCACCTAGTGTGATTGTGTATTGAGACTGTATTTGATGGAAAAAACTATTTAGGTGTCTAGACTTGTTGACCAATGGTTATGCAGTTGACTCTTTAATTTCTAAAATGACACCATGTGATTGGTGATCGTAGGATGAATCATGGCATAAGTACATGCCCGATTTCAAAGAGGATTTCCAAGGGATATCTTAGTGTGTTAATAATGATGTGTCATGTAACACATTCAACTTGGCCTTGTTGATGGATGACTCATGAGAGCATGATTCGGGTCTTAAATCAGGTGGTACAAGAGTGTACACCTACTTTACTGGGTGAGATAAAGAATGGTATATGCCAGTTGCATGTGGTACCATTTAAATCATAAATCAGTGTGAGACCATGTGAGATTTGATGATCTATGGTTTCAAAAAAGTGATATTGCAAGAAGGGGTTCCCGAGAGTGAAGATAAAAAGAGAAATGTCTCTCCATGGTAGATGAGACATTGAAAATAAACAGGGTGTCATGAGACGGTTGACCCTTGGGTGGGCCTTGACACACATTGTTGGGAGACGTGGTGTTAGAGGGTGGTTAAAGAAAATTATAGCCCAGTTTGAAGTGATATTGGCTTGGTAAGAGCAATACATTCCTATTGATGGAATCTTAGCACACTCCTAATTTAGAGATGATAATTCCCTATATCTTAACATCATCCCGAGTAATATGAGAGAGCGTTGACTATATTCTGAGCTACCTATAGATATCTTTTCTAGTTTGACGAAAGGAATCCTTAGGATCCACACTTGAGGAGTGATTTAAGGTGATCCAGATGGTGTGTAACACACCATTGTACATTGGGGGTGGTGACCCTCGTTATGTTTTGATATTTAACGAATTCCATGGGAATTATTCTTAAAAAGTGGGAATGGGTGATAGGTGATGTTTATGTCAGTTCACTAGGATGAGCGAGTTCTTATTCATGCCAGTTGTTGACACCTTATTTTAATGTTCATAAATCATGTTTATTATGTTTCTAATAAGATTATTATTTTATGATAGCATTTTTCTTTATAAGGTAATTTGATGAAAATTTGGTTAAGTATTGGGATGAGTCACCATTAGTTCAAATGACTCATCGCCAGACTTGAATCACTACCAAAATGTCTAAAAGCCAGAGTTGAGATTTTTCCAAACTTATCTCACTGCTAGCTTGAGTGACCATTAGTTCAAATGTCTCACTACTAGAGTTGATCTATCGCCAGTCATGACTCACTATTAGTTCAAAATGAGTCACTGCTAGACATGACTCATCACCAGATGAGCTACCACCATCATGAATCACCATTAGTTCAAACGAGTCACTGCTAGTTCAACTGAGTCACTGCTAGAACAAGTCACCACTAGACTGACTCAACCCTAGAGATTTAATGTCGTCAGAAGTTCCACCATCATTGTTCTACTTGATTTGAATTAAATTCTCCCAATGAGTATATTAATGCAATTAATGCAGAGGGGTATTTAATGATTATTTTCTTAACCATTGTAGGGATACATTAAAGAAAATTCTAGAGCACAGTACGAGGATCTAGAAGATCCGGATGATTATTCTTCAACAGATGAAGGTGGTGATTTATATTCTCTGAAGACTCCCTTGCGTGTGTAGATGGGAAAAATAAATATCAATAAGTGTGTGCCTTAATGAATATAAATAAGATATTTACACAAGATATTACATGCTACATTAATACTGAATTTCATCTATGAAAGAGTGAAACTCATTGAAGATCAAGATCATTTTTTACAAATAGAAAAGATAAACTTCACGACACTTTGTTTTACTATAAATTTTAGAGAAAAAGTTTGAGCTTCTCACCAAGACACATTTTAGGACACTCGAGTATCTAAAGATCTACAAACCAAGTAACATTACCTTTTTCTATATCTTATTTCTTACTCCTTATATTGTTTACTTTTACATTCGAGCAGTGTATTGTTTACTTTGTTTATTAATAAACACTGACTTTTGTGCTAGAACTAGAGAATACTTGATATTCTATTCTATCTATTTTTATCTTCTTACCCACGGTGTAGAAGAGGCCTTTGACCCTGGATAGCTTATAATCTATTGTTTGTATACCCAATCTAGGTTGTGGATTAGATTATAATTATATAATCTACTTGGAAGTGGGTGATTTCAAAGTGTAGGGGATTAGGTCTCGACGTGAGAATGAACCCCTTATTTATTCCGTTGTGTAATTTAGTTTTGTTTTCTCAATTTCAAAGATTTAAACTGCATTTGATTTTAAACACAAATGAAACCTATACTTTGATAGTTAGTCTTAACTAGTGTTTATACTAGGAATTTTTTGAGTAAATTGATTTAAAAAGTTAAAGTAATATTCAATATTGTTTCAACTGAGCACTAATAAAGCTCTGAGAAATCTCTTAAAAGAATAAACTTTTATCAAAATACTGTTTTTATTATCTGGGAAAATTTATTTCTAATTGGGGGATTTCATTTAAACTTGTTTTTAAAAGAATTTTTATTGGGCACTCAATTCACCTCACCCCCTCTCGAGTTACTCACTCCAGCCAACATTTTGTATCAAACATTTTTAAAAAACTTTTTAACTATAATTTTAGTTGTGTTTTAAAGATCCTAAATTTTTGTTAGTTCTAAATTTAGTTCTTTATGGATAATAGACAAGTGGTTTCTGCTACAAACATATCACCTTTCTTTAATGACACTAATTATGATCAGTGGGAAATAAAGATCAAAATGCATATTAATAGTATGAGTTTTGAAAATTGGACAATTATTGTAAACAAATAAAAAATACCTAAGACTACTAGAAATACATGGGTTGATGCTACCAAAACTACATATAATAATAACTAAAAAGATATGAATGCCTTATATTGTGCTTTGGGTGATGAAGAATTCTATAAAATATCTACATGCTCATCTGCTTATGATTTTTTTGACACTTTAGCTATTTCTCATGAAGGAACAACTAATTCTAAAGAAATGTGGTTAAACCACTAGTGAAAAAACACAATTTAACATCAGTTTTTTTTTTAATTTTTGACGTCGGTTTTTAACCGACGTCTATAAAGGCGACGTAAAAAATATGATTTTTGGCATCGGTTATTATAAAACCGACGCCAAAAATTAATTTCGTTAAGGGTTTCGGCATCGGTTTTAGATAAAACCGATGCCGAAACCCCTGTTTATTTTTTTAAAAATTTCAGCGTCAGTTTTTAAAATAGCCGATGATGTAAATTAATTTTTTTTAGAAAAATCAGAAAATTACACTTCTAAAAATATCGAAACCCCTGTACAAAAAAAACACAATATACAACAATAGTCAAACAATATTTATCATTCAATAAAAACTTATAACTTACATATACCAAGCATAAACAAAAAAAGATGACATTGAAAGTTAAAAAAAAAATTAGAATAGACGTACCTGAAATTTATGGCAGGCTCATTGTTGGTTATTGTTGAAGCATTCATTTGATTATTGGTAGGTTTAAAAACCTAATATATCAAAAGAGTTAGTTTTTTGAACCCATATGTATTATTATTTATAAATATTAGAATATACACACCTCAAATCCTAATCAGACTTAACAAATAGTTCGAAAAAGTAGATCAAATATGGGTCATTTCAGATTGGGAATAAGACTGTGAATCATTGAATACCTAGAATAATATTGAATGATATGAGGTTAAAAAATAAAATAATATGGCAGAAAATATAAAAAAATTAATACAACTAACCTTATGAAAATCAGTAGTTTCCCCAGTTGTAATTATCTCGTACATGAATCGTAAAATATAATAACCACATTCAACATTTCCATTTTGACGATGACATTACAGTTATAAAACAGTAAATTGATAATAAATACAATATATAATAATAAATTCAGAAAAAAAATATAATATAAAAACTAATTACCTGTACTTCCACATATTTGATTTTCTTTAGTTTCTTTACTAACATGTATTCCTTGTTAAATTGTTTCCATGAACTGCATTTTCATATATATGAACTAATAATACATGTCTAAACAATGAAAAATAAACATAATGAGCTTATAAAAAATAAAAAAAACTTACTTGTTTAATAAGGTGAAAAATGGTTTACGAACTTTTCCTAATAAAGAGAAAAACCAATATAAGGTGCATTCACTTGGGCAAATACACCTAACATCCAATGTCCCATACAATACAAAAAGTTCACAATTAATGAAATTATAATGATTATTAGTTCATAATTATGTTTATGTTCTTACTTATTAAGAAATGGAAAAAACCAGCATTTAATCTCTATTTGTGATAATCTCTCAGATATATATTGAACTCTATCATTATTCTTCACATTTACGACTTCCAAGGAAATGCACTCTGGATCTATAAAACCGTAAATGCCAGTTATTTCATTTTGTAAAAGAATCTTGTGTAGATACCTAAATTAAAAAGAAAATATAGTTAGTCAATTTAAAACCATCTTTTATTAAATAAATAACAATTCAAACGTCAATTTACTTACATGGAAAGAAACTGCACCATGCTCAGCCCGAGCTCTTCAAAATCAACTAAATGCATGATATATTCTTTCATTATTCTTGATTGATAACTTATTCCACATATATCGGGCGTCATCCGAAACTCATAGGTATAATTCAAGGAAGCAGAAGCCTGAGATAATCTTTGTAACCCAGAAGAAATATTAGAAGGTTCTAAAGCCAACTGTTCCTGAAGATTTTGTTGAATTTGGGTAGTTTCTTTTGCTTTCAGATATTCCTATATAAGTTAAATGTCAGAAAACATTACAAGTAATTTTGAATCATTTGTAATTAATATTTAAAAAAATGTATACCACATATGAAATATAACGTAGAAGACTATTTGGGAAAACTAAAAAATGGCTCAGACATTCTCCAACACAGGTGATCTCCTTAGTAGGAAATGGTAGTAGAGTAGTAGGATCTATAATATCAAGTATCGATACTCTAACCTGACCCATATGCATAGGCTGATGATGTACTGAGTCCTATAAAAAATGCATCTGTACTAACGCAACAATATGTACATGATGATCTCCAGCAAACAACTCACAATATAAGGCTTCATCCAAGCGAGGAGGTCAAGGCTCAAAGTAAGCAGATAGGGCTGGGTAGTCCGGATGAGCAGTCTGAGAAGGCAGAAAAATGAAAAAGGTATATTAGTGTTTATAATTTATAAAATAGAAAAATTGATGAAAATAAAATAATATACCTCGAAAGACTGCGCAGACGGGGCAAGATAAGCAGATGGGGCAGGGTAGTCAGGGTGAGGAGACTGAGAAGGCTAAAAAATGAAAAAGGTATATTAGTGTTTATAAATTATAAAATAGAATAATTGATGAAAATAAATTAATATACCTCAAAAGGCTGCGTAGACGGGGCAAGATAAGCTGATGGGGCAGGGTAGTCCGGGTGAGGAGGCTGAGAAAGCTGAAAAATGAAAAAGGTATATTAGTGTTTATAAATTATAAAATAGAATAATTAATGAAAATAAATTAATATACCTCGAAAGGATGCACAGACAGGGCAGCGTAAGCAGGTAGGGTAGAGTAGTCTGGGTGAGCAGGCTGAGAAGACAGAAAAATGAAAAAGTTATATTAGTGTTTATAATTTATAAAATAGAAAAATTGATGAAAATAAAATATTATACCTCGAAAGGCTGTGCATATGGGGCATGGTAAGCAGGTGGGGAAGAGTAGTCCGGGTGAGCAATCTAAGAAGGCATAAAAATGAAAAAGTTATATTAGTGTTTATAATTTATAAAATAGAAAAATTGATGACAAATAAATAATATACCTAGGAAGGCTGCGTAGACGGGGAAGGGTAAGCAGATAGGGTCTCTTCTTTTAAGGATTCTATTTCTGGGTCTCTTGATTGCTTACTCTTACCAAAAACCTTCCGAATACTAACACCTGCCTGATATCCTCTAACACGGTCGAGGTGTTCTGCCTTTCCCAAAGCAGTGGCTAGGATGTCCATCCTAACCTCAGGGATAAAAGAGCTCTTTGCCTCTTGCTCCTGAAGTTCATCCTGAAATGAAAAATAAAAAAGTTATATTAGTGTTTATAATTTATAAAATAGAAAAATTGTTAACAAATAAATAATATTTACTTAAAATTCTATCACCCACTTGCTGAGATTCCTCTATAAGATACTTTTCATTTTTACTCCTTCTTGCTCGTTTCCATTTCTCATGGAAAGTGGGTGGAGATGGAGGATCAAACTGGACCTTTTTTGAACCACTACTTGATCGAGCTCTTAATGCTTCAAATTTTTCTTCAATCATTTTCTGCTCCAAATACGAATACTCTCCACATGATAAAGTATGTGGGTATAAATTTCTCAACTGGATCTCCTAATGAGATCTCCTAGAGGTCTGTTATATAAAAATAAACTACTAAGTAATAAGAAAAATATATCATAAATTTTAAAATATAAAATAATTACCATACCTGGAATTTCTCTTCCTGACAACTGTCAACAAATCACTTCCATGTATCTTCATCTATAAACGGATACTTAAGACATGGGCTTTCAAACCTTCTCTTTCCAAAAACATATTTTTTTGTCAGTTTGGTTTTAAAATCTCTCCATCGAACCGCCGCTAAAGAGAGATGTCTTTTCTTAATTTCTTTGGTTTCCTCAAAATTGAATTTCATCTGTAATTGAATAAATTTAATGTCATTTAAAATATATAATATTCAAAAAATGAGATAAAAGAAATCAATTAAGATATTTTACCGTCACAGCCTCCCAAAGCTGTTGCTTCGCCATCCCATCCACTGAATTCCAATCATGATATAAAATACTAATCCTGCAACAGCTCTGCATTGCTATATAACTCACAAACTGAACTGCATTTGGGCCAAATGCATTATTATTATCATCACGAGCAAGTGATAGTTTTGGTAAACGTGTAATACCATGTTTACTAACCTGAGAACTTGATTTTTGAGTAATAACATGAGAAGTCTCCTCCGCTGAGGACGCATCAGTAGTCCTGCATTTTTTTTTAAATTAACAGTTTTATTTCATTAAATAAGTATATTACTGAATATTTAATAATATGTCAAAATAGATATACCTCAGTAACTACTCCTCTCTATCTGTATCTGACATTTCTACTAGAAAGTATAATAAAATTTTGTGTACCTGCATATCATTATAAAGCTGAATAATTAGAAACAAGGAAGACAAAAATAAGTAAGTAAAAAAGAGGCAAGCATTTATAAGTTTCAAAAATGGAAACAAAATATAAATATTTACCAGAAAAATTAGGAGATTAATTTATTGTTTTCCCAAATTCCTTCATCATGATCATTACGTACTGCATGCACTATGTCTATCTTATACTCATTGTAATCATCTGAAAATTGCGTAATAGATGAATAAGGATCATGTAAATCACTAACATCATCAGCATCATCCTCATCACCCAAATGGTATCTTTTTCCTTGAAAAACAAATTACCACTGATCATTCAAAGAATCAATGACATAAAATACTTGTTTTTCATGTGTCTCCATGATAAATGGTTCCTCATTGTAATTAAATATTTTCAAATCAACCAGTTTAAACCCATATTCATCATGTTTCACACCACTATTACTATCAACCCAATTACACTTAAAAACGGTGACTCAAAATTTAATATAATCAATTTACCATATGTCTTCAAGAACTCCAAAATATGACTTTGATGTAGAAATTGGGTTTTTATCTTTGGCACTTGAAAAATGCACTGCTTCAGCGAAAACCATCACACCACTATTCTGAACGGTACTCTTGTCATCCAAGTTTTTTGTGTAAAATGTGTAGCCATTGATATCAAAACCAGACCATGTGATCATATTAAGATATGATCCCCCTACTAACCACTTCAATGTTTCTGATGTAGATATATCTGGGGTGACTTTCTATTTAAACCATGAAACAAATGTCTTCTTATGCTCAATCATCACCCACTTTTCGTTTCTTTTCTGATATTGTAACTTTAATTCAGCAATATATGAGGATATATACGATTGAACCTCATATGTGTTGTTCAAAATTTATAAATGTTCCTCCATCACTTCGTCACGTGGAATGAACTTTACCTTTAAGCCTCGAACCCCTCTACCTTCACTATCAACTATCATATGTCGAGATACAGGGAGACCAATATACTCCGCCTCATACAAATAATCATTATAGAACTCAATCACCTCTTTTGATACATATTTTTGAACAATAGAGGCCTCTGTTCAATAATTATTTTTAACATATCCTTTCAAAATTTTCATATATATTTCAAAAGGATACATCCATATTAAATAAAAAGACCCACATATTCTTATCTCACGCACCAAATGAATCAGTAGATGAACCATTTTATCAAAAAATGTGGGTGGGAAATACATTTCTAGTTGACAAAGAATAAGAGTTGCTTCATTCTCCAACACATCTAACAAATTTGGATCAACAACTTTTCTAAAAATTGATTTGAAGAAATTACATAACCTGGTGATAGTCTTTCTAACAGCTGTCGGCAATATACCACGCACTGCTACTGGTAGTAGTTTTTGCATCAACACATAACAATCATGATATTTCATACCTATTAATTTACAATCCTTCAATGACACCAAATTATTCACATTTGAAGAAAAACCACTGGGTACTTTAATACCATGAAGACACTGACAAAAATTTATCTTTTCAATCTTGCTTAATGTGTGACAAGCAAGAGGTAAATATGTTATGTTTCCTTTCACAGTGGGAGCTAACTCCAAATGTATTCTCATTAATATCAAGTCCAATCTAGCATGAAATCCATATTTTTTCTTTCCATTTATGTCTAACAAAGTTCCAATCAAACTGTCACTTATGTTTTTCTCAACATGCATAACATCAATGTTATGTTTTATCTCTAAAAATCTCCAATAAGGTAGTTCGAAAAAAATAGACTACTTCTTCCAGATATGTTTTTGAAAACCAGAACTTCTTCTCTTTCCAAATGTCAAATCAATATCTTTCACCCTGTCATAATATTCTTCAACTGACAATGGTCGATGGGGAATTTTGTATTCTTGTAAACCGTTAAATGCTTTTTTCAATCTACGATAAGGATGATCAATTCAAAAAAATCTTCGATGTCCCATGTACACTGTCTTTATTCCATTCTTCAGTTGATAATATGAAGTTTGTTCTTCACAAATTGAACATGATTTATATCCCTTAACACTATATCCAGATAATTTTCTATATGCAGGAAAGTAGTTTATAGTGAACATTATCATAGCATGCAAAAGAAAATACTGTTTCTTGTATGCATCAAAATTTTTAACACCTTCCTCCCATAGCAGTTTCAAATCATCAATCAATGGTGAAAGATACACATCAATATCATTTCCTGGTTGTTTTGGTCCAGAAATCATCAAGCTCATCATAACATATTTTTTATTCATACATAGATGTGGGGAAAATTTGTAAACTACCTGCAAAGAAGGACATGAACTATGTTGGCTATTGAGATCTGATATGGATTCATTCCATTAGTACACAATCCCATTCTGAGATTTCTAAATTCACTTCCAAAATCATGATTTTTTTTAACAAAACTCTTCTACTGTGGTGAATCGATAGGGTGATATAAGTTACCATCAGAGATGTGCTCATCTGAATGACATCTTAACCTTTTTGTATCAATTGAATTTGCAAATAGACACTTCAAACGATGAATTATTGGAAGGTACCAAATTTCTTTAGTAGGAGTTTTGATTCTGGTACCTAAAAATGAATCAGAATTGAATTATCAGAATTGTATGCAAAAAATATTGGATGATATCATTGGAAAGTACAAAATTGATTTTTCATGACGTTAGATGACATCACCTAAGAATGAATCTGAGTTTACTTTCCCATCTATCTTATAGCGTGATGTCCCACATGTAGGACAACTTGATAAATATTCATTTTCTTTTCTATACAGTACACAATCATTGGGGCAATCATGTATCTTTTTATACCCCAATCCCATTGGGCATAATATTTTCTTCACCTCATAATTGGAATATGGAAGCCTGTTTCCTTCTGGAAGTAGCTCTTTTAAAAGCTCAAGTAAACTGGAGAAACTTTTATCACTCCACCCATTTTTTGCTTTTAAGTTAACTAATCTCAAAATTACTGATAACACTGTATATTTACTGCAACCTGGGAATAATGGTTTCTCAGAATCTCCATAAAATTGTTCAACAGTTGGTGTTTTTTCGATGGTTTCAACAACTAAATCACGAATTAATTCTTTAATATGATCCTCTGCCTCATTATGAATATCTTCATCAAAATTGGATATTGAATTTTCAGTTCTTTCACCATGCCAGATCCAACGTGTATAATTAAGGCTAAAACCATAAAAAATGAGACGATCCTTGATTTATCTGGAGTTTAACTTTCTTATATTTACACACTTCACACATGGACAGAAAATCAAATCAATGTTTTGAATATGTCGTTTAGCGAATTCCAAAAAATTATCAATTCCTTTTTCATATTCACTAGTGGTTCTTCGTAAATGAATCCAATTAGGATCCATTAAATACCTGATATCACAATATATTTGGTGAATATATTAAAACATATAAACATTTAAATATCTATCAGATAATTTGTAAACAAAAACACATTTAATAAAAACTATTGATAATCAGATAGAAAAAATCATATATGAAACACATTTACAAATAGTAAACATTTTATTTTCATATTATATACATGTGTGTTATATTGATATTATAATTTAATTATAATATCATTATTCTAAAATTTATTAATTCATTTTACATAGTTGTTGCATTATTTTGATGTTGCATGTGTCAAAAGTATTGAAGATTGCATTAATTTAAAGGATGTAGTAAGTGAATTGGGTGAAATTTGATTGGAGTCAATGTAAAAAGATGCAATTTTTTGACAGGATATTTAAGAATGTTTGTTGACAGAATATTTAACCATTTCCTAACATATTTAAAATAAAATATAAACTAATAATTGAAGCAAATAAATAAAAAAATTAAATGATAAATAATTTATCTACAAAATTTTAAAAAAAACTTACAAAATTTGAAGTTTAACCTGAAGGGAGATCCTCAATCCAAAATGTGTTCCGTATAATGACTTAGATAAATAAACACTGCAAAATCTATACCAACAATGATAATACTAACGAAAAATAATGATAAAAAACAACTAAATTCAAACCACCATTAAAAGTCACGCAAAATAGGGTTATGGAAGAAGAAATAAACAATAAAAGATAAATCAAGAGGTATAATGAATAACACAAACTGCAAATCGTGAAAATGGAATAAAACCGTCAAATATGGTCATCCAAGATCACAAATAGGGCTTCGAATGTCATCCCGAGTCGAAGGCGGCGCCGCGGGTTTCGATTTCGAAGATCCAACAAAATGAGGGTTTTGCAACCTCGATAGATTTTAAAAGACTTTCAGTGTTGGTTTTTAGAAAAACTGATGCCGAAAATAAAAAAAATCTTTTAGCGTCGATTTTGGAGAAAATCGATGCTGAAAATTGGACTTAAGGTGTCGGTTTTCTTGAAAACCGATGCCATTTTTTTTAAATTTTTGGCGTCGGTTTTCCAAAAAACCGACGCCGAAACATTTTTTTTGATTTTTTGCGTTAGTTTTTACAAAACCGATGTAAAATATCATCGAATAATGGTTTTGGAATCGATTTTACTGAAAACCAATGCCAATAAGTTCCCTCACATACTATTGGTGTCAGTTTATAAAAACCCGACGTTATTACGTCGACGTTAAATCCCTTATTTCCACTAGTGAACACCTATACTATTAAATATGATACTTTTAAAGTGAAACCTGGTGATCTTATTTTTGACATGTATCTTGGGTTCAATGAGACCATGAATATAATGCACTCTCCAGGGAATCCGGTTTCTGATAAAGACTAAGTCATGCGACTGTTGATGTGCTTACCAGAAAGATGGAGAGGAACTTCAATATCAATTAGAGAGTCATGTGATATTAATAACCTACCTATCAAGGATTTAATTGGAAATTTGATGATGTATGAGGAAGAAATTAAAGTTAATTTATAAGAGTAATATGAACCTAAAAGTAATTCTGTAGCATTCAAATCCACTACCTCAAAACAAAAAAGAAAGTTCAAGCTGAAAGTTCAAGTGATGAAGAATCACTAGCTCATGGTGATGAAGAGATGGCCCATATATCTAGATGATTTAAAAAGTTCTACAAGAAGAAAAAGTTCTTTAGGAAACTAAGATACAAAGAAAAATATGAAAATATATGAAATTGTAAGAATTATTGGAAGAGAGATGAAATTTCAAATGAAATAGTGTGCTATTAATGTAAAAGGAAAGGGCATGTCAAAGCTGACTTTACTAAGATGAAATATAAAAATAAATATGATGACAATTATAAGAGGTATAAGAAAGAAAATAAATAAACTTGGAGTGATTTTGAAGATAAATCAAGTAATTCAGACACTACCCAAGAGGATAAGCATGTCAAAGCTAATATGTGTTTTATGACAAACACATCCGAGTATCCAATGTCTTTCCTACTTATCCTATGCATATTTTAAAAAATTATAGAGATTAATATAATTATTAGAACATGAATAATGAAGAAATATTTAAATATTGTAACATGTTATAAGATATATTCAATGATCTTAGGGATAAGTATAAAATTATAAAGAAATAGCATGTTTTAACTGCTAATATTAACACAATTAGAAAATGAACTTATAAACACACTTCTATTGCCATGATTTAGAAAACTGTGTCTGTAGGTAGCCTATAGACATAGTTTTTGTAAACTGTGGTTATATGACAACATATATCCATGATTATATGAAATCGTGGTGGTAGGATTTGCAAGAACACTAAAAAAATGTGAGAAATTGGTGAGAAAGGGATACTACAACAATTTAGTAAACCGTGGCCATAACCACATATTACCATAGTTTAAACCATGTCCATAACAACCTATAGCCATGATTTCAACTATGGCCATAACCACCAATTACTATGGTTTAAACTGTGGTTATAGCCACCTATTTCCATGGTTTAAACTATGGCCATAGCCACATATTGTCACGATTTAAACCCTATCCATAGCCACCTATTGTCACAGTTCAAAACCATGGAAATAGGTGGATATGGCCATAGTTTAAACCATAGTTATAGGTTTTTTATTTTTTAAATGATTACTAATTATAATTATATATAATTATATGCATTTTTATATATGTGTGTGTATATATATACATATAGTAGAGTTCAGCGTAGTGGTAAAGCATTGGAAAAAATATAGAAGAGGTCATAATATCAAATATCACCATTAACATTTTTTAAGGCTACAACCACAACTTCAAACCGTGGACTTAGCCACTTAAGGCTACAATTTGAATCCATGGCTATAGCCACCTAATTCCATGGTTTAAAACCATGGCTATATCCACATATTTCCATAGTTTAAACTATGGATATAACCACCTATTTCCACAGTTTAAACTGTGGCTATAGCCACATATTTCCATGGTTTAAACCATGATTATAGACACAAATTAACATGGTTTAAACTGTGGCTATAGCCACACATTGGAATAGTTTAAACCATATCTATATCCATCTATTTCCATGGTTTAAACTAGAGATATAGATCAGACCCTATTGAAATGGATATAACAGCCATAGTTTAAGTAAAATAAGGCCTTAGGCTATGACCACAGTTTTTGAGCCTATTCCCACAGTTTTAAACCATGAAAATAGGCTGATTTTTTAGTTGTTTAAGTCTGAACTTGCTGTTTAAAGGGAGAAAAATGATCAACTATTAAAAGAGAATAATGAATTAAATTTTTCTAATGAGAAATTAAAGAAATATTTATAAAGATTCACTAATGGAATAAATACCCTCACCTAGATAGTTGTAAAATAGACAACACCTAAATACATTACTAGTTTATGGTATCAAACTTGACAGAGGAGAATTAATAAAAATAAATTTATTCTGAGTTCTAAAAACTACCACTAGTTCTTATTTAACTGGACCCAACAATGACTTTATTTCCAAAAGTTCACAATCATCTTATAGGAAACCTATTAAAAAATACGGGTTCCTAAATCCTTAATTACTAACATTTTTGGACCTAAGAAGATTTGGGCACCAAAATCATTTTTGGTGTAAAATTTATTTTGTACGGAACCTACTTGAAGAGATCTAGTAAGAACATATGGTACCTGGATAGTGGATATTCTAGAAACATGATTGTAGATTATTCAAGCTTAAAAAATTTGATAAAAGTTGATGGTGGACATGTCACTTTTGGTGATAATGTCAAAGGGAAAATAATTGGTCTTGGCCAAGTTGGTAATTCTAACTCACTTTTAATTTCTAAAGTATTGTTTTTAGATTGTTTAAAGTATATTCTACTTAGCATCTCACAGTTATGTGATGATGGTTTTCATGTGAAATTTGAAAATATTGTTTGCAATGTTTTTTATTCTAAAAATGCTTTAGTTTTTACTACTTTGAGAAATGAAAATGTTTATACTATTAATCTTGATTATTTATTTTCTCAAAAAATTTATTATTTAAGTGCCTTTCATAAAAAAACTTGTATTTTACATAGGATAATAAGCCATTTCAATATTCACACACTTATAAATATAATTAGGAAATGGTTAGTCAAGGATTAACCTAAACTTGAATTCCCAAATGATAAAGTCTGTAAACCATGTAAAAAAGGGAAACAATATAAGATATCTTTTTAAATCAAAGAAATAAGTTTTAACTTCTTAACCCCTAGAGTTGGTTCACATGGATTTTTTTATACCATATAGAGTTTCTAATTTAAATGTGAATCACTATGTCTATGTTCTTGTAGATGACTTTTCCAAGTATACTTGGGTATTATTTATAGCTCACAAAAGTGAAGCCTATTCTTACTTTATCAAGTATTCTAAATCTGTAGAAAATCTTAGTGGACTTAGGATTAAGACCTTAAGAAGTGATCATGGTCGTGAGTTTGAAAATAAAGACTTTGAATATTTTTTCTCAAAAAATGTCTATAATCACAACTTTTCTACTCCTAAAACCCCACAACAAAATGGTGTTGTAGAAAGAAGAAATAGAACACTTCAAGAAACTGCCTAGACAATTCTTAATGAATATGACCTTCTTATTTATTTTTGGGAAGAGTCTGTGAATATAGCCTATTATATAGTCAATAGAGTTTTAATTATACCTATTTTAAAGAAAACCCCATATAAAATATGGAATAGTAAAAGGACAAAGGTTAAATACTTTATAGTTTTTGGTTATAAAGTCGTTATTCTTAACACTAAGGATAATCTTTAAAAATTTTCTTCCAAGAGTGATGAAGAAATTTTCCTTGGTTATTCAACTTATAATAAGTCATATAGAGTGTTTAAAAAAACCAAGACTATTTTTTCATGTCAGGTTTGATATGAAAGATGCACATGAACCTAATAACCCTTTATTAAACTTTGAGGATTATTTTTCAACACTGAACATTAATGCCAAACCTTCTGACACTTCTATGAAACAACCAAAAAAATCATCCAGTTCTGAGGAACATTCAAAACATGAACCTAAATCTGTAGAAGACCATGAGAAAATACCTCAAAATAACACCACAAATGTGACAATTATCTTCTTTCATTAGCATACTTTCTTTCTCATGATGATGAATAAATGGAAACTAGTCATATAATAAGTTCTCTAATCTAGTCACTGCATTAAAATCATAAACATTTTGAGATCATATTTTCTCTCCACTATGACGCCAAACATCATAGTTTATTTGAATACCATTTTTTATATGGTATCTAACTTCTTTGTGACTTAAGAAATGTCTTCCAACATAATTATGACATGGGTGGTGTATAATACCTGTATATGTAGCTTTTTTAAACAAAAAATATAAGAAACAACCCAACTTGTTTTGAAAATCGATTTGAGATCTGATCAGTATCATACATCCAACTTCTATCCATACTATTAAAAAAATATAACAATGTTATATGTCATGTCATAAATGCATTGAAATAATATTGAAGTCAAATCCAAAATATATTTAAAGAAAAAAGACTTGTTCATTTTATTTAAATAACATTTTAATAAGATTAAAATCAAATCAATTTTAAATAATTCTCCATTTTTGTTCATAAATACCAAATTTAACATACATGAATACATCATTATAAAAAAAACTTGGTTTATCATGAAAACTGTAATTTGATAAGGGAAAAGTCCATTTGGAAATAATGAAAACTTTATATTTATCACTCATATACTGAATTTCATAACTATATCCCAGGAGATAACACAATACCATATATATAAAACCATAATATTGAAATCCATTATACAAATGAGTAATAACTATACATAATACCACACAAAAAAGTATAATGCAGTTATATAATGGGGTTTCAATCATGTTGTTTGAACTATTAATTATAATTTTATTCAAACCAATTTTAAACTTAATTAATACATTAAGAGAATAAATTTTAATAATAAGGATTTATAAAGTGTAACAATGATTTATTATGGCCATAAAACACCCAAATAATGAAATATAACTTGAAATCATGAGCACTATAATTATTTAAAACCTAATAAGAAAATGAAAAAAACTATAAAACAAAAATTTATTTACAATCATAAACAGTGCATGAATAGGTGATTTTAAAAATAAAGTTTTTGGAAACCATGAAAATCCACATTACATTATAACTAAATACACGCCGATTTTTAAAAATAAATCATATATAACTTATACATTTCAAATAAAATCACACCACTTTCATAAAAATCCCTTAGACAAAATAAGATTTGAAATAATTATGTTGATTCATAACTAATTACATGGTGAGAAAAATAAATTTTAGGATATTCACAATTTAGGGAATGAAATGCAGAAACATAGGGATAATATATGATAAGGGGGAACAAAATAAACATACCTTGTTGATTTAACTCAAGAATCATTGTAAGAAGGATGAATCAAAATAAAATTGAAGTAGAATGCAAGGAAGGGTAGGATCCGACCACAAAAAATCACATAACGAGCAAAAGAATTCATCTACCAAATGGATTTGGGGTTTAATCATCACTCTATGCTAATGATTTTAAAAAACCATTGGTATAAGCTCACTATACCATTTTTTTTAAAATCGTTGGTATAACCTATTATTAAATAGGCTTAACCAACAGTTTTCACCAACCACTGGTATAGGGGGACCTATAACAATAATTTTATAGAACCGTTGGTATAGGTTTGTGGGGATAACTCCCATTTTCAGTAGTGGGTTAAAAATTAGTGAACATAAGTTATGAATATAATGATCCAAGTTACCTATAATATGCTTGAAAAAAGGATTTTTATAGAAATATTTTGATTTCATTAGGTAAGTAAAGTTTAAAGGTGAAAGGTTTGTTTTTCATAGGAATGATTTCATGAGTTCCTATGTGCCTTAAGATGTCTTCATAGTTTCTCCTATGCTTGAAAATTGGTTTCAAAGGTTTTATTTTATAAAATATTGTTTTCACTTGTGGAAATGTTTTATTTATGTGCTCAGAGTTTTATTGTGAAAAGACAAACATCTTTATGAGTTTTCATGTTTTTCACTAGACTAACGAGATTTATTTTACTTTTATAAATCTTACCAAGTTTTTTTTGCTTATCCCAGATTTTCAAATGTTTTTATGGGATCTAAAGATGAGTAGAAATGTTAGAAAGGTCAAGATTCCCACTATACTGACTCATCTTAAATGAATAAAAAGTGTCTTGTATGAAACATATGCATACACTCAAAAGATCTATTTTTTTGGAAAAAAGGTATATTGTGTTAAAGTGTTAACTTTATTATGTAATTATTTATTTTATTCTCTAAAACTAGAAACTAAAATGATCATGGAAATATAAGAAGGTTCAACCCTTATTTTAAATCGTTTATTTATGAGTTATTTAAGTTATGAGTCATTATAGTAGAGCTGAATATTAAAAAATATATTGCAGTTTTTACCCTTTCTTTTGAACCATTTATGGAAATATATCTCACACATATTCAAGAAAATGCTATAAATAGTTTCCATAGATTTCCTTCCAGATTTCACATCAATCCATGAGACCCACTAATTTAAAGTAACAAAAAAATATCTTCTTAAAATTGAATTATTAATCTAAAAAAATTCCATAATACCCTAAATTAAACAAATCATCAATATATTTATGGAATCTCAATAATAATTTCCCAATTTTTCATTTAATTTCCCTTGTATAACATGCATATTTTCCCCCTAAAATGGAAAAAACTATTCCATTTCAACCTCTAAATATATCCAGTTAAGGTTCAATTTAAATCTCCATAATTTTCTCTATTAAATTACCCACTAAACCCCCACACAATTGTGCCTGGTATCCCTTCATCCCTTGATGACATTCCCCAAATGAACTGTTGGTGCACTCCCTCCCTCCCTACCTCCTTCCAATTTTGCGATTACAAGCAACTCAAAGTGAAGCCTGACATGCCTCCCACCTCCTCCCTGATGCCTCACCTCGCCTCTACCCCTTCCCTCAGTGACATCTACCTCCCTCCCTCTAAAGTACTAACATCTATTCATTTATCTCTCCTCATATGTCCATCCCTCCCTACATCTGTCATCTTTGATTTCCCTCCTGTACCATATCGGGGCTTCGTTTTTGTCACATCTCCATTCTAGAGATGTTTTGTTGGCTATTTTTTGTTCGTCATATTTTTTTATTCATCTAGAATCTATGATTTCTCCAAAATCTTTGCGTTGATATCTAAATTTATGCATTATTATTGAAATTTTATTTCTATTCATCATATTTTTGTTCTTACTACTCAACAACCATTTTTTACTCTCACCACTCAACAACCTTTTTTCTCTAAATTCTCCGAGCTGATCTATTTTTTTAGTCACCCCGTATCAACCATTTTTGTACTCTCACATAAACCCTTTTATCTTATTTAGGCTATCAAAATGTGGTCGAGATATCTCAATTTATATGACATGGAATGCCATTTTCTCAGAAGACTCAACTTAACAGCGTTGAAGCTCCCTAAAAATATACCTCGTCTTGAGAACGTTCTTGATTTGAAGGAGGAGAAGCTTCCAAAAGTAATGACTATATTAAGTATATGTTATGAGACATATCTTGTCATGGGAGAAGGATTGGAATCATTTAACACTCCTGCATTTAACTCCACTGTGTATAAGCTACATTGTATCAATTCCTATTCATTAAAACCTATAAGATTATCTTATGCAGAGTCAGGGAATCCAAATGAAAGAATCACTCAGATTCATTGGAAGGTCTTTGTACTTGGTACTGGATCTAAGACTTTTCATGGTGTTGTACCTTCCCTGACTTTTGAGATGTATGACCCATTAAAGGACACTTGGGAATCTCTTCCTGACCTCCTGTTATGACCGCAAAAGTGATGGTTTCGTGTGCAGTTTCAATGCATTACAGAATTTCATTATTATGTATAATGTTGTAGGCTATTGGGTTTATGACATTGATACCAAAAAATGGAACAACTAGGAATCTTCACCAATCGATGAAAAATATTCATTGGGCCCTGAGCCATTTGAAGGCGGTGTTTTTACGATATATGGAAGCATCATGACCGCGTTCAACAATATGCATGGGATGGTTGTTTATTTCTCTGATTTTAATTCTTCTACTTTTTTACTTTGAAATTCTTGAATGATTGGATAATGTTATCATAATAGATGAGGAAGCTTTTGGATCTTTCCATCAATTAGGAAATGGGAAAATGTGCAGTGTTTGATTTTTTTCATACTTATGAATTCTATTGGTCCATCAACATAGTCATATTTCAAATCAATATCTTGAGTAACATGGATAGTGGAGGGGGGAACTATACAGTTACTACTGATATCCTATGTCACCATATCTTCAAGGCTGACAATGAGGTTGAGAACACGACATTTGTCAATTTGTTTATCATGTATGTGCATTCTCCAATTAATTTAGTGGCATCCTTACTATTTTTTTTCTTTTGTGGTTTTTAGCACATCTAGCTCAATGATATGATTTTGAAATCATTTTTTAGAATTAACTGCTCAATGTTTGTTGTTATCTTTGATTTTTTACTATTAACACTCAGCTGGTAGCATTTAGGATTTCAAATTCTAATGTACCAAGGATTGTCACATTTTGGATTTTAATTATTTTCAACTTAAATCACAAAACTCTTATATGCCATGGGTTTTTTCTTTACTATATGTTGCTAGATGAAGTCATCTATCTTCTCAGCCAAATATTGTTCTCTAGAATTGGTTCTCCAAATTGATGTATTCATGCTAAATCAAAATCATGGAATCCCAATAGGTATTGCCTATTATTTTGTAAAATTGTTACCTAAATTCAAGTTCTCATGCTAAATTGAAAACATGGAATAAAAAATTGATCATGATATTCCCTTGTAAAGAGAATTTTTTTCAATTTAATTGTACTCCCATTGGATTTTTATACATAAAAACACCCATAGTCTTGTATGATGCATTTAAATGGTCCATTCCTCTCTCCTTAACACTCTAACATTAAAAAGGGATAGAACTTGGGACCATGTGTAATGTGATGCCTTATTAATGAGGGGACATGTGTGATTTGGATAAGTAATTGACTAGCTACATATCATGAGTGTGTAATAAATGTGAAATCTATATCGTATACAAAGATATAAATTTAGGTTTCAAGAAAACCAAAATAGAATGTTGTTGCAGACTTGATTATACCAAGCATGTATAAATGCACTGCATCCTTATAATCTGAATTTTTATTTCATTTAATAGTTCTGAAGGTTTGGGAAAACCTGTTTTAGAATGCCAAAATCTTGGTAAAAGATCCAAGAATACAAAGACTATTTTTGGGGTGCACAACCAGTGATGTTTTTGATGTAAAATTAATTAGGTATGCTGCCAAGTATGGTTTTCTTATTCCTAGAACATGTACTTATCTATACACAACCATATTTAATTATAATATAAAGCAATATTGTGTTTTTTGTCCTTTTTTTATTATAACTAGTATTCCCCCTTTCATTTTCACAGGACATAATAACTTGCGAAAGTGTTTCAATTTAATAGTATTCTCATTGGATTTCTACACATAACAACACCCATAGTCTGTATAATGCATTTAAATGGTCTATTTCTCTTTCCTTGAAGCTCTAACCTTAAAAAAGGATATTACTTGGGGCCATGTGTAATGTGATGACTTGTTAACTAGAAACCATGTGTGATTTGAATAAGTAATTAATTAGATGCATAACATGAGTGTGTGAGAAATGTGAAATCCCTATTATATACAAAGATACAATGTTAGGTTGCAAGAAAACCAAAATATAATGTTGTTATAGACTTCAGTATACCAAGAATGTATAAATGCATTGAATCCTTTTAATCTTAATGTGGATTTCATTTAACAAGTATGAAGTTTTGGGCAAATGTGTTTTAGAATGCCATAATCTTGGTAAAATCTCTAAAAAGACAAGGATTTTTTTGAGGGTGCACAACCAGTGAAGATTTTGATGTAAAATTAATCAAGTGTGCTGCTAGGTATGATTTTCTTGTTTCCAGTGCATGTACTCATCTGTGTACAACCAAATTTAATTATAATATAAAGAATTATTGTGTTTTTATCCTTTTTTACTATAAATAGTATTTCCTCCTTGAATTTACACAGGAAATAACAACTTGTGAAGTAAATAATAATAATTTATGTTTATAAAAAATAAATACATAAAAAATATATAAATAGAAAACAATTCTATAATGAATATGAAATACTAAAAATTTAACATGTTATTTATTAAATGTATCAGTGTTTCTGGTAAGTGGGAAATTTCATTTAAAGATATCAAATGATATTTAGTCATTTTTTCAGTCTTTATTTTCTTTCTATTATTTTTAGTCCAATTTTTTGGAATATTATTAAATGTTGAAGTTCCATGGATGGAATCCTTTTCACATTCATTTTTTTATTGAAAACTTTCTTCATCAAAATCAGGTTGTAATTTCTTCTGTAAATAAAATTTTAATCAACCAATTTGTGAGTTGATATAATAAAGAATATGAATTATAATTAAATACCATAATGAAATACTGTAAAGATATGGTAGTTTATAAAAGAATATGTTCAACAGTAACAATTATTGAACATTGAAGGATGTGATGACCAATGAATAAGTTTGCAACCAAAATGAGAAAAGGACATGAATTACTTTATTGCATATTCTAAACTCAATGCTATTGTGATGTTAAATATGTTTGGAAACCCATGATATCTATATTTGGAAATATAGTAAATGTAATTGAATTCATAGAGTAAATGAACACAACTCCTTAAAGTTAAATGTAACTACATTCATACAGTCAAATATGTAATTAGAAACATAGTAAATGTAACTGCATTCATGCAGTCAAATGTAACTATATTCAAACAATAAAATATGTTACTGCATTGATATAGTCTAATGTAGTTGTATTCATATGGTCAAATATGTGATTGGAAACATATTAAATGAAACTACATTCATACAATGAAATATGAAACTGCATTAATATGTTTGCAAACTCAATGCAAACAAATGAAATTCATATAGTAAATGAATGCATACTATAATGATGTCTTTTTAATGTTTGGATAATGAAAACTTAAATATGTTTGCACATTAAATGCTATCTATAATTCAAAACATAGTAATATTAATGATTCCTTGATAATCCTAAGAGAGTAATTGTAAATAGTATAAAATGTAATTGTATATTGTTATTACACACAATAAATAAATGAAATTTCATACAGTTTATGAATGAAACTGAATAAAATTTAATGAACTATAAATGTATACATTGATTTCATATAGTATACAATGTGGTTTCATATAGTAAATGAATATGTTCAATAGTAAGAATTAATGAATTTTTTTATTATGCTTTAATTGCATAATGTAATGTATATCCAGTCTATTGTAATTATATAATGTGAAATTATGCATTCACCTTCGACTATACAAATTTTACTATATGAAAACTATTTTAAATAGTTTCATATACATGTAATTTCACTAATTGATGATCAAACATATCTATGTTAAAAAAATAGATTGAGGATACAAATATATATGCTTATTGTAATCACAAACTAAAGAACGACATTAGGAACCCACCTCCAACCAAAGAAGAATTCTGAAAATATGTTATTTATTCAATCAGTATGGGAGGATAATTATAGTAGAAAGTAGAATAATAGGAGAAACATATATGGAAGTGTCAGGAACTCCCCTACCCAATCCAAATGGTCGATATTCCTCAAAACAAAAATGACACCCCCCACATTCCCACATACCCCATAAAACAGAATTCCTCCATCCTTCCTTATGATCCCTATGTAATTAAACTGAATAACCTCTCCCCTACTCGTGGTCCCTATCCAACTTACCTTGGAATTACTTTCATACCCTTTCTAGAGTACACCATCCAATCCCCTGGTTTGTCTTGTGCTTGAATACTCATCGTCCCTTGAAAAATGATTTTTCCCTCAAAACTAAAAGAGAGAAATTAGTTCTGGAGGATGAATTCATCCTCCCAAGATGCTTCCTCTACTAGTTGGATGCACCATTTAACTAGATATTTGAGTGGTTACACACCATTCTACTGCTGGAGACGTTGTGAAAATATCTCCTCTAGTTTCAGCCTACCTTGAGTGTTGCCTATCGAGTCAGATGGTAGGGATATATTATTTGTTTGAGTGCCAATAGTTACCTTTAGCTTCAATATGTGAAACCCTGGGTGAAGGTGAGTGGTTAGTGGCAAGTAAAGCTGGTAAGTGACCGACCTGATGCGTTTTAGGATCTTGAAATTCCCATAAAATCTAGGGATAACTTTTCATTATTTCTGTGAGTGAGTGTTTGATGTTTATGGGGTTGAAGCTTCAAAAACATGTGGCATTCTCCTGAAAAGAGACTACACGTCTGTGTTTTTCAACTTGGTGGGGGAGGGAGAGATGGTGTTTGAGTTGTTTCAAAGACTCATCGTGCTCTGCTAAATGTGTGACAACTACTTTTACCTTCACTTCAGAAGGCAAGAAGGTAGAAATATTAGGAAGGTTTACAACCATAAACTGCCTCAAATGGGGTAGATTTGATATAGGAGCTTATTTCCACCCATGTAATTCAATAGGACCACCCTTTTGGTTATTGACCTACTAAACAATGTAAATATGTTTCCAAACAGTGGTTCACCACTTCTATTTGGCCACCAGGTTGAGGATTGCAAGCTGAACTCATCATTAATTTTGTGTCACTGAGTTAGAATAGTTCTGTCCAAAAATGACTACTGAAAATGAGGTCCCGATCATTGAATATGGAGGTTGGGATTCCATGTAAATGGACCACCTCTCAAATAAAGACTTAGAAAACACCCTCAATAGTGTAAGGGTACTTCAATGACATGAAATGGGAATATTTAGAGATGAAATATAGCACCACCATAATCACATAATATCCATAGGACTTTGTAAGGACCATGATGAAATCCAAGGAAATTTCTACCCAAACTATTTCTAGAATTTCAAGTGGTTGAAACAAACCTTATGGAGACAACATAAAATATTTATTTCATTATAAGACTGCACAAACGTGAACAAAATCTTGGATCTGATTCTTCATTCCCACCCAATAGAATATTACCCATAATATGATAGGTAATAAAATCTATGAAGATTATCTAGAATAAGAAAGGTAATAAACCGTATAAAGATTATACAAAATATGAAAGATAATAAAAATTTTGTCTCTAACATTGGGTAATTGGTTATTAGAGTTTAATGAACTACAACCATTAGATGAACCTTTAATAAGGGAGGGAATGTAAATGAGTATATAAGTTAACATATGTTGTAGCCTAGCTTCCTTGTAGTAGGCATTTTGATTGGCAGATGGTTGTGCTATCTTTGTAATAGTATGAGAAGAATATTGTAAAGTAAAGTAATTTTATGAAAAAGAAGTTAAGGATTTTTTTGGATAAAAAAATTAAATAGAACAAATGTAATAGATTTCATTAACGTGGGTTCAAAATAACAACAGGGATGACAAATGATTGACATAAAATATAACCAAATAAGAATATATGAAAAAATTAAGGCAAATATTAATAGTGTATGAAAATATATTATAAAGTGTATGAAAATTATAAAGGAAATTCATAATAAATAAGAAAAAATTATATGGGAAAATTACCATCAGACATATATTTATGGATAAACTGATAATACAATAAAATGAAAGTTCAGTATACATGTATAGAAGATGAAAGTACTTTTAAATGAAATTGTACTTCATTGGAAGTCAATAACATTGAAATTTCATACAAAATAAGAATAAAAATCACCTCAAAAATCCAAGATTAAATTATATATATTCATATACATTAGGTTTGAAAAAAATCTTGAATAAATTGAAGAGTCGATTGGAGAGACTATAAGATCTTCACCTTATAAGTATCACATAAATTTCAAGGACGTAGGAGGCGAAGTGTCAAATT
Organism: Viscum album; assembly: GCA_963277665.1. Taxonomy (NCBI): domain Eukaryota; kingdom Viridiplantae; phylum Streptophyta; class Magnoliopsida; order Santalales; family Viscaceae; genus Viscum; species Viscum album. The sequence goes on from OY728141.1 coordinate 1,634,242,196, forward strand.
TCATGTAAGAATACAATAGGAAAAGTGGAAACCGACTGAGGTTATGGGTTTAGAAATTGAAAAAAAATAATGAAACAAACTAAACCTTTTACAGAGACTAATAAATGATATTTGAAGAGGAATCAACTATCGATTCATGTATTTAAACCACCAAAGGATGAAAACAACATAATGAATTAATTATCATGATTCAAAAGTTGTGTATTACTATAGTAACCAAGTATGAGAGGTATAATGGTGATGATGATTGAATAAAATGAAACCAAGTTGTAAAAATATCACAAGGTTTAGGGGAAGAAGTGGTGGGAGAGAAGACGAGCATGATGGAGGGTTGAATATATTTGAGTAGAGAAAATAACAAGGATGCAGGGTTTCAACAAAGAACACGGGTGAGAGGAGACAAACCTGATGGATGGCTGAGGGGATCTAGATGCAATTGAGGGTTGAGGGGAGCCAAACACGATGGAGATTCAAAGAGATTAGAAGAATACTACAATAGTGGCAGGGTTTGGAAAATGATTAATGGTTAGGTAAGTTGGATGAGGTAAATTGGTGCAGAGGATTTTTGTCCCACTGTATGATTAGGGAGACACGACTAAATGAGAGATCGACACATGTAGAGGTGAGAACACCAAATAGTAGAATTATAGATCTTAGATCACTGTAGTTTTATTCCTTCCATACTTAAGGAAGAGGGGGAAACCATAAAAATGTTTTATTTTTGTCATGAATTCCATTTATCACAACCAATGATGATATATGGTTGATGTGTCCATTCAACAAGAGTTTGATGTTTTGAGCTCCTTTTTATAGTTTTTTAATATTATTTTGTATTTTTTTAGTTTTACAGTGTTGAAACTACCATCCTCAGTGGCCTTGGGTGTTTTAGGGTTTTCATCACTCTTGCCCATATGAATTTTGGATTTCGAATTGCTCAGAAGAAGGAATGACCCAACATAATGCTATAAATCCAACCAGACATGGTCATTGAGGAAATGAATTATTAGACCCTCCAACTTGGGAGTTCATGGATAGAATTAAATTAACATATTCCATCCCACTTTAAACTTATAAACAGATTAAAATCCAAAATTCATTTTTGAAACCTATACTCTATAAGCTGCACGAACATGCTTATTCATAAATGAATGAAAATGGATGAGATAATAATGCAAGACTCATCTAGCTATTTCAATATCAAATAGAAATGGATGAGATAGGCATGAAGGACCCATGTAGTTATTTCAATATCAAAAACAAATGTTGGATGATGACTAACCATCTTAAACAATGAGGTGTTTATATAATTAATATGAAGCAAGTTAAAAGAAGAAAGAAACTCACTCTAATTGGTAAAAAATAAATATAAATAATTAAAATAAATATAAATAATTAAAATAAATATACATTTTACACACCTTCAATTGATCTTTCCAAATTATTCTAAAAAATATCTAAGACATTTCAAAGGAAATCGAATTACACCATAGAGGGAGAATTCAAAGAGGGGGAATTGTAAAATGGATGTTGAGATATTCAATTGCAACACACACACAATCCATCAGTGTAAGTACTATGCATTTATTATGCGTATTCCTAGCAATGACTAAATCACTTTTTAGTCACTTTTTCAATGAAAATATACATTGAATTAAATAATGTTAGTAATGGATTTTGTGTATTGTAGTTCTACATCGCTAAAAATGTTAAATGGTTATGGATTCACAAGCCATAACTAAAATTCCATCACTAAAGATCATTTTTTAGTGGCCATATCAAGCTTGATCAAAATAGCTGATCATATCAATCCATCGAGTTTCATGAATTTTCAATGTTCATCCTTGATGCTTATTTTTATTATTTCAAGGGATAGTGTTTTTACTTGATATTTCTTGAGTGTCTTTCACATCAAATTATCTTTCCAATATCATTCGAATTAGGTTGATTGTATATCTTGAGTTATAGAAAATCTAGTGAAGGTAATTCCAAACCATCTCACCCATAATTTCTTTAATCCACAGGCCTCCATTGGGTCTCATGTTTTTGTATTAATCTCTATCTCAAGTTCACTTAATTGTATCCCTATGACCCTAGAGTCAAAAAAATTGTTTTTTTTAAATTTCAATTAATGTGGTGAAAGTTATGATAAAATTAATGACATGCTATCCAATTTGGGCGACATAGTAAAATATTTTAATTTCATTCCCAAGTACCAAAACATATTTAACATAAAATAATATGGTCGAAACAAAAATCATGGGTAAATACTTATCTATTTAATACTCACATATAAAAATATCAAGTCCTTCCATGACACAAATGAAGGTAGTAACTTTTTCATTTTTAATGTGTTTTCAAATAATAAATAAAAAATGTATATAGAATACATAATGTTTTAATGATGGGATACTGAAACCTATAAAAACACAAATCAAAAGTATTTCTAACTTCTCAAAGGTTTCATAAAAACACACCAATAATATCATTGACTTATTACCATATTGGTGAATATAACCTTGAAGAATAATTTTTATTTATGCCCAAATATTGAAATAATAATTTCTTATCACATGTTTTATCAATATTAATAGGTGTATAAACCTGTAAAATGCATGTCATTGAAGCAAAAAGTGGTGGAAAAATTCCATCCCATGTAATCCCAAGTTACTAACACACTAAACATGAAAAAAAAGTTTTTTTTATTTTTATTTCAAAAAACAAAAGGAAAGAGAGGAAAATAAAAGTGATATAAAAAAATTAAAATGAAGAATAAATATGAAAAAAACTAAAAGAAGGAAAATATGGGAAACACATATTTAATTTACACCCCTTACTGATTTCTTTAGTAAGTAATACCATATTTTGAAAACATTTTTGAAATGAAAAAATCCTTTGTAAAATTTCCAAACTTGCATAAAAAAACCACTATGAGAGTGAGGTTCCTTCTCCAAAACCATCAAGTTGATGGAGACAATTAAACTACATGATCCAACTGGTGATTCTCAAAACTCACATTGGATTGTTCCTTCATCATGATGCCTATAACTTGATATTTTTTTAAAACATATTCCAATTTCACCATCCCTTGTTTAAATTTTTCTTGATAAAGTGATACTTAATCTCAATCTGCTTCATTCATGAATGATGTATATAATTTTTGTTAAGATTTAAAAACATTGTGTGATCACATTTAATCACTAAAGAAGAACATACCTATCACACCCTCATCATTATTGTTGTATTTATTATAGTTTTGGGATATTTTATGTTTTTCAATAGTTCTCTAGTGTTTTTGGGGTGTTCATGAAGTCTTGGGAAGCTGTAGGCCTGAACTTGTAGTAGTTCATGTTGTGAACAAAGAGGTCATGTTGTGAACTACCCTCCCATTCCACCTTGGTGTTTTACCTAGGGTGGTTCATGCCACAAATAGGGGGTGTTCACTCCATGAAGCATTCCCAGGAATAATTCTTATTTTTGGTAGGGATCATTTGTGTCATGAATTATAGCCTCCAAGCCATGAAATCTTCATAAGGGGCCTTCAATTAATGAATGAGAGTTTCCATGTTGTGAATGGGCCTTGTGTTTTCCAAAACTACCCTTGCTAATTTTAATTGGTTTTAAACCCCTTTATTTTATTCTTTGTTTGGTTGATCTTGGGAACATGAGAGGGAGTCCATTCCTTACTCATTGAATTTTACGCTCCTCCATATTGATTTTTAGTGGATTTATTGAGGTAAACCTCTCAGTTTGTTCTATCCTTCCTTCCTCATCCCCCTTTCTCCCATTCCCCCTAGTTTCACTTCCTCCACAGAACCTTAAGGGGTTATGGGATGAGATTTGGGTTCAGGGTTGGTTTTAATTGTGGATTTGGTTTTTCAAGGCTTATAGACATTGTCTTATTGCTTGTAGAAGCCTATGAATATAGAGACTTTTTTTACCTTGTAATATTTTGAAATATTTTAAGAAATATTTTTGAAGATAGGTACTGAGACGACGTGCAATTCCGAGGCCCGGTGAGCCTGAAATTAATTTCAAAAAAATATTAAATATATTTTATATCACGTACGCACATTTTTTTAGAAATAATGGAATATCGCCTAAATAGAGTCTCTGATAAAAAATCTCAGACCATGGTTGAATTAAAAGTGTGGGGTTTACCCTAGGCAGGACCTAAAGTTGGTTGACACCAAATGTTCGGATGAGGAAGTCATTGGCGAGTGCGTTTAAATTAAATTAAAATTATTAATTTATTTATTTTGATTTAAATGAACTAAATATAATCCTATATAAATATGTTTCTATGAAATTTCTCCAGGGTTAGTCACACAACCCTAGGAGGTTCTTGAGAGGATCTCAAATGACCATCGTTGGCGGATCGATATCGGACGATGCTCGATGGCCGAATCAAGGTGAATCGACAGACAGTGAATGCAATGGATCTTCCCCATCATTGGTGAATGCATTATTCATAAATGAAAAATCCATAATCGAGCTAGGAATTGTCAATTTTGGTTTTCCACCCCTTTGATTAAATCTTTTAAGAATGGATTGCAATCTACTTTTGATTCTATGTTTTCTCACCCATCACTTGATCCCCATTGATGAATAATTTTCTTATTCAATTTGTTATCTTTTACCTTCCATGATATTACCCTGGATTACCCTCTTTGTAATTGTTGTCTAAGAATGTTTATCCAATGATGTTTATCACCATTTTTATGGTTCTTTTCCCCCATCATTCTTTTTGTTCTTCACCATTGGACTGCAGGGTCACAGTTCAACTTTGTAGAGAGGGTTCGAGCATGATCAAACCCCCAGATTCATGGAAAATTCACATGTGATGATTGAGATGATGATTTGTGGATGGATCGAGGTTCTTTTCAGGATTTGGGTGATGATTACCATGGACCTAGAATCCAGGACCGAGTGGTAGTGACATGAGACACTACAACCTAATACAAGCATTTTGGATTATTGATTTTCAGTCACTGAAGTTCAGAAATCAATGACCGATGATGGATCATTTATAGACAGCCTTAGATTTATGAATTTCAGCATGATTTGTAGTGTAAATAGTGGTGACAAAGGAGTGATGATGACACATGAAGGAAAATAGACCTTCTATGAAAATCTTGACTACACGACGTGTACTAGGATGAACACATGTCATGTAGTACCCCATTTGTGGTGGATAGGGTTTCAGGAAAGTTAAGGATCACACACCATGTGACCCTCCCCAGGTAACCAGGTTATGTTCTAGCTGCACATGCCCAAGACCCCATGTGGGAGTACATGCCGTGTATTGGAACACAACCAGGATCACACGGGCAGGCCCTGTTTGGATGAGACATGTCGTGTAGTAATCTTACACGACATGTAGTAATACATGGATAGAAATCTGTGTGCTAGTAAGGACATGACTAGAAAGAGGAGCGGAGCCACATGTCGTGTGGATCCCTCACACATCATGTACCTTTTTAGATTATTCAACCTCTCATATCTCCTTCGTTTTGACTCAAATTTTGGCCTACGAATAGCCTATCATGAATGTTTTTTCATGTATAACATGATGTTGTCCTTCACAGTAACTTTTGAGATACAATACAAGATGTTCCTAGCATGATGCTTTATTAAGTGGCACTTGACGGTGTCAGTGATTGGGCAGGTTCATCAGAGGTAGGCCAGGGTTGAAAACCCCCCTATCATACCAAGGTGTGGGTCCCCCATACACCTTTATCTACCGAGTGGTACCCTTAATGAATTGGGACATGATTTCTCTATCTACTGAGTGGTACCCCATGAAATACTAGGGCATGGGTACTTTATCTAATGAGTGGTACCCTTTGATGGAATAGGGCACATGTCCTCTATCTACTGAGTGGTACCCCCTAACAGACTAGGGAACAAGTCCTCTATCTACTGAGTGGTACCCCCTTAACAGACTAGGGCACGAGTCTTCTATCTACTGAGTGGTAACCCCTAACAGACTAGGGAATAAGTCCTCTATATATTGAGTGGTACCCCTATATAGACTTGGTAACATGTCCTTTTCTTAGAGATTGTTCCCCCTAGACTGTACATCACAGTGGCGCGGTGTAGGTCCTCCACACAGTTACTTCTTCAGACAGACATGCGAGATGTTGGGCATCGATGATGGACCTTTATAACTATTAGAATACTCTTTCCTGAGTTGGGCTGTGAGATGGAGATCCCCTTTCTCACTCATCTAGGTTTATTATACGATCATATATATCTTTATTTTTGGGTTTTATTTCCCTCTTGATTTGGGTTGAGCTAACTAATTTTATCATGTCTCATATTTCCCCCTCTAGTTTTCAGGACGTCCTACTGGGTATTTATATACTTACTATTGCATGGGATTTTCCTACAAGTGTCATGTCTTATGCAGATAATAGATAGGTTGGCAGTTATTTTAGAGAAGCATAGGGATATCTAGGTGCATTTGACTGTGTACGGTGGATAGGGCTTGACGTTTCAGTTAATTAATATACCAATCACAACCTAAAGAGTGTTTTCCTCTATAGTTTGGAATTGAAATTTTCTTTAACTGAGCCCAGTTGTGAGAAATTATGGATAATTAATGGTTTTAAAAGAGAATTATGAGATAATTTTCCTATAATGTTGTAAGGCGTTAGCTAAATAGAGTTCCAAGTACAATTTTCTCTATCACTGGTACTTGAAATTACATGTATTTAAGCCTATTAAATATTTATAATAAATGTAAATTGATGAAAATGGATAACTTATAAAATTTTTATGGTGTTAATAACAAAAAAAACTCATATAAGGGTTAAATTTAAAATTTCCTTAAGAGATGATTTGAACGAGAACGCGAGCGTTGACTGTAGGTCTTAATTGTCTTCTTTTCTGATGTTGCCTGAACATAGATTTTAGGCGGTAGTGCCCAATGAACTTTTAGGAATGAATCTATTTTTAAGTTAATACCATGTGTAAATAAGGTGTTATCCCATTGTGGTAGCACCCTTGGTGATAGAAAATAGATAGAATTTTGAGCCAAGTTTCTAGGTACGATAAGTGCTGTCGATTTGACCATTTGAGTTGGGTAGGACCCTTAGATGATGAATCAAAACCCTCAGTGTAGGCATGTCATTTTTTAGGTTATTTAAACCTTTAATATATATTACTGTATGTGGATACCCAGTGACTATCTGCTTCTTTTCCTTTTTCATTGACATTGTAACTCTCTAGGGAGAACTCCCCTATGAGGATGCTCAATGAGGATCAGGGCCCATTAGGCCGAATATTGGTTGGTGACGCCATTACACCTATTTTGATAGGTTTTTACCCTTATGGATCAATTATTATTTACCTTCCTTTAGTTTTACCTCTTTTAGAGAGAGTTTACGGGCGTATTTTATGTTGTGTAATAAAGGCCCTCAAGAGGGATATGATTCTCATGCGAGAGACTTTATGGATAGGTGGATGAACCTAATGGACTTGTTTTAAGACTTGATGAGTAGGGATAAGTGGGAGACCTAGAGGTCCTTACTTTTGACTCATATCCTATCGAGTCAGTGATGTTTGTTTAATCGAGGGAAATATATGAGAGAGGTTGTCCTGGGGTTTATGTTTGTATTAAAATCAATGATATTGGTTTTATGCTTTTTTTGGGATTAATGCACAAAAGGTGCTAAGGTTTTGTTATATAGGCATGATGATGCCTATGGTTTTTGAGAAAGCACCTAGAGTGCTTGTGTATTGAGATTGGCTTCGATGGGCATGATTGTTTGGGTGCCTGGCCTTGTTGACTAGTGGTTATCTAGTTGATGCTTTAATTTCTAAAATGATGTCATGTGACGAGCGATCATGGGATGAATTATAGCATAGGTGAATGCCTGATTTTGAAGATGAGTTTAAATTAAGCTCCTAGTATGTTAATACTTATGTTCAATGTAGCACATTCAGCTTGTCCTTGTTGATGGATGATTCGTGAGAGAATGATTCAGGTCTTGAATAGGGTGATATGAGAATGTACACCCATTATGCTGGGTGAGATAGATAATGGTATATTCTAGTTGTGTGTGGTACCATTTAAATCATCAATAAATGAGTGACCATGTATGAGTTGATGACCATGGTTTTAAAGAAGTGATTTTGCGGGCAGGGGTGCCTAAGAGTGAAGATAAAAAGAGAAATGTCTCTCCATAGTAGAGGATAAATTGAAAATAAATCAGGTTTCATGATATGATTAACCCTTAGGTGTACCTTGACAAACATTATCAGGAGACATGGTGTTAAAGGGTGGTTAAAATAAAGTATAGTCTGGTTTTATGTGAGTGTGGCTCGGGAAGAGCAATACACACCTATCAATGGAATCATAGAATACTCCAAGTTTAGAGATGATCATTACCTATATCTTGAAATCATCCTGAGTACATTGAGAGACTATTGACTATACACTGAGCTACCTAGATATATTTTCTAGTTTGATGAAAGGACTCCTTGGGAGTTGTGCTCGAGGAGCAGTTTAAGGTAAGCCAGATGGTGTGTAACACACCATTTTCCATTGAGGGTGGTTACCCTCATTATGTTTTGATATTCAATGAATTCCATGGGAATTATTATTGGAAAGTGGGAATGGGTGATAGGCAATGTTTATGTTAGTTTACAGGGATGAACAAGTTCTTAGTCATGCCAACTATTGTCATCTTCTTATTTTAATGTTTATAAATCATGTTTATTATGTTTCTAATGAGAATACTATTTTATGATAGTATTTTACTTTATAAGGAAATTTGATTAAAATTTTGCTAAGTGTTGGGATGAGTCACCATTAGTTCAAATGACTCACTACCAGACTTGAGTCACCACCAGAATGTCTAACTACCAGAGTTGAGTTATCGTCAGACATGTCTCACTACCAGCTTGAGCAACCATTAGTTCAAATGTCTCACTGCCATAGTTGATTTTCCATCAGAATTAACTCGACGTTAGTTCAAAATGAGTCACCACCAGACATGACTCACTACCATATGAGATACCACCACCATGAATAATAATTAGTTCAAATGAGTCACTGCTAGTTCAACTGAGTCACCATCAAAATGATTCACCACCAAACCAACTCACCGCCAGAGATTTCTTTCCATCATAAGTGCCACCATTTCTATTCTATCTGATTTAAATTAAATTCTCCCAATGACTATATAAATGCAATTAATGTAGAGGGTTATTTAATGATTATTTTATTAACCATTATAAAGAAGCATTAAATAAAATTCCAGAGCTTAGTATGAGGATCCATAAGATCTTGATGATTATTCTTCAATGTATGCATGGATTTATTTATATTCTCAAAATAATCCCTTGTGTTTGTAGATGTGAGAAAGAAAGATCAATAAGTGCACGAATTATTAAAAAAAGGGGATCATTACATGAAATCTTAAATGATACATTAAAACTAAATTTCATCTATAAGATAGTGAAACTCATTTAAGATCAAGATCCTTTCCTATAGTCAGAAAAGAGAAACTTCACGATGATCTATTTTACTAAAACTTTCAGAGAAGCAGTTTGAGCTCCCCACCTGGCCACATTTGAGGACACTCGAGCATCTAAAGCACTACAGATTGAGCAACATTACCTTTTCTATATATTATTATTTTCTCCTTCTATTGTTTACATTTACATTTGACAAGTGCATTGTTTACTCTGTTTATCAATACACACTAACTCATGAAATAGAACTGAATAATACTTGATATTCTATTCTATATATTTTTCATATTCTTACCCACAATGTTTTTAGAAGAGGTCCTTATGTGTCCTATGTTTTTCTACCCATGTATAACTATGGAAGAGGCCTTTGATCCTATACAACTTATAAGATGTTGTTTGTATACTCGATCTATGTTGTGGACCATATTATAGTTATATAATATTCTTAGCAGCAAGTGATTTCCAAGTGGAGGGGATTAGGTCTCGACTTGAGAATGAACCCCTTGTTTATTCTATTGTGTGATTTAGTTTTGTTTTCTCAATTTCAAAGCTTTAAACTGCATTTTATTTTAAATGTAAATAAAACCTATACTTTGATAGTTAGTTTGAAATAGTGTTTATACTAGGAATTTTTTGATTAAATTGATTTAAAAATTTAAAGTAATTTTCAATATTATTTTAACTGATCACTAATCAATATTTGAGAAATCTCTTAAAAGAAAAAACTTTTATTAAACTTTTTTTGATTAATTGGGTAAATTTGTTTCTAATTATGGGATTTTATTTAAAAAAATTAATGGAAATTTTATTGGGTAATCAATTCACCCTCCTCTTGAGTCACTCACTCTGACCGACATTTGGTATCAAAGGTTTCTAAATAACTTTTCAAATATTATTTTAGTTATGTTTTAAAGATGTTAAATTTATGTTAGTTATAAATTTAGTTATTTATAGATAATAGACAAGAGACATCTACTACCAATATACCAACTTTATTTAATGAAACTAATTATGATTAGTGGAAAATCAAGATGAAAATGTATATTGAGAGCATGAGTTTTGAAATTTGGACTGTTATTGTAGACAAATTTGAAATACCTAAGATTACTAGAAATACATGGGCTGATGCTACCAAAACTTCATATAATAATAACTACAAAGCTATGAAATCCATATATTTTGTTTTGGGTGATGAATAATTTAATAGAATATATGCATGCTCAACTTCTTATGGAATTTGGGACACTTTAGCTATTTCTCATGAAGAGAAAACTAATGTTAAAGAAATGCAGTTAAACACCTATACTATTAAATATGATACTTTTAAGATGAAACCCAATGAGCTTATTTCTGACATGTATCTTAAGTTCAATGAGATATTGAATATAATTCACTCTTTGGGGAATCCTATTTTTGATAAAGACCAAGTCATGCGACTGTTGGGGTGCTTACCAGAATGATGGAGAGGAAATTCAATATCAATTAGAGATTCATGTGGTATCAGTAACCTACTTGTCAATGAACTGATTAGAAAGTTGATGATGTATGAGGAAGAACTTAAAGTTAACTAATAATAGTAAGATAAACCTAAAAGTAATTCTATAGAATTCAAATCCACTACCTCAAAACAGAAGGATGAAGTTCAAGTTGAAAGTTCAAGTGATGAAGAATCACCAGTTGATAGTGTTAAAGAGATGGACCATCTTTATAGAAGATTTAAAAAGTTTTACAAGAATAAAATTTTGTTTAGGAAACCAAGATACAAAGGAAAATATGATAATAGAGGAAATTTGAAGAAGGATTTGAAGAGAGAAGTCACTTCAAATGAAATAGTGTTCTATGAATGTAAAAGGAAAGGGCATGTAAAAGCTAACTATACTAAGATAAAATATAAAAAGAAATATGATGACAATGATAAGAGGTATAATAAAGTAATGAAATCAACTTGGTGTACTTATGAAGACATCTCAAGTGATTCATACACTACCCAAAAGGATAATCATGATAAACCCAATATGTGTTTTATGAATAACACATCTGAGGTATCCAATGTATTTCCTATTTTTCTTGTGCATATTTTAAATCATTATGGATATTAAGATAATGATGATAACATTACTAATGAATAAATATTTTAATAATATAACATGTTTTGATATACATTAAATGAGATTATAGATAAGTATAAAATTATAAAGAAACAACATGATTTAATTGCTAATATTAAGTATGACCTTGCTGTTGAAAAGGAGAAAAATGCTCAACTATTAAAAGAGAATAATGAATTAAAATTTTCTAATGATAAATTAAAGAAATATTTAGAAAGATTCACCAATGGAATAAATACACTCACCTAGATACTTGAAAAACAAATACACCTAAATACATTACTATTTTAGGGTATCAACCTAGACATAGGCGATTTTTTAAAAATAAATTTATTTCTATTTTCAGTACTTATACTAGTTCTTATTCAATCAGACTTAAAATTTTATTTATTTAAAAAAGTTTTAAATCATCTTATAGGAAAACTATTAAGAAAATATGGGTTCTTAAAGCCTTAATTACTAAAATTTCTAGACCTAAGAATATTTGGGTACCGAAATCATTTTTGGTGTAAAATTTTTTGTAGGGAAAGTGCTTGAAGAGCTTCAGTAATAACCTATGGTACCTGGATAACATATGTTCCAGAAACATGACTGGTGATTATTCAAGCTTCAAAATTTTTATAAAATTTTATGGTGGACATGTCACTTTTGGTGAAAATTCCAAAGGGAAAATAATTGGCCTTGTCCAATTTGGTAATTCTAAATAAGTTTTACTTTATAAAGTATTATTTCTAGATGGTTTAAAGTAAAATATGCTTAGTATCTCATATTTATGTGATGATGGTTTTTATGTGAAATTTGAAAATAATGTTTTTAATGTTTTTTATTCTAAAAATGCTTTAATTTTTATTGCTTTGAGAAATGAAAATGTTTATGTTGTTAATTTAGATTCTTTATTTTCTCAAAAAAATTTCTGTCTAAGTGAATTTCATAAATAATCTTGGATTTGGAATAGAAGACTAGGCCATTTCAATATCCACTCACATAAAAATATAACTAGAAAAGGGTTAGTTAAGGATTTAACTAAACTTAAATTCCTAAATGATAAAGTCTATAACCCATGTCAAAAAGGAAAACAACATAAGATTTATTTCAAAACAAATAAATAAGTTTCAACTTCTCAACCCCTAGAGTTGGTTCACATGATTTTTTTGGACCATCTAGAGTTTCTAGTTTAAATGTGAAGCACCATGTATATGTCCTTGTATATTAATTTTCTAGGTATGCTTGGATATTATTTCTAGATCATAAAATTGAAGCCTGTTTTTACTTTACCAAGTATGATAAATCTATATAAAATCTTTGTGGAATTAGGATTAATACCTTAAGAAGTGGTCATGGTCACGAGTTTGAAAATAAATACTTTTAATATTTTTTCTCACAAAATGGATATAATCATAACTTTTCCAATTCTAGGACCCCACAATAGAATGGTGTTGTAGAAAGAAGAAACAAAACACTTCAATAAATTTATCAAACAATGCTTAATGAATATGAAATTCCTGTTTATTTTTGGGCAGAGGCTGTGAATACAGACTTCTATATAATCAATAGAGTTTTAATTATAACTCTTGTAAAGAAAACCCCTTATGAACTATGAAATAATAAAAATCCAATGGTTAAATACTTTAAAGTATTTGGTTAAAAAGTATTTATTCTTAACACTGAGGATAATCTTGAAAAAATTTTCTTCCAAGAGTGATGAATAAAATTTCCTTGGTTATTCAACTTCTAGTAAGTCATATAAAGTGTTTAATAAAAGAACCAAGACCGTGGAATAGTCTATTCATGTCAAGTTTGATGATATAAATGCACATAAACCTAATACCCCTTTATAAAACCTTGCAGATGATTTTTCAACTATTAATATTAATGTACAACCTCCTAACACTTTTGTGAAAGAACTATAAAAATCACCCAGTTCTAAGGAACATTCGCAACACAAACCTGAATATGTAGAATACCATGAGATGATCAACACTTCTTTTCAAAGATCTATTAGTACTCATGGATACCATCATATAGATTCTATATTTAGAGACTTAGATAGTGGTACATAGACTAGAGATTCTCTTAGAAATGAGGTTGAACATCAAGCATTCTTGTCATAGCTTAAACCTAAGAACATCAATGATGAAATTAATGATGAATTCTAGGTAATGGAAATGAAAAAAGAACATAATCAGTTTGAAATAAATAATTTTTGGGAACTTATAGTTAGACCTAAACAAAATCACACTATTGACACTAAATGGGTGTTTAGAAACAAGGTTGATAAGTCAGGAACCATAGTAAAAAATAAATCTAGGTTGGTTGTGTAAGGATATAATCAAGAAAAAGGTATTTACTATGAGAAAACTTTTTCACCTGTGGTTATACTTGAATCCATCAAAATGATATTTTCCTATAAAACATATTTAGATTTCAAACTATATCAAATTGTTATATAGTTGAGGTTATATTTGTTGAACAACCCCCTGGTTTTCAAAATACTCATTTTCAAAATCATGTTTTTAAATTTAAAAAAACTTTATATGGTTTAAAATAGGCTCCTAGAGCTTGGTATGATAGGCTCATATATTTTACAATTTATAAATGTTTTTAAAAAGTTATAGTTGATCCTACTATTTTTATAAAAATAATTTCAAAATAAGTTTTAGTGAATCAAATCTATGTAGATGATATCATTTTAGGATATTCTAAAAATTATTTTTTTACTTATTTTTCAAAGATGATGCAAAATGAATTTGAAATGAGTTTAATGGGTGAACTTAAATTCTTTCTTAGTTTTAATTTTTTTCAAAATAAAGATAAAATTGTTTTAAATAAACGTACACTAAAGATATTTTAAAACATTTTGGTTTGGATTACACTAAAAGTAGTGACAATCCCATGAGTAATGCCTGTAAGTTGGATCTTGATGAAGCTGTAAAGCTAGTGGATCAAACTAGTTACATAGGTATCATCGGAAGTTTTCTATATTTAATTGCTAGTCAACTTGATGTTATGTTTAGTGTGTGTATGTTTTCTCATTTTCAAACAAACCCTAAAGAATCACATTTAATTTCTTTTAAAAGGATTTTCAAATACCTCAAATACACAACCAATTTAGGACTATTCTATCCTAGAGGACAATAATTTGACTTAGTATGTTATTTAGATGTTAATTTTCGTGGTTACAAGTTATATAGAAAAGACACCTCTAGAACATGTCATATTTTGGGTAAGTCTTTATTATCTTGGTGTAGTATGAAGAAAAATTCTATTACCCAATCTACTGCTGAAGATGAATACATAACTATAGGCAATTATTGTGCTCAAATTTTATGGATGAAACACACTCTTCTAGACTATGTATATTAATTTAGACACGCCCCTATAAATTGTGTGACAATACAAGTGTAATAAATATTTCTAAAAATTTGGTGTCTCATTCTAGAACAAAGAATATTGATGTAAAATATCACTTTTTGAGGGATCATTTTCAAAGTGTGATACAACTCTTGAATTCATAGGAACACAACATCATCTTGCTGATATTTTTACAAAACCATTAAATTCTATGAGATTGAACTACATCAAACATGAATTAGGTATGATAAATTTTGGTTAGTCTTTAATATTGGTGAGTCACTATTGGCGAGTCACCATAATGTTGGACAAGTCACTATTGGACGATTCACCGGTCTCTGTTTCAAGTGTTGTCGTCGTTGTTAATTTTTGGGATTATATTTTTATTTGATTTTATTCATTTATTTTTATTATATTTTATTTTTTCGAATCCCTAAATGATATATCGGGCCTTAAATTTTGAATCCGAGTCACTCTAGATCATGCCTGCCTCCCTTGAGCCATTTCACCTTCCCTCTCTCCCAACCTTCAGCCTTCACGCGCCCTTGCTTCTCCTTCATTCCACTAAAATGGTGTGAGTCAAGCACGCTGCAATGTTGTCTCCTGAGGAATCACATCCTACAAAGAAGTCGAAAGGAGAACCGAGCCAGCCTACTATTGAGCCAAGGAACCCACAACTTGAGAATCACATAGTGGTTTCCAAAAATAAAGTAGATGTCTAATGGTTGCTTTCACTACTACAAAACTAAGCTTATCCAACACTATGGATTTAACAGCGCTAGCTAAAAGCACTGTTAAAGACCCCTTTATCAATGATTTTTTTCTAGTGCTGATATAGAGTATATTTCATTAAAAAATATATTAATATATAAATATATTTATATTAATATAAATATAATATTTTTTTAAAAATATGTTTTAGACAAGGCTAAATAGACATTTACATTTAATATATAAGATATTTAGTGAAAACGAATTCTAAAATAATTAAAAAAAATATTATTAATTAATAATTTTCTAATTATTATCAAGTAATAGTCATTTAATAACAGTTGAATGACTTAAAAATTAAATTAATTAATGAACGGTCTAAGATAAGTTGAAAACATGACTTGAACTTAAAACAATCATAACTTTTGATCCGGGTGTTTGTTTGGGATTTATCACATATCAAATCAAATCCCGCAATGATCACTATGTACTAATGATCGAAGGAACCCCAGGTCATGTTTTTCGAGGCCAAAAAAGGTTCATAAGGCCTCCAAAATTGAGTTTTTAGTCAGGGTATCCCAATTTTTTAACATTCATTGGAATTTCAGCCTCGTTTAAAGGGGTCTTATTGGATTTTTTCAGTGGGGAATAAATTTATTCTCAGGAATTACACTCATATTGATATTATGGTTTTAATGTTTTATCATTTTTCACAATGTATATTTATTTATAATTAAGTAAATGCATATTATATTATATTTACTTATAATAAATCACTTTTATAAATACATTTATCAACATATTTACATAGAAATGTATTTTTAAATATATAAACTAAATATTTATTATTTATTTTATTTAAAGTAAAAAATTATTCATTTTATTTACATTATAAAAATTCACTAATATATATATATATATACCTATACAAGTAATGTTTATATATAAACATGCATGCATCAATAAAAAATATGTATATGTATATTATAATATATGAAAATAAATACATATTCTAAAAATGTATTTAAAACAATATCTAACCATTTTTTACCATATAAATATATATATATAATGTTTATATATACATATATGCATGTATTAATAAATATATATATAGTTAAATTATATTCTAGTATATGTAAATGAATATAATATATAATATATTTAAATAAATATAAGAATATATATATCACACACACACAAAGACATATATTTTATAAATGTATTTAAAAACAATTATATAAACATATGAATAAAAAATATATATGTAAATATATATATACACACATATAAATATAAATATCATTAAACAGAATAAAAAACAACATGGTGTAGTAGTAAAGGCGTTCCATTTTCAAAGGAGAGGTTTAGGGTTCGAATCCAGGCATGCGCAAGAGGCTAAAAATTTAGAAAGCACTGTTAATGGGGTGGTGGGGTGAAAAGCACTGATAGGGAGGGGGTGGGGAGGGTAGAGCATTGTTAAATGGGTTATGGAATCCCTGATAATGGGGTCAGGCTCATAGTGGTATGAAAAAAATATAATTTTACCCCCTTTAAGAGTGCTAAAAAATGCGATGTTAAAGGCCCCCTATAACAACACTTTTTGAAAGCGCTTTTAAAGCCTGCCCTTTAATATAACTTTTGTAGAAAGTGCTTTATAAGTGCTATTAAAGGACCTTTACTAGCACTATTAAAACCCAATTTTTTAGTGGTATTTCTAGTAAGTCTTTGGTTCTAAAGGTGATCCAAGGATGGGTAGATTGGTTTTCTAGAAATGACTAACCTTTCTTGTAGCACCCCAAACACTTCATGGTATGTTTCTCTTAAATACATTCTAGTTATAGCCTATATTTAATGAATAATTGATCCTGTATGGAATAAAACATGGTTACTTATAGGATATATCCATAATCGATCCATTAAACTTCAATTTTCCAACTCAGCAATTTGAATTTGAAAAATCTTCCATACGCGGTTGTGTTCAAGATGATATTTAGAGTCTGATAGAATTAACTTAATTTCAGTGAATAGTAACCTAACCTTATGAATAGTAACCTACCCTTATAAATAGTAACTTACCCTTATGAATATTAATATGACTCTTATGAATTGTATCCATACGATTGAGTGTATAAATGAATTGAGGCACCTTAAAAATGAAGATGAAAATTTTAAGTGTTTATATTTTTCGATTAAATAATTATTTTAATTAAATATTTAATTAATCATATTTAGAAAACTATTTTTGAAAAATGGACTTCATTTTTGGATTCTACACATCAAAAAATGGCTAGGGTAAATTTTTGGGATTTTTCTGAAATACTTAAATTTTTGATGAATAGTAAAATGCGATAATTTATGATAAATGCTAAATAAGGAATTTATTGAGTCATTGATGATGATCTGCTGATGTAATCCAAATTGGTTCGAAGTCACATGAATATATTACTATTCTTGGTCATGGAATACTCACTGTTGGTTGTCTTGAGAGGAAATAATAAATTAATGATTATAATATTAAGAAAACTCCTCTCCCCTACACTATATAAACCACCCCTCACCCCTCTTCCTCCCACACCACTCAAGCATCAATACTTATCTAAATTCTTCCAAATACTCTTCCCAATCCCTCTACCCACGTCCAAGACCTTCTGGTCTCACAAAAAGGCCAAAAACAAATGTCTTAAGAAGATTCTCAAGGAGGAGTACTCAAGAGGTGAACCTTCCTTCTCTTCTCTTTCAATTTCTTTTACAAAGTTCCATTATTTTGTTCTCCCTTCTCAAATACCCTCATACAAATTCCATGATAATTATAGTACCTTAAATTTACTGGATTTTTATTTTGCTAATGGAATATTTCATAATAATCTATCTTTCCCCCCTCCTTTTATACAATAAATGCAAACACCGTCCGAGATGTGTAAATTTATCACAGTCAAGGAAGACGAGTTTTCAATTTGCATTAATATCTTCAATACCAGTCATGAAACCTTTTAAATGGTTTAACCAGGTCATAATATATTTATTTTATCTTTATTAATGTTCTGGAATCTTTACACGTTCATTATATGGAATAATAATACAAAACAAGTTTATTGTGCACAAAACCACCAAGCCAAATCCAAGCGTTTATTTTAACTCATCGAATGATCATCCTCATGGTATATAACCAGAATCATTATAAGATAATTTATATCTCTTTAATGTCACTAATAATGTATATTAATAATTCTTTATGTTTAACCATATTTCAAACAAACATCCATTCATGAATACAAGTAAACGGATCATGAAAACCAAAGAAGAAAATGTTACCAAAACAATAAAATTTAATCTCTTAAACCATAAAAGGCCATTAATGAACCTAATAAGGTCATAAAATATCAATTATATGTTTATGAGGTTCTGTAATTATTAATTAATGAAGCTAAATTTTATTATTCATGCCGTTAATAACAATCAAGAGCACCTTCGAGCATAAGGTAAGAGATCCTCTCTCTCACTTTTGTTCAAGAATCTCCCCTATGTTGTGCCCTTTTATTTTTAATTCCTAATGACGGGGTATATTTTTGAACCTCCCACATACTAACCTTAGTACATATAAATAATGTAATACCCCTTTACCTCTCATTAAGTCCTCTCAATAACACTCGTTACCATGCCGAAATGTTTGTAAGGGGTTTCTCATCTCTCTTTCATTTCTGTGAGATTTTTATTGTTCGCCACTTATTTATTATATGTGGTATATGTGTACTTCCATTTGATATATGATAACATGATTCTCTTTATATTCATTTCATTCAATGATTCATTTGAGGGTTATTAAGTTTTGGTCATATAATTCGACCGATTACATTGGGTTAAGAGACTTTGTCTAAACTACTATTTTATTGCGACTAACTTTGTATTGTGCACCTAATAATCCCTATGTGGTGTACCTACTACCCATTTGAGACCATATTTCATTTTAAATTATATTTATATTAAATATCCATAATCTCATATCATGGATATGTTTTTTGTCTAAATCGTATACCATTTTACATACAGTGTCACTACTGTAAAATAAGCTTTTACCAACGGTTACAAACTGTTGGTAAAAGCCCGAAAACCATTGGGAAATTCTATCCCAATGGTTCACTGAACCATTGGTATGTGAGACATGGGGATATCCATATGATAATGTTTCGTCTTGAACCATTGGGATAGGTTGTCTGGATTTTCAAAATACCAACGGTTTAGTGTTAACCGTTGGTAAATTTCTATCCCAACAGTTAAGAATCATTGGTCACCAAGGTATACACCAACGGTTGTTAAACCATTGGTATACCACCTACAACACACTGATCCCAATGGTTTCATTGAAACCATTGGGATATAGGTATACCAATGGTTCTCAAACCGTTGGTATATACTACTCAATCTGTATACCAACGGTTCATAGCACCGTTGGCATTTCATCTCTCCGCAAAAAAAAAAAACTATACGCACCTATTCCAGCCAGAACCATCATATAATAGCCTCCCCATCTACAGCAAGAAAAATATAGCAGCCTCCCCCTCTACAGCAATAAACATACAACAGCCTCTCCCTTTGCCGCAAGCAACATATAGCAGCCTCCCCTCTCTAATTCCAGTACTGCAATTCCAACAAGCAGTATGTCACTGCCTCCACTCTGGAATTACAGTACAAACCTGAAGAATAATGATGAATACAAAAAAAACACTCATGAAGACAATATACAATGATTAATACAAAAAAAAAACACTCAATGCACCCCCTGGACAACCCCCTTGAACCGCCCTGGACAGCCCCCTTGCACCCCCCACTGGACACCCCTCCCCCCTAGACACCCCCTGGACCCCCACCCTATAGCCCCCCCTAGACACCACCCCTGGAACCCCACCCTTGCCCTGAATACCCCCCTAGACACCCCTGGAACCCCACCCCCTGCCCTGTAGACCCCCCTAGACACCCCTGGACCCCCTTCCCTACAGACCCCCTAGACACCCCCCCTGGAACCCCAACCCCTACCCTGAAGACCCCCCTAGACACGCCCCTGGAACCCCACCCCCTGCCCTGTAGACCCCCCTAGACACCCCCTAGACCCCCTGCCCTGCATACCCCCCTAGACACCACCCCTGGAACCCCACCCCCTGCCTTGAAAACCCCCCTAAACACCCCCCTTGGACCCCCTGCCCTGCAGACCCCCCTAGACACCACCCCTGGAACCCCACCCCCTGCCCTGCAGACCCCCCTAGACACCCCCCTGGAAACCCCCCTGAACACCCTACTTTCACCCTCCCCCTGCCCTACAGACCCCTCTATACCCCCTGGACACCCCATGGACAGCCCCAGGCTTCCATCCAGAACATAGCAGCCTTCTTGTTTTCCCAGTACATCCAAAATTTTATTCTGGATAGTTAAGATATTAAACAATATAACAAAACAAATATGAATCACCTAAATGGATTCAGTATCCCAAAGACTCCATCTGGTATTCTAACAAAAAATACCTCTGGTGATCCTAAAAACAAAGTTTCTTATGTCCCACTTTTTAACACTGATATAAAACCAAGTAGTTTATCCTAGAAGAAACCGGTGAGAAAAAAAATATAGTTTTTAAACCACCACTTATAGGGTCTGACATAGCACTTCCTTTTTCCCTTATTGGAGATTCCTCCACCACAATCAGGAATAGAAGAAACCTAAAATACCTTTGGTATAGTGTTCAGCTCTGCTACATTGATTAGAGTTGCTACAGTGTTCAGAGTTGATACAGTCCCCCAAAATTTGGGCTGGGGACCTTCAGCCCCCGGACCCCCAAAGTAGGGGCGCGTTGCCCCCTGCAACCCCCAAAGAGCTCACCACGGATCTCGACCCGCGAAAGTTACAGGCCACAAGCATTCAACCCAACCAGATCGAGCTACACCAATCCAATAACTTCAAAAGCATCTATTTTAAAAGTACATTCAGCTTAAATACTTTAAAATATTCTAATTATGCTTTATTAATATCACTTTAAAACCTTGAAAATAATTAACACTATCCCTTTTTCTAACAGGATTGAAATTTTTTCCAAAAATAGGTTATCATTTTAAATCCAAAACATTTTAGACACTTTTCCAAATACAAATACCATTATAAAAGTATTCACAAGTTTTCTATAATAATCAATGTATTTTTAAACTTTCCCATTTCAAATTAACCCTAGAAAATGAAAACACACACAGTATACCATGATCCATCATAACCAAACCATAAAGAAAATGGAAATAACTCAAAATAAAAAAATGAAAAATTCCAAGTCGAAAAAAATGCACAACAATGCAAGAAGAGATTGAATTCAAGATTCATTCAAGAAAGAGGATATCTCAATTCATGAGTGTTCAAGGGGTTGAGAGACCCAGATAGTTGAAGAAATGATGTGACTATTTGAGACGAGTAGATCTAATCACGCATATCAACTACTAAAGATCTTGAAGATTATGTTCATGAGTAGACTGGGTTATCCAGTGTGTTCATGTAGGGATATCTACATCAAGTGGTGCATAATAAACTTAGAGATTAGGGAGATATTTTATTTTAATCACAACTTTTTATTAGTTAGTGGGAAGATGCATTAATTGGTGGGTATCTATTCTTATAGGATTGAGAGGTCCGTAGTGTAACCACTTGGGTTTATAGTGGAGAATCCGCAACTAGGGTGACTAACCAATCATGAAAAGGAGTAGGCATTTGAGTCTAAACCTTTTAAAACCTTGGGACGTGATGGAAACCGTAGTGAGTAATTCAAGAAGAAAAACTAACCAGGTCTTTGCAAACATTAAAGACCTGATATAGAATGAAGAACTTCATTGAAAGGAGGCATCTTCTGGAAATGAATATAGTGTGGAAGGAAGGGGAGAGTTCCACAACATAGAAATGTTAGAGAAAAGGGAAATCAGAACATGTTGGAGTGGGAGTAGCTCAGAGGAATATGGTCCCACTCCAGCCCCCCCCCCACTCCACAACCCCCCCATACCCTACTCCACTGCCCCCCATGCAGCAGCCCCCCCCCTGCAGCAGCCCCCCTGCAGTAGCCCCCCCCTGCAGCAGCCCCCCCTACAGCAGCCCCCCTCCCCCTACTGCAACCCCCCATGCAGCAGCCCCCCCACTCTGCTACCCCCACTCCACTACATCCCACCATCCCCTACTCCACTTCCCCCCTAAAGTAGAAATGGAAACTTCATCTAAGGCAGTAAAAAATAGGTAGAAGAAAGAGGCAGATAAGAGGATAAAATTTATGAATAATGAAAGGGATCAACCACTTATAGGAGTTGAATAGAGTGTTAAGTGTTAATCCATTGAATATGTTTACAGAGATACTTTTGATGATTCATGTAGCTATTGAGAGTATAAAGAGATCAAAATAGTTGAATAATTCTAATCTCATGTTGGAGTTTATTTGAATAAATTTCCTAATGAAGTTATTTGATATATACTTAGTATTATTACGGAAATAGTTGATGAAAAAGCACAAATAGAGGAATAATTTAATGCCATGTATATTTTATTGTCTAAATAGGTTAGAAAATGTAACACCCTATAAAAATTAGTGAAATTCAAGGGATAAATAGTCTCACTTTTCAATGATAACATGTCTTTGACTGATGAAAAATTTCAAAGAACAGTTGTTGACAAAAAAGTGTTTAAGGATACTACTACTACTGAGGTATTCCAATAATTGGAAAATATACACAAATTTTCTGCGAGTGTTAAGGTTACACAACTGGAAGTGAAAGCTAAAAGAGTTAAAGGACTTGATAGTTCACTATAATTGAGAAACAAGATCCATAACGAACAAGTTCAAAATATAAAGAGCAACGGGGTAGTCAGGTTGAGATCATTATAAGATAAAAAGATCACCCTCAACCTGAAGTTTCTAGATTTGGAAGTAAAATTGAAATACATGGAATAAAAAAAATCTAGAACTTCCTAAATAATTGAGAATATTACTTCCACCACTCAAGATTTATAAATTATATTTCCATTAAAAGAGACTCATGATAGTGATAAAGTGAGTTTGTTAATTTTTATAGAAGGATCCACCTCATACTTAGTGAAAAAGGTACCCTGCAGCTAGGTAAACTCAGCTAACTGAATCTGAATTATCAGGAAATGTAGGATAAAATTAAAATTCTGTACAAATTTGAAACATTAAAAAATCTAGGACACCTAATGATATTTCAAGAAATGATTTGAGAGTTTATAAGAAAATATTATTCCCAAATAAACCCTAAAAGTTTGGGGTTCCAACCCAAGAACAACAAGCATTTATGATTAGACATACTGCACCTACAAGAAAAAAATCAAGACTAATTGGAAGACACTGGAAATGCTAGATATTTAGGAATATATCCATTGATTATTAGCATAATAGATTAGTATGTACGATTTCAATAGGGAATGAATAAAGGGGTATAAAATTTAAAATAAAGGGAGAAATTAATGGAGTGAAATAGTAGGAGAATACCAATATCTCCATGTAAGGAGCCCACGAGCTGGCACAAGTGTCCGGGCGTCAAGGAAACACCACTTGGGAACAATTTTTCCCAGAAACAAATAATAAAAACATCAGCAAAAAATAAATAAAATTTTGGGGCTGGGGTTTTTGGATGTTGTGGTTGGTGTCTGTGGCTGGTTTGGGTTGGAGTGGCTGGTGTGGGTTAGAATGCAGGTGGCAGGGGGCTGGTAGGGGGTTGGTGCAGGTTGGAATAGGTGGTATGGGGTTGTTTTGTAGGTGTCAGGGGGTTGGTGCGGGCCAGAATGAAGGAGATTGCGGGCTGAATAAGTGATCCAAATTTTCCTATTTAACCCAACATGGTTTTATCAAAACTTATTTCAAAAAGAACTTTCATTCATTAAAACATCATTTTTACCCATGAGGTTTTGAAAAACTCATCTAATAAAGAGAAACATTAATTGTTTATGAAACCATTTAAACGCAATTATAGAGTTTGGTAAAACATTTCTAACATTAAAATAGTTCAAAATCATATATTTTAAAAGTAAATTCAGCTTCAATCCTTTAAAAGATTCTAATTATGCTTTATTAATATCACTTTAAAACCTTGAAAATAATTAACACCATCCCTTTTTCTAATAGAATTGACAAAATTCCCAAAAATAGGTTATCATTTTAAAACAAAAACATTTTAGACACATTTCCAAATACAAATATCATTATAAAAGTATTCTCAAGTCTTCTTATTGTCCAAAATTTACTATGATGTCCCTCGAGCACTTAGATGGTCCTTATAGAATACAAGTAGAAAACTTCACCCTCATCTCCAATGTTGTCTACAGGTGACTAAATATTTTTATGAGAGACTCGATCCAGAGATTTGTTACCCGAGGGCCTCCCTCCCCATTAACTATGGGTGGGTAATATATCTAAAACTTTATCTAGGTATCATACATAGAATTCCGACAGGACTGCGAACTGCCATAGGGTGTCATCCTTGAGCAGGTCTAAATCGCGACATGACCGCGGCGTGACCGTGGTGTGACCACGGTCTGTTGGCCTGGTCCAGCAACATCCACGGGGCAGTATCTTCTGGCCAGGAGCGAAGGGAGTAGGAGGAGGCGGGGAAACATTTTGGTTGTCACCCTGCTGGTAGAAATTGTGATTAGTCAGTCTCAACATTGATCACAAGACTCGTTGAATACTATCGTAGAGCTAATCATCCATCAGATTCCCCATTGTTGTAGAAATCTCCAACTACACTATATGAGGTGTGTGTTTTTTACTGTTATCACACATAAAAAAAAAAGATAATGTAGAAGCATTTTCTCTACAAGGGTCAAAACACTCATAAGATCATCAGGATCATAAAAATATCAAACTCTGAAGGACAAGGACAAGTACAAAATAGAGAACCATACATAAATGGTTTCATAAACTCTGTTGAGAAAGTTAATTAATCATATTTTAGTAGAAAATATTTTATTATTATTTTTATCAATCATGTTATATAATTTCATATACAATTAATGAATCCCTAGAATAGAAAAATTAGAATAGGACTCCACTCTTATAGAACATGGAACCAAGTGGTCATGGCATGAAGTGGGGAGGACTAGTGATCATATAGAGTTTTTAAGTATTATTGAAATTTTATTCTACTTACCAATGTCTATACTAGATATAAAAATTTTAATTACTCTTTATACAGGATTCCAAATAAATCCTATGTAGTTGTACTTCACATTATAGAAACTGATCTTTTGTTATAAAAAACAAACTCTTGATTCAGGATTGTGGTATGATACAGATATATATTTTATATTCATTGTTTTTAAAAGTGGTACTAGGTAGTTGAAACTACTAATTGAGAGTCAAATTATGCAGATGTATTACTTATTAATGGTATATTCATTTCTTGGAACTCTAATAATAAAACTTCAGTCACCTTGAGAACAATAGAATTTGAGTATGTTTTAACATCTCAGGATGAAACAAAAATTTTATGGGAGAATTCATATATGTAAGAAATTAGATGTGCATCAAGGCCAAGAAAACACCCCAAATGGTGTTAAGATGAAGCTTATGGTGGGGAGCACCATAAGCCTGACAGGTGTTAAACAATGAAACCATCAATGTTTTTAGATATATAGGCTCGGGTAAAAGGGATAAAAGTTATACTTAGTGAAGAAGTTCCTAACTCTAATTCACAATTATCGGTGTTGAGTATATCCTAAATTAGTCCTTTCATTTAGTACACATATTTATTAAATTGACTGATTAAGATAACATTCAAAAGTTTAATAGTAGTTAGATATGTAATGGTCATGCTTGGTAACCTTGCACTATATTGGATTAACCAATGGAAATGATGATTGCTAATCGATATTATTGTTGAATAATTATTGATAAATAATATCTAATTATAGATTTACAGTAGATGGAAATATGGATTTGAAAAAAATCACATTATTGTATAATTTGGACCTGTGGGGGTTATTTATTTTATAGATAAAAACATAATTCATACCTGAAAGTAAATATATACAAAATTCAGAATTGAATTCAGAATTTAGAATTGAATACATACCTACAAGTATAACACATAATTCATACCTTCAAGTAAATACATACATAATTCAGAATTGAATACATACCTTCAAGTATAACACATAATTCATACCTGAAAGTAAATACATAATTTAATACATACCTACAAGTATAACACATAATTCATACCTGCAAGTAAATACATACAAAATTTAGAATTCAGAATTGAATACATACCTGCAAGTATAACACATAATTCATATCTAAAAGTAAATACATACAAAATTCATAATTGAATTCAGAATTCAATACCTGAAATTTTAACACATAATTCAGAAGGTAATTAAATACATATAGAATTGAATTAAGAATTAAATTTAGAATTCAGAAGGCAATTAACTTGTGCAATACAAAATTCTGAATTGAATTCTGAATTGAATACATAAAGAATTTAATTATGAATTATGAATAAAATACATTCATAATTGAATACATACCTACAACTATAACACATAATTCATACCTACAAGTAAATAAATACAGAATTCAGAATTGAATACATATCTGCAAGTATAACACATAATTCATACCTTCAAGTAAATACATATAGAATTCAGAATTGAATACATACCTGCAAGTATAACACATAATTCATACCTTTAAGTAAATACATAATTGATTACATATATGAAAGTAACACATAATTAATACCTGCAAGTAAATACATACAAAATTCATAATTTAATTAATAATTCATAATTGAATACATACCCTTAAGTATAACACATAATTCATACCTACAAGTAAATACATACAAAATTTAGAATTGAATTCAGAATTCAGAATTGAATACATACCTGCAAGTATAACACAGAATTAATACCTATAAGTAAATACATACAAAATTCAGAATTGAATTTAGAATTCAATACCTGAAAGTATAACACATAATTCAGAAGTTAATTAAATACATACAAAATTCAATTTAGAATTCAATTCAGAATTCAGAAGGCAATTACACTATACAATACAGAATTTTGAATTGAATTTTGAATTGAATACATACAGAATTGAATTATGAATTATGAATATAATACATTAAAAATTTAATACATAATTATGTATGTGTTATAAATAATTATGAATACATATAGAATTCTGAATTATGTACAATGTATTCAATTCAAAATTCAATACATATAGAATTTTGATGAAGCTATGAATAATGATGTGATCATGGACCAATCTTCTGAGTTTTCCCACCTATATATTTGTGGTTAGTATTATGTCTTTGGAAAATATAGATTTTACATGAACATGGGAGATGAGTTCTTTACTTCCTCATTCTGGTGGAGGGAATACGTCATTTAGAAATTCGAAGATGAAGTATAAGCACCTCCATGGGAAATTGTTTGAGGTGTCATTTTGGGATTCTAATAGAAGAGGATCACTATAGTGTATTTAGTATAGGAATCTGGGACACCCAAATATATTTTTCCCAAATCCACCATGCACATTTCCAAGATATGGGAATATTGAATATCTTAGGAAATATTATGAGCGGTTCACATGCTTGATAAATGATGGTGCATCTGACTAAGTGATGGAATCGAAATTAAAGAGAAGTGTGCTGAGATTGGATGAGTTATGGTCTCATGGTTGAGTAATAAGACATTGTTATAAATAGATGTTAGTATAATTCAAAAAATCATACTCAAATTTTCTACCCACTATAGTTTTATTGCTTTGGGTGTTATAAACTATGAAAAATCAAAGTACAACATAGTGGAAAATGAAAAACCCAACATAAAAACTATTGGGTGTTAAAAAATGAAACTAAACTCAATAGAAAGTACAATTTGAAAAAAAATAAAAATGTAAAAATAGTGCATGGAGATTTAGATAAAAGTGTGAAATGTCCAGAAGCATCAATTTGACACATGCAAGAAACAAAGAACATGTAACACATCATGTTTCACAACACACCGACTCTTAACCTGGTAATTAATCATTTGGTATCTAGCCCCATGCCTCATGCCCATACTAATACCCATCTCAACCTTATTAGTGTTATGTCACATACATATGGACCAACCCATCACATCGACATCACCAAACACAATGAAAGAAGCTGAAATAAATGGAGGCAGAAGAGATAAATTAGTTATAACGTATCGATTTGAAGTGAAAGAAAAAAAAATTACTTAAATCAAAGATAAATCACCAGTTGGGAAGTAGGGTTCATATCCTAGAGAGGTTTCGTTTAGGGAAAAATGTTAGAGATGAGTTTAGTAGGAAGTGCACTCAGGAATTAGAGTTGACAACCTGAAGATATCCATTCGGGAGGGAGTGACTCACGAATTGGTCGGGAAGTAGGGTTCGAAGAGATCTCTATCATAGGAGGAGGAGAGATATGCTCGTGAATCGGCCAGGGAGTAGGGTTTGAGGATATCTCTATCAGAGGAGGATGAGATATGTGCTAGGGAATCAGTCGGGAAAGAGGGTCCTATTGGAGGATATCTTCAGATAATTGGGGTTTTTTCCCAACGGTTATTAAAAACCATGGGTAAAGGATTGATATTCCAATGGTTAATAAAAACCATAGGAATAGGTTGAGAATTTGTATACCTTTCCCAACGTTTTATCAAAACCATTGAGAAAACCCAATTTATATTATCTATACCAAAGGTTCACTAAAACCATTGGGAAAAAAGTATTGGTAAAGATCGGATTTCCACTAGTGTGTTTATTTGGAAAGTTATATTAATTATGGAAATATTGATGAATCCGTATACTCTACTCTATACAGATATTGAAAAGGCATATTTCTCTTGTATTGAATCAGTTTATAAAGAATTATTTGGACATGAATTGGTGGGTGGGGCCCTCTATAGCCTCTCGATGCATCGGTAGGTCTCATGAGACAAATCAGTTTGGTGACAAACCCTTCTAGTTTGTTTCCAAAAATAAGACGGGTTTCTACCTACAGAACTAAGTCGTTTTAACGGTATTACGGTTTCATGTGCCAGATACATGATGTCTAATTAATAATCATTCTCTTTATTCATTATCAGTTTTTACTATCCATGAGGTTTTCACTATGACAAAATCTATGAATGCAGTTTCATTCTCAGTTTATTAATGGTGCAAGTTTTTTATTTATTCACCATGCCATATTGATTATGTTAGATTGATTATGATTCACTTATTATTTTATTCATGCTTCCACTATTTGTAACCCTTACTGAGCGTTTGAGATCACCCCTTTCATTGTTTTCCATCAACAGGTGATGAAGAGGTGATTGTTTATTGAGCTCCTGTGGTTTCAGTTTTTAGTTTTCGTTATGTATTGTATTTTGTAAACTTTTCCAATGTAATTTGAGTAACATCTATGTATCTAGTTTTTTCAAGACCACTAAACTGATCGTTCCTTCAGGATTTTCATTCCTTTTAACCATTCCAATATCATAAGTAATTCACCAGCTCCAGCCTAGAGGGGTCGGGTTGTTACAGTTGGTATCATAGGAAGTTTAGTAGAAAACTTGGAAACTAGAGTAGGAAATGTATAGTAGGGAATAAATCCCTAAGGTAGTATTTGAGGATAAAAATACTATAACGTCCTGGTATTTTAGTAAGGAATAGATTATGTGGATCTTTTAAGCAATACGTCCCTGTCTGGATACGAGCAGGTAGAGGCGGCTCTGGCACAAATATATCTAGGGGTAAAACCCGAAAACACCGCTTTGAGATAGACTCGAATGGGAACTGGTGCATGGAAATGGGCCTTGCTGCCCGGGGATATGCTTAGGATAATTCACATTTTCTTTACAATCCATTATAAATGAGTTTAATGTAAATTTTTCCTCAGAGAAACCATGTTTATAAGATTAAATATGCATAGAATTTAAATCTATGTTGAGTGCTTTTCTATTTGAGATTCATAAACTAATCTAGTGTATCCCATTATTTAGAAATGGAATCTAACAGAAGAAGGGGAATCAATACTCATGGGAAAGGTAGGGATCTCTCTACTGATCAATTCAACACAGTCGATGTTGGAGTAGATCGGATCATGACCATATGGGACAACTTATTCAGGTTGTAACGAATAAACATTCCACACCTGTGTTGGATCATTTCATGCGGAAGAATCCCCCATCTTTTGGTAGGACTACTAACCCAGTGGTTTCTAATCAATGGATCAAGTCCCTTGAAAATATATTCATGGAATTAAGATTCAATGAAAATGAAAAGGTAGTACTGGCAGTATATTGTCTCAAGGGCGACACTGATCAATGGTGGTCCTTGATTCAGAATACCACGGAGGAAGAAGAAATAGAAGATATGGAATGGAGGACTTTTAAGGAAATATTCTTCGAAAAGTATTTCCCTCATGAGCAACGAACTGAAATGAAGAGGAAATTACTTAGCTTTAAAAAAATGGAAGAAGATAGTGTTGTAGATTATGAGGATACTTTCACAAGGCTGGTCAGGTATGCCATAGATTATATACGTGAATTTGTAGACAAGATTGATCATTTCTTTGAAGGTATTAATCCAAGTATTTGAAGGGCATTGACTTCTCAATCATTTTCATCATATGATGAAATTGTATCAAGTGCCATCAAAACAGAGAGGGAATTTTCTAGATCAAAACTTTTCAAAGGAAACCAAGATAAGAAGCGGTGCTCTGATAACAAAGGAAAAGGATAATCACCAAAGAATAGAAAGGGAACAAATCTATTCCCATTATGTGAGAATTTTGGAAAGAATCATCTTGGGAAATGCTTGAAAGGCATGAGAGTCTTCTATAACTATGGAGAAAAGGTTCATCAATCTGATGAATGCAAGGGGAAGAAACAATTAAATGATATTCAATGCTATAATTGTAGAGATATGGGACACTATGAAAATGAGTGTCCTAAGCTCCAAGGAAACATGCCTCAGAAAAATCCAAGAGAACAAGGGAGAGCCTATGCGATTACAACCGTGGAGGTTGAAATTCCTAATGATGTGGTGGAAGGTACTTTAATTGTTTCCTAAAACTTAGCCAACACTTTATTTGATTCTGGATCATCACATTCATTTATATCTTCCCAGTTTTCCAAGAAAATTAGATATGTCCAATTTGATTTAGTAAAGGAGTTGTCAGTCAAAACTCCCAGGGGATGTATCATTGCAACAAAGGCATGTCAACTAGTCCCCCTCTAGACACCAAAAAATGCTTTAGTTGCTAACCTTATCATAATACCAATGACTGAATTTGATATAATTCTCAGTATAGATTGGCTGTCAAATTATGATGCGAAGATTTATTATAAGAAGAAGGAAGTGACAATTTTTGAAAATGGTGTAGAATCCCTTGTCTTTCGGATAGAAACTTCACCACTTAATTCTTATCTAGAACCACCCCCAATAGGTCTACTGAATTTAATACTTGGAGAGGAAGATAAACCAATGGGCGAGGAAATAAATCTTTAAATTGAAGATGTGAACATAGTGCAAGAGTACATTGATGTATTTTCAGAGGATTTACCTGGACATCCTCCATAGTGGTAAGTTGACTTCTCTATTGATTTAATTCCTAATGCAATACCTATATCAAATAATCCCTATAGAATGACCACTATGGAATTAGTATATCTAAAGAAACAACTAGAGGATTTGATTGAAAAAGGATTTATTCGACCTAGTGTTTCTCTATGGGGAGCCCCTATCCTCTTTGCCAAGAAGAAAGATGGATCCATGAGGCTTTGCATTGATTACAGGGAAATCAATGCTATTACAATAAAGAATAAGTATCCTCTGCCCTGGATTGATGATTTATTTGATCAACTTCATGGAGATCAATAATTTTCAAAGATTGACCTTAGATTCGGATATCAACAATTGTGTGTAAGGAAGGAAGATATTCCTAAGACAACATTTCAGACCAGATATGGGAATTACGAGTTTACAGTAATGCCTTTTGGACTAACAAATGCACCCTCTGTTTTCATGGATTTAATGAATAGAGTTTTCAAGTAATATCTTGATAACTTTGTTGTGGTATTCATCGATGATATCCTCGTATACTCAAAAATATATGAATACCATGAGAATCACTTGTGGGTTATTTTGAGAACTCTTAGAAGAAATAAATTATATGAGAAGTTTAGCAAGTGCGAATTCTGGATTCAATCAGTTTATTTTCTAGGCCACATTATCTCTAAGGATGGAATCCTAGTTGATCCTACAAATACAAAGGCAATCCAATAATGGCCCACGCCAGCAAACATAACTGAGGTATGCAGTTTTATTGTCTTAGAAGGTTACTATCAGTGTTTTGTTCAGAATTTTGCCTGACTGGATAACCCGCTAACCAAGATCACACATAAATGAGTTAAGTTTGTGTGGAAAAAAGAATGTACAGAATGCTTCGAAGAATTGAAAAGAAGATTAGTCAATGGTCCAATTTTGACTCTTCTATCTGGAAGTGGTGGATTTGTAATATACAGCGTTGCATCAAAGAATGGACTGGGTTGTGTCCTTATGAAAAACGATAAAGTTATTGCTTATGCATCAAGACACTTGAAGACTCATGATAAAAGTTATCCAACTCATGATCTAGAGTTAGAAGCTGTAATTTTTGCTTTGAAAATATGGAGGCATTATCTCTACGGAGAGAGATGTGAGATTTATACAGACTACAAGAGTTTGAAATACATTTTCACACAAAAATAACTCAACATGAGGAAAAGGAAATGACTTGAGCTACTCAAAGATTACAATTGTTCAATACACTACCACCCGGGAAAGGAGAATAAGGTGGCAGATGCATTAAGCAGGAAAGATCATGGACTTCTGATCCAAATGATGATTGAGAGAGATCCTACATTTTTGGATATATTAAAGATGGATATGGGAATTGTTAAGGAAAGGGAAACATATTTCCTCTTTCAAATGATTTCTAAACCATCTTTATTATAGAAGATAAAAAGATCTCAATCTGATGATGATAATCTGAATAAGAAAATTAATGTTGTCAAGGATGAGAGACTGGATGACTTCGTGTATGAAGAAGGAGTTCTGAAATTTGGGAAGAGGTTATGTGTTCCATCAGTACTTGATCTAAAAAGAGAACTATTAGACGATGCTGATAGATCAAATTTCTCTATACACCCGGGTAATACCAAGATGTATAGAGATCTGAAGGAATATTTTTGGTGGGATAATATGAAGCAGGAAATTGTTGATTATGTGTCAAGATATCTAGTTTTTCAACAAGTGAAGGTAGAGAGAAAGCATCCTAAAGGAGTGATGAAAACTATACCTATTCCTATGTGGAAGTGGGACAACATTACGATGGATTTTGTCACATGACTATAGAGGACACCTAGAAGGAATGATGCAATATGGGTAATTATTGATCGTCTCAAAAAAACAACACATTTCCTTCCTATAAGAGAGGAATTTCCACTTGAGCACTTGTCAAGACTTTATATTAATGAAGTTGTAAGACTTCATGGTACACCTCTATCGATTGTACCCGATCAAGATCCCCAGTTTATATCAAAATTCTGGAAAATTCTCTAGAAATATTTGAATACTGAGCTTCGTATGAGTACTTCTTATCACCCCCAAACCGATGGACAATCAAAAAGGACTATTCAAACTTTAGAAGAAATGCTGAGGTCATGCTCTCTTGACTTCCAAGGTATGTGGGATCAATACTTGCCTTTGGTTGAATTTTCATAAAGCAATAGTCTCCATTCTAGTATTCAAATGGATCCATATAAAGCATTATATGGAAAGAGATGTCGAACTCCAACTTGTTGGGATGAAGTTGGTGAGAGGAAACTTATAGTCCCAGAACTTATTGAAGAGACCACGACAAAGGTGAAGACAATACAAGCCCATATTAAAGCATCCCAAAGTAGGCAGAAGATTTATGTTAATAACTGGAAAAAGGATTTGGAAATCCAAGTTAGAGATCTTGTATTTCTG
Source organism: Viscum album (assembly GCA_963277665.1). Lineage (NCBI taxonomy): Eukaryota > Viridiplantae > Streptophyta > Magnoliopsida > Santalales > Viscaceae > Viscum > Viscum album. The sequence goes on from OY728141.1 coordinate 1,634,276,888, forward strand.
AATGTATCTCCATGGAAGGGTGTCTTAAGGTTCAATAAGAAATGGAAACCGAGCCCCAGGTATATCATACCATTTGAAATTATGGAAATAATCGGAGCAGTAGCTTACCGTTTAGCAATGCCGCCAAATATCTCCAAAGTCCATGATGTGTTCCATGTGTTATTATTGAAGAAATACACGCCATACCCAATGCATGTACTCACATATGAAGAAATTGAACTGGAACCTGATTTGTCATACTATGAAAATCCTATCGGGATTCTTGACACAAGGGAGCAGGTATTGAGAAATCAGACAACTCATCTAGTAAAGGTTATTTGGAGAAACCATAATATAGAGGAAGCAATATGGGAACCTGAGGATGTTATAAAAAAGAATCACCCACATATTTTTGTTTAGTTTCATACATAAAATTTCGAGGACGAAATTTCCGAAGGAGGGAATAATATAGCACCCTAAACACTTCATGGTATGTTTATCTTAAATACATTCTAGTTATAGCCTATATTTCATGAATCACTGAGCCTGTATAGAAAAAAACATGGTTACTTATAGGAGATATCCATAACAGAGCCATTAAACTTAAATTTGACAACTCAATGATTTGAATTTGAAAAATCTGACATGCACGGTTGTGTTCAAGATGATATTTAGAGTCTGATAGAATTAACTTAATTTTCAGTGAATAATAACCTACCATTATGAATAGTAACCTACCCTTATGAATAGTAACTTACCCTTATGAATAGTAATATTAATTTTATGAATGGTATCCATACCATTGAGTGTATAAATGAATTGAGGCACCTTAAAAATGAAGATGAAAATTTTAAGTGTTTATATTTTTTGATTAAATAATTATTTTAACTAATTATTTAATTAATCATATTTAGAAAATTATTTTTAAAAAATGGACTTCATTTTTGGATTATACACATCAAAAAATGTTTAGGTTGAATTTTTGGGATTTTTCTGAAATACTTAAATTTTTGATGAATAGTAAAATGTGATAATTTACGATAAATGCTAAATAATGAATTTATTGAGTCATTGATAATGATCTGCTGATGTAAGCCCAATTGGTTAGAAGTCACATGAATATATTACTTTTCTTTTTCATGGAATACTCACTGTTGGTTGTCTTGAGATGAAATAATAAATTAATGATTATAATATTAAGAAAACTCCTCTCCCCTCCACTATATAAACCACCCCTCACCCCCTCTTCCTCCCAAACCACTCAAGCTTCAATACTTGACTAAATTATGACAAATACTCTTTCCAAGCCCTCTACCCACGTCCAAGACCTACTGGTCTCACCAAAAGACCAAAAACAAAGGCCTTAAGGAGATTCTCAAGGAGGAGTACTCAAGAGGTGAACCTTCCTTCTCTTTTCTTTCAATTTCTTTTACAAAGTTCCATTCTTTTGTTCTCCTTTATCACCTCCCCTCATCCAAATTCCATGATAATTCCAGTACCTTACATGTACTGGATTTTCATTGTGCTAATATAATATTTCATCATAATCTCTCTTTTCCCCCTCCTTTTATACAATAAATGCAAACACCGTCCGAGATGTGTAAATTTATCACACTCAAGGAAGACGAGTTTTCAATTTGAATTACTATCTTTAATACTGGTCATGAAACCTTTTCAATGGTTGAACCAGGTCATAATATATTTATTTATATTGATTAATATTCTGGAATCTTTACACATTCATTATATGGAATAATAATACAAAACAAGTTTATTATGCACAAAACCGCCAAGCCAAATCCAAGCGTTTATTTTAACTCATTGAATGAGTCATCCTCATGGTATATAACAAGAATCATTATAAGATAATTTATATCTATTTAATTTCACTAATAATTTATATTAACAATTCTATATTTTTAACCATATTTCAAACAAACATCCATTCATGAATACAAGTAAACGGATCATGAAAACCAAAGAAGAAAATGCTACCAAAACAATAAAATTTAATCTCTTAAACCATAAAAAATTCCATTAATGAACCTAATAAGGTCATAACATATCAATTATATGTTTATTAGGTTCTGGAATTATTAATTAATGAATCTAAATTTGATTATTCAGGTCGTTAAGAACAATCAAGAACACCTTCGAGCATAAAGTAAGGGATCATATCTCTCACTTTTGTTCAAGAATCTCCCCTATGTTGTGCCATTTTATTTTTAATTCCTAATTATGGGGTATGTTTTTGAACCTCCCTTATACTTACCTTGTGACATATAAATAATTTAATACCCCTTTACCTCTCATTAAGTCTTTTCAATAACACTTGTTACTATGCCGAAAATGTTTATAAGGGGTTTCTCATCTCACTTTCATTTCTGTGAGATTTTCATTGTTCGCCACTTATTTCTTGTATGTGGTATATGTGTACTACCATTTGATATATGATAAAATTATTCTATTTATATTCATGTTATTCAATTATTCATTTTAGGGTTATTAAGTTCTGGTCATATGATTCGACCGATTACATTGGGGTAAGAGACTTTGTCTCAACTACTATTTTATTGTGACTAACTTTGTATTGTGCACCTAATAGTCCTTATGTGGTGTACCTACTAACCATTTGAGATCACTTTTCATTTGAAATTACATTTATATTAAATATCCATAATCTCATATCATGAATATGTTTTTTATCTAAACCGTATACCATTTTACATATGGTGTTTATTTGGAAAGTTCTTTTAATTATGGAAATATTGATGAATCCGTATACTCTACTCTATAAGGATATTGAAAAGGCATATTGATCTTGTATTTAATAAATGTATAAATAATTATTTGGACATTAAGTGGTGGGTGGGGCCCACTATAGCCCCTCGATGCATCGGTAGGTCTCATGAGACAAATCAGTTTGGCGACAAACCCTTCGAGTTTTTTTCCAAAAATCAGACTGGTTTCTACCCACAAAACTAAACCGTTTTAACGGTATTATGGTTTCATGTGCCAGATACATGACATCCAATTAATAAGCATTCTCTTTATTCATTATCAGTGTTTACTATCAATGAGGTTTTCACTATGACAAAATCTATGGATGCAGTTTCATTCTCAGTTTATTAATGGCGTGAGTTTTCCATTTATTCACCATGCCATATTGATTATGTCAGATTGATTATGATTCACTTATTATTGTATTAATGATTCCTCTATTTTTAACCCTTACTGAGAATTTGAGCTCACCCCTTTCCTTGTTTTCCATCAACATGTGATGAAGAGGTGATCGTTTATTGATCTCCTGTGGTTGCAGTTTTTAGTTTTTGTTATGTATTGTATTTTGTAAACTTTTCCAATGTAATTTGAGTAACATCTATGTTTCTAGTTTCTTCAAGAATAATAAACTAATCATTCCTTCGGGATTTTAATTCCTTCTAACCATGCCAATATCACAAGTAATGCACCAACTCCAGCCTAGAGGGGTCGAGGTGTTACATTTCTATCCTAGGTTGGTTCATCAGTTTTATCAGTACTCTGATTTCGGTTTTGGTAAGAAGAAAGATATAATTTGAAGTATGATTGATGGTAAAGAATTTAAATTTTCTTCAAAGGAATGGGAAAAGTTTATTAATGTGTCTCATTTAGGAGTGTTTAAAGATTAATAGGGTATGATACCCAATAATAGTGAATATTTCAGTTATGATGATGCTTTGCTTGATCTAACCAGTGAGAGGACTCTGAAGAGGATTAATTATTCTGATTTAGATGGGGAATGTAAGATTATTTTTAATTTTATCCAACATTTGTTATATCCTAGGAAATAGGACTTCAATATGATGATATATCAGGATGTGTACCTACAATTACTTTTGAAAATAGGGGATGGGATCAACCTATGTAGATACCTCATGGTACACATGATAGATATGTGTAATTCATCCTCCATATCCAATTATTTAATTTATCCCAAGTTTATTTTTTCTATACTGGAGACCAAGTTTGTGATTGATTAAGAGGAGGAAGATGAAGTTAAATGTGGTGGCTTATATCTGACTAATGTTTTTTATAGAAGGATAAGGGTGTGCTGGGACCCTTGTATGAAGAAATGGGTTAGAGACAATGATAAGCTCTATGAGGATTATAATCCTATAAATAATCCTTCTATACCAAATAACCTTGTTGATCTTAGATTGGATCCAAATGAGATAGTGGAGTATTCAGATGAGGAAGAATAAGCTGCAGTTGTTGATGAGGAGGTGGCTACCTTAGTGGAGGAGGACATCGACCTTAACATCCCAAAAAGTCATGTTATGTATTTGGCCCTGCTAGTCCTACCTATCTCCCTAACAAAGATAGTTTATTAAGTGATAGAGAAGATGAGTATGATGAGATAGAGGTTTATGGTGGTGACTAGATTAGAATTTCTTCTTATAAATCTTCTAAATAGGTTGTGGAATTTTCTGATGATCAAAATGAAGAAGATGGAAATGATGGTGATGAAGATGATGATGAGGATAGTGATTATGGAGGACCTAATCATGATCATGTTGTTGTTAGGGAACAATCACATCATCTATCCCCTGTTGGATTTTCTGATTTAGTTTAGTATATGGAGAGACCTAGTTTATCCAAATTTATGTATGTTGAGAGATCATTTTCAGAACAACCTACTGAAGATGCTACTTTTACTAGAGAAGAAACTAGGTTATCTACTGAGGGGGATTAATACCCTAGTTATGTCAGAGTTTCTGTTACTCTTGATGAATGGGATAAATTCACAGGATATATTCAGCTTGTTTTAGACTATTTAGAGTCCAAGGAGGTTGAGTAAGTTTTTGGAGAGAACATATATGCTCAAGATAGTTATTCTTTGGAAGAGGGTGAAGTATCCTCTAAGGTGGAACCTTCCCTAAGTTCCAAGTTTCTTGGATTGGCATATGATGATTCAGATGATGACCACAGTAGTCTACCAAAGGATGGTGGAAAGACCATCTCTAATGGAGTGGGGATAGATCCTAAGGCATATTTGGTTGAGAAGGTTGATTATAATGGTGAGATTAAAACTTTTTGTTCATATTCACCTACTCCCAGACCAAATCCTACAGAAGTTGTTGTTCCTAGTGCTGAGATACTTGCTACACCAGTGCCTTAGGATTCTATTTCTAGAGCAGACTCAGAGTCTTTCAAAGGGATATTCCTTGCTGACTTCAGTAGGATTTTGATGTCTTGGGCACCTCTGGTCACTCATCTCAATGAGACTGATGTCAGACACCCATTTGATCTTATTGTATGTCATATCTAGATAAAGATGAATTTCACATCCAGGAAGTAGAAATTGAGAATCAAAGGTTAGCTAGTGAGATAGAGACCATGAGGTTTATGATGGAGGTGATGAAATCCTCCTTTTCTACCAATCAGGCTGCTATAATGGAGAGGTTGGAGTCTATGACTTCTGTTGCATCTACATCTAGTTCTCTACCTCCCTCAATTTTAGTTGATGCTGAGTTTATCTGGTCTATAGTTATGGAGGAGCTTCATGCTATTTTGGGATATGTTCATGTTACTCATTAGGATAATATGATTCAGATTCATAAACATGGTCATTCAAGGAATAGTTCGATTAGTTGAAAAAAATCACCCCTACTTAAGTTGTTTATGGAGGAAAAGAAAGATTTCTTTAGTGTTATGTAGAGAAGAGGAAATATTATTATGGTTTTTTTTCAATCTTATTAAGCCTTTCCTATATGCATTCATGACTATAGTGGTTTCTCTAGATTCCATTCCTATAACAACCTTCACCTCTTTTCCATCCTCAGGCCCTTTACCTACTCAATACTAGCCCTAAAACATGTCTCCCCTGAAATCCATCTGGCATCTTAGGCCAGTGATCATCAGAGAGCTTCCTCGATCTCCTTCAGAGAGGCACCATGTATCTTTATCATTATTATTTCCTATTTTACCTTTTTAATAATCCTAAAAAGGGGATAAAAGGTTGGATCGAATTTACCTTTGGAGAAAGTTGGATGGAATTTACCTTTTAATTCAAACTTATTCTTTATTACCTCATTTATATATCCTTTGACATGCTACTTTTGATACTAATTTTATCTTTGATATGAAATTTTACTTTCATTATTTCCTTTAACACATTACTTATTTGTATGTCCTTATTTTATTCCTTAATACCCTATTTATTTCGATGTTACTATTTTGATAAAGATTATTTGTATGCCTTTTATTCTTGATACCATATTTATTTGAACTCATTATTTGGTACCATCCTTATTTATCCTTTGATACTATCATTATTTGGATGTGATTTACTTTACCTTTTACAACCTTAATTGCACCTATCTTTGATACCACATTTCTTTATATCTAACATTTGATATTTTAAATTTTAAGCAGACTGTTATCCTTTAAATTCATATATGTATATCTAAGTTTATTTAGTACATGGTTTATAAAAATTCCATGATTTATGATCATAAAAAGGGGGAGATTGTTGGAACCTTATTATTTTAATGTTCACAAATCATGTTTATTATGTTTTTAATGAGATTACTATTTTATGAGAGAATTTTACTTTATAAGGAAATTTGATGAAATTTTGGCTAAGTGTTGGGTTGAGTCATCATTAGTTCAAATGACTCACTGCCAGACTTGAGTCACCACCAGAATGTCTGACCACCAGAGTTGAGCTGCCTCCAGACATGTCTCACCACCAAATTGAGTGACCATTAGTTCAAACATCTCACCGCCAGAGTTGAGCTGCTACCAAACTTGACTCACCGTTAGTTCAAAACAAGTCACCACCAAACACAAGTCACCACCAAATGAGATACTACCAACATGACTCAACATTAATTCAAACGAGTCACCACTAGTTCAACTGAGTCACTGCCAAAATGATTCACTGCAAGAATAACTCACCACCATAGATGTCTTGCTGTCAGAAGTTCCACCATCGCTATTTTTCCTGATTTTAGTTAAATTCACCCAATGGATATATTAATACAATTAATGCATATGGTTATTTAATGATTATTTTATTAACCATTATAGGTACACATTAAAGAAAATTTTAGTGCTCAGTATGAGGATCTGTAAGATCTAGATGATTATTCTTTAATGGATACATGTAGTGATTTATATTCTCAGAAGACTCCCTCGTGAGTGTAGATATGAAAAAGAAAGATCAAGAAGTGTGTGACTTGCTGAATATAAAGAGGATATTTACATGAGCACTTAAACTTTTCATTTCTACTGACATTCATTTTTTAAAGAGTGAAACTCATTAAAGATAAAGATACTCTCCTATAGATAGAAAATAGAAACTTCACAATGCTCTATTTTACTAAAACTTTTAGAGAAATGGTTTGAGCTCCTCAACAAGACACATTTGAGGACACTTGAGCATCTAAAGTAATATAGATTGAGCAATGTTACCTTTTCTATATCTTATTGCTTTCTCCTTTTACTGTTTTCTTTTACACTTGAGCAGTGTGTTGTTTGATCTATTTATCAATACACACTAACTCCAACACTAGAACTAGATAATAATTGATATTATCTTCTATCTTTGTTCATATACTTACCCATGATGTTTTTATAATAGTTCCTTGTGCGGACTGTGTTTTTTACCCATGTATAACTGTATAAGAGGCCTTTGAGTCTGGATAGCTTATAAGCTATTGTTTGTATACTCAATCTAAGTTGTGGATCAGATTATAGTTATATAATCGGATTGGGAGTGGGTGATTTCCAAGTGGAGGGGATTATGTCTTAGCTTGAGTCTGAACCCATTGTTTATTCCATTATATGATTTAGTTTTTTTTTTCAATTTCAAAGCTTTAAACTACATTTGATCTTGACTATAAACAAAACCAGTACTTTGATAGTTAGTCTTAACTAGTGTTTATACTAGGAATTATTTGAGTAAATTGATTTCAAAAGTTAAATTAATTTTCAATATTGTTTTAACTGATCACTAATCAATATTTGAGAAATATCTTAAAAGAACAAACTTTTATCAAACTACTATTTTTATTAACTAAGAAAATTTATTTCTAATTGGGGGGTTTCATTTAAACTTGTTTTTAACATAAATTTTAATGGGTACTAAATTCACCCCCTCTTGAGTTACTGTTAGGTCCACTAGGTTAGATACCCTGGGGGGGGGGGTGAATCAGGGTATGACAGATTAAAACAACTGCCCCTATTGATCTTGTCTCACTGTTAAGAAAGAATCTCTTCTCTCTCTTTCCTGCAGCAAAGTATAAACAAAAACTAAAGCATGCACAGGACACAACAATTTTTACTTGGTTCACCCTCACTGGGCTACATCCAAGGAGCATACACCGGTGATGTGCTGATATACCAAATCCACTAAAAGCGCACTGCTGTTTACAAAGTTTGGGATATATCAATTATATTCTCAGGATCACTGCCTTTACAATGTTTAGGGTCAGCTCACTACTTTTCCAAGGGCCACTACCTGTTTCTCTCTCTCTGGCTCACTGCCGGTGAAGAGGATCACATTCTTCCTCTTCCTTTGCTCACTGCTCTGGAAAGGATCCAATCACAGTTTATAGACCTGTAGGTCTCTTCATTATCACTAATGAATAAATCCTCTATTGTATGTGGATGCTCTATTGAAGTACAACTTTCACCAGTAGATGAATCTCACTTTGCACCAAAGGTATCAGACAATCTTCCAACTTCTATGTAGCCCTAAATCACTGCCGTGCTTCATCCATACCTGGCGCCCTTCTCCAAGCCAGTGTGTAAGTCTCGGCACGCAAGTTAAAAATGGCACGCAAGTTCACCTCAACCACTTGCACGATGCTAGATTCTTCAACTCCAAACTTGCGCGACTCACACCCTTTTACGCCCAAACCAATTTTGGCGTGCAACAAACAACCGGCGCGCAACTTCTACTTGCGTGACCAAACCACCACTTGCGCAACCACCACACCTGTGCAAAGGGAGCTATGAATTTCTCTAAGTGTTGAACTCATCCTGAATGAGGAGGGGTCGACCTCTATTTATAGGCATTTGGACACCCTGTGTGACGGCGCACAAGTCTTCTCTCGGCGTGCAAGTCTCGACGCGCAAGTCTTTGCCATGCAAGTCACTTGTGTGACCAACCCTAAAACTTGGGCACCCCTTTTCCATTTGCCATATTTTGATTTTCTGATCTTGAAAAAAATATGGCACGCAAGTTTCCTCTCCTTCAAGACAACAACGCGCAAGTCCTTTTTCCAAAACCACTTTTCTCCATTTGTCAATTTTCAGGCCCAAAAATTTGGCAAACACTGGAAAACGGTGCCACCTTGTATCTGCTCTTTTTGTACCGCCTCTAGATCATCCATTCCTTTGTTGACATTATTGAATCAAACATGGATCATTAACCACAACCCTTGAACTCGACATGCCACCATGAAATCCCCTTTGGCAACAAATTTGTACGTCATGGTTTGCTTTGTCAACAATCACAACACGGATGTACACTTTGTCAACAAACACAATCACCTCAAAAATGCTTCAATGATACCTTGAGGGATTTTTTCCCAACAGTTACTCACTATGACCAATACCGATCATTATGTATGGGGATGGATGGGGCATGGGATGTAGTAATGAGGAACTCTGTTCATTGGTGTGGCAATAGTGATGCTCCCAAGGTGGAGAGTGGGATGTCGGTCACTGGTGGGTGACCCTCATGTGAGAAGGGTAATGGGACCTTGAAACTGGTTGTGTGATAGTTTTTTGGGTTTTCAGATGCCTTTGGTTAAATGGGATCATATACAGATGGATTTCTTGATAAATTATAGGTACAAATTTGAATGCAGACTTGGGTAGCGTCTAAGTGTGGTAATCAGGATCGGGATAACTTATGATGATCCAAGGATGCTAGATCAGGTATGTACTAGTGTTTATGTTGTATCATAGTGAAAATTTTGGATAGGGGATGGTTCATCCAAGAGATGTCATCAGAAGTTGGGTATGGTCTTTGGTGATCATTCTCAGAGTGATCCCAGTATGCCTTCATAGGAAGTCTTCAGGATCGGGTTTTGGTGGTGCATCAACTATTGAAGCCATGTGTTTTTATAAAATAGTCATCTAGAGGAGGTTCAACTAGAGTGATTTCATAAAAGTAGTATTCATTCATGAGGATCCATGTTTTACATTCCATAAGAATAAGGTAGGTTCAGTGTAGGGGTCATTTGAGGCTTTTCAAGTAAAATTTGGCATGGTCAGGTTGGTTTGGTTGATTTTAATTCAACCGTTTAGATCAATCAAGGACCAAGAGTAGTGTCCTTGTGAGTTATTGGGTGGATTATGTTAAGAAATGTGTTTATAGTGTCTCTATAATTCCAATGGAATTCTTTAATATGAAATTATGATGGTGGGAGTACCATGACTTAGTTTTGGATAGTGTAGACTAGTACCTATAGTGGGGAGCACCATAGGCTAGTTGATGAAATAGATGAATATGTGATTATGTCTTGGGTTATATGGTCTCAGGTAAGTGACATATTAGTATCTTGTTAGTAGTTATGAGAATTGGATTATGTTTTATCAATTTAAGCATCATATTATTAAAGTGACGCTTAAAGGCATGTTGGAAATTTAGAAACACAATGCATCTATTTGAGAAAGAATTCATGACCCTGGTAGGTTAGGTGGTGTTTTCATTGTCCACCAGAGCATCTCAAAGACAAGATAATTTAAGGTGGGGAGGTTTTAAGATCCCATATTTTGAATAGGATGGAAATTATAAAGGAATTTGAATTTTTCATCCGGTGGATAGGGTAAATCTTAAACCGAGCTTCAGAATGAAATTTCAAGAGTTATAACTCCTTAAATTGTTATTTTTGATGAATTTTAGGGCTTGATAGGTTCCTTGGGTGCTCAAATAAGTCTTAGGAACTTCTCGCTTCTAAATTCCATTTTTGGAAGGATAAGGGGAGGTGTGTGGTTATAACATGGTTAGTGCTAACCATGCACCCAAACTGTGTCTCCCTATAGGGGCATCACATGGTTTGTCAAACTATGCACCTGAGGTCTCAAAGATATTCAAGACATGTATAAAATTGTAGGTGTGAACCGCATGACTTGTTCACAGTTTTCCTAACCATGTGCCTATCCCATGCAGGGTGAGGGATGAGGGATAGTGCAAAATACATGGCTTATGAATGGTTCATCTAATTGTGTGCATGAACCATGTGAGGGTGTGGATCTTGGATAGATCACACCACACATTGGTGAATATTTTGGAAAAATATACGGCCAAACCATGTGACCCTTTAAATTTCTAGAAATGATGATTTTACTCTACCTCCTTTAAACCTTAATCCACCCTTTCTCTTCCTCTATTCCCATAGCAATCGACCATCAAATCACCCTTCTCCCTCTCAATTAGGATTTGATGATTCTCCTTCATCCAACATATGATTTGAGCACTGTCAGTCTTGTTGTATCTCCTTCAATTAGTCTATGATTCCTCTTCCTTCCTTTCTTAGTTTCTCTCACCATATTCAGTGTTATATCCGTGTGAGCTTATATGACCCATTTTCAGGGCGTTTGTCTAATTTATTTGATTTCTCTCATTCCATCCCAAATTAAATCATAACAATTAATGCATGAATCTTACTTGGTTCAAGGTAGTTGGTTTATGTATTTTCCCTTAACGTCTCACTCATTTATAAATTGTTTTTGTTGTGCCGCATGCCAGACTTTCTGCATGTTGCTCCTAAATTGTGTAACACCTTAAATTAATTATCTTGAAAATGACCTAGACCCCTCATTAGACATGTTGAAATTGTTTTTAGGTTGATACCTCTACTTATATCACCCCTTGGGGTGATTCTTATTATGTTTCCTCATTGACCATTATTTATAATTGACCAAAACACCACTTAGGTGTCTTTGGCTTGACTCCTAAAATGAGAATTGTTCAAATGATAATAAATGAACCAAGTGAATTATACTAGGGAATATATAGTTACTTTGAAATGTTAAATTTTCATGTTTCCCTTGGATAAAATGGGAATTCAATGAGATGTGAGACTCATATAATTAAATTGCATCGATAATGACTATGAGTCCTGTGACACCATCAAAGGAAAATGTCCTTGATTTAACCTACCCTTAGGGTGAGTGATATTAAATGTTTTATATGACCATTATTTCCTATGAAACCGATGTAATGGTCTATTCTATCTCGGTCTATTACTTTGCTGGTTTTGGTGGTTGGAGGTGTTTGGGGGAGGTTTTGAGAGTTCTCAGTGGAAGCTGGAGGTGCAACAAAGTTTCTACATGAAATACACATTGTGTAAGTGTATTACAGATGTGATAGTTGGGTTTATAGCTTGTCCATGGACAATTCATGATGTGTACGTTTTTGGGGTTAAATAATAAAAGGGTGATGTGTTTTTCGACAGAACCTGGAATCCCAGGATTACATGACATGAAAGGGGATTACACATCATGTAATTCACCGATGCTGTATAGTTTTAAAGGTTTCAACCACTCAGGTTTTCTCCAAACCCTACAACTAGTGGATTTTCTCTTGTTTTAGGCATCTGAAAACTTTCTCTTTATGTGTTTGGAGAATCCTTTCGACGGGGATCGATCCTTGGGATTCTATCTTCGATCCATGGTGAGTTCTCCTCTCATTCTCATTTGTTCCCTTATGTTCTTCTTCATAGATTATCTATGGTGATGTTGTTTTGGTTTGGGGTGTGTGTTGGGTTTAATTTTGATAGTATTTTTGTGCAGTTTAGGTTGATATGCAGTTCCTTGTGGCGCAGTTTTGGTTTGTGGGAATTATTCTTCACCCTACGGTGCACAACGAGTCGATAAAAATTATTTGAGGTAGGGTTTCCCTCATTCTTCTTTATTGTGTATCATGTAGGAGGGGTTTAATTTTTTTTACTTATAGGTTATGGTTGTGCCACCTTAATTAAAGATAAAGAATTATTTAAGTTGAAATTGAAGGGTAAATGGGTTTGATTTACATGCTTTTATAGCTTTGATATTATTGTGATACTGTGGATCGTATGAGCCAGATACTCCATTGAAAATTGTGGCTGTTGGGGGATTTGTTTGTAATGGATACATGTGATATGATTGTTGTTTTGGTTGTGATTGTTTGTTATCACCCTAAAATGGAAATTGTATAACCCTGCATATTTGGATAATAAAATGGTTTCCCTAGGATTTTGACTTGTGTGATAACACCCCAAATAAATAGTGGAATGTGATAAAATCCCCTTTGTAAATCCATAGAATGAACTTGATGTGTTGTGATGTGTATAGTCATTCTTGTGGGATGAAGATGTGTGGTTGGGGCTTGTGGGGATGATGGTTTGTGGGTCATGATTTTGGGGCAGTGAGGTGGTGGCTGTTTGGATATACTTTTGGGGAAACAAGGTGTGTTTATTGGGGATGGCATATTGCTTGTGATGTATGGTTACTTTGTGATAGATTCTTGAGCAGTGATGGAATAAATAAATGAATGTTAAATAATGTTTTAAATGACATGGGTTTCTTTGGTTAATAGAAAATTAAATGATGGGTTGTGTGATTAAATGTGGTTGATGATAAATAATAAAATGAATGAGTGTTAAACGTGGAGAAAATTTGAATCCACATTATATTATCAGGGCTCTTCACCTTCTAAAATGACTGTTGTAGATACTAATAAATGCATTTATAAGTGTCATCAAAAGTGATGATGTTGTGAGTTAGTTGTTTGTTTGAGAACCCATAGGTTGGCCTTGATTTATTGATACTATATATATACTTGTATTTTCCTTGTGATTTCTATACGCACCCCACCCACGTTGAACACTATGTATCGAACACCCACATAGTCACACAGAGGGTGTATTTCCCAATATCCCGGTGGGAGGATGGATGGATGGCCACCCACTCTTCCACACTCCCTCTTCCAGGCAATGATTACCCAAGATTCTTCTGGTGAGCTGTGATGTGGTGTCCCAAGTGTCTTTGGGATGAGTTGTGATGTGATGTCCTAAGTGTCTTTAGGATGAGTTGTGATGTGGTGTCCCATGTTTCTTTGGGATGGGTTGGGATATGATGTGATGTGTTGTGGTGTGTGGCCTAAGTGCATGTGGGAGGGATGTACTATGGTGTGTGGCCTAGGTGTGTGCGAGCGAGATATTCTGTGGTGTGTGGCCCAAGTGTGTGTGGGCGAGACATTATTGAGAGGAACAGTTTGGGATATACCTAACACTGAGGGGGGGGGGTGAATTAGTGTTAAGGGCTTTTTAAACCAATTCCAAATTTTATCCATGTACCTATTGACCTTTTAGGATCTTGATTCTCTTATTCTATTTTCCCTGTCACATTCAATAATAGAAAGTAGTAAAAATATGCACACAATATTTTTACAAGGTTCACCAATCAATAAGATTAGCTACGTCCTTGCCATGCATGGGAATGACCAGTGCATGGATTCTATACTATAATGTAATATTCAATTATAATGGAGTGGCTAGGAAAACAATCCTCTAGCCAGTGTAAGTCCCTACACTTTGGAGGGGGGTGGGAAACAATCCTCTTCCCTAGACTAGTGATAGTATAGTCCAACTTGTAGCCTCTAGCTGGTTCTTTATACTGCCTATAGAGACAATCTTCTTCCTTCTTAATAAGGTAGGTTTTGCTCTTGGTCTTCTTTAGTGCTCTTCACTTGATTACTTGCAAAGCATTAGGCAAGAATTTCTTCATTCATTCTTTCTCTTCTTCTCTAGTGTAACACCAACTGCACTATACTTTTTCTTTCTTCTTCTTAGTGCAATAAAAAACTTCACTAAATATTCTTCTCTCTTATTCTTAGTGAAATAACCAACTACACTAAATATTCTTCTCTCTTCTTGGCCAGAATCACATATACCAATGTGATTATTCAGAAACTGAGGATCATATCACATAGAATCATCTGAATTAAACTGCCCTAAATAATTATAGGCTTCAATTGGGCATACTATGTTCTTATTTTTCTTCTTCCCTTCTTTCTATGTAGCAAACCTGTAAGCTGCACACTCTTCTTCTTCTTCTGCTTATTCAATGCAAAACCAGCTGCACTAAAACCTACTCTTCTTCACACATTATCTTTCAGTGCAAAACCATATGCACTGATCTCTTATTCTTCTTATTCTTTATCTTTCACGCCAATCCTTACTTGTGCACCACCCTTATTGCGCGCTACTCTTCTTGCGCGCCTCCCTACTTGTGTGCCACTTGTTTGCATGCCACTCAGCTTGCACGCCACTCAGCTTGTGCGCCACTCATCTTGTGTTCCACTCAGCTTGCGTGCCTTCCTGATTGCGCGCCACTAACTACTTGCACACCACTATTGTGCACAACTCACAACTTGCACACCTCCCTTCTTGCACGCTACCTACTTGCATGCCACTCAGCTTGCGCGCCATCCTACTTGTGCGCCACTTCATCTTGCGCGCCACTTCTACTACTTGCGCGATCAGATCTCAAATTTTATCTTAACTATTGAGCCTTATAAAATGAGGAGCTTATTCGTCTATTTATAGGCATTTTGGTGACTTGCGCGCCACATACACTTGCGCACCTCTCCATCACTTGCGTGCCGCTACAACACTTGTGCGCCACTCCATCACTTGCACGCCCCTCCATCACTTGCACGCCGCTCCATCACTTGCGCGACACTTTCTTTCCTTTGTCATATTTTGATATAATGATGTTGAAATATGAATTGCACGTAACATACACTTGCGCACCGCTCCAGCACTTGTGCGCCGCTCCATCACTTGCACGCCGCTCTTTAACTTGCGCACCACTTTATTTCTTGATTTTCAGGCCCTAAAATTTGGCAAACACTAGAAAACAGCGCCACCTTAAACTGTTCTTTTATGCCGTATCCAGATTGTCCATTCCTTTGTCATTTCTTTCTCCACTGCTTCCCATAACCATTCTTTATCTTTCATCATGAACTCCACTATTGTGATATATATCCTTTAATAGACCAAATTTGGCATCGTCAGAATTACAATGGAAAGTACGGAAACTTCCCTATCTTCCAGTAGCATCATTCCTTCCAATCAAAACTATATATGATTGGCATCATCCTTTCTCCCTCTTTCCATCATAAGGCTTGCATCACAAGTTCTCCTAACTTATGATATTTTTGAAATACATATCAGCAAAGCATTATCTAGTTTTGTCCATTCTTTTTGGAATATAAATTCCAAAGTACTTCTTCATCCTCACTTGAAATCCTCAATTCCTTTTGGAGTGTTAATTCCAAAGAACTCCAATCATCTCTATTCATCCAAAAGTAGAGGCTTGATGCTTCTTCAAATACCTTCAATGTTGTAGACAATGTATCACCTTTGATATGTGTATTTGGAACTTTAAGAACAGCGCAAAAATAATATGATTTCAAGGTAACGTGTAATTCATGACCTTCTTAGAATGCCAAGCCCTTCCACACTCTCTCTTCTTCTTCAGCCATCATTCTCTACTTCATTCAAATCATACGATTCTTTTCTTCAAGTAAGATCTTGCATGGTTCTCATGCAATCGTGAAGTATTGAATGGTCTTCTTTAAATACTCATTCTTATTCAATCATCCTTAGATGGATGATACTTCAACATTCTTCATTGTTTTAAACAATGTGTCACCTTTGACACAAGTTCTTTGAACTTAGTATCAGTTTAATAATCGTCTGAATTAATCTTCTTATATAATTTCTCAAGTATGACATCCAATGATATGATTCCATAACAATTCTCCAGGGAACCTCACTTCAGCCAATATCCACTAACTTTTTAGTCCTTCTTCATCTCCTTCTTCATTTTGACGGGTATTGACAAATGTTGACAACAAATACAATCTTCATACACAAAGTGATCCCAACAATTATGTGGTATATTCAGAAGAAGTGGTAGCACCATGACATCTTCCGTTGGGGTGTGAAAGTGTATAATTAGTGGGAAAGTGGTGTGGGGTACCCTATCATTGATGTGCTTTATATTATATTACCTGGCTTGCATTATTTAGTGAGCATGTATTGGTGAGGTTGAGATGGTTAGTATACCTTTATAAGTGCTGGTTGGTTCTATTGTTTTCTCACTAGTGCATTAGTATGCTTCCCTAAAATGTGCATGAGAGACTTTGGTTTTCCTAATGAGTATATTTTTATACTCACCCTACATCTATAAAAAAGTTTTTAAGTTTCCAGGAGGATTTTAGGGACTGTTCTGGGAATTTTTAGCTTAGACCTTGGGGTAGTTGCTATTTCACTACTTAGTTTTATTTTGGGTATTTACCTTGGATAATTTTATTATATTTTTTCTATTTACACACACATCATGGGATGACTTTGGGTTTTTTATATTATGTAATAGAGTTTCTTGTAGTTGATTCATTCTATCTCCTGATATTGTTTACTAATAGAGGGTAATGCGTCCTATATTGTGAGATCCTTATACCCTTGGTGCTAGCCACCAACCTGATTCCCACTAGAGGCGGGAATCAGGGTTCATTATCTCCCTTTCTTCACTGCCAGCCTAGAAGTGATATATTTGGAGGGAGGGGGTCATCACAGAGTGGTATTAGAGGTGAAAATTGAAATATAGGGTGGATTTCGATGTTAGGAATAGTGATGAATGCACAAGTTGGTATGGAAATAGTTCTAGTTGACATTGGTACATGACATAGGCTATAGATACTAGCTAGGACATGGGATTTTAGGGCCCCTGTGATCCAGTGCACAAACTCTAAGCTTATCGAACATCCAAGTGAGAAGGACCTGCTTATAGGGTAGATACCTAGAGAGGTACATGCATCATAATGACTTGTGTTCTTGTTTGAATTAGGTTTTTTAGGGAATTTCAAAATAGATAAAATGAATAAAATGTATTAAAGTTAATTAAAATATATCATAATGAAAATCCATACTACCAAGATTAGGGAATCCTTTTTTTCTTACAACTATGGCTCATAGTCTTCATCCGCGTGTGGTCTAGGAAGTGAAGAGGCAAGAGATTCTTTCTCTTCAGTATGGGAGCATGTCAGTGTGGGGGTTGGGAATCAAGTTTAAGGACCTTATATGTTTTTCCCTAAATCTTTTTCCTAATGAGGAGTCTCATTCAAGGCATCTTGAGGAGGTACTCCATCCTTCTATCCACTATGTAGTTACTCCTTTTACGTTTCAAAAATATCTAGAAGTTCAAAAAAATGAAGAGGTGATCAAGAAAATACACTTACAAGGAGGTTTTCATCGGGAAGGGAACTAATAGGGTTCTTCAAGGGGTAGAGTTGTCAGTGGAAGGTCTCATACACCAGGACCTTCGAGGTTTTGACCAGCCGAGAGTCAACCTCGACAAGTTCCCTTTTGAACTTATAGTTTTCGTGCCTTTCCTATGGGGTCAAGGACGATGTGTTTCTTTTATTGGGTTTGAATCCATATTTAGGACCAATTCCCAGTGGATGCTCAAGATAAATTTGTTATAGGTGGATAGGTTCAACGCCATACTCAACAACAGTTGCTAGTGAGTCCATTTCAGCAGTAGGGGTAGTAGGCTTATGATCTGTCAAGGAGAGATGGAGTAGGTAGAGGCCGAACTCAAGATGATCCTTGTGTTCAGGTACCAAAAACTGATCATGTATATGGAGGTGGTCTTCAGTAGAGATGTAAGGATTTGGTCATGGTCAGTTGCATGCAGTGGAGGCAAAATTTCCAGAGGGGTCAGAGATAATTAGAGGTACGATCAGTTTGTTTAATACTCTTGTTTGTGCCTTGTTTGATTTGAGAGATTCACACTCCTTTGTTTCACCCTCTCTATCCCATTATATAAGTCTATATGTAGATTGGTTTCCCATACCCCTGGCATTGACTGTGCTAGTCGGAGTCTAGACTAGTTTGTTTGATGTGTGCCGAGAGTGTAGACTGATGATGGGGATGCATCAATCCAGTAAGGATATTTTCTTACTATAGAAGAAGTTATATGATGTCATCCTTGACATCTACTGGTTGTATTCCACAGGTGATTTTATTGACTGATTCCAAAGGAGAGTCGTGTTTTCAGATGTGGATGATCAGCGTGCGATTTTCTTTGGTGAGGAGAGTTGTCAGGTGGGAAGTCAACATGTGGAGACCCTTCTTTCCTTTTTGGACAAGTTTTTGGTGGAATCATTGGATGCTGGGATAGTAGAGGTTCCTAGGGTCATCAAGGAGTTCCTGAATGTCTTTCATGAGGAGGTTGTGATTCTACCCCCTCAACATGATGTTGAATTTGGGATAGACTTGCAGCCAGGTGATTCTCTGATTTCGATTGATCCTTATCAGATGACACTTTATAAGTTATGAGAGTTGAGTGTTCATATAGATGATTTGATGAATAAGGGTTTTATATAGCCCATTGTGTTGTCGTGGGGTGATCCAATGTTGTTCTCTAAGAAGGAAGATGGCAGTTTGAGGTTGTGTATAGACTACCGGAGGTTGAATCAGGTGGCAGTTAATAACCATTACCCTATTACAAGGATAAATGATCTTTTCAACCAGCTAAGAGGGGAGAGTTGGTTTTATAAGATCGAACAATGGTCTGAATATCATCAGTTGAGTGTGAAGGAAGGAAATGTCCTGAATACTACCTTCAGATGTAGGTATGGGCACTTCGAGTTTGTAATCATGCCATTCGGTGTTATGAATGCACCAACTGTATTCATGAGGATTATGAACTCAGTGTTCTATGAGTTCATGGATTAGTTCATTATCATATTAATTGATGATATCCTAATATACTCAAATTCATATGAGGATCATGACAAGCATCTTATAACTATCCTACATGTTCTTCAGTGCCACCGGATTTATGGAAAGTTATCCAAGTGTATGTTTTGGATGTGAGAAGTAAAATTACTTGGGAATTTGGTATCTCAGAAGGGTGTGTAAGTTGAACCATTGAAGGTTGAAGTGGTTGTTTCTTGGGTAATACCCAAGAATATGGTACAGGTTCATAGTTTTCTTGGTCATACAGGCTATTATCAGAGGTTTGTGCTTGATTTTTCTTGAGTTGCAGCCTCATTGACAGCTTTGACCAGTAAAGACCAAGCTTTTGTGTGGATTGATCAGTTTCAGGTAGTGTTCAATTACCTGAAGGGAAATTTGGTTAGTGCTTCAGTTCTTCAGCTACTGGAGGATGGCGTGTTGTTTGATGTGTTTTGTTATGATTCCCGTATGGGATTGGGATGCATACTGATGCAACAACGGAAAGTGATCTCTTATGGGTCTAGGAAGTTAATCCCCCACAAACATAACCATGCCACCCATGATCTAGAGCCATCAACGGTTGTGTTTGTGCTAAAATTTTGGCAATATTACCTCATTGGGGAGCACTTTATAGTCTTCATAGATCACAAGAGTTTTAAGTATGCATTTTCTCAATGTGATTTGAATCTATGGTAGTGAAGGTGGATGGAGTTTCTTCAGGAATATGATTTTGAGATCTCTTACACCCTAGGAAAGGGGAATATTGTGGCCGAAACTTTGAGCATTAAATCGCAAAAGGGTGTTTTTTGGGAGTCTGAGGATTCTTGGAGAGCAATGAAGGAGTTAAAAGCCTTGAACTTGAATAAAAGGGTGGTTGATGGAGGTTGCATGTTCCAAATGATGGTGCAGTCTTCTCTAATATAGAAAGTGGAGGAGTCTCAGTGGGGAAACTTAGAGTTAGAGGTGATATGGGATCATGTTGGCCATGGTGATGCTCTAGAGGGATAATCAGAGGATAGTTAGAACCAGATGTTATTTCATGGGAGGTTGTTTGTTCTAGTAGAAATTATCAAGGTAGTTCTTCATGAGTTGCAAAGATTACCTTTTTTGGTACACCCAGAAATTTATAAGATATACTGTGGCTTGAGGATATAGTTTTGGTGGCCTGGTATGAAATGGGAAGTGATAGAGTTTTTTGCGAAGTGATTGATTTTTCAATAGGTAAATGCTAAGAATCATGTTCTTAGTGGGTTTTTGTATCCCTTGGATGTTCTTGAGTGAAAATGGGATTAAATCACAATGGATTTCATCATAGGGTTACCTAGAACTCAGGGAGGTTGTGATGCTATCTAGGTGATAGTGGATTGGTTGATGAAATTGGACCAATTCTTAGCGATTAAGGAGTTAGGCATAATGAATGCCTTGGATAAGAGGTATGTGGATGAGTTGGTGTGGTTGCATGGAGTTCCAAGCTCCATTGTCTCATATCGGGACACAAGTTTTACCTCATTAGTCTTGAGGGGATTGCAACATGATTTTGGCACTTAGTTATGCCTCAACACTGCTTTCCACCCCCATAAAGATGGGAATATAGAATAGACTATCCATATATTAGAGGATATATTATGGGCATTCATTTTGGACTTTGGTGGATCTTGGGTACGACACCTACCTTTGATATATTTTTATTATAATAATAGCTATCAATCTTCCATTGGCATGAATCCATTTGAGGCTTTGTACGGGAGACTGTGTCATTCTCCGTTGTGCTGGATAGAGTTTGGGGAGACAACCATTCTTGGTCCTGATGTGGTGTAGATCACAATATAGAAAGTTCATCTTGTTCGTGAGAGGATGAAAGCAGCACAAGACCAGTAGAAGTCTTATTCCAATCACAGAAGGAGGCCCTTGGAGTTCAAGGTTGGGGACCACATGTTCTTGAAGGTTTCCCCCCAACATGGGAAGTAGAGGTTTGGAAGAGGGAGTAAGATTTATCCTAAGTTTGTTGGGACCTTTGAGGTGTTGGGGCGAGTTGGAAAAGTGGCGTACTAGTTGGTGCTGCCACCATAGTTGGAGAGGATCCATGATGTCTTCCACATCACTTAGCTTCATTGGTATCTTCATGATGACTCCCATGTCCTTGACTAGGGAGAGTTGTATATCAAGTATGACATGACATCTGCGCAGCTACCAGTAGATATCTAGGATCACCAAGAGAATTCATTGTGTAGACAACCCATTTCTTTGGTTTGTGTGTTGTGGAGACATGGTGGTCTAGAGAAGAGTAATTGGGAGTGAGAAACATAGATGCATTCCTAGTTTTTAGAGTTGTTTTGAGTTTTTCTTTACTCTTTATTTCCTTGGATGTGATGTTTAAGACCTTTTTGTTTTATGAGATAAGTTTTTTTCCTTGGTTTGTGATGTGTGTGGTGTGATGTGTGAAAAAGTCTTGACATATGAAAAGGGGAGGACCCAATTCCTAATCAATATGAATCAATTATGATGTGATTAAACCCATGTTTAAAATTCATTGTTATTGAGAGCGGATAGTATATTGACATGGAAAAAGGAATTCCCTAATTTTTGTGTTTGGGATGGTGTAGTTTTTTGGTTGTAGCGGTTGTTCATTTGGGATTCTTGGAGGTTGGGATGTCTGTGTAGTGGTTATGTGGCAGTGTGGTTATGTGAGAGGATGTGACTTGTGGTTGTGGTGATGTGGCTATGCAGTGTGTTTTGTGGTCGTTTGGTTTGGCGTGTTTTGTTGGCAGTATCATTTGAGGTGTGATGAGACTCTTGAGAGGTATCTCATGTGGTGTTTGTTCAAACCCTTCTTTTTTATGGTATTGGTTTTGGATTCTAGAGGGTGAGAATCATTTGAGAGGCATCTTATGTAATGGTTTGTTCCATCCTGATTTGTTACTTTGATGGTTTTGGTGGTTGGAGGTGTTTGGGGGAGATTTTAGGAGTTCTTGATGGAAGTTAGAGGTGCAATAGAGTTATTGTAGGAAATACACGTCATGTAAGAGTATTACATGATGTGAAAGTTGTTTTCATGGTTTTTCTAGGTATAATTAATAACGTGTAAGTTTTGGGGGTTAACTAATAATAGGGCGACACATTTTTCGGTGGAACCTTGAATCTTGGGATTACACGACGTGAAAGGGGATTACACATCATGTAATTCCCCGATGCTGTATGGTTTTAAAGGTTTCATCCACTCATGTTTTCTCAAAACCCTACGACCAACAACTCTTCTCTTATTCTAGGCATTTGATGACCTTCTCCTTATGTGTTTGGAGATTCCTTTCAATGGGGATCGATCCTTGGGCTTCCATATTTGATCTTTGGTGATTTGTCCTCTCGTTCTCATATGTTCCCTTCCATTATTCTTCAAGGAATCTTTGTGGCAATGTTATTTTGGTTTGGGGTGTGTGTTGGGTTGCGTTTTGATGGTCTTTGGGTGCAGTGTAGGTTGATCCATAGTTCCTCATGGTGCGGTTATGGTTTGAGGGCGTTCTTCTTCACCCTACAATGTGCAACGAGTCGACAAAACTTCTCTGAGGTAGGGTTTCCATCATTCATCTTTATTGTATATCACACGATAGGGGTTTTATTTTTTTTACCTATGGGTTATGGTTGTGTTGGATTAATTAAATATAAAGAATTGGTAATGTTGAAATTGAAGGGTAAAGGGGTTTGATTCACATGCTTTTATGGCTTTGATATTATTGTGATATTGGGGATCATATAGGCCTGATACCTCAATGAAAATTGTGGTCGTTGGGGGCTTTGTTTTCACTGGATATGTCTGTTGTGATTTTTTTTGGTTGTGATTATTTGGTATCACCCTAAAATTGAAATTGGTTAACCATGTATATTTGGATAATAAAATGGCTACCCTAAGATTTTTACTTATGTGATAATTCCCTAAATAAATAAAGTGGAATGTGATAAAATCCCATTTGTAAATTAGAAAAATGATCTTGATGTGCTATGATGTGTGTGTTCATGCTTATGGGATGACAATGTGTGGTTGGGACTTGTGGGGCTGATGGTTTGTGGGCCATGCTTTTGGGGTAGTGAGGTGGTGGTTGTTTGGCCATGCTTTTGGGGTGGAAAGGTGTGTTTGTTGGGGATGAAAGGTTACTTTTGATATATGGTTTCTTTGTGATAGATTCCCAAGTAGTGATGTAATAAATAAATGAATGTTCAATAATGTTTGAAATGGAATAGGTTTCTTTGGTTAATGGAATGAAAATTTGTTAATGAAAAATTAAATGATGGGTTGTGTATTAAATGTGGTTGATGATAAATAATAAAATGAATGAGTGTTAAATGTGGAGTAAATGTGAATCCATATTAGATTATTAAGTATCTTCACCTTCTGAAATGACTTTTGTAGATATTAATAAATTCATCTAGAGGTGGAAGAAAAAGTGATATTGTTGTGAGTTGGTTTTTTTGAGAACCCATAGTTTGGGATTGATTTTTTTATAATATATATATATATATATACTTGTATATTCCTTTTGATTTCTATACTCACCCCACCTACATTGAACACTATTTTACTAACACCCACATAGTCACATAGGGGGTGTCTTTCCCAATATCCCAGTGAGAGGATGGATGGCTGACCACCGGCTCTTCCCTTCTCCTCTTCCAGGAAATGATGGCCCAAGCTTCTTTGGGAGAGTTGTGATGTGGTGTCCTAGGTGTCTTAGAGATGATTTATGATGTGGTGTCCCAAGTGAGTTCAGGATGAGTTGTGATGTGGTGTACCAGGTGTCTTCAGGATGAGTTGATATGTGATGTAATATGATGTGATGTGTTGGGGTGTGTGGCCCAGGTGTGTGCGGGTGGGATGTGCTATGGTGTGTGGCCCAGGTGTGTGCGGGTAGGATGTGATGTGGTATATTTGGAAGAGGTGGGATCACCAGGACATCTGCCATTGGGGTGTGAGAGCAGCTAATCAGTGGGAAAGTGGTGTGAGGTACCCTATCATTGATGTGATTTAATTTATATTATATTATTTGTATTGTGTTATTTAGTGAGCATGCCTTGGTGAGGTTGGGATGGTTAGTATACATTTATAGGTTTTTTTTGGTTTTGCTATTTTCTCACAAATTCATTAGTATTCTTCCCTCACATGTGCATGAGAGAATTTAGTTTTCCTACTAAGTATATTTTTATACTCACCCTACATCTATAAAACTATTTTCAGGTTTCCAGGAGGATTTCGGGGACCATGCTAGGCATTGCTATCTCAGACCTTGGGGTAGTTACTATTTTGCTGCTTAGTTTTATTTTGGATATTTACCTTAGAGATTTTTTATTTTATTTTTTCTATTTATACATGCATCATGGGGTGACTTTGGGTTATTTATATTATTTAATGGAGTTGCTTGCAGTTGATTTATTCCATCTTCTGATCTTGTTTACTAATAGAGGGTAATGACTCCCATATTGTGAGATCCTTATACCCTTGATGCTAGTCACTGACCCGGGGCCTAATGGAGGTGATACTCAGGATTCATTATCTCTCTTTCTTCACTACCATCCCATGAGGGGTATATTTGGAGGGAGGGGGTTGTGACAACCAGGTAACCTCCTAGGTGAGTTTCCCTATCTCTAAAAATTTAATGACTAATTGGAGTTGAGTGAGTGGTGAAAAGGGAATGAGTATCTTACTTTCCCTTGATTATTTTCACATTAGGCCGAGTTTATATATATATATAATGGATGAGTGAAATTTAATGCATTGATTTATGCCTTGGGAACAAATAAATGAAATGATTAAAGGCATGCTTTGATTATAAATTTGGCATTGATATTTCTCATGGCCTATCTTTAATTATTAAATGTAATGTGCTTGATTATTAGTTATTCCTTGATCAATACTCAGATTTTGATATAGAATTCCATGGAACGAATTATAATTCATATTAAAATGAGTTAATTATGAATTATTAAGTGATGTTGGATATGATGCTTCTAATAATTTATTGAAAGGTGTTGGACATGGTATTCCTCCTTATTTATCGAAATCATTGGACATGGGGTTCCTAATTACTTATTTGAAATCATTGGAAATGTAATTCCTTAATATATATGTAAATTATTAGATGTGATATTACTCATAATTATTGGGGATTTTTAGACATGACGTTCCATGCTTCCTAGATTTAGTATATTGGACATGAAATTCCTTATTATTTGTTTGGAACTATTGGAAATGGTGTTCCTCATTATTCATTGAAATCATTAGACATGGTGCTCCTCATTACTTATTTTAAATCATTAGAAAAGTGTTCCTTATTATATATAGAAATTATCAGACATGAAGTTCTTTATCATCATTAGGTATTTTTGGACATGACACTCTATGCTTCCTTGATTTAGTATATTGGATAAAACATTCCTTATTATTTGTTTGGAACTATTGGAGATGGAGTTCCTTATCTTTTATTGGGATTTGTTGGTATTAACACTCCACATAACCCTAGGTTAGATGCTCGAGTATATTACCTTATTTGAATAAGAATTCATTGTATTATTATCCTTAGACATTGATGCCTTGATTATATAACATGTGTCCTAGGTTCATTAATGTAGAATGTAAAATTCTTAGAAACATTCTGTCTTAGGACAAAGTGGGTATAGTCATCTAAAGATCATACGAGGAGCTTGATCCCAATGTGGTTTATATTTACACTACTTTATCACACTTATTATACCCACACATTGTATATTTTATATTCATAGACTGGATTTGCATTAGAAACCTTTTTGTAGGTTTCGGGCACAGTGAAAGTGAGGTTGGGCCGGTGCCCAACTTTAATTTTTACCATGATCAATGATTATTATAGGATCAATACGACGATGAACGCCTGTCTCCACAGAATAGAATCAAAGATTTAGATAAATAATGAAGAGGACCGAAACCTTTAGAGAGGATATTGTACATCATGTTTATAATTAATTTAATTAATTTCATAAAGAAAAGAATACCCGGATCTTCAGTATTTTCTTCATTGATGATGTTGATCATTCGGAATGACCCTTCCGAATTATCTCATTGCACTTGAGAGAATCCAAACTAGAATCCATCTAGAGGTGATCCACACATGCTCCAATGTCCTCTGATCGACACCACTCGTTCTCTAGGTGATAGCACGACGAAGCGAGTGTCTTGTGTCAGTCGTTCTTGATCGCTTGTTCTTTGGCCTTGAAGAATGTCTCTCATTATTGAGAGGGATAAGAAGATGATTCTATATAGAAATTGTTTATCTCAATAATTCTCAATTCACCGGGTGTGCAGTTCGCTACATGGCATAATAGACGTATGTGTCTATTTATCGACACGAGGTTTCAGTTATAATATGTAATTGCATAATAGTAATTAAATACATTCATAACCTTAGAGAAAACCCACGATTTTAATAATAATACTGTGTCATTATTTATTGTTCTCTAACTTGTAAAAAACAAAATTATAAATAAAATTCTACATCAAAAAATAATATCAGCATCATTATTGTTATTTTAATTTGTGCCAACTAGTTAAATAATTGTTTTCCATCTTGCAAATAATTATTTTACTACCGGACCAGCCTTGGTCTGCTCGAAATCCACTTCCATTTATAAAAAACTCAAATAAATAAATAAATAATTTATTCTCTTAAATAAATATTTTATTTACAAAATAGTAAATAAGAATTTATTAAATGTTCAATAAAATAAATAAATATATTTTACCCACAATCCAGTGAATAAATATTTATTTCATTTATGAAATCATTTTATCTTGAATAAAATTATTCTGATGTCAGGAGAATAATATTTATTCCATTAATTTAATTCAAATAGAATTTAACCAAGACCACCAGAAACACTTAATGTGTGACCCTCTAGGATTCTTTCTTGTTGGCATTAGGCGGGCTTGCCTAAAGTCCAAGAGTACTATCTAGAAACAGGTCAAGGCACCCAAGAGAAATAATTTAAAGTCCCAAAAAAGACATACATATATGAATGCTCACTATGTAATATAATCCCTGTGTCTCAATATATCATCAAGTAGGTTTCATGATAGTGTCACCAACCTTTGTGCTTGATACATCGTTCTTTGAACACCTAAAATAAACTCGTCGTTACACCATGTCCATGGAATTTTTCATGATGGTTCTATTTCAATCAAAGGGATGAGATATCAAATTCTATAAATGGAAGGGAAAAATCCTTCCTTGACTTATACATTAATAACACGCCACTCATGACGCACCCAACGTACCCTACTTCTCGCCAACTATCTGCATGACGGTTTTTGTCAGTAAATCAAAGTGCGCGATTAATGACACATATTAATGATAATATTAAAGTCTAAGGATAATTACACATTCTCATGGATAGTAATATCCAATGACACCAAAACATGTGGAATTCCTACTAGCGGTTCTGTTCTCATAATCTCTTATCTTGGAGATTACCAAGTGCAAATTTCATGAGAGGAAGTCTCATCTGCTTATGAGTACTCAAACCTAATATTTTGTATGCTATGAGTCCCATCATAGTATTTCATCCAACCATATAACTATATTTAAGAATATTGTTATAGCATTTCAAGGTTCTCATCATAGCAGGGGACCCATAGTCCAATAATGTTTATATTTCATATCACAATATCATAGAGAGATGAGCCCGTAAGGGGCTCTGCTCACTGCTAGGGTTCTCTCGCGCCGCCTCCTCCAGCACAGATCGACTCTCCTTCTTCCCTGTTTCGGAAGCTGAGGTGGTGTTCTTCTCCCTGTCGCTACCAGGTTTGGGCTCGTCTTGCGCGCATCGGGGTCTTCACGACTCGATGCTGTTCCTGCGCCGGAGTCCCTGGTCTGGCCGGGTAAGATGTCACTTTGCTCTTTGATTTGGGGTTTGTAAGTTGAGAGTTGCATCTGTGGACATTCTGGATGGCGGCGCTGGGGGTTTGTTTCTTCTTTGTGCAGTTGTGGTCGGCAGAATGAGGCTCACCAGTCCCTCATTCAGGGAGGTGAGGTTTGATGGTTTGGGTTGTTTTCTCTGAATGGTTGTTTGTCTTTTATGGACTTCTTTCCGGTGTTTATGGCCGGGGGTTGGTTGTTTCTGATGGCCTTGGATTTCTGCTTCAGTGGATGCTTGATGCGTTCCTGGATGGATCTTTGAGTGTAAGACCGGTTCTCTCAACGGCACACTCTTCGGAGCACTCTGGGTCCTTCTCGGTGCATGTCAGCGTTTCTCGCGGCGGATGGTTCTTGGCCACGGCGTAGTGGAATGGCCGGATGCTGGTGAAGCCCACCTTCATCCTGGTGGATGTGTTCCTGCTGCTTCTCCGGTGGGCGGGCTGATGGTGGCGTCTGGTTGGCGACTCGTCTGTTGCCGGCGGTGAATCGATAGTCGGTCCGGCATGTCTCACCGGCGACTTGGATGCGCGTTTCGAGGCGAAGGTTCATCCGTGGAGTCAGTGCATGGCGGCGCGTCTCGAGGTGACAGAACGGTGTGTGGTCACGTGATGGGCTCGTGGCTCGAGGGGGGACATGTGGTCATCATGGTGTTTGAATTTGGATTTTATCTTCCCGCTGTAATCCCGTGATACTCGTTGAAACGATGATGTGGTTTCCGGTTCTCCTCAAACCGGCCTGTAGGGGAACCGACTACCCTTAAACTGGCTCTTTGAAAATCGAAAAAAATGATTGTCAGTCATCATAGTAGGGGACTGGCATGAACTTATCAATGAAACAGATACTCTAGGACATTATTACATCATATTCATGCAGAAAAATGTACAATATGTAATAAGATTCTTAATATTTAAATACATTAAATATCTATGTAATCAAAGTACAAATAGTTGGTTCTAGGACACCAAATATAACAAACTCCCACTTGGACTAGAGCCAGCTGCCTACGACTTTCAGTCCGCTAAAACTCACATGATGATCATGTTTCTGCTGAATCAAGGCTTTAGTCAAGGGGTCCGCCATGTTGTCTTATGTGGAAGTACTACTCACTGAAACTTCAACTCTCTGAAAAAAATACCTCAAGAGATTATACTTCTGAAGTATGTGCTTCGTCCGCTGATGTGACCTTGTATCTTTTGTGAGAGCCACTACTGCAGTATTATCATAGTACAATGTGATGGGATCTTTACTGCTAGGTATCACATCCAGCTCCTGGATGAAGCTTCTCATCCAAACTGCTTCTTTAGTTGCCTCAGAAGCTGCGATATACTTAGACTCTGCTATAGAATCTGTGACTATACTATGCATTGAGCTCTTCCAACTCACTACA
This sequence comes from Viscum album, assembly GCA_963277665.1. NCBI lineage: Eukaryota > Viridiplantae > Streptophyta > Magnoliopsida > Santalales > Viscaceae > Viscum > Viscum album. The sequence continues at coordinate 1,634,306,974 of OY728141.1, forward strand.
CCTCCATTCAAAGTGAAGATGTATCCCGTTTGCAACTTCATGTCATCTTGATCAGTCTGGAAACTAGCATCTGCATATCCTCGAATGAATAGTTCTTCATCTCCTCCATAAACCAGGAATATATCCTTAGTACGCCTCAGATACTTTAGTATAGTCATGACTGCCATCTAATGGTGGTCACCTGGGTTAGCTTGATATCTTCCCACCACACTTAATGCGTAGGCAACATCCATCCCTGTAAAGACCAGTAAAATTCAAGGGAAATTTTTTCTTAATTTTCCTTGGGATTTTAAAAGAACACAATTTCTGACGGCGCCTGATTCCGAGGCCCGGTGTGCCCGGAATCATTTTCCAAAGTTTAGCTTGGGTACGTTCAGTGAACGAACGAGTGGGTTTTCCTAACTTTTGAACTAGTGCTCGGAATTAAAATCCTAGGGCACCGATGAACTCACAGCACCGGTAATTTCTTAAGAAGACCCCTTTCTAGAGTTTCATTTTCTCGGGTTGAGTTGCTTAATTAAAGTGAGGGATAATAGTATAATTGTTTTACAATTATATTTTCTTTTCTTGTTAAGTGGATTAAGTGTTGTGTCACAACACTTTTCCTCTCTCTTATGTGGTTATAACCTATGTAAGGGAGTTAGGGGTGGGACCCACTTGTTGATAACTACCTTTGAGGGGATTAAGGTGGGGTGGGACCCACATGAGCCCCACCATTTCTTTTCTTCTTAAATAAGGCACCCGCACCCCCCTTATTAAACGAATTCAACTCTTGCGTTTAAACTTTTTAATAAACGCCTCTATTAATTGCGAGGTTTTAAACCCCTCAATTAATTGATCGTTTCTTTTCTTTTTGAATTTTTTTCAAGCGTTGGTTTGTGTGTAAATAAAATAAGACACCACTTATTTTATTTAGTTGGTCTTGTTGCGTTGAGAGGATTTTGGGAGAAAGGCTAAGGGGCTTGAAGTTCTTCTTCTTCGACGAAGAACGCGAAGAACGTGAAGAACGGGAAGAACGCCGACCTCCGACGAAGGTTGACAAGAACGCCGAATCCCCGGAGATTGACTACGCGACGCCGTATACCGCGATGCCAACGATGTTCCTTCCGTGACGCTTTCTTCCGTGATGACCCTTCTCTTCCGCGACGATCCTCTTCTTCCACGACGGTTAATTCCGCGACAAACTCTCGTTCGACGACAACGTTGAGGTAGGGGTTAATTTTTTTTGTGTAAGTCTATATTCCCATGGTTCCTTCCTTTTAAAACAAATAACTCGGATCAACTCATCCTCAAGTTGATCCGCAAAAGATTTCTTTTGCGGGTTGGGAATATTAAATTACGGGAAAAACTGTTTGGGTTGTTTTCTTTTGTTCGTGAAAAATCCTTGTTGTTCTTTGTCTTTTGGGCCGCTTGATACCAAATTAATGGGAGGAGGTCGGACCACACGAACACAGCCGACTCTCCTCCCCCTTTGTTGTTTTGATTCGTTGTGGCATGGACAAAGGTGGCATGGTGCAACAGCACCGCGCGGACACGAGAAAGAACGCGACGAAGAAGCGCGGCACCGTCGCGCCACGCCATTGAGGCCGAACGAAACCGTGGCCGGAGTCGGGGCCGCGTAGGCAATTTGAAGACTCCACTGGTTGGACATTGAGTGCGGATTGACGGGCGATGACAAACAAGGCTGCAAGGTAATTTTGAAGCCTCCGTAGTGAAGGTCGGGTCTTGAGAGGACCATTGGCGAAGGTGGAGAGCAAAACGGACCACCGGAGCGCGTTCGGTGGTCCGTAGAAAATACCGCCGGCGTGCTGCCAGGGAGGGCCGTCGCGGCTTAAGCCGCGACGGCAGGCCACTGGTCCCATGACCGAGCGGGACCGGAGAGGCGGGACGCGGCGCTTGGCCGCGTCCGGTGGCAAGGGGAGGGCCCACGCGGGGCCGTGGTTAGCGAAGCAAGCAAGGGGCAGCGCCCCCCCCCCCCCCCCCCCCCCCCCGCGTCTCAACGCTCCGTCGGTTCGGCCGAGCCTCCTGGCCGGTGCGCCAGCGCGCCACGCGGCCAGACCGGACCGCCAGGCCGGGCCGGGCCACGCCCAAGCGGGCCGGACCCGGACCCGGGTCGGGTCGACCCGGTTCGGGTGGACCCAGGGGGTCTCGGGACGGGTCGGCCCGGACCCGAAACCCCCACTTCCAGACCTCTTCCGGTATTTTGCCCATAATTTGGGCTAAGGACCTCCGATCGATGCACCGTCGGTTGCGTAGTGATCCTTGGATCGAGACGGTAGTTTCGGTATATTACACTCAATGTTTCGGAGAACTTTGTGTTTGGCCGGGGTGGTTTGGATACGAAACCAACTGGGCCCTCGGAGCGGAAACACTTATATCTTGAGCTCCGGACGTCCGATTGACGTGCCGTCAACTTTTTTGGATTCCTCTTGATGAGACAGAACTTTTGTATTACTCCTATCAAGGTTTGGATGCTGTCAGAGTGCGATCGGGTTGGTTCAATCACGAAACCAACCGGGCCCCTGGAACGAAAAAGCCAATAACTCACAGACCGGGCGTCCGATTGACGCGCCGTCTGTCTCGTTGAATTCCTCTTGATGAGACGGAACTTTTGGAATACTTTTCCGGAGGTTTGGTTGCAATTGGATAGTGGCCGGGTTGGATTGCACACGAATCCAACCGGGCCCCTGGAACGGAAAAACTGATAACTTTCAGACCGGACGTCCGTTTGACGAACCGTCAGCGGCGTTAGTGATAACATTGAGAAACGGTCCCTATGAGCATACCCTATGAGCATAAACTATGAGAGTTAGGGGTAAAGTTGAGATACGGCCGGGTTGGTTCGCTCACGAAACGAACCGGGCTCCTGGGACGAAAAGGCTAGTAACTCACAGACCGGGCATCCGATTGACGCGCCGTCTGTTGCATTGAGACCCCTATGGCGAGGCGGTCCTTTGAGATACGTCTTAGTGGGACTTTGAGATACTTGGAGTATCGAACTGTAGCTCGTGGAGTGGACCCTCCCAGAGGCGAGCGTGCAGAGTACGGAGACCGTGTAGCCGACTGAGACCTGACGACTGCTTGACCGACTCGACTTGGAGTGAGTCGACTAGCCCAGTGGACGGAGCACTACTTTGTTTGGGTGCGGACCCATGGCGGACGGATCACTACCTATGTGAAAGTGTAGACCCGCGGTACTCGTCCGAATAGTACCTTTGCAGGCTATTGGGGGGGTGTGCACTACTGTGTTTGGGTGGCATACCCCGGCGGGAAGCACTGCTGTGTTTGGGTGGCTGACCCGCAGTACTTGACATGAAGAGTACCTCAGCAGTCTTAGGTTAGTGAGCAGTACCTCGGAGTCATGAAAAGATCATTGTACACTCCAGAGACAGGGCTCTTCAGCAGTCACGGTTTCGATAATGAAAATCCTAGTTTGAGCTGAGTCTTTGATCTTTGTGTATACCTCATGATTGAGATGGGTCACTTGATAACTTAGGTATATGTATGGGAATATACCTGGGTAGTGGTTATCTATTGATTTCATAATCTTTGTGTTTCCTCATGATTGAGATGGGTTACTTGATAACTTAGGTATATGTATGGGCATATACCTAAGTAGAGGTTATCTGTTGAGATCTTCTTTGTGGTTATCCTTGTTGGTTTTAGTGAGACCTTGAGGGTCTCGGGGTCCCTACTGAGTATTGTTATACTCACCCCTACACGGTCTATGCCCGCACCTCATTGTGTTGGTTGTATACGACAGGCAGTGCTGAAGGAGGCCGAGTGTTCGAGGACTGGATGGTACCTGGAGGTGGACCACACGATGAGTCAGTATCCGGAGGTGGACTTCACGGTGAGACGACACTCGGAGGAGGTTGACGGGAGAGAGATTTGTGGAGGCTATATGTACCTACCCTTCAGGTAGGATCCGAGGGGGGTGACCCAGGAGATACTTCCTTTTCTCCAGCTGTTTGTCTTTTTCTGTTGTACTTTTGTTCAGTTGTAGCTGTACTTTCAGTTGGGTTTGTATTCTGGCCCATTTACTTTTCAGCACTTTTTTTTTGTACTTAGTGTTTTACTTCCGTTTGTACTCTGTGGTGTTTGTTTGCTTTTATAAAGGCAATGCCTTCCCAGTTATCGGGATTTACGCCTTTGGTGATAGTTGCCAGCCCCTGGCCTATGGAAGGTGGGCTTGGGGTAGTCATGGCACGGGCCCCGAAGACGGGTCGTGACAAATTGGTATCAGAGGAGTCGGTTCTACCGCAGAACTTATAACTCTAATATTTTCTTTCTATGAAGCGATAGTGTTAAGAGTACCGAGTGTGGTTTTCAGTTCAGGTAGTCCAGTGTTGGTGCGGGCGGCCGACGTATCCATACACGAGGACCCTGCCAACTGATTTCCGACTTTGTGCATGAAAAAACTGATTGCGTGTGTGTTTCCATAAGTTTTTAAAAGTCAGATCAAACTAGGTCAGTTCACCAGGTATAATCGTTTGACCGTGTCACGTTGTTTCTTTCAGGATGCCTTTTTACGGACGACCAGCTAGAGCCTAGAGGGATGTGCGTACTGATAGCCTGCCGAGCGACGAGGCTTCGGTACAGATCCCTCTTACAGTTGAGGCACCAGAAGAGGCACCAGTAGAGGCACCAGCGGTACTACCATACTTTGGGCCACCGATTCCACTAGCCCCAGCTGTAGGCGATGCACGCCACTTGAGCGTGCTGCATGAGTTCCAGTGCCAGAGGCCACCCAGGTTCCGGGGAGAGACGGACCCGCAGGCGGTTAAGGATTGGCTGGAGGCAGTGGTGAGAGTCTTCAGGCTAGTGGGGACGCCTGTAGACTTCATGGTGATCTTTGCTGCCAGCCTTCTTCAGGCAGCAGCAGACAGGTGGTGGAGCCACTTGTTCTAGTTTTGCGACGGGATGACCTGCACATGGGAAGACTTTGAGACCTTCTTCAGGGTGGAGTTTGTGCCAGTAGCTCTACACCCCGAGAATGTACATGAGCTGCTGCCTTTGCCGCATGTTTTTCAATCATTAGTCGAGTCATCTGTGGGCAGTAGACAGATGATGAAAAGGTCCAAGAGGACCAGATCCAGCCGTATGAGGAGCAGAAAGTGTTATGAATGCGGCAGGAAGGGTCACCTGGCACGTGACTGTCCGAACCCCCACACAGTCGATCCGCAGGCATTGGAGGAGCCACCGAGGCAGAAGCAGCGACGGGTGCTTGAGCTATAGCATCCCATCTTTTATAACATAACTTTCATTTCATTACATGGAACTTAGGATCTTTAAGGTTTAGTGTCTTGGAAATAAGGAATATAATACATGAAAATAACATAAAACATTCTTATTAAACACTTGAAAGGCTTCTCCTTAAGTTCATCCTAGGTTCATTACTGCATCTCATAACCTGGGGACATACATCAAAAGAAAGGGTGAGCAGAAGGCCCAGTAAGGGAAATAAGATAAACATTTTACATGTGAACTTGAGATACTTCAATAAGGACATGAAAAGAACTTTAAGGCATGTGAAAGAAATCATGAGATACATCATAATAAAAATAACATTTTTCATAACTTGAAGATGTGGCTGCAACATTCAATATTGACAATCATTTCGTTTTACCAAGGTCCATCCCCAAGGTGTCATTAAAAATTACCAAGGTTATTCACCAAGGTATCAGTCTAAAAAGTCATCTCTAGAGATTAAGTCTTTACCCAATGCATTGGAGAGCTATCTGGGCGCACCCTTGACATGTATTTATTATCATGTGAGCCACATATATCATCATAAAACATTTCATAAACAACCCATATAGCATAAAAGAAATGGGTTTCATTTCATAATCATAACGTTTTAAAAAACTGCTTTAAAGACATGATCTTTATGTCACTTTAAACCCACGAAAAAGGGGAAGCGGGTTTCATGTATGTAAATCCCAGAATTTAAAATAGAAAATTTTGATATATATGTGAATACCCTTGTAGAAATAAGAGCTTTGAGTATTCACTTTATAACATAAAAATAATTTTGAGAAAAGAGAGAGGCATTTTGAGACGAAATTTGTGCAGCATAACGGCTACGTTGCAGGGTTTTAGAAAACGTTGAAAAGAGAGGGGACATGGGTCACCCACTCATAAATGATCTATAAAAATAGTATAGGGACAGAATATAAAGAATGTGAATCATGGTAATGAAATTTTAAGGACATACCATTTGAAATGAAAAACATGGAAGTAAGAAAAAAATAAGATTTCTCTTACCAAAAATTCGGCAGCCTAACGGTGTCACTTAAACTTCAATAAAAATGATTTGACAAGATCAAATAGGGTCTCTCATAATATGATCATAAGATATAAGTATGATAGATATAGAGATCATACCCCAACATAATAAAAAGTAACTTGAAAGACTTGACATGAAAATCGAACTTGAAAAATGAGAAGGGTGAAAGAATCCCTTAAAAATTCGGCAGCCTAACAGCGTCACTTAAACTTTCATAAAACGAAATGATGAGAGTAAGAAGGGATATCTCATCATATAAACATGAAAAGGGAAGTAAGAGGAATATAAAAGAACATCCTCTCACATAAGAACATGGAGCATAAAAGGAATGACATAAAAGAGATTACATGAAAAGAAAGAGAGAGGTCAGATCCCTTACCTTAAAACGTAACTCTTAAAACTCAAAGGTTTGGACCTTGAGGGCTTGGGGGAACCTTGGGAGGACTCCTTGGGAGGTAAGGAGACCAGAACTTCATTGGGGGAGAGTTGGGAGTGAAAAATAAAGGAGGAAAGGGTGGGTATTTATAGGGAAGGTGAGGGGACAAGACATTAATGGCCAAGGGACACCTCATTAGTGGTTTTGGAAAAACCATGGGCTTGCCCATGGTATTTGCCCATGGTATTGGCCACTTGGGACACCTAATACCTTATCTTACTATTCATAAGTCGACCATATTGATTACATACTTAATACATCATTTAATGATGTCATTAAACACCCGTAACTTAAAAACTGTATTTTCACTATTCATCGAAAATTCAACTTTCTCAGAATAATCCCAAAATTTCACCTTAACCAAATATCAATGCTCTGATTTCAAAAATGAAATCCATTTTATAAAAATAATTTTCTAAATATTTTTAATTAAATTTTTAATTAAAAAACACTATTCACCGAAAATTCATTTTTTTCAGAAAAATCCCCAAAAATTACCTTAACATAATATCGATGCTCTGAGTTAAAAAATAAAGTCCTTTTTATAAAAATAATTTTCTAATTATTTTTAATTAAATTTTTAATTAAAAAACACTATTCATCCGAAAAAACTAATACTTGACTAATAATTTATGAAACCGTTATTTACCCATTTTATTGAATCACATTACTTAATCTAGGTGTCTAAATTATATTAAAACTTTCTTTGAGTGAAATTACTAATACATTTGGTCACATTACTAATCCTAAGCGTAAAATCACTATTCATAATTTACTATTCATCAAAAATTAAGTTGATCTTGTTAGACTCCAAATTCCTTACTGAACACTTTTGTAGAAGACCATTTTTTGAAAATCATTACACATCATTAATTATTTAGGGTTTACATAAATATTTTAAAATATCCTTTTTTCAAAATTCATCAATAAAATATATCCTAAAATTATCCGGACATTTGAAATTTCACAAACATCACTAAAGGAAGAAATCTCAATTCATTCATCCCAAGGGATTACACAAAGAAGCTATGGTCTCATCACATAACCCCTTATAACACTGGCATATGACCTAAGTGTAAGGTGTGCTATGGTGAGAGAATCTGAGGGAGGCTCAGATAACATTGCCCTAGTAGTAATCTCTACTAACTTGAACTTCTCCCGCAGGCGTTTCCGTTCAAGCTTGACACGCTGGAGTTCGGCTTGGGCTTGGTCCAAAGCGAAGCCCACAGATGCTACCTCCTTCCCAAGCTCTGATAAGTGGGCTTCATAAGGTTCGAGTCTACTGGATGAAGCCATCGACTCCTCTTTCTACATTAACCATTAATCATCTTATTAAATCATTAAGAGTAATTTAATATACTACTCAAAAAGATTGGGTCGTTACATTCTTCCCCCCTTAAGAAATTTCATCCCCGAAATTTATACTTGAGTCCTAGCCGAAAAGGTGAGGGTACTTTTGCTTCATTGTTTCCTCAGGCTCCCAAGTCGCTTCTTCATATTTATGATTCCTCCACAACACTTTCAAAAGGTGGGTATTCTTGTTTCGTAGAACCTTGTCTCTACGGTTCAAGATCTGCACTGGCTGCTCCTCATAAGAGAGGTCATGTTCCAGTTGTACCACTTCTGGGTTCAGTACATGCGAAGGGTCGGGTATGTACTTCCTCAAGAGAGATACATGGAAGACATTGTGAACTTGATCTAGGTTCGGTGGAAGTGCTAGAAGATAGGCCACTGCTCCTATGTGATCAAGGATTTCATAGGGCCCAATGTACCTATGGTTGAGCTTCCCTTTCTTCCCAAACCACATGACTCTCTTCCATGGAGAAATTCGAAGGAAGACTTTGTCACCAACACCAAACTGCAAGTCCCTTTGACGATTGTCAGCATAGCTCTTCTGCCGACTCTGAGCAGTCTTTATGTGTTGTTGGATGGCATGGACCTGTTCTGTCATCTCTTGCACAAGATCAGGCCCAAAAAGCTTTCTCTCACCAGTTTCATCCCAACAAGTAGGAGTTCTACATCGCTTTCCATACAGAGCTTCATAGGGTGCCATCTGAATACTCGAATGGAAGCTGTTGTTATAGAAGAACTCAACTAATGGGAGGTGTTGATCCCATCCACATTTAAATTCCATTGAGCATAATCTCAGAATGTCTTCGAGTGTCTGAATAGTCCTTTCAGATTGGCCATCAGTTTGAGGATGATAGGCCGTACTAAAATTCAATTCAGTACTCAGAGCATGTTGAAGACTTCTCCAGAATTTTGATGTGAATCTTGGATCACGATCAGACATGATGGATAGTGGTACCCCATGCAGCCTTACCACTTCCCTTACGTATATCTTGGCAAGCTGATCCAGAGATAAATCTTCCCGAATAGAGATAAAATGGGCTGTCTTGGTGAGACGGTCCACAATAACCCATATCGCATTGTTTCCTTTGGATGTTTTTGGGAGACCAGTTACAAAGTCCATAGTGATATTATCCCACTTCCATACTGGTATGGGTAGCGGTTGTAACACCCCCTTAGGAAGTTGTCATTCAACCTTTACTTGCTGACACACTGGACACCTTTTAGTGTAATCAGCAATCTCCCTCTTCATGTTATCCCACCAATAATGATCACGAAGGTGTCTATACATCTTAGTGCTTCCCGGGTGTATAGAGAAAGTAGAGCTATGAGCTTCATCCATCAGTTCTTTCTTTATCTCAGGAATAGATGGAACACATAGTCTTGTACGAAATTTCAATACACCTTCTTAATCAATATTGAAGTCAGGGAACTTCCCATCCTTTACAGCCTCAAACTTCTCCTGCAGCAAAGGATCTTCTTTTTGATCCTTCTTGATCTTCTCTAGTAATGAAGGTTGAGAAATCATTTGGGATAGGGTTGATGATGTCCCTTTCCTTATAATTCCCATGTCTAGTTTTACTAGATCTTTAATCAAGGGATCTCCTAGGATCCTCATTATTGCCAGAACAACAGGGTCTTTCCTGCTTAACGCATCCACGACTTTGTTTGCTCTACCAGGGTGATAATGAATTGAACAATCATAGTCTTTAATAAGCTCCAACCATCTCCTTTGTCTCATGTTCAATTCTTTCTGTGTGAAAATATACTTTAGACTTTGGTGGTCAGTGTATATATCACATTTCTCCCCATAAATATAGTGCCTCCATATCTTTAGAGCAAAAACAACTGCCGCTAGCTCTAGATCATGCGTAGGATAATTCTGCTCATGAATCTTCAACTGTCGAGATGCATAAGCAATTACCTTGTCATTTTGCATGAGGACGCACCCAAGCCCTTTCAGAGATGCATCACTAAAAATAACGAATCCTTCTCCGATAGAGGGTAGTGTTAACACATGTGCAGTAACCAATCTCTTCTTTAGCTCTTGGAAACTTTCATCGCATTCCTTTGTCCAGATGAACTTAACCCCTTTTCGAGTCAACTTGGTTAGTGGATTAGAAAGCCGTGAATTTTTTTTCACAAACCTCCTATAATATCCCGCTAAACCAAGGAAACTACGAATCTCAGTTACTGTTGTGGGTTGAGGCCACTCCTCCACAACCATTGTCTTTGCAGGGTCAACTGAGATTCCTTCATTGGTTATAATGTGCCCCAAGAAAGCCACTAGTTGTAACCAAAAATCACACTTGCTGAACTTTCCAAAGAGCCTCTCCTTCCGCAGAGTTTTCAAAATAACCCTCAGATTATCTTCATGCTCCTCACGAATTTTTGAATATATCAAAATATAATCAATAAAAACTACCACAAAGTTATCAAGGTAGTCCTTAAAGACTCTATTCATCAAATCCATGAAAATAGCAGGAGCATTAGTCAAGCCGAAGGGCATAACAGTAAACTCATAATGCCCATATCTTGATCGGAAGGTAGTCTTTGGAATATCTTCCTTCTTCACCCTCAGTTGATGATAACCAGATCGAAGGTCAATCTTGGAGAAGAATTTAGCCCCACGAAGTTGGTCAAATAAATCATCAATTCTTGGAAGAGGATATCTGTTCTTCACTGTGATCCCGTTCATTTCTCTATAATCAATGCATAGCCTCATTGATCCATCCTTCTTCTTCACAAAGAGAACTGGTGCTCCCCAAGGAGACACACTCGGACGGATAAACCCCTTCTCCAACAAGTCTTAGAGTTGTTTCTTTAACTCTTCTAGCTCCACATTTGCCATTCTATACAGAGTCTTTGATATCGGTTGAGACCCAGGTACGAGTTCAATGGAGAACTCTACCTCTCTTTCAGGGGGAGGTCCAGGTAACTCCTCAGGAAATACATCCATGTATTCTTGAACAATTGTAACATCTTCTATTGGTATGCTCCCCTTTCCTTCTTCATCATCACTGATTAACTCCATAAAGAAAGCTATAGGAGGTGCTTCGGGATAGGGATCAGTTCGGGATATCTCTCCTTGGAAGATAACTGTAGGTTGTTTATTCAAGACTACTGAGATTTCCTTACTTCTGCATTTGATCTTAGCATTATACTTTGAGAGCCAGTCCATCCCTAGTATAACGTCGAATTCCAACATGGGAATGACTACTAGATTTGCGATAAGGTTGTGCTAACTAAAGTAAACACTAGAGTATCTAAACACTGTTGATGCATGGATAATCCCACTCGGAGTCTTGACTGACAACTCTACCTCAAGAAATTTCGCGATTGATTCTATATTCTTTGCAAACTTGGAGGAAATAAAGGAATGCGTAGAACCAGAATCAAACAAAGTAGTTGCTAGTTTTGAGAGGACAACAAGAGTACCTGCTACCACGTCATTCAGAGCTTCAACTTCAGTTGTTGTGATAGCAAAAGCACGACATTTCTCTTCTGTCCTTTGCTGAGGTTGATGGTGATTCCCCTCCACTGCCCTTGGATTTGGACAGAGATTAGCATAGTGCCCAAGCTGTCCACACTTGAACCAATGGACTTTAGGTAATGCCAGAACCATCTTTCCTCTGTCGTTAGTGTTGGGGAGTTGAGGCTTCACCTCACTACGACAATTCCGAGCAATATGGCCTTCTTTTCCACACTTGTAGCACTTTCCACTTCCGACCAAGCAGTTCCCCAGATGCTTCTTCCCACATTTATTGCATGTGGTAAGTTGCATTTTCTTTCCACCTCTTCCCTGATCAAAAGTCTTCCCTAAACTTGGCTCCAATGATCTCTTCTTGTCATTGGATTTATGAGACCACGGTGTCTCACCAAACTCCAGCTCGACTTTCATTACACTCCGCACGATCTCCTCGTAGCTATCATAGTCCCGATTGGCTAAATTCTTCCGCAGATGAGGTCTCAGTCCACCGAAAAATCTATCAACCTTCCCACTTGGATCCATGACAAAGCTAGAGGTATATCATGAAAGTCGGGTGAAGTTTATCTCATAGCTTCCGACAGATTCGTTCTCCTTCTGCTTCAGCTCGAGAAACTCTTTCTCCATTCTCGTCCTCATGGAACGAGGGAAATACTTGTCAAAGAATATTCCCCGGAATTCTTCCCACTCCATAGCTTCCATCTCTCCTCTAGGATTCGTGTTTTTGACCAGTGACCACCACTGGTCAGCTTCTCCCTCTAGGCAATAAACAACAAGGGTGACTTTTTCTTGTTCTGAACAAAGGAGTACAGAAAATATCTTTTCAATGGAGATTATCCATTTTTCCGCAACCAGAGGGTCAGTAGATCCACTGAATAATGGTGGTCATTGATGCATGAAGGACTCAACAGAGTGTTGTTCCCTTCGTGGTGAGGTCGGCCTCTCAGCTTGATTCAAGTTATTACTCATAACTTGAGTCAGTTGGTTCATCATTCGCATAAATGTTTCCATTACGGCTTCCATCGGAGGGCCATCAGCACATGGTGCATTGCGGTCACCATCGGCATGGTTCCTCCTATTGCCCGCCATTTTCTAAAATAATAAAACCTTAGTGAGAAACTTATTTCATTTATGAATCTTTTAACTAAGACTTCATGCTTAGACAATTACACTTCTCTATAATTCCTTCATAATGATTCATAAAAAGTTTGTTATTAACCAAACATATCCCCCGGGAGTGTCATAACCAAGAATGCAGCAAGGCCCGTTATCGTGCACCAGTTCCCGTTCGAGTCTAGCTCAAAGAGGTGTTTTCGGGTTTTACCCCTATGTACATCTGTGCCAGAGCCGCCTCTACCTGCTCGTATCCAGACAGGGATGTATTTGTTTGCTAAACCACTTACTCAATACTTACCAAAATACCAGGAAGTTTTCCTATATTTAAACTTTTCTATAGGGTTATTCCTAAAGTTTTTATATCCTAATTTCCACAAATAACTAAACCATCCTTTGATACCAACTATAGCATCCTGTCTTTTATAACATAACTTTCATTTCATTACACGGAACTGAGGATCTATAAGGTTTAGTGTTTTGGAAACAAGGAACATAATACATGAAAAGAACATAAAACATTCTTCTTAAACACTTGAAAGGCTTCTCCTTAAGTTCATCCTAGGTTCATTACTGCATCTCATAACCTAGGGACATACATCAAAAGAAAGGGTGAGCAGAAGGCCCAGTAAGGGAAATAAGTGAACCATTTTACATGTGAGCTTGAGATACTTCAATAAGGACATGAAAATAACTTTAAGGCATGAGAAAGAAATCATGAGATACATAATAATAGAAATAACATTTTTCATAACTTGAATATGTGGCTGCAACATTCAATATTGACAATAATTTCGTTTCACCAAGGTCCATCCCCAAGGTGTCATTAAAAATTACCAAGGTTATTCACCAAGGTATCAGTCTAAAAAGTCATCTATAGAGATTAAGTCTTTACCCAATGCATTGGAGAGCTATCTAGGCGCACCCTTGAAATGCATTTATTATCATGTGAGACACATATATCATCATCAAACATTTCATAAACAACCCATATAGCATAAAAGAAATGGGTTTCATTTCATAATCATAACGTTTTAAAAAACTGCTTTAAAGACATGATCTTTATGTCACTTTAAACCCACGGAAAAGGGGAAGAGAGTTTCATGTATGTAAATCCCAGAATTTAGAATAGAACATTTTGATATATATGTGAATACCCTTGTAGAAATAAGAGCTTTGAGTATTCACTTTATAACATAAAAATAATTTTGAGAAAAGAGAGAGGCATTTTGAGACGAAATTTCTCCAGCATAACGACTACGTTGCAGGGTTTTAGAAAATGTTGAAAAGAGAGGGGACATGGGTCACCCACTCATAAATGATCTATAAAAACAGTATAGAGACAGAATATAAAGGATGTGAATCATGGTAATGAAATTTGAAGGACATACCATTTGAAATGAAAAACATGGAAGTAAGACAAAAATAAGATTTCTCTTACCAAAAATTCGGCAGCCTAACGACGTCACTTAAACTTCAATAAAAATGATTTGAAAAGATCAAATAGGGTCTCTCATCATATGATCATAAGAGATCATTATGATAGATATAGAGATCATACCCCAACATAATAAAAATGAACTTGAAAGACTTGACATGAAAATCGAACTTGAAAAATGAGAAGGGTGAAAGAATCCCTAAAAATTCGGCAGCCTAACGACGTCACTTAAACTTTCATAAAACGAAATGATGAGAGTAAGAAGGGATATCTCATCATATAAAAATGAAAAGGGCAGTAAGAGGAATATAAAAGAACATCCTCTCACATAAGAACATGGAGCATAAAAGGAATGACATAAAAGAGATTACATGAAAAGAAAGAGAGAGGTCGGATCCCTTACCTTAAAACGTAACTCTTAAAACTCAAAGGTTTGGACCTTGAGGTCTTGGGGGAACCTTGGGAGGACTCCTTGGGAGGTAAGGAGACCAGAACTTCGTTGGGGGAGAGTTGGGAGTGAAAACTAAAGGAGGAAAGGGTGGGTATTTATAGGGAAGGTGAGGGGACAAGGCATTAATGGCCAAGGGACACCTCATTAGTGGTTTTGGCAAAACCATGGGCTTTCCCATGGTATTGGCCACTTGGGACACCTCATAACTTATCTTACTATTCATAAGTCGACCATATTGATTACATACTTAATACATCATTTAATGATGTCATTAAACACCCGTAACTTAAAAACTGTATTTTCATTATTCATCGAAAATTGAACTTTCTCAGAATAATCCCAAAATTTCACCTTAACCAAATATCAATGATATGATTTCAAAAATGAAATCCATTTTATAAAAATAATTTTCTAAATATTTTTAATTAAATTTTTAATTAAAAAACACTATTCACCAAAAATTCATTTTTTTCAGAAAAATCCCCAAAAATTACCTTAACATAATATCGATGGTCTGAGTTCAAAAATAAAGTCCTTTTTATAAAAATAATTTTCTAATTATTTTTAATTAAATTTTTAATTAAAAAACACTATTCAGCCGAAAAAACTAATACTTGACTAATAATTTATGAAACCGTTATTTACCCATTTTATTGAATCACATTACTTAATCTAGGTGTCTAAATTATATTAAAACTTTCTTTGAGTGAAATTACTAATACATTTGGTCACATTACTAATCCTAAGCGTAAAATCACTATTCATAATTTACTATTCATCAAAAATTAAGTTGATCTTGTTAGACTCCAAATTCCTTAATGAACACTTTTGTAGAAGACCATTTTTTGAAAATCATTACACATCATTAATTATTTAGGGTTTACATAAATATTTTAAGATATACTTTTTCAAAATTCATCAATAAAATATATCCTAAAATTATCCGGACATTTGAAATTTCACAAACATCACTAAAGGAAGAAATCTCAATTCATTCATCCCATGGGATTACACAAAGAAGCTAGGGTCTCATCACATAACCCCTTATAACACCGGCATATGACCTAAGTGTAAGGTGTGCTATGGTGAGAGAATCTGAGGGAGGCTCAGATAACATTGCCCTAGTACTAATCTCTACTAACTTGAACTTCTCTCGCAGGCGTTTCCGTTCAAGCTTGGCACGCTGGAGTTCGGCTTGGGCTTGGTCCAAATCAAAGCCCACAGATGCTACCTCCTTCCCAAGCTCTGATAAGTGGGATTCATAAGGTTCGAGTCTACTGGATGAAGCCATCGACTCCTCTTTATTCATTAACCATTAATCATCTTATTAAATCATTAAGAGTAAGTTAATATACTACTCAAAAATATTGGGTCGTTACATGAGCAACAACCGAGCAGTAGACAAGGCAGTAGAGCTCCGGGAGCAGGTGTACAGGAGCGGAACTAGTGGATACATCCCTTGTACTTCTAGTTCCATGTTTCTGTTGTATTCGTGTCTTTGTACTATGAGCTGCAATAATAAAAAGATACTTATCTTTGTTTTCTTTCCTATCCTTTTGTTAGGTTGATACTGAGTGGTCCCGGTTAAAACTGTTGACTCGACCCTCACAGTTTAGATTTTTATTGGAGGAGACCCAGTGACCTCACACTGATGCCAACAGTGTGACTCGACCCTAGGAGTTGAGAGCGACAGTTGGATCTCTTTGTAGTTACGTCGAGGCCCTACGACGTCATCCATGGCATGAATGCATCATTCATGTCACGATTGACTGTATTAGGCAATGGGCATGGTTCATCCATGGGATGAGACCGAGTTTCTCTTTTCAGCTAAGGAGAAATTTTAGCAGCTCTTTCACATCGTAGGCAAAGAAGGTGCAGATCATCCAGGAGCGGATGAAGACTGCACAGTGCAGTAGAAACAGGAAATTGGCGCCAGTCTTAAAAACTCGGGCGTGTTAAATTTTTTAAGAAGAGGAAGTTTTAAGGAGAGATGAGTCTACTAAGCAGCAAGTGTATAGGCAGAGATAGGAGATCAGCATGAGGTAGTGTACATTTTAACATGCTACAACCACCCGCCTTAGTTGTCCCCACCAGGCTCAGGGAGCTGGAGGGCGGTGGAAGAGTGCGGCTGCATGCGGTCAAGGAGTGTGACCCAATGGCTCTAAAAAATGATTCAAGGGACAGTCTGTGTCCACTACTAGCTGCCTTAGTAACATAAGTTGATATGAATCATTCCTTCCTTCCACAAATCTTGTCCCAGACCTAGAGTTTCCGATAAGCCGTATACTTGACCCTCACTTCTGGAGATACCTTGGGAGAAGACTCAATAATCACACTTACGCCGATAGTGTGGTCAGAGCCTCGAGGCAAGAGTTTCGGTTGGAATATCTTGGTGGCAGCATCGAGGCCTTACGACGTTGGTTTGAGTATGGACTGGGCAATCAAAGTTCATACACAAATTGACGGTATTAGGCAAAAGGTTGTGGTTTAACTACGAAGTCGGGATGGGTTTTCCTTGGTCGGCGAAAAGGAAACCCCAGGCAGCACAGGATAAACTAATGCACAGGAGGGTGCGACCGATCACTCTTGAGTCAGTCAACCTTACCCTTGTGGTAGCAGCCATTTTGAGTTTCAGTTCTAATAGGAATTGGAGGCCTCTTGAGTTCGAGGATGACGATCATGTCTTTATACGTGTCTCACCTCGATGAGGTTTACGGAGATGTGGCCAAGGCGACAAGTTATCTCCGAGGTTCAATGGACCTTTCTAGGTCCTCAGCAGGATAGGCGAGGTGGTTTACCGCTTGACCCATCCACCTCAGTTGCACCAGGTGCATGACGACTTCCATGTATCTCAACTGAGGAGATACGAGCACGACCCATCGCATATCATTGACCATGAGGAGCTGGACTTTGGCGATGGGGTGACTTTTGTGGGGTTCCAGTAGGAGTTGAGGATCGACAGGAGCGGATCCTATGAGGACGGTCGATTCCTTGGGTGCACTTTCTTTGGCAGCACGAGAACCTCCAGGTAAGCACATGGGAGCGGAAGGCTCAAATGCGTGCTCATTACCGCTTTTGTAACCCTAGTTTGTGTTAAAGCTTTACGAGGACGTAAAGCCCTGAGGTGAGAGTAATGTAAAGACCAGTAAAATTCAAGGGAAATTTTTTCTTAATTTCCCTTGGGATTTTACAAGAACGCAGTTTTTGACGGCGCCTGATTCCAAGGCCCGGTGTGCCCAGAATCATTTTCCGAAGTTTAGCTCAGGTACGTTCAGTGAAAGAACGAGCGAGTTTTCCTAACTTTTTGAACCGGTGCTCAAAATTGAAATCTGAGGGCACCGATTAACTCACAGCACCAGTAATTGCTTAAGAAGACCCCTTTCTAGAGTTGCGTTTTCTCGGGTTGAGTTGTTTAATTAAAGTGAGGGATAATAATATAATTGTTTTACAATTATATTTTCTTTTCTTGTTAAGTGGATTAAGTGTTGTGTCACAACACTTTTCCTCTCTCTTATGTGGTTATAACCTATGTAAGAGAGTTAGGGGTGGGAACCACTTGTTTATAACTACCTTTGAGAGGATTAAGGTGGGGTGGGGCCCACACGAGCCCCACCATTTCTTTTCTTCTTAAATAAGGCACCCGCACCCCCTATTAAACGAAGTCAACTCTTGCGTTTAAACTTTTAAATAAACGCATCTATTAATTGGGCAGTTTTAAACCCCTCAATTAATTGATCGTTTCTTTTCTTTTTGAATTTTTTTTCAAGCGTTGGTTTGTGTGTAAATAAAATAAGACACCACTTATTTTATTTAGTTGGTCTTGTTGCGTTGAGAGGATTTTGGGAGAAAGGCTAAGGGGCTTGAAGTTATTCTTCTTCGACAAAGAATGCAAAGAACGCGAAGAACGGGAAGAACACTGACCTCTGACGAAGGTCAACAAGAACGCCGAATCCTCGGAGATCGACTATGCGACGCCGTATACCGTGACGCCAACGACGTTCCTTCCGTGACGCTTTCTTCCACGACGATTCTTCTCTTCCGCGACGATCCTCTTCTTCCGCGACGGTTAATTCTGCGACGAACTCTCGTTCGACGACAATGTTGAGGTAGGGGTTAATTTTTTTTTGTGTAAGTCTATATTCCTGTGGTTCCTTCCTTTTAAAACAAAGAACTCAGATCAACTCATCCTCCAGTTGATCCGCAAAAGATTTATTTTGCGGGTTGGGAATATTAAATTGCGGGAAAAACTGTTTGGGTTGTTTTCTTTTGTTCATGAAAAATCCTTGTTGTTCTTCGTCTTTTGGGCCGCTTGATACCAACTTAACAGGAGGAGGTCAGACCGCATGAACACGGCCGAATCTCCTCCCCCTTTGTTGTTTTGATTCTTTGAGGCAGGAACAAAGGCGGCACGGTGCAACGACACCGCGCAGACATGAGAAAGAACGCGGCGAAGAAGCGCGGCGCCGTCGCGCCGCGCCGTTGAGGCCGAACGAAACCGCGGTCGGAGTCGGGGCCGCAGAGGCGATTCGAAGACTCCACTGGTTGGACGTTGAGCACGGATTGACGGGCGACGACAAACGAGGCCGCAAGGTAATTTTGAAGCCTCCGCAGTGAAGGTCGGGTCCCGGGAGGACCATTGGCGAAGGCGGCGAGCAAAATGGACCACCGGAGCGTGTCCGGTGGTCCACGGAAAATACCGCCGGCGCGCCGCCGGGGAGGACAGCCGCGACGGCGGTCACCGGACCGGAGAGGCAGGGCGCGACACTTGGCCACGTCCGGTGGCAAGGGGCGGCCCCACGCGGGGCCGCGGTTATCGAAGCAAGCGGGGGGCAGCCCCCCCCCCCCCCCCCCCCCCCCCCCGCGTCTCAACGCTCGGCCGGTTCGGCCGAGCCTCCTGGCCGGTGCGCCAGCGCGCCGCGCGAACAGACTGGACCGCCAGGCCGGGCCACACCAGCTGGGCCGGGCCGCGCCCAAGCGGGCCGGACCCAGACCCGGGTCGGGTCGACCCGGTTCGGGCCGACCCAGGGGGTTTCGGGCCGGGTCGGCCCGGGCCCGAAACCCCCACTTCCAGACCTCTTCCGGTATTTTGCCCATAACTTGGGATACGGACTTCCGATCGACGCATAGTCGGTTGCATAACGATCCTTGGATCGAGATGGTCGTTTCGGTATATTACACTCAAGGTTTCAGAGAACTTCGGGTTCAGCCGGGTTGGTTCGGATACGAAACCAACCGGGCCCTCGGAGCAGAAACGCTTATATCTTGAGCTCCGGACGTCCGATTGACGTGACATCGACTTTGTTGAATTCCTCTTGATGAGACAGAACTTTTGGTTTACTCCTCTCGAGGTTTGGACGTCGTCGGAGTGCGGTCAGGTTGGTTTTCTCACGAAACCAACCGGGCCCCTGGAATGAAAAAGCCAATAACTCACAGACCGGACGTCCGATTGACGCGCCGTCTATCTCATTGAATTCTTTTTGATGAGACGGAAATTTGGGCATACTTCGCCTGAGGTTTGGTTGCAGTTGGATAGTGGTCGGGTTGGATTGCACACGAATCCAACCGGGCCCCTGGAACGGAAAAGCTGATAACTTTCAGACCGGACGTCCGTTTGACGAACCGTCAGCAACATTGGTGATCACATTGAGAAACGATCCCTATGAGCATAACCTATGAGAGTTCGTGGTAAAATTGAGATATGGCCGGGTTGGTTCGCTCACGAAACCAACCGGGCCCCTGGGACGAAAAGGCTAGTAACTCACAGACCGGACGTCCGATTGACGCGCCGTCTGTTGCGTTGAGACCCCTATGACAAGGTGGTCCTTTGAGATACTTCTTTGTGGGACTTTGAGATACTTGGAGTATCGACCTGTAGCTCGTGGAGCGGACCCTCCCAGAGGCGAGCGTGCGGAGTACAGAGACCGTTTAGCCGACTGAGACCTGACGACTACTTGACCGACTCGACTTGGAGTGAGTCGACTAGCCCAGTGGACGGAGCACTACTTTGTTTGGGTGCAGACCCATGGCAGACGGAGCACTACCTGTGTGACAGTGCAGACCCGCAGTACTCGTCCGGAGAGTACCTCTGCAGGCTATTGGGGGGTGTGCACTACTGTGTTTGGGTGGCATACCCCGGCAGGAAGCACTATTGTGTTTGGGTGGCTGACCCGCGGTACTCGACAGGAGGAGTACCTCAGCAGTTTTAGGTTAGTGAGCAGTACCTCAGAGTCGTGACAGGACCACTATACACTCCAGATACGGGGCTCTTCAGCAGTTACGGTTTTGATAATGAAAATCCTGGTTTGAGCTGAGTCTTTGATCTTTGTGTATACCTCATGATTGAGATGGGTCACTTGATAACTTAGGTATATGTATGGGCATATGCCTGGGTAGTGGTTATCTGTTGATTTCATAATCTTTGTGTTTCCTCATGATTGAGATGGGTTAATTGATAACTTAGGTATATGTATGAGCATATACCTAAGTAGAGGTTATCTATTGAGATCTTCTTTGTGGTTATCCTTGTTGGTTTTAGTGAGACCTTGAGGGTCTCGGGGTCCCTACTGAGTATCGTTATACTCACCCCTGCACGGGCTATGCCCGCACCTCGTTGTGTTGGTTGCAGACGACGGGCAGTGCTGACGGAGGCCGAGTGTTCGAGGACTGGACGGTACCCGGAGGTGGACCACACGACGAGTCAATATCCGGAGGTGGACTTCACGGTGAGACAACACTCGGAGGAGGTTGACGGGCGAGAGAGTTGTGGAGGCTATCTGTACCTACCCTTTAGGTAGGATCCGAGGGGGATGACCCAGGAGCTGGTTCCTTTTCTCTAGCTATTTGTCTTTTTCTGTTGTACTTTCGTTCAGTTGTAGCTGTACTTTCAGT
Organism: Viscum album; assembly: GCA_963277665.1. Classification (NCBI taxonomy): domain Eukaryota; kingdom Viridiplantae; phylum Streptophyta; class Magnoliopsida; order Santalales; family Viscaceae; genus Viscum; species Viscum album. The sequence continues at coordinate 1,634,328,426 of OY728141.1, forward strand.
TGGGTTTGTATTCTGGCCCATTTACTTTTCAGCACTTTCTTTTGTACTTAGTGTTTTACTTCCACTTGTACTCTGTGGTGTTTGTTTGCTTTTATAAAGGCAATACCTTCCCAGTTATCGGGATTTACGCCTTTGGTGCTAGTCTCCAGCCCTTGGCCTATAGAAGGCGGGCTTGGGGTAGTCATGGAACGGGGCCCGAGGACGGGTCGTGACAAGCCCAGTACACAACATGGCATACACGAATGACCTAATCACTGATGCATGTGGATTCCTTACCATTATTTTTCTTTCCTCATGTGTTTGAGGACACATTTTCTTGGAAAGATGAATTCCATGTGATGCTGGAAACAATATTCTATTGGATTGTTCTATACCGAATCTCTTCAGTATCTTATCAATGTATGTACTTTGACTTAGGGCCAAAAATATCTTAGATCTATCATGATAGATATTGATCCCAAGAATATATGCTGCCTCACCCAAGTCCTTCATGTAGAAGTATTGATTCAACCATGCCTTAATAGACTATAATACTAGTATCTCGTTTCCAATAAGTAATATGTTATCAACATATACTATTAGGAAAATAACTGCACTCCCACTAAACCATTTGTAGATACAAGGCTCACATTCATTCTTGATAAAACCAAATTTTGTTATGGATTCATCAAAATTAATGTTCCATGACCTGGATGCTTTCTTTAATCCATAAATGGATTTCTGTAACTTGCATACCTTATTGGCATCCTTTGGAGTCATAAACCCTTCAGGTTATGTCATGTAGACATCTTCCTGAAGGTTCCCGTTAAGGAAGGATATTTTGACATCTATTTTCCAAATCTCATAGTCATGGTAAGTGGAAATGGCCAATAGAATTCTGATGGATTTTAGCATTTAAATTGGTGAAAAGGTTTTGTCGTAGTTAATTCCTTGACACTGCTTGAACCCTTTTGCAACTATTTCTTTCCTTATAGGTACTGAATTGTCCTTCCAGGTCCAGTTTCTTCTTGAATACACATTTTCAACCAACATGATTTAAATTAACTAGAGAATATACCAAAATCCAGACTTGGTTTTGGTACATGGAATCCATTTTAGAATTCATAGCTTCTTTCCACTTGGAAACATCTGTTCCACTTACTACTTCTTTGTAGATTAGAGGATCATTATTATCAACTAATAATGAGTCACCTTCCTTGTTAACTATAAAACTGTACCGTTCCAGTTCTCTAACCTCTCTTGTACTCCTATGCATTTCTTGTGTCTCTAGAATAGTTCTTTCTTCTATAGGGCTTTGTGGAATCTCTTCCTGTACCATCTCTTGTGTACCTTGAGCCTTGACTTCATTGAAGTCTATCTAGCTCCTACTATCACTTTTGGAGATGTGCTCCCTCTCAAGAAATATGGCATGTCTTTCCACTATAACCTTTTTGTCTGAGGGGTTTTATAGGCAATATCCCCTTGCTTCCTTAGGGTATCCTATAAAGGTACACTTTGTGCCTCAGGGTGCAATTTTTTTACCTAAAGAGGCCTTAACAAACACATCGCTTCCCCACACATGTAAATTTGATAACACGACTTTCTTTCCACTCCAGAACTCATATAGAATACCATTTATAGATTTAGTTGGTACTTGGTTTAGTATGTGTGCCGCTGTTTGTAACGCATATCCCCAAAATGATAATGGAATACTTTCATGACTCGTCATTGATCTCACCATGTCCAAAAATGTGGGGTTCTTAATTTCACTCACACCCTTCCACTGGGGCATGTTGTTGTACCTCTCGTACCCCTCTTGGTTTAATTTTCATGATCACAATCACTTTCCTTTTTATCTAATCTTGTTTTTAAGTGTTTTTAGATGATAGGCATAAATTCAGGGTGCCAAGGAATTGGGCCAAGAAGGCCAAGAAGGCAAAAAGCCAAAGTGGACTGAAATTCAGTCCACCGGCCAACCGGTGGCTTCACCACCGGCCAGCCGATGGACCCTGGGCAGAAGGCTGAGCCACTGCCTCAGCACCGGCCAACCGGTGGCCTCAGCACCGGCCAGACGGTGGCACCCAGACAGAAGGCTGAGCTACTGTCTCAGCACCGGCCAACCGGTGGCCTCAGCACCGGCCAGCCGGTGGTGCCTGAGCCCGAAGGCCTCTCCATTTTACAAGCACCGGCCAACCGGTGGCCTTGCACCGGTCAGCCGGTGGAGCCAGTCAAACTAGCCGTTGGGCCTTTGACCAGGCTGGTCCACTTGCCTCCCAACGGCTCCGAAGCCTTTTCCAATGGCTCCGAAGACCTCCAAAGGCCATATGAGGGTTCCCCCTCTATAAATAAAGGACTAGGAAGCCCCAGATTCACGTCGGAACAATTACCAAGCCACGGAAGCCCACGGGACACATTTTGATCATTTGGCGAACCTCCGGCGCATTCCTCCAAGGGAACCCCACTTGCTCCAACACACTTCCACATCCAAGGAGCACCACCAAAGAATCTTGGGAGAGCCCTTCATCATCTCCATCAATCCATTGGCGCCCAAGACTTCCCCATTACGGTTTTTCATTGTTTTATTTATTTTGAGCATCAAATTGGGTTTGTGCCTACAAACCCCCAACTCTTTCTCTCATCCTCTCTTTTGGGTTTTCACACCACCTTCAAGGTGTGAAGAGGTTAGACAAGCCTTCCCTTTAAAAGGCTTGTGTCATAGGTGAGCTAGCCTTCACCTGTAAGAAGGCTAGTGGGTTCTTGCTCAACCAATAAAAGCAAGCTGTAATAGGTTCTAGACTAACCTTAAAGTCTAGTGGGTTTCTTGCTAAAACCATTAAAAAGCAAGCGGTAGTAAATCTCTCAACGGTTGAGTTGGGAGCAGAGACGTAGGCTTGGGTTTAAGCCGAACTCCGTTATCAAGTTTTGTGTTTTGCCTCCTTTATTTACACTGCATTCTTTACTTTGATTTTAAATTGTTAATTTATTTTTAAAAGGAAATTCACCCCCCCTCTTTCCATCACTTCCTTTCTTTCTCCGCCCAACACGTGTAAGGAGGAGTGAGTTGGGATAGGATCCCAAACTCCCATAAGTAATCAATGAAGTCTTTATTAATATATTCTCCACCTCAGTCTAAGTGGAATTTCTTAATATTATTACCAATATGGTTATCAACTTCATTCTTGTATTCTTTGAACTTATCAAAATAATACAACTTATACCTCATTAAGTAGATATATTCTTATCTACTAAAATTATTAGTAAAAGTTATGAAGTATGAGTACCCTCCCATTGATTCAACTGGAAATGGTCCACACACATCGGTATGAACCAATTCAAGAATATCTTTATCCCTTTCACCTTTCCCACTAAATGGGGCTTTGGTTATTTTGCCAAGAAAACATGTATGACATATGCCAAGTGGTTTTAGTTTGAAAGAATCTAAATATCCATCTGGATGTAACTTTTTCAACCATTTCTCGTTTACATGACCTAGCTGATGATGCCAAAGTTGGGTGTGGTATGAGTCATGTGAAGTATCTTTGTTATCGATTACCATTACTTGGTTTGTGTAATACAACACATAAAGACCATTGTATAAATGTTCCCTACCAAAAAAATGATATCTTTGTAAAAGAAGAAAAATTCATTTCCAAGATTGAAAAAAATCCATATGTATATAATATGGATAAAAAAATAATGTTTTCAGTAACAAACAACCCATAAATAACAATGATTTAACACCAACATCATCCTAGTTGGCAACGTGAGGTGGTAGTCCCAGATAGCTACAACAGCAAGTCTGGCTCCATTGGCTGCTTGTAGATCTACCTCCCCTCAGTAAATCTTCTTGAATCTACTTAGTTCCTATATTTGGATTCATATTTGAGCACCAAAAGTTGTATCTAATACCCAATTTGTAGAAACAGATAGATTGCATTCGATAACAAACGCACCTGAAGCTTCCCCATGATTCTCAAGCTGGGTGTAGTTTTTCTACCAGTGTCCCTTCTTTCCACATGAAAAACAAATAGCCTCATATTCCCTTGCCTCCCATTTGATCTTATTTTTCTTGGAAGGGTGTGAAGAAGCTTTGGGATTAAAGCTCTTTGCCTTCCCTTTCCTCTTATTCACCATAAGGATAGAAGTCTTGTCACGCTTCATATCTTTGTCCACTTGGAGAATGAGGATAAGAAGATCAGATAGATACTTATCAATGTTGTTCATGTTAAAATTAACAACAAAGCTGGAGATTCTCTAAGGGATTGATGTGAGAATGAGATCGGTGCCTAGTTCTTTAGGGAGTTTAAACCCTAGAACCTCCAAGCGCTCAATGTAGCCAATGATCTTGACTACATGAGGCCCAACTGAGGAACCCTCTCTAAGATTACTCTGAAAGAGTACATTGGAGATCTCCAAACTTTCCTACTTTTCTCTCTCCTTGTGAAGACCATGAAGGTGCTCGAGCATGCTATAAGCATCCATGTTTTCATGAGACTTCATGATCTCACTAGACATTGATGATAAAATCAAACATTGAACGTCGATCGTATCATTCATATGTTTCTCATAGACTAGGAAATACTTATCACTTGACTCTTTGGCAGGCAGATCAGGTAATGCTGACTCTAACACATAAGACTTCCGTTCAGGGCATAGGATAACCCAAAGGCATCTAAACCATTCCTAGAAGTTACTATCGGTGAGGATGTTGTCTTTATCCAGAACTAATCACAGGGATAGTGTAGTTGATGATCTTTTCATTTTTATTCTACAATTAAAATATCAGATCATTATTACTTTATTGATTAAATTTTATGAGAAATAATAAATTAATTTTATTAATTCTCCCACTATTTTATCAAGTCCCAATGGCCCTCACCATTGAACTCAGAATGTCCAGTTTCCATGACATTCTAGTGGAAAGGATCCATATTCCCCTTTGCATAACACTAAAAAGGGTTGGTAAAGCTATTTGAATGTATTTAGGTAGGCATGTCTTTGCAAACTGTGGGCTTTCAGCTCCTTGATATGTTGAGTAGACTCCCCAATCCTGAAATCCTAATTTTGGATTTCCTCAACTCTTGCCTCCAATATTACACCAAGTCTAGCAAGGGTTACTCCTCTTGATTTAATATGGTTAAGTCAAATCGAAACCTTTCATAAGGGATTTCTGTATAAAATTAAGTGTCCCAACAAGGGTTGGTCAAACACATAGTTTTATTGAGTTTTTCCTTTAATCAAGTAACAAAAGGCTTGGTCTGACTTAATATTTTATTTGAGAGATTTTATCTCTTATGAATGAATTGATTATTATCATTATCACATGCTTGTTAATATTAAGTGGAACTTACTTAAGTGATTAACCATATCTTGATAATATTTATGCATAATCCTGGTTTATTTTAGTTCCATCTTACATGCTTGTTTAATTCATTAATTATGTGATTGTGACAACACATCCATAATGATAAAACATTCATTTGATAGAAATAAAATAAGGAAAAGAGAATTATCACTAGCTTTTATAATGGTTAGTTTATCTAGTAGTTAATAAACTAACCCTGACCTAGAAGAGAAACACCTTGAACCTTTTGGGTTCGTGTTTACAACTTTCCACATGTCCACCTCTATATCTATTGGTATTGGTTTCATCTCGGCTCCAGCTTGAACAGCCTCCACTAGCTTGGGAGTTCCATCCATTACATATGCCTTTTTTAACTTACATGTAGGTGAGGGGTAAAAAGGGGATTTATATAAAAGAAAACTTAGGCACTTAGGCCCTACATATTAATGAGGAGAATGCTCACAAACCAACAAATTTAATTTAAATAAATAAATTAAAAGAAACCATCCACATACAAAGGTCTTGTTCTAGATCACGATCATCCATACATGCAAAAATATTTACGCATAAATAAAACTATCATTCAATTATTTAATCATTCTTTTTTAAGATAAATCACAGTCGAATCAATTTATTATCATATTTAATTAATAAATACTTTTATCTTAAACCCTTTTCTGAATTTCCTTGAGATTATCATCCATAATAATTTTAAACAAATAAATTAATTTAAAATTATCTTTGTATGTAACTTGTACCTTGGAGGCAACCCAGTGAATTCCTATTCATAACTACCCAATGAGTAGAAATGAACATTACACAAATGTTAAATTAAACACACATATATAAAACACCTATCATGTGTTGTGACTTGACTTTACACCCACACCATAGTATACATATCAAGGGTTTATATAATATAATAATAAATTTTAATAAATCTGTATAATTTGGATGAGTACATGGCGTGTAGTTCCAACTATACAGCGTATACTAATGTTCACCATCCATCCGAAGTACATGCCTGAGGAAATGGCGTGTGAGTGTACTTTGGAAATCTTCGGAGTGTATGATGTGTCTAGTGGGCCACACACCATGTAGTTCCTCATTACACAATCTCCAACCGAGAAAGCTATGTACGGGGTATACAGTCCAACCCTAACTTGAAGGGACTACACGTTGTGTCTAGTGGGACACATGAAGTGTAATCCAAAAACCATGTGCCACCTATTTTTGTCCAACACACAGAGTCATTAAGACTTAGACAAACTGCAATTACATGGCTTGGTTTGGCGGACTAGACCCAGTTCATTGAACCTTGACTACATGGTGTGTACTGCTGAATACATGCCGTGTGTTCTGGTGTTGTATGACTAGGAACATTTGGCACCTCCAGATGAGATTCTCTATTTTATATTAATCAAAATTAAAAGAAAAGATTATTTCTGTAAGGTGAATGAGAAACAAAAGAGGAGGAATAGATCTCAAGATTCAGATTTGCAGAACAGTTAACTTGAATTGAAACAACTAAATTATTAAATGCATAAATCATCAAAAAAATATTTAAATAATTATAAACTATGATGTAACCTCCTTCTGATACCACTTGTAGGTTTCAGGTGCAACATAAGTGTGGTTGGGCTGATGCCCAACTTTAATTTTTACCATGATCGATGATTATTCCAGGATCAATATGATGATGAATGCCAGTCTCCACGGAATAAAATCAAATATTTATATAAAGAAGGAAGTGGTCCAAAAACCTTTAGATAGGATCTTTCACATCATGTTTATAATTAATTTAATTAATTTCATAAAGAAAATAATACCTGGATATTCATTATTTTCTTCGTTAATGATGTTGATCATCTGGAATGACCCTTCCAGATTATCTTGTTGCACTTGTGAGGATCAAAACTATAATCCCTCTAGTGGTGATCCACATGTGCTCCGATGGCCTTCGATTGACACCACTAATTCTATAGGTGCTAGCATGGTGAAGCAAGTGTCTTATGTCTGCCATTCTTGATCGCTTATTTTTCAGCCATGAAGAATGTCTCTCATCCTTGAGAGGGGCGGGAAGAGGATTCGAGAGAGAAATTGTTATCTCAATAATTCTCAATTCATTGGGCATGTAATTCGGTATGTGGAATAATAGATGTATGTGTATATTTATTGACATGGGGATTCAGTTACCATATTTAATTGAATAACAACAATTAAATACATTCATAAACTTAGAGAAAACCCATGATTTTAATAATAATATCGCTTCATTATTTATAGTACGCCAACTTGTGAAAACAAAATTATAAATAAAATTCCACGTCACAAAATAATAGCAGCATTATTATTATTATTTTAATTTGTGCCAACTAGTTAAATAATTATTTACCATCTTGAAAATAATTATTTTACTATCAGACTAGCCTTGGTCCGCTCAAAATCCACTTCCATTTATTGAACACCCAAATAAATAAATAAATAAATTATTCTCTTAAATAAATATTTTATTTACAAAATAGTAAATAAATATTTATTAAATGTTCAATAAAATAAATAAATATATTTTACCCACAATCCGGTGAATAAATATTTATTTAATTTATGACATCATTTTAGCTTGAATAAAATTATTCCAATGTCATGAGAATAATATTTATTCTATTAGTTAAATTCAAATAGAATTTAACCGAGACCACCAAAAACACTTAGTGTGTGACCCTCTAGGATTCTTTCTCATTGTCATTAGGCGGGCTTGCCTAAAGTCCAAGAGTACTGTCTAGAAATAGGTCAAGGCACCCAAGAGAAAGAATTTAAAGTCACAATAATAAAATATATATACTAATTCTCACTTTGTAATATAATCAATGTGTCTCAATATCTCATTAAGTAGGTTTCATGATAGTGTCATCAACCTTTGTGCTTGATACGTCGTTCTTTGACTACATGAAATAAACTTGTCATTACACCATGGCCATAAAATTTCGTGTGATAGTTCTATTTCAATTAAAAGGCCGAGATATCAAATTCCATAAATGGAAGGGAAAAATCCTTACTCGACTTATCCATTAATAACATGTCACTCATGATGCACCCAACGTACCCTACTTCTCACCAACTGTCTGTGTGACGATTTTTGTCAATAAATAAAAGTGCGTGAGTCGTGACACATATTAATGATAATCTTAAAGTCTAAGGATAACTACACACACTTGCAGATAGGAATATCTGATGACACCAAAACATGCAGAATTACTATTGGTGGGTCTGTTCTCATAATCTCTTGTTTTAGAGATTACCAAGTGCGAACTTCATGAGAGGAAGTCTCATCTTCTTATGAGTACTCACACCTGACGGTCTGTATGCTATGGTTCCATGATAGTATTTCATCCAACCACAGAACTATATTTAAGAATATTGTTATAGCATTTAAAGGTTCTCATCATAGCGGGGAACTACCATGACCATATTAATGCAAAAAATACTCTAGGAAATTATTACATCACAGTCATGAAAAACAATGAACAATAAGTAATAAGATGATTAATATTTAAATACATTAAATATCCATGTAATTGAAGTAAAAATAGTTAGTTCTAGGACACCAACTCTAACAATCTTGTGGTGGACTACTGAGTTTTACTCACACCCTTTTTAGGGTGCTAATTGGTGCTTGGGAAAATATCCTGATTACAGGTTAGGACTTAGCTCATGCTTCTTTGCTATTGTATCTTCTAGGATTGGTCTTGGCATGGGAGTAGCGACTGAGCATGTACAATGAATACCTTCCAGAGTTGAAGTATTTTATTAATTTATTCCTTTACCAGCCTAACCCTATTGTATGTATTGCCTATTTTATGTTGACTGTTTGTATTATGACTCAACATGTTCATGAATGGATGTTTTATTAACACTTTTTGAGTTATCTGTTATTATTATATATCAGGGATTTATTTATCTTACACTTTTTATTTATTTATTTTATTTTCCCTGTTGTTTAGTACCGTTCCAAAGGGTATAGTCTCCCCACAATACCACCAATAGATCATCACTACTATTCAAAATCCTCTAGTGCATGGGGAGGCGTAATTGAGGCCTTGTTGACAACTGATCTGGTTATTGTTTATAGAGTGAATTGGGTCAATATGTGACATAAAACACCTAAATCACCTATCCTGATCTACTTCTCAAAATAATAGGCTCTCCCACCTAACCCATAGGTCACAACTCATGGGGAACACATATTTGTTCACATATCAAACATCACTCAACAACTCATGTACCAAACTACACACTCTATGGTATCACACACACACATATATATACTAATATCTAGAATCACATGAAAACTCATTCACCTACAAGGTCATTGATTCTCACCGGGCACCCGCATATTATACTACCCCTTTATGAATCAAAATCTCATACTAATCCTCATTAGGCCTCCACATATGGGAGTCACCCCCTTGAGAACCATATTATCATCCAGGTACTTACATATACACAATGACATTTTCCCACCATGATTTGTGTTAGTAAAACCATAATCATATGGTATAGTTAAGTATAATGTCACAAAGAAGTTATATGAGAAAACACCATATAGGTTTTTTTTGACACTTTAAATAACCAAAACTATTTTCTTTCAGAACAATTACCATAATCACTCACTAGGGGTATATCACTAAGGAATAAAATGCTTGTACTGACCTACCAAGGATCTCTATGTATCCCATACACAGAGGTATTGCATAGTCATTTTCATCAAGAATATCTTCATAGATCCACATGATCTGTCATCAAAATAAATATATATTGTGGTTCAATTGAGAAGAATTCCATTCCAAGTTATACATAAAAATTATATATAATTTTTTATTGACATTTTAAACTATTAAACCATCATCTTCAGTGATATAAATCACAAGTAGTCATGCATATGTATTGTGAATCCCACATGACAAACATGATATATGAACACTTGCTAATGGGACAAGAACCAAATATCTAATAACTAGCCTCTTTCCATTGAGAAAAGAGCCAAAAATCTAATAAATCATAAATTATGAATCTCAAAACCCATGCATTTCATGCAGGGTGAAAAATCATAAAACTGTAAAATCATAATTCGAAAACAAAAATCTAATGCCTCTAGTAAATTTGATTTCCCATTAGAAAAGGTGTTCATGATTCATCAATATGAGGTCCATCACAAGCCCTAAAATATCCCTATATCATTTGTCTACCATCTCCTCAAATAGTAATATAACAAAAAACATTAATAAACTACATTATATCAATCAACTTGATTATCTAATACCACTTTGTAATGCCCTTCCCCCAGTATGTGGACACTGAGTTGTTCCCAAACTAGGGGAGTTGTCCCTGGACCTTAGGAACACCTCCCTGTATACCAGTGGCTACTGACTAGGAGTGGGAGTCTAGGGTGGTACTATGGGAAGACTATACCCCCATATCAGAGTGTGCTGTAATAGATAAATAAACTAAACATCATCCATAATAGTAAATAATCAGAGTACATATAAGTAATAAACAAACAATAATCAATAATAAATTCCATGTAGAATCATACAGTCATACAAACTCACCATCATAGATCAAGACTGATCACCCACAGGGATGATCACATATACAAAATAAAAGATGATAAAAATAAATATACAAGAGGATCTATAGCATTCCCTCACCTCACCTTTTCCCAATATCCAATCTCACCTGAGCTATCCTGCTCAATCATGCAACCATAGGCCTGTAAAATCCCCGCCCAACCCATTAGCTTGGTCCTGGTTAGTGGTTCCACTAACCATAGGTGACATTCCCAAGACACCAAATACTGACAATAAATGTCAAGTGCTTATTAAAATGTCAGGGGATGATTTTCCCTGGGGAAAAAACATAACCTAACAAGATAAAATATAAACAACTAAATTAACTATATAATGCATGAATATAAACAATACAACTCAAATATAAACCAACTAAACAATAATAACATAGTACAAATGAAAAATTATAGTAAATTGAATCAAGAAACCAAAATAATACCTGACACCACAACACCGATGTGGCATAACTATGATGACTTTGAGAAGAAAATCCAAGATCCAAATCTATCCCGAGGAACTATCATCAAGATTCTCCACCAGAGAAATATGATACCTTTCCTTTACCTGTATCATGAAGAATAACATCTAAATATGCACTAAGGTGCATATACATGGGGCGAGTAATCATACCCAGTTGAAATTCCCCAAGATACCTCCAAACATACGTTACTAGGACAAGAACAAGTTAACACCTTTTATATAAACCAAAATCAAAGCTAATAAATAGTTTTATACAAATCCATAAATGAGTTTCATGTAATAAAAAAATAATCAAAGCATATCACCATTACTTACCACTTGGAATAACCATCCCATGTTCACACACACACATGCCATAGACCTCCCTATATCTACTATTTGTGAGTCATCCCATCACCAAGACATTTATTAGCGACCCATATTGATGGTGGTACTTCATGAACATGCTCCATCTCACATTAACAGTGGTACTTCATGACCATGCTTTGTACCACATTGATGGTGGTACTTCACAACCTTGCTTTATCCCAATGAACACACAATAACTATGTATACCATGTTCTCATTCCAAATCAATTCTCATAACATAATTCTACCATTTAAACATTTAATCAAACATCTTGTTTACATTAAACCAAAACAATAATTTTAAAACCATAATTTAAAATTATAAATCAAGGGTTTCCCAAAAGTCATTCAAATTCCCATGTTACCAAATCATAAACAAAAAAAGTTTTACTTAAAGAAATAATTCAACACTTACTTTTCAAATTCAATCAAAAAATTAAAATAAAACTAAGCCTTCATGTTCTAGAATAATTGGAGAAGAGTGGGAATCCACCCACCACTCAACGATTGACCAAAATGATGAATGACATAATGAAACCTCTAGTTCTGTATCAAAACCTATTTATTTTAATATATCTAATAAATATCTTTTCAAAACGCACCATAAATCATAGATCCATCCATAATAAAATATATCTAACATTTTGGGTGTGAGGAGAAGAGGAGATCTAAAGAGAAAGAGAGAAAATAGAGAATTTCCATTGATTCTAGAGATCCAACATACTTTGATCCATCAAAACTAGATTCTAGATCAAAATGAACCACCAATAATTCTTAGGTAAAGAGAGGAGTTTGAGATATCTATAGGAAAGAATAAAAATGAGGGTTTTAGGGATAAAAACTGAGTTAAACTCTAATGTTTGGAATAAAAAATGAACATCACATAGTTTGAGAAATCATGAACCAAACATGAACATACTATTATATCTAAACCACCCCTTAACATAACTTTCACATTGTTTGACAAACCGTGCACCTACCTAATGACTCCCATAATATCTTGCATAGTTTCCTGGAGAATTTGTGCGGTTTACCCTAACTATTCTTAAACAAAACACCTATAAAACCCTTACAAAACACTCTAAAACCATCAAAAAACTCTTTAAACTCAAACTATGTGTTATATAACTTTAAAATAAATAATAAAAGGGTAAATTACTTGAAAATTGGGGTGTTACATTCCATCCACAATTAAGATTTCCATACATGGAAAGCTGAATATTTTTGATGCTTTGGAAAAGTTTGGGCAATTGTTCCAATATGAAGTTTTAGAATTCCCACATCTCTTCCTAAATCTAACCATGATGATATTAAAATCATAACAATCAGATACTATTTCCCCATAATACTTTCCCTTGTCTATCCATAATTCATATCAGCATATTCAATGAAGTATCATCTGGTGCAAGATCAATGTGGTCTCATCGAATCACATGGTCAGGATCAGACTCACAATTCTTCAACTGAGATCCATGAAATACATTGTATATGGAGATGAATCATGGATGTAAATCCAAATTATAATCCACATCACTAATCCATTCTAGTATTTCAAAAAGTCTGATGTACCAAGGAAACAATTTACCTTTCTTACTGAAACATCGATGCCTTATCCTCAGAGAGAATTTCAACAACACATGATCTACCACATCAAATGATAAAAACTGTCACTGATGATCCACATAAGATTTATAATGACTTTAATATATCACCATCCTTTTCCTGATCATTTTAATTTTCTTAGTTGTCTCCTAAACAAGGCTAGGTCCCAACAATGAAGCTTCTTTGATCTCTACCCAACAAAGTGGAGACTGAAATAGGTGGCCATATAATGCATCAAATAGAGACATATGTATTGAGGCCTAATAGATATTATTATACAACAACTCCACTAATGGTATATAATATTCCCATGAACCTCTGAAATCCATAACACAAACTAAGGGCTTGTCTTTTAATGTTTGGATTATCTGTTTTGATTTTCCATCTATTTAAGGATGATAACCCATACTCATGGTTAATCAGGTACTGAAATACTACTATAAAGATTACTAAATATAATAGGTGAAATGAGGATCTTGGATAAATATGATCTAACTAGTATTCCATGAAACTTTATAATATCCCAAATATCGAGTTTTTCTATGTCTTCCACCACATTATATTCAAGAATAGGGATGTTGTAAGTCGAATTTGTGAGATGATACACAATCAACCATATGAAATCATGTTTTTAAACCATTATTGGCTGACTTGTGACAAAATCCATAGACATGTGCTCCCATTTCCAGGTAGGGATAGGTAAAGATTGCAACATACCTACTGGTCGTTAGTGCATAACCTTGAATTTCTGATAATTAAGGCATCTTAAGACATACTCTTTCACTTTACTTTTCATGATATCACACTTAAAATGAGTTCTAAATACCTTATACATCTTATTAATTATAGGATGAACAAAAATTTTTGAGTGGTGATAAACATAAATGAGTTTCTTCTAACAAGACGATAGAATAACCATTCAATCATGAAAAAGAAATATAATTTTCCCATCTTATTTTCATCCATCAATGGTATCCCCACTATTAAGTTTTTACATGATAGTAATTCAATAAAGATCCATTATTTAATAATACTTAACTTGTTCAACCAAGATAAGAATAAGAGTCACCAGATAGAAAATTGAAACTTCATCATGTTCAATGAAATCTAAGTGTATATATGCTATCATAGGCATAAATTTCCACTAATAAAAAGATTCTTTGACTAATTTATTATATTAATTTTATCTCAAAGAATCTACCACAAGTTTAAATCTCTTTTTGAAAATAAGTGTTTCAATATTTTATGGTCTATGAACATAGTGAATTTCTCAACAAAGATATAATGAAACCAATTTTTCAAAGCATGAACTACTACAACCAATTCCAAATCACATGTTGGATAACTCTTCTCATGCATTCACAACTTTTAGGATCCATAATCTACCACATGGTCTCCCTGTATGATAACACATTCAAGTCTAGATCCACATGCATCACAAAAGACTATATAGCTCTTCCCAAGTTCTGTAAAAACAAGAATTGGAACGGAAGTGAGTCTAGATTTAAGCTCCAAAAAGCATTGTTTACAATATGAACTCTAATGGAATGGACTACCTTTTCTCATGAGTGTTGTCACTAGAGAAGCAATTCATGTGATGTCTCAAATAAAGTGATGATAGTGACTTGATAATCCCAGAAAGCTAGGTATCTCAAAGACATTCTTTGGTGGTTTCCAAGATATAACAACTATCATCTTTGTAAGGTCTACTAATACAAA
Organism: Viscum album; assembly: GCA_963277665.1. NCBI lineage: Eukaryota > Viridiplantae > Streptophyta > Magnoliopsida > Santalales > Viscaceae > Viscum > Viscum album. The sequence goes on from OY728141.1 coordinate 1,634,343,528, forward strand.
TTTCTCAAAAATTACATGTCCAAGGAAGAGAACTTATCATATACAAAAATCACTTATATAGAATTTTTCATATAATTGGTTTTATCACAAAATTCTCAACATAATCTTTAAATGTTCTTCATGCTCTTTTTGAGTTTGAGAATACACCAAAATGTCATAAAAATACCACAATGAAAGAGTCTAGATACTGCTAAAAGACACGATTCATAAATTCCATGAAAACAATTGGTTCATTTTTAAGACCAAAGGGAATGACCACAAATTCATAATGCCCATAATGCTCCTAAAATCTGTTTTTGGTATATCCTCTTTCATAACCCTGAGTTGGTGATACCCGAAGTGTTGATTAATTTTATAGAATCATTTGGCTTTCTTAAATTGTTCAAAAGGGTCATCAATTTAAGGTAGTGGATATATATTCTTTATCCTAACCTGATTCAACTTATGATAATCAATATAGAGTCATAATAAACCATCTACCTTCTTAAAAAAAAGAAGCAGAGTAGACCAAGGTGCCATACTTGGTTAAATAAATCCTTTACCTTACAATTATTCTAATTGTATTTTCAACTCCTTAAATTCCATTAGTGTTATTATATATAATGGAAGTGAAATAGGATTTTTCTTCAAAAGGTGATCGATAAAATATTACACTTCCCTTTCATATGGAAAACCAATGAAATATTTGGGAAATGCATTTGGATAGAGATCCAAAATGGTAGGAAAATTTATAGTCTCAATAATTTCATTGATCCCCAAAGTTACCACTGCTAACTAATAAGAAATATTTCCAACCATTGGGGATAAAGATACTACTCTTTTTACCTTCACATAAAAACCACATTTAAAGAGATTCACTATCCCATCAGCTGATGTAAACTTTACCCGTCACATATAATAATCGATATGGTCCTTGAAACAAAATAACCAATCCATGTTAATGATAAAGTCAAATAAATCTATGTAAAAAATTGAAAATTCCCAATCAAATTAGATACCATTTATTTTTATAGAACAAGATACACATTTAAATCCTCTACACTTGCTACCTGATGGTCATTTGGATACTCATCATGCTTGGAATTATCTCGATATATAATCCTATTTTATCAATGACATGTGAAGCAATAAAAGAGTGGGACACACCAGTATCAAATAGAACTTACATAAGAGTTGATTTAACAAGAATGGTACCTTATAAAGTAGGACCTGAATGGTCTTCCATCATCATCTGATCAACACTATATAACTTCTTACTTGACCCCCCTCGATCCTTGCTTCCATGTTGTAGTCTCATTGTTCGAGGAGTTAGGGTGTTCCTAGAATCACCTTGATTTTCTCTATTTTGAGGATGAGAACTTTTCTAATGAGATCATACAATATAATAATAAGTTATCTAAGATACATGATATACATTTCTAGAATCTAACTTCATTACATTACAAAAATAATACTAAATATGCCCCATCTGATTATAGTTGTGACATACCCTTGGCGGTGTTGTACCATCTCGCTTGATATTCTTAAGTGAACCACATTGGAAACATATAGGCTTGATTTTGGATTATGGAAGAAAGTTAAAGGATCCATTGGTCTGATTCTGAGAAACTCCACCACCTTGAAAGTAGGTGTTTCTCTTATTCTTATTCCCATTATTAGAGTTCCCACCCATTCCAATGGAGACAAATGTGCTTCCTCCACTCAGATTTCCTGATATATCCCTTTCTGCTACTGTTTCTCTATTAACCATCTCTGTATAATTATTAATATAGAGAATAATTATCTTAGAATGAATATTTTATCAAATTATAGACTAAAATATGCATTCATTCAAGGATGCACTAGCATCTAATTTTGGAGAAAAAAAAACTAAGTTTATAAACTTCACTTTGTACTCTATCACTAATAGGTTTTAATTCTTTAAGATGAAGAAATATACTGTTCTAGATATCTTTAAGGTGCGAGAATATAAATTTTTATTGAAAAATTCTTCAAATACATATCACATAAGGCATTGGTTTACTTTCTATTAAACAAATAAATCCCACCATTAGTGTGACAAATCCTCGAGCATGTAGACTGCTAACTTTATCTGTAGATCAGGCGGTGTTCCAAGGGAATTGAAAATACGATTCATTATGTTGACACACAATTTTACCATTTTAGGTTATGAATCCCCTTAAACTATTGGTGGATTATTTTTCTAAAACTGAACATAATTATCTTCTTGTTGAGGTTCTTCATTTCAATTTCCCTTATTAACAACTTGAAAATCTTGAACAATACTCTGCACAACCTGTTTGTTCACTTGGGGTTTAGGAGAAACCATATTTTATGTAGATTCTTCTTGTAGGTTTTTATGTTTTCTATCTATTTACATTTATCTATAACCATAACTCATTAGCAATTAAAGGATTATAATATTCTAAATCATTAAAATAAACAATCATTATCAACAATTTCCAAAAAAAAATCAAACATAATATAATCAATGTAGTCCTAGTGGTAAGTCTCATCACTAATGCATGATATGATAAAATCATTGGATAAACCCATGATGATTAGATTCCTACTCACCTATAGGTGTCTAAAACACCTTTGTACCCGAACCACCCTAGTAACTCGAAGTTCAACATAAAGAGGTTAGATATACCTTTTTATGTTTTACATTTCATGTTTAGACATTATTATCTCATTGATACCATCCTAAAACAACATAACTAACAATAATTATACCATTTGTAACATCTCCTCCCAAACCATTAGCTTGGGCTAGGTCGAAGGTGCCACTAACCTTAGGTAACATCCTCAAGACACCAAAGGCTAGAAATAAATGACAAGTGATTAGTAAAATGTTGGGGGATGATTTTTTATGAAGACAATACATAATATAACAAGAGAAAAATATAAACAAACAAATAAAATATATGATTAATTAATATAATCAATATAACTCAAATGTAAACAAACTAAACAATAATATCATAGTAGTAGTGAAAAATTATGGTAAAGTGACTTAAGAAACCAAAAGAAGACCCAACGCTGCAACACTGATGTGGAATCACTACCATGACTCCAAGAAGAAAATCCAAGATCCAACTCTATCATAAGGAACTAGCATCAAGATTGTCACAAACTAATATTTTAAAATAAAACTATGTTTGAAAACATATACAACATGCAACACTGAGATTAAATGAACTGTGATATATTATTAAAATATTATTATTTAAACACGACCATTATAACCTAGCTGATAAAATTAGTGATATGAATAGGAATAAACACAGTATGAAAAATACCTCTAAATGTTTTATTTAATCTAATTTTAGTAAATAATTCATAATAAATAAGTACTCAAATTTCAGTAAAGTTATTTTATGCTTCAAAAATGATTTTATTGCTTTTTGTGAGAAAATATTATAATTAATTTTTTGAAATTTTATAAATTTTATTTTATAAAATGAAAATAATTTTTTAAATAATCATATAAATATTAACTCAGGGTGAATTTTTTTATTTTTCTGAAAATATTTATTTTTCAGTGAATAGTGAAAAATACCGATTTGTGTAAAACTGACACGTCTTTTAATAAATTAAGTAATTTAAATGTAAAATTATTATTTTAATTTGTTTTAAAATAAAATAAGTATTATTTAGTTATATTTAATCTAATTAATTACATTTAAATCATCTTTATACTGAATTTTAGTATAATTTTATTTTTAGGCTTAAAAACACATTTTTCTAAAAACTGTTTTAAAGTGCATAATGTTTCACCATTTTAATTATTTAAAATAGAAAACAATGAGGAATGATTTAAATAAAATTTATAGGTTATATATCTATAAAAATAAATTTAAATTCATTTAATTATTATTATTGGTCATAGATTTAATAAAACATTTCATATGCATATTATGTGGGTTTAATAATTTTAAAGTGCATAATGTTATTCATTTAATTATGCTTGAAAAAACATTTCTTGAAAAATTGTTTTTTTGACAAATTATGTGGGTTTAATTTTAAATTAAATTCTGCATATTATATGAATTTAATTTGATAAAATGAATTTAATATTTTTAATTAGAATAATTAATATTATATAATAAGTTCAACTTAATTTTCATTCATAATGAATAGTAAAAATAGTAAAAAACTAGTTATATTGGTAACAAATTAAAATGGTAAAAAGTGAGAAACCATAGAGGTAAATAGAATAACATGTTTATTTTTGAATGTTTTAGGTGTTTCTCAGCCATATCACCCCTCAAACCCATTATTTATTGATTTTGGAGGCACTTGTCTCAAGAGTGATTTCCCATTATTGAATAGTTTTGGGTATTTACAAAAATGCCACTCCTCCTCAATTATAAAGGGCACCCTATATCCTCTTATATTAACACATAAAAATTCTTTTGGTTCAGAAAATACCTACCCAAATACCTTCCTTAATTTCCTCCCCATGTCCTAGATCCCTTGGTTTGATTATAATTCCAATCTAGGGAGGATTTAATTATAATCATAAAGAAGTGGTCTGAAGAAGAGGTATCGATCTTAAATGAGCATCTTTGTTTTATTTATTCTTCCACCTCCTTCAAATATTATTCAAATATTATGTCATAATAACATAATTATATCTCATATATTTAGATTTTATCTCCTCTTCCATCAAATGAGAAACAAAACTGTCAATCGTGTGTATGACGAACTACCACCTCACGAACTGATGTAATTTGTTTTCCATCATCGTCTCAAAAAATGTTAATAATAATGGATTTAATGTTTATATATGATATTAATGAAATATTAATAATTTTTTTAAATTAATATATCATATACTTTCTTACCCTACCATTCATTGAAAAATGATAATGTCGTTCGTGTGTACAGTGAACTACCGCCACGTGAACCGATGCGATTCATTTTTTATTACCGCATCACATGGATGGTATATGTAAGTTTATTTAAAGAAATAATATTAAAATTATTATATAATTATAATTATGTAAATATAAAATAAAACTCACCTTATTTCAATCATGATCATTGATAAATAGAAATGTTACTCTTGTGTATGCACAACCTACCGTCTCCAAAATTGTAACATAGTTCATTTTTCATAACCATATTACATGGTTGGTTTTAAAATTATAATTTATATATAAAAAATATAATTACATAATTATTATTATTCTATATACAATGAAATAATTACCCCTTTTACCATGGTCAACACACCGATGCCATTTTGAATTTATGAACTGAACGTCCTCAAGACACCCGATGTGGACATAACTAATTAAGTAATTAAATATATCATTAAAATAAATGAAATTAATTTTTTACGTATAAGGTATTAAACTTGGAAAATTTTATTAATAAGAAATTTAATTTATATAAGTTTATTATACAGGAGATAAAGGACATAAACGACAAGTATGGACTTGAGGTAAGGGTTTCCGTCTCAAAACTTCCTTCTTTGAGACTCATGTTATTTTATGAACCTAATCTATTTTATGTGGGGTATATACTGTAAATTTACATATTATATCATTAATCCTTCATATTAATGGTATTTTAAGTGAAAATTCACTTAATTCATTCAGGAGGGCTATGATTCAAAAATTACCAAGGCAAGAGGGGTTTATACTTCAATCTCATTTTAATTGGGAATATTTATTCTTGAATTTAAATTAAAGGATATTATTTGATAATTTAATAATAAAAATATTTAATTTTATTCTACTATGGTTATTCATGAACTTTTCAAGTCATATTACCATTTTTATCTCTTTTTTACTTAAAATTATTGAGCAAGTGTTTTTAAAGAAAATCAACTTTATTTCTCTCTTCAGTTATAAACCCTTTCTCCTCCATGTCTATGTTTTCTTTAAAATGTTTTGAAAAATGTTTTAATATTATTTTATTTTTATTTTTTTACAAAAATGGTTTAAAATTAATCTTCTTTTCATTTTCTAAATGGGTTACTTTTTGACTTTTTACCAAAGTGTGAAAGAATTTTTTTAACATACATGACATGTATGGAATAACCCACCAATATGACCATTATTTTCTTTGAATCATACTTTAAAAGTTTCCAAGTTTATTTTAAAATATTTTTTTTCTTTAATATTTGATAATTTTTTAGATTTTAAGTAAGGGATCTCTCTAAACTACCCTTTTCTTCAGGTTATGACCATTATATATCTAACTCACTTTCTCTATCTCTCTTTAAAGTTATGGAATACTTATAAATTATTTAAATATGCCTCTCACATATATACTTATCTTATTATACCTTCCTTTTATGGGGTAATACATACCTTATATTCATTTATCAAAAGAATTCATTATGAAATTTTATTTGATTATGGTATGTGATAATATTATGCAACCCATTTTCTTTCCATAGATAATTCTTATGTTTATGCATTATGATTGATTTACTTTTGGTGTCACACATAAATCACAAACATTTTATAATTGGTGTGCCCAAATAGAGATCCAATTCATTGGGTAAATCATTAGTCTTGTGAGACATCATGGATGGGATTTATGAGTAAACCTAATCCATTATGGGACTTTGTTCACCATGTGATATTGTCTAGGTAGTTAGACTTGAATCATGTTTATGTCATGTTATATTTTGTTACCACATTTCCTATGAACACATGATATTATGATACCATGTTCGTTATGTTATTCTACCATGTGATTACCCATGAGCCTTCTCTTTTATGATATCATGTTATACCTTTGATTCACATGTTCTGTTTCATTATCTTGTTTATTCTCTTACTGAGTTTTTTAGCTCACCCATTTCTTTTATGTATTCCCCGGATCATCCTATATAGTTTTAGGATATATAAATGATTTATAATCTCATTATGGATAATAAAATAAAGAAGTTCTATTTTAGTCTCACTTTGATGTATTATGAACCTAGTCTTCCAAAGACACTAGGCCTTTTCGATCCTTGTTTTTTATTAATGGATATTTATGTTAAAAATCATGCAATAATATGTATAAAAAGGTTTAGGTCACTATAGTTGGTATTAGAGTATGTTTTAGTAATTTTTGGGGATTAATTATAGAATAATTTAGTGAGAAACCTAAGAATAATTATAAATATAATACAAAGTATAAAAAAATATCTTGGAATTTTGGAAAAGTATAGAGCGAGTGGGTTCCAAGAAATTACATCCTATCTAGATACTACAAGTGGATGTGGCTCTATCACAGTTGTACCTTGGGGTAATAACTCCAAAAATGTCACATTTATAAAGACATGATCATCACCTAGTGCATTACAATAAGCATTGCTTCACACCTGGTTTGACACTCTGGGGGGATATGTTTCAAAAATTCACAAACTCTTTATGAACCATTATGAAGGACTTGAACAAATTTTTAGGTTATAAAACCTAATAAGAAAAGTTACCATGGATAAATTATATTTAAACCTATATACTCATAAGTCAAGATATAATTATCATTTATAATTTATTCCTTCTAGGTTTATGAGTTTCCCTTTTTTATGTTAATGCATTCTTGTCTCATTTTTTTTTCTTTTTTGTTAATGGAGGGAAATATGAGAAATCATGCCAACAAACAATTCAATGAGTAATGTAATGATTTCCCTAACGAGATACATAGCCTAAGAGAAATGGAATTTAGATATCTTATGATCATTATAATTGAGCTATCTTAAATTATGATTAACAACTAGAACATAGTTGAATTTTCAAACACATTAAAGAAGATAAGGATGAAATCTTATGGAAGTTCATATATTAAAAATGATAAATAAAATAAGATTCAATTTTCTACATGCCAAAAATGTGGGAATATGCACCATTGAAAACGCCTTAAAGGAACTATAAGATGCTTTATATGTGGTAAAGGAGGGAATAAAGTAGCATATTGTTGAAGAATAATGAAGAGTTTGGTTAACAAGATGTAGGAAAATAAAGTTCAACCTCAGAAACCACTAACAATTCAATGTCATATATGTAGGAAATATATTAATTACCTAATTAAATTACCTAATTCAAGGATTAATTATTAAGGTCCTATGTTATGAAAATCATTGAAGCATAATGATTAAAGTGTTTAGGTGTTGGAATCTGAGAATCATGTTGTTGAAGTATTTTTTATTAATAGCATTCCAATTATAAGAATCATAAAACTTCAAAGGATCATTCCTCATAAGTTTCTATTTATATATTTGAAATAATATATTGAATGGTACTAATGAAATAGAAAGTTGATTTAATGGTAAGGTGATATTTCTTGTAAAAACAAAATATTGAGGAAAATATGATCTTTGATATGTGATTTATTTTGGGGTAATTATAGTCAATTAAAATTATTTGATTTTGTAGAAAACAATGAGATTTATAGAAAAACTTAGAGTTTAAAAAAAGAAAAGGGTGATGGTATTGTTGAAGATGTTAATCATATTCTTGAGAAAGTTATAGGATCAAGGTGAATTATGAATATTATTATCACTTTTGTTTTCCATAGTTTTAGAAAAAGGACAACCCAAAATCTGGCTGACAACCCATTGAATCTGGAAAGGTCATAAGGATTAAACCCACAATCAAAAGGTGAAAAGGTTGTAGTGCTTACCACTGTCCTATGTGATGTATTTGTTAGTATGACATTATTTTTACTTAAACGATTTGGTGGATAAATATTAATTTGTTTTTAGGAAACATATTAGAGGATTAAATATTTTTTTAATATATAAGATTTTGAGGTGATTAATGATATTTGGGAAATGATTTATTAGTTTTAGATATACATAACCTTTAGGTTTAACATAAATGATTATTTGGGAAAAATTATATTATTTTTTAATTTCCAAAGTATTGAATAACAACTGTGAGGGGGGGGGGGGTGTTGAATCAGTTGTTCACTTTTATAAGTTTCATTTTTTTAAAACTTAACCCCTATAAACTATTAAGATTTATGTCCTTATAAACTTTTAGAAAATACTCATGCATGAAATAGTATGAAATCAAGTAAATAACACAATATTTACAAGGTTCAACCTCAGTGTGAGAACCTACATCCTTTCCATAGCCACTCCCATGGGTCTATGGAAATACACTATTAAGAAGAAGTGAATACAACTTGTGAAAACTCCTGTTAGACACATTATATCTCCTAAGAGGAATGATTATTCTAACTCCCATCAGTTTATAATGTTTTATTATAAAAAAATTGATCTAAACAAAAGAATAAATACTTTGTTGAATCTGTTCCACATTTGATCAATTCGAATCCTCAATCCGATTTGAATGGATTCAATTTTCTCAATCCGATGATGCTGGATCCGATTTTCTTAATACAATGATACTGGATCTGATTTTATGGTTACGATAATGCTAGATCATAGATCTGATTTTCTAAGTATGATGATTCTAGATCTGGTTCTCTAAATACGATAATGACAGATCCTGGATCTGATTTTCCCAAAATGATGATTCAATACAATGAATTCATTATCAATCTACAAAACTCAAGCTTCTTCTAGAATGTTCAATATAATTTTTCTTCAATCATATAGGAACTTTTGCTTAAAATTCTTTAAAGCTCCACCTTTTTCATGTATGTAAAAATTTTTGAATGAACAAATGATTTGAGGAAGTATTTATAGGTGACTCAACAAACAAAGTTGAGAAAATTGAAAACATTCCCCGATTCCTCAAATCTCAAAATACATGAAAATATATCACATTTAAAACTTCAACTTTAACTTCTTAAAACCTCCTTAAATTTCTCTGAGATTTATAAAAATTTTAAATTCAAGTTTGACCACTTCAAGTCTTTATACCTTTCTTAGGTCATTACGATCTATTTCTTTCTCAATTTCATTACAATCTGTTTCTTTCTCAGCTTCATTATGATATGTTTCTTTCTCTGCTCATTGCGATCTTTTTCTTTCTCAGTATGAATTCTTCATCATGAATACTTTAATATGATTTCTTCAAGATGAAAATATGAGTACAAAAATCCAAGTACAAAAATATCAATATGAAAATCTGAGTATGAAAATCTCAGTACGATTTTTCTAGTATGAAAATTCTAGTACGAAAAACTCAGTACGAAAATCTATGTTTGAAAATATTAGTGAAAATATCAATATGATTTTATTCTTCCTTAGGCTCAAAAAAATATTTTTCTTTCTCATCTCATTATAATGTAATTCCCATTACGATGGAAATCCCATCATGATGGAAATCTTATTTTTCAACTCTAAAATTCTTCAAACCTCTCCATCATTTCTTCAAAATCTTTTATCATGAGAGTTTTCATGATTTGTGAGAACTTCTTGATCAAAAAATCATCGTCTGATTTATTTTAGAAAGTATGAAAAATTTATAACTCCAGAATTCACATTCTTATTTCAAAACTCTTCAACAAAAATATGAATTCTTCAAATAGAAACTTCATTCTTTCTTTGATTATGAAAAAGACAAACTTCCAACAAACAATAAATTCTACCTCTGATTATTTTGAATTTGATGATTTTCAAAGTCATGCCGATGAACCTGAATACGATAAAGTGTATAATCAATAAATTCACCTTTATAAATTCTTTTGTGTCTAGTGCAGCTCAATACAAAAACATGGGTCTGGAAACTTGTGTCCAGAAAAACAACCTCATTATGATGGACTGGGTTCAATTCCTTAGAAACAAAAACATTCTTCAACAAAAAGGTTAGTTGTCAACAAATAAAAAAACTTTTTAAAAAAAAAATCATAAAGGTTCTTCAATCTTCCCCTTTGGATTTTTTGACAACCCTTGTTAATAAATTTTCAAAATCTCTGAATTTTTTTCACAACATAACTTTTTAACTTTTATCAAAACATAGACTTTCTCAAAAGATAGTTTCCTGACACCACACTACTGGATAAAGTAAAGTTTTTAAGGAATTCAATCCTTAAGTGGAAATAAAGTTTTGAATCCATATAAAGATAAATTCTCTTCACTTTTATTTTCATAATTTCTTTATCTCTCACTTTTCTCCCCCATTATATGATAACCACAACTTTATATTCATAAAATAAAGATAAGTAAAAACTTCTTACAAAGTACAAAGTTGTTACTTTCTCTCCCCCTTTCTAAACGTAATCTAAAGAACGGTGGAGGAACTTCCTTATGAGGTTTAGGAATACATGAGAGGAGGATAAATATGAATCTGTGGCCTCAATTCCACAAAACTTTCTTTTAGAATTCCTTTTATAAAGATATCAACAATACGATACTTTTTTGAAATGTATTCCAGCAAAAACATCTCCAACAAAAACTTTCTATTTTATAAATTGAAACTTTATATCAATGTTTTTTGATCTTGAATGTTGGAAAATATTTTTAGAAAGATAAATTGAAATCTGATTGTCAAAAAGGATCTTCAATGGTTTAGAAACTTTCACTTTCAAGTCTTCTAGATGAAATTTCATCCACAAAATTTGAGTACAGTCCTGACTAGATACAATATATTCATATTTAGCTGTGCTCAAAGTTACTTAAATTTGTTTCTTACTATGACAACTCACACAATATTCACCCAAGAAAAATGTTCCTCCTGATGTTGATTTTCTATCATTACAATCTCTAGCCCAATTGGCATCAGTATAACCCTAAAACTTCATCTTAGAATTTATTTTTTATAACAACCCATGTGAAGTTGTTCCTTTGAAAAGTATAAGAATTATATTTTCTGCCAACATATGTGATTCTTTTGGATTACTTTGATACCTGACACACAAATTCACAACATAAACAATATCATTCCTTGAGGATATAAGGTAAAGAATACTTCCTATAAACTTCTAAAAGTCTTTCTGATTCACACTTATTTTGAATTCATCTTTACTCAACTTTGTGCTCACTGAAATAGGAGTTAAAACTTATTTGGATTCTTCCATCCCAAAATTCTTTAACAATTCCCTAACATAATTTTCTTGAGATAAGAAAATGTATTTTTATTTTTTTTGAACTTGTAAGCCAAGGAAGAAAGTTAATTCTCCCAACATTGACATTTAAAAATTCTTCTTCATTTCCTCAAAATTTTTTTTTACAAGAATATTCTATATCCCCAAAAAAAAAATCATATCATCCACACAAACAATTATATTTAGAGTTCCAGAGGCAACATCTTTCACATATAAGTTGTTATCAACTTTTCCTTTAGAAAAGTTCAATATTCTCAAAAAATTGTCAAACTTAGAATACCATGAATGCAGTGCTTATTTAATACCATAAAAATCTTTCTTTAATTTACAAACTTTGTTTTCATCCTCATTAAGTAGAAATCCCCAAGGTTGTTCAATGTAAACTTCTTCCTCAATATCACCATTTAAGAAATCTAAATTTACATCCATCTGATAAACTTTGTAATTCTGATGAGAAACCACTATAAGAGACATTTGAATAATTTCTATCCTTGTAATGGGGGAAAAGGTTTTATCAAAATCCACACCTTCCACCTGTGAATATCCTTTACAAACAAGTCTTTCTTTGTTTCTTGAAACTTATCCATGATCATTTAATTTGTTTCTATAAACCCACTTTGTTACGATAACATTTTTATTTGTTGGCCTTGGAACAAGTTCCCATGTTTCATTCTTTTCAATCTAATCTAGCTCTTCATTCATAGTATCCACCCATTCTTTATGTTGAATAGCCTTTGAAACCGATTTTAGTTTAACTTTTGATATAAGTGAAGTTTTATTTTCTAATATCAACTCCCTTATAGTCTAAACTGGAGCCTTCTGATTCCTAATAATGTTTTTGGACACAACATGTTTTTGAAAGGTAGGTAATATCAAGGTTTATCTCCAAACTTCACTTTTCTTACCACCTGACTCATCTGAATCTTGATAAGGATGTTTTGGATAACATTCACTATTGTTGAAATTATCTAGTGTATCCTCCTCAGCATTCTCAAAAAAATTCATTAAGGGAATTTTATTTTCAATTACCTTCACATAATATGATTCCTCCATTTTTAAATTTTTTTTTCCAACATTTGAAACTTCTTTTATTTGGTGAATAACCCATAAAATTTCATTCCTCAGAATTCTCATCAAACTTTCCCAAATCTAGTTTTTTGATTTTGAGAAAACATGGACTCCCAAAAACTTCGAAGTATTTAAATGAAGGTTTTTTGTTATAAAAAATTTCATAAAGAGTCATGTTGGTTTTCAATCTAAAAAAACATCTATTTTGAACATGTAAAATAGTACTAATAGATTCTCTCTAATAGAAATTTGAATGTTTGTATTCCGTTAACATACTTATTCCCATTTCCACCAAGATTATATTCTTTCTTTCTACTACCCAATTTTTTTTGGAGTATATGGAGCACTATACTGATGTTTGATACTATGATTTATTAAATAAGTTTCAAAAGTATTGTTTCTAAATTAGGTACCATTATCTCTTATCAACTTCTTTATGTAACCCATTTCTTTCTCAACATCTTTCCTAAAGAATTTGAACATTTCAAGAGCCTTTGACTTATGCTTCACAAACACGATGTTTGTCATCTAAGTGAAATCATCAATAAAAGTGATAAAATCTAAGTCTCCTTTTATTGATTTATATCTCATCATCCCACATAAATCAGAATGAATAAGATCAAGTGGTCTTCTAGATTTAATCTCAACTCTTTTATGACTTTTTTTAATCTCCTTTCCTTTCTAGAAATTAATACAAACATCTTCATCTCTTCTTTTCAATTCTAGAAAATTTAGGACAAAATAAACTTTATAAAGTTTATTCATGTTTTTATACCCAATGTGGACAAGTATTCAGTGCTATAGTTTGTTTTCATCTTCAACACTGAAGTAACAGGAGTTATTAAATTCTCATATTTGAAAGAGATTCCCACTGGTTCTTTCTCCTGTTGTAATGTATTTTCCATGTTTCACACTTTTGATGATATAAAAATATTTTTTAGAAATAAACCCTTTTATATCATCAAAAAGTTTAATTACACTGAGTAAGTTATGTTTTATCCCATCAAAAAATAAAACTTTCTTAGATTTTAACTTCTACACTTCAATCTCAGTCATTCCAATTCCTTTGATTTTTAAAGAACCATCATTCCTAAAGGTAACTACTCCTACATCATTTATTTCAACATGTTTCAAGATTTTTATATCACCTATCATGTGTGAAGAAAAACCACTATCAAGTATCCATGGTTTATTCCTTTTAATTTATTTCAAGGCTGTCTCAATAACAAAATCTCTTTCCTTAACTTTCTTCTTTTTCAGCTTCCTTTTCTTTTCCATCATAAGGAATTTGTTCTAAAAGGAGGTTCATACATATTTCATCATGATAAATAGCCTAATCACATCTTCCAAAAGCTTCTTCCAAACATTAAAATTTATTTTTTGTTAGAAAGTTTCTAACACCTTGAGAATTTATCTTTTCAACTTTCTTTGAGTTAGGAATGTTACTCTTTCTACTTTCACTATTCCTTCCACTCTTCTCAAACCTTCTTGAAGGTAGATATAAGTTGTTCCAAAAAATTATAAGCTATGTGCCCATAGATTCCACAACACCAACAATAACCATAAAATATTGATTTTCTATTCAAGAAAGATCTTTCTGTATAGAAACCTTATTGAGGTTGGAAACTTCTTTCAGCTCTAACATACTCATGATGTGGACCATCTTTTATTTTGAATGAGTTTTCTACTTTTATAGACTTGATTGGTTTTTCACATCCTTTCTCCACCCAAGATTTCCCAATAATTCTTCCAGAACCTGAAAAGTTAAAAGAATCATATGAAATATTATTTTTGGTAAGAGAAGATTTCACCTGATTCTCGTATTGAGCCTTCTCAAAAACTTTAGAAGTTTCATATTTTACTTCTAAATATTTTTTGAAGTTTTCATTCATCTTACTCAAGGTACTTTATAACTCAAGAAGTTTTGATTGAAAATTATTAACTTCTTCTTCCTTATATTCTAGCTTCTTACTAAGATCTCCAATCATCTTTACCTATTCAACAATTTTAAATTTGTAACTTAAAATATCCTCGATGTATTAATCCTCCTACTTGATGACATCTTTTCTTCCTTAAATGATTTATACATTATCATTATTTATCATTTTAATTTATTTCTTGAGAGATTTATTTTTCTCAAGACATGAAATAATATCTGTTCTAAGATGATACTCTCTATAATATTCTTCACTACCTTATTCAATCTCTGATGAGTCTTTTGTTTTCTCAAATTTTTCAATGAAGGTTTTGAACTTTCCTCTTTAGAAGAATTTTTTTCAGTTGAGACTGATTCAACTTTCTTACTCAACATACTTATTTTTTTTCCATTAAACTTCTCCCTGTATTTCCTGGATAACTTTTCTCCTTGATCATTTTTGTCCCACTTCTTCCATTGATGTTTTTCATCAGAATCATGTAGATATTCTTCAAATTTATTCTTGGGGAAATTCATAGTAAAGTGTCTGATTCCACCACACTCAGAAAATTTGATAGGAACTTTCCCTCCATACTTTTCTCTTCCTCTTAGATAGTTATTGGATATAGAGACATGATTTTTTCATTCAACTCATCATCGTATTTAACTTCAGATTCATAAGTATCAACTTATTTAACAAATTGGATTTTCATATTTCTCATAGCTTCAAAATACATTTCATCTTTCATATTCTTTTTAAACATTGGAGCTTTCCTCATTTCCTAATAAACAAGAAAGTTATACAATTTATCAATATATAAACCATCCTAAATAAGACATTTTAGAATCAAACATATCTGGAAAGTTTCTTATAAGTTTCTTCACAATTGTAGAATCTTTCAGGGCATATCCAAATCCTCTAACATTGCAAAAAATTTCATTTACTCTAGTGAAGTATTCATCAATTATTTCTTCATCTCTCATTCTGATGTATTAATACTTACTATTCTAGATTTGTAGATTTTATTCCTTAACTTTAGTATTCCATTCAAAAACACTTTCCAGCTTGTCCCACATACATTTTGATGTTTTGAGACCCATTAACTTATGATAAAAATTATTCGATAAGGACATAAGGATTTCATTTCTATCCTTTCCATAAACTTTTATATTTATCTTATTAGTAATCTTCATAGGATCATCTTTCTCAATAGGTGAAAAACCAATAGTAGTAGTATCAACAACTTCCAGGGAAAGAGATAAGAGATAAAGAATCATCTTATTTTTCCATCCGTAATAAAATTTTCCACCGAATATAGGAATTTATATACTATTTACAGAATTGATATTATCCATGATAAAGATTAAAAAAAGGAACCTTTCACTATGATACCAATTGAAGTTACAAAGGATCTAATAAAAACTGAGGGGGGGGGGGGTGAATCAGTTGTTCACTTTTATAAGTTTAAATAATTTTCAAAATGTAACCCTTGAAACCTATTAATATTTACATCCTTATCAAATTTTAGTAAATACTCATGCATGAAATAGTAATAAATCAAGTAAATCACACAAGATTTACAAGGTTCAACCTCAGTTTTAGAACCTACATCATTTCCATAGACACTCCCATGGGTCTATGGAAATCCACTATTAAGAAGAAGTGAATATAAATTGTTCTAAATACCATTAGACACCTTCTATATCACAATAGAAATGATTATACTGAATTTCTTCAATTCAAATTGTTTGATTATAAAACAATTGATCTAAACAAAAGAATAAATAATTTGTTTAATCTTCTCCACAATTGCTCAGTCCGAATCCTTAGTTTGATTTGGCTGGATCCGATTTTCTCAATCTGATGATGCTGGATCCAATTTTCTCAATATAATAATGTTGGATCCTAGATCTGATTTTATGAGTACGATAATGCTGGATCCTAGATCTGATTTTCCCAATATGATGATTCAATACAATGAATTCATTCTCAATATACAAAACTCAAACTTCTACTAGAATTCTCAATATAATTCTTCTTGAATCAGATATGAACTTTTACTTCAAATTATCTAGATATCCACCTTTTGTGCATATGTAAAAATTTGTGAATAAACAAATGATATGATAAAGTATTTACAGGCGACCTAGAAAACAAAGGTAGGAAACTTGAAAACATTCTCCACTTCCTCAAATCTCAAAATATCTAAAAATATCTCACATTTAAAACTTCAACTTTGAATTATTAAAATCTCCTTATATTTCTATGATATTTACACAAAATTGAAATTCAAGTTTGACCAATTCAACTCTTTATACCTTTATCAGTTTATTACGACCTGTTTCTTTCTCATGTTCATTACAATATACTTCTTTCTCAGCTTCATTACGATATGTTTCTTTCTTAGCTCAATACAATGTTTTTCTTTCTTAGCATGAATTATTCATTAGAAATACTTAAGTATGATTTCATCAACATGGAAATATGAGTATGAAAATCTGAGTACAAAAATATCAGTATGAAAATATGAGTACAAAAATCTTAGTATAATTTTCCCATTATGAAAATCCTAGTACAAAAAACTCAGTATGCAAATATGAGTTTGAAAATCTGAGTACAAAAACATTAGTACGATTTTATTCTTCCTTAGGATCAACAACATATTTTTATTTATTAGCTCATTATGATGTAATTATAATTATGATAGAGATACCATTACAATGAAAACCTAATTTTAAAACTCTGAAATTATTCAAACCTCTCAATTATTTCTTCAAAAGATTTTATCATGAGAGTTTTCATGATTTGTGAGAACTCATTGATCAGAAAAGAATCATCTGATTTATTTTAGAAAGTATGAAAACTTTCTAACTTATGACTTTATATTATACTTTTAAAACTCTTCAAAAACAATACAACTTCTTCAACCAACAACTTCATTCTTTCTTTGATTATAGCAAATACAAACTTCTAGCAAACAATAAATTCTGCCTCTGATTCTTTTGAATCTGATGATTTTCAAAGTCATTCCTATGGACCTGAATATGATAAAGCATATAATAAAAAAACTTCTTCTTTATAAATTTTTTTGTGTCCAGTGAAACTCAATACAAAAACATGGGTCTGAAAACTTATGTTTGAAAAAATAACCTCATTACGATGGATTGTATTCGATTCGTGAAAAACAAAAAAATTCTTCAACAAAAAGGTTAGTTGTCAAAAAATACAAAAAATTTGTTAAAAAAATCAAAAAGGTTATTCAATGTTTTTTAGAGATGTAACTTGAAGGGTATGAGATAACCATTGAGGTTAAAACCTTATTTTATGTTAATATTATTGAGGTTATTTAGGATATAGGGTTATTTATTTAAGGAATGATATATTTTAAATCTTTGGTTTTATTATTGGAAATTAATATATTCATATTCATTTTGGGTATTATCTTACATTTTGATAACCATTTTGATTTTAATAAATATAAGAGGAATATCTTGTTACTCTTTTATGGATCTTATTATCCATTAAAAGTTAATTTTAGTGCGCGAGGCATAAAAAGTTCATATTGGATATTCGTTCCTTAGAGTAAGAGGTGAAGTGGAAATTGATCAAAGCACAACCAAATGATGAAATTAAATTTATGGAATAAAAATATATCAGGTAAATATATTTTCTAGTGTTATCTATCTTTATAGTAAAAAAACCGTCAACTATAGGAAAAGGATATTGAAACCAAAATGTTATCTCATTACCTTCATATCTGATGAATCAATAGTCTTTTAACTCATCACAGATTTATGATTCTGTGGTTGTTAACTTTCTCTTGATCATTAAATTTCTTATGATTAATGATCTCTATAACTCTATAATTATTTATGCTTTTATTACATGTCTATATTTTCACTTCCCACTAATGTTCTCCTACCTGGAAACCTAGTTATGTGTTATTCCATATGACCTCCACATTTCCATTTCCTTATTTTAAGAGGAAGTTTTATTAACCCTTTTTATGATATGGGTTTTCCACAAATGAATTTTCAAATGTCAAAAACTTGATTTTTGAGAACAAGATTAAATTGTGTGGATGAAATTTATTTAAGGGGGTAGAATTTAATACCCTGAAATTTTAAAATAACACTATATTTGATAGCGTATACAACATACAACAATGAGATTAAAAGAACCATGATATATTATTATTTAAACATGATCGTTATAACCTAGCTATTAAAATTTTTGGTATGAATATGAATAAACATATTATGAAAAATATATGTAAAGGTTTTATATAATATAAATTTAGTAATTAATTAATAATAAATAAGTACTCAAATTTCAATAAAGTCATTTTATGCTTCAAAAATATGTTTTCTTTAAAAATGTTTTTATTGATTTTTGTGAGAAAATATTATAATTATTTTTTGGAAATTTTAGAAATTTTATTTTATAATATGAACATAATTTTTTAAATCATCATATAAATGTTAACTTAGGGTTAAAGTTGTTATTTTTCTAAAAAAAATCAGTTTTTTAGTGAATAGTGAAAAATATTGATTTTTGTAAAACTGTCATTTCTTTTAATAAACTAAGAAATTTAAAAGTACCATTATTATTTTAATTTTTATTTAAAAGAAAAATAATTATTATTTAGTTATATTTTATCCCATTAATTACATTTAAATCATCCTTATATTAGATTTTAATATAAGTTTATTTTTTGGCTTAAAAAAGCATTTTTCTGAAAACTGTTTAAAAATGCATAATATTTCTCCATTTTAATTATATAAAATAACCCATAATGAGGAAAAATTTAAATTAAATTAATATATTATATATATATATAAATTAATTTAATTATTATTACTAGTCATAGAGTTAATAAAAGATCATCTTATGCTTGAAAAATACATTTCTTGAAAAACTGTTTTTTTCGACATGTTTTGAGGGTTTAATTTTAAATTAAAATTTAAAAATTATATAAATTTAATTTGAAAAAATTCATTCCATATTTATAATCAAAATATTTAATATTATATAATAAGTTCAACTTAATTTTTGGTCATAATTAATTGTAAAAACTGTAAAAAAACAAGTTACCGTGGTGAAAAAAATTAAAATTGTAAAAAGTGAGTAACCTTAGAGGTAAATGGAATAAAATGTTTAAAACATATTTATTTTTGAATGGTGAAGGTTTTTATAAGAAATATAACCCCTAAAATCCATTATTTAGCAATTTTTGAGGCAATTTCCTTGAGAGTGACTTCCCATTATTGAATAGTTTTTAGAATAAAAAAATGTCACTCCCCAATTATAAGAGGAAATCACTCTCCTCTTCTCTGCACACTTCCAAAACCTTTTGGTTCAGCCAATAACTACCCAAATACCTTAATTACTTCCATACCCACATAATATATTACTTTTTTTGATCATAAATCCAATATAGATAGGATTTAGGTATAATCCTAAAGAGGTGGTCTGAAGAAGAGGTATCGATCTTAACCGAAAATCTTTGTTTTGTTTACTGTTAAACCTCCTTAAATTATTATTAAAATATAATGATATAATAAAATCATTATTAACCATATAATTATATTTTATTATGTTAATATCAAAACCTACATCTATCTTCTCTTTCATTAAATGGGAAACAAAACTGTCGATTATGTGTATGGCGGACTACCGCCTTGCGAACCGATGTAATTCATTTTCTATAACCACATCAAATGTATTTTCATAATGATTAATTTAATGTTTATATATGATATTAATTAAATATTAATTATTATTTAAAATTAATATAACATATAATTTCTTACCTTACCATCCATTTAAAAATGATTACGCCATTCGTGTGTACGACAGACCACCACCTTGCGAAGTGATGTGATTCATTTTTTGTTACTGCATCACATGGATGATATATTTAAATTTATTAAAAGAAATAATATGATATTTATGATATAATTATCATTATTTAAATATAAAATAACACTTATCATCTTTCCATCATGATCTTTGAAAAATGGAAATGTTACTCATGAGTACGTTCAATCTACCGTCTCCATGATTGTAATGTAGTTCATTTTTCAAAATAATAATAAATAATTGGTTTTAAAAGTAAAATTTATGCATAAAAATTACAATTATTTAATGATAATTATTTTTGATATAATTGAATAATGGACCCTTTGACCACGGTCACCGATTCCATTTTGAATTTATGAACTGAACGTCCTCAAAACGCCCAACCTGGACATAACTGATTAAGTAATTAAATATGAAATTACAATAAATGAAATAAATTGTTTAATTATAAGGTATTAAACCTGTAAAATGATCTTAAGAAATAAATAATTGATATAATTTATTATACAAGAGATAAAGTACATACATGATAAGTCTGGACTTGAGGTAAGAGTTTCCGTCTCAAAACTTACTTTTTTGAGACACATGTTATTTTATGCATGTAATTTATTTTATATGGTTTATATACTATCAATTTACATATTATATCATAAATACTTCATAATTCTTGGTATTTTAATTTTAAATTCACTTAATTCATTCATGGGGATTATGATTCAAAAATTACCAAGGTGGTAAGGGTTTATGCTTCAATCTCATTTTTATTGGGATTGTTTATGCTTGAATTTCAATTGAATAAAATTATTTGATTATTGTATAATATAACCCTTTAATTTTATTATCCTCTATTTATTCATTAAATGTTTAAGTAATAGTAACATTTTCCTCTCTTTGTTACTTAAAATGACTAAGTAAATGTTTTTAAAGAAAATAGACTTTATTTCTCTCTTCGGTTGAAAACCCTTTATATTCCATGTCCATTTTTTATTTTAAAGGTTTTAAAAAATGTTTTAATATTATTATATAATTTTTAAATTAATTTTTACCCATGTTTACTTTTTTACAAAATGTTTTAAAAGTAATCTTCCTTTTGTTTTCCGAATGAGGTGCTTTTTGAATTTTTACTAAAGTGTGAAATGAATGTTTTTTTAAATTCTATGGAATGTACAGAATTACCCGAAATTATGAGGATTATTTCACTTGAATATTTCTTTACAATTTTATTTTCAAAGAAATTTTTTTCTTTAATATTTGAGAAAATTTTAGATTTTAAGTAAGGGATCTCTCTAAACTACCATTTTTAGGGTTATGACCATTATTTGTATAACTTAGTTTCTATCTCTCTATTTAAAGTCATAAGATGATTATAAATTATTTATACATGTATATCATATATATAATTAGCTTATTATCCATTCCTTAGATGGGGTAATACATGTCTTATGTTCATTTCTCAAATTCCTTCAATATGAAATTTCCTTCGATTATGATATGAGGCAGGATTATGCAACCATTTTTCTTTCCATGGGTAATTATTATGTTTATAACTTATGATTGATTTAATTTTAGTGTAACACATAAATATTGAACATGTTAGGATGGGTACACCCAGATAGTGCTCCAATGCATTGGTTAAAGCTTTAGTCTCATGAGATGTTATGTATGATATTAGGGAGTAAACCTAATCCATTATGGGACTTTGTAAACCATGTAATATTGTCTAATAAGTTAGCCTTGACTCATGTTTATGTCATGTTATATGTTTCTTCCACATTTACTATTAATCCATGATCTTATGATACCATGTTATTTATTTCATGCTCTCACATGATTACTCATGAGCCTTCTCTTTTATTATTTCATGTTATACCTTTGAGTCACATATTATGTTTCCTTATCACGTTTATTCCCTTATTGGGATTTTTATCTCACCCATTTATTATATGTATTCCCTAGGTTATCCTATATAGTTTTAGTAGCTCGAAAGGATTTTAGAGCTTATTATGGAGAATAAAATAAATAAGTTTTATTTTAGTCTCACTTTAATGTATTATGAACCTATTCCTCTAAATACACTAGACCTTTTAAATATTTATTTTGAATTCATGATTATTTATTTAAAAAATCATGTAATAATATGTGTAAAAGGTTTGGGTTTCTATAAATATGATCCACTAGAGAATATGAGACCTTTCCTTTACTTTTATCATAAAGAATAATGTCTACATATACACTAAAGTTTATATACATTGGTGAGTAATCATACCCACTCTACATTCCCCAAGAGACTTCCCAACACATGCCACTAGGATAAGAACAAGTTATCACATTTTATATAAAATAGGAGAGAAGCCAACAAACAATTTTATAAAAATCCATAAATGAGTTATATATAAGAAAATATTAATCAAAGAAAATTACCATTCATTACCACTTTTCATAACCATCCCATGTTCACACAAACACACATTCCATGGAATTTCCTATACTCACAAGTGTCGAGTCATCCCATTATCATGTCATCACTTGGTAACCCATATTGATGGTGGTAATTCATGACCATGCTTCGTCCCACATTGATGGTGGTACTTCACAACCCTGCTCTATCCTAATGAACACATACCAACCATGTTTACCAAGTTCTAATGTTAAATAAATTCTCAAAACACAATTCTACATTTTAAAAATTTAATCAAACATCATGTTTACATTAAACCAAAACTATAATTTTAAAAATATAATTTAAAAATATAAATCAAGGGGTTTCCCAAAATTCATTCAAATTCCCATGTTTTAAAATCATAACATCCTACTAAAACCATTGGCAATGAGGCGTGGTCTACTCCCAATATACACCCAGACCTAAGCCATGAAAAATCCCCAAATCATATGTCCGTTCCAATGGAAAAATTAATTAAATTAGGTAAAAAATCCTTGAAAAACCAATGGGAAACATCTAAAAACTAAAACATTCTGCGAAAACATGCAGACATCATTTAATTTTTCCATCTACACAATATGTATAAAATACCCATTTAAAATAGTTGATTTCATCATGCTCTGGTGGAATCAGGACCGAAACCCTAAACTGAGTTGTCCAAAAATAAATGATATAGGAAAAAACATGGAAGGAATGAGGATGAAGAACATACTTGGAAGCACCATTGAAATGAACCCAAGATGACCCCAAATAGTGGAAATAAGGGAGAGGGGGAGAGGATAGGTCATCTGAATAGACTCCACGCCACAAAAAATCCCCAGGTCTAACAACACAAAGATCAAACTATACCCTCATACAAAACACATCTAGAAAACTTTCATAGTGTGAATATGAAGTTCACATTGTGAAATTTTGGGCAGTGTCCCTCTCTCTTGGTCCTCCCATCATGACCCAACCCAACAGGGCCCGAGTTGTGACTACCCCAAGCTCACCTCCAATAGGATATGGGCTAGAGACCAATGCCGAATAGGCACATCACAAACATGGGATCCCTTAGACTTATGTACCTATACAAACGTAAACATATAAAATATCATAAAATAGCGAAATATTAAACAACCAATAAGTATGAATGTATACATCTAAAATACCACCATTAGAGTTTGACAACAAGTACTGGAAATCAAAGTTCCAAATACAAGCCCAACAAAAGAAACTGAAAACAAGTCTAACCTGTGAAGTAGGAGTGGACTGGTATCAATGTAACCACCACAACACACCTCAGTCTATCTGGATCACTAAGATCCGCCCAGTCCTGGTCCCTCTAGGACTCCATCAAAAGGTCGGTCATCTACATAAGACATGACATGTGTGTGAAAATTTCATGAAGGAGTGAGTATAAAAATAACGAGTAGGATACCCTGAAATCACTAAGAATATAGAATTAAGAATAATAGTCAGATCATCATAGGGGTATGTCAAAAACATATATAATAATAACATTCGAATATACTCATAGTTGACACATAGTCTCAAGGTAAGGTCACAACTGTAAAGACAACCTAATATTCATGTTTGAAGGTTCCATATAACACTCATCCAGGAGAACACACTATAGTATCCATATAGCACTGATGGGTTCCATTCAAAATTTCATGATCATCAGGTTTCACCATAATAAGTACACACTGGAGGCCTGAATAGAATGATACATAAATGGAGATCACAACCAAGTACATGGGGAATACCAACAACCCAATTTGGCTTAACCCTCTAAGTATGGGATTTATTCTTGTGTAGTGCTGGTCATGACGAAACTGAGAACCCCACGTAGGGCCAATGATGATAATAGAGGATATCCCTCTAGGCCTCACAGAGGGATTCCAGAAACTCTACCCAAGACTAACATTCCTTATAGGGGATCACCATCCTATGATTAGGATGAAATTCTATAATAACCCTAAAGGAAAGGATCAAGGGAATGTACCCTAATGAAACTTGTCCAAGCTAAAGAGGAAAAGGGATCCATGAATTCATTGAGAAGGTACACGCCATGTACAATGAGTACACGATGTGTCCCTTTGGAATTGGGTTCTACCCATGTATCACTGACCATGACCATGTTCGAGTACATAGAGTGTGGCTCGCCACACACGGTGCGTGGGGACACATGATCTCCTGGGCGTGTACTTCCTGTACACACAGAGCTACCTGCCATGGTGTACAAGGCATGCGGCATGGCCCACGGGTCATATAATTCCACCTGACCTCCTAGGCGTATACATCCTGTAAACATTGATATGGACAACTAAGGATCACACAATGCGTGGTAGGGACCAATGACATTTGATCATTATCTCTATGCAGAAACCTTATCTACCACTCAAAGGGTCCCACAAGATGTGTAATTTTGGATTACACACTATGTAACCCAAGATTTTCTAGAATCCTAGATTGGATTCACATTTCATCATATACTCCTATAGACTCTGATTCAGTCGCGAATCATGCTGGTAATCAGGGATCCAGTCCGACCAATCCTTTATGTCATCACTCACTAAAATCCGACCACTTAATTGCATGGGGAAAACCCTTTCGTTGCATCTCCCAAACACCACATGCCAAATACCACATAAAGAACTCTGATCTGGTCCTAATATATCATCGTATCTCAATCCCATCATCAATATGAACCTAGATCTATAGTAACAATCCATTGATTCAATAAATGGGTGCATAACAATTGATTACTAGGTATTTGTTAAACCATCAGCCAAAGCGAACACTGAAGATGAACGAATTAATAAAGGGGGAAGAAATGCATAAAACACAAACATGAGGAGTGGACCTAATCCAATATTCAGTTTGGCCTTAATTCATTTCTATTATAATTATAGACAAAGAGATAATATAATCAACAATATAAATTCCCAATCATGGATAAATATAACCCATAATTGTAATATACTTGATTCAAGAATCAACTTGTTAGTAGATTGATTCACATTCATTATAGGAAAAATCAAATAGTGATAAATATACATAAAATAAACATCCTACCTTGAGATGGATCGATCACTAATGAATAATGAATACACATCATTTTTGTTGGTGAGATCCTTGAATTCTAATGGTGCAACGATCCTCGATCTCAATATGATTTTATGTTGTTCACCAATATCCCCTCCAAAGATTATTCCTCTCAATTTGTAGGGTTATATGACTAACCTTGAAAATTGGACATAGAAGCATGATTATAAGAGGTTTCTAGGTTAGTCTTTCCATTAAATAATTAAATACATATAATTAAATTTATTTAATTATTCATCCAAGAAGGAGCTCAATCCCAACATCCGATGCCAACGTAGATTATGTCGTGCCTAGGGTAAAACCTATGATTTAAACTCAAGGTAAGACTCAGATTTCTAATCCGAGCCTCCTTTTAAGAGTTATTCCACTTTTTAGGAAAACTAGGCATGTGTGATATTTAGTATATTTATTATATTTTAAAAATTAATTCCGAGCTCACCAGGCCTCAGAATCTGACGTCGTCTTAGTGCATATCTTCAAAAGTAATATATATAATATTCAAAAGTAATACATGGAAAAATAATAGTCATTAAATTCTCCCCACCTTTGGTATTTATGACTAAAAAAGAAAAGTAAAAGACTACACAAAGAGATGTGGGTACCGAGCACGCATCCAGATCTCCCATGCTACCATCAGAAACACACTAGGTTAATTGATCTCCCAAAAAGGATCCTCTACCATTGATCTATGATCTCCAATGGTTACTCAACAAAGGTATCCCCATCCTCTATTTCTAGCTTTCCCCAGTTGATAACATGTGATGGGTCATGAACATACCTCCTCAGCTATGACATGTGGAAGATGTTGGAACTAAGGTTGTTCTTTGCTGTAAATGGAGTATGGTTTATGTTTGTTTTCAATTATCACATGGAAGACTAGGGAGTTTTCAAGGAAAGGGATATTATAGTTAAAGATGACAACAATATTTAAGGTGGCATCGTTTCCTAGTGTTTTCCAAATTTTTGGGTTAAAAAATCTTTTGGAAGAGGCTAGAATCATGAAGGGGTGTTTTTTGGAATAAACACTTCATGAAAATGGTACAGGCTTGAGTTTCACCAAGACAAGGTTGAGGATCAAAAAGATGTGGAGCATCGTGAATGAATATAGTGATCTTCACAAATATGAGAATAGGAACATAAAAAATGTGCAATGTGTTGACAGTAAGCTCCGAGAATACATCAAATTTCAATGGAGCATTACAAAGGGAGGAACACCACAAAGATATTTTTGGTTGATATGGAAATCTCACTGGAGGCAATGGAGCATTTTGAATGCTGATCCTATAAATATAAGGCTACCCCTCTTAACTTCAAATGAATTTTTCCAAGGAAAATTTGGAATCACTCTAATTTTGCGAATCCAGGGGAGGTTCATGAAACTGAAATTCCATGTGAGATTGAGAAACATGAAAATAATACTTTAGTCTTGATTGATACCAATGATTTTGATTAAAGGGTGATTCCCAATGATGGGGTATTCCACATTGACTTAGTGAGCTTCATGAAGAAGTTTTTTTTCCTGTGAAGGTAGTTAGCTTCACGAAGGTAGGTAGATTCACAAAAGGCAGTTTTGAACCTTAGGTTTAAGAGGATAGGGATTTTATACTGCAACAACTTAGGCCTATGGTGCAAGAAAAGTCTCGTTCTAAGTCAGGGATAAATAATTTAATTCCAGACCATTAAAGTGACCTTCAATTTGATAAACTGGGTTAGACTTCTCTCAAATAAGTGAGCTAGGGGGAGTCTACAGAAGTGTTTCAAGGGACTTAGTAAGATATCCATAAAATATTGTAAAGGTGGTGTGCATTGCACAAAGTGACTATAACTAAAATTTTGTATTCCACATCTATTGAAGAATAGTGTATTTAGGTATGACTGACACACTATCTACATATACTCTTTGGACTAGACCATAGTGGTGAACCAAGTAAAATTGTTGTGTTATCTTGTTTCTTGTGAATGTTAGAATTACTACACATTACCATCAGATAGGTTTAACAGGTTCCTAACAATGTGGGAACAAGATCCGTTACTTGAGAAGAAAAATTTGACACCCTGATACACCCTCCCCTCTCAGGGTGTTCAGGGTTCTTTAAGAAGATTTCATGTACCCATTCTAATATGGTGATAGAGCTAAGTGGTATGCCACCTCACCAAATCTATAGAGTATTTGTAAAGGGATAATGAATATTAGAGACAAATTACCACTCCAGTCAAAAATCCACAAACTATGTCAAGGTGAGACCCTAAGGAACACATGGTCATCCTCCTCAAACTCCAAAGGCCTCCATCGTTGGTCCACATAGGATTTATAACAACTCTTTACAGTCCTCATCTACTCCTGGATGATTTGTACCTTCTCTATCATGGCTCTCACTAACTCCAATCCTATAAGTGCTGACTCTCATACGTTGATACAACATATTGGTGACCTGCAGGCTCACCCATAAAAGGTATCAAACGATTCCATACCGATAGTGTAATGGTAGATATTGTTGTACATGAACTCCACCAATGGTAGGTGATCCTCCCAACTATGACCAAAGTCTAACATGAAATATTGAAGCATGTCCTCTTGGACCTAGATAGTCCTCTTGGTTTGGACATCAGTATGGGGGTGAAAAGTTATTCTCAAATGAAACTAATATACAAAGGTCTCCTAAAATTCTCTCCATAACTAAGGTGTGAAGAGAGCATCACAGTCAAAAATTATAATCAAGGGAGCTCTATGGAGCTGGACTATCTCCTGCATGTAAAAGTGTCCCAAACTCTCTACTGAACTGTACTCTCGAATATCTAGAAAGTGGGCCAACTTGGTGTGTCAGTATATGATAACCTAGATGACATCATTTCCTTTGGACGCATGTGGTAAACCTATCATGAATTCCATGAATATAACATCTCACTTCCACTTTGGCACCTCAAGGGGTTGAGCTAAACTTGTTGGAACCAAGTTCTCAACCTTTAAATGCTGACAAGTAAGGCATCTAGATACAAAGTCTTCAATACACCTCTTAATCCCTGGCAATCAGAACTACCACCAAAGGTCCTAGTACATCTTTAACACACCTATATGTACCGATATGGGTGAATTATGAAACTCTCTTAGCACCTCTTCTCTTATTCAAACTGGTACCATCATATGTCCTCTATAAAGAATGAAATGCTCTCCACCTTCAAAAAATCCATCAGGAGCATGTCTAGTGGATATCTGAGTACGTAGGATCTCACAGTCGGTATCCACAATCTATGCCTACCTAAATCATTATAAAAGTGAAGGGGAAACAGTCATTGACTGTAGGTAAGCTGTTCCATCCCCATCTATAAAGGATAACTAAAATGAGTCCAACTACTCTGATGCCTCGCTCAGTAGATATTAATAATATCTCATACTAAGAGAATCTGCTACCCAATTTCCCTTCACAGGAGTATAGGAAATCTCAAAGTTATAATCTTATAGGAACTCCATCCATCACCTCAATCTCAAATTAAGATCCTTCTAAGAGAAGATATACTTGAGACTCTTGTAGTCAGAATAGATGATAAATCTCTCTCCATAAGGTAGTATCGCCACATATTTAGTGAGAAGACTACCATTGTTATCTCATGATTGTGGGTCGCATAGTTATGTTCATGTGGTCTCAACTGACATGAACTAGAGGAAATCACTACCAGCCTATACATAAAAACATAACCAAGCCTAGTTCCTAATGCATCACAGAACACTATGTATTTAACTCCCTCCTTCGATAATCTTAAAATGGGAGATCTCGTCAATCTATGCCTCAACTCCTAAAAATCATGATAGCACCTCTCCATCCATATGAAAGGATTCTCCTTTTGGGTCAAATATGTCAAGGGAGTTGATATCATAGAGAAATCAGGTACAAATATACGATAGTATCTTTCCAACCCAAGGAAGCTCTACACCTCCGTTGCGCTCTTGGGTGGATCCCAAGCTAACATTTCATTGACCTTAATGAAGTTCACTACTACACCATATAGTGAGATAACATTTTACAGAAAGTGGACCTCATGAATATAGAACTAGTACTTCAAGAGCTTCCCATAAATCTTGTGCTCTTAGAGTACATCCATCACCATCCTCAAGTGTCTCTTATTCTCATCCTCGGACACCAAGTATACCAGGATATCATAAATAAAGACTACCATAAACCAGTTTAAGAAATGATTTAAGATCCAGTTCATGAGTCCCATGAACACTACTGGGGCATTCTTTATGCCAAATAACATCACTAAGTACTCATAGTGACCATAGTGACATCAAAAATACGTCTTTATTATATCCTCCTCCCATACTCATAGTTGGTGATAGCTTGATTTGAGGTCAATATTTGAGAACCATTATGACTCACTCAATTGATAAAAGAGGTAATCGATCCTCGATAGTGGATATTTATTCTTTATGGTCACCTGATTTTGGAAATGTTAATCCACACACAACCTCAAACTCCTATTTTCCTTCTTGGAGAACAACATGAGGGCTACCCATGGTGAAATAATGGGCCTGATAAAGCCCTTCCTATTCAAGTCCTCAAACAACACCCTCATATCACAAAGCTCTATGGGATCAATCAGATATGTTGGCATAGATATCATGGACATATTGGGGTATAGATCAATGTATAAGTCTATATCTTGGTAGGGAGTTAAACCTGAAACTTCCTTATGAAAGACTTCATCATACTCTTCCATAACCATAAGAAACTATAATCTCACAACATGCAATACACTAAGAGTCATGCTTTCCAACTAGTGAGTAATATGATACACCATCCTATGAACGATCCTATCCTACTCTGCTTGGGTCTCCTTTTTCACCCACAAAGGAAAACCTCATACCATTAGTACAAACACACCATATCCTCCAACCTAAATAGTCTATCTAGGCATGAACTATAGATAACCAATCCATACTTAAGATAATGTTGTAAAGCCTCCTCATCACTACAAATTTATCCTAAAAGAAAATCTCACATCCAAGATTCAGCTCATACCATCAACATAAGTGTGTGATTTATAATTCATCTCTAGTAGGTGTTTCCAAGTACAAGGGTCAGGCCAAGGGCTCAAACAAAATCTCTAAGTCTCTAACTAGAGTAGTGGAAAGATAGGATTGTACAATACCCATGTCAATCAATACTGAATCTAAAGTATAAAAGACAAAGATCATACCTCATATCATCCCTAGAGCCTCTGCATTATAAGCCTTGAATTCTTGCAGCTACTCTCACCCCTAACCACCATCTCCCTAAGATTATTGGGGACCACCTGGGGGTGGTGGTGGTAACAAGTAAAAATGTATGCCACCTCTAGATGCTCTCCCATCTCATTTTCCATGTTTGTCTCCCTATGGACCCACCTTCTCTTTCCGCTTCCTCTACCTAGGTATCCCATCCACTATCTCTCTATTAGCCACACATTGGGTTGGGTAATATCATGCAATATGTCCTAGACTATTACAAAAGTAGCATCACCTCTCTCTAGGTTGACTAGATCTATCATGTGATCCCTAAACCATAGATCCTCTATCCTAGGATCGCCTCCTGAAATATCTCACATGTCCAATTCCCTTCGTCTGTCATCAAATACCCTCTTCAGAAGTCTCTACTCTTATGTTACCACTATCAGCACCAACTATATACATATACTTATCTAGGAAACTCTCAACCAAAAACTAATTATCTAACACCCTATCATAGGTAGGAATGAATAGAGTTATCATGCTGGATAAAATTTCTCTGTATAGATCTTGCTCGAAGGTTTGAGCCTGAAATAACTGATCATGTACCATATCCATTGAGTATCAGGAGAGGTTGGTAAACCTTGATGAATACTCAAACAAAATCATAATTCCCTACTAAATTTGTAGAAGCTCCTGGATGTGCACAACCCTCAACCTAGCTATAGAAAACTAATCTCTGAAATGGAACTCAAACTCTGACCATGCAAGATTTGCCTCATCATATGACCGAGTCACTATGTCCCACCATCGTCCCTCAAATCCATGGAGAAGGATCAATTATAGAACCTTCATCTGATTTTTAGGTGTCCTAACGAGATGAAAGAATCATTATATTACCTAAAGCCAATCCTTAACCAGATGGGGGTTTATATCTCCTCATAATATGAGGGGTCGTTGTCACTGAAACTCATGAAGCATGCCCATCCTGCGCACCTCATCTTTTGGTAATAGCAATACCATATACTACTTGAAACGTGGTGGTAATACTGGTGAAAAACCTGAAGGTAATACCTCATGAATAGGTCACTTTATTGAAGCCTCATCATCGAGGGGATCATCCTCATGATCCTACTACTGAATCATAGATGGAAAACATCATGTAGGAATCCTAAAATAAACAAGATATACCATGGTCAATGAGTATATTTAGAGAGATTACTCTATAAGGACTTGGAAACCAAAACCCATTCCTATATGATGCATGTAACAATGTTTTCCTTCCAACCAGTTCCTATATGTACCGAGTCAATAAGTAGGTTACCAAAGTCATAGTGAATGGATACATTGGCTGCTGCACCAACACTAGAGTCCCATGCTTGAGATCAAAACTCAAAAAACTTAAAACTATTACCATAAAACCCAAACCAATCTCATAGATTCCATTCCTAAGGTAGAACCAACCTACCCTCTAACACTACTCTGTCATGACCTGGCTCAACGGGGCCTAAACCATGACTACCCTAAGCTTGCCTCCAATAGGCCAAGGGCTGGTGACTAGCACCAAGTAGGTATATCACACACATGGGAGGCCTTAGCATAATGTACCCCCCCACATCTCCAATCCCATAAGATACTAAAATGTAAAACAACCAATAACAATGCATGCATACATCTAAAATCCCACCATCAGGGTATGACAACAAGTACTAAAAACAAAAGGGATAGATACAAGCCCACCAAAAGAAACTAAAAACAAGTCCAAAATGTGAGGTAGAAGTGGACTACTATCAATGTAACCACCAGAACACACCTTGATCTATCTAGCTCACTAAGTTTTTCCTGGCCCTGGTCCCTCTAGGACTTTTTCAAAAGGTCATTCATCAGCATAATACATGACACATGTGGGAAAATACCACGCAAGGGTGAGTATAAAAATACCCATTAGGACACCTCAAAATCACTAAGAATATATCATCAATAATAATATTCATCTCATCAAATGGATATGTCAACAACATATATAATAAGAAAATTTAGATATACTCATAATAGACACATAGTCTCAAGGTAAAGTGACAACTGTAAATCCAACCTAGGATTACTTATTGAAGGTTCCATATAAAACTTTTCTAGAAGAACACACTCTACAAGTTATATAACACTGATGGCATCCATCCAAGATGTCGTGCTTTTCGGGTCTTTCCATAAGAAGCACACACCGGAGGTCTGAAGAGAAAAATACACAGATGGGGATCACACCCAAGGCCATGGGTTATACCAACAACCCAATTTTAGAATAACCTACTAAATAGGGGATTGATGCCTATATAGTGTTGGTCATGACGATATCAAAAACCCAACCTATAGAGGATATCACTCCGGGCCTCATAGAGAGATTCCAACAACTCTTTCTGAGACTGAAGCTCCTCAGATGGGATCACCATCCTATATTTAGGATGTGATTCCATAAAACCCTCAAGGAAAGGATAAAGGGAATGTACCTTAAAGAAAATTTTCCAAGTTGAAGTGGACAAGGGCTCCAAGACTTCCTTGAGAAGGTACACAACATGTATAATGAGTACATGGTGTGTCCATTTGGAATCGAGTACTCCATGTATCACAAATCATGCCTGTGTTTGAGTACACGATGTGTGGACTACCACACATGGTGTGTGGGGCCACATGATCTCCTAGGAATATACCCCTATACATGTAGAACAACTTTCCAGGGTGTACATAACGCGTGTCATGGTCCAAACAGCGTGTAATTCCACCCGACCTTCAGGGAGTGTACGTCCTATACATACTGAGCTGGCCAGCTAGGCACCACACAATGTGTGGTATGGATAACATGGTGTGTGATCTTTATCTCTGTGTAAAATCCTTAACTGCTGCTCAAGGGGTCCCACATGATGTGTAATTCTAGATTACACGATGTGTAACCTAGGATTTTCTAGAGTCCCAAATCTATTTCATGCATCATTATCCACTCCTTCATCCTCTGATTTGGCCATGAATCATGTTGGTAATTAGGGATCTAGTTTAGACAGTCCTTGACACCACAACTCTCTAGAATTCATCCACTGAATCGCATGGGGAAAACCCTTCTTTCGCATCTCCCAGTATCCGCATGCCAAAGCCCACATGAATACATCTGATCTGGTCCCAATCTATCATCGTAGCTCAATCCCATCATCAATATGAACCCAGATCTACAGTATCAATCCATTTCACCAAGAAATAGGTGCAAAATAATTGATTACTGGGTATTTGTCAAACCACCAGCCAAATCAAACACTGGTGATGAACAAATGAAGAAATGGGGAATAAATTCACAAAACTAAAACAAGAGGAATGGACCTATGCTAATGTTTGTGTTAGCCTTGACTCATCTCCATTAGAACAATTAACTAAGAGATATAATATAATCAATAATAGAAATCCCCAATCCTAGATAAATCTAACCCGTACCCGCAATACGCTCGGTTTGTGAATCAATTCATTAGTTGATTGATTCACGTTCGTCGTAAGAAAAATAAAACAATGATAAATACACAAAAAATAAACATCCTACCTCAAGATTTATTGATCACTAATGAAGAAAAAATCTGTGTTATTGTCTTTGGAGAGATCCTCGACTTTTTATGGTGCAATTATCCTCCATCTCGATCTGATCTGATGTTGTTTGCCAAGATCTCCTCTAACACTCCTCTCCAACGAATCCTCTCAATTTGCAGGGTTATGTGGCTAAAAAATTGGTCATATAATTATATTTATAAGAGTTTGTTAGGTTAGTATTTCCATTAAATAATTAAATAAGTATAATTAAATTTATTTAATTATTTTCCCATGAAGGCACTTAATCCCAACAACTAGCACCAACATAGATTATGTCGCACCTAGGGTAAAACCCACACTTTACACTCAAAGTCAGCCTCAATTTTTTTGATTCGAGCCTATTTTTAAGAGTTATTTCACTTTTTAAGGAAAAATATGCATATTTGATATTTAATATATTTAATATATTTTAAAAAATAATTCCAGGCTCACCAGGCTTTGAAATCTCACATCATCTCAGCACCTAGATTCGAAAATAATCCACACACACACACACACATATTCTAAAGTATTACATATAAAAATCAGATCCATTACACCACCACCCCTTCATGCCTTGAATACACCCCATGAAAGTATTTTGCAATATAAACTACCTTTCATGTTGTGAAAGGCCTGAATCTGCTATTTTTCAGCTACCTGACCACCCGACCCTTCTCCGACTTCCTCCCAAGAACCCGTAACACCTATGAGGACTTGAGCCACATCCAAAAACATTTATTTAAGACGTTAAAATGATCGAGTCCTAATTCTAAAAATGAACTATCCACCAAATCAAAAATTCAAATTCCTTATGAATTTTATAATCAGCCCAATCACAGGATATTATAATTTTTTATTATAGATGAAGTTTATCTATATGAGATATTTTTTTCAAAATTATAGTTCATTATACATGATATTTATAAAATATAATATAAGATATTAATTCTATTTTTATGTGGCGTAACATATTATAATAAATTTTTCTTATGCATGAGACAAAATAAATTTCATTTGATAACAAATATACCATTATAGATGCAATTTATATTATCTTATACATGATATAAATTTAATTTTTACCTAATATTTCATACTATGTGAAATTTATCTCATCTCATAATGGTATAGATTTTATTTCTCAAGATATGTTGCAAAATATGTTAAATTTATGTAATTTTTTATATAAGATAAATTTCATTCTTTAGATATTTTTTATTACAAATTAAATTTATTTAATACACAGAAAATTTCATTTTAAAAATGATGTTTCATTTTACATTATTCTTGTTGA
The DNA here is from genome assembly GCA_963277665.1 of Viscum album. Taxonomy (NCBI): domain Eukaryota; kingdom Viridiplantae; phylum Streptophyta; class Magnoliopsida; order Santalales; family Viscaceae; genus Viscum; species Viscum album. The sequence continues at coordinate 1,634,379,974 of OY728141.1, forward strand.
ATATCATAGAATATATAAATTCTATTTTTTAAAAGGAATAACATATTATAAGAAATATATATCACATACGTGATGAGATAAATTTCATTTTTTAATAGATATATCATTCCAGGTGAGATTTATCTCATCTCATGTATGAAATAAATTTCATTTTTTAATAGGTGTTTCATTTTCTGTAAAATTTATCTCACCTACCACATAAGATGTATTTCATTTTATAAAATATATATCATTATAAAATAGTATCTAAAATTTATTTAACCTTACATTTTTTAAATGTTATATAATTGTACGTTAAATGATGTTATCTTGTACATGTCATGAATATAATGTGATGAATTCAATTTTTTTTAAAATGATATCTATCGCATGTATGAAATATATCATTTATGTCACACTATGATTAGGATGAATTTCATTTTTTAAAAGATGTATCATTGCATATGAATTTTATATCACCAACTTTATGCGATACATTTTATTTATTGATAGAGTATAAATGTAAGTAATGAATATTTAAAAAAACTATTGAATAAATTTAACTTAGCAGTTAAGTAAGATAATTTTTTCTCAAAAATTTGAAATTATAAGGATTTAAAAAATAATCATGTAATTTTTTATCTTATATTTTAAATAAAATAAGTTTCATTTTATTGATAAAATGTGTGTTCCAAAATAAAAATACCTTTTATATTATTACATATATATTTTTTGTAATCATGTTATTTTTGGTAGAGAATTTTATATTCATTTGACACATGCCCTACAATTTTATAGAAAATTTACACATGATTTTAGAAAAAAGAATTATCATAACAAATTAAATTATCAAAACCAAATACTAGAATGTATATTTTCTATAAAAAATTAATTAATTACACCATTCATGTGAAAAATTAATGTGTTTTTTATTTAAATGTAAATTTAAATAAAATTCATATACACAATAGTTGTTTTTTAAAATGCTCTCATAAATGAAAACATTTTCTTATATATATAATTTAATTTATATAATATATTTATTATTAAAAGAGAAATGAATAAAATATATTGATAAAATAAATAAAATAAAAATGTTAAAAAAATTATAAGTAATTTATGTGCTAATTTATTAAAAAAATTAAATCAACATTACATAAAAAATAAAATATAAAAAAGACTATGAAGTTCCCTTGGATGTGTGTGAATATTGAATTGTATTTTTTGTTAGTTGGATATCTATACAATGGAAAGTCAATGTGTGTTAAATATAAATGGAGTGGTTACCATGGAAAATGAAGTGGCTGTAATAGAAAATGTAAAGGAGAATATATCTCATGGTGTCAAAGGCTGTGAAGAAGCTGCCCGTGTATTTGGGAAAAGAGGATTGAATTTAGTTTCTTGATGGCAAACCCATTTACATCTGATGATTTTTGAGATGTTTTTCATGGTGAAATAATAACTTGTGATAAATGAATTGTTTTAGTATAGTCCACAAAAATTTGTAATAGTAAGGATGTAACTTTCTACATAGGGAGATTTAATATATGTGTTTGGAGTAAGAAAATCTGGTTGTAATTTGTTGGAGAAACTATCCAAAGGTTTTTGAGGTTCAAGGATTTTGGGATCCGTGTTCAAGGTTTTTGGATGAAGTTTTGAAGTGATTCAAAGTTTTTGAGAATGGATGAAGTTTATTTGAAACAATATTTAAGTTTTAAATCATCCTTGGAATTCTTAGAATTTTGGTTGTTGAAATTGGTGTGAAATTTCCTTGGATGATGCTATAAGAATATTTGACAAAGTTAGAGTTGAATCGGAAGTATCCTAGATTAATTTTACCAAGTATGGAATTTAATTCTTTAAGCTAGAAAATTGGCTAAGTATTGATCATAAAACTTTTAGAAAATTATAATAATTCTAGTGCTCTCACACGATTTTTATGGTCGGAGCATCATATGAATTTTTGATTTAGACTTTAGGTGATGATCACATGGATTTACTATCATCAAAATCAACTATATGACTTTTGTGTATGACTTTAAAGTATGATAATATGACTTCAAGGCCAACATATAACTCTATGTGATAGTAAGAATTTGAGTGTATGGATTTGAGCTTCTTGAAACTGAATAATGGGAATGTCTCAGCATAAGTTTCATGACCCCCCACTGGTACCTTTCCAAGGCTGGCAGTGAAGAGAAAGAGTGACCCCTGAGCCCTACCTCCAGTAGGAAGCATTACCCTCAATACAATGAAAAGGATCGAGAGATAAGATAAATTTCCACCAAAAAACTTCATCATAAAAGGTAAATAAAACAAAATTACACACAATAAAACCCATAATACATGAATATAAAATATATACAAGTGTATCTAACATAAAATAATACCAAAAGAATCTTGTGGAAACAACAAAAAGAACCCCAATATATTAATGTCTAGCTCGATATTTGAAACTTTCTTGTAAACCTAAAAAAACATTTTATATATACGTAGGGTGAGCATAACATATATACTCAATAGGATCATACCCAAGGTCTATCATGTAAATGTGACAAGAGCATACTAATGCCCTGGTGAACAAACAAAAAAACTAACAAACACATATATAAGTCAACTAGCCCCCAAACTCACAAAGGCTCACTCATCAAAAATCACATCCAATTATAGTATAAGAATACTAGTTGAATATATATAAGGTACCCTATAATCAATTTCCCACTTATTTTCTGCTTTCACCCAATGTGAATACATCCTTTGCTATCATCCCTTCCATATCTACTGATGATGGCACCAACTGTATGTCATGTCTTATGGAACCAACCATATATCACATCTTACAACATTAATCGCATATCACATATCACATAACTAAAACAGTAGGGGATCATGGACGCATAGAAAATCAACCTCATTCCTTCCTCTTACCACACATTACCCCTACCATATATCTCATTATCCACCATTGATATCACCAGAAGATATTTTTGAAGGGAGAGTAGGGGAGAGGGGGTAGTCATACATCCATATCCTCCCAACCCTAGATATTAAGGAAAAACCCTCCATAGTCTATGGGTGTCAATTAGGTTATATAACATGGGTGGGGTGTATAAGAAAAACATAATAAAATATAGGTATATAAAGTCTCACATAAGCCCACACCTATGGTTTCACACAAGCAACACCCCCACAACCACCGTTAGAACACTACTGATATCTCACCACTATGCACTGCCTCTAATGCAGAACAACCAACACATAAGAATCACACAAAGGTACACAACCCAAGTTCCATTTCCCATTATTTTATTTAATAATTCAGGCACCAAGATTTACTTATTTAATTATTAATTTAAATTTTCATGGAAAAATTCTTTAACCATTACCACATTATTATATAAGCCCTTATTATTCCATTACTACCAAACCACTACTAAGAAACTACCACATCAAGCCACTGCATCACAACCAAGGCCACCAAGCCAAAAACAACCAAGGCCACCAAGCTAAAAACAACCAAGTCCATCAAGATATAAGCAATTAAGGCCACCAAGACACACAACTAAGGTCACTAAGCTACACACAATCAATGATACCAAGCTCCGCACAACCAAGGTCACCAAGCCACACACATCATGTCAAGCATAGAACATGCATACTCAAATTAGTATTTTTGGTTACTAGTTTTAAGTATTTAACCATTTAAAGGGTATTATCTAATCAAGACAACACTACAAGTCATAATTCTATAACAAGCATAAAGCATGAAATAACAACAACAATATCAAGGAAAACCATTAACCACATGAACATCACACAATTCCCTTCAATTTCATTAATCAATATTATTATCTTCATTATGATAATTCATAACATAAACCCAATGGAAATAAAAATAATGATAACCTCATAGATTCACATAAAAAGGGTGATAAATCAAATCACCCACCTTAAAAGAATATTTCTAATTCACTATGTAATGTCGATGCAAGAGAGGATGAACCATAGGTCCATAACCACATAAGGGATCCTTGAATCAAACTGAAAAATAGGGATGAATCATAAAAATTGCATCATAATAAACCCCTAAATCCAATTAACATATCTATTTTGAAACATATGAATAAAAAAGGAAGAACTTACAGATAAAGAGAAGAAAGACTCACTCAGAACCACTAATATCGAAACTTAGGAGGCTAATAATGAAATACAAAGACAAGGGTCTATTAGAGCTCCCAAAATCACCTGAAGTTAAAGAGAAAAAAAGGTAGAATAAGGGAAATAAGAGGAAGATAGAATTTATAGACAACTTAGAAATCACCTAATTCATAATGTGAAGAGATGACTCACGCCATGAACCTTACACGATTCACATATTCCGAAAAAAAGACACTCGATCCAAAAAACATGGGAGGTATTTCACATCATGAATAAATATTTCATGATGTGAATTATTTGAAGCCCACCCAAAAAAAAACTCCATCACAAACATTCACTCTATGAATCAATGATTCATGGCATGAATCACCACCTACAGTTTTATATTCAACTTATGCTCCACCTCTTCCTTCCTAAAACTCATCTCAAGGATTCCAACACTCAAAACTCACAAGGTAATGAGCTATAAAGGTTCTAACCATTACATTAGATACCTCTCAGATGATTCTCAACCCTGAGAATCAAACACTATGCCAAAATTTGTACTTAGCGGCGTTTTTTTTCATTTAGCGGTGGTTTAAACCACCGCGAAATCGTTCTACGACGGTTTTGGAAAACAGCCGCTAAATCGTGTGTCAGGAAATAATTAGCGGTGGGTTTTTAGCGGGGGTTTAAACCGTCACCAAATCGTTTTTAATTTTTTTTAATTTTTTTTAATTTTTTTTAATTTTTAATTTTTTAATTTTTTATTTTTTTATTTCTTTATATTAGTAATTTTCTTATTTATTTATTTTTTTTCGTAATTTTTTTTGTAATTTATTTATTTATTTATTTATTTATTTTCATAATTTATTTATTATTATTTATTTATTTTCATTATTTTTTTTTATTTTCATTATTTATTTATTTATTTATTTATTATTACCACGCACATGCACATCTCCATGCATAAGTCTATGTCCACCCACAAGTCCATGTCCATGCACATGCCCATGCCATGTATACATCTCCATGCATAAGTCTATGTCCACGCACAAGTCCATGTCCATGCACATGCCCATGCCATATAAATATCTCCATGCATAAGTCTATGTCCATGCACAAGTCCATGTCCATGCACATGCCCATGCCATATAAATAAATTCTGCGTTGGGTGAGATTTGAACCCCTTACCTCTTACTTATTCTCCAAAGACTTTACCACTCCAGCAGGCTCTTCATGTGGTCAATAAATCGAATTTAATATACTTACACACACACACATATTAATTGGAAAAACAAGTAATCCATAATAAATAGATACAAACTAAATAATTATTAATCAATAATTATTAATCAATAATGATTAATCAATAACCAATAATTAATAATTAATAATTAAAAACATATAATATATAATATAAAACATATAATATATAATATATAATATATAATATATAACATATAATATAAAACATATATTATATAAGACATAATATATAATACATAGTATATAATACCTAATATATAATACTTAATATATAATATATTATATATATTATATATATTATATATTATATATTATATATTATATATTATATATTATATATATTATATATATTATATATTATATATTATATGTTATATATTATATATTATATATTATATATTATATATATTATATATATTATATATTATATATTATATATTAGATATTATATATAATATATAATAGATAATAGATAATAGATAATAGATAATATATAATATATAATATATAACATATAATACATATAAGTAATGTATAAATAATAAATTAATTAAAAAATAATTTAATATATGATAAATAAATAACAAATTAATAATAAATTACTAAATAATAGATAAATAAATAAATAAATAAATAAATAAATAAATAAATAAAAACTAATAAATAATAAATAATAAATAATAAATACTAAATAGTAAATAATAAATAATAAATAATAAATAATCAATAATAAATAATAAATAATAAATAATAAATAATAAATAATAAATAATAATTGATCATTAAGAATTAAGAATTAATACTTAATAATTTATTTTTAAAAATTTATAAATAATTAATAAATAATTAATAAATAATTAATAAATAATGAATATTGAATAAACAAATAAATAAATAATAAATAAATAATACACTAATAATAAATTAATATTTAGTAAATTAATAATAAATAATAAATAATAAATAATAAATAATAAATAAAGAATAAATAATAAATAAATAAATACATACATAAATAAATAAATATTTAATTAATTAATAAATAATAAATAATTAATAATAACTATTAATTAATAATTGATAATTATAAAATTAATAATTCTTAATTAATAATTAATATTTTATTTTTAATATTTAATATAGAATATAGAATATTCAATATTTAATAAATTATTAATAAATAATTAATATTTAATTAATAAATAATCAATAAATAATCAATAAATAATAAATAATAAATAAATAATAAACGAATAATAAACTAGTAATAAATTAATATTTATTAAATGAAAAATAAATAATAAATAGAAAATAATAAAGAATAAAGAATAAAGAATAAAGAATAAGGAATAAAAAATAAAAAATAAATAATGAATAATAAATAAATAAATCCATAAATAAATAAATAGACAAATAAATAATAAATAAATAATAAATAATAATAACTAATAATTAATAAATAATAAATAACAAATAATAATTAATTAATTAATAATTAATAATTAATTGATTAATAATGAATAAAGAATAAATAAATAAATAATAAATAAAAAAATAAAAAATGAATAATAAACTAATAATAAATAATAAATAATAAATAATAAATTAATTAATAAATTAATTAACAATTAATGTGTACATAATAACTAAATAATAAATAAATAAATAATAATAAATAATAGTTAAATAAATAAATACATAATTAATTAATAATTAATTAATATTAAATAAATAAATAAATAAATAAATAAATCATAAAACGTTAAGAACCTCTGAAAACCCTAAAAAAACTGAAATGACCATCAAATATGATCTGAGACTCATTTTCTAGTGCCACAACTAGTCAAATCGAAGATCGTGAAATGAGCTTCAATATGATATGTGGTACAGGCTGAGTGGACACCTGGATCGAAAGTTATAACCATTTGAATTTTAAAAAATCGGTGTCTACAAATAAAACCTATATTTCGAAGGCCTTCTAAGCCTTTCTAGTAGAATAAAAAGGGGTACAATACTTAAAGAGTTGGTACTAGACCTAAATGATGTAGAACTCGTCGTAGGCTTCGATTTGATATGTAGTAGAGCCCAAACGACACCCGAATTAAAAGTTATGGTTGTTTGAAGTTCAAGTTCGATTTTCGACTTTTGAATTTTGAATATATTTTTTTCCATTGATTATCACATGATTTAAATGTCACTTGTTTTTTTCTCATTTGATAAACTTCGATTTGACTGGTTGTGGAGTTGAAATGGACTTTCAGATCAAAAGTTATGGTCATTTGATGCCGAAGTCTGTTCTTCTACTTATTGAAGATTTGTTTTCACTTTAAAAATATTATTAACTAATAATTATAAATACAAATTAATTGACACATTATAAATATATAAAATTATAAATAATAAACTATATTTTATTGTAAATAATAAAAAAAATAATAAAAAAAATAATTTTTTTTATTTTTTTTAAATTTTATGGCTGTTTTCAAAAAACCGCCGCTATTTCACAACGTTTTTTTAAAAAAAACCGCTATTAAAAAATGGATTTTTTTTTCAGAAGATATTTTTAGAAAAAGTTTTTAAAAAAAATGACCGGCGGTTTTTAAAACCGTTGCTAAATTTTTATCGAAAAAAATTTAACGATGGTTTTTGAAACCACTGCGAAAAAACCACCGCTAAAACACTATTTTCTTGTAGTGAAAACCAACTAGAAAATTCAACACCAACTTCTAGTAACCATTAAATACTCCCCCTGGAGATACCTATAAAAATAGGTAAAACCCATTTATATTACTCTTTGGGGATGGATTTGAGTTACAACTCCAACCCAATAATCCTAAGGAAAGGGCCCCCCAAAACATAACCTCTAAGAAAAAACCTCCTATACCAAATTAGTCATACTAAAAGAAACCATTCCTAGACTTTTATAAATGAAATCTCACTCAAGGGGAATATTCATTTCACACTCACCAATTTCGATTTAGGGATACTATCTCATTACCAACCCACTCCAATAAGGGAAATCCCCAAAACTAGTAACCAAGTGAGATACTTCTTAACACATCCTTTGTTAAAGAGGGATCAATCAAATTAAGAACAAAGGAGAACCACACCAAACACTCTCTCTCACCTTATCATCACATAGAACAATAGATTTCACCCATATATTACTCCCCCTAAATAGATCACCAGAAAAACAGTCATAAAACACTCCCTTATCCGACACAACTAGCCAAACTATCAATACCACACCATGGTCACAACTTCCCATTCCCACAATAGTAATCAACCATAATACCCACTACTAATCACATACCACCACCCAAAGCATCCATAATAATTTCTATTTAAGGCCATATATATATATATATCATATTAAGGCGACACAACCAAACACAATAGACTAGTAAAAAAATACAAAATTTGATCAATTTTTTTTAATTATTCGTCTCTTAAGAATTATGTGTGGTAAATAAGATATCATTACCAATTTCCATATTTACAAATAGCCTATTTCATTTTGAATTTAAATGATTAACCTTTTCATGGGATGTTATTTTATTACTACCACAGAAACAAATCATAAAACCAAGGAAATTCATAGAAAACAACCACTTTGTATTGATTCTAATAAAAAAATTAGTATTCTCGGGAAAAAGTGTACTGGGGAAACAATTTATGTTAACTAGACTTTAGAGTTTAAATACACAGTTTATGGAAATATATTTTACACAAAACATAACAACACTTTAAGCAATCAATAATCAATAAATATTTCACAAATGAAATTATACTTATCTGAGTTACATTTAAAGAAATTCAATCTTTCTTTGCACTTAAATAATATTACTTAGACATGATTTCAAACCAAAATTGAAAATATGAACATGTTTAGTTCCTTATTTTATGTTTTAAAGGATCACATCAAGGTTTCTATAGTCAATGAAACATGTTATCACTTTATGAGAGTATGTCATGCTTTCACCACCTTATTTAAGTATAACACGCTATACACATAACATGATTGAGAAAAACATCACAATGATTCCATAAAAAATCAAACATCTATTACTAGACTTTATTCATGATTCCAATTTAAACATTCCACATATTACCCTTACACATGTTCATCTATATTTCAAAAATTTCACATGGAATATAAATCATGTTTTATGAAATAATTAAAAATCACCAAAACTTTCCCATGTTTAAATAAATAAATAGTTCTATTTAGGTAATGGTTTCTATGTTATTAATGGATCATTACCAAACATGAACATCTTCTTCCCAAAATTACAATATAAATAACTGAAATATCACCTTACAATAAGTTCTTAACACATGCATATAATATAACATATATGGGCGGTAACACATGCTAAAACAACTAATGCAGATATTAATGTACTCCTTGGAATTTCCCCCAAAACAATTCATTTTTGCATATTAATGGGGAATTTACTAAAGGAAAATCATTTTAAAAAGGCTCCTAAAATCACACAACATGAAAACTTTAAGAATACTTTACCACCATAGAATAATTTCAACTGTTTTTGAATTTCAACAATAATAAGAGAATTAAATTTAAAAGGAAACATGTTATGGGAATCATGATATCAACAATTGATACACGATATTAAAACTATATCTTATGGGAGGTTCGCATAGCATGTTTTATGCATAGTTTTTGTATAATTATCACATGATTATAATTTTTAAATTATAATATTTCACCATACTACTTTAATGTCTTATCATGATTTTTATTTATAACTTACTTCCTACATGTTCCTCCTTTATGATTAATAACTAATCAAAACATATCATAATGAATCATGCAACAAATTTAAGTTATAACATCCAAAAATTATCATGTTTAACATGACATGAACAATATATCCCATAAGTTAACATTATTTCATAATAATTTTATCATGTTATTCATTAATAATGTTCATCACACCATTATTTAATTTAAATTACATGTAAAAAACTCCATTTTTGAATAAAATATGCATTAGACTTATATAACACAAACTAATAAATAAGAATTCACAACTCTTAGAACGCCCTTTAATTAATGAATCATGATTACAACTTGTATTTTAATTTTAATCAATTCATTTTAGCACATGTAATAAATTTTCTTATTAAGGAATTCCAAAATCTAATGCATGTTTCTTAAATGTTACTTTCAAAATCAAACTTCCCCATTAAGGCACATTCAATCATAAAAAGGCTTTTAGGAATGTTTTTATGATAATTATGATCTTTTGGGACATGATTTATCATTAATGAAAACACATTTACAAACCACTTATATTAATTTCCAATTCTTAACATGAACTCACAAGTTTGTTAAATAAAACTAAGCATACCATCATTTCATGACTTGTAACGAAGCATGTTTTAACTAATGTGAATAAATTTAAATAAATGTATCAAAATTAAAAATATTTAACCATATTAATACCTTTTTAACATAATAAGCACAATAAATAAATTCACAAGTAAAATCTTAAGTGAAATCATGGTGATAATCTATGAACCCGTCAGGAAAACTGTGATGAACATTATAAAATTTTAATCACCTAAAACCATACTTGAAAAATCCTTAAATTAAAAAACCAGTTTTAAAACATTAGAGTTTTCCCCTTGAAACCTCTGCATTTAAAACTTTATAATTAATAAAAGTCATTAAAGATTTTTTTTCAAATCATTCTTCAAGACTATTTTAACATAAACTCTTAAATATTAATTTAAATCAAGAGGCTAAAAAAACCTTTTATAAAGCACATTAAACCAGTTACAAGATCATTTTTAGAATCATCACAATCATCATTAAAAGAAAACCAGTCACTTATTGAAAAACAATACATGTCTTGATTTAAAGAAAGTCAAGCAATCATTACTTAAATATTTTAACCATCTTAACTTATCATGAAATACAAGATAATAATATTTTATCTATCACTACATCAATAATTTAATCATTCTTTAAAATATAGGGTTGAAATAATCCAATTTATCTGGTTTAAAGATCCTTATTGTTATTAAAATACCATGAATTACTAGAAATACATCAAAATAAAACTCTTAAAACTAAATTCTTCCATTTACCATTTAATAAAGGTGCGTATCATTACTTCCTAGAGTTTTAATTCACCACCACATTATATTCTTAAAACAATAAAAACACATACATCAAAATAAATAGGTCTATTATAAGCATACAAATCAATGAAAACCATCTACAATACCATGATATTTTCTGCTTTAGGTAATAATAACTCTCCCACACAACTTTAAAGTGCATCATGAAATAATGTGTCATGATAGGGGAGGTGTCCCCATTCTTCATATGCTTGAATCCATAACATATGTTACCAAAAAATATAGAACCATAAGGCTAAGAGCAAAAAGATTATTTAGAATGATTTAATCAATTCATTTATTTATTCCCATAACCACCCAATTTAAAATAGAACTCAATAAAGTATGATGCATGTACCTCTCTTAGGACTCTACCCTACAAACAATGTCACTTTTATTAATATATTTAGAGATATTAGGGGCCTTGAATCAAATCACAGGGGGACCTAAAGTCTCATGTTTGATTTTGTCTCTTTTTCTTTCATCACATACTAAGTTTTGATAACACTGTTGTCTTACCAACCCATGGAGTCCTCACAAGTGCCTAAATCAAAACTCCACCCTATCTTTTAACCAACACATTTTAATACTACTCTGTCATGACCCCCCTCCATTAGTACCCCTCTTGGGATGGCAGTGTAGAAGAATAACCCTCAGATCCTTCCTTTAGTAGGATTTAGGTGGGTGACTAGCACCAAGAGTGTAAACCACTCAAATGGGAGACATTAACCTCAATATAATAAAAATTATTGAGATATAGGATAAATTTACACAAAAAAATCCATCATAAAAGTTAAATAAACCAATATCTCATACAATCAAAAACACAATACATGAATATAAAATATATATAAACACCTCCAAAATAAAACAATGCCAAAAGAATCATGTGGCAAAAACCACAAAAAACCTATGCTAGTAATATCCAACTCGGTTTCCAAAACCCTTATGGGAACTTGAAAAATAGTTTATATATACATAGGGTGATCATGACATATATACTCGGTAGGATCATATACAAGTTATCTCATGAAAATTCTAAAAGAGTATACTAGTTTCCTAGTGAACAAGAAACATAACTAACCAACACCTACACATGTCAACTAGTTCCCCCAACCTCAAAAAGACTCACCCACCAAATTTCGCATCCAATTATAATATAGTAATATATATAAGATTACTATTGGTTTTCTTCTCTCAACTAATATGAGTATATCCTTTGCTCACATCCCTTACATTTCCACCAATGATGGCACCAACCATATATCATGTCCACAACACCAACCACATATCATATAATGTGAAACTAACCTCATATCACATATAATATAACCAAAGTAGCAGGGTATCATGAATAGGTAGGACATCATCCTCGTTCTCTCCTCCTGCCATGCATGAACCCCACCACATATGTCATTATCCACCTCCGGTATCACCAGAAGTTGTTTCTAAAGGGAGAGTAGGGGAGAGGGGGTAGTCATCCATCCATATCCTCATGATCCTAGATGTTAAGAAAAACACACCTAGAGTCTTTGAGTGTCATTTTGGTTATTTGAATTGGGTGGAGGGGGGATAATAAAAACACAAGATAATATAGGTATATAATAGTTTCACACAGGCCCACACCTTTGGGTTCACATAATAATCACCTCTACAACCACCATTAGAACACTACTGATATCAAGCCACCAATAATTAATTCAAATGAATAACAATCAACCCACAAGCATCCCACAAAGTTCTACAACCTGAGTTCCATTTCCCATTATTTTATTCAATAATTCAACCACTAATATTTATATATTTAATTATTAATTTAAATTTTTACCAAAAAATTCTTTAACTATTACCACATTATTATATAAGATGATATTATTCTATTTCTATAGGACCATTACCAAGAAAGTACTTTTTCAAGTCATCATAACGCAACCAAGGTTACCAAGACACAAACAACCAAGGATACCAAGCCACAAACAACCAAGGCTACTAAGATGCACACAACCAAGGCCACCAATCTGCACACAACCAAGGCCACCAATCCGTACACAACCAAGGCCAAGAATCCACACACATCATGTCAAGTAGAGAAAAATCATATTAAACCTACTCTTTTCATTTACTGACTTTAAGTATTTAACCATTTAAAGGGTATTCACAAATAAAGAAAACACTATAAGGAATAATTCCATAATAATCATAAATTATGAAATGGAAACAACAATATCAAGGAAAATTGGTAAATACATGCACACCACACCATTCCCTTCAGTTTCATTAATCAGAATTATTATCTTCATTATTCCAATTATTACCATTTACCTGAAAAGAATAAAAATCATGATAATCTCACATATATATATAAAAAGTAAGATAAGTTGAATCCCATACATCAAAATAATATTTTTGATTCACTACACAAAACTTAAGCAAGAGAGGATGAATAATAGGTCCATAACCACACAAGAGATCTTTGAATTAAACTAAAACATAGTGAAACCTCATCAAAATCATAAAACAATAAACCCCTAACTCTAATTAACACAACCATTGTCAAACCTTTAAATAATTAGGGAATAAATCATAGAGAAAGAGAAGGACTCATTTGGAATCACCAATATTGAAACTCTAGAGTCCAATGATGAACGCAAAAGATCGAGGGCTATTAGAGATCCCAAAATCACCTAGGAATAACCAAAAGATCGATAGGAATAAAGGGGGAAAAGGGAAATCACAGGGATGATGTAATTTATAGAAAACCTAGAAATCACCCTATTCATTATGTGAAGGGATGGTCTATGATGTGAACCTTATATGGTTCACATCTTCCAAAAAAAGGTGCTCGATATAACAAACCCAAGTAGGATTTCAAACCATGAATAAATATTTCATGATGTGAATTATTCAAAGCTCTAAACCCCACAAAAAAACCCCATAATGAACATTCAAGTCATGAACTAGTGATTCACAACATGAATCACCATATGGAGTTGCACATTCAACTCCAACTCCACATTTTCATTCCTCAAACTCATCTCAAGGATCCTACAACCCAAAACCTTCAAAGTTGTAGGTCAAAAGGGTCTGAGATATTATAATAAGTCTTCATCATAAGACTTGATCAAAATCATAAGTCTTTGGTAAGAATTGTATGATTTTAGGAGTATCATATGACTTCATTGGATAACTTTGAATCTAAGATTACAACTCTGATTTAGCTAGCCATTTTTTTTTTTAAATTTATGAAATCGTTAATCTTCTAAAGACTTAAAAAATTAAAATGGTTTCTTTGTATGATTTCAAAGTTATATGAAATGGAGAAGCAAATAGCATATGACTTCAAAGTTAAAAAAATGTGTCTACTAAAAACCGTAAGACTTTTGAGTTGGATCGTATAACTTTAGGACTTTGTGTGACTTAAAATTCATAAAAAATGAAGTTTTTCTATAACACATGACTTCATACTTAGAGAAATTTCAAGAAAGTATAGAATAAAAAACCAAGTTTCCATATTATGAATCTGAAGAGGAAATAAAAATGAGATTATGCAAGTGTTATTCATTCATGTTAGAAGCATCATAGATCTTTAGAAATCCATGATATGTGCATGATTTAAGGAATATGAGATGAACTGAATCGTAGATCATTATTCTTGATCAAGAAAATTATTTTAATACATTTTCAAGAATAATGAATTTTTTTTGAGTTGAATCTCAAGATGTTCATTAAATTTTAAACCATTTTTTATTGAATCTATTGAGAATAAAATTGTAGTAAGATGTACTTCAGTGGAAATTTTTAAGCTTGAAATGGAAAGGAATCTAAGTCTGTATGTGATGTGTAAATCCTACATGCCTGATCTTTCATAGGTGAGAATAAGTGAAAATAATAAGATGAAGCCAAGTATATTGAATAATAAAAGAATAATCTATTTTGGATGAGTTTCGAATATAAGATAAAATAAATAAAATGGTATATGTTGAAACCTAGTGAAGAAAAATGAATGTATATTAAATAAGAGTATAAAAAAGCTGAACATGGAGGTATATTTTGGTACATATGTTTTTGGTGTGATTTGTGATGGCATTTGAAGATTTCCATTTATAGATATTGTAAAAGAGAGAAGATATTTAATAAAAACTCATGTGAGTTTGAAAAAATTGAGAGAATAAAATAAAATAGAAGTATTCATTACTACTGATGTTTATGTGTGTGTGAATGTGCTGAGTGGAACAAAGACTATTTATAAAGTATAACTAGAAGAATCCATTGAATGACGTAGCAAGTTTGAAGTGAAATAAAACCAAAATAGTGATAAAGCTTAGAATCTATTGGGTTTTTAAGAATAAGAAGAAGAGTCTGACCTATACTACTGTACAATTATAGTTGAGGAAGAAGAAATATAAAGGTGGGGTGTTTGAAGTTAAGGTTGAGTGAGAAGTGATATATTTATTTTCCCAAGATTACAATATTAAGCATAAGGTAAGAATATTTGAGTTGAGTGTTCAACTAATAGATTTAGAATAATTGGAATATTTATATATTTAAAGGTCAAGTTGTATGCATTTTGCTTGAATATTTTAAGGCAGTCAAATTCACTATGATTTGAGGAAGAAGATCTATTTTGTGGGTGAAAATAAATCCCTGGATATCCTGTGATCTACTTCAAGAGGAGAAGGATGAGCAAAAAAAGAACTAGTGAGATGCTAGTATAAACATGTGTAGTGAGATTTTGTATTGATCACTTGTGTAATATAGTGATCTCACACATTTTTAATATGGAGTTCATGGTTTTAGGATGATACCTTGACAAATACACTTGTGTTTTGATAATAATATTTTAGTGGAGAATCCATGACTTGGATATACCAAATAGAAAAGGCATAGGATTCCTAGGAGGGGATGAAACTTATAAAAAAACCTATGTAATTTACTACTTTATCTTCATTATATATAGGTGAATTCTAGGTTAAAAAACATAAGATAAAATAATCACAAACAACATCATAGGTTCAAGTCCAAAGTAGTTTAAAGGGTTGAAAAAAATAATTGTAATTTTGTAAAATTGGATAACACCAAATTCACCCCTCTTAGGCATGTCCGCATGATCCTACTGGGACTTACAATTGTTATCAGAGCCTATATTTTCTCTAATTTGAATCTAAAATATTTATTACAACTGAAATATGAGCATAATGATCATCTATTATTGGTCCTAAAGTTTTTATCTAGTTGTTTTACTTGATATAAATCAAGTGAAGATTTGAGTTTCAAGAGCCTCAAATAGAAGAATAGACTTCCATCACTGTCAGAATAGATTTGGAGTTCTCAAAAAAGACCTCAAGTAATAAGTAGAAGAATGAGGAAAATAATCTTAGAAAAGTCTCAAAGATGATAAAGTTATCTAAAGGTAATTAGAATGGTAAGGTAGTATCTATTGAATCAGTTGATTATTATTCCTCTAATGATTCAAGTTTAAGATGTGAGATAGATTGTGGTGAATTTTCTAAAGGCCTCTACATTAAGTTTAAGGTTTATTTGAAAAATTTCTATATTTTTTTAGTGACTTATATATTTATATTTATCAAGGGACTACACAATGAAAAATCATAGCTGGAAGTAGAAGTGGATTCCATGAATAAAGAATTGGAAAAGAAGATGAGCTCTTACAATACTCTCACTAAGTAAGTGAAAGTCAAGGAAGAAACCATTATCCTTTGAAATGAAATATTTTTTTAAAGATAATGAATAATTTCAAAGATATTTATGTTTTAAAGAAGTGTTTGATAAAATTTTAAAGTAAGTAGTCCATGCATTGGAAAAACTACATAAAGTCACTATAGATGTCAAAAGTGCACAATTGGAAGTTAAGTGAAAATAGTAAATAAGATGGATAGTTCTTTATAATAGATAAATAATATGAATGGGGATTAATTTGAAAAGAATAAAATTGAATGAGAAGATATTTTTAGATAAACGAAATACAAAAATATCACTCCCAATTTGAGAAATCTTGAGCTGTAAGTAAGATCTTAGAATCCGAAATCTATACAATATGGACCTTCCAATATATTGAGATGAATAATGTTTCCAAAAAAACTTCATAGAATATTATTGAATAAAATAAGACTCAAAATAGTGGTAAAATTATCTTGAGATAATATAGATAAGCATCCTCCTTCATACCATACCAAGAGTCAACCCACCGTCTAATAAAATCAGTAAGTGTTGAATCTATTTTTTTGGAAATGCAGGACAAAAGGTAACATATATAAAAATGTATAAGGATAAAAATGATGAAATACCCACTACATAACCAATGTTGGAGGTGATAATATCACTGAAAATATCCCCCCCAAATGGATCCTAAAAGGTTGGGGTGTCCACTCAAAATTAGCACGACACACAATATGGACAGACTGCCTATTCCAGCAAAAGAAATATATTAATTAGTAGGTGTTTGTGATATTAGAGGTTTGAAAATAGGTCTATAGATATATGGAATAACATGTTAATGTGTACAAGTTCTATAATAACTAAATATGGGGGGGGGGAGAAAAGCTAAAGTTATAAGATAATCTATTGGAAGAAAATAATTTTCAAAAAAAGACACTACTGGAGAGGGGACTTTTCCCAACACTTGTATACCAATGGTTCAAAGAACCGTTGGTATATGTTGTCTTTCCCAACGGTTTATATAAACCGTTGGTAAATAACTTGAACAAAAAATCACTTTTCCCAATGGTTTCCTCAAACCGTTGGGAAAGATGGGGAAAAACTTAGTTTTCCCAACGGTTTCATAAAACTGTAGGGAAAGATTGGGTTTTCCCAACGGTTTTTAAAAACCATTGGAAAAAAATCCCCAAATTCTCCAAATGAAAGCAGCGACCTCCCCACGATTCCAGAAGCCTTCTGCTCATCTCCAGAAGTGATTCCTTGGCAGATGCACTTCCGAATCCCCACATCTTCCATCAGATCAGCAGCTAGCAGGTTATACTCCTTCTATATTTTATCAAGGATATAGTTCCACCTCTTTTAAAGCATATCCTTCTATTCTCAACGATTTCGTTATTCCCAATTTTTAGGGTTTTTGTAAAACTTTATGATTGTTCCACGAATTGTGTACTCAAATCCCTATATCAGTGTATATCCAATTAATGTTTTCATTACACATTTACATTTATAAGGGCATGGTATCTCTTTATTGTGTTCTAATTTTGAAGATTCATAGTTTTTTTTAATCTGATTCAAATATTATAGCTTCATGTATAGGAACTAATAAGAAATTGTTTGCAATATTTATGGATATTATTTCATGAAAATCACTCCTTTCATTAAGATCATGCCAAACATGAAGATATTGTTCATCTTAATTTTTGTACACTATGTGTATTACATAACAAGTATGTATCATGTTTCTATCAAAATCTATATATATATATATATAAAATGACACATTGTTCACTTATCCTTTGCACAATAGAACATATGGAGTATCTTCTTGAACTTTGCCAAATAGTATGTGGTCCCTAATTAGTACTTCTTCCTTCTTTATGAAACTAATTCACAGAATGTCAAATTCGCAATATTAGTGAATATTAGTTTTTCTAATATAACCATTAATAATTCTGCCTTCGACATCATACATGTGTTATTAAATCACCTTTTTAAAACACAATGACCATTTTCACTGATTTGGGGTTCCTCAAAATGCTTGGGAAAATTAGAAAAATGCATGTATTGAATCGTGTTTCTCATATGGTTTCATGGATACAAGTTCCTCTCGAAAATCATGTCTGTGTGGTTCAAATATCACGAGGACCATGTGATTATTATTCTTCACACAAATGAAGTTTTTTTCTACAACTATGTGTTTTTGTTTTCACTTTTGATTTGGCCAAAAGGGGAGCTTTGTGGTCATTAATCATGGTTGTGGGTGGTCATTTAGGATGTAAGATAGTATGACTTAATTTTACTTGATATATCCAATATTATTATTGATTTATGTTCAATTTGATTATCTTTAACAAGTGATGTTATTTAATAAGTTGTTATTAATGGTTGTAATATTGATGATATGGTATAAGGCTTTATATGGTGTGTATAAGGGTTCACATGGTGTGTATAACGGTTGACATGGTATCAGTGAACTCAAGTCATTAATTTAAGCCTTCATTCTCACTAGCATGTAAGAAATTGAATGATGTAAACCCATCCTCACATGATTTCTTACCTTAGATAGTGTCCAACATATGGAATATAATCTTTTGAATTCATCAGTTAACCATGATCATATATTCCATTTCCACCAAGATGACTGTACTAATATAACTTTAGGGCCAACTAAATATGGTTCTCATTGTACGTTGTATATTATGTATCCTTCTTGGACAATACTCACTTTTATGAGGGTGGGGTGCTTTTCACTACCCATTCTGGCATGTGTAGACAACCATAAAAATGTTAGATAAGTCACAAGTTTAATTCAGTAATGTTGTTATCATTAACATACTTTATTAAGAATTTAAAATTTAAAAATAAATGTTTTTGTCTATACTTAATGAAATTAAATCTTTTTACAGGTCATGAACAACCTATTAGTGTAGAAGCCTAAAATTTATTCACCCATGGGGTGCGCTTGACTTGGGAAAGTAATTGGGTAATGAAAGGTATGGACAGGTGTCAATAATGAGTTATTGAACACGAGTGAATGATTTGGGATGCCTATAACACATGATGGGACTTGAGGCATGTGCCTCTTATAGACCTAATGAAAATGAATATAAATAAATTTTAATTTAATTTATGAGTACTTGTTCTTTACATTATTTTAATAGTTCACTACATCGACTAGAAACTTCTTCCTTTATCATTTACTTAAATGTATTTTCTATTAAAGTTCAATCCTATTGAATTGTTTATAAAAAAATGACTTATATAAATTCTTTTTATAGAATGGACAGAAGTTGGATGTATGAAACCGATCGGATCTCAAGCGATTTTCAAAACAATTTGTAGAGCTTTATAGATTTTTCATTTCACAATGCTTCAGATAGTGTTCGCATATACTTCCCATGTTCCAATTGTGTTGGTAGACCTTGGTTGAGCCGTGAAGAAGTTAGCTACCACAAAACCAAAAATGGTTTTCAAGCAAACTACTTTGTGTGGTATCACAATGGGGAGAAAATTAAATCTCAAATTGGTGATGATCGAAATGAAAAGGCTGGAATGGAGAATTTGTTAGATGATCAGTTTCCGTTTATTCGTCATCATGAAAAAGAAAGGATTTCGACTCAAGAAGACTTAGATATGAGCACAACTGATGCATCTAGTGAAAATAATGATATTGATAGGGTGAAAAAATTGAATGATGCTGCCACGACTCCAGTATATCGATAATACGATAAAATAAAAAAGCTGTAATTTTTAATCCGATTGTTTCATGGGAAAACTATGTATGGGATTTCTAATACAACAATCGATTACATTCTTACCCTCTTGAAGGATTTACTTCCAGATGATACAGATATTCCCTCAAACCACTATATGGCATGGAAGTTAGTTGAGGAACTTGGATTTTCAAGAAACAAAATTCATGCTTGCCTGAAATATTGCAGTTTATTCTGGGAGGAAACCGCTGAACGAAATGATTGTATAAAATGTGGCACATCCCGCTGGAATTCAAAATCTGATGGAACACCATCCCGCGTTCCACAGAAAGTATTGTGGCACTTTCCATTGATCCCCAGACTCCAGAATCTTTTTATGTCTGATGACATATCAATAAAAATGAGATGGCATGATACCGAGAGAAAGAAGACTAATGATGAGTTGGTTCATCCTGCATATGGATTTTCATGGAAGAGATTTGATGGTCGACATCCTGATTTTTCAACTGACGTGCGTAATGTGAGTCTGGGTCTTTCATGTTACGATTTTAATCCGTTTGGGTAGATGCTTACTTCGCACAGCACATGCACAGTTTTTATACACATTTATAATCTTCCCCCATGGTTGTGTATGAAAAAACCTTTCACTTTCATGAGTATACTCATATCTGGTCCTTATGATCCTGACATTGATATTGATGTCTACATGCACCCTTTAATAAAAGAGTTTAAACTTCTTTGGGATGTGGGTGTGCGCACATACGATGCATGTTCAAAAGACATATTTCAGATGCGTGCTGCGCTTATGTGGACGATCAATGATTTTCCGGCTTATGCAATGATGTCTGGATGGAGCACGAAGGGAAAATTTTCATGTCCAGTTTGTATGATTAATACACGATCCAGAAGACTGAAACATCACTGTAGTTTCAGTTTTATGGGACATCGACGATTCTTGCCAAAGGATCATCCATATAGAATGAATCGTCAAAGATTTGATAATACCATAGAGACCGATGATCCACCTCAGCGTATGTCTGGAACTGACATGCTTAATGAATTGAAAGATTTCAGTTTTTCGTTTGGGAAGGGTCAAATGAAATCTGTAAAGAGAAAGAATGTTTCCACTGAAACCTATTACAATTGGAGGAATAAGAGTATCTTTTTTGATTTGCCTTATTGGTCAACCAATTTTTTACGTCATTGATTAGACGTAATGCATATTGAAAATAATATATGTAAAATGTTTCTTTCGGTTCTTCTAAATGTCAAGGGGAAGACAAAAGATGATTTACGATCTCGGCGTGACTTGGTGGATTGGGGAATCAGACCAGAATTACATCCTGTGTGTATCAGTGAAAATAAATGGCAACTTCCATGTGCTTCTTATGTGATGACACCTATGGAAAAAAACAATTACTGGAAGTATTAGAGACTATTAGAGTTCCCGATGGCTATTCAAGCAACATATCTAAACGGGTCAACAGAAGAGAGTTGAAGCTAAAATCTTTGAAGACTCATGATTATCATGTTCTACTGCATGAGTTTCTTCCAATAGCAATCCATCATCTTTTGTCCAATAATGTAAGGGTGGATATTATTCGGTTGTGACATTTTTTTAGAGATCTTTGTGCTAAGAAGTTGTCCAAGTCTTTCTTGCAAAAAATGTTGACAGATTCCCCATTAATTTTGTGTGAGTTGGAGAAAATATTTCCTCCATCATTTTTCACATGCATGCTGCATCTGAATGTCCATATTCCCACTGAAATACTTCTCGGAGGACCTGTTTCTTTTCATTATATGTATCCAATTGAAAGAAATATGTTCACATTAAAGTCTTATGTCTGAAACAGAAATCATCCCGAAGGTTCTATCGTGAACGATTACTTGGCTCAAGAATGTATGGATTTCTGCTCGATGTATTTGTCTGATCTTACTACAAGATTGAAAATACCAATGAGAAATGAAGAAGAACATTATGAGCAAATTGAACCCAGTTTTCCATCACTTCCTCAAACAGGAGGAATTCCTAGATCATATACATTGAAGATATTAAGCCATGAAGAGCGGGAGATGACACATCGCACAGTTTTGTTCAACTGTGATTTGTTCGATGACTATATCAGGTAACTAAATTGATTATATATATCTTACATATATATCTGTTAAACTATTCATATTTTTTATCTACAGGGAACATAAAACAATTATAAATAGGAATCATCATTCTTTATCTTTGATAAGGAGAGAGACTTTGCATAGAAAAGAGTTTTCTGCTTGGTTAAAATTGAAGGTATAAAAAAATTAATGTTTAAAATAATTATATCAATATTTAATTAAGTTTAATAGTCATTTATATTGTAGGTATTGAGTTTGTCTGTTGACTCTGTCTCTGAGGAAATAAGAGCTTTGGATTTTGGTCCTAATACCGTGGTTCGTGACTGTAAATCAATTGTTATCAATGGGTACAAATTTATTGTCACTGAACAAGCAAAGAACATGATAACAAAACATGATGGTGTTATGGTTACTGCCACAACATATTGTTATGCCAGTGCATCAGATAGTAGACCGCGATTTGAAAATGTGGGTTATTATGGAGTTGTTGAGAAAATAATAATATTGGATTATTACTCTCATGGACGAGTCACAATGATGAAATTCCATTGGTTTGATTCGATGACAATACATGGCACATTTATTGATGATTGTGGATTTTGAGTAATTAATATGACTCACACTCTTGATACCGAAGAACCATTTGTGTTGGAATCAATAGCTAAACAAGTTTTTTATGTCAAAGACCAACTTCGACATGAATTTGGTGTCATAGTTGAAGTAATTCCAAGACATATTTTTGATGATGGTGATGATGGAATTGACACTGTCCCTTGTTCCATTGGAACCAATCCATTTATTTCTTTTGATGACTCAAATAGCTCAATTTTAAGAGTTGATTGTGAACCTGAAGTTGTGGTTGAAAATATATAGAATCATTCATCCATGTTCTAAATTCTTTTGGTTTACCTCGAGTTGGGTTGTTAAGGTTGGTAATATTCAAATTGATTTAGTATTGATCATAAATATGTTTTAGCTGACTTGACCGTTATGTGAATTTTCAATGTTTATTGGTTGTAGTTTTATTTGAATTGCATTTTCTAATTTGGAATTGAGTTGTATTCAAACATAGTCAAACAATATTTCTAACTTGGTGAACATTACAACTTATATGATTTATTAAATCCATTCATGATCTTCTAAAACAATTGACAGCTGACTTGACCGTTATGTGAATTTTCAATGTTTATTGGTTGCAGTTTTATTTGAATTGCATTTTTTAATTTGGAATTGAACTGTATTCAAACATAGTCAAACAATATTTCTAACTTGGTGAGCATTACAACTTGTATGATTTATTAAATTCATTCAAGCACTTCTAAAACAATTGATAGCTGACTTGACCATTATGTGAATTTTCAATGTTTATTGGTTGTAGTTTTATTTGAATTGTATTTTCTAATTTGGAATTGAACTATATTAAAACATAGTCAAACAATATTTCTAACTTGGTGAACATTACAACTTGTATGATTTATTAAATCCATTCAAGATCTTCTAAAACAATTGATAGATGACTTGACCACTATGTGGATTTTCAATGTTTATTGGTTGCAGTTTTATTTGAATTGCATTTTCTAATTTGGAATTGAACTGTATTCAAACATAGTCAAACAATATTTCTAACTTGGTGAACATTACAACTTATGATTTATTAAATCCATTCAAGCTCTTCTAAAATAATTGATAGCTAAATTACCAATGAATCCCCCTATTCCCTCATATATTTAGTTTTTTGGGTTATACATTAGTTTTATTTTTCTAATTAATTACATATTTTTTTTCAAAAGTAGGAAATGAAGCCAATTGAAGAGAGACGAAGGAAAAAAATGATGGAGAACAATCGTCGAATAAAGGAGTTGGGAATTCCATTATTAGTGCCTGTAGTGAGTACTTTATTTCAAATTGATATATTTAAATATATAATGTCATGTGATTAATTTTTTTGTAAACATTTTTGTAGGATCCACCTATACGTCGACAGTTATTCGACGAGGAGCCTAGTACTGGTCCTAGTACTCAGGCCGGTGGTACGAGGAGGGTTCGTACCAGAGGTGGACGAGCAGCTGCGCGTACCCGACTAGACCCTTCCCCTCCCACTGACATGTCATCCTTCCCACATTCTGATCCCGGTGTGTCGTTAGGGACACATGGGATATTTAGGCCTCTCATGTTTTCGCTACCTTCTGCATCTTCTGGCCCATCATTTTCACATCCCATGATGATTCCCACTCCCCAGTCAGCATTCGGTCAGACAACTGTCCCATCTTCTTTTCCTTCTACTTCTATCTCTATGATCTTCTATATTCCATCATCTTCGACTCTTGTTCCATCACAGGGTGTTCCATCAATTTCTGTGGATCCGGCAGCGCTCAGCGATCAGACCAGCACAGGTATATTTATAGAACCCTAACAAATTTTTATAGCAATATTTATTTTCATTATAACATGTTTTGATAAAATATTTGTTTTTCTTTCATGACAGATACATCTACTGACAGGAGGCATGGGCGGGGGCGTACACGCATGCGTTCAGTGTGGAACTGCCACACACAGGTTATGGTGGATTATAATGAAGACAACCAAATGGTTGAGAAAACAGGGCATCAATGTCGGAGTTTTTTGGCGACGCTTGCCAAATACTCCGACATCATTCCTGTCAGCCCGCTATCGTGGAGACATTTGCCACATGAGGTCAAGGATAGAGATTGGGTGGAGATATGGGTAAAAAAATATGTTCTATTTAATTCCATGAATTATTTTTGTATTTATATGAATTAATATTTTGATTTCAGTTTTGATTTAATTTTCTTGATGGTGAGGGTGCACGACTGGAAATTATAAAGGATTTAGGCGAGCTTTGGAGAGCCTACAAGCATGAGTTGTATATTGTCTAGGTTACTAGAGTTGGCACTGAGTTAGAGGTGGTACCGGTGGTGGATGATTTTCCTATAGAGCAGTATTGTCAGATGATTACTCATTGGACGAGTACCTAGTTTAAGGTATTAATAACATTTGAGGTATTTAAATAATAACTTTAATTTTTTTCATTAATAATATCTATTGCATTTTAGAATTTTATTTAGGAATCATCTGGAAAAAATAAAAAGAACATTGATGCAAAAAAATACCTCCACACACTGGGACGCACTACGATGCCTGATCATGAGAGGAAACAGGTATGAAAATTGTTTATAATTTTTCTTTACGACTTAAACTTTCTTTTTTTTCCTCAATTATTTTATATTTTGCTAAAGTTTTCATATAAATTTAGTTTTCAATGTCATTGTAGAGGAAAATACAAAATATTGAAGGATGTGTGCCTTGAGCAAAACTGTTTTTCCTGAGTAGACAGAAAAAGGATGGAAGTGCCGTCAACGAAGCGACTCAGAAGCATATTGTAAGTTTTAATATGTTGAATTTATATTTTAATATCTATTTTGTAACTTAATGATATATTTATAATTGTAACAGGCTACTTTAGAGGCCCTCGATGCCCAAGAACCAGACAATTTTGGGCCAACAGATCACTTACATCAGGTGTTGGGAGAGGAGCATTTTGGCAGAGTACCTTGACGACCTAGGATAGCCCCAACGAGATATTGGCCCTCCTTAGGTATGAGCTGTAGTGCCACCGAGCTGCAACAAGTTAGGACACAAGAAGAACAGTCTGAGAAAAGGGCCATAGAGACGACAGAACAGTCTGCTAGGGAAAATAGTGCGTTTATGAAATTTATTGAAGTTCTACGTCCTACACTTCCAACAGGGGCCAGCCCAGCTTTTTATGAGTATATGTCATCGATACGTTCTATATACGGTGCACCAGGTGGCAGTTCTAGTGGTGGTCAGAACGATGTCCAACTTGACGATGATGATGGTGAGGAGTCTGATGCGGAAGAGGAGGGAGATGAGGAGGGTGAGGCGGGTGGCGAGGGCGAGGACGAGGAGGAGGGAGAGGGTGAGGAGGGCGAGGAAGATGATGGGGACGAGGACGAGGGTGATGATGATGGTGATGATAGTGATGGTGATGTGAGACAAGTTGATCCATTACATTTTTGACTGATATTTCGGAGATTTGATATTTAATCTATTCTAGTTGTTGGTTTTATCTAGACTCGTAGTATAGTATTGGAGTTGAGTTATTTTTATATATTATCTGTTTTTATGGATGTTGTTGTCTTTTAGTGGTTGTGTGTTTGGGAACCCCCATCCTTCCTGGACCCTGGACATTCCCCCACCCTCCTCCCTGGACCCCGGACAGCCCCGCCAGACAGCCCCCCGGATAGCCCCCCACCCTCTTCCTTGGACCCCGGACAACCCCCCAAACACCCCCCGTACACCCCCCAGACACCCCCCTAAACAGCCCCCCGGACAGCCCCCTAGACAGCCCCCCAGACAGCCCCCACCCTCTTCCTTGGACCCCAGACAACCCCCCTAACACCCCCCAGACAGCCCCCGGACAACCCCCCGAACAGCCCCCCAGACAGCCCCCCACCCTCCTCCCTGGACCCTGGACAGCCCCCCAGACATCCCCCCAAACAGCCCCCCAGACAGCCCCCACCCTCTTCCTTGGACCCCAGACAACCCCCCGAACACCCCCGGACAGCCCCCCGAACAGCCCCCCGAACAGCCCCCCCACCCTCCTCCCCGGACCCCGGACAACCCCCCAGACAGCCCCCAAGACAACCCCCCGTACAGCCCCCCACCCTCTTCCTTGGACCCCAGACAACCCCCCGAACACCCCCGGACAGCCCCCAGATAGCCCCCTGAACAGCCCCCCGTATAGCCCCCCCACCCTCCTCCCTGGACCCCAGACAGCCCCCCAGACAGCCCCCAGACAACCCCCCAGACAGCCCCCACCCTCCTCCTTGGACCCCGGACAACCCCCCGAACACCCCCCGTATAGCCCCCCGCACAGCCCCCCACCCTCCTCCCTGGACCCCGGACAACCCCCTGGACTACCCCCCAGACAGCCCCCCTCTTCCTTGGACCCCGGACAACCCCCCGCACAGCCCCCCACCCTCCTCCTTGGTCCCCGGACAACCCCCCGGACACCCACTGGACAGCCCCCCGGATAGCCCCACCAGACAGCCCCCCCACCCTCCTTGATTTTATTTAATACTAGAAAATCTATAATATATATTTTATTTATTTTCATCATGATAATCAGTGTAAATCACATTTACACATCTAATCAATATCATAGATTCTTGGTATGTTATAAAAGAGATGTATTCATTGGGCATGACATTGTTAACTCCGAAATATTTCATAGCATTATAAACTAAAATATAATCCATACTAAGAATTATATAAAAATATTTTATATAAATATCCACAAGATTTTAAGTAAATACCATTCCACTAATAGACAAATGATGATTCTCATAAAATGGACAACATTTTAAGTACATACGGAAAACTGACCAAACGCATTTGGTTTCCATATAAACTTTAGGAGAACGATCCATGGGTCATATGTGATGTGTAAGAATCAACCCCGCCTCAATACGAGGCGCGGTGTGGCCTCCACCACTCAAAGTGTCTGCCTTTTGTTTCAAAAGGACATCATTTTAATTGGAAAACATCAACTAGCATACGGAAAACCGACCTAACGCATTTGGATTGTGTTGATACTTTAGCACAATGATCCATGGGTCATATGTGACGTGTATGAGTCAACCCCGCCTCAATCCGAGGTGCGATGTGGCCTCCACCACTCAAAGTGTCTATCTTTTGTTTCAAAAGGACGCTATTTGAAGTGAAAAACATCAACTGTCATACGGAAAACCGACCAAACGCATTCGTATTGTGTCTATACTTTAGCACAACGATCCATGGGTCATATGTGACGTGTACGAGTCAACCCCGTCTTAATCGGAGGCACGGTGTGGCCAAAATTACTCTAAGTGTCTCTCTTTTGTTTAAAATGGACAACATTTTAAGTACATACGGAAAACCGACCAAACGCATTCAGTTTCCGTTGAAACTTTAGGAGAAGATTCATGGGTCATATGTGACGTGTATGAATCAACCCCGCCTCAATCTGAGACACGGTGTGGCTGACACCACTCAAAGTGTCTGCCTTTTGTTTCAAAAGGACGTCATTTTAATTGAAAAACATCAACTGGAATACGAAAAACCGACCAAACGCATTAATATTATGTCGATACTTTAGAACAACGATCCATGGGTCATATGTGATGTGTACGAGTCAACCTCGCCTCAATCCGAGGCGCGGTGTGGCCGCCACCAATCAAAGTGTCGGCCTTTTGTTTCGAAAGGACGTCATTTGAAGTGAAAAACATCAAATAGCATACGGAAAACCGACCAAACGCATTCGTATTGTGTCGATACTTTAGCACAACGATCCATGGGTCATATGTGACGTTAACGAGTCAACCCTGCCTCAATTCGAGGCATGGTGTGGCCGGAACCACTCAAAGTGTCTGTCTTCTGTTTCAAAATGGCGTCATTTTAATTGAAAAACATCAACTGGCATACGGAAAACTGACCAAACACATTCGGATTGTGTAGATAAATTAGCACAACAATCCATGGGTCATATGTGACGTGTACGAGTCAACCTCGCCTCAATCCGAGGCGCAGTGTGGCCGCCACCACTCAAAGTTTCTGCCTTTTGTTTCAAAAGGACGTCATTTTAATTGAAAAACATCAACTGGCATACGAAAAACCAAAAAACGCATTTGGATTGTGTTGATACTTTAGAACAACGATCTATGGGTCATATGTGACATGTACGAGTTAGACCCGCCTCAATCTGAGGCGCGGTGTGGCTGCCATCATTGAAAGTGTCTGTTTTTTGTTTCGAAAGGACGTCATTTTAAGTGAAAAATATCAACTGGCATACAAAAAAGCGACCAAACGCATTAGGATTGTGTCGATACTTTAGAACAACGATCCATGGGTCATATGTGACGTGTACTAGTCAACCCCGCCTTAATCTAAGGCACGGTGTGGCCAGAATCACTCTAAGTGTCTCTCTTTTGTTTAAAATGGACAACATTTTAAGTACATACGGAAAACCGACCAAACACATTCGGTTTCCATTGAAACTTTAGGAGAATGATCCATGGGTCATATGTGACGTGTACGAGTCAAACCCGCCTCAATTTGAGGCGCAGTGTGGCCGGTACCACTCAAAGTGTCTGTCTTCTGTTTCAAAAGGACGTTATTTCAATTGAAAAACATCAACTGGCATACGGAAAACTGACCAAACGCATTCGGATTGTGTCGATACTTTAACACAACGATCCATGGGTAATATTTGATGTGTACGGGTCAAACCTACCTCAATCCGAGGCACGGTGTAGCCACCACCACTCAAAGTGTCTGCCTTTTGTTTCAAAGGGACGTCATTTTAATTGAAAAACATTAACTGGCATACAAAAAACCGACAAAACGCATTCAGATTGTGTCGATACATTAGAACAACAATCCATGGGTCATATGTAATGTGTATGAGTCAACCCCGCCTCAATCTGAGGTGCGGTGTGGCCGCCACCACTCAATGTGTCTATCTTTTGTTTCAAAAGGACGTCATTTGAAGTGAAAAACATCAACTGGCATATGGAAAACCTACCAAACGCATTCAGATTGTGTCGATACTTTAGTAAAATGATCCATTGGTCAAATGTGACGTGTACGAGTCAACCCTGTCTTAATAGGAGGCACGGTGTGTCCAGAATAACTCTAAGTGGCTCTCTTTTGTTTAAAATGGACAACATTTTAAGTACATACGGAAAACAGACCAAACGCATTCGGTTTCCGTTGAAACTTTAGGAGAACGATTCATGGGTCATATGTGACGTGTACGAATCAACCTTGCCTCAATCTGAGATGTGGTGTGGCTGGAACCACTCAAAGTTTCTGCCTTTTGTTTCAAAAAAACGTCATTTTAATTGAAAAACATCAACTAGCATACGGAAAACCGACCAAACACATTCAGATTGTCTCAATACTTTAGCACAATGATCCATGGGTCGTATGTGACATGTAAGAGTCATCCCCGCTTCAATCCGAGGCACGGTGTGGCCGCCACCACTCAAAGTGTCTGTCTTTTGTTTCAAAAGGACGTCATTTTAAGTGAAAAATATCAACTGGCATACGGAAAAGCGACCAAACGCATTCGGATTGTGTCGATACATTAGCACAATGATCCATGGGTCATATGTGATGTGTACGAGTCAACCCCGCCTTAATCTGAGGCACTGTGTGGCCAGAATCACTCTAAGTGGCTCTCTTTTGTTTAAAATGGACAACATTTTAAGTACATATGGAAAACTGACCAATTGCATTCAATTTCTATTTAAACTTTAGGAGAATGATCCATGGGTCATATGTAACGTGTAAAAGTCAACCCTGCCTCAATTCGAGGTGCGGTGTGGCCGGCACCACTCAAAGTGTCTTTCTTCTGTTTCAAAAGGACGTCATTTTAATTGAAAAACATCAACTGGCATATGGAAAACTGACAAAACGCATTCGGATTGTGTCGATACTTTAGCACAATGATCCATGGGTTATATGTGACGTGTGTGAGTCAACCCCGCCTCAATCCGAGGCACGGTGTGACCGGCACCACTCAAAGTGTCTGCCTTTTGTTTCAAAAGGACGCCATTTTAATTGAAAAACATCAACTGGCATATAGAAAACCGACCAAACACATTCGGATTGTGTCGATAATTTAGAAAAATGATCCATGGGTCATATGTGACGTGTACGAGTCAACCCCGCCTCAATCCGAGGCGCGGTGTGGCCGCTACCTCTCAAAGTGTCTATCTTTTGTTTCAAAAGGACGACATTTGAAGTGAAAAACATAAACTGGCATACGGAAAACCGACCAAATGCATTTTGATTGTGTCGATACTTTAGAAAAACGATCCATGTGTAAAATGTGACGTGTACGAGTCAACCCCATCTTAATCGGAGGCACGGTGTGGCCAGAATCCCTCTAAGTGGCTCTCTTTTGTTTAAAATGGACAACATTTTAAGTACATACGGAAAACCGACCAAACGCATTCGGTTTCTATTGAAACTTTAAGAGAATGATTAATGGGACATATGTGACATGTAAGAATCAACCCCACCTCAATCTAAGACGCGGTGTGGCCGGAACCACTCAAAGTGTCTGCCTTTTGTTTCAAAAGGACGTCATTTTAATTGAAAAACATCAACTGGCATACGAAAAACCGACCAAACGCATTCAGATTGTCTCGATACTTTAGAAAAACGATCCATGGGTCATATGTGATGTGTACGAGTCAACCCCGCCTCAATCCAAGACACGGTGTGGCTTCCACCACTCAAAGTGTCTGTCTTTTGTTTCAAAAGGATGTCATTTTAAGTGAAAAACATCAACTGGCATACGGAAAACCAACCAAACGCATTTGGATTGTGTCGATACTTTAGAACAATGATCCATGGGTCATATGTGACGTGTATAAGTCAACCCCTCCTTAATCTGAGGCACAGTGTGGCCAGAATCACTCTAAGTGGCTCTCTTTTGTTTAAAATGGACAACATTTTAAGTACATATGGAAAACCGACCAAACGCATTCGGTTTCCGTTGAAACTTTAGGATAACGATCCATGTGTTATATGTGACATGTACAAGTCAACCCCGCCTCAATTCGAGGCGCGGTGTGGCTGGCACCACTC
Organism: Viscum album; assembly: GCA_963277665.1. Classification (NCBI taxonomy): domain Eukaryota; kingdom Viridiplantae; phylum Streptophyta; class Magnoliopsida; order Santalales; family Viscaceae; genus Viscum; species Viscum album. Next base: position 1,634,412,694 of record OY728141.1, read on the forward strand.
AAAGTGTCTATCTTCTGTTTCAAAAGGACGCCATTTTAATTGAAAAACATTAACTGGCATACGGAAAACCGACCAAACGCATTCGTATTGTGTCGATACTTTAGAAAAATGATCAATGGGTCATATGTGACGTGTAAGAGTCAACCCCGCCTCAATCTGAGGCGCGGTGTGGCCATCACCACTCAAAGTGTATACATTTTGTTTCAAAAGGACTTCATTTTAATTGAAAAACATCAACTGGCATACATAAAACTGACCAAACGCATTCGGATTGTGTCGATACTTTAGAAAAATGATCCATGGGTCATATGTGACATGTACGAGTCAACCCCGCCTCAATCCAAGGCGCGGTGTGGCTGCCACCACTCAAAGTGTCTGTCTTTTGTTTCAAAAGGATGCCATTTGAAGTGAAAAACATCAACTGACATACAGAAAACTGACCAAACGCTTTAGGATTGTGTCGATAATTTAGTACAACGATCCATGGGTGAAATGTGTTGTGTAAGAGTCAACCCCATCTTAATCGGAGGCACAGTGTGGCCAGAATCATTCTAAGTGGCTCTCTTTTGTTTAAAATAGACAACATTTTAAGTACATACGTAAAACCGACCAAACGCATTCGGTTTCCATTGAAACTTTAGGAGAACGATTCATGGGTCATATGTGACGTGTAAGAATCAACCCTACCTCAATCTGAGATGTGGTGTGGCCGGTACCACTCAAAGTGTCTGCCTTTTGTTTCAAAAGGACGTCATTTTAATTGAAAAACATCAACTGACATACGGAAAACCGACCAAACGCATTCTAATTGTGTCGATACTTTAGCACAATGATCCATAGTTCATATGTGATGTGTACGAGTCAACCCCGCCTCAATCCAAGGCACGGTGTGGCCTCCACCACTCAAAGTGTCTGTCTTTTGTTTCAAAAGGACGTCATTTTAAGTGAAAAACATCAACTGGCATACGGAAAACTGACCAAATGCATTTGGATTGTGTTTATACTTTATAAAAATGATACATGGGTCATATGTGACGTGTACGAGTCAACATCGCCTTAATCAGAAGCATGGTGTGGCCAGAATCACTCTAAGTGTCTCTCTTTTGTTTAAAATGGGCAACATTTTAAGTACATATGGAAAACTCACAAAATGCATTCGGTTTCTATTGAAACTTTAGGAGAACGATTCATGGGTCATATGTGACATGTAAGAATAAACTCCGCCTCAATATGAGATGCGGTGTGGTCGACACCACTCAAAGTGTCTGCCTTTTGTTTCAGAAGGACGCCATTTTAATTGAAAAATATCAACTGGCATACGAAAAACCGACCAAATGCATTCGGTTTCTGTTGAAACTTTAGGAGAACTATCCATGGGTCATATGTGATGTGTACGAGTCAACCCCGCCTCAATACAAGGCGCGGTGTGGCCGGTAGAACTCCAGGTGCATGTATTTTGTTTAAAATGGACATCATTTCAGGTAAAAATATATGGTATACAAAAAACCGATCAAATTATGAATTGAATTCCAGATTCCACATATAATTGTCATATAAATTTTAAATTGAATTCTAAATGAATTATGTATGTTTATAATTACATTATGAATTCTAATTTAATTATGGATGTGTATAGTTCCAGCATTATATGTTAAATGTGTATGAATTTGTTCTCTATATGTATGTGTTAGTTGGTTATCGCAGGTATAATAATTGTATATGTATGTGTTAGTTTATTGAAGGTATAATAATTGGATTGAAAATGAGAGGGAACCCAAAAAATGAGACCTGGTGGGAAAATTGGTGGGCAAATTGGAGAGCTGCTAGGCAAATTGCAGAGCTGCTGTGCAATTTGCCCAGCATAGGCTATGCCAACGGTTTGAAACCGTTGGCATATCATCTCTGGGTTCTGTTTTACCAATGGTTCCATGAACCGTTGGTAAAACACTTTTCCCAATAGTTTAGAAACCGTTAGGAAAGAGGAGACATTGGGTTTTTTCCAACGGTTTGACAGAACCGTTGGGATAGGGTTGGTTGTAAACTGTTGGGAAAAGCTTTCCCAACGGTTTGGAAGAACCGTTGGGGTAGGGTAATTTTTCTCCACCCTATCCCAACAATTCACTGTAAACCATTGGGAAAAGCTTTTCCAATGGCTTACTTCCCTACGGTTTGCAGAACCGTTGGTATAACATATACCAACGTTTCTACAGCCTTTCCCAATGGTTTTAAACCGTTGGGAAATACTGTATTTCCAGTAGTGAGAACAATCTATCCATAAGAAATTGATTTGAAAGGTTGAATAACTTTGGTGATTTTTGAAAAAAAATTGGCCAATGTTATAAAGAGTGTTGGTATATACCAGATCAATCAAACTCTTATGTTTATCAGAGGATAATTCCATAAGAGTTGGTCAAGAAATAAAGGAAAAGAAGTGTGTCTGCCTTAGGATTCAAATTAGAAAAGAGGAATATACTCTAGAAGACAATGAAGAAATATAACTTGGGTACACAACTTATAGGAAATAAATTCTTCTATTAAAGTAAAAGAGGCCATATCATGGACCATTTTAAAACAACCATGAATGTAAAAGTGAATGGGATCAAGCTATAATAAAAATTGAATCCATCCAAGAAGGAGATCATGTGACTATGTTTTCACACTCTTTGCCACATCCTTTTTTTTATTTTATTGAATTTTTATTATTAGAATAATGTAATCTGTTTAATAATTATCAAATGTTTTTTTAGTATATAATTAATAAAACATTTATTTTTTTCTAATATATTTTTAGTGTTTATTTTAGTCATTTTTTAATAATTCTTTAAAATTAAATAATTTATTCGGTTTTTAAATAATAATTTTCCACTTTCATTTTTTCCATTATTTCATTATTTCATATTTTATGTTTTCTCAAAAAAATAACTTTTTCATTTATTATTTTATTTAATTAATTCTTTATGTAACTAATTTTCAATTTAATTAATCCTATGTTGATTAATTAATCTTTTAATTAATTTATTTTTTTAATTAATTCATCAATATAATTAGCTTATTTTTTTAATTAGCTAATAAATAACTTTACATTGTTCCAATTTTGTTTTATTCATTTTTTTTTCAATTTCTCTCTAAAATAATAATTTCAATCTTCTTTTGATATTATTTTATTTTTCTTTTTTATATAATTTTTTATTTATTTTGTTGTTTTTTTAATTTATTCTTCATCTTTAGTTTTGTTTTTTTATTTTTTATTTTTTAATCAATTTTTTCTTTGATATTTTATATTTTTATTTTTTTTAATTTTTTTAGGTGGTGTGCTACCTGTTCCCACCACCAGAATTTAATTTACCCACTGTTTCATAGTCACCCATCACTAGCTTCACCCACCATTGGAATTTCCACCGTTGGATACCAATTATGGATCCCCTTTTCCCACCATTGAACCTAACAGTGTGTAGCACTCCAACACTCACCACCAGATCCCTATGGCACCCACCATTTCACCTCCACCCAATGGTGGGTTCTCAGCCACCGTCGCAACCCTCCAATACACCTCATCTCTCAACGACGGGTCGCCACTCTCCATTGCACTTCACCCTCCATAGGAACCCACCGTCTTCCCTTCTTGAACCTCTTCACCCACCGTCCACCACAAAATAAATGGTACCAGAAGCAAATAATCAACAATAGTAGATAAAAAAATCTATAAAATTCGGTAGATGAAACTAGTAGAAACCCACAGATGAAGAAGAAAATTAGAACAAATCAAAATGTCCAAAATTTCTCAGATTCAAAAATCAGAACCCACTGGAGAACCACTGTGGCTGCCAAATTCGTACCGCCCTCCTACACCAAAGAACTACTAACCCATACAACATGATCCACCCCAATACACACAGAAAATATCTCTAGACCACTATGAAATACCACCAAAATCCCCCTTACCTCACTAGTGTGCTACTGGATGAGCCCCCTTTAAAGCCAGCCACCATCATGTTAACCTGCCGCACCATAGGATCTAGAATCCAAAGACCACCACAACACCATCCAAACCTGCTGAAGAGGACTCACCAGCCGAACCCCCTCCCTCCTTCCTCTCATTGAGCAGCAACCCCCCTGTCCCCCCTTTGTCACACCACCCCCCCCCCCCTGTCCCTCTGCCTCTCGTGAACACCCCCATCCTCTTCTTTTTATTTATATATATATAATATAATATAATATAAAATATAAAATATAAAATATAATTATAATATAATAATAATAATAAAATAATTAATAACATAATAATAATAATATATATAATAACTAATTTAATGTACTTAATAATAACTTATATATTATTACAATTATAATAACTATTTATTTATATTCGTATTAACAATAATAACAATTTTTATATATTTTTAATTATATATTTATAATAATAATAATAATTAAGTAAAGATAAATTTATTTGTAATAATAAGTATATAAATATTTATAAATACATTTATTATTGTATATATTTAAACAACTATAATTATTTATATTTATTTTTTACATAATTATATTATATATCTAATAATTTATTTTTAATGTTAACATTTCATTGTAAATATTATTCTACATGTATATTAATAGGTAGATAAGTATTAAAATATATATTGTTTTAATTAAATTCAATCCTGGTACTAATATAATTAAATTAAGTTATTTTTTTTATTTGTATAGTTACTTTTTGATGCTCATGTCATTGTATAGGGGAAGATCATGTTGCATGGCACATAATTGATCAATTTGTTGTGAGGCTTGTGCTTGGGTCACCACTAAGGGAGGAGGAGAGACTATGAAGGTTCTACACAGAGGATAGATAAATTATCAAGGAGCAGTGATAAGAGTTAGCGAGGTAGATCTGAAGACTCCAGAATTATTAGGGGATTGGGTACATCACTGATATTTGAGAACCATCCAGGAGGACTAGATCATTCCACCACCACTTCCAGAAGTGTAGGATCATACCACCCCATTCCATATTCCTAGGGTGGGACATTAGAGATAAGTGAACCACACACCATTATTAGGATAAGAACACAGAGATCGAACATTTGAAGTTCTATAGACCAAGAAAGGAGAAAGAACATTCTTCTACCGCTTTTTTTGTTTTCTTTATTTTGATAACATGAACTTTTTTGTTTTAAAATTTATTGATATTTTAAATTCAACCATGATTCTAGGCTAATATCCTTAGGGGGAATAAGATGAGTTGGTCAATTTGATATTCCCTTATTCATGCATGTTTCTTCTTATGGATGATTCTCTCTCTCTCATTCTGTACAATCATTTAATACAAAACATCAACAGTCAATGAAAACTGATCTTGATTAGGATTAAACTTAATTTTTCTTTAATCTAAGGATTTTACTAAAAATTGAATCAATATCGAGAGAGAGAGGAACATTGAGTTCAACCGACATTTTGAAATCAGTGACTTCTGATTATTCTCAATTAGTGATTGAATGATTTCTACAGTTGATAAAATGTTGGATTTATTATTTCACAAGTTGACCTAAAAACACATCTAGTTAGACTTTTTAAATTAGTTCCATAAGTTTAAATTCTAATGTATGATCAAGGGAAACCAAGTATAAAAACCGGCTAGCTGATTTCTCCCTTTCCATCTAATGGTTGTTCTCACTGTCCTTACTTCTTATCTCTTTTTTCTTGCTTTTTTGCACACACATTCATTTCCATACTCACACACAATCTTCATTTTCCTAAATACTATATCATCATCCACCATTTATTGTTTTTTTTGTTTTTTTTAATTTTTGTTCCTGTTCTTGGTCACTAAAGCATACAATCAGTTCTTCCCTATGGTTTGATACCTTTCTTACCACTACACTAAAAGTAATTAGGTTTTATAAATATTAAATTAGTGCATGCTCAATGACTACAACATAAAGATAAAACATAATAGGATTAGTTGTTTACACTCATAGTTAATATGTTTAAATGTTTCCACATAGGATAACCTAGAGACTAAGGAAGATGCATGTGGAAGGTGAAACCAGGCATGATACATGGCTATCAGATGTATGACTATTTTTCTTTACAAATGAAAAATAAATGGAAATCACCAATGGCTTAAAGTTCTAAAAAATTTACTTCTAGAAAGGTATCCACATTCAATGATAAATTCAGTAATGATCCTAAAGTTTTTTTAATTATAAGGCCATACCATCTATATGAGTTTAGGATATTAGATTAAAAAATAAAAAAGATAATGATCTATTTTCTAAAGTGGAGAATCCCTTTCTATCTATGAAAAAAAGATGAAATAAAAATTATTTCATGATAAGTGAAATTAAAATTTAGAACATAAATAATGAAATGAGAATGAATATGTATATGTATTTTAGGCATAAAAGTAAAAGAGGATCTAGGTAGAGAGTAAAGTATTTTCCCTATTTCTTAAGTTAAGGAGCATTTGGATGATCCACATTTTTCCAAATTTTTTATATTACAAAGTTTATAATTTAAGATGATGAAGAAAGGAGAGAATCCCTTGAGGGGGAGCTATCAAAATGTGTAAATATTTTAGATATTTATATAATTATATTGAATTTTGAATTTTGGATGGCACCTTAAACATATGAAGGATGAGGTATGATTTTATTCTCCCATAACTATTATAACTCATATACATTATGTTTATCAAGGGGGTGATTATATAATAAAATGAGAAAGAAATACCTTGCACTTGGAATGTTTTTATGTGTGTGTTCAAGTGAGTACATGTTCTTGAAAATTATTTAAAATATGTTTGAGTATCCCCTAAGCAGTAAAAGGTTGAGTTGGTTCCATCTTGAAGTAATTATATATATAGCTTTGTTTTCTAAACTTATCACTCCTATTTTATATAAAGGGTTATCCCATATAGAGTTAGAGTTGGAGAGTTGATGGAACATTTTCGAGGAAATGTGGTACCACCCTTCTCTTAAATGGAAGTTGTGCGAGTCTCTCAAAGGGGAGAGGAAAAAATGGGGAGAAGACGAGTTTATTAAATTCAAAAGAGTTGTTTATATAAGAAAAGATTTATCCCACCCTAACATGTCAAGTAGGGAGAGAATAAATTTCCCTCAACATTTATTGTCAATTAGGGGGAGAAAAGGTACACTATATTTGGAAGAAAATGTGGAATTGATAAAAAATCCAAGGGGGAGATTGAAGTTCCCTTGGATGTGTGTGAATATTGAATTTTATTTATTATCAATTGGTTGTCCATACAATGGAAAATCAATTCATGTTAATGAAAAATAGAGTGGATGCCATGGAAAATGGAGTGTATATCATATAAAATGAAAAGGAGAGTATATTTCATGGTGGAAAAGGATTTGAATAAGTTTACCATGTATTTTGGAAAAGGATATTGAAGTTAGTTACTTAGTTAGAAACCCATTCACATATGAAGATTTTTGAGACGGTATTCATGGTGAAATAATGACTTATGTTGAAGGAAGTGTTCCAGTGTATTCCAAAATAGTTTATAAAAGTGAGAGTGCATTTAGCAATATTGGGATATTAAATATCTATGTTTGGAGTAAGAAAAGTTTGTTGTAATGTGTTATAGAAACCACCCAAAGGTTCTTGAGGTTCAAGGACACTAGGATCCATGTTCAAGGTTTTTGGATGAAGTTTGGAAGTGATTTTAAGAGTTTGAGAATGGATAAAGTTTGTTTGAAACAAAATTTAATTTCAGAACAATCCTTGGAATTATTAGCATTTTGGTTATTGAAATTAGTGTGAAATTTACTTGGATGAAGTTTTGAGAAGGTTTGAGAAGGCCAGAGTTGAATTGGAGGTGTCTTGGATTCATATGAACAGGTATAGAATTTCATGTTTGAAACTAGAAAATTATCTAATTATTGATAAAAATACTTTGAGAAAATCATAAGACTTTTATTGTTTTTTTATAACTTTGGTGGTTGGATCATCATATGACTTTGTGTGTTAGACTTGAGGAATTGATTGTATGAATTTAATAATGTAAAAATCCACTATATGAATTTTGTGTATGAAGTTAGAGGGTGATCATATGACTTCAAGGCCACTATATGACTTTTCATGATCTTAATACTTTGAGTGTATAAATTTGAGCCACCTAAAACTGAAAAATGGAAAAGTAAAAACACAATTATTCATTATAAGAATTGAGAAGAATCATAACAATTTGAAAAACATTGTATGAATTTCTGTAGATCACAAGACTTCATCAGATGAATTTGATACCAAGATTATAACTCAAAAATGGGAAGGAAGATGATGCTGCATATGCTGTATAAATAATGTATACCAAAGCTTTTAGAAGGGATAAAAAGAAGTGAAAATAAAAAGATATATCCAAGTCCATTTAATAATAAAAGACTAATATATTCATCCAAGTTTCAAATATAATAGAAAACAAAAAATGGTATTTTTGGAAACCCAGTGAAGAAAAATGGCTGTATATTAAGTGAGAGTATAAAAAAGAAGATCATGATAGTATATTTTGGTACATGTTCTTTTGTCACGATCCATGATAAAATTTTAAATTTTACATTTATTGATATTAGAAAAGAGATGATACATTTAATATAGCCGCATGTGAGTTTGAGAAAATCAAGGAAAAAGGAAATAAAAGAAAAGCAGCCATTGTTTCATGTGTGTGTGTGTGTGAGTGTGATGAGAGGAACATAGACACTAGACAAAGTAAAAATAGGATAATCCATTTTATACTATATTAAGGATGAAGATAAATAAAACCAAACTAGTGATGAAACATAGAATCTACTGGGTTTTGAAGAAGAAGAAGAAGAGGTTGGCTTGTATAACTAGAAAATTACAGTTGATGAAGATGAAAGATAAAGGAGGAGTGCCTAAAGCTAAGGTTGAGTGAGTAGTGATATATTTGTTTTCCTAATATTATATCATTAATACCGAAGGAAGAATATTTGAGTTAAGTGTTTGGATAACAAATTCAGATGAACTGGAAGCTGAACAAATTCATAGGCCTAGTTGTATGTATTTTTCTTGAAGACTTTAAGTCGATCAAGTCCACTCTAATTTGAGGAAGTAGATCTATTTTTTGGGTGTAGATACATCCCTGACCAACTTGTGATCAACTTCAAGGTGATAAGGAAGAGATGAAAATGAACTCATAGGATTATGATATAAACATGTGTAGTGGAATGTTAAATTGATCACTTATGTAATATAGTAATCTCTCACCTATGTAATATGGAGTGCTTGGTTTCAAGATGATACCTAGATAGTCCACTTATATTGATGATAATATTTTTTTGGAGAATTTATGACTTGGACATCCCAAGAACAATAAGGAGTAGGATTCCAAAGAGGGCCTGGACATTATAAAAAACACTTGTGCTATTTTTTGATTTATATACATTACATATAGGTGCATGATAGGTTAAACAAAATAAGTTCTAACAGTCTTAACCAACATCATAGGTTCAAGTACAATGTGGTTTTAAGCTTTGAAATAAAGAATTTGAGTTTGGTAAAATTGGAAAACACGTAAAATTGATGGTTTTTTTGTTGAGGGGAATTATTATTTAAATTATTCCATAATATTGTTATTTTATTGTTTTTAATGTGATGGATTCCGTTACATAAGTTGTGAAGGCTATGAGATCATTTTAGGAGTTAGAGGGTTTGTAATTATAAAATTTAGATTTATAATCGGGGGTGCACGGTTAGCGCACAGTGAGTTCCAACCACGTGGAGGGTTAGTGGTAGGCATGTGGTTTTTCAAAATATGTGAAAGGTTCTAGGTAACTATGATAAACATGATAAAGTATTTCAGATCCATTTCACATGGTTAGTGAATGGTTTTTTAAACTATGTGGTCTAACCGTTTGAAGTGGTGTATCTCAAACAATGGGATTCACACTATTAGCTCATAGTTTACCAAACCATGTGACCAAACCATGAAATGAGATTAATGAATTCTAAAAAATAGGTTTTTAAACATAAAATCACCCCAAATCCATCATTTTACTCCCTTATACTAGGATTTATATATCTATCTCTCCTCTAGGTGATTTTGGTTTTTCCTCACCTTCCAGAGATCAATCTCACCAAATCAAAAAATGTTGGACCCTAGGGATCAATGGTAAGAATTCAGTTTGTGATGTTTCCTCTAATTTATGTCATTTTATCTTGAGAGGAACCCTAGATTGGGGATGCCACACATAGATATATGGTTTGATTAATTTTTTGATAATTCTTTTTTGGGATTCATTAAAGGAATGAAAAGGGGATCTTGGGTCCATAAGGTCATGAGTCAACCCTTCGCATCGAATGAGTTCGAGGTAGGTGGTCTATAAATTATCCTACAAGCCTTAATTTATTTTATTAATGTTTTAATTATTTAGTTACCATGTGTTTGACCTAGAATTGAATTATATAATTTAAAATCATGGTTATTATGCTATGATATGCCCCCTTGAGTCATTTATAAACCTTAATTTGGAAGGCAACTTAAGGGGATTCCTTGAAATGGATTTCTTTTCACATATGATGATAGACTAAGGGATTAATTAGATATTTTTTGCATAAATTTTAAATGGTAGATATTGATGTATAAAATGGTAAATTATGATAATTTAAAGGGTAAAGATGAATTTAGAATAGCGATAAATGATGTTTTCATTTAATTGGATCAAGGGGTTGGTTTTTTCATTAGCTTTTTCTTTTAATAAAAATGGGTTTTTAATGAAACACTACTAGTATGATGAGATGATATAAAATTTAATGTGCTTAGCCTTAGGGAATGGTTTTGGGGTTAGTGTTTTCCTAGGGTATATCTTTTAAGATTTTAGAGATGGATTTTCTCCAAGTGTTACTATTATTCCAAGATGAGTATATTTCCTCGGGTGTGACTATTGTTCCGGGATGAGTATATTTCCCCGGGTGTGGATATTGTTCCAGGACATGTATACTTCATTTATTGTGACTATTATTCAAGGATGGGTATATTTCCCTAGGTATGAAATTTTTTTTTCTGGGAATTTTATATTTCCCTATAAGGTATTTCTATCATGGGGATGAATATATTCCCCTAGATGGATGCCTACTGTTTAGAGACATCTGATACTGGACGAAGTAGGTATAATTGGTCTCGAGTGTCATAAAAAAACTTAAAGATAAAAAATGTTTAGTTTAATTTCTACTCCAGTTATACATATGTATATATATATATATATATATATATATATATATTTGTCGCATCAACATGCACTTACTCATACTGGATATATTTATTAACACTGTTTGTGGTGGCCTTCTGAGTTGTACTCACAACTTACTCGGGATGCCATTTGGTGCTAGAGATGAATTCATGGTCATAAGACTAGATACTGTAAAATCCCCACGATTGATGCCAGATTTGGACTGATAGGTTGGAGTGTGAAATATTGGGACTAGGCCAGGACTCAGGACCATTTTGAGGAGTCTTTTAGTTTTTTTGATTTTTTTCTTTATGGGATATTTTTTGATACAATCTGATGTTATGTGGCTATTTGACATGTATATAGTTCATTTTTTATAGAATGGGTTTGTGATTTTATGTTTTCACTTTACGTGATGTCCATATAATGTTATTTATCTAGATTTATCTGTTTGATTTATTATTTTTGTTGTTGTTCCACTCTAATACGCATGTATAGTCTCCCCACTATAATTAAACCTGCTTTGGTAGTCAATAGCTATTGGTGTATAGGTAGGCATGCCTATTGTACATCAATGACCTAGTCCAGTTACTATTTAGAGTGAACTAGGCTGGGGATATCACAACTTGATTCATCTCCCCTCTCAGGTGTGTCTGTATGATCTTACTGGGACTTAAAAATGATTAATTTTTTTATAGTGGATTAAAAAAAATTATAATGATTAATTTTCCATTCCCATGTGAAACTCCGATGTAGATAATTTAAAATAGAAATAACTAGAATTAAAAATTTTAAAATCAAATAAAAGTAATTATTAAACTGTATATATATAAAACATAATATTACAGTGTCAATCAAGAGTTGTCAAAGAATCATTTTTCATAATATTTAACAAATCAATAAGCCTTTTAAATGGTGGGTAATAAAAAATTAAAATTATTTTATGAATCATAGATCTAATATTTAATTTTTAAAATGTTTTATTCATGAATAAATACTAAAAAAATGATTTAATGGAATTTTATAGGTGGTTTTTAATTGAATAAAATATTTGAATAATAAATGAATATTGAATATTTTAATTCAAAATATTTATTTGATTTATTTTTATAATTAACAAGTATCATTGGTTTTGATTATAAAGAAAAACACATGTTTGGTGTGTGTGTGTGGACACTAAGAAAAAAAAAATTAAAAATTAAAAATATTAAAATCATAAATAATATATATTTCAAATATAACTTAATTTAATTTTTACATTAAAAGCATTACATGTTAAATGATGAAAAAAGTTATAGAGACTAATTTTGTGGAAAACTTCTAACATCACTTTTAAATAAAAACAAAAATTATTTAATGGGGTTTTTTTTGAAAATGGGGAAAATATGTATCTTATTTTTAAAGTTGATATATATGGAAAGAATTTATGAGAAAACCCATCATAAATTTTTTATCTACCATTGTTTGTTTTTGAGAAAAATAAAAAAGAAATAATATCACTTGATTATGTTTTAAATGACTAATGTGAATCATATAACACATGGGAATAAAGGATTTGAAGGTTGACATGACATGGAGGGTAGAATGTACATGATTTCATAAGACCCATTGTGAGGAATTGGTGTCCCGATGACAAGGGAGTGAACTAAGATAATTAACGAGACCTTAAATGGGTTAATCATGGTATTCTAAGAGGAGGACCAAAACCCTTTCTTATGGGAAACATCTGGGATTACAATGATATTAATTAAGTCCCAAAATTTCACTTAAAATTCTAACCCAAGTGGTGTTATGAATTTCAATCCCATTATACCATGGGATCTTTAAAGTCAAACTTAGAGGATTCAATTTTAAAGGTGGAAGGCTAGTTGTCTTTACTTTCCAAAATGGCATGCTACTTGTCTCCTAAAGTCATGGGTATGTGAAAAAGTCTCTAAAAGTATTATTTAGGCTTTTTGAATATGGAAAAGTATACATTAGACTATTATAAAGAGCCACCTCATGGTGTGCTATGAATTTCAAACCCTCTTTGTCTATAAATAGCAACCTCTTATACCCTTGAAACATCATGAATGAAATTATTATTACCACGAAAGATTAGCTTGAAAAATTTGTGTTATTTATTTATTAATTAACTTATAAAAGTATTAGTCATCCTTTTTGACATCTTATGGCCAAATTTATTAGATATAAGTTCTCTTTTGGTTCTACCTTGACTAAGTCTATCCATTCTTCCTCATTTACACCATTCATAGCACTTATCACTTTAGGTTACTAGGATATTTACTAGAGGGTATTGTATTTATTATCATTTTTTATTATATATAGGTTTCAAGAAATCAGGTTCTTTCTTTCATATCTCTTCTTCCATATTCATTTATCTTTGAATCAGACCAACATCAATTTTGTACTATTTTATTCTTCACCAAAAAATATCATTTCTTTATCATTTTGGATGTAAAATATATCGTTATTATATTTGAGAATATTATCTTTATCATCTATATATAATCATTAAAATCAAAGGAATAAATCATGAGATTTAGAGGATTCATGTTTTGTGACGAATTATGCATTTTAAAATTAGTACATCTCTCACTTTGATTTCATTTAGAGTTTCAGTTTTTTTCTTCTCCTACATTTACAAATTTAAAATTCAGTTTCTTTAATATACTATTATTAAAAATAAGATCCCAAAAAAATAAAAAAAAATAAAAAAAATAAAAAAAGGATAAAAAATGTAACATTTTGAATACTATGTCTCATTATCATTTTTATTCTTTTTTTCTTCCCCTTCCAACATTTTTCATCTTCAATCCTTTTTTAATTTTATATATTAATTCTTGTTCGAGATATCAATATTCCAAAAATTCTTTAGATTTTTTGGAATTGGGTAAGAACACTATAGGAAGCAAGTGGAGTGGTAAAAGGTAAGAGTTTTACATTTTGTTAAAAATTTAAATTCGGGTAAAACATGAGTGAACACATTATTTTTTATTCTAAACACATGAGGGGGTGTGTGAGGTCCATATTAACTTCACTTAAAATTTTTATACAGGATTCCTAAATGGTTTAAATGGTTAACGCCAATGAAATAGATATTAATATGTTCATGAGGGATGATCAAGAATAATTACAAAGGTTGAACATGATAATGGATGAATTAAAATCCCCTTAAAATTATATATAACCACCCAGGAGGTTGTTAATTGAAGAAGAATCTTTCTTTTTTTTGATGAGTTACCCATTTTGATAAATCAACCACTATTGAGAAAAACCAATGATCTTGGAGGTGTAAAGTTGAGGATCCATTTATTCTATGGTAACAATGGCCCTAAAACATACTTGGAGAGGGAAATAAAGGTAGATATATTTTTTGGTTATCACAACTATTAAGAAGAAAAAAAGGTGAATTTGGAATTTATGGAATTCATAAAATATGATAGTATTTTGTGGGACCGACTAAAAATGAGTCGATTAAGAAGTGGATAAATATCCATATTCACTTAGGATGAGATGAAAGTGGTATTTAATAAGAGATTCATTTATAGCCACTATTATCATGATTTGTTCTTCAAGTGCAGGTTTTGAAACAAGGAGCCATGATTATTGAGTAGTATCACAAAGAGATGGAGATTATTATGTTTTGGACCAATATTGATGAGGAGTGGGAGGATACCATGGAAAGGTTTGTGAAAAACCTCAACCGTTACATTTGGTACATAATGGGAATGTACCAATATTTAGATATGGAGGATCTACTTCACATGAATACTAAATTGGATAGGAAAGTAAAGGAAATAAGGATTCAATCTAAATATTATGGTAATGACTCTAGATATTCTTTCATGTTTATGATTCCAAACCACAATATCATATAGAGGAACATAATCTAGATTCAAAGGAGGTTCAAAAACAAAAAAATTCTTTCAAGAATCCAAAGTTAAAATGGAGGGTAAGGTTTATATTAAATCACGTGATATAAAATGTTTTAAATGTCAAGGATTTAGAAAATTTCCATTATAATGCACAAAAAATAGGACTATGATAATTTTGGATGATGGAAATGTCCTTATTGTTAACTCAAGCGAAGATGAAATGACACCATTTTAGGAGTGTTTAGATATAGAAATAGATAACCCCTTATATGGAGAAATTCTTATGGAATGGAATGATTTGAGTGCTCAACTCAAAGGATAACACAATAAAGAGAAAAGGGAACACCTTTTACATACTAGATGCCTCATAAAAGATAATTTATTTAGTATGATTATTAATGGGGCTAGTTTCACAAATGTATCAAGTGATTTGATGTATGATAAATTGGGATTAGCTATGACCAAGAATCCCAAGACTTATATATTTCAATGGTTAAATAACAATGGGAATGTTAAAGTGACTAAGCAAGCACAAGTTCCAATTTATATTGGGATGTATGAATAAAATGTGATATGTGATGTTTTTCACATTAATTTTATTCATATATTATTGGGTAGGCCTTGGAAATTTGATATAAGGGCCACACATGATGGATACACCAACCATTATTCTTTTGAGTATAATAGGAGGATGATTGAACTTACACCCTTGAGGCCTTTACAAGATTATGAAGACTAAGTGAGGATGGAGAGAGATTATGAAAATAGAGAAAAATAAAAGAGAGAGAAAAATAGAGATAATGAAAATAGTGAAAAAACAAGAGTGAAAAGGAGTGATGAGTGACATTAAAATAAACGAGGGAAACAAAGAGTTTAAAAAAGAGTGAAAAAGAGTAAAAACAAGAGTATTGAGAGAATAAAGAGTTTATTTTTAGGAAAAAGTGAGATATAGAGAGATTTATAGGGGGAGGAAGCTCTCATGATTTTACACAAGGGATAATGTTTTACCACTAACTCTCTAAACCCATCAATTCTTTCTAGTGTTGTGTCTCTTTTGTAGGAATTTGGTGACTTGTTTCGAGAGGAAATTCCCGATGGCTTACCTCTCTTATAGGGTATTGAGCACCATATTGATTTCATCCTTGGAGAAACACTTCCTAATTGAATGAATTATTTGTATAATTTGTAGAAGAATTTATAAATACAATGATAAGTGGAATCATTACTAAGGAATGGATTTATTTGAGAGATATTGAGTCCTTTTATGCTATTAGTAATTCTTATCCCCCCAAAATATACTAAATGGATAATGTGTTTTAATTTTATAGATAACAAAAAAATCATGTTAAAGTATTTTTATCCCATACCTCATTTGTATAATATGCTTGATGAACTCCATATTTCATGTTTTTCTACTAAAATTTACCAAAGGAGTGGATACCATCAAATTAGAATGAAATAGGGTGATGAATGGAAAACTGAATTTAAAACTATGTTTGTGTTGTATGAATGGATAGTTATGCCTTTTGGGATAACTAACACCCCAAGTACATTCATGAACTTAATGAATCATTTTTTTCATCAATTAATTGTGAAAATTTTGGTTTCTTATTTTGATGACATCCTAGTTTATTCTAAGAGACTTAATGAACATCATAAACATTTGAAACATGTTTTTGAGACTCTTTGGAAAAATAGGTTGTTTCCAAAATTGGAAAAATGTACATTTTGTTTAAATTTTGTTTTTATACTCAATTTTTATTAGGATATAATGGAATGAATGTATATGAAGAGAAGGTGAAGGAAATTCAAGATTGGATAACACCAAATAATGTCAATGATGTTAGAAGCTTCTATGGCCTTACAACCTTCTACTAGAGGTACATGAGGGAATTTTCAACTATTTCCACACAATTTAATGAGTTGGTCAATAAAGGGGTTAGATTCAAGTGGGGAAAATTTTAAGAATATGTATTCTCTACACTCAAAATTAAGTCGACCAATTAACCTCTCTTAATTATACCCAAATTTTCTAAGGTATTTGGGGTTGAATGTGATGCCTATGGAATATGAGTTGGGGATGTTTTGATGCAAGATTATAAGACCATTTATTACTTTAATGAGAAACATAATGGGGTTACATTATACAACTCTACCTATGACAATAAATTATATACCTTCAAAATAAATTTTGAAAATTGGTAATATTTCCTATGGTCAAGGGAATTTGTGACTCATTAGGATCATGTATGCCTAAAATTTATAAAGTCACAAGGAAAGATGAATAGGAGACATACTATATGGATTGAATTCATTAAAACATTTTATTATGTCATTAATCATAAATAAGGAAAAGAAAATGCTGTCGCTAATGATTTTTCTAGAAGATATTCTCTTATCATTTCTATACATTCTAAAATTATTGGGTTTGAAATATTGAAAAGCCTGTATGATAATGATGTTGATTTTTTTTTTGAAATTTGGAAGTTGTGTGAATAACATGGAAAAAATTATTTCTATAAACATGATGGGATTATTTTTTGGAAAGAATAAATTTTGTGTTCCATCTTGTTCCATGCATGAATTTCTTGTTAAAGAAATTTATGGTGGTGGATTAATGGGGAATATTGGGGTTGAGAAAACTTTATCCTTGTTGTGAAAATATTTTTATTGTCCTCACATGGGTAGGGATGTTATTAGTGTTTGTAGAAATGGTAATGTTTTTAAACATAAAAAATAAAAAGTTCTTATACACGGATTATACACCCATTTATCCATTTCTCCCCATCCTTAGGTTGACATTTAAATGGATTTTGTGCTTGGATTTCCAAGATCACAATCAAGTAAGGATAACATCTTTGTGGGGGTGGAAAGTTTTAGTAAAATGGATCATTTTATAACTTTTTCTAAAACCAATGGTGTAACTCATATCGATTATTTATTTTTAAGGGAAATTATTAGGTTACATGACTTACCCAAGAGCATTGTGAGTGATAGGGACGCCAAATTCCTTAGTCACTTCTGGATAACATTGTGGAACAAACTTGGAACAAAACTTTTGTTCACTACCACTGAACACCCATAAAAAGGTGGTCAAACTAAGGTGGTCAATAGAATACTTTCCACATTGTTTCATTACATCTTTAGAAAAAATTTGAAACATTGGGAATGATGATTTCCTCACATTGAGTTTTCTTATAATCGAGTAGTTCACTCCACAATTAATTCTTCACCTTTTGAAGTTGTGTATGGATTTAATCCATTGAATCCACTTGATACTTTTCCTTTACCTACTAATCAATTTTAAAATATTGAAGGTGAAAAAGGTAAAATTTTGTGTAGGAGTTTCATGTAAACTTAAAGGTCAACATTGAGAGAAAGAATAAAAAATTGGTGAAACACTCTAACAAAGGTCGATAAAAAATGGTGTTTCAACTTGGAGAATGGGTGTGGGTACACTTGAGAAATGATAGGTTCCTAGAGAAAAGGAAATCAAAACTCCATTAATGAGTATATAGTCCTTTCAATTTCTTAGAGAAGATTAATGATAATTTCTATAATATTGAGTTACCTGATAGGTGAAAAAATTTTAGTGCCAAATTTAATGTTTCCAATATTTCTCCCTTTGAATTTTCAGGTTATAGGATGAATAATTTTGATGAGGGAGGGAATGATGATAATTATATAACACATGGTAATCAAGGAGTTGAAGGTGGAAATGAATTGGAGAGTGGAATGTGCATGATTGCAGAAGACCCATTGTGATGAATTGTTAGCCTAATGATAGTGGATAGAACCAAGAGAATGAAATAAGCCTTGAATGGGCTAATCATGGAATTACAAGAGGAGTCCCAACACCATTTCTTGGGGGAATAATTTAGGATTACAATGATTTTAATTTATGCCCAAATATTCATTTAAAATTCCAACCCAAGTGGTGCTATGAATTTCAAACCCATTCTCCCATGTAATTTTCAAAGTCAAAGTTAGAGGATTGAATTTCAAAGGTGGTGGTCTAGTTGTCTTTACTTTCCAAAATTTCATGATACTTGTCTCCTAAAGTCATGTTCTTGTGCCAAAGTTTTCAAAATTATTTTTTAGTTTTTTTAAATATGAAAAATTATACATTAGACTATTATAATGATCCACCTCATTGTTTTCTATGAATTTCAAGCCCTCTATGGCTATAAATAGACACCCCTTATACCCTTAAAACATCATGAATGAAAGTATTGTTAATATGGTGATATTATCTGAAAAAAGTTGTGTTATTGATTAATTCTTAGACTTATCAAAGGATTGGTCACCCTTTATGACATATTTTGGCTAGATTTTTTAGATACATGTTCTCTTTGGGTTTTACCTTGACCAAATATCTATATTCTTCCTCATTTCCACCATTCATTGCCATTATCACTTATTATCTTATAGAGATCTGGGTGATTAACATGTGAATGTTTAACAATGTTCCTAGGAAATTTCCTAGAATGTATTGGATTGCATATCAATGAATTTCATTTTTTTTTTAATTTTTTAAATTGATATATGGAAATGATTTATATTTCAAAAAAGAAATACATAAATTCAAAATGGTATCGCTCATAAAAAACATTTTATTTTCTCTCATAATGGGTTTTGTGTGATCATTATATGATCAAATAAGTGGAATAAACCCATTAAATATTCTTGATATATCATCAATAAACCAATATGTTAAAGGAAGAACATAAATAATACTGATACACCTGAAGTGTAGTGAACTCCATATTATTTTTTCTCAATGGAGTAAGCTTTATTGAGATAACCTAAATACATAAAAATGATTTTCACCTCCAAAATTGGTACACTAACCATTGATATTTTCATACATTATGAGGGGAACCCCGAACACAAATGGAGTGATATAACCTTATCCACGAAGATAAATGGCGATTAGGGAGTAATTATGTCCATTTAGAATTGTGTTTCTCCAAAAGGGAAATAAAAACCCTTTATATAGACTCTATTAATTCAATTAAGAGATTTGAGAATCGATTTCCAACTCTTAACATCCATCATGAATTTCCATTAATGCATTCCCATTATAAATATGATCATTTTAACACTTCAAACGACTATATAATCTTAAAATAAATCATATTAAGTATTTAAAACTAAAAGAAATTATTTGGATGATATGGAAGAATTCATACATGTGATATAACATATTTTATTTATATCACACACTATAATAAAAACAATCATATGATATGATATAAGAATATGTTGTAGGTTTTGGGGTGCAATAGAAGTGGTTGGACCCTTGTCCAATATTGTTTTTCATCAGTTTATTTGGATAAAATCTTAAAAAATGAATGAAGCAACCCACAAATATTCATAGATAAAATATTTTCCCATATATTTTATAATTAATTTAATACAATAGTATCCTCAACTTGAGCATTCTTTATTTTTTGATAAATTTAGTTGTTGTAATCATAGTCTCATCATTGCAATGAATAATCTAATGTAAAATTCCTCTAACAGTATCAAACATACACCATGAATATCAGAACGTTTTTAATGGATCTTCAGTTTCTAGTGTGGAGGTATTGATCATCTCTCAACATTTGTAATATCCTGTTACTATTTTAGGTATTCCAAAACCCCACTTTTTTTTTCAGGCTTTGGTTGGTTTTTGTTTGGGGTTATTTTGGGTGAAAATTTTGGAAATTTTGAAAGTTTCTGGGCTATGAATGGTTGGAACACAATTTTCCTAAGTTGTGTACCCTAATAGTGCAAACCGTATAAACTCATATAGTGATGGTTTTTATGGTTGACACACGGTTAGGGTGCATAGTTTGTCAAACCATGTGTACCTTCCCAAGAAACCATGTGTATGAGATTTTTTAAATCTAAAATTTATTTTCTAAAATCTCCAAACCCCTCTTTTAGGTACTTGATAGGCCGATATGACCCTATATAGCTTATTCTTCTTTGGAGTCTCCCAAGAGGTTATTTTGGCCCCTCTACACCCCTCTGGAAGCGAATCGAAGTGAGTCAAACTATAACAACCCTGCTCTTTATTTCACATTTAAACATGATTTATTACATAAACTTGAACTTAATACAACCTATAAGGTCAAGAGATCTCGTTTCTTTGGGCCTTAGTAACATTACATAACTACTTAAAACATTAAATACACATGTTTATTGAAAACTTCTTTTACATGACCACAACATTCCTTTATATTTAACATTCCATGGGATAACCTGAGGACATACATAAGAAAAGGGTGAGATATAATGCCCAGTAAGGGATTAAACAAGTAATAACATGAAGAATACATTAAATGTTAGGAAATAGTCATATAAATGGATCATAAGAGAAACATGAACATAAATAGATGATATAACATGATTATCATAACATTGAAATGTGGAAACAACTTAAAACACTGCATCATTATCATAAAGGAATCAGGAAAACCCAAATCCCAACACGATGGAAAAAATTCCTAAAAAGGAATCTGGTAAACCCCTATACCAATATGATGTATCATGATACTAAACATTACCCAATTAATTGGAGTGCTGTTTGGGTGCACCCTTCATAATCATTTCAATCTCATGCTTAAGTGTGCTACATAGATCATATAACATGGATTCCTTCAACATAATCATTTATTACACGATTAAGGAATGTGGAATTAATACATGTAAGTAAAAATTTTATAATTATATGTGCGTAAAGGTGAATACCCTTGATAGATGAATGGGTATGGTATTCATTACATAATGATTTTTGGCATGGAAAATCACAGTGCAATTTTGGCAGCATAATGACATCATATAGAAATTCATAAAATGGGTTGATGAGAGAGAGTGGGGTATTTGATAATTTATAGATGAAATATATAGTAAGGTGATCATGGAACATAATATCCCAACATAATAAATGGAATTTAAAATGCATAATATAAAATAAGTGCTTTAATGGGAACGAGGAGAGAGAAATCCCTTACGGAATTTCGGCATGGTAACAGGTGTATATAAAAGATCATGGATGGATTAATGAGATTTTAAGGAAGATATAATTATTTATAAATAAAATGGATAGTAAATGGAGTATGTATGAACATATCCTAACATATGTAAATTGACATTAAAAAGTCATATCACAAAAGGAGTGCTTGATAAAAGAGGAGAGTGGAAGATCCCTTACTTGGATGTGTGATCCCAAAGGCTTGGGAGAGGATTATTAGGAGCTTAGGGGAGACTTGGGAGGACTTTAGGGAGTAGGGAAAATAGGGTGGTCGAGATTTAAATATATTTAATAAATAGGAATGGGCGCTTGGGTGGGTTTATATAGGAAAGGTGGGGGAATTCTTTATTATTTTGGTTTTGGACCCTACACACTAAAATATTCAAACCACAAAAAATACCATGGTTTTTTCCCATGGTTTATGAAAAATAGTAGTGGTATAAATTATTTTAAAAGTATAAGGTCCAAATATATTAAAATATTTCCCTTTCTTATGTGGAGGTGAGTCACACTTTCAAGGAAATGATTTTAAAATCTTAAAATATTTTATATGTCTTAGAGGATTCACTAAAGCTTTATAAAATAAATCAAATAAAACTAAAATTAAATTATTTTAAAGCAAAAAAATATATTTGGATGGATATAACTTTTATATTATTTTATTATAAGACTATTGGGTCATTATGATGTCATAAACACATTATATATTTATACAGTATTTAATTTTTACCCAAAAATTTGACTGTCTTAGAAAATTATGAAAAATTCATTGTTGGATAATTTTGATGTAATGATTCCAAAAATAATATTAATTTTATCTAAATAATTTTCTAAATATTTAAATTTTCACTTTAAAAATAAAAACCGATATTTATTGAAAATGACGGGTTTCGACAAAAACAGTTTTGAAACCTTAATAAAAATTACAATTGACTTCATAAAAATTATATGATAATTTATATTTAATAAAATTAATTTAATAATAATATTTTATTAAAATATTATTTAATTCAAAAATCCATCAATTCATTAAAATGTATTTCTTAATTGAATTTGAATATTAACCAAAAATACTATTTGTGTTTTAAAAATCATTTACAAAGTAGCAATAATAAAATGAAAGTATATTCATTATTATATACAAAAATAATAATCACAATTATAGGTTCTAGTTACATATCCCTTTATTACACCAGCATATTCCCTAAGAGTAAGATGTGCGATGGTGGGGCTTTCATGGGGCCATTCAGTGAACATGGTTTGGGTCGTGATCTCGATGAGCTTGGACTTCTCCCGTAAATAGTTTCACTCATTACCATGTTGTTGGATCTCAGATTGGGATTGGTCTAGGGAAAATCCTAGAAATACTATATCCATTGAAATCTCCAATAAATGGGCTTCATAGGGTATGATCCTATTGGTTGAGGCCATCACTTCCATTGTCAATGTCAAAAGGATTTGTTAAAAACCTATATTTATACTAGTCATGTGATCACTATTCAACGGATATATTATCAATGGTAAGGATAATTAATGGTCATTTAAATCCAATTGGATATAATAAAACAAAAGGATTTCATTTTTTTTATATATCCACAATACATTTAATTAAAAGTAATGGGATTTTATTCATAAATGTTCAGGACGTTACAATCTTCCCCCTTAAGAAATTTTTTCCTTGAAATTTTCTTTTACCATACTAAAACAGATGAGGGTTACTTTGCCTCATCACTTCCTCTGGTTCCCATATCACTTCTTCAAACTTGTGGTTTCTCCACAATACTTTGATTAGGGGAAATGTATTATTTCGTAGAACTTTCTATGCGATCTAATATCTTCACCATATTCTCTTCATAGGAGAGTTCATTCTCTAATGGTACCACCTCTAGATTGAGTACATGTGATGGGTTTATTATGTAATTCCTCAAGAGTGATACATGGAATACATCATGTTCTTGAGATAGGTTCAGTGGGAGTGTTAGTCGATAGTCCACTACTCTGATGCGATCAAGGATCTCAGAAGAGCTGATGTACCTTAGACTAAGCTTTCCCTTATTACCAAATCTCATAACTCTCTTCCATGGAGATATGTGGAGGAATAACATGCATCTAATATCAAACTCTAGGTCTCATCAATGATTATCAACATAGCTCTTTTTCTGACTCTGAACATCTTTGATGTGTTGCCGAATGGTCTTAACCTTATCCACCATTTCTTTGACCATTTATGAACCTAGAAGTTTGAAATCCCCAACTTCATCCCAAAATGATGGTGTTCTGCACCTCTTCCCATAAAGGTATTCATAAGGAGCCATTTGGATGCTTGAGTGGAAACAATTGTTGTAAGAGAACTCCACCAAAGGAAGATATTGGTCCCATCCACCTTTGAAGTCCATTGAGAAAGCTCTCAACATGTCCTCAAGTGTCTGGATAGTATGATCATATTGGCCATTAGTTTGAGGGTGATAGGCTATGATTAAGTTCAAATTAGTATTTAGAGAATATTAGAGACTCTTCCAGAACTTAGAGGTAAATCTTGGATCTTTATCAGATACAATCGATAGTGGTACTCCATGAAGCCTTACCACTTCTCTGATGTATATCCATGCTAGTTGATCCAATGAGAAATCTTATCAAATTTCAATTAAGTGTTCGGTATTTGTAATATTATCCACAAAAACCTAGATAACATTGTTTCCTTTGGATGTCTTTAGAAGTCTGGTGAAAAAGTCCATGGTGAGGTTTTCCTATTTCCATATTGGTATGGGTAATGGTTTCATCATCCACTTAGACTTTTTCCTCTAAGACTTCACTTGCTGATATACCAGGCACATTGATGTATATTTAGTGATCTCTTTCTTTATGTTATCCCAACAATAGTGCTCCCAGAGATCTCGATATATCTTCATGTTTCCTGGGTGAATGGAGAAATTAAAACTATGCACATCATCTAAAAGTTATTTCTTTAACTCTAGATTTGATGGAACATATAGTCTCGATCCAAATCTCATAATTCCTTTTTCATTAACATTGAACTATGAGGATTTACCCTTTTTAATAGTTTCCAATTTCTTCTGAATTCCCACATCATCTTTTTGAGCATCCTTTAAGCTTTCCAAAGGAGACAATTGAGCAATAATTTGTGAAAGGATTGATGATGTTCCCTTATTTATGATTCCTATGTCCATATTCATAAAATCTAAGAAGATTAGATCCTTTTCAATTCTCATCAATGATACAATTATTGGGCCCTTTATACTTAGAGCATCTACCACCTTGTTCACTTTCCCAGGGTGGTAATGGATTGAGCACTCATAATTCTTGATGATATCTAACCATCTTCATTGGCAAATATTCAGCTCTTTCTATGTGAATACATATTTGAGACTTTTTTGATTTGTATATATTTCAAACTTCTCCCCGAAGAGATAATACTGCCATATTTTCAACACAAATATCACAACCTCCAACTCTAGATCATGCATGTGATAGTTTTTCTCATTAATTTTAAAATGAATTGAGGCATAGGTAATGACATTTTCATTATACATCAACACACAACCCAAACCCTTCTTTCAAGCATTGCTGAAGATTATAAAAATCTCCCCACTTGTGGGTAGTGTGAATATAGGGGCAGTGATAAGCCTCTCCTTCAACTCCATGAATCTTTCTTCACATTCATCATTCCATGAAAACTTGACTCCCTTCTGAGTTATCTTGGTAATAGGTCTTGACAATCGTGATAAATTTCTCACAAATTGGTGATAATATCTAGCTAACCCCAGGAATCTACGATTATCAATCATAGATTTCAGCCTCGACCATCCCTCAATTTATTTTATTTTGTAAGGATCCATAGATATCCCATTTCTTGTGATTATATTCCCCAAGAAAGTGACTTCCTTTAACCAAAACTCACAATTTATGTACTTTTCATAGATCTTATCCTTTCACACGGTCTCTAGTACAATGATTAGATGCTTCTCATGATCCTCCTTGGTTTTGGAGTATATTAGAATATCTTATATAAGGACTACCAATTCGAGGTAAAATTTAAAGACTCTATCCTTCATGTTCATGAATATTTATAGATCATTAGTGAGTTCAAAAGGCATTACTATGAATTCATAGTGCTCATACCTTGTAGGAAAAGAAGCCTTGGGGATATACTCCTTCACCCATTCTTGGTAATATCCCAATCACAGATCCACCTTTGAGAAGTATTGTGCTCCACGTAGCTGATCAAACAAGTCATCAATTCATGGCAAAGGATACTTGTTCTTTATAGTGATTTTTTTTGAGATCATGATAATCAATGCAAAGTCGCATTGACCCATCCTTATTCTTGATGAAGAGGACTAGTGCGCCCCATGGCGAAACACTTAGGTGTATAAAAACTTTATCTAGATTCTCCTATAGTTGTTTCTTTATCTCTTCAAGATCCACAACATCCAATCTATATGGAGTATTGGATATTTAAAATTCCCTAGGTATATGATCAATCAAGAATTCAACATCTCTTCTAGGAGGAAGACCAATAAATTCCTCAAGAAACACATCAACGAATTCCCTCACAATAGACATGTCTTCGAGGATGATTCCTTCCTTAGACTCAATCATATGAGAAAGATATTAATGCTCATAGGGAAGTAATATCCATTCTTGAGATGATGGTGATAAATAATATTCATCCTCCTCCTTGCACTTGTATAGAATCAGGGTTCAATTCTCCATATGGAGAGTGATTTCCCTCTCATGATAATTTATGTTGGACATATATATAGAAATCCTATCCATTCCAATAATTTCATCAAATTCCAGCAAGGAAAGTATGATGAGGTTCATCGGAAAGTTCAATCCACAAATTGTGATAGGGGAGGAGTTATATTCATGGGATGCAATAATTTCTCCATTTTTTGTTTTCACCAACACATCTACTTCCATTATTTGTGGCAATGTTTGGATTGTTCTATTAAAATTTTGGGATATAAAATAATTCATAGAACTAGAATAAAAACTTATATTCTCTATTCTTGAATGAATAACCGGTGTACCTATCACCTCTTTGTTGCCGGGAGGGTCGTGATGAAAAAAGCTCACCCTTATTTCCTTGGAGGTTGTTGGTTGCCTCTGAAAACCCTTGGCTTAGGGCACTGGTTCCCAAAGTGCCTTGGTTCTTTTCAGTTGTATCAATGAACAATGCATTGAGGATCTAATGGATCATTCCTTTCCTCTATTACAGTAGAGGTTTTTTTGCTGGAAATCACAAGCTAGGTTCCCTTTCTTCCAACACCTAAAGCATTTCCTCGTCCCCTCCTAGTAATTTCCAGGGTACTTATTTCTGCACTTTTGACAAGTGGGGTGCTGGAATTTTTTAGCACTGTTGGATTTATCCATCGGACCACCAGAATTAAAGTCCACTTTCCATTTCTTATCCCCATGATACCCCTGAGATTCATTGATCTCCATCTCAACTTTGAGGGTACATCATACAATCTCCTCATAGTTGTCAAAGTTGCGGATTTATAGGGCTTTCCGTAGGCTAGGTTTTATCCCACCAAAAAAGTGATCAACCTTGAATTTAGGGTAATGAAAGAACCATAAGCGTATCATGCAATTCTGGTAAAGTTTTCTTCATATGCCCCAACAAAATTTCCATCTTTTTTCTTAAGTGTAAGGAAATCTCTTTCCATCTTAATTTGAAGGGTGTGGGGAAAATATTTATCAAAATACATTTTTCAGAAATCCTTCCCTCCCATCACTTCGATCTCTTCCTCAGGCTTCATATTTTTTATCAATGTACACCATTGATCAGCTTCACCCTCCATACAATAAGTATCTAGAAGAACCTTCTTTTATTCAAAACATTGAAGAATGGAAAAGATCTTTTTAATGGAGTTGATTTATTGTTTGGTGATTGAGGGATCAGATGATCCATTAAAATTCGGAGGCCTTTGTCTCATGAAGCTCTCGATTGTGACTTGTTCTTTCTTAGGGGGGTTGGATGTTCCTATTAACTTGGGCTTCTATTCAAAACTTGTGTTAACTGAGAGATTATTGTGACAAATTTTTCGATTCATACTCCCATCGGATTGGGCATCTCATTAGATCAGTAATCACATTAATCTTCATAACAGTTGTTAGCCCGATTCCTCATATTAATGGCCATTGGCTAGAATAAAAGGAAAAATTAGGGGTAAATATTTTAAACTATTAAACATATAAAGGGGAATATAATGAAAAAAATGGATAACTTATAAATTAAATTTATCTCATTAACTTATGAATTTATAAGCTTCGATCTAAGTATTTTGTTGATAAAATAATTACTCTATATTCACCAAAATCTTGGGATTCTTTTATTATACTTAGTATTATCCCTAAGGATTTCACTAGAGTTTTCTAATCCTAACCAAAAAAATAACTAAACCTACCCTCTGATACCAACTATAACAAACCCGCTCTTTATTTTATATTTAAACATGATTTATTACGTAAAATTGTAATTTATACAACCCATAAGATCAATAGGTCCTGTGTATTTGGGGATTAGGAACATTACACAACAACTTAAAACATGAAATACACATCTTTATTGAAAACTTCTTTTACATGACCACAACATTCCTTCATACTTAACATTACATGGGATAACCTAAGGACAGAGATAAGAAAAAAGTGAGATATAAAGCCTAGTAAGGGAGTAAACAAGGAATAACATGAAGAATACAATAAATTTTAGGAAATATTAATATCAATGGAGCATAAGATAAACATGAACATAAAGGCATGATATAACATGATTATCATAACACAAAAATGAGACAACAACTTAAAACACTACATCATTAACATAAAGGAATCAAGTAATACCTTATCCCAACATGATGGAAAAAATTCCTATAAAGGAATAAGGTAAACCACTATCCCAACATGATGGATCATGATACTAAACATTACCCAATTAATTGGAGAACTA
Organism: Viscum album; assembly: GCA_963277665.1. NCBI lineage: Eukaryota > Viridiplantae > Streptophyta > Magnoliopsida > Santalales > Viscaceae > Viscum > Viscum album. Next base: position 1,634,441,779 of record OY728141.1, read on the forward strand.
TCAGGGCGCACCATTCATAATCATTTCAATCTCATGATTAAGTGTGCCACATAGATCATATAACATGGATTCATTCAACATCATCATTTATTCCAAGATAAAAGAATATGGAATTCATTCATTTATGTCACCATTTGATAATTATATGTGCATAAAGGTGAATACTCTTTATAGATGAATGGGTATGGTATTCACTACACAGTGATTTTGGCATGGAATATCATGGTGAAATTTTGGAAGCATATCGACGTCATATAGAAATTCATAAAATGGGTTTATGAGAGTGAAAGGGGTATCTAATCATTTATACATGAAATGGATATTAATAGGATCATGGAACATAATATCCCAACATATTAAATGAAATTTAATATGCATAATATAAATAATTTCTTTAATGGGAATGAGGAGAGAGAAATCCCTTACGAAATTTCGGCATGGTAATGGGTATATATAAAGGTTTATGGTTGGATTAATGAGAGAGGAAGAAAGATATCATTATTTTTAAATCAAAAGGACAAAAAGGAGTGTATGTATGAACATATCCCAACATATGAAAATTGAAATTAAAAAGTCATTTTACAAAAGGAGTGCTAAATAAAAGAAGAGAGTGGAAGATCCCTTACTTGGATATGTGATCCCAAAGGCTTGGGAGAGGCTTCTTGGGAGATTAAGGGGGAGCCTTGGGAGGACTCTAGGGAGTAGGGGTAAGAGGGTAGTCGATATTAAAAGAGATTGAGTGAAGAGTAATGGGTGTTTGGGTGGGTTTATATAGGAAAGGTGGGGGAATTCTTTATTATTTTGGTTTTGGACCCTACACACAAAAATATTCAAAACCACAAACTATCCAATGGTTTGTGGAAAAGGGGAGTAGTATACATTATTTTAAAAGGCTAAGAGTATAAGATATTAAAATATTTCCCTTTCTTATGTGAAGGTGAATCACACTTTCAAGTAAATGATTTTAAAATCTTAAAATATTCTATATGTCTTGGAGGATTCACTAAGGCTTTATAAAATAAATCAAATAAACCTAAAATTACATTATTTTAATGAAAAAAATATATATTTATCGAAATATACCTTTTATAGTATTTTATTACATAAATATTAGGTCATTATAATGTCATAAAACTCATTATATATTTATATGGTATTTAATTTTTACCCAAAAATTCGACTGTCTCATAAAATTATGAAAAATTCATCATTGGATAATTTTTATTTCATAATTACAAAAATAATATTAATTTTATCTAAATAATTTTCTAAATATGTAATTTTTCACTTTAAAAATAAAAACTAACATTTATTGATGATTGATGTGTTTTGACATAAACAGTTTTCAATCCTTAATAAAATTTACAATTGAATTTATAAAAATTATAAGATCATTTATATTTAATAAAAGTAATTTAATAATAATATTTTTATTAAAATACTTTTTAATTCAAAAATCCATTAATTCATCAAAATATATTTCTTAATTGAAATTAAATATTAACCAAAAATACTATTTGTGATTTAAAAATCACATATCCATTTATTACACCAAAATACTCCCTAATAGTAAGGTGTGCAATGGTGGGGATTTCATGGGGCCGTTTGGTGAACATGGTTTGGTCCGTGATATCGATGATCTTGAACTTCTCCCATAAACAGTTTCTCTCATGCTTAAGTTAGTAGATCTTGGCTTGGGATTGGTCTAAGGCAAAGCTTATAAATTCTATCTACATTGGAAGCTTTGATAAATGGGATTCATAGGGTATGATCCTACTAGTTGAGGCCATCATTTCATTTGTATATGTCAAAAGAATTTGTTAAATCCATATATTTATACTAGTCACGTGATCACTGTTCAACAACTATATTATCAACAGTAAATATACTTAATGGTAATTTAAATACAATTAGATATAATAAAACAGAAGGAGTGCATGTGTTTTATATATCCATAATACATTTAATTAAAATAAAGGTAATTTTATTCATAAATGTTTGGGTCATTCCATGAACAACGTTTGATCTCTACCTGGTAGGTTTCCTCTTCCCATTCTTTTTCTACTATTCTCTCCTCTTTCCTCCATAGGGTTTTATAGATCTCTGTATCGTTGTATGTTTTAATACCCATTGTTTCAGATCATGAATCTAGGTTTGATTCTTAGATCCTCATTTCTGATGTTCTTCATTGGAGTTTCTTGATTAGGGATTGGTGTTTTGAGAACTCGTGATATTGAGGTAAGTGGTTCCATTATGATGACCAATTTTTATTAACCCTAAATTGCTTGATTTAAATCTAATTATTTAATTTAAATTCAATTGATTGATATAAATAAAGCTTCTTTATATTGGTTGATTAACAACCCAATTCCATTGATTTGAGGTTTTGAAATTGGATTTCGGCATGAATTTGGGAAAAATTGACAATTCCATTGAATTGAGGTGTATTTTTGAAATTGATGGAATTTTATGAAATTTAAATTATTGAATTTAAATTTTGAAATTGGTTTGATGGAATTAATTTTAAATTGGTATTTGGGAAAAATGACTTAAAAATTATTTTGATAGAAGCCCATTGGTTTTATCTTGAAAAAGGCATGATTTGATTAAAAACCCCTTTCAATTTTTAAATGGGAAATTGAAATATTTTAAATGGAGAATGGGATGAATTGTATTTTAAGCAGCCTTAAAATAAATTTCCCATCATTTTTCTATTAGAGAACATACAATCCTAGGTAGTTAGTGAGTTATTGGGATAACACTCATTTGATGCATTATAACTAAAACAAAACCTAGTGCAATAGGTCACATCCCTAATGGGATGGTGATGGGTCCTCTTTGGTCAGTATCAAGGGTGTGTGTGTATACACATATTTCCTTGATTTAAATTTGAGTGTGTGAGGATCCTATATCCTAGAACAATTATACCTTTTTATAGATGACCATGTTTCTAATTGTTTTTATTTTAAATACATTCAATTTCTTTCTATAAACTGATTATCATGCCTTATGAATTTATATAAACTATTTTACATAAAATATTTATTAAGCCATTTTTTTAGAGTATTTCTATCATTTTAAATGTAATGAATGATTTTTTTGAAATATAATTTTGAATTTTCATGCCTGTTTATTTAAAATTTAAAGCTCTATTTGGTTAATTAAATGTTGGTATCTTATTATGGAATCCTTGGTGAGATCCTATTGGTCTTTTAGCTCGCACCCTACCTGTGCCTTCATGTCTTTGTAGATTATCTTCTTCCAGGTTTAAGAAAGGGTAATGATACCCTTAGAGGTAATAGTAGCTATTAAACCTTGGGCTTGGAGAGTTGTGTCCATTGGGGCTTGGAATTTTATCCTATTTTTCTGGTACTTATGGTTGTACTTTGGGTTTTAATACATATTTGACCTCTACTAAAGTTCTCCCTATGGAGTTTTTCTTGTATGCATACTGAATTTTTTTATCTTTCTTCCATTGTGTTTGTGGAAAATTCGTTCCCATTTTCATATTGTATGATGCTAGGTGCTGGTCGCAAACCCATGGGGATCAGGAACACACTTTAGGCTATGTAAGGAATAGATTGATTATCGGGTTACTAGGGTATCCAGGTTGGTTCATGAAAAATTGGTATCAAAGGTACTAGTTTCGTATCTTTCCTTGATGTCAGTATATAGTTGTGTAATCTTTTTGGGACTTAAGTGGTAGTAATGATTGAGTGCCTAGACAAATCTCACTATAATGATCCTTAAGTCATCATGGGTGGTTTTTGTAAAGACATATTAGGATTAGTTTTAGTCTTTTCCCTATTTTTATTTGGATATGATGAAATCCAAATCTTGTTTGTCTATATATTGGGATTAATTTCCCTTATTGCTCTGTTTGAGTGTAAATATGATGTCTTCAATGTTGTCTGCTAATGTTTTGTAGCATCTTGCCTCTATGAATATGTGGGAATTGGATCCAGGAGGAAGCTGCTGATGAACTACAATGAGAAAATTCTCTCATGGAACCGAGTCTGGTTGAGGTGACTGTGCTTACTATCCAAGCTCTAGGATAAACACCACCATTAGTTCCCGTTTAGACTCCAGTTGAGGAACCACGAAGGGATGATTTAAAGAATAATTATTATGATTTATTTATACATAACCCACCAACATTTGAAGGCTAAAATGATCCTAATGAGGTTAAGGAATGGTTGAGAAAGATTGAGTGTTTGTTCAAATTCTTTGAGACACCCGAGGAGATCAAGGTGAAACATGCCACCTTTGTACTGGACGGACTGAGCAGGAGATTGTGGGACATGATGGTGATGATGAAGAAGAATGAGGGATTAGAGTGTAAATTCTTCAAATATATTTTCAAAAAATAGTTCTATATAGAGTTTATGATGTTGTCCAAGGCTATTGAGTTTTTCAAACTCGATCAGGCCGACAAAACTGTGACAAAATATGAAAATCTCATTGCTAAGATTGTGCAGTTTGCACCTGATATTGTGTCAAATGAGAAGATGAAGACTCAATGGTTAAAGTTGGGACTTAAATATGATATTTATTCTCAGGTTTTCTTGATAAATTTTCCTTCTTACGCTAATGTGCTGGATAGAGCACTGATGGTCAAAATGGACCTTGCTGGAAAGTCAGGGTTGATGGGAGTTTCTTTTTCTCCTAGTGGTAGTGTGAACTCATCTAAAGGAAAGAATAATCATGATTATTCTCATGATGGTTCTTGGAATTAGGGGTTTCTTATACCTCTTTTAGTTCCTAGAAGAGGCCCTTTGATTTTATACCAGTGTGGAAATCCTGGTAATTATAAGTGTGTTTTCACTGAGGCACCCATGGTATGCGGTTCCTATAGACGCTCGAGTCACTTAAAAAAGTTTTACCATGTTTTTTCCACTCTTTATAGTGGAATGGGATCATATTATCCTTATAAAATGGAGGTGAAATCAGATTCTTCATAAGTAAAGGGTTTCCAACCACATATATCTAGAATGAAGCTTCTTTACGCAGTGAAAGAGTCTCCAAGGGAAGCAGATATAGGTCTAGCAATTGTGAAGGGTACCATCACTATAGCTTCATCATTAGAAGCTGGTTTATTTGATATTGGTACATCTTATTCATTTATTTCAACCCATATTTTTAATCTTCTAAATCTTCCTATGAAGATTTTACCTTATGTGATGGATATTACTTCACCCCTTACAACAAAGAGAGGACACAATCTCTGTAGTCCCACTTGTGCTTTCACTTTATTAGATGTTGAGATCTCATGGAAATTTCTATTTCTAAACATGAAACATATTGATATCATATTTGGATGGATTTTATCATTTCCAATAAATCTTGGATTGATTGTTATCTTCAATGGGTCTCCTTTACCACACCTGATGGGGTTTTCCTTATCTTTCAAGGAGAATGGGACCTGAGGTTGAATAGAGTCAAAACTTCTTATTTAGAGTTGTGAAAAGTAATATTTGTGTTTTATTTTGACCTGGAGTGATAATATTTTAGTGTTGATCTCCCTCCAATTTTAATCGATTTTCATAACATTTTCCCTTATGACTTTTTTGGTTTGCCACCAGTAAGGGAGGTAGAGTTTTCTATCAATTTAATACTTGGTACTCAACCAGTGTATATTACCTCTCACTGCATGGAACCTACTAAAATGAAAGAGATAAAGGCTCAGTTGGATGATATTTTGGAGAAATGATTTATACACCCGAGTGTGTCACCTTGGGTGGTTCTAGTTCTCTTTGCTAAGAAAGCTTATGGGTTACTTCGTATTCATGTTTATTACTAAAAACTCAATCGAGCCATGATAAAGAACAATTATCTATTTCCAAGTATTGATGATATATTTAACTAGTTGAAAGGGTATGAGTGGTTTTCAAAGATTTATCTTTTTCATGCCATTTGGTTTAACCAATGCTTCTATAGTCTTTATGGATTTAATGAACATGATATTAAATGACTATCTTGATGCCTTCATGATTTTCATTGTGGATGGAATCCTAGTTTACTCTAAATCTGATAAGGATCATGTGTGTCATCTTAGATCAGTTCTAAAATTGTTCAGAAATCACTGAATTTATGCCAAGCTTTCGAAATGTGACTTATGGATTTTAGAAGTGAAGTTATTTGGACACATGGTGTCCAAATATGGTATTTAAGTTGATCTAGAAAAGGTGAAAGCTATTATGACATGGAAACAACGACAAATTGTTTTTGAGATTTAGAGATTCTTGGGTTTAGTTGGGTATTATCACTTGTTTGTAAAGGACTTCTCAAAGTTTTATTCTCTGATGACTGATCTAACTTGGAAGGGAGTGAAGTTTTCTTAGTATGAAAAATTTTAGAGTTATTTTATGGATCTGAAGCGTCTTTTGACTACTGCACTGGTGTTGACTCTTCCAAAGGATGGGTAAGTCTATGTGCTCTTCTATGATGCATCAGGTTCAGGTTTGGGATTCCTTCTTATGTAGGGTGATCATGCCATTTCTTATGGATCTCATCATCTTAAAACACATGAGAAGAATTACCCAACCCATGAACTTGAACTCAAAATTGTGATGCACACTCTTAAGAGCTGGTGGCACCACCTCTTCAGAGAAAGTTTTACCATGTTTTCTAACCACAAGAGATTGAGTTATATCTTCTAAAAAAGATTCAAATATCTAATAGAGTTATTGGGTAAAATACCTAAAATATTTTGAATTTGACATCCCCTATACCCCGAGGAAAGGGAATGTGGTTGTAGATGCTTTGAGAAGGAAAATTTTGACCCAATCCATGAAATAATCATCAAAAGAGTGGAACTTGATGGATCTTTTTAAACAGTTGAATATTGGATTTTAGGAATCAGGGGACAAGGTTTCTTTGTCCCATGTTTAGTTGAAATCAAATATTATTGAAATGATTATTTAGGAGTAGCATTATAGACTCACTTTATGATGGGGACACCATACCTGACTGGTCATTCTCTTTCGAGGGAATTTTATGCTATCAAAACTACTTTGTTTTACCATTAGTGGTAAGAAAAGCTATGATGGGATATTTCCATAATTCTCAGTGGGTAGTGCACCCAAGAACCATAAAGATGTTCTATGACATTTGGTGTAGATTTTGGTGTCCAGGTATGAGATGGGGCATTGTTGATTTTCTATATCATTGTTATACATGCTAATAGGTCAAGGCCAAACACCAGAAACCTTTAGGTTCACTTCACCCACTTCCAACGCTAAATTGGAAGTGGGATGAGATCATTATGAAATTTTTATTTGGGATTCATTGTACACTTATAAATAAGAATGCGATATGGTTTGTGATCAATTTTCTTGACTAAATCGAATCACTTAATACCCATTAATGATACAACCAAAGTTGAGAAGTTTGGAAATATATATGTGTAAGATATTTTTCATTTGCATTGAGTTCCATCTACTATAGTCTCTAATAGATATCATTGGTTCACTTCTCACTTTTGAAGAGGTCTTTAGGAGGCACTAGGATATTTGGTCCATTTGAGCATGGAATACCATATGTAGTTAGATGGTCAGATAGAGAGAGTTATACAAATTCTTTAGGATATTCTTCATTCTTATGTACTTTACGTTGGTGGATATTGGGATAATAATTTGGGGCTTATTGATTTTTCGTAAAACAATAGTTACTAGTCCATGATCAGAATGGATCCTTTTGATGCCTTGTATATGTGACCATGTATATCTCTATTGTGTTAATTGTCCTGACCTGAAAGTTAGATTTTTATTTGATTTTTCAAAATCCACTTTCATGGATTAGAGGTAACCTATAGACAGACCAAGCGGGAACCCAAAAAAAAAACAACTGCATCCAAGTTCAAAATTCAAAATTCAAAAAGCACACCACCACTGATAATCACGCTTGAAGATCGACTGCATCACCTTTCCACCAGCCATCATCATTCACCATCGACATCCATCACTGTGTCAACATCATATTCCAACCACCATGAAAATCGATCGCTGGAGATCATCGAAAGCCAGATCTTCCATGAAACAGCTCACCACACCAAATCATCGTCGTTCCCAGCGAATTAGAAAAAAACCAGACTGGGAATACAGAGATGAAGAGTATTGAAATCACCACGGTACCGTCGAGAGAAACCCAATGACCACTACCATAACCAGACTTAAGAAAAAACAAACCAGATCCACAAATCGAAACACCACCAAACATTAGACAGTAGATCGACCACTGATAATTGGTAAACAAACCCTCACTGAAAGCATGAGGAAGAAAACCGAAAGACCAAAGCCCTTGGAGGGGGACACACGCCAGGAACCCTGACGACCATCGAACCACACCTCCCAAAACTTCAATGTTACCACCGATATAGATCCAAAAAGGAGAGGAGGAGCGGAACGTGATGTCAGAGTAGTATTAGAGTGGCCGAGGACACCATACAACAACAATCATTGATGAGGAAGAAAACTGAGAACCTGGAAAGCGGGGGCAGACCATCCCGGGGAGAACCATGAGGCTTGTCAACCACCGAATCGTGAAACACAAAACCTATTTAAACCTCAACACCAAATCCAACCTGGAGAGGCCCTGAAGATCGTGAGGGAAGATCTGCGGAAGGAGAAACCGAGAGAAACAATATCAAACCATCATCGGGAGCCCATGAGTGCAAGAAGAAAGACGATGACCCAAAAAAACCAGAGGAGTCGTGCGAATAAAGAAAGAAATAGGAGGTGATAGGAGGGGAGGAAAAAAGAAGAGGAAGAAGAACGCCACACAGACGCGTTTTCAACTCCGAATCAGAGGATTTCTGGAAGAAACCCTAGGCGGAGCTGTGGAAGAGAGGAGAACCGGGAGAGAAGGGAGACATCTCTGGTGTTGGTTGGAGATTGGTGAAAGTTCCTTGGTTGGACCAATATTGTTTGAAGAGATAATAAAAAATATTTACTTGATTATTTATAGAATGTTGATTTCACATAACCAGTATATGTCTTATGCTGATCATCATCGTAGACCGTTGGAGTTCTCAGTTGGTGACCAGGTGTTCTTGAAAGTTTCACCCCATTTGGTTAATCAATGACTTGGGAGGTAAGGGACACTTGTTCCTCATTTTATGAGACCTTTTTTGGTTTTTGATCAGGTGGGAAAGGTGTCTTACCATTTGACACTTCCACCATAGCTAATTTTGATACATAATGTGTTCCATATATCATATCTTAGAAAGTATATATCTGATCCATCTCATGTTCTGAGTTTAAGTGATCTTGAGATTGAAACTGATTTATCTGTGACTGAGTATCCAGTTAGGATATTTTATTATGAAACCAAGGTACTTAATGGGAGGAAAACACTATTGGTTTGAGTGATATGGAATTATGTTTTTGATTCTAATAAGATGTGGGAGAAGGAGGCACTGATGAGAGAGAAGTGGCCTCATATTTTTGACATTGGAGCTTCTTAGAAGGATTTCTAGGGACAAAAAATTTCTATGTTGGGAAGGTTGTAACATCCTTTTACTATTTTCAGGTATTTCTAAACCTCTCTTTTTTCATGGTTTGGTTGGTTTTCATTTTGGGTTGTTTTGGGTGAAATTTTTTGAAATTTTGAAAGTTTCTGGGATGTGTATGGTTGTTGCATGATTTTCCCAAACCATGTGCCTTGCTAGTGAAAAGCGTGCAAACCCAGGAAATGAGGGTTTGCATGGTTAGTGAATATTTTGAAAAACTATGCACCCACCTAGGAGAAACTATGAAACCCTCATTAAAATGGGAACATGGTTAGGGCACACGGTTTGTCTAACCATGCAGCCCTACCCAGGAAACCATGTGTACAAGATTTTTTTAATCTAAAATGTATTTTCTAAAATCCTAAAACCCATCTTTTAGGTGGCCGAAGGGCCGGTACGACCCTATAGAGACTTATTCTTCTTTTAATGCTCTCAAGAGGTGATTTTTGGAATATATACACCCATACATAATCGAATCAAATTTAGGAGAATGACGTTCAATCTTTACCCAGTAGGTTTCCTATTCCCATTATCTTTCTCCCATTCTCTACACTTTCCTCCATAAGGTTTTGTATAACTCCATATCATTGGAGGATCTAATCCTCGTTATTTTGGATCTTGAATCTAGGTTTGATTCTCGAATCCTCATTTTCGGAATTCTTTTTTGGAGTTTCCTGATTAGGGATTAGTCTTTTGAGATCCCGTGATCCTGAGGTGGGAAGTTCCATTATGATAACCAATTTTTTTAACCCTAAGCTTCTTGATTTAGATCCAGTAGTTTGATTTAAATTAAATTTCTCTATATAAATGAAATTTCTTTTGATTAGTTGATTAAAATCCCAATTCCATTTAGTTGGGGTTTTGAAATTGGATTTTGATATGAAGTTGGGAAAAACCTCCAATTCAATTGAATTAGGGTGTATTTGTGAAATTGATTTTATGGAATTGATTTAAAATTGGTATTTGGAAAAATGGATTAAAACTGATTTTGATAGAAACCCATTGGTTTTATCTTAAAAGAGTCATGATTTGATTAAAAACCTGTTTCAATTTTAAATGTAAAATTGGAATATTTGAAATGGAGAATGGGGTGAATTATATTTTAAATAATATTAAAATAAATTTACCATCATTGATTTTTATTAGAGCACATGAAATCCAAGGTTGTTAGTGGGTTATTGGGATAACACTCTTTTGATGCATTACAACTGAAACAAAACCTAATATAGTAGGTCACATACCTGATGGGATGGTGATGAGTTATCTTTGGTCAGTATTAAAGGGGAGTGTGTATACACATATTGCTGTGATTCAACTTTGAATGTGTGAGGATCCCATATCCTAGAACTATCATACCTTTTAGAAGATAACCATTTTTCTCATTGTTTATATTTGAAATGTATTCCATTTATTATTGTAAACTAATTACCATGCCTTATAAATTTATATAAACTGTTTTATATAAATTGTTTATTAAGACATTTGTTTAAATTATTTCCATCTTTTGAAATGTAAATCATGATTTCTTAAAATATGATTTTGAAATTCCATTCCTCTTTATCTAAAATTGAAAGCTCTATTTTTTTAATTAAATGTTGGAATCTTATTATGGAATCATTAGTGAGACCCTATTTGGATTTTAGATCACACCCCACTTATGCCTTTGGGTGTTTGTAGATTATCTTCATCCAGGTTTGAGTAAGGGTAAGGTGCCACTTAAAGGTGGAAGTAGCTGTTGATCCTTGGGTTTGGTGAGTTTTGTCTATTATGAATTGGGCCTTTATCCTATTTTTCTGGTACTTGTGGTTTTACTTTGAGTTTTCATACATATTTGACTTCTATTATACTTCTCCCTATGGATTTTTTCTTGCATACATACTAACTTGTTTATATTTATTCCATTGTGTTTGTGGAAAATTCATTCCCACTTCAATATTGTATGATTCCAGGTGCTATTTTCTAACACATGGGGATCAATAATTCCCTTCAGGTTATGTTAGGACCATTTTGGTTATCAGGTTACCAAGGTATTCAGGTTGGTTCGTGAAACCATTCATAATGGATCATAATAAGAACTCCTTTGTGATTTAAGAATTTTATCAATTGTTGTCTCGGTCTTGAGAGGGAGGAGGATGATCGCCTCTCATTCTTGAGATAGTTCTTCACTACTAAGAAACATGGCTACAATCATAAGGATATATCCATAAACAAATTTTTTTATGGCTATATGCCACATTTTTTCCATAAAAACACTGCATTAAAGGTTTTTTCACATGGGAAGGGAACACGAAAGAGCCTATATCCATGGTCATAGATGAACGTGGCTATAGAACTTCTCAATCAGACCCTATATCCATGGTCCTATATGACTATGGCTATATGCCTTTATACTTGGACCTTATAGGCACATACATAAATGACCATGGTTATAAGTCACCTATAGCCACATCCCTATATGGCTGTGGCTATAGGACTTCATAGTTAAACCCCATATCCACGAGCATAAATTCCTATGGCTATAGGTCACCTATAGACATGATCTTATATGACCATGTATTTATGCCTTTACACTCAGACCCAATAGCCATCAGTATTTATGATTGATGGATGTTTATTTTTTAAAATAACCCTATAATAATGGGAATGGATCCTTTGGCTATAAGTATCCCATATGGACTATGCTTTAACCATGAGCACCATGCATATGGATATAGGGTCCCACTTATAGCCATTGATAGCTCCCTTGGATATTAGTGTCCTTTATGGACTAGGTTACACATTGGATCATCTATATACAAAACTTTCATGGCCACAGATTCCATAGTGGTGGCTATAGCCTATAGCCATGGGCAGGTATCATGGATATAACCCTTTTTATACTTGTGCTTAAGATAGTTCTCTTCGGTCCTAAGAGAATTCATTATAGAGAATATTTTGTGTACAACAACTCATATCCCTATAAATGAAATTAGTTAGGTCATATACTTAGGGGTAGACAATAAGTAATTGTACATAGGCTCTTTACTTAATTTCTTATCCTATGTAAACCCCATGTCAATTATTATTATTAATAATAATACTATTATTATATCCTCACGACATACGATAACTCACTAATATATAAATATAATTTATTAAATAAATAAATCAATATTTATTTAATTTATATTAAATAAATATATCATTTCCATCTAGTCTTTTAACTCGACTCGTCAATTCTCATAGACATTTATCAAACCTTGAATAATAAATATTTAAATAAATTAATATCTTTATATTATTAATTCAATAAATAAATAAATATTATATTCACTATCTGATGAATAAATATTTCTTATTAATATTTGTGTAACTAAATAAATATTTATTTAAAAAATAAATAATTATTTATTACCTTATGAATAATAAACAAGCAATAAATAAATATTATAATTTAATTGTTAGAAAATAATATTTATTTAATATTCAAATCACATATATTCTAAATTTAATAACTGGTGATTGAATTTATGTAATCAATATAAACTGAATAATTATTAAACCATAATTCGAGGATAATATTTATTCAAAATGTTAGAATTAAACAAAATTAACTGTGATTATGGATACACTTAGTGTGTGACCCTCTAACTCTCTTTCTTAACGACATTTGGCTAGCTACCTTAAATTAAAATATTAGCCTTTAGTAGCACATCAAGATACCCATAGAGAATGAAGTTAGTGTCACAACAACAACAACCACATGCAAATACTTACTATGCAATATAATATCTTTGTCTTGATATCTCATTAAGTAGTTTGTATACTTTGTGTCACCAACCTTTATACTTGATATATCTTTATTTGAATTCATAAAGTGAACTCATTGATGATACACCATGGCCATGGATTTAATTATTTAGTTCCATTCAAATCAAAGGGAATGATATATCTACTTCCATTAACATGGAAGGGGGGAAATCCTTTATGTCTTATCACTTATGATGTACCCAACATATCTTACCTCATCGTGAGCATATTTCATCACATTTTTTGTTAATACATCTTAGTACATGATACATGAGATTTACTAGTAACAATCATAAGTCCAAGGACTAATATACATTTCCATATATAGGAATATCCAATGACACCCATAACATTTATATTTCCTATTGGTGGGATTATTCTCATAACCACATCTCTTAGATATTACTAAGTGCAAAATTTATGAGAAGAAATATCAATGTATTATGATGCTCTAACACCTAGTAGTCAAGAATCATTTGTTTCATATCAGATAGATGTCTTTAGACCATAAAATATATATTTAAGAATATTTTCATAGCATTTCAAGATTCTCATTATAGAATGGAACTTATATAACCTTTCAATATGATAAATACTCTAAGGAAATTATCACATTCATATTATATATAAGAACACTCATTATATGATGAAATATATAATAATATTCAGGTCTTTGAATATTCTAATAATTAAAAGAACAAAGTTATTTGGTTCTAGGGAACCAATGAGCTTTCACCTACACTTGATCTAACTACTAATTAACTGGTTAACCTCACATGTTAAATATGATTCTACTAAGAATTCCTATAACTATTAGGGATACAAAATTATTGTAGTTATTCTAATTATTATGACTTCTCCCCTATGAGAAAATCTCTCAAGAAGTGATCTCACTGAGTATTTACCTTTTACCCCTATCAAAACTAGACATCTTTGCTAAAACCATAACTTAGAACTAATATTGTTAAACTAATTCTTAAGATTCATCAAAATTTGTAACATACTCAGTGTATATATATATGGAAACAACTTACTATAATAAGTTTTTTATAGCATGTTACCTTAACCAAAATTTGATCCAATATCAAGTTGATCCAAAAGAAGACTAGTTTTGTATCCCCTTGGAAATTAGTAATCCAATTTCTCTAACTACCAGGGACTTATTCATTTCTAATTTCTCAAGTACTATATGATAATTCTAACTACAAGTCTGTATAGTTATCCTAGTTATGTTTGATATTCTCCCTCTATGATTTCCACAAAAATAGTATCAAATCTTAGTACATATTATGGAATGTGAGATAGATTTCTAAAGCACTCTTAGGTATATGTAGTGTATTTATAAAAAGTTTCTCCTCCTATTATTTCACACATCATATAAGAGATATTTTATGCCATGTGACATAGGAAATGATTCAGTATTGAAAAAGTTTATCTTTTATTATAATACCTTATCAAAGTATATACTATGAATAGATTAAAAAACCTTCTATATTTAATTCTGTTGATGTTGATTCCTAGAACCTAGATTTCTAATTTATGTCATTAATGGAGAAATTATTGTTAGTCTTAGTTAACTATAAGAATAATAATCAATTTTTATATATTATTAACATATATGTTTTGGGAAATAATATTTCTCCCAATAACTTATTATAGACACCTAACAAACATTCATTCCAAATGAATATCATATGATCACTATGCTTACTTCAATCCACAAATGGATCTCTATAACTTTAGTACCTTATTGGTGTTTTTTTGGTGTCACTAATCGTTTTGGTTGGGTCATATAGGCATATTCCATAAGGTTTCCTCCAAGGAAGGTGGTCTTGACATCTGATCACCCAATATAATGATCAAAGAACATGTCTATGAAAAGTATAATTCTAATGTATTTTATCATGATGATTGGAGAAAAGTTTTTACATATACAATGTATATACATTTCTTGAATTTATAACAATTAGTTGAGATTTATTAGTACCAACTTTTATCATCCATGTCTAGTTTATCTTGAATATCCACCAATGGATTTACATAAACTAGATAAATTACCAAAATATGGGACCGGTATTTGGTTCATGGAATCCATCTCAAAATTCATATAAAATTTCGAATCATAGAATGTTTCCATTTTCCACCTCCTATAGAAATTATTATTCTTTATCAAATAAATATCACCCATATTGGTGAATATATAACTACCTCTTTGGTTTTAACTTTTATACACAATATTTTTCTTTATAACAATATCTCCCACTAAAACTAGTGGAGTATAGTGTTCCTATTCCAACTCATGCATATTTAAAATCTTAACCTCATATAATTCAAGTCTTATACCACTATCTCAAAAGGTTAGTGATTCTATCTTATAGAAATATAGTTAGTTTGGACCAATACCTTTCTATGTTATATATGTTAATATACTAAGTATCTATAATATAATTAACTAAGATGAACTTAGTTCTTTATTTGATGTTCATTTATATCTAAATTCATCTTTAACAAATGGTTTTATAAGGTTCTTGATTTCTAAAATCCTTCCTTTTTGTTTTTACTAAAGCTTTGAAGTTTAAGATGGTGCTCAAAGTATTTTCGCTATTTAATTTATAATATTTTTCTTGTGGTTATTTGGTTTCTTCATGTAGTTGATCCATTATTCGACATCCAATAATTTACTATGTGTGCTCTATCCCTTGGTCAGGCAGTTGATCCTTTCCTTTGTTTAGTCGATACCTTCATTGTACGGTCAATCCATTCCTTTATAGGCCGATCCTTTCCTTCATGTTTTCCCTCACTTTGTTCATGTAGTTGATTGTTTTTTCATGAAATATATCAATATGGTTTCATTTAATGGTCAATCCTTATGTTTGGTTATGTCCTTAAGTATAAAAATCCCAGTTTTTCTAGAAAAAAAATTTATAGGATGGCGTAAAAAATAGTTTTTAACAAAAATAAAGAAATAAATAGAAATAAAATCTTAAATCATGGGATTTAAAACTCAAATCTATTAAGATAAATACTATAATTTAATTCATTAATAATGTGAGATTTAAATGAGTCATTTCATAAGGAATTAAATCTAAACATAATTAAAGTGGTTAAAAATTAAAGTTGATTGTGTTTTTGGAAAGAACTGATAAAGTTGTATATTTTATTATAAAATGAGATTACTTTCCTCTTGTTCAATCTAATTTATTTCTATTGAGTTTGAAAAATCCAAACCATTATCTTAGAGTCTTGAAAACCCATATACAATTGTCTGATTCTCTTCCTGTGAGTTTCTAGTATGCATGCATCCCTTTTTTTACTCTATTTTGGATGTAGCAAAATTGTCAAATCTTATAAAAAATTTGGGGATCTAATAATTATATTATATTT
The DNA here is from genome assembly GCA_963277665.1 of Viscum album. Taxonomy (NCBI): domain Eukaryota; kingdom Viridiplantae; phylum Streptophyta; class Magnoliopsida; order Santalales; family Viscaceae; genus Viscum; species Viscum album. The sequence goes on from OY728141.1 coordinate 1,634,458,460, forward strand.
TTTTGAAAGGTGATATTTAATCATGATTTAGTCTCTTTGGGTAAATTTATTTGATTAACCATAATAAGATAATAATATAGAAATTTCATAAATGTTAATGTAATAATATGGGAGAACTTTTATAGGAATAAAGAGAAGATAAAAATTCATGAAATGGGATACTAATTATTTTTATTATTATAATTTTAAGAATCAAAATAAATATAATCTAATATATTGTAGATAATATATTTTCTTTGAGAATAAATGCATGCGGTAGATTAATTCTCCCAAGTAATTATCTAGAAATCACATGTTGTACATGAAGAATATTGTTTTATTATTATAGAAAATTATCTAAGAGTGTGAAAAGAATAATTGTATGTAAAATACTGAAAATTAATTTAAATAATGGAAAATAATTTTAATGATTAAGTGTATATCACATACTACAGTAGTATAAATTATTATTTTGTGATAATAATTATATTTTTATAATTATGGTTATAATTGAATTATCAAAAGTTGTAGATAATTGACATTTCATGATATAGATATCTAATAAAAGGTTATGGTTCTGTGATTGCTTATGTTTTATGTTTTTTTTATGCTAAATTTGTAAGAGTTGGTGTCCTAGAACCAAATGGTTTTACTTTCATTACATGGATATTTAATGTATTTAAATATTAAACATCTTATTATATATTGTTCATTGTTCTGCATGACTATGATGTAATAATGTCCTAGAGTATTTGTTGCATTGATAAGGTCATGGCAGTTCCCCACTATGATGAGAACCTTGAAATTCTATAACAATATTCTTAAATATAGTTCTATGGTTGGATGAAATACTATGAAGGAACACATAGCATGAAAACCGTTAGGTGCAAGTACTCATAAGAAGACGAGACTTCCTCTCATGAAGTTCTCACTTGGTAATATCTAAGACATAATATTATGAGAACAAACCCACTAGTAGGAATTATACATGTTTTGGTGTCATCATATATTTTTATCTACAAGCGTTTATAATGATCCTTAGACTTTAAGATTATCATTAATATGTGTCATGACTCGTGCACTTTGATTTACTGATGAAAACTGTCACACTGATAGTTGGTGGGAAGTAGGGTACGTTGGGTGAATCACGAGTGACATGATATCAATGGATAAGTCAATTAAGGATTTTCCCTTCCATTTATGGATGTTGATATCTCAACCCTTTGATTGAAATAGAATATTTACACGAACTTTCATGGCCATGGTGTAATGATGAGTTTATTTCAGGTAGTCAAAGAACGACATATCAAGTATAAAGGTTGATGACACTATCATGAAACCTACTTGATGAGATATTGATACCAAGGAATTATATTACATAGTGAGAGTTCGTATGTGGATGTCGTTGTTGCGACTTTACGTTCATTCTCTTGGGTGCCTTGACCCGTTGCTAGATAATACTCTTGGACTTTAGACAAGCCCGCTTAATGCCAACGAGAAAGAATCCTAGAGGGTCACACACTAATTGTTTTTGGTGGTCTTGATTAAATTCTATTTGAATTTAATTAATTAAATAAATATTATTCTCAAGACCATGGAATAATTTTATTCAAGTTAAGATAATCACATAAATTAAATAAAATATATTTATTTTATTTAATATTTAATAAATATTCATTTACTAGTTTGTAAATAAAATATTTATTTAAGAGAATAAATTATTTATTTATTTATTCGGGTGTTCAATAAATGTAATTGGAGTTCAAGCAGACCAAGTTCGGTCCAGTAGTAAAATAATTATTTTCAATATGGTAAATAATTATTAGTTGGCACAAGTTAAAATAATAATGATGCTGCTATTATTTTTGTGACGCAAAATTTTATTCCTAATTCCGTTTTGTTCAAGTTGGCACACCATAAATAATTACGCGGTATTATTATTATGAGCCTAGGTTTTCTCTAAGTTCATGATTGTATTTAATTGCTATTATGCAATTAAATATTGTAACTGAAGTTCCATGAATATAAATAGACAAGTACGTCTATTATGCCATAGCGAACACACCACATGCTTGGTGAATTGAGAATTGTTAAGCTAAACAATTTCTCTCTCGAATCCTCTTCTCGCACCTCTCAAGAATGAGAGAAATTCTTTAAGGCTGAAGAACAAGCGATCAAGAACGACCGACACAAGACACTCGCTTCGCCGTGCTAGCACTCGTAGAATGAGTGGTGTCGATCGGAGGCCATTGGAGCATGTGTGGATCACCTAAAGAGGGATTCTAGTTTGGATCCTCACAAGCGCAGCGAGATAATCTGGAAGGGTCATTCTAAATGATCAACATCATCAATGAAGAAAATACTGAAGATCCATGTATTCTTTTCTTTATGAAATTAATTAAATTAATTATAAACATGATGTGCAAGATCCTCTCTAAAGGTTTTGGGACTCTTCCTTCTTTATCTAAATCTTTGATTATATTCTATGGAGACCGGCGTTCATCTTCATATTGATCCCAAAATAATCATTGATCACGGTAAAAATTAAAGTTGGGTGCCAGCCTAACTGCGCTTCCACTGCGCTCAGAACCTACAAGTGGTATCAGAGTAGTTACATCATAGTTTATAATTATTTAAATATTTCGTTGATGATTTACGCATTTAATAATTTTTTTGTTTCAATTCAAGTTAATAATTCTACAAATATGAATCTCTAGATCTATTCCTCCTCTTTCGTCTCTCGTTTACCTTACAGAAACAATCTTTTCTTTTAATTTTGATTAAAATAAAATAGAGGATCTCATCTGGATGTGACAAAGCTTCCTGGCCATACAACACCAGAACACACAGTGTGTATTTGGTAGTACATGTCATGTAGTCAAGATTCAATGCATCAGACTGGTTTTCCAAACCAAGCCATGTGTTGGATTCTTTCTAAGTCTTAAATGACTCCATGTGTTGACTAAGAACAAGTGGCACACAATTTCCATATTACACACCATGTAGTCCACTGGACACGGTGTGTAGTCCCTTCGAGTTAGGGTTGGACCGTGTACCCCATACATTGCTTTCCCGACTGAAAACTGTGTAACATGGATACTACACGATGTGTGGACCACTGAACATGCGATGTACTCCAAATATTTCCGAAGTAAATCTACACACCATGTCCCTAGGTGTGTACTTTAGATGGATGGTGAACGATAGTACACACCGTGTAGTCAGAACTACACATTGTGTACTCATCCAAATTACGTAGATTTATTAAAATTTATTATTATATTATACAAACCCTTGAGACATGTACCATAGTGAGGGAGTAAAGCTGAGGCACAACACGTGATAGGTGTTATATATATGTGTGTTTAATTTAACATCTGCGTAATGTTCATTTCTACTCATTGGGTAGTTATAAACGGGAATTCACTGGGTTGCCTCCAAGGTACAAGTTCTGTAAAAAGATAATTTTAAATGAATTTATTTGTTTAAAATTATGATGAATGATAATCTTAAGGAAATTCAGAAAAGGGTTTAATATAAAAGGGTTGATTAATTAAATATGATAATTAATTGATTCAAGCATGATTTATCTTAAACAAGAATGATTAAATAATTGAATTCTAGTTTTATTTATGCATGAATATTGTTGCATGTATGGATGATCATGAGCTAGACCAAGACCTTGGTATGTTGATGGTTTCTTTTAATTTATTTATTTTAAATTTTTTGGCATGTGAGCCTTCTCCACATTAATATGTAGGGTCTGCGTGCCCAAGGTTTCTTTTATGTAAAAACCATTTTTTACCCCTCAACTGCACGTGAGTTTAAAAAAAGGAATATGTAATGGATGGAACTCCCATGATAGTGGAGTCGGTTCAAGATAGAGATGAGATGAAACCAATCCCAGGAGATACAAAGGTTGACAAGCAGAAAGCTGTAAACACAAAACCAAAAGGTTCAAGATGTTTCTACCTTAGGTCATGGTTAGTTTATCAACCGCTATATAAACTATCCATAAAAAAGATCATTATCATGACCTTTATTTTATTTCTGTCAGTTGCATGGTTTATCATTATGGATGTGTTGTCACAATCACATAATTAATTAATTAAAAAACATGCAAGATAAAACTAAAATAAACAAGACTTATGCGTAAATATTATCAAGACATGGTTAATCACTTAAGTAAGTTCCACATAATATTAACAAGCATGTGATAATGATAATAATAAATTCATGCATAAGAGATAAAAATACCTCAAATAAAATATTAAGTTAGACAAAGCCTTCCGTTACTTGATTATGGGAAAAACTCAATAAAACTATGTGTTTGACCAACACTTGTTGGGATACTTACTTTTATATAGGAAGCCCTTATGAAAGGTTTTGGGTTGACTTAACCATATTACATCAAGAGGAGTATCCCTTTCTAGACTTGGTGTAATATTGGAGGTAAGAGTTGAGGAAATCCAAAATTCATGATTTTAGGATTGGGGAGTCCACTCAATAGATCAAGGAGCTACAAGCCTACAGTTGGCAAAGGCCTGCCTACCTAAATACCTTATAATAGCTTGACCAACCCTTGTTGGGGTTATGTGAAGGGGAATATGGATCCTTTCCACTAGAATGTCATAGAAACTGGACATTATAAGTTCAATGGTGAGGGCCATTGGGACTTGATAAAATAGTGGGATACTTAATAAAAATTTATTATTTCACATAAAATGTAATCAAGAAAGTAATAATGATCTTCTCTTTTAATTATAGAATAAAAATGACAAGCTCATCAACCAAAATATCCCTACGATCAATTCTGGATAAAGACAACATTCTCACTGACAGTAACTTCCCGGAATGGTTTAGACGCCTCCAAGTTATCCTACTCCATGAACGAAAGTCTTACATGTTGGAGTTAGCATTACCTGATCCACCTAACATAGAGGCGAGTGATGAGGGCTTCCTAGTCTATGAGAAACATATGAACAACATGGTCGACGTTCAATTTTTGATGCTATCATCAATGTATGGTGAGCTCATGAAGTCTCATGAAAATATGGATGCTTATAGAATGCTCGAGCAAATTTGTGGTCTCTACCAGGAGAGAGAAAGACAGGAAAGGTTTGATATCTCTAAGTCACTCTTTTAGAGTAAGCTTGGAGAAGGTACCCCAACTAGGACTCATGTATTCAAGAATATTGGATACATTGAGCGCCTGAAGGTTCTAGGGTTTAAACTCCCCAAAGAACTGGGCACCGATCTCATTCTCACATCACTCCCTCAGAGATTATCTATTTTTTTTCAATTTCAAAATGAACAACATTGAGAAGTCTCTATCTGATCTTCTTATCCTCATTCTCCAAGTGGACAAATAAATGAAGTGTGAAAAGCCTTCTATCTTTATGGTGAATAATAGGAAAGGTAAGATGAAGATATTTAAGCCCAAATATTCTTCACGACCTTCTAAGAAAAGGAATATCAAAGGGGAAGCAAAGGAACAAGAGGATATTTTTTTTGCATGTGGAAAGAAGGGCCACTGGAAGAAGAACTGCAACCAACCTAAGAAGTAAGGGGAAGCTTCACGTGCATTTTTTATCAAATTAAATCTATCTGTTTCTAAAAATTGGGTATTAGATATAGATTGTGGTTCTCACATATGTATCCAAATACATGAACCAAGTAGTTTCAGGAAGATTGACTGAGGGGAGGTAGATCTACGAGCAGCCAATGGAGCTAGAATTTATGCTGTAGCTGTCAGGGAATACCACCTCACATTGCCAACTGGGATGATCTTGGTGTTAAAGGGTTGTTATTATATGCCTTATATTACTAAAAAAATTATTTTTGTATCCAGATTAGATATAGATGGATTTTTTTTCATGTTTGGAAATGAATATTGCTTCTTTTACAAAGATAACATTTGTTTTGGTAAGGCACATTTATACAATGGTCTTTTCATGTTGGATTACACAAACCAAGTAATGGAAATCGATAAAAAATATACTTCACTTGACACATACCACACCCAACTTTGTCATCATTGACTAGGTCATGTAAATGAGAAACTCTTGAAAAAGTTACATTAAGATGGATATTTAGATTATTTCGAACTAAAACCACTTGGCATATGTCATGCATGTTTACAAGGCAAAATGACAAAATACTCATTTAGTGGGAAAGGTCAAAGGGCTAAATAACTTCTTGAATTGGTTTATACTGATGTGTATGGACCATTTTCAATTTAATCAAGGGAAGTTTACTCATACTTAATATTTTTTACTGATTATTTTAGTAGATATGGATATATATACTAAATTAGATATAAGTCGAATTCTTTCGATAAGTTCAAAGAATACAAGAATGAATTTGAGAACCAGATTGGTAATAATATTAAGAAACTCCACTTAGACAGAGGTGTAGAATATCTTAATCAAGACTTTATTGATTACTTATGGGAGTTTGGGATCCTATCCCAACTCACTCCTCCACACATGACCTAGTGGAATGGTGTGAGAAAAAGGAGAAACCGAACCCTATTAGAGATGGTGAGATCAATGTTGAGTCATGTGAGTCTTCTATTATCCTTTTGGGGATATGCGTTACAAATTTTGGTGCATATATTAAACCAAGTACCAACGAAATCGATAAATGGTATTTCATATGAGTTCTGGAGTGGAAGAAAATCCATGTTATTGAATTTACATGTGTGGGGTAGCAAAGCGTTTGTTAAGGCCTTTTCAGGTAAAAAACTCACACCCCGAGGCACAAAGTGTACCTTTATAGGATATCCCAAGGAAATAAGGGGATATTATGTAATTCCCCAACCCCAATTACCCAGAGTTAGTGCATTATTACATTACATTGGCATGATCATAAAAGACCAAGTCTTGAAAGACTGATTTGTTTAGTAGCCTTGGAAACACTAGATATATTCATAAGTCTTACATTACATCATAAAGAGAAAAAAACTAAAACAACATCTTGTCTTCATATCTCCTCATACTGTCCCTACAGTTCATTCATAAAATACTTCTTCACATCCTGGGAAAAATAAAACACTGAAAGGGGTGAGATCAGATGCTCAGTAAGGATAAAAATATAGAAGAAACTTTCATAAATAATTATAAACATTTAAGGTAATGTATAACTAAAACAAAAGCCTTTTAAACTTGAACTTCAGCATAATATGTCAAAAATAAAATGAAGTAATTCCATTTACTTATTCATATGGATATTCTACTAGTCGAATAATTACATGCAATATCAATAACCACTTTTATAATAATGGAATGCATAATTCCAGACTATCATAACCACATAGTCAAGGCCTTGTTCCAAGACTACAAATAAGATTTTGTCAAGGCCTTGTGCCAAGACACTAGTTTGTATCATGAGACCTACCATTGCATCTAGGAGCTATAGAGGGCTCCAACCATCACTTACTAAGTCCAATGCATTCCTCATATGAAAATTTTGAAACATAATATAAATATTCGTATTAAAACTAGCATACGAAATGTAAATACTTTATCCACAAACTATTAATGGTATAAAAATAACACATCCACATTCAAAAATAACTCATTCAATACAATATGGAAGATTGTATTGTAACAGATTAAACTCAATCGAGAATAATGAGTGATATTGACATAGATGAAAATAACTATCAAAACTATTTGAGAGAAATATCCCCCTTTTTCTTGAAAACATTTAAAAGTCACACTATTTTTCAAGAAGCCATTTAAAAATAGATTTTTTAATCAATGTATCCCATACCACTTTGAAACTTTTAAAAGGAGTTTTAATTTTAAAACTTTAATTTCCATATAAATAAATCTTTAAAACCATTTTTAAAACATGTACATTAATGAGAAAGATTTAGAATAATAAATCATTAAAACATTTAAAATGATATTTTAGTTAGAGTTCCTAACCAAAAGAGAGACACTTGAATATAAATAATTGAGGTAATCAATACTTTATAATATCATGAGAATAAATGGATTCATGATACACTATGTCAAATCACATTATATACACTATATAAAAGTAATTTGGTGTATAACAACAAAGAAGTATCAATGGAATGTAAATTGAGATGAAATCTATTATAAAGACCGTATCCTTAGGTTAAGGATAAATGAACGAAATAATTATGTGTGACAAATATAAATACGCTAAATATGATTGGATATTATGTGTAATTAAATCAGAGGACATTCACACATATTCTTGTAAAAACAACACCAATGAATTGGATGCTTAACTCAACAAATGGAGATTGAGATAAAATTACTCTTATCAAGTTCATATTGATGACTTGAGAATTTATCAACGGAGTGATTATATGTATCAAAAGTATATCCACAGAAAGTGGAGTGGAAATTATGAAATAATCACATGAATATTGATTCCACATATAATCTTAGAGTACAATAATCAATGAAGTATGCATAAAGCCGAATGAGTGGAAATTGAAATTTCAAATTCCCTTATTGATTTGGTAACTTACAAAACATACACCCATGAAAGAAGTATCATAAAATAATGATGTAAATATCCATAAATTAAATTATATTACACAATAAATACAATAATGGGCAGTACACACACCACATGCAATAAATAAGTGGTGAACAATGGAAATCTCACGGAATTAAAAGTGAGATAAGAAACCCCTTACATTGTAACTTTTCCTTGGTCGGGGGTAGGTTAAACTCCTGTATATTGGTGAAATAATTTTTATTTAATTATAGAAGAATAATATACATTAATATGATATCATATATGATCTTTTAACATTGATTTGTTGATAATATCTTAGTATTATCGTCATCTCAGGTGTTAACAGATTCGTTTTCCTTTATATTATTTGTTATGTGAGCCATATTTTTTATAGATGGGATGTATCTTATTCATATACAGAATGATATCATGTATATAAAAATTATTTTTAATCATCAAATGAAATTTAGTCTTGAATGGATATGATGGGGAATGAATCTCATTGCGTTCGTGGAGACGATAATCCGTACGTACGCAGGAGTGACAATATCATTTTTTGATATTAAAATAATATATAATTGGATGTTATATCATATATACAGAATAATTATCATGTTATATTTATTATTTACATGAATTACACATCATTATTATACCCATCCAAATAATAATATATTGAATAACAATTACACCACAACGTGGAGACGGTAGGCCGTACGTACACACGTATGGTGACATGTCATTCAAAGGATGGATAGAATACTGAATATGGTTGTACCATATTTATAATAACACCAAATTATAAAGAAGATACTGGAATTATTATTTTAGAATGGAAATAACAAAGAAATAAGAAGTTGAATAAGGAAGGAACTTGAAAGAGGGTGGTGAAAACATTACCTCTTCTTCAGGTTGTTTCTTTTGATTTGATCAAAAGGGATCTTTAGGTTGGCTTTCTGATCAAACTAAAGCCTCTAGGTTGAAGTTAGGGAAGTTGAGAGAATATTTGGGTAGGGGTTGGCCGAAAAAAAAGGCTTTTAGGGTATGAATTTTAGAGAAGTGGGAGTGCCCTTTTATAGGAGGGGTGAGGGGCACCTTAGGAAAAGCTAGAAATATTATTTTATAATAAAACTATTTTCGGTTTATAATGGCTATAAAGTAGATTATTTAAAGTCTAAGGTGGGGATAGGTAGAAAAAAACTAAACTAATAGGTTTTATATAGGTTTGGGTCACTTTATTAACCTTATCTTTTTGTTTTAACTCTTAGTTAGTTAGTTTGACATTTACCATGTCACTTTGTATTTCTATATCATATAGTTAATAAACTTACTATATACTTAAAAAATACCCCCAAGTGGTCCATTAATTATACAAATATCATTATATAAGTCCTTTTACAGAACCTTATATTTTTAGGAATAGAATATCAATTAATAATGTAATATTTGTTTTAAAAACTCCTTTATGTCAATTTTGACACTATTTAATAATTGATTTTTTTTAAAGTCTTAAAAAATTTATTAATTCAAAAAAAATTCATTTAAGAAATACTAATATGTCATATTAACCAATAAATTTTTTTATGTCATCAAAACTTTCATATTATATTTATTTTAACATTTATAATACTAATTATTTGATTCTTTCATTAATAAGGAAAATATTGCATCATTATTGTGACATAAATATATTTAATTATTCAATGTCTAAAAATTATAAATAAAATAAAATTATGTAGGAAATCTTTTTATCTTTATAATTAATATTTATAGTCTAAAATATAACATATATAACCCTATGTGAAAATTGTTTTGCTAAAAGATATTTTCTTATGTCATTTTTGTATTTACCTTATCTTAATTAATATAAAGTGTCATTATCACTTACAAGTGGACCCATGAGGTCCCAAAATCGACCCAAATATGCCCATGGTAGGACATGTATCAACCAATAGGGTTATTACACGTTTTAGGGTAATTTATTATTATTATAATATTATTTTTTACCCTTATTTACCAGATTTACCCTTTAACCATAGTAAATAAAATATTTATCGGAGTAATTTTTCAAAATGTCTAAAAATAAGAGATATCTATTGACACAATTTTGGAAATCCTGATTCCAAATATGGAATCCATTTTTCCAAATTCAAAACACATAAGTGGCAGTAATTAATTTAAAATCAATTCCCACTGTCAAAACAAAAAAGCGTGTTTTTAAGAAATAATACCTAACAAAAGATTGACACTTGTTTATGTCCGGTTTAAATGTGAAATTATGTCCGATGACCAAAATTGTATTAAATGGTAAAAATATATTCTAAATATACTTTAAAACCACTCAAATTCATAATTTATCACTATTAATTATTTCAATTAAAAAAGTTGTTTTTAATTAAAATTTAGTAATTTTCACTATTCATCAAAATATGAAAGTTATCAGAAAAGTACCAAAAATTCACCCTAATCTAATTTCGATATTCTGAATCCAAAAATGAAGTCCATTTTGAAAGATAAAATGTATAAAATTTCAAAAAGTGGGTATTAATATTCATAACGTCTAGTTTGATTGGTTGTGGTGTGTTAAAACTCGAAGTTGCGTACAACACACGCTACTGTATTATTCAAAGAGAAGTGTACTGTGGAAGATTGGGGTGTCACATTCTCCACTCCTTAAATAAATTGTGTCCTCTCAATTTTTAAAATTGGGATTGGGAATATAATGGAAAGTCCCACATCGGAAAAAGAGTCAATAAAACTATCACTTTAAAAGAAAGAAAGAGAAGTACGAAGGTCACCTGAGATAACCTATACTAGTATTCCATGTAGAAAAACATGGATATGAATGATAAACTAAGTGTCAAGTTTTGATGGAGAAGGATATAAAACATGATCAGGAGAAAGTTAACAACAAGAAAACCACAAACGTGTGATGGGACAAATAGTCATTAGTTTCTTAGTAGGAAAACTAAAAGGACAACATTTTTATTTTTTATTTTTAAGTTACATTACCTAAAGATGAGGAATTAATTTCTGATATTGAATAAGAACATAAAGATATATACATACTTTTTATGTAAAGTTTTATTATTTAATAAATTTCTACTACTAACTCATTTTTAAACGATGAGTATTCAAGAAGACATGGTCATAATGGAAGAGATAGAATAAACTTCTTATAGAATCACATGATCTACGAATGATAAACTATATATTTACCTTGTCTTTAGAGATTAATCAAAACCAAAATAGTTAGTATAAGATATGATGATCCACCAAAAGGATATTCCATTAGAGAAATAAACACTAATCTTAATTTCTAAAATTAAACCAACAATACCCCAAAGTTAAATAAATAGAATTCAATAAACAATTGTCCTTAAAATCCTTCAATATAATCCAAACTAATATTGAAACCCAAAACATAGAATAATTTGGTTATGTAGTCTTCCACATGAAATTGTATCTCCAAATGACATCAACTACTATTAAAGTCACATACTTAAAAGTAATTAACCTAATCACATATTCTCTATTATAGGTTAATCATTTCCATAAATAACCCAAATCACTATAAATACACGGTAAAAACATAGATAAAAATCCACCATTACTTCTCAAACTAAATCCCATAGTATTCTATTTTCCATGGGAATATAGTGTTCCCAACAAAGCGAACATCTTCCAAAATAACATTTATCACTTAATCACCAAATCATTTTCCTATACTAAGGGTATTCATTTGATAAGACACAAGATCCCAAATTAACTTATTATTGATCAATAAAATCATTTAACTAAAAATAATTAGTCACATTAACTAGGGACTTCACATAGTCTAGTGGTAGACGGTAAATCCCAATCGCACTTTGGTTGTGGGTTCGATTCCCACAGCTTTGTCCGACGCGATGGGTTGTTACACGGTCTACATGTTGTCCTTTTTCAAAAACTATATTTTATAACATTACCAAAATGAGATAAATTCCTCAAAATAACCATAGAATAATTTAACCACAAATGTTATATCATACCTTGCATTTTCATCCCAAAATATAATAACATGTAATTTCCTCAAACCCAATGAACATATAAAACCAAATGGTTATTTATAACTATATCTACAAGAGAAAATCTAAGTCTTCCTCAAATATCATTCTCACATGGAAAACTACAGGGTCACAAATACAAAAGAAAATTATTCCAAAGTAATACCATCAACAAGTAGCACTAATACTTTTAAACATTTCTCCAACCATTTATTTCCACATAGCTTATTCTTTGACCAAGAAAATATCCTATATAATAGGGAATTCACTCGGGTAATGGCCAGGTCCCCTACATTTATGACAAATGACTGTAAATGGATTCTTGGGACTATTTTTATTTTATTCCATAGTACTCTTCATTTTTCCTCGGAAATTCTTCACTTTATGTCCTTCTTTCCCGCACGTAAAGAATTTCTTTGTTCCATTGAGACACTTTCCTGGGTGTCTCCTTCCACATTTCCCGCATGATGGAAATTGAGGATTCTTTTCTCCATGGTCTCCACTGCTGGAGCTCTTATAATTAATCACCTTTATCTTATTTATTGAGTCTGAGAGTTGGTTAATATATACGTTTTTGATCATATTTTTGGAAAATTTATTTGTCATGAACACGATATCTTTTACGCCTATCAACGTTCCATTTTGTTTCTCATTTCCACCACCATTCCCACCTTGTACATCATTCTCAAAGTTACTATAAACTCCTTGGAATCCAACCATTGACTAAAACCAAAAAGCATTATGTGAGTAACAGTAGTCAAAAAATCATTTAGAGAATATCATGACATCATATTATTTATTTGAAACACCTTAGTATTAACCAAGTTCATTTATTCTCATCTTATATTAAAATAATTCAAATTAGTTTGTAAAGAAAATGTAAATTATCCTAAGAATATCCCCCGAGAGTGTCGTAACTAAGAGTGCAGCAAGACCCGTTGTCATGCACCAGTTCCCGTTTGAGTCGAGCTCAAAGCAGTGTTTTCGGGTTTTACCCCTAGGTACATCTGTCCCAGAGCCAACTCTACCTGCTCATATCCAGACAGTGATGTATTGCTTGGAAAACTCAAAAAATCTATACAATACCAAAATTCTAGGAAGTTATTCTATACTAATTCTCAAAGTCTATATTAGGGATATGTGGTCTAATCAGAGTTTATCAAAATCTACTTTCCAAGGTTTGTACTAAACTTCCTCTGATACCAACTATAACGCCCCTACCCCAGTTACCCAGAGTCAATACATTATTACATAACATTATCATGATCATAAAAGATTAAGTTTCAAAAGACCGATTAGTTTAGTAGCCTTGGAAACACTAGATATATTCATAAGTCTTACATTACATCATAAAGAGAAAAAAAACTAAAATAACATCTTGTCTTCATATCCCCTCATACTATCCCTACAGGTCATTCATAAAATACTTCTTCACATCCTGGGAAAAATAAAACATTGAAAGGGGTGTGATCAGATGCTCAGTAAGGATAACAATATAGCGAAAACTTTCATAAATAAGCATAAACATTTAAGGCAATGTATAACTAAAACAAAAACCTTTTAAAATTGAACTTCAGCATAATATGGAAAAAATAAAATAAAGTAATTCCATTTACTTATTCACATGGATATTCTACTAGTCGAATAATCACATGAAATATCAATAACCAATTTCATAATAATGGAATGCATAATGCCAGACTATCATAACCACATAGTCAAGGCCTTATGCCAAGACTACAAATAAGATTTTGTCAAGGCCTTATACCAAGACACTAGTTTGTCTCATGAGACCTAATAATGTATCGAGTAGCTATATCAAGCTCCACCTATCACTTACTAAGTCCAATGCATTCCTCATATGAAAATTTTGAAACATGACATAAACATTCGTATTAAAACTAGTATACGAAATGTCAATACTTTATCCACAAACTATGAATGATATCAAAATAACACATCCATAGTCAAACATAACTCATTCAATAAAATATGGAAGATTTTATTGTAACATATTAACCTAAATTGAGAATAATGAATGATATTGACATAGATGAAAATAATCATCACAACTATTTGAGAGAAATATCCCCCTTTTTCTTGAAAACATTTAAAAGCCACACTATTTGTCAAGAATCCATTTAAAAATAGATTTTTGAATCAAAGTGTCCCATACCACTTTGAAACTTTTAAAAGGAGTTTTAATTTTAAAACTTTAATGTCCACATAAATAAATCTTTAAAACCATTTTTAAAACATGGACATTAATGGGAAATATTTAGAATAATAAATCATTAAAAAATTTAAAATGATATTTTAGTTAGAGTTCCTAACCAAAAGAGAGACACTTGAATACAAATAATTGAGGCAATAAATATTTTATAATATCATGAGAATAAAGGGATTCATGATATACTATGTCGAAGAACATTATATACACCATATAAAAGTGATTTGGTGTATAACAACAAAGAAGTCTCAATGGAATGTAAATCGAGATGAAATCTATTATAAATACCATATCCTTAGGTTAAAGATAAATTAAAAACATAATTATGTGTGACAAATATAAATACACTCAATATGATTGGATATTTAGTGTAATTCAATCAGAGGACATTCACACATATTCTTGTAAAAACAACACCAATGAATTGGATGCTTAACTCAACAAATGGATACTGAGATAAAATTACTCTTATCAAGTTCATATCGATGACTTGAGAATTTATCAACGGAGTGATTATGTGTATCAAAAGTATATCCACAGAAATTGGAGTGGAAATTATGACATAAGCAAATGAATATTGATTCCACACATAATCTTGGAGTAAAATAATCAATGAAGTATGTATAAAGCTGAATGAGTGGAAATTGAAATTTCAAATTCCCTTATCGATTTGGTAACTTACGAAACATACACCCATGAAAGAAGGATCCTAAAATGATGATGTAAATATCCATAAATTAATGTACATTACACAATGAATACAATCATGGGCAGTACACGCACCACATGCAATAAATAAGTGGTGAACAATGGAAATATCAAGGAATTAAAAGTGAGATAAGAAACCCCTTACATTGTACCTTTTCCTTGGTCGAGGGTTGTTTAACCTACTGTATAATGGTGAAATAATTTTAATTAAATTATACTAGAATAATATAAATTAATATGATATCATATATGATCTTTTAACATTGATTTGTTGATAATATCTTAGTATTATCGTCGTCTCGGGTGTAAATGGATTCGTTTTCCTTTATATTCTTTGTTATGTGAGCCATATTTGTTATGGATGGGATGTATCTTATTCATATCCATAACTATATAATGTCTCTAAATATTATTTATAATCATCAAATGAAATTTAGTCTTGAATGGATATTATGGGGAATGAATCTCATCGCGTTCGTGGAGACGGTAATCCATACGTACGCACGAGCAAAAATATCATTCTTTTGATATTAAAATAATATATAATTGGATGGTATATAATATATACAGAATCAGTATCATGTTATATTTATTATTTAAATGAATTACACATCATTATTATACCCATCTAAATAATAATATATTGAATAACAATTACACCACGATGTGGAGATGGTAGGCCGTACGTACGCACGTATGGTGACATGTCATTCAAAGGATGGATAGAATACTGAATATGATTGTAACATTTTTATAATAACACCATAGTATTTAGAAGATACTGGATTTATTATTTTATAATGGAAATAACAAAGAAAGAAGAAGTTTAAGAAGGAAGGAACTTGAAAGAGGGTGGTGAAAACATTACCTCTTCTTCGGGTTCTTCCTTTTGATTTGATCAAAAGGGCTCCTTAGGTTGACTTTATGATAAAACTAATTCCCATAGGTTGAAGTTAAAGAAGTTGAGAGAATATTTTGGCAGGGGTTGGACGAACCAAAAGGCTTTGAGGGTATGAATTTGAGAGAAGAGGGAGTGCCCTTTTATAAGAGGGGTGAGAGACATCTTAGGAAAAGATAGAAATATTTTTTTATAATAAAATTATTTTCGGTTTATAATGGATCAAAAGTGTATTATTTAAATTATAAGGTGAGGATAGGTTGAAAAAAACTCAACCAATAGGTTTTAGACAGGTTTAGGTCACTTTATTAACCTTATCTTTTAGTTTTAACTCTTAGTTAATAGTTTGACATTTACCATGTCACTTTGTATTTTTATATTATATGGTTAATAAACTTACTATATACTTCCAAAAGACCCCCAAGTGGTCCATTAATGATACACATATCATTATATAAGTCATTTGGCCGAACCATAGATTTTTAGAAATAGAATATCAATTAATAATATAATATTTGTTTTAAAAACCCCTTTATGTCAATTTTGACACTATTTAATAATTGATTTTTTTTTAAAGTCTTAACAACTTTATTAATTCGAAAAAAATTCATTTAAGTAATCCTAATATTTCATATTAACCAATAAAAGTTTTGTATGTCATCAAAACTTTCAAATTATATTTATTTTAACATTTATAATACTAAAAATTTGATTCTTTCATTAATAAGGAAAATACAGCATCATTATTGTGTCATAAATATATTTAATTATTCAATGTTTAAAAATTATAAATAAAATACCATTATGTAGGAAATATTTTTAGATTTATAATGAATATTTATATTCTAAAATATAACATATATAACCCTATGTAAAAATTATTTTTCTAAAAGATATTTGCTTATGTCATTTTTGTATTTACTTTAACTTAATTAATATAAAGTGTCATTATCACTTAAAAGTGGATCCATGGGGTCCCAAAATCGACCCAAAGATTTCAATGGTCGGAAATGTATCAAAAAATAGGGTTAGGACACGTTTTAGGGTAATTTATTATTACTATAATATTATTTTTTACCCTTATTTACCGGATTTACCCTTTAACCATGGTAAATAAAATATTTACCAAAGTAATTTTTCAAAATGTGTAAAAATAATAGTTACCTATTTAAACAATTTGGAAATCCTGATTCCAAATATGTAATCCATTTTTGAAAATTCAAAACACATAAGTGGCAGAAATTAATTTAAAATTAATTCCTGCTGTCAAAACAAAAAAGCGTGTTTTTAAGAAATAATAACTATCAAAAGATTGACACTTGTTTATGTCTGGTTTAAATGTGAAATTACGTATGATGACCAAAATTGTATTAAATGGTAAAAATTTATTCTAAATATACTTTAAAACCACTCAAATTCATAATTTATTATTATTAATTATTTCGATTAAAATTTTTTTTTAATTAAAATTTAGTAATTTTCACTATTAATCAAAATATGAAAGTTATCAGAAAAGTACAAAAAATTCACCCTCAGATAATTTCAATATTCCGAATCCATAAATGAAGTCCATTTTGAAATATAAAATGTATAAAATTTTAAAAAGTGGGTATTACTATTCATAACGTCTAGTTTGATTGGTTGTGGTGTGTTAAAACTCGAAGTTGCGTACAACACACACTACTGTATTATTCAAAGAGAAGCGTATCGTGGAAGCTTGGGGTGTCACATATTACCTATAAAACCCCTATGACAAAAAGGTTATAGTGGTAAGACATGCCATATTCTTTAATAGGGAACACATCTCCAGAAGAGATAGTGGGAGTGAGATAGACTTTGATGAATTCAAGGCTCAAGGTACACAAGAGCTGGTACATGAATAGATTCCAAAAAGCCCCATGAAAGAAGAATTTGTTCTAGAGACTCAAGTAATGCGTAAGAGTACAAGATATGTTAGAGAACCGTAATGGTATAGTTTTCTAATTATCAAGGATGGTGACTCATTATTAGTTGATAATAATGGTCCTCTAACCTACAAGGAAGCAGTTAGTGGCACAGATGTTGCCAAGTGGCAAGAAGCCATGAATTATAAAATGGATTCCATGTATAAAAACTAAGTCAGGATTTTGGTAGATCATCCAGTTGATGTAAATCCTGTTGGTTTGAAATGGGTATTTAAGAATAAAATGGACATGAAAGGACAAGTAAGTACCTATAAGGAACAACTGGTTGCAAAAGGGTTTAAACAACGTCAAAGAATTGACTAAAATGAAACCTTTTCACCAGTTTCAATGCTGAAATCCATCAGAATTCTACTTTCCATTGAGTCTTACCATGACTATAATATTAGGAAAATGGATGTCAAAATAGCCTTCCTTAATGGGAACCTTCAGGAAGATGTCTACATGAGAAAACCAGAAGGGTTTGTGACACCAAAAGATGCCAATAAGGCATGCAAGTCACAGAAATCTATTTATGGATTAAAGAAAGCATCCAGGTCATGAAACATTCATTTTGATGAATCCATAACATAATTTGGTTTTATCAAGAATGAATTTGAGCCTTGTATCTACAAAATGATTAGTGGGAGTGTAGTCATTTTTTTAATAGTATATGTTGATGACATATTACTTATTGGAAACGAGATACCATTCTTACAGTCTATTAAGGAATGGTTGAATCAATGCTTCTATATGAAGGACTTGGTCATGAAATCATATATTCTTGGTATCAAGATTCATCGTGATAGATCCAAGAGATTGTTGGGCTTAAGTCAAAGTACATACATTGATAAGATACTAAAGAGATTTATTATGGAACAATATGAGAGGGGATTGTTTCCAGTGTCACATTGAATTTATCTTTACAAGAAAATGTGTACTCAGATACATGAGGAAATAATGATAATGGAAATAACTCTATACACATCAGTGATTGGGTCAGTCATTTATGCCATGCTATGTACTAGGCTGGATGTCACCTATGCATTAAGTGAAGTAGGTAGATATCAAGATGGCCTAGGTGACCACAATTGGATGGAAGTCAAGAATATCCTAAAGTATCTGAGGCATACTAAGGATATGTTTTTTGTTTATGGAGGAGATGAGGAACAAGTTATCATAGGATATGCAGATGCAAGTTTCTAGACTGATCAAGATGACATGAAGTCACAAACGGGATACATCTTCACTTTGAATAGAGGTAGAGTGAGTTGGAAGAACTAAAATCAGAGTGTGGTTGTAGATTCTATAGTAGAGTCTGAGTATATTGTAGCTTCTGAGGTAGCTAAAGAATCAGTTTGGATGCAAAGATTCATCTAGGAGCTAGATGTGATATCCAGTAGTAAAGATCCCATTACATTGTATTGTGATAATACTACAATGGTGGCTGTTGCAAAAGATCCAAGGTCACATCAGCGGACGAAGCACATACTTTGGAAGTATCATCTCTTGAGAGATTTTTCTCAGAGAGTTGAAGTTGTAGTGAGTAGTATTTCTATAGATGACAACGTGGAGGACCCCTTGACTAAATCCTTGACTCAAAAGAAACATGATCACCATGTGAGGTCTAGAGGAATGAAATTCATAGGTAGTTGGCTCTAGTCCAAGTGGGAGTTTGTAAGAGTTGGTGTCCTAAAACCAACTGGTTGTACTTTGATTACATGGATGTTTAATGTATTTAAATATTAAGCATCTTATTATATATTGGTCATTTTTTTTCATGAATATGATATAATAATGTCCTAGAGTATTTATTGCATTGATAAGGTCATGGAAGTTCCCCGTTAAGATGAGAGCCTTGAAATGATCTAACAATATTCTTAAATATAGTTCTATGGTTGGATGACATACTATGAAGGGACACATATCATTTAGACCATCAGGTGTAAGTACTCGTAAGCAGATGAAACTTCCTCTCATGAAGTTTTCACTTGGTAATCTTCAAGACAAGAGATTATGAGAGCAGACCTACTAGTAGGAATTCCTTATGTTTTGGTGTCATCAGATATTTCTATTTGCAAGCATGTGTAATGATCCTTAGACTTTAATATTGTCATTAATATGTTTCATGACTCATGAACTTTGATTTACTAACGAAAACCGTCATGCAGACATATTGTGGGAAGTATGGTACATTGGGTGCGTCACGAGTGACATGATATTAATGGATAAGTTGAGTAAGGATTTGTCCCTTACATTTATTGAAGTTGATATCTATGCCCTTTTATTGAAATAGAACCGTCACATGAAATTTAATGACCATGGTGTAACAACGAGTTTATTTCAGGTAGTCAAAGAATGATGTATCAAGTATAAAGGTTGATGACACTGTCATGAATCCTACTTGATAGGATATTGAGACAAAGGGATTATATTACATAGTGAGCATTCGTATGTGGATGTCGTTGTTGTGACTTTACGTTCTTTCTCTTAGGTGCCTTGACCCGTTTCTAGACATTACTCTTGGACTTTAGGCAATCCCACCAAATTCCAACGAGAAATAATCCTAGAGGGTCACGCATTAAGTGTTTTTGGTGGCCTCGATTAAATTCTATTTGAATTTAATTAATGAAATAAATATTATTCTCAATACCATGAAATAATTTTATTCAAGTTAAGATGATAGCATAAATTAAATAAAATATATTTATTTTATTTAACATTTAATAAATATTTATTTACTAGTTTGTAAATAAAATATTTATTTAAGAGAATAATTTATTTATTTATTTATTCAGGTGTTCAATAAATGGAAGTGGAGTTTGAGCCGATCAAGTCTGGTCCGGTAATAAAATAATTATTTTCAAGATGGTAAATAATTATTAGTTGGCCCAAGTTAAAATAATAATGACGCTGCTATTATTCTGTGACGCGTAATTTTATTCATAATTCCATTTTACACAATTTGGCGCACCATAAATAATGACGCGGTATTATTTTTATGAGCATGGATTTTCTCTAAGTTCATGAATGTATTTAATTACTATTATGAAATTAAATATTATAAATGAAGTTCCATGCATATAAATTAACTAGTACGTCTATTGTGCCATAGATAACACACCACATGCTTGGTGAATTGAGAATTATTGAGCTAAACTATTTCTCTCTCAAATCCTCTTCCCGCCCCTCTCAAGAATAAGAGATGTTCTTCAAGGATGAAGAACAAGCGATCAAGAATGATCAACATCATCAATGAAGAAAATAACAAAGACCCATGTATTATTTTCTTTATGAAATTAATAAAATTAATTATAAACCTGATGTGCAAGATCCTATCTAAAGGTTTTGAGCCTCTTCCTTTTTTACCTAAATCTTTGATTCTATTCTGTGGAAACTAGCATTTATCTTCGCATTGATCCCAAAATAATCATTGATCATGGTAAAAATTAAAGTTGGGTTCTGACCCAACCACTCTTCCACTGCGCCCAGAACCTATAATATTTTTATTTTTTAGATAGTTTGATTTCTATTGGTTGTGTTTTTGTTTCTATAGATCATGATTTATATGCCTATAAATTGGTAAACAACATAAATCTATTATGATGTTATAAATTAATGAAAGATACATAACTCATTATTTACCATACATTCTTGTAATTTATGAATTATGGTCGTAGTGTTTTCTTAATTGTTGATAGATACTTTATATAGGTTACTTGATTTATAAAACCTATTCATAATAAATCAGTTAATTCAAGATGAGAATTAAAATTGTTGTTTTCTAAAGAACATTTTTTGGGGTTGAACGAGCCCATAATTGGTTATGGGAGGCTTGACTGCCTCGATGCCATAACCTTATTTTCCTTTATTTATATATTGAGAATACATTGAATATATATGTATTGTTTAATATTATTAGTTCCTTGTTGTGACTACATGTGATTGTTTGATAACTTATAATGGTTGGTAATGTGGATGAAAAATGGGCTAGGATCATAGGCTGCCATGATGGTCAGATGTATTATGCAATGCACATTGGTGTGGGAATGAAATCAGGTGTTCAAGATGAGTTCAGAGTGGAGCTTGATCATTGAAATATATTCTTGCTTTTTTCTTTTAAATTTACTTATGTATAGATATTATCTATTTTGTTACTAACCGCTCAAAGCAATTTGACTCTAGGCATGAGATGTAGATCTTTGATATGATAGCTTAGGATGAGTCTTAGAGTAATTGAAAATAATAAAATCATAAATTTCTTAAAAAATAAATATGGATAGTTCATGGTGATCATAGAATATTATCATATACTTTAGAATATAAATAAAGAAAATTGTGGTGTAAAAGGAACTAAACTTATAAGTTTAAAGTGTTAATCTTGGAAATGAATTCCGCATAATATTAATAAATTAATTCTTGATTAAATAATTAATAATGAACTTAATGCATGTATACTTATTGAGATATAGTCCTTAATTTTGGAATTAGGGTGCCTTATTTGATGATATTTATAGATGATTATAATGTTATGTAGGTTCCATTAGCATATTTATCTGCGATATATTCTATATTTTCTAATTTCATACACTTCACCACCTACATCAGTAGGGAAATCAATACCCAAAAGTTGGGGGGGGGGGGGGGGGGGGTTCTTCAACATCAGGGATGGAAGGGGAATGTATAAATGAATTATACCTCTCACCACTCCCCCTTTTGTTGTATTTATGTGTAGTCATATCATGGGGTATAATGTATTACATTGTAGGGTGAATTCTTACCCAGGTTGTGATGGATCTTGATTTTACTATATATTTATGTATAGGATATGATAGATTAAAGTATAACACAAACATGTTCCAGTCATGGTGGTTAGGGATTCCCATGGGTGCACATGCATGGACTATGTTGGATTGAGGTATAATGTATTCACATGGGCTCTAGTGTATTTCGATCATACACTTAGTCACTACTGGGGATGGTGATGATGGGGTGCTGGTATACATAAGATATAGAATAGTTATGGTATGGTTTCATGAGGTTCATGATGACTTATTGAAGGGATGAGCATAATATTTGAGTCATTGGGGTATGAGAGTGAAAAAAATCAAGGAAGTGGAAGCAGGGTATAGCAACCCAAGCCTTTTACACATATTATTACATTATTTTAAGCATAATTAACCATAAAATTACAATCCAATGATTGTAAAGTCTAGTGTCTTTGGATGATTAGGTACATAAAATTGAAAACATGGAAATAGAATAAAAAATATTTATTTTAATCATCCATAAATATATCCTAACTTCTATTGAGCTCCTATATATACAAAGGATAACCTACGAAATACATGAACAAAGGGATGATCTAAAAAACCTAGTAAGGGTATAAACATAAGAATAAAGCAAAGAACATGGGTTAGAAGTCATAACATGATGACATAAAAAGGAATGGAACATGAATAAACATAAGGAATCATAATATGTAAAGAATGGGTACATATAATCATGTAATCATAGGAATGTGGAAAAAACACACAACATGACATATGTATGAGTTAAGGCTAACTGCCAAGACCGTTGCACATGGTGAACAAAGTCCCATAGAGGAATCTGGTCACTCCCTGTTCCAACATGATGTATCATGAGACAAAAAATTACCCAATGTATTGGAGCGATATCTAGGAACAACCATTATAGAATTTTCATACATATGTGTTCCATATGAAGAATCAAACATAAACATAAGGGTTATCCATGTAAAGAAATGGTAATTATAATCATGTCATAAGGAATAAAAAAAGGAAATATCATAATGGTGTACATGAAAGAATGGATTTAAATAATAAATGGACATTAATAAGGGAATATAAGTTTATATAATGATAATTTATTTCAAAATGAATTGACAACATGTAAAAATAGTGTTTAAGAGTCATTAGAAATGAAACATTTTAGTGCAGTTTAAGGAAAATTTAAAGAGCATTTAAAGTAAGAAAGGAATATTTGTTTTCATAAAACCAGAAATGAACCAAGATATTTTTTCATGATAAAATTATTGATTTTAGAAAAATAATGGAGTCTCAAAATATATTATATATTTCACTTGAAAATGGGTAAGAAATCAAGAACTTCCCTTTAATCGGGATTGCTTATCGGGAATATTTGATAAGGGAACCTTTTTAAAACATGTATTTATCCATCAAAGAAGGATAAAATGATCTTGATACATAATTTTTGAACATATAAATAGAATTTATAATAATTGTATAAAAATATAGAAGAATTACATTGGGTTAAATAGAGAGAAAGTGTAATCCAAAGGAAAAATGGAGGTTCGGAAAGAATCCCTTACCTTATGTACGAAAGTGTTCTACACTTGAACTTAATGTTCTGGATAAAAAAATTAAATCCATTAATTAATTAATTAATAAAATTTTATACATTTATTTTATTTATTATAATTTTATTAAGTTCATTTATTACCTTTTTGATGGGCTATGAGATTCAATTTCATCGTTCGAGAGCGTAGGTTTTCTTGGTTTTCATGATCGATTTACTTGTATACATGTATGAAAAATCATGTAAAATGAGAATAGTTTTCCAAAATTGAAGTTATATGTTATTAATTAATATACATAATATTAAATTTTTATATAATTCATTTTGTTATTTTGGGTGAGGATTAATCATTATATAAGACGTTAGTGATAATCATTTAGATTATTTTGGTGGTTTTCGATCATCACAAACTAGTTTCATTTTATTTATTAATATTATGTATATATAATTATTCCAGGATATTACATAGGATGTAATAAATATATTATAATATTTTTTAACCATAAAAATGGTTTTATGGTCAGACTTGAAGGTGGTAAAGGGAATTGAAGACTCGCCATCCTTGAATGCGATAAATTAACACATCACGAATGATGTTTTCATTTTTAGAACAAAAAGGGGAGGATAAGAGGTTTGATGATGAATTATTCCAATAAAACAATAAAATTATAGTATATATAAGTTACTGTAGTTTTAATTTCACTTGTATAAGGGGATGTGAGGAGTGAATAATAAAATAAAATAAATTCGAAAATAAATTAAAAGAAAATGAAAGAGGATTTTACCTCTTGAATTTATCATCCTTGAGAAACTCCTTAAAAAAGGGTTTGTTATTTATTTGATACCAAGGGATCTTGGGCATGGGTGAGAGGCTTTGTAATAGCATTGGGAAGAATTTGGGCAATGATCAAAACTTGAAAGGTTTGAGGAGAAGGGGTGATATTTATAGGGGAGGAGAGGGGGTGTTTTATCATTATTTTATTCATTAGTTTATTATTTTTCCTCAATACAGTGAATAGTTTGAGACTTATCACTAAATATATTAAAATAATTAATTATAGTTCCAGATTATGGGCTTATATTAGCCATATATCATCTATTACTCAATAATTCATGTATTTGTTAAATGTTATAAATTATTATATTTCACTATTCACAAAATTCAACTATTTTAAGAAAATACCAAAAATTTACCCTAACCATTTTTTGAAATTTAGAATTCAAAAATGAACTCTAGTTTATGAAAATAATTGTCTAAGTATGATAAATTTAAATTTTAATTAAAATCATCATTTACTAAAAAAATACCAATTTTAAAATTATAACTGATTTTATAACACTTTAAAAAATTAATGAAGGTATCATAAAATTATATTATAAACATAAAACAAAAAATATTAATTTAAGAATATATTTTATGAAAATAAATTTTCTTTTAAATCATTATATTATTTATAAAATTGTAAATAAATATTTATGTTTTACAAAAATACCAACACTTAATTTATCATTTTCAAAATATTTATTTACTTATACAATGATATAAATATACCATATTTTTATTTATAAGATGATTATATTTTATTTATAAATTCATAGGTGAGGTTTCTATTCTATTGGCTGATTTACCATTCTTAAGGGTCACATTACTATTCCCAAGGTCAAGTTACTATTCCATTGGTATAAGGTCCTTAAAAATCTAGAAATACCTCTTATTTCTTTCATTATTCATTTATAAAGTTTGTATTATTTTATATATGTGATTTTATGTTATTTATACTATATGGAATAATTGTAAGAATGGATTTTCCATTGATAAAATTTTGGGTTGTTACTTTCGTTACCCCTTATGAAATTTCACCCTTAAAATTTTGTTTTATAAACTATAGTGAAAATAGGTGAGGGTACTTCTCCTTCATTGCTTCATCTGGTTCCCATGTTTCCTATTCGTATTTATAGTTCTTCCATAATACTTTGACCAGGTGAGTATTCTTGTTGCGTGGAACTTTATCTCTACGTTCCAAGATCTTCATTGGATGCTCCTCATAAGAGAGATTATTTTCCAAATATACCACCTCGGGTTTCAGTATATGTGAGGGATCTAGTATATACTTCCTCAAGAGGGATACATGGAATAGATCATTTACTTGAGACATGGTAGTTGTAAGTGAAAGTCAATAGGATGTAACTCCGATATGATCAAGAATCTCGAAGGGGTCGATGTACCTGAGACTCATCTTTTCTTTCTTACCCAATCTATCGATCTTCTTCCATGGAGACATGTAGAGGAATACCATGTATCCAACCCTAAACTCAAGGTCTTTTTGATGATTATTTGTATAGCTCTTTTTTGACTTTGGGATTCCTTGATGTGTTGCTGAATGGTTTTCACCTTCTCTACCATTTCTTCAACCATTTCAGGTCCTAGTAGTTTAAGTTCACTAACTTCATCCCATCATGACAGTGTTTTTCATATTTTCCTATAAAGGCCTTCATATGAAGACATTTGGATGCTTGAGTGGAAATTTTTGTTGTAAGAGAATTCAATCATAGGCAGATATTGGTCCCATACTATTTTGAAGTCCATAGAACATGTTCTCAACATGTCTTCCAGTGTTTGAATAGTTTGATCATATTGACCATCAGTTTAAGGATAATATGCCGTACTGAAGTTCAACTCAGTGATCAGAGCATATTGGAGACTTTTCCAGAACATAGAAGTGAATTTTGGATCCCGATGGGATACAATTTATAGTGTTACTCCATAAATCCTTACCATTTCTTTGATGTATATCCATGATAATTGATCTAGTGATAAGTCCTTTCAAATTTCGATGAAGTTAGCTATCTTTTTAAGATGATCCACAACAATATATATAGAATTGTTTCCTCTGTATGTCTTCAGAAGTCCAGTGAAAAAGTCCATGGTGATGTTTTCCCATTTCCATGTTGGTATGGGTAATGGTTTCATCATATCTTTAGAATTTTTCCTTTCATTGTTTACTTGTTGACATACCAAACACTTTGATATATATTCAACAATATCCTTTTTCATATAGTACCACCAATAGTTCTCTTGGAGATCCCGATACATCTTTGTTCTCCATGGGTTAATAGAGAAGGTTGATTTATGTGAATCACTCAGAATATCTTTCTTTATCTCTGGATTATATGGTACACATAGTCTTGAACCAAATCATACAACTCATTCCTCATTAATTATTAACTCTGAGTTTTTCCCCTTTCTCATGGATTCCACCTTCTTCTGAATTTCCACACCATTTCATTAAGCATCCTTTATTTTATCCATGAGGTATGGTTGATAAATTATTTGAGAAAGGATTTATAATGTTACTTCCTTAATAATTCCCATGTCCATCCTTTTAAAATATAAGAAGAGTGGATCCTTTTCAATTCTCATCATTGATAATGTTATAGGATCCTTTCTACTTAGAGAATCTACCACCTTATTTTCTTTAAAAAGATGATAATGGATTGAGAATTAATACTATTTTATGAGATCTAACCATATTCACTAGCTCATATTAAGATCTTTTTGTGTGAATATATATTTGATACTCTTGTGATTAGTATATATCTCACTATTCTCCCCATAGATATAATGACACAAGATTTTCAATGCAAAGATCACAACTACCAACTCCAGATCATGTGTGAAATAGTTTTTCTCATGAATTATCAACTAACTTGAGGCATAGGCTATAAATTTATCATTTTGAATTAGTAAAAAACCTAATACCTTATTTGAAGCATCACCGTACACCACAAAGAGTTCCCTACTTGTTGGTAGTGCGAGCACTGGTGTAGCGATAAGCCTCTTTTCCAACTCTTTGAAGCAGTCTTCACATTCACTGGTTTGGATAAACTTTACTCCCTTCTAAGTCATATTAGTTAGTGGGTTTGAAAATCATGATAATTTCTTCAAAAATCATTGGTAATACCCAGCTAGACCAAGGAAACTATGGATATCTATTATAGATGTTATCCTGGGCCACTCTTTGTTTTCCTTTTTCTTGGAAGGGTTCATAGATATTTCTTTTATTGTGATAACATACCCTAAGAATGAAACTTCCTCCATACATAAATCACATTTACTATAATTTTCACAAAGTTTCTCCCTTTTCAAAGTCTTTATAATAGTATTAAAATGCTCCTTGTATTCTTCCTTTCTCTGGAGTATGTCATAATATTGTCAATAAAGACTACCAAAAAATTTGCAAGCTAATCTGTAAAGACTCTATTCATTAATTCTATGAAAATTTCTGGAGAATTAGTGAGTTTTAAGGGAATTACTATGAACTCATAGAGTTCATACCTTGTTTTAAAGGCAGTGTCATGAACCAACCCAGGTCGACCCTGAACCGGTCACCTGAGCCGGCCCGCGACATAGCCCGAGAGGCGTTCCCGATCCTCCCGGGCTGGCGACAAGCACCAGGGCATCAAAAGAGGTTGTGGGAATGATTTCTCCCAAAAAAAATAAATAAATAAAGCAGGTGAAATAAAACAGATCAACGCAAAATAAAATAAAAAAACAGAGAAAAGTAACTAAACAAGAACAAAAGAAAATAAAACTAACTGAAAGAGACAACCACTATCTCCGTGTGACTTCGTGGGTTACTCTCCAAATCACGACCAAACGTCGCCCAAGGTGAACAGACCCAAGCTGTAGCCTTCACAAACACTAAAAACAGAAAAGAACTATAGGCATGAGTATAAAAACTCAATAGGCTAGCCCGATATCTATTCCAAATGCACTACCTTTAAATAAAGAAATTTATTAATTCTAGGTTTGAACTAAATATACAAGATATTGGTTTTCACTCACACACACTTTCATTTCTAAAACAAGTATCAGTCCATTTCCCTTTACAATTTAAAAACAATTCTTAATGTTTGAAAGGAACAGGTGCATTGCATTTTAAAACATTTCTATGAACAATTAGAAAACCAAATTTTAGTTATTAGCCAAAAAGTAAAACTACACGTAACACACAACACACACCAAGGGAAATGGAAAAAGTGGCACACAGGGGCCAACAACCGAACTATAACTCTCAACCGAACATCACATACAAATAAATGCAAAAAGAAACATGGGTCGAACCTAGTAGATCGTGAACAATCCAGAACATACTATACATGTGACTCATCCTGAAATCATGCTCTAACTCGATGACATCATAACGCCCTAATGCCCGGCATAGCCCTACATGGCCTAACCGAGGGGCCCAATCCCCATAGCAGCAATAAATCAGTATTCCCCTACTATGGGGACACTAGCCAGTGCGTATTCTAAACTAGTGCAACAATCGTTCTCAGAAAATTTACTCAATATTCCAGGTTCCCATGTCAACACATACAATAAAAAGGGGTGCGTCCAAAATGTAAATCAGTCATTCACGATGTACAAACATCACATACAACTCACACAATCATCGCACACCAAAGATCACCCCTAAATGGGTTTTCCAAAATAATTTATTTTATTAAAGTCCCAAATGGTCCTTCACCATTTTTAAAGCAAAACCCCATTTCTCGAAAAAACCCAAAACCCTTGTTCAGAAGAAATCATATATCTTTAAAACTAGAACTACATTTGAAATTATGTGAATTATGTTTAAAGTCCAAATGGGAATTCTTTCAATACTGGGTGTCCGCTCATCAAGAAAATTTTTCAAGTGTTCGGTATAAAATAAACGGCTCTTTTCGCACCAAATAATCATATAAAAATTAATTATATTATATTATTTCCAATTTATTAAAAATTAATAAACCATCAAGTAATTAATAAATTCTAAATCTAAAGGTAAGTGCATTGGGGGACCTACCTCGACTCGCAGCTCGGTTACGACGATGATGCGATACGTCCCAACTTGCGCACAAGCACGCTCCACTTGCGAACGACCGTAATATCACAGAAAAACCTTGACAATGCGCTGCAACAACGCAAAGTATCTAAAAACTCAGAAACATTGTCTTAAAAATAATCCAAAAGAATAAACAGTGAAAAACCCACCTTGAAACCGGTGCAGACGAAATGGAACGAACCAAAAACATGCGGTAAAATAAGGCGTTCCCCGCAAATAAAGGCGAACAATCCAAAGTAATCTGAATCGCTTCGCCTTCAGCGATGACGAATAGAGCGCGGTTTGACGTGACCTGAGACACCCTTTGTGAACCCAGTGAGGGGATTCACGGCCACGTCAGAGCAATACCCTACAACAATTAAACAACACCCAAAAACAATTAATGCAGAAGGACCAAAGCACGACCAAAAAGGTATCCAGGACTCACATAAACCAAAAAGAAAACCAAGCGCACATCGAAACCTTCCCAAAGTATCATTCTCATCACACTCACCAATAAATAAATCATTTCAGTAAATAATACAACTTTCCTAAAATGCACAACAAGGATTTACCCTAAAAACAAACTCTATTTCCTATCTTTAAAGTCAAACGCACCTCAAAACATTTTCCAAACATGGTTTACACCTTTTACACAAATAAAAACACTATTAAAAAAAACTTATAAAACAACCTCAATAACACCCCCAAAAGCTTTTAAACCCTAAGAGAACCCAAACCCTCTAAAAAAACTGCATACCAAAACCATATCAAAATACAATTTCATTACTACACATGATTTAATAAACCACATGCATGATTTATAAAATTATAAGCAGTGACTCGACTAAATTATTTCCACATAAAACAAACACCGTTTCACATAAAGTCACCACTATAAAACCAAATCCACCTCAAAAAGTGACTGACCAACCGAGACAGATCAAAATCACAAAGAAGAGACTGACGCACTAAAAGATAATTACTATAAACATTAAAACACAAAAGACCCTAATTCAGCAAGTGTGAAACCAAGAAGCAAACATAAAACTTAC
Organism: Viscum album; assembly: GCA_963277665.1. Lineage (NCBI taxonomy): Eukaryota > Viridiplantae > Streptophyta > Magnoliopsida > Santalales > Viscaceae > Viscum > Viscum album. Next base: position 1,634,490,027 of record OY728141.1, read on the forward strand.
CTCGATATGAAACCAAAGGATCGAAACCAAGCTTCGCGGTCCCTTTGCACACCCGAAGGGGAGATTCGCATCGAAGAAAAGGCAACCGAGCTGGTCGTGTGTAAACAAGGATGCTGCTGCGCAAAGGGATGGGGAGCAGGGGGTCGGGTTCGCTGGAAATGTGCCAAAGGGGGGGGGGGGGGGTTGGGTTCAGACAGTGGGTGCCCAGCAGGGGACACGAATCCAGGGTTTCGCCGGCCGGATGGAACAGGGAGGAGGCTGCGGACAGGAGGGTCATGACTTGCTGGTTGGAAGGGGAAAGGGAAGGCGCAGTCACGTCGGAAAAGCAGAGAGAGAGTTGTCCTTGCGCTGGCTAGACCTGAAAAAAAGGGGGGAATGCGGGCGGCCTTGAGCTGGTGCAAGAGAGGGGTGAGAGGGAGATAGCGAAGCGAGGGGGGGGGGTTGTCGCGTGGCAGACGAGAGAGGGGGAAAGTGAGCAGAAAGGTGGAGGCCGACAAGAGGGTTCAGAGTCGCGATGTGGGAAAGCGACGTAGGAGAGGGGTGAGCGGGAGGCGGTGGAGCGTGGGTGAGGGGAGGCGGAGTCAGCCGACGGAGGGTGAGCAGGGAGGCGAAGCGTGGGTGAGGGGAGGTGGAGTCAGCCAGTGGAGGGTGAGCAGGGCAGGGAGCGGCGCGCAGTAGGAAAAAAATGGGGGGGGGGAGAAAGGGGGGGCAACGCGGGTAGGGTTAGGGTTAAGAGGAAGAAAAAAAACAATAATAAAATATAATAATAATAATAATAATAATAATAATAAAAATAAATATAATAAATATTAATAAAACAAATAAATATTATTATCATTTATTATCCATTTTATTTAGAGTAATAATAATAATAATATCAATGTTACAATAATAATATTAGTAATAATATTAATAGAAAAATGATAATAAAAATATTAGTAACAACAAAGGAAATTAAGAACAAGGTGAAATTTAATTATTTAATTTATTGTTTATTTGGATTATCGCGCCACCGTGAAATCACCAGGACCAAACGCATGGTCGCCACTAACGGAGCGATGACCGTAAACCGGCCCAAGACCCACAAAAAAAAACTTCGGAAAAGTTCAAATAGGGACCCAACTATAACTTGTCCAAAAGACACGGGACCGAGTAAACAGTAAAAATAAAATAGAATAAATAGAAGTCCGAGGTTGGGGTGTGACAGGCAGTCTTGGAGATATTTTCCTTCCTCACCTTTCATTGGTGATATCCCAACCAAAGGTCCACCTTATAGAAAAACTTGGACCCACATATTATATCAAACAAGTCATCTATCCAAGGAAGGGGATACTTTTTATTTATCATGATTTTATTGAGATCACAATAATCAATACATAAGCACATTGATCCATAATTCTTCTTGATGAAGAGGACTGTTGTACCCCATGGTGAAGCACTCGGGCATATAAAACCCTTATCTAGATTCTCCTGTAACTAATTCTTCAGTTCTTATAGATCACTGGTGGATATTCTATAAAATTTCTTTGATATAGGAAGATATATAGGAATAAGTTCAATTGATAACTCAACCTATGGATCAAGAGGGAGACCAATAAACTCTTAGGGGAACACATTAGTGTATTCCCACATAATGGGCATGTCTTCAAGCATGATTATCTCTTTTTTATCAATCATTTGAGGTAGATATGATTACTTATAATGCAATAATATTCACAATTGAGATGATGATTCTAAAGGAGATTCATATTACTCCTTACACTTGTACAGAATTGGAGGATGCTTTAGGATGTGAAGAGTGGTCTCTATTTCCCAATAGTTGATGTTATATTTGTATAAAGATAACCAATCTATGACCAATATAGTTTCAAACTCCAAAAAATAAAGTAAGGCAAGATTTAATAGGAGTTTTAGTTCATAAACATTAACTGGGGAGGATTTATACACTTTGGATGCGATAATTTCCCCATTTTATATTCTCATAGATAACTCAACCTCCATATTTTGAGGTGGTGTTTGAATAGTTATAATAAACTTGAAAGATATAAAAGAATGAGTAGAACTAGAATCAAATAGTATGTTATCTATTATTGATTGAATAACCAATGTACCTATCACCACATCATTATCGAGTTCCACTCTAGTAGTAGTGATACCATAATCCCTTCCTTGTTTCATTGGAGTTTGTTGTTGTTGATTTCCTCTAAAAACCCTTGTCTTAGGGCTATATATTGCATAATTCCTATGTTCATTGTAGTTAAAAAATTTCACCATAGGCTGAGTGTTGATTTGAACCTTCCTTTCTTCTTACACATTAGTGGGATTCTTCATATCCCTTCAAATGTTATTAGCCATATGCCCATATCTTCCACATTTGAAGCATCTCTTGGTTCCCTTTAAGTATTTTTCAAGATGCTTCTTCCCACACTTTTGACACATGGCATGTTGGGTATTCTTTACATAATTGGATTTATCTATTGATCCACCCATATTAAAGTCCATTTAACTCTTTTTTTACTGGGCCCATGAGACCACTGAGAGTCTCTGATCTCCATTTCAACCTTAAGGGAACAACGAACAATCTTCTCATAACTGTCGAAGTCTCAAGTCACTAATTATTTTCATAGAATCGACTTTAGTCTGCTAAAGAAGTGATCTAAATTGATTTTGGTGTTCATGACAAAGCTAGAGGCATATCATGAAATACTTGTGAATTTTTCCATGTATGATCTAATAGACTCATCTTCCCTTTTCATTAGTCTAAGTGACTCCCTTTACATCTTAAGATGGAGTGTTCAGGGAAAATATTTATTGAAAAATATTTTCTTAAAAGCTTCCCATTCCATAAAATCAATTTTCTCAGAATTTGTTTTCTTGATCTGTGTCCACCACTGATCAGTTTCCTCATTAAAATGATATAGCACATGTAAAAATTTATCTTATTTTGAGAACTAGAGGACAAATAATAGTTTTTTAATGAAATTAATCCACTATTATGTGATTAGGGGATCAATAGATGCACTAAATATAGGAGACCTTTTATTCATAAAGGATTAGACCATAACTTTCTCTCTTTTAGGTGGAGTGTGTTCCACATGATACAAGTTATTATTAATAAATTGATCCAGCTAAACAAGTACTGTCATAATGTTTTGAGCACCTGTTCCCATAATATTTGTCATATAATTAGGGAAATCATTACATTTCATATCACATTGATTCTTGCCACAAGTTTTTCTATTTTCAGCCATTAACTAAGAAAAATAAAGTATAATAAGAGGGCATGAATACTTATCTAATAAGTATAATAAAATGAAACTTTTAACATAAATGGATAAACTTGTAAATGGAAAGTATATCCAATCTTATAATACCATATGTTTAAATCTAGGTTATCTATAATGATAGAATTATTCTAGGGTTCTTACTAAAGTTTTATAGTCCTAATATCCAAAAACAACTATACCTTGCTCTGATACCAACTATAGAGACCCTATCCTTTTACACATATTATTATATGATTTTAATCATAATTAACCTTCAAATTACAATCCAACAACCATAATGTCTTGTGTCTTTGGATGATTAGGTACATAAAAACGAAAACATGGAAATAAAACAAAACATATTTATTTTAATCATATATTAAGATATCCTAAATTCCATTGAGATCCTAAATCTACAAAGGATAACCTATGAAATACATGAATAAAGGTATGAGCTAAAAAAATCCAGTAAGGGTATACACATAGGTATAAAAAAAAGCACATGGGTTAGAATGCATAACATGATGACATAAAAAGGAATGAAATATGAATAAAAATAAGGAATAATAACATGTAGAGAATGATAGCATGTAATCATGGAATTTTAGGAATATGGAAACAACACAAAACATGACATAATCATGAGTCTAGGATAACTTCCAAGACCATTGCAAATGGAGAATAAAGTCCCATAAAGGAATCAGGTTCACTCCCTATCCCAACATGATGTATCATGAGACTAAACATTACCCAATTTATTGGAGTGGTATCTGGGTGCACCCATTATAACATGTTTATACATATGTGTTCAAAATTCATAATCAAATATAAACACAAGGGTTACCCATGGAAAGAAATGGGTATCGTGATCATGTCATAAGTCATAAAAAAGGGAATATCATAATGGTGTCCATGAAAGAATGGATTTAAATAATAAGTGGAAATTAATAAGGGAAAATAGTAATATATCATGATAATTAATGTCAAAATTAATTGAAAACATGTAAAAATAGTGTTTAAGAGCCATTAGAAATGAAACATTTTAGTGCAGTTTAAGGAAAATATTAAAGAGCGTTTAAAGAGGAAAAGGTATATTTGTTTTCATAAAAGCAAAAATGAACCAAGATAATTTTTCATGATAAAATGATTAATTTTAGAAAAATAATGTTGGATTAAAATATATTATATAGTTCAATTGAAAATAGGTTGGAAATCAGGAAGTTCCCTTTAATCGGGCTTGCATATCGGAAAGATTTGAGAAGGGAACCTTTTTAAAACATGTATTTCCCCAGAAAAAAAGGATGGAATGATATAAAAATTAAATTTTGTAACATATAAATGGAATTTATGAGAAGTATATAAAAATACAGAATAATTAAATTGGGTTAAAGAGAGAGAAAGTGTAACCTGAAAGAAAAATGGAGGTTTAGAAAGAATCCTTTACCTTATGTCCAAAAGTGTTCTGCACTTGAACTTAATGTCCTATATAATAAAATTAAAAATATTAATTAATTAATTAAGATCCTTTTATACATGTATTTTTTTTATTATAATTTTATTAAGTTCATTTATGGAATTTTTTATGGGTTATGATATTGAATTTCATCATTTGGGAGCATTGGTTTCTTTGGTTTTCATGATTGGTTTACTTGTATACATGTACAGAAAATCATGTAAAATTAGAATGGTTTTCCAGAATTTAAGTTATATGTTATTAATGAAAATACATAATATTAAATGTTTATATAATTTATTTGGTTATTTGGGTTGAGGATGAATCATTTGATAAGATGTTAGTGATAATCATTTACATTATTTTAGTGGTTTTCAATCATCACAAACTAGTTTGGTTTTATTAATCAATATTATATATATATATAATGATACATGAACATTAAATAGTATGTAATAAATATATTATAATCTTTTGAAACCATAAAAATATATTTATGATCATCCATTAAGGCATTAAAGGAAATTGAAAACTCGCCATTCTATAATGTGATAAATTAACACATCATAGATGATGTTTTCATTTTTAGAACAAAAAGGGGAGGAGAATAGGTTTGATAATAGAATATTACATTAAAATGATAATATTATAGTATATATAAGATAATATAGTTTTAATGTCACTTGTATAAGGAAAGGTGAGTAGATAATAATAAAATAAAATAAATTTTAACATAAATTAAAAGAAAATGAAAGAGGATTTTACCTCTTGAATTTCTCCTCCTTGAGAACTTCTTTAAGGAAAAGGGTTCGGTATTTTTTTTAGACAAAGGTCTCCTAGATGTTGGGGAGAGTCTTGGTAATATTATTGGGCAGAATTTGGACAAGGATAAAATGTTGAATGGTGTGAGGAGAAGGGGTGGTATTTATAGGGGAGGAGAGGGGTGTTTTCTCAATATTTTATACATCAATTTTTTATTTTTCCTCAAGACTATGAGTAGTTTGGGAATTATAAATAAATATATTAAAATTATTAAGGATATTTTTATATTTTGAGATTAAATCATCCATTAATCATATATGAATCAATAGTTCATGTATGTGTCAAATACCATAAATTACCATATTTCACTATTCACAAAAATTCAACCATTTTAGAAAAATACCAAAAATTAACCCTAATAATTTTTCAACATTTATAATTCCAAAATGGACTCTATTTTATGAAAATAATTTTCTAAATATGAAAAATTTAAATTTTAATGAAAATAACAATTTACTAAGAAAATACCAATTTTAAAATTATAACTGATTTTATAAGACTTTAAAAAATTAATTAAGGTCTCATAAAATTATAATATAAACATAATAAAAAAATATTAATTTAAGAATATATTTTATGAAAATAAATTTTCTTTTAAATCATTTTATTAATTATAAAATTGTAAATAAATATTTATGTTTTACAAAAGTACCAACACTTAATTTATCATTTTCAAAACATTTATTTACTTATAATATGATATAAATATGTCATATTTTTATTTATAAAATGGTTAAATTTTATTTATACATTCATATATGAGGTTACCATTCTATTGGATGATTTAGTATTCTTAAGGGTCACTTTACTATTCCAAATTTCAAGTTATTATTCCATTGGTATAGGTTCCTTAACTTCTAGAAATACCTCTTCTTTCATTAATTCTTTATTTATAAAGTTTTAATTGTGTTATCTATGTGATTTTTTGTGATTTATACTATATGGAATAATTATAAGAATGGAGTTTCCATTGATAAAATTTTTGGTTGTTACACAGGGTTCCTTTATATATATATATATATATGATTTTGATATAGAATGTTTTAATTTTATGCATTACTTCGTGAATGAGTCATGGGGGGATGAGAAAATAGCTTTACCTTTTTAGGTTAGAAGTTAGATTCATTTGTTTATTCACTAGGTTTTATTATTCTTCTATCATATTTTTTCATGAGTGATTTTAGGGAGGATCCTACTAAGTATATCTATTATTCTCACCCTATGTATATATAAACTATTTTTTAGGTCCATAGGAGATGTTTGGTGATCGATCAGGGTGTTAATAGTTTACATAAGTTGTTCAAGAGTTGTTGGAGCATCGTAGTCACCATCAAGGATTTAATTTTGGAACTTTTCAGTTATTTCAATTTTTGTCTGACATTATATGTATTGATAATGGTTCTTTATTTATGCATGGTTTTTGTTGGTGGTTTCTCACTTTATATATTATTACATAAATCTATATCTAGGGAAATGTATATCTTTTGTGTGACTTATATACCCTTAGTGCTAGTTTCCATCCCATGACCTGTTGAAGGTAGGCTTCATGGGCCATTATATCCCTTTCTTCATTACTATCCCATTAGGGGTACCTTTGTAGGGATGAAGTCATGAATAAGTGGTATCAAAGATGATAGTTGAGAGATACAATGAATTTTGGAGCTAGGCACTGGTAAGGATGCATGGGTTGGTCTGGAAACATTATTATATAGTCTTATTATGTGTTATAAATAAGGTAGACCGACTATGATAAGGAATTTTAGGACCCCATGTGATCCAACACAAGGACCTTCATATTTACCGAACATGCTAAGAGAAGTAATGTTTCTTGTGGGGTGGATACCTAGGAAAGGATCATGAATAATGTTTTTATGTGAATGTGTTTCAATTGGATAGAGAATGGTAAATTAAGTTAAAATTAATTAATTAATTAACCTTAAAATGTTCTTTTGTCTCGAGTTTAGGAGTTTCTAACATCTATTATTTTATATATATGGTTCCAGGTTGATGTCCCCACCAAGTTCAAACCACACGTGTTTAATAGGATTATCCAGTGGATCACTTTATAGTGGAGGTAAAAAATGATGACACTTAGAGGAGGACACTCTAAGAGTTCCAATGCTAGGGTTTTTATAAGTACGAGGGATCTGTTTCAGATCGAGGGTTTGAGGACTCGTCAGAAGTGGTAGAGATAATCTTTAATTAGATTCATGGTTAGAAGGAGCACTAGGATTATTTAGTTATGACAATGATACATGGTTTATCTTGATAGTGGTGGATTTTATTCCATGGGGATCATGAAGAGTTGGATATTGTGTGAGATAATTTTAGAGATCAGTTTCAATCTAAGTTTCTATCTTTAACCACCAAGTTATCCAATCGGTAGGATATCATTACCCTTCATCAAGTGAGTTCCTATATAAGGAATTTCAATATCTGATACAAGAAACTCCTACATTATCGTTTATACCTTATGCTATATGAGGAGGCTAGGGAAAGGTACTTAAAGGAGGCTTTTCATCCATAGATATAATTTCAGGTTCCCCTATTTATATTGAAGTCATATCCTGAGGTATTGGAAAGGGTATAGGTTATTGAGAGGATTTGGGATAGGATTAGATCATCAAGGGATGAGAGAAGCCAATATTTTCTATAGAGTATATTTCTGACTGGTATTTATTAGTTTCTTTGTTAGAAGAATAATTTTAAGTTAGTAAGTAGCATATTTCAATCCTCTTTAACTCATTTCATTGAGGCTAGTAGTTCTTAGACCCCTACCATCAGGTAGGACGTGGTTTTTTTTCTTATAGAGGTGAAGGATATAAAAATAGAGAGTTTTAAACCATACTTAGTATTTAGTGTGTGGTTGGTGGTATATCTCAGGCTTAACTATTACAATAGTATCATTTGAGGAAGTGACAAAAATTGGGTGCTCTAGCTTATGATTAGAAAAGAGGGTATGAGGTAGATTGAGGACAACCCTATGATATCCCATATCCTCAAGGATAATCAACAGAGTATGACCATAGAGGTGGTCACCATTAGGGACATAGAGTCCATAGATGTAATGACTTGAACTTTTATAAATGAAATTCTTTTTTTGAATGAATAAATTCCTTGTTAAGTAGTATATTTATAGAAAACATATGCACTAATTTTGTTATTTTAGAACATTATAAAATATATCCATTCATATTTAAAATACCTTTAAGAATATTAACCATTTATAATATAATATTTTTATAGTGATAATTAAGATTGGTATATATTAAGGGCGATGATAAAGTCTAATTGACACAAACAGAATAAGTAATGACCTCAACTAGTTGGATCATACACTATAAAGCCTAACTATTGGATATTTTGAGGGAGATAGAGTCACTAGTATTTTCCCTTGACCAAGATCAAACTAAAATTCAACAACCTAAACACTAACAAAACTGTTTATGGGAGAAGTTTAAGCTTACCAAGATCATGACCCAAACCATGTTCACCGTACCACCATAAGAAATTACCACCATCGCACACCTTACCCTTATAGAGTACACTGGTGTAATAAAGGGTTATATATATATATACCATAGTATTATTAATTTTTATGTTTTATTTTTAATAAAATAATTCTTATGTTTATCCATTTTCATTATTACTTTATATATACAATCATATATGAGTCGATGAAAATTATATTTTGATATGATGAAACCAAAATTCAATTTTTGAAAAATATATGGTTTCAAAACACTTTTTGATAAATTAAAGAATTTTTAAATAAAAATTACTTTCATATAATATTATTACTAAATAATATTTATTTATATACAAAAGATAATATAATTAAATGAATTCCAATGTAATCTTTATAAGGGTAAGAACATTATTATTGTCGTAAAAAAAGTATTTTCCATTAAATATGGATTTTTATTTAAAATTGTAATTTTTTATATTTATATAATTATTTTGATAAAATAAATATTATTTTTAAAATCATCACATCAAAATAATTAAATGGATAATTTTTTATAATTTTCTAAGACAGACGAATTTTGGGGTAAAAATTAAATACGATATAAATATACGGTCTGTATTATGACATTATAATGGACCAAAAGTAAAGTAATAAATAATATAAATGTAATAAAAGACCAACTATATATTTAACCTTTAAAATAATTTATTTTTGAAGTTACCTAATTAATTTTATAAACCCTTAATGAATCCTCTAAAACCTATATTATATTTTAAGGTTTTAAAATCAATTTTTTATGAAAATGACTCACTTTTACATAAATGATGGTATTATTTTAATATATTCGGTTCTTTTACTTATAAAATATTTAAAAACAATACTATTTTGTAGAAACCATGGGAAAAAACAATGATAAGGCTCATGGTTTTGATTATTTTATTATAGAGTCCAAAACCTAAGTTTAAAAATTAATAAAGATTTCCTCTCTCTTTTGCTATAAATAACCATCCAACCTCCCACCCCTCTTCACTATAAAACCATTTATAATTAATTTTCTCTACCTATCCTTCTATAAATACCTCCCAATGTGTTTCAAATCTCTAAAGAATCTCCTCTTAAGTTTTTAGAAGTTCCCTCTCACGATAAGAGGACCCCTCCTCTTTTTCAAGTAATTTCTTCGAGTTATACCTTTTTATTTCAAATTATTCATGTTTACATATGTTTTTACACATAAATTTATTGTAAATATAATTCCCAAGTAATTATATACCACATTTCGGACATATTAAACCCTTCTATAAAGATTTATGTACTCCCGTTATGCTGTCAAAATTATCCTGTGATTTTTCATACCAAACATTTGTGTTGTGTATACCATTACCCATTCCCACTCAGGGTTATTCATCTATATGTACCTATCCTTCATTTATTGATGATTATTATTTATTAAACACACAATCCTTAATCATGGTATTAAAATTAATGAAATATATCTTTATGTTGTATGATCTATGTGGTACACAAATGCATGTACATGATATGAATGTGATGGGTGGGACCAAAATTATATATCCCTTCATTGAATTGAGTAATGTTTTCTTCTCATGAGATAAAATTTATGGTGAACTAGAGGTTATCCTAATAACACTATGTTATGATTTATCAACTTTTATCATTGACTCATTCTTATGATTTCATGTTTTATGTTGTTGCCACATTCCTATATTATATTGATGTTATCATCTTATATCATGATTTGATGTTAAATTTTATGATTATAAACCATTTCATGTCACTTTTATATACCTATTAACTCACATTTATTACTTTTATCATGTTATTCTTTGATTATCTCCTTATTGAGATTTATAGTTGACCCCTTTCTTATGTATATCCCCAAGTTATCACGTGAAATATTAGAAGATCAATGGAAAATAAGGGCATGTTTTGGAGTTTTTAAATAATGTTTTTGTACCCATGTTTCATGCTATTTTTCTATGTATCAAATGTTGAGCAAGTGTTTTTTTCCACAATACATAATATTGTTATTTAAAGGGGGAGTTTATATTAATACTCTATCTCTTTATGATAATTTTGATGCTCACAAATACCCTTAATTATTTTCTAATGATTTTATTTGTTAAGCATTTTTCAGGAATTTATCATTTTATTTTACTCTTGAAATTACGAGAATTTATTATTAAAGTATTCGTATTTAGCATGTTCTGAAAACACTGTTCATGCGCTACTTATTCAGAATCTTCTTGAGTGTGTTCTGGTAACACTGTTCATACCCTACGTGGATAAACATAGCATAAGGATAAAAACTGTGTACGCTTTTTGAGATAAGGAAAAAATATGGTTAAACAATCATACGTTATCGGCAAAGTATGGAAGAAGAACCCTACGTTAGGAAGGAACCCTATGTTTGGGATATCAGAAAAGTATGGAAGGAGAACCATACGTAAATATTAAAGATTACGTTTGTTTCTCAAAAGTATGGTTCATCAACCTTACTTTTGTAAAGAAGCATATGTTCTTGGAAAAGTATGGATCAAGTAAAATTATGGGTATTTTATCGTACGTTTGAACGTTGAAGAGAAAAGTATGGATGACCAACCCTACCTTTGGAATGAACCTTACGTTTTTTGTCAAGTTTACGTTGTCAACCTTACGTTTTCAACCTTACATCATCAACCTTACGTTCATAGGACGCATACAGTTCAACTTAACCTTACATTTGGCGTTGGAGAATTTAAAGTTGATATTTTTATGCAACAGTCAATACGATGATTATTAGGCGGATCTCAAGCCAGATTTAATGCTAATTTTAAAGTACGATTTTGACTGATTCAAAACCATTTCATCAATGATTTAATAATCGAATTAAATGGATCTTTTTATGCCGAGTCTTCAGGGAAGTTACGACTACTCTGTAAATTAAAATGTTTAAATATCGTGAGTAAAAAGGTGACTTTTGTGGATCTAATTTTATAGGAGAAGTTATTATCGTTATTTTATTTATACGGGCTTTTTAAAACTAAATCAATTATTTATCGTGTGTGATCTTTTGATTATTCTGAAAAAAAGGAAAAACAGAGACTACTGAAACACACCGATCTGCTGGTTCAAAAGGAGCATCAAAGCTATATTTGTTAAAGAGGAAGGAACACGATAGAAGATTCACTTGTTCTACAATGAAGATCTACTGTGAATTTTCTACTGCTGAAGTTTTGAATTATATTTCTATATCTAATACAACGGGATCGACTCAGAACATTTCTTATGTGAATATTATTATTTCTAAAGGCGACGATCTACCTACTGTCAATTGAATGTTGTTGCAATTGTGAAGAACATATGGAAAGTATTTTCAAAATACAAAAATATTTTATTTTTATTCTTGAGTGATTGGCTTCTCGTACTAAGCTGTGTAGGTTCTGTAAGTAAACCAGAATGCTTTGTTTTTCCTTGGATTGTAAAAGTGTCAATTGCCTGTACTCAGTTGTGAACCGGTCTGTTGAAACGAGGACTAGATAGTAAAAATCACCAAGCTCGCGGAGTAGAGCGTTGGTGGAGTGGACTAGGGGCCTTCTGTTCCCTGAACCACTATACATCTTTTGTTTCTGCTATTTAAATTTTTGCTGCATCATTTTATCTGATTAAAGTTAAAAGGCAGAACACAATCTCGTAAAGATTTTTTAAAAGACACAATTCACCCCCCTCTTGTGTATATTTGGTGTAATCCGATCCAACAATTGGTATCAGAGGTTGAGATTTCTGACAAATCTTTAACAAGATGAAAGTGATAATACACAGAGAAAGATGATTGATACAAGAGAGGGAATTTCTATAATTAGAGCACCGTACTTCAATGGAGAAAACTATGGATGCTGGAAGTATCGAATGATTATCTATCTGAAAAATATTGGATACAGAGTATATTATAAGATTCTAACTCCATATGAAATACCATAAAAACCTGAAACATGGAGTGTAGCTACTAAAGCAGAATATGATATGAATTCTAAGGAAATAAATGAAATTATATGTGGTCTAGGACCTGATGATTTTAACAGAGCATCTCAATGCCCAACAACATATGAAATGTGGCAAACTATTGCTGTTGTTTATGAAGGAACTAACAATATCAGGGAAATAAGATATGCAACTGCTAAGCTTAAATTTGATACATTCAGAATGGTTGAAGGTGAGAGAATTACCCAAATTAATGGAAGATTGACCGAGATTGTCAATAACATAACTACCTTGGGATATCCCATTAAGTAAGTTGATCAATCTTTAAAATTATTGAGAGTACTGCCTACAAAATGGAATGGAATCTTTGCAGCAATCAGACAGTTGACACCTGTCAAATATTTAACCATGAGAGAACTGATTGGAACATTAATGATATATGAAGCTGAGATGGAAGATGAATCTAATGAACATAAAGTGATTATCAAAAGAGAAGATACTGCCTTGAAAGCATCATCATAGAGCAAAAACAGAAAGACAAATAAAAATGAAAAAGAGAAGTCAGAGAGTTCTGAGTTATCTAATTCTGATGTGGAATTGGGTCATCTAGCCTGAATATTCAAAAAATTCTATAGAAAGAAAATTGGATTCAAAAAATACTTTAAGAAATATGATAAGGAAGTAAGATGCTATGAATGAAAGAAAATGGGGCATATCAGACCTGACTGTCCTCGGCTAAAAGAAGACAAGAGAAAGAAATTTTCCAAAAGACATGACTATGATCATAAGGAAAAGAAAGCCATGAAAGCTATATGAAGTGTATCTAAAGACTCGAGTAGTACTTTTAAATCATACTCAGAGAAGGAGGAAGAAAATCTAAAAGCCAATATGTATTTTATGGAAGAAACAGATGAGGTACCATCTTACTACTCTTCTAATTCTAGTTCTGAATCTAATTACTCTAATGAAAAACTTGCAGCCTACTGCAATATGCTTAAAGAAAAATATGACTCTCTATTTAAGAAGCATAAGTCTTTAAAGAATGTTCATAAGGTTGTTTCTGATGAAAGAGATACAATGCTGAAACAATATAAGGAGTTAACTGAAAAATTTGATTCAATTAATTCTAACAATACAGATTAGGAATCAAAGATAAGATCATTGCAAACTGAAGTAGAAACTTATAAAACTACAACCCTTATTTTTACTAAATGAGAAAATACTTTAAATGAAATCCTTGGAAAAAATGTCATTAAAAAGGAAAGATTTTGAATTGGCAGTAAAGGTGAAAAACCCAAGCTGTACAAAAACTATTTTATTCCAATTGAAAAAAGACTAAATTGTAATTACTGTGGAATAAGGGGACATATTTCTAATTTTTTTTTCTTAAGACAACCACAAATAAGTGGCATTAAGAAAGCTTTTGTATCAAATGATATATTTGACTTATGTGAAATTAGAAAAACAAAGAAAGTCTGGATTCCCAGATCCTTGCTAGCTAACACTACTGGACCCAACAAAATATGGGTACCAAAGCAATCTGTGTAAATGTATTTGCAGGGAGCAGGTCACAAGAGAAAAAAGGACATATGGTATATGGAAAGTGGCTGCTCAAGAAATATGAGTGGAAACTCATTGAATTTCTCTACACTCACTCAAAAAGATGGTGGACTTGTCACTTTTGGTGACAATACCAAAGGAAAAATCATTGGTATTGGAACAGTTGGAGATCCAGAAGCTGTCTCAATTAATAAAGTACTTTATGTACAAGGATTAAAACAAAATATGATAAGTATCTCTCAACTATGTGATGATGGTTATGCTGTTGATTTTTCTAACAATTGCTGTTATGTTTTCAAAAATAAATTGCTTAAATTTAGAGCACCAAGAACTGATAATGTGTATACCCTGAATTTAAATTCCTTATGTAAACAACAAGTAAATTGCTTAACTACTAAAATAAATGAATCCTGGATCTTGCATAGAAGACTTAGACATTTTAATATATATGTTTTAAATAATTTATCTAAGAAACATTTAGTTTATGATTTTCCTAGTCTCAAATTTGAAAGTGACAGATTCTGTGATGCATGTCAACTTGGCAAGCAACACAAATCATCCTTCAAATCTATTAACAAAATTGCTACATCTAAACCTCTTGAAATTATTCATATGGATTTGTTTGGACCTTTAAGAGTATAAATCTTGGCTGGTAAATTATATGTATATGTTTTAGTTGATGATTATTCTAGATTTACATGGATTTTATTTTTGAAATTTAAAAATGAAGATTTTACTTTATTTGAAAGTTTTTGTAAAGCTGTTCAAAATGAAAAAGGTTTTTAAATAATTTCATTAAGAAGTGATTATGGTGGAGAATTTGAGAATCAGTAATTTAATTCATTCTACTCAAATATGGGTATTAAACACAACTTCTCTGCACCTAGAACACCTCAACAAAATGGAATTATTGAAAGAAGAAATAGGACTATTCAGGAAATGGCTAGGACTATGCTAAATGAATACAGCCTTCCTACCTACTTTTGGGAAGAAGCTGTAAGCACAACCTGTTATATAATGAATAGAGTTTTAATTAGACCTCTTTTGAAAAAGACACCCTATGAACTTTGGAATAACAGAAAACCTAAAGTTAACTACTTTAAAGTTTTTGGATGCAAGGTTTCCATCTTAAACACCAAGGATAATCTTGGTAAGTTCGATCCAAAATCTAATGAAGGAATTTTCTTAGGATATTCAGCTACCTCCAAAGCTTATAGAATCTATAATAAAAAGTCAAGGATTGTTGAAGAATCAATTCATGTGAAATTTGATGAATCTTATCCCTTTGATAAAAGGATAGATCAAATGGATGAATCTGATTATAATGATAACATGAGGCTTGAGAACTTGAAAAATGATTTTGAAAAAGATATAAATGAAATTCAGTCTAGTTCATAAGAACATAATACTAAAGAACCTATAAGTGTGTTTCCTAGACAGACTAGAACCCTAA
Source organism: Viscum album (assembly GCA_963277665.1). Classification (NCBI taxonomy): domain Eukaryota; kingdom Viridiplantae; phylum Streptophyta; class Magnoliopsida; order Santalales; family Viscaceae; genus Viscum; species Viscum album. The sequence continues at coordinate 1,634,506,028 of OY728141.1, forward strand.
AGAATCACCCTTTAGAAACTTTAATAGGATACTTGGATACAAGAATAAAAACTAGAAGAAATATAGGAAATATTGTATAATTATCTACCTTTCTATCCCAATTATAACCCAAGACTATAGAATAATCTTCGGATTATGAAAGCTGGATGATATCAATGCAAGAATAATTAAACTAGTTCAAAAGAAATGAAGTATGTGAATTAGTTGAAAGACCACAGAACTATCCAGTAATAGGAACCAAATGGGTCTTTAGAAATAAGAAAGATTATCAAGGAATAATAACTAGAAATAAATTTAGACTTGTAGCTAAAGGATATAATCAGGAAGAAGGTATAGATTATGATGAGACCTTTGCACCTGTATCTAGACTAGAAGCTATTAGAATCCTCTTAGCCTATGCATCTCATATGAACTTTAAATTATTTCAGATGGATGTTAAGTCCGCCTTTTTTAAATGGTTATTTAATGGAGGAAGTTTATGTTGAGAAACTTAATGGTTTTGAAAATTCTCAAAAACCAGATTCTGTTTTTAAACTTACTAAAGTTATCTATGGCCTTAAACAAGCACCTAAAGATTGGTATGAAATATTAAGATATTTTATTTAGAAAAATGATTTTACTGTTGGAATGGTAGATCCAACACTGTTTAAGAAAAGTGTGAATTATAATATTTTATTGGTTCAAATTTATGTTGATGATGTAATTTTTGGATCAACTAATAAAACCCTTTGTCATGAGTTTTCAAATTTAATGCAAAAATAATTTGAAATGAGTATGATGGGAGAACTAAATTTCTTTTTAGGACTTCAAATTTATCAAAAAGATTTTGGAAATGTTTTGAATCAAAGAAAATACTTTACCGATTTGTTGAAGAAATTTGGACTTGAAAACGGAAAGACATATACAACTACTATGTGTACTAATATAAAACTTGATTTGGATGAAAATGGAAAATCAGTTGACAAAAAGTTATATAGAGGTATGATTGGTAGTTTATTATATATTACTACTAGCATGCTAGATATAATGTATTCAGTATGTCTTTGTGAAAGATTTCAATCAAATCCTAAATAATCTCATCTAACTACTGTTAAAAGAATTTTTAGATATTTAAAAGGAACTGTTTTTCAATCTCTTCTTTATCCCAAAACTTCTGATTTCAATTTGATTTCATATTTAGATGCAGACTTTGGGAGTTGTAGATTAGATAGGAAAATCACTTCGGGAACTTGTCACTTTTTAGGAAAATCTTTAGTGTTATGGTCAAGTAAGAAACAACATTTAGTTGCCCTATCAACAGCTGAGGTAGAATATGTTTCTGCTGGCAGTTGCTGTGCACATGTGTTGTGGATGAAAAACACTCTTATGGTCTTTGGACTAAATTTTAATAATACTCCTATTTTATGTGATAATACTAGTGCTATAAATATTTCAAAAAATCCTATTAATCATTCTAGAACTAAGAATATTGATATCAGACATCATTTTCAAAGAGATCATGTTCTTAAAAAGGATATATCTTTGGAATTTGTAAGCACTGAAATTCAATTAGCTGATATTTTTACTAAACCAATTCGCACTGCAAGGTTTGATTTTATTAAGGGGGAGCTAGGTTTATTTGATTTTAAATAAAATTTTATTTTAAAATGGTAATTCTTTATTTTAATTCTGCTTAAAATAATTTAGCTATTTTGTTTTTCAAATAGAATAAGTTTCTTTTCCCCATGTAATCTATTTTATTTATTTTTAAATATATGTAATGATTATTAAAAAAATGGGAATCAAGGTTTTTAGAAACCCTTTTGACTTCTAAACCGTTTCATTTCTATCGAAACCTTTTCGAACCTGCAAACCACACCTCTGCTCGTCAACCCTAATCTTTGAACCTCTGAAACCCTAACCTTCAAACCATCAGAGATTCTCACAGAGATGGTAAGGACTAAAAGAGCCAGTGAATCCGAGACAATAAATGCCAAGAGACAACGCTCCAAAGGAAGAAAAATTTTAAAGGGAAAGGTAATCGATCTCGACTGGTTATTTCAGAAAAATATACTATTGAAACAAGCACTGTCATTTCAGAACCTTGAACAGACATTCAATAGTGAAAATATGGAATTTCTGTATGAGGTAGAACTTAGATACTTCTTCAAATCTGTACAGTTTAGTCTGGGAGATACTAAGGACAGTATGATGTCTAAAATAGAGGATAGGGATTTCTCAATCTCGTCAGTAGAAATTGGTCAGATTCTCAACTGCCCTCATGAGGGAGTTTTTCATTTCGATTTGAAAAATATTGGAGATTCTGTGCATAAATCAGAGGACATAATGTCGTTTCTCTTTGGTATTAAGACTGTAAAGAAAATTCTTATCAAGGATTTGGAGCTTGATCATAAATTTTTGGTGAAATTTGTGCAAATAGGGATTGCACCGAGGATGTATGCGATGGAAAAGATATTATATCCCGATATGTATATAATGTATCTTTCGCTCAGTGATGTCAAAGTCAATTTTCCTAGGTATATGGTGAGATAACTAAGATATTATTGTCAGAGTGATGCGCAAATAAAGTTTTATCCTTTTGGTCGATTCATTTCCAAGCTGTTTCTTAAGAAGGACATGGTGAGACTGGTGGATGCCAGAGTACACTGTCATCACAATAATGTGTTTAATACTGGAACTTTAAGGTAGATTGGCTATTTCTGGAGTACTATCAAAGGAAAAGTTTTTCCAGTAGGAGCATATGATGAATCAGAGAGTGCTCAAGATCAATATGCAAAGTCCAAGGAGGGAAAAGCTGAATCGAGAGTCAGCACTGCGGCAAGGAGGATCAGATTTGAAGTGGTAGAAACTGAGTAAGAAAGAAGTCAGGAGGCACTTCAAACTCAGAGGAAAAGACCTGTGACTGAGGAACTTACTTCACCTGACTTAACTATAAGATATTTACTCTCTTACAACTTTTTAAGAGAAAAGGTTATTGAACAACCTCATGAACAGAATGTCACTGTTACAGATCTTGATCATGAAAGTATTGTAGTTGAAAGATCATAAAAATAGGTTGTAGCTGATGTTGCGGTTGTACTTAAACAAGAAAAGGAGGCAGAGCCTGGTGAGGAAGTGTCCAGACCTCAGGAAACTCCAGAGAATATCATTTTAGATATTTCATTAGTCAAAATAATTCCAGATATTCATGATGATCATGCTTCTGAAGCTCACACAGAAGTTCTTCAAGAGGATTTTTCTATGGAAGAGTCTGAAAAGGACTCTGAGGAAAAATATGTGGACCAACCTAATCAGGACAAGGAGAAAGAAAAATCTGATGCTGAATCACTACCTTTAGTACTGCTACATCTCACAGAGCCTGAGAATGTGAATCAAGCACCCGATGCTTCTGATTCAAGGAATATCGAAGTTGAAGAGTTGTACAAAAAGCTATCTCAACTGCAATGTGAGAATGATTCTCTGATAATCACCTTAGCATCCGAACAGTTGAAATTTCAAAAGATTAAGGAGAGTACTGTTTCAAGACAAGAAGTAGAAAATTTTAAAGAGGATATGCTAAATGATTTTTATAAATTGAAATCTGAAATGGTTATGAAATCAGATTTCTCAGATCTTAAGTTGTTTATAGAGACACAATTTTCATCAGTTGGGAATAGTGTTGCTAGTGGATTAGGCACTTCACCTGATTTAATCAGAAGATTTCAAGCTATCACAGTTGCAATGAGCAATATGAATGACTGGTTTCAAGATCTTCAATGCAACAATGATCTATTATCTATTCTCTTAGATAATCAGAAATTCTTAGTTGATCAATTAATATCCAGTGATCCAAGAATCCGCTCTGTCTTAGAAAAATTCACAGAGAAGCTGTCTTTGTTTATGGAGAAAGAAGAACGGCTTCACGAGTTTTTTAGAGTCAATCTCATTGAAGATATTCATATGACTCAAGAGGCCAGAGATCTTATTATTAATCTTGGTGATGGATTAATGAAAAGGTTGAGAGAACAGTTATCAGAAATCAAGTCTACAGTCCAGAGAAGGTAAACCCTACCTGTTCACTTCAAAAAACCTTGATTCCTGTGTTTATCATCATTGTATCTATTTTTGACTTTTAATGAAAATCTGTTTTTTTTGTTTCTATTTATTTTACTATATTTATTTTGATATTCCAGTACTCCATATTTAATTATTGATAAACAGTTAATAATATAATTTACCTACAGTTCATTGCAACATTAAATGTGTTAAAATCCATGATTTATCATTCGTTTTGATATCATAAAAAGGGGGAGAAATTTGGATAAACACAACATTTTATTTTAAGATTTTAAAACCTTATTTAAATGATTTCCTATATATTTAATTTTTTTTTGGATTTATACAGATTAATACTTATACAGAAAACTATTTTAAGTTATTAATAGTCATTTATTATAAAGGGAAATTTTCTTTTACTTTTTATTCAGAGGGAGAAATTTGGATAAAATTAGAAACTTTTATTGTATTCTTTACTTTTATTTTTAAAGAAAAATTATTTTATTTTCATGAAGGGGGAGAAATTTTTTTTAATGATAATACACTGTTTATTTATTGAAATGATTTTGTTAAAATTAAATATTATTTTATCCTCTCAAAATTCTAAAACATTATGTAACTAATTTTGAAAGTTAATTTCATTTAATTAGTTTTATTATTTTATGGGTTTTTTGATCATCAAAAAGGGGGAGATTATTGAGAAAGTGTTTTTTTCAACAGTACATAATATTGTTATTTAAAGGGGAGTTTATATAAATACTCTATCTCTTTATGATAATTTTGATGCTCACAAATACCCTTAATTATTTTCTAATGATTTTATTTGTTAAGAATTTTTCATGAATTTATCCTTTTATTTTACTCTTGAAATTACGAGAATTTATTATTAAAGTATTCGTATTTAGTGTGTTCTGGAAACACTGTTCATGCACTACTTATTCGGAATATGCTTGAGCGTGTTCTGGAAACACTATTCATACCCTACGTGGATAAATGTAGCGTAAGGATAAAAACCGTGTATACTTTTTGAGATAAGAAAAAAGTATGGTTAAACAACCATACATTATCGACAATGTATGGAAGAAAAACCCTATGTTAGGAAGGAACCCTACGTTTTGGATATCAGAAAAGTATGGAAGGAGAACCGTACGTAAATATTAAATGTTACATTTGTTTCTCAAAAGTATGGTTCATCAACCTTACTTTTGTAAACAACCACACGTTCATGGAAAAGTATGGATCAAGTGAAAGTATGGATCTTTTATCGTACGTTTGAAAGTTAAAGAGAAAAGTATGGATGACCAACCCTACGTTTGGAATGAACCTTACGTTTGTTGTCAAGTTTACGTTGTCAAACTTACATTCTCAACCTTACGTCATCAACCTTACATTCATAGGACGCATATAGTTCAACTTAACCTTACGTTTGGCGTCAGAGAATTTAAAGTCGATATTTTTATGCAACGGTCAGTACGATGATTATTAGGTGGATTTCAAGATAGATTTCCAACTGATTTTAAAGTACGATTTTGACTGATTCAAAACCATTTCATCAATGATTTTATAATTGAAATAAAAGGAGATTTTTATGCCGAGTCTTTAGGGAAGTTACAACTACTCTATAAATTCAAATGTTTGAATATCGCGAGTAGAAAGGTAAATTTTGTGGATCTAATTTTACAGGAGAAGTTCTTATCGTTCTTTTATTTATATGGGCTTTTTAAAACTGCATAAATTATTGATCGTGTGTGATCTTTTGATTATTCCGAAAAAAAAGGAAAAACAGAGACTACTGAAACACATTGATCTGCTGGTTCAAAAGGAGCGTCAAAGATCTGTTTTTAAAAAAGGAAGGAATGCGATAGAAGATTCACTTGTTCTACAACAAAGATCTACTGTGAATTTTCTACTGCTGAAGTTGTGAATTATATTTCTATATCTACTGCAATAGGATCGACTCAGAATGTTTCTTATGTGAAGATTTTTATTTATGAAGGTGACAATCTACCTACTATCAATTGCATGCTGTTGCAATTGTGAATAATATCTGGAAAGTATTTTCAAAATACGAAAATATTTTATTTTTATTCTTGAGTGATCGACTTCTCATACTAAGCTGTGTAGGTTCTGTAAGTGAACCAAAAGGTTTTGTTTTGCCTTGGATTATAAAGGTGTCAACTGCCTGTACTCAGTTATGAACTGGTCTGTTGAAACGAGGACCAGATAGTAAAAATCACCAAGCTCGTGGAGTAGAGCATTGGTGGAGTGGACTAGGGGCCTTCTGTTCCCTGAACCACTATACATCTTGTGTTTCTGCTATTTAAATTTCCGCTGCATCATTCACTACGGGAAAAATGGGTATTTGCGACGGGAATAAATCCCGTCGCAAATACCCCTGTTAAAAACTTATTTGCGACGGGGGTATTTGCCCGTCGCAAATAAGTAGCCTTTTGCGACGGGATAGCTTTCCCCGTCGCAAAAGGACTGGCGCCCTTTGCGCGCCAAATCGCGGGAAACATATTTGCGACGGGGGAATATTCCCGTCGCAAATAACCGGCGGCGGTAAAAGGTATTTGCGACGGGAATATTCCCCCGTCGCAAATACTATGTCGGCAGGTGGTTATTTGCGACGGGACCCGTCGCAAATAACTATTTAACCGTTGACCGTAATAAATGTTGGCTAAGGTATTTGCGACGGGTATCCCGTCGCAAATGGGCCCGTCGCAACTAATCTAACCTATAAATACCCCCATCCGTTTTTTTCAAATCATTCTCAAATTCCATCTTCTTCTTCTCTCAAAATTTTATTTCTACAGTTCAGTTTTTCTCAAGTTTAATTTTTTTCTCCGGAGTTGATATTGAAGTTTTGAAGAACGATCAGAGATCAACCTCAGATCAATTTTCAAGGTATTTATATTTATTTTAATTTAATATTTATTTTTAATGTTTTATTAGTTTTAATTATTCTTAATTAGTTGTAATTTAATTATGTTTACATTGTTTTATAACTTAATAATTAGTAATAAATACTAATAATTAGGAATAATAACATTATTTAATTATTAATATATTTTATTATTAATATTAAAATAATATAATTTTTTATATATATACAATTCTTTTTTCATCTGTGTGTTTGCTGTCTTCATATGTATTATTTGTATATGGAGATAGAAAACACACAGATGAAAGAAGAATTGTATATAAATTAGAAAATTATATTATTTTAATATTAATAATAAAATATACTAATAATGTTATTATTCCTAATTATTGGTAATTATTCCTAATTATTGGTAATTATTCATTTAATTACTCATAATTAAGAACAATTACCAATAATTACCAATAATTAGTAATAATTAGTAATAATTAGTAATAATTAGTAATAATTAGTAATAATTAGTAATAATTAGTAATAATTACCAATAATTAGTAATAATTACCAATAATTAGTAATAATTATCAATAATTAGTAATACTTACCAATAATTAGTAATACTTACCAATAATTAGTAATAATTACCAATAATTATCAATAATTAGTAATAATTAGTAATAATTATTACTAATTATAAATAATTAGTAATAATTATTAATAATTACTAATAATTACCACTAATTAGTAATAATTAAGAATAATTAGTAATAATTACGAATAATTAGGAATAATTACCAATAATTACCAATAATTAGGAATAATTAGTAATAATTAGTAATAATTAGTAATAATTAGTAATAATTGGTAATAATTAGTAATAATTGGTAATAATTGGTAATAATTGGTAATAATTGGTAATAATTGGTAATAATTGGTAATAATTGGTAATAATTGGTAATAATTGGTAATAATTAGTAATAATTAGTAATAATTAGTAATAATTAGGAATAATTAGGAATAATTAGGAATAATTAGGAATAATTAGGAATAATTAGCAATAATTAGGAATAATTAGCAATAATTAGGAATAATTAGCAATAATTTGGAATAATTAGCAATAATTAGCAATAATTAGTAATAATTAGTAATAATTACCGGTAAATAGTAATAATTACCGGTAAATAGTAATAATTAGTAATAATTAGAAATAATTACCGCTAAATAGTAATAATTAGTAATAATTAGTAATAATTACCAATAATTAGTAATAACTACCAATAATTAGTAATAATTACCAATAATTAGTAATAATTACCAATAATTAGTAATAATTACCAATAATTACCAATAATTAGTAATAATTAGTAATAATTAGTAATAATTAGGAATAATTAGTAATAATTAGGAATAATTAGCAATAATTAATAATAATTAGTAATAATTAGGAATAATTAGCAATAATTAGCAATAATTAGCAATAATTAGTAATAATTACCAATAATTAGTAATAATTTGTAATAATTATCGGTAAATAGTAAAAATTAGTAATAATTAGAAATAATTACCGGTAAATAGTAATAATTTGTAATAATTAGTAATAATTAGTAATAATTAGTAATAATTAGTAATAATTACCAATAATTAGTAATAACTACCAATAATTAGTAATAATTACCAATAATTAGTAATAATTACCAATAATTAGTAATAATTACCAATAATTAGTAATAATTACCAATAATTACCAATAATTAGTAATAATTAGGAATAATTAGTAATAATTAGTAATAATTAGGAATAATTAGAAATAATTAATAATAATTAGTAATAATTAGGAATAATTAGGAATAATTAGGAATAATTAGGAATAATTAGCAATAATTAGAAATAATTAGTAATAACTACCAATAATTACCGGTAAATAGTAATAATTACCGGTAAATAGTAATAATTACTGGTAAATAGTAATAACTACCAGTAAATAGTAATAATTAGTAATAATTACTGGTAAATAGTAATAATTACCGGTAAATAGTAATAATTAGTAATAATTAGAAATAATTATCGCTAAATAGTAATAATTAGTAATAATTAGTAATAATTACCAATAATTAGTAATAACTACCAATAATTAGTAATAAGTTCCAATAATTAGTAATAATTACCAATAATTAGTAATAATTACCAATAATTACCAATATTTAGTAATAATTAGTAATAATTAGGAATAATTAGTAATAATTAGGAATAATTAGTAATAATTAATAATAATTAGTAATAATTAGGAATAATTAGGAATAATTAGGAATAATTAGCAATAATTAGCAATAATTAGTAATAATTACCAATAAATTCCAATAATTACCAATAATTAGTAATAATTAGTAATAATTACCAATAATTAGTAACAATTAGTAATAATTAGTAATAATTACCAATAATTAGTAATAATTACCAATAATTAGTAATAATTACCAATAATTACCATTAATTAGCAATAATTACCAATAATTAGTATTAATTACCAATAATTAGTAATAATTACGAATAATTACCAATAATTAGTAATAATTAGTAATAATTAGTAATAATTACCAATAAATTCCAATAATTACCAATAATTAGTAATAATTAGTAATAATTACCAATAATTAGTAACAATTAGTAATAATTAGTAATAATTACCAATAATTAGTAATAATTACCAATAATTAGTAATAATTACCAATAATTAGTAATAATTACCAATAATTAGTAATAATTACCAATAATTAGTAATAATTACCAATAATTATCAATAATTAGTAATAATTAGTAATAATTAGTATTAATTACCAATAATTAGTAATAATTAGTAATAATTACCAATAAGTAGTAATAATTAGTAATAATTAGTAATAATTACCAATTATTAGTAATAATTACCAATAATTAGTAATAATTAGTAATAATTACCAATAATTAGTAATAATTAGTAATAATTAGTAATAATTACCAACAATTAGTAATAATTACCAATAATTAGTAATACTTAACAATAATTAGTAATATTTACCAATAATTAGTAATATTTACCAATAATTAGTAATAATTACCAATAATTACCATTAATTAGTAATAATTACCAATAATTACCAATAATTAGTATTAATTACCAATAATTAGTAATAATTACCAATAATTACCAATAATTAGTAATAATTAGTAATAATTAGTAATAATTACCAATAATTACCAATAATTAGTAATAATTAGTAATAATTACCAATAATTACCAATAATTACCAATAATTAGTAATAATTACCAATAATTACCAATAATTACCAATAATTAGTAATAATTAGTAATAATTACCAATAATTTGTAATAATTTCCAATAATTAGTAATAATTACCAATAATTAGTAATAATTACCAATAATTACCAATAATTACCGATAATTAGTAATAATTCGTAATAATTACCAATATTTAGTAATAATTAGTAATAATTAGTAATAATTAGTAATAATTACCAATAATTAGTAATAATTACCAATAGTTAGTAATAATTACCAATAATTATTAATAATTATCAATAATTAGTAATAATTATCAATAATTAGTAATAATTACCGATAATTACCAATAATTACTAATAATTACCAATAATTACTAATAATTAGTAATTATTAGTAATAATTATCAATAATTAGTATTAATTAGTAATAATTACCAATAATTGGTAATAATTAGTAATAATTACCAATAATTAGTAATAATTAGTAATAATTAGTAATACTTACCAATAATATTAGTACTATGAAAATAATAAAAAATTTATATAATATTAAAATTATCAATATTTGTAACATGTTTTGCTTTATTCTCAACATATTTAATTTTTAAAGGGTCAATTTTTAGGTCTATCTCAATAAAAAGTTTACGTCAGTCGTGTATGATCTAAAATCTATAATTATCCTAGCTTGAGTGTTTTTTCTAACAAATTATTCAAAACCAGTAATGCTTTTATATTTTATAGAGAAATATGGAACAACGAGGTCGTCAAAAATCATTATTAGGTGACCGCATATGGATAAATCAACGTAGAAATCCAAACGGTTCTGGTTTAAATTCAGTATATGTAGAGGGTGTGGAGAATTTTTTATCATTTGCGGCATCAAATCCAGAATTTGTTTCAGAAGGAAAAATAAAATGCCCTTGCAGAAAATGTGCATTGAGAACGTTTGACACGTTTGACAAAGTGGGAGAACATCTCTTTCGTTTTGGTTTTCAACCAGATTATGTATTTTGGTATCAACACGGTGAACGCAGTTCCAGAGCAGGTGATACCAACTTGATTCCAGATCCATCCCGGTTTCAAGATTTAGCACATGATGTTGCAGGTTCATCTGTTCAACATACAGAAACTCTGGATGATATAGCTTCAAATCCCGAGTTGGCACCGTCTGAATTTTATGAGTTGTTGAAGTTTGCTAAGGATGCATTATATCCTGGCTACAAGATGAGCAAATTAGAAGAAGTTGCAAAATTTATGGCTATCAAATCAGATAACGGAATGTCAAACACCTGTTTTGACCAGATATTTTCTTTGCTTAAAACACTGTTACCCAAAGGAAATGTTTTACCTACAAATTACTATGAGAGTAAGAGGCTGGTTCGAAATTTGGGACTTACTTGTCAGAATATTCATGCATTTTCAAATGACTGCATTTTATATTCTGGGGAAAATGAGTCGTTGGATAGTTTTCCCACATGTGCGCAACTGAGATATAAAGAAGGAGAACACGGGAAGTCTGGTTTGATTCCTGTAAAACAGTTGAGATATTTTCCGCTTACATCCAGACTCCAACATTTATTCATGTCTAAGAATACAACGACAATGATGTCGTGGCATAAAGAGAATATTTCAACCGATAAAAGCTTGAATCATTCATCCGATGGTGATTCATGGAAACATTTTGATAGAGTGCATCCATCCTTTGTAGGATCGAAATATAATATGAGATGCTCAATATACAAGAGGGGGGGTGAATTTTATACTTTAAAAAATTCCTTTGGAACCTTTAAAGTTAGTTAAGAAACTATAGTTTCCTTAAGAAAAGGAAAGGGCTAAGTTTAACAAAGTTAAACTAAGTAAATTCACAACACCTCTAACACCGAACTGAACTTGGAAAGGGATTCCAAAAGTAGGTTCCGGAAATATGGTTCCGGAAATTGAAACTTAACAAAAGTAACAATATGAGATTTTACCTTAAAGCGTATAGAATCTTAACTAATCAGAGTAAGAAAGTATAAGAAAGTTATACTTTCCTTAAGATACAAATTGCAGCGGAACAAAACAAGTAGTAAAACTACTAGTAACAAGATAATAGTCTTTTAACCCAAAGAGAAGGGTATCCAACAACCTTGGATAAAGGTCCCTTGATTTATACTTTCAAGCAAGTCTGTCTTACCCACACCAGGGTAAGCCCTCGATACGAAGATCGGAGTCTCTGTCTTGCTATCCCCGCAAGCCCTCAACTTCAAGGTAGTTGGCAACCTCTGTCTTCCTCAGCAAGGAAGTCCTCGATCTTTAAGGTAGTCGGCAACCTCTGTCTTTCTCAGCAAGAAAGCCCTCGATCTTTAAGGTAGTCGGCACCTCTGTCTTCCTATCCCCGGAAGCCCTCAAATGTAATCACCAACATTCGGAGTTGCACGAAGCTTTGAGAGTTTATAAGAGACTCTCTCTCTAGAAATCACTTCAACAGCATGTATGCACAAAGTCCAAATTGTTCATCCATCCGTTGCGAGCTTTTTCAAATGAGCTCCTATTTATAGGTAAGGTCGGCTCCTCTCCAACGGTCATATTTTCCTTAAAGTTCGGAGGGACCTGTACACGTGTCACTTAGACAACGGTTAGTTTATAACAAAATGGACGACATCGTTTTATAACAAAGTAAGTGAAACAGAAAGTACGACATCGTTTTAAACTCTAACAAAAAGGTTTGGAATAGAAACTTCAGAGTGAAGGTTCGGAGTGAATAAATTCAAAGTGTATAAAACAATGATAATCAGATTCTATTTAATAGGAGAATTCGGAATGAGAATTTGGAGTAGGAATTCGGAATAGGAATTCGTCATCAGAAATCGTAATGATAATTCGTCATCAGAATTCGTAATGAGAATTCGTCATCAGAATTCGTAATGAGAATTCGTCATCGGAATTCGTAATGAGAATTCATCATCAGAATTCGTAATGAGAATTCGGAATGAGATTTCTTCATTAGAATTCGTAATGAGAATTCTTCATTGGAATTCGTAATGAGAATTCTTCTTCAGAATTCGTAATGAGAATCCTTCTTCAGAATTCGTAATGAGAATTCGGAATGGGATTTCTTCATTAGAATTCGTAATGAGAATTCTTCTTCAGAATTCGTATCCTGAATCTGGAATAGAACTTAGTCAGAATTCAAATCCGGAATTCGGAATGAAACTTCCTTATAGTTCTTGTCCAGAACCAAATCCTAAAACAGAATGCTTTTATATCAAAGTTTTAATGACTCCGAGAAAACGAATCCGAATCTCACACTTAAGAAAAATATTGATGAAAATATGATAAGGATAATTTTCCTTATAAAAGCGATTTTCCTTAAGAAAGCAATTTTCCTTAAAGATAAGGTGTTTGTGATTTTCAAAACATGAAGGAATGGAAAAGTCATAAGGAAAACCTTATTGACTCAACAATCTACCCCTTTTTGGAAAGCACAAACATCCTTACGAAAAAGCTATTCTAAGAAGAAAGAAACACATTAAAGCTTATCTCCCTTGGTTTAAGAAATAGATGAATACGACTAACTCCCCCTTAGGCTTTGAATCTATAAGGATCGTATTCATATTTCCGGAGTGATGTTTCTTTAAGAAAAACTTCCCCTTAAACAAACTCTTATTAGAGTTCTTTTTCCTTGGGTATTTTCCTTTCTCCCCCTTTGATAAATTCTTATTAGATTTCCTCTTTTTCTTAAGGATCTTTTCCTTCTCCCCCTTTGTGATTTTCAAAAAGAATTTGGAGGGAATGGAAAAAAAATAACAAAGTACCTGAAAGATTAGTAATGACAACAAAAGGAACAACAAGCACGATTCTCATTAAATTGGAAAAGTCAGCAACAAAAAAAAACAGATTACAACAAAAAGATCGGATTGGTCATTTCGGATCTTTTTCCTTCGACATGAGCCCCTTAAGAATCGTCTTGATCTTCTTGAGGTCTTTGTGATCTTCCTCTGCTTGCTTTTCTAAGGCAACTATTCTTGCTGACTGAGCTTCAATTATTTCTTCCTGAGCCTTCAACTTTTCTTCCTGAGCTTCCATTTTCTCTTCCTGAGACTTTATCCTTTCTAGAAAATTGATCTGATGATCTCTTTCAGATTTCCAATTCTGAGAAACAGAATTGAGCTTTCCATTCAGATCTCTTACTTCCTGACTCCGAATGTTCTTTTCCTCTGTCAATTTCTCATCGAATGATGCAGTCATCTCATGAAACTTCTTGTCCTCGGTTTGAAATGCATCCTTAACATTTTCCTGAAACTCATCCAGCAACCTCATCTCTTCCACATTCTTCTTCGACCAGCTAGTCATCCTTTTGCAAGATCTTTTATGGGCTTCGTAACCAATAAAGAAATTTTTGAACTGGGCTTCTATCTCAACACATTTATCCATAACCATGGATACGGAGTCGGTTTTCTGATTCATCGTATGTTGAAGCATCTGGCATCTAGAGTCTATACTGGAGAAGGTCGGAATGGTTCCCACCAACTTCTTCAAGGACTGAACAACAAAATCGTGCCCCAACGATGATGACTCCGAATCAGAAATCTTGCTAGGAGAATTTTCTTCCTCAATAAGCTCCAACTTCCTCTTAGAAGAGCTACCAGCTTCCTTCCTCATACTTTTTTCTGAACTCGGGGTATCAGCAAGAATTTGCTTTCCCTTATCTTTTTCCGGAATTGAAACCTGTTCCGGAGATCTGTTCTCACTATCAGAGACTTGAACAATTTTATCTTCCTCATCAGCAACTTCTTGAACATTGGCTTCTACGTTTCCCATCTGAGCAGCATCAAGTAAAATATGTTCTTGACAAATAACTTCTTCTTCTCCCTTTTCTTCTTCCATTGCAGGAGTAGCAAGCTTTGAAGATTGAGCTTCAGATGTTCGGAGCGAGAGGTGTTCCGAAGGAGTTCCTTTATATTCATCTACTTGTTTGAGCACATCTCCTGTCTCACCACTTCCTTCAGCCACTTCTTCAACCTCTTCCACTTGCTCTACTTCCTCAGTAGCAACAGCCTCTTCCGGAGTAACAAGATTTCTTCCTGGAGTCTCAGGTAGAGATTCCAGAGAAAAAGATCTCGGAACGGGAATGGTTGCTGAAACCATTTCGTTAAACTTCAACAACGCTTGCACAGCCTCAGCTTCTGACAACTTCTTCTTCAGCTTCTTTTCCTTAGCTTGCTTCTCAAGCTCATCAGCAGCCTTTTCTTTCAGAGCCTTAGCCTCTGCAGGATCCAATCCGAACTGCGGATCTCCTTCCTTCCTCTTCTCCTTGTCAGCTCTCCACTTCGCTACAACCTCATCAGTATATGTCTTCTTCTTATTAGGCTTAGGAGGTGCGGAATGGACTTCCTTAGACTTAGGTTCCTCAGCATCGACTACCACTTCTTTCTGCTTCCTTTTCCTTACCGGCTTGGATGATTCCGGATCAGCCACTTTCGGAGTCACTTCTACTTGAGGAGGTAAATCAATGAACTTCCCTGACTCCTTGTTAAAAGCTATATTCATCCTTTTAAGAGTTGCATCACTGAGCAACATGATCTTGCAAACTTTCGGCTTAGAACTACAAGCAACCTTGAAGGATTCTAGGCACCGAACTATCAGCTTCGACAATATTTCCAGGTACATCACTATCTGAGCTCTCAGATTCCCCTTCTTCAAATTATCAATGTTGAGAAGAATATGCTTCAACAAGTTGAACTTTCTTAGATTTATCAGGAAATCCAAGATGTATATCTCACTCTTCTTCAAGCTATCCTTATCTCCTTTTCTCGGTACAATAAGCCCTTGCACCCATAACTCTAGAATCCGGAAGTTTGTAGAAAGACTTGCAATTTTCGGAGCCTTGTCATCATCCAATCCGAGAATTTCTAAGGCTTTCTCCTTGTTGAAACTACCCAAAGAGTCTGGCAGAACGTGCGAGATAAACTCAGCTTCACCTTCATAACTCAACCCTACCAAGCTTGCAGCCTTGGTGTAAGATAGCTTATATGTCTTGCCATACGATTTGAAGGAAAACTTCTCTCTATTATCTTCCATGAAGAAAGCAACTGACTCATAAAACTCGACAAGCAAGTCAGAGTAGACTTCATCTTGGTTGCCAGTTTTTGATACCGCAACATCTTCCCAGCCATTCAGCTTGATATTTTTTGATATAATAGAATCATAGTTGCTGAAGAAATTCGTATGAACTAACCGTTCTCTGTAGACTAACCACTGTGAAATGGGCTTAGTTGAAGACATTTCTTGAGAAGCTAACTCTGCAGACATTCGGATTAGAAGTCTCTGAGAAGTTCGGAACTGAGAAGGCTGAAGTTCGGAATGGCCTTAAATCAGAGAGTCAGAGCTTCATCACGCAAAAGCTTGAAATCGATGTGGGACGATAAAATAGGGTCCCCTTTATATAGGCATTTGGATGACGGTTCAACTTCCTCAGTTGATCTAACGGTTTAGAATGATCTGCGATTAGATCTGACGGTTGAAAGCTTGAATCCGATCTTTTTGAGGTTTTATTAAAACAAAGATTTAAGAAAACTATAATCCGAAAACAAAATACAAGAAACTACCAGCAAGTAAAATATGATTACGAAAACTTCAGTAAGGAAATCATACCTTTCGGATTAGCTTAGGAAAGTTATTCGTAATGGGTAATATAAAGACGACTACGTAAAATTCAATACGAAAAACTCAATACGAAAAACTCAAAATGAAAAAGTAAAATATGAAAAACAAAACTTGGTACGAAAATCTGGTTATGAAAGTCCCAGTACGAAAGTTGTCCATTCCGGAAATTTTCAATACGAATACTTTCATTCCAGAAGTATTCTGTACGAAAATATCCATTCTGGAAAATGGTAGTTCCGGAAGTTCCATTCCGGAAATTTTCGTTCCGAAAAATTTGAAAATAAAATTTGAAAAACTTTTTTAAAAAAACAATCAAATGTACTCCCCCTATGAAAAGGAGTTTATTACTGTAAGGAGATTTTTCCAACAGAAAGTTAATTAAGGAAGATTACCTTACGGTTATCATTCCTAACTTCTGTTTAATATATTCAAATCTATCAGAAGGTAAAGATTTTGTGAAAATATCAGCAAGTTGATCTTGCATTCCGATAAACTGAAGAATAATGTCTCCTTTAAGTGTGTGATCCCTAAGAAAGTGATGCCTAATATCTATGTGTTTTGCACGGGAGTGATGTGCAGGGTTTTTACTTAGGGCAATGGAACTTGTGTTATCACACAAAATTTGAGTTTTAGTAAAACTCAAGCCATAGTCTGTGAGTGTGTGTTGCATCCACAACACTTGTGCACAACAACTTCCAGCTGCTACATATTCAGCTTCAGCAGTGGAGAGTGCAACAGAATGTTGCTTCTTGCATGACCAAGAAACTAATGAATCTCCTAAGAAATGACAAGTTCCGGATGTACTTTTCCTATCCATTCTACATCCACCAAAGTCAGCATCAGAAAAGCCTTTTAAAACAAAATCATTTCCAGAAGTATAAAATAATCCTAGATCCATGGTTCCCTTAAGGTAGCGAAAAATTCTTTTTACTTCCTTTAAGTGAGATTCCTTAGGATTGGATTGATATCTTGCACATAAGCATACTGAAAACATTAAGTCTGGTCGACTAGCTGTTAAGTAAAGGAGACTTCCAATCATACCTCTAAAAGATGTTTGATCTACTGGTTTCCCAGCTTCATCAAGATCTAAAGAGTTTGAGGTACCAATGGGAGTACTTATACTCTTAGTGTTGTCATAACCATACTTTTTAAGAAGATCTTTAATATACTTATGTTGAGATATGTAGGTTCCTTCTGGTTTTTGAGAAATTTGAAAACCAAGGAAAAATGTTAACTCACCCATCATACTCATTTCAAACTCAGATTTCATTAGACTAGCAAAGGAGTCAGTCAAAGATTGCTGAGTTGAACCAAATATAATGTCATCAACATAAATTTGAACAATCAAAACATTTTTCTTATCTTTCTTTATAAAAAGGGTTGGATCTGCATTTCCCTTAACATAGTTATTTTGAAGCAAAAATCCAGTGAGTCTATCATACCATGCTCGTGGGGCTTGTTTAAGGCCATACAAAGCTTTGGTAAGTCTAAACACATGATCAGGATGTTTTGTATCTTCAAAGCCAGGAGGTTGTTCAACAAAAACTTCCTCTTGAACATAACCGTTAAGAAAAGCACATTTCACATCCATTTGAAATAGTTTGAAATTAAATAATGCTGCAAAGGCAAGTAGAATACGGATAGATTCAAGTCTAGCTACTGGAGCATAGGTTTCTTCATAGTCTATTCCTTCTTGCTGATTATAGCCTTTAGCAACAAGTCTAGCTTTATTTCTAACAATGACTCCATTTTCATCACATTTATTCCTGAAAATCCATTTTACTCCAATAACAGAAGTTTCCTTAGGTCTTTCAACCAAGGTCCAGACTTTATTCCTTTCGAATTCATTTAGTTCATCTTGCATTGCTTTGATCCAATCATCATCACCTAAAGCTTCATCAGTGCTTTTAGGCTCTAATTGGGAAAGAAATGCTAGATGTTCTACTTCATTTCTTAAGGAACTTCTGGTCCTTACAGGTTGATTTACATCACCAATGATACTATCACTGGGATGATTCTTAAGAAACATCTGGTTTGGGTTTTGTAAAACCTGTTCATCAACATAGGGTAGAAAGTCTTCTGGGGTAAATGTTTCAGAAGTATCTTCTAGAACAATTTCCTTATCAGAAGGTTCTTCTATCAAAGGTTGATAATCAGTTTTTGAAAACACATCCGAAGATGTAGGTTGGGAGGTTTTAAAAACAAAAGGATCTGATTCATCAAATTTTACATGTACAGTTTCTTCAACAGTACAAGTATTTTTATTAAAAACTCTATATGCCTTAGAGGTTGTGGAATAACCTAAGAAAATTCCTTCATCTGATTTTGGTGCGAATTTATGTAAGTTATCTTTAGTATTCAAGATGAATACTTTGCAGCCAAAAACCTTGAAGTAGGAAAGTCTAGGTTTTCTACCATTCCATAACTCATAAGGTGTTTTATTAAGAAAAGGTCTAATCAAAACTCGATTTATAGTATAACAAGCAGTACTTACAGCTTCAGCCCAGAAATTTCTAGCAATAGAATATTCACTCAACATGGTTCTAGTTATTTCTTGAAGAATTCTATTTCTTCTTTCAACTACACCATTCTGTTGAGGAGTTCTAGGTGCTGAAAAATTGTGAGTAATACCTTTCTTACTACAAAAAGTTTCAAAATCAGAATTTTGAAATTCTCCTCCATGATCACTATGAATAGTTTTCAATGGAAGGTTTTTCTCATTTTTAACTTGAGCTCTAAAACTTTTGAAATAAGAAAAAGCTTCAGATTTCTTTGCTAGAAAATAGACCCAAGTAAATCTAGTGTAATCATCAACTAGAACAAACACATAGTATTTGCCTCCAATGCTTCCAGTTTGTGTTGGACCAAAAAGATCCATATGCACCAACTGTAATGCATCGGTTGTTGAGACTTCACCGATTGACTTCAAACTAGATTTATGTTTCTTGCCATATTGACAAGGATCACAAACTTTAGAAGAATCAAATCTAAGCTTCGGTAGATCCTTAACAAGTTTCTTCCTAGAGAGTTTACATAGGTTTCTAAGATTACAGTGTCCTAATCTTCTATGCCATAACCAAGAGTGATCTTCCATTGCACTTAGGCAAGGTAAATCTTGGCTTCTTAGGTCTTCTAAGTTTAAGGTGTAAACATTCTCTTGCCTATTGGCTGAGAGAATAAATTCTTCCTTGGAATTGTGAACTAAGCATTTATCATTCCTAAAATTCACAAGGTAACCTTCATCACATAACTGACTTATGCTAATGAGGTTGTGCTTAAGACCTTTAACAAAAAGAAAATTTGAAATCAAAGTTTTACCTAAAAGAACAATATTACCAATACCAACAATCTCTCCCTTAGCATTGTCTCCGAAAGTTACCTTTCCTCCTTTCGTTTTGATAATCTTTTCAAAAAAGCTTTTGTTACCAGTCATATGCCGGGAACATCCACTATCCATGTACCAAATATTGTTGCTGGAACTTTCTTTATTTTCCTGAAATTAAGAACAAAGTTAGATTTTCGGAATCCAAACTTGTTTGGATCCGAGATTTCCAGACAATAAAATTTTTGGTACCCACATTTTCTTAGAAAAATAAGCTTTATGAAAACCTAAGGATTGGGTTTTGTTTAAGGAACAATTTCTTGCCCAGTGACCACCACATTGACACTTAGTACAAAATGGGGCACTTTGAGGAACAAAATAATTGTTGCTGAAAACAGGTTTTGCTTGGGTATAACCAAATCCGGATTTATTTCTTAAAGGTCGTATTTGAGAATACATCTTATCAAAATTTTCCTTACCATGGGTAAAGTTTGATAAACACTTCTTTAAGGAAAAAATTTCGGACTTGAGTTTTACAACCAAGTTTTTATCCTCAAAATCATTAGTTTTGGAACTAGAGTTAGGCTCGAAAACATTTTTATTAGAAATTACTTTTTCTAATTCTTTAGCAAGTTTGTTCTTCTCAGAACTTACTTCCTCAAGATTTTTTGAAATATTTTCAAAATCAGCATTTTTCTTATCAAGATCTTTAGAAAGATCTGATATCTCTTTAGTAAGAATAGAATTCCTAGAATTTGCCTTATCAAGTTTCTTGTTGAGTTTGGAATTCTCAATCTCAAGAAGTTCAGCAAATCTAGAGACTTCTTCAAAAGTAGGTAAAGTATTTTCCTCATCAGAAGATGATTCTTCATCAGAAGAGTTATAATACTTACTATCATTAGAATTTAAAGAAACATTGGTCAAAGATTCAGCATTTCGTACCTTAGCCATAAGACAATGATTTTCAATAGGTAATCTGGCTATAAGACCAAGATTCTTCTGTCCTGAAGATTCATAATCAGAAGATTCATCTGAAGAGTCACCACCACTGGCACTCCAGGTGTCATTAGCTTTCAGAACTTTCTTAGCTTTAGCTTTGTAATACTTCTTCCTATTCCTGTCTGAATGCCTTTCCTTTCTTTCTTTCTTTTTGAGCATAGGACAATCTGGTCTAATATGTCCAGCTCTTTTACATTCATAACAAGTAACTTCTCCATCTTTCTTATCTTTCCTGTCCTTCTTCTTATACTTGGATTGAAAGTTTCTCTGTCCAGCTATCTTGTTCATCCTTCGAGCAAGATTGGCTAATTCATTTTCTGAAACTTCACTTTCACTGGATTCGGATTGGAAAATAACTTTCTTTGATTTGGATCTGGTTACTCTCTCAGGAGTATTAGCTTTCATCTGATTTGAAGTTGAAGTAAAAGCAACTGTTCCATTTCCATTCTTCTTCTTGATGTTGTCAGCATCTCTCTTCATTCTTGTCTCATGTTGTAGAAGAGTTCCAAATAATTCATCAAGAGTAATTTGAGTAACCTTCCTGTTCTCATCTATAGCTGTTCTCTTGGATTCCCATTCATTGGGCATAATATCAATAATCTTGTCCACAAGAACTTCATCATCTAAACCTTTCTCTCCCATAGATTGTAAACTGTTGACGATAGTCATAAATCTTTGTTGAACTTTACAGATAGGTTCTCCATAAGGAAAACTGAAGCCATGATATTCAGCTCTAAGCATAGCTCTTCTAGTCTCAATCACCTTAGAAGTCCCAAAGTGTGTAACCTCTAACTTCTTCCATATACAGTTAGCTTCTTAACAAGAAGAAATTTGGCTATATATATTTCTAGTCATTGAACATAATAAAGTATTGCGTACCTTATAGTTGAGTTGATATTCTTGCTTTTCCTGGTTAGTAAAGGTTCTGACTTCCTTGTCAGGAATTTTATAGTCACCAGTAAGCATGACAAAGTTATCTACTCCAGTATTGATAACAAAAGTCTTCATACGATCTCTCCAGTATTCATAATCATTACCATCAAAGATAGGTGGTCTTGTAGGATTCAGATTGTCAATAGATCCAACATTAATTCCTGCCATACTAAAAAATAACTTGGAAACAAACTTATTAATAGCAAAAGATTCGTAATCAAAAAGTTCGGAATGAGAAAAGTTCGGAATGGATAAATCGGAATGACAAAGTTCGGAATAGAAAAGTGAGCAAGAAAAACTTGTATGTGAGTACAAGTATTTCAGTAACCTTGGCTCTGATACCAAATGTAAGAATGGTATAGAGTAAGAGGTTTCCAACCTTTGATACCAATTGTAGGATCGAAATATAATATGAGATGCTCAATATACAAGAGGGGGGGTGAATTGTATACTTTAAAAAATTCCTTTGGAACCTTTAAAGTTAGTTAAGAAACTATAGTTTCCTTAAGAAAAGGAAAGGGCTAAGTTTAACAAAGTTAAACTAAGTAAATTCACAACACCTCTAACACCGAACTGAACTTGGAAAGGGATTCCAAAAGTAGGTTCCGGAAATATGGTTCCGGAAATTGAAACTTAACAAAAGTTACAATATGAGATTCTACCTTAAAGCGTATAGAATCTTAACTAATCAGAGTAAGGAAGTATAAGAAAGTTATACTTTCCTTAAGATACAAATTGCAGCGGAACAAAACAAGTAGTAAAACTACTAGTAACAAGATAATAGTCTTTTAACCCAAAGAGAAGGGTATCCAACAACCTTGGATAAAGGTCCCTTGATTTATACTTTCAAGCAAGTCTGTCTTACCCACACCAGGGTAAGCCCTCGATACGAAGATCGGAGTCTCTGTCTTGCTATCCCCGCAAGCCCTCAACTTCAAGGTAGTTGGCAACCTCTGTCTTCCTCAGCAAGGAAGTCCTCGATCTTTAAGGTAGTCGGCAACCTCTGTCTTTCTCAGCAAGAAAGCCCTCGATCTTTAAGGTAGTCGGCACCTCTGTCTTCCTATCCCCGGAAGCCCTCGAATGTAATCACCAACATTCGGAGTCGCACGAAGATTTGAGAGTTTATAAGAGACTCTCTCTCTAGAAATCACTTCAACAGCATGTATGCACAAAGTCCAAATTGTTCATCCATCCGTTGCGAGATTTTTCAAATGAGCTCCTATTTATAGGTAAGGTCGGCTCCTCTCCAACGGTCATATTTTCCTTAAAGTTCGGAGGGACCTGTACACGTGTCACTTAGACAACGGTTAGTTTATAACAAAATGGACGACATCGTTTTATAACAAAGTAAGTGAAACAGAAAGTACGACATCGTTTTAAACTCTAACAAAAAGGTTCGGAATAGAAACTTCGGAGTGAAGGTTCGGAGTGAATAAATTCAAAGTGTATAAAACAATGATAATCAGATTCTGTTTAATAGGAGAATTCGGAATGAGAATTCGGAGTAGGAATTCGGAATAGGAATTCGTCATCAGAAATCGTAATGAGAATTCGTCATCGGAATTCGTAATGAGAATTCGTCATCGGAATTCGTAATGAGAATTCATCATCAGAATTCGTAATGAGAATTCGGAATGAGATTTCTTCATTAGAATTCGTAATGAGAATTCTTCATTGGAATTCGTAATGAGAATTCTTCTTCAGAATTCGTAATGAGAATCCTTCTTCAGAATTCGTAATGAGAATTCGGAATGGGATTTCTTCATTAGAATTCGTAATGAGAATTCTTCTTCAGAATTCGTATCCTGAATCTGGAATAGAACTTAGTCAGAATTCAAATCCGGAATTCGGAATGAAACTTCCTTATAGTTATTGTCCAGAACCAAATCCTAAAACAGAATGCTTTTATATCAAAGTTTTAATGACTCCGAGAAAACGAATCCGAATCTCACACTTAAGAAAAATATTGATGAAAATATGATAAGGATAATTTTCCTTATAAAAGCGATTTTCCTTAAGAAAGCAATTTTCCTTAAAGATAAGGTGTTTGTGATTTTCAAAACATGAAGGAATGGAAAAGTCATAAGGAAAACCTTATTGACTCAACATCCTTTGCTTTAGAAGCTAGAAATGTTCGACTGGGGCTTTCCACTGATGGTTTCTGTCCGTTTGGATCTTATGGTAGTCAATATTCATGTTGGCCTATTTTTTTAACTCCGTACAATTTACCTCCATGGATGTTGATGAAGGATCCATATATCTTTTTGACTTTACTAATTCCAGGACATCCGAAGAAAAATATTGATGTTTATTTGAAACCATTGATTGATGAATTAAATTTATTATGGAGTACTGGTGTCAGTACATATGATGTTGCAACGAAACAGAATTTCATACTGAGAGCAGCATTGATGTGGACAATAAGTGACTTCCCGGCTTATGGGATGTTATCTGGCTGGAGTACACATGGTCAGAAATCATGTCCTTACTGTATGGGAGAGAACAAAGCATTTATGCTCATTCATGGAAAGAAACCTTGTTATTTTGACTGTCATCGCAGGTTTCTTCCAGCTGATCATCCTTTTCGCAGAAAAAGATCTCATTTCAGAAAAGGAACAGTTGAAAGGGAAGGACCTCCAAAAATGCTATCAGGTTCGGAGTTAAAATCAGTTGTACTTTCATTACCTCCCATCACTTTTGGTCCCACAATAAACCAACAGAAAATTTCTGGTTTTGGGAAAGAACACAATTGGATTAAACGTAGCATATTTTGGGATTTTCCATATTGGTCTGATTTGTTGGTCCGACACATGTTAGATGTCATGCATATTGAGAATAACTATTTTGATAATTTGTTTTATACAGTTTTGGATACGCCAGGAAAGAGCAAAGACAATGTAAATGCACGTTTAGATCTTGCCCAAATTTGCAGGCGTCCAGAATTGGAACTGTTTGAGAATGTCAGAACAGAAAGGTTACTGAAACCAAAAGCAGCTTATACACTGTCTAAAGAAAACCGTTTATTATTTTGTCAGTGGATTGCAGATTTGAGACTTCCAGATGGTTGTGCTTCCAATTTGGGTAGATGTGTAAAGAATGGTCATATTACTGGATTAAAAAGTCATGATTGTCATGTTATAATGGAAAGACTGCTACCCATTGGATTAAGAGGTTTGTTGAATTCTGTGATTTGGGATTCTATAACAGACATGTCTCAATTTTTTTGGGAAATTTGTGCGGCTACAGCAGATTATGATGCTCTAGGAAAACTTGAAAAAGATGTTGTTGTAATTATATGTAAACTGGAAAAAATATTTCTGCCGTCTTTCTTCGACTCAATGGAACATTTGATGTTACATTTTCCATATGAAGCCAAATGTGGAGGTCCAGTATAGTTTCGATGGATGTACCCATTTGAAAGATGCATGCAAAAATTGAAAAGAAAAGTACATAACAAAGCATCTGTTGAAGGATCTATTGCAGAAGCTTATTTGCAAGAGGAAATATCTTTTTTTTGTTCCCATTATTTTGAATCTGAGTATCCTTAAAAACACAACCAAATGGGACGAAACGAGAGGAATATTGATGAAATCGAAAATCAATTATCTATTTTCAACCAGTCAGAGCTTGGTTTTGGTGGAGTTTATGAACGTTGGCTTTCAGATGATGAACATCATAGAGATCATACGTATGTTCTGCTCAACTGTGAAGAGATGACATCAGTTGTACTGTAAGTGTTTATATCACTTATTCTATCATTTATGTTACAGTAAATAACTTTGGTTTTTATAGGTTGTATGATAATCATATCAAGAAACAAATTCCACAAATTACAGCAGTTGCTCTTGAAGAACGTTGACTGAAAAATTTCTCTCAGTGGTTTCAAAAACTGGTAACATAAATTCTTTATCTTTTAGCAACCCATTCAATGTATAGTTTACTATATTGATAATTATTTCACAAATTTTCAGGTGTCTCGACATGCTGATAAAATTGAAAAACGGCTGTGTGTATTGAGTAACCCACCTTCCAAACTTGTTAAAACTTATAATGCATATGTGGTGAATGGATTTCGATTCCACACACATGCATATGGGGAATTGAAAAAAACAATGAACAGTGGAGTTAGCTTGAGAGGATCTCATCATCGGGAAAATGAAGTTGACTTTTATGGCATACTTGATGAAATCATTGAACTCTATTATCTTGGACAACATTACATAACCATGTTCAAATGTCGGTGGTTGGATACAGAGAGAGGCGTGCGTGTTCATCCGACTCATGGAATCATCGATATTAAATATAAAAGTGTTCTCGTAGTAAATGAACCATTCTTATTGGCTCAACAGGCACATCAAGTTTATTACGCAAAGTACTGTGCTACATCAAGAGACTTGACTGATTGGTGGAGTGTAATAAAAATAAAAATTCGAGACAATTAGTTTAGTCAAAGTGAATGTGCTTTCACTAATGTGCAAAGAATTGAATTTTTTCAAGAGAGTACTCAAAATCAATCTTTTTTGCAAAGAGACATGAGTATCGATGACGACACCCCACATTTAAGAGTCGGTGATGACGATGATGTTAATGATGTCACATATGAATTTGAAATGGTAAGAGATGAAGCAACTGTAACTCGAATGGATATCGATGATGTTGAGGAGGAATATGAAGATGACATTGACATATATGAAGATGATGATGAAGATGAACACTGATAGAATTCCATGGTATTTATATACAATCATAATATGTATATATGTATATATAATAGTAATTATGAATTATTTGCTAACAATATTAACATTTTCTGTTTCAGATAGACGACGCCACATTTCGTGAGTTGGCGGATGGTGACCTGACTTTCGATGCGGATGAGTTGCTTCCAGATGACCCTCAGCCTGCAGGCGCTCCAGGGAGTATGTGGAGGGGGCACGGTCTTGCACGATTGATGATTCCTGACCCCGTCCCCGAGCGACGTCCACGTCTTGGGTTTGATCCACGCACACAGAGGTGTGATAACCTGTGTGATAACCTGTTGATTTGACTAAGATTTCATTAATCTATTCACATAATAAATGTTTATTATTTTTACAGTTTTCCGCATATAGCAGTCGGACAGGGCAGGGCTATTTTGCGCAACTATTTCTCTCAGCCGTGGACCACATGGGAGCAGATTCCCATTGATGTGCAGCATGCCATGTTCGGCCATTGGTTGGTACGTACGTAAATAAATAATTTTTATTTTGAAAATTATTTCATTTCTAACTTGATATTTTGATTTATTTATAGGGTGTATGGTATCCAATCGAGGATACCATGCGTGACGCCATCCACGAGGCATGGGAGGTGGCCATGCGTGATCGCCTTCGTCAGTTTTTGCACAATTTAAGAAAAGCTGCGATGAAGAAAGCAGGAGTGTCAGATTTTGACGAGTCATGTAGAGCACACCGACCAGAGTACATTTCATCCCATGTATGGGATGGATTATGTGCACACTGGTTAAGTGGTGCCTTTCAGAGGAGATCATCGGTGGGGAGGAAGAATCGGGGGAGACAGGAGGTGACTCATTGAGCTGGGAGTCGTTCTTTCAGTACTCATAGACAGCATCTGGTACGTACATTATTTATAAATATTTTATATAACTATAAATATTAACAGTTTATTTTTTATTCTTATAGGCTGTCGAGCACCCCGATATTACGGAGTACGACGTATATCGGAGGATGTATAGTGATCCTGCTACTGGGGAGCTCAGAGGTGATCGTCAGCATCACATCGTGGTTAGTATTATTTGTTTTCAAGTTTAAAAATTAACTGTATATAATATATTCACAATTTTATTTTTAAATTGCAACTACAGGAGTCATATGAGGCCGCAACGTCACAGGCCCGACCTGAGAGTCAGGACGAGTCATCAGATCAGACCACTGGCCGTCAGTTTGATGAGGCGGCATGGATGCAGGCCACCCAGTATGCCTTCGAGAAGGGCCGGGTAGTTGGTATCAGCTCTCGACTGACTCCCGGAGATTATTATGGCAATGCTGCGATGTCGGCGTCCAGCTCGAGAGGAGCTCGTGCATCTTCTTCTGCTACACAGTATGAGGATCAGTTGCGATCTCAGACTGCACTGATAGAGAGTCTCCGACAGAAGCAGGAGCAGATGCGTCAGCAGCATGAAGAGGAGTGTCGACGCCAGCAGCAGCTGTACGAGGAGCAGACGAGTCGGTGGCAGCAGCAACATCAGGAGCAGATGGAGTACATGCGTCGACTCACTCATGCTTTAGGGATGGAGTTTCCTCCACCACCATCTGCAGATCCCCCCTCCCCCCTCCTCTAGATTAGAGTTTGTATTTATGTTATAAAATTTGTGAAATCAAAATATGATTTTTTTTCTATTCGTATTTTCTGTCTCATTATAAAATATTTATTAATATTCTATTATTTTTTATTTTTGAATTATAATTCTATTATTATTATATTAATTAAAATAATTTATTATTTTTATTTGTGAATTATAATTCTATTATTATATTAATTAAAATCATTTATTAATATTTTATTATTTTTTATTTTTGAATTATAATTGGATTATTATTATATTAATTAAAATAATTTATTAACAATTTATTATTTTTATTTTTTTATAGTATTTGCGACGGGATACTATTCCCGTCGCAAATAGTATTATTATTATTTTTTTAAAAAAAAAATAGTTTTTGCGACGGGCCCCGTCGCAAATAGTTTTTTACAAATATACGGAGTACTAGTTGCGACGGGGATTCTCCCCATCGCGGAAAAGGGCTTTAGCGACGGGCCCGTCACAAAAAATGTTATTGCAACACCATTTTCAGCAACGGGTCATTTGCGATGGGACCCCGTCGCAAAAATACATTTGCGACGGGATCCCGTCGCAAATGACCCGTCGCAAATACCTATTTTTCTAGTAGTGATTTTATTTGATTAAAGTTAAAAGGGAGAACAAAATCTCATAAAGATTTTTGAAAAGACACAATCCCCCCCCCTCTTGTGTATATTTGGTGTAATCTGATCCAATATCTAATTTCCCAAATAAAATAGGCCTTACAATATTTTGAGACTATATTAAGTTCATTTTAATTTAATAAATCCTAAATTAAGGTGTATTAAAATATGGGTTGTCATAGTTGGAATCAGAATAATGTCTAGTTACTCTTGGGGATTAGGATTATTAAAATTTAGTGAAATACATAGGGATAATAATAAATATAGGAAAAAATACATAAATTATGGTAAATTATAGAGTAAGTAGTTTCCAATCAACAAAATCCATGTTTGGATACTACAAGTGGATGTGGTTCTGACACATTTGTACATAGGGTTAATAACCCCCAAAAGGGAACATTGGATATTAAATCGATCATCAACTAGTGCATGAAAAAGTTGACTTACTGCACACCAAGTTTTTCACTCCCAGTAAATATACTTTGGTAAATTCACAAGCTCCTTACGAATCATCGTGAAGGGAATGAAAATGATTATAAAATTTTATATTAGGAAATACACCATGGATAACTTAGATTGAAACCTAGAAATTCATTAGTTAAGGAATGTTTTTTATTTATGAGTTATTCCTTCAATATTCATATTATCCCTTTTATATGATAAATATATTGAAAATTATTATCCTCAATTTCCACTTTATTTTAGTCATTGGTTGGAAATAGTAGGAACTGAGTCAACAACTGATGTGATGGTAAACATAATGAATTCCCAAATGATATACTTAACCCTATGTGAGTAGGAGTCAAGAACTTCATGAAAATACCTTCTCAATTAACTCAATTTTTTAGTAGAAACTTGAATCATGGGGGAAACCCACACCACCCTAAGAAATTGAATGTAGAAATTGATACCTTTATGTGATAGTGCCCTCTGATTTTTAGTTGATCTTCTGACCCTTTAATTATGGAATAATAGATCGAATCCATTGAGAACATATTCTATTTATTCAATTCTATAAGAAAGATAAGGTTGTGTTGGATGGTTATTTTATGTAGGGAGAAGCTGATCAATGGTGGATGTTGATCGAAAATACAAATCCCGATGAGGAGATCAAAGTGGTGGAGTGGAAAGAATTCTATATTTTTTTGATATATATTTTCCTCACACTCTCTGACTTAAAATGGATAGTAAATTACTTGGACTCAAGAAAAATGATGATGAATACATTGGGGCATATGAGGTTAACTTCACAAGACTTGCAGGATATGCATCTAGATTTTTCATTTTCCCCAAAAGTAAAGCTAGCCACTTCTTTAGTGGGATAAAGCTGGGTCTATGAAGAGATTTTATGATTCAAGAATTTGAAATATATGAGAAAATTGTCCAATATGTCATCAAAGTCAAAATAAAGATCAGTGAATCTCAAGGGTCTCATAGGTCTGGAGATAGGAAGAGAAGAATAGAGTTTAATTCTCGGTGAGCGATGAAGAAATATCATAGTGTGAAAAAGTACAACATCCCAGTTTTCAAAAGTGTAAGAAGAAGCATCCAAAAAAATTCATGAAGGGGAAAAATAAATGATTTAGGTTTGAAAAAATGGCACATAGATAGAAAATTATAATGTAAAAAACCCACCAATATGATGAAATAAAGGAATGCTCCAGTCAACCCTCAACCTACTATTCAATGTTTCAACTTCAAGGAATTAGAACACTATGAAAATCGATACACTAAGACAAGGGTTATTGATGATAAACAATGAAAAAAACTTCCAAAAACTAAAGTGTAAGGGCGAACTTATGCCATCACAACTACCAAGGTGGATCCTGACAATAATGCGGTAATATGTATGCTAATTATTCATTCAAGAATTGAAAACGTACTATTTGATTATGGTTATATGAATTATTTCATATCATGAAAGTTTAGTATAATAATTAAAAAATCACCTCAAAATATGGAAGTGGAGCTATCTGTGAGAATGAAAAATGAGACAATTATTATATCCCATGTATATAACTCCTCACATATCCATATTTGCAAACTGAACTTCCTATCAAACTTTGTTATACCCCCTTTAATGTAATTCTATGAAATTATAATTATGGATTGGATTACTTTATATAGATCCAACATAAATTATAAAAAGAAGAAAATCACCCTTTGTACCATGAATCTCCCACCGATTCTATACGGGTACAATGAGAAAGATTAATATACTTTGGAATAATCACCTTAAACATGGATATTATTGCCTCATTAGCAAGCGTATCTAGATCAAATGATCAAGACTAAGGAAAAAATCATCCTTAATGACATTACCATTATAAGGGAATATATTGGCTTGTTTGTTGAAGAATTTTTTGGTATTCCACCATGCTATGATGTGATATTTAAATAAAACTTATACTTGGATCTTTGTTAATATCCAAGAATCCGTATAGATTGTCCACTGTTGAACTTGAAGAGCTTAAGAAGCAACTGCAATAGAATTTGGATAAAGGTTTTATATGCCCAAGTGCTTCACCATGAGGTGTGTCAGTCCTCTTTTTCATGAATAAGGATGGGTCAATGCACCTCTTCATTTATTATCATGAGCTCAATAATATCATGATAAAAAACAAGTATTCTCTATAAAAAAATGGTGATTTATTTGAATAGGTATGTGGAGCCTAGTACATATCTAAGGTATATCTTTGATCAAGATATTATCAAGTAAATGTGAAGGAGGATATCCCCAAGATCACTTTTCATATAAGGTATGAGCACTAAGAGAACATAGTGATTTTATTTGGAATCACTAATTCTCCAACCATCTTTATGGACCTAATGAATAGAGAATTTATGTATTAGTTCAACAAATTTGGGTAATTATTTATAAATGATATTCTTATCTACTCAAAAATCATGGGGAATATGATAATCATTTGAATGTTGTACTAAAGATATTATTAAATAAAAATTTATATTTTAAGTGTAATAAATGAGATTTTTGGATGGATAAAGTAACATTTCGGGGTGATGTTATCACCCTTAAAGAAATATCTATGGATCCTTTGAAGACGAAGACAATTGAAGGATGAAAGATACCAATATTTGTAATTTTGATCTATAGTTTTCTTAGATTAAACAATTACTGTCATCAATTTGTGAGGAAATTATCATTATTATCAAGCCCACTAACTAAGACAGATTGGAAGGGAGTGAAAATTTTATAGAATAATGAATGTGAGGAGAGATTTAAAGAGTTAAAGAAGAGATTAATCACTGCACAAGTTATCACATTACCCACCTGTGGGGAATTATTTTTGATCTACAATGATTCTTCCAAAAATGTCTTGGATTTTGTACTCATGTAAGATGACAAAGTGATAGCCTACTCCTACCAACAATTAAAGATCTATGAGAATAACTACCAAACACATGATATTGAGTTAGCTGTAGTTATATTCACATTTAATATTTGGTAAAAGTATCTCTACAGGGAGAAGTATGACATATATATAGATTATAAAAGTCTCAAGTATATATTCATAGAGATGGAGCTCAATATGATCCAATGAAGGTGGTTAAAGCTGATCAAGGATTATGATTGTTCAATCCATTACCATCTTGGGAAGGTGAACAAAGTGGAAGATTCTTTGAGTAGAAAAGATCCTATAACCTGATCCATGATGAGGATTAAAAGGGATACAATCTTCTTGGACATGAAAATAATGGACATGGGAATAATAAAATGATCTTCATGCTACCTTTATCAAATAACTAGTCAACCATCCATTCTTGAGAGGATTAACGAGGCCTAAAAAGGTGAAAAGGATCTATAGAGAAAAATATAAAATATTCCATAGTTTAAATTTGATGAATATGGATTTATAAGGTTTGAAACCTGAATATTTGTCCCCTTAAAACTAGAGCTGAAAAGGGAACTTCTAAATGATGCACATAGATCATCTTTCTTTATTCATCCAAGAATCACTAATATATATAGAGATATGAAGCAATAATTATGATGGGATGACATAAAGAGGGTGATTTCATAATTTCTATATCAATTCTTTGTATACCAATGAGTCAAAGATAAACAACATAAGTCTAAGGGAAGGACTCCCCAAAACTTATAAAGGTAATAAAGCCATCTAGGTGTTAGTCAATCACCTTAAAAACTTAGCACACTTCTTTAATATCAATAAATATTTTTATCTTGACCATATTTATAATATATATATAAGGTAAGTGGTAAGATTTCATGGAGTGCCACTATCGATTATTTTTTATCAATATCTGAGGTTTACCTCAAGGTTCTCACTATAGGAAATGCAGGCTTTCCCAACGGTTCTGAACTATTGGGAAAGCCTGCAGAACCATTGGTATATCTTATACCAATGGTTCTGCAAACCGTAAAGAAGTAAGCCGTTGGGAAATCTTTTCCCAAAAGTTTACACTGAACCATTGGGAAAAGCTAGAAAAAATGAACCTATCCCAACGGTTGTTCCAAACCGTTGGGATAGTTTTTAGCTGATCACTTCTTTCCTAAGGGTTTCTAAACCGTTGGGAAAGTATTTTTACCAACGGTTCATAGATAACTGTTGGTAAAAAAATACTCATAATTCTATTCCAATGGTTTGAAACTGTTGTCATAGCCTATGCTGTGCAAATTTCACAATAGCCTGCAATTTGCACAGCAGCCAGTCCATTCCCTCTCCTTTCCAATTCCCTCTCATTTCCAATTATTGTACCTGCAATAAACTAACACATACATATACAATTATTGTACCTGCAATAACCAACTAACACATACATATGGAGAACAAATTCATACACATTTAACATATAATTCATCCTGGAACTATACACATCCAGAATTAAATCATAATTCATAACATAATTATAAACATACATAATTCATTTAGAATTCAATTTAAAATATAGATGACAATTATATGTGGAATCCGGAATTCAATTCATAATTTGATCAGATTTTCGTATAACATATGTTTTTACTAGAAATGATGTCCATTTTAAACAAAATACATAAACCTAGAGTGATACTGGCCACACCGTGCCTCAGATTGAGGCGAGTTTAACTCATACACATCACAAATGACCCATGGATCGTTTTCCTAAAGTATCAACATATTCTGAAAGCGTTTGGTCGGTTTTCCATATATCAGTTGTTCTTTTCACATAAAATGAAGTGCTTTTTAAATAAAAGAGAGACACTTTGAGTGGTTCCAGCCACAACGCGCCTCGGATTGAGGCGGGGTTGACTCGTACACGTCACAAATGACCCATGGATCATTGTGCTAAAATATCAACACAATTAGAATCCGTTTGGTCACTTTTCCATAGGTACATAAAATGTTGTCCATTTTAAATATAAGAGAGACACTTTGGGTAGTTCCGGCCACAACGCAACTTGGATTGAGGCGTGGTTGACTCATACACGTCACATATGACCCATGGATCATTTTCCTAAAGTTTAAATAGATTCCGAATGCATTTGGTCAGTTTTTTGTATTCCAGTTGTTCTTTTCAGTTATAATCGTGTCCATTTTAAACAAAAGAGACACAGTTAGAGTGTTACCGGCCACACCATGCCTCAGATTTAGACAGGGTTGACTCGTACACGTCTCAAATGACCCATGGACCATTGTCCTAAATTATCAACACAACCCGAATGCGTTTGGTCAGTTTTCCGTATGCCAGTTGATGTTTTCACTTAAAATGATGTCCTTTTAAAATAAAAAAGAGACACTTTGAGTGGTGATGGCCACACCGCGCCTCAGATTGATGCAGGGTTGATTTGTACACGTCACATATTACCCAAAGATCGTTGTGATAAAGTATTAACACAATTAGATTCCGTTTGGCCAGTTTTCTGTATGTACTTAAAATGTTTTCCATTTTAAACAAAAGAGAGACACATAGAGTGATCTCGGCCACACCGTGCCTCAGATTGAGGAGGGGTTGACTTGTATATGTCACATATGACCCATGGATCGATTTACTAAAGCATCAACACATTTCAAATGCGTTTGGTCAGTTTTTCGTATGTCAGTTGTTGTTTTCACTTAAAATGATGTCCATTTTAAACATAAGAGAGACACAATGAATGGTGTTGGCCACACCGCAACTTGGATTGAGGCAGGGTTGACTTGTACATGTCACATATGACCCATGTATCGTTGTGCTAAAGTATCAACACAATCATAATCTGTTTGGTCAGTTTTCCATATGCTAGTTGTTGTTTTCACTTAAGATGAAGTCCATTTTAAACAAAAGAGAGACACTTTGAGTGGTGTCAGCCACACCAAGACTTTGATTGAGGCAAAGTCAACTTGTACACATCACATATGACCCATGGATCATTATACTAAAGTTTCAATAGAAACCGAATGCGTTTGGTCGGTTTTACTTATGTACTTAAAATGTTGTCCATTTTAAACAAAAGAGAGACACTTAGAGTGATCCCAGCCACAACACAACTCAGATTGAGCCCGAGTTGGCTCTTACACATCACATATGAGCTATGGATCATTGTGATAAATTATAAACAAATTCTGAATTCGTTTGGTCAGTTTTCTGTGTGCCAGTTGTTCTTTTCACTTATAATCCTATCCATTTTAAACAAAAGAGACACAGTTAGAGTGGTACGGGCCACACCACACCTCATATTTAGACGAGGTTGACTCATACACATCTCAAATTACCCATGGATCATTTTCCTAAAGTATCAACACAATCTGAATGCGTTTGGTCAGTTTTCCGTATGCCAGTTGATGTTTTCACTTAAAATGATGTCCTTTTGAAACAAAAGAGAGACACTTTGAGTGGTGCCAGCCACACCGCGCCTCAGATTGAGGTGGGGTTGATTTGTACATGTCACATATGACCCATGAATCGTTTTTCTAAAGTATCAACACAATCAGAATCCGTTTGGTCAGTTTTCCGTATGCTAGTTGTTGTTTTCACTTAAAATGAAGTCCATTTTAAACAAAAGAGATACCATTTGAGTGGTGTCGGCCACACCGCACCTCGGATTGAGGCGAGGTTGACTTTTACACGTCACATATGACCCATGGATCGTTCTACTAAAGTTTCAATGGAAACCGAATGCGTTTGGTCAGTTTTCCGTATGTACTTAAAATGTTGTCCATTTTAAACAAAAGAGAGACACTTAGAGTGATCCTGGCCACAACGCAACTCGGATTGAGCCCGAGTTTCCTCGTACACTTCACATATGACCCATGAATAATTGTGATAAATTATCAATAGATTCAGAATGCATTTGGTCAGTTTTCCGTATGCCAGTTGTTCTTTTCACTTATAATCTTGTCCATTTTAAACAAAAGAGACATAGTTAGAGTGGTACGGGCCACACCACACCTCGGATTTAGACGGGGTTGACTCTTACATGTCTAAAATGACCCATGTATCATTTTACTAAATTATAAACACAATACTAATGCCTTTGGTCGGTTTCCCGTATGCCAGTTGATGTTTTCACTTAAAGTGATGTCCTTTTGAAACAAAAGAGAGACACTTTGAGTGGTGCCAGTCACACCGCACCTCAGATTGATGCGGGGTTGACTCGTACAGGTCACATATGACCCATGGATCATTGTTCTAAAGTATCAACACAATCAGAATCCGTTTGGTCAGTTTTCCGCATGTACTTAAAATGTTGTCCATTTTAAACAAAAGATACACAGTTAGAGTGGTATCGGCCACACCGTGCCTCAGATTTAGACGGGGTTGACTTGTACATGTCTCAAATGATCCATGGATCATTTTACTAAAGTATCAACACAATCTGAATGCGTTTTGTCAGTTTTCCGTATGCCAGTTGATGTTTTCACTTAAAATGATGTCCTTTTGAAACAAAAGAGAGACACTTTGAGTGGTGCCGGCCACACCGCGCCTCATATTGAGGCAGGGTTGATTCGTACATGTCACATATGACCCATATATCTTTTTTATAAAGTATCAACACAATTAGAATATGTTTTTTCTGTTTTTCTTATGCTAGTTGTTGTTTTCACTTAAAATGAAGTCCATTTTAAACAAAAGAGAGACACTTTGAGTGGTTTCGGCCACACCGGGCCTTGGAATGAGGCAAGGTTAACTCGTACACATCACATATAACCCATGGATAGTTATCCTAAAGTTTCAATGGACAATGAATGCGTTTGGTTGGTTTTCCGAACGTACTTAAAATGTTGTCCATTTTAAACAAAAGAGAGAAACTTAGAGTGATCCTGGCCACATCGCAACTCAGACTGAGCCCGGGTTAGCTCTTACACGTCACATATGACTCATGGATAGTTGTGATAAATTATCAACATATTTCAAATGCGTTTGGTCAGTTTTCTGTATGCTAGTTGTTCTTTTCACTTATAATACTGTCCATTTTAAACAAAAGAGACACAATTAGAGTGGTACCGGCCACACCGCACCTTGTATTTAGACAAGGTTGACTCGTACACGTCTCAAATGACCCATGGATCATTTTCCTAAAGTATCAACACAATCCGAATGCGTTTGGTTAGTTTTCCGTATTCCAGGTGATGTTTTCACTTAAAATAATGTCCTTTTGAAACAAAAGAGAGACACTTTGAGTGGTGTCGGCCACACCGCACCTCATATTGAGGCGGGGTTGATTCGTACATGTCACATATGACCCATGGATCGTTGTGCTAATGTATCAAAACAATCAGAATCTGTTTGGTCAGTTTTCCTTATATACTTAAAATGTTGTCCATTTTTAACAAAAGAGAGACACTAAGAGTGATCCCAGCCAGACCGTGCCTCGGATTGATATGGAGTTGACTTGTACATGTCACATATGACCCATGGATCGATTTACTAAAGCATCAACACATTTCGAATGCGTTTGGTCAGTTTTTCGTATGTTAGTTGTTGTCTTCACTTAAAATGATGCCCATTTTAAACAAAATAGAGACACTATGAATGGTGTTGGCTACACCGCACCTCGGATTGAGGCGAGGTTGACTCATACACGTCACATATGAAGCATGGATTGTTGTGCTAAAGTATCAACACAATCAGAATCCGTTTGATCAGTTTTCCGTATGCTAGTTGTTGTTTTCACTTAAAATGAAGTCCATTTTAAACAAAAGAGAGACACTTTGAGTGGTGTCGGCCGCACCGCATCTCTGATTGAGGAAAGGTTGACTCGTACACATCACATATAACCCATGGATCATTCTCCTAAAGTTTCAATGGAAATCGAATGCGTTTGGTCGATTTTCCATATGTACTTAAAATGTTGTCAATTTTAATCAAAAGAGAGACACTTAGAGTGATACCGACCACACCACAACTCGGATTGAGCCCGGGTTGACTCATACACGTCACATATGACCCATGGATCATTTTGATAAATTATTAATAGATTCCGAATGCATTTGGTTGGTTTTCTGTATGCCAGTTGTTATTTTCACTTATAATCCTGTCCATTTTAAACAAAAGAGACACAGTTAGAGTGGTACCAGCCACACCGTGCCTCATATTTAGACAGGGTTGACTCGTACATGTCTCAAATGACCCACGAATCATTGTAATAAAGTATCAACACAATCCGAATGCGTTTGGTCGGTTTTCCGTATGCTAGTTGATGTTTTCACTAAAAATGATGTCCTTTTGAAGCTAAAGAGATACACTTTGAGTGGTTCCGGCCACACCCCGCCTCAGATTGAAGAGGGGTTGATTCTTACACATCACATATGACCCATGGATCGTTGTGATAAAGTATCAACACAATCAGAATCCGTTTGGTCAGTTTTCCGTATGTACTTAAAATGTTGTCTATTTTAAACAAAAGAGAGACACTAAGAGTGATCTCGGCCACACCGTGCCTTGGATTGAGGCGGGGTTGACTCGTACACGTCACATATGATCCTGTATCAATTTCCTAAAGCATAAACACATTTCGAATTCATTTGGTCAGTTTTTCGTATGTCATATGTTGTTTTCACTTAAAATAATGTCCATTTTTAACAAAAGAGAGACACTATGAATGGTTTCGGCCACACCGCACCTCAGATTGAGGCGGGGTTTACTTGAACACATCACATATGACCCATGGATCATTGTGCTAAAGTATCAACACAATTAGAATCCGTTTGGTCAGTTTTCCGTATGCTAGTTGTTGTTTTCACTTAAAATGAAGTCCATTTTAAACAAAAGAGAGACACTATGAGTGGTGTCAGCCACACCACACCTCGGATTGAGGCAAGGTTGACTTGTACACGTCACATATGACACATGGATCGTTCTCCTAAAGTTTCAATGGAAACAGAATGCATTTGGTCAGTTTTCCGTATGTACTTAAAATGTTGTCCATTTTAAACAAAAGAGAGACACTTAGAGTGATCCCGGCTACACCGCAACTCGGATTGAGCCTGGGTTGGCTCGTACACATCACATATGACCCATGGATTGTTTTGATTAATTATCAACAGATTCCGAATGCGTTTGGTCAGTTTTCCATATGCCAGTTGTTCTTTTCACTTATAATCCTATCCATTTTAAATAAAAGGGACACAGTTAGAGTGGTACCCGCCACAACGCACCTCAGATTTAGATGGGGTTGACTTGTAAACGTCTCAAATGACCGATAGATCATTTTCTTAAAGTATCAACATAATCCGAATGCGTTTGGTCGGTTTTCTGTATTCCAGTTGACGTTTCACTTAAAATGATATCCTTTTGAAACAAAAGAGAGACACTTAGAGTGGTGCCGACCACAACACACCTCATATTGATGCAAGGTTGACTCGTACATGTCACATATGACCCATGGATCGTTTTACTAAAGCATCAACACTTTTTGAATGCGTTTGGTCAGTTTTTTATATGTCAGTTGTTGTTTTCACTTAAAATGATGTCCATTTTAAACAAAAGAGAGACACTATGAATGGTGTCGGACACACTGTGCCTCGGATTGAGGGAGGGTTGAATCGTACACGTCACATATGACCCATGGATCATTGTTCTAAAGTATCAACACAATAAAAATCTGTTTGGTCGGTTTTCTGTATGTACTTATAATGTTTTCCATTTTAAACAAAAGAGAGACACTTAGAGTGATTCCAGCCACACCGCGATTTGGATTGAGGCGCGGTTGACTCATACACGTCCCATATGAACCATGGATCATTTTCCTAAAGTTTCAACAGAATTATAATGTGTTTGGTTGGTTTTCCGTATGTCATTTGCTGTTTTCACTTAACATGAAGTCCATTTTAAACTAAAGAGAGACACTTTGAGTAGTTCCGGCCACACCGAGTCTCGGATTGAGGTGGGGTTGACTCATACAAGTCACATATGACTCATGGATCATTTTCCTAAAGAAACAACACATTCCGAATGCATTTGGTTGGTTTTCCGTATGTCAATTGTTGTTTTCACTTAAAATTAAGTCCATTTAAAACAAAATAGAGACACTTTGAGTGGTTCCAGTCACACTGCGCTTTGGATTGAGGCGGGGTTGACTCGTACATGTCACATATGACCCATGGATCGTTATGCTAAAGTATCAACATAATCAGAATCCATTTGGTCAGTTTTATATATGCTAGTTGTTATTTGCACTTAAAATGTTGTCCATTTCAAATAAACCTGAGACACTTTGAGTGGTGCCAGCCACACTGGGCCTCG
The DNA here is from genome assembly GCA_963277665.1 of Viscum album. Taxonomy (NCBI): domain Eukaryota; kingdom Viridiplantae; phylum Streptophyta; class Magnoliopsida; order Santalales; family Viscaceae; genus Viscum; species Viscum album. Next base: position 1,634,546,795 of record OY728141.1, read on the forward strand.
GATTGAGGCGGGGTTAACTCGTACACATCACAAATGAGTAATAGAAACCATCCTGGTATCCCTCACCTAGGAACCAAAGCATACATCCTAGAATTTCATGTCTAAATTCCCTGAGCATGACGAGTCCTTCCATGAGTACTTAACATGCAACCCATGTCTTATCCTAACAATTGGCAAGTAAACCAAATCAAACAAGGCATAATTCACATAACACGGAGAATGTACAATAAGATTTTGTATTCAAATTAATGTATATCATCACATGCATTTGATGAGAATGAGATAATAATCTTACCAAGACATTCATAGAATTAAAGACATACAAAAATGGAATAATCCTAAATAACATTGCATGATCAGATAAATAAAAAAAGGCATGTGAAATCTAGGAGGGTGGGGGGACTGTCTGGGGGTCCAGGGAGGAGTGTCGGGGGGCTGTCTGGGGTCTAGGGAGGCGGGTGGGGGGGGGGCGGGCTGTCTGGGGACCAAGGAGGAGGGTGGGGGGGCTTTGTGGGGGGCTGTCCGGGGGGTGTTTGGGGGGATTTCCGGGGTCCAAGGAGGAGGGGGGGGGGTGTACGGGGGATGTCTGGGGGGTGTCTAGGGGGCTATCCGGGGACCAAGAAGGATGGTGGGGGGCTGTTCGGGGGGGGGGGGGGTGTCTGGTGGGTTGTCCGAGGTCCAATGAGGATAGTGGGGGTTGTCCAAGGTCCATGAAAGAGGGGGGCTGTCCAGGGAGTTCCCAAACACACAAAACTCTATAAACATACTCAAGATACACTGAAACCACTAAAAGACAACAACATCCATGAAAACATACAATATATAAAAACAACTCAACTCCAATACTATACTATGAGTCTAGATAAAACCAACAACTAGAATAGATTAAACATCAAATCTCAATAATATTAGTAAAAAATGTAACAGATCAATTTTTCCCACATCACCATCACCATCATCACCATCATCATCACCCTCATCCTCATCCCCATCATCATCCTCGCCCTCCTCAACACCCTCCTCCTCGCCCTCACCCTCCTCCTCGCCTTCGCCATCTGCCTCGCCCTCCTCCTCTCCCTCCTCTTCCGCATCAGACTCCTCGCCATCATCATCATCAGGATGGACATCATCTTCACCACCACTAGAACTGACACATGGTGCACCATATATAGAACGTATCGATGACATATATTCATCAAAAGATGGGCTGTCCTCTGGTGGACATGTTGGATGTAGAACTTCAATAAATTTCATAAATGCACTGTTTGCCCTAGCAGACTGTTCTGCCATCTCTGTGGCCCTTTTGTCAGCCTGTTCTGCCTATTCCCTAACTTGCTGCAGCTCGATGGCACTACAACTCATACCTGAGGAGGGACAATACCTCGTCGGGGCTATCCTAGGTCGGCAACGTACTCTACCAGGATGCTCCTCTCCCAACACCTGATGTAAGTGATACGTTGGCCCAAAATTGTGTGGTTCTTGGGCATCGAGGGCCTCTAAAGAAGCCTGTTACAAATATAAATATATTATTAAGTTAAAAAATAGATATTAAAATATAAAATCAACAGATTAAAACTTACAATCTGTTTCTGAGTCGCTTCGTTGACGACATTTCCATCTTTTTTCCGTCTACTCGAGAAAAACAGTTTTGCTCGAGGCACACGTCCTTCAATATTCTTTATTTTCCTCTACAATGACATTGAAAACTAAAGTTATATTAAAACTTTATCAAACGATTAAATAATTGAGGAAACAAAATAAAGTGTAAGTCGTACAGAAAACTTATAAACAATTGTCATACCTGCTTCCTCTCATGATCTGTTATCCTAGTACGTCCGAGTGTGTGGAGGTATTTTTTTGCATCAATGTTTTTTTTCCAGATGATTCCTAAATAAAATTATATAATTAAAAGCTTAATATTAATGAAAAACATGAAAGTTATTATTTAAATACCTCAAATGCAATTAATACCTTAAACTGGGTAGTCGTCCAATGAGTAATCATCTGATGATACTGCTCTATAGGACAATCATCCACGACTGGTACTGCCTCTAACTCAGTGCCAACTCTAGAACGCCAGCCAATATACAACTCATGCTTGTAGGCTCTCCAAATCTATCCTAAAACCTTTAGACGTTCTGGTCATGCACCCTCACCATCGGGAAAATTAAATCAAAGCTGACATCAAAATATTAATTCATATAAATACAAAAATTATTCATGGCATTAAATACAACAGATTTTTTTACCCATATCTCTGCCCAAGCTCTATCCTTGACCTAATGTGGCAAATGACTACATGATAGCGGGCTAACGGGAATGATGTCGGAGTATTTGGAAAGCGTCGCAAAAAAACTCCGACATTGCTGCAACTAATAATCATTGAAAATTCACATAACGGTTTGAATGGATTTAATAAATCATACAAGTTGTAATGTTCACCAAGTTAAAAATATTGTTTGACTAGGTTTGAATACAGTTCAATTCCAAATTAGAAAATTCAATTCAAATAAAACTACAACCAATAAACATTGAAAATTCACATAACAGTCAAGTCAGCTAAAACATATTTGTAATCAATACTAAATCAATTTGAATATTACCAACCTTAACAACCCAACTCAAGGTAAACCAAAATAATTGAGAACATGGATGAATGATTCTATATATTTTCAACCACAACTTCAGGTTTACAATCTACTCTGACAATTAAGCTATTGGATTCATCAAAAGAAATAAATGGATTGGTTCTAATGGCACTAGAGACAGTGTCAATTCCATCATCACCATCATCAAAAATATGTCTTGGAATTACTTAAAGTATGACACCAAATTCAGGTCGATGTTGGTCTTTGACATAAAAAACTTGTTTAGCCATTGATGCCAACACATATTGTTCTTCGGTAGCAAGAGTGCGAGTCATATTAATTACTTGAAATCCACAATCATCAATAAATATTCCCTGTCTCATCATCGAATCAAACCAATGGAATTTCATCATTGTGACTCGTCCATGAGAGTAATAATACAATATTATTATTTTCTCAACGACTCCATAATAACCCACATTTTCAAATCGTGGTCTACTGTCTGATGCATTGGCATAACAATCTATTGTGGAAGTGACCATAACACCATCATGTTTTGTTCTCATGTTCTTTGCTCGTTCAGTGACAATAAATTTGTACCCATTGATAACAATTGATTTACAGTCACGAACCATGGTATTAGGACCAAAAGACAAAGCTCTTATTTCCTCAGAGACAGAGTCAGTAGACAAAATCAATACCTGCAACATAAATGACTATTAAACTTAATTAAATATTGATATAATTATTTTAAACAGTAATATTTTTACCTTCAATTTTAACCAAGAAGAAAACTCTTTGCTATGCAAAGTATCTCTCCTTCTCAAAGATAAAGAATGATGCTTCCTATTTATCATTGTTATATGTTCCCTGTAGATAAAAAATATGAATAGTTTAATAGATATATATATGTAATATATACATATTCTATTTAGTTACCTGATATAGTCATCGAACAAATCACAGTTGAACAAAACTGTGCGATGTGCCATCTCCCGCTCTTCATGGATTAATGTCTTCAATGTATATGATCTAGGAATTCCTCCTGTTTGAGTAAGTGATGGAAAACTGGGTTCAATTTTCTCATACTTTTCTTCTTCATTTCTCATTGGTATGTTCATTCTTGTAGTAAGATCAGACAAATACATTGATCAGAAATCCATACATTCTTGAGCCAAGTAACCGTTCACGATAGAACCTTTAGGATGATTCATGTTTTAGACATAAGAATTTAATGTGTACATATTTATTTCAGTTGGATACATCCAATGAAAAAAAACAGGTCCTCCGAGAAGTATTTCAGTGGGAATATGGACAGTCATATGCATCATGCATGTGAAAAATGATGGAGGAAATATTTTCTCCAACTCACACAAAATTAATGGGGCATCTGTCAACATTTTTTGCAAGAAAGACTTGGAAAACTTCTTAGCACAAAGATATCCAAACAAATGGAAAAACTGAATAACAGTCACCCTTAAATTATTGAACAAAATATGATGTATTGCTATTGGAAACAACTCATTCAGTAGAATGTGATAATCATGAGTCTTCAAAGATTTTAGCTTCAACTCTCTTCTGTTGACCCATTTAGATATGTTTCTTGAATAGCCATTATGAACTCTAATAGTCTATAATAATTCCAGAATTTTTTTTCCATAGGTGTCATCACATAAGAATCACATGGAAGTTTCCATTTATTTTCACTAATACGCACATGATGCAATTCTGTTCTGATTTCCCAATCCACCAAGTCACGCTGAGACCGTAAATCATCTTTTTTCTTCCCCTTGACATTTAGAAGAACCGAAAGCAACATTTCTCATATATTATTTTCAATATGAATTACGTCTAAGCAATGAAATAAAAAATTGGTTGACCAATAAGGAAAATCAAAAAATATACTACTCTTCCTCCAATTGTAATATGTTTCAGTGGAAACATTGTTTCTCTTTGCAGATTTCATTTGACCCTTCCTGAATGAAAAACTGAAATCTTTCAATTCATTAAGCACATCAGTTCCAGACATACACTGAGGTGGATCATCGGTCTTTATGGTATTATCAAATATTTGATGATTCATTCTATATAGATGATCATTTGGCAAGAATCGTCGATGTCCCATAAAACTGAAACTACAACGATGTTTCAGTCTTATGGATTGTGTATTCTTCATACAAAATGGGCATGCCAGTTTTCCCTTTGTGCTCCATCCAGACATCATTGCATAAGACAAAAAATCATTGATCTTCCACATAAGCGCATCACGCATATGAAATATGTCTTTCAAACATGCATCGTATGTGCGCACACCCACATCCAAAAGATGTTTCAACTCTTTTATTAAAGGTTTCATGTATACATCAATATCAATGCTGGGATCAGAAAGACCAGATATGCATATACTCATGAAAGTGAAAGGTTTTTTCATACAAAACCATGGGAGAAGATTATAAATGTGTATAAAAACTGGCCATGTGTTGTGTGAAGTAAGAATCTGCCCAAACAGATTAAAACCGTTGCATGAAAGACCCATCCTCACATTACGCACGTCAGCTGCAAAATCAGGATATTGAGCATCAAATCTCTGCCATGAAAATCCATCTGCAGGATGAACCAACTCATCATTAGTCTTCTTTCTCTCGGTATCATTCCATCTCATTTTTATTGATATGTCATCAGACGTAAAAAGATTCTTGAATCTAGGGATAAATGGAAAGTGCCACATTACTTTCTGTGGAATACAAGATGGTGTTCCATCAGATTTTGACTTCCAACGGGATGTGCCACATTTTATACAATCATTTCTTTTAGTGGTTTCCTCCCAGAATAAACTGTAATATTTCGGGCAAGCATGAATTTTGTTTCTTGAAAATCCAAGTTCCTCAACTAGCTTCTATGACATATAGTGGTTTGAGGGAATATCTGTATCATATGGAAGTAAATCCTTCAAGAGGGTAAGAATGTAATCGATTGCTGTATTATAAATCCCATACATTGTTTTCCTATGAAATAATCAGATTAAAAATTCCATCTTTTTCATTTTATTACATTTTCGATATACTGGAGTCGTGGCAGCATCATTCAATTTTTTCACCCTATCAATATCATCACTTTCACTAGATGCATCAGTTGTCCTCATATGTAAGTCTTCTTGAGTCTAAATCCTTTCTTTTTCATGATGACGAATAAACGAAAACTGATCATCTAAAAAATTCTCCATTATAGTCCTTTCATTTCGATCATCACCAATTTGATATTTCATTTTCTCCCAATTGTGATACCACACAAAGTAGTTTTCTTGAAAACCATTTTTGGTTATGTGGTCGCTGACTTCTTCATGGCTCAACTAAGTTCTACCAACACAATTGGAACATGGGTAGTGTATGCGACCACTATCTGAAGCACTGTGAAATGCAAAATCTATAAATCTCTCCAAATTGTTTTGAAAATCGCTTGAGATCTGATCAGTTTCATACATCCAACTTCTGTCCATTCTGTAAAAAGAATTTATATAAGTCATTTTTTCAGAAACAATTCAATAGGATTGAACTTTAATAGAAAATACATTTAAGTAAATGATAAAGGAGGAAGTTTCTAGTCGATGTAGTGAACTATTAAAATAATGTAAAGAACAAGTACTCATAAATTAAATTAAAATTTATTTATATTCATTTTCATTAGGTCTATAAGAGGCACATACCTCAGGTCCCATTATGAGTTATAGGCATCCCAAATCATTCAATCATATTAAATAACACATTATTGGCACCTCTATGGCCATACCTTTCATTACCCAATTACTTCCCCAAGTCAAGTGCACCCCATGGGTGAATAAATTTTAGGCTTCTACACTAATAGCTTGTTCATGGCTTGTAAAAAGAATTAATTTCATTAGGTATAGACAAAAACATTTATTTTTAAATTTGAGATTAATAATAAAGTATGTCAATGATAACAACATTAATGAATTAAACTTGTGACTTATCTAACATTTTTATGGATATCTACACATGCCAGTATGGCTAGTGAAAAGAACCACACCCTCATAAAAGTGAGTATTGGCCAAGAAGGACACATAATATAAAACGTACAATGAGAATCATATTTAATTGACCCTAAAGTTATATTATTACAGTCATCTTGGGGGAAATGGAATATATGATCCTGGTTAACTGATGAATTCAAAAGCTTATATTCCATATGTTGGACACTATCTAAGGTAAGAAATCATGTGAGGATGGGTTTACATCATTAAATTTCTTACATGCTAGTGAGAATTAAGGCTTGAATTAATGACTTGAGTTCACTGATTAAATGAGGGTAGAGGTTGCATAGGCTGTGTAAATAGAATGATTAAATAAGGGTAGAGGTTTCATACACTATGCATGGTGGGGGAGTCTCAGCCGATTTAGAAACTAAAATAAATTCCCATCATAGGTATCAATAAGAAACATCAGCATCAAAAGAAACTCCAAATAAAAAAGGACTAAAAACATCAAACACTTTTTATGTTATCCCACCAAAAAATGATCACGAATGTCCCTATACATTTTCATACTTCCAGAATTTATAGAGAGTTTATAGTTATGAGCTTAATCCATCTACGCACCCTCCCCACCCCACTTGGATAGCCTTACCCCCACCCCACTTGGACAACCCAGCCCCCCCCCCCACATGTGGACATCCCTACCCCCACCCCACCTGGAAAACCCAGCCCCCCACCCCACCTGGACACCCCTACCCCCACACCCCAGTTGGAAAACCCAGCCCCCCACCCCACCTGGACAGCCCTACCGTCACCCCACTTAGACACCATGTCAACTGTTATACACACCATGTGAACCCTTATACACACCATGTGAACCCTTATACCATATCATCATTATTATAACCATTAATAACAACTTATTAAACAACATCACTTGTCAAAGATAATCAAATTGAACATAAATCAATAATAATATTGGATATATCTAGTAAAATGAAGTCATACTATCTTACATCCAAAATGACCACCCACAACCATGATTAATGACCAAAAAGATCCTCTTTCAGCCAAATCAAAAGTGAAAACAAAAACACATAGTTGCAGAAAACAACTTCATTTGTGTGAAGAATAATAATCCCATGGTTTTCATGATATTTGAACCACCCAGTCATGATTTTCAAGATGAACTTTTATCCATGAAACCATATGAGAAACATGATTCAATACATGTGTTTTTCTGATTTTCCCAAGCATTTTGAGGAACCCCAAATCAGTGAAAATGGTCATTGTGTTTTAAAAAGGTGATTGAATAACTCATGTATGATGTTGAAGGCATACTGATTAATGGTTATATTAAGAAAACTAATATTCACTAATATTGTGAATTTGAAATTATGTGAATTAGTTTCATGAAGAAGTAAGAAGTACTAATTAGGGACCACATACTATTTTGCAAAGTTCAAGAAGATACTCCATATGTTCTATTGTGAAAAGGATAAGTGAACAATGTGTCATTATATATATATATATAGATTTTTATAGAAACATGATACATACTTGTTATGTAATACACATAGTGTACAAAGATTAATATGAACAAGATCTTCATGTTTGACATGATTTTAATGAAAGGAGTGATTTTCATGAAATACTATGAATAAATATTAAAAAAAAATTTCTTATGAGTTCATATACATGAAGCTGTAATATTTGAAGCATTGAGATTAAAAAAACTATGAATCTTTAAAATTAGAACACAATAAAGAGACACCATGCACTTATAAATGTATATGTGTAATGAAAACATTAATTGGACAATTTGTACACCGATGTAGTGATTTGAGTACACAATTCGTGGAGTAGTGAATCATAAAATTTTCCAAAAACCCTAAAAATTGGGAATAATGATATCCCTAAGAATAGAAGGATATCCTTGAGAAGAGGTGGAAGGATATCTTTGAGCAAAGGTGTAAGGAGTTTAACCTGACAACAGATCTGATGGAAGAGGTGCACCTGTGCTGGGGCTTCTCAAGGGATTCTGCGAGTCAGAATCGCTTCTGGGAGATCCGCACAATGATTCTCGAATCGCGGGGAGGGGGCTACCTGACTTAGGCGAATTTGGGGATTCTTTTTCCCAAATGTTATTAGAAACCGTTGGGAAAATTCCATCTTTCCCAATAGTTTCATTAAACCATTGGTAAAACTCATTTTTTCCCATATTTCCCAACGGTTTCATTAAACCGTTGGTAAAACTCATTTTTTACCCATCTTTCCCAACAGTTTAATCAAACCGTTGGGTAAAATCAATTTTTACATATCTTTACTAATGGTTTGCATAAACCGTTGGTAAAGATCACCTATCCCAAAATAATCATTGATCGTGGTAAAAATTAAAGTTGGGTTCTGACCCAACCGCTCTTCCACTGAGCCCGGAACCTATAGTATCTTGATTTTTTAGATAGTTTGATTTCTATAGGTTTTGTTGTTGTTTCTATGGATCATGATTTATATTCCTATAAATTGTTAAACAACATAAATCTAGTATGATGTTATAAATTAATGGAAGATACATAACTAATTATTTACTATACATCCTTGTAATTTATGAATTATGGTCGTAGTGTTTTCTTAATTGTGATAGATACTTTCTATAGGTTACTTGATTTAGAAAACCTATTCATAATAAATCAGTTAATTCAAGATGAGAATTAAAATGGTTGTTTTCCAAAGAACTTTTTTTTGGGGTTGAAGGAGCCCATAATTGGTTATGGGAGGCTTGACTGCCTCGATGCCATAACCTTATTTGCCTTTGTTTATATATTGAGAATACATTGAATATATATGTATTATTTAATATGATCAGTTCCTTTTTGTGACTACATGTGACTGTTTGATAACTTATAATGGTTGGTAATGTTGATGAAAAATGGGCTAAGATCATAGGCTGTAGTGATGGTCAGATGTATTATGCAATGCACATTGGTGTGGGAATGAAATCAGGTGTTCAAGATGAGTTCAATGTGGAGATTGATCATTGAAATATATTCTTGCTTTTTTATTTTAAATTTACTTATGTCTAGATATTATCTATTTTGTTACTAACTGCTCAAAGCAATTTGACTCTAGGAATGAGATGTAGATCTTTGATATGATAGCTTAGGATGAGTCTTAGAGTACTTGAAAATAATAAAATCATAAATGTATTAAAAAATAAATATGTATAGTTCATAGTGATAATATAATATTATCATATACTTGAGAATATGAATAAGGAAAATTGTGGTGTAAAAGGCACTAAACTTATAATTTTAAAGTGTTAATCTTTGAAATGAATTCAGCATAATATTAATTAATTAATTCTTGATTAAATAATTAATAATGAAATTAATTCATGTATACTTGTTGAGATATAGTCCTTAATGGTGGAATTAGGGTGCCTTATTTGATGATATTTTAAATGATTATAATGTTAGGTAGGTTCCATTAGTATATTTATGTGCGATATATTCTATATTTTCTAATTTCATACACTTCACCACCTACATCAGTAGGGAAATCAATACCCAAATGTTGGGGGGGGGGGGGGTTCTTCAACATCAGGGATGGAAGGGGAATGTATAAATGAATTATCACTCTCCCCCTCTCCCCCTTTTGTTGTATTTTTGTGTAGTCATATCATGGGGTATAATGTATTACATTGTAGGGTGAATTCTTACCCAGGTTGTGATGGATCTTGATTTTAATATATATTTACGTATAAGATATGATAGATTAAAGTATAACACAAACATGTTCGATTCATGGTGGTTATGGATTCCCATGTGTGCACATGCATGGACAATGTTGTATTGAGGTATAATGTATTCACATGGGCTCTAGTGTATTTCGATCATACACTTAGTCACTATTGGGGATGATGATGATGAGGTGATGGTATACATAAGATTTAGAATGGTTATGGTATGATTTCATGAGGTTCATGATGAATTATTTAAGGGATGAGAAAAATATTTGAGTCATTGGGGTATGAGTGTGAAAAAAATCAAGGAAGTGGAAGCAGGGTATAGCGACCCAAGCCTTATACACATATTATTACATGATTTTAAGCATAATTAACCATCAAATTACAATCCAATGATTATAAAGTCTAGTGTCTTTGATTGATTAGGTACATAAAATTGAAAACATGGAAATAGAATAAAAAATATTTATTTTAATCATCCATAAAGATATCCTAACTTCCATTGAGGTCCTATATCTACAAAGGAAAACCTACGAAATACATGAACAAAGGGATGGTCTAAAAAATCTAGTAAGGGTATAAACATAAGAATAAAGCAAAGAACATGGATTAGAAGTCATAACATGATGACATAAAAAGGAATGGAACATGAATAAACATAAGGAATCATAATATGTAGAGAATGGGTACATATAATCATGGCATCATAGGAATGTGGAAACAACACACAACATGACATATGTATGAGTTAAGGCTAACTGCCAAGACCATTGTACATGGTGAACAAAGTCCTATAGAGGAATCAAGTCCACTCCCTGTTCCAACATGATGTATCATGAGACAAAAAAATTACCCAATTTATTGGAGCACTATCTAGGAACAACCATTATAAAATTTTTATACATATGTGTGCCATATGAAGAATCAAACATAAACATAAGGGTTATCCATATAAATAAATGGGAATTATAATCATGTCATAAGGAATAACAAAAGGAAATATCATAATGGTGTACATGAAATAATAGATTTAAATAATACATGGACATTAATAATGGAATATAAGCATAGATAATGATAATTTATGTCAAAATGAAGTGAAAACATGTAAAAATAGTGTTTAAGAGTCATTAGAAATGAAACATTTTAGTGAAGTTTAAGGAAAATTTAAAGAGCATTTAAAGTAAAAAAATGAATATTTGTTTTCATAAAACCAGAAATGAACCAAGATATTTTTTCATGATAAAATTATTGATTTTATAAAAATAATGGAGTCTTATAATATATTATATATTTCACTTGAAAATGGGTAAGAGATCAAGAATTTACCTTTAATCGGGATTTCTTATCAGGAAGATTTGAGAAGGGAAACTTTTTAAAACATGTATTTATCCATCAAAGAAGGATAAAATGATCATGATACATAATTTTTGAACATATTAATATAATTTATAAGAATTATATAAAAATATAGAAGAATTAAATTGGGTTAAATAGAGATAAAGCGTAACCCAAAGGAAAAATGGAGGTTCAGAAAGAATCCCTTACCTTATGTACAAAAGTGTTCTACACTTGAACTTAATGTTATGGATAAAAAAATTAAATCCATTAATTAATTAATTAATAAAATTTTATACATTTATTTTATTTATTATAATCTTATTAAGTTCATTTATGACCTTTTTTATGGGGTATGATATTCAATTTCATTGTTCGAGAGCATGGTTTCCTTGGTTTTCATGATCGATTTACTTGTATACATGTACAAAAAATCATGTAAAATGAGAATGGTTTCCCAAAATTGAAGTTATATGTTATTAATGAATATACATAAGATTAAATGTTTATATAAGTCATTTGGTTATTTGGGGTTAGGATTAATCATTAGATAAGATGTTAGTGATAATCATTTAGATTATTTTGGTGGTTTTTCGATCATCACAAACTAGTTTCATTTTATTAATTAATATTATGTATATATTATGATTACAGGAAATTACATAGGATGGAATAAATATATTATAATATTTTTTAACAATAAAATGGTTTTATTGTCATACTTGAAGGTGGTAAATGGAATTGAAAACTCTCCATCCTTGAATGCGATAAATTAACACATCACGAATGATGTTTTCATTTTAGAACAAAAAGGGGAGGATAAGAGGTTTGATGATGAATTATTCCAATAAAATAATAAAATTGTAGTATATATAAGTTAATTTAGTTTTATGTCACTTGTATAAGGGGATGTGAGGAGTGAATAATAAAATAAAATAATTTGAAAAGAAATTAAAACAAAATGAAAGAGGGTTTTACCTCTTGAATTTATCATCCTTGAGAAACTCCTTAAAAAAAGGTTTGGTATTTTTTTGATACCAAGGGATCTTGGGAATGTGTGAGAGGCTTTGGAATAGTATTGGGAAGAATTTGGTCAATGATCAAAGCTTTAAAGGTTTGAGGAGAAGGGGTGATATTATATAGGGGAGGAGAGGGGGTGTTTTATCATTATTTTATCCATTAGTTTATTATTTTTCCTCAATACTGTGAATAGTTTGAGACTTATCACTAAATATATTAAAATTATTAATTAGATATCCATATTATGGGCTTATATTAGCCATATATCATATATGAATCAATAATTCATGTATTTGTTAAATGCTATAAATTATTATATTTCACTATTCACAAAATTCAACTATTTTAAGAAAATCCCAAAAATTCACCCTAACAATTTTTTGAAATTTAGAATTCAAAAATAAACTCTAGTTTATGAAAATAATTTTCTAAATATGATAAATTTTATTTTTAAATAAAATCACCATTTACTCAAAAATTACCAATTTTAAAATTATAAATGATTTTATAACACTTTGAAAAATTAATGAAGGTATCATAAAATTATTTTATAAACATAAAACAAAAAAATATTAATTTAAGAATATATTCTATGCAAATAAATTTTCTTTTAAATCGTTATATTATTTATAAAATTGTAAATAAATATTTATATTTTACAAAAATACCAACACTTAATTTATCATTTTCAAAATATTTATTTACTTATACTATGATATAAATATACCATATTTTTATTTATAAGATGATTAAATTTTATTTTTATATTCATAGGTGAGGTTTCTATTATATTGGCTGATTTACCATTCTTAAGGGTCATATTACTATTCCCAAGGTCAAGTTACTATTCCATTGGTATAAGGTCCTTAACATCTATAAATACCTCTTATTTCTTTCATTATTCATTTATAAAGTTTGTATTATGTTATATATATGTGATTTTATGTTATTTATACTATATGGAATAATTGAAATAATGGATTTTCTATTGATAAAATTTTGGGTTGTTACTTTCTTCACCCCTTATGAAATTTCTCCCTTAAAATTTTGTTTTACAAAATATAGTGAAAATAGGTGTGGGTACTTACCCTTCATTGCTTCATCTGGTTCCCATGTTTCCTCTTCGTATTTATGGTTCTGCCATAATACTTTGACGAGGTGAGTATTCTTGTTCCGTGGAACATTATCTCTACGTTCCAAGATCTTCATTGGATGCTCCTCATAAGAGATATTATTTTCCAACTATACCACCTTGGGCTTCAGTATATGTGAGGGATCTAGTATATACTTCCTCAAGAGGGATACATGGAATATATATTGTACTTGAGACATGGTATTTGTAAGTGAAAGTCAATAGGATATAACTCCGATATGATCAAGAATCTCAGATGGGTCGATGTACCTGAGACTCATCTATTCTTTCTTACCTAATCTATCAATCTTCTTCCATGGAGATATGTATAGGAATACCATGTCTCCAACCCTAAACTCAGGGTCTTTTTTATGATTATTTGTATAGATCGTTTTTTGACTTTGGGATTCCTTGATGTGTTGCTGAATGGTTTTCACCTTCTCTACCATTTCTTCAACCATTTCAGGTCCTAGTAGTTTATGTTCACTAACTTCATCCCATCAGGCCGGTGTTTTTCATATTTTTCTATAAAGGCCTTCATATGATGACATTTGGATGCTTTAGTGGAATTTTTTTTGTAAGAGAATTCAACCAGAGGTAGATATTTGTCCCATACTCTTTTGAAGTCCATAGAACATGTTCTCAACATCTCTTCTAGTGTCTGAATAGTTTGATCAGATTGACCATCAGTTTAAGGATAATAGGCCGCACTAAAGTTCAACTCAGTGTTCCGATCATATTGGAGACTTTTCCAGAACATAGAAGTGAATTTTGGATCCCGATGGGATATAATTTATAGTGGTACTCCATAAATCCTTACCACTTCTTTGATGTATATTCATGATAATTGATCTAGTGATAATTCCTATTGAATTTCTATAAAGTTAGATATCTTTTTAAGATGATCCACAACAACCTTTATAGCATTGTTTCCTCTGGATGTCTTCAGAAGTCCAGTGAAAAGTCCATGGTGATGTTTTCCCATTTAAATTTTGGTATGGGTAATGGTTTCATCATCTCTTTAGAATTTTTCCTTTCATCCTTTACTTGTTGATATACCAAACACTTTGATATATATTCAACAATATCCTTTTTCATATCGTACCACCAATAGTTCTCTCAGAGATCCCGATACGTCTTTGTTCTCCATGGGTTAATAGAGATGGTTGATTTATGTGAATCACTCAGAATATCTTTCTTTATCTCTGGATTATATGATACACATAGTCTTTAACCAAATCTTACAAGTCATTCCTCATTAATTTTGAACTCTGAGGTTTTCCCCATTCTCATGGATTCCACCTTCTTCTAAATTTCCACATCATTTCATTAATCATACTTTATTTTATCCATGAGGGATGGTTGATAAATTATTTGAGAAAGGATTTATGATGTTCCTTCCTTAATAATTCCCATGTCCATCCTTTTAAAATCTAAGAAGATTTGATCCTTCTCAATTATCATCATTGATAATGTTATAGGATCCTTTCTACTTTGAGAATTTGTTACCTTATTTGCTTTAACAAGATGATAATGGATTGAGAATTCATACTATTTTATGAGATCTAACCATATTCACTAGTTCATATTAAGGTCCTTTTGTTCGAATATATATTTGAGACTCTTGTGATTAGTATATATCTCACAATTCTCCCCATAGATATAATGCCACAAGATTTTCAATGCAAAGATCACAACTACCAACTCCATATCATGTGTGGAATAGTTTTTCTCATGAATTATCAACTAACTTGAGGCATAGGCTATAAATTTATCATTTTGAATTAGTAAAAAATCTAATACCTTCTTTGAAGCATCACAGTACACCACAAAGAGTTCCCTACTTGTTGGTAGTACGAGCAATAGTGTAGCGATAAACCTCTTTTCCAACTATTTGAAGCAGTCTTCACATTCACTGGTCTGGATAAACTTTACTCCCTTATAAGTCATATTAGTTAGTGGGTTTTAGTATCATGATAATTTCTTCAAAAATATTTGGTAATACCCAGCTATACCAAGGAAACTATGGAAATCTATTATAGATGTTACCATGGGCCACTCTTCGTTTTCCTTTTTCTTGGAAGGGTTCATATATATTCCTTTTATTGTTATAACATACCCTAAGAATGAAACTTCCTCCATCCATAAATCACATTTACTATACTTTTCATAAATTTTTCCCTTTTCAAAGTCTTTATAATAGTATTAAAATTCTCCTCACATTCTTCCTTTCTCTTGGAGTATGTCAGAATATCGTCAATAAAGACTACCAAAAATTTTCCAGCTAATATGTAAAGACTCTATTCATTAATTATATGAAAATTTCTGGAGAATTAGTGAGTTTTAAGGGAATTAATATGAACTCATAGTGTTCATACATTGTTGATGAAGAGGACTCTTTTACCCCATGGTGAAGAACTCGGGTATATAAAACCCTTATCTAGATTCTCCTATAACTAATTCTTCAGTTATTATAGATCTATAATGGCTATTATATAAAGTGTCTTTGATATATGAAGATATATAAGAATAAGTTCAATTGATAACTCAACCTATGGATCAATAGGAAGACCAATAAACTCTTAGGGGAACACATTAGTGTATTACCACATAATGGGCATGTCTTCAAGCATGATTATCTCTTTTTTCTTAATCATTTGAGGTAGATATGATTTCTCATAAGGAAATAATATTCACAATTGAGATGATGATTCTAAAGAAGATTCATATTCCTCCTTAAACTTGTACAGAATTGGAGGATGCTTCAGGATGTGAAGAGTGATCTCCCTTTCCCAACAGTTGATGTTAGATTTCTATAAAGATAACCAATCTATGACCAATATAGTATCAAACTCCAAAAAATAAAGTAAGTCAAGATTTACTAGGAGGTTCAGTTCATAAAAATTAACTGGGGAGGAGTTATACACTTTGGATGAAATAATTTCCCCATTTTATATTCTCATAGATAACTCAACCTCCATATTTTGAGGCGGTGTTTGAATAGTTCTACTAAACTTGAAAGATATGAAAGAATGAGTAGAACCCGAATCAAATAGTATGTTATCTATTATTGATTGAATAAACAACGTACTTGTCACCACATCATTATCGAGTTCCACTCTAGTAGTAGTGATACCATAATCCCTTCCTTATTGCATTGGAGTTTGTTGTTGTTGATTTCCTCTAAAAACCATTATCTTAGGGATATGTATTGCATAATTACCATGTTAATTGTAGTTAAAAAATTTCACCATAGGCTGAGTGTTGATATAAACCTTCCTTTATTATTCCACATTAGTGGGATTCTTCATATCTCTTCGGATGTTATTAGACACATGCCCCTATCTTCCACATTTGAAGCATCTCTTGGTTCCCTTTAATTATTTTTCAAGATGCTTCTTCCCACACTTTTGACACGTGGGATGTTGGGTCTTCCTTACATAATTGGATTTATCTATTGATCCACCCATATTAAAGTCCATTTAACTCTTTTTTTACTGGGCCCATGAGTCCACTGAGAGTCTCTAATCTCCATTTCAACCTTAAGGGAACAAAGAATAATCTTCTCATAACTGTCGAAGTCTCAAATCACTAATTCTTTTCATAGAATTGACTTTAGTCTGCTAAAGAAGTGATCCACCTTGATTTGGGTGTTCATGACAAAGCTAGAGGTGTATCATGAAATCCTTGTGAATTTTTCCTTGTATTCTCTAATAAACTCATCTTCATTTTTCATTAGTTTAAGGAACTCCATTTCCATATTAATATGGAGTGTTCAGGGAAAATATTTATTGAAAAATATTTTCTTAAAAGCATCCCATTCCAGGGAATCAATTTTCTCAGAATTTTTTTTCTTGATCTGTGTCCACCACTGATCATTTTCCTCATTAAAATGATATATCACAAGTACAAATTTATCTTCTTTTGAGAACTAGAGGAAAAATAATATTTTTTCAATGAAACTAATCCACTTTTATGTGATGAGGGGATCAAGAGGTGCACTAAATATAGGGTACCTTTTATTCATAAAGGATTCGACCAGAAATTTCTCTCTTTTAGGTGGAGTGTGTTCCACATGATTCAAGTTATTATTGATAAATTGATCCAGCTAAACAAGTACTGTCATAATGTTTTGAGAACCTGTTCCCATAATATTTTTCATATCATTAGGGAAATCATTACTTTTCATATCACATTGATTGTTACCACAAGTTCTTCTATTTTCAGACATTAACGAAGAAAAAGAAAGTACAATAAGAGGGCATGAATACTTATCTAATAAGTATAATAAAATAAAACTTTTAACATAAATGGATAAACTTGTAAATGGAAAGTATATCCAATCTTATAATACCCTAAGTTTAAATCTAGGTTATCCATAATGATATAATTATTCTAGGGTTATTACTAAAGTTTTATAGTCCTAATATCCAAACACAACTATACCTTGCTCTGATACCAACTACAGAGACCCTATCCTTTTACACATATTATTATATGATTTTAATCATAATTAACCTTCAAATTATAGTCCAAGAACTATAAAGTCTAGTGTCTTTGGATGATTAGGTATATAAAAATGAAAACATGGAAATAAAATAAAACATATTTATTTTAATCATCTATTAAGATATCCTAAATTCCATTGAGATCCTGAATCTACAAAGGATAACCTATGAAATACATGAATAAAGGTATGAGCTAAAAAAATCCTGTAAGGGTATACACATAGGAATAATGAAAAGCACATGGGTTAGAATGCATAACATGATGACATAAAAAGGAATGAAATATGAATAAAAATAAGGAAGAATAACATGTATAGAATGATAACATGTAATCACGGAATTTTAGGAATGTGGAAACAACACACAACATGGAATAAGCATGAGTCTAGGCTAACTGCCAAGACCATTACAAATGGAGAATGAAGTCGCATAAAGGAATCAGGTTCACTCCCTGTCCCAACATGATGCATCATGAGACTAAACATTACCCAATGTATTAGAGTGATATCTAGGTGCACCCATCATAACATGTCTATACATATGTCTGCCAAATTCATAATCAAATATAGACATAAGGGTTACCCATGGAAAGAAATGGGTATCGTGATCATGTCATAAGTCATAAAAAAGGGAATATCATAATGGTGCCCATGAAATAATGGATTTAAATCATACATGGAAATTAATAAGGTAAAATAGGAATATATCATGATAATTAATGTCAAAATTAATTGAAAACATCTAAAAATAGTGTTTAAGATCCATTAGAAATGAAACATTTTAGTGCAGTTTAAGGAAAATATTAAAGAGCGTCTAAAGAGGAAAAGGTATATTTGTTTTTGATAAACCAAAAATGAACCAAGATAAGTTTTCATTATAAAATGATTAATTTTAGAAAAATAATGGTGTATTAAAATAGATTATAGAGTGCACTTGAAAATAGGTAGGAAATGAGGAAGTTCCCTTTAATCGGGCTTGCATATCGGGAATATTTGAGAATGAAACCTTTTTAAAACATGTATTTCCCCATAAAAAAAGGATGGAATGATATAAATATTGGATTTTGTAACATATAAATGGAATTTATGAGAAGTATATAAAAATACATAATAATTAAATTGGGTTAAAGAGAGATAAAGTGTAACCCGAAAGAAAAATGGAGGTTTAGAAAGAATCCTTTACCTTATGTCCAAAAGTGTTCTGCACTTGAACTTAATGTACTAGATAATAAAATTAAAAATATCAATTAATTAATTAAGATCCTTTTATACATGTATTTTTTATTATAATTTTATTAAGTTCATTTATGTAATTTTTTATGGGTTATGAGATTGAATTTCATCGTTTGGGAGCATTGGTTTCTTTGGTTTTCATGATCGATTTACTTGTATACATGTACAAAAAATCATGTAAAATGAGAATGGTTGTACAAAATTTAAGTTTTATGTTATTAATTAAAATACATAATATTAAATGTTTATATAATTTATTTGGTTATTTGGGTTGAGGATGAATCATTTGATAAGACGTTAGTGATAATCATTTACATTATTTTAGTGGTTTTCGATCATCTCAAACTAGTTTGGTTTTATTAATCAATATTATATATATAATGATAAATGAACATTAAATAGTATGTAATAAATATATTATAATATTTTTAAACCATAAAAATAGATTTATGATCATCCATGAAGGCGTTAAAGGAAATTGAAAACTCACCATTATAGAATGCGATAAATTAACACATCATAGATGATGTTTTCATTTTTAGAACAAAAATGGGAGGAGAATAGGTTTGATAATAAATTATTGCATTAAAATGATAATATTATAGTATATATAAGATGATATAGTTTTAATGTCACTTGTATAAGGGAAGGTGAGTAGAGAATAATAAAATAAAATAAATTTGAAAAGAAATTAAAAGAAAATGAAAGAGGATTCTACCTCTTGAATTTCTCCTCCTTAAGAACTTCTTTAAGGAAAAAGGGTTCGGTATATTTTTTAGACCAAGGTCTCCTAGATGTTAGGGAGAGTCTTGGTAAGATTATTGGGCAGAATTTGGACAAGGATAAAATCTTTAAAGGTGAGAGGAGAAGGGGTGGTATTTATAGGGGAGGAGAGGGTTGTTTTCTTAATATTTTATACATCAATTTTTTATTTTTCCTCAAGACTATGAGTAGTTTGGGAATTATAAATAAATATATTAAAATTATTAAGGAGAGTTTTATATTTTGAGATTAAATCATCCATTAATAATCTATGAATCAATAGTTCATGTATGTGTTAAATACCATAATTTACCATATTTCACTATTCACAAAAAATTCAACTATTTTAGAAAAATCCCAAAAATTAACCCTAATAATTTTTCAACATTTATAATTCCAAAATGGACTCTATTTTATGAAAATAATTTTCTAAATATGACAAATTTAATTTTTAATGAAAACAACAATTTACTAAGAAAATACCAATTTTAAAATTATAACTGATTTTATAATACTTCAAAAAATTAATTAAGGTCTCATAAAATTATAATATAAACATAATAAAAAAATATTAATTTAAGAATCTATTTTATGAAAATATTTTTTTAAATCATTTTATTAATTATAAAATTTTAAATAAATATTTATGTTGTACAAAAATACCAACACTTAATTTATCGTTTTCAAAACATTTATTTAGTTATACTATGATATAAACATTTCATATTTTTATTTATAAAATGGTTAAATTTTATTTATACATGTATATATGAGGTTACCATTCTATTGGATGATTTAGTATTCTTAAGGGTCACTTTACTATTCCAAAGGTCAAGTTATTATTCCTTTGGTATAGGTTCCTTAACTTCTAGAAATACCTATTCTTTCATTAATTCTTTATTTATAAAGTTTGAATTGTGTTCTCTATGTGATTTTATGTGATTTATACTATATGGAATAATTATAATAATGGAGTTTCCATTGATAAAATTTTGTGTTGTTACATAGGGTTCCTTTATATATATATATATGATTTTGATATAAAATGTTTTAATTTTATGCATTACTTGGGGAATGAGTCATGGTGGGGATGATAAAATAGCTTTACCCATTTAGGTTACAAGTTAGATTCATTTGTTTATTCACTAGGTTTTAGTATTCTTCTATCATATTTTTTCATGAGTGATTTTAGGGAGGATCCTACTAAGTATATCTGTTATTCTCACCCTATGTATATGTAAACTATTTTTAGGTCCATAGGAGTTGTTTGGTGATTGATCAGGGTGTTAATAGTTTACATAAGTTGTTCAAGAGTTGTTGGAGCATCGTATTCACCATCAAGGATTTACTTTTGGAACTTTTTAGTTATTTCAATTTTTGTATGACATTACATGTATTGATAATGGTTCTATATTTATGCATGGTTTTTTTGGTGGTTTCTCACTTTATATATTATTACATAAATCTATATCAAGGGAAATGTCTCTCTTTTGTGTGACTTATATACCCTCAGTTCTAGTTTCCTACCCATGACCTATTGAAGGTATGATTCATGGGCTATTATCTCCCTTTCTTCATTACTATCCCATAAGGGGTACCTTTATAGGGATGAAGTCATGAATGAGTGGTATCAAAGCTCATGGTTGAGAGATACAATGAATTTTGGAGCTAGGAACTGATAAGGGTGTATGGGTTGGTCTGGAAACATTATTATATGGTCTTATTATGTGTTATAAATAAGGTAGACTGACTATAATAAGGGATTTTAGGACCCCTTGTGATCCAACACAAGGACATTCATGTTTACCGAACATGCTAAGAGAAGTAATGTTGCTTGCGAGGTGGATACTTAGGAAAGGATCATGAATCATGTTTTTATGTGAATGTGTTTCAATTGGATAGATAATGGTAAATTAAGTTAAAATGAATTAATTAATTAACCTTAAAATGTTCTTTTGTTTCGAGTTTAAGAGTTGCTAACATCTATTATTTTATAGATATGGTTCCAGGTTGATCTCCCCACCAAGTTCATACCACATGTGTTTTATAGGATAATCCAGTGGATCACTTTATAGTGGAGGCAAACAATGATGACACTTAGATGAGGACACTATAAGAGTTCCAATGATAGGGTTTTCATAAGTACAAGGGATCTGTTTCAGATCAGGGGTTTGAGGACTGGTCAGAAGTGGTAGAGATAACCTTTAATTCGATTCATGCTTAGAAGGAGCACTAGGATTATTTAGTTGTGACAACAATACATGGTTTATCTTGATAGTGGTGGATTTTATTCCTCGGGGATCATGAAAAGTTGGATATTTTGTGAGATAATTTTAGATATCAGTTTCAATCTAAGTTTCTATCTTTAACCACCAAGGAATCCAATCGGTAGGATATCATTACCCTTCATCAAGGGAGTTTCTATATAATGAATTTAAATATCTGATACAAGAAACTCCTACATTATCCTTTATAACTTATGCTATATAAGGAGGCTAGGGAATGGTACTTAAAGGAGTATTTTCATCCATAGATATAATTCCAGGTTCCCCTATTTATATTGAAGTCATATCCTGAGGTATTGGAAAGGGTATAGGTCATTGAGAGGATTTGGGATAGGATTAGATCATCAAGGGATGAGAGAATCCAATATTTTCTATAGAGTATATTTTAGACTGGTATTTATTATTTTCTTTGTTAGAAGAATAATTTTAAGTTAGCAAGTAGCATGTTGCAATCCTCTTTAACTCGTTTCATTGAGGCTAGTAGTTCTGAGACCCCTCCCATTAGGTAGGATGTGGTTTTTTTTTCTTATAGAGGCGAATGACATAAAAAGAGAGAGTTTCCAACCATACTTAGTAGTTAGTGTGTGGTTGGTGGTATATCTCAGGCTTAGCTATTAGAATAGTATCAGTTGAGGAAGTAACAAAAATTGGGTGCTCTAGATTATGCTTAGAAAAGATGGTATGAGGTAGATTGAGGACAACCCTATGATATCCCATATCCTCAAGGATAATAACCAGATTATTACCATATAAGTGGTCATCATTAGGGACATAGAGTCCATAGATGTAATGACTTTAACTTTTATAAATGAAATTCTCTTTTTGAATGAATAAATTCCTTGTTAAGTAGCATATTTATAGAAAACATATGCACTAATTTTGTTATTTTAGACCATTATAAAATATATCCATTCATATTTAAAATATCTTTAAGAATATTAACCATTGATAATATAATCTTTGTACAGTGAGAATTAAGATTGGTATATATTAAGGGCGATGATAAAGTCTAATTGACACAAACAGAATAAGCAATGGCCTCAACTAGTTGGATCATACCCTATAAAGCCTAATTATTGGATATTTTTATGGAGATAGAGTCACTAGGATTTTCCCTTGACCAAGATCAAACTAAAATTCAACAACCTAAACACTAACAAAACTGTTTATGGGAGAAGTTTAAGCTTACCGAGATCATGACTGAAACCATGTTCACCGTACCACCCTAAGAAATTACCACCATCGCACACCTTACCCTTATAGAGTACACTGGTGTAATAAAGGGTTATATATCTATACCATAGTATTATTAATTTTTATGTTTTATTTTCAATAAAATAATTATTATGTTTATCCATTTTCATTATTACTTTATATATACAATCATATATGAGTCGATGAAAATTATATTTTGATATGATGTAACCATAATTCTATTTTTGAAAAATATATGGTTTCAAAACTCTTTTTGATAAATTAAATAATTTTTAAATAAAAATTACTTTCATATAATATTATTATTAAATAATAATTATTTATATACAAAAGATAATATAATTCAATGAATTTCGATGTAATCTTCATAAGGGTAAGAAAATTATTATTGTTGTAAAAAAAGTATTTTCCATTAAATATATATTTTTATTTAAAATTATAATGTTTTATATTTATATAATTATTTTGATAAAATAAATATTATTTTTAAAATCATCACATCAAAATCATTAAATGGTTAATTTTTATAATTTTCTGAGACAGTCAAATTTTGGGGTAAAAATTAAATATGATATAAATATACGGTCTGTATTATGACATTATAATGGACCAAAAGTAAAGTAATAAATGCTATAAATGTAATGAAAGACCAAATATATATTTAAACTTTAAAATAATTTATTTTTGAAGTTATTTGATTAATTTTATAAACCCTTAATGAATCCTCTAAAACCTATATTATATTTTAAGGTTTTAAAATCGATTCTTTATGAAAATGACCCACTTTTACATAAATGATGGTATTATTTTAATATATTCGGTTCTTTTACTTAGAAAATATTTAAAAACCATACTATTTTGTAGAAACTGTGGGAAGAAGCAATGATAAGGCTCATGGTTTTTATTATTTTATTATAGAGTCCAAAACCTAAGTTTAGAAATTAATAAAGATTTCCTCTCTCTTTCGATATAAATAACCAAACAACCTCCCACCCCTCTTCACTAGAAAAACATTTATAATTAATTTCCTCTCCCTATACTTCTATAAATACCTCCCAATGTGTTTCAAATATCTTAGGAATCTCCTCTTAAGTTTTTAGAAGCACCCTCTCACAGTAAGAGGATCCCCTCCTCTTTTTTCAAGTAATTTCTTTGAGTTATACCTTTTTATTTCAAATTATTCATATTTACATATGTTTTTACACATAAATTTATTGTAAATATAATTCCCAAGTAATTATATACCACATTTCGGACACATTAAACCCTTCAATAAAGATTTATGTACTCCCATTATGCTGTTAAAATTATCCTGTGATTTTTCATACCAAACATTTGTGTTGTGTATACCATTACCCATTCCCACTCAGGGTTATTCATATATATGTACATATCATTCATTTATTGGTGATTATTATTTATGAAAAACACAATCCTTAATCATGGTATTAAAATTAATGAAATATATCCTTATGTTGTATGATCTATGTGGTACACAAATGCATGTACATGATATGAATGTGATGGGTGGGACCAAAATTATATAGCCCTTCAATTAATTGAGTAAAGTTTTCTTCTCACGAGATACAATTTATCGTGAACTAGAGGTTATCCTAAGAACACTAAGTTATGATTTATCAACTTTTATCATTGACTCATTCTTATGATGTCATGTTTTATGTTTTTGCCACATTCCTATATTATATTTATGTTATTATCTTATATCAAGATTTTATGTTCAATTTTATGATTATAATACATTTCATGTCACTTTTATATACCTATTAACTCACATTTATTACTTTTATCGTGTTATTATTTGATTATTCCCTTATTGAGATTCATAGCTGACCCCTTTCTTATGTATATCCCCAAGTTATCACATGCAATATTAGAAGATCAATGGAAAATAAGGGCATGTTTTGGAGTTTTTAAATAATGTTTTTGTACCCATGTTTCATGCTATTTCTCTATGTATCTAATTTCCCAAATAAAACATGCCTTACAATATTTTGAGACTATATTAATTTCATCTTAATTTAATAAATCCCGAATTAAGGTGTATTAAAATATGGGTTGTCATAGTTGGAATCCGAGTAATGTCTAGTTATTCTTGGGGATTAGGATTATTACAATTTATTGAAATACATAGGGATAATAATAAATATAGGAAAAACTACATAAATTATGGTTAATTATAAAGTATGTGGTTTCCAATCAACAAAATCCATGTTTGGATACTACAAGTGGATGTGGTTCTATCACATTTGTACATAGGGTTAATAACCCCAAAAGGGCACATTAGATATTAAATCGATCATTAACTAGTGCATGAAAAAGTGGACTTACTACACACCAAGTTTTTTACTCCCAGTAAATATACTTTGGTAAATTCACAAGCTCCTTACAAATCATCGTGAAGGGAATGAAAATGTTTATAAAATTTTATATTAAGAAATACACCATGGATAACTTAGATTGAAACCTATAAATTCATTGGTTAAGGAATGTTTTTTATTTATGAGTTATCCCTTCAATATTCATATTTTCCCCTTTATATGATAAATATATCGAAAATTAGTATCCTCAATTTCCCCTTTATTTTAGTCATTGGTTGGAAATAGTAGGAATCGAGTCAACAACTAATGTGATGGGAAACATAATGACTTCCCAAATGATATACTTAACCCTATGGGAGTAGGATTCAAGAACTTCATGAAAATAACTTCTCAATTAACTCAATTTTTTAATAGAAACTTGAATCATGGTGAAAACCCACACCACCTTAAGAAAGTGAATGCAGAAATTGAGACCTTTATGCGATAGTGGCCTCTGATTTTCAGTTGATCTTCGGACCCTTTAATTATGGAATAATATATCAAATCCATTGAGAACATATTCTATTTATTCAATTATCTAATAAAGATAAGGTTGTGTTGGATTGTTATTGTATGTAGGGATAATCTGATCAATGGTGGCTGTTGATTGAAAATACAAATCCCGATGAGGAGAACGAAGTGGTGGAGTGGAAAGAATTCTATATTTTTTTGATATATATTTTCCTCACACTCTCTGACTTAAAATGGATAGGTAATTACTTGGACTCAAGAAAAAGGATGATGAATCCATTGGGGCATATGAGGTTAACTTCACAAGACTTACAGGATATGCATCTAGATTTTTCATTTTCCCCAAAAGTAAAGCTGGCCACTTCTTTAGTGGGATAAAGTTGGGTCTATGAAAAGATTTTATGATTCAATAATTTGAAATATATGATAAAATTTTCCAATATTTCATCAAAGTCAAAATAAAGATTAGTGAATCTCAAGGGTCTCATAGGTCTGGAGATAGGAAGAGAAGAATAGTGTTTAATTCTTGGTGAGCGATGGAGAAATATCATAGTGTGAAAAAGTACAACATCCCAGTTTTCAAAAGTGTAATAAGTAGCATCCAAAAAAATTCATGAAGGGGAAAAAGAAATGATTTAGGTTTGAAAAAATGGCACATAGATAGAAAATTATAATGTAAAAAACCCACCAATATGATGAAAGAAAGGAATGCTCCAGTCAACCCTCAACCTACTATTCAATGTTTCAACTTCAAGGAATTAGAACACTATGAAAATCGATGCACTAAGACAATGGTTATTGATGATAAACAATGAAAAAAACTTCCAAAAACTAAAGTGTAAGGGAGAACTTATGCCATCACAACTACCAAGGTGGATCCTGACAACAATGCAGTAATATGTATGCTAATTATTCATTCAATAATTGAAAACTTACAATTTGATTATGGTTCTAAGAATTATTTCATATCTTGCAAGTTTAGTAAAATAATTAAAACATCACTTCAAAATATGGAAGTGGAGCTATCCATGAGAATGAAAAATGGGATAATTATAATATCCCATGTATATAACTCCTCCCCTATCCATATTTATAGACTTAACTTCCTATAAAACCTTGTTATACCACCTTTAATGGAATTCTATGAAATTATAATTATGGATTGGATTACTTTATATAGATCCAACATAAATTATAAAAATAATAAAATCACCCTTTATACCATGAATCGCCCACCGATTCTATACAGGTACAATGAGGAAGATTAATATACTTTGGAATAATCACCTTAAGCATGGATATTGTTGCCCTATGAGCAAGCGTATCTAGATCAAATGATCATGTCTAAGGAAAAAATCATCCTTAATGACATTACCATTATATGGGAATATATTGGTGTGTTTATTGAAGAATTTTTTGGTATTCCGCCATGCGATGATGTGAGCTTTAAATAAAACTTATACTTGGATCTTTTTTAATATCCAAGAATCCATATAGATTGTCCACTGTTGAACTTAAAGAGCTTAAGAAGCAATTGCAATAGAATTTGGATAAAGGGTTTATATGCCCAAGTGCTTCACCATGAGGTGTCTCAGTCCCCCTTTTCATGAATAAGGATGGGTCAATGCACCTCTTCATTTATTATCATGATCTCAACAATATCATGATAAAAAACAAGTATTTTCTATAAAAAAATGGTGAATTATTTGAATAGGTATGTGGAGACTAGTATATATCTAAGGTGGATCTTTGATCAAGATATTATCAAGTAAATGTGAAGGAGGATATCCCCAAGATCACTTTTCATATAAGGTACGAGCACTAAGAGAACATAGTGATTCTATTTGGACTAACTAATGCTCCAACCATCTTCATGGACTTAATGAATAGATAATTTAGGTATTAGTTCAACAAATTTGGGGAATTATTTATAAATGATATTCTTATCTACTCCAAAATCATGGGGAATATGATCATCATTTGAATGTTTTACTAAAGATCTTATTAAATGAAAATTTATATGTTAATTATAATAAATGAAATTTTTGGACGGATAAAGTAAAATTTCTGGGTCATATTATCACCCTTAAAGAAATATCTATAGATCCTTTGAAGACGAAGGCAATTGAAGGATGGAAGATACCAATATTTTTAATTTTTATCTATAGTTTCCTTGGATTAACCAATTACTATAATCAATTTGTGAGGAAATTATCATTATTATCAATCCCACTAACTAATCCAAATTGGAAGGGAGTGAAAATTTTATAGAATAATGAATGTGTGGAGAGATTTAAAGAGTTAAAGAAGAGATTAATCACTGCACAAGTTATCACATTACCCACCAGTGGGGAAGTATTTTTGATCTACAATGATTCTTCCAAAAATGTCTTGGATTTTGTACTCATGTAAGATGACAAAGTGATATCCCAATCCTACCAACAATTAATGATCTATGAGAAGAACTACCTAACACATGATATTGAGTTAGCTATAGTTATATTCACATTTAAGATTTGGTAACACTATCTCTACAGGGAGATGTATGACATATATATAGATTGTAAAAGTCTCGAGTATATATTCATAGAGAAGGAGCTGAATATGCACCAATGAAGGTGGTTAGAGATGATCAAGGATTATGATTGTTCAATACATTACCATATTGGGAAGGTGATTAAAGTGGAAGATTCTCTGAGTAGAAAATATCCTACAACCTGATCCATGATGAGGATTAAAAGGGATACAATCATCTTGGACATGAAAGTAATGGATATGGGAATAATAAAATGATCTTCATGCTACCTTTCTCAAATAACTGGTCAACCATCCATTCTTGAGAGGATTAATGAGGCCTAAAAAGGTGAAAAGGATCTACAGAGAAAAATAGTAAATATTACATAGTTTAAATTTTTTGAATATGGATTTATAAGGTTTGAAACCTGAATATGTGTCCCCTTAAAACTAGAGCTGAAAAGGGAACTTCTAAATGATGCACATAGCTCATCTTTATTTATTCATCTAAGAATCACCAAGATATATAGAGATATGAAGCAATAATTATGATGGGATAACATAAAGAGGGTGATTTCATAATTTCTATATCAATTATTTGTATACCAATGAGTCAAAGATAAAAAAATAAGTGTAAGGGAAGGACTCCCCAAAACATATAAAGGTTATAAATCCATCTAGGTGTTAGTCAATCACCTTAAAATCTTAGCACACTTCTTTAATATCAATGAATATTTTTCTATTGACTAAATTTACATTATATATAAGGTAAGTGGTAAGATTTCATGGAGTGCCACTATCAATTATTTTTTATCAAGATCTGAGGTTTACCTCAAGGTTCTCATTATTGGAAATGCAGGCTTTCCCAATGGTTCTCAACCATTGGGAAAGCCTGCAGAACCATTGGTATATCTTATACCAAGGGTTCTGCAAACTGTAGGGAAGTAAGCCGTTTGGAAAGATTTTCCCAAATGTTTACACTGGACCATTGGGAAAAGCTATAAAAATGAACCTATCCCAATGGTTGTTCCAAACCATTGGGATAGTTTTTACCAGATGACTTCTTTCCCAACAATTTCTAAACCTCTGAGAAAGGATTTTTACCATGGGTTCATAGAGAACCGTTGGTAAAAAATATACTCAGAATTCTATGCCAACGGTTTGAAACCGTTGGCATAGCCTATTATGTGAAAATTGAACAGCAGCCTGCAATTTTCACAGCAGCCAGTCCATTCCCTCCCCTTTCCAATTCCCTCTCATTTCCAATCATTTCCAATTATTGTACCTAAAATAAACTAACACATACATATAAAATTATTGTACCTTCAATAACCAACTAACACATAAATATAGAGAAAAAATTCATACACATTTAACATATAATGCATCTTGGAACTATACACATCCTGAATTAAATAAGAATTCATAACGTAATTATAAACATACATAATTCATTTAGAATTCAATTTAAAATTTAGATGACAATTATATGTGGAATCTGGAATTCAATTCATAATTTGATCAGTTTTTTGTATACCATATGTTTTTACTAGAAATGATGTCCATTTTTAACAAAATACATACACCTAGAGTGATACTGGCCACACCGTGCCTCGGACTGAGGTGAGGTTAACTCATACACATTACAAATGACCCATGGAACATTTTCCTAAAGTATCAACATATTCCGAAAGCATTTGGTCAGTTTTACGTATTACAGTTGTTGTTTTCACTTAAAATGAAGTTATTATTAAATAAAAGAGAGACACTTTGAGTGGTGCTGGACACAACGCGCCTTGGATTGAGGCAAGGTTGACTCATACATGTCACAAATGACCCATGGATCGTTGTGCTAAAATATCAACACAATCAGAATCTGTTTGGTCGGTTTTCCATATGTACATAAAATGTTGTCCATTTTAAACATAAGAGATAAACTTTAGGTGGTGCTGGCCACACTGAAACTTTGATTGAGGTGTGGTTGACTCTTACACATTACATATGACCCATGGATCATTTTCCTAAAGTTTCAACAGATTATGAATGTGTTTGGTCGGTTTTTTGTATGTCAGTTGTTCTTTTCACTTATAATCCTATCCATTTTAAACAAAAGAGACATAGTTAGAGTGGTACCGGAAACACAATGCCTCATATTTAGACAAGGTTGACTCGTACACGTCTCAAATGACCCATGGATCATTTTCCTAAAGTATTAACACAATCCAAATGCATTTGGTCGGTTTTCTGTATGCCAGTTGATGTTTTCACTTAAAATGATGTCCTTTTGAAACAAAAGAGAGACACGTTCAGTGGTGCCGGCCACACCATGCCTCATATTGAGGCGTGGTTGATTCGTACATGTCACATATGACCCATGGATCGTTGTGCTAAAGTATCAACACAATCAGAATCCGTTTGGTCAGTTTTCCATATGTAGTTAAAATGATGTCCATTTTAAACAAAAGAGAGACAATTAGAGTGATCACGGCCACACCATGCCTCAGATTGAGGCGAGGATGACTCGTACACATCACATATGACCCATGGATCGATGTCCTAAAGCATAAAAACATTTCTAATGCGTTTGGTCTATTTTTCGTATGTCAGTTGTTGTTTTCACTTAAAATGATGTCCATTTTAAACAAAAGAGAGACACTATGAATGGTTTCGGCCACACCGTTCCTAGGATTGAGGTAGGGTAGACTCTTACACATCACATATGACCCATTTATCATTGTGCTAAAGTATCAACACAATAAAAATCCATTTGGTCGGTTTTCCGTATGCTAGTTGTTGTTTTCATTTAAAATGAAGTCCATTTTAAACAAAAAAGAGACACTTTGAGTGGTGTCGGCCACACCGCACCTCGGATTGAGGCAAGGTTGACTTGTACACGTCACATATGACCCATGGATTGTTCTAATAATGTTTAAACAGAAACCTAATGCGTTTGGTCAGTTTTCCGTATGTACTTAAAATGTTGTCCATTTTAAACAAAAGAGAGACACTTAGAGTGATCCCGGCCACACCGTAACTCGGATTGAGCCCGGGTTGGCTCATACACATCACATATGACTAATGGATCATTGTGATAAATTATCAACAGATTCTTAATGCATTTGGTTAGTTTTCAGTATGCCAATTGTTCTTTTCACTTATAATCCTTTCCATTTTAAACAAAAGAGACACAGTTAGAGTGGTACCGGCCACACCATGCCTCAAATTTAGACGGGGTTAACTCGTACACATCTCAAATGATCCATGAATAATTTTACTAAAGTATAAACACAATAAGAATGCGTTTGGTTGGTTTTCCGCACACCATTTGATGTTTTCACTTAAAATGATGTCCTTTTGAAACAAAAGAGAGACACTTTGAGTGGTTCCAACCACACTACGCCTCATATTGAGGCAGGGTTGATTTGTACATGTCACATATGACCCATGGATCGTTTTTCTAAAGTATCAACACAATCATAATCCATTTGGTCAGTTTTCCGTATGCTAGTTGTTGTTTTCACTTAAAATGAAGTCCATTTTAAACAAAAGAGAGACACTTTGAGTGGTGTCGGCCACACCGCGCCT
Source organism: Viscum album (assembly GCA_963277665.1). Taxonomy (NCBI): domain Eukaryota; kingdom Viridiplantae; phylum Streptophyta; class Magnoliopsida; order Santalales; family Viscaceae; genus Viscum; species Viscum album. The sequence goes on from OY728141.1 coordinate 1,634,579,556, forward strand.
CAGATTGAGACAAGGTTAACTCGTACACGTCAAATATGACCCATGGATCATTATCCTAAAGTTTCAACAGAAACTGAATGCGTTTGGTTGGTTTTTCGTATGTACTTAAAATGTTGTCCATTTTAAACAAAAGAGAGACACTTAGAGTGATCCCGGACACACTGCAACTCAGATTGAGATCGGGTTAGCTCATACACATCACATATGACCCATGGATCGTTGTGATAAATTATCAACAGATTCCGAATGCTTTTGGTTAGTTTTCCGTATGCCAGTTGTTCTTTTCACTTATAATCCTGTCCATTTTAAACAAAAGAGACACAGTTAGAGTGGTACCGACCACACCACACCTCGGATTTAGATGGGGTTGACTCGTACACATCTCAAATGACCCATGTATCATTTTAATAAAGTATCAACACAATCCGAATGCGTTTGGTCAGTTTTTCGTATGCTCGTTGAAGTTTTCACTTAAAATGATGTCCTTTTGAAACAAAAGAGAGACACTTTGAGTGGTACTGGCCACACTGCACCTCAGATTGAGGCGGGGTTTATTCTTACACGTCACATATGACCCATGGATCGTTGTTCTAAAGTATCAACACAATCAGAATCCGTTTGATCAGTTTTCCATATGTACTTAAAATGTTGTCCATTTTAAACAAAAGAGACACAATTAGAGTGGTACTGGCCACACCGCACCTCAGATTTAGACGGGGTTGACTCGTACATGTCTAAAATGACCCATGGATCATTTTCCTAAAGTATCAACACAATCAGAATGTGTTTGTTTGGTTTTATGTATGCCAATTGATGTTTTCACTTAAAATGATGTCTTTTTGAAACAAAAGAGAGACACTTTGAGTGGTGCCGACCACACCGAGCCTCATATTGAGGCAGGGTTGATTCGTACACGTCACATATGACCCATGTAACTTTGTGATAAAGTATCAACAAAATGAGAATCCGTTGGTCGGTTTTCCGTATGCTAGTTTCTGTTTTCACTTAAAATAAAGTCCATTTTAAACAAAAGAGAGACAATTTGAGTGGTGTCGGCCACACCGCACCTCTGATTGAGGCGAGGTTGACTCTTACACGTCACATATTCCCCATGTATCATTCTCCTAAAGTTTCAAGGGAAACCGAATGCATTTGGTCAGCTTTCCGCATGTACTTAAAATGTTGTCCATTTTAAACAAAAGAGAGACACTTAGAGTGATCCCGAACATACCGAAACTCGAATTGAGCCTGGGTTGGATCGTACATGTCACATATGACGAATATATTGTTGTGATAAATTATCAATAGATTCTGAATGCGTTTGGTTGTTTTTCCGTATGCTAGTTGTTCTTTTCACTTATAATCCTGTCCATTTTAAACAAAAGAGACACAGTTAGAGTGGTACTGACCACACCGCGCCTCTGATTTAGGCAAGGTTGACTCTTACACGTCTCAAATGACCCATAGATCATTTTCCTAAAGTATCAACACAATTCGAATGCGTTTGGTCAGTTTTTTGAATGCCAGTTGATGTTTTCACTTAAAATGATGTCCTTTTGAAACAAGAGAGAGACACTTTGAGTGGTGTTGGCCACACCGCGCCTCAGATTGATGTAGGGTTGATTCTTACACATCACATATGACCCATGGATCGTTGTTCTAAAGTATCAACAAAATCAGAATCTGTTTGGTCAGTTTTCCATATATACTTAAAATGTTGTCCATTTTAAACAAAAGAGAGACACTAAGAGTGATCCCAGCCACACCGTACCTCGGATTGAGGTGGGGTTGACTCGTACATGTCACATATGACCAATGGATCAATGTCCTAAATCATCAACACATTTCGAATGCGTTTGGTCAGTTTTTCGTATGTCAATTGTTGTTTTCACTTAAAATGATGTCCATTTTAAACAAAAGAGAGAAACTATGAATGGTTTTGGCCACACCATTCCTCGGATTGAGGAGGGGTAGACTCGTACATGTCACATATGACCCATGGATTGTTGTTCTAAAGTATAAACACAATCAGAATCTGTTTGGTCGGTTTTCCGTATTCTAGTTGTTGTTTTCACTTAAAACGAAGTCCATTTTAAACAAAAGAGAGACACTTTGAGTGGTGTCAGCCACACCGCGCCTCATATTGAGGCGTGGTTGACTCATACACGTCACATATGACCCATGGATCGTTCTCCTAAAGTTTCAACAGAAAAAGAATGTGTTTGGTTAGTTTTCCGTATGTACTTAAAATGTTGTCCATTTTAAACAAAAGAGAGACACTTAGAGTGACCCTAACCACACCGCAACTCGGATTGAGCTCGGTTTGGCTCGTACACGTCACATATGACCCATGGATCATTGTGATAAATTATCAATAGATTCCGAATGCTTTTTTTTGGTTTTCCGTATGCTAGTTTTTCTTTTCACTTATAATCCTGTCCATTTTAAACAAAATAGACACAGTTAGAGTGGTATCGGCTACACTGCTCCTCGGATTTAGATGGGGTTGACTCTTACACGTCTCAAATGACCCATGTATCATTTCCCTAAAGTATCAACACAATCCGAATGCATTTGGTTGGTTTTACTTATTCCAGTTGATGTTTTCACTTAAAATGACGTCTTTTTGAAACAAAAGAGAGACACTTTGAGTGGTGCCGGCCACACCGTGCCTCAGATTTAGGTGGGGTTGATTCTTACACTTCACATATGACCCATGTATCTTTTTGCAAAAGTATCAATACAATCTGAATCCGTTTGGTCAGTTTTCCGTATGTACTTAAAATGTTGTCCATTTTAAACAAAAGAGAGACACTAAGAGTGATCCTGGCCACACTGTGCCTCGGATTGAGACAGGGTTGACTCGTACACATCACATATGACCCATGAATCGATTTCCAAAATCATCAACACATTTCTAATGCGTTTAGTCAGTTTTTCGTCTGTCAGTTGTTGTTTTCACTAAAAATGATGTCCATTTTAAACAAAAGAGAGACACTATGAATGGTGTCGGCCACACCACGCCTAGAATTGAGGCGGGGTTGACTCGTACACGTCACATATGACCCACGGATCATTTTACTAAAGTATCAACACAATATGAATCCGTTGGGTCAATTTTCCGTATGCTAGTTGTTGTTTTCACTTAAAATGAAGTCCATTTTAAACAAAAGAGAGACACTTTGAGTGGTGCCCGCCACACCGCGCCTTGGATTGAGGAGAGGTTGACTCGTACACGTCACATATGACCCATTTATTGTTCTCCTAACATTTAAATGGAAACCGAATGCGTTTGGTCGATTTTCCATATGTACTTTAAATGTTTTCCATTTTAAACAAAAGAGAGACACTTAGAGTGATCCCGGCCACACTGTAACTTGGATTGAGCCCAGGTTGGCTCATACACATCACATATGAACCATGGATCGTTTTGATAAATTATCAACAGATTCAGAATGCGTTTGGTAGGTTTTCCGTATGCCAGTTGTTCTTTTCACTTATAATCCTATCCATTTTAAACAAAAGAGACACAATTAGAGTGGTACCGGCCACACCATGCCTTGTATTTAGAAGGGGTAGACTCGTACACGTCTCAAATGACCCATGGATCATTTTCCTAAAGTATCAACACAATCCGAATGCGTTTGGTCAGTTTTTCGTATTCCAGTTGATGTTTTCACTTAAAATGATATCCTTTTGAAACAAAAGAGAGACACTTAGAGTGGTGCCAGCCACACCGCACCTCGGATTGAGGCGAGGTTGACTCGTACACGTTTCATATGACCCATGGATCTTTTTCCTAAATCATCAACACATTTTGAATGCATTTGTTCAGTTTTTCGTATGTCAGTTGTTGTTTTCACTTAAAATGATGTCCATTTTAAACAAAAGAGAGACATTATGAATGGTGCCGGCCACACCGCGCCTCGGATTGAGGCGAGGTTGACTCGTACATGTCACATATGACCCATAGATCATTATGATAAAGTATCAACACAATCAGAATCCGTTTGGTTGGTTTTCCATATGTACTTAAAATGTTTTCCATTTTAAACAAAAGAGAGACACTTAGAGTGATCCCAGCCACAAAGAGATTTGGATTGAGGCGCGGTTGACTCATACACATCCCATATGACCCATGGATCATTTTTCTAAAGTTTCAACAGAATTCGAATGTGTGTGGTCGGTTTTCCATATGTCAGTTTCTGTTTTCACTTAACATGAAGTCCATTTTAAACTAAAGAGAGACACTTTGAGTGGTGCCGGCCACACCGAGTCTCATATTGAGGCGGGGTTGACTCATACAAGTCACATATGACTCATGGATCATTTTCCTAAAGAAACAACACATTATGAATTCATTTGGTTGGTTTTCCGTATGTCAGTTGTTGTTTTCACTTAAAATTAAGTCCATTTTAAACAAAAGAGAGACACTTTGAGTGGTGTCAGCCGCACCGCGCCTCAGATTGAGGCGGGATTCACTCGTGCACGTCACATATGACCCATGGATCATTGTGATAAAGTATCAACACAATCAGAATCCATTTGGTTGGTTTTCTATATGCGAGTTTTTATTTTCACTTAAAATGTTTTCCATTTCAAATAAACCTGAGACACTTTGAGTGGTGCCGACCACACCGAGCCTCAGATTGAGGCGGGGTTGACTCGTACACATCACAAATGAGTAATAGAAACCATCCTGGTAGCCCTAACCTAGAAACCAAAGCATACATCCTGTAATTTCAAGTCTAAATTCCCTGAGCATGACGAGACTTTACACGAGTCCTTAACATGTAACCCATGCCTTATCCTAAAAATTGACAAGTAAACCAAATAAAACAAGGCATAATTCACATAACACGGAGAATGTTCAATAAGGATTTGTATTCAAATTAAAGTATATCATCACATGCATTTGATGAGCATGAGCTAATAATCTTACAAAGACATTCATATAATTCAAGACATACAAAAATGGAATAATCCTAAATAACATTGCATGATCAGAGAAATAAAAAAAGTCATGTGAAATCAAGGAGGGTGGGGGGGCTATCTGGGGGTCCAGGGAGGAGGGTGGGGGGGCTGTCCGGGGTCCAGGGAGGAGGGTGGGGGGCTGTCCGGGGACCAAGGAGGAGGGTGGGGGGGTTTTGTGGGGGGCTATCATGGGGGTGTTCGGGGGGGGGGGGGGGCTGTCCGGGGTCCAGGGAGGAGGGTGGGGGGGCTGTCCGGGGGGCTGTCCGGGGGGCTGTCTAGGGGGTGTCCGGGGGGCTATCCGGGGACCAAGGAGGATGGTGAGGGGGCTGTCTGGGGGGCTATCCGGGGTCTAAGGAGGATGGTGGGGGTTGTCTAGGGTCCAGGAAGGAGGCGGGATGTCCAGGGATTTCCCAAACACAAAAAACTCTATAAACATGTTCAAGATACACCATAACTACTAAAAGACAACAACATCAATGAAAACAGACAATATATAAAAATAACTCAACTCCGATAATATACTACGAGTCTAGATAAAACCAAAAACTAGAATAGATTAAATATCAAATCTCAGTAATATTAGTCAAAAATGTAACAGATCAATTTGTACCACATCACCATCACCATCATCACCATCATCATCACCCTCGTCCTCATCCCCATCATCATCCTCACCATCCTCAACACCCTCCTCCTCCCCCTCACCCTCTTCCTCGCCCTCGCCATCCGCCTCACCCTCCTCCTCTCCCTCCTCTTTCACATCAGACTCCTCACCATCATCATCGTCAGACTGGACATCGTCTTGACCACCACTAGAACTTCCAACTGGTGCACAATATATAGAACGTATCGATGACATATATTCATCAAAAGCTAGGCTAGCCTCTGGTGGAAGTGTTGGACGTAGAACTTCAATAAATTTCATAAATGCACTGTTTGCCCTAGAAGGCTGTTCTGCCATCTCTGTGGCCCTTTTGTCAGCCTGTTCTGCCTATGACATAACTTGTTGCATCTCGGTGGCACTACAACTCATACTTGAGGAGGGCCAATACCTCGTCGGGGCTATCCTAGGTCGACAACGTACTCTTCTAGGATGCTACTCTCCCAACACCTGATGTAAGTGATCAATTAGCCCAAAATTGTCTGGTTCTTGGGCATCAAGGGCCTCTAAGGAATCCTATTACAAATATAAATATATTATTAATTTACAAAATAGATATTAAAATATAAAATCAACAGATTAAAACTTACAATCTGCTGCTGAGTCACTTCGTTGACGGCACTTCCATCCTTTTTCCGTCTACTCGAGAAAAATAGTTTTTCTCGAGGCACACATCCTTCAATATTCTGTATTTGCCTCTACAATGACATTGAAAACTAAAGTTATATGAAAACTTTATCAAAGGATTAAATAATTTAGGAAACAAAATAAAGTGTAAGTCACAAAGAAAACATATAAACAATTGTCATACCTGCTTCCTCTCATGATCTGACATCGTAGTACGTCCTAGTGTGTGGAGGTATTTTTTTGCATCAATGTTTTTTTATTTTTTCCAGATGATTACTAAATAAAATTAGATAATGAAAAGGATAATATTAATTAAAAACATGAAAGTTATTATTTAAATAACTCAAATGTAATTAATACCTTAAACTGGGTAGTCGTCCAATGAGTAATCATCTGACAATACTGCTCTATAGGACAATCATCCACGACTGGTACCACCTCTAACTCAGTGCCAACTCTAGCATGCCAGCCAATATACAACTAATTTTTTTAGGCTCTCTAAATCTCACCTAAATTTTTTAGACGTTTTAGTCATGCACCCTCACCATCGGGAAAATTAAATCGAAGCTGACATCAAAATATTAATTCATATAAATACAAAAATAATTCATGGAATTAAATACAACATATTTTTTTACCCATATCTATGCCCAAGATTTATCCTTGAACTCATGTGGAAAATGTATCCACTATAGCGGGATGACGGGAATGATGTCGGAGTATTTGGCAAGCATCGCCAAAAAACTCCGACCATGATGCAACCAATAAACATTGAAAATTCACATAACAGTTTAAAGGGATTTAATAAATCATACAAGTTGTAATGTTCACCAAGTTAGAAATATTTTTTGACTAGGTTTGAATACAGTTCAATTCCAAATTAGAAAATGCAATTCAAATAAAATTGCAACCAATAAACATTGAAAATTCACATAACAGTCAAGTGAGATAAAACATATTTGTGATCAATACTAAATCAATTTTAATATTACCAACCTTAACAACCCAAATCGAGGTAAACCAAAATAATTGAGAACATGGATGAATGGTTATATATATTTTCAACCACAAATTCAGGTTCACAATCAACTATGACAATTGAGATATTGGAGTCATCAAAAGAAATAAATGGATTGGTTCCAATGGCACTAGAGACAGTGTCAATTCCATCATCACCATCATCAAAAATATGTCTTGGAATTACTTCAAGTATGACACCAAATTCAGGTCGAAGTTATTCTTTGACATAATAACCTATTTAGCCATTGATGACAACACATATGGTTCTTCGGTAGCAAGAGTGCGAGTCTTATTAATTACTCGAAATCCACAATCATCAATAAATGTGCCCTGTCTCATCATCAAATCAAACCAATGGTATTTCATCCTTGTGACTCGTCCATGAGAGTAATAATCCAATATTATTATTTTCTCAACGACTCCATAATAACCCACATCTTCAAATCGCGGTCTACTATCTGATACACTGGAATAACAATCTGTTATGGCAGTAACCATAACACCATCATGTTGTGTTATCATGTTCTTTTCTTGTTCAGTGAAAATAAATTTGTACCCATTGATAACAATTGATTTACAATCACGAACCATGATATTAGAACCAAAATCCAAAGCTCTTATTTCCTCAGAGATAGAGTCAGTAGACAAACTCAATATATGCAATATAAATAACTATTAAACTTAATTAAATATTGATATAATTATTTTAAATAGTAATATTTTTACCTTCAATTTTAACCAAGCAGAAAACTCTTTTTTATGAAAAGTCTCGCTCCTTCTCAAAGATAAAGAACGATGATTCCTATTTATCATTATTTTATGTTCCCTATAGATAAAAAATATGAATAGTTTAATAGATATATATGTAAGATATACATATTCAATTTAGTTACCTGATATAGTCATCGAACAAATCACAATTGAACAAAACCATGTGATGTGACATCTCCTAATCTTCATGGATTAATGTCTTAAATGTATATGATCCAGGAATTCCTTCTATTTGAGGAAGTGATGGAAAACTGGGATCAATTTTCTCATACTGTTCTTCTTCATTTCTCATTGGTCTGTTCATTCTTGTAGTAAGATCAGAGAAATACATTGAGTAGAAATCCATAAATTCGTGAGCCAAGTAACCATTTACGATAGAACCTTCGGGATGATTTCTGTTTTGGACATAAATCTTTAATGTGTACATATTTCTTTCGGTTGGATACATCCAACTAAAATAAATAGGTCCTCCAAGAAATATTTCAGTGGGAATATGGACAGTCATATGTAGCATGCATGTGAAAAATGATGGAGGAAATATTTTCTCCAACTCACACAAAATTAATGGGGCATCTGTCAACATTTTTTTCAAGAAAGACATGGACAACTTCTTAGCAAAAAGATCTCTAAACAAATGGCACAGCTGAATAACAGTCACCCTCACATTATTGGACAAAAGACGATGGATTGCTATTGGAAGCAACTCATGTAGTAGAACGTGATAATCATGAGTCTTCAAAGATTTTAGATTCAACTCTCTTCTGTTGACCCGTTTAGATATAATGCTTGAATAGCCATCAAGAACTCTAATAGTTTCTAATACTTCTAGAAATTGTTTTTTTTCATAGGTGTCATCACATAAGAAGCACATGAAAGTTGCCATTTATTTTCACTGATATGCACAGGATGAAATTCTGGTCTGATGCCCCAATCCACCAAGTCACGCCGAGATCGTAAATCATATTTTTTCTTCCCCTTGACATTTAGAAGAAACAAAAGCAACATTTCTCATATATTCTTTTCAATATGCATTACGTCTAAGAAATGACATAAAAAATTGGTTGACCAATAAGGCCAATCAAAAAAGATACTCCTCTTCCTCTAATTGTAATAGGTTTCAGTGGAAACATTCTTTCTATTTGTAGATTTCATTTGACCCTTCCTGAATGAAAAACATAAATCCTTCAATTCATTAAGCACATTAGTTACAGACATACACTGAGGTGGATCATTGGTCTCTATGGTATTATCAAATCTTTGACGATTCATTCTATATGGATGATCATTTGGAAAGAATCGTCGATGTCCCATAAAACTGAAACTACAACGATGTTTCAGTCTTCTTGATCGTGTATTCTTCATACAAACCGGGCGTGGAAATTTTCCCTTCGTGATCCATCCAGACATCATTGCATAAGCCGGAAAATCATTTATCGTCCACATAAGTGCAACACGCATCTGAAATATTTCTTTCAAACATGCATCGTATGTGTGCACACCCACATCCCAAAGAAGTTTCAACTCTTTTATTAAAGGTTGCATGTATACATCAATATCAATGCCGAGATCAGAAGGACCAGATATGAGTATAATCATGAAAGTGGAAGGTTTTTTCATACACAACCATGGGGGAAGATTATAAATGTGTATAAAAACTGGCCATGTGCTGTGAAAAGTAAGAATCTTCCCAAACGGATGAAAACCATCGCATGAAAGACTCATCCTCACATTACGCACGTCAGCTTCAAAATCAGGATGTCGAGCATCAAATCTCTGCCATGAAAATCTATCTACAGGATGAACTAACTCATCATTAGTCTTCTTTCTCTTAGTATCACGCCATCTCATTTTTATTGATATGTCATCAAACATAAAAAGATTCTGGAGTCTGGGGATCAATGGAAAGTGCCACATTACTTTCTCTGGAACGCGGGATAGTGTTCCATCAGATTTTGACTTCCAACAGGATGTGCCACATTTTATACAATCATTTTTTTATCGGTTTCCTCCCAAAATAAACTCCAATATTTCGAGCAAGCAAGAATTTTGTTTCTTGAAAATCCAAGTTCCTCAACTAACTTCCATGCCATATAGTGGTTTGAGGGAATATCTACATTATCTGGAATTAAATCCTTCAAGAGGGTAAGAATGTAATCTATTGCTGTATTAGAAATCCCATACATAGTTTTCCCATGAAACAATCAGATTAAAAATTCCATCTTTTTCATTTTATCACATTGTCGATATAATGGAGTCGTGGAAACATCATTCAATTTTTCACCCTATCAATATCATCACTTTCACTAGATGCATTGGTTGTCATCATATCGAAGTATTCTTGAGTTGAAATCCTTTCTTTTTCATGATGACGAATAAATGGAAACTGATCATCTAACAAATTCTCCATTCCAGTCCTTTCATTTCGATCATCACCAATTTGATATTTCATTTTCTCCCCATTGTGATACCACACAAAGTAGTTTGCTTGAAAACCATTTTTGGATATGTGGTAGCTGACTTCTTCATGGATTAACCAAGGTCTACCAACACAATTGGAACATGGGCAGTGTATGCGACCACTATCTGAAGCATTGTGAAATGAAAAATCTATAAATATCTCCAAATTGTTTTGAAAATCGCTTGAGATCTGATCGGTTTCATACATCCAACTTCTATCCATTATGTAAAAAGAATTTATATAAGTCATTTTGTCATAAACAATTCAATAGTATTGAACTTTAATAGAAAATAAATTTAAATAAACGATAAAGGAAGAAGTTTCTAGTCGATGTAGTGAACTATTAAAATAATTTAAAGAACAAGTACTCATAAATTAAATTAAAATTTATTTATATTCATTTTCATTAGGTCTTTAAGAGGCACATGTCTCAGGTCCCATTATTTGTTATAGGCATCCCAAATCATTCACTCATGTTCAATAACTCATTATTGGAACCTCTATGGCCATACCTTTCATTACCCAATTACTTCCCCAAGTCAAGCGCACCCCATGGGTGAATAAATTTTAGGCTTCTACACTAATAGGTTGTTCATGGATTGTAAAAGATTAAATTTCATTAATTATAGACAAAACCATTTATTTTTAAATTTGAGATTAATAATAAAGTATGTCAAAGATAAAAACATTACTGAATTAAAATTGTGACTTATCTAACATTTTTATGGATGTCTACACATAACAACATGGCCAGTGAAAAGCACCCCACCCTCATAAAAGTGAGTATTGGAAAAGAAGGACACATAATATACAACGTATAATGAGAACCATATTTAATTGACCCTAAAGTTATATTAGTACAGTCATCTTGGGGGAAATGTAATATATGATCGTGGTTAACTGATGAATTCAAAATCTCATATTCCATATGTTGGACACTATCTAAGGTAAGAAATCATGTGAGGATGGGTTTACATCATTCAATTTCTTACATGCTAGTGAGAAAGAAGGATTAAATTAATGACTTGAGTTCACTAATTAAATGAGGTTAGAGGTTTCATAGGCTGTGTAAATAGAATGATTAAATAAGGGTAGAGGTTGCATACACTATGCATGGTGGGGGAGTCTCAACCGATTTAGAAACTAAAATAAATTCCCATCATAGGTATCAATAAGAAACATCAGCATCAAAAGAAACTCCAAATTAAAAAGGGATAAAAACATCAAACACTTTTTATGTTATCCCACCAAAAAATGATCACGAATGTCCCTATACATTTTCATACTTCCATAATTTATAGAGAGTTTATAGTTATGAGCTTCATCCATCTGCACACCCTCCCCAACCCACTTGGACAGCCCTACCCCCACCCCACTTGGATAACCCAGCCCCCCCCCCCCACTTGGACAACCCTACCCCACCCCACTTGGACCCCCCACCTGGACACCCCTACCCCCACACCCCACTTGGAAAACCTAGCCCCCCCCCCCCATCGAGACAGCCCTACCGTCACCCTACATAGACACCATGTCAACCGTTATACACACCATGTGAACCCTTATAAACACCATGTGAACCCTTATACCATATTGTCATTATTACAACCATTAATAACAAATTATTAAACAACATCACTTGTCAAAGATAATCAAATTGAACATAAATCAATAATAATATTGGATATATCAAGTAAAATGATGTCATACTATCTTACATCCTAAATAACCACCCAAAACCATGATTAATGACCACAAATCTCCCCTTTCGTCCAAATCAAAAGTGAAAACAAAAACACATAGTTGGAGAAAACAACTTCATTTGTGTGAAGAATAATAATACCATGGTCCTCATGATATTTGAACCACGCAGTCATGATTTTCGAGATGAACTTGTATCCATGAAACCATATGAGAAACACGATTCAATACTTGTGTTTTTCTAATTTTCCCAAGCATTTTGAGGAACCCAAAATCAGTAAAACTGGTCATTGTGTTTTAAAAAGGTGATTGAATAACTCATGTATGATGTTGAAGGCAGAATGATTAATGGTTATATTAGGAAAACTAATATTCACTAATATTGATAATTTGACATTCTGTGAATTAGTTTCATGAAGAAGGAAGAAGTACTAATTAGAGACCACATACTATTTTGCAGAGTTCAAGAAGATACTCGATATGTTCTATTGTGCAAAGGATAAGTGAAAAGTGTGTCATTTTATATATATATATAGATTTTGATAGAAACATGATACATACTTGTTATGTAATACACATAGTGTACAAAAATTAAGATGAACAAGATCTTCATGTTTGACATGATCTTAATGAAAGGAGTGATTTTCATTAAATACTATGAATAAATATTACAAACAATTTCTTATGAGTTCATATACATGAAGCTGTAATATTTGAAGCATTGAGATTAAAAAAAACTATGAATCTTTAAAATTAGAACATAATAAATAGACACAATTCCCTTATAAATGTATATTTGTAATGAAAACATTAATTGGATATGTGTACACCGATGTAGTGATTTGATTACACAATTCGTGGAGTAGTGAATCATAAAATTTTCCAAAAACACTAAAAATTAGGAATAATGATATCCTTGAGAATATAAGGATATCCCTGAGAAGAGGTGGAAGTATATCCTTGAGAAAAGGTAGAAGGAGTCTAACCTGGCAGTTGATCCGATGGAAGAGGTGCACCTATGCTGGGGCTTCTCAAGGGCTTCTACAAGTCGAAATCGCTTCTGGGAGAGCTGCGCAATGCTTCTGGAATCGTGGGGAAGGGGGTTACCTGAATTAGGTGAATTTGGGGCATATTTCTCCCAACGGTTATTAAAAACTGTTGGGAAAACTCCATCTTTCCCAACAGTTTCATTAAACCGTTGGGAAAAATCATTTTTCCCATCTTTCCCATCTTTCCCAATGGTTTCATCAAACCGTTGGGAAAACTAATTTTTTACCCATCTTTCCCAACAGTTTCATCAAACCGTTGGGTAAACTCAATTTTTACAAATCTTTACCAACAATTTACATAAACCATTGGTAAATATCACTTATCCCAAAATAATCATTGATCATGGTAAAAATTAAAGTTGTGTTCTGACCCAACCGCTCTTCCACTGTGCCCGGAACCTATAGTATCTTGATTTTTTAGATAGTGTGATTTCTATTGGTTGTGTTTTTGTTTCTATGGATCATGATTTATATTCCTATGAATTGGTAAACAACATAAATCTAGTATGATGTTATAAATTAATGGAAGATACATAACTAATTATTTACCATACATCCTTGTAATTTATGAATTATGGTCGTAGTGTTTTCTTAACTGTTGATAGATACTTTATATAGGTTACTTGATTTAGAAAACATATTCATAATAAATTAGTTAATTAAATATGATAATTAAAATGTTTGTTTTCTAAAGAACTTTTTTGGGGTTGAACGAGCCCATAATTGGTTATGGGAGGCTTGACTACCTCGATGCCATAACCTTATTTGCCTTTATTTATATATTGAGAATACATTGAATATATATTTACTATTTAATATGATTAGTTCATTGTAGTGACTACATGTGATTATTTGATAACTTATAATGGTTGGTAATGTTGATGAAAATTGGGCTAGGATCATAGGATTTAGTGATGGTCAGATGTATTATGCAATGCACATTGGTGTGGGAATGAAATCAGGTGTTCAAGATGAGTTTAGAGTGGAGCTTGATCATTGAAATATATTCTTGCTTTTTTCTTTTAAATCTACTTATGTCTAGATATTATCTATTTTGTTACTAACTACTCAAAGAAATTTGACTCTAGGCATGAGATGCAGATCTTTGATATGATAGCTTAGGATGAGTCTTAGAGTACTTGAAAATAATAAAATCATAAATGTATTAAAAAATAAATATGGATAGTTCATGGTGATCATATAATATTATCATATACTTGAGAATATAAATAAGGAAAATTGTGGTGTAAAAGGCACTAAAATTATAAGTTTAAAGTGTTAATCTTGGAAATGAATTCAGCATAATATTAATTAATTAATGCTTGATTAAATAATTAATAATGAACTTAATGCATGTATACTTATTGAGATGTAGTCCTTAATGGTGGAATTAGGGTTCCTCATTTGATTATATTTTTAGATGATTATAATATTATGTAGGTTCCATTAGCATAGTTATGTGCGATATATTCTATATTTTCTATTTTCATACACTTCACCACCAACATCAATAGGGAAATCAATACCCAAATGTTGGGGGGGGGGGGTTCTTCAACATCAGGGATGGAAGGGGAATGTATAAATGAATTATACCTACCCCCCACTCCCCCTTTTTTTGTATTTATATGAAGTCATATCATGGGGTATAATGTATTACATTGTAGGGTGAATTGTTACCCAGGTTGTGATGGATCTTGATTTTTCTATATATTTACGTATAGGATATGATAGATTAAATTATAACACAAACATGTTCCAGTCATGGTGGTTATGGATTCCAATGGGTTCACATGAATAAACTATGTTGTATTGAGTTATAATGTATTCACATGGGCTCTAGTGTATTTCGATCATACACTTAGTCACTACCGGGGATGATGATGATGAGGTGCTGGTATACATAAGATTTAGAATGGTTATGGTATGATTTCATGAGGTTCATGATGACTTATTGAAGGGATGAACATAATATTTGAGTCATTGGGGTATGAGAGTGAAAAAAATCAAGGAAGTGGAAGTAGGTTATAGCTACCCATGCCTTTTACACATATTATTACATGATTTTAAGCATAATTAACCATCAAATTACAATCCAATGATTGTGAAGTCTAGGGTGTTTGGATGATTAGGTACATAAAATTGAAAACATGGAAATAGAATAAAAAATATTTATTTTAATCATCCATAAAGATATCCTAACTTCCATTGAGCTCCTATATCTACAAAGGATAACCTACGAAATACATGAACAAAGGGATGATCTAAAAAACCTAGTAAGGGTATAAACATAAGAATAAAGTAAAGAACATGGGTTTGAAGTCATAACATGATGACATAAAAAGGAATGGAACATGAATAAACATAAGGAATCATAATATTCAGATCATGGGTACATATAATCATGGCATCATTGGAATGTGGAAACAATACACAACATGAAATATGTATGAGTTAAGGATAACTGCCAAGACCATTACACACGGTGAACAAAGTCCCATAGAGGAATCAGGTTCACTCCCTCTTCCAACATGATGTATCATGAGACAAAAAATTACCCAATGCATTGGAGCGCTATCTAGGAACAACCATTATAAACGTTTCATACAAATGTGTTCCATATGAAGAATCAAACATAAACATAAGGGTTATCCATGGAAAGAAATGGGAATTATAATCATGTCATAAGGAATAACAAAAGGAAATATCATAATGGTGTACATGAAAGAATGGATTTAAATAATACATGGACATTAATAATGGAATATAATCATAGATAATGATAATTTATGTCAAAATGAAGTGAAAACATGTAAAAGTAGTGTTTAAGAGTCATTAGAAATGAAACATTTTAGTGCAGTTTAAGGAAAATTTAAAGAGCATTTAAAGTAAAAAAGGAATATTTGTTTTCATAAAACTAGAAATGAACCAAGATATTTTTTCATGATAAAATGATTGATTTTATAAAAATAATGGAGTCTTAAAATATATTATATATTTCACTTTAAAATGGGTAAGAAATCAAGAATTTCCCTTTAATCGGGATTGCTTATCGGAAATATTTGAGAAGGGAACCTTTTTAAAACATGTATTTATCCATCAAAGAAGGATAAAATGATCTTGATACATAATTTTTGAACATATACATAGAATTTATAAGAATTATATAAAAATATATAAGAATTACATCGGGTTAAATAGAGAGAAAGCGTAACCCAAAGGAAAAATGGAGGTTCGGATAGAATCCCTTACCTTATGTACGAAAGTGTTTTAAACTTGAACTAAATGTCATGGATAAAAAAATTAAATCCATTAATTAATTAATAAATAAACTTTTATACATTTATTTTATTTATTATAATTTTATTATATTCATTTATGACCTTTTTGATGGGCTATGAGATTCAATTTCATTGTTCGAGAGCGTTGGTTTCCTTGGTTTTCATGATCGGTTTACTTGTATACATGTACGAAAAATCATGTAAAATGAGAATGGTTTTAAAAAATTGAAGTTATATGTTATTAATTAATATACATAAGATTAAATGTTTGTATAAGTCATTTGGTTATTTGGGGTGAGTATTAATCATTAGATAAGACATTAGTGATAATCATTTAGATTATTTTGGTGGTTTTTCGATCATCACAAACTAGTTTCATTTTAATAATTAATATTATGTATATATAAGGATTCTAGGACATTACATAGGATGAAATAAATATATTATAATATTTTTTAACCATAAAAATGGTTTTATGGTCAGACTTTAAGGTGGTAAAGGGAATTGAAAACTCTCCATCCTTGAATGCGATAAATTAACACATCACGAATGATGTTTTTATTTTTAGAACAAAAAGTGGAGGATAAGAGGTTTGATGATGAATTATTCCAATAAAATAACAAAATTATAGTATATATAAGTTACTATAGTTTTAATGTCACTTGCATAAGGGGATGTGAGGAGTGAATAATAAAATAAAATAAATTTGAAAATAAATTAAAAGAAAATGAAAGGGGATTTTACCTCTTGAATTTATCATCCTTGAGAAACTCTTTAAAAAAAGGGTTTGGTATTTTTTTGATACCAAGGGATATTGGGCATGTGTGAGAGGCTTTGGAATAGTATTGGGAAGAATTTGGGCAATGATCAAAGCTTTAAAGGTTTGAGGAGAAGGGGTGATATTTATAGGGGAGGAGAGGGGGTGTTTTATCATTATTTTATTCATTAGTTTATCATTTTTCCTCAATACTGTGAATAGTTTGAGACTTATCACTAAATATATTAAAATAATTAATTAGAGTTCTAAATAATGGGATTATATTAGCCATATATCATCTATGACTCAATAATTCATGTATTTGTTTAATGCTATAAATTATTATATTTCACTATTCACAAAATTCAACTATTTTAAGAAAATCCCAAAAATTCACCCTAAACATTTTTTGAAATTTAGAATTCAAAAATGAACTCCAGGTTATGAAAATAATTCTCTAAATATGATAAATTTAATTTTTAATTAAAATAATCATTTTCTCAAAAAATACCAATTTTAAAATTATAACTGATTTTATAACACTTTGAAAAATTAATGAAGGTATAATAAAATTATATTATAAACATAAAACAAAAAAAATATTAATTTAAGAATATATTTTATGAAAATAAATTTTATTTTAAATCATTATATTATTTATAAAATTGTAAATAAATATTTATGTTTTACAAAAATAGCAACACTTAATTTATCATTTTCAAAATATTTATTTATTTATACTATGATATAAATATACCATATTTTTATTTATAAGATGATTAAATTTTATTTATATATTCATAGGTGAGGTTTCTATTCTATTGGCTGATTTACCATTCTTAAGGGTCACATTACTTTTCCCAAGGTCAAGTTACTATTTCATTGGTATAAGGTCCTTAACATCTAGAAATACCTGTTATTTCTTTCATTATTCATTTATAAAGTTTGTATTATGTTATATATGTGATTTTATGTTATTTATACTATATGGAATAATTGTAAGAATATATTTTCCATTGATAAAATGTTGGGATGTTACTTTCTTCACCCCTTATGAAATTTCGCCCTTAAAATTTTGTTTTACAAACTATAGTGAAAATAGGTTAGGGTACTTCTCATTAATTGATTCATCTGGTTCCCATGTTTCCTCTTCGTATTTATGGTTATGCCATAATACTTTGACCAGGTGAGTATTCTTGTTGCGTGGAACTTTATCTCTATTTTCAAAGATATTCATTAGATTCTCCTCATAAGAGAGATTATTTTCCAACTATACCACCTCGGGTTTCAGTACATGTGAGGGATCTAGTATATACTTCCTCAAGAGGGATACATGGAATAGATCATGTACTTGAGGCATGATAGTTGTAAGTGAAAGTCAATAGGATATAACTCTGATATGATC
The DNA here is from genome assembly GCA_963277665.1 of Viscum album. Classification (NCBI taxonomy): domain Eukaryota; kingdom Viridiplantae; phylum Streptophyta; class Magnoliopsida; order Santalales; family Viscaceae; genus Viscum; species Viscum album. The sequence continues at coordinate 1,634,598,254 of OY728141.1, forward strand.
AAGAATCTCTAAGGGGTCGATGTACCTAAGACTCATTATTTCTTTCTTACCTAATCTATCAATCTTCTTCCATGGAGATATGCAGAGGAATACCATGTCTCCCACCCTAAACTCAAGGTCTTTTTGATGATTATTTGTATAGCTCTTTTTTTGACTTTGGGATTCCTTGATGTGCTGCTGAATGGTTTTCACCTTCTCTACCATTCCTTCAACCATTTCAGGTCCTAGCAGTTTACGTTCACTAACTTCATCCCATCATGCCGATTTTTTTCATATTTCCCTATAAAGGCCTTCATATGAAGACATTTGGATGCTTGAGTGGAAATTTTTGTTGTAAGAGAATTAAAACAGAGGAAAATATTGGTCCCATACTCTTTTGAAATCCATAGATCACATTCTCAACATGTCTTCTAGTGTCTGAATAGTTTGATCAGATTGACCATCAGTTTAAGGAAAATAGGCCCCACTGAAGTTCAACTCAGTGTTCAGAGCATATTGGAGACTTTTCGAGAACTTAGAAGTGAATTTTGGATCCCGATGGGATTCAATTTATAGTGGTACTCCATAAATCCTTACCAATTATTTGATGTATATCCATGATAATTGATCTAGTGATAAGTCCTCTCGAATTTCGATAAAATTAGCTATCTTTTTAAGATGATCCACAATAACCTATATAGCATTGTTTCCTCTAGATGTCTTCGAAAGTCTAGTGAAAAAGTCCATGGTGATGTTTTCCCATTTCCATGTTGGTATGTGTAATGGTTTCATCATATATTTAGAATTTTTCCTTTCATCCTTTACTTGTTGACATACCAAACACTTTGATATATATTCAACGATATCCTTTTTCATATCGTACCACCAATAGTTCTCTCATAGATCCTGATACGTCTTTATTCTACATGGGTTAATAGAGAAGGTTTATTTATGTGAATCACTCATAATATCTTTATTTATCTATAGATTATATGGTACACATAGTCTTGAACAAAATCTTATAACTCATTCATCGTTAATATTGAACTTCGAGGTTTTCCCCTTTATCATGGATTCCACCTTCTTCTGAATTTCCACATAATTTCATTAAGAATACTTTATTTTATCCATGAGGGTTGGTTGATAAATTATTTGATAAAGGATTTATGATGTTACTTCCTTAATAATTCCCATGTCCATCCTTTTAAAATACAAGAAGACTGGATCCTTCTCAATTCTCATCATTGATAATGTTATTGGATCCTTTCTACTTAGAGAATCTTCCACCTTATTTTCTTTAACAAGATGATAATGTATTATGAATTCATAATATTTTATGAGATCTAACCATATTCACTAGCTCATATTAAGCTCATTTTGTGTGAATATATATTTGAGACTCTTTTGATTAGTATATATCTCACAATTTTCCCCATAGATATAATGCCACATGATTTTCAGTGCAAAGATCACAACTACCAACTCTAGATCATGTGTGGAATAGTTTTTCTCATGAATTGTCAACTAACTTGAGGCGTAGGCTATAAATTTATCATTTTGAATTAGTAAACAACCTAATACCTTCTTTGAAGCATCAAATTACACCACAAAGAGTTCCCTACTTGTTGGTAGTGCGGGAACTAGTGTAGCGATAAGCCCCTTTTCCAACTCTTTGAAGCAGTCTTCACATTCAATGGTCTGAATAAAATTTACTCCATTCTACGTAATATTAGTTAGTGGGTTTGAAAATCATGATAAGTTCTTCAAAAATAATTGGTAATACCAAGCTAGACCAAGGAAACTATGGATATGTATTATAGATGTTATCCTGGGCCACTCTTCCTTTTCCTATTTCTTGGAAGGGTTCATAGATATTCCTTTTATTGTGATAACATACCCTAAGAATGAAACTTCCTCCATCCATAAATCACATTTACTATACTTTTATTAAAGTTTGTACCTTTTCAAAGTCTTTATAATAGTATTAAAATGCTCCTCATATTCTTCTTTTCTCTTGGAGTATGTCAGAATATCGTCAACAAAGACTACCAAAAAATTTTCAAGATAATTTGTAAAGAATCTATTCATTAATTCTATGAAAATTTCTAGAGAATTAGTGAGTTTTAAGGGAATTACTATGAACTCATAGTGTTCATACCTTGTTTGAAAGGCAGTCTTGGAGATATTTTCCTTCCTCGCCTTTCATTGGTGATATCCCAACCGAAGGTCCACCTTATAGAAGTACTTGGACCCACATATTTTATCCATCAAGTCATCTATCCATAGAAGGGGATACTTTTTTTATCATGATTTTATTGAGATCAAAATAATCAATACATAATAACATTGATCCATAATTCTTCTTGATTAAGAGGACTTTTTTACCCCATGGTGAAGCACTCGGGCCTATAAAACCCTTATCTAGATTTTCCTGTAACTAATTATTCAGTTATTATAGATCCATGATGGTTACTCTATAAATTTTCTTTGATATAAGAAGATATCTAGGAATAAGTTCAATTGATAACTCAACCTATGGATCAAGAGGAAGACCAATAAACTCTTAGGGGAAAACATCAGTGTATTCCCACATAATGGGCATGTCCTCAAGCATTATTATCTCTTTTTTGTCAATCATTTGAGGTAGATATGATTGCTCATAAGGAAATAATATTCACAATTGAGATGATGATTCTAAAGGAGATTCATATTCCTCCTTACACTTGTACAGAATTGGAGGATGCTTCAGGATGTGAAGAGTGATCTTCGTTTCCCAAAAATTGATGTTAGATTTGTATAAAGATAACCAATATATGACCAATATAGTATCAAACTCCAACAAATAAAGTAAGACAAGATTTACTAGGAGTTTCAGTTCATAAAAATTAACTAGGGAGGAGTTATACACTTTGGATGCAATAATTTACCTATTTTATATTCTCATAGATAACTAAACCTCCATATTTTGAGGTGGTGTTTGAATAGTTATACTAAACTTGAAAGACATGAAAGAATGAGTAGAACCAGAATCAAATAGCATGTTATCTATTATTGATTGAATAACCAACGTACCTATCACTACATCTTTATCGAGTTCCACTCTAGTAGTAGTGATACCATAATCCCTTCCTTATTGCATTAAAGTTTTTTGTTGTTGATTGCCTCTAAAAACCCTTATCTTAGGGCTATGTATTGCATAATTCCCATTTTTATTGTAGTTAAAAAATTTCACCATAGTCTGAGTGTTTATATGAACCTTCCATTCTTCTTCCACATTAGTGGGATTCTTCATATACCTTCAGATGTTATTAGCCATATGCCCATATCTTCCACATTTGAATCATCTCTTGGTTCCCTTTAAGTATTTTCCAAGATGCTTCTTCCCACACTTTTGACATGTGGGATGTTGAGTCTTCTTTACATAATTGGATTTATCTATTGATCCACCCATATTAAAGTCCATTTAACTCTTTTTTTATTGTTCCAATGAGACCACTGAGAGTCTCTGATCTCCATTTCAACCTTAAGGAAAAAACGAGCAGTCTTCTCATAACTGTCTAAGTCTCAAATTGCTAATTCTTTTGATATAATCGACTCTAGTCTAATAAAGAAGTTATCCACCTTGATTTTGGTGTTCATGAAAAAGATATAGGTGTATCATGAAATCCTTGTGAATTTTTCTTTGTATGCTCTAATAGACTCATATTCCTTTTTCATTAGTCTAAGGAACTCCCTTTCCATCTAAAGATGGAGTGTCCAGGGAAAATATTTATTGAAAATATTTTCTTAAAAGATTCCCATTCCATGGAATCAATTTTCTTAGAATTGTTTTTCTTGATCTATGTCCACCACTGATCAGTTTCCTCATTAAAATGATATAGCACAAGTAAAAATTTATCTTCTTTTGAGAACTGGAGGGAAAATAATATTTTTTCATTGAAATTAATCCACTATTATTTGATGAGGGGATCAAGAGATGCACTAAATATAAGAGACCTTTTATTCATAAAGGATTCGACCACAACTTTCTCTCTTTTAGGTGGAGTGTGTTCTACATGATTCAAGTTATTATTGATAAATTGATCCAGCTAAACAGGTACTATCATAATGTTTTGAGCACCTTTTCCCCTAATATTTTTCATATCATTAGAGAAATCATTACATTTCATATCACATTGATTGTTTCCATAAGTTCATATATTTTCATCCATTAACTAAGAAAAAGAAAGTAAAATAAGAGGGCCTGAATACTTATCTAATAAGTATAATAAAATGAAACTTTTAACATAAATGGATAAACTTGTAAATGGAAAGTATATCCAATCTTATAATACCCTAAGTTTAAATCTAGGTTATCCATAATGATAGAATTATTCTAGGGTTCTTACTAAAGATTTATATTCCTAATCTACAAAAATTACTAGACCTTGCTTTGATACCAACTATAGAGACCCTATCCTTTTACCCATATTATTATATGATTTTAATCATAATTAACCTTCAAATTAAAATCCAATAACCATAAAGTCTAGTGTCTTTGGATTATTAGGTACATAATAACGAAAACATGGAAATAAAATAAAACATTTTTATTTTAATCATCTATTAAGATATCCTAACTTCCATTGAGATCCTAAATCTACAAAGGATAACCTATGAAATACATGAATAAAGGTATGAGCTAAAAAAATCCAGTAAGGGTATACACATAGAAATAAAGAAAAGAACATGGGTTAGAATTCATAACATGATTACATAAAAATGAATGAAATATGAATAAAAATAAAGAAGAATAACATTTAGAGAATGAGAAAATGTAATCATGGAATTTGTGGAATATGGAAACAATACACAACATGACATAAGCATGAGTCTAGGATAACTTCTAAGACCATTGCAAATGGAGAATAAAGTCCCATAAAAGAATCAGGTTCACTCTCTGTCCCAACATGATGTATCATGAGACTAAACATTACCCAATGTATTGGAGTGATATCTGGGTCCACCCATCATAACATGTTTATACATATGTGTTCCAAATTCATAATCAAATATAAACATAAGGGTTACCCATATAAAGAAATGGGTATCGTGATCATGTCAAAAGTCATAAAAAAGGGAATATCAAAATGGTGTCTATGAAAGAATGGATTTAAATCATACATGGAAATTAATAAGGGAAAATGGGAATAGATCATGATAATTAATGTCAAAATTAATTGAAAACATGTAAGAATAGTGTTTAAGAGCCATTAGAAATGAAACATTTTAATGCAGTTTAAGGAAAATATTAAAGAGCATTTAAAGAGGAAAAGGTATATTTGTTTTCCTAAAACCAAAAATGAACCAAGATAATTTTTCATGATAAAACTAATAATTTTAGAAAAATAATGGTGGATTAAAATATATTATATAGTTTACTTGAAAATAGGTAGGAAATCAGGAAGTTCCCTTTAATCGGGCTTGCATATCGGGAAGATTTGAGAAAGGAACCTTTTTAAAACATGTATTTCCCAATAAAAAAGGATGAAATGATCTAGATATTGGATTTTGTAACATATAAATGAAATTTATGAGAATTATATAAAAATAAATAATAATTAAATTGTGTTAAATAGAGAGAAAGTGTAACCTGAAAGAAAAATGGAGGTTTAGAAAGAATCCTTTACATTATGTCCAAAAGCGTTCTGCACTTGCACTTAATGTCCTAGAAAATAAAATTAAAAATATTAATTAATTAATTAAGATCCTTTTATACATGTATTTGTTTTATTATAATTTTATTATGTTCATTTATGGAATTTTTTCTGGGTTATGAGATTGAATTTCATCATTTGGGAGCATTGGTTTCTTTGGTTTTCATGACCGGTTTACTTGTATACATGTACATAAAATCATGTAAAATGAGAATGGTTGTCCAGAATTTAATTTATATGTTATTAATGAAAATACATAATTTTAAATGTTTATATAATTTATTTGGTTATTTGGGTTGAGGATGAATCATTTGATAAGACGTTAGTGATAATCATTTACATTATTTTAGTGGTTTTCGATCATCACAAACTAGTTTGGTTTTATTAATCAATATTATATATATATAATGATACATGGACATTAAATAGTTTGTAATAAATATATTATAATCTTTTTAAACTATTAAAATAGATTTATGATCCTCCATGAAGGATTTAAAGGAAATTGAAAACTTTCCATTCTAGAATGTGATAAATTAACACATCATAGACGATGTTTTCATTTTTAGAACAAAAAGGGGAGGAGAATAGGTTTGATAATGAATTATTAAATAAAAATGATAATATTATAGTATATATAATATAATTTAGTTTTAATGTCACTTTTATAAGGGAAGGTGAGTAGATAATAATAAAATAAAATAAATTTGAAAAGAAATTAAAAGAAAATGAAAGAGGATTTCACCTCTTGAATTTCTCCTCCTTGAGAACTTCTTTAAGGAAAAGGGTTCGGTATTTTTTAAGAACAAGGTATCCTAGATGTTGGGGAGAGGCTTGGTAAGATTATTGGTCAGAATTTGGACAAGGATATAATCTTGAAAGGTGTGAGGAGAAGGGGTGGTATTTATAGGGGAGGAGAGGGGTGTTTTCTCAATATTTTATACATCAATATTTTATTTTGCCTCAAGACTATGAGTAGTTTGGGAATTATAAATAAATATATTAAAATTATTAAGGAGAGTTTTATATTTTGAGATTAAATCATCCATTAATCATATATGATTCAATATTTCATGTATGTGTTAAATACCATAAATTACCATATTTCACTATTCACAAAAAATTCAACTATTTTAGAAAAATCCCAAAAATTAACCCTAATAAATTTTCAACCTTTAGAATTACAAATTGGACTCTATTTTATGAAAATAATTTTCTAAATATGATAAATTTAATTTTTAATGAAAATAAAAATTTACTAAGAAAATACCAATTTTAAAACTATAACTTATTTTATAATACTTTAAAAAATTAATTAAGGTCTCATAAAATTATAATATAAACATAATAAAAAAATATTAATTTTAGAATCTATTTTATTAAAATAATTTTTCTTTTAAATAATTTTATTAATTATAACATTTTAAATAAATATTTATGTTTTACAAAAATACCAACACTTAATTTATCATTTTCAAAACATTTATTTATTTATACCATGATATAATTATGTAATATTTTTATTTATAAAATGGTTAAATTTTATTTATACATTCATATATGAGGTTACCATTCTATTGGATGATTTAGTATTCTTAAGGGCCACTTTACTATTCCAAAGGTCAAGTTATTATTCCTTTGGTATAGGTTCCTTAACTTCTAAAAAAACCTCTTCTTTCATTAATTCGTTATTTATAAAGTTTGAATTGTGTTCTCTATGTGATTTTATGTGATTTATACTCTATGGAATAATTATAAGAATGGAGTTTCCATTGATAAAATTTTGTGTTGTTACACAAGGTTCCTTTATATATATATATATATATATATGTAATTTTGATATAGAATATTTTAATTTTATGCATTACTTGGTGAATGAGTCATAGTGGGGATGATAAAATAGCTTGACCCATTTAGGTTACAAGTTAGATTCATTTGTTTATTCACTAGGTTTTAGTATTCTTCTATCATATTTTTTCATGAGTGATTTTAGGGAGGATCCCACTAAGTATATCTGTTATTCTCACCCTATGTATATGTAAACTATTTTTTAGGTCCATAGGAGTTGTTTAGTGATCGATAAGGGTGTTAATAGTTTACATAAGTTGTTCAATAGTTGTTGGATCATCGTAGTCACCATAAAGGATTTACTTTTGAAACTTTTTAGTTATTTCAATTTTTGTATGACATTACATTTATTGATAATGGTTCTATATTTATGCATGGTTTTTTATGGTGGTTTCTCACTTTATATATTATTACATAAATATATATCGAGGGAAATGTCTCTCTTTTGTGTGACTTATATACTCTCAGTGCTAGTTTCCAACCCATGACCTATTGAAGGTTGGATTCATGGGCCATTATCTCCCTTTCTTCATTACTATCCCATAAGGGGTACCTTTGTAGGGATGAAGTCATGAATGAGTGGTATCAAAGCTGATGGTTGAGAGATACAATGAATTTTGGAGCTAGGAACTGGTAAGGATGCATGGGTTGGTCTGGAAACATTATTATATGGTCTTATTATGTGTTATAAATAAGGTAGATCGACTATGATAAGGGATTTCAGTACCCCCTATGATCCACCACAAGGACCTTCATGTTTACCGAACATGCTAAGAGAAGAAATGTTGCTTGTAGGGTGGATACCTAGGAAAGGATCACGAATCATGTTTTTATGTGAATGTGTTTCAATTGGATAGAGAATGGGAAATTAAGTTAAAATGAATTAATTTATTAACATTAAAATGTTATTTTGTCTCGAGTTTTGGAGTTGCTAACATCCATTCTTTTATAGATATGGTTCGAGGTTGATGTCCCCACCATGTTCATACCACATGTGTTTAATAGGATAATCCAGTGGATCATTATAGAGTGGAGGTAAACAATTATGACACTTAGAGGAGGACACTCTAAGAGTTCCAATTCTAGGGTTTTAATAAGTATGAGGGATCTGTTTCAGATCGGGGGTTTGAGGACTGGTCAAAAGTGGTAGAGATAACCTTTAATTCGATTCATTCTTAAAAGGAACACTAGGATTATTTAGCTGTGACAACGATACATGGTTTATCTTGATAGTGGTGGATTTTATTTTTTTGGGATCATGAAGAGTTGGATATTGTGTGAGATAATTTTAGAGATCAGTTTCTATCTAAGTTTCTATCTTTAACCACCAAGGAATCCAATCGGTAGGATATCATTACCCTTAATCAAGGGAGTTCCTATATAAGGAATTTCAATATCTGATAAAAGAAAATCCTACATTATCCTTTATACCTTATACTATATGATGAGGCTAGGGAAAGGTACTTAAAGGAGGCTTTTCATCCATAGATATAATTCCAGGTTCCCCTATTTATATTGAAGTCATATCCCGAGGTAATGAAAAGGGTATAGGTCATTGAGAGGATTTAGAATAGGATTAGATCATCAAGGGATGATAGAAGCCAATATTTTCTATAGAGTATATCTGTGACTGGTATTTATTAGTTTCTTTTTTAGAAGAATAATTTTAAGTTAGAAAGTAGCATGTTTCAATCCTCTTTAACCCGTTTCATTGAGGCTAGTAGTTCTCAGACCCCTCCCATATGGTATGACGTGGTTTTTTTTCTTATAGAGGTGAAGGACATAAAAACAGAGAGTTTCCAACCATACTTAGTAGTTAGTGAGTGGTTGGGGGTATATCTCAGGCTTAGCTATTACAATAGTATCAGTTGAGGAAGTAAAAAAAATTGGGTGCTCTAGATTATGATTAGAAAAGAGGGTATGAGATAGATTGAGGAAAACCCTATGATATCCCATATCCTCAAGGATAATCACCAGAGTAAGACCATCGAGGTGGTCACCATTAGGGACATAGAGTTCATAGATGTAATGACTTGAACTTTTATAAATGAAATTCTATTTTTGAATAAATAAATTCCTTGGTAAGAAGTATATTTATTGAAAACATATGCACTACTTTTGTTATTTTAGACCATTATAAAATATATCCATTCATATTTAAAATACCTTTGAGAATATTAACCATTGATAATATAATATTTATATAGTGAGAATTAATATTGGTATATATTAAGGGAGATGATAAAGTATAATCGACACAAACAGAATAAGCAATGGCCTCAACTAGTTGAATCATACCCTATAAAGCCTAATTATTGGAAATTTTGAGTGAGATAGAGTCAATAGGATTTTCCATTGACCAAGATCAAACTAAAATTCGACAACCAAAACACTAACAAAATTGTTTATGGGAGAAGTTTAAGCTTACCGAGATCATGACCCAAAAAATATGTTCACCGTACCACCCTAAGAAATTACCATCATCGCACACCTTACCCTTATAGAGTACACTGGTGTAATAAAGGGTTATATATCTATACCATATTATTATGAATTTTTATGTTTTATTTTTAATAAAATAATTATTATGTTTATCCATTTTCATTATTACTTTATATATACAATCAAATATGAGTCGATGAAAATTATATTTTGATATGATGAAACCAAAATTCTATTTTTGAAAAATATATGGTTTAAAAACGCTTTTTGATAAATTAAAGAATTTTTAAATAAAAAATACTTTGATATAATAATATTATTAATTATTTTTTATTTATGTGCAAAGGATAATATAATTCAATGAATTCTAATGTAATATTTATAAGGGTAAGAAGATTATTATATTTGTAAAAACGTATTTTCTATTAAATATGGATTTTTATTTAAAATTGTAATTTTTTATATTTATATTATTATTTTGATAAAATAAATATTATTTTTAAAATCATCACATCAAAATTATTAAATGGTTAATTTTTTATAATTTTCTGAGACAGTCAAATTTTGGGGTAAAAATTAAATACGATATAAATATACGGTCTGTATTATGACATTATAACAGACCAAAAGTAAAGTAATAAATGATATAAATGTAATAAAAGACCAAATATATATTTAAACTTTAAAATAATTTATTTTCTAAGTTATTTGATTAATTTTATAAACCCTTAATGAATCCTCTAAAACATATATTATATTTTAAGGTTTTAAAATCAATTCTTTATGAAAATAACTCAATTTTACATAAATCATGGTATTATTTTAATATATTCGGTTCTTTTACTTATAAAATATTTAAAAACAATACTATTTTGTAGAAATAATGAGAAAAAACAGTGATAAGGCTCAGGGGTTTGGTTATTTTGTTATAGAGTCCAAAACCTAAGTTTAGAAATTAATAAAGATTTCCTCTCTCTTTTGCTATAAATAACCATCCAACCTCCAACCCCTCTTCAATAGAAAACCATTTATAATTAATTTCCTCTCCCTATCCTTCTATCAATACCTTCCAATGTGTTTCAAATATCTTAGTAATCTCCTCTTATGTTTTTAGAAGTGCCCTCTCATGGTAAGAGGATCCCCTCCTCTTTTTTCAAGTAATTTCTTTGAGTTATACCTTTTTATTTCAAATTATTCATGTTTACACATGTTTTTACACATAAAATTATTGTAAATATAATTCCCAAGTAATTATATACCACATTTCGCACACATTAAACCCTTCTATAATGATTTATGCACTCCCGTTATGCTGTCAAAATTATCCTATGATTTTTCATACCAAACATTTGTGTTGTGTATACCATTACCCATTACCACTCATGATTATTCATATATATGTACCTATCCTTCATTTATTGGTGATTATTATTTATGAAACACACAATCCTTAATCATGGTATTAAAATTAATGAAATATATCCTTATGTTGTATGATCTATGTGGTACACAAATGCATGTAAATGATATGAATGTGATGGATGAGACCAAAATTATATATCCCTTCAATGCATTGAGTAATGTTTTCTTCTCATGATATAAAATTTATGGTGAACTAGAGGTTATCCTAAGAACACTATGTTATGATTTATCAACTTTTATAATTGACTCATTCTTATGATGTCATGTTTTATGTTGTTGCCACATTCCTATATTATATTGATGTTATCATCTTATATGATGATTTGATGTTCGAGTTTATGATTATAAACCATTTCATGTCACTTTTATATACCTATTAACTCACATTTATTAATTTTATCATGTTATTATTTTATTATTCCCTTATTGAGATTTATAGCTGACCCCTTTCTTATGTATATCCCCAAGTTATCACGTGAAATATTAGAAGATCAATGGAAAATAAGGGTATGTTTTGGAGTTTTTAAATAATTTTTTTGTACCCATGTTTCATGTTATTGTTCTATGTATCTAATTTCCCAAATAAAACAGGCCTTACAATATTTTTAGACTATATTAAGTTCATCTTAATTTAATAAATCCCAAATGAAGGTGTATTAAAATATGGGTTGTCATAGTTGGAATTAGAGTAATGTCTAGTTATTCATGGGGATTAGGATTATTAAAATTTAGTGAAATACACAGGTATAATAATAAATATAGGAAAAAATACATAAATTATGGTAAATTATAGAGTAAGTGGTTTCCAATCATCAAAATCCATGTTTGGATACAAAAAGTGGATGTGGTTCTAACACATTTGTATATAGGGTTTATAACCCCAAAAAGGGCACATTGGATATTAAATCGATCATCAACTAGTGCATGAAAAAGTGGACTTACTGCACACCAAGTTTTTCACTCCCATTAAATATACTTTCGTAAATTCACAAACTCCTTAAGAATCATCATGAAGGGAATGAAAATGATTATAAAATTTTATATTTGGAAATACACCATGGATAACTTAGATTGAAACCTAGAAATTCATTGGTTAAGAAATGTTTTTTATTTATGAGTTATCCCTTCAATATTCATATTTTCCATTTTATATGATAAATATATTGAAAATTATTATCCTCAATTTCCCCTTTATTTTAGTCATTGGTTGGAAATAGTAGGAACTGAGTCAACAACTGATGTGATGGGAAACATAATGACTTACCAAATGAGATGCTTAACCCTATGGGAGTAGGAGTCAAGAACTTCATGAAAATACCTTCTCAATTAAATCAATTTTTTAATATAAACTTGAATCATGGGGAAAACCCACACCACCCTAAGAAAGTGAATGTAGAAATTGAGACCTTTATGCGATAGTGGCCTCTGATTTTCAGTTGATCTTCTGACCCTTTAATTATGGAATAATAGATCAAATCCATTGAGAACATATTATATTTCTTCAATTCTCTAAGAAAGACAAGGTTGTGTCGGATGGTTATTGTATGTAGGGAGAAGCTGATCAATAATGGATGTTGATCGAAAATACAAATCCCGAGGAGGAGATCGAAGTGGTGGAGTGGAAATAATTCTAGATTTTTTTGATATATACTTTCCTCACACTCTCTGACTTAAAATGGATAGGGTATTACTTGGACTCAAGAAAAAGGTTGATGAATCCATTGGGGCATATGAGGTTAACTTCACTAGACTTGTAGGATATGCATCTAGATTGTTCATTTTCCCCAAAAGTAAAGCTGGACACTTCTTTAGTGAGATAAAGTTGGGTCTATGAAAAGATTTTATGATTCAAGAATTTGAAATATATGAGAAAATTTTCCAATATGTCATGAAAGTTAAAATAAATATCAGTGAATCTCAAGGGTCTCATAGGTCTGGAGATAGGAAGAGAAGAATAGAGTTTAATTCTCAGTGAGCAATAGATAAATATCATAGCATGAAAAAGTACATCATCCCAGTTTTCAAAATTGCAAGAAGAAGCATCCAAATAAATTCATGAAGGGGAAAAATAAACGATTTAGGTTTAAAAAAATGGCACATAGATAGAAAATTATAATGTAAAAAAACCACCAATATGATAAAAGAAAGGAATGCTCCAGTTAACCCTCAACCTACTATTCAATGTTTCAACTTCAAGGAATTATAAAACTATGAAAATCAATGCACTAAGACAAGGGTTATTGATTATAAACAATGAAAAAAACTTCCAAAAACTAAAGTGTATGGGCGAACTTATGCCATCACAACTACCAAGGTGGATCCTGAGAATAATGTGGTAATATGTATGCTAATTTTTCATTCAATAATTGAAAACGTACTATTTGATTATGGTTTTATGAATTATTTCATATCATGCAAGTTTTGTAGAATAATTAAAACATCACCTCAAAATATGGAAGTGGAGCTATCTGTGAGAATGAAAAATGGGACAATTATTATATCCCATGTATATAACTCCTCCCCTATCTATATTTGCAGACTGAACTTCCTATCAAACCTTGTTATACCCCCTTTAATGGAATTCTATGAAATTATAATTATGGATTGGATTACTTTATATAGATCCCAAGTAAATTATAAAAATAATAAAATCACCCTTTGTGCCATGAATTTCCCATCTATTCTATACAAGTAAAATGAGAAAGATTAATATACTTTGGAATAATCACCTTAAGCATGGATATTATTTCCTGTTGACCAAGCTTATCTAGATCAAATGATTAAGACTAATGAAAAAATCATCCTTAATGACATTACCATTATAAAGGAATATATTGGTGTGTCTATTGAATAATTTTTTGGTATTCCTCCATGCTATGATGCGAGCTTTAAATAAAACTTATACTTGGATATTTGTTAATATCCAAGAATCCATATAGATTGTCCACTGTTGAACTTGAAGAGCTTAAGAAGAAACTCCAATAGAATTTGGATAAAGGTTTTATATGCCCAAGTGCTTCACAATGAGGTGTGTGATTCCTCTTTGTCATGAATAAGGATGGTTCAATTCACCTCTTCATTTATTATCATGAGCTCAACAATATCATGATAAAAAACAAATATTCTCTATAAAAAAATGTTGAATTATTTGAATAGGTATGTAGATCCTAGTACATATCTAAGGTGGATCTTCAATCAAGATATTATCAAGTAAATGTGAAGGAGTATATCCCCAAGATCACTTTTCATATAAGGTATGAGCACTAAGAGAACATAGTGATTCTATTTTGACTCACTAATTCTCCAACCATCTTCATGGACTTAATGAATAGAGAATTTAGGTATTAGTTCAAAAAATTTCGGGAATTCTTTATAAATGATATTCTTTTCTACTCTAAAAGCATGGGGAATATGATCATCATTTGAATTTTGTACTAAAGATCTTATTAAATGAAAATTTATATATAAAGTATAATAAATGAGATTTTTGGATGGATAAAGTAACATTTCTGGGTCATGTTATCACCCTTAAAGAAATATCTTTGGATCCCTTGAAGACGAAGGCAATTGAAGGATGGAAGATACCAATATTTTTAATTTTGATCTATAGTTTCCTTGGATTAACCAATTACTATAATCAATTTGTTAGGAAATTATCATTATTATCAAGCCCACTAACTAAGCCAGATTGGAAGGGAGTGAAAATTTTCTAGACTAATGAATGTGAGGAGATATTTAAAGAGTTAAAGAAGAGATTAATCATTGAAAAAGTTATCACATTACCCACCAGTGGGGAAGTATTTTTGATCTACAATGATTCTTCCAAAAATGTCTTGGATTTTGTACTCATGTAAGATGACAAAGTGATATCCTACTCCTACCAACAATTAAAGATCTATGAGAAGAACTACCTAACACATGATATTGAGTTAGCTGTAGTTATATTCACATTTTAAATTTGGTAACACTATCTATACAGGGAGAATTATGACATATATATATATATATTATTAAAGTCTCAAGTATATATTCATAGAGAAGAATCTCAATATGCGCCAATGAAGGTGGTTAGAGCTGATCAAAGATTATGATTGTTCAATCCGTTACCATCTTGGGAAGGTGAACAAAGTGTAAGATTCTCTGAGTTGAAAAGATCCTACAACCTAATACATTATGAGGATTAAAAGGGATACAATCTTCTTGGACATGAAAAGAATGGAAATGGGAATAATAAAATGATCTTCATTCTACCTTTCTCAAATAACTGGTCAACCATCCATTCTTGAGAGGATTAATGAGGCCTAAAAAGGTGAAAAGGATCTATAGAGAAAAATAGAAAATATTCCATAGTTTAAATTTGATGAATATGGATTTATAAGGTTTGAAACCTGAATATGTGTCCCCTTAAAACTTGAGCTGAAAAGGGAACTTCTAAATGATTCACATATCTCATCTTTCTTTATTCTTCCAAGAATCACTAAGATATATAGATATATGAAGCAACAATTATTATGGGATAACATAAAGAGGGTGATTTCATAATTTCTATATAAATTCTTTGTATACCAATGAGTCAAAGATAAACAACATAAGTATAAGGGCAGGACTCCCCAAAACTTATAAAGGTAATAAAGCCATCTAGGTGTTTGTCAATCACCTTAAAAACTTAGCACACCTCTTTACTATCAATGAATATTTTTCTCTTGTCCAAATTTACAATATATATATATGGTAAGTGGTAATATTGAATGGAGTGCCACTATTTATTATTTTTTTATCAAGATCTGTGGTTTTCCTCAAGGTTCTAGAGAATCCTTTATCAAGTGTTGGATACAGAGTTGAGTTTCAGTAATGATTATCACCCTTAGATAGATAATTAGTCTGAGTGAACCACTGAAAATTTAGTGGATATACTGATATCATGCTCAATGAACTTATAAGTATGTTGGGATCAACACCTTACCCTAGTGGAGTTATCATATAAGAACAGTTACATTATAGAATTCAAATGGAACCTTATGAGACTCTGTATGGGAATAAGTTTCAGACTCTAATATGCTAGGATGAAGTTGAAAATAGGAATCTTATGGGACATAATATTATCTAAGATATGATAGATAAGGTTAAAACCATTCAAATTCATATTAAATCCACACTAATTAAATAAAAAATATATGCAGATAATCATCAACAAGACTTGGAGTTTGAGGTCAGAGATAAGGTTTTCCTTTATATATCATCATGGAAGAATGTCATGAGGTTTGGGTGGAATGGAAATCTTAGTCCAAGATATGTCAACCCCTTTGAGATCCTTGATCTCATTGGAGCTATGTCCTATCAACTAGAACTCCCACATAACCTATCCTATGTACATGATGTGTTCCATATATCCCTCTTGAGAAAGTACATACAAGGAACCTCACATGTATTGAATGCAAAGGTGATACCCTTGGAGAATGATATTTCATACGATGAGTAACTGGTGAATATTTTAGGTTATAGAGACATAGTTCTATGAAGCAATACAACTCACATGGTAAAAGTGCTATGGAGAAAACACAAGTTTGAGGAAGAAACATGGTAACTGAAAGAGGTGATGAAATAGAAGAGCTCTAATTCATTTTAGTATATTAAATGAAATTTTGAGGGTGAAAATTTTAAAGGGGTGAAGAATTTAATAACTAAAACTTTTATAAATGAAATTATCCTTTGAATGAATAACTTCCTTATTGAGTAATGTATTTATCGAAAACACATGCACTACTTTGGTTATTTTAGACCATTATAAAATATAACTGATTAAATTAAAAATACCAGTAAGAATATTAACCATTGATAATATAGATTTTTTATAATGACTGTTAATATTTTTATATATCAAGGGTGATGTTAAAGTTTAATTGAAATAAATAGAAGAAGCGATGGAATCAACTAGTAGCATCATACCCTATGAATATCAATTATTATAGCTTCTGAGGGAGATGATGTCATTTCATTTTTCCCTTGACTAGGACTATGTTGAAATTCAACAACTAAAACACAAATGAAAATTTTTACAAGAGAATTTAAATCTTATCAATATTACAACCCAAACCAAGTTCACTAAACCACCCCAATAAAGTACCAACTTCACACACCTTACCATTAGGGATTACACTGGTGTAATAAGGAGTTATATATTTATACCATTGTAGTATAAATTTTTATGTTTTATTTGTAATAAAATAATGATTATGTTTATCCATTTTCATTATTACTTTATATATACAATTATATATTATTTGATAAAAAATATATTTTGATATGAATAAACCAAAATTGTATTTTTGGAAAATATGTGGGGTAACACTTTTTTTTTGATAAATTCAATAATTTTTTAATAAATATTACTTTCATATATTATTATTATTAAATAATATTTATTTATATATAAATTATAATATAATTTAATTAATTCTAATGTAATCTTTATAAGGTTCAAAAAATTGTTATTTTCGTAAAAATAAGTATTTTCCAGTAAATAAGTATTTTTTTAAAAGGATAAATTATCATATTTAAAAAATTATTTTGATAAAATAAATATCATTTTTACAATCAGAACATAAAAATTATCCAATGGTTCATTTTTCATAATTTTCTGAGACAAAAGTTTTTTTGTGTAGGAATTAAATACGGTATAAATATACATCCTATATTATGACATCATAATGAACCAAAAGTGATATAATAAATTATATAAATAGAATATATGAAAAAATATATATTTCAACTTTAAAATAATTTATTTGAAGTCATTTGATTAATTTTATAAACCTTTAATGAATCCTCTAAAACCCATATTATATTTTAAGGTTTTAAAATCAATATTTTATAGACACGACTCACTTACACAACACCAATGGTATTATTTTAATATTTTAGGTTCTTGTAATTATAAAATATTGAAAACTACTTCTATTTTGTGTAAAACATGGGAAAAACCATGGGAAAGTTTGTGGTTTTGATTAGTTTATTATATAGAATCTAAAACCTAAGTTTAGAAGTTAATAAAGAATTACCCTCTCTTTTATAATAAATTTCCACCCAACATACCACTAATTTTATTAAAAACCCATTTATCATTAATTTCATCTCCCTATATTTATATAAATCCCTCCCAAGGTGTTCTCAACATCTTAATAAGCTCCTCAAAATCTTTTAGAATCACCCTCTTAAGGTAAGGGGATTATCTACCCCTCTTTATTCAAGCACTTTATTTGAGTTATGCCTTTTAATTTAAAATTTTTCATGTTGGACTATGTTTTTACACATCCCTTAACTTTCATTATGACTTCTATTTAATGATATACTACCTTTCAATCTCATTAAAACCTTCTATAAACCTTTATGTACAACCGTTATGCTTCCAAAATTATCCCAGGATTTTCCATGACAAACATTTTTGTTGTGTATACCCATCCTCATTTCCACTAAAGGGTGTTAAACCAGATGTAAATATCCTTAATTGATTTGGTACTCCCATGTATGTAACCCACACTTCATAATTGTGGGATTAAAAGTAATTAAATACATACTGATGTTGTATGATCTATACAAAACAAAAATACATGAATTAAAATTAAACTGAGGATGAGTCCCGTCTCAGAATTCTCTCTTGCTTCAATGTTCCAGGGTTCCCTCCCTTCCTACCATATTATTCCTCACATCTGCAGCTCTCTTGGGTTTCCCCTTTGATGATTCCATGATGGTTTGTTCGCTACAACTTCATCTGCTGGTTCTTCATTCACAGAGGTGATATTGTAGGTGTGTTGTTCATTTGACAGTGGCGTAAAGAAAGGGGATTTTATTACTAGTGAAGGTCAAGTATCTTTCCTTCGTGGTGAATTACTGGTTTGTGATTTTCCCATAGATCCTTTATTCATTACTTGTTTTCTTTTGGTGAGAGTCCTTTTCCTTGTTGGTTTCCTTCCCCCTTTTGGATTGATACCCATATGTTCTTCTTTCCCCTATTCCCTCATGACTGTGCAATTTTTCTTTCTTTCATAAACTAGATTCATCCTTCCTATCCCATTCCAGATTTTTAGGGAATCACTTGGTGGAGAAATCATTTCTAGGTTTTTTAGGCGATGTTCCTGATGGTCCTCCCATGTCTGGGTGTCGGTCCTTTTAGCCTGTAGTGGCATTGGAATGGTCCCCTTTCTTGGGTGTTGATCAGATGCTTCATTGTGATCATGACTTCAGGGGAGAAAAGAGGGGTTGAGTGCTTATTGGTTTTTTTTCATTCAAACATAGGTGGTTTTCTTCTAGGTTTTCTATCGTGTTTTCAATGGCTTTTTAGTGGTATATTGTGGTGGTTTGACTCTCACATTGTTTTATTTTGGAGTCTCTAATGGATGTGATGGTCTTAGGATGTCTGGATCCCTACATGATGACAGTTTCTTGCTCCTTCACTTCGATATTGAGATGAAGTCACTGCGACGATGGTTGCGAGCTTGTAGTTGTTTCTTATACTCTACTTTGGCACTAGGACCCCAAAAATATTCATACATTCAGACTTGAGCAGTGGGTTTTGTAAGAAAACAGATCTTCTTTTCAGGTATGTCTTTATTTTCTGGTTTTTTTTGAGAAAAACAGGAAATTATGGAAATTTTAGGATTACATGCCATGTACTTATAAGTACACGCCGTGTACTCAGTTTCCACACGTAGCCATGTGCTAACCGAGTAATGGCTGAGCACATAGTCATGTGTGGCAAACTGGAGACAGCCTAAAGAAGATCCTGGTTAAGTCAAGTACACACCATTTACTTTTAAAGAACACACAGTGTACTTTTTTTCATTAAATGGACTGGGGTTGCGTCTAATCAACAGAACACCCTTCTTCTTCGTCTATCTATTCCAAGATTGAATGAGGCCGCCGATTCTTATACGAGACCCAGAATCACCGTCTGTTCTCCGAATCAACTGTTTTTGATTTCATTGGAATCGAATTAGTGAGTTATTCCTTCTTCTTGAACCTCATCTCTTGATTTCTCCTCTTTCATGAGATATCCTCAGTTGAATGTTTTTAGCATTTTTGTAGACCTACATAGTTCTATGGAAATTCAAGGCCTGAGGTTCATGTATATCGATCGTACAACATCTAGGTAGGTGGTTTGTGCCTTTCCATAGTTATTCTTAGAGTTATATGTACAAAAGTGCCAATACCCTTGTTCGGGGTATTGCATGTTTATGGTTTTTAGCCCTATTATTGCCTTCTACACCTTATATTCTTGAGTAGAGGTTTTATGATTGTAAATAAGGTCATTTACCTTTCTATGGATGTGTTTTCCCATGTTTCTTGATATTGATCATTTGGTCTCACTTTTCCTGTTAGGATGATTTGTTTTCTATGCCTAGTATTGTTAGGATGGAGTGATTTATCTGATGTTGTTTTATGCTTGTAGTTGTTAGCCAAGTAGTTATTAAAATTTGTTAGACAAGTACTTATTAAGGTTTACTTTGGTGGTTAAACATCGTTGTGCACGTTTGACTTACATAGGGCTGTGGGAACCTGGTGTAGTAGACCATATGGATAATGGACATTGAGGGATTCTATAGAGTGTCTGTTTACTTTTACGTTGCGAGACCATAGGGGGGATGGAATTTTTGCTCCCTCAGAGTTTCTGTAGTTTCCTCGACATGAGACCACAATGGGAATTGGATGTTGAGTGCTTCCTTATAGTGTCTATAGTTACCGATACGAGACCACTTGGGGAATTGACAGTGAGTGCTTCCTCAGAGAGTCTTTGCTAAAGCTGAACCGGAGGGGTTAGACTGTGAGTACTTCCTAGAGGGTTACTTTTGTTTGTTTTGGTTGAACTAGAGGGGTTAGGCTATGAGTACTTCCCAAAGGGTTACTTGATTTTGGTTATCTGCTTACTTGTTAAATTTAAATGATTATAATTGAAACTGTAGGAATATTTACTTTTGAGTACTTCCTTGTTTAGTACTTCTTTTTCATATTGCCTGCCATATATATTAACTGACGGTTATGCACATATCTTTGGGTGGTTTTCTACTAGGATTCGTTTCACACCCTATTTGGGTCATGATTTTCGGCCAAAATAGATTATATTGTTGCAGGTCTAGATAAGGGAAAACACCCTTCTACTTCAGGTACTTGATTACTGTGGAGCTGGGGAGCATGGGACCAAGATGTGGCTTATGATGCTGTGGAGATATTTACTTGCTTTTATTTTGTACTTTAGTTCAGTACTATATTATAGCATTGTGAATTGTTTGGATTCTTTCCTAGATAATTGTGACATGAATCATTATTGATATATATATACTGTAGTTGTTTATTTACTTTCAGTCTTCCGTTGTTACTGTTGTATGATATTATTACTACTTATGCTATTGTTATCTGTTTATTTCCACGACTTTAATCTTACAATGAGGTCATAGTTTCCACACTATCACACCCTAGGCCCTCGCTGCTAGTCGGCAGCCTCTAGCATTTGGGGAAATGCGCTTGAGGCCATGTGACCAACCGGGTATAGGGCACCTCTGGGCGGCTTCCAGAACCAGGACGTTACAAAGTGGTATTAGAGGAGTTCCTTTCTTCTTGAATTACTGTTTGGAGCCTATATTTAGGGATAGGATGGAATAGGTACTTGGAAATTTGCTGTGCCCAAGAGTAGCTAACCCATGTATAGGGAAAAGCCAATTTACCTTGGTTAATTTATTTTTTATGGTTTTGTAATTTTATAGTTGATTTGATTTTCACCGCTGGGCGATTCACACACTTTTTTCTATTATCATTGATATCATTGAGGTTCTATTTCTGTTGAAACCTAATGAGATGAGGGTATTCCATCTCATTCATCTTATAGGAACTTGTTAGAGATCACATGTCATTCATTCTTTCCATGCCATTTAGGGTGCATTAGTGATTGCATGATGTTGTGATAGATGTTGCGCTAGATATGAATTCTGTTGTGATAGATGTCTTGATAGAATACCTACTATTTGATAGGGTATTGAATTACATAGGTTTCATTTGAATGAATGCCAAACTTTGGTTCTTGAGGTGTTATGGGCCCTCATAGATCAGAATTTGGTGGATCATTACCTTGTTCTCCTTGTTTATAACATGTATAATATGACGAGATTTGATTCGTGGGGAGCATGAGCTCTCACAGATCGGAATTTGGCACTTTAATGTTCATTTCAGTGTTTTTTATGGGTTCTAGAAAAGTTTATAAAGATTAATGTTCGTAAAAACCCAGAATACGTGGCGTGTAATGATAAATACATGCCATGTATCCTTCTATTCGGGAAGGAACTGTTTTTCTTAAGTACATGCCATGTACTTATATACATGCCATGTAGTCTCTAACTATGTCACTAATTGTGTGGGCAGAGAAATGGGGTTGGGAAATCTTTGGTGGAACACGCCATGTACCAGATGTACATGTTGTGTTGTAGAGACCATGTGTCCGACCGTGTGACTAACGACATGAGTGGATGATGGGTAGCTAGTACATGGTGTGTCTTGGGAGAACACGCCGTGTATAGTCATCCGTGTAACTATCAGTGTGGATAAAAACATGAGTTGGTGAAGTTATTTCTAGTACATTCCATGTATGGCATAAACACAACATGTAGTCTTGTCCTAGGAGAACTGTGTGGGTTAGTCGTGTAGAAGAACTTGGGTAGGGGAACACGATTCAAGTAAATTCCATTCTTTAGAGTACATGCCGTGTATATGGGGTGTTACATGACCAGGGTTGGCAGAAGTACATGCCCATATGGAGGCTTAAGGGAACACGCCGTGTAGGGGTAATACACGTTGTGTGTCCATGTTTTGAAAAAATTTAATGGTTTCCTTCTCCTGTTCCCTTATTACACTTTTAAGTTTCAGTACTTGATAATATTTATCTAAGGTGTGTGTTTAACCTTGCAGAGTTATGCCACTGAGACGTCCTCCGGTTGTATGCCTATTATAGGGTGGTGATCAGACACCGGACATGGCAGATCAAGGACTACCGGCAGATCTTACTACAGTTCCAGTCTTAGCACCATCCGTTATTCTAGATACAAGAGCTAATGCACAGTACCGAGATGGATTCATGAGGTTCATTAAAACCTTCCATGGAGTACCGCATCCTTCCCCTTATATGGCAGAGTTGGCATGGGTTTTCCAGAAACAACATCCTCCCACATTTACAAAGGATGGAGGACCTCAGGCTGCATAGTCATGGTTAGAGGATATGCTTTTGATCTTTGAGCATCAAGAGACACATCTAGAGAGGATGGTGAAACTTGCTATATATATTCTTCGGGATTCCTCCAAGAGATGGTGGGATGTAATCTCATAGGCAGGACGCCAGCAGGTTATGGCCTAAGATGAGTTCCAATGTGCCTTCTATGATTACTTCTACCCAGAGACATTGAGGGATGATCGAGCCTGAGAGTTCACGAGTCTGGATCAGGGTATTCTCTTAGTCATGGAGTATTCTTCTCGCTTCATAGAGCTGCAATGCTTCACACCCATTCCAGAAGGTGATGATTTATTTTCGGAAAGGAAGTTTGAGGATGGTCTCAGGCACGAAATCTGATCCAAGGTGAACATCTTCAGGCTGACTTCCATTACTTCTATAGTCAACTAGGCGCTAATCACGGAATGAAATATGAGGGATTATAGAGCTATGGGCTAGGGTGGTTTGGCCTCCAGAGTTGGTAATCCTTAGACTGACAGCAGTAAGCACCGCATAGATTCTACACGTGAAGATCGTAGTAGATGGGATACTTCTTATGGTAGCCAGGTGATGTGCGACCAGTGTGGGAAGAGTGGGCATATGAGGCCACATTGTCCTAGAGACCCAATTGAGTTCCGATCTTACGACAATATGGTACATCTTCAGCATTTTTGTCAGATCTTTTCACCGGCAGTTGGTGACAAGGGTTCTTCTATAACTCCTCATTCCATAGAAGCACCGCCAATTTCTCATCAGTATGGGAACTGGAGTTCTTCCGGCCATTCAGGCTAAGGTGGAGGTCATGACTGTTGTAGCCAATCGATAGGTTTTTAGCAACAACAAGGTGGATCAGCACAGGGTGGTCATGTAGGGTCATAGGGTCATGGTACAGGTCAGGATTTTGTAGTGGATCAGACCTAGTAGAAGTATGATCCCATACCCTCTACATTTAGAGTTACTATCCTAGTTTCCTCAGTTTTATCTTATGCTATTTTCAATATAGGGGATTCCCATATCTTTATATATGCTACTATTGTGGAGAGCCTTAGGCTCTGTATCGTTTCTTCTACTGATATCTTAACGCTAGACACTCCGTTGGGGACTAGAAAAACTAATGTACATCAGTGCAAGGAGTTTCCTCTTGAGTTTGGTGGTTTTCAATTCTTTTGGGACCTCGATGTCCTTGAGATGATGAGCTTTGATGTCATTCTCAGAATGGACTGGTTAGTTCCCTTCCAAGATGTAGTCGATTGCTATCGGCATAGGGTGAGTTTCACATCACCATAGGTTGGATCGTTTCTTCACAAGGGTTAATGGGATGTCCAGGTGAGAAGATCAGGACCCGAGCATCATGGTTTGGGAGGAGTTACATACCAGATTGGTAGTCTATATCTGGATGACCTTGGGACTTTACAGATGGACTTTCCTCTAGTGGTCGATCATTTTAGGGATGTCTTTCCTAAATAATTTTCTGGTTTGACTCTAGAGAGATAGGTGGACTTTTCTCTTTAGATTGTGCTAGGAGCAGCACCGGTGTCCATTCCTCCTTATAGGATGGATACAACATAGTTACAAGAGCTCAAAAAGTAGTTGGAGGGTTGTAGTCAAAGGGTTTTATCCGACCCAGTACTTCACCTTGGGGTTCACCTGTCCTGTTTGCGAAGAAGGAGGATGTTACCCTCATACTTTGTGTAGATTATCGGAATCTAAACTAGTTGACGGTCAATAAAAAATATCCATTTTTGAGTATTGATGATCTCTTTGACAAGATTCTGGGAGCCTTGGTGTTCTAGATGATTTACTTGAGATTTGGTTATCATCAGTTGTGCATCAGACCATATGATATACCTATTATAGCATTTCGGAGTAGTTATGGTCTATAAGAAAATGTGGTCATACCATTCAGTATCATGAACGTGCCTTTTGTTTTCATGGAATTGATGAACCGAGTGTTCCATCCATACTTGAATTCTTTTGTTGTAGTATTCATGGATGATATCTTGGTGTACTCTCAAACTCTACATGACCATGCCACACATCTTGAGATCGTTTTGAGTACACTGAGAGAGCATCAATTATATTCTAAGCTCTCTAAATTCCACTTTTGTATGGACCAAATTCACTTCTTATGTCATGTTATCTCAGAAACAGGAGTATTAGTAAACCTAGATAAAGTGAGTGTAGTAGTTTCCTGGGAGCATCTGAAGAACTTCTTTGAGGTGCAGAGTTTTCTAGGGCCGGCTGGATACTACATACATTTCATATAGAACTTTTCATGCTTAGTAGTGCCACTTATAGGCCGGACTAAGAAGGGTGTAAAGTACTTGTGTTCAGATTCTTGGGATTCAGCCTTTCAGGAGCTGAAAGGGAGGTTGACTTTAGCACTAATACTAGTATTTCCAAAGTCAGAAAGAGATATACTGTGTACTGTGATGCATTAGGTATCGGGCTGGGAGAAGTGGTCATATAGGGGGAAGGATCCATTGCATACAGATCTCAGAAGTTGAGGTCAAATGAGAGGAATTACCTGACACACGATCTTGAGTAGGCTATAGTTGTTCATGCTCTACGCTGTTGGAGATTTTATATTCTGGGAGATCATTTTGTGGTTTTCACCGACTAGAAAAGTCTCAAGTATATATTCACTCAGCATGACCTGAATTTGAGACAATGAAGGTGGGTTGAGTACCTTTAGTCCTTTGATTTTGAGCTTTCCCACACGCTTGGGAAAGGAAACACAATAGATGATGTGTTGAGTAGGAGGACTCAGATACAAGCAGTTTAAGAGGCTAGTAGTGAGTGGTATCTTATGGCTCTATTCTTTGAGATGCATTTCGAGGTGCACAACAGATAGGTGTAGAATTTTCTTTTTTTTTCTGTATCTATTACCTCCACTCTTCTTGATCAAGTGTGAATGAGGCAACTATCAGATTATGAAGGCCAAGTCCTACGGAAGAGTGTGTTAGAAGAGGACCCTAGATGGACCATAGGTGAGGATGAGATCTTGCATTTTCATGGGCGCGTATGGGTGTCAAAAGACATAAGAGAGAAGAAGATGTAGGAATTTCATTCCTTAGTTTGGGCAGTTCATCTTGGCGTCACCAAGATGTATCGTGATCTACACTGTTAGTATTGGTGGCCAGACATGAATAGGGATGTTGTTGGGTTTGTCATGAGGTGTTCCACATTTCAGCAGGTGAAGGCGGAGCATCAATGACCAACAGATCTTTTGCAGTAGTTACCCATTCCCGAGTGGAAGTGTAATGATGTCGCGATGGACTTAGTGATGGTTTTACTGAGCTCACCTCGAGGGAATGATGCAGTTTAGGTTTTCATTGATAGACTCACGAAGGTTGCTCACTTCTTTCCGATCAAGGAGACCTTCAGTGTTGATGAGCTGGGAAGGTTGTACATTCATGAGATTATACGTTTACAGGGTGTTCCACACTCCATTTTTTCGTATAGGGACACACATTTTACTTCTCGGTTCTGGAAGGGACTATAGAGGGATTTGGGTACATAGGTACTTTTGAGTACAGCTTACCATCCCCAGACAAATGACCATTCTGAGCGTACGATTCAGGTACTGAATGACATGATTTGAGTATGCATCCTAGATTTTTGAGGTTCTTGGGAGAAGCATATACTTTTTATGGAGTTTTCCTACAATAATAGTTTGAAATAAACTATTCATATGTCACCTTAGGCTTTGTATGGTAGGCCATGTCGATCACCCCTATGTTGGATGGAGGCAGGAGAGGCAGCAATGCTGGGACATCATCTTGTTCAGGAGACCATAGACCAGGTGGAGTTGATTCAGAAGAGTATGGCTACTGCACAGTCATGAAAAAAGTCTTATGATGATCCATCAAGATGACCTCTGGAGTTCGAGGTCGGAGATCAGGTTTTCTTGCGTGTCACACTAAGGTTGGGAAACATGAGGATTAAGAGACAAGGTAAGATTTCGTTGAGATATGTTGGGCCATTTGAGATTTTAGAGAGGGTTGGGCCAGTTGCCTATTAGTTGTAGCTACCTTAGAGGTATTGGGTTATGCACGATGTCTTCCATGTTTCTCAGCTACAACATTACTTCTCAGACCCATCTCATGTTTTTCAACCCAAGGAGGTTGAGATAAAAGTGGATGCATCATTCAAAGAGCTTCCTATCCAGATTTTTTATCGTAGTGAGAAGGTTCTCTATGGTCAGTCTATTCCTCTAGTATGAGTGCTATGGCAGCAAATTCGAGTACAGGATGAGACTTGGGAGAGGGAGGCCGATGTATGATCGTAGTGGCCATAGCTATTCAAGGATTCTTCTTCTACACCGCCTTGCTAGGGAAATTTGTGGATGAATTTATTTAAGGGGGGAATTTTCTAAGAATTCGGATATTCTTTTTAGGTATGTATTTCTTTTCTGGTTGTTTTTGAGAAAAATAGAAAATTCTGGAAATTTCATGAGTACACTCCGTGTACTTATAAGTACACACCGTGTACTCGGTTTCCACACATAGTTGTGTGTTTTCCATGTAACGGCCATGCACACAACCGTGTGCGTTGACCTGGAGACCGCCTAAATCAGAGGCCGGCTAAGTCAAGTACACACTGTTTACTTTTAAAGAACATGCCATGTACTTTTTTTTCATTCAACAAACAAGGGTCACATCTAATTGACAGAACATCCTTCTTCTTTGTTTGCCTTGTCCAGGAGTAAACAAGACCACTGATTCTTATTTGTTCCCTCGACTCACCATCCGTTCTCCAAATTGACCATTGTCGATTGCGTTGGAATCACATCAGCAAGTTATTCCTTATTCTTGAACCTCATCTCTTGATTTATCCTCTTTCACGAGATATCCTTGGTTGAATTTTTTTTAATGTTTTTGTAGATCTATGAAGTTCTAGGGAGATTCAAGGTCCGAGGTTCAATTATATTGATCATACAACGTCAAGGTAGGTGGTTTGTGCCTTTACGTAGTTAGTCTTTGAGTTATATGTGAAAAAGTGCCAATACCCATGTTTGGGGTATTGTGTGTTTATGGTTTTTAGCCCTATTATTTCCTGCGATTCCTTGTGTAATTGAGTAGAGGTTTTATGATTGTAAATATGTTTATTTACCTTTCTATGGATGTGTTTTCCCATGTTTCTTGATATTGAACGTTTGGACTAGCTTTGCCTCTTAGGCTACTTTGTTTTCCATGCCTAGTATTGTTAGGATGGATTGATTTATCAAATGCTATTTTATGCTTGCAGCTGTTAGCCAAGTAGTTCTTGAAATATATTAGCCAAGTAGTTCTTAAGGTTTAATTTGTCTATTAAACATTTTTGTGCACATTTGACTTACACAGGGCTGTGGGAAACTGGTGTAGTAGACCATAGGGAGAATGGATAGTGAGAGATTCTCCAGAGTGTGTTTACTTTTACATTGTGAGACCATAGGGAGGATGGACTTTGTGCTCCCTTAGAGTGTCTGTAGTTTCCTAAATATGAGACCACATGGGGAATTGGATGTTGAGAGCTTCCTCAGAGTTTCTATAGTTACCGATACAAAACCACAGGGGGAATTGATGATGAGTGCTTCCTCGGAGAGTCTTTGCTAAAGCTAAACCAGAGGGGTTAGACTGTGAGTACTTCCCATAGGGTTTCTTGTGTTTGTTTTGGTTGAACCAGAGGGGTTAGGTTGTGAGTAATTACCATAGGGATACTTGATTTTGATTAGCTTCTTACTTGTTAAATGTAAATGATTTTAATTGAAACTATAGGAATGTTTACTTTTGAGTACTTCCTTGTTTATTACTTCTTTTAAATATTGCCTGCCATATATATTCCCTGACTGTTAGGAATAGATCTTTGGATGGTTTCCTACTATGATTCTTCTCACACCCTATTTGATCCATGCTTTTGTGGCCAAACAGATTATAATATTGCAGGTCTAGATAAGGGAAAGCACCCTTCTACTTCAGGTACTTGATTGCTGTGGAGTTGGGGAGCATGGGACGAAGCTGAGGCTTGCAATGCTATGAAGCTATTTACTTTATTTTCTTTTGTACTTTGGTTTAATACTATATTCCAGGTTTGTGACTTATTTTTCTTCTTTCCTAGATACTTGTTACATGCATCATTATTGATATATATATGCTGCAATTGTTTATTTACTTTCCGTCTTCCACTGTTACTATTCTACGGTATTATTACTTCTTCCGCTATTGTTATCTGTTTATTTCCACTGCTTTACTCTTCCAATGAGAGAATAGTTTCCCCAATATCACACCCTAGTACCTAACTTCTAGTCAGTAGCCTCTGGCATTTGAGAAAATGTTCTTGAGGCCATGTGACCAACCGGGTACGGGGAACCTCAGGGCGGCTTCCGGAACCAGGACGTTACATATTTCATGGTGTTTTGGGATGTGTAGTTGAAGCGAATGATGAAATTCTAAGAGGCATCACTCATGGTTATTTTATCTCTGACTTTGGGTCCCTACTGGGCTTGATCTTTGTGGTATTAGTGGATTTTATTTGAATAGTTGGTTGTTTTAATGATGATGTTGGATGTAGGTTCGTGGTTTTGATGATGGATCTTCTTGATTTTTGAATTTTTAATGTTGAAATTTTAAATTTTAAATTTATAAGGTTCCCACTAAACCAAAATTGTCTTTTTAGAATACAAAAAAGGATTGAGTTGGAACAAAAATGCATGTACATGATATGAATTTAATAGGTGGGCCCGTGATTATATAGCTCTCCCAAGCATTGGGTAATATTTTTAACTCATGAGATACTATATATAGTAAAAAATAGGTTATCCCAAGAATACTATGTTATTATTTATCTATGTTTATCCTTGAATTATGTTTGTGATGTCATGTTTTATGTTATTTCCACATTATTATATTGCCTTGATGTTATTGTATTATATCATGCTTTGATGTTCAAGATTATGATTTCACCCCTTTTGTATCACCTTGATATTCCTATTGAATCACATGTATTACTTTCATTATATTAGGATTTTAATGTTCCTTTACTATGATTTATATGTAACCCCTTTCTTATGTACGTCCCCAGGTTATCTCCTATAGTATTGAAAGTTTTATGTAATATAAGGGCATGTTTTTGAGTTTTTAAATAATGTTGGTATACCCATGTTTCAAGTTATTGTGCTATATATATAATTAACTAAATAACCTAGGACTCCTGATATTTTGGGATTGTATTAAGTGCATCTTTATATAATAAACCCTAAATTAATGTGTATTAAAGATATGGGTTATCATAGGGGTGGTTCATGGTCAGATGCATGCCATAACATTGTTAGCGCTAGGAAAGTCAGGCATCATGCAAGGAAATATTTTTCTAATTTATACTTGGTTTTACACCTTCTTGATTCATTATCTATTCAATCATTTATTTCATTTTCCATAGTAAATTATTTGATACTTGAGGTGGGGAGGCTTCTAGTGACCTTGGCATTGAATAAGCTAGTTATAGGTTGATTTAGCTTACATGATGTGTGCAGAGAATATGTGTTGGTTCTATGGAAATACTTATCTTAGGGATAATTTCTATGTTTATATATACAGACATAAAATATCATCCTTGAAATGGATGAGCTGTATTTGGTGTAGGCTATTATGGATTTATTCAAGAGGCACGTCATATTATATGAAATTGATGGGGACCAGTCAATGTTTGTTAGAGAGTGAGACCCTCATATGGGATGGAGGCATGTTGAGTCTATATCTTCTTTTATGATTAGGATAATTTTTATTTCTTTTGAGGATCAACCAATAATGTTTCTCAGGGTTTTTGAATATCATCTTTATGTATTCCCCAAATAGGTTTTGATGCTACCCCCTCGACGAGAGATCAATTTTGGGATAGAGCTTCAACCAAGTGTTTCTTTGATATCGATGTATCCATATTGGATTACCCCTCTAGGATACTAGAGTGAAAGATCCATATTTATTATCTTTTATATAGAGGATTCATTAGGCATAACATGTCGCCTTGGAGAGATCCAGTTCTATTTGTGAAGAAGGCTGATGATAGCCTATGGTTGTTTGTTGATTATCATCATTTGAACCAGGTGATGATGAGGAACCATTATCCTCTCCTTTAGATTGATTAGTTATTTGATTATTTTAAGGGATTTATATGGTTCTTTATAATTGATTTATGGTTCGAATATCATCAAATACAGGTAATAGATGAGGATATCCCGAAGACCGGTTTCATATTTTGTTATTGGAATTACGAGTTTATTTTGATGTCATTTAGTGTTATGAATTTCCCAACCATGTTCATGGGATTGATGAATTTAGTGTTCTATAATTTTATGTACTGGTTTATCATGGTCTTTACTGATGAAATCCTTATGTTCTCTGAGTCAAAGGAGTAGTGCATAAAGCATCTGCAATCTATGTTGGGAGTTCTTTGGTTTCATCAATTTTTTAAATAGATATCAAAGTATAAGTTTTGGTCCTATGAGGTCTATTTATTAGGGAATTTAATATATTAGTGTGCATTATCCATAAATCCTTTAAATATTGAGGTGATTATTTTTTGGGTGGCTCTCAATAATGTTGCATAGGTGCAATGTTTTCTTGGTCTCACCGACTATTAGAGGAGGTTCATGCCTGATTTCTCCTAGATTATGAATACTTTGACAACATTGAACAAGAAGGATTAGGAATTTATGTGTACCTACCAATGTTGGGATAGTTTCTATTATTTTAAGGATAATATCATATATTCTCTAGTTATAGACTTTATGGAGGAGGTAATTGTGTTTGAGGTTTAATTGTGATGATTAAATCTTGAACTGGATTATGTATTGATCCAACATAGAGAAATTATCCCTTATGGGTCTCGATGGTTATAACATCATGAATGTAACTATGACATCCATGATTTTGATATTTTTTCAGTGATGTTCACTTTGAAGTCGTGGTGGAATTATCACATCAATGAATGCTTTATGGTCTTCATAGATCATAAGAGTCTCAAGTATGTATTCACCCAAAATGACTTTAATTTATGGTAGTGATGATGGTTGGAGTTTCTATAAGAGTATGAATTCAATATTTCCTTTAAAAATGGTATATAGAATGTTGTGGTAGAAACCTTTATAAGGAATTCATGTGGTGGTACAGTGCATGAGTCTGGAGACCCTTGGAGGATGATGGAATATTTATAAGCATTACACCTTGACATGGGACCAATTTATGACAAGGGGTGTTGTCATCAAATGAAAATGAAGTATTATTTAGTGAAATATTTGGAGGAGTCCCAACTAGGGGATTCCAAGTTATAGGTTTGGAATGATCAAGTTGTTTATGAATATTATCTTGAGGGGTGGTCAGAGGTCAGAAAATATTTGGTACAATTATAGGGGAATATTTTTTCTCCTTCGGGGATGAAAGATGTGGTTCTTTGAGAATTATATAGTTTTCTATTGGAGGTACATCATGAGGTGGGAAAGCTGTATCATGCTTTGAGAGACTAGTCTTTATGGTTTGGTATGAAGCACTCAGTTACAGAGTTTGTATCTCAATATTTGGGTTTCTAGAGGGGTTTGACTGAGCATCGTGTTCCTGGTGGTTTGCTTTAGCCACTTGATATTCCCTATTGGAAGTGGGAGAACATATATATAGACTTAATAACTATTTTCCACAGATATGAGGGTAGTTATGATGATATATGGATAATTTTGGACCACTTTTTGAATCCAGATCACTTATTACTGATTAAGGATTCAAGATCAGTAAAGGTTTTATCGAGGAAGTATCTAGAGGTTATGGTGAGGATTCATGTGGTTCTGAAAATGATCATCTATAATCATGATCCCTAGTTATCCTCTAGGGATAAGAGATGAATTTAATATGATTTTACCTCTTATTTATACCTTATAATTTTTTTCATCTATAAATGGATGCTCAAATAGAGAATAATATCTAGAAGTTATAGGTCATGTTATGTGTGTGCATTCTAGATTTTAGAGGTTTGTATATGAGACACCTACCCTTTTGGAAGTTTTATTACAATGAAAATGACCATTATACAATTTTTATGATATTTTTTGAATCACTATATAACCAAACTTTTTTATCTTTATTTTGTTGGACTGAGGTCAGGGAGTTAGTTGTTCTAAGACCTAAATTGATGAATAACATGAAAAAGATGGAACATGTGATCCATGAGTGAATGAATGTAGTAAAATATCATTAGAAGTACTATACTAATCATAGGATGAGGCCACTAGAGTTCCACGTCAGAAATAAAATGTTCTTGAAAGTATATCCTCATCGTGGGTAGCGAAGATTTGGCCAGGTGAGTAAATTTTCTCACTAGGATATTTTACCTTTCAAGGTGTTAGAATATAGTGGGGATATAAAATATTGATTAGAACTACCCCCAAATATGATATAGATTCATGAAGTATTCGTTTCTCTGATATATTCATGATGATTCTCATACCATCAATTAGGGAAAGATATATGTTGAAGATCTTACCACCTTCAAGGAATGACCTTTCAAGATTTAGGACTTCAAAGAGAAGGTTCTATGCAAGCATGATATTAATTTTGTTAATATCCTATGATGGAATGATCGATTGAAGGAGATAATTTTGAGATTGGGAGTCAAAAATTCAAATTCAATATCAGGAGTTGTTTTATTTCTTTATTTTATTCTTATTAACAAACTATATTGAACTTATTTAGATTTATGAGATCATTTACCTTCTTCAATTTTATGCTTGTTTATGACAATGAAATTGTTTGATAGGTATCTCCCCCAAGAGTGTGTTTTGAGGTTGGTTGATAATTTTGCATGGTGTTTCACTTTATTCCACTTATAGGATGGCCGTGTTTATGTTATAGTGAGACTCTTGAGTGATATATTGTGGGATGGTTTTTCAGACCCCTTTTTTTCTTCTAGGTTTTGTTTTGAATTATTGAGGATGATAATTTTTTAATAGTTATCTAATGTAATATCCAAAATTTATAAAACTATTCCTTTGTGTTTTTCCTGAATCCTAGAGTGTATATCATATTTTTAGAGTCAGTTACCTCTTTAATTTATAATCTAATTCTTACAGTCACTTTGTTTCTACATACATTCTCCTTGTTTGTTCATGTTGTAGCTTGGTTCCTTCATGAAATCACTTATTTTTTTTCTTATGGTATATCCTTTCCTTCATGTATCCAATACCTTGGTCATTCATTAAATCCTTTACTTAATGTGATGGATCCCTTAGTCTTGTGCTCAATCCTTTCCTTCATGCAGTTAATCCCTTGATCATATAACTAGTCCTTTCCTTCATGCAGTCAATCCCCCTGTCATGCAATCAATCCTTTCCTTCATGCGACCGCTCACTTTGTTCATGTGTTTGATTGTTTGGTTGTGTGATCGATCCATGAAGTCACATTGCATGGTTGATCCTCATGGTCAGTTGTGTCTATAAGAAAAAATACCAATCTTTCCAGAATGTTTTCCTACGATGACGCAAAAACTTCTTATTAATAAAAATATGGAAATAAATGGAAATAAAATCTTAAATCATGGGATTTAAAACATAAATCAATTTAAATAAATTTTATCTTTAAATTCCTTAATAATTAGACCTTTCAATGATTCACTATGGAGGGAATTAAATCTAAACCCGATTAAAGTGGTTAAAAAAGAAAGTTGATTGGGTTTTTGGAAATACCCATGATATTTGTATCTTTTATTCTAAAATAATATTCATGTAACCTTATTCAATCTACTTTCTTTCTCTCAATTTTAGACAATCCTAACCTTACTCTTGCAGTCTTTATAACCCTTCCACAATTTCTCGTGTTTCTTCCTATGAGTTTCTGGCCAATGCACATCCCTTTCTTTCCTCTATTTTAGGCACATCAAAATCACGAAATCTTATCACACGGTAGTGTAACACCCTAATATTTTAAGATATATTTATATAAATAAAATTCTATTTCTTCAATAACTTATGATACATGCAACCCCAAGTCTAAATGGACTATAATATAATATACTATTATAACCTAGCCATTAAATTAGTGGCTATGAATAAGAATAACTAAATTATGAAAAATATATGGTTTAAACATGTATAAAATAAATTTATTAGTTATCAATTGTTTATAAATGAAAAAAAACATTTGAAGGTAAAAAGAGATGTTTTCTAAAAAACTGTTTTTAGGGGAGTAATGTGTTTTTTGTTAATAAATTAAATTGATCAGTATTAGTGAATGATTTTAATGAAATTTATATATTATATATTCAATAAAATGTTTTCACATTAATATAATATTTTTTATAGGTATGAGATAAGAATAAATCCAGTTTTATTCTTAAAATAGTATTTTTCTAAAAAGCGGTTTTCATCATGTTTTGTGAAATTATTGTAGAATTAATTTATTCCAATTATAGTGATTGAATATTGAAAAATATGTATCATGTTTTGAATCATGTGGTTCAAATTTGGAAAATAGGCCCCTTTTTGGTCATTATGAAATGTAACCATGATAAAATTTATCACCTAAGTAAAAGATAAACTAGGTTAAATAAGGTTAAAACTAAGGTTTAAGGTAATAAATTTTCATATTAATTCTTATTGTATAACGGTAATTCAAAATTTATCACCTTAGACTTGAAATTTAGATATTTAAGTGATAATTTTCAATGAAAATGACTATATAATATATAAAATAAATAAAAATATAAAAATGTATCTCTCTTTTAAATATCTCTTATGCGTTCATATTTGGATAAAATCAAGCCGTAAGAGAATATTAATGTTTATTTTGAGAATAATGATATTATTTTAATTTTAGTAATTTATTTATAATTTTTAGTGTTTATATAATTACCTTAATCACTTGCACAATGGGGACATAATATATATTCAATTAATGAAAAAATAAAATAAATACTTTTAAAAATATTGAAAGTAATACATTTTGGAGGAATTATTATGTTCTACAAATTTTATAGATGAATATATCATATTAAGTAAATGTTAATATATTATATTCTAATTATATATTTTTATTTATGTTTTTAATGTCAAATTAAATGAATTGTGTCAAAAATGGAAAAATGATATTTTATAAAAATGATATTTTATAAAAATGATATTTTATTAAAATATTTAAAAATCATAAAAATATCATAAGATGAAAATGGAAAAATATATGGTCAAAATTTTTATCCATTATACATTTATTATCCATTTTTTTCCTTATAAGTAAATGTATAATCCTTTATGATTGAAAAAGTTGTTACTGTGATTAAGATTAAAATTGGTTAAACAAGGGGTTAATAAAAATGATAAGGTTTAAAATGACACCAGAACCTATCTAAATTTCATTTTATGATGGAATTTAGAAATTAGTATATTTTTATTTGAATACATATCCATTTTGAATCATTTTTTATGAGAATAACTTAATTACATTTTTATCTTTTTTGTAATTCCATGTGTATCCTTTCCCTCCCTTATAAAAGGACACCCCCTATCTTTTCTTCACAACACTTTGAGCCACCTAGATTGATCAAACCATGAAAATTTATATTCTAAATATCATTATATAATTTATGTATGTGATGATATTCCCAAAATAACAACCCTAGGTTCCTTAATAAAGGATCAAATGGAGGTCTCATGAGGAAGAGGTAATCGTCTTACCTGACCTCTTCCAATTTATTTCTTCTTCTAACACCTCTAAATATGTTGTATTTATCATAAAATAATAACTCAAGTGTCCTCAATATAATTAAATATTATCATGATTATTAAAAAACCATTATACACCCTATTTCCATCAAATGAAAAATGATAATGGTGCTCGTGTGTGCGTGTGAACTATCACCTCCACGAAGTGATGTGATACATTTTTCTTATCTTCTTTACATAGATGGTAATTAGGATGTATTTTATGAATATATATCATGTATATTATATAATAATTATTCTGGATAGGTGAATTATTATTTACCTTTCTTTCACTCCATCCGTCTAAAAGTGAAAACAACGTTCATGCACATATACAACTTACCGTCTCCCGGAACGATGTAATTCATTTTTCTATATATAATTTTTATGGATGATTATAACTATATATATAATTAATATATATTATATTTATATAATTATTAACATTATGAATATTATCAAACCATTATCAATGTACAAGGACCAAAACCACTGAACAAAAACATACACGAAAAAACAAAGTAGCTATCACAAAAAACATTGATTTTAATAAAGAATTGTCTATAAATGGGAGATAAAAGGTTATAATTAAATCTTATATAAAATGATATATATAATTATGATTATATAATATATTTATAATAAATATATATTTATTATAAATTATTTTTGAACATGTAAAAATGAATTTTGACCTGAGGTAAGAGTTTCACAATCTCATCATTATTCGAGATTGTTTATGTTTAAGTCTCTACTACGATAATGATTTTATATTTATATCTTAAACACAATATATTTTATTCTACTATGGTTATTGTAACGACCCAAACTTTTTGAATAGTATATTAACTTACACTTAACGATTTAATAGTGATGTTAATGGTTAATGCAGAAAGAGGAGTCGATGGCTTCATCCAGTAGACTCGAACCTTATGAATCCCACTTATCAGAGCTTGGGAAGAAGGTGGCATCTATGGGCTTCGCTTTGGACCAAGCCCAAGCCGAACTCCAGCGTGTCAGGCTTGAACGGAAACACATGTGGGAGAAGTTCAAGTTAGTAGAGATGACTACTAGGGAAATGTTATCTGAGCCTCCCTCAGATTATCTCACCATAGCACACCTTACACTTTGGTCATATGCTGGTGCTATAAGGGTCTATGTGATGAGACCGTAGCTTCTTTGTGTAATCCTTTGGGATGAATAAATTGAGATTTCTTCCTTTAGTGATGTTTGTGAAATTTCAAATGTCCGGATAATTTTAGGATGTATTTTATTGATGAATATTGAAAAAAGGATATTTTAATATATTTATGTAAACCTTAAATAATTAATGGTGTGTAATGATTTTCAAAAAATGGTCTTCTTCAAAAGTATTTAGTAAGGAATTTGGAGTCTAATAAGATCAACATAATTTTTGATGAATAGTAAATTATGAATAGTGATTTTACACTTAAGATTAGTAATGTGACCAAATGGATTAGTAAACTCATTTAAAGAAAGTTTTAATATAATTTAGACAGCTTGATTAAGTAATGTGATTCAATAAAATGGGTAAATAACGGTTTCATAAATTATTAGTCAAGTATTAGTTTTTTTTCGAGTGAATAGTATTTTTTAATAAAAAATTAAATTAAAAATAATTAGAAAATTATTTTTATAAAATGGACTTTATTTTTGAACTCAGAGCATCGATATTATGTTATGGTAATTTTTGGGGTTCTTTCTGAAAAAAAATGAATTCTCGGTGAATAGTGTTTTTATTTAAAAATTAAATTAAAAATATTTAGAAAATTATTTTTAAAAAATGGAGTTCATATTTGTAATCAGAGCATCGATATTTGGTTAAGGTGAAATTTTGGGATTTTTCTGAGAAAGATGAATTTTCAGTGAATAGTAAAAATGCAGTTTTAGGGTTTCGGTATGTTTAATAACATCATAACTGTGTCATGATGATTTCATGAGATATTTTAAGGGTTTGACGACCAAAGGTGATGAATTATTGTATTGGGGGCCCCATGTGGCCTAACTCCATGGAAAATACCATGGGAGAGCCCATGGTTTTGAGAAAACCACTTGTGAGGTGTCCCTTGAAATTATTAAAGTATCACCTCACCTTCCCTATAAATACCCACCCTTTACTCATTTAGTTTTCACTCCCAACTATCCCCCAATTAAGCTCTGGTCTCATTACATCCCAAGGAGTCATCCCATGGTTCCCCCAAGCCATCAAGGTCCAAACCTTTGAGTTTTAAGAGTTACGTTTTAAGGTAAGGGATCCTACCTCTCACTTTCTTTTCAAGTACTCTCGTTTATGTAAATTCTTTTAAGATCCATGTTCTTATATTGGGGTTGTTCTTTTATATTAATCATACTTACCTTTTTATTTTCATATTATGAGAGACCCCCTCTTGCTCTCATCAATTCGTTTTAAGAATGTTTAAGTGGCGCCGTTAGGCTGCCGAATTTTTAAAGGACTCTTTCACCCTTCTCAATTTTCAAAGTTCTACTTTCATGTCAAGTCTTTCAAGTTCCTTTTTATTATGTTGGGGTATGATCACTATATCTATCATACTGAACTTTTATGTTCATATTATGAGAGATCCTATTTGATATCGTCAATTCATTTTTGTTGAAGTTTAGGTGACGCTGTTAGGCTGCCGAATTTTCATAAGAGAAATCTAATTTTTGTCTTCCTTCCATGTTTTTCATCTCAAATGGTATGTCCTTAATATTTCATTACCATGTTCTTAAATCCTTTATGTTTTGTTCCCCTACTTTTTTATGGATCATTTATGAGTGGGTGACCCATGTCCCCTCTCTTTTCAATGTTTTCTAAAACCTCGTAACATAGCCGTTATGCTGCAGAATTTCCGTCTCAAAATGTCTCTCTTTTTCTAAAGTTATTTTATTTTATCAAGTGAATACTCAAAGGTCTCTCTTATATAAGGGTATTCACATATATACCAATTTGTTCTATTTTAAATTCTAGGATTTACATACATGATACCCACCTTCCTTTTCTGTGGGTTTTAAAGTGACACACAGACCAGGTCTTTAAAGCAGTTTGTAAAACGTCATGATTATGAAATGAAACCCATTTATTTTATGCTATATGGGTTGTTTATGAAATTATTGATGATGATATATGTGGCTCACATGATGATAAAGACAAATTTAAGAGTGCGCCCTGATAGCGCTCCAATGCATTGGGTAAAGACTTAATCTCTAGAGATGACCATTTAGACTGATACCTTGGTGAATAACCTTGGTAATTTTTATTGACACCTTGGGGATGGACCTTGGTGAAACAGAAATTATTGCCTTTGTAAAATGTTGTGTCCACATCTTAAAGTTATGAAAAACATTATTTTTATTATGATACGCCTCGTGATTTCTTTCTCATGCCTTAAAGTTCTTTTCATGACCTTATTGAAGTATCTCAAGTTCACATGTAAAATGTTTCTCTTGTTTCCCTTACTGGGCCTTCTGATCACCCTTTCTTTTGATGTATGTCCCTAGGTTATGAGATGCAGTAATGAACCTAGGATGAACTTAAGGAGAATCCTTTCAAGTGTTTAAGAAGAATTATTTATGCTGTTTTCAGGTATTATGTTCCTTGTTTCCAAGACACTAAACCTTAAAGATCCTCAGTTTGGTGTAATGTAATGAAAGTTATGTTATAAAAAGGCGGGATGCCACAGTTGGTATCAAAGGATGGTTTAGTTATTTTTGGAAATTAGGATATAAAAACTTTAGGAAGGACACTATAGAAAAGTTTAAATATAGGAAAACTTCCTGGTATTTTGGTAAGTATTGAGTAAGTGGTTTATCAAACAAATACATCTCTATCTGGATACGAGAAGGTAGAGGCAGCTCTAGCACAAATGTACATAGGGGTAAAACCCGAAAACACCACTTTGAGCTAGAATCGAACGGGAACTGGTGCACGATAACGGGCCTTGCTGCACTCTTGGTTACAACACTCCCGGGGGTTATGTTTGGTTAATCACAAGATTTTTATGAATCATTATGAAGGAATTATAGAGAAATGTAATTGTCTAAGCATGAAGTCTTAGTTAAAAGATTCATAAATGAAATAAGTTTCTCACTAAGGTTTTTTTTATTTTATAAAATGGCGGGAAATAAGAGGAACCGTGCAGATGGTGACCGCAATGCACCATGTGCCGACGACCCTCCGATGGAAGTCGGAATGGAAACATTCATGCGAATGATGAACCAACTGACTCATGTTATGAGTAATAACTTGAATCAAGCTGAGAGGCCAATCTCACAGCGAAGGGAACATCATTTTGTTGAGTCCTTCATGTTTCAACGACCACCAACATTCAGTGGATCTACTGACCCATTGGTTATGGAACAATGGATAAGCTCCATTGAAAAGATCTTTTCTGTACTTCATTGTTCGAAACAAGAAAAAGTCACCCTTACTGTTTACCGCCTAGAGGGAGAAGTTGATCAGTGGTGGTCACTAATCAAAAACACGAAGCCATGAGGAGAGATAGAAGCTATAGAGTGGGAAGAGTTCTGGGGAATATTCTTTAATAAGTATTTCCCTCGTTCTATGAGAACGAGAATGGAGAAAGAGTTTCTCAAGATGAAGCAGAAGGAGAACGAATCTGTCGGAAGCTATGAGATGAAATTCACCCGACTTTCACGATATACCTCTAGCTTTGTCATGGATCCAAGTGGGAAGGTTGACATATTTTTCAGTGGACTGAGACCTCATCTGCAGAAGAATCTAGCCAACCGGGACTACGATAGCTATGAGGAGATCATGCAGAGTGCAATGAAAGTCAAGCTAGAGTTTGGTGAGACATAGTGGTCTCATAAATCAAATGTCAATAAGAGATCATTGGAGCCCAGTCTAGGGAAGAATTTTGATCAGGGAAGAGGTGGAAAGAAAATGCAACTTACCACATGCAATAAATGTGGGAAGAAGCATCCGGGGCACTGCTTGATCAGAAGTGGAAAGTGCTACAAGTGTGGAAGAGAAGGCCATATTGCTCGGAATTTTCATAGTGAGGTGAATCCTCAACTTCCCAACACTAACGACAGAGGAAAGATGGTTCCGGCCCTACCCGAAGTCAAATGCTTCAAGTGTGGACATCCTGGGCACTTTGCTAATCACTATCCAAATCCGAGGGTAGTGGAGGGGAATCACCATCAACCTCAGCAAAGGCCAAGGGAGCAAGGTTGTGCTTTTTCTATGACAACAACTGAAGTTGAAGTTCCGAACGATGTGGTAGCATGTAATCTTGTTGTCTTCTAAAATCTAGCAAGTACTTTGTTTGATTCTGGTTCTACGCA
The DNA here is from genome assembly GCA_963277665.1 of Viscum album. NCBI lineage: Eukaryota > Viridiplantae > Streptophyta > Magnoliopsida > Santalales > Viscaceae > Viscum > Viscum album. The sequence continues at coordinate 1,634,640,930 of OY728141.1, forward strand.
TTCCTTAATTTCCTCCAAGTTTGCAAAGAATATAGAATCAATCCCTGAACTGCTTGAGGTAGAATTGTCAGTCAAGACTCCAAGTGGGATTATCCATGCATCAACAGTGTTTAGAGACTCTAGTGTTTACTTCAGTGAGCACAATCTTATCACAAATCTAGTAGCCATTCCCATGTTGGAATTCGACGTTATACTAGGGATGGACTGGCTCTCAAAGTATAATGCTAAGATCAAATGCAGAAGTAAGGAAATATCAGTAGTCTTGAATGAACAACCTACAATTATCTTCCAAGGAGAGATATCCCGAACTGATCCCTATCTAGAAGCACCTTCTATAGCTTTCTTTATGGAGTTAATCGTTGATGATGAAGAAGGAAAAGGGAGTCTACAAATAGAAGATGTTCCTATTGTTCAGGAATACATGGATGTATTTCCTGAGGAGTTACCTGGACCTCCCCCAGAAAGAGAGGTAGAGTTCTCCATTGAACTCGTACCTGGATCTCAACCGATATCAAAGACCACGTATAGAATGAAAAATGTGTAGCTAGAAGAGTTAAAGAAAAAACTCCAAGACTTTTTGGAGAAGGGGTTTATCCGACCAAGTGTGTCTCCTTGGGGAGCACCAGTTCTCTTTGTGAAGAAGAAGGATGGATCAATGCGGCTATGCATTGATTATAGAGAACTGAATAGGATCACAATGAAGAACCGATACCCTCTTCCAAGAATTGATGATTTATTTGACCAACTTCGTGGGGATCAATTCTTCTCCAAGATTGACCTTCGACCTGGTTATCATCAACTGAAGGTGCAGAAGGAAGATATTCCAAAGACTACCTTCCAATCAAGATATGGGCATTATGAGTTTACTGTTATTCCCTTCGGCTTGACTAATGCTCCTGCTATTTTCATGGATTTGATTAATAGAGTCTTTAAGAACTACCTTGATAACTTTGTGGTAGTTTTTATTGATGATACTTTGATATATTAAAAAATTCGTGAGGAGCATGAAGATTATATGAGGGTTATTTTGAAAACTCTATGGAAGGGGAGGTTCTTTGGAAAGTTCAGCAAGTGTGAGTTTTGGTTAAAACAAGTGGCTTTCTTGGGGCACATCATAACCAATGAAGGAATCTCGGTTGACCCTGCAAAGACAATGGTTGTGGAGGAGTGGCCTAAACCCACAACTGTAACTGAGATTCGTAGTTTCCTTAGTTTAGCGGGATATTATAGGAGGTTTTTGAAAAAAATTTCACGACTTTCTAATCCGCTAACCAAGTTGACTCAAAAAGGGGTTAAGTTCATCTGGACAAAGGAATGCGAGGAAAGTTTCCAAGAGATGTGGAAGAGATTGGTTACTGCACCTGTGTTAACACTACCCTCGATCAGAGAAGGATTCGTTATTTTTAGTGATGCATCTATTAAAGGGCTTGGGTGTGTCCTCATGCAAAATGACAAGGTAATTGCTTATGCATCTCGATAGTTGAAGATTCATGAGCAGAATTATCCTACGCATGATCTAGAGCTAGCGACAATTGTTTTTTCTCTAAAGATATGGAGGTACTATCTTTATGGGGAGAAATGTGATATATACACCGACCACCAAAGTTTAAAGTATATTTTCACGCATAAATAATTGAACATGAGACAAAAGAGATGGTTGGAGCTTATTAAAGACTATGATTTTTCAATTCATTATCACCCTGGAAGAGAAAAAAAAGTCACAGATGCGTTAAGCAGGAAAGATCCTATTGTTATGGAAACATAGAGGATCCTAGGAGATCCCTTGATTAAAGATCTAGTAAAACTGGACATGGGAATTTTAAGGGAAGGGAAATCATCAACCTCATCCCAAATGATTTCTCAACCTTCATTACTAGAGAAGATCAAGAAGGCTAAAAGAGAAGATCCTTTGCTACAGGAGAAGTTTGAGGCTGTATAGGATGAGAAGTTCCCTGATTTCAATATTGATCAAGAAGGTGTATTGAAATTTCGTACAAGACTATGTGTTCCATCTATTCCGGAAATAAAGAAAGAACTGATGGATGGAGCTCATAGCTCTACTTTCTCTATACATCCGGGAAGCACTAAAATGTATAGAGAACTTCGTGATCATTATTGGTGGGATAACATGAAGAGGGATATTGCTGATTAAACTACAAGGTTCCTGGTGTGTCAACAAGTAAAGGAAGAACGACAACTTCCTAAAGGGGTATTACAACTACTACCCATACCAGTATGGAAGTGGGATAATATCACTATGGACTTTGTAACTGGTCTCCCGAAAACATCTAAAGGAAATAATGCGATATGGGTTATTGTGGACCATCTCACCAAGACCACCCATTTTATCTCTATTATGGAAGATTTATCTCTGGATCAACTTGCCAAGATATATGTAAAAGAAGTGGTAAGGAGACATGGGGTACCACTCTCCATCGTGTCTGATCGTGATCCAAGATTCACATCAAAATTCTGGAGAAGTCTTCAACATGATCTGAATAATGAATTGAATTTGAGTACGACCTATCATCCTCAAACTGATGGCCAATCTGAAAGGACTATTCAGACACTCGAAGACATGCTGAGATTATGCTCAATGTAATTTAAAGGTGGATGGGATCAACACCTCCCATTAGTTGAGTTCTCCTATAACAATAGCTTCCATTCGAGTATTCATATGGAACCCTATGAAGCTTTGTATGGAAAGCGATATAGAACTCCTACTTGTTGAGATGAAACTGGTGAGAGAAAGCTTCTTGGGCCTGATCTTGTGCAAGAGATGACAGAACAGGTTCATGCCATCCAACAACACATAAAGGCTGCTCAGAGTCAGTAGAAGAGCTATGCTGACAGCTGTCGAAGGGACTTGAATTTTGGTGTTGGCGACGACGTCTTCCTTCGAATTTCTCCATGGAAGAGAGTCATGCGGTTTGGGAAGAAAGGGAAGCTCAGCCCTAGGTACATTGGACCCTATGAAATCCTTGATCGCATAGGAGCAGTGGCCTATCGTCTAGCACTTCCACCGAACCTAGATAAAGTTCATGATGTCTTCCATGTATCTCTCTTGAGGAAGTACATACCCGACCCTTCACATGTACTGAACCCAGAGGTGGTACAACTGGAACATGACCTCTCTTATGAGGAGCATCCAATGGAGATCTTAGACCATAGAGACAAGGTTCTACGAAACAAGACTACCCACCTTGTTAAAGTGTTGTGGAGGAATCATAAGTTTGAAGAAGCGACTTGGGAGCCTGAGGAAACAATGAAGCAGAACTACCCTCACCTCTTTGACTAGGCCTCAAGTATAAAATTTTGGGGACAAGATTTCTTAAGGGTGGAAGAATGTAATGACCCAAACTTTTTGAAGAGTATATTAACTTACTCTTAACGATTTAATATAGATGTTAATGGTTAATGTAGAAAGAGGAGTCGATGGCTTCATCTAGTAGACTCAAACCTTATGAAGCTCACTTATCAGAGCTTGGGAAGGAGGTGGCATCTTTGGGCTTCTCTTTGGACCAAGCCGAAGCCGAACTCCAGCGTGTCAAGATTGAACGGAAACGCCTACGGGAGAAGTTCAAGTTAGTAGAGATTACTACTAGGGAAATGTTATCTGAGCCTCCCTCAGATTCTCTCACCATAGCACACCTTACACTTTGGTCATATGCTGGTGTTATAAGGGGCTATGTGATGAGACCATAGCTTCTTTGTGTAATCCTTTGGGATGAATAAATTGAGATTTCTTCCTTTAGTGATGTTTGTGAAATTTCAAATGTCCGGATAATTTTAGGATGTATTTTATTGATGAATTTTGAAAAAAAGATATTTTAAAATATTTATGTAAACCTTAAATAATTAATGGTGTGTAATGATTTTCAAAAAATGGTCTTCTGAAAAAGTGTTCAGTAAGAAATTTGGAGTCTAATAAGATCAACTTAATTTTTGATGAATAATAAATAATGAATAGTGATTTTACGCTTAGGATTAGTAATGTGACCAAATGGATTAGTAATCTCACTTAAAGAAAGTTTTAATATAATTTAGACACCTTGAATAAGTAATGTGATTCAATAAAATGGGTAAATAACGGTTTCATAAATTATTAGTCAAGTATTAGTTTTTTTTTTCAGGTGAATAGTATTTTTTAATAAAAAATTAAATTAAAAATAATTAGAAAATTATTTTTATAAAATGGACTTTATTTTTGAACTCAGAGCATCGATATTATGTTATGGTAATTTTTGGGGTTTTTCTGAAAAAAATGAATTCTCGGTGAATAGTGTTTTTATTTAAAAATTAAATTAAAAAAATTTAGAAAATTATTTTTATAAAATGGAGTTCATATTTGTAATCAGAGAATCGATATTAGATTAAGGTGAAATTTTGGAATTTTTCTGAGAAAGATGAATTTTTAGTGAATAGTAAAAATGCAGTTTTAGGGTTTCAGTATGTTTAATGACATCATAACTGTGTCATGATGATGTCATGAGATATTTTAAGGGTTGGCCGACCAAAGGTGATGAATTATTGTATTGGGGGACCCATGTGGCTTAACTCCATGGAAAATACCATGGGAGAGCCCATGGTTTTGAGAAAACCACTTATGAGTTGTCCCTTGAAATTATTAAAGTATCACCTCACCTTCCCTATAAATACCCACCCTTTCCTCCTTTGGTTTTCACTCCCAACTATACCCCAACGAAGTTCTGGTCTCATTTCCTCCCAAGGTGCTCCCAAGCCCTCATGGTCCAAACCTTTGAGTTTTAAGAGTTACGTTTTAAGGTAAGGGATCCTACCTCTCACTTTCTTTTCAAGTACTCTCATTTATGTAATTTCTTATAAGATCCATGTTATTATATTGGGGTTTTTCTTTTATATTAATCCTAATTACCTTTTCATGTTATTATTATGAGAGACCCACTCTTTCTCTCATCAATTCTTTTTAAGAATGTTTAAGTGGCGCCGTTAGGTTGCCAAATTTTTAAGGGATTCTTTCACCCTTCTCATTTTTCAAAGTTCTACTTTCATGTCAAGTCTTTCAAGTTCCTTTTTATTATTTGGGGGTATGATATCTATATATATCATACATAACTTTTATTTTCATATTATGAGAGGCCCTATTTTATCTCGTCAATTCATTTTTTTTGAAGTTTAAGTGACGCCGTTAGGCTGTCGAATTTTCATAAGAGAAATCTAATTTTTGTCTTCCTTCCATGTTTTTCATCTCAAATGTTATGTCCTTAAAATTTCATTGCCATGTTCTTAAATCATTTATATTCTATTCCCCTACTATTTTATAGATCATTAATTATTGGGTGACCCATGTACCCTCTCTTTTCAATGTTTTCTAAAACCTCATAACATAGCCGTTATGCTGCAGAATTTCCGTCTCAAAATGTCTCTCTCTTTTTCTAAAGTTCTTTTATTTTATTAAGTGAATACTCAATGCTCTCTATTATATAGGGTTATTCACATATATACCAAGTTTTTCTATTTTAAATTCTGGTATTTACATGCATGAGACCCACCTTCCTTTTCTGTGGGTTTTAAAGTGACACAGAGATCATGTCTTGAAAGCAGTTTTTAAAACATTATGATTATGAAATGAAACCCATTTCTTTTATGCTATATGGGTTGTTTATGAAATGATTGATGATGATATATGTGGATCACATGATGATAAAGAAAAATTTAAGGGTGTGCCCTGATAGCGCTCCAATGCATTGGGTAAAGACTTAATCTCTAGAGATGACCATTTAGACTGATACCTTGGTGAATAACCTTGGTAATTTTTATTGACACCTTGGGGATGGACCTTGGTGAAACTGAAATGATTGAATTTGTAAAATTTTGTTTCCGCATCTTAAAGTTATGAAAAACGTTATTTTTATTATGATATGCCTCATGATTTCTTTCTCATGCCTTAAAGTTCTTTTCATGACCTTATTGAAGTATCTCAAGTTCACATGTAAAATGTTTCTCTTGTTTCCCTTACTGGGAATTCTGCTCACCCTTTCTTTTGATGTATGTCCCCAGGTTATGAGATGCAGTAATAAACCTAGGATGAACTTAAGGAGAAGCCTTTCAAGTGTTTAAGAAGAATGTTTTATGTTGTTTTCATATATTAAGTTCCTTGTTTCCAAGACACTAAACCTTAAAGATCCTCTGTTTTGTGTAATGTAATAAAAGTTATTTTATAAAAAGGCGGGATGCCACAATTTTTTATGTAAATAAATTGTTTTAATTTTATTTTACACTCTTTATGTACTCAAGATACCAAAATAATGATTTTAAGGGAAACCAACCTTGTTTTTCTACCCAGTCAGGAATCTTTCTCTTACATGTCCATATTTTAATTGAAATGTCTGAAGGATTTTTTATAATATTATACAATGATATAATAAATATTTTTCTACCCATGTTTTAATTTTTTTTACAAAATGGTTTAATAGGAATATTCTTTTCATTTTCTGAATGAGGTATTTTTTGACCTTTTTACAAAAGTGTGAAAGGAATGTTTTCTTAACTTATAAAAAATGAATGAAATTTTATGACATAATGAATACTCATCACTTTGAATATTTCTTTATAATTTTACAAGATTATTTTCAAAGAATGGTTTTCATTAATATTTGGGAAATTTTTAGATTTTTAATAAGTGATTTCAAAGTGAAAAGGGTATTTTCCTCAAGAAATTTTCCATTAACCTTTTGAAATTATTTTGATCTATGTTAACAGCCTTTATGAAGTGTTATTATTTATTGATGATATAATCTAATTATACCATCCAATACATTTATATATATGGTTTATGATCATTTTTACTGGAGAAATTGTTGATATTTTGTGTTCCATTTCTTCTAATATAAACATTTATTGATTTTTAAGTCATGTTGATTAAGTTGAGTTGTTTATTCATATGATGAATTCATTGGAATTATTAAGTTATGGGTGGGGAATAAAATTACATATACCCTAAATTAATTGGTATTTATAATAATACAAACTTGATTGGGTATTTTTATGAGGCCTTACACATTTATATAAGATGTCTTGTCAAGAGGACTTGATGGTTTGTTTTAGATGTCTTGGTATGAGGCCTTGATGGTAAGTTTTAGATGTCTGAAATTATGAATTATATCATTATGAAATCAGACATTGATAACCATGTGATTATTTTAATATTTATTATATCCATGGAAAGTTTTTAACTTATGTGATTATTTATAAGGAATTATTTGATCATCATTTATTCTCGACATATTATTCACGCCTTTTAGATTCCACTATATTCATACCATTACGGAGCATATGATCTCAACCATTTCTTATGTTTCCTTTCCTCGGGATTTTAGGAAGTTTATTATGATTGATGTTTAGGGAGATTTTTAAGGGAATAATGGCATTCTCAAATAAACTACTATGTTTTATTTTATTTTTTCAAATGTAATTTGAGATTAAACTATGTATTTGGTTTTCCAAGACTACTAAACTATTAAGCCTTTAGGATGAAATAACTTTTATTAAGTACCAATGTAATAAATTAACAACCAACTATGGGTTACTAGGGTTAGGGTCTTTGTAGTTGGTATCAAGGAATACTTAGTATAAACCTTGAAAACTATATTTAAGAAAAGATAAATTATGGAACATAACCCTATGAATGACTTTAAGGATAAGTCTAAGTATAAAATAATATCATAAAGTTTTATTAAGGTAGATATTATGTGGTTTTACTAGAAATAAATCCTTGTTTGGATATTACAGGTGGATATTGTTTTGGAATAGATGCATCTAGGGGTAATAAAACATAAAATAGTTGGTCGAGTATATATTGACCATCATTCTGGTGCACGATGAGTGTACCCTTATTACACACCAGGTTTGACACTCATAGGTGATATTCCTGAGTTATTGAACATTTTATTTAAAATCCATTATGAAATATTTAAAAGTATTTTTACGATTTATGAATATTCCCAATAAAACCAAGTTTATGATTATAAGATTATTTATGCATAAATTTTCAATTTATGTTAAGTATTTCACTAGTTTTGAAATTATACATTATGATTCATAATGTTATGATCTAATCTACTGTATGATATTGTTTATAAATGGTTCCTATATGAAGTAATTGAAACCATATCAATAAACATAATCTATGTTGGGTTTTACCTCCTAGGTAAGATAATGATGTTGAAGTTGGAGCTAAAAAACTATAACTATATTAGGGAATCTGACTCATGTCATAACCAATAAAATTTCCCATATGAAGTAACGTACTAATTCACAATGTGGTGTAACTATATTAGGACAATTCATGTATCAATAACCCCCATCATTAAATGGGACTAAAAATCTATTTGTAGCTGAGAAATGGATAAGTTTCTAAGAGAATATATTTCTCAGTTTGGGAAGTAATGAAAGGGAGAAGGTTTTCATTTAAGTTTATCATCTCTTAATGGATATATATCAATAGTTGTCATTGATTCAAAACACTAAGTATGGATAGAAAATAATGAGCATGGAATGAAATGATTTTAGGGAAATTTTCTTGGAAAAATATTTTCCTCATGAACAATAAGAGGATATGAAGAGACAATTCTTGATTTTGACACAAAAAGAAGAGGGAAATTTTTTTAAGTATGAAGTTAATTTTATAAGGTTAACAAAACATGATTCAGACTATATATGAAATACAGAGAGTAATATTAACCATTTCTATGATGGGATTAATCCAATCCTTCATAGGAAACTAGTCACCCAAACATTCTCATCATATGAGGATATAGTATCATGTGTTAACAAGATAAATAAAAAATTCTCTAAGTCTTATGGATTTGAAGTAAAGTAAGATAAGAAGAGGAAAATAGAGGAAAAAAATGGGAATAAGATAAAGAAGGATTTTACAAAATTTTGTACTTGTGGAAGGAAACACCTTGGTACATGATTAAAATAAAAAGGATTTTGCTTCAATTTTTCATAAAAAGGACATAATTATCATGAATGAAAGGTTAAGGGAGAATCCATAAAATTACAGTGCTTTAATTGTAAGTATATGGGGAATTATTTCAACCATGACCCAAACTTCAAAGGAACTTTCCACAAAAGAATCCAAGGGAAGAAGGCTAATATTATAAAATTGCTATAGTTGAAATGGAAGTTCCTAATGACATGATAAAAGGTACACTTCTCATCGACTCTAGGATTTAAAATTTTTTATTTGATTCTGGTATTACCGAATCTTTTATATCTGAATAATTTTTTATGGGAATCAAATTACCACATTAATGATTATATATTTAGTTGGTGGTGAAAACTTCTAATGGTAGGATGCCTTCATATCAAGTCTACAACTCCACTCTGATAAAATATTATAGGAATTTTCTTCCTACGAATCTTGGTATTCTTCCCCTAGTTTAATTTTATGTAATTTGGGTATGTATGAGCTCTCTTAGTATAGATACCATATCTATTGTTGAGGAAAGGAAGTTACATCTTTATTCCAAATCAACCTTTAATAGTCTAGCAGTGAAAGGATTAACCAGAATATCCAATGGAAATTACTTTCATTATATGAGTTTTTATACCTATTCACGAGGGATATTTATATCAAATGGATGGGGAGAAACTCAGAATAAAAAATGTGCTTATCATTTTGGAATATAATGTTGTATTTTTTGAGTAATTTCCTAGTATTTCACAAATAATGAAGTTGAATTTTCAATATAACTCATAATCGACGCTAAACCTATTTAAAATAATCCATATAGAATAACCTTGATTGAGTTGTAGGAATTGAATAAGAAACTATAGGATAATATTGATAATGGATTTATTCATCCTAATTCTTCGCTATGGGATGCACCTATTATTTCTGTTAATAAGAAAGATGAATTAATGAATCTTTTCATTGATTATCAGGAACATAACAAGATCACTATTAATAAAAAGTATCATCTACCCTGTATCAATGATCTATTTGATCAATTATAAGGAACTCTATATTTTTTCAAGATTAATCTTCAATATAGATATCATAAACTAAGGATTAAGAATGAGGATATACCAAATATATATTTCTACATGAGGTATGTTCATTATGAATTTATAGTAATTCCATTTGGACTTACCAATGATACTTATATATTCATGGATTTAATGAATATAGTCTTTATATATTACATTTATTAGTTTTTGGTAGTCTATATAGATGATATTATTATATATCTGAATAGAAAGGAAGAGCATGAAGAACACTTGATAATTGTGTTAAATATATTGAGGAAGGATAATCTATATGATAAATTTACCAAGTGTGAATTTTGGATTTATAAATTTTCTTTCGTGGGACATATAATCACAAGTGAGTGTATATCTACAGATCCTTAAAAGATGGAAGTTATTTAGAAATGTACAAAACCTCCCATGGTAACTGAAATATGTATTTTTCTTAGTTTTTATGGATATTATTGATGATTTGTGAGATATGTATCATGATTATCTAATGCACTCACTAAGTTAACTTGAAATGGGGTTAAGTTCTTTAGTATAGATGAATTTGAAGAGTGTTTCAAAGAACAAAATAGAACATTGGTTAGCACACCTATGATTACACTACCTTGAAGTGGAGAAGGTTTCATGATCTATAATGATGCATGAAATAAGATATTGATATGAATCCTCATGTATAATTACTTGGTGATAGCATATTACCCTCATCAATTAAAACTCCAGGAGAAATTTTACTTGAATCATGATTTGGAGTTGGTAGAAATAATTTTAGCATTGAAGATATAGAGGTATTATCTATATGGTGAAAGGTTTGATATATCTATATATTGATCATAAAATCTTGAAGTATATATTTACAAAAAAAGTGTTTAAAATGTGCCAAAGAATATGGTTAGAGTTGATTAAAGGTTATGACTTCTCAATACATTTTTACCCTGGGAAAGTGAATAAGGAAGAATATTATCCGAGTTGAAAGGATCATATTATCTTATCTATGATGTGGATCACAAAAAATCAAATATTTTTAGATTTGAAAAGGATGGATCTATAGATCTTGAAGGAAGGGGGAAATCATATCTATCTAAAATGAGTGTCCAACCATTTATCCAAGTGAAGATTAAAGAGGTGTGAAGGGAAGATGCATAATTAAAGAAGAAGGTTATAAATTTTTATGATTTAAACATTGATTATGATAGAATGATAATGTTTAGGAACCATTTATGTGTTTAGTCAATACCAGATATGAAGGAGCTGTTGGATGTGGCTCATAGTTCATCATTCTCTATTCATCCCAGAATTATGAAGATGTATAGCGATCTGAAAGAGTATTTCTTATGGTACAACATGAAGAGAGATATTTCTGATTATATATGTTGATGATTAGTATATTGGTAAGTTAAATCTTAGAGACAAAATTATAAGGGAATGTTATAATTATTTCTCATACTATAATGGAAATGGGGAAAAATCACCATGAATTTTGTTATCAGACCCCCAACAACATCTAAAGGTAATAATGCTATTTGGGTTGTAGTAAATCACCATAAAAATTAAGAATACTTCACTATGATCAGAGAATATTTATCTACTTATCATATTTCCAGAATATACATTAAGGAAGTTTTAAGGTTATTTAGAGTACCACATTCTACTGTTTCATATTAGGATCCGAGGCTTACCTTAAAGTTTTGGTGAATCCTTCACCAGGATCTAGATATAGAGTTAAGTTTCAGTATAAATTATTATCCTAAGAAATATGGTCTGTATAAGAGTTCCATTCAAACCATAGATGATATGATGATATCCCGTTCAATGGATTTTTAAGGTAGTTGGGATCAACTCCTTCCTCTAGTCAAGTTTTCCTACAATAATAGATTTCCATCAAGCATTCATATGGATACTTATGATGAAATCTATGTAAATAGGTGTAGAAATTTAATGTGTTGGGATAATGTTAGAGAAATAAATATATTGGTACTTGATATAGATGAGAAAATGGAACATAAAGTCAGATCTATTCAATAGAACATCAAGGCATCTTAGAGTCGATAGAAATGATATAATGATAATCTTTAGGCACATATAGATTGAGAAGTTAGTGAGAATGTGTTTATAGGAATTTATAAATGGAATAAAGTTATGAGATTCAGAAAAAAGAGAAATATAAGACCTAGTTATATTGAACCCTTTGAGATTCTTGATTGAGTAGGGATGGTAGCTTATTTTTTGGCGCTTCCACAAAACCTCTCTCAAGTTCATGATGTATTCCATGTATCTGTACCAAGAAAGTAAAAACCTAATCCATCACATGTATTGAACTCAAAGTTTGTATGATTATATCATGATATTTATTATGAATAATATCTGGTATAAATCCTGTATTATGGAGATGAAGTTCTATGGAACAAGACTACTCACCTGGTTAAAGTTCTCTGGAGGAAAGAAAATTCAAAGAAGTTACTTAGGAACTTAAAGATGTAATGAAATAGATATATCCTCATTTATTTGAATACTATTTATAAAATTTCAAGGAAAAATTCATTTTAAGTGGGTTCAAATATAACACCCTAATATTTAAGATATAGTTCCATAAATATAATTTGATTTCTTTGATAGCTTACGACACACACAACTCCGAATCTAAATGAACCGTAATATAGTATACTATTATAAAATAGCTATTAAATTGGTGGTTATGAATATGACTACCTAAATTATGAAAAATATATGGTTTAAAAATGTATAAAATAAATTCATTTGTTATAAATTGTTTACGAATGAAAATAAAAATCATTTGAAGGTAAGAGAGATGTTTTTCTGAAAAACTGTTTTTATGTTGGCAATGTGTTTTTATGTAAATTAATTAAATTTATCACTATTGTTGACTTATTTTAATGAAATTTATATATCATATATTTAATCAAATGTTTTAATATTCATCTAATATTTTTTCTAGGCATGAGAAAAAAATAAATCAATTTTTATGCTTAAAAACTATAGTTTTCTAAAAATAGATTTTTTCCATGTTTTGAACATTTGTTTTAAAATTAATTTATTCCACATATACATATTTAATATTAAAAAATGGATATCATATTTTGAATAATTAGGTTCAAATTTGGTAAATATACCGCTTTTGGGCATTATGAATAGAAACCATGGTAAAATTTATCACCTCAATAAAGGATAAATCAGGTTAACCTAGGTTAAAACTAAGTGTTAAATTCAATATTTTTCATATTAATTATTATTGTATCAATTTAATTCGATCCTTATCACATTAGGCATGAAATTTATATATTTAAGGTATGTTTTTCCCTAAAAATGACCTATATAATATTTAAAGAAAATACAAATACAAAATTACACTCTCCTTCTTTTAAAAATTAATTATATATTCATATAAAGATAAAATCAAGTTTTTAATAAATATTAATAGTTATTTTTATAATAGTTAAATTATTTTCATAATACATTTTTTTATAATTTTTAGTGATTATATAATTACCTTAAATGCTTTCACAAAGCTGACACAACATTTATTCAATTAAGGAAAAAATAAAATATATATTTTTTAAAATTATTAAAACGAATACAATTTGGAAGAATTATTATGTCACAAGAATTTTATATATTAATATATAATATTAAGTATGTTTTAATGGATTTTATTCAAATAAAATATTTTTCTTGATGTTTTTAAAGTCAAATTAAATGAATAATGTCAAAAATGAAAATAAAGATATTTTATGAAAATTATATTTTATTAAATTATTTAAGAAATCCAAAAAATATTTAAAGTGAAAAAGGAGGATAATATATGGTATAAAATTCCATAAAATATCCATTTATGAGCCAATTTTTACCTTATAAGTAAAATTAAAACCATTTATGATTGAAAAAGTCGTTACTAGAGTTAAGGTTAAAATTGTTTAACCAAGGAGTTAATAAAGAGGATAAGGTTTAAAATGACACCAAAATATATTTTAATTTAATTTGATGATTTTATTTAGACATTATAATATTTATATTTGAATATATATCCATTTGGAACTATTATTCTTAAGAATGAATTAATTATATTTTAATATTTTTATTAATTCCATGTGTGTCTTTTCTCTCCTTTATAAAAGGACACCCTTATCTATTTTCTTCACACCACTTTGAGATATCCAGATTGACTGAACCCTACAAATTTCTATTATAAATATCCTTATATATGTTTTTGAGGTTATGGTGTTCCCAAAATACAAACCCTAGGTTCCTTAATAAAGTATATAAAGTAGGTCTCCCAAGGAAGGGGTAATTGTCTTACCCGACATATTTAAATTTATATCTTCTTCCAACTCATATATATTTTTGGTATTTATCATAATATAATTACTAAATTATAATAAATATACTGAAATTTTATTATGATTATTAAACCACAATTATCAACCCTCTTTCCATCAAATGAAAAATGATAATGTTTCTTGTGCGTATGTGTGGACAACCACCTCCACAAAGCGATGTGATTTGTTTTTCATCTCTACTTTACATGGATGGAAATAATGACGGATTTTATGAATATATATGATTTATATGATATAATAATAATTATATAAAGGTTAATTATTATTTAACTTTCTTTCCGTCCATATGTTAAAAAGTGAAAACAACATTCATACGTACATATGATCTACCATCTCCATGAACAATGTAAACAACATTCATGTGTATTTTTAACCTACCGTCTCCATGGACGATGTAATTAATTTTTATATCTCTAATTTTTATGGATAATTCTAAATATATATATATATATATATAGTTAATATATTTTATATTTATATAATAATTATTATTCTAAAGATGATGAAACTATTATCAATGTACAAGGACTAAAACTATCGAACCAAAACATACATGAAAAAAAACAAAGTAGTCATTATCTTGAATAGTGAATTTAATAAAGAATTATTAATAAAAGGGTGATAAAAGTTTATAAGTAAATAATAAATGGTATTATATATATGATTATGATTCTATAATATATATATATATATAGTAAATATATATTTATTATATAGAAGGTTTAAACACGTATGGAGGAAGTCGGACCTGAGGCAAGGGTTTATTTCACAATCTCATAATTATTCAATATTGTTTATTTCTAAGTCTAAAATGAAGGAATTATTTGATATTTATATCTTAAAACCAATATATTTTATTATTATATGGTTATTTCTAGAAAATTAAAAGTATTCCTTTCATTTTCATCTCTCGAAGTAATCAAGATATCAAAATAATGTTTTTAAGGAAAATTGACCTTGTTTTTATATTTCGTTGAGAATATTTCTCTTTCATGTCCATATTTTCATAAAAATTTATAAAGATATGTTTTTAATATTCTAAAATTATTTATTAAATATATTTTTACCAATGTTTTATTTTTTTTAAAAATGGTTTAAAATAAATCTTCTTGTTGTTTTCTAAATGAGGTACTTTTTAACCTTTTTACAAAAATGTGAAAGGAATGTTTTTTTAACTTATATGACAAGAATGAAATTTAATATCATCAGGAATGATAATTTCATTGAATCTTAATTTAAAAATTTTCAAGGTTATTTTCAAATAAATTTTATTCCTGAATATTTGATTTTTTTATATTTTTAATGAGTGATTGAAAAGTGAAAAGGGTATTTTCCTTAAGAAATTTTCCATTGATAATTTGAAATTATTTTCATATATGTCACACATACTTTGTTTAATATTATGATTTACTTATTATATAATCTAATGATTCCATACACCATATTTCTTTGGATAGATTATGATCAGTTTGACTATGGAAAGTATTGATATTCCGTATGATAGTTCTTCCAATACGTACAATTATTTATTTTTAAGGCATGTTTATTAAGTAATTTTTATTCCTATGATAAATGAATTGGAATTATTATGTGATAGGTGGGGCCAAGAATTAAATATCTCCTAAAATCATCGATAGGTCTCACGAGACAAACTAGATTCAGTATTTGGACAAGGTTTTACCCATTTATGTAAGATGTCTTAGCACGAGACATTCATGGTATGTTTTAGATGTCTTTCCATGAGGCCTCAATGGTAAGTTTTAGATGTCCAAAATTATGAATTTCATCATTATGAAATTATTTATTGATTACCATGAGATTATTTGAATAGTTATAATATCCATGAATAAGTTTCTTGCTCATGTGATTATTTATATGGTTCTATTTGATCAACATTTATTCTTTCTATATTATCCATGTCTTATTAGCTTCCACTTTACACATACCCTTAATGATCATATGAGCTCACCCCTTTTATTTTTTCTTTCCCTAGGATGATGGAAAGTGTATAATAATTGATGTGAAAGGATATTATAAAAGGAATAATTTCGTTTTAAAATAAAATAATATGTTGTATGTTAAGTTTTCAAATGTAATATGAGATTCAAGTATATATCTAGTTTTCCAAGACTACTAAAATATTTAGTCTTTTGGGATTTGATCACTTGTATCTAATACCAATGTAGTAAAATAACCACCAACTTTGGGCTGTTAGGTTTGGGGTCTTTACAGGTAGGGGATTTGATTCTTCTCTTTTATTTTAATGTAAGGTGTAGTTAAATCATGATTTAGTCTTTCTAGGAAAATTTATGTGATTAAAATTAATAATATAATATCAATAAAATTGAATGAATGATTATTTAATAATATGGTAACATCTTTAAAGGAATAAGGAAATGGAAAAAACACACACAATATGATATTTATTAATTTTATTACTATTTCAAGAATTAAAATAGATGTAATATGAAATGATGTAGATAAAATATTTCCTTTGAGATTAAATTCATTTTATAGCTTAACGTTACTAAGTAATCATCTAGAAATAACATTCCATACTTAAAGAATATTATTTTATTATTCTAGAAAATTATCAAAGAGTAAGAAAAGAATAATTATATGTAAAATACTGAATATTAATCTAGAGAATGGAAAAAATTTGAAGGATGAATAGTATATCAAATATTGTAATATTACTTGTTAATATTTATTAACAAGAATTATATTTTTATAATTATAGTTATTAGTAAATTGAAATATTAAAATTATCACATGATGTAGATAATTTCTATTTCATGATATGAAGATCAAATAAAATGTTTGGGATTTTTGATGGCTTTTATTTTATGTTTTGTTTATATTACCTCTTTATTTTCTAGATACTATGATTTTTATTGGTGTGTTATTGTTGGTGTGTATCATAAGTAATATTCTTAGAAATTGTTTAAAAATACAAAGATGATATGATGTGATAAATTAATTAAATAGGAATGCATTATTTTTTATCGTACTTCCTTTTAATTGATGAATTATAGAAGTATTATTTTACTATATATTTCTAGATACATCCTATAGGTTCTTGATGCATAAAACCTATTCATAATAAAAATATTAATTAATGATTGGACATAAAATGGTTTTTCACTAAAGAACTTTTTTGGGGGTTGAAAGAGTCTAGCCTTGGATATGGGAGGCTCAAATTATTTGATTCAATGGCCTTAGTTTCCTTTATTTGTGTGTCAAGAATACATTGAATATATATGTATTATCTAGAATGATTAGATCCTTATTATGACTTTATATGATTTTTTGATAACCTGGAATGGTTAGGAATGTTTGTGATCAATGGATTGTAATCTCGGGTTGTAGTGATGGTTGATACTAGTGATGGTGGGACACATTATTCTATGAGAAAAGGTGTGTTAATGACACTAAGCGATTAGAAAAAGTTTAGAGTGGGGATTTATTGACTACATATATTATTGATTGATTTTTTTAAATGGATGGATTGAATGGATATTATTTTTTGGTTTCCAACAACTCAAAGTAGTTTGACTCTAGGCCTAACATGTGTATCTTTGATGTGGTATCTTAGGATGAATCTCAGAGTGGAAAAAAATTATGAAATGATAAATTAATTAAAAAATGAATAAGAATAGTTCATGGTGATCATAGAAGATGATAAAATACTTGATAATATATAAAATAAAATTTTTAGTGGTGAAGACACTAGACCTAGAAAATTAAAGTGTTAATCTTGGAAATTAATTTTAAATAATATTAATTAATCAATGAATGATTAAATAATTAATGATAAAACCGAAACTTGTATGCTTGTTGAGATCTAGTCCTTGGTGGTGACAGTAGGGTGTCCTTTTCATTGATAACTACAGAAGATTCTAAGGCTAGGTATTAGACCTTAGTGTGACTTTGTGTGATATATTCTATATTTTATGATTTCATATGCTTAACCACCTACATAGATTGGGAAAATTACACCCATTTGGGGGGGGGGGGGTCCTCAACATCTAGGATTATGGGGGAATGAATGGATGACTTCTCTCTCCCTCCCACTTTCCCCTTTGGTTGTAGTTATGTGTTGGTGTATTCCTAGATATAATGGATTATAGTATTGGATGAATTCTAACTCGGGCTATGATGGATCTTAGTTTTATTATAATTTTATGTACAAGATATAATAGATCAAGGTATAACACATACTTGTATCTAGTCATGGTGGATACGACTTCCCATGGGTGTACATGTATAAGTTGTGATGGCTTGAGGTGTAATTCACTTATAGGGGTAGTAGTTGTTTTTAGGCATACACTTAGTTGCTACTAGGGATGGTGATGATGAGGTGTTAGGATGAACAAGATACAGAATGGACATGATATGATTTCATGAGATACAAGATGACTTATAAAAGGGATGACCATAAGATGTGAGTCATTGGGGCGTGAGAGCACCAAACTAGTGGGAAAGTGGAAGTGGGGTACCTTCATTGATATATATATATATATATGATTTTGATATAGAATGATTTAATTCTATTTATTACATGGTGAGTGATCCATGGTGAGGATGTAAAAAATAGATTTACCTATTTAGGTTATGATTTAGCTTTATTTGATTATTCACTAGGATTTAGTATGATTTTTTCACATTTTTTCATGAGAGGTTTTAGGGAGGATCCTACCGATTATATATTTTATGCTCACCCTATGTATATATAAACTATTTTTGGGGTCAATATGAGCTGGTTGGTGATAGATCTAGGTTTTATTAGTTTTTTGGAGTTGTCCAAGAGTCTTTGGATCATCATGGTCACTTCTAAGGATTTACTTTTGGTATTTTTTAGTTATTTAAATTTTTGTATAACATTATATATATTGAGAGTGCTTCTATATTTATGCATGGTGTTGGTTGGTGGTTTCTCATCTTATCTCATATTCCTTAAATCTATATTGAGGTCAATGTCTCTTAAGTGTGTGACTTATATACCCTCAATGTTAGTCAGAAACCTGTGGCCTATTGAGGCAGGTTTTGGGGGTCATTATCTCCATTTCTTCATTAATGGTCTAGGAGAGGTACCTTCGGAGGGAGGGGCCATGACAAGTTCTCATCAAAATACATGATGGTGTGACATAACGAATTTCATTGAAATAATGACTTATGATAACATTAGTCAATATGGTTGACATATGGTTATCCATTATGGTGTTATTTATAAAACATGTCTGGAAAAGAATTATGGAAGACTCGCAATACATACAAGACTCCTAATTGATCTTCCTTATTTAACCATCAGGTCTATGATGAATATAAGGAAAATGTGAGTTCATAATTAACTCCTATCTATTTTTTTATGATTGATGAATACTTATAATATTCTCCAACAAGATCTCTCATAAGATCATGTATCTTTTATCTAAAATATTCATTTATATATTGATAATTACAAAAATTTATTAATGGAATATTATAGCGACTCGGGTTTTTGGCCCTGTCAGACTTTGGAATATTTCTACGAATAATTCCAGAGCTAGGCGCGAAGACGGCGTGCGATTCCGAGGCCCGGTGTGCCCGGAATTAATTTTATAAAAATATTAAGTATTTTTTATACTATGCATGTGGCGGGGGTGTGATATCTCCTAAACGGTAGCTCAGAACGGGAATCTGAGGGCACGGTTGCGTCCGGAACGTGCCGTTTACCCTAGGCGGGGTGTAAACTTTGCGGGCACGGGCCTGCGGTGAGAAACGCCACCAGAGGCGTTTCCGTAAATAAGTAGCAACTTAGTGGGCGAGCGTCGGCTCGAATAACTTCTGAACGGAGTCTCGGATGGAAAATCTGAGACCGCCGTTGCGTTCAGAACAGCATGTTTACCCTAGGGGTGACCTTACTTTTGTTCGCATCGGGCGTCGGGTCCGAGGCGGGTTTGGCGCCGGCGGGCCGCTGATATAAATATCAGCGCCCCCCCCTTTTAACCGTTCTTCACCGTTCTTCGCCGCCACTCTGCCAAATCGAGCCAACGGAGCGCCCACGAGCTCAGAATTCGACGACGGACGTTCCAGGAGCGCGCAGCGGAAGCTCTAGAGCGCGGATCTGAGGCAGAACGTCGGCGTTTCGCCCGCGAGGTAGGCGGTTTGAGTTTTACAATCCTGGATCCCATTTTTATGTTGTTTTTCTTCAAATTTTCATAAGATTTGTATAGTTCGGGTCCCGAGGTTTCCGAAACATGTTTCAGATCTGATTTTGGAGCACCGAGGTGCTCCCGGGGGTCCCCGGAAGTTTTCCGGCGGAAATCCCGGATTCCGGCGGCGGCCATGGCGGAATCCGGCGAGGCAGGGCGGCGGCGCGGCGGCGGCGCGGTGGTTTCCGGCGACGGCGCGGCGGCACGGCGGAATCCGGCGGCGGCGCGGTGGTTTCCGGCGAGGCTGGCGGTAGTCCGGCCAGGATTTTCCGGGGGTTCTTTAAACCCCCGTAACTCGCAAACCGAAACTCCGATTTGCGAGCCGTTTGCGGCGACGCGCTCCTTGCGTCGAGACAGACCTTTTGAAATCACTTTGAGAATTTTAAAGGTTCGGTATCATGGCCCGGGAGCTAGAAACGTCGTATAAAATAATATTATTTTATTATTTTACGACTTCGGGCCGTTGTAACTTCTACCCGGAGCGTCAGATTGACGTGCCGTCAGTGGCGTTGAGAACCTGATGGTACGACGGACTTTTTGAGATGGTTTCCGGGTGTTGGGACTGAGAACAGGGTGCGGGCCCCACGAGGCCGGGTTTTGGCGTTTACGGTGAAACACAGCTTTTACACCAGGAGTCCGATTTTGGCGGATGAATAGTCGATCCTGTGTGTTTTTCCGAGAGGATCACAATGGTGCGTTCCGTTCGATGAGTTTCGGAATCCAGGCGTGGGCCCCACCTGAGCAGGCCTTCAGTGAATAGTACCTTTTTCACCGGGTGTCCGTTTTAGACGAGCGAGTAGTCGATTCCGCTTGTTTTTCCGAGGGGATCGCCGTGGTGTGATCCTCTCGATGGGTTTCGGGATCGTTGTGTGGGCCCCGCATGAGCTAGCTACGGTGAATTGTGCCTTTTTCACCGGTGCTCCATTTCGAGCGAGTAAAGAGCCTATCCTGCGTGTTTTTCCGCGTGGAACGCGATGGTGGCCTCAGTTTTGGCTTCGGAGGTGTGCAGTGTGGATTTGGGGCGAGTCGCTCAGGTTAGCGATGTTTGGACCAGCAGTGGTTGAGGGTTCTCCCTTGGTTCGTTCCTACGAGGGTTCGTGTGGTATCACAACCTTCGTATGGGTTTGTGATCCTCTCGATGGGATGTTTAAACTGTTAGAGTTGTGGTATCCCTCCGGTGGGCCCGGAGTGGATCCTCTAGCATCTTTACCCTAGATCGGGTTCTTGGTATCGCTGTGACCGCTTATTCACGGGCGGCGATCCCCTATCTAGCAGGTTAACCCCGTAGGGTTTGTGGCATCATCGGGAATATGATCCCCTACGCGGTGGGTCGTGCATAGTAGGGTTGTGGCATCGTCGGGTTTACGATCCCCTACTCAGCATGATGTTTATAGTAGGGTTGCGGTATCGTTGGTTATACTATCCCCTACTCAGCGCTTGGTGTCGATAGGGTTTCGGTATCGTTGGTTATGCGATCCCCTACTCAGCGCGTGGTTTTGGTAGGGTTGTGTCATCGTCAGTTCGATCCCCTACATCGCGAGTTATACCAGATAGGGTTCCGGTATCGTCGTGACCATCTTTATATGGACGATGATCCTCTATCTGAGTGTGGAGCTTCTGTCGAGCGCCAGATCGGGTTGTGGCATCCCCTAGCGGATCCTGGGTGTGATCCCCTATCTGTGAGAACTACGTATGCCAGATCGGGTCGTGGTATCCCCCATCGGACCCTGGGAGTGATCCCCTATCTGTGAGCTACATATACCGGAGTGGGTCTTGGTATCCCCTAGCGGACCCTAGCGGCGATCCCCTATCCGCGGAGTTTGGTGGTTATGTTGTTTCAGCGATGTTTCCTTAGTGATGCTATCCGATGAGCGTGGTCTCTCGGGTGAGCGTCTGTGATGTTTGCGAGTATCCCGATGGAGTGTATCTCTCGGATGGGTGTCAGCTGGTATGACAGTGTTCGTGGTGTACTCTCCTGGTTGTGGACAGTTGCTTGTGATGAGGTCGGTACCTCTTGTGGCTTTGTGGCGTGAGCTGTGTATATCTGGATTTGTTCAAGGTGTATGTATGGGCATACACCTGAGCTGAGCTGAGCTGACTTGTTGTGTTTAGCCGAGGATGGTCACGAGATGGAGTTTCTCTCTCGTCTGGGTTCCCTCTGGCTGGGTTGAGCGGACTGTTGCCTTTCAGTTACTCCCTTGGGTTTTGGGTTTTTGGGGTGCCTACTGAGTATGTTTATACTCACCCCTGCACGGGCTTTGCCCGCAGATGTTTGTGTCTTGTGCAGACCACAAGCCTTTTGACGGAGTCCCAGGAGGACCCGGAGCAGGCGGAGCTTAGTGAGCGAGTTGACCGGGGTGTTTACCGGAGCTGGGCCGAGGGAGCTTTCCGGCGGGTGTTTGTGGCAGCGTACCCCTTCTTCAAAGCAGGTTGGACGCGCTTTGTAGTTTTCTTTTGGTGGGCCCTGTTTTGCCCTTGTACTTTTGCTGTTGCACTCTGGTTTGGGATATATTGTATGCATGCATTTACTTTCCAGTTTCTTTATCTCTACACTGTTGCATGGAGGTGTTTGTGGGTGCGTGTGTACAGGTACCTTAGGCTAATGCCTCCCATGTGTGTGATAGCCTACTCGGCGCTAGTCGCCAGCCCCTGGCCTATTGGAGGCGGGCTTGGGGAGTCACGGCTCGAGCCCCGTTGGGTCGGGTCGTGACAAATATAATGTAGTTTATAAATTTACATTTAACTTTTTCTTATAATAGTTTACATGATATGGTAGAGCTAACTCTATAATTTTTTTTGTGATTTACCTTTATTTATAAAGGTATATTTGTATAATACTTAATAAGTATGTATGTATAATACCTAAGAGTTTTAGCTCTAACTTTTTATATCCTCAAGAACTACTTTATATTTATTTGATAAATAATTATCTTGCCAAAAATGGATATATGTCTTATAATTTATATTCATCATTCATTACCGATACTGTATGTCTGTGATTCAAGCACAAAAAAAATATTTTTTAAGTATGAAATGTCATAATTAAATTCATTTGAAACATGAAATAATGTCTCATTGTGCTTAACTGGACACTGAGATAAATGTTTGTGTAATAATTAATAAAAAACAATGGTTTAATGAGAATCAATCTTATGATAAATCTGAAGTTGTTTCCTCCTCTTAACCGACTTAAGAATCACCCATTCCCATCTATATAGAGAGTTAAACTCACTTACTACAATGTATATAAACTTCCTCAATTCCTATATTTGAATAGAAATTCTTGAAGAGTATATTGTATTTAATATCAAAGAGGACACATATAGTTATTAATATGCTTTAAGTTGATGTTTTTTCAAGATTATTCATCAAATCATTGTAGTTTCTCTTCTAGTGACATTTCTAGTTACATGAGAAGCATACAACCTTTCGTTATCTACCCTACCTCTGAATCTTTTGTTTTTTTTGAAGGAAGTTTAACTGGATCATAAAAATTTAACTAGTCATGGGATTTTCAACCAGATTTTTAACTTTATTCTCCATAATGGGTGGGTATCCATGCTCCCACATTTCCCTATCTACTTGTAAAAACAAGTTTAAAAGATTCCCAAGTGGCTTCTCCATATAGTTCATCTTGTAATATTTAATGAATATGAAGTATTTGGGTGGTAAGGATGATAACACATGATTAATGGATAATTTAATATCTAAATAGAATCCTAACTCCTATAACTGATCAATATCCTTATCATATTGAATACATGATCACTAGTTAGGTACCAGTCTTCCAATTTGCACTCGTATAGTATTGTGAAAATCTTGTTTACCTCAAGCTAGTTCTTCAATTTTTATGTTCAAGGATATTATTATTCATGGTGTAAGAATCCATATCCTTATGTCGCATCATCAACTTTCCAGACATTGCTGATAACATGACGTAACATTATAGACATAAAAATCATCCTATATGAATCTCTTATAGTCATCCTTTTCACTTATGCTCACTCGGTGTGGTGTTTGATTAGAGATAGGGGATTCCAACACATAGAATAAATTTTATTACAAGAGTGAAATGTATAAATGATTATAAAACTATATGAAATTTTTACAGGTTAGGTCAAGGTCTATATCCAAAAATGATTGTAGTTTTCCCATGTTTACCATTTATATTTTATATAATCAGTAAAATCATATTTTAATACTTTATATTGATTACTGAAATATGACATATTAAATTCTATTTTATTAATATTCCACTATTTTATCAAATCCCAATAGTCATCACCATTACATTTCCTTGATTACTGAAATATGACATTGTAAATTTTATTTTATTAGTCTTATGTTATTTTATCAAATCTCAATAGCCTTCACCACTAGATTTTGAATATCCCATTGTTTGTATATTATAGTGGAAAGGATCCATATTTCACTTTTCATAACTCAAACTATGGATATGTAAATTATTTGATGATATTTAATTAAAAATTATCACAAACTACATTACTTTCAATTCCTTTATCCATTGAGTGGACTCCCCAATCTCGAAATCTTGGATTAGGATTACAAAAAAATACTTGCCTCAAAACTATATTAAATAGAATATGGTCATTACAATAGACACCGACTTGGTTAAGTCAACCCATTATATTTTTTAAGACTCCCCGAAAATCGAAAGTTTCCTTGACTATGAATTTACTAACACTTTAACTGTGGGTGTATATTAACACAGAATATGAAAGGTTTTCTGAATTAATATTTGTTTGAGGGATTTTATTCATCTTTATGCTATAAAAGTGGGTTCCCTAAACCCAACTTGAATAGTTATTTTCAATTACCATATAATGTATAAAATGAGTTATGCATGATGCTCACTTACCATAATAGTGATTACATTTATGTATCTACTATTTATATGGTAATATACTTGGATTACATGTCGTATCAAAATGTTATAATAGTTCCCATGATATAATGATAAACCAGAGATATCATGAAGGTAATATTGATCTTATTTCCTATGGTCTAGATATATCATGTTGATATGACACATATGATGTATGACTATCAGGTGCTGGGTGGCTCATAAGCATTGAGAATTCTTCTCATGAAGTTCACACTTAGCGATCTTGAGTATATGAGATCATGAGGACTGACCCAACTACAGGAACACCACATGTTTCAAGTGTCATTGGAAGTTCCAATCTATGAACATGTGTATTAGTATCATGAATTGATATTATTATCAATGTGTACCATTTTATTAGGTACATTGATGAAAAAAACTATTACATTTATGTCCCAGTGAGGTAGCTTGCATTGGGTGCATCGTTTGTCATATGGAATTGTTTAAATAATCAAGTTATAATTTTTCAATTTTTAAAGGAAGTTATATTGCAAGAATAATTGATCAGGATGGTAGTACCTTCACTAAATTCATGACCATGGTAGAAGAAGGTAAGTCCATCTAGTAAGGTCAATGAATAATAAATAGAGAATGGATGATGACACAAAGTGTGCATCATACTTTACAAGATATAACATGGTAAATAGATTATATTACATGATGTGTGTTTATAAGAGGTTGTCATTGCTGTGACTATTCTTTACCTCTTTAAGGTACTTGATAGGTTGCTAAAATCCACAGATAATCTATGTATAGTATTCACTGCTATTGATATAAGGTCCTAGAGGATCACACACTTATTGTATTCAAAATTTTGGCCTATTATAATGAATAGAAGTTTATGAAATGGTGGGATCCACCATCAGGTTTGGGAGATGTTTGATTTTGAAAGTTTGTCATGAAATAAATAACTTCATATTATTCAAGTTTATAATAATTGGTATTGAATTTTTTTATTAAAAGTATTTATAAGATATTAAGTGAATACATGGAAAAATATTTAATAAAAAAATATTATTTTAATATTCAAGGTTCATTTAATATTTGTGATAATGACTAATTGAGTTATTGTCTTTATTTTATCACATAATATATTTTATTATATTATAATTAAGTTATAAAAAAATAAATGATGATTATGACATGGTTAGTTGGTTATACAATTTCATTTATAGCTTATTTAGTGGGTAACCACAACTAGATTTTGAGGATTTTGTGATGGGATTTTTGTGATGGATTCCTATTACAAATGACTTTTAGTGATGGGAATCCATCACAAAAATTCTAAAATAGAAAATGAAATCATAAATATTATTATTTTTGATGAATTGACACAAAATATGCTTTTATCAATGCTAAAAAATCCATTTATCAGTGCTAAAAAGTGCTGATAATAGAGCCTCTGCTAAAGGGGTCCCCTTTATCTGCACTAAAAAAGCACTGATAAAGGTTATCCTTTATCAGCACTATTGGAAGCACTGATAAAGGCTTCCCTACCTGGGTGTGTTGTTTATATAAATCAAACGAAGAAACATGAAAAAATAAATAGTAGACCAAAATAACCAAACTAGAAAAAATAACCTACAAACCATCAAAAACTTGCTAAAAAATAACCACCCATATTATATAAAAAAGAACCACATACATGATGAAAATGATGAAGAAAAAAAGTAGCGCACACAAAGGTTTGGAAAAAATTCTATATAAATTTAATTGACATCATGAATACAAAAATATTCACTCTTTTATATAACAAAAAAACACTTCTATATACATTTTGAACAATGTTTTATAAAATTACATTTATAATTATCCAACAAACAATTAAAAACATTAATGTTTTATCTTTGGAAGTCTCTGGTCCCCTCTAAAAAATTTCCTCCGATGGCAATAGTCACAAAAAAATCATCCTAACTCAATAAAAAGGTTTCACCTATATAATAAAAAAAATATTATGTTAGTATTACTATAAAGAAATAAATTAAACATTACTATGAATAAAACATTAAAATGTCATTTTTTAATAAAAATGACACATTTGGAGTTATACCGGTCACACCGTGAATCGTATTGAGGTGGGGTTGATTCCTACATGTCAGAAATGAATAATGGATCATTGTACTAAATTATCAAAACAACCCCAATGTATTTTCTCAATTTTCAGTATGTCAGTTGTTTTTTTACTAAACTATCATTTCAAACCAAAAACACACAATTTTAGTAATAAAGGTCACATCGTGGATCGATTTTACATGATACTTCTTCATACGCATCCCAAAGGACTTAAAAATTATTTTTCTTAATTTTGAGGAAAATCAAAGTTCATTTTCTAGGTTTTTAGTTAGTGACACATTTTGAGCTAAAATGTCAATTTTAAACTAATAGAGGACACTTTTAATCATACTGATCACAACGTTCATTGGATTGAGGTGGGGTTGATTCATACACATCAAAACTGATTTATGTATCATTTTCCTAAAGTATCAAAAAAATATAAATGAATTTTCTTGGTTTTTACGATGTCAGTTGAGTTTTTTTACTTGAATTAATGTCAATTTTAAATAACGAGACAAATTTGGAGTCATATCGGTGACAATGTGTGTTAGATTGAGGTTTGGTTGATTCCTACACATCACAAATGACTGATAGATCATTGTACTAAATTATCAAAACAATCGAAATACATTTCCTTACTTTTCAGTATGTCAGTTGTGTTTTTTACTAAAATGTCATTTCAAACCAAAAACACATAATTTGAGTCATATCTATCGCATCGTTCATTGGTTTGGTGGGATACTTCTTCATAAAAGTCACAAATAGCTAAATAATCACTATCCTTAATTTTGAAGACAATCAGAGTGTGTTTGCTTGGTTTTTAGTGAGTGACATGTTTTGAGCTAAAATGTAAATTTTAAACTGATAACAGAGCCTTTTGGTCATACCAGTCACACTATTTGTCGGATTGAGGTGGGGTTGATTCCTACACATCACAAAAAACTCATGGATGTTTTTACTAAAGTATCAAAAAAATCCGAATACGTTTTCTTGGTTTTCAGTATGTCAGTTGTGTTTTTTTACTTGAATTAATGTCAATTTTAAATAATAAGAAAAATTTGGAGTCATACTGGTGACACCGTTCATTGTATTGAGGTAAAGTTGATTCCTATATGTCAAAAATGACTGATAGAGAGTTATCATAATGTATCAAAACAATCAGAATTCATTTCATCGATTTTCAGTGTGTCAGTTGTGTTTTTTTACTAAAATGTCATTTCAAACTGAAAACACGCAATTTGAGTCATACTGGTCGCATCATGTGTTGGTTTGATAGGATACTACTTCATAAAAATCAAATATAATTGAAGAATCACTGTCTTTAATTTTTAAGACAATCAGAGCGTGTTTCTTGGTTTTCAGCGAGTGACATGTTTTGAGCTAAAATATCAATTCTAAACTGATAGTAGACAATTTTAGTCATAATGGTCACACCATTCATCAAATTGAGGTGGGATTTATTCTTACACATCACAACTTACTCATGGATAATTTTTCTAAAGTATCAAAACAATCCAAATTCATTTTCTTAGTTTTCAGTATGTCATTTGTGTTTTTTAAATTGACTTTAATGTCAATTTTAAATAACAAGACACATTTGGAGTCATACCGGTGATTCCATGTGTTTAATTGAGGTACGGTTGATTCTTACATGTCACAAATGACTGATATATTGTTTTCATAAAGTATCAAAATAATCCGAATTCAGTTCCTCAATTTTTAGAATGTTAGTTTTTTTAACTAAAATGTCATTTCGAACAAAAAACATGCAATTTGATTCATACTGATTACATCGTGCATCGGTTTGATGTGAGATTGCTTCATAAATTTCACAAATAACTGTCAAATCACTATACTTAATTTTGAAGTAAATTAGAGGGCGTTTTCTTGGTTTTTAGTGAGTGACACGTTTTGAGCTAAAATGTAAATTTTAAACTGATAGTGGACACTTTTAGTCATACCGGTCACAACGTTCATAAGATTGATATGGGGTTGATTACTACATATCAAAACTGACTCATTAATCATTTTCCTAAAGTATCAAAATAATCCAAATGCATTTTATCAATTTTTAGTAAGCCAGTTGTTTTTTTACTTGAATTGATGTCAATTTTAAATAACAAGACACATTTGAAGTCTTACTGGTGACACTGTGCATAGGATTTAGGTGTGTTTGAAACATACACATTAAAAATTTTTGATAGATCATTTTACTGAATTATAAAAACAATCAGAATGAATTCCCTTGGTTTTCAATATGTCAGTTGTTTTTTTACTAAAATGTCATTTCAAACTGAAAACATGAAATTTTAGTCATACCAGTCACGTCGTGCATCAGTTTGATGTAAGACTAATTCATACATGTCAAAAATAACTGATGAATCACTTTCCTTAATTTTTAAGACAATCAGAGGGCATTTTCTTGGTTTTCAATGTGTGACACTTTTTGAGATAAAATGTCAATTTTAAATTGATAACAGACACTTTTAGTCATACCGGTCACATCGTTCATCAGATTGAGGTGGGGTTGATTCCTACACATCACAACTAACTCATGGATCATTTTTCTAAAGTATCAAAATAATATGAATGTGTTTTCTTGGTTTTCAGTATGTCCATTGTGTTTTTTTACTTTAATTAATGTCAATTTTAAATAATAAGACACATTTAGAGTAATACTGGTGACACCATGTGTCATATTATGGTGAAGTTAATTCCTACACATCAAAAATGACTGATAGATCATTTTCATAAAGTATCAAAACAATCGGAATTCATTTACTCGGTTTTTAGTATGTCAGTTTTGTTTTTTTACTAAAATTTTATTTCAAACCAAAAACATGAAATTTGAGTCATAACAGTCACATAGTGTATCGTTTTGATGTGATACTACTTCATACACATCACAAATAACTGAAAAATCACTGTCCTTAATTTTTAATACAATCAAAGGGTGTTTTCTTGGTTTTTAGTGAGTGAAATGTTTTGAGATAAAATGTTAATTTTAAACTGATAATGGAATCTTTTAGTCATACCAGTCACACCGTTTGTCAGATTGAGGTGGGGTTGATTCCTACAAATCAAAATTGAATCATGGATCATTGTCCTAAAGTATAAAAACAATCAGAATGCATTTCCTCAGTTTTCAGTATGTCAATAGTGTTTTTTTACTTGAATTAATGTCAATTTTAAATAAAGACACATTTGGGGTCATACCGGTGACATTGCACATCATATTGAGGTGCAATGAATTCCTAAACATCACAAATGACTAATAGATTGTTCTCTTAACGTATGAAAACAAATATTAAGTACATTTTTCTGACTGAAGATCAATTCACCCTTGACTATGAAACCTTAAAAAGAGACCTGACCTACTCAATATGCTCAATCTAACCAGTTTAGAAAGATTATGGAAAAACATTTGATCCCTGTATGGTTAAAATTGAATAATATTTTCCTTCTGAATCATATCTTTAGTTAACCCAGTAAAGAACCTACTGTCATATATTCAGGACCTTTGAATGAATATATGATAGTTTTTTCTTCATTGAGTCGACTAAAGAGGGGAACTGCCAATGTTGCAGATTGAATCAATGTTTTTTTTGGAGAAAAATGCCTTTCATTGTTGAAAATGAGAAGAGTAGAGTAATATCCTATGCCCATTATGTCTCAAGAATTCACAACAAACTCAAGGGAAGGGAAAACCCCATCTAGATATTCATTATACTTTGGGTTCTATCAACAACACACATACCTTGTAAACGAGGATGACCAATTTCTTTTCAAAAACCAACCAACACGAAATTCATTTAGTGTGGAAACAAGGACCAACAATATCCATGATTTTTAGCGGGGCATTTATCCCATACAAATCACAACATTACCATCAAAAAAAGAGAAATATAATGCAAACAATATTATTAAAGGTGAAATTATTTGAGAAGTTTACCATCTTCATGATATTTTTGTACATTATTCCATAATGTATGATTCCCATTCGTTTCTAAGCATATCTATATTGTCTTATGAATGTGACTATTTTTGGAAGTCATGGTATCACTGAAAAAATATAAATACACAAAGGATTAATAAATATTTTAAATTAAATAGCAATTATCTTTGAAAATACCTCTTCAAGGATTATAGTTTTTTCATGGAATATGATCTCTCTTATAAATTTACAAACATAATAACCACATTATTTTTCTTTTTCTTGTTTCAGACACTACAGAAACATTGAGAAAAATAAGTAATTTTTTTATATCTGTTTGGATAGTGAAATATTATTATATATACCCTGATATTTATCTATTCATAGTAATTGTGAGGTTGGTTGTCATTTTCCCCTGGCCTCATTCCATGATGTAGATCATATTGATGCACCACCCTATCATAATAGAATCCTCATTAAAAGATAATATAAATTATATAAATGGATGTTTAGTTCTAAAATGTTGGATATAGTATATTAAAAATTTAAAAACACCATCATGTGTGGTCAATTTTTTGGATATCCATGCATTGAATCTAGAAAATAAATTTTTAGAGTATTCAAATTGACCACAATGAGCATCCAATCATGCCTAAAAACACAAAAAGGAATAATTAATGAAAGAAATAAAAATATATTTGATATGATTAAATTTTAGAGTTTTACCTCTACATATTTGATATTAAAAAGAGTCTGTCATCCATAATGTTTTTGTTAAATGATTTGAGCAGACCTGCCATTATTTCACCCTCTTTCTTGGATGTTATGTATTTTTGTTTTGTAAAGGTGATGTGATGACTTGAGAGTGAAAATTTATTTTCATAGGGAAATACCTTCAATTGTTTTTCATATATACATCCACAAAAAATATGAAATGTATTCAGTCATAATTAAGATAATATATCATATTTTGGAAAATAAAATCATGAAAACATACCTCATGCATACATTTACAACTGATATGCCTAACCATTTATAGTCGATGATTTTAGTTGCACTCTCAACACCAATGAAGTTTGGATCTTCCCCTCTGTACATATTTGCTTCAAAATCAATTATGTGAGTATCACTATCTTTCAACTTCGTATCCACATGAGCCTTTAATGATAATAAATGTGGATATATAACATAGGGGGTTAAGGTGCTTTGGGTAGATCGTTTTGATCAGTTGGTTGATCCTTGAGATGGTTTTGAACCAGTCTTTCATTTCACCCCCTTATTTTTGTCTTTCTATAAAAACATGCATCAGTTTAGACCTTTTTTCATTAAATGTTTAAGTTTTATATTGAAAATTAAATTGGAAATGAATACCTCATTATCGACATGTTTTTTACAAGATTTGAGGGACACACGATGAATGTTCTAAGAGATTTTTCAACCGTATGAATATATTCATCATCAATTGGAATAGGTAGCTCAGTACTTAAATCTAGGGCTATAGTAATTAACACTCTAACATGACCTGTTAGAAGTGGTCTGTTGTGGAGCATGTCTTTTTGGATATTTAACACTGTATCCCTCGCTATAAGGTGATGAGTGGGTGTTGATAGATATAAATCACAACCATTTCACCCTGTAGAATATCAATACAGGAAAGGTATCAGTGTCTAGTGTTTATATAATTTACATTTCACAGAAAAAATTATTAGAAAATTGAATACCTTAGTTAATAATTGTTTTTAAGGGGAATTACTCACCTCAAAACTGGTGGGGGTGGGGTGGGATCTTCACATGCGGGTTGTTCTTGAGTTTTTTCTTCTCTTTTTCTTCCCATATTAAAGTTGCTATCATCTATCTTTTTTATTGTAATTATTATTCAAACATATCTAAGATTTCTCTCATCTTTTTCATTTCCTTATTTTGATCCTCCGCTTGTTTTTTTCTCAAAATATGTTCGGGGTGTCACCCCAAAACCCCCACCTCTGACACGACCATACTTTTCTGGTTGCTTCAAGGCCACTAAAAGTATGTCTGAATTCGGTGTGTGTGTTGTTGAATCTTGTGACTATGTCAGATAGAAAATATAGTAAAATAAGTAATCATTGTTAAAAAATGGTCCTGAAACCATCCTATAAACTTTTTATTATGTTTATTTGATATCCATTTTTCATCCCTTGATGGATTTGAATGCATAAGAATTTATTTGTGGGTTTCCACATACGGGTCAACGTCCAAACTTTTATGAAAAATGTAAAGGTGGGACTACTCAAAATTTGTAATATTGATTGTGAAAACCACCTTTCTAGAAATTCCTTCACCTGTATGTCACCCTATGTGACGAGATTTTGTTAGACCGATGCTTTTAACACTAGATAAGTATTTTTTATATAATTCAATGTCTCCCTTAACAATATATCCCTCTACAATAAAACCCTCTGGCCGACTTTGATTTTTTACATACCCTTTTAAAATCTTCATATACCATTCAATGGGGTACATCTATATATAGTGAATATAACCACATAGATTAATCTCTCTCACCAAGTGAACCATCAAATGAACCATCATATCAAAGAATGTCAGCAGGAAAAACATTTCCAATTCACATAATATGACTAAAATTTATCTTTCCATAGTTGGTAATTTCACTGGGTATAAAAATTTTCTACATATATATTTGAATAAGAAACAAATATTTGTTAATGTATGATATACATTCATGTAAAAAATTTCGCATCAAAACATGGCAGCCATGTGATTTCATACCTTTTAACTTTAAATTGTGCATTGACACGATGTTCTTAATATTCGATGAATACCCCTATGGAACCTTTATGTCATTCAAGAAGTTGAAAAATTAATATCTCTCCTTCATAGAAAGAGTGTAAGCAGCAGGAGGAAGAAATGATCATTTTTTACCCTTCACTAGTTCCAAATCTTCTCATATTCCCATTTCAACCATGTCCAACCTAGCCTTAATTCCATCCTTTGTTTTTCTAGATGCATTTAGCAATATGATGATGAAACTATCACATACATTTTTTTCAACATGAATAATATCAAGAAAATGTCTAACATACAGAAAATTATAGTATGGTAATTAAAAAAAGTTGATT
This sequence comes from Viscum album, assembly GCA_963277665.1. NCBI lineage: Eukaryota > Viridiplantae > Streptophyta > Magnoliopsida > Santalales > Viscaceae > Viscum > Viscum album. The sequence goes on from OY728141.1 coordinate 1,634,675,510, forward strand.
TCTTTTTCCAACCGGTTTTTATAAGGTTTTTCAAAAATGGTTTACCAAAAGCAGTGTCCACATATTTAACTTTCTCAAACAGTTGATCACCTATTAGTGGAGATGGTGTTGTACATTCTTTTGAACTTCCATCAAATGATGTCATCCAAGATCGGTACTTTTGTTTTGGGGTAGAAATCTATTATATCCTAGAAACATAGTTTTTGATGAATATTTCAACCTAATTGATTGCATACCTTGTTCACAGATGAGACACCCAAGAGTTCATTTAATTCTATATCCTGAAAAATTTCAATAAATAGGAAAGTCATTTATCATCTTGTACAACATGGATCTCAATGTAAAATCTTCATTTCTGTAAGCATCATACATCGTAACACTTAAATACCATAATAATTTCAAATCCTTGATCACTAGATCCAAATAAACATCAATATAATTACCCAGTTGTTTTGGTACTGATATAAGAATAGATAACATGACGGGTTTTAATTTCATACATAACCATGATGGAAAGTTATAATTTACCAACATAATTGGCCATATACTATGAGTGCGTCATTAAAAACCAAAAGGATTCACTCCATTTTTAGATAATGCAAGCCGAATGTTTCTCGACTTGTTTCTAAAGTCTGGATAATCATGATCAATTATCTTACAGTGAGGAGAGTCTATCAGGTGCCATAATTTCCATATTTATTTCTTCTGTCTACATGCCACATCAATTTCCCTATTGTCTCCTCACTTCCATACAGGCACCTAAACCTTGGAATGATTGGAAAGTACCATGAAACTTTCGTAGGACTAGATTCATCTTTTTTTTTGTATTGAGAAGAACCACACTTTGGGAATTCTCTAAGTGATTTCTGGTCTTTGAGATATAGTATACAATCATTCAGGTAAGCGTGCATTCTTTCAGAGATCATACCCATCAATCGAAGAATTTCTTTGGTGTCGTATGTTCGTCTCATGAGCTCATTATCTTCTAGGAGCATGTCATTCAATAGAGAAAGTAATTATGTAAAACGGACGTTACTCCATCCATTGCCTTATTTTAAATTATATAACTTCAGTATGGATGACAATGATACATATTTATTGAAACCACCATACAATGGTGTCTTTTCACAACTCTTTAACTACTCAAACAATTTTGGGCAATCAAGAATTTCATCTTCAACTATCCTTGTCATTTCCTTAATATGATCTTCATCATCATTCACATCTGTAATCACAGCCTCGATATGGTCTTCTTCATTGTCCACACTTGTAATCATATCGAATGATCCATAAAACACAATGTTATCCCATTCACTAGCTAGATTCTCCTTTTGCCTATGTTTATTCCAACATTTATTACTTCAATCTATTCCATGTCAGATCAAGTGTTCTTCCAACTCCTCTGGACTAACTTGTCTTGAATAAAAATAGCATAAACACCAACAAAGGATTTGGGAAGGATCATATGCATGATCTTTTGCAAACTTGATGAACTCTTTCACTTTATCTTCATACTCTTTTGGCATACGATGGTATCCATCCATTCTTTATTCATATTCATCCTATTTGATTTGGTGATATTAATATTTAATAAAATAAATACACAAAATATTGATATAAAAATTAACCAAGGATAAAATAACACACTCTTTTTAAAACTATTTATAAAATAACAAAGATTTAATTTAGACAAACTATTTACATAGTTGAAATCCCATTTAAAAAAATATATATAAAAAATAAAACTCTTTAAAAATGATAGTTAAAATCACATTAAAAAATCAAAGTTGAAATCCCATTAAAAAACCAACCATTTACACACATTCCTCTTTAAAATAACACAATCTTTTTAAAATAAACCAATTAGTTCCAAAAATCCTTTATCAAAACCCCAATTTATTTTTTAAACCATTTTAAATCTATTTAAAACCAAAAAAGGGTGTTATGAACACATATAATTTTTTATGAAACATTTCAAAACACTGGAATCATTTTAAAAGAGACACTTAGGCATTTTCACAAAGACATAAATCCCAAGAGAGACACTTTATACATTATGTAAAACTATAAAAAATTCAGTCCTAACTTCATAACCATACTTGATACATTATTTTAGATCCCCATTTATTGGGTTCCCTCCCCATGCATAACACTCTCACAATGATCCTCTCTAAAGGTTTAACCCCACTTATACTAACATTCCATATGATATTCTCAATTCATTATGGCATAGTTTTTTCACTCTATTTTATTCTACTAGAATTCGAATGCCCTCAGTCATACCCCCTCAATTAACTATACATACCGGTAAATCAAGTCATTCTTATAGGGTCTATCCCTAACCAACCACCAATTTTTTTGGGATTCCTCTATTGGCCAATATATCATTCCAACCCCAAAATATTTGACCCTTTTTTATTCTCTTGTATAACATAGGTAATGTTTATATACTACCTATTTACCACATTGACCATTAATAATGTGGGCTTAAATTTCATTAGTAGATTATTTTCCAACATAATTGATGCATTATATATTTATGGGAGGGTTTCTTCTACAACTCCTTCCAATCCATATGTAGACCCTAGGTACCCTTATAAAACTCCAATGAAACCATTACACATCATTTTTTATTCATGGGTAACCCATATGAAGTATTTTTATTTAGATTCTACCCTTATGTTGTTCCTACCATATCCTTATGAAGTGAATATAACCTTGGGTCACAAAATTGAATGAAATATGCAATCTAGGACATCACATCATGAGAGCACCATCTCATGATGAACCCTAGAGGATAAAAAACAGTGAGTCACAAAACACTAAAGAATATTCAAAACCTTTATAAACAAACCCTCATATAAGATGAACAAAAAAACAACAAGGAATACATTAAATAAAATTTACCTTAAAGTATCAAGACATTCCAACTCAATAATCACAGATTTCAAAATAAACAACCACCCCATAACACTTTGGGTAATTCAACTCAAGATATTCTAGAAAATAACCTAACCAATTCACAACCTTAAGAGGACCTTAATCACCATGGAAGTAAGGATGTAAATTTAAGAAAACCTAAATAAAAGGATGATCTATATTCAACACCCCATCTGATGTTTGGGTAAATCCCACCACCCAAATAGATATACCTATTCATGAAAATAATTCACCTTAGGGGATGTTTCTTCACATCTTCTCAAGACCTTTCTGAGAGGATCAAATACCACATAGTAAATATGAATTTATCCCATTCATGTTTCACAAGCTAAAACAAATAATCTTAATGCACACTAAGTAAATAAATCAAATAAACAAAATTTATTATGTCCAAAATATACAAAAAGTTATTAAATATGTTCACTCTTCTTTAAAGAACACCCTTTCTATAAAAGTTCTGTGTTAATTATTTTTGAATACACACACTCTCTGAAAACAATCTAACCCCTTGTAAAAATGATTTACTAAAATTTGAACACTTAAAAAAATCAATTTCCTTAAAATTGACACATTTAAAAGGAGTCTAAGGAATCTTTTCACCCAAAGTACACACTTGATTTGAAAATATTTCATTTTAATTCCAAGTAAAACCCACTTTAACTTATAATTATTTAAATAAATTTAAATCATTTCAAAAACATTTCTATCAATTATAATGTCTTTTTAAATTTCCATAATGAAATCAAACACTTTTTATAAACTTTAAGACAATCAAAATTTATCTTACAAAGAAACCATTATGCCTAGTTTTAAAAACCCAGACACATTAACAAATTTTCTATTCAAAAAAATCTCCCAATTCAAAAAGAAGAGGAATAATACCATTTCAAAACATTTTATAAACACAAAAATCAGCTTTTTCATCCAAAAAAAATTTCTTTACCATAAATCCAACTTTTCAAAAACACAAGACCACACAACAAGGCCTGAATAATTAATTTAAACATCACCCAATAATTTAAAACCACCATAAAAATTCCTTAATCAACCACACACTAATAGTAGGAACTGTTGAGATTAATGAAAAATGAAAGAGATCCAAAATTAAAGTATAGGGGGAAGAATAATTGTGCATGGTTTGACCACACAGGTTATATAACCATGCACTGAACAAGAAAAAACCATCTCAATGGTTATATACCAAACTTCATGGGGTCTACATAGTTTTCTAGATCATGTGGGTTAACCCTGAAACTTGGGATCTTTTCCTATTTTCACCCCGAAAGATTAAAGTGAACCCCAAATCACCTATACACTCAATATGGATCAAAATACCACAATATCATATCACAAAACATTGAGAACAAATATGAAAATATCTCTAATAACCAAACCAAGAGAAAAACCAAACATCGATGACTATTATTATTTAAAAAAGAAGAAGAAGAGATGGAGTTACTATAGAAGGGAGATTACCCTTACTAACAGCAGCGACGACTGAATAGGCGACATAGTTAGTGGAAAAGGTAGTGACAGAGGTAGGGACGACAGCAGCAATGGTAGCCACAATGAAAGAGGAGGATAGGGAGGCAAAAATGGTGATGGAGGAGGAGTAGGAGGTTGCAACGATGATGGAGGAGTAGGAGGATGCGTTCATAGTAGCGACAATAGAGGAGGAGAAGGAGGAGGAGTCCAAAAAGGAGGAGGAGGAGGATGATTCGATAGCCGCGACGGGGGAGGAGGAGGAGGAGGAGGAAGCAACAAAGAAGGAGGAGGATCGAGTAACACAGGGTTAGGCTTCTGCGAGAGTTTGAGGGGTGCAGAAGGAAGGTGACGTAGTTAGGGTTCATTTATAAAATCGGGGGAAACATTTATCAATGCTAGTAAAACAAACTGATAAATGTATGTTTTATCAGTGCTAAATATAAAAGTACAGATAAAACATACATTTATCAGCACTTTTCTAGCACTGATAAAGAAGAAATTTATCAGCGCTTTTTAATTAGCGGTGATAAAACATACTATCTATTCATAATTATAAAATTATAACCAATATATTTATTAAATTTATAATTTTATAAATATATATAATTAATATATTTATTATAATTTATTAATTATTAAAATATATCCATATTAATTATAATTTTTATAATTTCATGATATATTTAAATAAATATATATTTATATTTAAATAATTATAAAATTATAATAAATATATTCATTATAATTTTATAATTTAAATTAATATTATATATATATATATATTGAAATACTACTGAAACTACAATAAATTGATGTATTAATTTTAATTTTAATTTCATAAGTACATAAATATATATATCTATATATATATATCTATGTCTATGTATATATTCATTAAATACATATATTTATAAATAAATATATTCAAAAGGTATTCATAAATATATATATTTATCATTTAAAAAAATATTTTGAAATTTTATAATTATTTAAACATATTTTTATTTAATTATTTATATATAATTATAATTATATATAATATATTTAAAAATTATATAATTATATACAACTAAATATTTATATTTTTAAATATAATAAATACATTTATTGTTTTTTTAAATATATTTATCGTGATTTTAATTATTTATGAGAACATAAAGCTTCATATATATAGGAAATGAATGAATACACCAAGTATAGTACGATAATATATATGGCCAAAATTAGGGTAAACAATGAACATATTCATGAGATGAATATGAACGTCCATTATGCATCAATTGATACATTCATTTGGAAACATAAATTTATTTAAATATATATGTATTTAATAAGTATTTATATATATATATATATATATTAAAAAGTATTTATATATAATATTATAGACATATAGTATAACAAATATATAATAAAGATATAACTAAAACTAATAAACATAATAAAAATAAATAATACATAAACATAATAACCATAATAAACATAATAAACATGCATTTTTTGTTTAATATATACATATAAACATTATTTTTGAATATAATTAAAATATTTTTATATAAATTAATAATATTTTCTATTAAAATTTTTATCAGCATTATTATTAGCGTTGATAAAGTCCATTTTTTATTAGTGCTGATAAAGGGTCGATTTATCAGTTCTTTTTTCTAGTGCTGATAAACCCCCCTTTTTATCAGCACTTTCTGATTAGCATTGATAAAACCCGAGTGCTTCCCTTGGCTGCATTTGTGGTAGTGATGGTCCGTCACAAATAATAATTATTTGTGATGGACTGTTATTCTCATCATAAATAAGTATTCAATTTAAAAAAGATAATTTATATGGATTACAAAATCCATCACAATTACTTCAAAATTTTCAAAAATAAAAAAAATATTATTTTTGAAAACAAAATTAGGAAAAATATAAAAAATAAATAAATATAATAAAAACATGTATAACATTATTACACCATTCATACACAATATTTTATCAAACCAAAATACATAATAGTTACAAAAACAATTGAATATCAACTGATATCAGAGGGGAGGATCACCCAAAGGGTTTGGGGGGACTCCATATCAACACCACATAAAAACCATCACATACACTTCAATATACGCTCATCTCTTTGACATTTCTTCTCATGCTTATCCTCTAACTCTCTCTGTATTTGCTATATCATCTCATATTGAGATCTTAAGATCTCTTTAAATTATGCAATAGATAATGAAGACTCTACATGATCTCCCTTTGAGCCGACTGATTTCATTATAGAAGTACCATAATAACTAGTAGGTTTCAATCGTGAACCAATACCAATCACCCAACCCCTCTCGACACATGCATAGTCGATTATATACAAGCCCCCTCATCAAAATCTAACTCATACATAGAATATGATTCAGTATCAGTTTTAGTCTCTCATGAATGAGAAGTCACAATCTCATACATTTCCTACAAATATAATTAGAAATTAAAATAATAATGAAATTAATTTAAGTTTTTTTATAAAATACTAACCACAATCCGATGTTGTTTGTTTCCGACAAGTTGTTATATACTAGGATCAATGTACATCTTCTTGTAAAATTCAAACTTTGTGATGGAGGGGTCGGTAGTGACCTATATAATATAACAAAAATTTTATATTTTATGTATATATACATTAATAAATAATATTACTTACCACATGTCATCGATGTATATCAAATATATGACTCCTAATATTATATGTGACCTCCTTCCTCCCTCGATTATGATTCCCAAATTATGAACTCTTTTTAAAAGTATCTCCTATCTAGTAGGAGAAAAATATATATCATACCTAAGCTAATATATAGTCAAGTCAATAAGAGAAACAAGACTAGTAAAAAATAGTAATAAAAGATCCATCCATGGATCTCTTTGTTAGTTTGTGTAAAAATTGATGAAAATGTTCACGTATACAAATCTCTCATGCCTTCCATATTGGAGCGCTCGTACTATCATCAATTAGAGGCTATAAATTCTATAATACAAGTAAAACAACATGTTACTAATTAAATAAATATAAAATTAAATATATTATTTATTAACATACAATATAATGGTTGAAAATATGATGTTGGACAATAATGGGAACCTTATACCAATACACCCATGGTGTAGAAAAGTAATTTCATAGAATCATACCATCCTGACCAATAACTAAATGTAAAAAACTATGCAAAGAATAACAAATAATCAGGATAATATTACCAAAATTAATAAAAAAACTGAATATGAAATAAACATCTTAAATAGTAGAACATATCTCCCTAAATGATGTCCAAAATAAAGATATGGATGTTTTTATGGGAAAATGTCTAGAATGATAAATCTATCAAGGTTACACCCCCTCTTAATAGGTGGTTTTGTATCAGTATCCCGTGGATAAGATAAGTTGGGCTCATCACCAGAAAGATCGCCATCAATGAGAGAAAAAAATAGATTTTCAGGACCATATTCGACCATTTGAAACAAATAATATTTCTTAAAAAATTGTTAATACAGATATCAAATATAAACAAACTAATAAATAAAAAATATATTAATCTTACCTATAAATAATTGTTAATAAAAATATCAAATAAAAAAACTAAAAAAAATATAATTACCAATAAATAAATACTAGAATATAATAATCTTAGCTTTAAATAATTATTAACATAGATATAAAATATAAAAACTAACGAATTCCATGAAGAATATAATAATATTACATGTAAATAAGTGTTAATATATACGTCAAATATAAAACATTTATGAAATATTGGCATCAATGAGGAAATGAAATGATCATGTGAACTATCTAAAAACATCTAAAACAATAATCTTACTTATATATAATTATTAATAAAAATATCAAATATAAAAAACTAATAAATACCTGAATATAATACATCATCCATTATCTTTATCCTCATCTTCATCGATGATAATTTCTTCATCTTCCCCTTTAGTACCATCAACTTCCATAAAACTTTCAGTTTCATCATCTCTTTTTTACTTTATCAACATTATCAATATCATTGGATTTTCACTAGGGGTTTCACCATTTATATTTATATATCATTGAGCAAGAGATGTATTTGGGGATGTTTCTTGAAAATTTCAATATGTTTCAATTCCATAGAACAATTTTCATTTTCCCGAAACTATTTTCATGAGATTTCACTTTTATTACACTCCACCAATCATTTAAATCCATAAAAAATACAATATTTTTTATAATAAACTTGATGTTCTTGATGTACTTGATGTCCCAACATAAATGGTTCATTTGAGTTTGGAAGACCAGTATATTTAATGTTAATGACTCAATGTTGTGGATGAACTTGAAATCCTTAATCAATATCAAACAAATGACATTTAAACATAATTACATAATTTGGTCCCAAATAACATAACTCAATTATTTCATCTAGTATTCCATGAAAGTCAACTTCACTTTATTTATGGTGAGAACATTTCAAACAAACACCACTATTAATTTATTTCTTTGATTCAACATATATTCATGTATGAAATCGAAATAGATTAACCACATACCCAATATAATATTTTACCAATTTCAGTGGAGGATTTTTTAGCACACATAATCAACTATCAATTTTTCTTTTATATTGTGTTTCCTACAAAGAATTAAATTTTTTAATAATAGATATCATTAAAAAATTAATTTAATGTTACCTTATAAATAACTTAACTTACCAGTGTTTGAAACTAATATGAAAAATTCAGTTTTCAATGTTCTTAAATAATAGCATGGGTAGTTTGTATAAATTGTGTTTTGATATGGTTATCATATAGTCTACAAAAAAATTAATATAAATAAATTTATCTGTTATTTTTTTTAAAATATTAATAACAATAATAAGTTATTACTTTATAAATCATGTCATTTCTTAAAAATTGAGTAGAATATATGTATGAGCTTTATAAAGTTCTTCATCTAAAATCCATCATTCATGATAACCACTAAAACTAAGCTCAAGATGATTATACACTGAAAATTGATGGTCCGTGACATCGTCACATTTTTCCTCATCATGACCCTTGTGATTATGTTTTTAAGGTATTCAGATTAAAAATAATAAGACCATAAATTTTAAATTTCCTCAAGAAAGTATGCTTATATAATTGACACTTCAATTGATGATTTATTACATACTTTATTTTTAAATTTGTTTATAGATCTCCAAAATGGGTACATGCATTAAAAGTGTACTATCCCTACACATTTAGATTTATATAGAAAAATAAATATTAAATGCTCCATTGAGTCAAAGAATGTCAGAAAAAATATTTTATTGAATTCACATAAAATTAAAAACATATTTTTATAGAATATTTAATACATCATAATATGATATTGTCACAAAAATATTTCATAAGAAATATACTATTTCTTTTAACACACCCTATATTGAAGAATTCAACAACCTTTTAAGACCAATATGCAATAGGCTTTCCATTATGTCATGATAGTCATGAATTTTTAACCAGGTAATATGTCCATTTCTAACACAATGAGAAAAATTAAAATTGTAACCATATAGAAAAAATCAAATTTAAAATCCATTGAAAAAATAATAAATGAATTTCTTATGAAAGTGGGTAGTCTATTTTTAGCTTCATTAAATTGTGTGATATTTCATCTTTAAATAATTCAAGTTCAGGATGCCTAAAAATTTGGTCAAGATCTAATCATGCCTTTAAATTATCTTAGGTTTTACCTAGTGTATCCAATATGGTAAAGAATATATTATTGAAAAAATTATTCTCAATATGTATTACACTTAACATGTGACAAACAAAAAAATCAAACCAATTTGGAAGGTCCTGAAAAAATACCCCGCTTTATCTAATTATGATTTTTACCAAAACCATATATTTTTTGTTTATTAATAGTTGGTCCAAAAGTAATGAGAGGTAAGGAAGAGATGATAAATTTTAATTGAATACTCGAGATAACTGTTGGAGGTTAATCTCTTTCAATTATACCTTTTGTAAAATTATTTATATTCCTTTGAAAAGGGTGATTCATTGGAAGAAATCACCAATGAAAGTAAAAATAACTATTCTTTATTCCATTAAAAATCATAAACACTTTTTTCTCAACCATGAAGTACAAACATGATTTTAGACCATGTGTACTCCATCCATATAACAAACCATACACTGAAAAGTTACTGATCATCCAAATTAATGAAACATTTAGTTTAACATTATGATCTATAGCTATATCATTTGTAGTTACACAATCATTCCACAATGAAATTAACTCATCAATTTGTAGCTTCAAATAAACATTGATATTATTATTTGGATGCCCTAGAATTAATAGCGTAATATATATATATATATATGTTTCCTTCATGAACATCCAATGAGGTAAGCTGTACAGAGTTTTGAAAACATGCCAATAAGAATATCGACAGCCATAAACACCAAATGTACAAAAGCTATCATTAGAAAGACTAAACCATATATTGTGAGGTTCTAAAGAAAAATAAGGACGCATATGATCAAAGTGTTTCCATGAATCAGCATCACATGGATGATTTAATATTTTATTGATGGAAAACTTTAATCTGTTCCATGTCATCAATGCAGCTATGTTGTGAGACATAAATAAACATTGTAAATAGTATATAATTAGAAAATACCTCAAATGTTTTACAGGAAATATGGAATTTCTTCATTGTGCCTCTTTATACCTTCATTCTACACAAGTTGAAAAATTTACTAATGATTCATAATCAACAAAATTTAAGATGCAGTTATTTGAACAAGCATGAATCTTCTGATAACTAAGACCCAAATTATGTACCAACTTCTTAATTTCATAGAAACTTATAGGTAATGTATTTTTGTTAGGAAACAATGATTTATCAAATAAAATATTTGATTGAAACAACTACTTGACATTCAAAAATCTGATTTAATACCTATAAATTTTACAACAACTTCATGTTTTCTTATATGGAATATCGGATACAGGTCCTCCTCAGTAAATTTGAACAAATTATAAAATTGAGATGGTTCTAATTCCAGATTTGGAATATCACTCTGAGTTTTGGTTTCCTAAATAGATGGTCCAACAAACTCATGTTTTAAATTGTGAAATAATGGATATGAAACCATTTTCTTTCTAGTAAATTTCATTCACCATGTTGATACCAAACAATATAATCTTTGTGAAAACCAAAAAGTAGTTTATGAAGTCCAACATTTCCAAACATTTTAAATATCCTAAGATAACATTTATTATATAGATATTTAATTGTTCCTTCAAAAAAATTTATTAATTTAAATATACAAATGATATGAATGTTTCAACACCCTAAATGCGGATATGATTTTTATGCAGATCCGTTAGGATTTTAGTGATGATTTATCCAATCACAATCATATAATATAATCTGTTGTCTACCTTATGATTCCATAGTTATCTAAGAAACACTATAAATAAGAATAATCATTACTCATTATGACTAATTAAATATTATCATTAAATTTTAATTATGGCTAATTATGACTACTTATCACAAATTCTTATTATTTTTTACTAATTATTACTAATTATTACTAATACTTATTAATTATTACTCATTATTAAAAATATTTATTAATTAATAGATTTTTTTATTAATTATAACTTTTTTTAATAAATATTAATAATTTTGAATAATTATTTTTAGGTTTTATATTTTTTACAAGTTACTACAAATCATCATAATTTTTACTAATATTTAAAAATTATTATTAATATTTACTAATTATTATTAACATTTACTAATTTTTAAGAACATTAACTAATTATTTCATAATTATTACAATTTATTTAATAAAACTAGTAAATTACTTAATTATTACAAAATTTTTCACTCATTATTGTGAATTTTTAATAATTATTAGTATTTCAAAAATTTTATTAAAAATTATTAAAAATTATAAAAATTTACTAAAATTTACAAATTATTACTAATCTACCAATTATTTATTAATTATTACAAATTATTTAATGATTATTAATTTTTTTTAAATGATACTGCATTTTTTCTAATTATTGCACATTTTTCATAATTGTAATTATTTTTTATATTTTTGTTAAGGTGTAGATTTTTTACTTATTATTACTAATATTTATTAAAATTTACTAATTAATAAAAATTATTTATTAAGATATACTAATTATTTATTAGTTATAACTAATTTTTTAATAAATATTACTAATTTTTAATAATTTTAATATTGCACGTATATTTTTACAATTTATTAAAAATTATCATAAATTACTAATATTTACAAATTATTAATAATATTTAGTATTTAATACTAAAATTTACTAATTATTACTAATATTGACTAATTATTTATTAATTACTTCAAATTATTAAATGATTATTACTATTTTTTTTATTATTACAAAATTTTTACTAATTATTGGGAATTTTTAATATTTTTTAGTATTTTCTATATATTTTCTACAAGTTATTAAAAAATTTATAATGATTATTAATAACTATGTTTTTAATAAAAAATTACTTATTTTTAATAGTTATTAATATTATAATTTTTTTTACAATTTATTAAAAATTATCACAATTTACCAATATTTACTAATTATTACTAACATTTCCTAATTATTTATTAGGTATTAAAAATAATTTAATAATGAATACTAGTTTTTTTAATTATGACCACATTTTTACTAATTATTATGTATTTTTAATAATTGTTATTATTTATTTATATTTTTTTACATTAATTTTTTTATTAGTTATTACATATATTTATTATGTAATACTAATTATTTATTAATTATAAATAAAATTTTAATTAATATTACTAATACATTATAACTAATCTCAAACATGGGAAAATATCAAATACCATAAGATCAATAATATAATATCATTGATGAATGATATGTAACATTAAAGTAATCAATACAATCAATAAGTATGAAAATGTAGTTCTAATATTACATATATATCATGCTTTGTAGTACTTCAAACATAAAAATAATCATATAAGTTAACATACCAAGAAATCATATTCTGTCACCACTTTCGAATGATATAATCATAAATCTATAATTATTCACAAATAAAAATATATCCAAGATCAAATATACAATAATAATATGAGGCTTACAGAAACCTGTACCTCATACTAAGAAAACATTTAAAAAATTCAAAAAAGTGATTAATTTTAATGCAATCTTGGAAAACATAGAAACTACCCTTCAAAACAATTTCCGAACCATATTTTGATTGAAATCTCCATTAAACTGAAAATAAATAAATATGAACATCTAAATAGGAAAATATCTTAAATTTAAAGGTTAAAAATTGGACAAACTACCTAAAATCAAGTGGAATCAACTTGTGCGGAGCCGGAACATGTCATCTTCGATAGTGGATACCCAAATTGGGAAGAATAAATCTATAGTGTCATTAAATATTGAATAAACCATAAAAATTGGGTAAATTTTTTGACATAGGGTTTGATTAAACCAATTACATTGAGTGGGAAATGGAAATTGAAAAAAATAAGGAAGGATGAGAGAATATGAGTTTGTATATGGGGGATGCGAACCAAGGTCAGAAAAAAAACCGGTGTGATAGATGAATTTGGGCTTGGGATACATGACGAGGGTGGTTGTGTAAAGGGTAAGAATATAATGGGGGAGAAGAAAAGGGTTTGTGTGTTTTCTAATTAAAGTTTTTTGTTTTGGGGTAATAGCGGAAAACTGTCTGTTGCTAAAAAAGATGCCGGTTGTACCTTTTATGATGAACCATGATTTCCATGGCTATTAATCTTTTCGTGATGACTAATAATGATGGATAATATAGTCTATCATTATTAGTCACCAGAGATTAAGTTTTTTTTGTGATAGATACTATTGGCTATCATAAAAATATAGTATTTTATTATTATTTGCGATATAAGGAAACCCATCGCAAATTGAAAAATTTCTAGTAGTGAATGTATATATGGGGGCCAGGGAGCCATTTCTGGGTATTTTGTACCTCGCTATATAAGTGGGAGGAGGCTCTCATATAGGGAATTATTCACTACATGAATTTAAGAGCCTCTCTCTCATCTCTCCCACATCCTAGAGAGAGAAGATTCTAATATGAGTTCTCCTTTACAGATCGAAGGATCGACATAGCGGTGATCATTAGGATGTAAGGGGCTTCATCAGATCTCTGCACTAGCATCCGATCAATGTTCCCAAAGACTTTTGCAGCATGTGTGGATGATCTAGAGGGATCCATCTTTAGTTCCTTTGAGAAACAATCATCTGTGACGAGTGGTTGTTGAACTCTTTTTCAAATCTAATGAGTTGATTTTTTATTTAATTTTCATGATTAATTCCTTCATGTGAGATCCTCAGACTTCTTATTGGACTGCATATCACCAATAATGACGTAGTTACGTCGATCAATGATGAAAAACTTTCAGTCCCCGACCAATCTTCTTCCACTTCACACCCTAAAACCAACAACAAGCATCATAGGGATCACATAATGGTTTAAAAAAATTAAAATTAAAATTTATTTAAATTAGAAGAGAGTTTCATTATAGTCCCATCACTACTGATGGTGATTCAATCTAACATCATACAACTAAGTTGTGTCCATTCAAAGTTATGAATCAAATTTAAATTGAGGTTTTTTGGTTTAAAAATTGAAGAAAATATTTATATGTATGTTATATTTTAATTAGAAGAGGTCATCCATGGATGTTTCCGGTGAAGTGAGTATTCTATCCTGATTCGGGCAGCTAAAATAGAGTTTTCCAGTGTCACATTTTTCCACATTATGGTGAATTTTGTTTAAAAATTTCAAACCTATTGGATAGGTTATATATTTTTTAAACATGGAAGGGGGGGGGGGCATCGAGATAGATAAAAAATTAATCAATTAAACATGAATAATGGGCATGTCTAGTTGTGTTACCAGTCAAATAAGAAGAAAAAATGGGGCTTTAACAAAAGGGGGTGGTGTTCTACATTGAGGGAAAAAACCAAAACAAAATTATATAAAAAAAAGAAAAAGGGGTGGTAGCACTGCCGCCCCACTCCACTGATGCCTTACTGCACGACACCACCCACCGGCCTCCCGCCTCCCATCAGGCTACCATAAAGACTCACCACCCCACCTCTCATCATGTCGATGATCAAAGTTGTTTCCCAACCATTCAGTGTCCTACTACACTCAAACTCACGATGTGCTTCCCCTCCCAATCGTGCGACCTTCCCTACCGACTAAACCCACCTCTCTTCTTGCTATCAGCTAGAGCCGCCGCCCCACCCCTCAACCTCCCATTATGGTTGGCCTTTCAAATCATGAAACCTGACGTGCGACCTTCCCTATTACTAGACTTATGATAGTTGTGTGTGGTAGCACCACCGAATGACCCAATGATCTATCTGGGTCAAGCTCTGCCCAACCCACCTGACCCCATCCGGGACACCCTGTCGCCGCAGAATAAAAAATTTAATTTAAAAAATATTTCAAAAATTAAGTTGTAATGTTTGGGAAATTTTTTTTATTTTAGGACTGAGTGATATATTTTAATTGAATTTAAATTATAAATAATTATTTTACTTCATTTAATTTCCCTCAACATAAATTTATTTAAAATTTATTTTTTATTATGAATTTAATTTGTGTGTTGACTGATCATGAATGGTGACCAACCAATGTCTGTATAAGTCTTATTAATTAATTAATTATTTCACGCAGTTGATATTTATAGTGTCCAATTAATAAAATAGATGGCCTATGTATCTTCTATCTTCCTCATTATATATATAAGGGTTTATGTTTCTATGAGAGTTGTTTTTCATGTTTATTACATTTTCCTGATATCCCATCAATTATGTGAAATTATTATTATATTATGACAAAGATAAATGAATATTCAGACTATACTAACATTAGGAGAAGTTACACATAAGATGTAAATACAATTAGTGGGTTGTGCGCTTTGACATGAGTTATATACGACTATGGTAATTTCCCCTAGGGTATCAGCTGATCTATTCATGTTCAATGAATCAACCAGTAATAAATGCTCATGACCGGTCACTAATTTTATTTATTTATTCATGGTTTATTATTGTTTTTTTGTAATAAAAGCATTCACAATCATATAAAATAATAAACTAAAATGCACATATCATAGAAAATTAAAAGGTGGTGAATGTTTTTTATTTATTGTATGGTCAATTTGTGAGTGATATTACATAGTATATAAATATCTAATAGAAAATGATTTAATTTTGTGAGATATATTAAAAACCATCAAAGTAAATTTAATTCGTAATGCCTCATCTCTCTTAATTTTGAACAAAAATAGGTATACAAGGTGATCATAAACCATAGTTGAGTGTGCCTCCGACTTCTGGGGAGTTCTTATAAGAGTGATGGGTTGACTTAAGTAAATCTGGTAGGAAAATCATTTAGTAAATCAATTTTACAATTTCTAGAAGCTGGTACATCACTCAACTGTTCAAGGAGCCACAAGTTAATATGGTTGACTAGTCAAACACATACCTTGAAACTCTCTGAGTAATGAAGTATCCATATTATGAACTATAAGGAGAGGTTTCGAGTTTCCTAGACACTATATTACTCATGTGATTGAGTATTCTTAATCTAGTATTGACGGCTATTAGGGTTTGATAAAATAGTGAGAGACATCTAATGATTTAATTAACTAGTAATTTTTAATCGGTAATAAATATAACTAGTAACAATCTACTTATGTGTATTTTTTAGTGAATAGAGAGTAATACCACAAGTTCAATGTGATTATTTTTTAATAAAGAACATGTCTAAACCGACACTAATTTACAAGTGTAGTACATGCACTTGCGCAAAGCACTACGATATAGGAAATTCTTGGTGTTGGAGTCCCCAATACCTATTGAGCTATCTCGGGGAGAGAGGGTGAAAGGAATTCTTATAGGAGAATCATGTATTATTTATTTCATGTTTAAATCATAATAATGTCATTAATTTCCAATAATATATTGAAACTATTATAGGACACAAATTATTTCACATGTTGACTCATCTTGGAGAAGCATGCGAGGAGAAAGTGAAGTGAGTAATGAATGAGATGATGATTGTACTGAATAAGCATCAATTGAAAGATAGATCACAATATTTCAATAAATACCATTCTTATATCATTATCACTATATTACTCTAGTATTTTTAATATTAAAAAATTAATAGTAAATGGAGAAAACACTTTATTACCTTTTAGGAATGATTTTCTAAGAAAATAAGAACCTAATGAAATCCTAATATGTAGTTCTTATGATGAACAAGTTAAAAGAAAATGAAATAATCCAAATGACAAGTATGATCCTAAAGTAAACTTTTCAAAATACTTCAAATAAATGGGGCATATCATCATATAAGAGGCTATCTTCTTCTCATGTAATGAGATATGTTTATAAAAGATAAAATGTAATGAATTTAAGTAGAAGTAAGCAGGGGATTAAACAAAATTATAATCATCATTGTGTGTGATGTTTCTATTTTAATTTTGGGTATTAGATACTGAATGTGTGTCACAAATTTCCATATAAATATATAAACCAAGTAATTATAAAAACATTATAATAATTAAGGTGAATTCTACAAGAATTTTAGAAAGGGTGATTCCAAATTCAGCAATGAGAAGAACACACCTTCTAATTTACAAGTTTAATGGTTCTAGTTGATTTTTTGTTAATTATTACCAAAAACTTTATCTCACATGTCTAATAGAAATAAGGATACATGATTGAATTTAGTAATTAATATTATTTTTGGTGTATAATAATCAACTAACAATTCAATAATACTTGAATCATTGGTAATGACCGATGAATATAAAATGTAAGACTCAGTTATACAAAGTTGTGGAAAGATAATTCCTTTTCTAGTAAAACTAGGTAGTTGTTGAGGATTTTTCGAGTATGGTTTTAGACTCTTGGAATCTAAATAACTTAGGTATTATCAACACATTTACTTGTTTATCTTTTGATAATGAAACCTATAGAAATAAAGGTAGTCCAACAAGCTTTAAAAATTAGTCTAGCTAGAGAGCATGAACTATTCCAAGGTTAAGTTAGTGGTAAATATAATTCATAAGATTTATTTAAAGGTATTAATGAATATAAAATATAAGTATGAAATATGAATGGTTAAAATATATGACTTTCTTTGGTCCCATATTCTTAATAATATATTGAACAAACATTTATTGAACATTATAATATAGTGTGGAGTAATTTCCAAATGCCCTTTTCCTTATACATATTAAAGCAATGATATTAGTAATGGGTATCAATGATAAGTCTTACATGAAAAATATGATCACTAAAATATATCATTAATAATTTCATAAATGAAAATTTCCTTATACAATTCAAAGTCACTATTTAAGTAAAAGGATCATCAATGTTGAGACTCATATACAATACAAGAACATTCATTATATTTTGATTCATGCTTTTTAAATAGAAGTGTTATCCCATAACCATATGCTAAATATAATGAAAAATGAATATCACATGAATTATAGTATAATATAAATCCATTATTTCAAAATTAACATGTGTTTATATGCAAATATTTTATTGGGAATCTAAAAAAACTTACATCAAGAAAAACAAAATGTGCATCTCTGTTAGTATCCTAATGTTAATATAGGATATTATATAAATCCCAATAATAGTAAATTTATATTCAAGTGATAGACTATATTTCTATAAATTGGTGCACATCTCTATTTGATACATTGGGATAAATATTTAATTGGGTTAAGTTAAGGATGAATATGCACAACTAGTCGTTATAGTAATAAGTTCCATAAGAGCTTGTGGAAAAAGAATTTTCCAGAGAAACATACTGTATAAGAAGGATAAAAACATGGTAATGGTTTTACATTCACCATGACCGGTGATACATTATTTATTGAGAATAATAAATCCTACTAGTAAGAAACAAATTTAAATAACCTAAGTTAGACAAGTTAAATTAAAATTTAATAATGGATTCCATGTATCAAAACATAGGTTCTTAATACCAATTTCAAATCTTTATACTAGAGTGGAATTCAAGAGAAAAATTACATGGGTGGTACAAGAGTGGTACTAATAAGGCTGGATTGGTTATACTGAGTCATTATTCCTAAATACATTAGAATTATACTTGTCATATCTAATTTATATGATCATTTTATTTATCATTGGATATCAAAACCTACTTTCTTGGAAAGTGTTTATTTGATATGGTCGAAAAAATATACTGACATCATAGAAAGTTAATATGAGGTATAAGTTATTAAAATAAATTTTTGTATCTAAGTAAGAAAAAAAATCATAAAATATTAATCTAAAATGAATTTTTTTTTCATGTGTCTAAAAGAGGTTAGTGGGAGCGCCACTGTATTTCCATGTAAAATATGTTAATGAAATAAAAAATAACTATTTTTTTATAGTTAGTTAAGACCAAAATGAAAGTACCTCTCCATAGGTTGAATTCATGTAACAACCTAAGGAATGATATCTATTGAGGTAGATCTGATATGTTTCTTAGACCAATTCAAAGAACATGTACTAACAAGGTATTGAAAAATACAATTTGTAACAATTTGAGAGAGATTTTTCACCAATGTCACTTGGAATAAATATCTCTAAGAACATATGTATGAGACATATGAGAATATTAATGTGGTGAGTATAATTATATTTGCTTTTTCAATGGATCAATCACATATTCCATTCTATGTACTAGATGTGATGTTTCTAAAAGATAATTTATGGTAGGAAAATATCAGAACAATCTAGAATAACTACACATGATGTAGTCAGAACTATCCAATTATACTTTTGTACAAGAGATATGTTCCTAGTACTTTAAGAGGAAGGGAAAATAAATATAAGGGGTTAAAAACTAGTCTTCCTATTTATCAACATAATCTAACAATCATATTTAGGATAAGGTAATGAGAAAGAGAATATCATTCAAACCAGTGGTATCCATATCTACAAATACCAAGTGTGTTGCAGCTTCTAATGTAGATAGAGAAGAAGTGTAAAATATACAATGATTTATTCAAGTTCTTAGAATTTAACCTATAAATTAAAGTGTTGTCATAATATAAATTATGATAAGACTACTTTAAAGGTACTAGACAAGATTTCATGTTCTTGACAGTGGAAAAAAATATACTCGGGGATATCATCTCTTATGGAGTCTTACTCAAGGAGGTAAAGTTATAAATATAAGAGTTTCCACATAGTAGAGACATGGAATACCCAAAAAATAATTCCATAATTAAGTATAAGTATGATCTTATTAAGTGATAGTTAAGAAGGATAGTTACCAAGTTGGATCTAGTCAAGTTGTAGTGTTGTAAAAGTGGGTTCCCTAAACCCAACTTGAATAGTATTTTTCGATTACCATATCATGTATATTGTGAGTTATACATGATATTATCCTACCATAATATTGTTAACATTTCTACATCCACTATTTATATGGTAATGTACTTAGATTACATGTCCTATCAAAAGGTTATAAAAGTTCATAGGCTATAATGATTACCTAAATAAACCATGACAATAATTTTGAACTTATGACCTATGGTTCAAATACATCATGTTGAAATGAAAAAAAATGATGTGTGGCCTTTAGGTGTTTGGGGTAATGAGCATTGAGACTTATTTTCATGAAGTTTTCACTTGGTGATCTTG
This sequence comes from Viscum album, assembly GCA_963277665.1. Lineage (NCBI taxonomy): Eukaryota > Viridiplantae > Streptophyta > Magnoliopsida > Santalales > Viscaceae > Viscum > Viscum album. The sequence goes on from OY728141.1 coordinate 1,634,696,736, forward strand.
AGTAGATGATATCATGAGGACTGAATTGCTAATAGGAACACCTTATATTTTAGGTGTCATTAGTAGTTCTTATCTATAAAATTGTGTATTGGTGTTATGACATGTGATTATTATTGATGTGTGCCATTTAATTATGTACTTTAATAAAATATTAAAACTATGAAATTTATGTCATATTGAGGTAGCTTGCATTGGGTATGTCATTGGTGGTTTGACATTGTTTGAATAATTAAAATAGATTTTTTCGCTTCTAAAAGGAAGTGATATCTTGGTCCTAGTTGACTAGGATAAAAGTACCTTCACTAAATCCATGGACATGGTAGAATAAGGTAAGTCCATCCAATAAGGTCAATGAATAATAAAGTGATAAAGGAAGATGACATAAAGTGTGTGTCATACTTTATGAGATATCATGAGACAAAGAGATTATATTACATGATGTGTGTTCTTATGAGGTTATTGTTGGTATAAATATTATTTATCTCCTTAATGGTTTGGATGAATTTCTAGTCTCTGCTCCTAGTTCATGAATAGTTTTCAATGCTCTCGTGATAATAACCATGAGTGTCACACACTTAACATATTCAAAATCTGGCATATTTTAATGAATAGGAGTTTTGGACATGGTGGGCCCCACCACTGGGTCCGGGTGATGTTTGATTTGGAATAATCCCCATAAAATAAATAAATTTATATTATCCAAGTTTAGAATAATTGGTATTGAATTTATTTATTAAAATTATTAATATGATATTAAGTGAATACATGGGAAAATATTTAATAAATGAATATTATTTTAATATTTAGGGTTTGTTTAATATTTACAAGAATAATGAGCCAAGTTAATAACTATATTTTATCATGTAATATATTAAATTATATTATAAGTAAGTGATAAAAATATAAATGAAAAATATGTAACTGTTAGTTGGCTATAACATGTCATTTATAGATTATTTAGTGTGTAATGTATATTTGAGGGATGATGAGCCATTTTCGGGTATTTTGTACCTCACTATATAAGCGGGAGGAGGCTCTCATTTGGGGAACTATTCACTACATTAATTTGAAAGCCTCTCTATAATATATCCCATATAATAGAGATAGAAGTTGTTGATCTGAGTAATTGATCCTAGTTCACCTTCACAGATCGAAGGATTGACAAAGCAATGATCGTTGGGACGTCAACGACTTTACCAGATCCCTACGCTATCACTCAAATATCAACGATTGACATTCTCACAAACATTTTAAGAGCGTGTGGATGATCTAGACAGATCCGATTTGGTTTCTTCAAGTAATGGTCACCAGTTATGAGTGGTAATCAAACATGTCTTCAAATCTAACAACATAATTTTTAGTTCAATTTTTGTGCTTAATTATTTCATGAGAGATCCTTGGAATTTGTACCAGGCAGTGCATCTCCAGAGTAGATGTAGTTACATCAATCAATTATTAAATTTTTTAAATACCCAACCCTTTTTATTACACTATGTGCCATGATACCAACACTTTATACATAATCATTCTTTACTTTATTTTTTATACATCTTGTTATTATTATGAGAATTTTACATAATTAATTAACCATGTTTAAATAAAATATTTTATAAATAAATAATTTATTTTATTTTCTCTTAGTATTCTCATTTTAATTTACTTTATGTGATCACATTTAATTATCAAATAAAATCACATCGCATAAATTAACACATAACTATGAAATGAAAAAAATAAAACAAAAATGTGGTATGATAATGAAAATTAGCTACTAGTTGATTTATAGATCATACAATAAAACAACCTTTTACCTTAGGGGAATAAATCCTTAGGCCAGACTGGGCTCAACTTGCACCATTCCACCTTTAACTTATGTATCTTGTGTGTGTGTGTGTTTTACCTTGGCTTGATCTTGAACCATTTATTCATATGAAAGTTAGTGGAACTTGTGGCATACTATTACATATAATAAATTATAGATACACATAACTATATATAATAAGTAGGAATGGATGTTACACAAATCACCATATTTAATTTATTAATAATTTATCACAAAAAACCCATGGAATAAATAATTAAATTAAATTTAAAACAAAAACATATATAGGTTGGTCAAGATCATGATCATTTATCTATAAAATGACTATGAATTAAAATAGATATCATTCATTTCAATTCATTATTTATTAATAAAAATATCTCAAATTAATAAAGTAATCATTCGATCAATTAATTAATTCATTTATCTTAATTAATAATCCAAATAGTCCTTAAGATCCCTATATAATGTAATTTTAAATAAATTAACTTTAATTTAAAAATTAATTAAGTATATGACATGTACTAGAGGAGGAATGAAGTGTACCATTTTTCTTTTGTTTAAAACCATTTCTAGAGTTTAAAATTTACACGACATGTGTCATCACATGACATGGTGTGTGGATTTTTGTATGTATGGTCTTTTTCATGTACTTTATACTTACATGACATGTATTCCTACTTGATGTTTTGCGATATACACAACGTGTTGTTTAGTGTTTTAAATCATGTATTCTGCATTGTATTTATGGACATATGACATGCCTTGAATATATGTAACGTTTATAGCTGGCAATTACTGTGAAGTACATGGAATTTACGACAACTATACACTTTTTTGTATCTACATTGTAAACATAGAAAATAATTAATTAAGAATTTAATTCCACACAACTTGATGAAAATTACTCTATGTGTAATTTTTATAGAAAAACCCTATCACACAGTGTGTAAAACAAGATACATACTGTATAGTTCTATTTAATTTATTTACTTAAGTTTCCTTCTATGTATTTCCTCACATGATGATCCAAACTAATCATGTGTTGGAATGAGTTGGCCCAAATGACATGATGTGTATATCCAGATACACAGTGAGTGATTTATTACTGGCTACCCATAATATAAACCTTGGGAATCAACATGTATTTTGAATAGGTTATTACAAATCACATGATATGTAATCTGTATATTGTCATGCCACAAAATTGGATATCATTACAAAATGTCTATTGATTGCATGCCACATACTTTTAACACACACTTTCCATGATTCCCATGGGGGAAAACATGTGGGGTTGTATTATGTGTATGCCAACTACATACTTTATACCCTTTTCAAGATTCCTGATAACTAGAGATCAATACATGGAATGTAATGATGCCACATACTATTATACCATATGGCATGCTATGATTTTCATACATCATCCTGGTGTGGTTGACCATGGGTACGTGATGTATACCTTTTCATTATACACTATGTATCTATGTCATCCATCCAAAATCCTTGGCACCTTTGGATAAGATTTTTGATCATTCTTTATCTGTTCTTGGCCTGTTCTTAATCATATAGAATTTAATGATCATATTATCTTGAATTTTAGATTAAATAATAGAAAATAGAAATGAAAAACTAACAATCAAATGAGAAATTCATCAATTAATAAAAAATAATTATAAATTAATATACTATCACACTGATGAAACTTACAAGATTGAAGCACAATGGTAACAGTTGGGACCAAGCAAAAAAATATATTTTTTAATTTCATCGAATAAAATACTTAGAAATGAATTCAGAAGACCCAAAATATTCATAGATAGAATATTTTCACTTATAATTTATAATTACTTTAATACAAGAACTACCAAGAATTAAGTATTCTTTATTTCTTGATGAATTTAGTGGTCGATATCATAGTATCATCATTACGGTGAAGAATCCAAAGTATAATTCCTGTAGTGTTATCCACACATGCTCCATGAATTTCAAAATTCTATTGATGGATCTTTGGGTGCTAGCTTAGAGGTAGCAACCATATTACATCATTTTTTGTTAATCAAAATAAGAAATCCTTTGGGATTGAAGGATTATATCTCTTGTTCTATAGATCTTGAGAGGGAGGAGGATGATCACATCTCATTCTTTAAAATATTCTTGAGAATGTTCTTGAGAGAGTTCTCTTCAATATGGAGTGAATTCATTAAAGATAATATGTTTAAAAAAAATCATATCCCTATAAATGATATAATATAGGTTATATAGTTAGGGTTAGATAATAATTAATTTCATATAGACTCATTACTTAATTACTTATACTAAGTAAACCCTATATCAAATAATAATAATAATAATATTAGTATTATATTCTCATGACATACTAAATAAAAAAATCAATATTTACTTAATTTATATTAAATAAACTATATCATTTCCATCCAGGACCTTTACTCAGCCTGCTAATTATCCTCTACATTTATTGAACCATGAATAATAAATATTTAAATATAAAATATCCTTATTTTATTCACTCAATAAATAAATAAATATTATGTTCTCTATCTAGCTTATTGATATTTATTATTAATATTCATGTGACTAAATAAATATTTATTTAAAAAATAAGTGATCATTTATTACCTAACAAATAATAAATAAGAGATAAATAAATATTATAATTTTCTAGATGGAAAATAATATTTATTCAATATTCAATTCACATATATTATGAAGTGAATAATTGGTGAATGAATTTATGTGATCAATATAACCTAAATAATTATTAAACTATAAGTCATAAATAAATATTTATTCACACTTTTAAATTAAAATACACCTTAACTGAGATTTCAGATATACTTAATGTATGACCCTCTAGGACTATTTCTCAGTGGCATTAGGTTAGCTATCCTAAAGTCTAATACTAGTGTCTAGCAACATGTTAAGGAACAAATAGATAAAAAATTATTTAAAAAACAGCCATATATGAACACTTACTATGTAATATAATCTATATTCCTTGATATCTCATCAAGAAGGTTTCATACTTTATGTCATCAACCTATATAATTGATATATCTTTCCTTATCTTCTTGAAATAAACTCATCGATGATACCCTATGGACATGGATTTAGTCAGAGAATTTTATTCCAATAAAATTTTCTAATATATCTACTTCATTTAATATATAATGGAAACATAATTTGTTGACTTATTTACTAATTTGATATCACTTATGACGCACCCAACGTATCCTACCTTGCTGCGAATACATGTCTTCATGGTTTTCATTAATGTATTAAAGCACGTGATTTGTGAAATGCATTGATAGTATTATCAAGTCTAAAGACCATTAAAAATGTTTGTAGATAAAGATACCCAATTATCACATTAATGTTATATATAAGAACACTCATCATGTGATAATATATTTATTGATATTTATTTCTGTGAATATTCTGGTAATAAAATGTACAAAGTTAGTTGGTTCTTGGGATTCAACTCCAATAGATAAATGCCTGTATCATTAGCTATGATTAAAGGTATATAAAAAATGATATACCCATTTTAGTTTATTTCCAACAATCTTCCATGTACACTAAAATACTATGACTACTTTATGAAAAACTTCACAATTCTTTATGAATCCATCCAAACCCTTTTAGATATAGTTTATCAAACTATCTTTATTTTAGAATAAAAAAATTATCTAAAATATAATATTTATCCTAAGTCATAACCGTGTGACCCTATGAATATTTTTAATGTTCAAAAAACAAAATATGAAATCCTCATTTCATATATGTAAGCAAAGAGCAATCCCTATAAAAGTATTATTACTACCTGATCTATAAAGGGTTCTGCTATGATCTTGAACAAGAATACTAATATCTCTATATGAATGTGTCCACCATAAGATATATCATATACATCATATGTATACCAATATAATGTCTTTATCCATGACATCAAGTTGAAATTTTATATGGAGAATATCAAACTATTATAGGATAACCCACACATTCATGATTTTCCAAAATAAACTGACCAAGTCAATGAATACATCACATGTTATTTATCTAGTAGAATGAGAATATGATATATAACTCATCCAAGTAACTAATAAAATCACATACTTAACTAATAATGACCATGCATTTTCTTATTCTAATTCAATCAATGACCTATATGTTTTTTATTGTCATATGAGTGGACAAATACCATCTTGGTTGAGATCCAATCAATAACATGATAAACAATTTACCCAACAAAAACCTAATTAACTATTCCTAAAGGCTCGTGTAAGAAATGTATCCAAGTATGAAGGTTCTCATGCTAGGTATCTCAGAAAGCTCACGTAATGGGTATTCATAATAAGTATACAAACCTACATATATTAATGACTGCATAACATTCCTTATGATGTACTTTGGAAGGTCATTCTAGATAACAAGTATTGACTTATTATCTAAGAAGTATATTATTTGTATATCAAATATAAATCAGTTTATTGAGGACAATATTCCATTAAAACTAATGATAACATATCATAAAAACCCATAACACTTCGTGATGATTATTGACTAGGGACAAATCAAAGTTTTACTTTAAGGGGATATTATTGTTCTGCTATATATGTGATATAAATTATAACACACATGAATAAATGATAAATAGAGATTTCCTTTATTATAAATTCATGATATATTTTATATAAATTAATTCTAATAAATTATGTATCTTATACCAAGAGATTCAACATGACCCTAATTATTTTAATTGTGGTAAAAAATTCATCAATGGATCCACTAAATTATACTCTATATCCACCCAATAGATATTTACATTTCCACTCTCAATGATCTCTTGAACAAGATGATACTAGTAATGAATGTGTTTGGTTCTTTGGTGAGAATAGGGTTCCGTATCCTATACAACATCTCCATAATTTTTGATGTATCGAATCTGTGCTTCTGAATTCAGTGCTAAAATATGTTGTCCATTATTTTTATAAAATATAACAGAAAATTACACAGTCCACTCATACAATTGAGGACCTTTTTTGGTCTAGGTTCTGGAGAATTATATAACATCTTACAATTTATCAGCATTGAACAAAAATAAAATACAACTAGTAGATACATTTATGTGTGTTAAATCCATAAGTGAAGTTGTTTGAATTATAAATTTTAGAAGACCTATGAAAATATTTTTAAAATAATGTATGGGCATTCAATTTCCTAGTAATTGGTTTTAATATAAGTGAAATACCTTTTATGAAATCTATTTTTGAAAAATAACTTTTGAGAAATACTTTTAAACATTCTTTTGATAATCCCATCAAAAATACTTTAAGAAATACCTTTTGAAAATATTATTTAAATTATTTACATCATGAAAATAATACAACACTTTAAAAATATATATGCTCAAAAATTTCTTTAAAAATAATCTAATGTTATTTTTAAAAAAATATGCAAGATTTTGAAAACAAAACATTGGGGAAACTCGAAACACTGAAGGTTGCCTTGGGCCTACCTACTTTCTGAGGGATGGGATCACTCCCTAATTCCCTACCATATTTATAATTTTTAAGTGCCTAATTTTTGAAACGTGTGGCCGATTGTCACCTATCGACCAGTCAATGTTCCGGTGCTCTGCTAATGTGTATAACAGCACTCGGGTCGAATCCTCGACGATGATACTTTGTAATAGTTGTTTGTTTTTAGTTGATTGTATTTTGATTAGGGGGTTTATTTGCATAGATTAATTGAAATGATTTATTGACTATAATTGATTTGATAAATTGATAAAGATTGGGGTGAGTTCATTATTATGGAGTTAAGCTTGTGATATCCTTGAGCTTTGCTTTATATTGAATTTAAATTAACACTGACTTCACAAGTTGATGTCGATTAGAATTATTAAGTGTTAAAGCTTTAATACAAGACTTAACTTAACTAGGATTCTAATCTCAATCATTACTTGTTTATAGTAGTGTATTTATGGTTCCAATAATCCATGGAAACCACATGCTAAACAAAAAATGTCATTAATCCATGACATATTAAGTCTAACATACACAATGTTAATTCAAAGAATACTCATCGAGCAAAAGCTCTCAGTCACTTAATATCCCTAAATTATAACTCACCCCAATGATATATTTACTCAGCCATTTGGGTGTTTAATATTCTCGTTATAATAATTATGATGATAAATTAAGAATAGAAGAAAAAGAAAGGGATTAGAAAAGAATGGTACGTCGAACACACACACATGAACAATGATGATAATTAAAAACTGATTTTAGATTGAATGTGGAAGAAAAATAAGGGAAGAGAATATAACCGTATTTTAACTATTTTAAGAACATTAATATGAAACTAAATAATGTGTCTGAGAATAATATATATTGAAGAAGTAACTTGCATTAAAACAGAATTACAAAAAAAAGAGACTTACAAGATTACAAAAACAAAGAACATGAAAGTAAGTGAAAACAAAGAGAGGATGAAAGGTCTATCAAGTGAAAAATTGAGTATGGAAGGTCCTACCAAGCATTTGTAAAGGCTTTGGTCGTTCCAATATGTTCTCATCTCTTCTGAAATGCCAACCCCTCTCAAGGAGAGAAGGGGAGAGTATTTATAGCCCAAGGAGTGGACTGTTTTCTTTCCCAATATGTCCCTCCACTTGAATCGCCAAGTTGGCTATCCAGACAACTAAATCTCGAGAAATCTCATTCTTCAAAGTTGTAGATAATAAAGTCTTCCAACTACTCTCAAAATTTGGAGTTATTTGGACCTATGTATCCAAAGGTATGCCGGTTGATTAAAAAATTTTAATATGTCCATTTCAATCAAGTCTTTTTGAAGTCCAAAATGTGAAAGGTTTTTTGAATAGTAATATTCCTTCAAAACCGAATTATTTCTTCAACAACATCGGCCGCCTATATCGCCTCTTTCACATTGAATTTTTTTAGCTTTATTGGATGCTTACATAATGAGATATGTCATGAATATTGTACTGATTTTATTTCTCGTTCAGAATGGTGGGATGGAATTTAAGGAATATGTTGGGCCCCTTTTGTTTGAATTTTGGCCTTGAAATTTTTATCTAATACTCCTTTAATTATCCCCTGAACTTTGGAGGATAATAAAAGAATTTGGACTTCCTGATTGAGCCCAGAAATTAAATCTTCATGAATAGTCTAGTTTCTTCACAGATTCTTTGGTCTTGTTTGTGAGGACCATATGACCCATCAAATGGCATAATTGGATCATTGTACCTTCAAAAGAAATGTTTTATATTTAAAGTGGAATCCTAAAAAACAAGAACCCCACAATTTGAATCAATATAGTGATAGTTATTATTAAAACAGTAAACTGACTCAATTGGACTACTTCTAAAAATGCTCGAAAATTATACTTAATATTAAAACTATAATATTTCACACACATTATGCACATTTCGTATAAAATCAGTAAAGGGAGTATATAATAAGTTATGAAAATATTGATAACATAAACTCCCCACATTTAGTTTTGTGCATTTCCTCTTGTGAAACAAATATAAAAACATGACAAAATCATTTTCACTCACCAACAAATATTAAAATTTTGTTTTCTTCAATTAGGGGAGGTTTAGACTATTTCACTCATCAATTTTGAATTCCACCACAAGTTTTTACATAAACAATGTTCCAAAACTATTTCATTTTTTTATTCTCAAATTTAGAAATGGAAAATGTGGACACTCAAAACTCACACCTATCAAGATTATAAAATTCATTTGTGGAGGTTCACTCTTTCACCAACCAAAAGTGAAAATCTTAGAGTTTGAAAGAGATATCAGCTTCCAATACCTATCCAAAGTGAAAAGGAATCAAGAGGTATTTTTAAGGGGTTTTTCTATGGCTATGGGATGGTAGAAATATAATGTCCAAGAGAGAGAAGAAGAGGGTTAAAACACCAACATAGAAAAAGCAATGCACATTTTTTTGAAATAAAACATGGAAGGAAATAAAAACACATATTTACAAGGGAATGATTGTGTGAAGAAAGACACAATAGAGGAAGAAAATATAAAGGTAATGATAAGATGGAATATTTACAAAACACAAAACTTCTCCCAATAAGAATATAATTCAAGTGTTCTTTTTTTTCTTTTCCTTTTTTTCTTTGTTTTTTCAAAAGTTGACCTTGAAACAGATCTCACACTCATATCCCAACCCATGATTGATCTCCTCATGACACTAATTTTAATAGTTATAACAAGATCAAAGGTTGAGTAAGAGTGATTTTTGACCTACCCAAGACACAACCCATTTTTTCAAATTTTTTTGATCATTTATGCTTTTTTTGAACACTTGTCAATAAAATTTACAAAATTACATATATGAAATTACATTACATTCCCCAAAACACACTGAATGAAAACCTCTCCCCCAAACTTAAATGGATTCTTACCCTCAAGCAGATGATAACTCGTTAAAAATCAATAATAGGGTACCCAAACAATGAAATACATTTTCCCCACACTTAAATTTCAAAAAATTATGCAATGAAAATCCACGTTGATATTGGGTGGGAAAAGGTATTGGGATTGTAATGTGGCTATCAAGGAAAAGGTTTTCATAGGCTCGAAGGGGCTTTAAAAAGGAGGATTAATTTATGGTTAATGGGAGGCTATTTGGCTATTATGATTCTCATGTGGTTCAGAAAATGCCTCTATCATATTAATGCACACTAAAGTAGGAAATTCAGCTCGAAGGTCCACAAACTCAAGACTCACAAATGGTGGTGAAAAACACACATTTTTAAAAGATGTCCAGAGGTGGCCTTGGCATGAAAGCAAATTTTGTTCCTCATAGTTTGAGAAAATCATTTTCCAAAAAAAAATTGAGCATTCAAAATTTGTTAATTTTGACACACAATTATTTATCCAATTTCATGATGAAAACAAAAAAATTTTGAGGTGAAAAAATGTATGTTATCTCCCCAAATTGATTGTAAAAAATTTCAAAAGTCGATGGTGAGTAAGCATGACTCTTTATTTTTTTTATTTTTTTAAGTGATTGTTTTTTTTTGGTTTTTTTAGTTTTTTAGGTTTTTATATTTTTTTTTGTTTTTTATAAAGATACAACCACAAAAAAGATAAAGTGAAAAAGAAAGGTTTTGATAAAGAAAGTGGTAAAAAAATGAAAGAGAGAGGAAGAAAAAGAAAGAGGTAGAGATAGTAAGAGATATAGAGAGAGTTAAAGGGAAAGAGGTGTCCCTGGTTTGGATTTGGCGGGTCGCCATCTCCATCTAGTGGTGGGTTAACTGTATAAGTTGGGGATCTAGTGGAAGTCGACGATGATCTAGGATTGTGCATTGTTACCTGAAAAAGAAAAATCATTATTCATATAATGAAAAACTAAAAATAAATTGAAATTTTACAAAAGTAAAAGAAAACATGGGTTGCCTCCCAAGAAGCGCTGAATTTATTTGTCTACATCTGGACAGTTGTAGTGGAATAACCATATTCTAACGGTTGCCATTGTATCTTCTCCACTCTAGTGTGCTTCTAGAAAAACATTTCCTTTGGGAGGCTTAATGATTCATTGGATAATTTCATCACTTGTTTTGCTTTCAATTCAACGGGGTTGGAAATAGAATATGACTATCCTCCCTATGGTCCTCAATGTGAGGAATGATTTTATCCACAAAGTGATGATTTTCTATTCTTGGAAATTTAGGAAGATGTCTCAATTCTGATGGTTCATTTATGTAAGGTTCAGATAACATGAAAACAGAGTATGAGATCCCAATTGTTCTTGAATCATTTATTTCACCACTTAACGATGTAGAGTAATGAGGATCAATGGAGTCATAAGACTGAATAAAATTTTCAATATCCTTTATTTCAATATTTTTCACCAAAGAATGGTCAATTTCAACCTCACCAGTGATCACTAAATTACTTAGGTAACAAATCGCACAACCTTCACTCTCATTGGGACAAGATAAACACATTTGTTTTGGGTTCACCTCACATATAAAATAATTTTCAGAATCATGGATAGGAAATGATGAATGTTGGATAAACTGATATGAATCAACAAATGAGAATTCTAGTTCATTTTCCTCATTACCATCCATGTTGGATCATTGGAGGTCAGAGGTGATATGAGATTCCAAAGAGTTTTCAAGATCCTTTAGATCAATAGAGTTTGAATTTGTAATGTCAACATTAATTTCTCCATTTATGACTTGGTTAATGAGGTTGCAATATTCAAAAACTCCTCTATTAGTAGAACATGAAGAACATGTTGGATTGGGATTCAACACACTCTCAGAGAGACTTTTGGAAGCATGGATAGATAATACAGATTGATTCTCAAATGGGTATTGCATGGATTAAAAAATATTGAACTTGACCATTTGGTCACCAAATTCCATGGATAAGATGCCAGCATGGACATCAATTTTGGTTTTAGATGTCATAAGGAATGGTCTTTATAGAATTAGAGGAGATTGAGAAGAAGTTGTCTCACCTTCCATGTCAAGGACATAGAAATCAGTAGGGAAGATAATATCATTGACTCGGACAAGGAAATACTCAATTATACCCTGAGGACTGGTTGTGCTTCGATTGGCTAACTGAATGAAAACACCTGTTGGGTGCAAGGGACCCAGAACAAGGTTGAAGAATATAGATTTGGGAATAACATTAATTGAGTCTCCTAGGTCTATGAGTGCATCATCAAAGTTGTAACTTCTAATTTGGCATGGAACAGTAAAGGTCCCTGGATCATTGCACTTAATGGGTATGGACTCTTGGGTTGCAAAATTTTTAAAGGTCCTAAGTTTCCTCTTGTGGGTACACAACTCCTTGAGAAACTTGGCACACTTAGGGATTTGTTTTATGGAATCTAAGAGAGGAATGTTGACTTAAACATGTCTAAACAAGTCGATCATTTCAGTATTAGGTTCAAAGGACTTACTTGGTTTAGAAACAGCTTGATGAAAAGGAATTAGATTCTTAAGTAGAATGGAAGGAGGTGAGGGAATGGATTCAAGTTCCTTTTCAAGTTTATTTTTCTTTTTATTTTCTAGGTCAACATTCAAAGGAGGGTTGGAGGACTTATCTTGAGGCATATCAAATTGATTTCCTGATCTAAGTGCAATTGCACTTACATTACCCTTGGGGTTGTGTAATGGTTGAGCTAGGAGTTGGGAAGAATTGGATGGTTGCTGCTGACTAAGGTGGGATGCAAGTTGACCAATTTGGGTTTCAATGTTCTTAAGGCTTGAATGGGTGAAGGAGGAAAGATCTTCCACTGCACTTTACCATGGTTTCTTGGAAGAAGTGGATTGTATCATATTGGGATTAACTTGATTTTGGTTCTTGGGAAAGCGATTGTATTGGTTTTGGAATTGGAAAGGCTCACTGGGATAATGGAATCCAGGAGGAGGATTGTTCCTTTGAGGTTGAGGAATAAAATGATAAGGTTGTTGGAAGTTACCAACACCATGAACATATTGGAATTGGTTTGGGTTTTGAGGAGTTAATTGAGGAGGATGAGATATGAGATTACCATACCTATGGCCTTGGTTATAGGAAGAAGTACTTTTCATTAAAACAGAATTACAAAGAAAGAGACTTATAAGATTATAAAAATGAAGAACACGAAAGTAAGTGAAAAAAAGAGAAGAGGAAAGGTATCTCAAGTGAAAAATTGAGTATGGAAGGTCCTCCCAAGACATTTTCAAGGCTTTTTTCATGCCAATATGTTCTCATCTCTTCTGAAATTCCAACCTCTCTCAAGGAGAGAAGGGGAGAGTATTTATAGCCCAAGGAGTGTACTGTTTGCATTCCCAATCTGTTCCTCCACTTTCATCACCATGTTGGCTATTCAGACCACCAAATCTCGAGGACTCTACTTATTATAAGTTTTATATAATAACGTTTTCTGACTACTCTCAAAATTTTGAGTCATTTGGATATATGTAGCCAAAGTTATGGCCGGTTGATTAAAAAATTTTAATCTATCCATTTCAATCCTGTCTTTTTGAAGTCCAACATGTGAAAGGGTTTTTGAAAAGTAATATGCCTTCAAAACCGAATTATTTATTCAAAAAAGTTGGTCTACTATTTTTTCTCTTTCACACTGCAAAATCTCAGCTTTATTGGATGCTTACATCATGAGATATGTCATTAATACTGTACTGATTTTATTTCTCGGCCAGAATGGTGGTCTGGACTTCAAGGCATATTTTGGGCCCATTGTGTTTGGATTTAGGCCTTGAAATTTTTATCCAATACTCCTTTAATTATCCCCAAATCTTTGGAGGAGAATAAAAGAATTTATACTTCCTTATTGAGACTAGAAATTAAATCTTCATGAATAGTCCAGTTTCTTCACAGATTCTTTGGTCTTGTTTTTGAGGACCATATAGCCCATGAAATGGAAGAATTGGCTCATGGTACCTTCTAAAGAAATGATTTATATTTATAGGGGAATCCTAAAAAACAAGAACCACACAATTTGGATTAGTATAGTGATTTTTATTATTAAAATAGTAAACTGACTCAATTGGACTACTTCTAAAAATGCTCAAAAATTATACTTAATATTAAAACATTAATATTTCACACATTATGAACATTTCGTATAAAATCAGTAAAGGGAGTATATAATAGTTTATTAAAATATTCATAACATAAATTTTATCAAAACATTTCAAGCTTTATTTTCATATACATACATTTTTCACTGGAGTTTTTGTTTTAAAAATATGAAAACAAATTTAATACATTTATATGTTTATATATATATATTTATTTGTGTGTATATATATATAATTTCACAATAAAACTTATAACTGATTTTGAACATATAAATATCATGAAAATTCTACTTTACATGGAATTTTAATGATATAATAACTTTCATCAATATATTCCTTTTATAAAACTTATAAACAAAACATTTTTGTTGAAGTTTATTCCTAAAAAGGAATCATTTATTCAAAACACATACATATCAATGAATAATAAAACTAGTGAATGAATTATAAATTCCTTATATGTCACAAGTTATAGATGATAACCATATATTATATAACATTTATGATTACACATGTAGTTTGCACACAAAATAATATTTTTTTGCTGACCTCCATGTTTTAATGATCACAAAATCATGATTAAAATGATATAAATAAATTGCATGTTTTCTATAAGAATATCATATTTCGAGACAGGTGATAAAATTTACTAATAAAGAGACACCATTGTCTATGAATCAATTCTAGTATAAAAATCTCACTAAGTGTGAGACATTGCTAGAATATCACACCATCAGAAAGTCATACCACTAAACTGAAAAATTGACA
This sequence comes from Viscum album, assembly GCA_963277665.1. Lineage (NCBI taxonomy): Eukaryota > Viridiplantae > Streptophyta > Magnoliopsida > Santalales > Viscaceae > Viscum > Viscum album. The sequence goes on from OY728141.1 coordinate 1,634,711,944, forward strand.
AAGTCTGAGACACTATCAGTTGACACACTATTAGGATGTAATGACACCAGAATGTAAATTTGTCTAAGTATGAGATACCAAAAATGAGACACTGCTAATTCATAATTTTTTAAAATTCTAAGACGCCATCAAACTAGACACTCTCAGTATCCGGACTCCAGAACAACTCACCGCTAGACTCTGAGACACCGTCTGATTGAGACACCGTCTGATTGAGACACCGCTAGACTAATCCAATGCCACTATTTTATTACTTTAATTATTTTGAATTATTACTAATAAATATATTATTTAAGTTAATTCCATTTATTATTTTAAATATTGTATCTTAAATTTTCAACAGAGTACATTTATGCGAGTGTTAGACATGTAATATAAGAAAACAGAGACCATCTGGATATTCCTGCTATTATTGCTACTGATAAAAGTAAAGAAAACTCCCTCATGTAAAAGGTTGTGAGATATAAATATAGAATACTCTAGTGAAGCAGACTGATAAAAATATGAGAACTCTTGACTACTAAATACCCTTTGAGCTGAAGAGATGAACTGCTGCATCATGTGAACATTCAACTGAGGAAGCCAAAAGCACATACTCGTCAGCTGCTTTCCTCCAATAAAGAAAACGAGTTTGTGACACTATGTTATTTAGAATTTTCAAAGAACTACCAACTTAAGATTCACTACCAAATCAAATCAATATTTAAAATATGAATTACAATAGACCGAACATTTCTAAACTCTAAACTTTTAGATTTCTCTATTCTGTTTACTTTTATTACATTTTGAGTAGTGTGTGTGCATACTCTGTTTTATCACATATACACTATCTCATGTACCAAATTGGAAGATACCTATATATCTTATTATCTTTTCTTACACATATAATCCCATGAATAATAGTGGTAGAGGTCCCTGTGTTTCCTTTTTATTTTTTACTCCCATGTATAAATATGGAAGAGGTCATGTGTGACCTGGATAGTTTGTAAACTATTGTGAAACCCAATCCAGGTTATGGATCATCTTATTTATTTATATAAACTTATTGGTGGCAGGTGATCACAAAGTGGAGAGTAATAAGTCTCAAATTGAGACTACACCTCTTGTATTCAAACTTTACACTGTGTTCTTTAATTTCGTTTACTTTATTTCCACCTTAAAATTGAATTTTTTTTTAACTATAAACAAAATATATAATTTGAAAATTTATCTTAATTTGTGTTCATATAGTATTTTTATCAAGTAAAATAATTTCAAAGGTTCCAATATTATTTTATATTATTATTCTAAGACCTAATCAATCTTTAGAGAAATCTTTAAAAAGATTAACATCTATATCATACTATATATTTTTATAAAATAGGTTGTATTTAAATATTTGGGGGATTTAAAAATAATCAATTTTAAAAAGAATTTTTTATTTTATAATCAATCCCCCCCCCAATTTAGATACTCACTCAAACCAATATTTGGCATTAGAGGATTTCTTTCTTTGGTATTAATGTCTTAAAATTATTTTAAATTGTAATTTTAGTTTTGTTATAATGATCTTAAATTTTTTTCATTTCTAAATTTATCTCTTTAAAATGGATAATCATGAAGAAGGTTTTTCTACTAACAAACCTCTATTTTTCAATGGTATAAATTATCCTCAATGGAAGATTAAAATGAAAATGAATATATAAAATATGAATTTTGATATTTGGTCCGCTATAGAATAAAAATATGTCATTTATGATACTACTATAAGTGCTTGGGATGATTCTAGAAAATTGGATTACAATAATAACTATTAATAAATGAATAACTTATACTATTCTTTATAATACGAGGAATTTAATAGAATTTATGCTTGTAAAACAAAATTTTAAATTTTTGATACTCTGTTTGTTTCCCATGATGGAACTTCAAATGTTAAAGAGATGAGGCTTAATACTTATAAAATTAAATACGATAATTTTAAAATGAATCATGATGAACCCATTTCTGATATGTATCTTAGGTTTAATGAGATTTTCAACACAATTATCTCTCTTGGAAAACCAATATCAAATAAAAATAATATTATGAGATTGTTGAGATTTCGATCTAAAAGATGGAGAGGCACATCAATTTCAATCTGAGAATCATGAAACATAAGTAAGATTCTTGTGAAAGAGTTGATTTGAATACTGATGATGTATGCAGATTAATTTAAGGTAAACCATGAATAATATTAGGGGCCTAAAATAAATCCAGTAGCTTTAAATACTACTTCCTCCAAACATAAAGGAAAAATAAAAGATAACGTATAATATTTAGATTCAAGTGATAATGAATTTATTTCTAATAGTTATGAGGAGATGACTCAACTAGCTAGAATGTTTAAGAAGTTTCATAAGAAGAAAAACTTCTTTATAAAATCAAACTACAAAGGAAAGTATAAAAATAGAGGAAATTTGAAGAAATATTGGAAGAAGGATGATGATCCAAAACAAGCTGTGTGTTTTGAATGTAAAAGAAAAGGACGTATAAAATATAACTGTCTAAATATTAATTATAAAAAGAAATATAAGGAAAATAAAAGAAGATATAAAAATTATATGAAATCCACAAAAAATGATTCTAAATATAGCTCCATTTATTTTTATTCTTCACCCGAAGATAAGCCAAATAGAGAAAATATGTGTTTCATGACTAAATTTAGTAAGGTATCTACATTACCTACTATTTCTAATATTCTGGCTATGTATAATTTTAATAATTATAATAATGAACAACATAATGATGATAATATATCAAATGAAAAATTATTTTAATACTGTAACATGTTATAATACACCTTTAATTTGGTTAAGGATAAATACAAAATTTTAAAAAGACAACACGCACTAGCTAAAAATAGAAAATCTTCACTAGCTGTAGAAAAAAATAAAAATAATCAACTAATAAAAGAAAACACATAACTTAAAATTTCAAATGATCAATTGAATAAATATATTTAAAAGTTTAAAAATGGTAGAGATACACTCAAAAAAATATTGGGAAGGTAAGTTGAACCAAAATATGTTAGTGGAATTGGATACCAACCAAGAAAGAGGAAAATAACAAAAAAAACTTTTGTTCCTAAATCCATACCTGAAGGTTCTACTTCTAATCATTTTTTAAAAGGACCTAATAAGGTTTTTATTTTAAATAGTTTGAAATATATTTATAGGAAACCTATCAAGAAACTGTGGGTTCCCAAATCTCTAATTTCTAACATTTCTTGTCTCAAATGGATTTGGTTACCAAAATAATTCCCTATATAAAATCTATTTTGCAGGAAAAAAATGCTTGAAGACCTCCAGTAAAAGTGTATGGTACTTGGAAAATGGTTTTTTAAGACACATGATAGAAGATTATTCAGGATTCAAGAGCCTCATAAAGGTTTGTGGTGTCCATTTCACCTTTGGTGATCATGTCAAAGAAAAAATCATCAGCCTACAATAGATTGGAAATTAAAATTCAGTTTTGATTTCTAAAGTTTTATATGTTGATGGTTTAAAATATAATATTCTAATCATTTCTAAGTTATATGATGATGGTTTTTATGTTAATTTTGAGAATTATGATTGCAATGTTTAGGATTATAAAATTTATTTAATTTTATCTTCCTTGAGAAATGATAATGTTTATGGTATTGATTTAAATTATTTGATTCCTAAAAATGTTTCATGCTTAAGTGAATTTCATAAAGAGTCATTGATTTGGCAGTGGAGACTAGGGTATTGTGACATTCACTCACTTAGGAAGATAACTAGAAAAGGGTTAGTTAGGGATCTACCTAAGCTTTCATTCCCAACTGATAAAGTCTGTAACCCCTATAAAAAAAAGAAATAATATAAAGTTTCTTTTATATTAAAGAAATAAGTATCAACTTCTCAACCCCTTGTATTGGTTTATATAGATATATTTGTACCATATAGATTTTTACGTCTTAATGGGGAGCACTATGTTTGTGTTCTTGTAAATTATTTCTCTAGATATACTTAGGTATACTTTCTAACTCACAAGAGTGAATCTTGATCTTACTTTACCAAGTATGCTAAGTTTGTAGAAAATATTAGAGTACTTAAAATTAAAACCTTAAGAAGTGATCATGGCCATGATTTTGAATATTTTTTCTCAAAAAATGGATACACTCATAACTTATCTTCTCCTTGTACCCCTCAGTAGAATGGAGTTGTAAAAAGGAGAAATAGAACTTTACAAGAGATAACTTAGACCATATTGAATGACTATGACCTACCTATCTATTCTTGGATAGAAGTTTTCAATACAGCCTACTATATCATTAACAGAGTTTTTATTAGACCTATCCTTAAGAAGACCCATTATGATTTGTGGAATAATAGGAAGCCTAAGGCTAATTACATCAGAGTTTTTGTTTGAAAAGTATTTATTCTAAATACTAAGGATAATTTGGAAAAAATTTCTTCCAAAAGTGATGATAGAATTTTCCTTGGTTACTCAATATATATCAAAGCCTATAAAGCTTTCAATAACAAGACCAAAACTATGGAAGAATTAGTACATGTAAAATTTTATGAAACTGATCCACATGAGTCTAAGAACTCCCTACAAAACCTTGAGGATGATTTATCTTCTTTAAACTTAAATTCCAAACCTTTAGATTTTTCTATCAAACAACCAAAAAAATCATCAAGTTCTGAAGAAGTTTTAGGACTTCCAGAACCTAAAACTAAAAATTTAGGAGTGACCATTCCCTCATTATCTAGAGCTATTAGAACCATTAAGTACCATCCTTTAAATGTTGTTGTTGTTGATCTAAATAGAGGAACACAAACTAGATATTATTTAAGAAATTAGGATGAACATCAAGCATTCTTATCTCAACTTGAACCTAAGAACATCAATAAAGCAATTAATGATGAATTCTAGGTGATAGATATGAAAGAAGACTTAAATCAGTTTGAAAGAAACAAAATGTGTTAACTTTTAGATATGCCCAAGTACACCTTGACTCTTGGTACTAAATGGATTCTTAGTAATAAAGTTTATGAGTCAACCACTATAGTTAGAAATACGGATAGACTTGTTTCACTAAGTTACAGTTAGGAAGAAGGAATCGACTATAAGGAAACCTTTTCACCTATAGCCAAACTTGAATCTATAAGAATACTAATTTCTTATACAACACATTTAGACTTCAACATTTATCAAATTGATGTCAAGAGTTCATTCTTAAATGGTTTTATAATTAATTATTTTTTATAGAACAACCTTATGGTTTTACTAATCCCCATTTTCCAAATCATGTTTTTAAATTAACTAGGTCTTTATATGGTTTAAAACAACCTCTTAGAGGTTGGTATGATATGATCAACAATTTTCTTATTTCAAAAGGATTTTCAAAAGGTATAGATGATACTACTATTTTTATAAAATGAATTTCAAAAGATTTATTATTAGTAAAAATCTATGTTGATGATATTATTTTTAGATATTCAAAATATTCTCTTTGTAGTAATTTTTCTGAAATGATGAAAAATGAATTTGAAATCAGTTTATTGGGTGAACACAAATTCTTTCTTGGATTTCCGATCTTTCAAAATAAATAAGGAATTATCTTAAATAAAAGTAAATATACAATAGATTATTTTAAAAGATTTTAACTTGGATTGAACTAAGACTAGTGATACTCATATGAGTACCACTTGTAAATTGGAACTTGATGAAGTTGTGAAACTAGTTGATTAATCCAAATATTGAGGTATGATTAGAAGCCTTCTCTACTTGAGTACTATACAACCATATATTATGTTTAATGTGTGTATGTGTGTTAATCTTCAAGTAAACCCAATATAGTGACACCTTGTTGTTGTTAAAAGAATTTTCAAATACCTCAAGTATATAACCCATTTTGGATTATCTTACCCAAGAAGTAAAGAATTTCATTTAATAAGTCATTCAGATTCTAATTTGGTAGATGCAAGTTAGATTGAAAAATCACCTCTGTCACATGTCACTTTTTAGGAAAGTATCGATTTTCACAGTGTAGTAAAAAGAAAAATTCTGTTGCATTGTCTACTAATGTGTCTGAATATGTAGATGCAAGTAGTTGTTATGCATAATTTTTTTGGATGAAAAAAAATTTACTAGATTATGGATATAAATTCTGACATGTCCCCATAAATACTGACAAAAAAATTTTAATAAATATTTCTAAAAATCCTATTTCTCATTCTAGGAGAAATCATATTGATATAAGACATCATTTTGGAGAGAAAATTTTCAAAAAAGGAGATATCACTCTTGAATTTATTGACACAGTTAATCATTTAGCTTATATATTCACTAATCCTTTGAATTATGAGAGAATGATATATTTCAAACATAAGTTAGGATTGGTTAATTTTGGTTGAGTATAATTTTCTGTGATATACTATTATGGTTGACATACCGTTGTGGTGGTATGTCGTCAGCTTTCCATGTCATTGGATTGTCATGTCGTTGTCCTATCATATGATTAATATGTCACACCATTATTATTTCATGCCTTTGTGATTTTTTTATTTCTCAAAGTTGAACCATTGGTTTAATACTTTCTGGAATTTTTTATTTCATGTAACCCGATACGAGTTTTTACTCAATTTTAAATTTTATTTCAAGTATTATTTTGATTTTGGAATACCTAAAATATCAAATGATATCAAAATAGAATTATGTCTATTCCCAACACACCTTGAGTCCAACAAAATACTCTTGTATATTTATCTCTCAAGCCTTATACAACCCTTCACCTCTTTCTTTTAAAACCTTCTCTCTACCCACAAACGAGCTTGTTGAAGTAGTCTGTATGCAAATAATGAAGCATTATTCAATATATTCTCTAGAAGAATCAATATCTTCTAAGAATCAGAGGAAGGAATTGAGTGTACCTACTCTAGTTGCTCCAACTACACCAGTTAAACATGATCTTTCCAATAGATTTGTTGTGGAAGAAAGGGAAGTTTAATTGAAGTGGTTATTGAATAGATAGTCTCTATTAATCAAAGTACTCCCGAATCAAGGATGGATGGAGTGGTTTTCCTCTAACAAGAGACCCCACTACCCTAAGATGGTTTATTAATTCTATTAGTATATAGAGTTTTCCTTTGATCAAGATGGTTCTAATTGGACAAGAAGTTGTGTGAAAGGACAATTAATTGATTTTTCCTCAAAAAATGGGATAAATGTTTGGATTTACCCCATGAAGGAGTATATAAGGATTATCAAGGCACAATTCCTGAAGATAGTGAGTTGTTTGTGTATTGAGAGGCTTTGATAGATCTGACAGAAGATTACATAACCAAAATACCAATTTCCTCAAAGCTTGATAGAGAATATAGGCCATTGCTGATGTTTTTGTAGTTCACGCTATTCCAAAGAAAGGGTGATTTTTTAACTTTATTCTATCAAGATATTTATCTTTTATATCTTATAAAATAAGGTCATAACATAAATTTGTGCAGATATCTCATGGTGCATATGTGTAAGTTGACCAAACTATCCCCCAAATTAGACTCCTTGATCTACCCCAAGTTCATTTCTACCATGTTAAAGGACATAAACCTTGTAGTAGAAGATGAAGAGTCTATTATAGAGCACAGTGGTTTCTATATTTCAAAATATACTTGTTCAAGGATGAAGATTAGCTGGAACCCTTGGAAGATATATTGGGTTGGATATTCTGATAAGTTATATGATGAGTATAATCTTGTTTATCATCCAACCATACCGATGGATGAAGTTGATCCAGGATTGGAGCCTAATGAAATAGTTGAATACTCAGATGATGATGTAGAAGTAGATATTGCAAAATAATAAGAAAATTAACCTTTTTTTGATGAAGGGAGTGATACCGACTTGGCTCCCAAATCTCCTCCCATTACTTTTGGAGATCCTATCCCACCTAAAATATTTTCAAGAAGAGAAAAGTTTGTTAAAAGTAATGAAGAAAAGATCAAGGTCTCTGGAGAGGAGTAGTATAAGAGTTCCAAATCCACTAAAGTAGATGATTATGATAATGAGGAGGAAGAAAAGTAAGAAGAAGATGAGAATGGAAATGGTGAAAATAATAATGGAAATTAAAGGGATGAAGATTCTGGAAGTGATGATGAAGATAAATCTAAACCTAGTGGTGAAAGTGGTCGAATTAAAAGGAAAGACGTTGGAATGACCCCAGAGCTTTAGGATTCACTTGTTGAGGGGGATAAATCCGCATTTGTGGAAATATTTTAGGAATATATAGCTGTTGATTAAGTTGAGGCCAACTCTTTTACCACTAGTCAAACAGTTTCAAATTATGATGTGATGGAATGATTGAGTGTGATTGCTGCTGTAGAACAACATATAGTTGAGTAAGAGAAAATGGAGATACCTTATTTTGATCAAGGAAGTGGTGATTAGTTTGATGTTTTAATTACTGATGAGCCTCTATTTTACAACCGTATGGAAGTAGATCCTACCGTTTAAGGAAAAAAGGATTATTCTCAGGTGATAGTGGTACCTCCTGTTGTTAAAAAGATAGAAGATAATCCGGCCAGTGTTGATCACACATTAACAACATAGAATTTAGATGAATAGAGAAGTCTTGATGTTTCAGGTGTACCTGCTAGTAAAGTATATATTTCCATTGAATCTGTTTCATTTTTCTTTGAATTGTTATGCATTAACCCTATGGAAGAAGAATGAGGTAAGTAATTATGTATTGTAAGGATTACACCAAATAATGGGAGACTTGAGGTTCAAGTTGAAGGTGATCCTAAGGGATCTTTGATTGCTCAAGTAGACTTTGTAGGTATACTAGAAAATTTTTATTATGTTATAACTACTTCTCCTGAACCTACTATATATCATCCTATTATTCTTGTTGATATGGCCACTTGAGATGTCTTGAAAGATTTTGGTGAAAAGATTCTTTTTGAGTTTTATAAGTGTTTGATGAAGTAATCCCCTATTTTGACTAAACTTAGAAAAAAGGATTCCAAATATCTATTTGAGTTGGTGATCCAACATATCCAACCAATGATGATGCATCACATATATAAATTCAAGATTGAGAATAATGTAATTGGAAGTGAATTGGATTCTTTCAAGGCTGTGATTGAATATTTGAAGTTAACCTTTTTTTCCTCCATGGATGGGATCCTAAAAAATCTCGAGGATATATTTTCAGACACTTATAATCCTACTACTCCTATAGTGGATATTTATTAGTTAAGAATAGTTATCAGAGAGTAAGTTGCAGCTATGTTCAATATTCCTTCTAGTAGCTCACATATGATTCCTTTGGAAATGTTGAGGAAGTTTGAGCATCATATTGATCATGATCACATGTTAATAATAATTCATGATAAGGACATGATCTTATAAAAAGTGAATATAACAAAGGATATTAGATATTATTTTTCAATGATTTATATAAAGAATTCAATGGAATAAAAATTCAATTTCTTAGATGAAAATTTAAGGATGCCTCCAGTTTCACAGGCTTTCAAAGAACAAGTCAGAAAACTAAAGGAGATGAATCCATAGTTAAAACGATTTATGGAAGAGAAGGTTGATTTATTCAGTGAAATGGAAAAATGTGGATAGATCATTATGGGTTTTATAAATATGATGAATACGTTTCTTCATGTTCATGGACAAGATGTAGTAGCTCAAGAGGCCATTCCAATTACTCATAAAGTCTCTCTTTAACTAGGAGTTTCTCGTGATCGATTGGATCATCTACCTACCCAATTTCAACCTTTTCCTATGCCTCCTACTCAAGCTTTGTGATAGCTCATGCCAGTTGTTTTTGTGGAGGATTTTCCAATAGCTATAACTGGATTACCAACTGGTGTTCCTTCCACTCTGCCTCAACCTAAGCCTTCTGCCTTAGATAAAGAGAAAGAAAAGGATAAGGGAAATGGAAAAAAACCTATGGAACCCTCTGACAAATCTTACACCTTTTTTGTTGTTGTATTAGACTATCAGTCTTTGATGAGACTTGGTTTTGTAATATCTTTTTTCTAATCATTTTGATGATATTTCCCATCTATTGGGATTTTTAATCTTTCTTACTTTATTATCTTTACTCTATTAATATTTACCTTCTTGATAATCCCAAAAGGGGGATACTTTTTATGGAATATTTATGTTTTGGAGAATTTTATGGAATCTCTGATTTATTACAGTGTTGTTTTTATGTGATTATTAATACAATATATTTTAAATATTTCTATCTTTTGGTACATGTTCCCTACATTTTATACTTACTATTTTCTTATTTTCTTTCTTTAATACCATCTCAAATTACTCAGAATGCTATGTTTTGATTTATTCTACCTTGGATATTATGTTTAATCATTTTTAATACATTTGATTACATGATTTGTGATCATAAAAATCGGGATATTATTGATTTCCTTCTTTAATGACCACAAAATCATGATTATATTGATCTTAATAAATTTCATGTTATATGTAAGAATATCATATTCTAAGACAGGTGATAAAATTGACTAAGGAATAGACACCATTGTATATGACTCTCTACAAATATAAAAATCTCTCTAAGTATGTGACACCACCAGGATATCACACCACCAAAAAGTCATACCACTAAACTGAAAAATTGACAAAGTCTCACACAATGTTAGTCGACACACCATTAGGATTTCATGCCGCCAGAAGGTAAATTGGGTTAAGTATGAGATACTTCTATATGAGACACTGCCAGTTTCATAACACAAACATAGAATTTTAGAAAATTCTAAGACACCATCAGACCATATACTGCCAGTGCCATGCCTCCAGAGCAACACACCACCATACTATGAGACACCGTATGATCGAGACACTGCCAGACTAAGACACCACCACTATTTTCTTAATTTACATATTTTGAATTATTACTAATTGAAATATTATTTAAGTTAACACCATTTATTATTTTAATGATTTTATCTTAAATGTTCGATAGGGTGCATTGATGAGAGTTTCTGACAAGCAGTACAAGGAAGTAGAGACCATCTAGATATTACTACTGCTGTTGCAACTGATAAAATTGAAGTAAACTCCCTCATGTGAATGGGTGTGACATATACATAAAGGATACTCTGGTGAAGTAGACTGATAAAAAACTAAGAGCTCATGACTACTTAATACTCATAGAGATGAAGAGCTGAACTACTGAATCCTTTGAACATTAGACTGAGGAAGCCAAAATCACATACTCATCAGTTTCTTTCCTCTAGTCAAGAAAACGAGTTTGTGAAACTCTTTTCTTCAAAATATTTTCTAGAAATCCCAAATCAAGATTCACTGCCGAATTAAATTAAGATTCACAAACTTCATTAAAATAGACCAAGCATTTATAAACTCTTAAATTTTAGATTTTTCTATTCTATTCACTTTTATTACATTTTGAGCAGTGTAAGTGCATACTCTATTTTATCACATGCACACTATCTCCCACATCTAATTGGAAGATACCTATATGTATTATTATCTTTTCTTACACCTTTACTCACATTGATAAAAGTGATAGAGGTCCCTATGTGACCTATTTTTTTACTCCCACGTATAACTATGGAAGAGGTCGTGTGTGACCTAGAAATTTTGTAAACTATTGTGAAACCCTATCTAGGTTGTGGATCATATTTTTTATTTTATATAAAATTCTTGGTTGTAGGTGATCACCAAGTGGAGAGGATTAAGTATCGAATTGAGACTGAACCTATTGTATTCTTACTTTCCATTGTCTGCTTTAATTTGGTTTACTTTATTTACAACTTAAAATTAAAAATTGTTTTAACTCAAAGAAATATATATACTTTGATGGTTTATCTTACTTTGTGTTCATATAGTATTTTGATCAAGTAATCTGATTTTAAATGATCCAATAATATTATATATTATTTTTCTGAGACCTAATCAATATTTGGAGTTTTTTTAGAAATATTAAGATCTATATTATACTACATATTTTGATAAACTCGGTTGTATTTAAATATTTTATTGATTTCAAAATAATCCATTCTAAATAGAAATTTTTATTGGGTACTCAATTCACCCCCACTTGAGATACTCACTCTGACTAACATTTTGTATTAGAGGATTTCTTTTTTTGGTATTAAAGTTATCAAATTCTTTTAAACTCTAAATTTTCTTAAGATCTTAATTTTTTTGTCATTTCTAAATTTATCTCTTTAAAATTTATAATCATAAAGAAGGATTTGTTACTAATAGACCTCCCTTTTTTAAAGGTAAATATTATTTTCAATGGAAGATTAAAATGAAAATGCATATAGAAAGCATGATTTTTGGTATTTGGTCTTTTATATAAGATGAATATGTTATTCTTGATACTATTAGAAGTACATGGTATGTTGCTACAAAATTGGATTACAATTAAATTTTAAAGGAATGAATGCATTATACCGTGATTTATGAGATGAGAAATTTAATAAATAGTTTTCATGTAAAAGAACATTTGAAATTTGGGATACTCTATCTGTTTCCCATGAAATAACTTCAAATGTTAAAGAGATGAGGCTTAATAATTATACTATTAAATATGATAACTTTAAAATGAAGCTTGGTGAACCCATTTCTGACATGTATATCAGGTTTAATGAGATTTCAAACAAAATGAGATCTCTTGGAAAACTAGTATATGGTAAGGATCATACTATGCGATTACTGACATGTCTTCCTAAAAGATGGAGATACACATCAGTTTCAATTAGAGAATCATGAAACATAAGTAAGCTACTAGTGAAAGAGTTGATTAGAAAACAGATGATGTATGAAGAGGAATTAACGGTAAATCATGAAAAAGATGAGGAGCCTAAAATAAAGTAAGTAGCTTTCATGACTACTACCTTCAGACAATAAAATGAAAAAGAAAAAGAGAAAGTACAAGCTTTATATTCAAGTGATAGTGAATCTCTTTCTGACAGTGATTAGGAGATGAATCACCCAGAAAGAAGATTTTAGAAGTTTTATATGAAGAAAAATTTCTTCATAAAATCTTAATATAATGGGAAGTATGACAATAGAGGGAATTGGAAGAAATATTCAAAGAAGGATGATGATCCAAAAGATATAGTGTGCTATGAATATAAAAGAAAGGACATATAAAATCTAACTATCCAAAGATTAAATACAAAAATAAATATGATGAAAAAGATAGAAGACACAAAAAGGGTATCAAATCCACTTTGAGTTATTTTTAAGATAGATCCATTGATTTTTATTCTTCACCTGAAGATAATATAGATAGAGAAAATGCATGTTTCATAAATAAAAGTTAATGAGGTATCTGCATTACCCACTGTTTCTAAGATTCTTCCTGTGCATAATTTTGATAATTTTGACAATTAAAAACATGATGATAATATGTAAAATGAAAAATTATTTGAATACTATGACATTTTATAAGTATAATTTAATGATATTAAGGATAAATAAAAAGTTTTGAAAATACAACATGCCCTAAATACAAATATAAAATATGAGTAGTCTATAGAAAAAGAAAAAAATAGCCAACTACTCAAAGAAAACACTAAACTTAAACGGTAAAATGATCAATTCAAGAAATATATTGAAATGTTTAAAAATGGTAGAGGGACACTCACGGAAATTTTGGGAAAGAAAGTTTCACCAAAATATGTTATTGGAATCAGATACCAAAATGGATAGAGGAAAATAACAAAAATCACTTTTTTTCTTAAATCTAGACCTGGAAGTTATACTCCCAATCATTTTTCAAAAGGACCTGATAGTGTTTTTATTTCAAAGAGTATATAGTCTATCTATATGAAGCCTATTAATTAATTATGGGTTCCATAGGATCTAATTTATAACATTTCTAGACCCAAATAGATATGGGTACCAAAATCATTCCTGACATAAAATCTGTTTTGTAGGAAAAATGCTTAAAGATCTCCAGTAGAAGTCTATGATACTAGGATAGTGGTTGTTCAAGACATATGATATGATATTATTCATACTTCAAGAGAATCATAAAATATTATTATGGCAATTTCACCTTTGGTGAAAATGAAAAAGGAAAAATCATCAGCCTATTCTAGATTGGTAACAAAAATTTAGTTTTAATTTCTAAAGTATTATATGTTGATGGTTTAAAATATAATCTTCTTAGAATTACTTAGTTATGTGTTGATGGTTTTTATAATATGTTTGAAAATGATTCTTGTAATGTTTATGATTCTAAAAATCCTTTAATTTTTACTACCACGAGAAACGATAATGTTTATGCTGTTGATTTAAATTATTTGATTTCTAAAAATGTTTCATGCTTAAGTGCCTTTCACAAAGAGTCGTGGATTTGGCAGTGGAGACTAGGGTATTGAAACATTCACTAACTTAGGAAGATAACTAGAAAAGGGTTAGTTAGGGATCTACCTAAGCTTGTATTCCCAACTGATAAAGTGTGTAACCCCTATCAAAAAGGAAAATAACATTAAATTTATTTTAAATTAAAGAAACAAGTGTCAACTTCTCAACCCCTTGAGTTGGTTTATATAGATCTATTTGGACTATCTAGAGTTTCAATACTTAATGGGAAGCACTATGTTTATGTTCTTGTAGATGATTTCTCTAGATATACTTGGGTATAATTTCTAACTCACAAAAGCAAAGCCTAATATTACTTTACCAAGTATGCTAAGTCTATTGAAAATATTAGTGGACTTAAAATTTAAAACTTATGGAGTGATCATGGCCATGAGTTTGAAAATCAAGATTTTGAATTTTTTGCTCACAAAATGGCTATACTCATAAATTCTATACTCCTTTGACCCCTTAGCAGAATGGAGATTTAGAAAGGAGAAATAGAACTTTACTAGAGATAGCCTGGACCATACTGAATGAGTATGACTTACCTCTCTATTTTTTGGTAGAAGATGTCAATACAACCTGCTATATCATCAATAGATTTTTTATCAGACATAACCTTAATAAGAACCCTTATGAGCTATGAAAAAATAGGAAACCTAAGGCTAATTAATTTATATTTTTTGGTTGAAAATTATTTATTTTTAATAATAAGGATAATTTGGAAAAAAATTCTTCCAAAAGTGATTAATTAATTTTCCTTGGTTATTCAATCTCTAGAAAAGCCTATAGAGTTTTTAATAAGAAGAAAAAAACTGTGGAAGAATCAATACATGTAAAATTCAATGAAAAGAATATACATGAGTCTAATACCTACCAAGAAAACCATGAGGATGCTTTATCTTCTATGAACCTAAATCCCAAACCTTTATATTTTACTATTAAACAACCAGAAAAATCATCTAGTTCTAAATAATTTTCAGAACTTCTAGAACCTGAACCTAAAAATATAGAAGTGACAAGTACCTATTTCTCTGGTTCTATTAGAACAATTATGTAACATCATTTATATGTTTTTGTAGGTGATCTAAATAGAGGAACACAAAATATAGATTATTTAAGAAATCAGGTTGAATATCAAGCTTTCTTGTCTCATCTTAAACCTAAGAACATCAATAAAGCTATTAATGATGAATTACATGGGATAGAAATATATGAAAAATTAAATAAGTTTGAAAGAAAAAAAGTGTGGGAACTTGTAGATAAACCTAAGGACATCTTTCACATTTTAACTAAATGGGTGTTTACGAATAAAGTTGATGAATCATGCACTATAGTTAGAAACAAGTCTAGACTTGTTGCATAAGGTTATAGTCAGGAAGAAGGAATCAAATATGAGGAATCCTTTTCACTTGCATCCGGACTTGAAATCATAAGAATCCTACTTTCTTATGAAGCACATTTATATTTCAAGCTTTATCAAATGGATTTAAAGAGTTTATTTTTAAATGGTTTTATAATTAAGGATGTTTTTGTAAAAAAACCCAGGGTTTTCAAAATCCCCATTTTGAAAATCAATTTTTTAAATTAACTAATGGTTTATATGGTTTAAAACAAGCTCCTAGATCTTGGTATGATTGGCTCAACAATTTTCTTATTTCAAAAGGATTTTCAAAAATGTAAAGATGAATTTCAAAATATGTATTATTCATAAAAATATATATTGATGATATTATTTTCAGATCTTCATGAAATTCTCTTTGTACCTATTTTTCTAAAATGATTAAAAATGAATTGGAAATGAGTTTGATGGGTGAACTCAAATTATTTCTTCGATTTTAGATCTTTAAAAATAAATAAGAAATTATATTAAATCAAATTAAATATAAAAAAGATATTTTAAAATGTTTTAACTTGGAGAGAACTATGAGTAGTGATACTCATATGAGTACCACCATTAAATTGGATATTGATAAAACTAGGACAACTAGTTCATTAATCTACTTATAGAGGTATGAATGAAATTATTCTCAACTTGACTTCTAGATGAATAGATATTATGTTTAGTTTGTGTATTTGTGGTTGTTTTCAAGAAAACCAAAAATAGTCTCACCTTGTTCCTATTAAAATAATTTTCAAATACCACAAGTGTACAACCAATTTAGGATTATTTTACCCAAGAGGACAAACATTTGATTTAGTAAGTTATTATGATGATGATTTTAGTGGATGCAAGTTAGATAGAAAAATCACCTCTAGAACATGACACTTTTTAGACAAGTCTCTAGTTTCATGGTGTAGTAAAAATAAAAATTCTATTTAATTTTCTAATACTGAGGTTGAATACATAGATTCAATTAGTTTCTATGCACATATTTTGTAGATGAAACACACTCTAATAGTTTATGGATATCAATTCCAAAATTTCCCCATAAGCTATGACAATAAAAGTGCAATAAATATTTCAAAGAATCCTGTTTCTTATTCTAGGACAAATAATATTGATATAAGACATCACTTTTTGAGTGTCCATGTTCAAAAATAAGATATTACTTTTTAATTTATTGGGATAAAACATCGATTAACTAATATTTTCATTAAGCGTTTGAAATTTGAGAGAATTAACTATATCAAACATGAGTTAGGGATGATTAATTTTGTCTTAGCTTAATTTTATATGATATACCATTATAGATGACACACTGTTTTTGTGTCATGTTGTTGGCTTGTCATGTCACTAGATTGTCATGTCGTTGGCTTGTCATACCGTTGGATTGTCTTGCCATTGGCTTTTCATGCTGTTGGCTTGTCATGCCATTGGATTGTCATTCCATTGGCTTGTCATGTCTTTGTCTTGTCATGCTGCTGGCTTGTCATACCCTTACTATGTCATGTAATTAATTTTCATTCCTTTGTGATTTTTTTGTTTCTCAAAGTTGAACAACTGGTTTAATACTTTCTGGCATATTTTTATTTCCTGTAACCATATACGAGTTTTTACTTGATTTTAAATACACCTTCAAGTATTATTTCGACTTTATAATACCTAAAATATCAAATGATATCAAAACGACATTATGAATATTCCCAACACAGCTTGATCCTAGCGCAATATTCCCATATCTTTCTCTCTCAAGCCCTGTGAAACCCTTCACCTCCTTCTTTTTAAACCTTCTCCTTACCCTCGAACCAACTTTCCAAAGTAGTCTATATGATGAGAATGAAGTGTGCTTTAATATATTTTCTAGAAGAATATAGATCTTATAATAATTAGATTAAATAATTGAGTATACCTGATCCATTTTCTCTGACATCACCAGTTAATCCTGAGCTTTCTAAAAAAGTTGTTGTTGGAGAAAGGGAAGTCGAATCAAAGTTTTTGTTGAATATCAAGTATCTAGTACTCAAATTACTCTAGAATCAAGGATGGTTAGAGTGGTTTTCTACTAATAAGAGACCTAACTACCGTAAGCTAGTTTATGAATTCTATCAGTATGTAGAGTTTTCATTTGATCAAGATGGTGCTGAATGGATAAGAAGTCATGTCAAATGACAAGTAATAGGATTTTCATCAAGGAAATGGGTTAAATGTTTTAATTTACCTGAGGAAGGAATATATAAGTAATATCAAGGAAAAATTACAAAAGATAGTGTGATATTTGTGTATGAATATACTTTGATATATTTTATAGAAGATTTCATAACCATAAGACCTGTTGCCTCATAGATTGATGGAGAATGCATGCTATTTTTTATGTTTTTACAGCACATGCTATGCCCATGATTTTTCAACTTTAAGGTATAAATATGTTTATCTTATATATCTTATAAAAGAAGGTCATAAGATAAATTTGTGTAGATATCTCAAGGTACATATGTGTGAGATGACAAAACCATCCTCCAGATCCGACTCCTTGATCTACCCCAAGTTTGTTTCCGCCTTGTTAAAGGCCAAGGGACTAGTAGCTAAGGATGACGAGTTTATTACAGACTATGGTGGTTTCTGTATTTCAATAGCTACTTGTTCAAGGATTAATATTAGCTTGAACTTCTAGAAGAGATATTGGGTTGTATATTTTGATAAGTTATATACTGAGTATAATCTGGTTGATCATCCAACCAGAATGAGGGATAAATTTGATCCAGGATTAGAGCCTGATGAAATATTTGAATACTCAAATTATGATGAAGAAGAAGTTATTTATAAAGAAGAATAAAAGGAACCTTCTATTTATGAATGGAGTGATCCTAACTTGTCTCCAAAATCTTTTACCATTAATTTCGGAGATCTTATCCCACCTAACAGATTTTCATGAAAGGAAATGTTTGTTAAAAGTGATGAAGAAAATAATGAGGTTTTCAGAGAAGATCAATATAAGAGTTACAAATCCACTGAAGTAGATGATGATGATGATAACGAGGTAGAATAAAATGAAGAAGAAGACTATAATGGAAATGGTGGAAATAATAATTGAAATTAAGGGGATTTAGATGATGGAAGTGATGATGATGATGACTCTTACACTAATGGTGAAAGTGGCCAAATTAAAAGGAAAGATGTTGAAATGCATCCAAATATTTAGGATGAACTTGTTTAGGGGGAGTAATCCCCATATATGGAAATATTTCATGAAGCTTAAATAGTTGATGATGTTGAGGATAAATCTGTTTCCAATGGTCAAACATTTTCAGATTCTACTATGATTGAGCAGTTGAGTGTGATTGTGACTGTAGAATAACATGTAGCTGAGTAAGAGAAGACGACGACGCCTTATTCTGAGCAAGGTAGTAATGTTTAATTAGATGTTTTGAATACTGATGAGCCTCAAATGGACATCTGTATAGAAGTAGATCCTACAGTTGATGGCCAAAAGGATAATTCTCAGGTGACATTGGTACCTCCTGTTGTTAAATATATTGAATATAATCCTGCTTGTGTTGAACACACCTTAGCTGTACAGAGTACAGATGAACAGAGAAGTATTGATGTGTCAGGTGTACCTATCAATAAAGTAACTCCTTCCAATGAATCTATTTCAGTTGTTTTTGTAGTTCGATGGATTGAACTTATAGAAGAAGGATGGGGTAAGTACTCTAGTATTGTAAGGAGTCCACCAATGAATAGTGGACCTGGGGATCGAGTTCAAAGTGATACTAAGGGATATTTTATTTCTCAAGTAGAATTTGAAGGTATACTAGAATTGTTTGCTTCTATTAGAACTATTGCTTATGAACTTTATTATTCCTGTTGATATAGTCATATGATCTAACTTGAAAGATTTTGGTGAAAAGATTATTTTTGGGTTTCATAAGTTTTTGATGAATTAATCCCCTCTTCTAACTAAACTTAGTGAAAAGGATTCAAAATATCTCTTTGAGTTAGTGATCCAACATATCCAACCAAAGATTATGCAACACATACACGAAGTCAAGATTGAAAATAAGAGAATTGGAAGTGAATTGGATTCTGTCAAGGATTTGACTGAATATCTAAAGTCAAAATTTTGTACCTCCATGGATGGGATCCTAAAAAGTTTTGAGGATACATCTTCATACACTTATTCTCCTACTACTCCTACAGTGGAAAATGATCGGTTAAGAATAGTTGTTTAAGAGGATGTTATATCTATGTTTTGTGGTCCTTCTAGTAGTTCACCTATGATGCCTTTTGAGATGTTGAGAAAGTTTTATCATCATACAGATCATGAACACATGATAATATAAAAACATGTTAATCTCATGATCTCAAATAGAGATACTACAACCAATTACATTTGATATTATAAGTCAAGGATTTATATAAATCATGCTATGGAAGAAAATTTCAAGTTCTTAGATGAAAATTTAATGATGAATTTAGTTTCACATGATTTTAAGGAACAAGTCAAACACTTGAAGGATATGACTCCAGTGTTAAAATGGTTTATGGAAGGGAAGGTTTATTTATTTAGTGAAATGGAAAGAGATGGAAAAATTATTATGGATTTTATAAATACGATGAATCTTTTTCTTCATGTTCATGGTCATGCTATAGTGGATCAATAATCCATTCCAATTACTCATGAAGTATATCTTAAACCAAGAGTTGCAGGATATGAATTGGATCCTCTACCAGCCTAATTCTAACCTTTTCTTATACCCCCTTCTCAATATTTAGGACAGATCATGCCAGTTGATTTTTAGGAGGATCATCCAAAAGATATAACTAGATTACCAACTGGAATTCCTTCCACTTTTCCTTAACCTAATACCTTTTACTAGACCTTATCCTTCTGACATTAACGATTATACATGTAATTTTAATACAAAATAATAGTTTTTATTGACCTCCTTGTTTTAATGATCACAAATGATGATTATAATGATCTTAATAAATTTCATATTTTCTGTAAGAATATCATATTCTAAGATCGGTGATAAAATTGACTAAGGACAAGACACCATTGTCTATAAATCACCGCCATCATAAAAATCTCACTAAGTACAAGATATCACTAGGATATCACACCACCAGAAAGTCATACCATGGAACTAATGATTTTATTATGTCTGAGACATCGTCAGTCGACACAACGTAAATTTGGATAAGTATGATATACAGCCAGATGGGACACTACTAATGTCATACCACCAATACAAAAATATATCAAAGTCTAAGACACCATTAGACTAAACACCACTAGTGTCATGACGCCAGAGTAACACACCACCAGACTATGAGACACTGTCTGATAAAGACACCGCTAGACTAAGCCACCACCACTCCTTTCTTACTTTACTTATTTTTAATTATTTATAATGACTATAATATTAAAGTTAATACCATTTATTATTTTAATGATTATATCTTAAATGTTCGATAGATTGCATTGATGTGAGTTTTAGATGTGCAATATGAGAAAGCAGAGACCATATAGATATTCCTGCTACTGCTGCTGATAAAAGTGAAGTAGACTCCCTCATGTGAAAGGGTGTGATATATACATAGAGAATACTTTGGTGAAGCAGGTAGATAAAAAAATGATAGCTTGTGACTACGGAATACTCATAGATATGAAGAGTTTAACTACTTAATCTTGTGAACATTTGAATAAGGAAGCCAAAAGCACATACTCATCAACTGCTTTCCTCTAGTGAAGAACATGAGTTTGCAACACTCTATTCTTTAGATTTTTTTTCAATAAATCTCGGCTCATGCTTTACTATCGATTCAAATCAAGATTCAAAAAATTCATTGTAATAGACCAAGAATTTCTAAACTCTACACTTTTAGATTGATCTATTATGTTCACTTTTATTACATTTTGAGCATTGTGAGTGCATACTCCATTCTATCACACACATTTTCTCCTATAGTGAAATAGAAGATACCTAGATATATTATTATCTTATATTACATCTTTACTTCCATGGATAAGAGTGGTAGAGCTCCCTGTGTGGCCTGTTTATTGTTTTACTCTTATGTATAACTGTGGAAGAGGTCATGTGTTACATGGACAATTTATAAACTATTATGAAACTTGATGTAGGTTATAGATCATCTTGTTTATTTTATATAAAGTTCTTGGTGGAAGGTGATCACCAAGTAGATAGGACTAAGTCTCGACTTGAGACTGAACCTCTTGTATTCACTCTTTCCGTTGTGTGCTTCAATTTTTCTTACTTTATTTCCACCTTAAAAACTGAAAATTCTTTTAACTGTAAACAAAATATATACTTTGATAGTTTATCTTAATTTGTGTTCATATAGTATTATGATCAAGTAAACTGATTTAAAAGGATCCAATAAGATTGTATATTATTATTCTGAGACCTAATTAATCTTTAGAGAAATATTTAGAAAGATTAAGATCTATATCATACTACAAATTTGGATAATCTAGGCTGTATTTAAATATTTTGGGGATTTTAAAATTATCCATTTTAAATAGAAATTTTTATTGGGTACTCAATTCAACCCCCATCGTGAGATACTCAATCTGACCAGCGGTTTTTGTTATTAAAACTTATTGTAAATAATTATCAGAAAATAATATAAATATTAATACTTGATTTTTTGTAAAATTCAAGTATCCTTTAGACATAAGGATTCATCAATAAAAAGAAAATCCTTATTATTACTTTATGTCGTAGTTGAAAAATTGAAATAACATTAAAAATATAATGGTTTATCTAAAGAAAATCCCCTTACTCAAATATAATTATTTTTCTTACTTAAATATAAATTTATCACAATAATATTTAAAAATAAAAACATGTTTGATTTTAAAAATTAATTATTTTAAAATAAAAATTTAAAAAATATAATAAAACTATAAAACCATAATATAATTTTAATTAAAAAATTTAATCCATTACAATAATGAAATAATTGATGTAAATAATTTTTTTAATGGAATAAGCATCCCCTTACAAAATTTAAATTCTAATGACATGTAATTTTAAAAAATCCTTAGAATAAACAATTTTCTACATAAAATAAATTACCATATAAATAAATTTTAACATAAAAAATAAAAAATAAAAAATAATTAATCCCTTAAAAAAAATAATTCTGAAAACATTCTTAGAAAATATATAATATCCCTTACCCCAAATAATTGACAAATAATTATTTCCTTTACTATTATCTTACAATAATAAAATTTAAAAGAAATAATTATTTTAAAATAAAAATAATCAATTCCCTTACATATATCATAATTCTAATGTAAAAATAAAATCCTTTCAATATGCACTTAATTAATAGAAATAATAATAATAATCCCATAAAAATTAAGAAACCAATATAAAAAAATATTGAAATAATTCTTGGCAAGTAGACATTTAGATAACATCCCATACGTATTACTTGAAGAAGGGATCTTATTCTTTATTGACACAATATTGATATCTTATATTCACTATCTCTCAAACTCCTAGAATTGGACAAGACGGAAAAGTGAAAAAAGGGATACTGCCTTCCTATTGCAGTATTTCTTGCCTGACCAAAGCTTCTGTCTTACCAAACATATACGCACAGTAAAACAAATTAAAAAAAATGTCGAGGTATTGATGCTTATTTCTTCCAACTGAGACTCCCAATTTATAGAATCAACATCACTGTATAATTATAATATTATACTAATGGTTAATATCTCACAGTTTGAAAATTTCATAGTGTTTTTCTGGGTTTTAATTCCTCTACAATGATGGAAAACATATATGAACATCCATCTTAACACTTTCAGTGTAATCCAAAGGGAAAGAAGATAAATAATAATTTAATTTTAAGAACACAAGTCAAGAATGATGATTTATGATGCCAATCGATGAAGAAATTTGAAGTAAACAATAAGGAGTAGAAAAAGTTAGTTTTTCCATTTATTTATTTTTTGATTCAGACTGGTTCAAGATTCATCATGAAGTATCAAAATACATTCACACAAAATGATCTAATACCATTGAAAATCATCAGAAAAAATTATTTGAATTTAAAATGACCATTTTTGAAGGATAATAGGGACAATCGATAATAATAATGGATGAAAAACTGAACAAAGTGAATGATAGTACATGGAAAATCCTAATAAAACCCTTAGAAAATTAAATATGCACCCACCTTTGTAGATGAAAAACATCTCCATCCATGATCAGAATCATTTCATAATCAACCTCTTCCATCTGAGATTGGAAATATTTTTGTGGTAGAACCCTATCCGTGTTTGGATCTCCTTCAACATTGCTCGGTCCATACACATCGGTGGCCGATCTCCTTCCTTGTCTGCAATCAAGACCTCTATATGAATCCATGCCTACGGTCGAACCCCACTCCTTGCTCAGCTTCGACCTCCTAGGATTTGACTCCACCCGATGTGAAATCCATGGCCCCCTACTGCTCAACCTCCCAGAAATAATATTCACAAAAAAACTTCATCTCCCCCCTTTTGTCTTCATTTTGGGTTTCTTTATTTTATATTTTTTTTATAACATCAATATTTCATTTACAAATAAATTCTTATATTTTATAAAAAAAATATTTTTTTTAAAACTAATTATGAAAATATATATATATATATATATAATATTTTTAATTCATAAATATTAATAATAATAGGATTATCATATTATTTTTATAATTTCAATATTTAATAATAAAATTTATTACATAAATTTTATAATTAAAAACAATACTTATATATATATATATATTATAATTATCATAATATAATTTATATATTTTTACAAATTAAGTTATCTTTAATTATTATTATCATTTATATGCTTTTACAAATAACCTTATCTATGTTTTTAAATGTTATATAAATATAAAATTATAATTATAATTATACATGTTTTATAAAACTAGATGCTAATGTTACTTAATAAAATTGACAAACTTAAGTATTTTTAATTCTAAATCAATTTATTTTATTGTTAAATTATAATTATTTTAATATATTTATTAAAGAAAATGTTTTATAATAAAAATATTATTTCATGTCAATAATTTAATAATTAATGAAAATCAATTTATTATATAAAAACATATTCTAACTATTGTTATCTTGTTAACATAATATTTTTATAAAATATGCTAGTAAAAAAACTATTTAATAAATTATCATTATAATTTCTTCATTTATTTATTTTTCTTAATTGATAATTTAATATTCGTTTACAAATTTTTTTAATATTATTAGGAGTAATATTGAATTAATGTTTAAATAAAAATACTAATAATAAAAATAAATAAATCTTTTATTAAAACTATGGATGTTATATTCTCCCCCCTTAAATGAATTTCACCCTCGCAATTTTTTCATTGAACATAAGAAAATTCTGAATTTCCATCTTTAGAATTAGAAAGATTGGACTTCTAAGAGAACTTACTTATCTAGAAGATCAAATAAAATTCTATTGTGTATATTTTTTTCCTCAAACGACAACATCTAATCTCACAATTCATATAGACCGTTCTTATGATACTAAGCATGATGTCCCAAACCCACACTTATAGATTCAGTGCTAAAATATACTGTGTAATTTTTTATAAAAGATAAATAAAAATTACACAGTCTACTTATACAATTGAGGAATTTTTTTAGTATAGGTTCTAGAGACTTAGAAAACATCTTACAATTTATCAGAGTTGAACAAAAAATTAAATAAAACAAATAGATTGATTTTTTGTGCTAAATCCATAAGAAAAGTCATCTGACTTAGAATTTCTAGAATTCATGTGAAAATATTTTAAAAATAAGTGATGGGAATTAAATTTCCTAGTAAGGGGTTTTAAAATTAGTAAAATACCTTCTATGAAATACCCTTTTGAAAAATTAATTTTGAAAAATAGTTTTGAACATTATTTTGATAATACCTTTAAAAATACTTTTTTAAATACCTTTTGAAAATATTATTGAAATTATTTATGTCTTGAAAATACTACAACACTTTGAAAATACTTACGCTCAAAAATTGCTTTAAAAATTATCCCGTGATTTTTCTTAAAACAATATGCAAGCTTGTGAAAACAAGACATTGAGGCTACTTGAAACATTAAAGATTATCTTAGTCCTATCCACTTTATGAAGGATAGGTTCAGTCCCCAATTCCCCAATATATTTAAAATGTTCAAATTCCTAATTTTAAAAAAATAATTATGCTTTCTTTACATATACATTCATTTTTCACTGGAGTTTTTCTTTTAAAAACATGAAAACATATCTAATACATTTATATTTTTAAATGTATATATGTGTATATATATATATATATATACTTTCACATGAATACTTCTGCTAGATTTGGAACAACCAAATCTCATGAAAATTTGACTTTTCCAAGTATGTTAATGATAGAATAATTATTATCCATATATTACATTTATAAAACTTATAAAAAACATATTTTTAATCTAATTCCTACAAAGGAGTGATTTATTCAAAACACATACATATCCATGAATAATAAAAATAGTGTATGTATTATAAATGCATGATATATCATGAGTTACAGATGATGACCATATCATGTTGGTCATTCATGATTATACATGTACTTTCCACACAAAAATAACAGTTTTTATTATTAAGACTTACTGTAAGTAATAATCATAAAATGATATCATAAAATAATAAAAACATTAAAACATATATTTTGGTAAAATTCAAATATCCTATAGACTTAGAGACTAATCAATAATAATAAAAATATTGTTATTTATTTATTCCATAATTCAAAAATATAATTAAAATTAAAAATATAATGGTTCATCTAAAAATAATTCCATTACTGAAAAATAATTATTTTCATTACTTAAATATATACTTATCAAGATAAAATTGAAAATTAAAAACATGTTTGATTTTGAAAATTAATTCTTTGAAATTAAAAATTTATAAAATATAATAATATCATAAAATTGTAATTAAATTTTCATTAAAAAAACAAATCTGTTACCATAAAGAAATAATTCAAGTAAATAAATATTTGAAAGGAATATGCGTTCCCTTACAAAATTAAAATTCTATGAAAATAAAATTTTTAAAAACCCTTAAAATACAAATTTTCTATATAAAATAAATTCCCTTACAAAAAATTTTGAACACAAAAAATAAAATATAAATAAATAATTAATCCCTT
The DNA here is from genome assembly GCA_963277665.1 of Viscum album. Taxonomy (NCBI): domain Eukaryota; kingdom Viridiplantae; phylum Streptophyta; class Magnoliopsida; order Santalales; family Viscaceae; genus Viscum; species Viscum album. The sequence continues at coordinate 1,634,738,941 of OY728141.1, forward strand.
ACAAAAAAATTGAACATAAAAATAATAAATTTGAAAACTTTTTTGGAAAATATATAATCTACCTTACCACAGATAATTTAAAAATAATTATTATTTTTAATTAGTCTCTTACAATAATAAAATGTCAAAGAAATAATTATTTAAATAAAAATAAGTAATTTCCTTACATATGTCATATTTCTAATGTAAAAATAAAATCCTCTGAATATGAACTAAATTTGAAAAAAAATAATAAAAATCCCTTAAAAATTAAAAAAACAATATAATAAATAATGAAATAATTATCAGAAAATTAGAAATTTAGAAAATATCTCTTATATATTATTTGTAGAAGAGATATTCTTTTTCATGGTGGAAATATTTTTCTCACATACTCACTATTTCTCAATCTTGTAGAATTTGAAAAAATAGAAAAGAGAAAAGAAGATCTACTGTTTTCCTATTATAGTATGCCTTTCTTTACCAAAGCTTCTATCTTTCCAGACTTACACACATGGTGCAATAAAAATAAAATGCAGAGGAAGTTTTGCTTATTTCTTCCAACCGAGACTCCCTATTTATATAATCAATATCAATTTATAATTATAATATTTTACTAATGGTTGATATCTCACATTTTGATAAATTCAGAGAGATTTTATTTTTTTTAATTCCTATACAAGAATAGAAAACATATATAAACATTCATATCAATTCTTTCAGTGTAACCTAAAGAGGAAGAAGAAAAGTATTACTTTAATTTGAAAAAAGTCAATAATAGTGATTATTTATGTCGACCGATGAATAAATTTGAAGTAAAAAATATGCAATAGAAAAAATCAGTGGTTCCATTTATTTAATTTTTTATTTGGACTGATTTGGGCTTCATCATGAAGCATCAAAATACATCTTCACAAAATGAGCCAATACCAATGAAAATCATCAACAAAAATTATTTGAATTTAAAATGTCTTCTATTAAATGATAACCGGGAAAACCGATAATGATAATGGAAGAAAAACTGAAAAAAGAAACCAATACGACACAACAAATCCCAATCAGACACCTAAAAAATTAAATAAGAACCCACCTTTGAGAAGGAAACAAAATCTCCATCCATGATCAAAATCATTTCACAATCAATATATTCCGTCTAAGACCAGAATTCCTTTCATGGTTGAACCCTATTTATGTTCAGATCTCCTTCAACATTGCTTGGTCCACACACATCAGTGACCGATCTCTTTCCTCATCTGCTGTCAAGACCTCCAGAAAAACCCATACTTATGGTAAAACCCTACTGCCCGCTTAGCATTGACCTCCATAGCTTTGAATATGCCTAATGTAAATCCCTCAACTCCCTCCTACTCAGCCTCCTAAAAACGAGATCCGTACGAAACCCTCATCTCCTCCTTTTGTATTCATTTTGATTTTCTTTATTTTATATTTTTTATGACATAAATATTTCATTTACAAATAAATATTATATTTTATAAAAATAATATATTATTTCAAAATTAATTATGATAATATATATATATAATATTTTTAATTCTGAAATATTAATAATAAAAGGATTATCATGTTATTTTTTATAATTTCACTATTTAATAATAAAATATATTACATAAATTTTATAATTCAAAATAACACACTCACTCACACACACACAGACACATATATATATATAATTTTCATAAAATCAATTATATATTTCTAAAAATTAAGTTATCTTTAATTATTCTGATCATTTATATGGTTTTAGACATAACCTTATCAACGTTTTTAAATGTTATATAAATATAAAATTTTAAATTTAGTTATAAATGTTGTATAAAACTAGATGATAAAGTTACTTAATAAAATAGATAAATTTAAGTATTTTTTAAAAGGCTGGGGTCGAAGCCTCATTTATGATTAAAGGAATGAAAAGACCCTTTAACTGGGTAGAGGGAGACCCATTACATATCCTGAAGGCCCAGTGGGAATTTAGCCCTTTACATGGTCCATAGACACAAATTTATGGACCATGGCCCATTATGTAAATAATATTGCTATAGTACCCGCCTGCTACAAGACCACACAATACCCACCTCTACTACAGTGCCCTGCCACCACTACAATAACCTGCCGCAACTACAGTAACATGCCACCGCTACAGTGCCTCCCACCGCTACAGTACCTGTCGCCGCTACAGTAACCTGCTATCGCTACAGTTCCCACTGTTGTTACAGTACTGCCACTGATACAGTACACTCTATTACTGCTACAGTACCTGCGCCCAATGGGTTTTGAACCCCCATTTTTCTTGTAGGATTACAGGTTGCTTACCACTAAGCCAAACCCCAACTACAAAATGTGTTGTTGCGTAACAAGGTATTAGGGTGGCCTCCCCACCTGTGCACCGCACGTCCCTAGTGAGGCCCATGGTGGCCAACCCTTGGGATTAGGCCAGTTCCCAATGAGGTATAGGGGCCTACGAGAGGTTTGTTTGCATATAGGGTTTGTTGCCTTGCGAGGACTCGAACCCAGAACCTCGGGGTCAGGACACCACTGCCATTAACCAACTCACCCATGCCCCGCGGGCTTTAAAACGTTTTGTTGGTAACGAGGTATTGTGGTGGCCTTACCACTTGCATGCCGCACGTCCCAAGCGAGGCCTAAGGTGGCCAACCCTTGGGCTTAGGCTAGTTCCCAATAGGGTAGAGGGGCCCACGAGAGGTTTGTTAGCATATAGTGTGCATTTCCTTTTGAGGACTCAAACCCGAAACCTCAGGGTTAGGATGCCACCTCCTTTAACCAACTCACCCATGCCCTTCAGGCAATATAAATTTAAGTATTTTTATTTCCAAATCATTTTATTTTAAGTGTTAAATTATAATTATTTTAATTTAATTATTAAAGAAAATGTTTTATAATCAAAATATTATTTAATGTCAATAATTTTATAATTAATGAAACTCAATTTAATATACAAAAACATACTATAAATATTTTTATCTTGTCAACATAATTATTTGATAAAATTAGTTAGTAAAATATTATTTAACAAATTTTCATTATTATTTCTTCATTTATTTATTTTCTTAATTGATAATTTAATATTCATTTACAATCTTGTTTATTAATATTATTATTACTAATATTGAATTAATGTTTAAGTAAAATTAAATAGAAAAAAATAAATATTTTTTTTATTAAAACTTTGGATATTACATTATTTTCAAAATGAATCTCGATTACTCCCTCAAAACTAAGAACCACTCTAAGTCAATAAATAAAGTTTTTATCCAAACATCTTCCTTTATAGCATCTGATGTAGTGATGTACTCTACCTATTATTGGTTGTTATGAGTATATCAGGATGGGGGGGGGGGGTGAATTAAGTACCCAATAAAAATTTCTATTAAAAATGACTTAAATAGAATCCCCAGATTAATTTAAATTTAGAACAGTTTATCAAAACAAAAGATTGATACATTTTTTAATATTTTAAAATATTTCTAAAAATATTGACTAGGTATTTGTTAAAAAAATTTTGGAAACAAATTTAACTTTCTAAATCGATTTACTCAATCAAAATTTTATATAAATACAAATTAATATAAACTATCAAAGTTATGGGTTTGTTTAAAATTTAAAATAGATTTGGATTTAAAGCTTAAAAATTAAACAAATAAAACACACAATAGAAAATGAACACTATAAGTTCAGTCTCAAGCTGAGACTCAATCCTCTCCACTTAGAAATCACCTGGTTCTAAGCAGTTTATATAAAATAATCTTTGATCCAAAATTTGGATCAGGTACTAAAATAGCATGACATTTGTCTAGGCCACACAAGGACCTCTTCCACAATATTCTTGGGAATAAAAATAAAATAGGACACAATCCGACCTCTTCCACAAACTGTAGCTTCAGATGAGGATTGATTTGAGGTTTTGAGATTTATTGGGAAACAGAGTGTCGTAAACTCCTTCTGTTGAAACTGTAGGATATGAGTGTTCGTTAAGATCTACTCTCATAGTCATGTGTAAGTAAGATGTAGAATGCAACCTCTTCTCATTCTTGCAACAAGGTTTGACTCACTTCACATGTGCAACTATGTGCATATCTCAGTTTTCAGCACTTCACATATCTGAATAAGTGAGTTTGCATCCTCTTTTATCAATAGTAGCAGAAAAAACATCCATGCTAGAAGAAATATGAATATCCTACATCCTCATACTTAGGGATGACAGATTATTTAATGCATTCCTATCATGAAATTAAGGAACAATCATTAAAATATTTTCGGGCACAAAGTTCCATAAAATTTCCATTAGAGATATTGTAACTCAAAATAAATGTAAAATAGTAGCATTGAGTCTTTAGAATGGTGATAAGTATCTGGTGGTGTCTTGAACTGGCAGTGAGATAACATTCGCGACGTGTCTTTGGAATGGTGAGAACTTATAGAAGTGTATAAGTATGGAGGTGACTCATGTTGGTGGTATGTCAGGAAATAAGTGACTCAACAATTTACCAAATTTTCATTTTAGTGGAAGGTTTCCTCAACGGTAAGTCAGATTTGATGGTAGGTTATCTCGATCTAAGATGATTTTTCATACTGGCAGTGAAACATAGATGACGTTAGGTAATCCCCACACTTTTTTTTTCAATTTTTTTTGTTTTATAAGTATGTCATAATCAATGGTAAATATTTTCATACTTTTTCAAATATCTATCTTAGTGGTGAATCATCCCTGGTGGTGAGTCTTTCTTGGTGGTGAGACTTGCTTTGCAGTGAGACATCCTTCGGGGTGCGACTTCTTTGACAGTGAGTCTTTCTTGGTGGTGATACTTCCCCAAACTTAACCATATTTTTTATAATATATATTATAACATAAAATTATATCATAAAACATAAATATCATTAATATCATACTAAACACGATTTTTTGATCATTAAAATAAGGAGGTCAACAATCTCACCCTTTTTTATGATAAAAAATCATGGAATTTTATATACATGGAACCAAAGGTAAATCATGACGTTGTATTAACATGGTATCAAATATAAGTAAATAACACATGGTATTAAAAAGAATAACTAGATAGGAAATAATATCAAAGGGAAAAAGATAATATCAAAGGAAGATATTTACACATATATGAAAAAAATATCAATATGAACCATAGGAACATTTATATTATTAAAGAAACATGATACTAAGAGAGAAATAAATGACATTAAATCTTATCACCATTTTGGGATTATGAAAAAGCATAATGAAAAAAGAAAAGGCATAGAAAAACTAAAAATAAATAATAAAAAATATTGGAATTTAGAAAAATTCATTGATAGTACATCCAAAACGTTCAACAAAAAGAGTTATAAAAAACATATCAAATACAACAATTCTAATCATCAAGGCTTCTTCTTAGTCTGGGTAGAAGGAAACATAAGAGATTTTCCCTTGTCCTTGTCTATGGAAGAATGTACAACATGATCTAAGGGAGCACGAGGGACAACAGTAGAACCACCTTTCAATGTAAGATTTTCTCTGATGATGATGGGCCAAAGGTGCTGAACTACCTATTTAAGAGATAGAGAAAAGGCTGGAATGTAGATAGTAAGGGTGAAAGAGTATCTTTGGTCACACCTGCTCTAAAGAAATCTGGATCTATAGTGGGAGGAGTCAGATGGGAAATAACAGGTATAACCTCATGAAAAACAACTACAGTTACATGCACATATAGAGATGGTTTAATCAAATTGAAAAATTACCATATGATATTTTTACCCCTTTCCATTACAATAAATAAGTATTTATTCTCTTCTATAAAAATATTTAGCAGAGGAGTCATAACCTCCAACTGTTTGAATTGCTCCTTGAAGGCTTGGGAAACATTAGGAATCCGTATAATTTCTACTAAGAACTTAAAATGAGCATATATGTCATGCTTGGTGAAAATTATAGATAAATACATCTTGATAGATTTTGTTATAGTCTCTATATCAACCTTAATGTCATTTGAATACTCTTTGACTAACATGAGCATGTGATCACAATGAAATCTAATTTTTCTTAAATTCTCTTGAGGTTGTTCTAGTATACTTCCTAAAGCTGCAAAAACATGAATCTCTTCCCTTAAAATAGTTTTAAGCATCTCAACATCAAAAATAAGAGGATTAGAAGCACTTGAACTTGAATCCAAAGAGTCAAGGTTCTCAATCGTTTTAAACAAGGCTCCCAAGGAATCAACAAAAGAATATTGCATATATTCCATAGTGGATTTAAAAGATTCCAAATCATTTTCCAACCTTCAGTTTTCTATTTCAACTTCTTTGATATGGAACATCATTTTCAGATGAATATATTGAATCACCAGTTCAAAAAAATATCGAGCATCTATTTTTACTTAACTTAGTAACCAAGGAAGGTTGATTCCTTAACTTCACATAAAACCCAGATAAAATATTTTCACTGAAAGAATCCAAGTCACCCAAGGTGAACACATCAACCTGAATAGGTGATACAGAAGAAGCTGGTACATGTGAATAATTAATAGGCACATCATATTCAAACTACTACAACTCACTAGCAGCATCAATTTGATCAGCTAATGACCCCTCATGATCATTTTAATCTTGAAGATAAGGTCCACAATTTTTTGGTGGACTCCCAACATTACCAGAAAATTTGTCCCATTCTTCATACATAGGGTCAATAAAACATTTAGAAGGATTAACCAGAAACTCAACTACTAAAGGTTGTGCACATATTGACATAATTGCAGTTGTAACAACAACATGAGGGGTCTCAACAACAGGGGTCTCAATAGATCTTTTTTCATCAACAAATTTCGCAACACGATCAACATGATAAACATGATCAATATCAATATGCTCATCCACATACTCCTCAACATAAAAAAAAGTTCATCTGCTCAACAACAACTTGATCTAAAAATGTCTTATCATCAGTAACAACATGGAAACTCAACAAACTTGGGGATTACTCCCCATGAATTGATGATTCTATTTCTCCTCTAGTAGCTCTATCCACATCACCAATAATGATCAGAATTTATTCAGATTTATAACCAAATTCATGTGGTGAATCAACAAGTGCTTAAGGTATCTCAACCTCCTCTATACTAATTCATCCACTTGGTCCTTCATGACCATCAGAACCACTATCATGATTATACTCATCTTCATCTCCATTTTTATCTTGACTATTACTTCCTTCACCATCAACATTCTCATTCTGTATATTTTCTTCATCCTCTTCATCTTCTCCATTACCATTTTACTCAAAGGTTTTGGATTTACTTTTTAATAAATCCTCTCCATATATCTTGTTTTCTTCTTTTTCAATTCCCTCTTTCAAAATTTTCTCTCATTTAGAAAGATTACTAGGTTGATTAGGTGCTCTATTGGTAATAGTAGGAGATATAGGAAGAAGGTTTGGGTCACTGACTTCATCCAAAAAACACACTTTCTTCTCTTCATCCTTAGAGGAAGCAACCTCTTATTTCTCATTAGAATCAGAATACTCAACAATCTCATCAAGTTCTAGAACATGGTCCACAAGATTTCTTGGTCTCAAAGGGTGGTAAAATGGATTAAACTCACCATAAAACTTTTCATTATTATACACCCATTGTTTATTACATGGGTTCCAACTGATTTTCATCCATTAGTATATTATTATAGTGATGCAGTAACAACTACAATCCACTACAACTTCTTCATCTTCAAGAACTACACCTTTGGATTTTAACATAACAGAAATAATCTTTGGGTAGATCAAGGAGTTAGATCTTGAAGTGGGATTGGTAATTTATAACATGTGAAGAATAATATATCTAAAAAAAATTATCATATTTACTCTTCTCATAATACATAAAAAAGAGGCATCTTGATACCTTAATTCAGTAAATACACCCTTCCTTGGGCACAACATGTGCTGTATGAACTTAAAGAGTAGCCTGCATTCACTACCATGCTCAAAAGAAACATACCTTATAACTATTCCATCACAATTTGGCTCAGAAAGGGAATCTTAATAAACAAAATCATCACTGAACTATAGAATAGTCCATTGATAAACATTAAACACACCTTCATGTGGAACTTTCAAATATCTAGGCCACTGGCTTGAAGAAAATATGACATTTTTGGCCATTAATCCTTCTTCTAATCCAATATTGATCCTCCTAAAAAGTGAACTCTATAAACTAGTAAAACTCATTATCCAACCTAGGATAAAAATGTTTCTCATTAGAATAGAAAAATTCCATATATCCTTGGGTTTTCAACACTTTCAACACAAAATATTTTCTCTCCAAAATCCATTCTACTTGAAATTCATTTTCAGGTACTACAACTCTATTTGAAAGGTTAGGATTTACTGACTCTACTAGTACACAATGACTTGAATCCCCTTCATGTATCTTTGTTGGACATGACTCATCTGGTGAAGACACTAAATGATGATTCATTTTGGACATTCATAATGTATTGATTGGTTTTGGTGAATACGAAGGAAGAAAAATTATTGGGAGAGGAAAGGACACAATAGGGTTCAAGAGAAAAGGTGTGAGAGGTGAACATTAGAATTAGAAAAAGGATCTAATTTATATCATTTAGGATTTAGGTATTCATAAAATTGAAATAACATTTTAAAATAGAAACATAAAAAACATTTTAATCAAATCATAAATTAAATAAACCATAAAGAAATTAAAACCAGTAGTTAAAAAACTAACAACATGAAACAAAAAGTTGAAAAAGTCATGAGAACACCAATGGTGAGAAATAAAAATGGTGAGAAGTGCCAAATATGAGAAGTATTAAGGGTGAGAAGTATCAATGTTGAGAAGTATAAACAATGAGAAGTATCACAATAGTGATACATTCACAATGGCGAGTCCCCAAAAATTAAACTTAACCAAAATTAATTATACCTAATTCAAGTTTTTTGTAATTAATTCACTCATAATTCAAAGTCTTAGTGAAAATATATGCAAGATTATTTTCTTTACCAATGCATTCAATAGTGAAATCACATTTTTGAAAATTATATCTCAAAAATTGACGTATTACATCAATATATTTTGTTATAGAATGTGATACAAGATTCTTAGAGATATTTATAGCACTTTTATTTTCATAGTTTATAGGGACATGTCAGAATTGATATCCATAGTCTAGTAATATGTGTTTCATCCACAAAATTTGTGCACAGAAGCTTCCAAAAACTATATATTCATCTTTGGTAGTATGCAGTGAAACACAATTTTGTTTCTTACTGCACTAAGAAACTAGAGACTTTACTAAAATTTGACATGTTCCAAAAGTGATTTTTCTCTCTAACTTTTGTCCACCAAAATCAGTATCTATATAAATAACCAAGTTAAATTCTTTTCCTCTTGGATAAAAAAAATCCTTAATTGGTTGTATATTTTTGGTTTTTGAAAATTCTTTTTATATAAAACAAGTGTGTATCTTTTAGATTTTATTGAAAGAAAGCTCACATATACACAGTAAGCATAATAACAAGTTTTCTGTAGTAAGGTAAAGAAGACTTCCAATCATACCTATATAATAGGTTTTATCCACTAGTTTCCCAGCTTCACCAAGTTATAATTTATACATAGTAATCATAGGATTATCACTACTCTTAGTGCTATCCAAGTTAAAATGTTTTAAAAGATCCTTAGTATATTTTATTTGGTTAAAAATAATTCCTTCATTATTTTTAAAAAATTGAAAATGAAGAAAGAATTTCAGTTCACCCATTAAACTCATTTCAAATTAAATTTTCATTATTTTTTAAAACTCAATAAAAAAATAATTTATTGAAGATCCAAAAATAATATCATCTACATAAATTTTTACAAATAAAAAATCTTTTTAAATTAATTTTATAAAAAAAGTAAGATCAACTATACCTTTTGAAAAATCTTCTGCAATAAGAAAGGATATGAGCCTATTATACCAAGCTCTAGGATATTGTTTTCAACCATATAAATATTTTTTTTTAATTTGAAAACATGATTTTTAATATGGGGATTTTGAAAAACAGGGAATTATTCGACAAAAAAATCCCCAATTATATGCCCATTTTTGAATGCACTCTCGACATTCATTTGATATAGTTTGAAATCTATATCAACTGCATAGGAAAGTAATATTTTGATGGCTTCAAGTCTAGATACTGGTGAAAAGGTCTCTTTATAGTCTATTCCTTCTTCTTGACTATTCCATTATTCAACTAATCTAGCCTTGTTTCTTACTATTATACATGATTCATCTACCTTGGTTCTAAACTCCCATTTAGCTCATATAGTCAAGGCATCCTTAGTTCTGTCCGCAAGTTCCCATAGTTTTTTTTATTTAAAATTTATTTAGTTATTCTTACATATCCATTATCCAAAATTCATAATAAATTACTTCATTGATGTTCTTTATTTCAAGATGTGATAAGAATACTTGATGTTCAAATTTATTTATAAGAGAATATATAGTTTTTGTACCTATATCTTGGTCTCCAGCTAAAAAATCTAAAGGATGGTACTTAAGGGTACTAGTAGGTCTAGAAAAAGAGGTGCTGGTAACCTCAAGATTTTCTATAGGTTTGGGTTTGAGTTCAAATGTTCTTTAGAGCTGGATGATTTGTTTGATTGCCTCACAGTAGAATTAGTAGGTTTCTAATTTATGTTTAGATAAGATAAATCACCCTCAAGGTTTTATAAGGATATCTTGGGATCATGTGGATCTATCTCATCAAATATAACATGAATAGACTCTTCCACAGTCTTGACCTTTTATTAAAAAATCTATAATATTTACTAGAGTTTGAATAATCCAAGAAAATTCATTTATCACTTTTGAAGGAATTTCTTTTCTAGTTTATCCTTTGTGTTAATAATACAGAATTTTGAACCAAAAACTCTAAAGTAATTAACCTTAGGATTTATAATATTCTATATTTCATAAGGGTTATTCTTTAGAATTGGTCTAATTAACACTCTGGTGATTATATAATAGGCTATGTTCACTACCTTTCCCAAAAGTAGATAGGTAAGTCATATTCACTTATCATAGTTTGGGTTATCTCTTGAAGTGTTCTATTTATTCTTTCTATAATTCCATTCTTTTGAGGCGTCCTAGGAGCATAGAAGTTATGACTATATCCATTTTGTGAGAAAAATGATTCAAAGTTTTGATTTTAAAACTCACAACCATGGTCATTTCTTAGGGTCTTAATCCTAAGTCCACTTAAGTTCTCTATAGATCTAGTATACTTGATAAAGTAAGAACATGATTTACATTTGTGAGCTATAAATAAAGACCAAGTATACCTAGAGAAGTCATGTAATATTACATAAAAATAGTGATTTTCCATTTAGACTAGAAAATCTAGATATTCCAAATAAATCCATATGAACTAACACAAGAGTTTGATAATTTGAAACTTATTTCTTTGATTTAAAATAAATCTTCGGTTGTTTCCCTCTTTGATAGGGGTTACAAACATTATTGTTTGTTAACTCTAGTCTGGGTAGACCCCTTACTAACCCTTTCCTAGTAAGCTTCCTAAATTAGTGAATATAACGATAACCAACTCTCCTATTCCAAATTCAATATTCTTTATAAAATAAAATCAAACCTGAAATATTTTGAAAAATTAAATAATTAATATCAAAAGCATAAAAATTTTCATTCCTTAAATAGTAAAAAATAAAGAATCTTTAGAATAAGAAACATGAAATGGATTATTTTCAAATTTAACATGAAAACCATCAGCACATATTTTTGATATTATAAGAAAATTATACTTCAAACCATTAACAAAAAATACTTTTGAAATTAAAATAGAATCGATGTTACCAATTTGGCTAAGGTCAATGATTTTACCTTTAACATTGTCACCAAAGGTGACATGACCACCATAAAACATTATTATGCTCTTGAAACTTGAGTAGTCTCCTATAATATTCCTTAAACATCCACTCTCTAAGTAACCTAGATTTTTATAGGAGGTCTTCAAGCATATTTCCTATAAAAAAAAATTTATACGAGGAATGAATTTGGTACCCATATTTGCTTGGGTCAAGATGTGTAAGTAATTAGGGCTTTAGGAACCCATATTTTTTAAAAAGGTATCTTATAAATAGACTGTAATCTTTTTGTAATAAATAATTTATGTGGTCTACTAGAAAAATAATCAACAGTTGAACTTTTAGATTTATATTTAGGTATAAAATTTCTCTTTACTATTCTTTTATGTCCAGGTTGGTATCCTAGATATATAACATATTTTGGAGAAACTTTTTTTCATAAGATCTAAGTAAGAGTTTCTCTGACAGTGGTGAAATTTTCTAAATCCTTCTTCAGTTGTTTATTAGACAACTTAAGTTCAGTATTTTCTTTTAATAAATTAGCATTCTTCTCTTTATCAATAGACAAATTAGATATAATATTGGCAGATAAATCCCACTATCTTTTTAGAACTTTATATTTATCCTTAATTTCATTAAAAGTGTCGTAAAAAAATTTTCAGTAATCAAAAATTTCGTATTGATACATATCATCATCATTATTTTCAATTTTAGAGTTATTAGAATTAATCATAGATGATAAAATAGGTACCTTAGAGACATTAGTCATGAAGAACATGTTGGCTCAGTCAAACTTTTGTTCATGAGTAGAGTCTGAGTCACTAGAGCTATCTTGAGAGGCACTCCATGTTTCTTTCATGAATTTTTTATATTTTCTATCATTTTACTCATATTTCTTTTTGTATTTTAATTTTTGACAGTCTACCTTAACATGTCCTTTATGCTTTCATTCATAGAAGGTAATCTCATTAGTTTTTTCATCCTTTTTCTAATCCTTCTTTCAAGTTACTATACTGTTATATTTTCCTTTATAACTAGGATTTCTGAAAAATTTATTCTTCATATAGAAATTCTAGAATCTTATGTCTATATGGTCCATTTCCTAATCACTGTTAAGTGGTGACTCAATGTCACTAGAATTTTTAGCCTTTTCTTTTCCTTTTCCTTTTCTCTTTGTTTTGATTCAATGGAATTAAAAGATACTTAATTTCTTTTTGGATTATCATCTTATTCTCTATTGACCTTTAGATCTTCTTCATACATCATTAACTTACCAAATAATTCCTTAATAAAAAGTTTTCTAATATCATAGGAATCTCTGGTTGACACTAATGTCCCTCCCCATATTTTAGGAAGGCATCTAAGTAGCCTCATGATCTAATCCTTGTCAGACACTGGATTTCCCATGGATCTCACAGTATTAGCAATTTCGTTGAACTTGAGATACATATTAGAAATAAATTCACCAGTATTTATCTTAAAAGTATCATACTTAATAGTATATTTATTCAATCTCATCTCTTTGACATTGGTTGTTTATTCAGAAGAAACAACTAATGTGTCCCAAATTTCAAATGCATTTTTACTAGAATTTTTTTTGTTAAATTTCTCATATCTTAAGGAAAAATACATGGCATTCATAGATTTTCAATTATTATTATAGGATAAATTTGTAGCAGAATCCCAAGTACTTATAGAAGTCCTAGGAAACTCATAATCATCTTCAATAGCAGACCAAATATAAAAACTCATACTTTCAATATGCATTTTCATTTTCGTCTTCCACCAAGCATAGCTATTTCCATTAAAAAAGAAGGTCTTTTAGTAGTATAAAATTCTTGTATATTATCCATTTTAAGAATTAAATTTATAATTAATATAAATTTAAGATATTTAAATAATAACTACAATCACAGTTGAAAAGTTTTGAAAAAATTTGATACCAAATGTTATTATCCTTTGAAACCAAATGTTGGTTGGACTGAGTTTTTCAAGAGGGGAGGGGGGGGGGGGGGGTGAATTGAGTACCCAATAAAAATTTCTATTAAAAATTATTTAAATAGAATCCCCCAATTAATTTATATATGGCCTGATTTATCAAAACAACAGATCAATATAATTTTTAATATTTTAAAATATTTCAGAAAAGATTGATTAGGTCTTAGTTAAAATAATTTTGTAAATAATTTTAACCTTTGAAATCAATTTACTTAATCAAAATCTTATATAAACAATAATTAAGATAAAATATCAAATTAATGATTTTTTATACAGTTTAAAACAATTTTTTTTAAAACTTAGAAATAAAAAAAACACAATGTGGAAAATGAATATAAGTGGTTTAGTCTCAAGCTGAGACTTAGTTCTCTCAACTTGGAAACCACCTATTTCAAAGTAATTTATATAAAATAAACTTTGATCCACAAACTATATCAGGGACTAAAAATTATGAAAACTATCCAGGACAAACACATACATCTTCCATAATATTCATGGGAATGCAAATAAAATAGGCCATAACCAGACCTCTACCACAACATGTGAGAAAATGGAAAAATAAAGTGTTTAGAAGATATCTATTATCTTTTAGTTTAATGTTGGAGATAGTGTGTGTGTTATAAACAGAGTATAGACACACTTCTCATAATGTAAAAATAGATGAACAAATAGAAAAGATAAGATTATAGAAATAATTATGTTGCGCTTTCTAATAATATTTATAGATCATGACTCTTTAATGTTGCTTAATATGAGGCTTGAGTCAAGTTTTTGAGATTTTTAGTGAAACAAAGTTTTATAGATTCCTTCTATTAATACTGTAAGATTAGAGTGTTCGTTAATCTACACTCTCACTGTCATTTGTAAGTAATATGTAGCAAGGAAACTCTTCTGGTTATTTCAATGAGGGTTGAATCACTTCACATGTGCATCTATGTGTATATATATATATATCAGTTGTTCATCTCTTCTCATTTCTGAATGAGATATCCAACTTCTTATTTTATCCACATAAATAGTAAAAAATCCATGTGAGAAAAATTTCAGATACCCTGCATCCTCATACTCAAGGGTGAAACATTATTTAATGAATCCCTATCAATAAATTAAGTAAAAATCATTAAAATAAGTTTGGGGATTAAATTACATAAAATATTCATTATAGATATTTAATTCAAAATAAATTTAAAACAATAGTGGTAAGTGTTTTGAATGGTGACAAGTCTCTGGCGCTGTCTTGAATTAGAAGTGAGATAACATTGGTGGTGAGTCATTGAAATAGTGAGAACTTATGGTGGTGTATAATTCTAGTGGTGACTTAGGCTAGAGATATGTCAGGATGGTGGTGACTCAACACTTTACTAAATTTGTGTTCTGGTGGAAGGTTTCCTCAACAATGACTCATGCCTAACAGTAGTTCATCTCAATACTTAGCCTATTTTTTGTACTGGTGGTGAGACATATCTGACAGTAGGTAAACTACACACGTTTTCAATTTCTCAGTTCAATGATATGTCATATCTGATGGTGAGTCCTTTAATACTTTTAAAAATATCATTCTCATTGGTGAATCAACCTTGGCGGTGAGACTCTCTTGGAATTGAGACAACCTTGGTGGTGAGACATCCTTAGTGGTGAGTCTTTCTTAGCGATGATACTTCCCCATACTTAACCATATTTTTTCCAATCTATCTTATAACATAAAATGATACCATAAAACATAAATCTTATTAATATCACAGTAAACATGATTTGGTGATCATTAAAACATGGAGGTCAAAACTTATGATATCGAGTCCTCTATGATGACTTGTTTGGAACTCTTCCAACTGATTGATCCACCCTTAAAGAAAAAAACGCAATTGAGATATCATATTATCTTTGTCATATTGAAAACTAGCATCATTTTAAATCTTTATATTGAGATAATTTTATCCTCCAAAGTCTAAGAACATATCCTAACTTCTTCATAATTACTTAATGATGTTCTGAAAATAAATCTAGCGAATCCCATCAATATTGGATAGGTATCCACTAGTTATGGTTAAAGAATAAGTGACATTAGGTTGAGTACACACCATGTCATAAATGATTAATCCTACAGTGGGAACATAAGGAATTATATCCATGATTTTTAACTCTTTATAAGGATATTTAACATTCATAATATTTGTGTCATGAAACATTGGTAAATATCCCTTTTTAGAGTTCTCTATTATAAACTACTTTAGCACTTTAGCAATATATGTGTTCTGAATCTATCTTAGAAATCTCTTAGATATATCCATATAGATCTTCATACCCAATATGTAGTCTTCTTTATCAATGTATTTTTTTGAGAAGCACTTTCCCAACCACATCTTTATATATTATAAAGTTGGTACATCATTTATGATAAGAATCATGTCATCTAAGGAAAATATTAGAAATACTACCACTCTCCCAAAATGCTTATATACAGAAGAATCATCTACACTTTTTATGAAACCAAACTCATTGATTACATCATCAAACCTGGTGTTCCAACTATGAGAATCTTTCTTCAATCCATAAATGTATCATTTTACCTCAAAAAACTTTATAGACTCTTTTGGAACTTAAATACCTTCAGGATGTATCATATACACATCCTCGACTAAATTATCATTAAGTAAAGTTGTTTTTATATCCATTTGATATATCTTATTATCAAAATGATCTGCTATGGAAAGCATTATCTGAATGTACTTTATCATTTCAACTAGTGAAAAGGTTTCATCATATTGAACAACATGAATTTATTTATAACCCCTTTCCACCAATCATTCTTTATAAGTAGAAACTCTACCATCCATGTTTCTTTTTTATGGAAAACCCAATTACACACTATGGGTATCCCCAATTTTGGTGTATCTACCAAGTTCTAAACATGGTTAGTGTATATAGATTCCATTTCAAATTCAATAGCTGTTAACCATTTCTCAGAATTAAAAATCTCAATGGGCTCTCAATAGGTATAATGTTTATCACCTATGAACATTAATTCGTCTTCATTTTACATTATAAATAAATACCACTAATGCTCTTAATGAATCCTACAATACCTATAATGCTCTTGTGTAACCTGAATCAATTCTTCTTCCATAACTCATTATAGAATATAACCAATATTCATCTCAAAAATTATTTCTATTTTTTGGGTTTGGACTTCTCTATGTTAAACTTTTCTCCCAATAAATTCACAATGGATATATTCCTTCTCGAGGAATGTAGAAAATTAGTCAGAAATACTTTGTGCTCACTAGGATTACAGAAATAATATCCCTCGGTTTACTTGGTATGATCAATTAATAAGCATTTGTTAGATTTAGGGCCAATTCTATTAAAATATAAATGTCATATATATGCTTCACAAACCCAAATATTCATAAAATACAAGATGGGATGTATCCCATACCACATCTTATATATTTTATTTATGACTAATTTAGATAGAACATGGTTAAGAAGGAATATTGTAGTTTCCCGAGCACATCCCTATAATGAAATAGGAAGGTCACACTGACTCATCACTTATCAAACCATATCCAATGGGGTATAATTCATCCTATGAAACACACTATCCCATTATGGTGTTTTGGGAGGAGTGAGTTTTGGAACAATTACAAAATCTCTTAGATGATTAGTGAATTCTTAGCACAAGTATTCACCACTACAACCTGATTGGAGAATCTTAATAATTTGGCATAGTTGATTATGTACTTAATTCTGAAACTATTAATTTTTTTTTGAAAGTTTTATACTTGTATACCATTATAAAAACATAATCATACTGACTAAAGTCATTAGAAAATGTTATAATGTATCCGAATCCACCACTTTATTGAATACTCATTGGACCATATATGACACTACATATTGGAACAAATAGTTCACTAGCCATTTCACCTTTTCCACTAAAAAGTGATTTGGTCATGTTGTATAATAAACAAGATTCTTATGTCTCAAACTATTCATAATTAAATGATTCCAAAAATCCATATTGATAGAGTCTTAAGATTCGTTTCTCATTTATATATCCAATGTGACAATGACATTGGTATCTGGGGTTAATATGAACCTTGAATTTATTTTTCTGAATATTATAGACAAGATTATCTCTATATTGAATGTATAAACCATTTACCATATTCCTAATTCCATAAAACATTTCATTCATATATATAGAACAAATATTGTACTAAATAATGAATAAAAATCTCATGTTATCTAAACAAGATACATAAATCAAATATATATTTATGGTGGGATCATAATAAAAAATCATCAATTCTAAAACTAAACCATTCGATGGACTTATATCCAAAGTTATGAGTTCCTACATAAAAATCATTTCTCTATTTTCAACACCTAGACCTATTTAACCCTATTTAAATCCCATCTCATCTCCGAGTCTATATTTATCAACACAAATATCTGATTCTCACCTGGTATCCAATACCCATGAGTAATAGTTGGAGAAATTTATTTCTATAACATTCATATTAAAATTATCAAAAATATTCTCTTTGAGAACACTTCTCAAATTTAGATACCAATATATAATTATTTTATAGCTCATGTAACATCCGGTTACTTGTTTTTATGTGTTTTGACACATTGATTTGAGTACCCAATGATTGGATCTCTTCACAGACTATTTTCGGTGTTTTCTGAACTTTTTTGAAGGTTTTTAGGCTTGTTCATGGTTTACGCATAGTTTGACAAAGTGTGAAACCTGGATAGAAGGGAGTTGCATGATTTTTTCATGGTTAAACTAAGTGTGTATCCAAATCATGCAACGTTTCCAGTGGCTCTATTTTGGATTCATAATTAGACACACAATTATTACTAATCTTGAAAATTACCCAGGAAACCATGTGAATGAGAATTAAATGCCTCAAAAATTGTAATTAAAATCCTTAACCACCCTAATTAACCTTAAACTCCTCCCACTTGAACCTAAATAGATCCTTTGGATTTTGGGAGCCCTCTAGAGTCATTTTTGACTCCCCAAAACGCATCTCTTGGTAGATCGAAGTACCAATTGAAGCAATGATCATCTTCTGGTGAGTTCTTTTATTCTTGATCTTGGATCTCCCTTATTCTCTTGATTACTTTTTCCTAAAGGTTATTATGGCCTTGAATTTTGTTGGATATTAATTTATTGATGTGGAATTTTAGATTTAGGATATATTATCTCTTCATTCAAGATCTATTTTCTTAGATCTGATGATCTCCATCGAAGGCGAGACATCTTGGATTCAATGCAGTTGAATTATAAATATTCCAAGTAGGTGTTTTTATGATTCACCATTGTTTTTTAATTCATTGTTTCTTGATAAATTCATAGATTTATGTTTCTTAATTTTTAACACTTATTCTATGTAATTTTCCCTTGAAATTCCTCCTAAAATATTCTTTGACTAATTTCCATTTGAATTGACCATGGAATGAATTTAAATGTCTATAATATTAATCTCTCACAATGTTTTATGAATTTTTTAAATTCCATGTTTTTTGGATTTATTTTCAAAGAACATTTAAAGGATATTTTAGTGAAATTGAGGGCTTTGGCTTGGGTTTTTATTTATAAAATGTAATTCCTCTATTTGAATTAAAAGGGTTGAACTATGTGATATTTTCTAAATAGTTTAAAATGATTGAATTTTTGAAATGACCAAGATCCCCCTTTGAATGATTTTAAATTTTTGTTAAATGGGTTTTATTGGGTTATTTGGAATAAATGATTTATCTTCATAAAAATAGGGAGTAAACCCATGTTTTGAAATGTATTTAATCCTTCTAAAATTTTAATACTTAATTTAAATTATTTAGGGATTCATTGAAGTAAATGATTTTTAAAAGTCTGTTTTTCATTATTATGATGATTTTTTAATAGAATAGGGCATTATTACCCTTTTTAAATTTTGAATTGCATAAAAAAGGATTTAAATTTAATTGATGATTCTTGAAGGACCATTTGGAACTTTATGATGATCCTATATTGTAATAATCCCTTAATTTAACTTTCTTTATTCTTATACTTCCCATTGTTGGGTGTTGAAAAAGGGATTATTTACTTTGAAGGAGTTTGGGGGTGAGAGTGAGACATGATTTAAGACAAGTTCCCATGGTTGATAAGGATCCCGGTGTGATCCTCGTAACATGATTATCTCACTCACTATTTTTTGAATAGTCATGGGGACCTAGATATTTAGATGGGATGACCTAGTTATATGCTTCACTAGTGGACTCACACCCCTCTAGTGGATCAATGGAGAATGTGAAGGGTTCAGGCTATAGATGTGTGGCCCGTAAAATGAGTGTGAATTGAACTGGTTTACTTGAGACTTGTGAGTCTAGATGTAAGACAAAAAATTGGTCATGTTGTAATTTGATTAGCTATTATTTGGTGGAATCACTATCATACCTAGGTTATACCCATGACATCCATATACTTGATCTCGATGCATGATAGCTTTTGTTGTCACTATTTAGCATTAGATTTTCCTTGCATGATTCATTTATTTTTATTATGCACCTTTGCTCTATTGTATTTAATATTTTTCATCTGTCTATATCAGATTCATATTATCTTATTTTCTTGATTATTTGACCTTATCTTGTGATTTGTTTTTCAAATATTTTCAAGGAAATGTTTTGTTTTTAAATGGTGAAACGACATGTTTTGTAGGTTTAGTTTGATAAATAAATTTCAAGTGTTAAAAACTATATTTTTAAACTAATCATCATACTCTCTTATTTTTACTACTCTTTTAGCAGATTTTAATTAAATTATAAGGTAAATTCATAAAATATTTGGTGGATAATTATAGGTCACTTTAGCTCACACCCTGCTTGTACCTTTTGGTATTTGTAGCCCTTTATGATCTTATATTAGATCTTCATGCTCCCATATTAATTTGTGGGTTTGTTATTGGGTGACCAAGGGTGGGTGACTTGGGACATGGTTGGTGGTCGTGGACCACTAGTTGGTGGGTTTTGGTTGTTATCTTGTTCTTTCAGTTTTCTTGATGTCTCTTTGTACATTGATATATATATATATATATATATATATATTTTTATATCTGATGATATTTTATAATTTTACTCTATTATTATAACCTTTTGTTGTTGAAATCATTCCCAATAGTGTTCTATTGATTCCTAGGTGCTTGTCACTGGCCCTTGGAGATCAGGAATGCTATTCGATTTAGTGGAAAATCAATTTGGGTATCAGTTTAGATGGGATCCCAGGTTGGTTCATTACAAATGGTATTAGAGGAGGTCTTTCATTAAAGGAAAATACTTGAATTTGAAACCCTTATGCTATTTGGGGCGAGTCATGGTAGAAAGGAGATTAAGAATATATCGGGTCTCAAGAGGTAGTTCCTAAGTGAGTGCTTGATCACCACCTCCTCATGACGAGACTTGAGTGACCAGGGATGTTAGGACTTATGTCTGGCTTTTGAGTTATTGGTTTCCTAATGATAAATGATATTTAGATTCAAAATGACACTATCATTGATTTGGGGAATATCTTATGAGTTTTGGAACTAGATTGGAAGGATGACTACGGTTGCACCACATTTTCATGGTCGGGTAAAATGTGAGGAATCAATGAGAATGATATGGAAAACCACCCATGAATATCTGTGAGGTTGGTGTGTGGTTTACCAACCCATACAATCAATAATTTTACAGTTCTAACTTGATTCTAAATTTAAAACCTTATCTATTTTCTTACAAGTGACTTCACTTATGTGAAGTTGGTTATGTGGGTTGTGGATGTGGGTTGTTTCATACTCTTGTGTGGTTGTTTCATCTTTAATCCCTATTTAATAATTTTAAATACCTTGTTAAAACTAAATTGTGTCTTAAAACAAGTTTTTTTAATTTCTTTGAGAAATTTTTTAAATTACCAAAAAGTGAGTTTTATAAAATGTTTGGTTTAGAAAACTAATTCATAAAGACTCTTATGTGGTGAGGTAAGATAATGTTTTAAAAATAAATTTTGGTTTGCAATTGATTTAAATAGAAATGGGTTTGATGATTAGAAAATGTAATTAATGCTTTTGAAACCATGGAATAATTTAAAATTTATATTAAAGGGTTTTTGAAACTTTGATGGATTTATATCAATATTTATCATTTTTAAAGAAAAGAGTAATATTTTATAAATAGTTAAATCTTGTATGTTTTTAAGTAAATTATTCTTTGTTAAAGTGGATGTGGGTTGTTTGACTATTATTTCCATTTTAGTTTTCTATTTATGTTATTCCTAAGGTGATATGCCTATGTTTTTTGATGTTCAGAAATGTCTCCCAAAAATTTATTTAAGAAAGATAGAATGTCCATCCATTGACCTAGTTTTCAGAGTGGTCCTTTGTGTTTTCCATAATTAGAATCTCTTGTCAATGAGTCTACCTAGACTCTATACCAAGTGGTAGAGCCAAAGACCTGAACTTCTAGCCTTTGAACCCCATACTTGAATTTCTAGATTTTCACACACCTTATAAAGGCGAACAAGGTTATCTTGAGGAAGTAAAGTGGATTGAAGAAGTTGATGAGGTTTTTGATTATATCAAGACTCAGGACACTCTAAAGGTTAAGTCCATCAACTCCTTATTTGAGGGACCTATCCAAGAGTGGTGGGAAGTTGTGATTACCTCTTGTCTATATGAATTAATGCATTGGTAATTATTCAATTCAACATTTATTAAATCTTAGTATCCTAAGGAAGTGAAGAAAGAGAAATTTTATGAGTTCTTGGGTTTTGTTCAAGATGATCTATCAGTTGTGAAGTATGCCAAAAAATTCTCACATTGGGTATGTTTGATACATGAGTTTTTTTATAATTATTTCAATAAGAATATATATTTTAGAAATGGTCTTCACCCATAACTCTTAACCATCATGCCTGAGGATGGGTTGATATCTTATTCAAGGATTCTCAATAAGTATTTCTCAGCTGAAGTGGAGCTATAAAAACAACTTGAAGGGAATAATTCCTCTTTCACAGTTGATAAAGGACATCCTTCCTAAAAAGGGAATATTACTACCATGTTTTTCTAGTGAAGATCACCTGGTCATTCTAATAGGTTGAGTTCTAAAGCTACAATGGTTTGTGGATGGTGTGGTAGTCGAGATAACCATTAGAGGTTTTGTAATTTGTTCTACTGGAAAGGGAAAATTCATCTAGGACCATCATCTCTTGACTGTAGGGAAGCATATGCTTCATGATAATAGGGATCCATCGATAGTCCTTGGAGTGAATATTTTTACATATGAAGGAGATTTCGGTTGTCGGTGGTCAGCTACCTCATGTGGTTGATGTTGATATAGATTGTTGTTTCTGACATGGGTGTAGAAACTATTTGAGTTTTCCTTCTCATGGATTGTCTATTTTAGAAACCTTTTGTTTTGGGATCTTTGTGAATTTTATCTTGTAGAACATGATTTGGTTCATTTGTGGATTGGAGATGTAATAATGGTTTACTTTTCTTGAGATCTTGATTGTCATTCCTTGGTGTCCTCTTGTTTTGACTTGATGGTTAGATCTCATTTTTGATATATTGAGTGATCTCCCTCACGAGAGTGTAGTGCCTTATTGTGCACTGACCTTGACGTTTGACCTCTTTCCATTTATACTTGGATAGACCTTGGGAATGTACTTAGGTAACTAGTATGATATTGATTTTTGAAAAATCTGGAACCTAGTGGTTTTGGCATTTTATTTGATGAGATCATCGAGGTATTAGGTTCAATTTTGAATATCCTATGTTACCATTGAGTGCTTACCCATGGTAAAAATCCTTTTCACTTTTTTACATTGCTTGTGGATTTTTAATCTTATATGTTTCTCCTTAGCGACAAGTTTAAGTCTCTCCTTTGGGTTTAAGAGTCATGATTTTATTATTTTACACCATTTTGGTGAATCTTTAAATCGTAGGGAGACATATTATAGGTCTCTAGTCTTCCTTTGGTTTGGAGATGTGTGATTAAATTTGTGTGTTGATCTTGGATTTGTGTGTGTGTTGTTAATCTTTGGGTGAGTCTCACTTCTAGACCTCAAACCTTTCACCTCACATGATGAGTGATGAATTTCTTCTTGTGTCTTCATGTTCTATCTTTCAGATTGGATGATTTATAGGGATAAAGAGTCTTATGGTGGGGAGGTTGAAACATATCATTTTTTGTTTTATGTGTTATGACGCACTGATTTTAGTACCGAATTATTGGATCTCTTCGTGGGTTATTTCCGGTGTTTTATAGACTTTTTTAAAGGTTTATGGTACTGTGCATGGTTTGTGTATAGTTTGAGCATGTTTTGAAAAAGTGTGAAACCTGGAGAAAAGGGGGTCACATGATTTGCACATGGTTAAACTAAGTGTGAAACCAAACCATGAAACACTTTTATTGGCTCTATTTTGGGTTCACAATTAGGCGTATGGTTAGTACTAACTGTGTGACATACCCAAGAAATTATTAAAATGGGAATTAAATGCTCCTAAAATTTTAATCAAAATCCCAATCCCCCAAAATTAACCCTAAACTCATACTACTTTAACCTAAATCAATACTTCAACTTTTGGGAGCCCTCTAGATCCATTTTGGATCCCCAAAGCACTTCTCTTAGTGGATCGAAGCGCCAATCGAAGTGGTGATCATCTTTCGATGAGTTTATTTCTTCTTAATCTTGGATCACAATTATTATCTTGATTCCTTCTTGATAAATGTTATGATGACCTTGTGTTTTATTGGATCTTTATTGATGGATGTGTAATTTTATATCTAGGATATCTTATCTATTCATTCAAGATCTATCTTCTTAGATTCAGTGATCACCATCGAAGGCGACACATCTCATATTCATTATGGTTGGATTCCAAATATTCCATGTAGAGTTTTCTATATTATTCATTCATTTTTTAATTCATTATTGCTTGATAAATTCATAGATATGTGTTTATTAATTTATAACACTTATTTTATGTAAATTTTCCTTGAAATTCCTCATAAAATATTCAGTGAAAAATTTCCCTTTGAATTGATCATGGAATGAATTTAAATAGCTATGTTCTTGTTCTCTCATAATGTTTTATGAATTTTTAAATTATATGTTTGTTTGGATGTATTTTTAAAGTACTTTTAAAGGATATTTTAGTGAAATTGAGGGATTTGGCATGGGTTTTGATTTATAAAATGTAATTCCTTGATTTGAATTAAATGATTTGAACTATTTGATGTTTTCTAAATAGTTTAAAATGATTGAATTTTTGAAATAACGAAGATACCTATTTGAATGAATTTATATATTTTTTTGAATTTGTTTCTTGGTTTATTTGAAATAAATGATTTATCTACATGGAAATATGGTGCAAAACCATATTTTGAAATGTATTCAATCCTTTTAAAATTGTAATACTTCCTTTAAATTCTTTTGGTATTCTTTTAAATAATTTATTATTTTAAAGGATAGTTTGGAATTATTATGATGATTTTTGTAAGGAAGAGAGAATTATTACCCTTTTTAAATGTTTAATTGTATAAAAAAGGATTTGAATTGAATTTATGATGGTTGACACCCCGGTTGGAACTTTATGATGATCCTATCTTGTAATAACCCCTTAATGCAACTTTCTTAATTCTTATAATTCCAATTATTGGGTATTGAAAAAGGGATTATTTACTTTGAGGGAGTTTGGGGGTGAGAGTTAGATGTGATTTAGGGATAGTACCCATGGATGATAAGGATCCCCATGCGATCCTCATAACTTGATTATTGCACTCACCTATTTTGACTAGTCACAGGAACATGGATAGTTAGATGTGATAACCAAGATATATGATTCACTAGAGGACTCACACCCTTATAATGGATCCATAGAGAACGTGAACGGTTCAAGATATGGATGTATGGCTAGGAAAGTGGGTGTTTGTGGAACTGGTTTGCTTGAGACCCATGAGACTAGATGTAAGAACAACAATTGGTCATGTAGTAATTTGATTAGATATTCTGAGGTTGAATCACTATTATACCTAGGTTGTACCCATGAAATATGTATACTCAATATTGATGAATGACAACATTTTATATCACTATTTGGCACCAGAGTTTACTTTCTTGTTTCATTTATTACTATTATGCACCTTGACTCTATTATAATGAATCTTTTTCATCTTTCCAAATCTAGTGCATATTCTCATATTTTATACATTATCTAACCTTAGCATGTGAAATTTTTTTCAATGATTTTTAAGGAAATATGTAGTTTTTAAATGGAAAAATCACATTATTTGTAGGTTTAGTTTGATAAATGAATTTTAAATGTTAAAATATCAATTTTTAAAACTAATCTTCATACTCTCTTATTTTTACTTTTCTTTTAGAATATTTGAATTACCTTATGAGGTAGATGAGTAGAATATTTAGTGGAATACTACATGGAACTTTAGTTCCCACCCTAGTTATACCTTTTAGTGTTTGAATCCCTTTATGATCTTATAGTAGATATTATTTCTCTCATATACCTTTATGGGTCTGTGCTTGGGTGACCAAGGGTGGGTGACTTGGGACATGGTGGGTGGTTGTGGACAACTTGGAGGTGGGTTTTGGTTGTCATTTTATGATTTCAGTTTTATTGATTTCTCTTTGTATTTTTATATGTATGTTTTTATTTATATATCTGATTATGTTTTATCATTTTACTGTGTTATTGTAACCTTTTTCAGGAGAAACCATTCCCAATAGTGCTCTACTGATTACCAGGTGCTTGTTTCTAGCCCATGGAGACCAGGAACACTTTTTGGGTTAGTGGAGAATTGCCTTGGGTATCAGTTTAGATGATATCCCAGGTTGGTTCATTATAGGGCATACCCATAAGATATCTTAAAATACTATACATTATTCATTCCATAATCTATAAAAAATACATATCTGTGGGTGCGTATTATGTTTCATATATTTTAATCAGGGCTTTTAATGAAAATACCCCCACTAAAAAATGATATCCCTATACATCATACTCATTAAGTAATCCAAAATCTATATTTCACTAAGTAATGAGTCCACAATGTTGTTCCTCTCACCACATATTTATTTAGGTAGGTATACTTTCCAATCATATCACATATTATTCTTGTATAGCTAAGTGTACGAATATTTTCCCAAAACCATCATATGGAAATAAACTAAACTTTATTCATATTGTATTATAACTCTTTGGATTTCTCATATAAGTGTCACTCAAAAATCATAATAGTATTTGGTTACCTTACTCTTAGTGGTATCCATTTCCATTATGAATTAAACAAGATAATCCATGGGCACTTAGCTATGGTAGTACATACCTGGTCAGATTATTGAGGTCTTGACATGTGTTTTCTTTGGAAGGAATCTCACACTTAGTATTTGAGGGGTTTTATTTTTAAATCTCACCAATTTAATATAAATCATATTAAAACTAAATTCATGACTATTTCATCACAAAAAATCTTTAATATATCATATTTTATCCCTTTATACGTGCATGCTTCTAACAATTCAGTTTTTGAATCCTTATTCCATCCACCGAATTAATATGTTCACATTATATTAATGTGTAACTATTTACACAACTTAAAATTTATTTTAATCAAATTGAAATAGAATAAAAATATATCTACACATATCTAAATACATATTATGAATATGGTATATGAAATTTTTAAGTAAAGGTTTAAAATTATATGATATTGATAAACTTTACATGAGTTAGCTCAGAGCCAAAAATAGTCATTCCAAATATTTCTTAGAACAAGGCACAAATATCCATGCAAGTGGGAATTTTGGCCCTAATTCCTTCTACTTATGAATAATTTACTCAATATAGAATCCAATTGATCATAAATCTAACACCAAATATGTATAAATTATATTCAACAACAAAATTCAAGCCAATAACATCAATTGAAAACAAAGGTAGATGAAAATTAAATCTTATGTTGTTGTGCCTAGCATGTAATGCATGAATTGAAAATTTATAAGAATAAATATATCACATAAATTAAATCATACATTATATCTAAATTTTATAAATTTTTTATAAAAATGATTGTTCAAAAAAAAATAAACAAACAAATAAAACTATATTTATTTTCCAAACTTGAGATATTAATATGAGAATTTCATATTTAATTTTGTCATAAAAATATTCTATTTATAATGAATAAAACTTATCTTTTATTAAAAATTTATACACTATAAGAAATTCTAGAAAAAAAAAATTTTATGCAAATTTTTTGTATCGGATTTTATGATTGATAACAGGGAATTATTAATCATAATTAGTGATTGATATTGGTGAGTACACAAACATACTGATTCTATGAAAAAGGTAAAATAAAAACATAACCCCTACACACAGAACCCATACATATAGTATAGTGATCCACATGTACCACTATACCATAATAAAAAATAAATATATAGAGGTATATAAGGTTTAATGAGCTAACATATATATAGTTTTCTTAGCATGTAAATTCATACATGTAGGCAACTGATCAGGTAAAACACATATTGTATTTGAAAATATAAAATACATCATCATTACGAAATGATGAAATACTTTAAAAAACCGAGTTTCAATCATAGACTAAAATATCACATATCATATCTTATGATATAGAAAAAAACCAAAGGATTCAAAATATTGTACATTATGATATGTATTAGTCATACACTATGAATAATAAAAAATATAAGCGTACATTCATTATAATTATTTGATATGGTATCAAATTGATTATGATATAAATATTATACATAAAAAAATAACATGTTTATTTATTGATGAATGTGGATTTTCTACCACTATTGGGTTTCATGTGATTTTCATATGATTAACACAGTGGAAGAAGCTCTTTAAAATTTCTTAATCTATCATCAATTGAACCAACATATAAAATGAAAAACATGGATAATATTGGCATGCCTTAAATGCATTTAAATCTGTCATCAATTCTTATATGAAATATGCTTGATTGATATTTTCAAGAGACAAACAAATTATTCTCAATTCCATTGGTGGTGCACCAACTACTTGGGTCCCCATACGCTATGAGAGGACCCCCAAACACCAAAGGAGTGATAGAATCTTCTTCAAGATGTTAAATGGTGACTAGGAAGGAAGAGAGTTTTGACTACGGATAGTCAGGATCATGTGTGTCCAATAGTGGAATAAATAACCTTTATATAGAATCTTTTCATTTAATAAAGAGATTTGATCATCACCTGCCAATTTTTGAAAACTGTCATGCGTTACCCATAATGAATTTCCATTAGAGGGATGACCATTTAAACACTTAAAATCATCATATATCCATTAAATAAATCATCTTGATGATTCATAACCAAATTAAAATGACTAGGAAGATGTGATAAAAGGCATACATGCAAAATCATATATCATATATCTATTGTACACTATGTGTTAGGGTGCATCCTCTCCTTGTGACTTCAACACATGAACTTTAAAAAAGAAAAAGGAAAAAAAGGTATATTTGATTTGAGGGTTATTATTTTTTTCAGATAAATAAATATTTTTTAAGGTCCAACATGCTAGGTTTTTAAGAACAATGTCTCTTCTTCTTCCAGCCACAGTGCAATTAGGGTTATACCTAGTGGTTTTTAGACTTTCAACCGATGAAATTCTCCAGGTCTGATCATATTTCAATTACGATGGTCTTTTATCCAATCATGGGTTTTTCATCTAAAAAGTTTATTTATATAGAGAACACCTTCTATACATGGTTAGATTTATTTGGGTTTCTTTAATAGGATGCATTCTTTATTTCAGGTTGCCTTAAGACTGCATTTACTTTCTCCATCTGATCCACTATTTTATTTGAGTATTAATTTTGAGATCCCACTAATCTTTGGGAGTCTCTAACTTTTACTCTTAATTTTTATTGGATCCCACTTTCTGGACAAGGTCTCTCAGTTTTTCCCTTTTTGTGTTTTTTGTTTTAATAGTGGGTTCCCTAAACATAACTAAATAGTACTATTCGATTACCAATTTGTATATTCAATAATATACGCATGATGTAAACTTACCAAAATAGTGTATATATTTCTACCACTATTGTTTAAATGGTATTGTCCATAGATTATCTATTGTATCAAAAGGATATAACAGATCATAAACTATAATGAGAACCTTCAAATACTATGACATTAATCTTAAATATATGTCCTATAGTCTAGATAAATTATATTGAATGGACACAATAGATGCTTTACTATTATGTGTTGGGGGATAATAAGTATTAATACTTCCTCTAAAAATGTTTTCACTTGATGATTTATGGTCGGTGAGATTATGAGGACATAACCACCAATAAGAGCATCACATGTTTTAGGTGCCATTGGATATTTCTATACATAGACATGTGTATTGGTCCCCTGACTTGAGATTATTATCAATGCGTGCCATTTTATCATGTAATTTGATGCAACACAAAAAACCATGATAATGAAATCATGGTGAGGTAGCTTGTGTTGGGTGTGTTATTGGTGGTATGACATTGGTAGAATGATCAAGATAGAATTTTTCACTTCCGAGTTGAGGATGTAATATATCTTGGGACTGGATGATCAATATGGTATTACCTTTATTAATCATTGTCCAAGGTTGTCAAAGGTAAATCCATCCAGTAAGATCAATAAAAAATAAAGCAATAAAGGATGATGACACAAGTGTGTGCCCTAATTTAGGATATATCTAATGACAAAGAGATTATATTACATAGTTCATGTTTTTAGGTTGTTTGTCGTTGCTATGAATTTACCTTCTCTCTTTTGAGCCCTTGATGGGTTACTAGAATCTTCTCTTTGTCTATGAATAATATTCACTACTATCGAGATAAAGGCCTAGAGGGTCACACATAATAGCATATTCAATAATTTTTCATATTCAGGTGAATAGGTAAATAAGACATGATGGGCCCCACCACAGGGTCTGATGGTTGTCAAACTATTGAAGATCGCCAAAGAATAAATAAATCCATTATTATTTGAGTACATAATAATTGGTTTGTATTTATTTATTAAAATTATTCATGAGGTATTTAGTGAATATGGAAAAAATATTATACAAAAAAATATTTGTTTTATATTCTATGTTCATTTAATATTAGTGGGAAATATGAGTCAAGTTAAATTATTTGGTTTTATCAAAATATAATTTAATATATATTAAATGTACGTGATAAAATATAAATAATATTTATAATTCCTTTTAGTTTTTTATAATTTTTCATTTATTTCTTATTTAGTGGGTGTTTTATTTCCAAGGGTCGACAAACCCTTTCCATGTATCAACACCTCACACTATATTAGTAGGAGAGGTTCATTCTATATACTATTCATTAATTTGGAAATGAGAGCCTCTTTCTTCTCTCGCTTTCTAGAGAGAGATTCTCTCTCCAAGCGATCGATCTAAGGCACCTTCAATAGATCAAAGGCACGAGATCGTGGTGATCGAAAAAACACCGAAGGATTCGTTGGAGCTCCATGCTAGCACATGGAATTTAACGAATGAAGAAAACATGGATTCTTGAAGTGTGTGTGGGTGATCTAGAGATTTCTGGTTTTAGATCCTTTAAAAAATAGTCAACGATGATGAGTTGTAGTCATGCACACTTTGATGTGGAATGTGGTACATGTTCTATTTATATTTCATGATTTGTTTTATTCATGCGAGATCATAAGGACCATACTCGGGGTTGGATCATCAGAGATGACAAGTTCCATCATCTCGATGATGAAAAATTTTAAATCCCCGACCCACTGGCTTCTTCTACACACCCTGGTACATTCAATTGGTACCAGAGTTATTGCATGAATTTAATTATACTGAAAAATTATTTTTCTTTACATTTAATAAGAGAGGTTAATTTTAGTCCCAAAAAAAATAGACCATGCATCAATCTGGTTTCAGATAGACAAGTTATGTCCATTCAGAATTTTTAATATGGATAGTTTATTGATTTAGGGTATTAAAATTCCAGTAAAATATATATACATGAGTTTTGTTTTTGGTTTTGTCAATGGCGCTTTACAATGTTTTTAGTTATCCCAGTATATTTCGGTTCAAAAACATGGCCAAAATAGTATTTTCTAGATGGATCCTGATTTCAAAAGTCTTATGGATTTTTAATAATAATAATAGTCCATATTATTTTATTTTTATAATAATAATTATTATTATATTAAAATCCAATAGCAATACCCTTCAAAAAAATCACAAGAATTATTTGGGGGAAAGTGAGCCTTTTAAAATCATTAGTGGGATTTGTTGTAAAGAGAAACAAAAAGAAGACTAATAAAAGTAATATAAAAAATGATAACCAAGACAAAAATGAGTTTTATTTTTCCAAAAGAGGGATTGAAAAAATGGTGGGTGGTGATAGAGATTTTTTTAAAAATGATCATGGGAGGTGGGCTTCTGAAAGAAGCTATTGCTGTTCCTCCCTCTCCCCCCAAGATGTCTTTGAACTTTCCAAACCTGAGAATCTTGGAGTAACATGTGCCACCAGCAGTAACCGCCTTTCCATCTGCCTCCCATATCCTTTTACCCACAGTCATTCCAGGGATGATCATCTACTATCGGGACCATCAGTCGCCACTACAGAGGTCGCTAGACAGTGGTTACTGAGTTGCCAATGCGGTCGTCGGGCTCCTACCTTCTCGCGATTGATTCAGTTTCCTCCTTACTACGTCATATACTCCGGAGTACCAATTTTTGTAGATCAAATCTACTCAAAATAGGCCGCACCAAGTCTTCTTGACTCATAACGGGTTTGGGTGGACCTCTCTGAGCCAGAAAACACCTAAACTGGGTCTATATAGCCATGAATGGGTTTACGTGGGTTCGACCTAACCCACTTTGAGACTTCGTGGGGTTTCAGGGCCCCTTGTATTTGTGTATGATAAAAAATAACTGAATTAATTAATTTAATGTGAGTATAAAATTAAATTAACTAAATATTTTTTTGGGTTTAAAAGTTTAATATTTTATACTTTGAAAAATTAATTTAATTTTGATATTAAATTATTTTATTAATTAATTTATTTTTTTTGAATTAAAATCGAATTAATAGTAGACCGAATAGAATTAAATTATTCGAATTTAAATAATTCATTTAATTTAATTAACGACCTTGTACTTAAATTATTTCAATTTAACTTTAATAATGCATTTACTTTTACCCACCGATTGGTTTTGAGCATTGACCAACTTGTGTATGTCTGATTTATTTATTTATTGATTTAATTACATGTGATGATTGTAATTAATTAAGACAGTATACACATCATCATTGTTCCACATTAAATATGTATAAGGGTTTTCGTGTCTATTTTATCTGTCTGGATTTTGTACCCTGAGACCCCCTCACCCATATATAAGTATATTTGTACTATGATGATGACGCTTTTAGTCATGAACCATGCCAAGTCAAGGAAAAATATAGATGAAATGTGGACACACTGGATGAGAACGAGCTATATTGAGAGTCAAGCTATGACTAAAGTAGGATTCCCCTAGTTCATGGTTTATCCATTAAGTTTAAATGGATCAACCTATATTAGATGCTCAAGACCAGTCATGTATTTTATTTCCTTTATTAATTTGTTTATTATTTTATTCATTTTTATGATAGCAGGAAAACACATAAAATGTATAAATAAGCGATGTATGTTTTTTCTATCAATGTTCATTTATGAGCATAATAATATAGTATAAATATATTAATATAAATGGATTACATTCATCGATAAAAATATAAAAAAACCTCAAAGAAATATTAAGTCACAAAACACCATAAAACATTTGAATTT
This sequence comes from Viscum album, assembly GCA_963277665.1. Lineage (NCBI taxonomy): Eukaryota > Viridiplantae > Streptophyta > Magnoliopsida > Santalales > Viscaceae > Viscum > Viscum album. The sequence goes on from OY728141.1 coordinate 1,634,772,721, forward strand.
GAACACAACTAGGTGTTTAGGGTACTCATTCATCCATAGTTGAGGGTGACTCCTACTATCAAGGAGTTCTTATGAGAACGATGGGTTGACTTAACTAAAGTTGACTACAAAGGAGTATCCATAGATAGCTTACTGAAACATTAAATTCAAGCATTTAGTAAATCATATTTATGATTTTGGAAGCTAGGACTTCACTCAAAATATCATGGAATCATGAGTTAATGTGGTTGGCTAGTTAAAAACCTACCTTTTACTCTCCAAGTAGTGGCGTCGCCATAGCTTATAGACTATGAGGGCAAGTTCACGGATAATTTCCACTAGAATACTCAAGGGACAGAGTATTCTGATTCTAGTACAGTGGGTTTTTAGAATTCTATGAAATAGTGGGATACATTTAATGATTAATTAATTAATAAAAAATGTGTAAATTGGTAATCAAGATAAAATTACTAATTATCTAGTTTTATTTTTATTGAAAATGGAAAGTAATACAAAAATAAATACTATGATATTTATTGGGAAAAGTTAATGTCCCATAGACCATTAGTTTCCAAAGATTATTACATGTGTTTGCACAAAATATTATGGTATAGTAAATTCAAGGTGTTGGTGTCCTAATACCTATTAATCCATCTCAGGAAGCGAGGGTGTTAAAATTACTAACAAAAGACTCATTTATAGTATATATGATAGTTATATCATAATGATTTCATCAGCATATGATGTAGGTTGTGGATACTATATCAGGATATAGATGATATTACACGTAGTCTCATCTCCAAGAAGCTTGTGAGGAGAAAGCGAAGTGCATATATGAATAAGTGATATTTACAATGGATATGTGTAAATTGAAATGCAGATCACAATATTTCAAAACATCTCATTCTTATATAATTTTTACCAATATAATCCAGTCTCTTTTAATATTTAAAAATGAGTAATATGGAGGAAAGAAAACTTCATTACCTTTTAGGTAAGGTTTTCTAAGTAAATAAGAAAATAAAAGAAAGATTAATCTTTAGTTTGTATGAAGAACAAGTTGAAGGACAAGGCGATAAGGCCAATGGAAAGATTGATGCTAGAGGCATCTTCACAATGACCTTCAAAGAAAGACGTATTAAATAGGAGGTTATTTTATTTTTTATATCATGAAATAAATCTACAGAAGTTTAAATGAAATGAACATAATTAAAGAGGCAAGTAATTTCTTCTTCCTCAGGTATATTCATTGAATATAAGTAATGTTTCAGTCATAATTTTTGGGTATTAAAATAAAAAATGACAATCACATATGTGTATTTAAATATAGTAACCAAATAAGTATAGAACCACTACTAAAAGTAAGGTGTGTTATCCAAGAAAATGAGAAAGGGTGGTTCCTAAGTCAGCAAAGAGAAACACATAATTTCTAATTTCTATGTGATTGATTATAATATAATTTTTATTGATTATAACCAAAACATTTATCTCATGTGTACATTGGACATAAGGAGACATTATTCTGATTTAGGAATGAATGTTTTTTGTGGTGTTTCATAGTCCACCAATAGTTCAGTGGTAGATGAACCATTGGAAACACTTGGTGAATATAAAGTGTAATACCTATATAACCAGTTGTGGAGAGATAATTATTTGTCTTGTAAAACAAAAATTGGACATCAAGAATATACCAAATATGGTATTTAGACTCATTGGAGCTAAACACCTTTTTTATTATCAATTTATATACTTATTTAGTTTTGAAAAAAGAAACCTTTAGAAATAAAGGTATGGCACAAATATTTCAGAATTAGTTTAGCTAAAAAGTACAAACTTTTACAAGGGTAAGATAGTGGTAAATATAAATTATATGATTCATTTAATTGTTTTAAGGAATTAAAAAGTGAATTATGGTATATTCATGGCCAAAAGATATGAGTTTCTTTGGGATGAAATGCCGGAGAATATTCTGAACAAGCAATCATAGATCATTATAATGCAACGTAGAGTAATTCCCAAATACACATTACCTTATCCATATTAGGGATATGATGATAAGAAGGAAAATAAATGATTATTCTAACATGTTAATATCGATCAATAAAATGAAGTGTGGAGAAATTCGTAAATACACATGTTCTTATACACATAAGATTTATAATGTAAATGAAAGGAGCATCAATGTTAAAACTCATGCATTGCAAATAATTCCATTTTTTGAGACATGATTCATAAATAATTATGTTATCCCATAATAATATGCCAAATATCATGGAAAATGGATATCATAGGATTTAAAAGTATGATATAAATCTATTATGTTATAATAACATGTGTTTCGATGCAAAGTGTTGGTTAAGGATATAAAAAAACCTGCATCAAGAAAAACACAAAGTGTATCTAATGTAATTATCCTGAAATATTCTTAGGATATTAAAAAAATATCTAAGATAGAAAATATGTAGTCAAGTGATAGACTAAATTTCTATAAAAGTTTGTACATCTCTACTTGAGATAGTGGGAGCAAGATTGACTTGGTTTTAGTCAATTGTAGAGACACACAAATAGTTGGTATTGGAATGAGTTCCACAAGAGGTTTTCAAGATGAATGTTCCAGAGACACATAATATGTAGGGATGATAAAACCATGGTGATGGTTTTATAATCTCCATGATCAGTGATACAATGTTAATTGAGAATAATAAATCCTACAAGTAAGCAGTATAAGAAAATTATCAAAGATTACTAAGATCAATTAAATTTCAATAATGGATTCCATGTATCAAAGTGTAGAGGCTTATTATTTTGAATAATGTGGTGAGTACAAGTGATTCCATACATGGATAGTACAAAGGTGGTACCTTTAAGGCATGATTTGTAATACCAAGTCATTATTCCTAAATACATTATAATTTTAATTTTTATAGCTAATTTCTATAATCATTTTATTATGAATTAGATGTCAAAACCACCAATTCTGTAAGGTGTCTATACAACACAACCAAAAAAAGATTATGAAATCATAAAATACCAATAAGGGGTAAAATTTACTAAAATTCAGTTTAGGATTAAAGTAAGAAACAAGATCATATAATATTCATTTGGAATGAATCTTTTCCATGTGTCTACCAGAGGTTAGTGGGAGCATCATAGTTTTCTAGGTAAAATATGTTTGGTAAAATATGGAAAACTACTATTGGTATTATAGTTAGTTAAGAAAAAAATAATATAATCTCTATAGAGATTGAAATAAAGTAGAAACCTAAGTTCTAGAGAACAAGATCTACTAAGGTAGATCAAACATTTTCTTAGTCCTAGTAAATCATACATATATCTACATAGTATTGAAAAAAACATGTTGAAAAAATTCAAGAAAGAATTGTTTCCTATGTCACATGGAATAAATATCTCTAAGAAGACATGCATGGGAATAGGAGGAGAATAAAGTGGTGAGTTCAATTCTATATGCTTCTTAGATGGATCTATCATGTATGACATGATATATAAAAGATTTTATATTGCCAACATAAAATTTATAGTATTAAAATATCATTTATATACAGGAGAAATGTGAGGGAAGTAGTCAAAACTATCCAATAGTATTAGAGCAAGTATAAGTGATATATACCTGGTATGTGGAGAAGAAGGGATATTAGTTTTGATGGGACACAAACTAGTATTCCTTATAACAATGCTATCAAATATCATAATTTGGACATAGGAATGAGCGAGACTAGATCATACAATCCAGTGGTAGACCTATATAAAAAAACCTAGTACATACATATATTTTTATCATTATGACAATTATATTACATGTACTAGCCAAGATTTCAAGTTACGATAGTGGAAAAAAGGGAATATACTCAGGGATAACATCTGTTGAGAAGTTTTACTCAAGGAGGTGAGGTCACACATAGTAGAATAGCCATGCAATGAAGACATGGTAGAACTAGAAAATAAAGTCATGAATCAGTAGAAACACGATCTTAATCATGTGAGAGCTATCAAGGATAGTTAGAAAGCTATATCTAGTGAAATTTGGAGTGTTGTAATAGTAGATGACCTAAAACTAATTAAACAACACTTTTCAATTACCATTTCATGTATATAGTGTGATATGTAAGATTTATATTTACTATTATAGTGTAGATATTTCTGCATCCACTATTTAAATGGTAATTTCCATAAATTGTTTGTTGTATCAAAAGGTTATAGAAGATCCCAATATATAATGAGAACCTTGAGATACTATGACATTAATCCTAAATATATATCATATAGTTGAGATATATCATACTGATTAGACATAGTATATGTATGAATTTCAATTAATGGGGGATCATAATCATTGAGACTTCTTCTAAGGAAGTTCACACTTGGTGATCTCTGGTAGGTGAGATCAGGAGGACATATCAACTAATAAGAACACTAGAAGTTTTAGGTTTCATTAAATGTTCCCATCTATAGACATGTGTATTGGTCTCCTTACTTGAGATCATTATCAATGTGTTTCATTTGATCATGTACTTTTATGAAATGAAAAAACCATGATAATGCAATCATGGAAAGGTATCTTTTATTGGGTGTGTTATTAGTGGTATAGAATTGGATGAATAATCAAGATAGAATTTATTACTTCCAAGATGAGGAATTAATCCATCTCAGGCTAGGTTGATCATGATGGTAGTACCTTCATAAATCCTTGGACAAGGTAGTCGAAGGTAAATCCATCCATTTAGATCAATAAATAATAAAGCAATAAAGGATGATGACATAAACATGCATCATGCTTTAGGAGATATCTAAAGACTAAGAGATTATATTACACAGTGTGTGTTCATAGGTTGGTTTTCATTGCTATGACTTTTCCTTATCTCTTTAGGGGCCTTGATGGGTTGGTAGACTCCTCTATTGGTCTATGAAAAATATTAACTGCTATCGAGATAATGTCCTAGAGGGTTACACGCAATAGCATATTCAAGAATCTCCCAATTCTGGTGAATATGTAAATAAGACATGGTGGGACCCACCATAGGGTTTGAGGGTTGTATAAGTATTGATAATCACTAAAGAATAAATAAATTAATTATTATTTGAGTATATAATAATTCAATTGAATTTATTTATTAAAAGTATTCATGAATTATTTAGTGAATATAGGAAAAATATTATAGGAATGAATATCAATTTAATATTATAGGTTCATTTAATATTTGTGAGAATTCAAATTCAAGTTAAATGACTCAGTTTTATCACATAATATATTCAATATATATTATAGGTATGAGATAAAATATAAATAATATTTATGATGTTATTTAGTTCATCATAATTATTTATGTTTTGCTTATTTAGTTAGTGTTTTATTTCCAAGGTTTGGGAACCCTTTATAGGTACCAACACCTCCCACTATATAAGTAGGAAGAGAGACCCATTCCATATACTATTAATTCATTTGTGAATGAGATACTCTCTATAGTCATACTTTCTAGAGAGAGAGATATATTATCTCTCCGATAGATTGATCTAGGTTGCCTTCGATGGATCGAAGGCATGATATCGCGGTGATCGACGCGATGCCGAAGGATTATTCAGAGCTCCATGATAGCACCTGAAATTCATTGAAAAAAAAGTATATGGATTCTTATATCATGTGTATATGATCTAGAGGATTTCAAATTAAAATCTATTGAGAAAAAATCACCTATGACGAGCTGTAGTCATGTGCGATTTGATAAGGAATGATGTGAACATTCTATTTATTTTTTATGATCTGTTTAATTCATGCAATATCCTCAAGACTATACTAGGACTCAGATTCCCAAAATAGAAATGTTCCATCATACTGGTGATGAAAAATCTTAAATCCCCATCCAACAGCTTCTTCTGCGCTTCCCAGTACCTTTATTTTCCATGTTAATAATTTTTAGTATCAACATTTATTTTCCTCACACGCATTTTTTTGGTCACTATGCATCTTCTTTAATTTTATTGATTTTTTGAAGGGAAAGAAATTTATTTTCACTACACATTTACTTTGGTGTTCATTTGTACATTCATCAATTTCCATATTTCTTAATATCTGGTATCAAAAATTTTAGTTTTTATTAAGATAAATTATGGATGAAAATTACTGTTGGATAATTTTATTGAATGGTACCAATAACTATATATAGTGATTAAAAATTAAGGGTATGATTTTTGTCAAGTGAATTCATCTTTTGGTGTTTAGTACTCAGATTCCAGAATGAATGTATAAGGAATAATGAGTGTTTGGGAATGAGATGGTATGTAGTTTCATTTGGTAGTGGGTTGAAGACAATGTGATGAGCCATATTGTCAATATATCTCTAACAAGAAATTTTTGGAAGAATATTGAGACTACCTATTCTTGTTATATAATAAAATATGATATACCCAATTTAGTGCATTTAAAATCCTTTATGGTTCATGTTGTGAATCATATGTTTGTTCTATTTATGAATATTTCATTTTATTTGTTTACGATGTGTACTTGAGAGTGTATACATTTAACGATCAATTAAGAAATATAAATCATATCCAATTTTCTACATGAATAAAATTCTATTGTAATTCTAAAAAAAAATCACAAAAAACAATTATCTCATTATATTTTGTTTTTACAGAATTGTTTTTTGAATTCGACAACAACTCAATAATCACTCCATGGAAAAGAAATTTTAGCAGTTGTTTCATAATTTCTCGATAAGTAAAAAATAAAAAAAAATTCACTTCATTTTGTGTTAGTTTCATTAAAGGACTACTAAACTTTAAAATATATTTTATATTACTAATTAGTGGAATTTTTTTAAATCACTACTATTTTTTTAAATGCCCATAAAACCCTCCCCCTTTTCACTATTAATTTGGGCTTACTTTCCCCTATCACATCACATATGGAATATGCCATATCCTCAAGACATTGATCACCATTACCATCCCCACTGACCTCCTCAATCCTCTTTCCTCACGCCCTTTAAATTTGAGTTCAACTGCCACAATATAGCCCACTCGATCCTTATCTTTTAAAATTCTCGGTTTACTTTGGAGTTTCTAGAAGATCTTGAGAGTTTGGGAGATCCTTTAAATTTTATTTTAGATTCACATGAAAAAATTATCAAGTGAGAAGGAATGATTCTTATAGATGGTTCTTGATATTTCTATAAATATTGTAATTTTATTATTTATATATATATGTCCCTCATTTTATTTATATAAAAACACTCATGGTCAAACCTGGCATGAGGTGTTAATGTTTTTATTACATTTGAGTTATATAAAACACCTAAAAAACACATTAGTGGTATTATATCTGTCCATTAATGTTTTGAATTAATCCATAAAAATAATAAGTTTTTAAAATTTTAAGATCTTCTCTTGTATACGGTTTGGAATAGGGATATCATATAATACCTTATGAAGTTCCCATTTTTAGTTGATTAACTTCCCATATGAATATCATATTTTTTAACATAGTTAAAACCATGTAAAAATTCAAAAAAAGAGGGAAACATATCATAATACCGTCTTAGTATAAATCATAATATATAAATTAGTTGAAACCTAGGTTTTTTGTTTCCTTGTATTATACAACCATTTGATATAATACAGTAAAAAATCAATCCATATAGAGAAAGAATACATTGTTGAGGGATTATGAATCTTAGTTTATTATATTTAAATAGTATAATACAATGAAGTTGACATAAATAGTTTATTCATTATTTATAATTTTCAATTTAATGATTTACTTACCACCAATTTGATATTTTAAGGGAAATTATCATATATTTAGTTTATAGAAGAATTTTGGACTTTATTGTGAAATGACCTAAAATATGATTTTTAATGATTTTATTATTATGTTAATTAACATATTTAATATAATTATATTGTTAATTAACTTTTTTGTTAATTTTAAGTTGAATATGAATTTATCAGCAATAGTGGAGGAGAAATTTGGATACGTTTATGCATAAAAGTCATTTTGAAGCTTGATGAAGAGAAATTGGCAAAGTCCCAACAAGTATAAGAGTCATTTTGATTTTTTAATAAAAAATAAGAAGTTCTAGAATATGAATGAGTCCTTATTCTCTTACATAAAATTCAATAAAAATAGAGGAGAAAAACTTGGATAAGTTTTAGGATACATAAAATTAATTTTGAGGATACCATGAGATGTGTAATTAAGATTACTTCTCCTTACTATTGAATAATAGTCCCAACCCTCCCTATATACATGTGAGTCATCCATATCCATATATAAGAGTCATTTATAAGAAGTGGAGTGAATTTATAAAATCAAGGGAATGTATAGAAGTAACATTATTTAGTATATAAAAGTAACCTGTGACTCACCTTGATATTTGAAAGTAAAATCATTTACCACCAGGAGGATTTCATCCATGTCTGTGAGTACATAATATTATTTTCTCAATATGAAAGACTCATCTCAAGGATAAATAAAGCTCATTTCAATTTATAGAGGAATATGTAAGGGTAATGAAAATAGAGTAAATTCATCCAAGATTTTTGAGGAAAGATTTATACTTTTAAAAATTGAGAATTTTTAATGTGTTTTTGAATTTTTCTTAAATATGTCCAAGTTTTTAAAAAAAAAGATGATTGAAAGGTGGTAGGCACGCTTCTGCCTTTCGGTTTATTCACAAATTTGGTATCCCCACTACTGCTTTCCTTTCTCCCCACCACTTTTGGCCTATATTGATGACATGGCAAAGGAGGCAAGGGGGGGTACTGCCTTTCACCTTTATATAAGGCGAAAGGAAGTAGTGGGGGTACTGCCTTTAATCCTTAAGTTAGATGAATGGAGGCACCCCCACTGCCCTTTTTTCATCAATTCCCAATAAAAGGGCACCCACCCCCTTCTCCTCGCTTTCATTCCCCCCCATCTCTCTTCATTCCACTGCTTCTCTCTCTCTCAAAAAATCCCTTTTCACGTGCAGTGGATTCAGTGGTCTAAATGAAGTATCAATTGTTTTTGAAAAGAATCATTTAGATATATATTTAATTTAATTTAATGTTATTTATTTATTTATTTTAATTATTTTTATTTCTAAATATGTAACTTTTTAAGTAGTTTAGTTAGTTCTAAATATTTTGTTTATTAACTAGTTTATTTGGTTATATATAGTTTAAAATAATAGTCATTATTATTAATGATAAAGTATAGATTAATTATAGAATTAATTAGGATTAAATGTTCTAAAATTTTGGTAGCATAAATATTATGTGGTTATCTAAGAAATCAAATTCCTTTCTTGATAAAAACACGTGGATGTGGCTCTCGCACAGATGTACCTAGGGCTAAAACCTGCCTGAATGGCCCAAAAGCCTTCTTTTTTTTATTGATTTTCTGATAACCCCTCTTTCAAGGGATGAGGGGGAACCCTTGAAAGGCCTACATGATTAGGTATTACATTGCTTGTAGGCTTGAAGACAATAAAGGACCCATAGGTCTTAAAGAAATCATACAGACTTGGACTACTTGAAACTGCTCCTCCCCAGCATCTGCATTGTGATCATCTCTCCACCTTTGCATGATTGTTCGTCTATCATTTCCAAGTGTAGAGGTGCATAGGTTCGGTACCAATTGAAAATTCTATACCCTCTCATTCTTCCTAAGTCTGTTTAGTCCTGCTCTGGTAAATGTGCCCAACTCTTTCCTCCTCAAGAGTTGTTCCTTATGGAATCTATCTATGAAACTGCAAATCAGGTGGCCCTGAAGGCTTTGAGGTGGCCCGAAGGCCATGAGGTGGCCCAAAATCCTTACTGACCCAAAGGCTTGGGGGGCCCGAAGGCCTTAAGAACTCCAATCCCAAACCGGTGGCCCAAGGTGAATAGTTTCGGCTGCACAATACCGAATAATACCTGCTACAGTAACTGCTACAATGCCTACTATATTAATACTACTGTACTGCTACAGTACCTATTATAGTACTGCTACAATACCCCCCCAAAAATAATTCTTCCACCGAGGTTTGAACCTGGGTCTCGAACAGAAACTGGTGCATGACAATGAGCCTTGCTGTACTCCTTCTTTGACACTCCTAATGGATATGCATTAGATGATTCATATTTTCTTTATAAACTACTAAAATACATATGAAAATTAAAATCAAATCAGTATATTTATCAATGATAAAATGATAATTACGATGATAAAAAATGAAATGGATAAGGACAAAGACATTAAATAATGAAATTTATCATTAATAATTGAATTATTTTTTGTTAGTTTTAAAGTTGTTATTTATTAAGTAGTTTAATTAGTTATATATAGTTTATAAATAATTCATATTATTAGTAATGATTAAGTATATATTATTTCATGGATTACATAGGATTAAAAAATGAATACATATAATGATTATCTAATAATAATTAACTAATGAATATGATATGATTAATAATTGAATAAGGAATGACTATAGAGTGATTGAAGAATGTTTAACTAATGAATAGCTTAGTAATGATTAAATAGTGATTAAAGAATGATTAACTTAGTAAAAACTATAGTAATAAACATTAGTATTATAGTTTAGGATATAAGAAAATGTTTTAAAATTTTAGTATCATAAATATTATATAGTTTAGAAATAATAGTTATTATTAGTAATGATTAATTATAGATTAATTAATGAATAATATAGGATTAAAGAATAAATACATATAATGATTAGATAATGATACTTATCATCCTATAAAGTGAAATGGAGAAGAACAAACACATTAAATAACACATGAATTATTTATAATATATAATAAATACCATGAAAAGTTTCAACAGAACGTGGTTTGGATGAGATGAGCATCACTTAGAACATGAGGTAAAATCCAACTTATTTTCAATTGGTAGCTTAATAACATTTTGGAAGGATATGTATTTAACTTTGGAATTTTGGAAATATTTTTTCCATCAAATATCATCTATGATATGTTATTAGAAGGATTAAATATTTTCAAAATTCTATGGTTAAATAGATATCGTTTGAAAATGTTATTAAGATACTAAGTGAAAATAATCTGGATTTTACCTCACATCTGAAGTGAGGCTCATCTCATCCAAAATAGGTTCTGTTGAAAAATTTCAAGGTTTTTTTTTATGTTGTAAAACATTCATGTGTTATTTAATGTCTTTTTTGCATCTCCATTTCACTTTATATGATCAAAATTTTAATTTTATCAATTATAAATAAAATAATTTGATGTTTCCTTTTATTTTTGCCTCGGTTTACAAAACATTTTTTGACTTATATTCTAATAAAATTTTATATAATGAAACATTACTATCATATTTTAGGGTATAAAAAGGTGTCCTAAAATTAAATTATAATAAATATTATATGGTCAATAATTTTTGCTAACATTAGTTACACTATGATAATCTTGATCAATTTTTTTTTTGACGTTGAGAGTCATGTTTGTCTCTGTGTACTACTATAGGAAGGTTATTCAAACTGAGAAAGGAGATTCTTACAGTAAAAAACCAACAACAGTGGTTAGTACAAATGATTGTGTAACTATAAGCTAACTTCAAGATAGAATTTGTGGTTCCTTAAATCTGGGACCCGATCAAGAGATCAAGTCTATGAGCTATAGACATTTTCAATTCCTGGGAAAACTGTGGAATCTATCTGTCCATTGGTTGTTGATGCGTAGTGGGTCCATGCAATAAATTTATTTTCTTAGTGGTCAGATGGTACCATGATGGAGTCATATGTTTATATTTCTACTGTACAAAAATATGTCTAGTTATGTGAAGATGTAGACTTACAAGAGTGGTTGAAGATGGTCCACCATATTAAATTGAGACTATTCCAAATGATATAGAAGAGGATAATCGAGATGATCTCCTAGATATACATTTCAATCCGAATTCTGATAAGGAGTTTCGTAATGATGGTAAAAATGGTGATAATAGTGCTGATGATGAGGGAGCAACCGAATTTGGGGTGGAAGTTTTTAAAAATTCATTAGTTATACAATAGACTCAACCCACAATAAATAATCCACCACTCTTTGCATCTTGGTCAGAAGCAATGAAGCATGTGCCTGCATTCGATTGAAATGTTCTCACACCCACAACTAAGTTTCCTAGAGTTATACCAGACAGGTTTAGTGAGCTGAAAAAACATTATATGTTGGAAGTAATTTTCTAAGTAAATATGCATTAAAAATCATGCTAAAGATATTTCACGTTGAGAGGAAATGCATATATAAAGTTTAGGAATTAGGCTATAGTAAATATCTCATATAGTGTGAGATGTATGGGGATGATTGTAGATTTCACCTGAGGGAAATTCCAAACATTACATTTGGAGGTTAGAGAATCATGAGGATTGAGGCAACTCATACTTGCATTCATCTAAGCCTGACACAAGATCATACCTCATTTGATGTAGAATTTGTGTCATCCATTATCATTGAGATGATTAGGAAAATCCAAGATGTTCCTATAGACCTTTTCTAATAGAGGATATTACAAACATTCAGTTATAATATTTCTTATAATAAGGCATATATGGTGAAACATAAGGAAATTATGAAGGTCTATTGTGATTGAGATGACTCGTATCGGGTGTTGTTGCAATTTCAAGCCATACAGAGGCACCATAACTAAGTTTTCTTCTATCTTGATAAAAAAGAACATGTGTCTTAAGATAACCGACTTGATCCATCTCATGTTCAATGCCATTGGTTTTTCTGGGCATTCCTTCCCTGTATCTCAGCATTTTGTTTCAAAAAATAGTTCATTTAGATTAATGGAACATTTCTATACAATAAATACAAGGGCGTGTTGTTGATTTTGGCAACCCAAGATGGAAACCGTTCACCTCTTCCTCTTTCCTTTTCCATTGTGGAGAAGGAAAAAGATGAATCAAGGAGTTGATTTTTGTCATGTATCATCAACCATTTCACCTGCATTCAGGGTGTCTGTTTGATATTTGATCAGCATAAGACAATCAATGAGGTAATCAATGTAGACCCTGATACATGGAGACCCCCAAATACACATCATCGGTTCAACATTAGACACATTTCTAGCAATGTGAGGAAAACATTCAATAATGAACCTATGAATAAGGAAATCATGAGGATAGGTTTTCAATGTATTCTTTATTTGTTACCATTTTAACATAAAGATAATGAAAAATTTAAGTGAAATATGACCACTTCTGTGTAGAATATGAGCTGGATAAATAGAGGTTTGAAGAAAATTTTGAACAAATATTCAAGGCTAATCAAGAAGTTTATGATTATATTATGCAGATTCCAAAAGAAAAATGGACATTGGCATATGAAGGGCAGAATAGGCATGAAAACATGTCCACAAACATTGTGGAGTGCAAAAATGGTGTATTTAAGGGGCTTCACAAGTTACCTATAACTTTCATAGTTCAAGAGACATTATATCGTTGTGTGAAGTACTTTGTTGATAGAAAAACACTAGCCTCATATGGAATTCAACAGGGGATAAGGTATAGAAGAAACTTTCAATGAGAGATTGAAAAGAATATTAATGAATATTCCAGTAATCATGTCAAAATTTTCCGCCAAGAAGACTCTTTATTTGAAGTTCAAGAGCGTTCAGACCCCATCACAAATAGCATTAGTAAAAAAATGGTGGTATTAATAGAAACAAGGTAATGCCAATGTGGAAACTTTCAGGCCTTATGATTTCCATGTGCACACACCATTGCAACATGAACCTATATGAACATATAATGGGAATCATATGTTGATCCAGTGTAATAGATAGACATCATTTCTAACTATTATGCTACACCATAGATGCCTATTGGAGAGTTTTGTTATTTTACATTGACTGAAGGCCAACCGATAGTGATACCTGACATCAACCAGTTGCATTCCCATGGGATACCGAAGTCCAGTAGGATACAGAATAAGATGGATTGGACTCAAGAACAAGGTAAAATTTTGAGATTCACAATTTGTCATCAAGAAGGTCATAACCAGAAACAATGCCCCAACATTGTTGGGCCGAGTTCACACTCTCAGAAAAAATGATGTATTGTTTGTATTGTGATATTCTCAGATTGTAAATTATATAGTGTTATCTCTTCTATTTTACCTCGGTGTCCAAAATATTTTGTGACTTACATTCTAATAAACATTTATATAACAAAACAATAGTATCATATATTAGGGTATAAAATGATGTTTTAAAATTTCAGTATAACAAATATTATATGATCAACCATCTTTTTCAATATTAGTTACACTAATAGAATCATGATCAAAAACCATTTTCAACATAGATAGTCATATTTTTACTATGTGTACTACTACGAGGAGATTATTCAAACAGAAAATGGAGCTTATTATAGTACACAACCAATAAAAGTGGTTAGTACAGCTGATTCTATAACACTAAGTGAAATTTATGAAAGAAATCATTGAAAATAACCACAATGCAGGAGGAGCGGTGATAATAACGACAATGATGAAATAAACCCATTCCATAATCATCATAATTGTCACCATTCCTCCTGTTCCGTGGTTCATTTCCAATGATATCTTTCTTGAATTTTACTTAGTGTTACAAAATCAGCTCTACTAACTACTGTTGTTGGTTGTGTACTATAAGAAGCTTCTTGTCCAGTTTTAAGACATGCCCTTTATTTTTGATATCTAATCGACGTCACAACATGTGAATATGTGAATACGATTCTTCATTTTGTATAAATTTCCGAATTCTCCAAATACATTTACTATCAAACAAAAACAAGAATTTTAAACTCACATTAAAAAGAATATGTCAAGTGCATTTGAGGTTACATTAACACATAATCAATCTATACATGGCTAAATCATAAATCATACATGTGAGAAAATAATCATGAAACATACCATCATGTGGAAAATGATACATGAATTACAAAGTACACCATTTTCTAATAACCTTTTACATAATGAAGACAAAAATGTATATATATAATAATCTTTAAAAACACCCATTTCTAGTTAAAATCATATCTTAAAACACTTTAGTAATATGATTTGAAAAACATGAAGACATGACCCTTTATTTTGGTAAGAAATAACTTCACAAAATAATGTGAATAAACATGGTATGTCTTACATTCTACAAGTCACAACATTTGGCTGACCATAATGTAATGTTTAGATTTTACACTTATTACTCATTTTATTTGTTTATATATAGATGGAGGATACCATACTAATCAATGAGTAGTATAAACATGTTTCCCAGGACATGTTAGATGGTGGTGAGGTTCGACCGATCAGGGTGTGTCGAGCACACTGCTTTCATCACATAGAGCCTCTACATTCTATTAGACCATACTTTCACCATGATGGATTCTATGAAATTACCATATCATATTTCAAATTTTTCAACCATCACCTGATTGCTACCCTCATGGAGAGGTGGAGACCAAAGACACACACATTCCACCTACCTGAGGGAGAGATGACTATCACCCTCTAGGATGTAGCAGTGTTTCTTTGTCTTCCTATCCATGGGGAAGACGTTATTAGACCCACCGGTTCATATTGGCCAGACCTTGCTCAGTGATTGTTAAGAATTGACATTTTGACCAACCGTTGGGCTATAGATGGTGGGTAATTATCTATGATCTGGCTGGAGCAGCATATTTCACATTTACCAGATGATTTTGAAAAATAGACTATCATGTGTTATGCCTATGCATATATATTACGACTCATTGGAGGGTCCTTGTTTGCTGATCACTTGGGGATGCACATAATGTATCTAGCTCTACGGGAGGAATTTTATCAGGCTAGGATGTACTGCTGGGGATCGACCTGCTTGGCATACACATACATATCATTTTATAGGGTATCCTGCTGTGACCATACATTTTTCAGGAGATGCATCATCCTTCTTTATATGTGGGCATGGGAGAGAATACCGTCATTCCACCCTTAGCTTGATGATATTCTACTCTCTAGGGAGGTTTTGCATGAAACTCCGTGTGGACGCTGGTATGATCACTCATCTATATTGTTTCTTGATGCTTCTAAGAGTTATTGAATTTAATTTCTCATTATTTTCACTTTAGATGTTGTATTTTATAGGTGGTGTAAGAGACACAATTTCCGCACAGTTCTGACATACCATTTGGGAACATATTGTCTCAAACTGGACTATCTCATACCTGACCAAATTTGTATATACAAAATATCATGGTCAAACAAATATAATAATAGCATCAATTTTGGTTTTTAGTAAGGAGCTTTTTTGACAAAGGTCACATGTACTTTTAGATTACATGGATGTTATAATGGACTATATTGGACCAGTTAACACTATACTACACTGCTGGACTTGATGATTCTATGGCTTTATTTACCATCATTCACTTACATATTATTTATAGGTAGTATCCTGATAGTGTCATGTGGCAGTTTTTTCATGTTCAACAGATTCCATTACCACCTAGATAGATAGAGAAGCTTTATGGTGTGAAGTTGATATGGAGGCAGAATGAGGATTGGTGATGAGTACTTTCCAACTATCTCAATAGTTAGAACATACATGCAAAGTTTTGTATCTAGGGTGTACCTATTAGGCAATTATTTCTTTCAGAGTATGTCGTGTATGATCCATGGTATAGACTGAAGTCTATACTATATCTTACCCAACATGATAGAGAGATTAATAATATTATAAGTCAATAAATTTCCATTATTTTTTATTAAACCATTTTATAATTCATTTTGAATCTCTTTATATGGAACTCACTCAAATCATCTTGTTAGTATGAGTGATAAAGAGGAGGAGGGGGTGTTTAGCTAGGTATTGGTCCATACTAAAGCGTTGGAGATGATGCCATCTTATCATGCACTTTCTGAGAGCATCTTTGAGAGTCCATACCATAGAGAGGAGGTTTCTACCTAGAGGAACATCCTCCAATAGTTTTTGGTGTTGAGGAGACGTGAAAACAAAGATGATGAGAGTTTCGTGTTGTATGTGAGGCCTCACCTGTTCCATAGGTTAGCCCTCTAGTAGTCTAGCCTCATTCGATTGAGGATGTGCCTCATGCAGTATGTGATCCATCTATCTTGATAGGATATCCACATTTCTCTCTAGTTTGGGTTCAATATCCATCAAATCCTTGGGGTCAAAATCCATCGCAGCCTTGGGGTCCATATCCATTGCAGACTTGGTTCCCCACTGATATTATGGAAGGTCCTTCTACCACCCTTGTGGGAGAAGGATCGGGAGAATAGTAAGACATGTAGTAGACACCACCTCTCACTGAAACATAGGTGGATCATGAATCAGTTAACGTTCTAGTTCCCGAGGATCATCCCTCTATAGGTCATGAGACTCCACCTCAGCAGGGAGCTCATAGATCTCGATTCAGGCATCCCATTCATAGACCACCTTGTGTGACAAAATCTTCCCCCATTTACATAGACATAGACATAGACATTGATTGAACCTTTTCATATATATGTTTTATGTCTATTTAAATCAAGATACTATTATTACTGTCATCTCTTTTACATGTTTATTTAGTGTTTCAGTTTTCATTAATATTTTAGGCACAATTTATAATTTATAATCTTTCAAAGTTGACTACTTGAAACATATGAATAATTATTAAATTTAAAGTAGATAACTTTAAAATATTATAAAATATATAGTATAAATAAAATATAAACAGATTTTAAAAGATATACTAAACATCTAAAAATTTGTTGAAAATAAAATTCGTTTCATAAATAAAATAAATAAATGAAAATGAAAAGAATGTAAAAAAAAGATTATAAATACCATTTTAATGGTTTAAAACAATACTAAAATTTAATTTTTAATAAAATTATGATGAAGTTGGAACATTTTAAATTAAATATAATCCCAGATATTGAACCCTACTAAAGACTCATTTTCTCTTCCATTAAAATTTCTCTCTTTAAGACCCATTTTTACCCAATGATATTTATATGAACTTGAAGATAAACTAGAAAAAAAACTTAGTTCTTAAAAATGTCTCTAATTTTAGTTCCATAAAATTTATTTCTTAAAAACATAACATCTTGATGTTGATGTTCCTTAGTGAAAAATAGTTCTGGATCTTATAAATGCATTTCAAACAATACACACTGAAGATAGGAACTGAATCTCCATCAAAAATGAACACCGGGATGAGATCTCATTTAGGATGATGGAGTGGGGATATGATCTCCACTGGAAGTCATTCATAATTAGTTACATGGATGAAAAATAAGGTTTTTCAATGTCACTCTGGGGTTACTCATAATTCAGATAAAAAATAAGGAATATAGAGTAGGATTCAAAGAAAAAGCGATTGATTAATCTCATAAAATATGGAGAATTATAGTGGCATAATCAATTAATATGACATGGAGGTAGTGGTGAAATAACCCAAATGAACTACTTAATGCCACATTCCATAGTTGAACAAACCAAGTGGTGAGCATGATCTAGGTGGATGACCAAGATGAAAAAATTTATTGTATCAAATGTCTTATTATTGTTTAAACCCTTTATTCACTAGAATTTATTTATATATATTAAAAAACGATTGCTTAAAAAACATAACATTTAACTTTTAAATGTTATTGACATAATTCTAAACAACATAAACCAATATATATATATATATAATAATATAGAAATCTATATATTTATAAATATAATAACATATTATCCTTATCAGTTATATTTTATAGTCTTTCAAAACCACATACTTGAAACATTTATATGTTTCAAGTAGGTGGTTTTGAAAGATTATAAATTATTTTTGATCAAGATTTTTTATGAAATTACTTTTTTTTCAAATATTTTTAATATGTTTAATCCATGTCTTAATTTTAATTTATATTGGTCTTATACTTTATATTTTATAGTCTTTCAAAGTCACATACTTGAAACATTTTTAAGTTTCAAGTTGGTGGCTTTGAAAGCTTATAAATTATCTTTTATCTACATTTTTTATGAATTTTTTTTTATTTTCAACAATTCTTAAATGTTTAATCCATGTTTTAAGTTTAATTTATATTAATATTATAGTTTATATTTTATAGTCTTTCAAATCCACATACTTGAAGCTTTTTTAAGTTTCAAGTATGTGGTTTTGAAAGCTTATAAATGATTTTTCATTAACATATTTTATGAAATTATTTTTATTATCAAATATTTCTTATATGTTTAGTCAATGTTTTAAGTTTCATTTATATTATTTTTATAGTTTATATTTTATAGTATTTAAAAGCCATGTACTTGAAACAAAATCTCACAATAGAAATGCATAATGTTTTTTTGTAGGAAAGTAAGAACCTGAATTCCACATCGAAAATACAGAATTATTTTCAGGGCAATCCCTCTTATAAAAGGGAGCCCTAGGTGTGGGTTTCTATCAGAATCTAGAATCTATACTGTCATAATGGTAGTAATGCTAGATACTTATTAAATAGAAGATAAATTTCTCTGAAAAAAGTTGTTTTATTTATATATATAGACAAAACAAAAAAAATTAAATATATATAAAATAATATTAAATAGTAATTTTTTATGTGAAAGGCTGCAGTGCTGCTTTAACCATTCAAGAACATTGTTTTTTTAACCTAGACATATTTAATTTTTTTTCAAAACCAAAATTTAAAAAACTCTTGAAAAATTAGAGAAACTAAAAGAACATTCTGTGATGATGACAGTAACTCCCTAATAAAGGAGGTCATGCCATGACCAGTACCCATTCACGGTGTGGTAAATTTTAAATGTATTTTTTATAGCATGGATTGAATATTGATATATTTATCTATTTAAATAGTTTCTATATATTTTATTTTCTAGGAGTAGGGAATAAATATTAAGAAAGATTTTGGAGACTTAGAAAGATGAGAAAAAGATGGGAACTCATTGCTACATGGAAGACTGATTGAGTCGAGACATTTAGAAACTTCCTATTGCCAATGCCACATGCATGGGGTGATCCCATGTACATGTTTAAGTCCAATACCATAGATTTGTATTTTAATATACTTCCCATCCACTATAAGGGGATGCTGATAAGAGTCAGTTCCAGCTAATAATATATTAGGGATTTTGTTGTTTTCTACTGTAATTACTTTATGAAATTTTTATATTATAATAGTGTTTGTTTTCTATATATTTTATAATTTTCTTTATGTTTACCTATACCATAATTCTCTTTATCCATTTATAGGGAAATAACCTCAGTTTTGATCTAAGGGGAAATAAAACAGTGAATTGTGCTTGAGTTTTGAATATTTATATCTACTTTTATCTATTATCATTCTCAAGTGCAATAATGTATAGTTAAACTGATTATATATAATGATGGTCCTCTTTCCCATATACTATTTTCTTATTCTAACTTGTAAAGATCTATCAATGATTACCTCCACTGAATTTTCCATCATACGATAGAGGTGGAGAACATAGTAGAGAGTGGTCTGGAGGTCATTGACCATGTACAATGGGGATCTTCCCTTGGTTTCTCTTTATTGGGGGAAGTTTATAGGAATTTGAACGTTTAATTGATGTTTGGTAACCACCAATAGACCTAGGATGAAAATGGTGACTTCACATTCAAGATATTGGTGTGTTGGACATCCTAATTGAAGAATAAGTGAGTCTGAGTTTTGAATGATATCAAGTCACTCAACTAAGTAGAGGTAGATCTAAGTAATATATTTCAGTAGAGTTGTGATACGTCTTTCCTAGTATATCCCCCAAGGATTGACAACCTTTCCTGCTAGCTCTTTTTTAGGTTTAATTGATTCTTTTTATATTGTATATATTCACCATCTCAAATTACCCACATTCCATTAAATACATAAAATACAAAAAACAACAAAAAAACTAGCAAGTGTTTGGAATAGTTAGGTATTGATTGACACTAGAAAATCCTTAAGAGAGACGATCTTGATAAAACATTGTGTTGTACTAGGAAAATAAATACTATTTTTTCCAACCTTGTGGAGGGTGTGTCAAAAGTCAAACCATACAAATTTAACCTAAAATATAGAATATTATCCTATCAAAGAATTTATGACTGGGTATATAAGGAATTCATATTTTGTGAATTTAACCCATGCTATACATTAAAAACCTAGTATTATATAAATTTTTATATGTTTCATTAATGTCAATAATTACTAAAATTGTGATTGTTAAGATGAATTGAGTTAATTTTATTAAACATGTTGTTATGATGATGAGCATAACATTTATATTTCATCCTAATATGTATATTTCTATTTTTTTATGCACACTAAATTTTATCATTTCGTATAATAATTTGAGGGGGTTATTCTACTTCTAAAGTAATGGTGTAGTTTTTAAATTAATTTAAAAGTTCAAAGTGTTTTTAAATTAAGAATTTAAAATGAATTTATATTTTGGAATAAAAATTTTTATTAAAAAGAATTACCTTTTAATACTTTTTTATTTTAAAAACTAAGATTGCCTATAATTTTAAACTAACATGTATTCTTTTATTTATATATGTTTATATATAACTTTATCTTCTTAAAAACATTTTTTGATAATTTTAAGTATCAAAGAGAGAAAAATTGTAATATTATAAATTTCAAGAATATATATTGTATAATAAAATATATGGAGTTTAAACGATAATATTCATATAATTTCTCTCAATTAATATTTACTAAAGAAAATTCAAACAAGAAATAAGATTGTAACATAAATCTCTTACAATTTTGGAAATATATGAATCAAGATATCACAAAATATAAAACCATAGATGGATTTTTAAAAACACATAATTTCCATAAAAATAATTGTATTACATTTGTGGGTAGTATATACACCACATAAATGAAACATGGGTGACTGTGGAACATGTCTCACAGAAATAAAAGTGAGACAAGAAACCCTTACCTTAAGCCTCTTCTTGATTTGTATGAATTCAATCCAAATGTATAATAAATATATATTTATCATACATATATTATAGTACCATATTAATACATAACTTACTATGTATCATTCCTTTATAATATACAACTATTCTTTTATTAGCATTTATTCATTAAAATGAACATTCAGGTGAAAAATGGTCTTTTTTCATGCATATTTCGGTTTGATAGTTCCAAAAATTTCACATTGTCCATGGTTTCCTAATTTCTATAATATTAATCATTAAATAAGTATCATATTTAATAATTAAATAAAATCTTATAACCATTCATATAAAGCGGAAATGAAAAATAAATTACACCACTTTGTGTAGATGATAGTTCATACACACACATTGGTGATGTTTTCACTTTTTTATGAATGGGACAAAAGAATAATTAAACATTAAAGAATAATAATAATGTCATAAATATCAAATATATTTATTAAATATATCCTCATAACTATTCATGTGAAGAGTAAATGAAAAAATGATCACATCGTTTCTTGAAGATGGTAGCCCACATGTATGCATGAGTGGCATTATAATTTTACAAAGGATGAGAAATAGATAGAAAATTATTTCATCATAATCTTAATAACATCTAAATATATTTATTATAATATAGTATTTATTTTAGTAGGAGTAAAAAATATCTATAGCAAGTATAAGAGGAAATAAACTTTGAAAGATTTGGGTAAGATGATTACCTTTTCTTTGAAAGTCCTCCTTTGGCCTATACCTTAAGCCTTATTAGGATGGTCTTAGGGTAAGATCAAGATATAAACAAATTAACAGAAATAATCTAGGAAGTATTTTGGGAAATTATTATCTGATATTGAGGGATCAAATTGTCTGAATATGATAAAAGAAGAGGTACCCTTTTATAAGTGAGGGGTGGGAAACACATGGAATTACATAAATATTTTAAATAATATAGTCACTTTATTGTGAAAGTGGAACCAAATGGAGAATAATTAAAATTTAGGATAATATAAGGTTAAAATATCTTCAAACAATAATATTTAGAAAAGTTTAAGTTTCATTTTTACCATTTTCTTAGTTTAACCCCAGATAAACCCGGTTTAACCCTAATCATGGTACAAAAATTTTATGGTTTTTAATATTTAGTATGAGAAAATTTGGACATGAGGTTTCAAAATATGAAATCCATTTTATGAAATTCAATTCCTATAAGTGGGAGAAATTCATTTTTAAATAACTGTGCAAAATGTAATGAAATCTATTTTTAGATAAATGTTTTTTAAGAATAAAACCGAATTTATTCTTTTTCTATGTCTAGTAAAAACCGTTGTATGAATGATAAAACATTTTATTGAATATATAATATATAAATTTCATTAAAATATTCATCATAAGTGATTAATTTATTAATATAAAAAACACACCACGTGCATAAAAACTGTTTTTTCAGAGAAATATCTCTTTTTACATCCAAATGTTTTTATTTTCATTTCTAATAAATTGATTAAAAATGAATTCATTTTATAATTGTATAAAAAATATTTTTTTAAATTTAATTATTCATACCCAAACCCTTCAATCAATGGATAGGTGATAACCATCACATAAAATAATAATATTATAATAGTATATCATGGGTTGTTTAAACCCGTTATTTCATGTATAAAAAGATATCAAAGAAATAAAATTTATTTAAAGTGAAATATATCATAAAATAGTAGGTTGTTAAATTATAACTCCTTATATGATTTTCCCTCAAAATTTTGTCAGTTTGATACAAACAACTGAGGATACTTCTACCTCATCACATCCTTGGGTTTCCACATGACTTCCTTTAATTTATAGTTTCACCAAAAAAACATTGAACATGTGAGTGGTATTGTTCCATAACAATTTCTCTATCACGACCCATTCCCCGGGGCCCGTGTCGTAACTACCCCAAGCCCGCCTTCCAATGGCCAGGGGCTGGAGACTAGCACCAAAGGCATATATCCTGATAACTGGGAAGGAATTTCCTTTATAAAAGTAAACAAACACCAAACATAGTACAAGTGGAAGAAAACACTAAGTAAAACTGAAAACAAAAGTAGTGCTGAAAGTAAAGGGTCCGGAAATACAATCCCAACTGTAAAGTACAAGGTAAAAGACAAAACAGCCGGAAGGTGACAAGCAGCTCCTGGATCGTCCACCAAGGATCCTACCTGAAGGGTAGGTACAGATAGCGTAGCTCCTGGATCGTCCACCACGGATCCTACCTGAAGGGTAGGTACATATAGCCTCCACAACGCTCTCTCCTGTCAACATCCTCCAAGTGTCATCTCGTCGTGAAGTTCACCACCAGATACTGTCTCGTCGTGAGGTCCACCTCCGAGTACCGTCCAGTCCTCGAACACTCGACCTCTGACTGCGCTGCCCGTCGTCTGCAACCAACACAACGAGGTGCGGGCATAGCCCATGCAGAGGTGAGTATAACGATACCCAGTACGGACCCCGAGACCCTAAAGGCCTCACTAAATCCAACAAGGATAACCACAAAAGATTTCAACAGATAACCTCTACCTAGGTTTATGCCCATACATATACCCAAGTTATCAAGTAACCCATCTCAATCATGAGGAAACACAAAGATTATGAAATCAACGGATAACCACTATCCAGGTATATGCCCATACATATACCTAAGTTATCAAGTGACCCATCTCAATCATGAGTTAAACACAAAGATCATAGACTCAGATCAAACCAGGATTTTAATTATCGAAACCGAAACTGCTGAAGAGCCCCGTCTCTAGTGTGTACAATGGTCTTGTCACGACTCCAAGGTACTTCTCACTAACCTAATACTGCTGAGGTACTCCTCCTGTCGAGTATTGTGGGACTGCTGCTACAATCAAGCGCTTCCCACCATGGGTCTGCCGCTACAACCAAGCGCTCCCCCTCATAGACTCCATAGGTACTCCATCTGTTGAGTACCGCGGGTCTGCCGCTACAACCAAGCGCTCCTATGCCGTGGGTCTACCGCTACAACCAAGCGCTTTCCCTCATAGCCTCCAGAGGTACTCCTTCTTTTGAGTACCGTAGTCTTCCGCTACAACCAAGTGCTCATCCGTCGTGGGTCTGCCGCTACATCCAAGCGCTCCCCACTGGGCTATCCAAAACACACTGATTCGATCGGTCAAGTAGTCTTCAAGTCTCTGCCAGCTACACGGTCTCCGTACTCTGCACGCTCATCTATAGGAGGGTCCGATCCATGAGCTACTGGTTGATACTACAAGTATCACAAAGTCCCACGAAGAAGTATCTCAAAGGACTGCCTCATCATAGGGGTCTCAACGCAGCAGACGACGCGTCAATCGGATGCCCGGTCTGTGAGTTATTAGCCTTTTCGTCACAGGGGCCCGGTTGGTTTCGTGTATGAAACAACCCGAACATATCTCAACTGTACCCCAAACTCACATAGGGTATACTCATAGGGACCGTTTCTCAACGTGATCACCAGTGCCACTGACGGTTCGTCAAACGGACGTCCGGTCTGAAAGTTATCAACTTTTCCGTTCCAGGGGCCCGGTTGGATTTCGGGTACAATCCAACTCGGCTACTATCCTACTGCATCCAAACCATGGGCGAAGTATTCCAAAAGTTCCGTCTCCTTAAGAGGAATTCAATGAGACAGACGGCGCGTCAATCAGACGCCTGGTCTGTGAGTTATTGCCTTTTTCGTTTCAGGGGCCCTGTTGGTTTCGTGAGCGAACCAACCCGACCACACTCAAACGTCATCCAAACCTCGAGCAGAGTAATCCAAAAGTTCCGTCTCATCAAGAGGAATCCAACAAAGTCAACGACACGTCAATCAGACATCCAGAGCTCAAGATATAGGCATTTTTGCTCCGAGGGCCCGTTTGGTTTCGTATCCAAACCAACCCAGATGAACCCAAAGTTCTCTGAAACCTAGATTGTAATATACCGAAATGATCGTCTCGATCCAAGGATCGCTACGCAACTGACGGTGCGTCGATAAAAGGTCCTTAGCCCAAGATATGGGGAAAAGAACGAAAGTGATCCGAAAACGGGGGGTCTGGGCCCGGACCGACCCAGCCCAACCCCCCTAGGTCGGCCCGAACCGGGGAGACCTGAACCGGGTAGACCCGACCTGGGTCAACCCGACCTGGGTCTGGGTCTAGCCCGGCTAGGCGTGGCGCGGCCCGGTCCGCCCAAGCCAGCCCGGCTCGGCCGGGTGGCTCGCTGGCTCGGCCAGCTAGCCGGTGCTCCGCGGACGCAGCGCGAGCCACGCCCCCCTGGATCCTGCGCGACCGTAGGATCCACCAGCTCACCGCCATGGCTTTAGCCGCGGCCGTTTCTCTAGGCGACACGTCGGGGCGCCACTGGTGGTGTCTGTGGGCCACCAGAGTTGCTCCGGTGGTCCGTTTTCTATTCCAACACCGCCGATGCTCATCTCGGGTCCCGTTCTTCACTGCGGAAACATCAAAACGTCTCTACAGCCCGTTCTGTCAATGCACGTCAATCCGCACGTCAAAAGAACAACTGTGGAGTCTTCCGTTCGCCTTCACGATCCCAATTACGACCACACTTTCATTCGTACTTGACGGCACGGTGCGACGACGCCGCGCATCCTTGCCGCATCCCTCTAGGTTCTCGCGCGGTGCCGTTGCACCATGATGCCATCTTTCGAACCACAACAACGCAACAACATAGGGGGAGGAGGGTCGGTCGTGTTCGTGCGGTCCAACCTCCTTCCGTTAAGATGATAACAAGCGGACAAAAAAAAAATATAAGACGAGGAATGACAAAGGATGTTTCACGAACAAGAAGCAATAAACCCCTACAACTTCCCGCAACAAAATATTCCCAACGCACAAGGAAAACGTTCATGGATCAACTAGATAATATGTTGATCCGTGTTATTTGTTTTCTTTATAAAGAAAGAATCAAGGGAATAAAATCATTCTCAAATTAATTCCCCTACCTCGAGAAAGATCCGCGGTAGCCGAGCGTCGTGGATGACGGTGTCGCGAAAGGGCAGACGTCGGCTCGTTGAAGTCGTCGTAAGGAAAGAGATGAAGGTGACGATGGCCGTTGGCATTCGTCGCTTCCGTAAAGTGCCTTTGATCCTGGCTCGAGCATCGTTCGTTGGATCCGACGCAGGGAAGACGTCAAAGTCAACATAGATCGTTGTGTCCGCACCACGTCACCGATCCCTCCTCATTCATATGTGTCTCTTCGGAGAAGATGGAACCTCGGTGGTGGTGCAACAACGGAGGAAGGAGAGGGAGGTATGGAAGGAGAGGAAGTTCTCCAATGGACCCCCTCTCATTAAAAGGCTCCTCCCTTAATAAAATATTAGACTTGACTAATATTTTCATTAACTCATCCACTTCAAATTCATACACCACCCTCATTAAATTGGAGGACAGAATTATTAATTAAGGTGGTTTCATGAATTAATGGAAGAGAAGAATGTGAAGAGGTCCCATAAATGAGGTGAGTTATCAAAATTTAACAAGGGGTTTTGAAAAAGGGGTTTAAGAGAGTTAAGGGAAGATGAAAAGGTGGGGGCTCGTGTGGGCCCCAACTCATCTTAAATCCTCTCAAGGGAAGTTATAATATCAGTGGGTCCCACCCCAACTCCCTCACATGGGCTAAACCAATTAGAAGAGAGAAATTTAGTTGAGACACAACTTAATTTTCACTTAAACCGCTTAGTGAAGAAATAAAAATATAAAACAATTATATTTTTTATTCCCCATCAACACCCGAGAAAACGCAACTCTGGAATAGGTGTTCCTAAGCAAATACCGGCACTACGGTTTCATCGGTGCCCTTAGATTTCGATTCCGAGCACCGGTTCAAAAGTTAGAAAAACCCGCTCGTTCGTTCACTAAACGTACCTGAGATAAACTTCGGAAATTGATTCCGGGCACACCGGGCCTTGGAATCAGGCTCCATCAGAAACTGCGTACTCGTAAAATTACAACGAAATTAAAAAAAAAAATTCCTTGAAATTTTGGGTCTTTACATTACTCCCACCTCAGGGATTTACGTCCTCCTAAAGATTTACACAAACTGGGGATACAAAAGCGGTACTGAGCATGCATCTGAGCCTTCCGCCCCCAAGTGATCCCCTGGAGGTTCCCGCGCTGCCAATGAAAACGCACAAGAGGAATCGACCGTCCTCGTAGGACCCGCTCCTGTCGATCCTCAACCTATACTAGAACCCCGAAAATTCTCCCCATCGCCAACTTCCAAATCCCCATGGTCGATGACATGCATCAGGTCAAGCACGTATCTCCTCAGTTGAGATACGTGGAAGTCATCGTGCACTCGGTGCAACTGAGGTGGATGGGTCAAACGGTAATCCACTTCGCTTAATCTACCGAGGACCTGAAAAGGTCCATTGAACCTCGGAGATATCTCGCTGCCTTGGCTACATCTCCGTAAACCTCGTCGAGGTGAGACCCGTATAAAAACGTGGTCGCCATTCTCGAACTCTAGAGGTCTCCCTTTCCTGATTAGAACTGAAACTCAAAACTCATGCTGCCATGAGGGTAAGGTTGGCCAACCCAAGAATGATTAGGTTCACCCTCCCATGCACGAGTTTAACCTGTGCTGCCTGGGGTTTCCTTTTCGCTGACCAAGGAAAACCCATCCTGACGTTTTCCTAATACCATCAATTTGAGTATGAATAGTGATTCCTCAATCCATACTCAAACTAATGTTGTAAGGCCTCGACGCTGCAACCAAGAGGTCCCAACCGAGACTCTCACCTTAAGGGTCGGATCACACCGTCAGCGTAAGTGTGACTATCGAGTCTTCTTCCAAAGGTATCTCCAGACGTGAGGGTCAAGTCAACGGCTTAACTGGAAACTCTAGGTATGGGACTAGATTCATGGAAGGAAGGGATGATTCGTATCAATGTATGTGGCTATGAAAGCTAGTAGAAGACAAAGTCCGCACTTCGAATCATCCTTAGAGCCCTTTCGGTCACACTCCTTGACCGCATGCAACTACTCTTTTCCCCTGGCCTCCAGCTCCCTGAGCCTGGAGGGGAAAACAAAGGAAGGTGGTTGTAACATGTTGAAAAGTACACCACCACATGCTGCTCTCCTAGCTCTGCTTCCACGTCTACTGCTCTGTAGATTCATCTTTCCCTGTCACTTCTTCTTCTTGAAACATTTTACACGTCCAAGTCTCTGAGACTGATGCCAGTTCGCATCTTCTCACTATTAACATTCACTGGCTAACACTGATCAGCCAAAGAACATTCAACCACAAAGGTTCATTCTAGCACCCTAACATAAGTAGGAATGCGTAGAGAAAAGAGTTCTTACTCGGATATCCCTTAAACACACCTCGATCTGAGGTCTGAGCTCTAAGAACTGATCATATCGTAGTCATCAAGTACCAAAAACGATCGATACGCCTTGATGATTACTTAGCTACTGAAACATCATCCTGCCGAAGCTGTATAAGCTCTAGAAAAACTCTCAGCCACCTCCTCAAGCCATTTCCCAGCTACCTGTGCATCTGGATCGCCTCAGAACTTGAGGGTATCTGATGTTGGAACACGTATAAGGCAGTAAGCCTACATGTGTCATCTACCGGTACCACCGGTTGTAACTGCTGACCAAAAGGTAGTGACGTATTGCTGACACACTACCCGAAGGCACTATCTTAGGCATCGGTCCACGTACCGAAGCCTCTTCACTATGAAGACCATCCTCATGGTCATTCACTGGAAAACACAAGTGCCCAAGTCCACCATCCACCCTACTGATGTCTTAGCTAGGCGTAAAACTCTAGCAATTGCTTCCAGCCAGTGCTCTGATGTCTGGGAATCTTCCTCGCCTCGTAACCTCGGAGGCCGCTACTGCTGAAACTCATGCAATGCGCTCTTCCATCATGCACAGTTCAATAGTAAGGCTGGTGGAATATGCTGCTCAACAGGTGGTGGTGCTGCTGGTACACCACCCAAGGGTGCCAACATAGTAAAAAGGGCCCCGCACCGGAGCCTCGCCGCTCGATGGGTCGTCATCGAGTACTCTCTCAGAACTCCAACTGACTGTCTGCGTGGAGACATCCTGAACAGATGCGACACAGTCAACTATTTATACCAGGTGATCTGACCTGGTTTGAGCTGACTTAAAACTTTGGAAACACACATGCAATCAGTGTTTTCGTGTACAAAGTCGGAAATCAGTAGTCAGGGTCCTGGTGTACGGATAGGTCGGCCACCGCACCAACACTGGACTCCCTGAACTAAAGACCACACTTGGTACCCTTAAAACTATTGCTTCACTGAAAGAAAAAGATTAGAGTCCTGAGTTCTGTGGTAGAACCGAACTCCTTTGATACCAATTTGTCACAAACCATTCCCCGGGGCCCGTGTCGTAACTACCCCAAGCCCACCTTCCAAAGGCCATGGGCTTGCGACTAACACCAAAGGCGTATATCCCGATAACTGGGAAGGAATTGCCTTTATAAAAGCAAACAAACACCAAATAAAGTACAAGAGGAAGCAAACACTAAGTAAAACTAAAAACAAAAGTAGTGCTGAAAGTAAAGGGGCCGGAAATACAAGGCCAACTGTAAAGTACAAGGTAAAAGACAAAACAGCCGGAAGGTGACAAGCAGCTCCTGGATCGTCCACCAAGGATCCTACCTGAAGGGTAGGTACAGATAGTGCAACTCCTGGATCATCCACCACGGATCCTACCTGATGGGTAGGTACAGATATCCTCCACAACTCTCTCACCCATCAACCTCCTCCGAGTGTCGTCTCGTTGTGAAGTTCACCACTAGATACTATCTCATCGTGAGGTCCACCTCCGGGTACCGTCCAGTCCTCGAACACTCGACCTCTGAATGTGCTGCCTGTCATCTGCAACCAACACAACGAGGTGCGGGCATAGCCCGTGCAGGGGTGAGTATAACGATACTCAGTAGAGACCCCGAGACCCTAAAGGTCTCACTAAATCCAACAAGGATAACTAAAAAATATTTCAGCAGATAACCTCTACCTAGGTTTATGCCCATACATATACCCAAGTTATCAAGTAACCCATCTCAATCATGAGGAAACACAAAGATTATGAAATAAACAGATAACCACTATCCAGGTATACGCCCATACATATACCTAAGTTATCAAGTGACCCATCTCAATCATGAGGTAAACACAAAGATCATAGACTCAGCTCAAACCAGGATTTTCATTATTGAAACCATAACTGCTGAAGAGCCCCGTCTCTGGAGTGTACAATGGTCCTGTCATGACTCCGAGGTACTGCTCACTAACCTAAGACTCCTGAGGTACTCCTCCTATCGAGTACTGTGGGCCTGCTGCTAGAACCAAGTGCTTCCCACCATGGGTCTTCTGCTACAACCAAGCGCTCCCCCTCATAGCCTCCATGGGTACTCCTTCTGTTGAGTACCGTGGGTCTGCCGCAACAACCAAGCGCTCCTTCGCCATGGGTCTGTCGCTACAACCAAGCGCTCCCCCTAATAGCCTCCAGAGGTACTACTTATGTTGAGTACCGCAGGTCTTCCACTACAAACAAGCGCTCATCCGCTGTGGGTCTGCTGCTACAACCAAGCGCTCCCCACTGGGCTATCCGAAACACACCGAGTCGACCAGTCAAGCAGTCGTCAGGTCTTAGCCGGTTACACGGTCTCCGTACTCCGCATGCTCGTCTCCAGGAGGGTCCGCTCCACAAGCTACTGGTCGATACTCCAAGTATCAAAAAGTCCTATGAAGAAGTATCTCAAAGGACTGCCTCGTCATAGGGGTCTCAATGCAGTAGACGACACGTTAATCGGACGCTCGGTCTGTGAGTTATTAGCCTTTTCGTCACAGGGGCCCGGTTGGTTTAGTGTACGAACCAACCCGACCATATCTCAACTATACCCTGAACTCACATAGGGTATACTCATAGGGACCGTTTCTCAACGTGATCACCAACGCCGCTGACGGTTTGTCAAACAGACGTCTGGTCTGAAAGTTATCAACTTTTCCGTTCCAGGGGCCCGGTTGGATTTCGGGTACAATACAACCTGACCACTATCCTACTGCATCCAAACCACGGGCGAAGTATTCCAAAAGTTTCGTCTTCTCAAGATTAATTCAACGAGACAGATGGCGCGTCAATCGGACGCCCGGTCCGTGAGTTATTTGCTTTTTCGTTTCAGGGGCCCGGTTGGTTTCGTGAGCAAACAAACCCGACCGCACACCAATGGCATCCAAACCTCGAGCGGAGTAAGCCAAAAGTTCCGTCTCATCAAGAGGAATCCAACAAAGTTGACGGCATGTCAATCGGACGTCCGAAGCTCAAGATATAGGCGTTTCCACTCCGAGGGCTCGGTTGGTTTCGTATCCGAACCAACCCGGCCAAACCCAAAGTTTTCCAAAACCTTGAGTGTAATATAACGAAATGACCGTCTCGATCCAAGGATCGTTACACAACTAACGGTGCGTCGATCAGAGGTTCGTAGCCTAAGAATGGGCAAAATACCAAAAGTGATCCGATAACGGGGGGTCTGGGCCCGAACTGACCCGGCCCAACCCCCCTGGGTCGGCCCGAACCAGGTCGACCCGACCCGGGTCCGGGTCCAGCCCGGATGGGCGCGGCCCGGCCCGGTCCGCCCAAGCCGGCTCGGCTCGGCCGGGCGGCTTGCTGGCTCGGCCAGCAAGCCGGTGCTCCGCGGACGCGGCGCGCGCCGCGTCCCCCCTGGATCCCGCACGACCTCAGGATCCACCAGCTCGCCGCCGCGGCTTCAGCCGCGGCGGTTTCTCAAGGCGGCGTGCTGGGGCGCCGCCACCTATGGGCGTCCGGCCGGCGACCCGCGCCGCCGGTGGTGTCCGCGGGCCCTCGGAGTTGCTCCGGTGGTCCGTTTTCAATTCCGACTGCGCCGATTCTCATCTCGGGTCCCGTTCTTCACTGCAGAAACATCAAAACGTCTCTGCGGCCCGTTTCTTCAATGCCCGTCGATCCTCACTTCAAAAGAACAACTGCAGAGTCTTACGTTCTCCTTCGCGGTCCCAATTACGACCACACTTTCATTCGGCCTTGACGGCGCGGCGCGACGGTGCCACACATCCTTGCCGCATCCCTCTAGGTTCTTGCGCGGTGCTGTTGCACCATGACGCCATCTTACGAACCACAACAATGCAACAACATAGGGGGAGGTGGGTCGGCCGTGTTTGTGTGGTCCGACCTCCTTCCGATAAGATGATAACAAGCGGCCCAAAAAAAATATAAGACAAGGAACGACAAAGGATGTTTCACGAAAAAGAAGCAATAAACCCCTAAAACTTCCCGCAACAAAATATTCCCAAACCACAAGGAAAACGTTCGTGGATCAACTAGATAATAAGTTGATCCATGTTCTTTGTTTTATTTAGAAAGAAAGAATCAAGGGAATAAAATCATTCTCAAATTAATTCCCTTACCTCGAGAAAGATCCGCGGTAGCTGAGCATTGTGGATGACGATGTCGCAAAAGGGCCGACCTCAGCTCGTTGACTTTGTCGTAAGGAAAGAGATGAAGGTGACGATGACCATTGGCGTTCATCGCTTCCGTAAAGTGCCTTTGATCCCGACTCGAGCATCGTTCGTTGGATCCGATGTAGGGAAGATGTCGAAGTCGACATAGATCGTTGTGTCCGCACCACGCCACTGATCCCTCCTCATTCATCGGTGTCTCATCGGAGAAGATGGAACCTCAGTGGTGGTGCAACAATGGAGGAAGGAGAGGGAGGTATGGAAGGAGAGTAAGTTCTCCAATGGACCCCCCTCTCATCAAAAGGCTCCTCCCTTAATAAAATATTAGACTTGACTAATATTTTCATTAACTCATCCATTTCAAATTCATACAACACCTTCATTAAATTGGAGGATTCAATTATTAATTAAGGTGGAGTCATGAATTAATGGAAGAGCAGAATGTGAAGAGGTCCCATAAATGAGGTGACTTATCAAAATTTAACAAGGGGTTTTGAAAAGGGGGTTTAAGAGAGTCAAGGGAAGATTAAAAGGTGGGGGCTCGTGTGGCCCCCAACTAATCTTAAATCCTCTCAAGGGAAGTTAGAACATCAGTGGGTCCCACCCCAACTCCCTCACATGGGATAAACCACATAGAAGAGAGAAATTAAGTTGAGACACAACTTAATTTTCACTTAAACCGCTTAGTGAAGAAATAAAAATATAAAACAACTATATTTTTTATTCCCCATCAACACCCGAGAAAACGCCACACTGGAATAAGTGCTCCTAAGAAAATACCAGCACTGCGGTTTCATCGGTGCCCTCAGATTTCGATTCCGAGCACCTGTTCAAAATATAGAAAAACCCGCTCATTCGTTCACTAAACTTACCCAAGATAAACTTCGGAAATTGATTCCGGGCACACCGGGCCTCGGAATCAGGCGCCGTTAGAAACTGCGTACTCGTAAAATTCCAAAGAAATTAAGAAAAAAATTTCCTTGAAATTTCTGGGTCTTTACATTTTATATATGATCCAAAATATAAAATGGTTATTCGTCATAATAGAGATCATTATATAGTGGTACGACCAATGAGTTAAGTATATGTGAAGGATCAAGTATGTACATATTCAGGAGAGATACATGGAACACATCATGAACATGAGAGAGATTCAGGGGAATATCCAAACAATAAACATCCATCCTTATATGATCAAGAATTTCTGAGGGACTGATATATATATATGAATCAAATTTACCTTCTTTACAAATCTCATAACCTTATTCCAAATATACATTCATAGGAATACTTTATTACCAACTTTAAACTTTAGATCTTGTATATGAGCTTAACTTTTATGTTCAATCTGAGCTTACCTGATGTGCTGTTGAACAGATCTAATATTCTCATCCATTTCCTTAGTTAAATCATGACCCAATAACATTCTTTCTCTAACATCACCCCAGTATGTTGGAGGTATACTCTTCCTGTCATAGAGGGATTCATAAGTAGCCACCTTAATTACCAAATGAAATCTATTGTTATAAGAAAATTCCACCAAAGGTGTTGATACTAACCACCTTTAAAATCCATAGAACACAATCTAAGTATATCTTCTAGGGTTTTAATGGTACTCTCAGACTGATCATCTATTTGAGGATAATATGTTGCACTAAAACAAAATTTCATATTCAACACTTGCTGAAGACTTCTCCAGAACATCAAGGTAAATATTAGAACCCGATCAGATACAATATAATGTGATTCTCCATGAAACCTCACCACTTACTTAATGTATATACTAGAAAGATGAATAAGAGATAAATTTTATCTAATATAAATAAAATGTGTTTATGTCATAAGTAAAATACAACCAAAATAGTGTTGTTCCCTTTGGATGTGTTGAGGAGTCAGAGGATGAAGTCTATAGTAATTTTATTTCATTTCCATTTTGATATGAGTAATGGTTGTAACATTCCATTATAATTGTTTATCTTATCCTTAACTTTATTACACACCAATAATTGAGATACAAACTCAAAAATATTCCTTTTCATCTTATAACACTAGAAATACTTGTTCAGATCTTTATATATCTCTATACTTCCATAATTGACATAGAATGATAAACAATGAGGTTCATATAAAAAATACTTCAATTTTGGTATTGAAGGGGAATATAATCTATTCCTGAACCTTATAATTCCATCACAATCATTGTTGAACTCAAGTACATTCCTCACCCTCTTCTATAGTTCAACATATTCCTTCATCACCTTATTAATACTCACATGGATGGATGGTTGGATATTCATCTAATAAAGATAAGGTATGTCCCCTTTCCTCATGATTTCTAGGTCTATCTATTTTAAATACTTAAGCATTGGATCTCTTTCAATCCTCATTATAGAAAAACTAGCATGGTCTTTTCGACTCATAACATCATCCACCTTATTCACGTTCCAAGGGTGGTAATATATTGAGTAGTCATAATCTTTAATTAACTCCAACCATCTCATTTGGAACATATTCAACTCTTTTTTCATAAATATAGACATCAAGATTTTATGATATATATATATATATATATATATATATATATATAAATTCACCATAAAGATAATGCCTCCACATTTTCGATGAAAAAAATCACCATAGTCATCTCTAAACCATAAGTCAGGTAATTTTGTTAATTAATTTTCAATTGGTGTAAGGCATAAGCTATCACCATGTTATTATGTATGAGGATGCATCTCGATCTATTCTTTTATGCATCACTATAGATAAAAAAATCTTCTCCATTGCTGGGTGGTGTAAGTACAGGTGTGCTGACCATTCTTTTTTTCAACTATATGAAATTTTTATCACATTCATATATCTATATGAGCATGGATCTGTTCCATGTCAAATTGGTTATTTGATTTGATAACCATGATAAATATCTCACAGAGAATAAGTAGTATCCAACCAACCCAAGAAAACTATAGATCTCAGTCACCATGGTTGTTCTGGGTCATTACATATTAACTTAATTCTTTGAAGGATCTATTAGTATACCCTTTCTTGAGATTATATGACCCAATAATGAAACTTCCTAGAGTAGGAAATCACACTTAATGAAATTGGAATAAAAATTCTCTTTTTTGAAGGTCTTCAACACAATCCTCAAATGAATTTCCTGTTCTTCAGTTTTCTTGAAATATATAATAAAATTTTCTATAAATAAAACCACAAACAAATATACGTAATCTCTAAAAAAAGTATTTATTAACTCCATGAAGATAGCAGGGGAATTGGTAAGTTCAAATGACATCGGTATAAATTTATAATAACCATACCTCATACATAAGTTTGAATTGGGTATATCATCCTTCTTGACCTTCAATTAATGAAATCCAAAATGAAGTTCAATCTTGGAAAAGTATTGGGCTCTATAATGTTGATAAAAAAATTATCAGTACGGTGTATATGATACTTATTATAGATATATATCATGTTAATTTCTTGATAATTAATGTATAGACAGATCAATCCATCTCGCATCTTAACAAAAAGAATAGGTGCAACCCATAGTGATGCACCCAAGAAAAAGAATACATTTTCTAGATTCTTATGTAGTTTTTTCTTTAATTCCTTCAACTCAATTGTTTTCATCCTATAAAAAGTACTTGAAATGAGTGTAACACCAGATATGATTTCTAATGAATACTGAACTTTAAAATTCAGGGTAAGACTAGGAATGTATTCAATAAATACATAAATATATTAAAAAAAATAGGAATATATTAAATGTTGAGTATTTTCCAAACCATTTGACATAAATATCCCTCATGAATTGGTAGTAAGACTCATAAAATTGAAGTAATTTCAATTAGAATTTCATATTCATCCAAACACTAAAAGATGATTATAAATTGATTCATAAAATCAAATGTGATTTACCTTTATTAAAAATTGATATTGTATCTATATAAATAAAGTCAATCCATTCCCAAAATAACATAAAATTTAACTAGAAGGATAATCATAAGATTTTTGGGAAACTATTGCCAAAAAATTCTATCAAAGAGGATATATATACTTGAGATGTAATCATCATACCATTATGAGTTTTTATGGCTAACTTGAAATCTAATAATTGAGGATGTGAATGAACATCCCTAGAGTTTTTTCATGATTTAAAAGAATTTATATGACTAATCTCAAATAATATACTTTAATATTTGAGAGTGAATGTCACCACCTCAACTTCATCAGTATAAATTGTTTTCTATACTAAAACCAAAATGGTTAGTGTGATCATCTAAAATCATAGTGAGGAATCATATAATCATGAAAATAATTCATAGTATGTTTAAATTGTGACAGATTCTTTTAAAAATATAAGACATTAAGTTTATCCTAGGTCATAAATTGTCATCATCTATCCAAATATTTCATAATGGTTCATAAATAAAATGTGTATTAACTCAGGAATACCCCTTTATGGTGTCTATCTAGGTGTACATTCTTAAGCCCACTCATCATGCACTAATGGAAATTGAGTTAATAATAAATCTGCACCTTTCAGAGTTGTTTCCCATATATAATTATGTGTAATAGATGCATCTGCTTTCTATTATCTAGATAGAAATTTATTTTCTAGGAAGACCACACTCCTTTTTACTATAACTTAGTATCTCTTATACTTAGGCTTATCCTAAGGGTTTTCGTTAAATGTTTCTAATTCTTATATCCAAAAAAAGAAAACCTCACTTTGACACCAACTAAAGTGACCTGAGTATAAAATAAATTTTTTTACATCATTTGTTATCAATATTCAATAAATATCATAACAGTACTTGTCCCATAACCGTAAAAGTTTAGTATATTGGGAGACTAGACACAAAATAATCTTATTTCATAAAATATCCTTAACCTCACCAATAAAGTTCTTCTCACATAGTAAATTTCTTAAACATACCCTACTTAAAACATTTATTCAATAACATAAATAATGAAATATAAGAAAGAGAAAGATCATATTCTCAGTAAGGGTAATCAAATGATAAATCAATAAATTATCATAAGTGGGAAAAAAATATAAACATAAGGGTATGATAACATGATCATAACTTATAAAATTCAAACCCAATCAGTAAAAGATATTTAATCATTAATCATGGGAGGGTTTTTCATAACAAAACATATAGGATTTCTTCATTCACATAAGAATATAAAATCATGATCCATGATAATGTATCATAAGCATTATATATATATATATATATATTTTGCATACACATAATCCTAGAAAATAATTTCATTAGTCAGGAATCACTACCAATACTATCATAGTGAATTGGGTTCACTCCCCATTACACAATTTCCTTAATCAAGGTTCACTCCCAAGACTATCATATTGGATATAATCCCTTATTAAACTAGGTTAAGTCACCATTTCAATCCATATTGTCTCATTAGACATCATTCTTCACCCAATAAATTAGTGTTGTATAATTCTAGGTTTTCCCATCACATAATGAAAACTATACATATGTTTACCATAATATCATAAAACATTCATCAATTAATCATATCATAACTCAATAAAAGGAAATAGGTTTCATAAATATTTCATGATTTCATCATAGCATAACCCATGTAAAATAAAAATGTTTCATAAAGTGTTTTTCATAACTTAATTAACATGTGGGAAATAAACATGTTTTATAGAATCATCCTTAAATAATCATCATCACAAGTCATCCAGAGAATTAAAGTGGATAGTATCATAAGATCATATTCGTAGTGAAGAATATAAATATTTAAAGGATTTTGGCATAAATTAAAAATACCTTTAAAATATTATTTTAACATTTATTAAAAAATAGAGAAATCACTCTATTCTTTCGGTATATTTAAAAACTAAAAATTTAAAAAATATTGAGAAAAAAATTTATTTTAAAATAATTATGTAAAATTTTAAATGAATATTCAAAGAAAATAATAGTCATAGAGATGAAAAAGATTCTTTTTTGGTAAATATTAAAACAAATATTACTTTTACACTTTTTTTAAAATCCATAAATAAGAAGTTAGGAAAATGTTGTAAAAATTAATCTTTAAACCATTCAAAAGAAATTTAAATATAGTGTAAAATGGATTTAAATAATCACTGGATCATAAAAAAGAAATTTATTTAAAACATTTTAAAGAACATGAAAACTGAAGAAAAAATTCATCAACCAAAGAGAAAATAAGGCTAGTCTTTCTTAAAAACATTTTCTGAGTAATTTTAACTACTAAAGAGAGAAAAATGGTACCAGTAATTAGAAACTATTGGAATAACTAGAGTATAATAAAATAAATTTATTTTAAAGTATAATATTATATATAATTTACCTCGATGGAAATTTAGTATTGACATTCCCAAAAATAATTGAGATTTTAACATGAATTCCTCATGACTTTGGAAATATAATAATTAATATCTCATAAAAGAGTGAAACTTAGATTTTTTTGTAAATAAATATAATTTACTTCAAAATAATCAAAAAATAAATTCATGGGTGATATATACACTACAAAAAAGAAACAACTGGTGAATGTGACATATGTCTCATAGAAAGAAAAGTGAGATGAGAAACACTTACCTCAAGCCTTGTATTACTTTGTAAGCATTAAAAACTCATGTATAATACATATATATTCATTATAAATCTATTAAAAACCCATATTAAGACATAAATTAATATTTATCATTACTTTATTATTTCAATTTTTCCTTTTTATTAATAATTTCTACATTAAAATGAACATTCGGGTGAAAATTGGTATGTTTTCCATGCATGTTTCACATAGATGGTTCCAGTTCTTGCACATTGATCACGATTTCATCATATAAAGAATATTAATCATGAAATAATTATTATATTTAATAATTATATTCATATTTATAACCCTTTATAAAAATTAGTGATAAAAAATTAATTATATCACTTCATGGAGACAATAGTCCGTAATGCGCATGAGTGATATTTTACTTTTTGATAGATGGAAAGAAATAAAGGTATATAATTATTAATATTTGAAAAAAAATAATTATATCAGAAATATCATATATATTCATTATATATTTAATTATAATCATCCATGTAAAAAGGAAATGAACCAAAATGAATCTCACTTTATTATGGAGGTGGTAGTCCACACGTACGCACAAGAAATGTTAGCACTTTACAATGATTGAGAATCTGATAGAAAATTGTTGTGTCATATTCATAATAAAATCTCAGAATATTTTTTTTACTGGATTAATTATTTTATTATTAATACAACATATTTATAGTAATTAAAATAAAAAATAAACTTTGAAAGAGTTGGGTAAGACGATTACCTTTTCTTCGAGAGACCTCCTTTGGCTTAAAACTTAAGCCTTATTAGAATGATATTAGTATAATTCTAGGACATAAATAAATAAGGGAATGAATCTAAGAATTTTTTAGGATTATATTTTATGAGTTATAGGTCTCAAATTGTGTGAATAAGGGAAGAGAAGATGTGTCATTTTATATATAAGGGGTGGGACACACATGTAATTACATAAAAGATTTAAATAATATGAAGTAACATTCTTGTGAAAGTGACAAAAAATGGAAGATAATTAGATGTTAGGATAAGATAATTTTTAAATCTCCTCAACCAATAATATTTAGAAAAGTTTAATTGGAATTTTACTCTTATTTCTTAGTTTAACCCCTCCAATAAACCTGTTTTAACCCTAATCATGGTAACAATTTTTTACTCTTTTTATTAGTAATTATGAAAAAAAGTAAAAGTGATATTATTTCCAAATTTGGATATATTGATTATAAATTTGTAATACATTATATAATATTTAAATCCTATAAGTTAATAAACATCATTTAAAATAAGCACACAAAACACAATGAAAAACATTTTTAGAAAAATGTGTTTTAAGCATAAAACAATATTTATTATTATTACATGCCTAGTAAAGAACATTAGATGAATTTAAAAAAAAATTATTTAATATATAATTTATATATTCAATTTAAATCATTTACCAATAGTGATTAATTCATGTTATTAATATAAAAACACATTGCATACATAAAATCTATTTTCTATAAAAACATCTCTTTTTACCTTCAAATGCTTTCATTTTAATTTTTAACCAATTGATAAGAAAAAAATAATTTTATACTTGTGTAAATAATAAGTTTTTTAATATTTAATTATTCTTTTTTATACTCATGAATCTAAAGGATAGGTGATAAATTTCATATTAAATAATGATACTTTAATAGTATATCATGGTTCATTTAACTAGGCATTACATGTAAAGAACAATATAAAAAAATAAAATTTATTTAAAGATAAATATATCATAAAATATTGGAGTGTTACATTCTACCATATTGATAAGAATTTCCCCCTCATAATTCCTTAAATTTAATATAA
This sequence comes from Viscum album, assembly GCA_963277665.1. Taxonomy (NCBI): domain Eukaryota; kingdom Viridiplantae; phylum Streptophyta; class Magnoliopsida; order Santalales; family Viscaceae; genus Viscum; species Viscum album. The sequence continues at coordinate 1,634,814,616 of OY728141.1, forward strand.
ACAACTGATGATACTTCTGCCTAATCACATCCTTGAGTTCCCATATGGTTTCCTCAAATTTATGGTTTCACCACAAAACTTTGACCAAGTGAGTGGTTTTGTTCCACATCACTCGCTCTCTACTATATTATCCCAAAAATATATAAATGAAAATTTGGATATTCTCTATCCACTAGAATATCTATATTCATGAATAACACTGAATAAAATAAAAATATTATTAATAAAAACTATCATCTTGAAAATGAAACTATGTATAAATTTGAGAGAAAATAGATGTAAATGATGAATGAATGAAATGTGAGGTATTTATAAAAATTTAGGAACTCCTATGACCATTAAAAATATGACAATTATTAATAGTAACATGACCTTTAGAATAGTATCCTCACTCATGGGAGTATAAAATAATATTTTTTTATCTTATAAAATGAAAATATGACTTATTTATACAATGATACAAGTAAATAAATATTTTAAAAATAACAAAATAAGTGTCTCAATTTTTGTAAAACATAAATGATTCATTTTAGTTTTTATAAAAAATTGAATTATTTAAAAGAAATATTATTTTTAGGGGTTTATAAATTAATATTATATTATAGTAATAATATAATTTTACGAGACCATAAGTATTTTTTTAAATGGACAGAAAATTAATCAAAATATCAAAATTTTATTTTTCAAATAAATAAGAATATTAATTAAAAATAATATTTATCATATTTAGAAAACTATTTTCATAAAATGGATTCTATTTTTGGAATCTACATATTGAAAATTTTTAGGGTAAATTTTTGGTATTCTTCTAAAATAGTTTATTTTTTTGTGAATTGTGAAATGTGGAAAAAGACCGTATCTAACATTAAAAGTGAAATACATGATTTTTTGCATGTGAGATGATGTAATCATGCATTATTTTGAACTAAAATACATAAGTTACTATATATGGTAACAAGATTCATCACTATTGGTATTATTAAGAAAAAATAATAAATAAATGATTATAATATTCCAAAACACTCATCTCCTCCCCTTATAAATATCACCCATCACCACCCCATATCCTCACACCATCTAGGGCATGAAGCTTACCCAAAATCTACCAAAATATCCTCTAATATCTCCCACACTTACCAAAAAGCATTTTTATTATCATAAGACCAATTAAAGGTACCTTAAGTGGAATCCCTAGAAGATACATCCAAAGGAGAATGTAATTCCCTCAACTGAGCCTTTTATTTTTTCTTCCTCCTCATCCTAAAAAAAATACATCCAATATGGAATAATAACTCCAATATCACATATATATATTTATATATATATATACACCAGACTGTAATTTTGTTAATTTAATATCTATCATCCATACTTGTCTCTTCCCCTCAATGGATTTTAAAATGAAAATGTTGTTCACAATATGATTGGTTCACCACATCCATGAACAACGTACTTCATTTTTCTCTATTGCATTCAAAGAAGGTTATTGAAATATTATTATGGTTAAATATGATGATAATGAGTATAATATAACTTATTTCAAGTTATTCAATGTTTTCATAATTCTGTAATTAAATAAAACTAATCTAGTTCACGATGGTCGGTAAAACCACCTAAATGAACTAAAAATATAATGGTAATGTATATTCAAAATGAATTATACCAATATCCAATCACATATGGATATTTGAGACCATTTAAATTCCATAAATTACACGAATATCATTTAATTTCACTTATGGATTAGCAGTCTCATTTGAAAAGTCCTTAAATAATTATCCACAATAGATCTGACTTTGGAACCATGATACAAACGCCCTCAGGATTGAAAAATTAAATTTTATATCCCATTGAAATGGTTTTAAATGAACATAATATAATTATAGTAAATAAAATATAGATGTTAAAATTAATTAATTAATTAATTAATCTAATTTGATTATTCATGACATTAAGTGGAAGTGCAGAACAATATTGAAACCTAAGGTAATACATCTCTAAAAAAACCTCATTTTATTTGGGTTATTATTTATCTCTCTTTTCCCCACATTCTATCTATATTCTTATTATATAATTATTCTATATTATGTATATATTTCTTACACATATATATAGTTTAATTTAATTTTACTTTATGTGGATATACATATTTTAAAGGTTTCCTCCTTAATCTAATTCGTTAAGAAAACCCAATTAAAGGAAACTTCTATATTTCTTACCCCGTTTCAAATACCACTACATAAAAGTTTTCAAAAATTAAATGTTTTATAAAAGTTCTCATTATATTATGGAGAAAAAATTTAGTACATCTCTGATTTTATGGTAATTAATATACTATTTACCCTCATTAAAGACTCCTTACCCTTTTCCCTAAATAAAACCCCGCTTAAGTAGTATATTTCAAAAAGTTACCTATCCAATCATTTTCACATATACACTTAATTTGGAAATAATTTTTCTTGATATATGCTTAAATTTTACCTATGAATGTCCAAATTTTTTAATACCCTCTTTCTTGGAAACCATTATGATACACCATCTAGTTATGTTATAAGACATGATTATGCAACCCATTTCTTTCCATGTGTAATCATTATGCTTATTACCTATGTTTGATTTTCTTATATGGAACACATATACATGTACATGTTATGATGAGTGAACCCAGTTTGTTCTCCAATTCATTGAGTAACGTTTATGTCTCATGAGATGATATGTATGAGATTAGAGAGTTAACCCAGTATATGATGGGATTGCCCACTATGTGATGTTGTATTGATTTTTAGCCCTGACTTATGCTTATTAAATGTTTTGTGTTACTTCCAAATTCATATAATTTCATGATTTTATGTTGATATATTATTAATTTCATGTTTCCATATGTTTATTCATGAGTTATGACTTTATGATATCTTGTTGTGCCTTTTGAATCAAATTTTATGATTCTTCATCATGTTTATCCTCTTACCTAGCTTTATAGATCACCCATATTGTTTATGTATTCCTTAGGTTATCTTATGAATTTTCAAGAGCTCAAAGGTATTTAATATATTGTTATGGAGTGTAAAATAAATAAATTTTATTTTAGTTTTATTTTGATGTATTATATACCTAGTCTTCCAAAAAAACTTGGCCTCTCAATATTTAGGTTGTGTTTATTGTATATTTATGATAAAAGTCATGTAATATTATGTTTAAAAGTCATGGGTCACTATAGTTGGTATCAAAGAAAAGATATAGTTATTTTTTTGGGAACTTGAATTATAATAATTTAGTGAGAACCCTATGGATAAGTTTAAGTATAGAAAAACATCCTGAATTTTTTGTGAAGTATATAGTGAGTGGTTTCCAAGAAATTAAATCCCTATAAGGATACTACAATAGGATGTGGCTCTAACATAGATTTAAATAGTGGTAATAACCTTGAAATGGATAATTAGGTATTAACTAGAACTGTATCTAGAGCATGACAAAGAGGTCTTATTTCAAACCTAGTTTGACAATCCCAAAGGATATGCTTTAATAAATTCACAAACTCTTTGCAACCCATTATGAAGGAATTGAATAGACTGTTAGGTCAGAAAACCTAATAGGAAAGTTACCAAGGATAAAATATATTGAAACCCAAATAATCATAATTTAATTTATATGTTTTATTTATAATATGTTCCTTTTAAGTTCATAGTTTCTCTAGGAGGAATTGTTCCAACAACCAATGCTATAGGTAATTTGATGATTATCTTAATCATATGCCTAACCTGATATAATTAGGAGCTGGGATCTTCATTTTAGTACTAGATCATCTAACTAAAGTTATGAATAACTACTTGAATCATATGGAACACCCAATTTATCCAAATAAAGAGAAAGTTTCAACCAATTCCTTTATGTAAAAAAGGAATCCTACCATTAGTGGATTTTCTAATCCGCTCACCAAGGAACAATGGATACACTCTATTGAGAAGATATTCTTTATAATACAATGCTCAGAACAAGATAAATTCATACTTGTTGTCTATCATCTTGAATAGGAATTTAGTCAGTGGTGGACAGTGATCAATAAAATTAAGCCTTGAAAGTAAATCGATTCCATAGAATGAGAAAGATTCAATAATTTTTTTGCAAAAAATATTCCCCCCAAAATATCCAAATTAAAATCGAGAGGGAGTTCCTTGGATTGAATAAGTAGGAAGATGGGCTGATAAAATCATTTGAGGAAATATTCACAAGGATTTCATGGTACACCTCTATATTTTTCATTAATACTAAAGGTAAGGTAGGCCGCTTCTTTATTAGATTAAATCTGAATTGAAAATCTTTGTTGATTTAAGACATTGATATCTATGAATAGATTGTTCATTGTGACATTAAGATCAAGATTAATATTAAAGAATATTAGTGGAATTTTGGGGATGGTGATAAAAAATATAAATTTGAGTTTAATTTGGGTGGATCAATGAGTTGAAAGAAAAATCAACTACCCACATGTAAAAAGTGTGGGAAGAAGCACACCAAAAACTATCTCAAGGGAAACTGTGAGATATTTGAACTATTGAAAAGAGGAGTATCAGGATAATCAATGTTGAAGAAAGATAAAGAATCCTAATAATGTTATAGAAGAAAAGAAGGTTTAAATCAATACACAACCTATAGTTTGGTGCTTTAATTGAAAAGAACCTGGGAACTATACAAGCTGATGCCCTAAGACAAGGGTTATTAGAGATAATAAATGGAAACAACCTCTAAAACCTGGAGAGAAAGGAAGTGAATATTCCATCACTACTAATAAGGTGGATCATGAAAATGATACAGTGACAAGTATTCTGGTTATTCATTCAAGAATAGTGAACATAATATTTTATTCAGGTTCTATTTATTTTTTTATACCTTACAAGTTTAGTAGAAATATTCAAAACCACCAAAAAAACATGGGGGTTGAGCTATCTGTGAGAAAAAAATGGAAACATTATTGCATCTTGAGTATATAACTCCCCCCAATCAATTTTTACGGACTAAACCTCTCATAAAATCTTTTCATACTTCATTAGTGGAGTTTTATGATATTTTGGGCATGGATTGGTTGTCCTTTTATAAAGATAACATCAACTTATGGGAGAGGGATATCACACTTTACATCTTGAGTCATACTCCGATTCAGTATAAGTGTAAGGCAAATAATGAATCTCCTTTGGAATATTCTTCTCAATCATGGATATTATTGGCTTGTGAGAAATAATATATAGCTTAAATGATTGTGAAAAAGGAGAGATTCATACTCGAATACATGCCCATTATGAAAGACTATACTGATTTATTCCCTGAAGTGTTGTTTATTCTTACTCTAACTAATAGGTTGAGTTCTCAATTGAACTTATTATGAGATATCTACCTATATCTAATACTCCCTACAGAATGGACCCCATTGAGTTGGAGGAACTAAAGAAGTAGTTATAGGAGAATATAGAAAAGGGTTTTATATACATGAGTGCTTCACCATGGGGTGATTCAGTCCTCTTTTTCAAGAATAAGGATGGGTCAATGTACCTCTGCATTGATTATCATGAAATCAACAAGATCACAATAAGAAAATAATCCCCTACCACTGATTGATGAATTGTTTGATCAACTATTTGGGGACTAATACTTCATTAAGGTGGACCTTTGGTCAAGGTATCACTAATTAAAGGTGAATAAGGAAGATATTCCCAATATTTCCATTAGAACAAGGTATGGAAACTATGATTTCATAGTGACTCCCTTCGAATTCATTAATGATATAGTAATTTTTATTGACTTGATGAGTAGAATATTTGATATTACCTTGAAAAAATTATGGTAGTCTTTATATATGATATTATAATATACTCTAGAATTAATTAGGATAATGAGGAGTATTTGAATACTAAGTTATATACTTTGTGAAAGGAGGAGTTATATAAAAAGTATAGTAAATGTTATTTTTGGATGGATGAAGTATCATTATTGGGGTATGTAATCACTAGAAAATGGATATATGTGGACCCTTCTAGGACCAAGTCAATTGAGAAATGTCCTAGACCTGCATCTGTAATGGTGGAACATTGTTTCCTTGGACTAGTTGGGTATTATTGATGATTTTTGATAAACCTCTCATTGTTTTCAAACCCGCTAACCAAGATGAACCACAAACGTGGAAAGTTTTTCTAGACCAATAAATGTGAAGAGTTCTTCAAGGAATTGGAAAAGAGGCTTATCATTGTATCAATACTCACACTACACTAAAGTGGTTAAATTTTCATGGTATATAGTGAAGCTTAAAAAAATTATTAGGTTGTGTACTAATGAAAAATGATAAAGTGATAGTCTAATCCATAAGTTAGTTCACATATCATGAGAAGAACTACCCAATGCATGATCTAAAGTTGGTTGTAGTGATCTTCACATTGAAGATTTGGTGGAAGTATATCTATGGGGAGAATTGTTAAATATATAAAAATTATAAGATCCTCAAGTATATTTTCACATAGAAGGATCCTAATATGCATATGAAAATATGTTTAGAACTAATAAAGTATTATGACTGCTCAACCCACTGACATCTAGGGAAGGTGAGTAAAGTGTTTGATGATCTAAGTAGAAAGGATCATAAAACCTCATCAATGATGAAAATTTAAAAGGATACAATATTATTATAATTTCAAATGATGGAAATAGAAGTAATAAAGGAAGGAACATCATCAATCTCTTCTCAATTGATTGTTCAATCATCCCTTCTAGAAAAGATAAAGTATACACCAATCGATGGTGTGAAAAAATAAGAAGAAGATGAAAGCTATAAGAATAGGTAAAACATAAGAGTTCAAAATTGATGAAGGAGTTATAATATTTTGTCCATGAATATGTGTACCATCAAATATGAATGGAGTTAATGAATGATTCACATAGATCATCATTCTATATCCACCCAGAGAGCATGAAGATATATCAAGATCTCCAAGAGAATTATTAGTGCGACAATATATAGAAGGAGATCATGAAATATACATCAAAATGTCTGGTATATAATAAAATGATGTTATAAAGGTAAAAGTTTAATAGGATGATGAAATCATTAAAATAACTACATGGAAATAGGAAAAAATCACCATTGATTTTGTCACTGGTCTTCTGAAGACATCATGTAACATCCTATTACCACTTTTAGGTACTTCTCACTTACTTGTTTTGTTTTATCTTTTCCTTTAGGGTCATTTTTTATTTTTTCATTGGTGTTTTTTGAAAAAATACAGGTTTTCTAGTTTTCTATAGTAAGATATATCATGGTGGTTATTATGTATCATGAAGTGTGAGGGGATACATAATGATCATCGGGTTGTGGCATAGGGAGTCTTCAGGTTGAATAGGGTGAGAGGTATATTCTTGGCTATCTTGTGGATACCTGGAGACCATTTTGCAAAGATATTTCCAATTTTGGCAAAACTACCCCATAGAGATCCAATTGCACTATGGAGCCCTAGTTGGTTCATTTTGATACTACTACCTATTTGGACATAACAATAGTGTGGTGTATGGGATGCACCATATCCTTACCCCAGGTGAAGTAAATCTGGGTGAGGTCTATAAATTTTTTCAGGAGTCTTGTTGGTCAGAGGTGGATACAACATGGACCTCCCTAGCGCACCACAGTCTTGGTTGTTTCAGCAGGGCTATGTAGTATCCATGGGAGGTTGTGATGTGTCTATGTCTATTTTTTTACACTGTATTGTGGTGATGTGGGTTGTGGCATGGTGTTGTGTCTTCCTGATTTAAATTTCCCAACCCATTTTAGATTCCCTACCTCCTTCCTTTCAATACTCACTCAAATTTTTTTCTCCTGAATGCTCCCAAGAGGCATTTTGGCTCCTACGAATTCGATTCTTCTAGGATCAAAGCTCTGGTGGAAGTGTTTAATTATTATTTGGTATGAGATATTTACTTGATTATAAATCCAATATTTTATTCTTCTATTCTTCTTAGATAGTGATATATCATCATGTTATTGATGGATTTAATCTATTTTTTGAAGGATCTTTATTCTAGGTTGAATTCCTTGATCACCTACACCATCATTATTTTTTGGAAGATCCCATTGTGGGTGTTGTTTTGTTTTGATTCCATGATTAAATATTAGTGGTTCCATAAGGATTTACCCTAAAATTAAAACCTTTATTTGATTGATTGATTTAGAATGAGTTTTTAATTATTTTTAAAACCCATATTTGAGATCTTTTTATGTGTGATTTAAAAAGTTCATGAAATTGTGAAAAATCCTCAATTTTAATGGAATTGAAATTGTGGGGAAATTTTTGAGAAAAAATGATGGGTTTATCTAAAACCAAATTTTATGAAATGAATGAATGTTAATTCTTTAGAAAATTATCTTAAATTGAATTATTATTTTAAATGGTATAAATTTGATAAGAACCTATGTTTTGGTTTTGAAATGAAAAGGCAGGTTAAAACTGAAAATTATGGAATTGAAATGTGAATGATAAAATGGTTTGAAATGATTGATTTTCCCATGATTGATTGATTAATCATTTGAATCACATGTGATATAGGGAAATTAATTGTAATTTGGGACAATCATAATAGGACGCTAACTCCCTATAAATGGACGGATGATGACTACAATAACTAGACAATATTTATCATGATTTTCCAGAATGGTCTCCCCTTATTTGGTATAGATTGATTGCCCGAAATGGGATCCACTATTGGGGTGTTGATGATACTTTTCAAGCCACAATTGAGTCATGATCACCAATGTGTAGTGTGAGGATCATATTTCTTGAAACTAACATACCACATGGATTATGACATTGTGTTATGATGTTTTGATTTGATGATTACATTCAATTGATTATAAAACTGTTTCATTCATTACAATTGTTTTATATAAAGGTTTTATATAAATTATTCATTTAATACTATCTTTATATATCTTCCATATTTTTATTTTAAATAATACTTTTATTGAAAGTATGAAATAAAATTCCATACCCTATTTTATTTAAATTAAAATCATACATTGTTTGGTTGTTATGAAATTGATTATGGAACACTTGGTGAGACCCTAAAGTGATGTTTATCTCACACCCTACTTTTTTTTTTGGAAATTTCTAGATTTTATTGTGATTGATATAGGGAAAGATAAAGTTCCACCAAAATATGGTGGTTGTGCTTGATCCGTAAGAATTTGGAGTGATGGTGGTGACCAGTGGAGTTTTAGTCCACTTATTACATTGGGTTTTGAGACTTTTGATTGATGATGTCCTCATTCTTTGGATAGTGTTTTATCTTGGGTTGGTTCATAAAAATTTGGTATCAAAGGTATAGTTTGTTCACATTTCCTTGATGTTGATATGTGGTTTTGTTTTATCTGGTAGATAGGAGGTAGGATTTATGGGACATAAGATATAGTTAAGAGTGAGTTCTTAGTCATGTCTCATTATAATGAGCCTTAAGTAACCATGGGTTTTTAGGGAAAAGTTTCTTTGAGGAATGTTTTAATATGATTCTAGTATTTTCCCTATTTCTAATAAGAGTATCTTTAATTTCCCAATATTGAAATTTATTTTAAGGAATTGATATTCCTTTATATATGTTTTGAGTTGATGATCCACATATCCTTTCTAATGTTTTAGTGTTTTATATTGATTTTTTGTAACAACATGTAGTATAGAATAAATTTTAATAGTACACAGGAAGAAGTTTTTTGTGAACCACAATGAGATAATCCTCTATTGAAACAAAATCTTGTCGAGATAGTAGTGTGTGTTATCCAAGATCTGGGTCTAGTTTTTAGACCCATTTTCATTCAGGTTCTTGTAGTGGAACCTCAAAGGGATGAATCTAGAAATATTTATCAAGAGTTTATATATCATAAGACACTAGCTTCCCAAGTCTCTAATGATCCTTAATAGGTTTATGATTGGTTGAAAATTATATATCTATTTTTAAATTCTTATAAATTTTTGATTCGATTAAAATAAAATGTTCTACCTTCAAGATGGAAGGACCTAGAAGAAGATGGTGGGATTTGATGGAAATGACAATGAAACATGAGGTCATAGAGTAGAAGGTCTTTAGAGTAATTTTCACTAATTGTTTTTATCTAGATTCTATGGTCTTGATGAAATCCATAGAGTTTCTTAGCCTCCAAAAGGGTGATTGGACCATGACATAGTATGCAAACCATTTTGAAGAGCTTTTTCTATTTTGTTCTAAGGTGGTGAAAAATGTGTAAATAAAGGATCAAAGGTTAGAGATGGGTTTTCATGATGAAATCCAATATAAATTATTCATGCTGAATTTCATATCTTATACCGACTTATTGGATAGAAATTTAATGGATGATCTTGACATGGATGGTAAGTCAAGGTTGAAGTGGGTTCTTTTTTCTCCCAATTTTAGTTTTGTGAGTTTATTTAAAGGAAAGAGAAATCATGATGAGTATCATGGTGTTTCTAGAAATAATTCATCATCCTAACCTTCTATAATTCCTAGTAGAGGACCAATGAATTTCTTCCAGTGTGCCAAAGTCTGGCATTTGACGTGGGTTTGTATTGATACACTAAAGATCTATAGTTCTTGTGGTCTCTCCAGACACATGCATAAGTTATTCTATTTCTTTTAAACTCTTCATAATGGAATTAGATCATCATAAACAAAAATTATTATGTTTTAATTATATTCTTCATGAAATAAGGTGTTACATCTATATACATTCTTAAAGAAGCTTCTTCATGTAGAGGAAGAGTCTCCAGGGGAAGATGACCTATGGCCAGTGACTATGAGAGGTACCATCACTATAAATTCATATTTAGTGACTGCATTATTCTATATTGGTGAATCTCAATAATTTATATCAACTCATTTTGTGAACTTACTAACCCTTACAATGATGACTTTATTATATATGATGGATATTACTACACCCTTGGAATGAAGTGAGAGTAGGATATTCAATGTCTTGCTTGTGTTTTATCTCAGTCTGAGATTGATATTGCTTATAATATTCAAGTTCAAAACATTAAACCTCTAGAAATAATTTTTGGGATGGATTGAATGATTTCTCATGAGGGCCTAATTGATATTTATCTTTATTAGGTGTCCTATACTGAACTCATTAAGGTGTGTTATGTTTTCTGGGAAGGTGGGAGCCAAGGTCATGTAGATTTGAACCTTATTTTATGAAGTTAATAAGGGTAATATATGTGTTTTATTTTGACTTAGAGTGGTAATATTTGAGTGATGATCTCCCTCTATTTTTTATTGAGTTTCCTAACATGTCTCCTTCTAATTTCTATGGATTTACACTAGTAATGGAAGTAGAGTTCTCCATTTATTTAGTTCATAGTACTTATCCAATTTATATTCATTATTTTCATATAAAGACAGATTAATTTAATCATCTAAAGACATAATTGGATGACATACTAGAGAAATGATATATTCTACTGAGCATGTAACCTTATGAAGTGCATGTTCTCTTTGTGAAGAAATTTGACAGTAAACTTCACCTCTTTCTTGATTACCGAAAACTAATTTGAGTTATGTTAATGAAAAAGTATATATTTCCAATAATTGATGATCTATTTGACTAATTAAAAGTGGAAAATTGGTTTTCAAATATTTGTCTTAGATTTGGTTATCTCTAGTTGAGAATAAAATAATCTAATATTCATAGGACCACATTCAAGAGTAGGTATGACCATTTGAGTATCTTGTTATTCCATTTCGTCTAACCAATTCTCTTATAGTGTTTATGGTGTTAATGAATAGGATATTACATGAGTACCTTGATTCATTCATGGTAGTTTTTGTGGATGAAATAATGGTTTAATCCAAAACCCAAGTGGATAATGTGTGTCAAATGATAGCAATTCTGGAAATATTTAGAAATCATCAACATTATGTGAATATTTTGAAATGAAAATTATAGATTTGGGAAGTGATGTTTGTGGTAAAAATGGACTCAAAAAATGATATTTTATTTGATCTTGAGAAGGTGAAAACTATTATGACATGGGAGAAACTGTGCAATTTTTTCAAGATTCAGATCTTCTTGGACTTAGTGGGGTATTACTACAGATTCATTAAAGATTTATCAAAGATATACTCTCTAATGACTGATATCACTTATAAAGGATTAAAGTTCATTTGAGATGAGAAATATCAAAGTTATTTTGTTGAGATGATAGATATTTTTACTTTAATGTTAGTTTTGACTCTTCCAAAGGCTGGGTAGATCTATGTGATATTTTTTAATGCATCAGGTTTTGGTTTGGGATGTGTTCTTTTGTAGGGTGATCACGTGGTATCCTATGGATACAAGTAGCTTAAACCACATAATAAGAATTATCCAACTCATGATCTCAAACTCGTAGCTATGATGCATGATATTAAGAGTTATAGGTGTTACCTTTTTGGTTAAAGGTTTATTATTTATTCCCACAAAACAAATCTTGAGTTATATCTTCTCTCAAAAGGATATGAATTTTCAATAGAGGAATTTTGTGGAGTACCTTGAGTATTTTGAGTTCAACATTTCCTAAACCCCTAGTAAGGAAAATTTAATTGTTGATGCTTTGATATAGAAACTTCCAACCTAGGCTATGAAAGATTCATTATAATAGTGGAATCTGATTTCTCTCTTTGCTCAGTTTCACTTGGGATTTGGGAGAATGAGTCTGAGGTTGTTTTCGAAAGTGTTTAGTTGACCACCACTTTTCTCAAAATATTCTTCAATAGAAGAATTTTTATGACGAATTATATGTAATTAGGGACTCTCTTTATATTAGGGAACCATTGGTGAGTGGTTGTTCTCTTTAAAGGGTATCCTATGGTTCTAGAACTGGTATGTTGTACATTTTACTTTGAGAAAGTCCATGATGGGGGAATATCATAGTTCCAAATAGAATGTAAACTTGGGTACTATAAATAAGTTTTATGATATATGATGACAATTTGGGTGGATTGGTATGATATGATATATCACTAACTTTGTCTCTCATTGTTGTACTTTTTAATAGATAAAGGTCATGCACTAGATACCTTCATGTATGCTTCAACCGCTTCCAGTTTCGAATTGGAAGTGGGAGAATATCTCTATGAACTTTATGTTTGGGTTATCATGTACCTCATCAGGTAATAATGTGATATGAGTCATAATTTATAGGTTGACCAAATCAGATCTTTTTATACCCATTCAAGACACAACGAAATTTAAGAACTTATAACACCTCTACATATAGGATATTGTCAGATTTTATGGTTTTCCATCAGTTATATTTTCTGATAGGGATCCCCAGTTCACTTATCATTTTTTTAAAGGACTATATAAGGTGTTGGGATCTTATATTTATTTGATTAAGACATATCATTTGAAGATATATGGCCAGATAAAATGAGATATATATATTCTTGAGGACATGTTTCATGACTTCACTCTTCACTTTGGTGGAGCTTGGGATGGCCATTTTGGAATGGTTGAGTTTCCTACAACAACAGTTAAAAATATACTATTATAATGGATCCTTTTGAGGCCTTGTATTATAGGATATGTAAATATCCATTGTGCTGGCCATAGATTGGTGAAGCTTCCTTGGTTGGACCAATTTTGGTCCAAGAGATGATGGTGAATATTTATTTTATTCTCCTGAGAATGGTGATGGAACAGAGCTAATATAAATCCTTTTTTGATTATAATTGATGACCATTAGAGGTTTTAGTAGTTAACCAGGTGATCTTGATATTTTCACCTCAGTTGGATCACCGACATCTTGGGAAATAGGGATTTCTTATGCTGAGGTTTGTGGGTATTTTTTGAGATTGCTTACCAAGTGGGGAGATTGAATTATCATTTGGAATTTTTTCCATAGTTAACTTCGATCCACAATTTGTTTCATGTATCACAACTTCGAAATTTTCTTCCTAAACGTTCTCATATCTTGAGCTGGTAAGTTCTTGAAGTTGAATTTGATTTATCAGTGACTACACATCTAGTGAGGATTATTGATTCTAATATAGAGTTTCTTCATGGGATGTATATACCTTTGGTTAGTATGCTATAGAAGCATGGTTATGATTCACATGAGACATGGGATCATGAGTAACTAGTGAGAGAGTAGTGGCCCCACCAATTTGATATGGAATACTCTTGATGGGATTTATAGGGACAAAAAGTGTTTAAGGTGTGGTGGTTGTAACATCTCGTTACTATTTTCAAGAAATCCTCACTTCCTTGTTTTGTTTTCCCTTTTCATTTTGTGGTATTTTATATTTTCTATTTGGAGTATTTTGGAAAAAATGCATGTTTTTTGGTTTTCTCTAGTAGTCTACACTGTGTTGGTAGTGCTGTGGCATGGAGTGCGAGGGGCTACACCATAGACCATCAAGCTACAGTTTAGGGGAGCTTGAGGTCAGATAGCACTACAACATAGGTGTTTAGCTACATCATGGATCCCTAGAGACCATTTTAAAAATATACTACCAATTTTTTCATAAATATGTTATGGAGGGTCAACTACACTATGGATCCCTAGTTGGTAAATATTAGTGCTACTGCCTATTTGGGAATATTTGTGATATGGTGCTTGAGTTGCGTTGTAACCTTAACTTGGTTAAAGTAGCTTTGGGTGAGGTCTGCAACATGTTTTTATAATTCCATTAGGATATAGGTGGTTACATCATGGTCCTCCCTACTATGGAGTATCCTTTTCTATTTCCATGGGGATGTTTCATATCCATGGGAGGCGGTGGCGTGGTCATTTTTGTTTTCCCCTGCACTGTGTTGTGACGATGTGGGTTGTGGCGTGGTGTTATGTTTTACTGAATTAAAATTCCAAAAACATTTTAAATTCCCCACTTCCCTCTTTAAATCCTCGCTTGAATTTTTTCTCTTGAATGATCCCAGGAGGAATTTTGGATCCTCTAAACTCCATTCTTCTCAGATCAAAGCTCCAATAAAAGAATTTGATTCCTCTCTAGTAAGATATATCTCCCGAATTATAAATTCCATATTTTTTTATTATATTATTCTTAGATAGTGATAAATCATGATTTTATTTATATAGATAATCTATTTCTTAATAGATCTTGATTCTAGGTTGGATTCCTTGATCTTCTATGCCTTTATTATTCATTAGAAGATCTCATTGTAGGTGTTGTGTTGTTTTTATTATGTGATTAAATGTAGGTGGTTTCATAAGGCTTTAACCTACAATTGAAACCTTTTTTTATTAAATTTTAATGAGTTTTTAATTGTTTCAAAAAAGAATATTTGAGAAGTTTTATGTGTTATTTAAAAAGGTCATGAAATTTTGAAATGTCCCCAATTTCAAAGGAATTGAAATTATGGGGAATATTTTGAGAAAAATTATGGCTTGATTTGAAACCTGATTTGATGAAATTATTGAATGCTGCTTATTTTTAAAATTATCTTAAATTAAAATATGATTTTAAATGGTGGGAATTTGATAAAAACCTATGTTTTGGTTTTTAAATGAAAAGGCATGTTGAAACTAAAAATTGGAAAATTGAAAAATGAATAATGAAATTGTTTGAAATGATTGATTTTACCATGATTTATTGATTTATAATTTGAAGCACATGTGAGCCCGGGTAGTTAGTGGTAATTTGGGACAATAATGCTTGGACTCTGACTCCCTAGAAATAGATTTTAGAGGTTAATACTAGATAAAAATGTTTAACATGATTTCTTGAAATGATATCCTCCAATAAGTTCTATATTGATTTCCTAAAATGGGCTCCCCTATTAGGGTGTTGACAAGAGTGTTCATGACTATCTTGGTTCATGATAATTGATGAGTAGTGTGAGGATCCTATTTATAGAAACTAACGTACCCCAAGGATTATGACATGGTGCTATGATGTTTTGATTTGATGATTACATTCCATTGGTTATAGAACTATTTCATTCATGCCAATTGTTTTATATAAATGTTTTATATAAAATGTTCATTTATGACTATTTTTATGTATCTTCCATATTTTAATTTGAAATAATTTTTTGATTGAAAGTATGAAATAAAATTCTATACACTATTTTATTTAAAAAAAACATAAATTGTTTAATAGTAATGAAATTGATTATAGAACACCTGGTGAGACCATACTCGGATATTTAGGTCACCCCATACATTTTTATTTGATAATTTGTAGATTTTCTTATTCTAGGTCTAGGGAAAGGGAAATCAACACTTAGAGGTGGTAGCTGTGCTTGATCCGGAGGATAATGGAGTGACAGTGGTGGCCAATAGTTTTACAATCCACTTGTTACATAGAGTTCTGAGACTTTGGATTGATGATTTTATTGTACCTAAGATGATGTTTTAGATTGGTATGTTTCATGACACATCCAAAGGAAATGAAATTGTATGAGTTGTGGTGGATCAATTTACAAATACTTATCACTTCATTTCAATTCAAGAGTAATTCTAAATAGATCAACATGCAAGGATATATATATATATATATATATATATATATATATGGGAAGTGGTGAGGCTACATGGAACACCACTATCGATTGTATCAGATCTAGATACAATATTTACCCCCCATTTTATAGAAAATAATCCAATGTAATCTAAACATCAAGTTGATCTTCAGTATGAATTATCACACCCAAAATAATGGTCATTCTACTTAGACTACCCAGACACTTGAGAACATATTAAGAATGCTCTATGGACATCAAATGAGGATGAGATCAATATCTTCCTCTGGTCAAGTTTTCATACAATAAAATATTTCACTCAAGAATAAAAATGGATATATATGAATCCATTTATGGGAATATATTTATAACACATGTGAATTGAGATGATGTTGATGAATGCAAGCTGCTAGGACCTGAGCTGGTCACAAAAATGGTAGAAAAGGTCAAAACCATTCAACAACACATCAAGAATTCTCAAATTAGACACAAGATCTATGATAAAAATCATCAAAGAGACCTATATTTTGATGTTGGGGATGAGTTTTTCATCCACATATCTCCATAGAATAGATTCATGAGATCTAGGAAGAAGGTAAAGGTAAGTATCTAGTAAATCATCCCCTTTTTTATTCTTGATCACATCGGAGATGTGATTTATTGAATAAACACCCACTAACAATTTCCTAAATATATGACATGTTCCATGTGTTTATTTTGATGAAGTACATACCTAATATCTCACATTCACTCACTCCATAGGTGGTACAGTTGTAAAATTATATCTCTTATAAGGAGAAGCTGATGAAATTCTTGGATCGTAGAGTCACGGTTTTACACAACAAGAAAATTCACCTAGTCATAGTACTATAAAATATCCATAAGTATGAGGAGGTGACCTAGGAACTAGAAAAGGTGATGAATCATACATACCCTCACTTTTTTTCACCGTATTTTATAAAATGGAAGTTTGAGGACAATGTTTCTTTGGGGGGGTGAATGCAACAACCCAAAATTTTATCAATGGAATTTCCCTATGATTATATAATTATGTCATATTTAGTATTTTAGTATAGATAACACGAACCAAATGATAAAACTAAAAAAATTATTATATTAATTTGAACATTAAATTTAGAGAATAAACATATCGATAAGAATTGAAAATATTCCAATGGGATAAAAAATATAAAATAGGACAACTATATCATGAATATTAGGATATGTCCGATCCATCAGAATAACTGCACTCACAAAAAACAATATATAAATTAAATAAAATATTAGTAATAAAATATTCATCTTAATAATTAATATATATATATATATATATAACCTTGAGACAAAATAAAATCGGATGAATAATGAATGAAATATGAGGTATTTATAGAAACTAAGAAACTCATATAACTGTTATAAATCTGACTGTTGGAATTGTAAACTGACCGTTAAAAATATTAACATGGTATTTAGAATAATATAATCACTTATGAGAGTATAAAATAGTATTTTTTTATCAGATGAAATGAAAATATGACATATTTATATCATGATAAAAGTAAATAAATGTTTTAAAAATGATAAAATAATTATTATATTTTTGTTAAACATAAATGTTTTATTTTAATTATTATAAAAAATATATTGATTCAAAATAAAGTTTATTTTCATTAAATGGATATATAAATTAATATTATGTTATATTATAATGATAATAAAATTTTACAAGACCATAATTAATTTTTCAAAGGGTCAGAAAACTGATCATAATATTAAAATTGATATTTTTCAAATAAATAATGATTTTAATTAAAAAATAAATTATCATATTTTAAAAATTATTTTTATAAAATCGGTTTCAATTTTTAAATCCTCATTCCAAAAAATGGTTATGGTTAATTTTTTTATATTTTTCTAAAATAGTTGACTTTTTGGTGAAGGGTGAAATACGACAAAACACTATATTTAACATTAAAAGATAAATACATGATTTACTGTATTTGGGATGATTTAATAACCAATTAGTTCAAAATTAAATCACCAAATATTTTATATGGTCACATTATTCATCACTATTGGTAGTATTAATCTAGAATGATAAACTAATGATTATAATATTTAAAAAACAGTCATCTCCTCCCCTTATAAATATCACCCATCACTACCCATTCTCATCACACTTTATATTCCTTGGAGATTACCAGAATTTTTCCAATATCTACCCTCATTGACCCCCACATACCTATAATACTTTATATTATCAAAATACTAATCCAAGGTTCCTTAATTGGAAGCCCGAGTGGAAACATCCAAAGAAGAAGGTAATCCTCTCAACCAAGACTTTTAATTTTCATTACTTTTAATCCTCTAAAAAATTATATCAAACATAGAATAATAAATATGGAATCATATATATAATATAATATTATTTTTTAATGTAATATTTATCATCCATCCTTTTTTCTTCCCCTCAATTGAATCTAAAATGAAAATGTTATTCATAATATGGTTGGTTCACCGCCTCTATAAACAACATACATCATTTTTCTCTAACTCCTTTAAGGTTAATTATATAAATATTATTACGGTTAAATATAACGATAATAAGTATAATATTACTTATATTGAGTTCTGTAATATTTTCATAATCATTTAATTAAATAAAATGAATCTAGTTCACGATGGATGATAAAATCATAAAAATAAACTAACTATATAATGACAATGTTTATGATAAATGAATCATCCCTAATCAGAACACATATGGATAATTTTTGACCATTTTATCTTCTATAAGTAATTTATTATTATTTCATTTTACTTCTATAGTTTTATTTCCATTTTGGAAAGAATTTAAATAATCATCCACAAGTGATCCAACTCCGGAACCATGAAACGATGCCCCTGGAGTATCAAAATGAAAATCTATATTTCATTGAATTGTTTGTAAATGAACATAATATAATTATAGTAAATAAAATATAAATGGAAAATTTTATGGATTAAGTAATTAGTGAATCTAATTTTATTATTCATGATGTTAATTGTAAGTGAAGAATGATTCTGGAACCTAAGGTAAGGGATCTCTTTGAACCATCCCATTTTCATGAGTTATGATTTCTCTAACATTTCATCAAATTCACTATAAATTATTCTTATGTACTTACATATTATCTATATATTTCATTCACATGTGTTCCTAGTTAAATTCACCTTTTCCTTTTTATGAATATGCCTATTTTAAAGGTACTCTTCTAAATTTCATACATAAAGAAAACCCAGTTAAAGAGAACTTCTCTATTTCTTACCCCATTTCAAATAAAACTTCATAAAATGTATTAAACCATCCTTGTTTTCTGAAATTTCTTATTATATCATATAAATTTTTTTAGTTCATTTATGGTTTTATGGGAATTAATATACTCTCTCCCATCATTAAAGACTCTTTACCCTTTTCCCAAAAACCCTACTTAAGTGGTACATTTCCAAAAGTTACCTATACTCTATTTTTCACATTTTCACTTAATTTGGAAATAATTTTTCATGATATATAATTATTTTTAACCTATAAATGTCCAACTTTTTAATACCTTCTTTCACAGAAACCATCATGATACTTCATTTGGTTATGTTATAAGACATGATTATACAACCCCTTTATTTTCATGAGTAATATTTATGCTTATGCCCTATGTTTGATTTTATTATGTGGAACAAATATTCATTTATATGTTATTATGGGTGTAACTTGATATTAATTCAATTAATTGGGTAATTTTGATTTCTCATGATACTATATTTATGGGATTAGGGAGTAAATCTAATATATGATGGGACTCTATCAATCGTGTGATGTTGTCTTGGAGGTTATCCTTGACTTATGATTATGTAATGTTTTATATTGTGGATAAATTATAATTAATTCATTATTTTATGATTTCATATTCATTATTTCATTCTTCTATATGGTAACTCATGCATCGTGATTTTATGACACCATGTTATACCTTTTGACTCACAGGTTATGCTTCTTCATCATGTCTATTCTCTTACTAGCTTAATAGCTCACCCCTATTGTTTATGTATTCCCCAGGTTATCCTATGTAATTTTAGAAGTTCAAAGGGATTTAGTATCTAATTATGGATATCAAAATAAAGACATTTTATTTTAGTTTCATTTTAATGTATTATGAACCTTGTCTTCTAAAGACACTAGGTATCTTGGTTTTTGGGTTGTTTTTATTAGATATTTATGTTAAACTTCATGTAATGATATGCGTAAAGGTATTAGTTTTCTATATCTAGGATCCATAATCTACACTATTTATTCCTGATAAGATATATCTTTCTATATCGATACGACTTTTGAGTTAAGTACATGTGAAAGATTAGATATGTACTTCCTTAGGAGAGATACATAGAACACATTGTGAACTTGAGAGAGGTTAGATGGAAGTTCCAAGTGATAAGAAACTATCCCAATATGATCAATAATTTTTAAGTGAAAGATACATATATGAATTAGTTATTCCTTCATTCTAAATCTCTTATCTTTTTTCCAATGAGATATTCATAGGTATATCTTATCACCAGCTTCAAACACTAAATCTCACAAATGATTGTCCGCATAACTTTTCTATCAACTCATACCTTCCCTAATGCGATAATTAATGGATCTAACCATATCTATAATTTTATAATATATTTTAGGCCCAAATATATTTCTTTCTCCAGCTTCATCATACCATGTTGGAGTTTTTAACTTCCTTGCATGGAGGGATTGATAAGATGCCATCCGAATACTCGAGTGAAAACTATTATTTAAGAAAATTCTATCAGAGGAAGGTGTTGATCCCAACCACATTTGAAATACATAGAAAAAGATATTAATATATTTTCTAGGTTTTGAATAGTCCTTTCAGATTGTCCATCTATATGAGGATGATATGTCATGCTAAAGCATAATCCTGTATCCAATGCATGTGGAAGACTTCTCTAGAACTTCTAGGTAAACCTCAAATATTGATCATATACAATAGAAAGTTATACTCCATGAAACCTTAACACTTACTTAATATATATCTTGGAAAACTAATCAATATAGAAATCATATTTTATGGAAATCAAATGTGATGCTTTTGTAAGGAGATCGACTACAACCCAAATAACATTGCACCTTTTAGATGTTTTGGGGAGCCCAACGATGATATCCATGGAAATAATTTCCCATTTCCATTATGATATGGGTAATTACTATAACATCCCCTTATATTTATATATCTCAACCATAACTTATTGACACACTAGACATAAAGACACAAACTTTGTAATATCCCTTTTTATATTAAACCACTATTAATACTCTTTCAAATATCAATTCATCTTCATACTTCTGGGATGGATAAATAATGATGTACTATGAGATTCATCTAATAGATAATTCAATTATGGTATTTATGGGAAACATAATCAATTTATAAACATTATTATTTCCTCATAATCATGATTGAACTCAGGAAAATTCATCACATTCTTCTATAGTTCCACATCCTCTTTCGATGCCTTCTTAATCCTCACATGAATGTATGGTTTAATTTTATTCTAAGAAAGATAAGATATAACTCCTTTCCTCAGGACTTAAATATCCATATTTAAAAAATACATAAGTATTGGATTGTTTTCACTCTTCATCATGGACAAACTAGCATGGTCTTTCCAACTTAGAGCATCAAACACCTTATTCGGCTTGCTTGGGTGGTAATGTATTTAGCAGTCATAATATTTAATTAACTAAAAAATATCATTTGGTTCATATTAAAATACCTTTTGTGAATATATACTTAAATATTTTATGATATATATATATATATTCCACTATTCATGATAATTATAATTCCATCACATTTTCAATGCAAAAAATACTATTGCTAGCTCAAAATCGTGAGTCTGGTAAATGTTCTCATGAATTTTTAATTTTATTGAATCACAGGATAACACCATGTAATTTTACATGAGTACATATCTCAGTATCTCCCTTGATGAATCAATCTAGATCAAAAACTATTCTCCACTATAGGGTTCTATAAGAAAAGGTGCACTGACTAAATTTTTTTCCAGCTCCTTGAAAATTTCCTCACATTCATCCTTCTATAAAAACATGGATTCCCTCCATGTAAAAATGATTATTGGATTAGATAGCCATGATAAATATCTCACAATGTGTTGTTAGTATCCATAAATCCTAAGAAAACTATTGATATTGTTCACTGTGTTTAGTTTGGGTTATTTATCAATAACTTCCATCTTTTAAGGATCTACTGATATACCCTCACTTGAGAATATATATCCCAAGAATAAAACTTTTTTGTATCCAAAATTCACACTTTATGAGTTTTTCATACAAATTATAATTCTTTAAGGTATTCAATAAAATCTTCAAATGATCTTCATGCTCTTACTTGCTCTTATAACATATAAGAATATCATATATAAAGATTACCACAAACCAATCAAGGTAATCTCTAAAGAATATTCATTAAATCCAAGAAGATATCATGGGAATTAACAAATAAAAATGGAATCACTATAAATTCATAATTATTATTCCTCATATAATATGTTTTCTTGGGTATATCCTTCTAATTTACCCCTAATTAATGATATCTGAATTAAGGGTCAGTCTTGGAAATTTATTGATCTCTATGAATTTGATCAAAAAAGTCATCAATACCAGGTAAATGATATTTTTAATTCATATTTCTATTATTAAGTTCTCAATAATCAATACAAAGACACATCGAACCATATTTATTCTTGAAAGAAAGAATAGAAATACCCCTTTTTGTGCACTCATGTATATATATCTATTTTATAGATTCTTCAAGAGTGTCTTCTTCAATTTCTATAAGTCATTTGAGGTCATTATATAAAGAGTATTTAAAATGGGTGTAACACCAAGTATGAGTTCTATTGAAAACTCAACTTCAGGATTTAGGGAGATACTAAACAAGTATTCAGGAAATACATCACTATATTCCCAACAAATAGACTTATCTCCCATGTTGAGTTTCTCACTAACCATTTGAGATAAACATCCCTGATGAATAGGTACTAAGACTCATACGATAGAAGTAATTTCAATTTAAATTTTATATTCATACTCTCAATGAATGAAAATGATAGTTGATTCAGAATATCAAATTTGATTCCCCTTCCTTAGAAATTTATATGGGCTCTATATAATGAAAGTTAATCCATTCCCAAAATAACATCAAATTCAACAACAGGTATAATCAAAATATTTTTATGAAGAATATTAAAACAAACTTCTACCAGAGGGGAGCTATAGACTTTAGATACGATCATCGTACCATAAAGAGTTTTTACTGCTAACACAACATCTAATAGCTGATGATATGAATAAACATACATAGAGACTTTTCATAATATAAAGGAGTTTATATGACTAAGATCAAATAAGATACATTAATATTTGAATGTGTCTGTCACCAACTCAACTTCATTTTTCTATCTTTATTCATATACTAAAACCAAAATGTTTAGTGTGAGCATCAAACATTATAGTTATCAATCATATAATCCTAAAAATAACTCATAGGATGTTAAAATCATTAAACCTTATTTTCAACCTATGAAACCTCAATTTTAACCTAGGCCATCCACGATCATCATCTATTCAAATCCTTCATAATGGTTCATATAGAAAATATGAATTAAACAAAAAATATCCTTCAGATGTGTCTATCCAAATGTACAATCTTAGCCCAATATTTGAGCACTGATGATGATTGAGTTAAAAGTAAATACAATCATTTAAAAGTTGTTACCCCTAAGTATATATATGTCATAGCCACATCAAATTTTTAGTATCTAGACTTGAATTCATTTTCTAGGAAAATCAAACTCCTTTCTTTATCACAACTTAGTATATTCTTTTATACTTAGGTTTATCCTAGGGGTTCTCACTAAAGTTTTCCAATCACAATCTAATAAAATAGCTAAAATCTATTTTGATACCAACTGAGGTGACCTGATCATAACATACATAATTATTAAATCATTTTATATGAAAATTAAATATATATAATAATAATACATTCCCTATAACCATATAGTTTTAGTTTACTTGGAGACTAGATTCATAATCATCTTTTTTCATGAATGATATTTAACATTTACCACGAAGTTCTTATTATATAGTACACTTTTTATACATAACTTACTAAAAACTATATTCATAACCTATGGAAATGAAATATAAAAATGGTTAGATCATATGAGTAGTAAGGGTAAACATAAGAAATATAAACCAATGACTATAAGTGGGCACATAACTTATGAAAGTCATACCCAATCAGTGAAAGATCTTTAATAATTAATCATGGAATAAGGATTTGTCATAAAAAAATTGATTAGAAAATGAAAAAACATATTTTAAATACATTTTAATGGTATTAAATGTTCATTTTTTATCTTATGGTCCTGAGTTAGTGGTTTTTAATTTTGAACATCCATTCTTATCATTTGTGCACTTCATGCCTAATGTACACCAATTTAGGCCCAATGATTCATCTGATTTTAAGGATTTTTATTTTCAATATTTTAATTTGATATTTTTTAACTGTATAAACACTTAAATATGAACATTTTTTATTCAGGGATCAATGGAGGATTCATAAAGGATGATGTAGATATTTGGAAATGAAAGGAAACAATTTTGGAAAGGCAGATTGGACACCAGCCCACTGATGAGAATGTGGGTCCCACAATACAAACCTAATGAAGCCAAAATTTCATGGGATGCTATAATACATATACAGGAACAAATAATTCTTCAGGATCCTGTTATAATTCAGCCTCCATGATGAAAATTAAGGTGGACCAAAGAGAATATCAAAATCTAGGACAGAATGTGCGGCCCAAAATATTATCCCACTAAATCGGACATAACTTTCGATTAACAAATCCAAATGGGCCCTAATGTTTCAGGAGGTTATTAGACGGAATGATCTGAATTTTCTTATTCTATGTAGAAATCTAATTATTCCATATAGAAGGGACTTTTTATGTGTCTGTTCGGTTGATGGAAGCTGGCTATCACCTCAGGTCAAGAGTGGAAAAGTCCAAGTTCCACAAGATTTCCACTGCACTAGGCCTACCATAATCAAGTGGGATGTTTTGTACTATTGGATGCTCGACCCAAGGCTCACAAAATGCCTATTTAAGTTAGTAGTCGTGGAGGATTTTAGGATCTTTTGAGCTTTCTTTCATTGTAATGTTATGCTATGATTTTGTTGTCTCAAATTTGTCTTCCACATATAAGTTGTTTTAATTCATCCTTGTTTCTTAATAAAAGTTCTTATTATATTATTATTATGTTCTTCTCCATATAACTTTGATACCATTGACTCAAGGTGTTAATTTAATCACACCAAACCTTGTGAAATTATTCACATAATGGTGGAGTGATCATTTTCTTTTTATTGTTTTCTTTACTTCTTCAATTCCTCCCTCATGAGTATACTTCCCGCTTCCATTGAAACCACAGCATCATTGGAGGGATAACCCACTTATGGGTTGATCCAAGAGAGTATCAATGGGATGTATTAGATGTTATTTTCACCCCACTAATGTCTAATCACTTCTTTAATTGAGATTTTTATTTGATGATTTTTAAACTCCCTCATCCTTGTTGAATTTAAGGCCACACACTTCAAGTGCTAATACGAACATTTAACTTGAAGTCCTCAAAACTTTGATCCTTCAAGTGCATAGGTGATTAGTATTAAAGGGTGTAGGTATTAAAATAGTAAGTGATGATGTTGTTTTATCTTCTTAAATATACCCATCTCAAATATAATAAAT
Organism: Viscum album; assembly: GCA_963277665.1. Lineage (NCBI taxonomy): Eukaryota > Viridiplantae > Streptophyta > Magnoliopsida > Santalales > Viscaceae > Viscum > Viscum album. Next base: position 1,634,840,984 of record OY728141.1, read on the forward strand.
TGAAATCATTAAAAAAGGAATTCATCCAATCCACCCAAAGCGATAACCTAGGATCAAATCATTATACTAATTTTAATTAACATAAATATGTTACTGATACCTTGAAACTATCTAAAATAAACCCATTTTGGCCACTTGATAGGAAAAAAAATCCATAGAATGTACGTGTCTGTAGGTTACTTCTTAGGTCTCTGAGGATTCGATAACCCAAGCTAAACTACAAGGACAATTCTACCATCATATCTTGGGTTAATTTGAGCATGAATCAAATTTTGGTGTCTTTGTTGGGCACCCAAGTAAGTCATCTAAACACCCATTCCATTCTCCCCCATTTCTTCTATTCTCACCCAAGATCTCTTATCTTTTCCCTTTCTCGTTTTTTTCTTTTGGACCATGTCCGCCTATACTCATGATCAATCAAACCGTCTAGTTAGGGTGGATAGTCCAGGGGTTGGGGAGTCAAGTACACCAAGGTAACTCTTTCCATTAGATCCTAATCTTCCTAATACTCTGGAGTAAAAAATTGTGTCCATTTCAGTGTAAGGTCTTCAAAGAAACCAACTCATAAACCTGGGTGGGAACCAAAATGGAAACCTAAATGAGGCAGCCCCAAACTTGGGGAATGCGGTTGATCAAACCATGAATGACTACATCAAACCTACCTGGACCAATGCCCCCTCATGCATTTGAAAAAATTCCCTAGGATATTCCAGCTACATCTTTAAAACCCAAGTCCTAAACCACCTTCCCACATTCCATGGAATGGAGTTTGATATTTCCTACCTTCACGTTACGGAGTTCAATGACATTGTAGAAACCATGTGTCCCCCACATCAACTAGAATTAGCTAAGATGAGGCTATTAAATTTTTCTTTAAAGGATCAAGATAAAAATTGGATAAACAATTTAAGACCATCATCCATCAAATCTTGGGACCAACTACAAAGATAATTCTATAAAAATACTTTCCCCACCACAAAACAATTACACTTTAAAAGAGTATCCAATTTTTTTTTGAAAAACAGGGAGAGTCATTCTATGAAACATGTGAGCGGTTCAAATACACTCTAAACATGGTTACAAGAAATGGTTTTTATATTCTTGAACAAGTGAGAATTTTTTATGAAGGGTTGGTTTTGGGGAACAAACAATTCATTGACATGATGTGTAATGGAACCTTTAAAAACAAAGCCCTAAATGATTCTTAGGAGTATCTAGAAAGCCTTGATGAACAAAACCAAACATGGGGAACTTCTACTTATTCATAAAAGCCACAAAGAACTATTAGAATTCATACACTTAGAGAAGAGGAAAGCCTTAGGGCTAAACTCATATCACTCTCTAGGATGGTTGAAGAGATAGACCTTATGAAAGTTCATGAAATCCAAACTGTTGACCCTATTTGCACAATTTGTGATAAACATGACCATAATATAGACAACTACCCAACCATTCCATCCATCAAGGATGTTCTTTTAGGAGGACCCCCAGTGGATGTTAATGAATTGAACATTCAAAAGACTCAATACCAAAACAACTTCAACCCAAGGTATAATGACCACCCAGGCTTCCGCTGGAAAGACAACCAGCAACCTAGCCAACCACAGGGATAAAATCCTTTCCCCAATCAGAACTACCATACCCATAACCAATTCCAAACCCAACCTATATAATACCAACAACCACCAGTAAATTTTCAACAAACCATCCCACCTCCAAAATATCCCCCTAGGATAAACCAATCTTCTCAACCACCAACCCAAACTGTTCCACAAAGCCTACTAGAATAACTATGCAAAAAAATGGAAAGAATGAACTCAGAAGTCTCTTCCCTTATACAAGAACTTCAAACCATCAAAACCGGATAGGCCCCCACGCCTACTCAGGTAGTACCATCCTCAAATTCAAGGGGAGAGTAAAGTTATACTCAAAAAACTCATAAATAACTAAATGTTGTGACTGTTTTAATATATGGTAAATCAATTGAGAAACCTGAACAAAAAAGTCAGAAACCATGTGAAGATTCAAACTATAATGAAAATTCAAATGAACCACAAGATCAAACCGAGGAAATTTATAACAATGTGAAGGAAACAACTCTTCAAAAAATAACCCCACAACCTGCACCATTTTCTCAATTCGTGAGGGGGAAAACCAAGCATGAATTGAGTGAAACATTGAGGAAAATATTCTCACAAGTCAAGTTGAACATTCCCCTTCTCGATGCCATCCAAACCATACTTTTCTACTCAAAGTACCTTAAGGACTTGTGCACTTTTAAAACGAAAATTGTCACATAAAAACTAAGTCCTTTTGGCTACTAATGTGAGTACCACTATTCAAGGGACCATTCCTCCTAAGTTGAAAGACCCAGGTTTCCTTTACATCAATGTTGAACTAGGAGAGAGAAAAGTTGTCAAGGCCTTGTGTGACCTATGTTCTACTGTCAGTCTCATACCCTATGATTTTTACATCCAGTTAGGCCTAGAAGAGTTCCAACCCACATCTTTCACACTTCAACTTGCTGATCGTAGCATTAGGGTTCCAATGGGGATTTTAAAGGATGTTCTGGTAAAGGTTGAAAAATTTATTTACCATGATGAATTCATTGTTATTGACAACCATCCAAACTTAGGAAATAAGGAACAAACCCCAATCATCCTTGGTCGTCCTTTCCTTTAAACAATCAACTCTGTTATCCGAGTTCGAAACAGGAACATGACCATCACCTTTGGAAACATGAGTTTAGACTTGAACATCAATAAATCAATCTCACAAATAGGGGATGATGAAGAAATTCATGAAGTAAAAATGATAGGAATCATTGATAATGAATCCATAGAACATCAAGGAGTATTTGATGGATGTTTAAGTCCGGATGAGATTTATTTCCTTTTTTACATGAAGGAAGTTTATCTCCTTGGCTTGAATTGTTTTCAAATTTCTCTTATGATGAAGTCTTAGGTCCAAAAATTAGTGAAACCTTTTAGGAAACCACTTTCATGGAGACCACTCTAACTTCCTTCCCTAAATTTGATCAAGCTAATCTTGTAGCTGAAACTTATACATGCGGGGAATCAATCCTATCTAAAACTCTAGAAAATAAAATTGATCTTGACCTAATTTCCCAATCTTCTGTGGAAATTCTGAAGCAACCTGATATTTAATTGAAAGAACTTCTCGATGCAGTCAAGTATGCCTTCCTAAGGGACAATAAAAAACATCCTATTTTCATTTCTTCTTCTCTTGAAGCCAATCATGAGAGGATGCTTCTAGATGTCCTTAGGATACATAAGAAATCCATTGGTTGGACCCTATCTAATATTCCTAGTACTAGCCCACTTGTCGGGACACATAGGATTGTTATGGAATCTGATTCAAAGACATGTAGTCAACCTCAACGATGACGCAATCCTAATCTCATGGAGGTAGTAAGGAAAGAACTTCTCAAATTGTTAAAATCTAGTATCATATATCCCATAGCTGAGAGTGAGTGGGTTAGCCCAATCCAAGTGGTCCCCCAGAAGGCAGGAATCACAGTGATAACCAATAAGGATGGAGAGAATCTTCCAACTAGGGTGAGTAGTGGCTAGAGAGTCTGCATTGACTATAGTAAGCTAAACTCACTTACCAAGAAGGACCATTCCCCCTACCATTCAATGACCAAGTCCTTGAGAGAGTGGCAGGTTTTGCCTTCTACTGTTTCTTAGATGGGTAATCAGGGTACAATCAAATTGAGGTATCCCTAGAGGATCATGGGAAGACTACATTCACCTATCCATTTTGAACCTTTTCCTTCAAACACATGCCCTTCGGGTTATGAAATTCCCATGTAACCTTCCAGCGGTGCATGATGGGAATCTTCTTAGACATGGTAGAGGATTTTATTTAGGTCTTCATGGATGACTTCTCTGTGTTTGGGGATACATTTGAGGGATGTCTGAGGAATGTGGAGAGAGTCTTGTCAAGATGTGAAGAAAAGAATCTGATCCTAAACAGGTAAAAATTCCATTTCATGGTTAAAGAGGGACTAGTTCTAGGCCATCTAGTCTTGGGTAGGGGGATTGAAGTTGATAATGCCAATGTTGACATCACGTGTCACCTTCCATCTCCCAAAACTATCAAGGAAGCCAGTTGTTTCTTTGGACATGCTGGTTTTTATAGAAGATTTGTCAAGGACATTAGTTAGATATCATGTACCCTTTGTGATATTTTAGTAAAGGATGCTCCATTTATTTGGAAAGAAAGCTATGAGGGTTCATTCTCTACCCTAAAATCCTCTCTCACCTCTCCTCCCTTTATGAAATCAACAAATTGGAACCGTCCTTTTGAACTTATGTGTGATTCTAGTGACTTTTTTGTATGATTTGTGTTAGGAGAACTTTGTGATAAAACTTATTATGTAATTGATTATGCAATAATATCCTTAAAAGATGCCTAAATCAATTACACCACCACTAAAAAACAAGTTACTTTCTATTGTGTTTTCCTTATATAAGTTTAGGTCCTACCTCTTAGGACCCCCCATCACTGTGTTCACTGACCATTATACACTAAAATACCTCTTCAAAAAACAAGATTCTAAGGCTAGACTGATTAGGTGGGTCCTTCTCTTACAAGAATTTGACCTCACAATCAAGGATAAAAAAGGTGTTGAAAATGTTGTAGCTGATCACCTCTCTGGGATGGAATTCAAAGGCAACTCAAATCACCTTTATGTGTCTGATTCATTCCCTGATGAACACCTATACTATGTGAGTGACTGCCCTTGGTATGCTGATTTAGCCAATTTATTAGTTACATGAGTCATTCCAAAATTCTTAGAGACTCATGTTTGAAAGAAATTAATTTATGATGTTAGGAACTATGTGTTTGATGATCCATACCTCTATAAGTTCTGCCCTGACCAAGTCATTAGGAGGTGTGTCCCATAATCTAAACAAGAGACCGTCCTTAAATTATGTCATAGTGAGGAATGCATATGTCACTTTTCCTCTAAGAAAATATCTGTTAAGATTCTTCAGTGTGGTCTCTTCTGGACCACCCTCTCAAGGGACTCCTACACATTTTGTCAAAGCTGTCCTAAGTGTCAATAAGTAGGGTCAATCACAAAAAGGAATCAAATTCCACTCACTCACATCTTAGTGATTGAAATCTTTGACTACTGGGGAATCGATTTCATGGGTCCCCTCCCAAACTCTATGGGATACCTCTATATCCTCTTAGCTATTGATTATGTCTCAAAATGGGTCAAATCAATTCCCACCAAGTCTAACGACCATCATGTTGTGAGATGATTTTTTAAAGAGCACATATTTTCTCAATTTGGAATTTCTATGGCTATAATCAGTGACCAAGGAACCCATTTCTGCAACCATCCATTCTCTATACTCAAGTCTAAGTATGGGATTTCTCATAATATTTCCACTACATACCATCCTCAAACCAATGGTCGAGCTGAGTTAGAAAATATGGAGATTAAGAATATTATTGAAAAAATTACCAATCCTTCTTGGAAATATTGGTCCGAGAAACTCTTATATGCTCTTTGGGCCTATCAAACCGCATAAAAAATCATTTTAGGAATGTCCCCATAGAGGTTGGTTTAGGGTAATGCATGCCTTCTTCCAGTGGAGATTGAACATAAGTCCTTTTGGGAAATTATGAAAATTAATTATGACCTCTCATTTGATGAAACAAAAAGGAAATTAGATCTCAATGAACTTGATGAACTTAGGACAGAGGCTTATGAAAATTCAAGGATAAATAAAGCTAAAGTACAATCCTACCAATCTTGAAATATTAAAACCAAACACATTGTACTTGGTAAACCTATTATTTTTTATAGTTATAAACTTCATTTACACCTGGGAAAGTTGAGGTCTAGATGGCCAGGTTCATACATAGTGCATAAGGTGTACCCCCATGGGGCTGTAGAAATTCAAGATCCCACCAATGGTAAAACCTTTAAAGTTAATGGTCATAGAGTCAAACCATTCATTGAACCATTCCAAAAAAAGGAAGTTGATGAAAACTTGTGTGCACCAACCTTAGATGAGGAAAATACTTAAATAATTAAGGGTCTAAGTCGAGCTAGTGGCATTAAACCAAAGCGCTGCACGGGAGGAAACCCGTTGTTTTCATCTTTGCGAATCATCTTTTTTTAAACGAGGATTAATGAATCATTTTGATTTTTAAAAAATTGACTATTGACATGTTCTTATATTATGAGTATGGATGGGTATGAAAGGGAAGCGCCATATTCATCCATGTCAGGTGGTGTGATCCTTGAGTAATAACTTACCCATAAATTTAAAAAGAAGACAATGTATCATCAGTTTATTTTATTTTATTTTTATGATTTTGTAGGTTGAAATAAAAATACAAAAAAAATAAATAATGATATAATAATAATAAAAAAGGGGACACATCGTAGGTCGTGGGTCATACCCCGTCGCAACTGGCGAAGCCGTGGGGAATCAAACCCAGGACCAAAGGGAGACGGGGCGTGCACTTACCACTGACCTATGACTTTTTGTGCTTCATTATTCAATAATTTTTTATATATATACTTATATTTTACTTTCTTTATTATATATATATATACAATTTTTTTTGTTTTTTTTTGTTTGTTTTCACTAGGGAATTCTCAAAGTGACATCGATATCAAGGGATTAAAAGGGAGCAGCAAGAATTTCAACTTCAACCACCAGGTGACTTCATTCCATGATCCTCATTTTCAATTTTCTTTTTGAACTCTCATTCTCTACCTATACCCCTTATAAATTTTCTTTTCTTTAAACACTAGGGATAATGTTATTTTATTTTGGGGTGGGAGATAAAATAAAAAATTCTTTTGTGTCAAAAAATGAATTATTTGAAAAAAGTGTGTAAATGGATGGAAAAATTCATTTAACTTTGAAAATGGAAATACACATTGCACAATTTCAAACTGAATATCAAATAATTTAGCATTCCCCAATTCTGATTTTAATCCTTGTATAATTTCATGAGCATAGATTTTGGAATGTGGGGCTGTCCAATGTGATATTTCATCGTTTATATTTTCATCCAAATAAAAAAATGATCACAATGCACTTCCTTTGGATAGTGGGGTATTAGTTTGAGTTCATAGGGTCCCCCCAAAAAAATAGCATAGGTTTGGTGATCATTTTAGTTTTAACATGAGTATTCAATAAAAAAAATAAAAAAAAACAATAAATTTGTGCGTAGAGCAATGAAATGACCTAATGCGTGGCTTTCAGCACTTGAGGATCGTGACTCCATAGTGTTCTGGCCCAGAGTTAGTAATTTTATCTCTATTTTTGGTAATTTTAATTTGTTTTTGGCTGAGTTTACTCGAGATGATGCCCGAGTATGTGGGATTCACTTGGTACCCTATGGTCTTTGAGCTTGGGAGTCATCGACAAAGTCTCTCTACAAGGGTTGACTCTTTTGAGTAAAATTTCGATTACCAAGGAAAAATTGAAAAAAAAACAAAAAACAAAAAAAAAGATATAATAATTTTTTTTGAATAATCATCTTAATTTTGAAATGTGATTCCACCTAGCACTTCCATCATTCCCTCTTGAATAAAGATGAACCCCCATCTCTAATGCGATGCACAACACATCATCACTCTTAATTGATATTGGATGAAATATGGAGATAAATTTGAACAAAGGAATAAGATTCGTATTGGTATCTTCTTACGAAACTATAATGTATTAAAATATTTTTATGGGTTTCATTATTGTTTGGTATAAGTGTTTTTGGTTATCATTGTGTATTAAAATGTTTTTGGAAAAGGGAATTTGAATTTCATATTGTTGAGATACATTTTGCTCGGGACTAAAAAATCTCAAGTTGGGAGGTGTGATTAGCCAATAAAAATACATATTTTAATTAAATTTTAATGGTATTAAATTTTAATTTTGGATCTTATGGGCCCGAGTTAGTGGATTTTAATTTTGAACATCCATTATTATCATTTGTGCACTTCATGCCTAATGTACACAAATTTAGGCCCAACGATTCATGTGATTTTAAGTATTTTAATTATCCATATTTTAAATTGATATTTTGGTAACTGTGTATACACTTTAATATGAACATTTTTCATTTAGGGATCAATGAAGGATTAATAAATGATGATTGAGATATTTGGCAATGAAAGGAAACAATTCTGGAAAGGCAGATTGGGCACCAGCCCACTGATGAGAATATGGGAACTACAATACAAACGAAATGAAGCCCCAATTTCATTGGATGATAGAAGACATATTGAGGAACAAATAATTCTTCATGAGCGAATGCTAATTCAGCCTCCATGATGGAAATTAAGGCAGCCCAAATAGAATATCAAAATCTGGGCTAGAATATGCGGCCCAGAATATTATCCCACTAAATCGGCCATAACTCCCGATTAACAACTCAGAATGTGCCCTAATTTTAAAGAAGCTTAGGAGACATCCAGAGATCCATTTTATTCTTATATGGACCACTCTAATTAAGATATCTATAAGGTTCTATTGACACGTATGTTTGGTGGTTGCAAGCTGGCTTCCACCTCGAGTCAAGAGTGGAAAAGTCCATGTTCCACAAGCTTTCTACCACCCTAGTCCTACCGTAATCAAGTGGGATGCTTTGTACTATTGGAGGCTCGACCCATGGCTCCCAAAATTTCTATTTAAGGTAGTGGTGGTGAAAGAGGTTAGGATCTTTTGATATTTCTTTCATTGTAATGTTATGCTGCGATTTTGTTTTCTCAAGTTTGTCTTCCACATGTAAGTTGTTTTAATTCATCCCTGTTTCTTAATAAAAGTTATTCTTATCTTATTATTATGGTCTTATCCATATAACTTTTATAACATTTCCTCAAGTTGTGAATTTATACACACCAAAACTTGTGAAATTATTCACACAACAGTGGAGTGATCATTTTATTTTTATTTTTTTCTTTACTTCCTCAATTCCTCCCTCATGAGTCTACTTCCCGCTTCCATTGAAACCATAGCATAAATGGAGGGATAACCCACTTATGGGTTGATCCAAGGGAGTATCAAGGGGCCAGATTGGATATTATTTATCACCCCATTAATGTCTAATCACTTCTTTAATTGAGACGTTTATTTGATGATTTTTAAACTCCATTGTCCTTATTGAATTTAAGGCCACACACTTCATGTGCTAATATTAACCTTTACCTTGAAGTGATCAAAACTTTTATCCTTCAAGTGTATAGGTGATTATTATTAAATGATGTAGGTATTAAACTAGTAAGTGATGATGTTGTTTGATATTCTTAAATGAACCCATCTCAAATATAAGAAATTGAAATCATTAAAAAATGAAGTCATCCAATCCACCCCAAGACATAACCTTAGATCAACTCATTATATTAATTTGAATTAACTTAAATATGTTAGTTATACCTTAAAACCATCTAAAATAAACCCAAGTTGGACACTTCATAGCCAAAAACAATCCATAGAATGTACATGTCAGTAGGTTACTTCTTAGGTCTTTGAGGATTCGATAACCCAAGCTAAACTACAAGGACCATTCTACCTTCATCTCTTGGGTAAATTTGAGCATGAATCAAACATACATAATTCATAAGAGTGAGTAATCATAAATAATCAATCATAATCCATGATAACATATCATATGCATATAGGTTTTTGGTATACACATAAGTATAGAAAATAATTTCCTTAGTCAAGTCTCGCTATCAAGAATATCATAGTGGATTAGGTTCACTCCAAATTCCACCATTTTCATAGAAAATACTATCATATTAGACAGATTCAGTTATTAAATTAGTTTCAATCCTTATTATAGTCTATATTATCTTATGATATATCATTTTTTTCTCAATTCATTATAGTGATATATATTTCTGAGCCCACCCATATCATAATGATAATAATACATATATATGACAAAAGATCATAAAATATTCATCAATTAATCATATCATAAATCAGAGAAATGAAATAGGTTTCATAAACATTCCATCATATCATTTTAGTATAAATCATGGAAAAGAAATTAGTTTCATAAAGATTTTATCATAACTTAACTAAACCATTTGAAAGAAACAATTTTTATAGAATCATCCTTAAATAATAATAATTATATTCAATACATAGAATTAATGTTGATGGTATCATAATATAATATCCCTAATGAATAATAAAAATCCTTAAAGAATGTTGAAAAGGATGAAAAATACCTTTTGAATGACATTAAAATATTTATTTGAAAAAATGGAAAATACCATTTTCTTTTGGTGTAATTAAGAACTAAAAATTCCTAGAATATTGAGAAATAGTTTTTATTTGAATATAAACATGAAATGTTTTAAAATAATATTATTAATAATGAATAGTCATGATGGTGGGAAAATTCATTTTTTGGTAAATGTAAACACAAATATTACTTCCAAACTTTTTTTTTTGTAAAAAGTCATAAATAACCAGATCATAAAATAAAAATTCGTTTTAAAAAATTTGAAAATAAATTAAAATATAGTTTAAAATGAATTTAAAAAATAATTGTATCATTTAAAATAACATTATTTAAGATTTTTTAAATAACATGGATATTGAAGAAAAAGAATATTGATCAAAGATGAAATAAGATCGATTTTTATTAAAAACATTCTCAATCATTTTAAGTAATAAAGAGAGGGTAATGGTGATATTAATTTGAAATTATAGGAATAAACATAGGATAATAAGATTTATGGGTTTTAATGGATAATATCTATATAATTTTCCTCAAAAGAAATTTATCCTATAAAATCCTGAAAAGAAAGGAAATTATAACATAAATCACTTATATATTTGGAAATATTCGAATCAAAATATCATAAAAGAGATAAAATTAGATGGATTTGTAAATGAACATAATATATATCAGAATAATTATAAAATAAATTCATATGTTGTATATACAACCCACAAAATACACAAGTGGTGAATATGGTATATGTCTCATAGAAATAAAAGTGAGATAATAAACACTTACCTCAAGTCTCGTCTTTCTTTGTATGAGTTAAAACCTACCATATAATAAATATATATTTTATATATATATATATTATAGAGTAATATTCATATATAAAATACTATTTATCATTAATTTATAATTTATTGTTGTCCTTTTATTAACAATTTATTCATTAAAATGAACATTCGTGTGAAAATTATTCTATCTTCCATGTTTGTTTTGGTTCAATGGTTCTAGTACTTGCACCATGGTCATGGTTTCATCATTAATAGAATATTAATCATGAAATAAGTATCATATTTAATCATTATATACAATTGTATAAACATTTATATAAAGTGGTGATAAAAAATAAATTACATCACTTCATGGATATGGTAGTCCATATGTAAGCACGTATGATGTTTTCACTTTTCGATGGAAAGAATAAAAGAAAAGTATATTATAATACAGCTTTTTAGAATCATAATTATTTCATAAATATAATATAAATTCATTAAAAATATCATTATTACCATTCATTTAAGGAGTGAATGAAAAAATAAATCATATCAATTTGTGTAGGTGGTAGTACACACCTATGCGTGAGCGACGTTATCATTTTACAATGGATGGGAAAGAGATAGAAAATTGTTGTATTGCAATAATAACAGAGTCTCGGTATATTTATGATAATGGATTCATTATGTTAGGATTAATATAACATATATATAGGAATTATAAGTAGAAATAAACTTTTAATGAGTTGGGTAAGACAATTACCTCTTCTTTGAGATACCTCCTTTGGCATACACCACCATCCTTTTTAGGATGGTCTTAGGGTAAGAAAAGGAGATAAATAATGAAGGGATGAAAGATATTAATGTTTTTTGGTAGTTTTTTTTTATAATTTAGAGGGATAAAATTACACGAATATGGGAGTAGAAGAGATGCCATTTCACAAGTGACGAATGGGATACACATTGAATTACTTAAAATATTTAAATAATATAAAGTCACTTACATGTGAAAGTGGCACAAAATGGAAATCAATTATAATTTATGATAATTAAAGATAAAAATATATTCAATAAATAATGTTTATACTAGTTTAAGTGACATTTTTACCCTAATCTATTAATTTAACTCTCTGGTAAACCCATTTTGACTCTAACCATGCTAACAAATTTTTACTATTTTTACTATTCATTATGAAAAAAATAAAAGTTGATTCTTTACCAAATTTGGACATGAAGATTCCAAATATGGAATCCATTTTTTAAAATTAATTTTCTATAAATAACATAAATTCATTTTTAAATAATAATGTAAAATGTAACAAACTGTTAAAAAAAAGTATTTTAAGCATAAAATTGGATTTATTATTATTTCATGTATAGTAAAAACCATTAGATGAATATTAAAATATTTTATTGAATATATAATATATAAATTTCATTAAAATAATTCATCAATAGTAATAAATTTAATTTTTTAAGATAAAAAACACATTGTGTGTAGAAAAGATGTTTTTCAAAAGTATATATTTTTACCTTAAAATGTTTTTATTTTTTTTAGAACCAATTAATAACCAATGAATTAATTTTATACATGTGAAAAAAAATTATAATTTAATTATTATTATTCATACCCATTAATACAACACCTTGGTGATAACTTTCAAATTAAATAATAATATTTTCATAGTATATTATGGTTCGTTTAAACTTGGTGTTGTGTGTTAAGAAAACTATCAAAGAAATAAAATTTATTTAAAGAGAAATATATCATAAAAAATCATGGTGGTAAAATATGAGGATATTAAAATTTTTAGTATAACTCTATATGATTTAGCGATGGATATATCACATATTTCATTTTATATATTATATATGAAATTTACAAAACATATATTATAGAAGGAAAATATCAGATAAATCTGGGATAACTGCACGAGAAACAGTTAGAGTGATACAAAGTAATTGATAAAGTGAAAGAGATATGTACTTGGTACTTATAAAGGAAAAATAATGTTTTATGGGGAAAAAACCAGTCTTCCTAAATATCAATTGATCCAATATCGTAGTTAGGATAAGGAAATGAGAAAGTATAACCCATTGAAGCTAGTGGTAGACATATTTACAAATACTGAGTATGTTTCATCTTATAATTCATTTAAATAATTATTATAAAATATGAAATTAATTTTTTAATTAAAGTAATTTTATCCTATAAGTAATGTATTATCATAATATAAATTTTTAAATTTGTTTGATATTGGTACTACTCAATATGTAAAAGTTTTGATAGAGGACAAAAAGTGATACAATTAGAGATATAGAGGTATATTTTTACTCAAGGATCTGAAGTCATAGATAGAAGAATAACCATATAAGAAGAAATGGAAAGTCCAATTACTAAATTCATTACTTAGTAAAAGAACAATTTTATCTTGTGACAACCAATAGGTTGATAGTTAACAAGTTGGATCTGGTGAAAGTGGGAGTATTGTAAATTTAGGTTTCCAAGACCCAACTTCAAAAGTATTTTTTGATTAGCATATCATTTATACAAATAGTAATACATGATTTATTCTTATAAAAACAATTTTAACACTTCTAGAAACAATATTTACATGATAATGTATATTATTTGATTCAAAATATTATAATAGTTTTCAGCTATAATGATAACTTTGAGATACTATGATAGTAATTTTAAATATATTTACTTTTTTCTAGATATTCTGTATTGATGATACATATATGATGTTTTACTATCAAGTGTTGGGGGCTCAAAAGAATTAAAATTTCATCTCATGAACTTCACACTTCACGATCTCTAGTAGAGGAGATCATATGGACTGACCTGATGATAGGAACACCCCATGTTTTGGGTGTCATTGGAGATCCTATCTAGGATCATATGTATTGGTCGCTCAACTTGAGATCAATATCAATATGTATCTTTTGTCTAGGTACTTTGATGTAGAATTAAAACAATGAAATTTATATTGCGGTGACGTAGTTTTCATTGGGTGTGTCATTGGTGGTATAGAATTGATCGAATGATCAAGATAAGATTTTTCAATTCCTAAAGGGAGAGATATATTAGAACCGATCTTCTAGGATCACATTACCTTAATTAAATCCATGACCATGATAAAATGAGTCAAGTCTATCCATTATAGTCATTAAAAAAAATAAAACATGTATAGATGATGACACAAGTAGGCATCCTACTTTAAAAGATATCATCAAACAAAGAGATTATATTACATAGTATGTGTTCGTATGAGGTTGACATTTCCATAACTAAACATTACATATTTAAGGTCCATGATGTGTTTCTATGTTCCTCTCTTTCTAATTGAGTATGACTCACTATTATCAAAATAAATTCCTATAGGGACACACACAAAGTGTATTTATAAGCTTGACCAATTATTATGAATTAAAGTTTAATACATGGTGGTACCCATGTTGGGGATCAAGTAATGTTAGAATTTGAATGATCACAAGAAATAAATAAATTCATTAATATTTGAGTTTATAATGATATGTTTTGAATTTATTTAGTCCATGTATTCACAAGTTTTAAGTAAATACAAAAAAATATATTTTATGAACAAATATTTATTTATTAAAAATTCATTATGGGATAAATGAGTCAACTTAATGACTCATATTTTATCATGTATCATAATATTGATTTTACAAGTGATAAAATTTTCACGACATTTACATCATGTTTTATGTGTCGTTAGTGGTGTTTTTCATCCTTTTGAATGGTTATCATACTTAGAGATCTAAATGAAATTAATTAATCTTATAACCTAGATATTTAAAAAAAATTAAGGCCCAAAAATTTGGGTGTATCCCCTTTATTGAATTCTTCACCTCCTAAGATCTCTCTCCAATTCTAGAGAGAGAAAGTAGGGGTAAGTTCAAGAATAGTTTGATCCAAGTTCAAGGATTAGTCATGTGATCTCTCCCAATCGATTCGACATAAAAAATGACTTTTATTCTTCATTCTAGAACCAT
Organism: Viscum album; assembly: GCA_963277665.1. Classification (NCBI taxonomy): domain Eukaryota; kingdom Viridiplantae; phylum Streptophyta; class Magnoliopsida; order Santalales; family Viscaceae; genus Viscum; species Viscum album. Next base: position 1,634,856,022 of record OY728141.1, read on the forward strand.
GATTTTTATGTTTGACGATTGAGGACGCTTATGAAGTGCATGTAAATGATCTAGAGGGTCCTGAGTTTGGTTCCTTTGATCAGTGATCACTAAAAACAAGCAGAACACATGTTCAATAACATTTTAATGAGGTGGTGTTCTGTTTTTGATTTACAGTTTCAATTTTGAATTTTTAATGCTTTATTAATTCACATGAGATCCTTGATTCGATAATCAGGTGATCTTTTCTAGTGATGACATTATGAAGTTCTACCTGATGGTAAATTTTTAATTTACCATGCCTTTATACTTCCTCTATGAGCCTGATACTAATAGATTTTATATAAATCACTTACCCTATATCCTTTTTTATTTGATTGTAATTCATTCTTTTACTATTTGAGTCTTATTTTTCCTTGTGGGAGACCAATGGTAATTGGATTTTTTCAATGTTACTCAACTTAATGGATACAATCATAAAGTACATTCTGAGAATGTTACCATGATGAAGGACCTTTGATAAACCTTTCATTTTATGTTTTCTATAACAAAAATTATTTTTGGAGTGTTGAATTGTTTTAGTATTTACACTGTCAAGGTTATCTTGTCTATCTTACTTTTTGAGGAAGAAGACTCTAGTAGATGAGTTTCTATTTTTAGGTCTTGTTGATTGGTCTCTGAAGGAAATGTGTTCTCAACATGATTAGTTGGTTCTCATTTTTTATTGAATAGTATTAATCCTTGGCTTGATACTAATTCGATTGAGATTCTTACAAGATCAATTACAATTCATATTATTTTGGTTTGCAATCATATGACCAAGGGGATTCATTTTTTGTATTTGTAGCACTAATATATGTTATTGATTTATATGAGTATGTTCCTCTAGAATCCTATAACAACCTTGAGGGAGTAAATTCTATAATATCTATTTAGAATGTGAAGTTTGACATAAATCCTGATAATAATTTGTAGTCGTGGTTGGGTGTTGTTGCTACATAAGAATCCTACTAATATGGATGTTTTCACTAGTAGAAAAATGATTTTTAACGTCGCCAGTTTGACTTCGGTTTCTTATAAACCGACGTAAATAATTTTTGCGGTGAATTTTTGGCGTCAGGTTTTTTAAAAATCGATGCCAAAAAAGAAAAAAATTGTTTTGGTGTCGGTTCTTAAAAAAACAGACGCAAAAAACTAAAAAAAATATATTTTGGCGTCGGACTTTATGAAAACCGATGCAATAATTTTTTTTTAAAAAAATCTTTGGCGTCGGTTTTTTAACAAACCAAAGCTAAAAATTAAAAAAAACAACTTTTCGCGTCGTTTTTTTAAAACTCGATGCCAAAAACAGAAAATAATTTTTTATAAACCGACGCAAAAAGCTAAAATATATTTTTGGCATCAGTTTTTATGAAAACTGATGACAAAAAAAAAAAAATTTACAGTGTTTTAGATAATTTCTTAATCTTTTATTTGACTTATTGTAGAGCTAAAACAGAGTTATGGATTAAACTTTATGGCCTTTGAAATTTGAACTTCTTTAAGACTTCTTTTAGAGAAGGTCAACATCTGACATCCGTAACTTTTAATCCGTAACTCCGTTTTTGCTCCACGACCAGTAAAATCAAAGATTAGAAAAATATCTAAAACACTGTAATTTGTTTTTTAATTTTTTGGCATCGGTTTTCATAGAAACCGATGCCAAAAATATATTTTATCTTTTCGCGTCGGTTTTTATAAAAACTGATGCCAAAAAAATTATTTTTTGTTTTTGGCATCGGTTTTTAAAAAAACCGACGCAAAATGTTTTTTTAAATGTTTAGCATCGGTTTGTTAAAAAACCGATGCCAAAGATTTTTTTTTAACTTTTTGGCATCAGTTTATTTAAAAACCGATGCCAAAAAGGATATCTATTGACATTTTTGGCATCGGGTTTCGAAAAAACCGATGCCAAAAGACCAATGTAAATACTCTTTTGCATCGGTTTCAAACAAAACTGCTGCCAAAGAACAACGCGGGATCAGAATTTCAATTTTTTTCACAACGCGCGTTTAACTTTTTAAAATCCCGCCTACAATTTAGTACAACGCAATTGAAAATATTTCCGTTTACTATATATATATCCAGTTTCTCCTTCATTCATCATTTTCAACATCTTCGATTCAATCAAGATTTCAATGTGACTTCAATCATTAATTTGAACACGGTACATATTCTATTCATTTGTTTTCTTTATTATTATTATCCTTCATTTCTAAACAACTCTATTAGCTTTCTTATAATGATGATTCATTCGAATTTCTAAATACAAGTTATATGATGATAAAAAACATATTGTCTCTATGGAAGCCCATAAAACCAATGAAATATGTTTGATGTATTATGATTATTTTATTTCATTTGGTGTATATGATTTTAATATATGTTTATCATGTTTTCTTTGAAACGAGTTGTATCAATCAAAACTTTGATAGGTTCAACTTCTGACGGTGATATCTTTTGAACCGTAACTCTGTTTTAGGTCCACAACCTATCAAATCAAAGCTTAGGAAATGGTATATAACATTGATTTTTTTTGCCTTTTGGCATCAGTTTTTATAAAAACCGATGCCAAAAATATATTTTTTATTTTATGGCATCGGGTTTTTTTAAATAACCGACGCCAAAACTATTTTTTTATATTTTTCACGTCAGTTTTTATGAAAACCGACGCCAAAAATGATATGAATTAGTTTTTTTGCCCCCATTTTTTTACAAAAACAATGCCAAAAAACAAATGTTATTCATTTTCCGTGTCGGTTTACAAAAACCGACATCGAAAATAAAAAAAATCGATGTTAAAAACCATTTTTCTACTAGTCTCTGTAAGGGTCTTACTAGATCCCTGCATAAGTGTGTAAGATACTATATAATATATTAGGGTACATGAGACTGGGGGTTACTGCATAAGGGTCTTAAGACTTCTATGTGAGGGTACCTAGTCTCGGTGTGTAAGGGTAGCTACTCAAAAGAGTTTTAATGGGAGTTACCTTTGAGGGTAAATCATAAGGGTAGAGGGAATAATTCTCAACTTTCTGGGGAAATGTTGTAATTACCATAGATAGTTGCTTACATATTTGTTAGAGTGGTTGGGGGTAATAAATGGGGGGAAATTCTGAAGGTTGGGGGGATTACAAATATTATATGGGAGTAATATCCAAACTGTTTTGGCGGGTTATGCCACATGCCTTGGGAGTCACACCTTCCAGGGAGTTCCTTCTCCTTATTCATTTCTTATTCTCCTCCATTTATACTTATTTATTCATCTTATTCTCTAATATCTTATAATTATAATTTTTTTTACCATTGTATAAATAATATAATTCCATTTAATATCTCTCTCATACCTATTAACCAGTGGTCTCATTAAGAGAATCATAAGAGAGAGAGAGAGAGTGGGAAGGTGTCCAAATCTAAGGAGTAGAGATGATGTATGAAGAAGAAGTCACAATGTATGTTGAAAAAGAAAGAGGTAATGGTTTATTAGGATGAATATGTAGAGGATGAATTAGATGACATCAAGGCAGAAAAAAAATTGGATCACCAAGCTTGAAGGATAGCAGTAGTTGGATGTTCACAAGGATGGAGAGAAGAGTAAAAAGTTTAGAATCATTAGTTGTGGCATTGTAGATTGGACTTCATCAATTATAGAAACTACATGATACAATGTTTTAATGAATTTAGATTCAAATGAAAGAGATGATGACAATAATATCTCAACATATACCAAATCAGTCAGAGCGTTCATTCCATGGAGATGAAAAAGTGAAGTATGAAATCATTTAGGTATGAGGAAGTAGTTTGAGGATGGAAATTGAGGTGAAATACCAAAGACCGATGACTATGGAAAATGATGGAGTGAACAACATGAACTGGGAGGAATTGCAAGTGCTATCAACATCGGTGGAGATACAATTTTTTGTGAGGATCCAGTATCATGGATCATCATAGATGAAACATACTTTTCAATCTACCATATACATAAAGATATTGTGTAATTATCACAATTGATCATGGGAAGTATGGTCTAGCATTGGATCATCTCTTTGAAGTATATTAATCCAATGCTTACCTAGATGTTGCTCAAGGAGGATCTCCTAAGAAGATATATAAATTCAATAGAGGAATATATAGTGATATTTTTGAAGCTATTTCAATATAGAGGTGCTATATACGAATACATAGATGAATTTGACAATATGAAACCATATTTACTAGATGTTATTAAAAATTGGTATGCGACTTTGTTTATAGGTGGATTAAAACCTGAGTTTGGAAGTGTGATGATGAAACATGAACCTATGAATAAAGTATAGTTGTTGAAACTCACCAGGAGAGTGAAAATGTAATTAAAGGTATGAGGAATAGTCCAACGACTAGAAATACAAAACAGAAGTTTCAAACCAAGTGGTTTAGAAAGGGCCTAGAAACCAGGTATGGACAACCATTTCTCTTTTATGTATGATAATGGAAATAAGAGTAAAAGTTAATATGAACCTGCTAGAGGGGAGTGAAGAACCTATCAAGAGAGTAGTTTGAGGTAAGGAAGTCCAAAGGATTGTACTACACAATTGGGTAGATATTTAATACAAGATATAAATGTATTGATAGGGTTTCAAATTGATGATATGGGAGTGCATGAAACCACATAGTGGTGGAGTGGAACCAGAAGTAAAAAACTAAAAAGGGGTGATAGAAGAATCATAATATTTTTCCACCTTTGGTATAAGGTGGTGTCTCAAGTGGGTGAGAATGATAGGAATGTGGGGTCAGGTTTGGGAGGTGTTGATGTATAAGGGTCATGTTAATAGGGATATTGCATAAAGGTCTTTCCAGAGCCTTGTATAAGGGTGGTGGATGTTTCTTTCTGTGTGAGGGTACTTAAGACTAAGTTATGCTGTTTAAGGGTCCTAGGGATGTTATGTGAGGGTACCTAGTCATAGTTCATAAGGGTATTATATTAAAGGAATATCCAATGGAGTTACCTTGCAAGGTGAAACATAAGGGTTAGGGAATAATTCCCAACTTCCATGGGCATGGATGTAATTGCCGCAGATAGTTTTCAACTGAGTTGTTAGAGTGGTTGGGGGTAATAAATGGGGGAAAAGTTGTAGGTTGGGGAAATTATAGATATTATTTTGGAGTAACAACTAAGTTTTTTTGGTTGGTTAGGCCATAATCCTTGGGGGTTGTGCCATCGAGGGAGTTTATTCTCATTATTTATTCCTTCTTATCCTCCATTCCCTTGATCCCCAAGTTTATTTCTAGAAACAAACATAATAACAATAATTGGATGATTATCAGTACATTCCATGAGAGTCCAAAAGATATTCCTTTGAAATTGGTTTAGCTCCCCTTACATGAAACGTATCCAATTATTATCTTTAATAGCACCATCAATGGAATAAGTTTTATAAGTGGGTTCCCTAGACCCATCTCATGTATGTACTTTAATTTCTATTACATGTATACAATTTGATATATACATGTTTTTAAATTAACATATTAGAGATGATAATCATGTATATACTTTGATTACCATTACATATATACAATTTGATATATACATGTTTTTACCTTACCATAATAGCGTTGATACTCACACATCCACTATATTTATGGTAATTCCCTTATATTTCCTATTGTATCAAAATTTTATAGTAGTTCTATGGCTATAATGTGAACAAACAGTTTCCATGATAATAATCTTAAACTTATACCCTATGGTCTAGATACATCAGGATAATAGATCACATATGATGTGTGACTATCAGGTGGTGGGGGATCATAATAACTGGGACTTCCTCTCATGAAGTTTTCACTTGGTTATCATAAGTAGATGAGATCATGAGGACTAACCCACTAATAATATCACCACATGTTTCTGATGTCATTGGTAGTTCCTATTTACAAACACATTTCATGGTCTCCTAAATTTATATTATTATCAGTGTATAATATCTTATTACATTCTTTGATACAAGATGAAAAAATATGGAATTAATTTCATATCGAGGTAGCTTGTGTTGGGTGTGTCATTGGTGGTATGGAATTGATTGATAATCTAGATAGAATTTGATTCTTCCAAAAGTAAGTGATATATAAGTCCTAGTTTATTAGGATGGTAGTACCTTTAATAAATTCATGGTAATGGTAGAAAAAGAAAATTCCATCTAGTAAGGTATATGAACAATAAACCAAGAAAGGATTATGAAATAGAGTGTGCATCTTGCTTTATAAGATATCTTATGACAAATAGATTATATTAGAAGATGTGTGTTCATTGGAAATGTTTTCATTGTTATGAATTTTCCTTATCTCCTTAGGGGACTTAATGGTTATCTAGAATTCACTCTTGGTCTAAGAATTGTATCGAATACTATTGAGATAAGGTCATAGAGGGTAACACATGTAGCATATTCAAAAGTCTAGCTTATTCTGATGTATAAGAGTATATGACATGGTGGCCCACACCAAAGTGCTGATAGATGTCTGAGAATAAACATTAAATAAAAAATGAATAAATTCATTATCAATAGAGTATATAATAATTGAAGTTGAATTTATTTACTTAAAATATTTACTTGTATTTAGGTGAATACATGGGAAAATATTTAACAAACGAATATTATTTTCTTATTTAGGGCTCTTTTGATATTTTTATGAATTATAGGTTGAGTTAGTTTATCAATTTTATAATGTAATATATTTATTATATTATAAGTAAGTGATAAAAAAAAATATATTGTATTTATGATATTGTTAGTTGGTCGTAACATGTCATTTAGGGCTTATTTAGTATGCGTTATTTATATGGGGTTCTTGAAATAATTTCTGAGTGTTTAATCTCAAATATATAAACAAGAGAGAGTTCTTTTCAATGGGACTATTAATCCACTAGATATTTAGGGATCCTCTCTCCTCCTTATATATTAGAGAGATAAGTTCTCATTCCAAGTGTTTGATTCAAGATCCCCTTCACAGATTAAAGGAATAATGCCCCGATGATCTTCAAGATGTCAAAATATTTTTTGGACCTCCATGAAAGCACCTATATTTCAATTACTGGAATTCTTGTGGAATATTGAAGTGTGTGTGGATGATATAGAGGGATTTGACCTTATATCCTTCAAGCAATGGTCGTAGAAGATGAGAGGTTGTTGAATGTTCCATCAAATTAGAAGGGGTAATTTTTTTATAATTTTTATGCTTAAATCAATTCCATTGTGATCCTTTGCATTTTACTAGGGCTCAAATTTCTATACATTTCATATTTACATCAATCTGGAGAGGGAATTTTTAACTGTCTATCCTATCTATATAGGATGTGTTCCCTGGTATCTTCAATTGGTATTAGAGAGATCGTGTGAATATTCTAAGCTAAGAAAAATAATTTTTTTAAAATTAATAAAGAGGGCATAATTATGGACCCAATGTTAAAGACCACATATTGATGAAATTCTTGGTGATGAAGTTATGGATATATGAAAATTTAATTCAGATAAAAGCATGGGTATAAATTTGAAGAGCCTACATCTGTGTTATTTTTCTAACATTTTCTAGGAACCTCTCATTTTCCAGCCAAGTTTTAGTTGGAACAATTCCTACTGGTGGTTTTAATTCCACTAAATGTTGAATTGTACATTAAAAAACCATAATTCCAAAGGAATATTTAATTGTATTTTAAAAAATTGATGAAATAAAAATGGGGTGGGGCTTGACTTTTCTGGAGTGTCAAAAAACCAATAAAAAAATTGTTAATGATAATGGGGGGGGGGTCCACTGTAATCATTTGTAAAAAAATACTTAAACAAAACAAAAACGGTTGAATCTCTTTCCACCTTTCATCATACAGACTCCTTCCACCTGTCGTCATACCTGCTCTCAGTTCGGTGTTGGCCTTCCCCACATGACCACCCCATAAAAATCTTCATCCTATGCCCCTCATCCCAAACTAATCATCTACCTTGGCCCATTGCACCGCCACTCAACCAAACTTCTCCACCCTCAGCCGACCACCCTCTTTGAACCGTCACATCACCACCCGGTTGGCCTCCTCCCACCCAGTGCTACCTTGGATAACCACCCATCATGTTGTCCCCTTTGGTAAAAACATGTCACACAATGTCCCCTTAACCACCTCCCTCCCCCATTTGGGATACTCCAGATCGACCAAACCACGACCAAGCTAAATCAGACCAACCTTTAATGGGGTGGGGTGGGTCTTGCCTGACCCGAAATAGGAAGTTCCATGTTCTACCTGATCCGCTTGACCCCATTCGATCCTAGAAAATCATAAAACCCCTTTTAAGGGATTTTAGTGGCCCATGGAAATATTTTAAAATTTCAAATAATAATTTAATTTTTTTGGAATAAAAAAATAATAAATTTAATTTGGGACCACACAAAATAATTTATTTTAATTAAAATAATTCATTTATTTCATTCAATTACCCTTTATATAAATATATTACATTTTATTTGTTATTATAGATTTAATTTACCCGCTGAATGATCTCGAGCAATGACCAACCAATGTTTTTTGAGATTTTATATAATTAATTAATTATTACAACTATGTTGGGTGAATGCAATTGTTAATTTTTTGGATGGTCTGCGCGTCATCTTTTTTTATTAATATGTATAAGGGTCTACACGAACACCATTACAATTCTATATGTATTTTTCAATTCCTAGATGTTTACATATTATATTTAAGACTTTATAAGATGTGAAACATGTTGAGATGAGGTGGTATCCCATATGAGATGTGAAAACATTAGATTGGGGTGTGAGCTATGATATGAGTCAGACCTGACTTATGTATTTTACCCTTAGGGTCAAAATTTATCCATTGAGCATAAATGGTTCAACGAATACAATATTACAAAGATTAACTGGGTAGTTTGTTTCGTTTTTTGCATGGATTATTATTTTTGAGGATATTAATGTTTACACAAACATATAATATAATAAAAAAATCTGCATAATTTAAAACAAAGAAAGATTAAATGAATGTTTTATTTTAATACATTATTCAGTTGTGAGTGTGGTCACATAAGATAAACATATTTAATAGAAAATTAATTTATTCATCGAGAAATAATAATATCCATCAAAGTAATATTAAGTCGTAACACATTCCATCACTTAAATTTGAACCAAAATGGGTATACGAGGTGCTCATAAGCCATATTTTAGGGTGTCTCATACTACTGTAGAGATCATATATGAGTGATGGTTTGACTTAACTAATTATACCAACAAATAAGTGTTCATATCTATCTTATGAAAATACATATATTTAATACACTTTATTTCATGATTTATTACATAAAAGCACACATAATACAACCCAGAAGATCATGAGGCCTAATTTCTTTGGAAAATTAGGTACATGGAATATAAAACTGATACATGGATATATCAAAATTATTTAAAACTTCTTTAACATTCCCTAAAATTTCATTACTCTGGAAACTACATAGGATAACCTAGGGACGTGCAGAAGAAATTAGTGAGACACAAAGCCCAGTAAGGGAATAAACAAATCATAGATTAAGGTAAAGTATTACATGTTATCCAAGGATAATATCAAGGTAATATAAGTGGGGTTATAATCCTAATATTTAACAATGAGGCATGATATAACAATATAACATTAAGGAAAAATGGAAACGTGACAACAACAAAAAAAATGGCGTCATAAACATAAGTTAAGGATAACATCAAAGACGAAAAAACATACTGTTCTCAGGAAAACATATTATTCACCATAAATGGAATTTAATGAGGTTAAAACATTACCCAATTCATTTTATGACTATATAATTTTGGGCCCACCCATCACTTTCATATCATGCACATGCATATGTGTCCCACATAGATCGTCCAACATATGAATAACTTTCATAAAATTTTAACCCTGTGATTAAGGTGTGATGGTCACATAAATGTAATTACCAAATAAAATAAGGATAGGTATGTCTATTTTAATACCCTTGAGTGGTAATTGTGATGGTGTTCATAATACAAAGGGTTAGCATGGAAAAAACTTATGATAATTTCGGCATCATAAAGAGGGAACACAATGAATCATGGGAGAGATTAATGATAAGTATGAGAATATATAATAACTTTGAAATCATAAGGGTGGTAATAGGGATATGGGTAAAAATATCCCAATATGAACAATTTAAATAAAGGAAAAATATAAAGGAGGTGTTTGAATAAAGAGGAGATGAAGAGGATCCCTTACTTCGACATAGTAACTACTTAAGTAAACATTATAATGGGAAGGTATAATTGATATCTCATAATTAGAGAATCAATTGTAAAGTAAAGGGATATTTATAAAGTCATGAAAATATAAAAAAAATATATTCAAAAGGATAAGTTCAAAGAGGGTGCTTGAATGGAAAAGAAGAGTGAGAGATCGCTTACCTTGAGACGGCTCTCCTAAAAGCTTGGGAGGAGCTTCTTGAGAGTTTGGAGGAAAATTGGGAGGTATATATAGAGGAAATGGTATATTAATGTCATGATACAAGGGTTTTCGGTTATGGTAAATGGGATCATGGGTGGTTTTATATTGAAAAATGTACGAGAGTTCTTTAATATTTTCAAAACTTAGCTTTTGGTTACTATACAATAAATTAATCAAGACCACACACTATACCATGGGTTTTACCACGTTTTATAAAAAAGTGATTTTTTTTAATTATTTTATTAGTACAATAACCTATAATATTATAATATTACCCGTGGTTATGAGGATGTGAATCAAGTTAATATATAATTGAAGTTTAAAATAGTAATTTATAATATAGGTGTTTGAGGATTCATAAAGGGTTTGTAAAAATAATAAAATAACATCAAATACACACTATTTTAAAGGTTAAATATAGATTTGGTCATTTATACCTTTTATTTTATATAGTACATCACTTTTGTGTCATTATGTTGTGTCATAATACATATCGTATATTTATACCGTATTTAATTTTTACCTGAAAATTCAACTATCTCAGAAAATTATGAAAAATTTACAATTGGATAATTTTAACATGCTGATTTGAAAAATAATATTTATTTTATCAAAATAATTATATTCATATGATAAGTTACACTTTGAAATAAATAATACACATTTATTGAAAAATGTTGTTTTTATAATAATAGTTTTCTGACTCTTATAAAAATTACATTTTCACTTCATAAAATTATATTATCATTTGTACTTAATATATACTATTAATAATATTATTTTATTAAAATTTCATTTATTTATAAAATTATTGAATTAATCAAAGAATGTCTTGATTGAAACTATATATTAACCAAAATACAATTTGTCTCTAATAATATCAAAATCTATTTTTTATCAAAATCATTTATTTAATAATTAATAAAGTAAAAAAAGAATAAATATAATAATTACTTTATAGAAAATAAAATATACTTATTCATAATTTTAGGTATGAGATACACAGCCCATTATTACTCCAATGAACACCCTAAGGGTAAGTTGAATGATGATGAGATTCTCATGGAGTGGTTTATTGAACATGATTTGGGGTGTGTTCTCAATAAGACTGAACTTCTCCCAAATTTTTTTTATCATTATTTAGTTGTTGAATATTTTATTTATCTTGTTAAAAGGTAAATCCCATTGATTCAATATTTCTTGGAAGCTCTAATAAATGGGCTTCATAGGGTATGATCCTACTGGTCGAGACTATCACTTCTTTTGTCTATATCAAAAGGACTTTATCATAACCCTTAATATATAATAATCATATGATCAATATTAAATGACTATATTATCAATTTCTATGATTCTTAAAAGTATTTTTAATCTAATATAACTTACAATGGTCCAAAAAAACCAAATTGGTGCATGTGTTTTCTATAACCAACTTACATAATAGGGAATTTAATTTAATCACAAATGGAATTTAATTTATAACAGTTTGGGTCATTACATAGATTTATTCCACTTTTAGAAGAAAAGTGTTGAGATAATCAAGGTTATGATTCCATGAATCTAGGACTTCACTCAATAGTTCTAGGATCTGTGAGTCAATGCACTTGGCCAGTCTAGTTCCTACCTTAAAACTCTTCGAGTAGGGTTGTAGTTATAGATTGGACTATAATGAGAGGTTTTAAGGATCATTGCCACTAGAATACTCACGTGACTAGGTATTCCAAATCTAGAATTGAGTGATACTAGGGTTCAATAAAATAGTGGGAGAAATTTAATGATTTAATTGGTAATGTCTAAATGAAAATCAATTTAAAGTAATAACTGATAAGTTTTGTTTTTGTAGATAAAATGGAAATCACCACCATCGGTTCATTATCACATTGATCAATTATGGATAAATAAAATATTATGACTGTTATAAATTCTAGGAGAAGTATATACTCTTTCTCATAATAAAAAACCAAGAGATGAAACTTTATGTGTTGTAGTCCTCAATCCCTATTGATCCACCTTAAGGAGAAATCAAGGAATATAAAGACCAATATAAGAATAATATTAATGATACAATATATGTATAATGTATCATGTTGTCATCGATGTCCAATAAACAATATAAAATAGGTGAGGATAAAGATTCCTAAAATATTTTATTTCATCTCTAATATTTATATCAACAGAGGGTAATAAAATAAATATATGAGATATCAATTTCATTGTATATGTACAAGCTAGTATAATGGAATCAAGAAGGATCTCATGAACTCAAGATGATTGGATACATCTAGAGACATAAATCTATTGGGTTAAAACTAAACAAGGAACTACTGAATGATCTCATTATTATCTATTTACCTCCAATATTCTTGATGTTTATTGTTAATTACAACATGAATAACATAAAAAGGTAACTATTTGAAAAATTGGCCTTATTTAGCCAAGATGATAAAGATATCAAGAATAGAAATTCTCCAGTCTTCATGGTTTGAAAGAGGAGGAAGGGAAATGATAACGAGTCTAAGAAAAAACCCTAGTCAAAGAAACTAATGCATTATCCTTCCTAAAGGAAACAATATATATAGGGAGGTAAATGAGAATTATTTTTTCTTCTTTGTGTGTGACAAGAATGACCACTTGAATAAAAATTTAAAAACGGGGAAAAGAAACAAAGCAATTCTTATACCTTAGGTAATTTTTTCTATTAAATGAAATTTTTCTTTTTCTACAAGTTGGGTAACAGATATAATATGTGGATCAAACATAAATATTCAAATATAGGAACCAAGTATATTCTACTAGATTGAAAAGGGTGATGTGGTTCTATCGGCTGAAAATGGTGTGAGACTAGCAGACTTTGTAGTGGGAGATTAACATTTGACTTTTCCAAGTGGTTTGGTTATTATATTAAATAATTTTTATTTTGTTATTTTAGTTACCAGAAAAATAATATTAGGTTTATTCATGTAAATCAGAAGAATTTACATAAATTATATCAATTAGGGTACTTAGACTCTTCTGAGTTAAAACCCTGAGATGTATTTCATGGTTTTTTATAAAGGATAATGAAAAAATCACCCTTTACTAGGAAAGGAGTAAGAGCCACTAAATTACTGGAATTGACTTATATTGATGTATGTAGTCCATTTCCAATATAGAAAAGGGGTTTTTTATTACTTAATTACTTTTACTGATGACTATAGTAGGTGTGGTTATATCTACTTAATGTGGTATAAGTCATATTACTTTAAAATCTTTAAGTAATATGAACATGAAGTATAAAAACAATTTAGTAAGAAGATTATGGTAATATTATCAAACCGAGGTGGATATTATCTTAACAAAGTTTTCATTGACCACTTGAAGGTGTGTTGGATTATATCACAACTCACTCCTACTTATAAACCTTAGTGGAGTGGTGTTAGTGAAAGAAGGAATTATACCTTACATGACATGGTCTTATCAATGATGAGTTAGGAAGCTCTTACACTATCATTTTAGGGATACACATTGTAGACAGTGGAATATACCCTTAATAGAGTATCAATTAAATCTATTAATGGGATTACATATGAGTTGTGGTAATAAAAGAAACCTAGTCTATCACGCATAAAAATGCGAGGATGTGAGAATTTTTTGAAGTCTATACCTAGTGAAAAATTAACATCATAAAGAAAAAAGTACATATTTATAGGTTACCCTAAAGAAACTAAATTATATTACCTATATAAACCTTTATAGAGAAAATTTATTGTGGAAAGACATGTTATATTTGTAGAAAGGGAACACATTTCTAATGGAAATAGTGGGAGAAAGATTGAATTTGATGAATTTAAAGCTCCTGATACATAAGAGTTTGTACAAGAACAAAATCCACAAGAGAAAGTGGGAGATGCCTATATTACTAAGATACAATTAATACATATGACAACTCAAGAGGTTAGAGAACCAGAGTGATATGGTTTTATTATCATCAAGTCAATTGACACATTAATCCTAGATATTGATGAAATTCTAACCTACAAGCAGACATTATATGAAAATATGATATTAAATGGGAAGATTCCATCACTATAAAAAATCTATATTTGTGATGAGAATTCCACCCATCACAAATAGTCTCATAGAATGTGTTATTTATGATGGATATAGTCTTTCATTGCAAAAAAAATCTATTTTTATGGGAAATCATTGTCCGTCGTAAATACATTTGATGCACTTGAATTCCATTATACGAGTGTATTATTAGAGACATATAATAGTGAAAATTATTTTTATCTATCACAAAAAATCTTTCACATTTTTTTGTGATGGATTTAATTATTTGTCATAATTTTTTTTCATGAAACCATTTTCTAATGGGATAAATTTCATCAATATTAGACCATCACAATTTTTTTTATTAAACTCACACAAATATTTCTTCTCCTCCTCTGTTTCTTTATCCAACCCACATAGTTGGCCAAATGAAAACCCATCAAATGAACCCATCTAAAAATTTCCCACCATAGCTGTTTTCTGACAGATTTTGGCTCTAATAGCCTTGGTATGAACTCCTCTTCCATCCTCCTTCATTATTTTTGGAAATTTCCTTTAAATATTGTAAGAATTTGTTTGGTTAAACCCAATATCAATAAATATACCCTATTTTTATGGTTTATTTGATATTTAGGGTTATTATAAGTTTAATATTCTCTATTTGAGTATCAACTAGCTCAGCATGAGTTGATTCTAATTGATTTGAGGTATTTTCCTCATTATTTTAGCTTTATATTTAATAGAATTTTATGTTCAGTATTTAGGATTATTGGAATTTTTTTATTTTATATTATTATTAGAAATAAGATAATTTTGGAAATTATTTATAGGGATTTCTGATATTGATGAATTTTATATAAATATATTTAATTGGTCAATTGTATTGCATGGTTATGTTGATATAACTCCTTGATGAATTATGATAGTTATTGGATTGTGACTACGATGTTAAACCATGTTTTATTATTATATTATGATTGGTTTTCACTTATTTAAAACATGTAAATCTAGTTTTGTAAATATTTCGACATATATATATATATATTAACATGTGAATATACATATATAAACATTTAAAAAAAACATGCGAGGTTTTTGATATATATATATATGTATATGTATGCATGTATGATTTTATGTATGTATCTATTGTTTTGATATGTATATTTATTTAAAAAAATGTATAGAATATATTTGATGTATATATATTTGATTAAGAAATTGTGTAATATATATATATATATATATATATATATATATATATAGTATTAAATAAATAGGAAATGAGCATTTTATAAAAATGATGCGAAAAAATATTTAAAGAAAACATTTGAGAAAAACATGTTTATAAGCAAAACATTTTTTATAAAAATATTTATAAAATTTTTTTTAATGAAAAAATATATTATAAAATAAATGTACCCATAATGATTACTCCTTAATAAATGACATATTTTTCCATAAATTATTTTTATGGAGATTCATAAATGGTTTGAGAGTTTTTTTAATGTATAATCTTTTTTGGGATTCATTAAAATGAACACAAGTAATAGAAATTATAAATATATTTTGATAAATTTTATTTATAATTAATAAATAATTATTATTAGATAATTTCTTGTAAAAAATTTAAAAAATAGATTTTTTTAAAAAAATTCACAATAATTTATAAAAATGGAGTTATAATTTTAAAATAGTATTGATTTTTAAATTAATTTAATAATCTCTTGGGGTTTTTACTCACTCCTCCCTAAACAATGTTTGTTCTTTAAACATCGACAATCAGGTGTTCACATATGAGGTTATATTCTAGAACTCTCATATGTCCTCCTTCATATATGATAAAAATAGATACCAAGATAGAACACATTTTTGGAAGATTCTAGATAATATTTGAAATATAATACATGAACCCTGGATTATTGTTGGGTATATTAATTTTATCTTCTGTCCTAGTGAGAAAATGGGCCCAGATAATTATTCTATATCTACATGAGAGTTTAAATCTTATATAAAAAACAATAACCCAATTGAGATTAATTTAGTTAGGAAAAAATATAATTATTATAGAATGAATTATAATAGAATAATGGCTAGAAAAATTGATATATCCTTTTCTAATTAAAAAACTATTGATAAGTGGGATACTGTATCCAGTACGACCCTTCTAAAGGTAGACTATGCCCATCATCCAATCTTGGTTATCCTTTATATTATAAGTTCATGACCTATCATCCATTTAAAATTTAATATTTCATGGGCCTCCCTCCCTGAATGTGGTGACATTGTTAAAGATGTTTTGAACTCTGTGAATTGTGAAAATGGTGATTTATCCAGTATCATAAAGATGAATATTTTAAAGCATAATATCAAGGGTTGATGTAAAACCACATCTTGACAAATTGATAGTGAAATTGAAAATATGGAAGCCAGTAAATTAAAATGGATAAAAGATGGTGATAGAAACACAAAATTTTACAGCTACCTTCAAAGGGATGGGAAATCTTGTAGGACTCTTACTTTTCTTAAGGATGGAGACAATATTATTGATAATGAAGAAAGAGTTTATCATAATATTGTTTCCTATTTTAGTAATATTTTCAATGGTCCTGAGCTAAATATGGATTTAATTCCTGATATCATTCATTTAATTGTTACTAATGATGATAACAACTACCTTACTTATGTCCCTATGGATATTGAAATCAGGGATATAGTCTTTAGTTTGAAAACTGATAGTTCTCTAAGACCCGACGATTTAACTAACTAATTTTTTCAAAACTACTGGGATATTATACATTTGGATTTTTGTAAATTAGTTAAATAATTTTTCTCTAATGGAATTATTCCCTATGGAATTAATGCCTAGTTTGTATCATTACGTCCCCAAATTGAGAATGCTGATAAGATCCAAATTTTAAGACCTATAACACTTATTAATACACTATAAAAGATCATTACCAAACTTCTTACCAATAAAATTGTCACAATTACTAATAAAGTTATCTCTTAGAATCAGTTTGGTTTTTGGAAAGGTCGAAATATTTTGGATTGTATTTCTTAGGCTTCCAAATATACTAATCTTCTAATGAAATCAAATAGAGGAGGTTTCATTTCCATTAATATTGATATTAGTAAGGATTTTGATACTATTGATTGGAGATGTATTTATAATGTTCTTCAGAGCTTTGGTTTCAATGATCTTTTTATCAGCATAATCAAATACCTTTTTAACTCTTTCCAAATCTCTCCACTCATAAATGGCTCTCCAAAGGGTTATTTTAAATACTAAAAAGGATTTAGATAGGGTGAACCTTATCCACTATTGTTTTCTCTATTTTTTAAGATTACATAAGAAGCCTTACTACACACTAGATGGATCAAGGTTACTTAATCCCATTATTACTTCAAGAAATTTTGTTTTCCCTTCATATATACATTATGAAAATGATATTATTTTAAATGTATAAGGGTGAAAAAGAGACATCCATAATCTAATGGAAGATCTCTCCCATTATAAAGTTATCTTAGGTCAATCCATAAACTAGAAGAAATATTTTATTTTATTATCGAAATGGTTTCTGCCTTCTAGAAAGAGTCATATCATTAATAACTTAAACATCAAAGAATGAACCTTTCCTTTAAACTATATTCATGTCCCTATTTTTTGGGAAGTCCTAGAATTAGTTAATTATCCAAAATAGTTGATCAAATAAAGAATCAAATTTCCTCTTGGAAAAAAAAATCTCTTTCTGTAACACACCGAGATTTTATGAAAAATATTCTTTTAATTTTATTGATGTCTTCTGTGGTACGCTACACCAAAATGATATTTCACTACATGCATCCCTGACTTGGCTTTCATTACACGCAATCACGACCTTCCACGAAAGCGTGTGTTGTACGAAATACCGAGTTTCACTAAACAACGATATGTTATATAAACTAGCCGTTATGAATAGTAATACCCACTTTTTAAAATTTTATAAACTTTATCTTTCGAAATGGACTTCATTTTTGGATTTGGAATATCGAAATTATCCTAGGGTGAATTTTTGGTATTTTTCTGAAAACTTTCAATTTTTGATGAATAGTGAAAACACTGGGTTACTTTTTAAAAACCGACTTTTTATTTAAATAATTATTTATTTTATTTAAATTTATTTTAGGTCAAAATTGATACATAATACCTATATAAGTTCAATGTAATTCATTGGAGTCATTATATAATAATTTTAGATATATAAAAAATTTTATTGAACTTTTCACCGTCTTTTACCCACCTCCTAGGAGAATTTGGAAATTCAAATAAAACTTAATTTTACCGCTTATGTGAGTGGAATTTTGAAAATAAAAGAGACACGGTTAATATCAAGGACTAAAATGTGGTTCAATGAGATGAAAATAATTTTTGGTGAATAGTAACTTTTTTACTTTTATTTACCACGGTTAAAAGTAAATAGGGTAATTAAGGGTAAAAATTATATTATTATTACCCTAACACATGTCATAATTCTATTGGATAAGTGAAATTAGACCAAAAACAACCTTAGGAATAAAATATGACCATTTAGGTTCACTTGGATTAGATTAGGACATTTATTATTAATTTATTTAAAGAAGGGTTAAAATAGTTAAAATCAATGTTTAATAACTAAATCATTTTAAATATAGGGTTATGCATAAGATAAATTTGACTATAAATATTCATTAGAAAGATAATAAGATATCATACCTAATGGTATTTTATTTATAATTTTTAGACATTAAATAGTTCAAGTTATTTATGACACAATGGTGATGCAGTAATTACCTAAATAATGAAATATTAAACTAATTGATATTACAAATACCCAACTAAATGTAATTTGAGACTTTTTATGAATTCCACGAATTTTATAGGTTAATATTGCATGTTATTATTGATGTAATTTTCTTTTTCGAACTAATCATGCTGTTATAATTTTCAAAAAAATCAATTATGAAATAGCGTCAAAATTGACATAAAATAGTTTTTAAAACAAATATTATATTATTAATTGTTATTTTATTCCTAAAAATATAAGGTTCTTCCAAATGACTTAGATAAGGATATATATAATAATAATGAACCACCAGGGGTTTTTTCCATATTATAGTATGTTTATTAACCATATAGTGTAAGAAAACAAGAAGACCCGGTAAAAGTTAAATTATTTAACTTAGAGTTAAATCTAAATGATAAGGTTAATATTGTAACCCAAACTTGTCTAAAATCTATTTTTTGAGAGGATTTATACCCATACCCACTTTAGATTCGAAATAAATCAATTTGGAGCTATTATAAACCGAATATGACTTTATTATAAAATAATATTTTAAGTTTTTTCAAAGGTGCCCCTCTCCTCCCTTATAAAAAGGGAACCCCTTCCCTCTTCTCTTAGCACCCTTTTGAGCCTTGATGCTCGAGAAAACCCTGCCATTTTTTCTTCTAAACTTACCTAGAAACAATCTGGAGGTTCTGGTCTTCTCAATAGACCAACTTTACTTTCTTAAGAGGAAGCTTAAAGGAGGTGCGTCGAAGAAGAGGTAATCTCTTCTTCTGATTTTCTCAAGTTTCTTTATTCTTCTACTTATTCTTCTTTAGTTGTCTCATTATAAAGTAATAAAATAAGTATTACTTATATAATGATATGTTATTATAAATATTAAACAACCCAATTTCACCTTCTATCCATCCTATGGAAAACAAAATCACCGTGCGTGCGTACGTAAATAATACCGTCTCCACACCGTGGTGTAATCTGTTTTCAACCACCACCTTACTTGGATGGGTATAATGGTGTAAATAAATAACTATATATGATTATTGTAAAGTGATATTTACTCTGAAATATTATTCATACACTTCAATACAATTCCACGATCATGGGAATGATATCATCGCTCGTGGGTACGTACGGACTACCGTCTCCACGACGCGATGAGATTAATTCTCAATGTTAACCATTCAAGAATGATTATAAAGTATATATAATTAATAATAATGAAATATATGAAATAATGAATCTAATGGATTTATGTATATATATATATATGTCATCTACTTACTTCCATTCAAGTCAATAAAGAAAGGAAAACAACGTTCATGCGTACGTACGGCCTACCGTCTCCATGAACAGTTTGTTACATTTAATTTATCTATCTATTATATATATATATACTGAATATATATGATATATAAATCATGTTTTACATTCTGGAAGTAAGTAAATCATGATATAAGTAATAATAATATCAAGAACAACAATTCCCAACACGTACGATAAATGAAACAATTTTACTCAAAACACTACTTTAACATAGAACTGATAAATAAACGGGTAATATAAATACCTAAGTGAACCATATATGATATAATAACAATGAATATGATTCTGTAATAAGTAAATATCATTATTTAAATCATTACACAGGAGGTTCGAATACATACGAAGCATATCAGACATAAGGTAAGGGAAAATCTCGCAATCTCATATTTATCCATGATTGTTTATACTTCAGAATTTACTGGGGAATATTTATCATCCAAATCCATGTTTCCTCAATATGTAATATTATTTCTATCCTACTAAAATTTTTTAAATCCAATTTTACCTTTGGTGTGTTTTTAGTAAAAGATATGAAAGGAATCTTTTGTCGTTTTTCATACGAGGTACTTTTTGACTTTTCCTGCCGAAGTATGAGAAGAATGTTTTTTTAACATATACGACATGAATGGATTTTTAGAACATTATTTCTATGAAGATTACTTTACAAGTTTTAAAGTTTATTTTTAATCAACTTATTTATGTTTAAAATTGTATGACATGTTAATAAAGGAAAAATGTTTTTGAAGTAGAAAGGATATTTTCCTCAAAAATGGAGTTCAAGTGTTTTATCAAAATTATTTTCCATCTAAGATAATATAGGGTACTGTTTCTATCCCTATTTTTACATTGTTTTGATTATGTTATGATGGATTTTTTTATGATTTCCTTTTATCTTATATGGATTGTGTTATGATGGCATGATGATTAAGAATCCCATTTTTATTACATGGGTTATGCTATGATGTATGATTTATGATTTTGTGGAACACATAAGAATGGTTTCATTATGAGATGGGTGGGACCTATATCTCCCTCCAATGCATTGGGTAAAGATTTATATATCATGAGATAGACATGGCTGGAACGGTAAGTTAATCCATTTCAGTGTTACTGGACTGAAACGAGGAGTGAACTCAATTCAAAAAGGGACTTTGTCCACTAAGATGGTCTTGGCAGCAATGCCTTGGCTACTATGGAAATAATAACATGTGATGAATGGTTTCCACAATTACATGTTTTATTCCCATTATGTTTTATCATGGTTGATGTTACATTATGATATATTCCTTACTTACTTCCACAATTTATGTCTTTTCTCATGATTTTGATGTTTAAATTTCATGTTCTTATTTTTGCTTTTAAATGTTTATGGATTGTTTTATGTTCTCTATGCTTACCCTTACTGAGCATCTAAGCTCACCATTTATATGTTTTCTTTTCCCCAGGATTTAAAGAAAGGTTTTAGGTAAGAAAACAAAAAGGGGAAGATATTTTTGGGAGATGTTGAAGATCTTTCACCATGATTAGAAGATTAAATTCCGAGTTTCTAAAGACACTAAACTATTACGGTCCTTGTGTGTTTTTGTTTGTTATGTATTAAGTATTCCTCAAATGTAATGTAATGTCCATGTATGTCAAGCTTTGGGTCTCTACACTTTCTATAGCTGTGATAATTTTCCTTATAAAATCCACCATTTTATATAAAATGGTTTATTCTTTGATTGTTCATAAATGTCCCATTGGAATTATCAAAAACCTCAATGTCTCCATCAATTTTTTTAGAGCATAAGTAATCTTGAATGAAAATTAATTACTATCCCTTGGAATAATTTATGAAATCCTCTTGATAATGGTGGCCTTGGAATCAAGAATCTAAAATTATTCAGTGATGCTCATTAGACCACACTTAATTGGAATCTTTTAAATAATACCCACACAACTCTTAAATTTCTTAGAGATAATTTTATTGAGATATTGAAGAAAGGTATATTATACTATTTGGACTCCTCCATCTGGACATCCATCAAATATTCCTTTCCAAACATTATTTCTCACTCGAGATGGGCATTTGATAGGGATTACTCTCCCAAATTTTGGATGGATAATTGGATTGATTTCCCCATCATTTCCTTTATTAATCCCATACTTTTATGGGTTGAAAATCACATTTATATAAAATATTTTTATTCTATCCCTGACTGGATATGCTTCATGTCATTAACAACCCAATCAATATATTTTTCTTTTTTGATGATTTTTTTATCTGGGAACCTTATCTTAATGGTATCCTTAATTCAAAGATATTTATAAGCACAATTTCAATGGAAAAAATGATTATTTTACACAGTTTATTTTTTTTAATAATTCTTGTATTTGGTCTTCCCATTTAACTATAGTTTGGAGGATTACTCACAATCAAAATTCCTCGATATAAAACTCTTAAATCTTTTGGTATCCAACTATGTTCAAATGTAGACTTTGTAACCAACATAAATATGATATCGAACATCTCTTCTTATTTTTTTCTACTGCTACTTATTTAGGTAAATATGTATTTGAATTTTCTGAAATTATATGGTTGGAGGATGTATCCATTTAGATGAAGCTCCAGTGATGTAAAACTATTTATGCCTTACCTCAACTTAGAAACCTACTCACGACAGCTCTAGATGAACTTTTTTATATAATTTGGTATGAAATAAACTCTTTTATTCATAACAAAACTGATATCATCCTTCATATAGTGAAGGTGAAGATTCTTACTGCTATAAGGGAAGCATGCTCGATACTACATGATATTTGCAAAAATTCCATATGAGACTTTATTCTGCTACATAATTTGGGTGTTTTTAGAAAATATATCCAACCTAGAGGCACCGTTGAAGTTTTCTAGAAATCCCCACTTCCAGGATGGATCAAAGTCAACGTCGATAGTGCCTCAAAACGAAACCGAGGCACTTCAATTTTTAGATCCGTTTACAGATATCATAATCGACTAATCCTAAGATATTTTTATAGTGCATGTGGCATTGAAACTTATTTGTAAGTTGAAAATTTAAATGTCATATTCATGGTATTCTTTTCTAAAAAAAGTATGTACCAACATATGGATTTAAAGTGACTCTACCACTATTGTGCAAGTGGTTTGGAATGGCATCACTCACCTTACACGACTACTCATAGAGAGATGGATGGACTACTTGGACTCACTATCAAATCTCAACTATATCATCACTCATTATTTCTAAGATACAAACTCTATGGTAGATGGACTTTACAACAAAAGACTAGACACCGAAATCACCTGGTTAGATGAGCTTCCTCTAGAGTTATTTCATTTAAAAAAAGATTGTAATGAGATTCCCTCATTTAGACTCTTGTAACTTTTTATTTATTTCAGTTAAAGTGTATTCTATATCTTTGACCAAGGCATGACATTTTAAAAAAATAATTAAGAAATATTAGTAATAATTAGTAAATATTTGTAAATTATGATAATTTGTAATATATATATAATATTAAAAAAATATTAAAAACGTTACCCTCACTTGTCATGTTACCAAAAACTCAACACACACAAATGTTATATTGCACCTAGGGTAAACCTCATATCCTCCACCTAACAGTGGTATTATATTTTTTATATGATTTCCTATTATAGAGATACTTCAAATTTTAAAAAAAAAATTATAATAAAAATATTAAATGAATTAACATCACTTGTGATGTTACCAAAATACCAAATCACAAAAATGTTATGTTACATCTAGGATAAACCCTGTATACTAGACCTAATAAAGATATATGATTTTTCATATGATACACTATTCATGAGATACTTTATTTTTTTTATGAACTTATAATAAAAATATCAAATGAATTACCCTCACCCACGACATTACCAAAAACCCAACGCTCATAAATATTATGTTACAGCTAGTGTAAACCCTAAATCTAAGTCATAACGCTGGTATAATATTTCTAATATGATACACAATTTGGGATATACTTCAATTTTTTCTAAAAAAATTATAAAAAAAATATTAAATGAATTACCCTCATGTGCAATGTAATCAGACACCCAACACATAGAAATGTTATGTCACACGTAGGGTAATCCTCATATCCCAGACCTAACAGTTGTCTCAGATTTCCCATATAAGACACTGTTCGAGTGATATTCCATTACTTTTGGAAAATAGAAAGTGTGTGATAAAATATATTTTATATTTTTATTCTATCTATATTGAGCCTCTACGGGCCATGGAATCTAGTGATAACTCAACACCTCACTCCAACCATATTCCAAAGAATATTACAATGTGTTGAAATATAATAATAATTTTCAATTAGTCCATATGATTAATAATTATTCTCATTTCAATTATTTTTTTAGACAAATATGAACTCAGGTAGTAGACACTAATTTCTATTACATGATCATGATTGGATAAATCATCACCAAATTCATAACAGATCTGGTATAAATAATGTCTACATTGAAGGTGTTGAAACATTTATATCATTTCCATCATTAAATTTAGATTTTTTTAGAATGAATAATTAAATTTCTCTCTAACAAATATGACCTTAGAAGATTCGAAATGTTTAACAATATTGGACTTCATCCACTGTGTTTTGGTTTCTGGAAAGATTATATTTTTTGGTATTAACATGGTGAACATAATTTAGTATAAAATACATTTTCTTGGTTTTAGATCCATCATTTTAGAATTTAATACATGTCATAGATGGACTATATATTCAAGAAACAACACCTCAGAATGATATTCCAAATCTTGAATCATAACCTTCTAAATTTTAATTTTTTTTGAAATATGATGAGGCCTTATATGGGGGATTCCAGATGAGAAAAACTAAAGCTGTTACAAAGTTTATGGCTATTAAATCAGATTTTGGAATATAAAATAGTTTATTTAACCAGATACTATATCTGGTTAAATCATTACTTCCCTAAGGAAATACATTAGCTGCAAGTTTCTATGAAATAAAGAGATCATTCCATAATTTCAGTCTTAGTTATCAGGAGATTCAGGCATGTGAAAATGAATGTATCTTATATTATAGTGACTAAGAATTATCAGTTAATTTTCCAACATGTAGAGAATTGAGATATAAAGAGGAACAATAAGGAATGTCAAGATTTCATGTGAAGTAGTTGAGGTATTTTTCGATCATTTACAATGTTTATTTTTTTCTCGCAATACAGATGCATTGATGACATGACATAAATCAAATATGTTTATCAGTAAAATATTAAGTCATCCATGTGATGGTGATCAATGGAAACACTTTTATCAAATTCATCCATTTTTTCATTAGAATCTCATAAAATATGGTTGGGTTCTTTATGGATGGTTTTTTCCATTTGGTTCATAAAATAGTCAATATTCTTGTTAGCCTGTTTTCATTACTCCATACAACTTACCTCCATGGATGTTGATGAATGATCCATATATATATTTGGAACTATTAATTTCAGTA
This sequence comes from Viscum album, assembly GCA_963277665.1. Taxonomy (NCBI): domain Eukaryota; kingdom Viridiplantae; phylum Streptophyta; class Magnoliopsida; order Santalales; family Viscaceae; genus Viscum; species Viscum album. The sequence continues at coordinate 1,634,882,191 of OY728141.1, forward strand.
TTTCTAATAAATAATATTGATGTTTATTTGAATCCACTAATTGATGAGTTAATTTCATTATGGAATAATGGACTAACTGCATTTAATATAGTTTGAGATCATAATTTTACATTAAAGATTGCATTAATGTGGATAATTAGTGAATTTTCAATGTATGGTATGTTATTTGGATGGATTACACATGGTCGAAAATCATGATTGTACGATATAGATGAGAAAAAAGCATTTATGCTTGGTATTGGGAGAAGGAATACTTATTTGGACTATCATCAGATATTTCTTCCTATGTATCAACCTTTTAGAAGGAAGATAAATAATTATAAAAAAGGTATAATTGGAATAGATGATCCATTAGCAGTGATCCTAGGTATTCAGGTAAAATATATCATCTCTTCATTAACACCTATTACTTTTGGACCAACCATAAATGAATACAAAATAAATGGTTATAGGAGTGATCATAATTGGATAAAGTAATGAATTTTTGGGACCTTCTATATTGGTTTGATTTTTTGGTTTCTTACTTGTTAGATGTAATATATATTGAGAAGAATTTTTTTGATAACATATTTTATATCATTTTGGGAACACCCGGTAAGACCAAAGAAAATATAAAGGCATGGTTAGATCTTACCCAAATTTGCATATGTCCTAAACTTGAATTATTTAAAGATGAAAGGTCATATAATTTAACGAATCCAAAAGTCTATTTCAAAATTTCTAAAGAAATTCATTTATTATTCTGTTAATGTATTCAATATTTGAGGTTACCTGATGGTTATGATTCTAATTTTTCTCATTGCTTCGAAAATGAGAATATTATCGAGTTAAAAATTTATGATTTCCATGTTATAATGAAAATATTTCAGACTATTTTTCTTTGAGGGTTGTTTAATTTTTCAATCTAGGATGTGTTGACTAGAATATCATATTTATTCCTAGATATTTGTGTAGAAACATAAGATTATTATGCATTGAATATTCTAAAAAATGACATTATTAAGATTTCTTGTAAATTATAGAAAATATTCCCATTATGCTTCTTTGAATTAATAGAATCTTTAATTATTAATTTTATATATAAATATAAGTATGGTGTGTTGGTATAATTATAATATATCTATCTATTTGAGATAAGTTATCAAAAATTAAAGAATAAATTATGTAACAAAGCATTTATTGAAGGGTCAATTATAGAAGTGTACTTATAGGATAAAATTTAAAATTTATTCTCTTATTAATTTCTATTGGGATATCCTTAAAAACATAACTAGATGGGTCACAATGAGAAAAATATTGATGATCATCAGTTATCAGTTTTTAATCAGTCTGAACGTGGTTTTGGTGGTTCTCATGAACGATGGATTTTAGATGAAGGATTGCACAAAGACCATTTATATTTTCTTCTGAATTATGAATAAATAAAATGTTTTTTTACAGTATGAACTACTTATTATTATTATTTTTAATTTTTATAACAGATTCCTTGATTTACTTTTTATAGACTATATAATGACAATATAAATTTGTTTTTATAAAAATTACATATGCTTCTCTCGAAGAAAATCATTTTTTTTGCATATTATTTTCAAAGACTGGAAAGTTATGATGATTTCAATGGAACATTAAGTCAATTTTTTAATGATATCAATTATTAATAATTTCTATTGTTTTTAGGAAACACAAAATGAAAATAAAATTTATATTCAATTATCTGTGCTCAAGAACCCTCCACCAAAATTGGTAAAATATTCTAATGGGTATGGTGTTAATGGATTTTGAATCTATACATGCATATATGGTGATTAAAATAAATCAATGAATAATGGAGTTTTTTAAATGATATTATCATAAAGAATGTGAATTTGACTTTTATGGAATTTTGTATGAAATGATTTAGTTATGTTATCTAGGAAAAAATTATGTGATGATGTTTATATGCCATTGGTTTGATACTGATCAAGTTTTGTGGGTTCATCCACAAAAAAGAGTCGTTGAAATTAAATATAACAATCTTCTTCCATCAAATGAGCCATTTATGTTGGCATATCAAGCTTATTATGAAAATTTCTATGATGTTTTGAGATATTTTAATAACTAGTGGAGTGTAATAAAAATGAAATCTCATCAACATTTTCTTATTGAAAATGGTTCTGTGGAAGTGAAACATACTAAAATTTTTAAAGAAACATCCCAAAATATATCTCTTACCTAATGAGATATAAATATAGATGATGAATCCCCCTGTTAAGGGACAATAATATTGATAATGTTGATGAATGAATAAGGGATAATGAAATTGAAAGTTTTATAGAAGTTGATGATGTTGAACATGAGGATGGAGACATTGTCATTGACGAAGATGCAGATTTTTATTATATTTAGGTATTTATTAGTTTTATATATTTTATATTTGTATTAACAATTATTTATAGGTAAGATTTTTTATTTCAGATGGCTAGACCAAATTATCAATTATATTCCTTCATTGATGCATATAATTACTATTTTTATATTTCATATATGTATTAAAAATTATTTATAGGTATGAATATTATATTCTATATGGTATTTATTAGTTTTTTATATTTGATATCTATATTAATAAATATTCAATGGTTAAATTATTATGTTATTGTATTTATTTATAGGTAAATATTATATTCTTGTATTTATTTGTTTGTTATATTATATATATGTATTAAAAATTATTAACATGTAAAATTATTATATTTTGGTATTTATTAGTTTTTTAAATTTGAAATCTATATTAAAAATTTCTTATTGGTAAGATTATTTGTTTCAAATGGATGGTGATACTCTTGAAGATCAATTTCATTCTCTCATTGATTTCAAACTTCCTACCGATGCATTTTATTCATCTTCTCTACATGATGATGCACCTATTAGGAGGTGGTGCGGTATTTTTCTATTGATGATTCCATACCCTATTCTAGATAGACACCATATCATGATTTTGATCCTTGTTTATGGAGGTATGTTCAATTATTTAAGATATTTTTTTTAATATTATGTTTTTGTACTAATTTTGGTAATAATATTATGATTATTTATTTTTATTTTCATATTTTTTACATTTATCTAATGGGAAGACCTGTGTGATTCTAACAAATTATTTTTTTAGCCATTGGAGTCATGGGATTTTGGTTCCCATTACTGCTCGTCAGCAGATATTCAACCATTGGATTATTTTTTATTGATGAATTTATAGTTTTTAAAATTTACTTAATTAATGAAATATTTTTTTAATTGTCTTCATTATTTGTGGTATCTGATTTTCAATAGCTTGAGAGATCCTATCCAAGAGGCATGGGATATTTTTATACATGAAATTTTGCTTCAGTTTTTACACAAAATCAGAAATCAAGCTTTGAATATAGCTTCTAATACATTTTTCGACAATTCTTACATATCCTATTAACATGACTATATATTATCTTAAGTATGGGATGTATTGTGCTTCTACAGGCTAGTAGATACTTTTATGATGATTTCTTCATCTAGACATTAGATCTGAGGGAGGATGGTGGTCAAACATAGGTCTTGAAGTCATACATTTGGTACACATCGACAACATATAGTAAGTAAAATTATTTATTAGTGTATATATACTTTAAATTTAAAATGTTTGTTATATTATATAGGCCTATACAAACCCCTATATTATGAAGTTTTATGTTTAAAAGAATATGTACATTGATCCTCATATAGGAAAACTTGTAGGAAACCAACAATGATATATTATGGTTAGTAATTTTTTATAAAATTTTACTATTATTAATTTTTAATTCTAATTTATAATTGTATTTGAGGGGAACTTATGAGGGTAGAACTTATCATTCAAGAGAGAGTTAAGTCAAGGGAAAATAATATGTCACTGGTGAGTCAGGTTTTGATGAAGGGGATTAGATATAGGTGACTTTTCATGGTGTCAAGAAAGTCTGAGTGATTAGTATTAGTTTATGAATGACAATTACAGTTTATTATAATACTTTTGTGATGTCACTGGTTAGTTTAAAGGGATCTCATAGAGAGTCTTCATCATCGTTCGATGAACAATGTGAGGAGAGGTTAAGAGCTTAGGATGAGATGATACAGCAGTTGTAAAGAGAGTGGGAGGAGGAGTGTGAGCAGTAGTATTAGAGATATAATCAAGTGTTGGAGTATATGTGATGACTTGCATGTGGTGTTGGTATGGATTTTACTCCCGCTGATCCTTTGAGTTATCCTCCTTCACCTAATACCAGTTGATTCTCTACGATTTTTTATGAATGTTTTGTATTTTGGGGTGATAAACATATTATGTGTGATTTTTTATATTAATTTTATGTTTGATTTTATTATTTTTAAATATCTTTAATTTCTTTTAATTTTTTTAACTGTTTATTCTATTTTTTTATTTTTTGTGAAAATATTAGTAATTGTGAAGGATTTCTATATCTGTCACAATTTTTTATTTTCAAGGGACACATATCAATTAATTATTTAACAAACATACAAGAATTATTTGTGATGGATGAATTCATCATCGCAAATACTAATTATTTACAATAGTCCATCAGAAAAAAAATATAATTGCGATTTTATTTTTTGTGATGGGTCATTTGTGATGGATGCCTATTAGAAATGTATTTTTAGGATGGTAGTCAATCATTAACGATTCATCGAAAAAAATAAAACTATTGTAATGGTTTTCAGATGGTACTTTCATGACCCCCACTAGAAGAATGAAACCCACCTCCCCGAAAAGAAGAATTTGTGACCCTATGGACCACTAGTTTCACATGATGTGCCACTCAAATTGCATAAAAACTTGTTTCCAAATTATGATTGTGTACCCAAGACCATATATACTTTTATAAACTATGAAAAAATAGCTGGGGTGATGTTTTTCAGGTTTTCATGACATCCAAAAATATCAATACACATATTGTGTAACAATTGGGCCTCACTGACAGCACAAACACCCTTCCTTAACATATTCATTGCAAAAAAAAAACAATTACAATGTCATTTTCTATGATGGATCATTAAAGATGGTATCACATAACAAATATCTTTTTATGATGGTAGTCTATCACTAATGAGTCATCACAAAAACGTAAAACTATAGTAATGGCTATCGATAGTGCTTTCTTGGTCCCCACCAGAAGAATGCAACATTCCTCCCTAAAAAGAAAAACATATTCCCTTATAGACCACCATTTCCACATGATGTTCCAATCACCTTTTCTATATACATTTCTCCATATTATTATTTCACACCCAAGACCATATCTGCTCCCACAGACCATAGACAAAATATATGATGCGTTGTTATTCCGGTCGATGTGACATCAAATAATCTTAATACACATATTGTGTATCAACTAGGCCCCAATGATAGAACATACACCCTACCTTAACATGTTCATCAGATCTTGACCGTACAACCAACACCAATTTTCCCGTAGACACATGGTCTCATACCTAGAGCCCACCTACGTGCCCGAATGGATCACCATACTAATGATTTTCACCACAAGCCAATACTTGTTCTTTCATAGATCCCGCAGGAAGAACATAGACTTCCTCCCTGAAAAGAAGAAACCATGACCTTGGGGACCAAAAATTCTACATGACATGCCAATCACATTGTCTATAGACATTTATCTAGAATATTAATGCACACCCAAGACCATATCTCCTCCTACAAACCATGAAAAATATATTCAATGTGCTACTGTTTAGGTTGGTGCGACATCAAAGAAGCTGAATACTCATATTGTGTAACAAATGGGACCCACTGATAGCACATACACCCCACCTTAACATGTTCATTAGGTCTTGGCCCCCTAGGAACCACCGGCTTCCACAGAGACACATAGTCCCGTACTTGGATCACATCGACATGCCCAAATAGATAATAATACTAATGATTTTCCCCATAGGAAAAAAATTTATCTTTCAGTATTATTTATCCTCACTCAAACATAGCTTGAGAAACTTCCCAATAGGTCACCCATCCCGATCACTACTTCTAGATAAAAATACATAACTTTGGAGTTTTAATTAGATAGGCTCTTGAAAATAAAGTTTCGCTTTGTTAACATGAGTCATATAATTTAACCGTTTAACCCATTAACATTATGGGGTGTTATATTCACCCCCCTTTAGATCACAATGTCAATGTTGTGAACCATATATATCAACCCAGTTAGTATCACCTCAATTTCAGATGGGTTCTTCATTTGATACCGATATAACAACTGATCCCCACTGATATCACAAACACCCTACCTTAACATGGTTATCTGGTCCTACTAGGGGCCCACCCACATGCCCAAATAGATCACCAAACTAATTTTTTTCCCATAATCCAATAATTTTTCTTCCAGTGTGCTCTGTCCTCACTCAAACACACCCTGAGATCCTTCCTAGGAGTTCCCCATCCTAATCAATACTCCAGGACAATCATGCTTAACTATGGAGTTCTAATCATATGGGATCCAAAAAATAAATTTGAACATTGTTGACATGAGTTATATCATTTTACCTTTTAACCCTTTAACATTCTGGGGTATTACATTCACACCCCCTTTAGAGCATAATGTCATCATTGTGTACCCTATATCTCAACCTAAGAAGTTACACCACACATCCAACGGGGTTCCTCCTTTGATACCAATATAACAAATAGGCCTCGCTGACAGTATAGAAACCTCTACACAACATGGTCATCAGGTCCAGGCCTGATAGGAACCACTGATTTCCCAAAAGAAACATGGTCCCCTACCAGGTCCCCACCCATGTTCTTGAATGGATCATCAGACTAATGTTTTTACATATAGACCTACTATTGGGAAGAAATCCCTCAAGGAGTCCTATTGGTTTTTTTAAAGGTTGGGGCTGAAGCCTCAATTTATTATTAAAGAAAAGAACTCTTTAGACTGGGTAGAGGGTGACCAATTACATAGCCCGAAGGCCCAAGGCCAAGTGGCTTGCATACAGGGCTACGAATCCTATTGGTGTTTTTGGGTGTATTTGTGTTTGTTGACAAATCCAAATGACTGTGAATGAGTATGGTTGGTGTTTACTGAAATAACTTTTTAAGGTGGCACAATTTCCTAGTGTTTGCTAGTTTTTTTTGCCTCAAAATTGGGAGATTGGTTTTTATCAGAGGAATGTTTTTCCGCAAAGGAGTTTGCAGAATAGAAAAGGAAAATTGGTTAAAGGAGGGTTTCCACATAGAAATTCTATGCAGACCATGAAGGATGGTATATGGAACATGAAGCACATTACATGAAACATGTAGGAATAATGATTCGTGGAATGAAGATGGTTCATTGGAAGGTCTATAATTCATGGAAGGATTGAGGTACATGGGATTTCTTGTCATTGGTGTAAACAAGGAAGTGATTTTTGGAGCCATGAAGGATTTGTTTCGCAGAAGAGATCAACTACCGTGAAGGAAGAGTGATGGTACACAGAATGTTTAGGGTGGAATTGTTCATGGGAGAAGTGGTATGTGGTAAAGGCTACACCACATCAATGATTCGGTAAATCTCGAATTAACATATTATGTGGGTCTATTTTTCTATATAAGGACTGTTAATCCCATATTTACTCAGAGATATTTTCATATGAAAACATATTTTCTCTGGAAATTTGGTGAATTTTGAAAGTGGCTCTCAAGGGATAATTCTGTGAAAGATGAATTAGTTCACGAGGATGATTCCTCTAAAGGAGAAGAAGCAGTCTATAAAAGCAGCAGTCTACAGAAGAAGGAATTTCACAAAAGCAGAGGAGGTACATAAAGGCAGCTCATAGAAGTAGTATGGAAAAGTGGTACATGGATTCTATATGTAGAGGCCGTATGCGGAAGAGGTGGTTTTCAAATCATAAACACTATGCAGTGCAGTGTAGATCATGTAGGAATTAGGTTGTTCGCAAAGGGACTTAAACAGTTCACGAATGCAATTTATGCTAACTAACAGGACGAGAAAAACTGGATTTCATCTACTGTAAATAAAGGGACTTCAATAGAGCATCCATATATATAGTTGAGGATTCATTATTTTATGAAAATTAAGGGACCTATAATTCCATAAACTATTATTGGATTAGTGATACATGGAAAAGGAATTTTTTTCAACTAACAGTGCGTGAAGATCATCGCAGAGCATACTCATAGTATTTGTGGTTGGGATACCAAGTTTATATCATGATGGAATATTGGAGTGACTGTGTCATGGGATGAATACTTCATTGTAAATAATATCCAATCAATCATGGTTTAAAGGTATATTCACCCACCAATATTTTTCCAAACATGAAGGCTAAGCCAACAACTCTCAGAGGCACACTACCAATTTCTGAAAAAGGAAAAGGATAAAGTAAGAGAGGTAATGTTTCAAAGAAAGCTTAAAATTTATAATATTAAGATCTATACATTAAAATAAGTGAATTTTAATCTTAAAACTCATTAAAAGATAGAAAAATATCCTTACATGACTTAAAAGTCATGAAAGTACTCAAAAGTAATAAAAATTCTAAAAAACAATTTTCCCATGAAAATTAATGAGCCTACATTCAAATGTAGTGAGATTTTCCATGAAAGATACCTAAGATTGTTTGGGTACCTAAATCCAATAAGTCTAGTTGACTTCCTATTAAACTAAATATATAAGTTATAAAATAAGGCCCAAGTTGAATAAAGGAGGATGAAAAAGGTTGTATGGACAAGGAAAACTGATATGGAAAAAATCTACATCAATGACCCAACATAATTTTTAGATTTCCCACTCATAGAATTTTGGCCAAAAACTAATAAGAATACAAAACTCCTATAATGGAAATTTTGGAATGTTCCTTGAAACAAGAACAGAATATCACAACTCTTGGTCCCAATACAACCAAAATGGCCTAAAAATATATTTCAAATATCACAATACATGATCCCACATCAATATAAGATTATTGTAATAATAATATTGTTCTAACATATCTCAAGTAATTAATGATTTGATGATCTCAAATTAACTTCATATTTTATTGATCTTTTAATGTATGTTCATCTGGTTTTATCATTATTTTAGTTCATTATATTGAAATCTATAATTACTGTAAGTTTACTAATTTGTTTTCCAAAGTATGTAAAATCATTTATGTGAGGCATTTAGCTATGTGGAGAAATGTCCATGTTGATAAATAGACTATATAAATCATCTATGTGAAAGAAACACCTACATGAAATGACTATTTCATGAGAATGACTATGTGGAAATCACCCACATTGATGAATCACCTATGTGAGAATTTAGTTGAATTGATAAATTGCCTACATGAATTAGTTAAATGGATTAATCGACAATGTGATTTGGATATGTGGTGAAATAAGTTATGTGGTTCCAAAGGGCAACATAATTCATTAGGCTACATAAAATTTTGATATGTTAGTAGGAAGGATACGTGAGTAAATTAAGATACATGAGGAAGGGATATGTAAATTCATCTATATGGATAAATCATCTATATGAATAAAAACTACGTGAATCAATTCTACTACCTGAATTTAAATCTATGGAATTTTTATACATGGTGATCTAGAATTGGAAATGTGATTTCGCAACCATCCATTTATTAACATTGGTATAATTTTAGTGAACATTACCATAACAAACCTTCTCTTTACTTCATATTTTATTATGATTTTTTACTTGGATTTTCACTTAATACAGTTTAAAATATTGAGAGGTCTAGTGTCTTGGGAAATAAAGAACATTACATAACAACTTAAAACATGAAATATAACATATTTATTTAAAACTTCTTTTACATGACCATAACATTTTTTTCATACATAACACTGCATGGGATAACATGAGGGAATACATAAGAAATGGGTGAGCTATAAAGCCGAGTGCGGGAGTAAACAAGGCATAAAATGAAGAAGACAATACATCTTAGACAATAGGCATATCAATTGATCATTAAAGGAACATGAATATAAAGGCGTGATAAATCATGATAATCATAATATGGAACTATAGAAACAATATACATCATGATATTAGCATGATCCAAGGCTGATTTCACATGGATGAGCATTATTCAAATCTCATTTCACATGAAGTAGCATGAGTCAACACCCATTTCACATGAAGTAGCATGAGTCAACACCCATTGCACATGAAGTAACACGAGTCAACACCCATTTCACAAGAAGTATCATGAGTCAACACCCATTGGACAAGAAGTAGAATGGGGAAAAACCCACTGTAAATGAAGTATCACGATTCCAAACCCATTGGACATGACATATCATGATACAAAACATTACCCAATTCATTAGAGCGATATTAGGGCGCAACCTTCATAATTATTTTGTTTTTTTGCTTAAGTGGGACACATAGTTCATAAAACATGGATAAATTAATCATCATATTTTATTCAAAGATCAAATAAATGTGGAATACATACATATATATTCACAATAAATAACTATTTTTCAATAAATGTGAATATCCTTGATAGAGAAATGGGTATGGTATTCACTACAAAATGATTTTGGAATGGGAAATAACAATGCAATTTTGGTAGCATAATGGTTCCACATAGAAATTCATAAAATGGTTTGATTAGAAAGAATGGGGTATATAAAAATTTAAAAATAAAATGTATAGTAAGTGGGATAGGTAAGAATGTATCCCGACTTAAGAAATTAGAAATTAAATGGCATATTGTAAATGAGGTGCTTGATAAAAAAGGGAGAGAGAAAAATCACTTATAGAATTTTGGTATAGTAATAGCTTAGGTAAGGGTCCAAATGGGGGTGGGGATAAATGAAAAATAATTGAAAACAAAATATAGTATGGAATTGATTATAAAATTATTAAAATATAACTAATTGAAATTAAAAAGACTAATTTCAAACAATGTTCTTGAATTGAATGGAGGAGAGGAAGGTGAGGATACCTTACCTAGATCTGTGACCCCAATGGCTTGGAAGAGGTTTCATGGGAGGACTTTAGGGAGTATAGTAAAGAGTTTTGTTAAGATTAAAATAGTTTTAGTGAAGAAAAATGGGAGCTTGGGTGGGTTTATATAGGAAAAGAGGGTGATTTCTTTGTTATTTTGGTTTTGGACACTATACAATAAAATATTCAAAACCACAAACCATCCCATTCTTTCTACCCAGGGTTTCTGAAAAAATGGAGTGGTATAAATTATTTTCTAAGGCCAAGGTGCGAAGATATTAAAATATTTTCTTTTCTTATTTGGAGGTGAGTCACACTTTCAAAGAAATGATTTTGAAATCATAAAATATATTATATGTCTTGGAGGATTCACTAAGGCTTTGTAAAATAAATAAAATAAATATAATATCACATTATTTTAAATTGAAAACAAATATTTTTCCTAATATACATTTTATATTATTTTTAAAATCATTATTGGTCCATTATGATGTCATATAACACACCATATATTTATATGGTATTTAATCTTTACCCAAAAAATCAACTATCTTAGAAAATTATGAAGAATTCACCACTATATAACATTTATGTTATGATTCCAAAAATATTATTCATTTTATTTAAATAATTTTATAAATATTTTAATTTTTAATTTTATAATAAAAACATGCTTTTATTGAAAATTGACACGTTTTGACAAAACATATTTTCAAACCTTAATAAAAATTACATTTGAATTCATAAAAATTATATGGTATTTTATATTTAATAAAATTAATTTAATAATAATATTTTATTAAAATATTATTTATTTCAAAAATAAATTAATTCATTAAAATACATTACTTAATTAAATTTGAATATTAACCAAAAATACTACTTGTCCTTTAAAAAACATTTGCAATGTAATAATAATAGAAAACAATATATTAATTATTCTATACCAAAAATAATTTACATATTACTAATTCAAGGGTCTTGATACATATCATTTATTACACCATAATACACCCTAAAAGCGAGGTGTGTGATGACGGGGCTTTCATGGGGCCGTTTGGTGAACATGGTTTGGGCCTTGATCTCGATGAAATTAAACATCTCACATAAATGGTTTGGATCATGCTTAAGTTATTGGATCTCAACTTGGGATTGGACTAGGGAAAATCCTAGAAATTCTATCTCCCATGGAAGTTTTGATAAATGGGATTTATAGGGAACGATCCTACCAGTTGAGGCCATCATTTCCTTTGTTTGTTTTAAAAGGATTTTTTAAAATCCTATATTTATAATAGTCATGTGATCACTATTCAACGACTATATTATTAATTATAAATTTACTTAATGATCCTTTAAATCCAATTGGATATAATAAATAAAAAGGATTTCATGTCTTTTCTATATTCATAAGACATTTAATTAAATAAAAAAAGAGGAATTTTATTCATAACAGTTTGGGTCATTACATCCTTCCACCATTATGAATTTTTTCCCTCATAAATTCCATTTTCCTGCACTAAAATAGATTGGGGTAACTCTGGTTCATCACCTCCTCTGGTTCTCACATTTATTCTTCAAACTTGTGGTTTCTCCACAACACTTTTACAAGGGGAATTATCTTATTACATAGAACTTTTTCTTTTTGATCTAAGCTCTTCACCAGATACTCCTCATAGGAAATGTCATTATTCAATGGTACCACCTATAGATCGAGTATATGTTATGGGTTTGGTATGTACTTACTTAATAGTGAGACATGAAATAAATCATGTACTTGAGATAGGTTTAGTGGGAGTGCGAGTCAATAGGCCACTGCTCCGATGCAATCAAGGATCTCAAAAGGGATGATGTACCTTGGAATAATCATTCTATTCTTCCAAAATATCATCACTCTTTTCCATAGAGATATGTGGAGTAATATCATTACTCCAACATCAATCTATAGGTCACATTGGTGATTTTTAACATAGATCTTTTTTCAAATCTGAGTAGCTTTGATGTGATGCTGGATGGTCTTAACCTTCTCCACCATTTCTTCAACCATTTTAGGACCTAGATTTTTTCCCCAAATTCATCCCAAAATGTGGGGGTTCTGCACCTCTTCCCATAAATGGCATCATAAGGTGACATTTGGATTATTGAGTGAAAATTGTTGTTGTAAGAGAACTCCATCAAAGGAATTTGTTCGTCCCATCCACCCTTGAAGTCCATTGAGAAAGCTCTCAACATGTCCTCAAGTGTTTGGATATTCTGGTTAGATTGGAAATTAGTTTGAATGTGATAATTCGTACTTAAGTTCATCTCTGTGTTAACAGCATGCTGGATACTTTTCCGAAACATAGAGGTGAATCCTGGATCTCAGTCAGATAAAATCAATAGTGGTACTCCATGCATCCTTACCACTTCTCTAATGTATATCCATGCTAGTTGATCCAGTGATAAATCTTATTGAATCGAAATAAAGTGTGTAGTCTTTGTAAGATGATCCACAAAAACCCAGATAGCATTGTTTCTGTTGTATGTATTTGGAAGTTTTGTGAAAAACTCGATGGTTATGTTTTCCCATTTCAATGTGGTATGGGTAATGGTTGCATCTTCCCCCTTAGAATTCTGCCTTTTAGCCTTCACTTGCTGACATACAAGACAATTTTATGTATATTCTATGATCTTCTTCATCATGTTTTCCCACCAATAGTGATCTCTGAGACCTTAGTACATCTTTATGTTTCCTGGGTGAATAAAGAAAGTTGAACTATGTGCATCATCCAAAATTTCTTTCTTTAATTTAGGATTTTATGGAACACATATTCTTGAACCAAATATCACAATTCCTTCTTCATTAACATTGAACTCTGAGAATTTTATATTTATAATAGTTTCCACATTCTTATAAATTCCCACATTATCTTTTTGAGCAACCCTTAACCTTTCCAAAAAATACAGTTGAGAAATCATTTGTGAAAGGATTGATGATGTTCCTTTCTTTATGATATCCATGTCCATTCTTTTCAAATCTAATAAGATTGGATCCTTTTAAATTATCATCTATGATAGAATTGTTTGGTCCTTTCTAATTAGAATACCCTCCACCTTATTCACTTTCCTAGGATGGTAGTGGATTGAGCATTCATAATCATTGATGATCACTAACCATCTTTATTGGTACATATTCAGCTCTTTATATGTGAATATATATTTTATACTTTTTTGATACATAAAAATTTCACACTTCTCCCCAAAGAGACAATACTGCTATATTTTTAATGAAAATATCACATCTTCTAACTCTAGATCATGTGTGGGATAGATTTTCTCATGAATTTTCAACTACCTTGATGCAGAGGCAATTAATTTGTCATTATGCATCAAAAAAATCAAAATCCCTTCTTTGAAGCATCACTTATAATTATGATAATCTCCCCACTTATGGATACTTTGAGCACATGGGAATTAATAATCCTCCTTTACAACTCCATGAATCTTTCTTTATATTCATCATTCCATGATAATTTGATTCCCTTCCAAGTTATCATGGTAAGAGGGTTTGAAAATCGTGAGAAATTTCTCACAAATCAGTGATAATATATAGCTAAGCCAAGAAAGCTACATATATCTGTCATAGATGTTGGCATCATATATCCCTTGATTTATTTTGTCTTTTATGGATCTATAGATATCCCATTTCTTGTGATGATATGCACTAATAATGATACTTCTTTCAACTACAACTCACACTTTCTGTACTTGGGGTAGAGCATCTCCATTCACAAGTTCTTTCGCATAGTTCTCAGATGCTCCTCATGCTCCTCCTTAGTTTTGAAGTATATTAGAATATCCTCTATGAATACTACCAAAATTTTTTCAAGGTAATATCTAAAGACTATATTCATCAATTATATGAAGATTTATGGGGAATTATTGAGTCCAAAAAGGCATCACTAAAAACATGTAGTGCTCGTACCTTGTACAAAAAGTAATCTTGGGGATATCCTCCTTCTTCACCCTTACATGGTAATATCCCGACCGTAGATCCACCTTAGAGATGAGTTTTCCTTGAGAAATCTAATTGAAAAATTCATCAATTTGGGGGAAATGACACTTGTTCTTTATCGTGATTTTTTTGAGATCCCGATTATCAATGAAAAGGTGCATTGACCCATCCTTATTCTTGACAAAGAGGACTAGTGTATCCCATGGTGAAGAACTTGGTCATATAAACCCCACATCTAGATTGTCCTGTAATTTTTTTATTTAGCCCCTCAAGATCCTCAATGACCATTATATATGGAGTCTTGGATATTAGAAATTTCCAAGGTATAAGATCGATTGAGAATTGAAAATCTCTTCTAGGAGGAAGACCAGACAATTCCTTGGGAAACACATTAGTGAATTCCCTTACAATAGGCAGGTATTCAAGGATAGTTCCTTCCTTAGACTTAATCATTTTATCTTGAAACACTTTATCATATGAAATTAATATCTATTCTTGAGATGATGGTGATAAATAAGATTCATCCTCCTCCTTGAACTTTTATAGAATTGGGGGTCAATTCACCATTTTGAGAGTGATTTCTCTATCATGGAAATTTATATTGGATCTATATAGAGAAAGAAAATCCATGACCTAAATTATGGTAAATTCCATTAAGGAAAGTATGATAAGGTTCACTAAGAAGTTCAATCTACATGTTGTGATAGAAAAGGAGTTATATATATGGGGTTCAATAATTTTTCCATTTTCTGTTTTTAATGACATCTCTACTTCTAGGATTTGTGGTGGTGATTGGATTGTTCTAATAAGATTTTGTGATATAAGAGAATGAATAGAACTAGAATAAAAAAGTATGTTATATATTATTGAATGAATAACTAGCATACCTATCACCAATTCATTTTCAGGATTCAATTCAGCGGTAGTGATGGAAAAAGCTCCCCCTTGCTTCCTTGGAGGTTGTTGGTTGCCTCAAAAACCCTTGTCTTATAGAACTGGTTAAAATATTTTCCTAGTTCCTTGTAGTTGTAAGAATGAACAGTGTATTGGGGGCCAACTAGAGAATTCCTTTCCTATATAACATTGGTGTTTTTCTCTTATCAGCAATTATTGGTTAGGTCCCCTTCTCTTCCTCACCTAAAACATTTCCTTGATCCCCTTAGGCAATTTCCAGGGTTCTTCGTTCCATGTCTTTGATAAGTGGGGTGCTGGAATTTCTTAGCATCATTGGATTTATCTATCAGAATACTATAATTAAAGTCAAATTTATGATTCTTATCCCCATAATACCCTTAAGATTCACCAATATCTATCTAAACATTGAGGGAACAAATGAAAATCTTGTCATAGCTATCAAATTCACATATTTCCAAGGCCTTTAATAGGCCATGCTTTATCCCACCAAAGCTGCGGTCAACCTTTCTTTTAGGGGTAACGACAAAACTAGGGGAAGATTGTGCATGTCTTGTAAAGTTTTCCTCATATGCCCCAATCGATTCATCATCCTTTTTCTTGAGTGTAATGAAATATATTTCCATATTAATATGGAGGGTGTGGGGAAAATATTTATCAATTTTTTTTGTAATTCCTTCCACTCCATGGCTTTGATCTCTTCCTCCAGCTTTGTATTCTTGATCATTGTACACCAATAACCAGATTCACCATCCATACAATAAACAATAAGAAGAACCTTATCTTTTTTGGAACATTGAAGGATGAAGAAGATCTTTTCGATGGATTTGATTCATTGCTCAGTGATTATGGGATTAGATGATCCAATGAACGTAGGAGGCCTTTTTTGCATGAAGCTCTCAAATGTAGGTTTCTCTCTCCTAGGGGGGGGGGCTCTCTTATTGGACTAGGTTTCTATTAAAAACTCAAGTTAAATGAGAGATTATTGTGAAAAAGTTTACAATTTCCATTGCCATCGGGTTGGGAATCTCATTGGGGAAATCATCACACCTCCCTTCGCATTAGTTGTTAGCACGATTCCTCATATTTATGACCATTGTCTAGAATGAAAGGGAAATTAGGGATGATTATCTTAAAATAATAAACACTTAAAGGAGAATCCAATTATGATAAATATATAACTTATAAATTACTTTTATCTCCTTAACTTATGTGTTTCTAGGATTCGGTCTATGTTATGAATGATATACTTCCTAACATATATTTTTATGGGATTTTTTTCTTTGTTCCCTTAATAATGGTTTGTAATGAGTTTATGAATTTACCAAATAATATCCCCTGGGAGTGTCAATCCTTGTGCACAGAAAGGCTCGTTATCATTTACCAAGTTACCCCGAGTCAAGCCCAGAACACCTCGTCAGAGTTATTACTGGTTATTACATCTGTAACAGACCCATTTCCACTAGTAGTATCTATAAAAGGATATATTTTCTTGATAAACCACTTGCTCAATACTCAAAAAAATATAGGAATGTTATCTTACTAGGGTTTTCTAAACCTAATCCCAAAAATAACTAAACCTATCCTCTGATACCAACTATAACAACCCATATATGTATTTCATATTTAATCATGATTTATTACAAGTATTTTCACTTAATATAACTCAAAATATCGATAGGTTTAGTGTCTAGGGAAATTAGTAACATTACATAACAACTTAAAACATGAAATACAAAATATTTATTGAAAACTTATTTTACATGACCATAACATTCCTTCGTACTTAACACTACATGGGATAAACTGAGCACATACATATGAAAGGGGTGAGATATAAAGCCTAGTAAGGTAGTAAACAAGGAATAACATCAAGAAGACAATACATGTTAGACAATAGGAATGTCAATGGATCATAAAAGTAATATAAATATAAAGGAATGATAAAGAATGATAATAAAAATACAGAAGTATGGAAACAACATAAAACATTATATTATCATGGTCCAAGGCTCATTGAACATGGAGTAGCACGAGTCAAAGATCTTTTCACATAAAGTAGCATGAGTTAACACCCATTGAACATGAAGTAGCATGAGTCAACATCCATTGAACATGAATTACCATGAGTCAACACCCATTTCACATGAATTAGAATGAGTCAAAACCCATTTCACATAAATTAGAATGAGTTAAAACCCCTTGTATAAGAAGTATCATGATAATAAACATTACCCAATGCATTAGAGCACTGTCTGGGCACACCCTTCATAATCATTTAGTTTTCATGCTTAAGTGTGCCACATAGTTCATACAACATGGATTCATTAATCATAATATTTTCTTCCATGATCAGTTAAATTTGAAATAAATACATATATATTCAAAATCAATAAGTATATGTGCATAAAGGTGAATACCCTTGATAGAGAAATGGTTATGGTATTCACTACACAATGATTTTGGCATGGGAAATCGCGGTGCAATTTTGGAAGCATAACAACGCTATATAGAAATTCATAAAATTGGTTGATGAGAGAAAATGGGGTATATAATCATTTAAAAATTAAATGGATAGTAAGGGAGATAGGAAAGATTTTATCCCAACTTAATAAATTGGAAATTAAAGGGAATGTCATAAATGAGAAGTTTGATAAAAAGAGGAGAGAGAGAAATCCCTTATGGAATTTTGACATAGTAACGACTTGGGTAATGGTCCAAATGGGGGAGGATAAATGATCCATCATTGAAATAAAATCAAATGGAAGTTATGTAATTGATTATAAATAGATGAAAATATAATGATTTGAAATTAAAAATATTAATTTCAAACAAGGTTTTTTAATTGGAAGGAAGAGAGGAAGGTGAGGATCCCTTACTTAGATGTGTGACACCAAAGGCTTGGGAGAGGATTCTTGGGGGATTAGGGGAGCCTTGGGAGGAATTTAGGGAGTATAGGGAAGACCATTGTCTAGTTTAAAATATTTTTAGTGAAGATAAATGAGATTTTGGGAGGGTTTATATAGGAAAGGATGGGGATTTCTTTATAATTTTGGTTTTGGAAAGTTCACAATAAAATATTAAAAGCTAAAAAATATACCATGTTTTATAGAAAAGGGGAGTGTTATAAATTATTTTATAAGGCCAAGGGACGAAGATATTAAAATATTTCCCTTTATTATGTGTAGGTGAGTACAATTTCAAAGAAATGATTTTAAAATCATAAAATATATTATAAGTCCTGGAGGATTCCCTAAGGCATTATAAAATAAATAATATAAATCTAAAATCACATTATTTTAAATTTAAAACATATATTTCTCCAAATATACCTTTTATAGTATTTTTATTTCATTATTGTTCCATTATTATGTCATAAAACACACTGTATATTTATATGGTATTTAATTTTTACCCAAAAATCCGAATGTATCTGAAAATTATGTAAAATTCACCATTGAATAATTTTTACATCCTAATTCCAAATATAATATTCATTTTATCTAAATAATTTTCTAAATATGTGAATTTTCACTTTTAAAATAAAAACTGACTTTTATTTAAAATTGATGGGTTTTGAAAAAAACATTTTTCGATTCCTAATAAAAATTACGTTTGACATTGTACAAATTATATGATTATTTATATTTAATAAAGGTAATTTAATAATAATATTTTATTAAAATGTTTTTTATTTCAAAAATACATTAATTAATCAAAATATATTCCTTAATTGAATTTGAATATTAACCAAATATACTACTTGTTCTTTAAAAATCATTTGTAAAGTAACAATAGTAGGAAGAAAATATATTAATTATTGTATAGAAAAAATAAAATACATATAAATAACACTGGGGTATTGATAAATATCCCTTTATTACACCAAAATATTCCCCAAGAGTAAGGTGTGTGATGGTGGGGTTTTCATGGGGTCATTCGGTGAACATGGTTTGGGCCGTGATCTTGATGAGCTTAAACATCTCCCATAAATTGTTTATCTCATACTTAAGTTGTTGGATATTCTTGGTCTTGGTCTAGGGTAAATCCTAGAAATTATATATCCCTCAGAAGATATGATAAATGGGCTTCATAGGGAACAATCCTACGGGTTGAGGCCATGACTTCCTTTGTCTGTGTCAAAAGGATTTTATAAACCCTCTATTTATTCTAGTCATGTGATCACTGTTCAACGACTATATTATAAATGGTAAAGATAATTAACAGTCATTTAAATCCAATTCGATATTATAAAACAAAATGAGTGCATGTTTTTTCTATATCCATAAGTTATTTAATTAAATCAAAAGGGTAATTTTATTCATAATAGTTTTGGTTGTTACAATTACTACTATTGTGAATTCATTAAATGCTGGATTATCACTTTATGGAAAAAATGATAATAAAAATAGGAAACTAATGAGAAAAAAACAAGTACAAGGATAATTTAATAGCCAATACAATTGCATAGTTATTTTTATGCAAAGAACTTGTGAAATTTAATTCCAAGACCTAATTTTATGGATCTAATGTTGTGAATTTAATATATAAGTTTTTCATGGTTTTTCATAAGAAGTGAGAAGTGGTGAATATAATATTAATAAGAATATAAGAAATTGTACTATCATAGAAGAACTTACTCTTGAATCACCATGAATGCTACTCTATTCTACATAAAAAAAGATCAGAGTTCTATATATGTGATATAAAGATCATCTTTTCAAAGTTTTTTAAGACTCACCTAAGACTAATTTTTTATTCTTTTCATCTCTCATAAAGATTTATTATCTATTATTAGTTATATATTACAACATTTTTCCTTATCTGTAAACATTTTTTTTATTATCTCCCTCACTATGATGATTCTTAGTAAAAGAACATTAAATAATAGTGGTTGTAAATACTTACTAGACACTGATTGAAATATCCTATTATTATACCAATGGTCAACTACTTTCACTCGGTAATTAAATCTCTAAGAATTGTATTGACAATCCCTAATAAAAGGACCAGTCTAGTAAAAATTACCAAACTCTAGGATTTGAACATTGGTGGAGTAGACCAGGGGATTTCTATTCCCCTAACCACTATAAATCTATATGTATTATCTATTTTCTTTTTTATTTTATTTCCTCCATGTGTATGTGTTGTGAAAAAGTTAAAAGTAATCATATCTTTAAAGAGGGTTTTTTTCTAAGTGAATAAAATTTCAATTACTCAATTCAGCCCTCTTGAGTCTTAGTGTAGTCAATCACTGACCAACAAAGACTTTATTCTCACACTTTCAAGTAGATATCACATGTGTTGATTATATAAAAATTATGAAATAAAAATGGTCAGATTTAATACAAGACATTTTTATCCCCAAAAAATAATTGGTGTTTAATGAATATAATTAAAAAAGAACTAGGTTTTGATATCATATTAAGGATTTCCACCCCAAAAACCAAAACAATCTAAAGAAAATTAGTCAACTAGGAAATTTAAATATCACATCTCCAAACAATATATGGCTTTCAATAAAAAATAATTGTCCATAAACAACCATACAAAGAGATAAAAGTTTCATGAACCCTTCCATATAAAGATACCACAATGAATGAAGAGAGATAACGACCCCTAATTCCCACCTCGAGTAGGCCCATGGTTGGCGACTAGCACTGAGGGTATATAAATATAAATATGGGAGTCATTACCCTGTATAATAAATTTTGGATCAGGAGATATGATATAAGTGTTGAATTAACTTTATGATATGCCAAAAGATAAAATAAACCCAAACCATCTAACAATTTCTATATATAATAGATACAAATAAAAGTCTCTAAATGAAAATACACAAATGTAAGGCTAAATCTTCCACACAGAAATAGTCTAAATGTCTGAGCTAGAAATGTGTACCATGGTCCATGTAGTCCACCTAAAAATATGAAAATGGTTTTATATATGTAGGGTGAGAATACAAGTATAACCAGTAGAGGAACCAAAGTCTCTCATGCACATGTGAAAGAAGCCTAATAATTCACCGGAGAGAAAAAAATAGAACCAATAACACATAAGTAAACCAATTAACCCTGCCCATCATCACCATGGATCGCTCACTAAAAAAAATCTATGTATAATAATATAAATTGAAGAATATAAATAAAGGTTACCCCACAATGCTTTCCCACTAGTTTTCCACTCTCACACCCCTGTGTCATATGTCCTGGTTCTCCCATATCTTATGTATAACATATTTCATACCAACATCCCACAACACGGTAACATCATGTCTCATTGTCCCATAGTATAGTCACATCATATCATACCTCCCCATAACTTGGTCACATCACATCTCACCTACAGACACCTAGGCCATCACACCACATCACAACCACAAATCCAAAGTAGTATGTCATCATGAACATGAAGGACATCAACCTCATTTCCACCTCTGACCATACACGAATCCCACCAAAAATTATATCATCACATCAAATCTTGACCGAAGACACCTGGCCCATTGTACCACAACCATATCTCGACAGTTCACATTTGAATTCGGGCCATCACAACCCATGCATGTTATCATCACCTGGAAGAGAGAGTGAGAGATAGGGGTATCCATCCATCTATCCTCACCATCAGGATGTTGAAAAAAAACCATATAAATATACAGGTGTTGGAATGGGGTGTTTGATGCTGGTGGGGTGCGTATAGAAAATCAAAAGGAACATATTATATATATATATATATATATATATATATAAACCCACACATAAGACTAACCTATGTCTTCCTAATGTGAGCATTGACCACCACACAACATCCCCACCATACCTCACAACACCACTGCTTTCACTACCACTATTGAATGAATACCGCCAAACTAAAATTCACAATACATTTTACACATTCAATTCAATCCCATTTCATTATTAAATCCCATTAATTTTATGTTTATGAATCAACCATTTCAACCACACATTCCATTATTAATTTATTCATTCATTAACCGTGTCTATTTTATCATCTGAACGCAGCCCTTGCAATTTCAACCATTATTAACTAATTCCATTACTACTTAGGAATATATAACAAAACAACACAACATCATAACCTCTTTCCCATTCCAAGATCTGACACATCACCACTATCTCATAGCCACATCCACTCCCTCGTCGCAACAACCATATACCACCACCATTCTATCACAACTACCCAACCAAAAAACTCATCACATCTTCCCATCACCACCCCACATCATGGTCACACAAAATCACATATCATAGAACTTTCACATCACATTGAAATATTATTTTTTTATTCATTCAAGTGACTTTCATTATATTCCACTTTTTAATTTTAAGGGTATTCTCACACAATCATAATTTTTCAAGGTGAAACCAAATTGTTAGCTTGGTATAAGTGGTTAACCATTTTATCAAGGTTGTGTTACAAAAATCATACATAAAGGGGGTCACATAACACATTAATATAGAAGAAAGGGGATTCAAATAGCCATGATCTTCAGTGGTATAACAAGCTTGGGTAAACTCAATATCACAATATCAAAAAACTATAAAATAATGTGCTTTAATTACCCCTTTTCAATATCAATTTAACTAATTAATTTATCATTTTTACTATATATAGAACAATCTCCCAAAGAGATAAGAATAGTAAAATCGGCCCATATGATGCACCAGGTGAGAAATGCATGAATCATTACCTTAAACAAAACATTCTATTCCACTACACTACTTTGGAATAAGAACAAAGCCACTAAAAAACACCACAATGAGGAGGGACACTTTAACAGACTAAACCAAAACAATAAAATAACTCCACTATCAAACCAATATAATAACCACATGATTTAACATGGAAAAACCACTACCAAGAGAATTATTGAATAACAGAGTATAAAACATGAGGGGGACTCACATAAACCATAAAGGATTGATCCTTTGAAGCTAGGGTTGAAGGGAAATGATTAGGGGGTAAAAGTGATACTTGGGATACACTTGATTCACTTAATAAATGATAGAAACAAAGGGTAACTAATGGAGTTAAAATGAATTTAGGATTTTGTACCTAGTCTAAAAAATAGAGGACCATGGCTAACTACCCAGACTAAGATGCAACCCACTAAAAAACTAAGGGCACTAGGACACAACACCACTCACCGCATCATAGACCTTTTGGTCAAACTTACCCCCAAGAAACACAGGTACCACTATGAAATATATATTATAAAAGGAGAAGGATTCTACAATGTAGCTTAGTCCGCTACACTATAGGACATCAAAAACAGGAAAATTTAATGCCACTTTCCTTTCTCCACAGCACAACGGTTCCAAAATTGGAAGAACTGCTGGAAACCAACCCCTAGGACACTATTCTATAGCTGGGGTCTCCATGTCACAACCTCATATACAAACACTCACCTCCTTGCCATATCCAATCTCTAGGTAATAGCCCTACATTAAATGGTTGTAGCTCAAAACACCACCTCGAGCTACCCCTATGTCGTAGTCTACTACCTTACGCCAAAACCACCCATTACAGTAAAACCTATAAGCTCTACACTACAACCCTTCAAGAATAGGTAGTGGTGCCCCTTCTCATCTTGAACACGTCCAAACACCTTAGGATCTCCTCTAGACACCTTCATCACTAGATTTATCAAAAATTAATAGACCAGAAGGTCTGGGCCATTACATCAGATACCTCTCAATCTATTCACACCCTTGATAATAAAAATCAACTTAAAAGGAAAGGGTGAAAAAAACAACCCTCAAGACACCTTTTATGTATCTCATTATATCTCCACACAACTACCATCCAACAAGTCAAACCAAAACCCCTACAAAACATCCATGCAACCACGTCTCCATCTCTCACCCGACATAAAACCAAACACTCGATACCAAATAAAAACCACCACACTTACAAACACTTCCATCTACACAATAATATCAACCTCCACATAGTCAAAACTAACCATATCCACTACCGACACGAAACACTTCCCCAATCACACATATCAGAGAATTTCGTCTTCTATGTCAAGAAACTATCCACTTTGGATGACACTAACATACCTGTAAGACTTTAATCACTTCAAATTTTAACATTTAATGATTAAAATTCTAGTCCTCCACTCTTAATATGTCAGGATATTTACTACACATCACATAACAAAGAAAAAATACATCACATAAAATAAAACAGGTTTGAAACTTTACATCATCAAACCAAGTCAAAATAAGGAAAAAACTCAAAAAAACTCTGGATACTGGAAACTATTTTGTGTATCATGATCTTATGTAATCTCCCCCAACCCACCATGCATCCACCATAAAAAAACCAAAGTAATGGTCTCTCATCACAACACTTTCTCCCAAGGATCTTGGATCTCCACTTGGTGCTCCACGCACGTCGGGTCATCTTTGATATCCAACTCTACCCAGTAAATTCCACGGGAGTCATCATGAAGATACTAATGGAGCTGAGATATGTGGAATATTTTATGAATCTATTACATTTTTGTAATATCCCTATATTTTAAAAATAAAGTTTATGTTTGATATCATATAATATATGCAACACTGAGCTTAAACAAACAATGAAATATTCCTATTTAAATATGACTGTTATAACATAGCCATTAAATTGGATAGAATGAATAATATTAACTAATTTTTAATTGTATCACTGATTTATAGTTTAATAATTAATCTTTTTAAGTAAAAAGTTTATTTTTTAGTAAATCCGTTTTATTCTACAAAATTATGTTTTCTTCAAATATGGACTTTCTTACTTTTTATGAGGGAATATTATATGTAATTTCTGGAAATTTCCGAAAATATATTTTGATAAAATAAAATTAATTATTTAATTTATTGTGTCAAAATTATCTTAGGGTTATTTTTTATAATTTTCTGAAAAGAAAAAACTTTCAGTGAATAGTGAAGAATACCGAATTTTATAAAGCTGCAATTTTATTTAAATAAAAAGTAACATTATGATTTAAATTTGATATCAAAGTAACCTAATTAAAATTTATTTAAATATAATATAATTAATTACATTTTAATCATATTTATACCCCATTTTTATATAAGTTCTCTTTTAGGCTTAAAAACATATTTTTCAAGAATTTTTTTCATTATGTTTTGTGGGATTAATTTTAAATTAAAATTTTATAACTGTTTATTTTGAATTTTGAAAATTTTATTTTATATTTAGAATCAGTGGTCCAAAATTATATAAATAATTCCCCTTTACTTTTTGTTAAAATGAATAGTAACCATAGTATTTGTTTTACCACGATAAAGAGTAAAATAGTTAATTAAAGTAAAAAAAATAAAATAATAAGAACTATAAAATTACCAATAAACTTGACTTAATTTTATTTTATGATTTAGTGTCGTACATAATAATACAATATTATATTATAGGGATTTTTATATCAATTTGGATGATATTAGGACCTCTATAGTAATTTATTTCAAGAAAAGTCAAACATTTCACACTATTGTTTTTAATAACTATAATATTTTTAATATGGGGTTATTCAGAGGATTTGTTTGACTATAATTATTATTTATAAATATAAAACATTTATATTAATCATGTTAATTTATTTTTAATTTTTATTAAAGGAATAATTACCTCAAATGCTTAGAGAACGATGACGCAATAATCATTCAATTAATGTAAATATCAAATAAATAATATTAAAAAATTTAAAATTAATATAATTTGAGATAACTAATATGATCCACTAAGTTTATATTTTACCTTGACATGTATGGATGTGTTAAAATATTTTTTTCGAATTATAAGTGTTATCTTGATATTATTAAAGTCAATGTAATGAATAGTTCTAAAAATTGACATTATTGATATTTTATAATAAATAATATTATATTAAATGATATAAAAATATTAAAAAACCCTATATTCATCCAAGTGATTATTATATGGTTTATAACATAAAAATAGTCCATTTATGGTATTTAGTCCATTTATAATAACTATATTGACCCTGAAAGGGTAAAAATATTTTTTGTCACTTTATGTTTTTAAAGGGTTGATAAGAGGTTAAAACCAAATGATTAGGGTACAAATGTTATGTAAACTTGTCCAAAAAACATGTTATGTGATTATTTATACCCATAATAATCCTATATTCTAAATTAATGAGTTTTTGGAATTTTTAATTGAATATTAATTTTAATTAATTTTATATTTTGAGAGATTCCAATAGTGCCCCTCCCATCTTTTATAAAAGGTCACCTCTTCTTCTCATTCCTATACAATTTAAAACTCATTTATATCGACCAATAAATGACTAAATAACTTCTTAGAATACTTAAACTCATTTTATATGCCTTATTTTGGGTATAATACAAATTTTATACGTCTTTAGGTGTTATGAAAATGAGGTTTTCCAAAGAAGAGTAATAGTTTTCAAATTCATGTTTTAGCTTTGTTTCTTTTTACAACTCCTTCAAATATTCTTAAACATTGTTAAAATTATAAAAATATTATCATAAATATACTTATATAATATTATGTTAATATCATAACATATATTCATATCCACTTCCATTAAATGGGAATCAAAACCATCATTTGTCTAAATGGAGGACAACCGCCTCACGAATCGA
This sequence comes from Viscum album, assembly GCA_963277665.1. Lineage (NCBI taxonomy): Eukaryota > Viridiplantae > Streptophyta > Magnoliopsida > Santalales > Viscaceae > Viscum > Viscum album. Next base: position 1,634,909,736 of record OY728141.1, read on the forward strand.
TGTAATTCATTTTCCATCATCATCTCTCAAGACTAGTTATAATTATTGAATTAATATTTATAAATTATATTAATGAAAAATTTAAAATTATTGAAATATAATATATTATTTACCTTCATACTTTTCAATGCACTAAAAATGATAGCGTCGTTCGTGCGTACGTGTGGACTACCACATCCACGAAGCGATGTGATTCATTTTTCATCACCACATAACATAGATTATATATATAAGTGTATTTAAAAAAATAATATTATATTTATGATTTTATTATAATTATTTAAAGATAAAATAATGAGTACCTTCTTTCCACAATGATCCTTGAAAAAATGGCAATGTTACTTATGTGTATGTACGAACTATAGTCTTCATGATTATAACATAGCTTATTTTTCATAACCATATTTCATAATTGGTTTTAAAATTATAATTTATATATAAATTGATTATTACATCATGATTATTAATCTGTATATGGCGTATTAATGACCAATTTGACCATAGTCCACATACGTAAATCATTTTGGGACTTATGAACTGAATATCATCAAAACAACCAACATGACCATAAATAATTAAGAAATTATTATAACATGGTAATAAGTGAAATAAAAGGAATAATAAACTTTAAAAAATTCTGAATAATTAAATAATTAACATAATTTTATTATTTAGGAAGATAAAGAATGTATGAGACGTGTCAGACTCAAGGTAAGGGACTTTGTCTCAATTTCCTTTTTTTTGTGTGGAATATTTTTATGTTATAAAACTATATTATTTAATGAGGTGTATATCGAGACCCTTTGAAATTTTATTTCATAAATTTATCTATTATCATGATATTTAAATTTTTTAGTGTGATTATTTCATGGCGATTACGATTCAAATGTTTACAGTGGCAAGGGATTTTTTCTTTAAAATCCTCTTATAAAGTTTCCTTTAAAACTCCATTTTCTTCCATATCTATATATTATAAAAATGTTTTAAAAAAGTTTTTACTATACTTAAATGATTGTTTAAATTAATTTTTACCCATGTTTTACTTTTTATAAAATGGTTTGACATGAATGATTTTAACATTTTCCAAACAACGTACTTTTTGACTTTTTTTACAGAAGAAGGGAAGGAATGTTTTTTTTAAAATTATACGACATTAGTGGATTTTACCACCACCATGAAGACTTAATGGTTTTAAGTTTCATTTATATTTTTTCATAGTTATTTTTAAATAAAATTTGTTTCATTATTATTTGGGTAGTTTTTAGATTTTAAAGATGGATTTTTAAGGATAAGGGTATTTTGATATCCAAAAGTGTTTTACAGATGGGTTCTAAAAAATAAAGGGTTTTATTCATGATATAGACCTTGGAATTTTTTTTTAAGGGTTTGAGACCCATTATAGATCATGGGTGATACTTTTATATCTTATACGATATGTTCTCTCAAATGTCACTCCAATGCATTGGGTAATGATTTTGTTCTCTGGATAATTATATTGGATGTCATCCGTATGGTTATTCCAATTTGTAAGGATTCTATGATGATGATGTCCTATGGAAAATAAATAAATTTTATATGCTTTATAATGAGTTTTTATAGATATTGTTTTATTTAAAAAGGTAATATAATGATATTTTTAAAGGAAAAATGATTATATATTCAGATGAAAATCTATGTTTTTAAGAAAGGATTTTCCATGATATTTTATATTTTTCACTAGACTAATGGTTTTTTAATTTTTATATCCCTTATTATGATTTTTGTGATCATTACACAGTTTAAAAAAATCAGAAGTTTTAAGGATGGGTAAGAAAAAGGAATAAGTCAAGTTGAAAGTCATGATGTTTTTTCATGAAGTGAAATCATGTTTTATTTTAAATTTTTTTGGTTTATGTTAAAATGGATATAGAGTATAAGTGTACACATGTAATATATGGGTTTTTGTGTAATATTTTGTCCTAATTATCAAAAACTATAAACATAAATGATCTTTGATAATGAAAGAATGTGAATTCTATTATAAAGACTCTAGATTATGTGATGATAAATTCAGGGTCCTTACAAGTCATGGTGGAAGTTCCAATTGATAAGAAGCATCACCAACGCATCCCAACACCTCGAAAGGTTTAAAAAACTTGGGAGATACCTTACTCCCCCTACCAAACCTCTAATACTTATGTCAATGGGAAAACCTCAATAACACATGGTATATAACCTCAAACTACAAGGGTCTCCTCTATTTATTAGCATAATACTTATACCGATCATGTGATACTTTCACCCTCTTGTGAACAAGATAAACCTTATATGTTGTACTATACACCACATCATGAGAAATACTAATGACACTCCAACCCCATTCTACCAAAATAGTTAATTGAATAGTTATTAGTAAAAATCCTCAAATAGGTTCATGCCATTGGATGAGTGATAACTGTTATTATAAGAAAACTCTACCAAGGTAAATTTCATTCCCAAGATCTGCCAAAGTCTAAGATGTACTACCAGAACATATCCTCCAATGTTTAGAAAATCTGATCTTTCTATCTATCTATATAAAGGTTTAAAGCAGTGTTGAGGTGTAATTGATTTCCACAATCATGTTGCAATCCCCTCAAAACTCATTAAGTATAATGTGCATCCTGATCTGAGACAATATACCTCATAAATCCATGAAACCACACCACCTCATCCATGTACATATTTTCCAAAACATCCATGGGGCCTGACTCCTTTATTGGTAATAAGTGGGATGATTTTGTCAAATGATCCATGATCACCCAGACAACGTCACAACCTCCTTGAGCTCATGGTAACCCTATGATGAAATCCAATTAGATGTCATCCCATTTACACTTGGTAATATCTAAGGGTTGTAATAATCCACCAGGAACATGACTCTATAAATTTAAGTACTCGAAAACGAAACATTGTTCCAAAATATCTACCAACACCCATTTCATCCCGAGGCATAGAAATTTCATCATCATGACACAATACATTTTAGATACTCTCAGGTGTAGCACAAAATCTGAGATATGAAACTCACAAAGGGATCCCTTATAAATCACTACTAGAACAAAAATCATCCGCTAGAACAATATCTAGTTCTGACCATCCTATGACCATCCCTCTAGAGAATCACCATAGTTAAGACAAGTGAATATCACCTCTAACTCCGTGTCTCCCCATTAAGATGCCTCAATCTGGTATATTAGAGAAGACTACACCATTATATGAGATAATCAACCATTAAGATCAACCACCCTTACATCTAAGCGTAGGGTTTTTAACTCATCTATCACTCTACAAGCATCACCAGTCTCCTAAACTACATCTTTATGAAATTTCATGATAAAATAATTATCCATGAAATTAACCTTTACGGAGTTATAGGAGTTCTAAAAGTAATATTCCTAGAGAAAATTCATCTACCATAATTTTTTTGATTCATATCATCCTGATAAAAGATAGACATCAGACTCTTATGATTTATGAAGACCAAAAAGTGCTCCCTAATGATGTAATGTCACCACATATTTATCACAAACAAAACCACTACTAATTCCATATCATGGGTGTCATATTTATGCTCATTGGGAATCAACTACCAATACCCTAAATAGATTACTACACTCTACTCTATCAGTACACACCTCAAACCCAGACAGAAAACATGAAAAAACACCTAAAACAATACACCATCCTTAGGAAACTAATGTACTAGATAAATGGACAACTTCCTCCTCAAATAACTGAATGATTCCTGGTATGAATCAGTCTACACAAATCCTGGTCCTTCCTAGTTAAAATTTTTAGTGGGGATGCGACTTGAGAGAAATCAAGTACAAACTTCCGATAGTAGCCCATAAGACCAAGGAAGCTACAAAACTCTAACATATTTTTGGGTGATACCCAAGAAAAAAATATCATGAACTTCAGTGGGTCTATGACCACACCCTAGTGGGACACCACATGCCAAAGGAAATGAACCTCTCATGTCCAGAACTTACAGTTGGACAAATTACCATCGAGCTGGCGACATCAAAGAACTTGCAGGAAAAATATGAGAGGATCGACATGCTCCTCCTATGACTTCAAGTAGATCAATATTTCATCAATTAACATGACTGAAAAATGTTCTAGGAATTTACAGAACACAGAGTTCATGATACCCATGAACAAAACTGGCGTGTTCATGAAACTGAAAAACATGAACACAAAATCGAAGTGTCCATGCCTTTATCCAAAGGAAGTCATTGAGATATCATCATTCTTCACACTCAAATGGTGACATCCAGACCATAGATAAATCTTAAAAAACCAACCCACCACTCTCAAATAGATGAAAATATCATTTATTCACTAAAGAGAGAGTTGATTCTATATCTTAAACTGATTATACCTCTAATAGTCAATGCACAAACTTATACTATCATCCACCTTCATCGTGAATAACATCATAGCGCCCCCACAGTGACACACTAGTCCAGATAAAGACCTTATAAATTAGATCATCTACCTAAATCCTCAGATCCTTCAACTATGAAGGTTCCATCTAATAAGGATCCATCAATATAAAAGAATCAATAGGCTACAATTCTATCTCAAACTCAACATCGCATCGAGGGGAGAACTTCAAAACATCCTTAAGAAAACATCCAAAAACTCCCTAAAACCCTTAGATACTTCTAACATTCTGGCGTTGACTGATTCCATGTGTCTCTCTTGAGGAAGTAAAAACTTTATCCCTCAAATTTACTCTCTCCAGAGGTGGTATGTTAAGAAAATGATCTCACTTTTGAGGGGAAGCTTTTGAAAATCATGGATCGTAGAGACAAAGTTCTACACAACAATAAAATTTACATAGTCAAGGTATAATTTGGAACAATAAGTATGAGGATGTGACATGGGAACTAGAGAAACTGATAAATCAGAAGTACTATCACTTTTTTTCACCATATTATATAAAATGGAATTTCTTGGTTGAAATTTATTTAGGGGGATAATGCAACAACCCAAAATTTTAGAAATGGAATTTCTGTTCTGATTATATAATGGTGTCATATTTATTATTATAGTTTAGATCACATACACCACATGATAAAACCAACAAAATTTTATTATTTTAGTTTTAAAATTACATTTATAGATTAAATATATCCATAATAATTGAAAATATTATAATGGGATAAAAAATAGAAAATAAGATAGCTATATTATAAAAATTTGGATATGTTTTGTCCATCATAATAACCATGCTCACAAAAAAAACTATAAGAATTAAACAAAATATTAATAATAACATATTCACCTTGAAGATTAAAATATATAGAAACTTGAGAAAAAATATAAGTGAATACTGAATGAATTAAATGTGAGGAATTTATAGAAAATAGGAAACCCATGTAACTGGTATAAATCTGATTATTGAAATATTAATATGACCATTAAATATAGTAACATGGTTGTTATAATAATATCATCACTAATGAGAGTATAAAATATTATTTTTTATCTTATAAAATAAAAATATGACATATTTATATCACGATACAAGTAAATAAATGTTTTAAAAGTGAAAAAATAAGTGTTTTTATTTTTATAAAACATAAATGTTTTATTTGAATTTTTATAATAAATGCAATGATTTAAAATAATGTTTATTTTCAAAAATGGGTTTATAAATTAATATTATGTTATATTATAATAGTAATATAATTTTATGATACCATAATTAATTTTTCAAAGGGTTGCAAAATTGATCATAATATTAAAATTGGTATTTTACAAATAAATAATGATTTAAATAAAAAATAAATTTCTCATAATTAGAAAATTATTTTCATAAAATGGATTTCAATTTTGAAATATAAATGTTTGAAAATGGTTATGATGAATTTCTTATATTTTTCTAAAGTAGTTTCCTTTCCTGTGAATGGTGAAATATAACAAAACATTGCATTTAACATTAAAAGTTAAATAAATGATTTACTGTATATGGGATGATGTCAGTATCCATTAGTTAGAAATAAAATAATCATTTATTTTATATTGTACCAATAGTCATCACTATTGGTCATATTACTCCAAAATAATAAAATAATTAATATAAAATTTAAAAACACTCATATCCTCCACTTATAAATACCATCTGTCACCACCCATTCTCATCACACTTTCTATGCCTTGGAAGTTACTAAAACTCTACCCAAATATCCCCTAATTTCCCCCCAATATCCCTATAATACATCTTCTTATCAAAATAAAAAACCAAGGTTCGTTAAGTGGAATCCCAAGAGGATCCATCTAAAGGAAAAGTTAATTCTATCAACCAAGCGTATTAATTTTTCTCCCTCCTCATCCTCCCAAAAAAATTCCATCCAACATATATTAATAACTCTATTATCATATATATACTATAATTTTATTTTTTTAATGGAATATTTATCATTTTCCTCTTTTATTCCCCTTAGTTTATTATAAAATGAAAACATTGTTCACAATATGGTCGATTCACCACCTCCTTGAACAACGTATTTCATTTTTTTGAAACACCTTCAAGGATGGTTATATAAATATTATTTTGGTTAAATATGATGATAATAAGTATAATAAAACTTATTTCAAGTTTTAAATTTTTCTAATAATCATTTAATTAAATTAAAAAATCTAGTTTGCGATGGTCAATAAAATCAAATAAATGAACTTACCATATAAAGATAATGTTTATGCTAAATGAACCATCCATATGTTGAAACACATATGGATAATTTGGAACCATTTAAATTTATAGAAGGAAATTAATATAATTTTATTTCACTTATAGAGTTGTATTTACATTTTTAAATAACTTAAATAATCATCCACAAGCAATCCAACATTGGAACCATAAAATGAATGCCATCAGAATATCAAAATTAAAATTTATATCTCATTGAAATGGTTGAAAATGATCATAAATAATTATAATAAATCAAAGTTATATTTAAAATATTGTGTATTAAGTAATTAATAAATCTAATTTGATTATCTGGGATGTTAAGTGAAAGTGAGGAATGATTCTGGAACCTAATGTAAGAGATCTCACCAAACCATCCCATTTTCTTTGAGTTATGATTTTTATCACTTTTAATCAATTTAAATAACTATTCTTATTATTTAATTATATGTTATTTATATATGTCCTTAAAATATGCTCCTAGTTTAATTCAATTTTACTTTATTCGGATATGCATATTTTAAAGGCTCTTATCTCAATTTCATTCATTATGAAAACCTGAATAAAGAGAACTTCTTTTTTTCTTACCCCATTTAAAATAAAACTCCATAAAATGTTTTAATCTGTACATGTTTTTTAAAATTTCTCATTATATCATGGAAAAAATTTATTTCATTTTTATTTTTATGGGAATTAATATACTATTTCCCCTCTTTAAATACTCTTTAACCTTTTTCTAAAAACCCTCTTTAAGTGGAACATTTCCAAAAGTTACATATCCACTATTTTTTACATATTCACTGGAAATAATTTTTCATGATATATGATTTTTTCATCTTTGAATGCCCAATTTTTTTAATCCATTATTTCATGGAAACCATTATGATATGCCATCTAGTAATGTAATAGGACATGATTATGCAACCCATTTCTTTCCATGAGTAATGTTTATGCTCATGACTTATGTCTGATTTACTTATGTGGAACAAATATTAATGTACATGTTATGATGGGTGTTACTATATAGAAATCCAATGTATTGGATACATTTTATGTCTCATGATATAATATGTTTGGGATTTGGGAGTAAATCTAATACATGTCGGGACTCTGTCCATCAAGTGATGTTGTCTTGGCGGTTAGCCTTGACTTATGCTTATGTTAGGTTTTTTTATTACAACCACATTAAAATGATTCCATGATCTTATTATATAATATTATTTATTTCATTATTCTATATGGTTACTAATGAGCCTTGTATTTATGATATCTTGTTATACCTTTTGACTCATAGTTTATGATTCTTCATCATGTTTATTATCTTATTGGGCTTTATAAATAACCCCTATTGTTTATGTATTCCCTAGGATATCCTATGTAGTTTTAGGAGTTCAATGGTATTTAGGCTCTCATTATGGATATTAAAATAATGATGTTTTATTTTAGTTTCATTTGGATGTATTATGAACATAGTCTTCCAAATGCACAAGGTATATTGATATTTGGGTTGTGTTCATTTGATATTTATATTAAAATTCATGTAATTATTTGTGTAAAAGTATTGGGTCTCTATATATATGATCCATAATCTCTACTATTTATTAGTCACTAGATATATCTCACTCCATTGGTGAGACCTCTAATTTAAGTACATGTGAAGGATAAGGTATACACTTTTTCAAGGGATATACATATAATGCATCGTGAACTTCATTGAGATTCAATGGAAGTACCAAGAGATAAGAAATTGTATTTATAATATAGGGTTTAGTTTTCCCTTCTTTACAAATATCATAACCTTCTTCCAATGAGATATTCATATAAATATCTTACCACTAACTTCAAAATCTAAATATCCCCAATGATTGTCAACCTAAATTTTCTATCAACTCAGACCTACCCTAATGTGTTACTTAATAGATATAACCATCTTTGTCATTTCCTTATATATATTTGGTACTAATATATTTCTTTCTCCATATACATTGTATCATGTTAGCATTCTGCACTTCCTGTTATATGGAGCTTTATAAGGATCCATATTAATACTCAAGTGAAATCTATTATTGTAAGAAAATTACACCAAATGAAGGAATTGATCCCAAACACCTTTTAAATCCATAGAATATGATCTTAGTTTATTTTCTATGGGTTAAATGACTCTTTCAGACTGACCATCTTCCTATGGATGATATGTCTTCCTAAATACCAATTCCGTATTCAACGTCTATTGAATACTTCTATAAAACTTATTGGTAAACCTCAAATCCAAATCAGATATAATAGAATGTGTTAATTAATGCAACCCTACCACTTCCATAATATATATCTTGGAAAAATAATCAATAGATAAATATTATCCGATGAAAATAAAAATTGATCATCTCATAAGGCGATCGACTACAACCCAAATAAGATTGTTCCTTTTAGATGTTTTTGGGAGTCTATTGACAACATCCATGGTGATGATTTTTCATTTCCATTCTAGTATAGTTAATGTCTATAACATACCCTTATACTTATGTTTCTTTACCTTTAAATATTGATACACGATACATCGAGATACAAACTCTACAATATCTATTTTCATATTATCCCACCAAAAATACTATTTCAGATCTCTATAAATCTTCATTCTTTCAGGATAGATAAAGAATAATGAACTATGAGCTTCATTTAAAAATTCATTCAATTTTGGAATTGATGGGACACATAACTAGTTTATGAACCTTAAAATTTCATCACAATCATGATTGAACTTAGGAACATTCATCTCTTTATTCTATATTTCCACATCTTCCTTCTGTGACTTCTTAACCTCACATGGATGGACGATTGAAATTTCATCTGAGAAAGAAAACACATATCCCCTTTACTTATGATTTCAAGATTCATATATTATGAATCAATAAGTTTTTGATCTTTCTCAATCCTTAGCAGGTATAAACTATCATGGTCTTTCTAACTCAGAGCATTATTCATCTTTTTTCCTTCATTGGGTGGTAATATATTTAGCATTCATAATCGTTAATTAACTCCAATAATCTCATCTGTTGCATATTAAAATATTTTTGTGTGAATTTATAATTTAATATTTTATAATTCGTATATATATCACACGCTTTACCATAAAGATAATACCTTTATATTTTCAATTCAAAAAATAATAATGTCTACTCCAAATCACGAGTCTTTTAATTTTTCTCAGGAATTTAAAATTCTGTTGAGTCAACAGATATCACAATGTCATTATAAATGAGGATACATATCAGTATCTCCTTAAACAAATCACTATATATCACAAACTCTTATCCATTGCAAGGTTGTGTAAGCACAGGTGCACTGACCAACCTTCGTTTTAGCTCCATGAAAACTTCATCACATTCATCTGTCTATAAAAAAATGGATTCCCTCTATTTAAACTTGGTTATTGGATTAGATAGACATGATAAATCTCTCACAAAGTTTCAATAGTATCCAACCAACCCAATACAACTATGGATATAATTCACTAGGGTTAATCTGGTTTGTTTCTCTATAACTCTCATCTTATAAGTTCCCACTGATATACCCTTGCTTAAGATTATATGACCTAAAAATGAAAATTTTTGTAGCTAGATTTTTCTCTTGCTGAGTTTTTCATACAACTTATACTTTCTCAATGTCTTAAATATAATCCTCAAATGATCTTCATACTCTTAATTGATCATGGAAAATATAATAATATCATCTGTAAAGACTACAAAAAACTGATCGAGGTAATATCTAAAGACTATTCATTAAATCCATGAAGATAACAGAGACATTAGTAAATTCAAATGACATAACTATAAATTCATAATGACCATACCTCATATGATTGGTTGTCTTGGGTATATCCTACTTCTTGACCCTCAATTGATGATATATAAAATGAGGGTCAATCTTGGAAAAGTCTTAAACTGCAAACAGTTGATCAAAAATTCATCAATATAGGGTAGATGATATATCTTATTGATAGTGATCTCATTAAGTTCTATATAATCAATTAAAAGACACATAAACCCATCTTTCTCTAAAAAAAGAAAAGGATCACCCCTTGGTGATGCACTTGGGAATATGTATCTATTTTCTATATTCTTAAGGATATGATTCTTTAGTTTCTTCAACTTAATCAAGATCATTCAATAAGGAGTCATTAAAATGGATGTAACACCAAGTATGCATTATTTTGAAAAATTAACTTCATAATTTGGTGGAAGACTAGAAAAGTATTTTGGAAATACATCACCATATTCCAAAAAATATACATATCTTCAATATTGAGTTTCTCACCAACTATTTGAGATAAAAAACCCTCATGAATATCTAGTAATAATAATACAACGGATGTAATTTCCATTAGATGTTTTTATCCATCCTCACACCAAAATATAATAATATGTTGATTCAGAATATCAAATGTGATTTTACTTCCTTAGAAATTGATATGGGATTTATATAAATAAATGCAATCTATTCCTAAAATAATATCAAATTCAACAAGAGGGATAATAAAAATATTTATACGAAGCGTATTACAACAAACTTCTATCAGATAAGAGCTACAAACATGATATTCTATCATCATACCATAAAGAGTTTTCACTACTAACTAAATATCTAATATGTGAGGATGTAAATTACCACCCTGAGATAATTTTCACAATATAAATGAATTCAAATGATTAATCTCAAATAATATACTCCAATATTTGAGTGTGTCTATCACCACCTAAACTTATTTGTTCTATATTCATTCCCATACTAAAACCAAAATATTTATCATGATAATCAAACATCATAGTGATTAATCATACAATCATGAAAATAATTCATAAGATATCTAAATCATGACACATTATTTTCAACCCATGAAACCGTAGGTTTAACCTAGGCCATCCATGATCATTATATATTCAAATCCTTTATAATGGTTCATAATGAAAATGTGAATTAACCCAAGAATATCCTATGGATTTGTTTGAAAAAATGTGAAGTCTTAGACCACTCATCAAGAACTGATGATGATGATCAAGTTAAAACTCGATTCACTCCTTTAAAATTTGTTACCCATAAGTGCATATGTGTCAAAACTTCATCAACTTTCCAGTATCTTAACATGGATGTATTTTATAGGAAAACAAAACTATTTTCTTTATCATATCTTAGGATGTTTTCTTATACTTAGTTTTATCCTAAGGTTTCCCACTAAAGTTTTCCAATCCCAATATCCAATTTAACTAAACAATATTATGATACCAATTGAGGTGAACTATGCATAACATACATAAATATCACATAATTTTAGATGATTATTCAATACATCTCATATCAATACATGACCTATAACCATAATGTTTTAGCGTATATGGAGACTAGATATATAAAAGTATTATTTAATGAAAGATATTTTACTTATTCCACAAATTTCATCTCACATATTACAATTTTTAGGCATAACCTACTTAAAACCTTTCTTTATAACCTTGTAAGAGGAAAAATAAGAAAAAGTGAACTTAGATGCTTGGTAAGGGTCAAAATAGAAGATATAAATCAATTATTATAAGTCGGAATATGGTAACATGATCATAACTTACAAAATTATTACCCAATCAGTCAAAGATATTCAATAAACAATCATGGAATAATTATTTTTTTAATAAAAGAAATAATTTATAAGATTTTGTAATCATCAACAATCAATCATGATCCATGAGAACATATCATACACATATAGGTTTTTTGTATACACATAAGCACAAAAAATCATTTTCTTAATCAAGGATCAGTATCAAGACTATGATATTGTATTAGGTTAACTCCCCATTGAATAATTTTTTTATTCAAGATTGTCATATTAGATAGATTCACTTACATAATTGAGTTTTATCCTCATTCTAGTCTGTATCATCTCATAAGATATCGTTTTTTCTCAATTCATTGGAGGGATATATATTTATTATCCCACCCATCACATAATAAAAAAATACATATATATGCCACAAGATCAAATAAAATTCATCAATTAATCATATCATAATACATTTTAATTAAATTGGTTTCATAAACAATATTTCATTTCACCATAGTATGACCTTTATAAAATAAACAAGTTTCATAATGATTTCAACATAACTTAATTAATCTGTTTGAAAGAAACAATTTTAATAGAATCATACATAAATCATCATCTTTATAATTTGTATAGATAATTAAAGTGGATGTTATCATAATATCATGCCCCCAATGAATAATAACTGTCCTTCAAGGATGTTGTAAAAAATAAAAAATATATTTAGAATAACATTCAAACATTTATTTGAAAACAGTGAAAATACCCTTATCTTTCGGTATATTTAAGAACTAAAATTTATAAGAATATTGATAGAAAAAATTATTTGAAAAAAAATTGAAAATTTGTAAAATAATCTCCCAAAAAAATAATATTCATGATAGTAGAAAAATTCATTCATGCGGTAAATGCAAAACAAATATTCCTTTCATAGTTTTTGTAAAAATTCATAAATAAACAGATCAGAAGACGCTGTAAAAATTCCTTTTCTTTTTTTAAATAAATTAAAATATGTTTTAAAATGACTTTGAAAAATCATTGGATCCTATAAACGAATATTATTGAATTTTTTTAAATAACATATATGACATTGAGAAAACTTTTTCCAACCAAATATGAAATAAGTTTAGTTTTTCTTAAAAACGTTTTATCGATAATTTTAAGCAAGAAAGAGAGTTAAATTGTAAAATTAATTGTAAATTAGGGAATAAAAATAATAGAATAAAATATATTGATTTTAAAAATAAAATATCCATATAATTTCCCTCAATATAAATTTATCATAGACCGTTCCAAAAAGAAATGAGATTGTAACATAAATCACATACTACTTTGGAAATATCCGAATGAAAATCTTATAAAAGATAGAACCTTAGATATATTTTTAAATACACATAATTTCAATAAAAATAATCATAAAATACATTCATAGGTAATATATACACCATACAGAATAAACAAGAGGTGAATATGGTATATGTCTCATAGAAATAAAAGTGAGACAAGAAACTCATACCTCAAGTATCATCTTACTTTGTATGAGTTCAAAACTCAAATATAATAAATATAGATTAATTATAAATATATTAAAAAATTATATTCATAAATAAATTACTATGTTTCATTCAATTATTATTTATTGTATTTCTTTTAATAAAAATTTCTTCACTAAAATGGACGTTCAGATGAAAATTGACCTATCGTCCATGCATGTTTTGGTTTTATGGTACTATAACTTGCACCCTGGTCATAGTTTCATCATTCCCAGAGTACTAATAATGAAATAAGTATCATATTTAATATTTATATATACTTTTATATCCATTCATAAAAAGTGGTGATGAAAAATTAATTACATCATTTTGTGGAGATGGTAGTCCATGCGTAAACACGTGTGACATTTTCACTTTTTGATTGATGGAATGAAAGAAAATTATATAATAATTCACTATTATAGAATCATAATTATACTATTAATATCATATATATTCATTAAATATATCCTTATGACCATTCATGTAAATAGGAAATGAAAAAAATGAATCATATTGCTTCGTGCAGGTGGTAGTCTACTCGTACACTCGAGCGATGTTATTATTTTACAATGGATGGTGAATAGATAGAAAATAGTTCTCCCATAATAATAATAATGTCTCAGTATATTTATGATAATATATTCATTATGTTTGGATGAATATATCATGTTTATTATAAATATATGAATAAATAAACTTTGAAGGATTCAAGTAAGATGATTACCTCTTCTTTTAGAGACCACCTTTGGCTTACACCACAATATTTTTTAGGATGAACTTATGGTAAGACCAGGAGCTCTAGATTGAAGGTTGGGAAGCTATGATTGTTTTTCTGAAGTTATTCAAATACTTTTAGGGCTCAAATTTTTTGAATTATGTAAGAGAATAGATTCCTTTTCATAAGTGAGGGGAGGTATACACATGAAATTACCTAAAAGATTTAAATAATTTATAGAAATTTTCTTTTGAAAGTGACACCAAATGGATTGTCATTTAAAGTTAGTATAATATAAGTTCTAAAAATATTAAATATATAAGATCTATAAAAATATTAGCTATCATTTTTATCATTTTCTCTTAATTTAACCATCCGGTAAAAGTGTTTTAACCCTAACGATGCTGCATTTTTTTAATGTTTTTAATATTCATTATGAAAAAAATTAAAGTGGTTTCATTAAAAAATGGGGAAATTATGATTCCAAATATATAATAGATTTTATTAAATTAAATTTCTATAAATTGAATAAAGTCATTATAAAATAAGTGTGCAAAATGCAATAAAAATTGTTTTTTGAAAAATGTGTCTTAATCATAAGGCTAGATTAATTATTATTGCCTAGTAAAAACCACTAAATGAATATTAAATAATTTGAATGAAAATATAATATATAAATTTAATTAAAATCATTCATAAATAGTAATACATTTAATTTATTAAGATTAAAAACACATTGCATTTATAAAATCTTTTTTCTGAAAACCATTTATTTTTACCATCAAATGTATTTATTTTCATTTGAAAATAGTTGATAACAAATGAATTAATTTTATGCATGTGTAAAAAATATTTTTTATAATTTAATTAGTCTTATTCATACCTTTCAATCTAATGGATTGGAAATAACTTTCACATTAAATAATAATATTTTAATAGTATATTGTGGTTTATTTAAACTTGATGTTTCATGTAAAGAAAACTGCCAAAGAAATAAAATTTATTTAAATATAAATATATCAAAAAAATATTATATAGTTACAAAATTAAGAGATTAAAATATTAATTAGAACTCCATTTTAATTAGCGATGGATATATCAAATATTTCATGTGATTTATTATATGTAACATTTCCAAAACATACATTATAGAAGAAAATATGAGATAAATCTAGGAGAACTGCACATGAAAATGTTAAATTTATCCAAAAATACTTGATAATGTACAAGAGATATGTACCTAGTACATAAAGAGTAAAAAAACTAGTTTTAAGGGAAAAATAGTCTTCCTATAGATCAATTGATCTAATATTGTTATTAGAACAAGGAAATGAGCAGGTGTATCATATTGTAGAAAGTGGTATCCATATTTCAAAATACTATGTATGTTGTGGCTTATGATGAATCTAAATAAGTGGTATAAAATATAGAATTATTTTTTATATTTTGAGGAATAATACCTTACATGTAATGTATTATCGTAATATAAATTATTAAAAATTTTCAACATTGGTACTACCCAAGATGTAAAAGTTTTGATAGAGGACCCAAAGTGATACCCTGGGGGACATCAAGGTATATTTTTAAAAAAGGAGATGAATTCATAGATAGTAGAGTATCCATGCAGGAAGACAAGGAAATCCCAATTATTAGAGTCATTACTCAGCACAAGCAAGATTTTATCATGTGAGAGATAAAATATTGATAGTTAGAAAGTTGGTTCTAGTGAAAGTTGGAGTGATGTAAAAGTGGGTTCCCTAGACCCAACTTTAATATTACTTTTTTATTACCATATCATGTATATAAAGAGTTATGAATGATTTATTCTTACCATAATATTTTTGACACTTCTTTGAACAATAATTACATGAAAATGTACTTAGATTATTCGATGTATCAAAATATTACAACAGTTCTCAACTATAATGAGAATCTCTAGATAATATAACAATAATCTTAAATATATTTCCCATGGTATAGATTCATCATACTGATGGTACACATTTTATGTTTTACTATAAGGTGTTGGGGGATTATAATCATTAAAATTTATTCTCATGAACTTCTCCCTTGGTGATGTAGAGTAGAAGAGATCATAAAGACTGACCTGCCCATAAGAACACCACAAGTTTTGGGTGACATTGGATGTTCCCATCTATGAGAATGAGTATTTGTCCCTAAATTAAGATAATTATCAATATTTATAATTTTATTAGGTACTTTTATGAAAAATTAAAACCATGAAATTTATATTTTGGCGAGGTAGTTGACATTGGATGTGTCATTAGTGGTATGGAATTGATCGAATAACCAGGATAGGATTTCTCAATTCTGAAAGGGAGATATGTATCAAGCCTAGTTGATCATGATGGTGGTACCTTTATTAAATCCATGACCATGATAAAAGGAGGTAATTCCATACAGTATGGTCATTAAAATACTAAATAAATCATGTATGGATGGTGACATAAGTATGCATCCTTCTTTATGAGATATCATAAAAAAAGATTATATTAGACAACATGTGTTTGTAGAAGGTTGTAATTTCTATGAATAAACTTTACCTCCTTAGGGACCATGCTGGATTTTTAGATGTTAGTCTTGGTCTATGATTATGCCTAACTACTATCAAAATATTGGCCTAGAGGGCCACACACAAAGTTTATTCATAATATTAAATAATTTTATGAATTAGAGATTAAGAATTGATGGGCTCCACATTGGGGGTTAGGTTATATTCACGTTTTAACAATCATAAGAAACAAATAAATTAATTATTATTTGATTTTAGCATAATAATTGTTCAATTTATTTATTTTATGAATTCACAAGTCTTAAGTGAATACAAAAGAAAATATTTTATGAACAAATATTTTTTTTTTCAAAATTTGTTATGGGAGAAATGAGTCAAGTTAATGAATCATATTTTGTCACATATCATAATATTTATATTAAAAGTGATGAAATTTTAATGAAATTTATGGAATGTTTTGTGTTCTATAAGTGGTGTTTTTTTTCCATTTTAAAGGTTAAATTCCATAGAGACCTAAAAAAAATTTATGGAAGTTATAACCCCTGCATTTAAACATTTTTAAGAAAAAAAGATGTGGGTGTATCCCCTTTCTCAGATTCATCACCTCCAAACATTTTTCTCAAGTTCTAGAGATAGAAAGTAGAGGGAAAATCAAGAATGGTTAGATCCAAGTTCAAGGATCGATCATATGATCACTAATAATTAATCCAGCATTAAAAATGAATTTGATTATTTGATCTAGCACCCATATTTTAAAAGTTAATGGTTGATAAAGATTATGAAGTTTGTGTAGTCAATCTAGAGGGTTATGCGTTCAGTTCCTTTTAGGGATGATCACCAGCATCAATCAGAACATGTTTTTGATAAAAATTTAATGAGGTAAGGTTTTGGTTTTGATTTATGGTTTCAATTTTGAATTTTTTATTACTTAATTAATTCACATTATGTCCCTAGGTTGATAATCTAGTTCACATTTCTAATGATGTCATTACAAAATTCAATCTAATGGTAAAAATTTAAATTTTACATCCCTCTATTCTTTCATTGTGTTCCCTATGCCAATAAATTCTTTATCAATCACTTATCTACTATCCTTTTTATCCTATTTTCATCCATTTTTTCACCATTTGAGTCTTCTTTTTTTCTTTATGGGAGAATAATAATAATAATATATTTTCAATGTTACTCAAATTACTGGATAAGATCATTAAGTACATTGGGAATAATGTTACCACCAATGAGGACCTCTTATAAAACTTTAATGTGATGTTTTTGGAGATAAACCTATTTTTAGGGTTTTTAATTATTTTAAAATTCACCCTCTCTCAAGGTCATTATGTTTATCCTACTCATTGAGGTAGAAGACTCTGAAAAATGAGTTTCTTGTTTTAAGGATTATTTCTTGGTCTCCCAAGTGAATGTGTTCTCAACATGAAAATTTTATTCTCTTCTTTTTATTGAATTTTTTATACATTTTCTAAGAATAATTAGACTAATATTCTTGAAATTTCTATTATAATTCATATTTATTTGGTTTGAAATCATATGAGAATGTTGAGTCATTTATTGTATATTGTGAAACTGCCATAGGTCATTAATTTATATGAGTGTGTTGAATTATCATCTTGTATTAACCATAGTGGAGGTAATTTTATAGTCTCTATTGAGAACATGAAGTTTGAGACATATCCTGAAAAGAACGTGGGGTTGGGGTTGAGTGTTGTTGCTATGTAAGGGTCCTGCTAATAGGGTTGTTATGTAAGGGTATTTCTAGATCCCTATGTAAGTTTTATGGATACTTCCTACTATGTGAGGGTACATGTGACATGGGGTTGTTTTGTAAGGTTCCTAGGGTTGCTTCTTGAGGGTACCTGGTCTGGGTGCATAAGGGTAGAAGCATTAAGGTGTATCCAAGAGAGTTACCATGTAGGGTGAAATGTAATGGTAGAGGAAATAATTACCAACTACCAGGGGAAAATGTTTTAATTAACATAGATAGTTATTTGTATATTTTTTATAGTGATCAAGGGTAATAAATTAGGGGAAAGGATGAAGGTTGGAGGATTATAGATATAATTTTTGAGTAACAACTATATTGTTTTGGTGGGTTAGGCCACAAGCCTTGGGAGTTTCTTCTTCCATGGAGTTTCTTCCCCTACATTCCTTATTCTCCTCTATTTATAATTATTTTTATTCTTATTATTCTATAATATTTTATAATTACTATTATTTACCTTTGTAAAAATAATATAATTCCATTGAATCTCTCTCTCACTTGCACATATTAATTGGTTCTCTCATTGATATAATCTTAAGAGAGAGAGAGTTTTATGGGAAAAAAAATCTAAGGAGTAGAGACGATGTATGAAGAAGTAGTCATAACAGATGTGGTAGAAACAATAGGTCCTATTTCATATAAAAATGACTATGGTGGATGATGGAGATGATGTTAAGTCAGAAACAAATTCGGAACACGATACTTGAAGGATTGTCGTAGTTTGATTCCCATGAGGTAGGTGAGAAGAGTAATAGTTTTATAATTGGAAGTAACAACATTGTAATAGCCTTCATAACGTGTAGTAATAATATGACAAAAAAATTCATCATATTTTGATTCAAATTTAAGAGATGATGACAATAATATATTATCTTTTACCAAATTAGATAGAGAATTTTGTCCATGGGGATGAAAAAGGGAAGCGTGAAGTTATTGAGGTAGGATGAATCAATTCAAAGATGGAAAATGAGGTGAAAGACCAATACTATATATTTTTTAAAATGATAAAGGAGTGTGTAACATAGATTGGGAGTCATTGTGTGTTCTATCCAAAGTGGCGGAGATGTCATTTTTTTATAGTGAGGATACAATATCTTTGACCATTAGAGATGCAACACATTTTTCAATGTACCGTATACATGAAGATATGGTGTCATTAGAATAATTGAGCCTGGATGGTATGGTCTACTATTGGATCATCACATTGAAGTCTATTAAGTTGACGCTTACCTAGAAGTATATTAAGGAGGATATTCTAGGTAGATATAGCAATGTGGTAAAGAAATATTTGGTGGTTTTTATAAGGGATTTCAATAAAAATGAGATATGGATAAATACAAAGATTAATTCAAGCATGTGTCATTACGTTTACCATATTTTACTAAAAAATGATATGTGAGTTTTTTTATAGGGGGATTAAAACTTGAGATTGGAAGTACGGTGATGAAACATTATCCATAGAATAAAGAGAGGCTATTGAAACTCACAAAGAGGGTGTAAATGGAATTATTGGTTCAGGGAATAGTCCATCAACTAGAACTATATAATTGATGTTACAAACCAAGTACTTTGGAATGGAGTTAGAAATTGGGTATGGATAAAAAATTTCCTCCTATGAATGGGAGTAAAAGGGAGAAGAAAAGATAAGTTGAACCACACTAGAGGGGAGTGAAAAACCTGTAAAGAGAGGAGTTTGAGGCATTGAAGTCCAAAATGTTTTGCTACATGTGTGGGGATAGATTTAATCTCGAACGTAAATGACTTGACAAGGGTTTCAAATTTATGATTTGGGGCTACAAGGAACCGTATAGTGATGGAGTGAAACCAAAAGTAAATAATGAAAATGGGGTGATAGAAGAATAATAAATTTTCTACCTTAGGGAAACGGTGGTGTCTCAGTTGGGCGAGAATGATAGGAAAGTGGATTCATGGTTGGGATGTGTTGCTGTGTAAGGGTCATGTTAATGGGGATATTACATAAATGTCATTCCAAAATCCCTTCAAAAGGGTGGTGGATATTACCTACTACATGAAGGTATTTGGGACTGAGGGATTCTTTATAAGGGTCTTATGGCTACTACATGAGGGTACACGGTCCTAGTGCATATGGTTAGCATCTCGAAGGTTTATAAAAGGGAGTTACCTTACAGGATGAAGCATAAAGTTAGCGAAAATAATTCAAAACTATGAAGGGAGGTGATGTAATTACCATAAATAATTATCGAATGACTTATTAGAGTGGTTACAAGTAATAAATGGGGGGAGAGGATGTTGGGCAGGGTGATTATAGATATCATTTAGGAGTAATAACTAGGTCATTTCAGTGGGTTAGGCCACATTACTTGGAAGATGTCCCTTCTAGGGAATTCATTCTCCATCTACATTCATTATTATCCTCCATTTTCTTGATTGCTAAGTTAATTTCTAAAAAAACACTTAGTACCAATAATATGATGATTATTGAGACATTCCATGAGAGTCTAAATTTTTTCCTTTGAAATTGGTACAATTACTTTTATATGGGAATTTTCCAATTAAAATCATTAATAACATCATCAAGGGAATGAGTTCCATAAGTGGGTGACCCACATCCAACTCATGCATGTAATTTGATTACCATTACATGTATACAACATAATATATACATGTTTTTACCTTACCATAATATTGTTTATACTCATGTATATACTTTGATTATCATTACATATATAAATTTTGATATATACATGTGTTTACCTTACCATAATAGTATTGATACTCCTATATCCATTATATTTAGGGTAATTTCCTTATATTAAATATCATATAAAAAGTTTATAAAAGTTCTTGGTCTATAATCATAACCTAAAGATACCATAATAGTAATCATATATGTAACACCCCGAGCTTCCACGATACGCTTCTCTTTCAATAATGCAATAGCTTGCATTGTAAGTAAGTTCGAGATTCTAACACACTACGAACAATAAAAATAGCCATTATGAATAGTAATACCCACTTTTTGAAATTATATATATTTTATATTTCAAAATGTACTTCATTTTTGGATTCGGAATATCAAAACTAGCCTATGTTGAAATTTTGGTATTTTTCTGAGAACTTCCAATTTTTTATGATAGTGAAAAATAATTAAAAACAAATTTTTTAATCAAAATAATTTATAGTGATAAATTATAATATTTAGTGGTTTTAAAGTATAATTAGAATATAATTTTACCATTTTATCCAATGGTGGTCATTATAATTAATTTCACTTTGAAATTGGACATAAAAAATTGTCAATCTTTTGATATATATTGTTTATTAAAAACACGCTATTTGTTGTGACATTGGGAATTAATTATAAAATTAATTAATACAACTTATATGTTTGAATTTTTTAAAATAGACATCATTTTAGAATTCGGAATATCAATTATAGATTATTGTGAAATTTTGGCACTGTTCTGAAAAACTTCAATTTTTGATGAATAGTGAAACCACTAAGTGGTAGTTAAAAAACTGATTTTTCATTTAAATGAAACATTACCACTTCTTTGATTTTATTTTAAAAAATAAAAAATACATGGTTTTTATTAGGATGTAAAATGTGGTTCAATGGGATTAAAATAAATTTTTTAGTGAATAGTAACTTTTAAGTTTAATTAATCGCGATTAAAGGTAATTAGTGAAATTTAAGGTAAAAATGATATTATAAAAATATGAAAATATCATTAAACTTGTCCTAAACTTATTGTATGATTCATGTACGACCATGAAAATCCATGGGTCAACTTGGGGACCCCATGGAGCCACTTGGGTAAGAAAATTACATTAATAACTTTTTATTTAAAGTAAAAATAAAATTGTCACAAACATGTGTTGTTTTACTAAAACAATTATTACATGAGGTTATATAAGTTAACTTTTCGACAATAAATATTAATTGGAACGATAAAATGATTTCATACATCATTATATTTTTTTATAATTTTTAGACATCAAATAAATTAAATTTTTATGACACCATGATGATGTAGTGATTACCTCATTAATTCATGATTTAAATAAAATGAAAAGATAATGTAAAATATAAGTCTTAAACATGTCAAAAACCTATTGGATGAGTATATTTAGAACCCTTATCACCTTATCCTCGAAATATATCATTTTGGGGCCTTTAAAATCCTAAAATCATTTCATAATAATATAACATTTCATAACTTTCCAAGAGTGCCCCTCCTCTCCTCTTATAAAAGGCCCCCACCTCTACCACCTTATTCACACCATCAAAGCCATATGTCTCAGAAAAACTCTGCCCAAATACTCTCACAACTTCCCTATATTACTCCTAGAAGCCTCACTTTGGGCAGATGTCTTCCCAAGGAAGCCTTTGGCTCAAATCAAAAAGCGTTACCCGATTTTAAGGTAAAGTCTTATCTAATGTCCTTTTGTTTTATTTTGCTTCCCCAACCACCTAAACTCTTATTATTCCTTTATTTTGTAACAAAAACAGTATCTTAAATATACTAAGATGTTTGTATGAGAAGAATTTGATTTACACTTACACACACCTTCGTCTAATGGTTAAAGAACATACTGTTTCTGTGGTTGGAAAATTTCTGCCTCACGAAACGATGATTGTTAAATCTTCTTTTAACACCTCTCATGGTGTCCATTAATATGTCACTATATTTATATATGATATATATTATGTTTATGTTTTAATTATGATTCTGTATTTCTCATTTATGGCATACCATTATGATTTCCATTATGGGTAAACATGATAATTTCATTTTAGGAAGTGCGGACTACCGCCCCCTCAAAGTGATTTGAATCGTTAATGCCATATGTGGGATGTATAAAGGATGGAGTAAATGATATTATATATGATATTATACTGGAATTATAATATAGCTTTATATCATTATTATTTCATTCCATTAAATACGAAATAGAAATGAAAGTAGCGTTCATGCATACGTACGGCTTACCGTCTCCATGAACGGTGCATTTCATTTATTACCTCTAAATATTACGTAATATTATGAATGAATGTATATACATGATATATATGATATATATGATACCTACATAATGAATATAATTCTGTATATAATGGATATTTTACGACATTAACAAATTTTAATTATAAGAAGTTTATTTTTGACTCAAGTGCCAAAGATCGACAAAACGACCGTTATTAACTTAAATAATTACATAATATTTATAACATGGTAATAAGTGATATAAAAGAAATAATGAACATGAAAATGGTTCTTAAGTAAGTAGAAATTAACTCTATTTTATTATTCAGGAGGTTAAAGAACGATCGAATCAAGTCGGACATGAGGTAAGGGAACTTCTTAACCCAATTTCCGTTCTTTGGGCTAATCTCCAACTTTCAAATTATGTCATGATATTATTATGTCCTATATTGTATTTTTACTTTATTTATGTGTAATTATAGTGAATACACAAAATAGATCTATTTTATTTAAAAAATGATCTTTGTAAGGGACTTCGTCTCAATCTCCATTCATTGAGGCAGATTTTGTTTTATACACAAATTTCTTCTACACGGTGTATAAACTCTTTTGACTTTTACATTTATTCAAAAGGAATATTTTTATACTATTCATTTTAATAAACAACAGAAAGTAATTTTTTTGTTGTCATATGTATGCGGTGACAACGACTTCTCCGCTGCCGTGACCATTATTTGAGTTTCAGCTTCCTCTACAAGCCATAACATTTTTTAAATGAAAAATAAATACCAAGTTTTAATTTTCTTTTATTTTGGTATTGAAAATGGTTTTGATAATGTTTTTATTTTATCAATGTGTTGTATTGATATCTTGTGATTGAAATGTGGAAATGTTATGTTTCCTTTATTCATGTTTTGTGTGATACAATTATGTTATGGTTTATGAATGTTTAAACCTATTCATATAAGGAATGCATTGGACTTAATAAGTGACAGGTGAAACCCACTATAGATCCTCAATGCATCGGTAGGTCTCATGAGACAAACTAGTGTTTTGGCACGAGGCCTTGACAAAATCTTATTTGTAGTCTTGGCACGACGCCTTTCCTGTGTGGTTATGATAGTCTGGAATTATGCATTCCATCATTATGAAAGTGGTTATTGATATTGCATGTGATTATTTGACCAGTAGAATATCCATGTGAAGAAGTAAATGGAATTATCTCATTTTACTTTTGCCATATTATGTTGAAGTTCAAGTTTAAAAGGCTGTTGTTTTAGTTATACATTGCCTTAAATGTTTATTTTTATTTATGAAAGCTTCTGCTAAATTGTTATCCTTACTGAGCATCTGAGCTCACCCCTTTCAATGTTTTATTTTTCTCAGGATGTGAATAAATATTTTATGACTGACCTGCAGGGATTGTTTGAAGGGGATATGGGAGTGGACTATGGAGACTATGTTATTTTATTTTTCCACTTTATGATGTAATGTACCATTTATGAATGTATCTAGTGTTTCCAAGGCTACTAAACAAATCGGTCTTTCGAGACTTGATCTTTTGTGATCATGACAATGTTACGCAATAATGCACCGACTCTGGGTAGCTGGTGTCGGGGCATTACAATTGGTATCAGAGCCAGTTTAGTACTAACCTTAGAAGCTAGATTTAGATAAACTCTGATTATAGCACATAGACCTAAGATAAACTTTGAGGATTAGTATAGATGAATTTCCTAGAATATTGGTATTATAGAGATTTTGTGAATTTTCCGAGCAATACATCCCTGTCTAGATACGAGCAGGTAGAGGTGGATCTGGAACAGATGTACCTAGGTTTAAAACCTGAAAACACCACTTTGAGCTAGAATTGAATGGGATCTGGTGCATGACAACGAGCCTTGATGCACTCTTGGTTACGACACTCCCATGGGATATGCTTAGGATAATTCTCATTTTTTTACAAACCATTATGAAGGGTTTATGAGTATATACTTCCTGAAAGAAAACATTTTTTTATGATTATGGATTATATCCATAAACCGTTCAATTTACATTAAGTATTTTACAAGTTTGGAATTATTCATTTCAATTCATAAACTAACCTAGTTTATTCCATTGTATAGAAATGGCACCCAGTAGAAGGAATGTAAACTCCATCAATCTGTATAATCCAAAGAGTAATAAGGATCATATCTTTCACAGTATTAAGCCAACATTTAGAAGGGAAATAGTCACCCATGTGTTCTCCACATATGAAGAAATAATATCATGTGTTAAAAAGATAAGTAAAGAATTTTCTGAGTCTGATGGCTTTGAAGGGGAGAAAGAGAAGAAAAGGATGGAAGAAGGAATGATGGATAAAGGAACGAGGGAAAAGAAGAATTTTCCAATATGTGATAACTGTGGGACGAAACACCTTAGAACTTGCCTAAAGGGAATGAGAGTTTGTTATTAGTGTGGAGAAAAAGGAAAGCAAGTGCGTGACTGCAAGGGTAAGAAAAAGGTTTCAAATGTACAATGCTTTATCTGCAAAGAGTGGGGACACTACACAAACCAATGTCCAAATCATCAGAGTATGCCCCAAATGATGTTATTGGATAATAATCATGTTATGATACTACCACAGATGAGGAGGAATTATTAGAGTTCTTATGTTGTTGTTAAACAATTTTGTCATTTCAGTGTTGTATCAATGATGTACTGGTTAAAATAATTATGGAGTATATAAGGATTGTACTGCAGTACTATTTCATCAAGGACTTGAGATTGTGTGGAACTAAGAAAAGTGACTCCAAATAAGGTTAAATTTTTGGAAAATATATGGTTGAGAGAAAGATAAACCATAATATGGTTTTGATACTGAGATAGTGATTTTGGAATAATACATGATTGATTTGGATAAATTATATTGGATATTCTTAACTTCTTTGAAACTGATTAATGATTTGTATACATTTTTGGATAGAAAGAGTATATCTAGTATTCTATAAGGAATAAGGGATCATGAATGTAATAAATAAGGATTTATGGTAATTGAGGATGTTGCAGTGTTTTAAAATAATACATGATGAAGGTGTTCACATGTTGTTACGAGGAATAAAGGATCTTCATTACGTTTACCTTCCATATAAAATTTGGACTATGAGTTGGACAGAAGTATTTTGGATAACTATAAAGGTTGGAATGGATTAAGTTGAACCTTGGATAGTATTGTTTAAGGTTAAAAAATTTCTGAATATTATTTTAGGAATATTATAATACTATAGTTTTAGGAAAAGTACAACCTGTAGGTTGGGGGATAACCCGTCGCGTCGGACAAAGCTGTAGGAATTGAACCCACAACCATAGTGTGACATGCCTTTATTACCTACCACTAGCCTACATGAAGTCCCTGGTTATTACAAAATAGTTTTCCTAATCTAAATGGTATGTGTTAATATTTTGAACCTTGTACGATTAGGATAAATATAATATTTTTTAGTTCTATTATTTTTTTGAGTGAAAGATGAGTTTGTGGTAGAAATTAGTTGAAGGTTAAAACTCTACTTGTCAAGAATAAATATATATATACCTATCTCTTATTCTATGAATAAATTAATTCTTAAACTTTAGTAAAGGGAAATTAAAACAAAAACTGTGTTATCCTTATACCTTATGTCTTGTTGAACTAATAATATTTTAAATCAACATAGATTGAAGGCTTTGAGGCCCTAAATTTTACACATGTTTGTGATTGATGACCTCAATCACTCCCTACAAATATTTACGTTTTTCTTCCAATTATATGTCTCTAATTTCCATAAATGTTCTCCTTATCGAGATCATAATTTTGTGGTGACTTTTTCATTTCCCTTTCCCTCTTATTAAGGCTAAATTTTATTAACCTTATTTCCGATGTGGGTTTTCCACAAAGGTATTTTCTATTTTCAACCTTTTATTTTCAAAGAAAAATTTCAAATTGCGAGGATGCAATTTATTAAAGGAGGGGAGAATGTACCACCCCGAGCTTCCACGATACACTTCTCTTTCAATAATGCAATAGCTTGCATTGTACGTAAGTTCGAGATTCTAACACACCGCGACCAATAAAAATTGCCATTATGAATAGTAATACCCACTTTTTGAAATTATATATATTTTTTATTTCAAAATGGACTTCATTGTTGGATTCGGAATATCGAAATTAGCCTATGTTGAGTTTTTGGTATTTTTTTTAGAACTTCAAATTTTTTATGAATAGTGAAAAATACTTAAAAACAACTTTTTAATCAAAATAATTTATAGTGATAAATTATACTATTGAGTGGTTTTAAAGTATAATTAGAATATATTTTTACCATTTTATCCAATGGCGGTCATTATAATTAATTTCACTTTGAAATTGGACATAAACAATTTTCAATCTTTTGATATATATTGTTTCTTAAAAACACACTATTTGTTGTGACATCGAGAATTAATTATAAAATTAATTAATGAAACTTATATGTTTGGAATTTATTAAAATATATATCATTTTTTAATTCGGAATATCAATTATATCTTAGGGTTAAATTTTGGCATTGTTTTGAAAAACTTCAATTTTTGAGGAATAGTGAAACCACTAAGTGGTAGTTAAAAAACAGATTTTTCGTTTAAATGAAACATTACCACTTATGTGATTTGATTTTCAAAAATTCAACATACATGGTTGTCATTTGGATGTACAATTTTGTTCAATGGGATTAAAATAATTTTTTGGTGAATAGTAACTTTTAAGTTTAATTAATCGCGATTAAAGTTAATTAGTGAAATTTAAGGTACAAATGATGTTATAAAAATATGAAAATATTTTGAAAATTGTAATAACATTATTGTATGAGTCATGGTCGACCAAGACAATCAATTTCTCAACTTGGGGACCCCATGGAGCCACTTGGGTAAGAAAATGACATTAATAAATTTTTATTTAAAGTAAAAATAAAATTGTCACAAACATGTGTTGTTTTACTAACAAAATTATGACATGGGGTTATATAAGTTAACTTTTTTACTATAAATATTTATTGTAAAGCGAAAAATATTTCCCACATAATTATATTTTTTTTATAATTTTTATACAATAAATTAATTAAATTTTTTATGACACCATGATGATGTAGCGATTACCTCATTAATTAACGATTTAAATAAAATGAAAAGATAATGTAAAATATAAGACTTAAACATGTCAAAAACCTATTGGATGAGTATATTTCGAACCCTTATCACATTATCCTTGATATATATCATTTTGGGACCTTTAAAATCCGAAAATCATTTCATAATAATGTAACATTTCATGACTTTCCAAGAGTGCCCCTCCTCTCCTCTTATAAAAGACCCCCACCTCTACCACCTTATTCAGACCATCAAATCCATTTGGATTGGACAAAATCTACCCAAATACTCTCCCAACATCCCTATATTACTCTTAGAAGCATCACTTTGGGCATAAGTCTTCCCAAGAAATCATTTGGGTCAAATCAAATAGAGTTACCCGATTTTGAGGTAAAGACTTCTCTAATGTCCTTTTGTTTTATTTTTTCTTCTCCAACCCCCTAAACTATTTTTATTCCTTTATTTTTTAACAAAACCATTATCTTCAATATACTAGGATGTTGTTATTATATGTATTTGATTTACACTTACACACACTTTCGTCTAATGTTTAAAGAACATATTGTTTCTGTAGTTGGCGAATTTCTGCCTCACGAAACGATGATTGTTCAATATTTTTTTAACACCTCTCATGGTGGCCATTAAGATGTAACTATATTTATATATGATATATATTATGTTTATGTTTTAATTATGCTTCTGTATTTCTCATTTATGGCATAAATTTATGATTTCCATTATGGGTAAACACGATAATTTCATTTTAGGAAGTGCGGAATACCGCCCCCTCAAAGTGATTTGAATCGTTAATGCCATATGTGGGATGTATAAATGATGGAGTAAATGATATTATATATGATATTATACTGGAATTATAATATACCTTTATATAATTATGATTTCATTCCATTAAATACAAAATAGAAATGAAAGTAGCGTTCATGCGTACGTACGGCTTACCGTCTCCATGAACGGTGCATTTCATTTCTTACCTCTAAATGTTACGTAATATTATGAATGAATGTATATAAAATATATATATCACATATATGATACCTAAATCATTAATATAATTCTGGATATAATGGATATTTTACAACATGAACAACTTGTAATTAAGAGTAATTTATTTTTGACTAAAGTTCCAAAGATCGAAAAAACGACCGTTATTAACTGAAATAATTACATAATGTTCATAACATGGTATTAAGTGATATAAAAAGAATAATGAACTATAAAAAGGTTCTTAATAAATTATAAATTAACTCCAGTTTATTATTCATGAGGTTAAAGAATGATCGAGTCAAGTCGGACATGAGGTAAGGGAACTTCTTAACCCAATTTCCGTTCATTGGGTTAATCTCCTACTTTCAAATTATGTCATGATATTATTATGTCCTATCTTGTATTTGTACTTTCTTTATGTGTACTTATAGTGAATACACATAATAGATCTATTTTATTTAAAAAATGATCTTTGTAAGGGACTTCATCTCAATCTCCATTCATTGAGGCATATTTCATTTTATACACAAATTTCTTCTACACGGTGTATAAACCCCTTTGACTTTTACGTTTATTCAAAAGGAATATTTTTATACGATGCGTTTTACTAAACAACAGAAAGGGATGTTTTTCTTGTCATACATATGCGGCGATAATGACTTCTCCGCCGCCGTGACCATTATTTGAGTTTCGGCTTCCTCTACAAGCCATAAATTTTTTTAAATGAAGAGTAAATACCAAGTTTTAATTTTATTTTATTTTGGTATTTAAAATTGTTTTGATAATGTTTTTATTATATCAATGTGTTGTATTGAAATCTTGTGATTGAAATGTGGAAATTTTATGTTTCCTTTATGCATGTTTTATGTGATATACTTATGTTATGGTTTATGATATGTTTAAACCTGTTCACATGATGAATGAATTTGACATAATAAGCGATGGGTGGAGCCCGCTATAGCTCCTCGATGCATCGGTAGGTCTCATGAGACAAACTAGTGTCTTGGCACGATACCTTGACAAAATCTTATTTGTATTCTTGGC
Source organism: Viscum album (assembly GCA_963277665.1). Lineage (NCBI taxonomy): Eukaryota > Viridiplantae > Streptophyta > Magnoliopsida > Santalales > Viscaceae > Viscum > Viscum album. Next base: position 1,634,940,771 of record OY728141.1, read on the forward strand.
ATGAGGCCTTAGCTTCGTGGTTATGATAGTCTAGAATTATGCATTCCATCATTATGAAAGTGATTATTGATATTGCATGTGATTATTCGACGAGTAGAATATCCATGTGAAGAAGTAAATGAAATTATCTCATTTTACTTTTGCCATATTATGTTTAAGTTCAAGTTTAAAAGGCTGTTGTTTTAGTTTTACATTGCCTTAAATGTTTATGTTTATTTATGAAATCTTCCGCTAAATTGTTATCCTTACTGAGCATCTAATCTCACCCCTTTCAATGTTTTATTTTTATCAGGATGTGAAGAAATATTTTATGACTGACCTGCAGGGATAGTATGAAGGGGATATGGGAGTGGACTATGGATATTATGTTATTTTACTTTTTCAATTTATGATTTAATGTACCATTTATGAATATATCTAGTGTTTCCAAGGCTACTAAACTAATCGGTCTTTTGAGACAGGATATTTTGTGATCATGCCAATGTTACGCAAAAATGCACCGACTATGGGTAGCTGGGGTCGGGGCGTTACAATATAATTATTTATTATGGTCCATATACATTGGGTTAGTAGGTTATAGATGATGTGTGAATATCAGGTAATAGGGGACCATAATCATTGATACTTCTTCTCATAAAGTTTACACTTAGTGATCTTGAGTAGATGAGGTCATGAAGACAGACCCTATAATAAGAAAACCACATGTTTCTATTGTCATTGGTAGTTCCTATCTGTGAAAATGTGTAATGGTATCCTAAATTGAGATTATTATCAATGTATAATATATAATTATGTACGTTGATGCAAGATTAAATCTATGCCATTGATGTCTTAGTGAGGTATCTTTTGTTGGGTGTGTCATTGCTGGTATGAAATTGATTGAATAATTTAGATAGAATTTGTTGCTTTCGAAAGGAATTGATATCTTGGGACTAGTTGATTAGGATGGTAGTAACTTTATTAAATTTATGGTCATAGTATAATAAGGTAAGTATATCTAGTAAGGTCAATAGACAACAAATCAAGAAAGGATGATGACATGGAGTGTGCGTCTAACATTGCGAGTTATCTTATGAAAAAATTGATTATATTGCATGATGTTTGTTCGTAGGAAAGGATGTCATTACTATGAATTTTACTTTTCTAATTAGGGGCCTTGATGGGTTTCTAGACTCCACTTTTGGGTTGTGTATTGTTTTAACTATTATTAAGATAAGGTCATAGAAGGTCACATACAAATCATATTCAAAAGTCTAGCTTATTATGATAGATATGAGTACTTGACATGGTGGGTCGAACCATAGAGCCAAAGAAATATCCTAGAATAAACTTTCAATAAAAAATAATGAAATTAATTATTATTGGACTATATAATAATTGGAGTTGAATTTATTTATTTAATTTATTTAATATTATTTAAGTGAATACATGAGAAAATATTTATCAAACTAATATTATTTTAATATTCTGGGTTCATTGAATATTTGTAGGAATTACTAGCTGAGTTAATTACTTACTTTTATCACGTAATGTATTTATTATATTACAAGTATGTGATAAAATATAAATAATATTTATTACATAGTTAGTTGTTCATAATGGGCCATTTATGGATTATTTTGTGGGAATTATTTATATAGGGGTTTGGGAACACATTTTAGGTGTTTAACCTCCACTATATAAGCAAGAGGGAACTATTTTCTAGAGGAATATTTATCCACTCTAAATTGAGGGCTCCTCTCTCCTCTTCCCCACATCTTAAAGAGATAATTTATCATTATAAGTGTTTGATCCAAGATCTCCTTTGTGGATTGAAAGAATGATGTCATGGTGATCATCAGGATATGGAAGGCTTCATCAAACCTTTGGGCTAGAACCTAGATTTCAATGATTGTAATTTATATGGAATCTTGAAGTATGTGTGGATGATATAGTGGGATTAATCCTTAGATCCTTCAATCAATTATCACTGGCAACAAGCGGTTTTCAAACACACCACCAAATCAGACGAGGAAATTGTTCATCTAATTTTTATGCTTAAATTAATTCATGTGTGATCCATGTCTTTTTTCTAGAGCTTGAATCACGTAAGACATCATAATTACATAGATTCCGTGATGAAAATTTTAAATCACTATCCAATCTATATCTTATGTACACATTGGTATGTTTAATTGGTATTATAGGAATCAGATGAATTTTCTATCCCAAGAAAAATTAAATTTTATTTAAATTCCCAATGTGGGTGTCATTTGATCCCAGTGATAAAGACACACATCGATCAGATTATGGATGTCCATTTCATGGCCATCTGAAAATTAAATTCTAATCAAAACACATGTATTAAATTTAAGAGCATGTGTATATGTTATTTTTCTGGTGTTTTTCGAGAACCTTTCATTTTCTATCCAGGTTCTGACTAAAACAATTCTGACTGGTCGTTTTAATTCCACTGAATTTGGAATTTCACAATTAAAAGAAAATAATTAAAAATCATATTTGATTGGTTTTTTGGAAAATGGAAGAAACAAAAATGGGGGTGGGGATTTCCCTGTTTGGAGGGTTAAAACCCAACAAAAAAGGACAAAAATAATTTGAAGGGGGTAGCATCTGCTGAACGAATGTTCAATATAACTTTAAAAAAGACAAAACTAATGAGATCTCCTTCAACTTGTCATCACATTACCTAATTATACCTATTTTCATGTCTCATCCTAGCCTACCTTCCCCACATGGACACCCCAAAGGAATCCCCCTCATACACTACTCAACTAAAATCAATCATCCACCTCATCTCAACATGCCCCCACTGGTACAACCTCCTCTAACCTCGACTAACCATCCACCTCAGTCTGTTGCGACACCAACTGGACGACCTCCTCCTATATAGTGCTGCCATGTCCAACCACCCACCACCCCACAATTTCATCTCCTCTAGCATAAACCCACTATGTGTGGCCCCCCTCAATGGACTCCCCTCATACAACCTCCTGCATATTAACTAACCCATAGTCAATCCAAGTAGGCCCAACTCAAAACAAGGTGGGGTGGGTCTTTCTTGACTCCAAATGGGATGGTCTAAGTTTTTCTAGTCCCACCCAGCCCCATACGGGCCTGGAAAACCCAGAAACACTTTTTAGGTATTTGAGGGGCCATCATAATTTTTTTTATATTTCAAAAAGCAATTTAAAATTTGCAGAATAAAAAATAAAAAATTTATTTTTGGACCATATGAAATAAATTATTTGAATTAAAATAATTCATTTAATTACCCTTTATGTGAATTTATCACATTTTAATTTTAATTACATATTTTATTAATCTATTGACTAATTGTGAGAATTGAATGGCCAATATTTTTCTGAGACTATATTTATTTATTTTATTATTACAACAATATGGGATGAATGTAATAGTTAATTTATATTTGATGGTATGTACATTGTATTTTTTACTTTATATGTATAAGGGATTACACATCCATTAATATAATTATTTATATATTTAGTGATTCCCAGATTTTTATGTCTTATATCGAGGATATTATAAGATGTAGACCATTTCGAGATGAGGCGTTATCCTAGATGAGACATAAAACCATTTAATGAGGGTGGGAATTGCAATACGAGTTAGACCAGAAACTTATATTTTACCCCAAGGGTCAAAGTTGATCCATTGAGAATAAATGGATAAACTAATACCTAATTCTAATGATTAGTTGGGTAATTTATTTAATTTTTGCATGGATTATTATTTTTGTTGATATGAATGTTTACTCAAACACATAAAATAATAAACTAAAATGAATAGTATAAATTAAGGAAATTCTCAATCAAATTTTCCTTTTAATGCATTGTTCAGTTGTGAGCATGATCACATAAGATGAACATTTTTAATAGAAAAAGAATTTTTTTCATCGAGAAATAATAAAAACCGTTAAATAATATTAAGTTATAACACATTACGTCACTTAAATTTGACCAAAAACAGGCATACAAGGTGTTCTTCAGCCATTGTTGAGGGTGTCTCCAACTGTTGCGGAGTTCTTATAAGACTGATGATCTGAATTAACAAGTGCTGGTGGAATATAAGTTTTCATAGATATCTTATGAAAACCTATATCTTTAATACACTTTATTTCCAGATTTGTTATGTTAAATCACACTTAATACAACTTAGAATATCATGAGTCCAAGTATCTTTGGGAATTTAGGTACATGGAACATAAAATTAATACATAGATACAATAACATTTCTGAAAACTTCCTTAACATGACCTGAAACTCTATTTCCCTTAAAACTGAATGGGATAACTTGGGGAAATACATAAGAAATAGGTGAGTTTTAAAGCCAAGTAAGGGAATAAATAAAACATAATATATGGTAAATTAGTACATGTGATCCAGGGGGAATATTGAGGTAATATATGTGGGGTGATATTCATAATCTTGAACAATGAGGCATGATATAACATGATAACATAAAGGCCACACGAGAATGTAGAAACAACTTAAAAAAAGGAATCATTAACATAATTTATGGATAACCACCAAAATAATATAACATAGTGTGCTTCAGATAACCTTCTTTTCACCATACATGTAATCTTAGGATTTTAAAACATTACTCAATGCATTATATGGCTATATAATTCCAATCCCACCCGTCACTTCCATTGCACTAAAAAAATTAAACTACACCTTCCACTTATTACCCCAATGATATCCTTGAGACTCAATAATCTCTATTTCACCCTCAAGGGAACATCAAACCATTTTATCATAGCTGTCAATGTCTTGAATTGCCAATGATTTCTGTAGACTTAAAATTGTCCCACCAAATAAGTGGATAACTTTACATTTGAGGGTAATGAAAAATACTGTGGCATATCATAATAGTCTTGTAAATTTTTCCTCATATTTCCTGATATATTCATCATACTTTTTCTTAAGGCTAAAGAAATACATCTCCATTTTATGTTGGAGAGTGTGAAGAAAATATTTATTGAAATACATTTTCCAAAATTCCTTCCATTCCATCACTTTTACCTCTTCCTCAAGATTCATATTTCTGATCAATGTATACCATTGATCAGATTCTCCTTCCATATGATAAATATCCAGCATGAACTTCTCTTTCTTAGATTACTAAAGGATAAAGAATACATTTTCAATGGAACTAATCAATTATTATTCAATTAAGGGATTAGAAGATCCACTGAAATATTAAGGCCTTTATTACATAAAAGTATAAATTGTAATTTTTTATTTCTTAGGGGGATTTGATAATTCCTCTCATTTCAAGATCTGGCTCAAAACATGAGTCAGTTGAAAAAATATAGTCATGAAGTTCTTTATTCCTTCTCCCATCTAGTTGGGAATCTCATTTGAGAAGACATCAAATTTCCCATCAAATTGATTATTGACTTAAATCCTACTATTTTCATCAATTGAATATAAATAAAGGTAAAATTAAGGATGAAAATTTTTAAATTATTTAACATGTAAAATAATAACTATGATCTTTAAAGTGATAAATAATAAATAAAAAATAGTCCTTAACCTATTGATATATAGGCTTTAATATAAGTTCTCCATGATCTATTTCCTAACATAAAATCATATGAATTTCTTTCCCTTAATAATGTTTCATAATTAGCTTGTGAATTTTCTAAAGAATTTCCCCGGGAAGTATCAAACAAGGTTTTTAGTAAGACTCATTTTTATGCACTAGTTTATGATTAAGTCCAGCTTGATACACCATTTTCAGAGTTTTTACACCTAGGTAAATCTGTTCCAAATCCACATCCTCTTGTAGTATCTAGTCCGGGCTATATTTTTATTGAAAATCACTTAATTTATAATTTTCCAAAATTTATTGATTTTTTATATGTTTTAGTCTTATTCATAAGGCTATATCTAGAGCTTTCAAATCCTAATACCCAAATAACTAGACTTTCCTCTAATACCCTTTATGAAAACTCATATCTTTAATGAACTTTATTTAATGATTTATTAAATAAAATAACACATAATACTGCCTTGAAGATTTTTATTCCTAGAGTATTTTGGAAATTATGTACATGGACCATTTACTTGAATCATTGATGAATCAATATTGTTGAAAAATTCCATAAAATGACCTAAAATTCCATTTCTCTTAAACCTGCATGGGATAACCTGGGGACATACATAAGAAAGGGGTGAGCTATAAATCTCAATAAGGTAATGAACAAAGAATATCATAAGGTAAAGTAGTGAATGTGAGCCAAGTGGGATATCAAGGTAATATAAGATGGTTGAGAATCGTAATCTTGAACAGTGAGGCATGATATAACATGATATCATAAAGTCAACATGGGAATTTGGAAACAAATTAGAACATGGAATCATAAAAATAATTTAAGGATAAACAAAAAGAAAACATTAGATATAATGATTAGGTTAACCTATCATTCACCATATATGGAATATTATGAGATTAAAAAAATTACCCAATGCATTTGTGAATGATATAATTCTATACCCATGAGTCACTTTCATATCATGCATATGCATAAGTATTCCACATAGATCATTCAACATAAGGGTGAATTTTAAAAATTTTTAACACCAAGATTAATGAGTATAGTCACATAAATTTAGTCCCCTAATCAAATAAATATAGGTATGTATAGGTTAATACCTTTGTGTGGAAATGTTGATGGCATTCATGGTACAAAGGTTTAGTATTGAAAAATCACATGATAATTTCGGCAGCATAATGGGGGTAGATAAAAAAATCATGGGAGAGATAAATTCAATTGAAAGGGGTATATCTTAACTTTGAAATCATAAGGGAAATAATAGGGATATTCTAAAACATATCCAAACACAAATTATTGGAAAACACAAGGAAAAATATAAAGTAGGTACTTGAATAAAGAGGAAAAGGATGAGGCCCCTTACTTTGACATAGTATCAACTTAGGTAAAGGTTATAATGATAGTAGGTAATTGATCTATCATTATTATAAAATCAATTAGATAGAAAATTGATTTTTATTATGTCATGAAAAAATAATCAATTGATATTAAAAAATTTAAATTCAAATAGGGTTCTGGAATGGACAAGAAGAGAGAGAGATCCATTACCTTGAGAGGGTGCTTCTAAAAGTATGGGAGGAGATTCTTGAGAGCTTGGGGGAACTTTTGGAGGTATATAGAGAGGAAAGGATAGATTAATTTCATTATCAAAGGTTTTTAGTGAAGATATTTGAATGATTTTGTTGTTGTATATAGGAAAGGATTGGAGAGTTCTTTATTATTTTCTAAACCTGAATTTTGAACTCTATACAATAATATAATCAAAACCACAAACAATTTCATGGTTTTTGCCTATTTTTCTACCAAAGTGAAGCGGTTTTCTTTATTTTATAATAAAAATAACTGATCACATAAAAATATTACCCTTGGTGATGTGGAAGTGATTCAAGTTTATAAAGAATTTGTTTTAAAACCTTAATTTATAATATAGGGTTTGAAGGATCCAAATTGGGTTTATAAAATTAATAAAGTAACATAAAATCCACACTATTTTAAAGGGGAAATGTATATTTGGTATTTTATACCTTCTATGGTATTTATTACAAAACTTTTGGGTTATTATTATGTCATAATCCATACAATATATTTATACAGTATTTAATTTTTAATCGAAAATTCGACTCTCAGAAAATAATGAAAAAATCACTGTTAGAAAATTTCAACATGATGATCCCAAAAATAATATTAATATTATCAAAATAATTATATAAATATCATAAATTACACTTTTAAATAAAAAATTCACATTTATTGAAAAATAATGGTTTTTTTGACAATAATTGTTTTCTAACCCTTATAAAAATTAAATTTTAACCTTATAAAATTATATTATCATTTATATTTAATATATACTATTAATAATACTATTTTATTAAAATGTAATTTATTTTTCAATTTTTTTTGGATTAATCAAATAGTTTCTTGATTGAAACTATATGTTACCCAAAATAAAATTTGTGTTTTTATCGTATCAAAATCTAATTTTTATTGAAATAATTTATATAATAATTTATATGATAAAAACGATAAGGAATAAATATAAAAATTATTTTATCAAAAAGAAAATATAAATATTCATTCTATTAGGGTTGAAATATATAACCCCTTATTACACCAGTGAATGACCTAAGGGTGGGGTGTACAATTGTGAGATTCTCATGGGGTGGTTTGGAAAACATATTTTGGGTCATGATCTCACCCAGCATAGAATTATTCCATAAATGGTTGCAATAATTATTTAGTTTTTGAATCTCATATTGAGATTGTTAATGGTAAATCTTAGTGATTCTATCTGCCTAGGAAGCCCTGATAAATGGGCTTCATAGGGTATGTTCTTACTGGTCCAGGTCACTACTTGTTTTGTCAATATTAACATGACATTATCATAACCCTTAATATATAAAAATCACATGATCTCTATTAAATGGATATATTATCCATGATTATGATCATTAATGGTCTTTTAAATCTGATATAAGTTATAAAGGTACAAAAATTTAGTTCATTATTTTCTATACCCACATTACATAATTGGGAAATGAATTTAATCACAAAGGGAATATAATTTATAAAAATTTGGATCGTTACAGAGCATGCTTCCACCTTAGAAGAAAACTGTTGAGGGCTATTAAGGTTTGATAAAATAGTGGGATACATTAAATGATTTAATTGGTAATTTATAAATATTAAAAAAGATAAATTACTAATTGCTAAGTTTATTTATTATAGATTAATAGAAAATCACCACCACTAGTTCATTATCACTATGATAAATTCTGTATAAAGAAAATATTCTGACTAGCCATAAATTCTAGGAGTAGTTAACACTCTAGCGCATAGTACTACAACAAGATAAGAATATTTATGTACTGGAGTCCTTACTTCATGTAGAGCCTCCTCAAGGAGAAATCAAGGTGAATAAAGGTAAATATAAGAAGCAAGTAGATGGTAAACTAGATATATAGTGTGTCATGTTATCATAGATGTACAATCAACTTTAGAAAATGAATGATGAAGAAAATTCCTACAAGATTTTATACCATCTCTAATAGTTATATCATGAGAGAGAAAGACAAGAGAGATATGAGCTATCAAGAAATTTTATATAGCTGTAAGCTATTAGAATGGAATCAATAAGGACCTTACGTACTCAATATGATTGGATACATCAAGATACATGAATCCATTGGGATCAAACTGAACTAAGAACTAATAACCAATCTCATACATGTGTCTTTACCTACAAGATTAGTGACATTTATTATTAATTAAAGCATGAATAAAATGAAAAATTATCTCTCGTATATATTAGATTTAGTTTGAGAATATGATAAGGATATAAAAATGATAATTATTTAGACTTTATGGTGAACAAGAGGATGAAGAGAAAGACTAAGGGGTCTTTGAAAAAACCAAAGCCGAAGATGTTGATGCATCATCCTTCAAAAAATAAAAATAAGTAGAGGGAGGGAAATGAGTAGGAGGATATCTGATTTTCATATGGAAAGAAAGGCCACTAGAATAAAAATTTCAAAGATGGGAAAAATAAGCAAGGAAATGCTTCTACCTCAGGTATTTTTATCATTGAATGAAATATGTATTTATTTACAAGTTTAGTATTTTATAAAGCTTATGGATCACATATTTGTATTAATATATTGGAACCAAGTACATTCTAGATGATTAAAAAGGGTGAGGTGGATATATAGATCACAAATAGTGCAAGGCCAACCGCCTTTTAAATGTGAGATTATCATCTAACTTTTCCTAGTGGGTTGGTTATTGTATTAAATAATTGTTATTATGTTCTTTTAGTCAATAGAAACATAATCTTAGGTTTGGTCATGTAAATGATAAGAATATACATAAATTACATTAAGTAGGGTACTTAGACTCTACTAAGTTAAAACCCTTGGATGTATTCCACACCTGTTTACAATTGAAAATAGCCAAATCATCCTTTACTAGGAAATGATTAATATCCAATGAATTACTAGAATTGATTCATACTGAAATATATGTTATGTTTCTAGTAGAGACAATGGTTGGGTTTTTGTAATTCATTACTTTTATCGATGAATATTGTATGTGTGGTTATGTCTACTTAATGAGGTATAAGTTATATTCCTTTTATATTTTTAATGAATACCAACATGGTAAAAATATTAATCCAAACTACTAAAAATGAGGCAGAGAGTGTCTTACAAGATATAATTGATCACTTTAAGGAGTGTGGTATAGTATCCCAACTCAATATTCTTTATAAACTTCAGTGTAATGGTGTTAGTAATGTTGAGAAAAGTATTGTTTTCAACAATACATAATAATGTTATTTAAAGGGGGAGATTATTGAAAATAATACTTTGTCTCTTTATGATAATTTTGATGCTCACAAATACCCTTAGTTATTTTCTAATGATTTTATTTATTATTTTGCAAGAATTTAATATTTTATTTTACTCTTGAAATAACGAGAATTTATTACTTGTTTGGAATCTTCTTTAAGCGCGTCCTAGAATCACTGTTCATACCTTACTTGTTCGGAATCTAATTTAAGCATGTCCTGGAATCATTTTTCATACCCTATGTGGATAAACATAGCGTAAAGAAGAAAAGAGTGTATAGTTTTTGAGATAAGAGAAAAGTATGGTTAAATAACCGTATGTTTTCAGCAAAGTATGGAAGAAGAACCTTACGTTAGGAAGGAACCTTACATTTTGGTTATCAGCAAAGTATGGAAGGAGAACTGTACATAAGTACAAAACCTTACGTTTGCTTCTCAAAAGTATGGTTCATCAACCTTAATTTTTTAAACAACCATATGTTATTGGAAAAGTATGGATCTTTTACCATACATTTGAGAGTTGAAGAAAAAGTATGGATGATCAAACCTACGTTTAAGATCAACCTTACGTTTAAAGAAAGTAACATGAACCATACATTTATGATTCAAACTTATGTTGTCAACCTTACATTTGAAGTCTATGTCATGAACCCTACGTTTGGAGGCCACGTCATCAACCTTACGTTTGGCATCAAGAAGTTTGAAAGATGATATTTTTATGCAACAGTCAGTAAGTTGATTATTGGGAGAATTTCAAGCTGGATTTAAAATCGTTTTTAAAGTATGGCTTTGACCAATTCAAAGCTGTTTTTTCATTGAATTAGAGATTGAATTAAAAGGATCTTTTTATGCCGAGTTTTCAGGGATGTTATGACTACTCTGTAAGTTCAAATTTCTGAATATTGCGAATCAGAATGCGAATTTTATGGATCTAAATGTGCAGGAGATATGCTCAGCTTTATTATATATGTTCTCTCTGAAAAACACCATATATGGGAGAGTGGTGATCAATATATTATTAAAAAGGTGGAAAACATAGACTATAGAAAATCACATCGATCTGCTAATTCAAAAAGGAGCGTCAAAGATCTGTTCATTTAAGAAGAAGGAACTCGATAGAATATTCACTTGTTCTGCATCGAATATCTACTATGGATCTACTACTGCTGAAGTTGTGAACTATATCTCTATATCTACTGCAACCGGATCGACTCAAAATTGCTTTGTTTTGAAAATCAATATTTCTAGAGATGATGATCCATCTGCTGTCAATTGCATTCTGTTGCAATTGTGAAGATCAACTGGAAAACTTCTTTCTGAAATTATTTTTATTCTTGTGTAACCATCTTCTCATACTAAGTTGTGTAGGTTTGTGTTTGAATGATAAGGCTTTGTTTTGCCTTGTATTGTAAAGATATCAACTGCCTGCATTCAGTTGTGGACTGGTCTATTGAAACAAGGACCAGATAGTTAAAATCACCAAGCTTGTGGAGTTGAGCATTGGTACAGTGGACTATGGGCCTTCTGTTCCCCGAACCACTATACATCTTTGTGTCCCTGATTTTATTTATTTCTGATGCATGATCAAATATGATAAAGCATAGAGGATAGAACTCGTTTAATTTAAGAGTTAACAAAAAATCTGAAAGACACAATTCACCCCCCTCTTATGTATAATCTGTATATTCAAGATCCAACAATTAGTATCAGAGGAGGAGATTCTGATAGAGCCTTAGCACGCTAGAAGCTTTTGAAAGATTATATAACAAAGCATCATGACTGATACAAGAGAAGGGATGTCAATGGCCAGAGCACCATATTTCAATAGAGACAACTATGGCTGCTGGGAATCTTGCATGATAATATATCTAAAAAACCTCGGATATAAATTCTATTCAAAGATTCTGAATCCTTATGAAATTCCTAAAAATCCTAAGACACGGAGTGCTGCTACAGAGGCAGAGTATTATATGAATTCGAAGGCTGTGAATGCAATCATCTGCGGTCTAGGACCAGATGAATTTAATAGAGTATCTCAGTGCCCGACAGCTTATGAGATGTGGCAAACAATAGCTGTGGCATATGAAGGAATAGAAAATGTGAGACAAATGAGATATGAAACTGAAAAACTGAAAAATGATACTTTTAGAATGTTTGAAGGAGAATCCACTACCCAAATGAATGGGAGATTCACAGAAATTTTCAATAATATAATAGCTCTAAGAGAACCTATCAAATAGGCTGATCAAGCATTAAAAGTACTAAGGGTACTTCCTACTCGATGGAATGGTATCTCTGCTGCAATCAGTCAATCAACACCTGTAAAAAATCTAACCATGAGAGAGCTGATTGGTACACTGATGATGTATGAAGCTGAAATGCAAGATGAGGCTAATGAACATAAAGTGCTTATCAAAAGAGAATATACTGCCTTGAAAGTAACATAACAACAAAAGAATATAATGCTGAAGAATAGAGAATTCAAAGCTAAATCAGAGAGCTCTGACTCATCAAACTTAGATGAAGAGCTAGCTCAGCAAGCCAGGAAATTTAGAAAGCTATACAGTAAGAAAAGAGGCCTTAAAAAATCTTTTAAGAGAGATTATAAAGAAGTAAGATGCTATGAATGCAAGAAGATGGGGCATATCAGACCATATTTCCCACAATTTAAGGATGTAAAGAAGAAGAAATTTTTCAAAAGAAATGACTATGAGAAGAAAGACAAGAAAGATATGAAATCCACTTGGAGTGTATCTGAAGACTCTAGTAGCTCTCCTGAATCAAGATCATAGAAATAAGAAGTCAATCTAAAAGCAAACATGTGTTTTATGGAAGAAAATGACGAGGTACACTCATATTACTCCTCTGAATCAAATTCTGAATCAATCTACACAAATGAAAAACATGCATCCTACTGCAATATGCTTGAAGAAATATATGACTCACTATTTAAGAAACATAAGTCACTAAAAAAAACATAAATCCGTTTTAGATGAAAGAGATACAATGCTGAAACAACATAATGAATTAACTGATAAATACAATTCTATTAACACTAACTATATTAATTTTGAATCAAGAATAAAAACACTACAGGATGAAGTGGAATCTTACAAACAGGCTGCATTGGTTTTTATAAAAGGAGATAATTCATTAAATGATATTCTTGGAAAAACTGTCATTAAAAAGGAGAGATTTGGAATTGGCAGTAAAGGAGAAAAACCTATGCTATATAAAAATTATTTTGTTCCTAGCTCTAAAAAGGTTAATTGTAACTTTTGTGGGAGAAAGGGACATATAGATAAAAACTGTTTCTTATGACAACCTAAAATTTGTGGTATTAAGAAAGCCTATGTTTCAAAATACTAATATGATTCACCTGATTTTAAAAGAACAAAGAAAATCTGGATACCCAGATCATTGCTAGCTAACACCCCTGGACCCAACAAAATATGGGTACCAAATCAATTTGTTTGAATGGATTTGCAGGTAGCAGGCCACCAGAGAAGAAAAGATATTTGATACATGGACAGTGGCTACTCAAGACATATGAGTGGAAACTCATTGAATTTTTATTCACTAACTCAAAAGGAATGAGGACCTGTCACATTTAGTGACAATGCCAAAGGAAAAATCATTGGCCTTAGAACTATTGGAGATCCAAAAACAGTCCCAATCAACAAAGTACTTTATATACAAGGATTAAAACAAAATCTGATAAGTATCTCTCAACATTGTGATGATGGATATACTGTTGATTTTACTAACAATTGTTGTACTATTTCTAAAGATAAACTTTTTAAATTTAAAGCACCAACAATTGAAAATGTCTATACTTTGGATTTAAATTCCTTGTGTAAACAACAAGTAAAATGCTTGACTACTAAAGTAAGTGAATCTTGGATCTGGAATATGAGAATTGGGAATCGCAATATATATGTTTTAAATAAGTTATCTAAGAAACATTTAGTTTCTGATATACCTAGTCTCAAATTTAAAAGTGACATATTTTGTGATGCATGTCAACTTGGCAAGAAACACAAATCATCCTTCAAATCTGTTAATAAAGTTACTACATCTAAACCTCTAGAACTTATTCATATGGATTTGTTTGCACCCTCAAGAGTAGCAAGATTAGATGGTAAATTATATGTATATGTTTTAGTTGATGACTATTCAAGATTTACATGGATTTTCTTTTTGAAATTTAAAAATGAAGCTTTTACTTTATTTGAAAGTTTCTAAAAATCTGTTCAAAATGAAAAAGGTTTTAATATAATCTCATTGAGAAGTGATCATGGTGGAGAATTTGAGAATCATGAATTTAATTCCTTTTTCTCAAACATGGGTATTAAACATACCTTTTCTACACCAAGAACACCTCAACAGAATGAGATTGTAGAAAGAAGAAATAGAACAATTCAAGAAATGGCTAGAACTTTGTTAAATGAATATAGCCTACCTATATATTTCTGGGTAGAAGCTGGGAATACAACTTTTTATATAATTAATAGAGTTTTAATTAGACCTATTTTGAAAAATACACTCTAAGAACTATGGAATAACAATAAACCTAAATTAAATTACTTTAAAGTTTTTGGATGCAAGGTTTACATATTGAACACCAAAGATAATCTTGGTAAGTTTGACCCAAAATCTGATGAAGGTATTTTCTTAGGATATTCTGCTACCTCCAAAGCTTATAGAATCTATAATAAGTTGTCAAGGATTGTTGAAGAATCAGTTCATGTGAGATTTGATGAATCTGATCCCTTTGAGAAAAGGACAGATCAAATGGATGAACTTGACTCTAATGATAACATGAGACTTGAGAACTTAAAGAATCATTTTGAAAATGATATAAAAGAAATTCAGTCCAGTTCAGAAGAACATGATACTTAAGAACCTTTAAATGTTTTTCCTAGACAGTCTAGAACCCTAAAGAATGACCCTTTAGAAACTGTGATAGGTGACTTAGATACAAGAATTAAAACTAGAGGAAACTTAGGAAACCTAGTGGAATTATATGGATTCCTATCTCAACAAGAACCCAAGACTATAGAAGAAGCTTTAAATGATGAAAGCTAGGTAATAAAAATTTAACATGAATTAAACCAATTTAAAAGCAATGAAGTTTGGGAATTAGTGGAAAGACCTAAGAATTATCCAGTAATAGGAACCAAATGGGTCTTTAGAAATAAACAGGACAACCAAGGCACAATAACTAGAAATAAAGAAAGATCAGTAGCTAAAGGATACAATCAAGACGAAGGAATATATTATGATGAGACTTTTTCACCTATAGCTAGGTTAGAAGCCATTAGAATCCTTTTAGCCTATGCATGTTATATGAATTTTAAATTATTTCAAAGGGATGTTAAATCTTCCTTTTTAAATGGTTATTTAATAGAGTAAGTTTATGTTGAGCAACCTCCTGGTTTTGAAAATTCTCAAAAACCAGATTCTATTTTTAAACTTACTAAAGCTATTTATGGCCTTAAACAACCACATAGAGCTTGGTATGAAATATTAAGTTATTTTCTTTTGAAAAATTATTTTACTGTGGAATGGCAGACCCAACACTCTTTAAGAAAACTGTAAAAAATAATGTTTTATTGGTTCAAATTTCTGTTGATGATGTAATTTTTGGATCAACTAATAAAACCATTTGTCATGAGTTTTCAAAGTTAATGCAAAAAGAATTTGAAATGAGTATGATGGGAGAACTAAATTTCTTCTTAAAACTTAAAATTTATCAAAAATATTTTGAAAATGTTTTAAATCAAAGAAAATACATTACTGATTTACTTAAGAAATATGGACTTGAAAACAACAAGACATTACAACTCCTATGTGTACTAATATAAAACTTTATTTGGATGAAACTAGAAAATCAGTTCACAACAAGTTGTATAGAGGTATGATTGGTAGTTTATTATATCTTACTGCTAGCAGTCCAGATATAATGTATTAAATATGTCTTTGTGCTAGATTTCAATCAAATCCTAAAGAATCTCATATAACTACAGTTAAAATAATTTTTAGATATTTAAAAGGAACAATTTTTCAATCTCTTCTTTATAATAAAACTTTTAATTTTAATTTGATTTCATATTCACGTGCTGACTTTGGATGTTGTAGATTAGATAGAAAAAGCACATCAAGAACATGTCACTTTTTGGGAAAGTCTTTGGTGTCATGGTCTAGTAAGAAACAACATTCAGTTTCCTTGTCAACAGCCGTGGCAGAATATATTTCTGCTGGCAGTTGCTGTGCACAAGTGTTTTGGATGAAAAACACTATTATGGACTTTGGATTAAATTTTAATAATACACCTACTTTATGTGATAATACAAGTGCAATTAATATTTCAAAAAATCATATTAGTCATTCTAGAACTAAGCACATTGATATAAGGCATCAATTTTTAAGAAATCATGGTATTAAAAAAGATATATTTTTATAATTTATAAATACATATATTCAATTAGCAGATATTTTTATTAATCCACTTCCTACTGCAAGATTTGATTTTATTAAGGGGGAGGTAGGTTTATTTGATTTTAAATAAAATTTAATTTCACAATGATTTTTTAATTCCGCTTAAAAATAATTTTTTTTGCTATTTTGTTTTTAAAATAGAATAAGTTTTTTTTATCCGCCTAATCAATTTTATTTATTTTTAAATATATGTAATGATTATTAAAAACATGGGAATCAAGGTTGTTAGAAACCCTTTCGACTTCTAAACCGCTTCATTTCCATCAAAACCTTTTCAAATCTGCAAACCGCACCTCTGCTCGTGAACCCTAATCTTCAAAACTCTAAAACCCTAACCTTCAAACCTTCAAAGATTCTCATAGATATGGTAAGGAATAAACGAGCTAGTGAATCCGTGCCAAGAAATGTTAGGAGACAACGCTCAGAAGGAAGAAAAATCTTACAGGGAAAGGTAATCGATCTCGACTGGTTATTTTAGACAAATCTACTGTTGAAACAAGCGTTGTCATTTCCAAACCCTGAACAAACATTCAATAGTGAAAATACGGAATTTCTATATGAGGTAGAACTTAGATACTTCTTCAAATCTGTATAGTTTAGTCTGGGGGATACTAAGGATAGTATGATGGCTAAAATAGAGGATATGGATTTCTCAATCTCGTCAGTCAAAATTGGTCAGATTCTCAACCACCCTCATGAGGGAGTTTTTCATTTTGATTTGAATAATATAGGAAATTATGTTCATAAATCTGAGGATATTATGTCTTTTTTATTTGGAACATTTACTATTAAGAAAATGATGGTGAACAATTTAGAACCAGATAAGAAGATCCTGGTTAAATTTATTCAGACAAGAATAGCTCCCAGAATGGCAGAAATGGAAAAGAATTTTTACCCTGATGTGTACATAATGTATCTTTTGTTAAGTGATATCAAGTTAAACATCCAAGGTACATGGCCAGGTACCTCCATTACTATTTCAAAGTGACGTCTGGATGAACTTTTATCCTTTCGGTCGATTTATTTCTAAACTGTTGCTTAAGAAAGACATGGTGAGATTAGTGGATGCCCGAGTACACTATCATCACAATAATATATTTAATGCTGGAACTTTAAGGAAGATTGGATACTTCTGGAGCACCATTAAAGGAAAACTCTTTCTAGTAGGAGATGAGGAAGATTCAAAGAGTGCTCAGGCTCAACCTGCTAATTCCAAGGAGGGACAGGCTGAATCAAGAGTCAGCAATGTACCAAGAAGGATCCGATTTGAAGTGGAAGATTCTAAAGAAGAAAGAAGTTAGGAGGGAATTCAATCTGGATGAACTAGAGCTGTAAATGAGTAAATTACTTCCCCGTCATTGGCAACAACAATAGAAGCTTTATTTTATTATTCTTCTGTAAGAGAAAAAGTTATTGATAAGACCATGGAAGTTGTTAGTGAAAGGACAACACTAGTAGATGGATCAGGAGCTCAAGAAGAATCTCAAAGGGAGAATCAGGAATAGATTGTAGCTGATGTTAAAGTTGCACTTCAACAGAACCAAGATAAGGAGGCAATGCCTGGTTGGGAAGTGTCCAGACCTCAGAAAACTCCTGAAAATGTTGTTCTCGAAAATCCAGTGGAAGTCCAAGATGCTGATGTTTGTGGTGAGAATGCTTCTAAAGCTCCCATAGAAGTAATTCAAGAGGATTTTTCAATGGAGGAGTCTGCGGACTCTAAGGAAAAATATGTGGACCAACCTACTCAGGAGAAAGAAAAAGATAAATCTGATGCTGAATCATTAACTTTGGTACTGCCGCATCATCCAGAGCCTGAGAATGTGAATCAAGCATAGGGTGACTCTGATTCAAGGAAGAAAGAAGTTGAAGAACTGTACAAAAAGGTGTCTCAGTTAGAATCTTAGAATGCCACTCTGAGAAATGCCTTAACATTTGAATTATTGAGATTTCAAAAGCTAAAAGAGAGTACAATCTCAAGGCAATAAGTTGAAATGTTTAAAGAGGATATGTTAGACTCAATTGCAAATTTGAAATTTGAAATGGTTATGAAGACAGATTTATCAGATCTGAAGTTGTTTATGGAGAACCAATTTGAATCAGTTGCAAATAGTGCTGTTAGTGAATCAGGTACTTCACCTGATTTAATCCAAATATTTCAAGCTATCACAGCTGCGATGAGAAACATGAATGACAGGTTGCATGATATTAAATATAACAGTGCTCCATTATCAGTGTTTTTGGACAATCAGAAATTTTTAGTAGATTAACTGATATCTAGTGAGCCACTAATCAGGACTCTGTTAACTTAGATTTCAGAGAATCTATCACTATTTATTGCAAAAGAATAAAGGATGCATGAGTTTTTCAGAGTCAATTTAATCGAGGATATTCTTATGACTCAAGAGAATAGAGAGCTCATTATCAAACGTGGAGATGGGATGATGAAGAGACTCAGGGAATAGTTCATAGAAATAAAGTCTGCAATCTAGAGGAGATAGAACCTATTGCCTATCTTTCCCAAACCTTGATTCGTGTGTATATCATAAATTTTTTATTTTTTATTTTTTAATGAAAAAATATCTCTTTCTTTCTATTTGTTTTACTGAATTTATTTTTGATATTCCAGTACTACAGATGTAATTATTGATAAACAGTTAATAATAAGCATTTACCTATAGTTCAGTGCAACATTAAATGTGTTAAATTCGATGATTTATCATTCTTTTTGATATCAAAAAAAGGGAGCGAAATTTGTATAACCACAACATTTTATTTTACAAAACTTTATTTAAATGGTTTTTTGTATATTTAATGTTTTGGGTACTTATCCAGATTGTTTATTATAAAGGTTATTCAGAAGGAGAAATTTGGATAAAACTAAAAACTTTTATTTCTATAGAATTTTTTTTTGAAGGGGGAGACATTTTTATTTATTGAAATAATTTTCCTAAAATTAAATACTGTTTCATCCTCTCAAAATTCTAAATCTTTATGTAACTAATTTTGGAATTTATTTTCATTTAAATAATTTTATTATCTTATGGGTTTTGTGATCATCAAAAATGGGGAGATTGTTGAGAAAAGTATTTTTTTCAACAATACATAATAATGTTATTTAAAGGGGGAGATTATTGAAAATAATACTCTGTCTCTTTATGATAATTTTGATGCTCACAAAGACCCCTAGTTATTTTTTTATGATTTTACTTAGTATTTTTCAGGAATTTATTAATTTATTTTACTCTTGAAATAAAGAGAATTTATTACTTGTTCGGAATTTGCTTTAAGCACGTCCTAGAATCACTATTCATACCCTATGTGGATAAACGTAGCGTAAGGATGGAAAGCGTGTATACTTTTTTGAGATAAGAGAATAGTATGGTTAAAAAACCATACGTTTTCAGCAACGTATGGTAGAAGAACCTTACATTAGGAAGGAATCTTACATTTTGGTTATCAGCAATGTATGGAAGGAGAACTGTACGTAAGTACTAAACGTTAAGTTTTTTTCTCAAAATTATGGTTCATCAACCTTAATTTTGTAAAAAACCATACGTTCTTGGAAAAGTATGGATCAAGTAAAAGTATAGATCTTTTACCGTACGTTTGAGAGTTGAAGAAAAAGTATGGATGATCAACCCTACATTTAAGATCAACCTTACGTTTGAAGAAAGTAACATGAACCCTATGTTTATGATTCAACGTTATGTTTTCAACCTTACATTTGAAGACTATGTCATCAACCCTACGTTTGGAGGCCATGTCATCAACCTTACGTTTGGCGTCGGAAAGTTTTAAAGATGATATTTTTATGCAACGGTTAGCAAGATGATTATTGGGTGGATTTCAAGCCAGATTTAAATTCATTTTTAAAGTACAACTTTGACCGATTCAAAGCCGTTTTTTCATTGGATTAAAGATCGAATTAAAAGGATATTTTTATGCCGAGTTTTCAGGGAAGTTACGAATACTCTGTATGTTTAAATTTTTGAATATTGCAAATCATAAGGCGAATTTTATGGATCTAAATGTGCAGGAGATATGTTCAGATTTATAATATATGTTCTCTCTAAAAAAACACCATATAAGGGAGAGTGGTGATCAATCTATTATTAAAAATGAGGAAAATAGAGACTATAGAAAATCACATTGATCTACTGATTCAAAAAGGAGCGTCAAAGCTCTGTTCATTTAAGAAGAAGGAACTAGATAGAATATTCACTTGTTCTGCATTGAATATCTACTGTGGATCTACTACTGATGAAGTTATGAACTATCTCTCTATATATACTGCAACCGGATCGACTCAGAATTTCTTTGTTTTAAAAATAAATATTTTTAGAGATGACGATCCATCTGTTGTCAATTGCATTCTGTTGCAATTGTGCAGATCAACTGGAAATCTTCCTTCTGAAATTATTTTTATTCTTGAGTAACCAGCTTGTCGTACTAAGCTGTGTAGGTTCATGTTTGAACCAGAAGTATTTGTTTTGCCTTGGATTGTAAAGGTTTCAACTACCTGTACTCAGTTGTGTACTAGTCTGTTGAAATGACGACCAGATAGTGAAAATCACCAAGCTCGTGGAGTTGAGCGTTGGTGGAGTGGACTAGGGTCCTTCTGTTCCCCGAACCACTATACATCTTTGTGTCCCTACTTTTATTTATTTCCACTGCATGATCAAACCTGATAAATCATAGAGGATAGAACTCATTCAATTGAAGAGTTAACGAAAAATCTGAAAGACACAATTCACCCCCCTCTTGTGTATAATCTATATAGTCAAGATCCAACAAGTAAAAGGAGTAATCAGACCTTAATTGACATGGTTAGACCAATTTTGTTCTAGGAAGATCATTTATTATCCTTTTGGGGATACAAATTATAGATAGCGGTATATACCCTTAACCGAGTACCGACTATAGATATATATTGTATTCTATATGATTTTAGGTTTGTAAATAAACCTAGTCATCCACACAAATTCATATGGGGATGAGATACTTTTTTTAAGAATATACCTAGTGAAAAATTAGAATCCCAAAGCCTGAAGTACATATTTATAGGTTATCCTATAGAAACTAAAGGACATTACCTATATAAACCTTAAGATAGAAATTTGATTATTGTAAGACATGCCATATTTATTGAAATTGAACACATATAAAATGGAAATAATGGGAGAAAGATTGAATTTTATGAAGTTAATACTCCATATTTACAATAGATATTATGAGAAAAATATCCAAAAGAGATAGTGGGAAATAATGATATTCCAGATACATAAGTACTTCATAGGCTAACTCGAGAGGTAAGAGAACCAGAGTGGTATGGTTTTATTTTCATTGATTTAGGTGACACATTACTTCTACCGAATTATGAACCTTCAATATACAAGGAGGAAGTTAATGGAAAGGATGCTTTTAAATGGAAGGATTCCATGAATTTAGAGATTGAGTCTATGTACCAAAACCAAGTTTTAATTTTTTTTATTCCTTCTAACTAATTTAAAACCCATTGGGTGTAAATGGGTACTCAAAAAAAAATTGGACTGGATACTAAAGTAAATAATTATAAGGCACAATAGGTATTGAAAGGTTTCAAGAAATGTGAAGGCATAGATTAGAAGGAAACCTTCTCACAAGTAGAGATGTTGAAATCCACCATAATATTACTTGTAGTAGCATCCTTCTATGATTATAAGATTTGTAAAATGGATGTCAAAGTTTATTTTTATTTGGAAATTTGGTTGAAGATGTCTATATGGCTCAACCTGAAGGGTTTATTAATTCAAATATTGTCAATAAATTATTCAAGATACAAAGATCCATTTATGGGTTGAAGTAGGAATCAAAATCATGTACTGTTCAATTTGATGAGGCTATAAGAGAATTTGGTTTCATCAAGAACAAAAGTGAACCATGTTTCTATAAGATGGTTAGTTGGAATTCTATTGTTTTCCTCATTTTATATATTTATGTCATATTAATTATGGTAAACTAATATATATTAAGACATATCATAGAGGCTACCTAGAATAATCCAACGTACATGTATTTAAAAGTCACTCAAAAGGTACAATATGGAACAATCCAAGAGAGGGTTTTTCCAATGTCACATGGTATCAATATATCTAAGAAAATGTGTAGAAAAACATCAGAGGAGAGAAGTGGGATCTATCATGTATTTCATTATATATATGGTTTAATGTTGTCTCTTCTTTAATCATTGTGGGATGATATCAAGATAATTCAGTAGAGATGAATTTGGTAGTAGTAAAAATCATTCTAAAGTATCTGAGATGTGAAAAGAATATTTTCCTGTTCTATGAAGGAGATGAGATACTAATAGTGAAGGGGTACAATGATTCTAGTTTCTAAAAAAATCATGGTCAGCTAAAATCACATTCAAACTATGAATTTGTCCTGAATGGTGGTGCAGTGAGCTGTTGAAGCTTGAAGAAACATGTTTTCACTAACTCTACAATAAGATCTGAGTATATCATGGCTTATAATGCAGCAATGGAGGATGTTTTTATATGAATATTTATCATAGATATTATTTTTGTGTTTAACAGTATGGAATCCATTATAATTTTTTGTGATAATACTATTGCAGTGATTCTTGAGAAGGAGGCTAGGTCACACAAGAGGATGAAGTATATACTTTAGAAGTTTCATCTCTTGAGAGATTTTACTCAGATATGAGAATTCACAATTATCAGAGTAGCCATAGAGGATAATGTGGAAGACCCCCAGAATAAAGTCATATCTTAGTAGAAGCATTATTCACATGTGAGAGCTAACAGGTTGACACATGTAATAAGATGTCTCTTTTTCAAGTTGGAGTGTTTGATGTGGGTTCCCTAGATCCAACTAATGTATGTACTTTTATTACCATTATATTTTTACAATTTGATATATACATGTGTTTACCTTACCAAAATAGTTTTGATACTTTTGTGTCCACTATATTTATGGTAATTTACATATATTACATGTCATATCAAAAGGTTATAGTAGTTCATAGACTATAATGATATCATATAGATACCATGAAAATAATATTAAACTTATTTCCTATAGTCCATATATAATATAATAATAGGACGTAGATAATGTGTGACTATCAAGTGTTGGGGGCTCATAAGAATTGAGATTTTTTCTTATGATGTTTTCTCTCAGTGATCTTGAGTATATGAGATCGTGAGTACTGATCTTCCAATAGGAACTCCACTTGTCTCAAGTGTCATCGGTAGTTACTATCTACAAACACATGTAATTGTATCTTGACTTGAGATTATTATTAGTGTATACTATCTGATTATGAACTTTGATGGAAGATAAAATCTATTTCAATGATGTCCTAGTGAGGTGGATTTTGTTGGGAACATCATTGGTGGTATGGTATTGATTAAATAATCAATATAATTTTATTTCTTATTTTTAAAGGAAGTGATATATTGGGCCTAGTCGATCAGGAGGGTAGTACCTTTACAAAATTCAGGGGTTTGTAAGGGTTCCACCTCACCCCTTGAAAGGTGGATTATAAAAAATCAATAAAAATGAAGGCCTTCAGGCCATTGGATGGAGAAAGAATAATGACATATATTGAATGTCTAGATTTTTGATATATAGTACAACAAAGAGATTATATTATATTATGTGTGTTCGTAGGAAAGGTTGTCATTGCAATGAATTTTCCCCATCTCCTTAGAGGTCTTGATGGTATTCTAGACTTCACTCCTTGTATATGAATAATATTCACATCTATTGAGATAATTTCCTAGAGGGACACACACATAGAGTATTCAAAAGTCTGGCCTATAATGATTAATAAGAGTATATGACATAGTTGGCCCCACCATAGAGTCCAATAATAAATGATCACTAAAGAATATATAAATTCATTATTATTCATGTATATAATAATTGGAGATGAATTTATTTAATTAATTTATTTACTGGTATTTAAGTGAATACATGGAAACATATTTAATAAAACAATATTATTTTAATATTCAAGATTTATTTAATATTTGTGGGAATATTAGGATGAATTAATGACTCGGTTTTATCACATAATATATTTATTACATTAAAAGTAGGTGATAAAAAATATAAATGATGTTTATTTCATAGTTAATTGATCATAAAATGTCATTTATCGATTATTTGTTGGGTGTTATTTATACGGGGTTCAGGAAACCCTTATTGGTTGTTTAACCTCCATTATATAATCAATATGAAGATCTTTTCTAGGGTAATATTCATCCAATAGAAAATGAGAAATCATATATCCTCCACCCCACATCATAGAGAGAGAATTATACATTCCATGTGCTTGATCTAAGATCTTTTTCACGAAATAAAGGAACGATGTCATGGTGATCATCATGATGTCGAAGGATTTATCGAACATCCATACTAGCATCCAGATTCAATGGTTGATATTCTTATGGATTCATGAAGAATTTTTGAATGATCTGGAGGGATTAAAACTCAGTCCCTTTAAGAAACAATCTCCAATGACTAACAATTTTCGAACATTCCATCAAATCAGATGAGGTAATTGTTTATTTAATTTTTGTGGATAAATTAATTCACACATGATCCTTATAATTTTAATGGGGATTGAATCACTAATAATAATATTGTTTCATCAATACAGTGTTGAAAATTTTAAATCTACGGTCCATCTGTATTGGCTACGCACCCCGATAACTTCAATGAGGTTCAAGGTGAGATAGAAAAGCTTGATGTTCAACCTCATTTAAGACCAATCATCTATCATGAGTTACAGATTGTAATTCACCCATAACATTCTCAAAAACATGGTCTTTGGATTGAACCCATTCCATGGTTAAAGGAGTATAAGGTGGGTATTGAATATCTTAAATTACAATAGAAGATATATGTTTATGTATGGTCAAACTAGGTTGATCATCATCATCATCATTTTAAGGATGTGATTTATGAAGATTCTCATTAAATTTGATGTAAATTTACTCTTCTAAGGTCTTGGTCCTCTTATTGAAGACTGAGAAGGATTTACTTGTGTTTTAGTACCCAAGAAACATGACTTAATCATATTTAAGGTTAAACTATCCTATATTATTCTTGTTATTAAGGAAAAAACATTTACAACTGAAAACATTAAAGAGTCAAACTTTTGAAAATTTTCCTTCACAAAGTTCATAAGGGATTTTTCCTAAGACGGGTCGTATAAGAACACAATTAAAGATATATTTAGTGGTATTTACCTTCTTAACCCAAAATAATTGAGGAAGTTTAAATGAAATCAAGAAAGTCTTAGACATTTCTTGGAGGGACTGATTTCATCTTTCAACAACCCAATTTTGTTGAGGTGTTCCATGAGTTGAGAATGAGTGATGATAACCTTGAGAAGCACAAAACTCATCAAATTATTTGTTTTTCAAATTATTCACCATGGTCAATTATAGGGGAAAATAGTTTATAGCCTTTTTAATTTCGGTCTTTCCTTGAAAAGTTAATAAATATATTACATGCCTAATTTAACAAGATAATAAAGATTCTATGAAAATATAATATTGTAATCAATAATTACAAATGTGTAATCTTTACCTCTGATGCTAGAAACTAGAGTTGGTCCAAAAATAACAAGATGATATATTTATAAATCTTAATAAGTGGAAACAACCTTTTTATATATGAAATTATATTTTTGTTTCATTCCAAGTTGGAAGTGTTCATAAATTAAGTTATATTTGAAAGAAAATTTCAGAAAATCTCGTACTAGTTAGTTATGATTGAGCTTAAAAAGAGTGAATATTAGAATTACCTATAAATTGATGTGAAATCCAAGATTCCTTATCTTTTTCACTTAATCACTTAACATTTTAACTTTCAAGATAGTTTAAATAAAAAATTTATACATTTTTAAAATGATAAGTGGTAAATAGAAGATTTCCTTTATAATTGAAAACATTACAAAAATCCTTTTTAAAATTTATTTTTAAACCGCTATAATATAATTGACTAATAGTTAGTAAATTATAATTCAAATCATTAAAAGTTAAAACATATTGAATTAAAATAGAGTTTAAGAAACAAATCGTACTTATAACAATAATTTTACCTTTTAAATCATCTCCAACTGTGACATGTCCACCATCAAAGACTTTGAGATGATTGAATTTATAAAGATCACTACACATGTACCTTACTAACCTGCTCTCCATATATAAAGTAGCTTCCTGGGTTTTTTATCATGAGATCCTTGTCCTACAAAATATTAATTGACTGATAATTTTGGTACCAAAATCGTTGGTTCACTTAAGTTAGCTGATAATGATATTGGTATCCAAACTTTTTTGGAACAAGTTTTTCCATTAGAAAAATGAGACAAAAGATAAATTCTCATTGGTATACCACATCTCTCACTTTTAAAATTATGTTTTTAAAATAGATGTCCCGTTTTTTTACAATAATTATAAACTTTATTATGAAAAGTTTCATTCACAAAAGTTGTTTTTTCTAATTTTTTCTGAAAACTATATTGTTTTGAAAAACCAATCATGGGATTACTTTTAATAAAATATTGAGATTAAAATTTTTATTCAATGTTTCTGTGACTTTTGTAATGTGGGAAATATTATTTTTAAAATCTTTAATATAAAATTCCAAATTCCCAAAATCTATTTATTCTTTTAGTTTTAAAACCAAATCATATTTTTTCATTTAAAAGTTAATATTTTTCAAAAAAAAACATAATTATAATTATTTTTAATATCATCAAATTTCGGGCAAGTTTATAAAAACCATCTTGAAGTTAATCTATAGCATAAAGAAGATATTCATAGCTTAATATAATGAAGAAGTAGAAGAGTAAGAACTACAACCTGCTGAATTTACTTTGTCACATACCTCAATATTGGCTAGGAGACACTTAGGACATTCATCACATGATTTTTCTATTAAATTGATTCCTCTCTTTCAATTTAAGTAGAAACATTTCATGTTTTTTTACCTTTATTCATCTTTTTGTTCAATGGAAAATCTTACTAGCTTTGCCCATTCTTTTTGAAATTGAAGAATGTAACTTACATTTATTGATTTTTATTTTGGAATCATTTAGTATATATCTTCGTGTTTATGTAATTGTTTACCCTTTTGGTAGGATGACCAATGTTGGTGTCACTTTCAAATGATTCATTTTTGATTAAACAAAATAAATAGTCTATTTTAGTTTCTTTGACCCCATTTTCCTCTTTTTGGTGTTTATTTTCATTATTATCTCATAAGTAATGAGGGAACGAATGATCTTCTCAACCACCATATTATTTATGTATTTAGCTTCTTGGATTACAGTGAATTCAGGTTCCCAATTTCTAGGTAAAACCCAAAGGATTTTCTTGAGTGAATATTCTATATAAATTGAATAAAAAATATCCTTTAAACCATCACATATATCATTAAATAAAGTAAAAATTTTAGAGACAGATTCACGATGATACATAGAGAAACTTTCAAAGTCTTTTCTAAACAAATCTAATATGGCATCTTTGGTTTTTTCCCTTCATGAGTTAATTCTAAGATTTTATAAATTTAATGAACCATTATTTAAGTATAAATTTGATTAAATTAATTTTTATCTAAACCATAATGCATGAATTCCACAGATTTACCATCTAATTAAAAAGTAAAAATATCATCAGGGATCTATTTATCTTCTTTATTTGTAGTTGGAGTATAATCATGTAGAACTCTTTTCCATACGGGATAGCTAATAGATCTAAGAAAAGTAAATATGTGAGTTTTACAATATGAATAATTACTACTATAAAAAATTTCAAAATGAAATGTAGAGTATTTTTCATGATCATAATAGTTGTTTAAAAATTTCATTTAAAAAATACAATATTTCTTTAAAAATAGGTTAAATATATTAAAAAAAAAATAATATTTAAAATAATTTCAAAATATAGTAATAATGAAATTCAATATCCCTTTTATGCCTAATGTTGGTCATATTAGGGTAAAATAGAAAGAGGGGTTAATTTCCCATTAAAAATAAAAGAAAAAGACTAAAGTCTTAAATATAAAAAACATATTTTAGAACGATTAAACACTTTTGAAGATATAAAAAATATTCAAAGTAAAACAAAGTTTAAAGTGTAGTGATATAATAAAATATGTTTATAAATGTGTAAGAATAAAAAAAATAGTGATTCGATAAATAAATGATTAAACGTGTTGATAGATTTAAACATTTTATTAATTAAAAGAATTAAAAGTGATAAATAAATAAAAATAAAGAAATAAAATAAGACATAAAATTTGTTAAGGAATTTCGACAATAGATCTGAAAGACACCCTATGTACACCACTTCAATTACTTGAGGATTTAACATATTAGTATATTGGCTTAAACAATAGTCAAGATACCAAAACCCCCTTATTTTTTAGGTTATAAAATGATAACTAAAATACAATTGAGACTAGATTTTTAATGGGTATATATAGAAAATTAAAATAGAATACTATATAGAATTTTAATAGTTATGGAAAGAGAACCAGAGTCCGTCACTTTAAAAATAGTGAGCACTAATAATAAAATAAAGAAGAATATATGGGATTTCTTATAAGTAATCATGTTTTATCTTAGTCTCAATTATATCGAAAGAATTTTAAGAAACACTATGAGAGAATGAGAAAATAATGAGAGTGATAATATATTACAATCGGCACACAATCTAGATTAGATAACAGAGGTTTTATAAAATAAATCACTTTGAGAGATAATTGGTGATTGTAGCATGTTGGCATTAGAGAATGGTTGAGAAGATAAGTTTTGTAATAAAATCGTTCAAGAGGTCTCTATTTATAGCCTTAGAATCATTAAAATATATATTGTAATTAATTGGAACAAATTAATACATTTAAGGCCAAAGTTAAATAGATTTGAATAGAATTAAAAGCATCAACACTTGTCGGTACTGATTTTATGATGACTTGGTGGGAAATCCTTGGCAGTTTTGGCCTTCAAACACCCAAAACTGTGGTTGTGATCACATGATTGTACCCATTTTTTCCTACCAACATATCTACCATGGCTTCACCCACAAGGGCATGACACTATCCATTTTTTCCTACAACTTGAAAAGGTGGTGCCTCCACTTCCATAAATGTCCTTCAAAGAATCTTCTAGCCTCCATCCAAGGATTCAAAACTAAAATTAATACTTATTCAATGATAATTTTAGGTTCTTTCAAGATTTAAACATGAATTAATAATGTTTATAACTACACATCAAATAGATGAAATTTTCAATCACTTTAATGGGTGTTTTTAATCATTAGAACTAAAGATAGTGAGAAGTGTAATAATAAGAACACATCCCTAAAAAGTATGACATAAGATCAATGTAATTATTGATAGGGGTGGGTTGAATCAGTGATATCTTTTTATTTTTTTTATATTTATTTTGAAACAAACTTCATCTCTTATTAATGATTTATCACTTTTTTGAAAACAAAACATTCAAAAATCCACAAGAACACACGAATTTATAAGTTTCACTAGTAAATAAGTGTAGCTAGTCCATATCGTGGTTTGGAAATAATCCAAAACCACACAATACTCTAGAAAACCATCTGTTTTTTGTGGATACAAAAAGTAGAAAATAACTTTACACTTGTAAATAATTATGATTGATACAATAGTGCATGTGATTTTTTGAGAACTAAATATGTAAATAAGATGTTGGAAAATGTTTAGAAACATTCACTAATAGGTTGTGATTTTTTAAATATGTTACTTCATCAACATTCACATTTTTAAATCTTCAAAAAAATTTCTTCACTTTCATACCCCGTAGAAGGTATGAAATTTTTTGGACTTTGTATATACCTCAATCTGATACATCTGTTTGATTCCTAAATCCAATTTGACTATATAAAAAGAGTCAGTCTGATTTCTTTGTAGAAAACCAGAACCCTACTCTTCCCTTCTTCTTCTTCAATCAGAATCGATTATTTTAATTGTTCGTTCTAATCTGTTGAATCCCAACCTCCGCTACTCTGATTAATTCTTCTTTTATCAACAAAATTTTCTCTAGAAGTTCTATCCATTAAACAGTTCAAAACCAAAACTCTAGAGATCTTAATTTTTTCACAAGAACAATTTCAGAGCACATAATACTTTTACCCCTTTATATAGGTGTGACCAAAATAGAAAATGAAAGAATTTGAAATAATTTTATGACTTAACAAAATTTCATATTTATGAATTTCGAATTCATTTTAACTCTATTTCACAACTTTTCAAACCTTCTCAGCTCTTATATTATATTTTTGAATCTTATTTAATTCATCAAAACCTATTAATTATCAATATTACTTGAAAAAGAACTTCAAAAGTGCTCAATACAAAAATTGATAGTCTGAAACATCTCATTCCTAATTTTTTTGCATCCCGATTATCTTAACTATATTCAAAATAGTAAAACACAAGACTTATCACTCCGATGCTGCAACCCAACTAAACATATTTTAACAACATAATTGCTTCTTCTAAAGGTTTCAGTTTCCTAAAACCACTTTCTTCATCTGTTTAACTACCCGTCATTTTGATGAAACTGTGTCTGATGAAATTGCATCTAATGAATTATCGGTTCCAAATAGCTTGTTCAGTGAATTGTTCTCTGAAACTCACCTGAAGAACTAGTCTCAAAAAATAACCTGATTAAACAGTGTAAAAATTCATCTTTTTTTATCAATGTCAGAAAATATTATTTTTTATAGGATTCAATAACTATGGTCCATATGAAACTATTTTAGTAGTCCATTATTCTACATTTGATAAAAATCTACATCTGAAGCCTTATTATTGTCAAACATTCATCTGATTGATTGTTTTTAACAAAAAATTATTAATTTATAACACTTAGAAAATGATAGTTAATTTGATGGATCAGTATATCCAATGAATCGGATTGACTGATCGATCAACTTTTCTGATGTATTATCTGATCAGTTCTTTTGAAAACCTTTTGAATTCAGTAAATACAAAATTTATATCTTCAAACCACATCTGGGTCTGGTGCATCTCAATCTGATGATTTGTGTTTAAAAAATAAACATCATAGAAACACCATAAATATTCATTCCTATTATCTTCTATAAACTCCAAATCATGAAACTTATTCATGATTCAAAAACATTAAATGATCAGAAAATCATCATCTAAATTAAAGATGAATATTAACAAAAATCCTACATTAAGAATTTTGTTTTGGAAAAACTTCAAATTCCCTCTAGAAAAATAAAATATCATGATGTTTTTCTTGATTTTTATATCATTAAGATCGATATGGTATCGTTTAATTTTTTTATGTTGAACATATATTACAACATTCTGAATCTTCTACGGCTTCTTGGTTCATTTTAAAAATCTACATTCTTGGAAAGATAAGATTGATGAAAAGATCACCTAGAAAGTAACATTCAAAATATAAAACATCAAATGATGGAATTTCTCAAGAAATATGAGTCCAATAACCTATGTTATAAACCCTTAATTTTATGAAAAAGCAAGGTGATTTTTCTTAAAGTCAACAAAAGGCAAAACTTACAACAAACTTATTTCAAACAACTCATCCAGGAAACTTGGTCTAAAAAATTTCTCCCTCTGGATTGTGTTATCTAACCTGATTTAAAAATAACTAAAAATTTTTAAACTCAACTTATGGAAAACCTATCAAAAATTATAATATTAAATGAGAGAATTCAATAAAGGAAACAATAATCATTGAATAGAAAAAAAGGTTATCCATAAGTAGTGAATTAAGAAAAAATCTTCTATAACTTCAAACATTCCATCTTATTCTTCACAGATTATTTACTTTCCTATAAAAAACTTTTCTTCAAACACTTCAATAAACTATTTAAAAATTTCACACATTTACATGTTGATATCACAACTTACATTTTTTAATAATACCCCTACATACAAGATTCCTTAAAAGGTTTATCACATATCAATGGATATATTTATGAAACATCATATTTCTCCCCTGGAGAACACTATACAAAGACAAGATTAGATAGGAGACATAAAAACATATCTTAACCTTAGAGAGAATGAGGTTGGATTCCCATGTTCAACCTCAGTTTATAGAAATATTCCTTTGGTGAAGGTTTTGTAAATATTTTGGCAACCTGTTTCATTATGGGAACATTTTCTAACTTGAGTTCATTTATCTCGACATGATCATTGATGAAGTTGTATTTGATATCAATATTATTTGAATGGGAATTTTTCATTGGATTTCTAGTGAGATTTATAGTACATTGATTATCACAACTTAAGATAAGAGGTAACTTGAATTTTGATAGTAAATATTCTAATTGAGTCTTCATCCACATAATTTTGGTGGAATATTGAGTGGAAGAAACATATTTAGCTTCAATCATGCTAAGTTCTATAAAATAATTATTTTTAGTATTCTAACTGACAAAAAATTCCCCTAGAAATAAAACTCTACCAGATGAAGATCTTCTATCATCCACACTTCCTCCCAATCAACATATGTATAACTAAACAAATAAATTCTTCATGAGTTGTCATATTTAATACCAAAATATATTATGCCACTGATATATCTGAGAATTGTTTTTCCTACTAAGAGATGATATTCTTTTAGACAACTTTGGAAACCTTCCCATAAAGTAATATCATATACAATATCTATTATTGATGAAATCAAATATAAAAAACTTCTAAGTAGATTTATAAATTCTTTAGAATCCACTCTTTTCCATATCTATCTTTAACAATCTTGGTTCTCATTTAAATTGGTGTAGAAAAAGTTCTTGAATTTTCCATGGAAAACATCTTAAGAAGTTCCTTATAATACTTTTCTTGATATATAAAAATATATTTCTTCTTTTGTGAGAATTGTATTCCAAGAAATTATTTCATTTCAACAAGAATATACATTTCAAAAAAATTATTCATCTCTTTATAAAACTTTTCACAAGATCTTTCATCATTACCAACAAAGATAATATCATAAACATAAACAATTACAATGAAAGAGATCTCTTGATTTTATATGATGTAAATATTCTCATCAACTATTCAATTAATAAATTTTAGCTTCCTTAAGTGGGAATCCAACTCAGAATACCAAGATCTTGGATTTTACTTTAACCCATACAAATATTTCATCAACTTTAAAACATAACTTTCATCTTTTCCAATTATAAATCCACATGGTTTTCCAATATAAAATTCTTCATCAAGTTCTCCATTGATAAAATATAACTTCAGATCCATCTAAAAGATTTTATAACCTTGTTGTGTATTAATTTCAATAGGGATCTGATAGTATATAATCTAGCTATAGAAGAAAAAGTCTCATCAAAATAAATAATATCAATTTTTGAGTAACCTTTTCAAACAGATTATGCTTTGTTTCTTATCACATCACCATCTACGTTAAACTTGTTTTGAAACATCAACTTTATACCAATAACCTGTTTATTATTTGGTTTGGGTATAAGTTTCCAATTATCATTCTTCTCAATCTATTCCATGTCTTCATTCATAGTATGAATCCACTCCAATTTCTCAAAATCTTCATTAACATCTTTTTTATCAACTTTTTAATAAAAATAAGTATGTGTAACAAAATTTAATTTTCTTCTTGGTTGTAATTTTTGTAGTTGATCACCAATGATGTATTGTATTTCCACCTATTTTCTCAATGTAGGATGATATATATGAAGTTTTTCCACATCACTATAAATAAATGAGTAGGATTATTCTAATTTCATGGATTCACCATCATTGTAATTCTTTTCATGTATCACAAATATCTCATCTTCCCCATATTTCCTATTTTTATGTGTTTTTGAAACTTATTCTAAATTTTTTAAGAACTTTTACATCATAAGAATAAAATAACTTTCCGGTTTCTTTTCTGAAACATATATATCCTCTTCCATCAAGAGAAAAACCAATAAAATTCTATCTACACCTCTTGGATCAAAATTTTCAAGATTTCCATTTTTTATTTTTATGATTCAGGGACTCACAAAAACTCTTAAGTGTTTCAAACATGAAATTTCGTTATAGAATTTTTTTTAAGGAGTTATACTTGAACTTGATCTATAGAGACAAAAATTTTGAATGTAAACTACTTTACTCATCATCTACCTCTAAAAATTGAGAGAAAGTGTAAGTTTTATTAACATAGTAAGTCCCATATCCACCAAACTTCTATTATTTCTTTCAGTAACACCATTTTTATGTGGTGTGTAAGGTAAACTGAACTCATGTAGAATACCATGTTTTTCAAGATAAATTTCAACTTCTTCATAGAATATCAACATTCATTTTCTTCTCTTCTCATGAAACTCTTTAATTTTTTTTAGAGATTTCGATTAATGTTACAAATAAATAATACAAGTAATGTGAGTAACATCATCAATGAAATAAATGAATTACATATTTATGAAAGTTTATTGTTTTCTCATTAGCCCAAAAATATTATAATTAATCAACTCCAGGGGACAATTTGAATGAATTTTAACTTTCTTATGCACTATGTTTTTAATTTTCCGTTTCTAAAATATGGAACAACAACAATATTTTTTTGTCAGAACAAGAATATCATGTATAATGTCTCACGTTTTTAACATTCTCATATTCCTATGAAACATATTCTTCGACCTTTTATTCCATAATTGATTCTCTTCCATCAGTCTTTGATGATAATAATTTTTTATATCACTAGCTTGAAACAAGTTCCCTTTCATATGTTGGACTATTTTAACAACTTTTCATATTCAACTCTTTTCACAAAAAAATATATTTTTCAGAAAAAATAACTTTATTACCTTCATCATAAAGTTTTAAAACACTTAACAAGTTGTGTTTCATCCCATAAAAAAATAATTCATTTTTGGATTTTAGTTTTTTCCCCACTAATAGCAGATCCAACACCTTTGATTCAAAGAGATTCATCGTTTATAAATGCCATTATTACTTCTTTAAAATATTTCACATTCTTCAAAAGATTCAGATATCCTATAATATGTGAATAAAACCCACTATCCAAGTTATAGGGTCATTCTCATTTTGTATCTTTGAGAGAATTTTCAACAACAACATATTTTTCTTTACCTTTATCTTTTTTCACATTTATATTTTGAGAATTGTTGTAAACATTTTGTTATTCTAATAACAAAAAAATACATAATTTTTCAAGATTTTGCATATATTAAAATATTTCACAAATAGTTTCCAAAAGTAAGAATCTATTTGAAACGTTCATTAAAACTCTTTCAGGATATCTTCTTTGAGAGGACTGACTCCCCCTAAAATTTTATTCCTGTTACTCATGGGATTATTATAGTGTCATTGATTTAACCACCACTTATTTTATATATGAAAAAACCCTCTATAATACCATACATATCCATAGAAAGAATATTTTCCTCTATAAACTCCATGTTTCTCAAAGTTGTAAACTTTTTTTTCTATAACTTTATTACCTTCCATGTTAGGACTTTGTTGAGCCCTAGAAGTTATGATATCTTTTGAAATGTTCTTTTTCAACTTGTATTTCTTCCAATATTTAATAGAATCACTATTAGTAGAAATATTTGATTCATACATTTAAATTTTTGAATCTTTTAAATTTTCAGCATTGATGGTTTTGGCTACTTACATGATTTTCTTAGCTTTCTCAATATTAAGAACAGATTTATTATTCATATCAACCTTTGAAGGTAACTTTTTTTGAACTTTATTTTGTTCAAACATCTCATAACTTTCACCAATTGTAGAGATATATTTTTGGAAACATGTAACTCCTTACTTAGTTTTAGAGAACTTTTGTTAAAAAAGTTCTAAATCTTCTTCAATAAATTTTGTCTTTATTTTAACTATTCATTCCAATTATTTTATTTTTCTAGATAATTATTCAAATGATAAATCCCTTTCTCTAAATTAGGTTTATCTTCAATAATATATTCTTTAATTTTTTTTAGAACTTTTTTTCTTCAACTTATTTATTTCTATTTCAAGTATTACAATTTTCAAAAGATATTATTTCAACTCTCTTTTTAGAGAATATTCTAACTAGGTTTATTCATCATCTTTAGAACTACTATTTTCATTATCAGGGTACTTCTAATCATTAAATCTTTCAATAAACATGTTTTCTCTAGTATATTTGGTTAATTTTTCATCTTAAAATTCATTGTCTCTTCTTTATCGTACATAGACAAATAAATATCATTTTCGATTTGGATATCTTATTATCTTTTCCCTTGGAATAATATTTTTATTTATTAACATGTTTATTAAGGGATATTCTTGAATTTATTTCATCTTCATTTCTTTATTCTTAATATTTTATTTCAGGAAAATTTGAATAAAAATCCCAATAGCTCCACTACCAAATAATTTTAGGGGTAAATTCCCTTTGTACTTTCCTATGCCTCTTTTTAGATTTTTAGAAAACAAGGAAAAGAATTAATAATTTTTTTACTAACCTCATATTTGATGTCAGTGTCACTAACTTATTCCTCTTTAGTAATATTCTTAGTCTTTCCTTACATGTAAAATTTGAAGGAAATTTCTTAATAAACTTTTACTTTGTTTTTTATAAATTTGTATCTTCTCAATTCTTATGTGATAAGAGTGATATATAAGTCATAAAAAGATAGATTTTTAAGATCTCTATCTTCCAAAGATGAAACTTTGGAATAAAACATATTAGGAAGAATTTGTAAGATCTTTTTAATAATTGTTGAATCTTATAATTTCTCACCAAGACATCTTATAGTGATTACAATATCATTCACCATTGTAAAGACGTCACCTACATATTCATACTCACCCATTTTGATATGTTCCTACTTCAGCCCTCATATTTACAAATGTTCCTCTTCACCTTCAAATTTACTTCATAGATATTTTCATATTTTCCCAAATACCTTTGGATGTTCCAAATCATTTTACTATCATAAATTAACTTTCATATAGTGAAGAGAGTAAATAATTTTTAACCCTTCCATCATTCTCCAAATTTTTCTTATCTAAAATTGTAAGAGGGAAATTTTCTACAGGAAAAGGAAATACATATGAAGTTGCTTCAAGAACATCCTAAAAAAGATACATAAGATATGGAAACATTATATCATTCTAGATATGATATTTCATTCTATAAAAAACTAGAATCCACTTACTATTCACACAATTCAAATTATCCATGAGAAATTCTATTCAAAATTCATCAACGATTAAAAAAAGGGACTATTTCTTTGATACCAATTCAAAAGGCCCACACATGATCAATGTAATCACTATAATGGGGAGGGGGATAATTAGTGATATCCTTTTCTTTTATGGTATCTTTCTTTAGAAACAAATTTATCCCCTTGTTAAAGAATTATCACTTTGATAAAAAAGCATTCACACATCCCTAGAAACTTACTAATTTATAAGGTTCACTACTTAATAATAGTAGTTATTCCCTGACATGGGTTGGATATAATACAATATTGCACAATTAAATAGAAGAAATCCCTTTTCTGTGGATACAACAAGTAGTAAATTCCTTTACACTTGTAAATAAATATGTTCAATACAATGGTGCATGTACTTATTCTAGAAAAAAAGTTGTAAATAAGATTGTGTGACAAGTTTAGAAACTTTTAACAATAGATTTAGAACATTTTCACTATTCTTATTCAATAAATTTCACCTTTATAACCTTTCAAAAACAATTCTTCACTTTGTTTTCTAGTAGTAGGTAAGAACTTCATTGGACTTCATACAGAACTTATTTCGATACCTCTATATTATTCATCAATATGATTCAACTATCTAAAAAGTGTCTGTCCAATTTCTCTATAGAAAACTAGAAACCTACTCTGCTATTTTTATTCTTGAACCAGAATCTATCACTCTAATTGTTCGGTCTGATCTGATGAATCTTGACCTATGCTACTCTGATCACTTCTTCTTCTATTTATAAACTTTTCTCTAGAAGTTCTTTTTTATAAACACTTCAAAACCAAAACTATAGAGATCCACCTTCTTGCATGTGAATAGTGTAAGATTACATTGTACTTCGACACCTTTATATATGTTCATCCAAAAAAAACAATGGTGATATCTCGAAATAATTTTCCCACTCAATGAAATTTTAGATATTCATATGTCACATTCATTTTAAATCCATTTTACCACTTCTCAAACCTTCTCAACTCTTATGGTATTTTCTAGAATTTTCTTGAATTCACCAGAATTCTATAATTTTCAATATTACTTAAAAAAGAACTTCACAAGTGCTCGGTCCAGAAATTGATATTCCAGAACGTCTCAGCATGAAACTCTATTTGACATTCTGTTTCTCTTACCCCGATTAAAATTAGTAAATCATAGAACCTATCACTCTGAATATCCAACCTAAATGAAACTATTTTGACAATATTGTTGAATCTTCTAAATACTTCATTTTCTATAAACCACATTCTTTATCTATTCAAATACTCTTCAATCCAATGGAACTACATCTGATAAATTAGTAGTGTCCAACATATTTTCTGATGAAATGGTCTTTGAAGCTCACCTGATTGATTGGTGGTAGATACTCATTTTTTTATCTGTGTCAACAACTCTTAATTTTTATTGGCTTCTACAAATATGGTCTATCTGATACAATTTGAACAGTCTGATATTCTATATCTAATATAACTCTACCTATGATTCCTTATTAGTGTCAAACATTCATCTGATGGATCAGTGCTAATAGCGACTTCTTACTTTCAAACACTCATCAACTGATGGTTCATTTGAAGGATCAATTCATCTATTGAATTGGATTGATTGATGGATCAAATCATACAACGGATTTTTTGATTAGCACATTTTCAAACCTCCAAACGTTAAAAAATACAAACATTTAGTCTTCAAACAAATTTTACTTCTAGTGCATCTCAATCTGATGACCTGTGTTCAGAAAACTTAAACTTCATATAAACACCAGAAATATGAATTTCTATTTTTATATACAAACTTCATCTTATATCATGATACTTATTCATGATTTAAAAACATTAAATGATCAGAAAAAAATCATCAGATTTAAATATGAATATTAATAGAACCCCTGCGTCAAGAATTTTTTGTTCAGAACAAATTTAACTTCCCTCTAACAAAAGAAAATATTGTGAGGTTTTCCATGATGTTTCGAACATTTAAAAAGACATATCATCATATGATTTTGTATTTTGAACATCTCTTACAACATTAGGAATCTGGTACAACTTCCTAGTCTATTCTAAAAACATCTATTATAGGATGATAATATTGAAAAAAATATCACTTAGAAAACAACATTTAGAACAGAAAACATAAAATGATGAAATTTTTCAATAAATTTGAGCCCCATCACATAAGTATAAAAACCTTTATCTAATCATAAAGTAAGGTGATTTTTTGTAAAGATAAAAAAGAAAAAAATTCAAGAAAACTTCTTTCAAACAAATCCTCTAACCAACTTGGTCCCAACAGTCCCATCCTGCTAAGTGTAAGGTATCAGGAAGGTCAAAAAAATTGATAGAAACTCAAAATCAAATATTAAACTACGAGTGGATTTATTGGTTATATTCAGTATATAATAACAAGAATTATAGGAATAAAGGTAAAAGAGGAATAATGACAGACAAGAATATATGGAAGATGGTGAGATGAAATTGAGCCTCCCCTAGCACTCCCACCCAATCCAATGGTGGAACCTACAAACATAATCCCTTCCTTTTTGTTACACCATCCCTATCCTCATTTTATTAAATCTTCCCCTCATTCTTCATGTGACCTCCACTGATATCTTCAAGAATAAACCACTCTATCCAGTTAAAAATTCCTTTATAGACACCCTTATACCCTCCTTTAGAATATGGTGTGCTATATGTAACCATATTTGACTCAGTATTTATTAGCAGAGGTGGAATGTTCTATGACACAAAGGGATGACTTGGAAACTTTATAAAAAATTATGGATATAGATCTAGTAGAATGAATCTATATTGAAGTTTATCACCACAAATAACTATCTATCATACCAATTGTAATTCATTCAATTTATATAGTCTTCAAGATAAGACTAAATCTCAGGGAAACATGAGTGATAAAGTCTTGGACCCCCTAATGGGACCTAGAAAAGCATGTTCTGGAAGAGGGATCCTACTTGAGAAGTAGTTGGACACTCATTAATCCACACGGGGTAGAAAATGATTTCTTGGGATAAATTAGTTGTCTTTGGAGCAAGACATTTTGGGAGGGGAAATCTATTAATTGGGGACCACATTCAGGGATAAATGGATTCTATTATATAAGGGGGTAACCATTAAAAGAAAGTGGAATGAAGGAATTTTTGTTGTTTTAGGTAGTCGATATTCAAGCTTCGGAAGGGGAGTTCCAGGTACTCTAATTTATTCCTATTTAATTGGTCTACATTCTTCAGTAAGTGTCAGTATATACCCATTAAATATAATATAGATTATTTAGTTTCAACCTTGTGTTTGGTGGGGATCTTATCATAATCATAGAATACGAACCTTGAAATCCAAAGTGGGTGATCTTGTGTTTCTTTGAGTCTCTTCACCTTTACCAATGAATGATAATGTAAGGGAAATTAAATCCAAGATTCACCTGAACTTTTGAGGTCCTATATAGAATTAGAGAAAAAAATTATAAATTTTCCTACTACTGGTAGAAAAACACAATTTAAAGATGATTTTTTTATTTAGAACATCAATTTTTAACTCATATTGAGTGAGGTGACGTTAAAAATAAGATTATAAAAATTAATTTTTAAAAAATAACATTGAAACTTCAACAAGAATTAAATTAAACATATATTTCAACATAACTGACATTAAAAATTCCTTACATATATTTGCACATTAGTTTTATTGAAATGCAGACATTGAAAATGTATTTTGATGTTGGTTTTTTATAAAAATCAACAAAGATTTTTTTAATTCTTTAAAAGGGTTCGCACATTATTTCTCCTGAAAAATCGATATAAAAATCTTTTTACACGTCTTTTTTTTATAAAAACCAATGTTGAAAGTTAGTTTTATGATTTATAAAAAAGTTTTTGATGTTGTTTTTCATAAAAAGTTGACATTGAAAATGAATTTACACATTGATTTATAAGAAAAAACAATTTATAAAGTGGCATGTGTAAAAAAATAGATTAAATTATATTGACTAAAAAATCATTAAAACTTATAACAATTAACAAAATACAATAACATAAATCAAAGACCAACCCTATAAATCAAACATAACATACCATCTAAAAGTAGAAAACAATTATATAAATACTCATTTATTTAACTTTAATTTAAATATACAAACCAAAAACACATAAAACGTATAAAAAATAGAATATACCAACTTTAGTAAAAACCAATTGTCTAATTACTAATTTTTATACTTTAATTAAATGATACATACCCGATAATTTACAATTTAACCAAACTAAAAATGTAGTTTTCAAACAAACTTATAATATTAGAAAGTTATTTATTTTCTTTTCATTATTGAAAATATATAATAAAAATGAATGTTATAACATTAAAAAAATATATATTTCGATATAAATCCTAAAATAACTAATATAATTATACTTATCAAATTCAGCCATCGTCCTAGTTATGATTATCCCAAACATGAATCTTAAAACATAATAACCACATTCTACATTTCCTTTTTGATGATGAAACTTTGGTTATAGAACATAAACATGAAAATAAATACCAACACACACACACACACACACATATATATATATATATGATCCAAAAAAAATATTATCTATTATAAAATATGTTTACCATTAATTTCATGTAGTTGATTTAATTCATCTTCTGTATCGACAATTGATCATTATTGAACCTTTTCCAGGACCTGTATTTTCATATTCCAAGTACCAAAATAAGTATACAAATTAATAATTAAGAATAAAGAACTCATAAATAACATAATTGTTTGACAATTTTCTAAAATATTTATAAACTCAACCTAATAAAGAGAAAACTAATATAATTTTCATTCAGGTGGATAGAATATTCCTAACATCCAATGACTACTACAATTTATTTTTTTTACAATTAATGGAATTATAATGAATATTGTTTCATAATTAAAATACTCTTCTTACCCATCAAGGAGTGGAAAAAAACAGCACGCAATATCCATATATGACAATCTTCTATATATATATATATATATGTAACTCTAGAATCATTATTTAAATATTTCACTAGCATTCCAATGTATTCTAAATATATAAGACCATAAATGGTAGTGGTATCATTCTGAATGAAAAGAATGTAGAGATACCTAATTTAATAAGTAATACAGTAATCCACTTGAAGTTATCTTTATTTAATGAAATAAAAACTAAGACTTAATTTTACTTACGTGGAAAGAAACTCTAACATAGGTACAGTAAACTCATAAAAAATAACAAGATCCATGGTATATTTTGTAAACATTATTAATGGATAATATCTTTCACATATGTCAGATCTCATATAAAACTCATAAATATTATCCAAGGAATACGAAATATGGGATAATCATTTGATCCCATTAGAAATCTCAGAAGTATCTGAAGTCATTGGTTCTTGAACCTTTAGTTTCTTTCATACTGATTCGTTAAATTTTATATACTCCTATATAATTTAAAATAAGAAAACATTATTAGTAATTTTCGATCAAATTTAAATGATATTTAAAAAAATTCATACCTCATA
This sequence comes from Viscum album, assembly GCA_963277665.1. Classification (NCBI taxonomy): domain Eukaryota; kingdom Viridiplantae; phylum Streptophyta; class Magnoliopsida; order Santalales; family Viscaceae; genus Viscum; species Viscum album. The sequence goes on from OY728141.1 coordinate 1,634,984,530, forward strand.
TGTCAGATAATAAAGATGGATATCTAATTGAAGTAAAAAATGACCCACACATCTCCAACTCTAGCATCCTCCTCTATAGGAAATGGAAGTAAAGCATTTGGATCAATAATATCTTTTATTGATACTCTTACCTAACCCAACATCATAGGATGGTGATCTCTTATGAAACTTATAAATATTATCCATGCAATAAGAAATATGGGATAATATTTTAATCTCATCATAAATATCATAAGTATCTGAAGTCATTGGTTCCTGAACATTTTTTTTCCTTTATAATGAATATTTATATTTTATATACTCCTATATAAATTAAAATAAGAAAAAATTATAAGAAATTTTCAATAAAATGTAAATAATAATTAAAACAATTCATACCTCACACGTCAGAAGATGAAGGATATCTAACTGAATTAAAGAAAATGAGCCACACAATCTCAAACTTTGGAAACCTCCACTATAGGCAATGGAAGTATAACATTTGGAACAATAATATCATGTACTGATACTCTTACCTAACCCAACTATATAGGATGTTAATTTACATAATCCCAAAAAATATGTATGACTCCATATTCTATAATAAATATATAGGGATATCCAATATACAACCCACAGTATAAGATGGAGTCTGAATGAGGAGGTGGAGGATCTGATTAAGAAGGTTACACATGTTGTGTAGGTTATGATTGTTTCATGATTTATTCAAACATAGCCTACACAGTTGAGTAAATTTTATAAACCATAGACTATTTTAAGTATTTCAGATCAAATTTTAAAAAATCTATTTCTAGATCTCTTATTTTATTATTTTGATGACCAAAAACATTCCTAATAATAATACATGCCTCATATCCTCTTAAATGGCCAAGGTGTTATATATTTCTTAAAGTAGTATCTAGGACTTCCATATTATCCTTAAGAATAAAAGTTTCATATGTATCCTTCTCCTAATGATCATCCTAAAATGATAAATTAAAATGGTATATTAGTATTATTAATTTAAAAAATATAAATATTCAAGGAAAATAAAAAATAATTTCTTACAATTTTGTGAGAAAATTTTTAGATTATTATGTAAAATACTTTTAACTTTTTCCTCCTTGATCTTTTCCATTTTTCATGGAGAGTAGGGGGGATGGAGTACCAAACTATACCTCTTCTATACCCCTACTAATTTATCTCTTAATACATCAAATTTTTTTGTAATCATTTTCTTATCTGGTAAATGATACCCTCCATGTGATAAATATGAGGGTATATATTCTTCACATGATTATCTTGGTGAGATATTTTAAGGGACTATTATATATAAATAAACTAATAATTAATCAGGAAATAAACAATAAATTTTACAAATAAAAAAAATATTATACCGAAAAGGATTTATGATCTCGGTTGGTGAAAAATTTAGTCCATGTATCTGCATCTAAATACTCATACTTGAGGCATGAGTTTTCATTCTGTAATGGTGCCAAAATATAATTATTTTTCAATTTTGTTTTAAAATGTCTCAATCAAACTACCACTAAAGATAGATACATTTTCTTGATTTCTTTCATTTCATGAAAGTTAAATTACATCTATAATTGAATACATCAAATACAAGTGATATAAAATATATAATATTCGTATAATGAGATAAAAATAAATAATTTGAGATATTTTACCATTATAGACTCCCATGGACAATATTTCACTATCTTGTCAATGGACTGCCCAACAGGATACAAAATGATAATCTAGTAATGACTCTAAATGGGAATATAACACATAAACTGTGTTGCATTTGGGCTAGTTGAGTTATTATTATTATCAAAATTAATATGTATTATCTTCTCTCTCTGAGAAAGTGAAAGTTTTAGTAAATGTGTAATTCCATGTATACCGACTCCATGAATCATTTTCTCTAGATAAGAAGAATATACTGTATAAGGAACACCAGTAGTCCCGAAAATATTTTTTTATAAAATAAATGTTACTTTCATTAAATAATTTTATTATTGAATATTTAATAATATGAAAAAAACAAACATATACCATGGTAATTTTTCCTCTTCCTCTATTTTGGTCATTGAAATAGATAAATGTATTGATATTATTTGTTCCTACATATTATTAGATAAGTGAATATTTAAAAACCACGATTCCAAAAAATATATAAAGAAAAAAATAGTCTCATACTTGTGTATGTTTCAAAACAAATGATGTCAGGATTCGTAACCAAAAAATATGCAATTTTAAATATTGAAATTAATTCAAAAATTATTTGACTAGTCAAAATTTAACATAAAAATCATATAAATAATAAATATATATATATATATAATTAAAAATTAAAATTAAAAAATAGAGTGTTTTTACATGTAAATTTCAAAAAAGAAATAAAATATAAATATTTACTTGAATAATTAAGAGATTAATTTAGTGTTTTTTCATATACCTATAGCATGATCATTTTTTAAACATGAACTATGTCTGCATTAGAGTCATTGTTATCATCTAAAAATCACATAATAGATGAAGAAAACACACATAAATCAAAAGCATCATCATCATCCTCCTCAACCAAATTAATTCTTTCCCCCTAAAAAATTATGAACCACTAATAATTTTTTATATCAATGACATACAATATTTTCTTTTTATGTGTCAACATGATAAATGATTCATCTTTGCAATTGAATATTTTAAAATCAACCAGTGTAAATCCACAATTATCATGTTTCACATTACTAATATTATGATCTCATTTACACTTAAACCCTATCACTAGAAGCCCATATATCCTCAAGAACACCAAAATATTTCATTGATACAGAAATTGGGTTTTTATATTTTTCACTCGAAAAATTCAGTGATTCATTGATGACCATTAAACTACTATTTTAAATAGTACTATTATCATCTTTTTTTTATGTAAAGTGTGTAACCATTAATATCAAAACTAGACCATGTGATCATATTAAGAGATAGTCCCCCTAACAACCATTTTAATGAGTCTAATGCAGATATATTTGTGTTAACATTTGCTTTAAACCATAAAACAAATGTATTTTTATGCTCAATAATCAACAAATTTTCATTTATTTTCAAATATAATACCTTTAATATATCAATGTGTGATGATATATATGGTTGAAATTCATATGTATTGTTTAAAATGTATAAATGTTCATATTTCTGATTCATTCATCAGGGCACCAGCATGTCACGAGTGTTACTGGGTCTCCATGCATTCCAAATTTTCAAAGATGGGTGGATTTGTTCACTTTCATTGATGATGTATACTCCTTGATTGAAAAGAGATAATGGGATTTCAATTCCTCCTTCTATGGATTCCTCCTTGGAGTTCGTTTCCTAGTCCAAGTCTCCCTCATACTTTAAGTATTTTTCATGAAACTCATTCTCAATGCCATCTCAAGGAGGACGATAGATAATTACACTGCTTCTATATTAATAGGGATGAAACCTTTGGCCAGGGTGAGTACTCACGCAAATAATTTTTTGGAATGTATAGAAATTAGGTATATTGGGAACCTATACAACTTCTTCTTTTAGAGGGAATCTCACATGAGGCATCTTAGGTCCAGAACCTAAGACATCCAATGTCACCCATGAGGTAGTTGATTCCATGGGTGTAAGTCTTCTGATGCCCTTTAACTTAGGCATCCCATGTTTAATACATTGGGTAAGGATTTTGGATCAGTCACAAGTTTAACATCTTGCATAGAAGGGACCAATATTAAAGTCTTGGAGGATAGTTTGGGTGCAGGTTTAACTTCTTATGGGGGTAGGATGGTAATATTTTTAATTTATTATGGGGATAGGATGGGTGCAGGTTTAACATCTTTTAGTGATAGGTTGGTTGTAGGATTAATATCTTGTAGGGACATGTTGGGTGCATGTATAACATCTTGCGGGGACAATATGGGTGTATGTTTAAAATATTCCAGGGACAGGATGGGTGCCGTTTTAACATCTTTCAAGGATAGGATGGGCATAATTTTAAATTCCTGTGGGGATAGGATAGGTGTAGGTTTAAAATCTTTTGGGGACAATATGGGAGTGGGTTTAACATCTTGCAGGTATTGGATGAGAACATCCTACAGATACAGATCGAGGGGTGTGTCCCTAAGAGAGAATATTTCACACCAAGATGATGTCATTATTAAACTCGAGAGAGGTGTTATACTTAACTATATTAGAGACAAGGATCAAAACTAAAGTAGTCCGATCTCACAGTTTAAGGTCATGTGATGGGACTAATCGATGCATTTTAACATCATGTAGTAAGGATTATTATTTCGTGGAAGGAGCATCAATGGGGGATGGATATGGGATTATGTGTGGAAGCTTCCCAGAGTGGCGGTTTCATCCCATGGTGGGGAGAGATGGTGTGGGGTTTACATGTGGAAGATTCCTATTTCTGGTGTCTCAACCCCTGGTGGAAAAGGATATTGGCATCCCATGATGATTATACATGGTGAATTCTATGTTTATTACATAGGGTAATAGGTGTGGGGTCATCACATGTGATTCATACATGGAGAATCCTATTTTTATAACATGGGGTTAGGATAGAGTTTTACGTCATGCGTTGAGGATGTTTTTATCCATTTTAACATCATAAAGGTAGGATGTGAAACTAGGCAGTTCTACATCATGAAGATCAGATGTGGTGGGGTTCCCTCATCAAGGGGGTCCATGTCAAGGTGAGAGGAAGATAAAACATAAGGAAACTCAACCAATATAGGTGTGTAGTTTCCCTCAAATATTCCACATCTAGGGCTTATGTGACTAGCACTCATGAGGCTCTGGGTTGGGCATGGTGTTGGCATTGTTGTGGAGGAATATCCATCAAGAGGCCTGATGTTAGGGTGCCTAATATTAGAAGTTGTAGGCATTACGATACCTATGATTAGAAGAAAAAAGTAGGATGAAGATGTATTCTAATCATAGAGAGAAGTGGGTTGACACAAGAGTGAGTGGAACTGATCACATGGGGATTCATGGTATGGATGATCTGATCCGAATTAAGTATGGGGGCCTCAGGAAATCGACTTCATGAAATGGGGTCAGCTAAAAGGAGAAACTAGGGAGGGTCCTAGATAAGGTGCTTCACGAAGGTTTGGAAATTTTAGAGGAGGGTGTCAAAAATACCAGGGGCCTTTCAGAGGTCATGGGTTTCATGAAGGGGTATGCTTCATGAAATAGAGTGGCCCTGCCTCTGGGTAAATTCTTGGTTCCCATGGGGTTTTCTTTAAAAGGATAAATACGTTGTGAATCCAAAAGTTCCAAAAAGGTATTTCTTATTTCTAAAAGTCCATAGAACTTTTCTGAAGGCACATCCACTATGGGTTGAGGTTCTCAAGAACCCATGGGAGGCAGTTTTGTGAAGGATGGATACCTTGGGAGATCTATTTTCTATTTCAGTCATGGAGCTTAGGATTATTATGAACTCAAAGCATTTCTCGAAAGTTGAGTGGTCGTTTCACCATAAATTTTAGACATAATAGGGTATTTATTGGCCTAGTAGAGGCGGGGTGTGGTTTTTAAAAATACTAGAGTCTTTCGTGATGAATTAGGAGATTTATGAATGGATGGTCTCCATGAACTAGAATGATTCTATGTGAAGATTACCATCAAGTAATATCATGCCTGTGAAGGTGCATTGTGGATGTGGACTTAAGATGTGTGGAGGTTAACATCAAACCTCCACATGTCTAGGACTTATTTGAGCTGACCCATTCGCAATGGTGGAGACCTTCATGAATCTAGTTCCTTGAGTGGATTTTTGGGCCTTTTCTTCTTAGATTCAATTTGAACTAGCCATACCTTTCTCAAACTATACTGTGAAACATATATTTTGGCACAAAATTTCCCCTTCCTTTATAATTAGAGATGGGGGGGAGGAGGGTTAGATTATGAGGGGAAATAGCTGAAAATTAGAAATTCACACTTGTTTATGAAGCTCATTCACAAATCTTGTTCATGAACCCCAGGAATCCATACAGCTATAAATATAATAGGGTCACCTTAAGGGATCTATAATAATTTCTCCAAAATAATAGGAAGTGATCTATATTTAAAAATATCAGAATCTTCTTGATCACTTTGTAACTTCAATCCTCATCACTCTAGAACCTCAAAATCATCATGACCTTACTTCTATGAGTACTGCTTTGTGAACACAAGCTTTAGGATTATAAATTCATGAACTAAAATAAATAACTCTTAAATCTTGTAGAAAATCATTGTTGAAGGTTCCGACATAGGTTTCACTCATTGCGAGGAGATGACTAGGAACCTAATGATCAGGGGGAGAGTCAAAAGTACATTAGACCATGACTCACTCACCGTACTATTAGTGGAGGATCAACAAGAATACCCACATTGTGAGAGGTTTTCACTTTATGGATTTTAGTTGATGGAAAATTTATTCATCCCTAATACAAATAGAGATGCATTCGCCTACTAGTTTAGGATCTCATGTGGAATATACTAGTGGCACAAGGATGCTAGAGGACACATCTTGTAGGATTATGAATCACTCATGGTTCACACTCTATAGAACCTTGTGAAAAACATCAATGGAGTTGTTTTGGATGTAGAGACATCACCCCCCCCCCCCCCCCCCGTGCAGCATGAGTCAATTCTCAAGGCAAGTTTGGGGAACCTGCTCAATGGGTGGACATATAGCTGGGATATGCACAAGGGTGGAAACTTCATAGATTATTAGGTCTATTATTATTGGGAATGTGAATTATTATATGAGTTTGAGGCAGATTTTAATGGGGTAGGTCTTTACAAGTTTGATTGTGCCTCGTAGTTCCATTTCTATCACCAACAAGGCATCATGTCGGAGCCACTGAGAAGGTGGTCACTGAGGACCAACAATTTCCATATTCACCATGGGTAGGTTAGAATCATCATGTGGGATCTTCACCAGATTACTGGGTTCCAGATACAAGTATAAATGTATTATGGATTCCTCCCCATAGATAATGTGAGGGAGGACCAGGACCAAATGTCATTCCTAGTGAGGGATCTGTTGTGCTTAGTGAAAGAAGGGATGATGATAAGCCAGGAATGAAGGACAACCCATTCAAGGAGTGGTTTATCTATTTCCAAAATTATAGTTTTAAAAGACTAAATGGGAGGCCAAAAACATTCCCTAATGAATTTTATTAGGATAAGGAGAACATATACGGAATGATTTTGGGGGCGAACGAATGGAAGTTGTGGGGATATGGCCTGAAACCTAAGGTTCTCATAGTTAGGATAGAAAGGTTTGTTATTGAACTAATATATGGATGGATGATCATGGTAAGGGATGAACACATGGGGGTGTTTCCGAGCACCTATATCATGGAATTTTTTTTGGCGATGATGAAGCACATAAACCTAGTTTTCTCGGTATTGGTGAAGTGGTTGAAGGTTCTCTGCCACATCATCTAAGAGAAAACTCCAGTCAATGTGTGTGGGCCCTTCCACTTAAGTTATATTTGGTTTCCACACAATTTGGGTGATATGAATACCTAAATATCATATCCCATCCTAGTATGAATTTCATTCCAATGATTAATAACATTGTTAGGAATCTCCCACTCAACTCGGGCTTTGTGGCTGCACTAGAAAGGATCGGTTCAGTAGACCATTTCATATTTCACTCATTCACCCTTCCCACATGTACTAAGACTAATGATGTAATGGGGACCATATAGCAGTGTTTTTACCTCCAATAATTATGAGGTGGGGTACTGGTGGTGAGGGTTGACTTCTAGGTGATTTGTGAGTTGTACAACACTCATCTGTTCGCAAGGAAGTTATGATGGCTACAACGATTGACCTAAAAGGTGTAAAAAATGTGCACCATGAGTGAAAAAATTTAATCTTGAGGTAGATTTGGAACATTTTCACATGTAAAGATGGAATGAGATGTAATGAGTAGTCGCTGCATACTGCTACCTATGGGATTACCCAAAAATATACAATGAGTTGGGATATCACATATCCCAATGAGATGTTGAGGAACCAAACCACTATGTCTAATAAAATAGGGTCACCCAACCATAGATTTGAGAATGAGTTATGGTTGTTTCATGTTGTGGATGCAGGGTTGGACCGATAAGCAGAGATGTGGTAGCTGTAGAGCTAGAAATCCTTCACCCATCAAAGGTGGAGGTTGTATGGGGAGGTGAAACATTGGAATCAGTGCTCCAAGGAAATAAATAATGGTAGGAAGATGAACCATATGGGGTGGTCTCAAGGACTTTTTTCTAAGGTATAGATAAGTGGATGCACTATTCAAATATCCCTAGAAATGTGGTACATCTAGAATCTTCGGAGAGCTGGGCGATCTTCAGAGAAATCACCACCCTCTATGAAATTTGTGGAATCTCAACCGAGGGGGAATATTCCTCAATAGTTTGGTTCACACCAAAGCCAGATTTCACATGTATCGAGATGATTTCATGCAATACATATGATATATGGAGTATTTGGTCTACTTTTTTGGCACTGCATGTTTGCTGACTAGCCAATTGAAGGTGCTACTAGGGATGACCTCCTCTTTGGATCTCTCAGCCAGTGAGTTAGTTTCTTGTTAACCTCTATATGGAGATTCATAAAAGTCTTAGGGAGAGATTAATGCTAGGATTATCCAATAAAATGGGTCCCTTATGTAAAATATGTAAATATCCAAATCTTGTATGTTTTGGGAACAAAACATTCCAAAGAGTGTTGTGTAACTCTTCTTGTACTTGTGCAAAGATCAGTGAGCATGGAGGTGAGGGAGGTTCCTGGTGAACCTCTAGAAAAGGGTGAGGTAAAATCAACCCTTGAATGAGAAATCATGGTTCCCCTTCCTGATGTCATGGGAACGGGTGGCCAACCATTAGCCGAATAGGAACCTGTGACTGAGGTGGAAACCACAGGGGTAATTCCCTTGTTAGGGAGATTTACCATGAATATTCACGAGTTCCTAGCCAAGATGTACCAATAAAATACATATATTCCCCTTTTCAACATTACTTTCCTAATTTTCCTTTCTACATTTTGATTAGACCGTGTTTAAATGGAAGTTCAAGTCTCATTAAGGGCTCAGACACCAATATTAGTGTCTGAGTCGGTGGTGCCTGAGGTCGAGGCGATGAAAACGAGTTCTTCCCTCCCAATAGAGATGTCCGGAGATAATGTGATGGTTAGAAAACCCATGATGTTTCCACCTGAAGGTACTAACAAGACTATGTCCTCAATAGAGAGAGTCAATATGGTTCACATGATGGGGCTAGTTGAGGGGGCTATAGTTGTTGAAACTATCGTTGAGGAACCACCATAGGTGACTATTGGAGCTAAAGCCTCAATGGTGGAGGTGGACATCATACCAATAGGAAAAATGATTGAAGAATTTGTGGTGACCATTCCCATATCTAGGTACTATCATTGTCTATTTTTGGGGTGGTGGCCTCAACAAAGGTGGCTAAGATCATGCCATCAATAGAGGAGATCCAGGGGGATACAATGGCTAAGCTGGCCTCAAGGGTACCACATGAGGTATTTGGGACTTCTACTACGGGTGAGGGGGATTCTAGATCGGATTCCACCGAGGAGAATTGATTAATTCTACATAAGTTGTATAGGTACATGTGAAAATCCATCACCTTCACTCCTATGGATGACCTCCCAAGAAAGGTGGGATTCTCTTCCACTAACTAGTTTTCTTAGGGACTAGCGGGATGGATTCCAACGACCTCCATGCGCTATCTTGAGACATTATTGAGAGGGAACATGTTTAGTGGTAAGTGTTAGATATTTTTTCTTGAAGAGGCACAATGATGAAGAATCCAAGGTAATTCAGGTAGTTGAAGGGGAGATAACCCATTTAGAAGGTCTAGAGTAGAAGCATGTGGTTTTCATTACCACTCAAACTAAGATCATTTACTATCTAAAGGCCTGGTTGGTGGTAGCTGAGGATGAGGTGATGATGGAAGCATCTATGGTGGTCGAGTTCTAAAATGAGTAGGAACAGATTTGAATCATGTCTGAATAATTCCATCCTAAATATGAGGAAGTGGTTTCCAAACTGGTGGAGTGACAATGGGCTCCAGAGGCTAGTTGAGCTCAAGCACTCTGTCATTGGGGCAGAACCATAGGGTTTTTCTGAGATGATAGAGAGTATCTTCCATATGTATGACCCTAAAAGACTTAATTTTATTTGTTTTAAACTTTTTATGTGCATGGACATGTTTTCTTTTACTTCATTCTACTTCCATTATGTAATCACATTAATTAGACAAGCAATGATCAATTTATAAGCTTATGTGAGTCATTTTAGGTGTGTGAAATAAGGGATGACCATGTAACTACTCATTTATATGAGAGTTTTAGGTAATATACAAACACTCAAGGTTTAAATTTATTAGTTTACCACTGGGGTTTTCCTGGATTATAAGTGATATTGTTGGAGGATGGGTCCCTCTGAACATCTGACTTGCTTTCTCAATTAGTTCTAGTGTACAAATGGGGTAATGTCAGGGGAATTGAAATGTACCTCAAAAAAGGGGAATGAGAATTTTGAATCATGATTCCAATGATTTAAACTACAAATGTGGTGGAATGATGATGTAGGATAACTATTGACCATGTTCTAAATACTGAAATTGTTATCTCTTTATAGGTGATGGAGACAAATAGATGATGGTCAACCACTGACCATGTTTGAAACACAGTACCTATCTCAAAATGACTTCTGAAGTCTTTTGGGGCATGTTCTTGGGATGGTAGGTAAAATAGTGTGTCCAGACACCATTTCCATTATGGGGGCTCATTTGGAAATTGAAGATAATGGGGATCTAATTCAAGGGAGATTTGAAGCATAGAGATGAATTGATGAAGTGTTCGAATGGATTCAAACACTCGTATAATTATTCCAATGTGACTTTGAGAACATTAGGAAGGTGTATTGGTCTGAAAAATCCAAACTCATTTTCTAGAGGGGGGGGGGGAATCATCTCAGATTCTGAGCGATGGTCAAAGAATATGAATGAGGCAGTGGGTGACTGACACTGAAGGAAATGGATTCCTAGGAAAGGTCCTAAGATACCTTGTAGTTTAATTTCATGAAATAAGGATGATAGACAGATAGATTAATGTCATATGGTGAGGATGATAAACATGTAGTTTTAGGTCACATGGAGACGATGACGTATCTCATAGTTTGGTATCATGTGATTGGAACATCAAGTCATATAGTTTAATGTCTTGTCTCCAAGATGGAGGTATTTTAGTATAAGGTCATAGAGTTCGGACCAATGGAAAATATTTTAAGGTCATAATGCTTTGATTGAAGGTTGTTGTTCATGAAGGATCTTTCCTAACATTGATGAGAGGTTACCCGTAGTGAATGGATGGGCCTAGGAGGCCACCTAATGAAACATAATGCATTCATGAGACCACTTGTACATATTTTAAGGTCATGATTCTTGGACTATGGGCCCTTATATTATGGTCATAGAGTTTCGACCATGTTAGAATCCCAAAAGGACATGTGCAGCATGGAGAAGTGACAACCTGATGTGAATTGAGGGATAAGAAGGCCAGACGCTGCATAATACATTCCTAGGAGGGGGGATTCACACATAGTTTAAATTCATTTTTTCTGGACTTCGTCTCATAGTTTAAGGTCATAGAGTTTGGAACATGGGATCTTAGTTTAATTTCATATATTTTGAACCATGTGAACCCTAATGTATTTGGCGTGGAATGAAATAGAAACCCAATGTGAAAGGAGAGACAAGGGAGGACCCACACCATGAAAAACATAAGGGGTAGGTTGCAAATAGTTTAAGATCATGATGGTTGAAACTTATCTATGCATCTCAAATGAATATTCATGTTATCAAATAAAGGTTACCCACTATGAATTGAGGGGCCTTGTAGGATACATGACACCATACAAAACATTCCTGCGATTACTTGCATACATTTTAAAGTCATGATTCTTGGACCGGTGCTTCTAGTTTAAGGTCATATAGTTTCGACCAATAGAAAATTTGTGCATCTCAGCCCTACATGAATTAAAGATCCCTCAACTTCTAAGATCATTTAATACATGCTCAGTGTTAGAAAAATAGAGTGGTATGGAGTTCTCGATACTCACATGAGAGAATAGAATAAGCGGAAGAAGTGACATATGAATCCTGTGAGGGAGATTTGAAATTTCAAGATCAAGATAGTGAAAGAGGAGACATTGATGGATGGAGAATAATTATTTACCATGTTCAAAACATGAGTTTTATGCCCGCATTAGTTTAGGATGGAGTGAAAAAACACATGATTGACCATTGAACAAGTTTAAAATAAGGTATCCTATATTTTTTTGCGAAAGATCCTTCGAGGAGTGAGACCATGATGATAGGTAAGTCTGCATGTCATAGGACCATTCCATTAGAGAGCCTGTTCGGATCGAGAGGATGAAGACTATCCAAATCAGAGAAATCTAGAAGTGCATAAGTGGAAGTGGGGAATGTCCCAAAGGGAATATTAGGTTCCTAAGGAGTTATTCCTTCACATTCTTTAACACACAAAATAAAAATGTGGGTAGGAAAGAATAAATAATGAACCAGAGGGGAAATACCCAAACCATGTTGACAGTAGGGCTAGGCCCAAGAAAAAATATTCATGAATCACTATATATCCCATGAGTATGGGAATCAAGCCACACATAGTTTTGGGAAGCGGAATGGAAAGAGACCAACATCAATGGGGTGACATATTATCTGAAGAGGATATCAAACCATCACATATTAGGAGGCATTATGGTTTTATACATGGTAATTCTTTACATATCATATTTATCATATGAGGTATCCTGATTTCACATGGGGAAATTTTTTATCATCATCCCATACTTATCATATGAGGCATCCAGTATTCCTTTCACAGGGTAGGTCTATAGTTTAACATCATGAGATGAATATGTTTTACTTGGCAGTTTAAAGTCATACAACTCAAAAAATGGATACTACAAGTTTAAATTCATAGATCTCAGACTACAAGGGCAGTTTATGGTTTAATTTTTTATACATTTGACTAAATAGGGGTACGATAATCCTATATGAGATTGTGTGGCATGAAATAGTGATGAACCAACATGGACGGAGGGCCAAAGGGACCCTTTAACACATGAAACATGAAAAAATGTACCCCAAGTCAACCCCATGCTATAGGGAAATAGAGGACCCCACATTGATTCAATGAAGAGGGCTTGTCCTAGGATGAAATATTTGGGTGTCACTATGTATCCCATGAGAATGGGAATCAATCTACATGTAGTTATAGAAGGTTATGTGGTAGAAGAAAAACAATGAAAGGGGATACCCTCTCGAATGAGGATACTAAAAAATATCATATTGGGATATAATGCATCCCAATATCATATAGTGTAAGGATACAGTTTAACATCATATGTGGAGGACATTGGTTTTATGGTCATCACATTCTTTTGGTGTGAGGAATCCTAGTTTTGTATGGGGTAAATCACTCACATTAAGAAGCATAATGATTTTATATGGAGTAAGTCTACAATTTAAGTTCATGTTCTAAGAATGTTGGTGAGGCTTTCTCATAGAGATAACTGTTCTTTTCTTCCTCGCATCAGGTCAGGAGGTCATCTCATCCCATAAATAATCCAAGGAAAATAAATGGGTCTTATATCTAAAATGGTGGCCCATAGAAGAATTTTGGGGTAATAGAACTATTGGTAATGGGTGGTTTTGAGGTGAATCTATGGTTGGTCTTGGATAAAGAAGTTTTAGGCATCATTATATATCCCATTAGGATGTGAATTAATCCACACATAGTTCTAGAAAGGGTTAGAGGAATTAATATTCTAAAATACCAAGGACGAATCAAATCATTGGAATTAGGGGTGAATTCATATAGTTTAGGGTCATAACACTTGGACCTTGTCTCCAAGTTTAAGTTCATAAATCTTATAACCTAGAATTTAGGGATTTGCAGATTTTCATATTGTGAAAAGGAATTAAAAACTTAGGTAAATGGATATAAGGAGGAACTACAACAAATGAAGTGATCCTAAAGATGTTGAACATTGTCTATGGTCATGTGGCCTAGAAAATGGAAAAAGGTTCAATACGATGATGATTGTACTATTTTTAAATATTTAATAGTAATGATGTTTAGACAATGAAGATGTTGGTCTCAAGGTTTTATTTATTACATTGATGAGTTAATAACCCTTGTGAAAAGTGGGAATGCAGGCTCACGTGTCACATAAATACCTTGAGATGCAGTACACATTATTTAAGATCATAATGCTTGGACTATAAATTGGGTTGAGGGGACAAAGGGATGGTAAATTTTCAACTAGTCTTAGACATGGGAGGTCTAGGTATCACTACATATCCCATAAGGATGTGAATCAAGCTACACATAGTTCTGGAATTCAGCATAGCAGGAGACCATGTAAAAAATGGAAAAAACCCCTATGATGAGGGAATTGAAGCATCCCATGGTTATCATGGGAAATATCATGCTTATGACATATGGTAAGGCTGCATTTTAACATCATGTGTTGATGATGTTGGTTTTGGTTCATCTCATACCATATGAGGCATCCTGGTTTTAAGTGAGGTAAGGTGTTTTACCATCTTATACTTATTGCAAGAGGTATATTGATTGTATATAGGGCAATAATTTTTAGAATATCCCACACTTATCATAAGAAGAATCCTAGTTTTATACAGGATATGATCATAGTTTAACATCATGTGCTACGAACATTAGGCTTTTTAGTTTAAATTCTTAGAACTCCTACTATGATTACTGCTAGTTTAAATTCATAAATCTTGGACTATTGGGGATTTAAATAGTTTAAGTTCATAATTATTTGACCATTACTCCTAGGTTAAGGTTATTGAGTTTGTACCAGGGAATTTATAGTTTAAGGTCATGTATATTTGACTAATTTGAAATAGTTTAAGGTCATTCTACCTGGACCCTTCCAAACAGTTTAGGGTTATGCTGCATAGTGAAATTGTAAACAATTTAAGGTCGTAATTTTTGGATCCTTGAAAATAGTTTAAGGTCATATTTTATGGACCAATTTGAAATAGTTTAAGTTCATCACTACAAAAAAACTGGGTTTATCTAGCACTAGGGTCTGAACAACACTCGCTTAAATATTTGTAAAAAACCCCCAATCTCAGCACTAGAAAAAGTGTTATTAAAGGGGGGTATTTAATAGTGCTTTTTAGCACCGTTAAAGGGGGTAGTTAATGGATATAAAAAATAACTGTTAAAGGGGTCCTTTTATCAGTGCTTTTATTTTTTTGATAAATTCACCCCCTTTATCATCGCTAGTAAAAAAGCATAGATAAAATGGGTATTTATCAGCCTTTCTAAAAAAGTGCTGACAAATGGGAGTCTTTATTAGGGCTTCTAAAAAAATTCTGATAAAACGGTGGTCTTTATTAGTAATTTTTTAGAAGTGTTAAAAAATAACCCCCCCCCAATCAGTGATTTTTTACTAGCACTAATAAAGAGTATATTTCGAAAAAAAAATTCATTAACGAATGCCCATATCATAAGTTATGGTCATTTGGAGGCCTTCTATGACATTTTTGATGTCAATAGGGGTGATTGGGGGTTTCTTAGGTCACTGAGTCATAGATATAATCACAATATTTGATTTGATATGTGGTAGAGTCAAAAAAGACACCCGGTTCATAAGTTATTCTCATTTGAAAGGCCGTCAAATGTGAAAAATCCTTAAAACCCCTAAAACCATAAAAACCCTAAAAACACTGAAAAGATCATAACTTTTGATCTAAGAGTTTTTTTCAACAGCATAACCTGTCAAATTGAAACTTATGAAATGATATAAAGCCACATGATATTTAAATCATGTGATAATGAAATTAATGAAATATATTATAGTTTCAAAAAAGTTAGAAACTGAACTTAAACTTCAAATGACCATAACTTTTGATCTATGTGTCTATTTGGGCTCTATCGCATATAAAATCAAATCCTGTGATGCGATCTATGTTGTAGAGGGTATAGGACCGAGGTCTATGAGTTATGACTGGTTTTCAACCCCAAAAGGCCAAAAAGGCCTCTAAAACTATGTTTTTAGTTGTGGATCACAATTTCTTGAAATTTAATTGAATATAACTTCTGATCTAAGTGTCTGTTTGACCTATACCACATATCATATCGAAGATCATTTCATGACCATTGATTTTACTAGTTGTGGAGATTAAATTGACTATCGGATCAGATGTTATAGTCATTTCAGGGTTTTTAAGGGTTTTAGGGTTTTCATAGTTTCTTAATGTTTTTATATGTTTTAAGGTTTTTTAGAGTTAATATCCATTTTAAAATATCTATATATAAACAACTATTAATTTAATATATATATATATATAAACATATATATATATTAAATATATGGATAAAAAATATAATGATATATATATATATAGATATATCATAAAATGTAAAACAAAATAATATAGGGGAGTGGAAAAGGTGCTGGTGTATAAACTGGAGGTCCAATATTTGAAACTAGATAGAGGTAGGGTTGCGTGCTAAAGCACTGTAAAAAGGGGTTGGGGAAGCACTGCAAAAGTTGGTGGGGGTCATTGATAAAGAGTGGGGTAGAGAGTGAAAAAAATTACACCCTTTATCTGTGGGGCCTTTATCAGTGCTTATTTTAGCACTATTAAAGAGGAAAATTAACAGTGTTAATAAAATCACTAATAAAGGTGGCCTTTAATAGTGCTAAAAAAGCACTGATAAAGGCCCCCTTTATTATCACTAAAAAAAGAATTGATAAATTCCCCCTTTATTAGTGATTTTTTATCACTGACAAAGAGGGTATTTATCAGCACTTTTTACGAGCATTGTTAATGCTAACCCTTTAACATTGATTACATTATTAGCACTCTATAGAGCTGATAAAGTCATTTTACTAGAACTGTTAAAGGAATAATTTTCAGTAGTGCTTAATTCCTGGAACTTTGAAAAAAATTTAAGGACATATTGCATGGAAAAATTAAAAATGGTTTAAGTTCATACTTTATGGACCCTAGAAAAAAGTTAAAGGTTATGTTGCATGGACCAATTACAAATAGATTAATGTTATACTACCTAGACCCTTGTAAAAAGGTTGAGATCATGTTTCATGGAAAAAATGAAAATATTTTAAGGTCATACTACATGGAACCTTGAAAATAGTTTAAGGTCTTGTTGTGTGGAAAAATTGAAAACAATTTAAGGTCGTACTATATAGACCCTAGAAAATGGATTAAGGTCATGTTGCATGGACCAATTGCAAATAGTTTAAGGTCATACTACTTGGACCCTTGTTATCCTCACATGAAGTAATTGTTGGGAAACATGGTGTTGGTGGGAGGTGTGATACGCTCTCTGTCTATAGTGATTAAATAGTACAATCCATTGGAATATGCCTTATGAATGGTGTAAGGTCCTTCTCACTTGGGATATAACTTTCGTGGATTTATATTGGGTATCATCGGCATTTTGAGAGCCAGTACTATGTCACCCTGGATGAAGGAGTGAAGGTGAACCTTTTTATTGAACACTCTCGCTACTCTATTCTAGTGCCTCTCTAGATTATACAAGGCTTGGATCCTATTCTGTTTGAGGGATTACCACTCAAATAGATGGACTTATTCCATTCTTCATGGAAACTTCTATTCATAAATATTTTTTCAAAGAAACAAAAACTGAACATCGATGGGTAAGACTACATCTGTTACATATACTAGGGAGTATGGGGTCCCTTGGGTGGAATTCTAATACATATTCATATAATCCTAGAGGGTGTTGGAGATATTTTCAGTACATATCCTTTTATTCTATACCACCATATTTAACAAGATATTCGAGAGGACTTTTTAATGCCTCAATCATCCCTTTTTCTTGCACATGGTAGCAAGAAGTATGTTTGATCACATTTTGTACTTCACATAAAATTAATTTAACTTGGCTCCACGAAATTTGGTGTTATTGTTAGTGAGAATAGAGTGAGGTACTCCAAATCAATGGATGATTTGAGAGCTCATGAACTTGATCACATAACAGACCTTGAATTCCTTGAGGGTAATTTCTTCCACCCACTTGGAGAATAATTCCATTAGAATCAGAATGAACCTGCACTGGTGAGATGTCATTGGTGGTTATGGCCCTAGGATGTCAAATTCTCATACTGGAAAGGTCCAATAATACTTAGTATTGTGGATAATCCTTAGTGGTCAATTTAAAAAGTGTTAATGTATTTATATTGTATGAAACCTCTTATAAAAATCAATGTAGTCATGGACTATGGTGGGCCATAGGTATCCTAACCTTTGAATCTAGAGGGAGATCTTTAATCCCACATGATGGGTGCCACAAGACCCGACATGGACTTCTTTCATAACCTAATGGATCTCATATCTTTGGATTCAATGGAGTACAATTCCATCAAACCCATGTCTATTGAGTGTTTTCTCAAGGTTGGGCCCACTCTAGAGGGTAAAATGCACTGCACACAGGTATATTTTCTCATTCTTATCTTCGTATGATGGGACCGTGATGCATGTAAGATAATCAACAAAGGGAGTGGTCCAATAAAGTTTTTTTTATACTATAGAGGGACTTGAGTACCCTGGTACAAAAGCACCGATAACCAGTTGGTTTAATTTTTTTCCAATCATCTAAAGTGGTAGCAGTGATAACCCTCCAATGTGCCACATTAATGACTAGGTCTACTTGGTTAGGCTCTGTAAGAGGCATGAAAAAACAATCCAAGGCATTGACTCATTGATTGTGTGATCAAGTAACATGATTCACCTCTAGTTAGGTAGGGAAGTGGGTCATTAGCTAACAAGTATGTTCTAGAAGGGGAAAAATCTTTTACTTTATGATGATGTAATCACCTTTGATCTTCTTAATGACAAGATTATAGTCTCCATTCACATAGATATTTGGGAGATCAATATTAAGGGGAAACTTGATACTGGTAATGAGAGACCAACACTCTAACTCATTGTTGGTGAAACCTTCTAACAACAAGAAAGAGTATGAAAAGATGTCCTACACTAGGGTTGATGAAGATGATACACAAAACTACCCTATTAAGCTTGGGTTCATTTAGCCATATACCGGTCAGGTTCCATGATTTACCGTCAAAATTAATATTCCAACATGGAATCTCATGATCCTATGAGAGGATAGCCTCATATTGGAAATAAAAATTCAGGGGTATTTCATCAAGGGATTGATGTACGGAAGTAAGTATACCAATGCTTGGACTTT